>CM046881.1:252937594-255743844 GCA_025667525.1 Glebionis coronaria
AGTATAGTATGCTAGGTTTAGAACTTTGTAACGTGGAGTGACCTCCCTTAGGGGGAGATTGTTAGAAATACGTTTTAACGTATATTAGAAGTATCGGTCACTCCACAATATGATTTATGTTGTAATAGCTCGTAGTTAGTAATTAGTTGTTATTTGCTTATTAACTTAAGTAAGAACCGGTCCATGGGCTTGTCATGGACCGGCCCAAGTCCACTTATGACTTGGAACTATAAATACCCCTTTCCACTAAGGAAAGGGGTTGGTTGTTATCATTTCTTAATTTCCACTTAATAAAATTCACATAGTTTCTCTCACTTTCTCTCTCTAACTTTCTCTCTCTAGAAATTAACAAACCCCTTCATAGATTCATTGATTATCATTATTCTACAATATATAACCCAGAGACTGAAGTTAACTTTTAAGTGTTAGAGATCTTTACAAAAAGCAAGAGGAATCAAGTCAAGAAAGAATATTGCGTATTTTCAGAAATCAACGGACAGAGTGAGAGGATAATTTGAACAATGGAAATTGGACTTGCGTAGATGCGATTGAAACTTGGGATGATGTTATCTTTAAATATATTACTATGAGGTCAAACGAAATCAATTGATGATGGAATCTTTATGTGATGATAGTCGTCATATCAGTAATTAGGATGTGCAACTTGAGATTTTATATGGTAATAAGTTAAGTTATCAGAGTATTGAAGTAGGAAATGAAACTGAGGAAATGATGCAGAAGGATTATGAATGATGAAAGATTGGGACTATTAGAAGGTGAAATTTTGAAGTTGAAATATAGTAATATTCTTTGGTATGGTGATATTATAGGAATTGAGTTGAACTGGTGTGAAGGACGTGATGATTTCTTAAGGAAAAGAGGTCTCAATGGTTTTAGAGGTGAGAAATTGCGAGTGTGAGGCGGGTCGAGCGCGGGATGTCGCTCTCTTTTAGGAGGGTAGGATGTTATAACCCGAACCCGTGGTCATTTTTTAATTATATTTTTACGTATATTTTTGAAATTTTTGACGAGATTGAATGTTATGATGATTGGTAATTTGAATTGAACGAATGTTGAAAGTTATATTTTTACGTTTTGACGAGTTGCGAGGATTATTAGTGATCACGATATCAATGGATGCCCGAAATTATACGTTTTATTTTTAGTTATCGATGTTTGATATTTTGACGTTTTTATTTTTACTTTCATATTAAGTCGTGTCGGGACTATATAATATCATATTTTATGTGTGTTTTATGTTTTTAGAAGTATTTTTATGAAACCCGAGACACGTAAATATTTTCAAAATTGACTAATAGTCATTTCCCGCTTTTTAAACAAGTATGTGCATTTTGGTCCACAAGAATCACAATTTGCAAAAACTACCCTAAACTTTCCACATATAAAAGGAAATTTAACACACAAAAAATACACATAACCTCCACTAACTAGAAATTCAACTCTCCATCTCTCTCCCACCCTCTTCATGCCGTCACCCCTCTACCACCAAAAATCATGATCATCTCAAATTCAAGTTTGAATCCATAAAACCAAACAAAGACCCGTCTTAGTTTCTTTAATCTCTACATTTTGGTATAAAATTTAGCTACATGCAAGCGCTTTTTATAAAAACCCATATTTGATGAAAATCTATTGTTTTGATCTTGTTTATTTGATGTATGTAGGTGTTTATGATGATATATATGATTTTTACTTGTTGTATGTTAAAATTTTTTAGTTGGGTTTTATACGATTTGATCATCCAGGATTATATAGGATGTTAGGATTGAAAGTAGTAGTATTAGGATGATTAAATGGGTTAAAAATATGATTTTGAGTGATTTTTAAGAAGTTATTTTAGATCAGCCGCTAAAATGTAAATTTTGGAAAACTTAAGTTTGAGTATGATATGAGTTGATTAGATATTTTTGTAGAGGATTTCATAAGCTTCGATTTGGTATAAAGTAGAGCTTCTAGCTCCAAACGAGCGAAAACTTATGATAGTTTGCTTATTAGTGTATCGGGAGACGAGTATCGGCACAATATATAGTTATTGTCGATATTTGGATCGAATCTCGGGGACTATGGAAAGGATTTTGAAATGAGTCAAGGACTTATGAAGAAGTGTAAACATTAGGATGTTGAGTCTATTTTTCAACATAAGTGTCGGTTTTGCAAATGGAGTTGTTTATAGAGGTCAAAATAACTATATGAGTCGATAACGTAAAACTGTCCGGTTTTTGTAGTTCGAAGAGGTGTCGGGCAGGGAACCTTAGAACTAAAATCTTTTAACCAACTTTTGGGAGGACATTCTATATATAGTAAGTGAAGTCTCTGAGTAGTATCGTAAACATTTGATGTGTTGAAGTAAGGAAAACAGTTTGAACGATTAGTATTATAATATCGACAGATTTTTGATAAAGGAAATAAATAAAGTAAAAGTGTAATAGGTAGACATATGTAGGAATTATTTAATTGAGAATGGTGTGAGTTTAATTTTGACTTTGAGTTATTTGTTTTATCTTATTAAGTATGAAATATTACTTGAATATATTATTAAAGGTGCGTGTTTTATTTTGATAGATTGTGAATTTCGTGTTCGCCGGGCATCGTCAATCGTTGAAAGTCGTCTTACTATTGCTATTACTCAAGGTGAGTCAATAGCCTCGTTTTATACTTGCTTTTAATGATTTTAAAATCCGCGAGGGCGATACATGCTATTTCAAATAAAATGAACACATGTCATGAATAATTGTTGGACCCGAATGGTGCCATTGTTGCCTGATGTTGCCTTGAATTGTATAAGTACCTAAGTTGTAAAAGTCCCTAATTTCATGAACCATTAACTATGTTCTAGCTCTTTGTTGTGAGCTGGGAATAACCGCTTATTCAAATGATAGTACTATTGGGATGACGACCTTATCTGAGACCATGGCTTTACGCTGAGTAACCTCTGAGAAGGATAATTTATGAGAATGAGAATGTGGTATACTTGGAACTGATACCCTAGTAGGGGCAATGGAATTCATATCGTCATGCTGGCATTTGGCGTGGGTGACTAAGTTAAGGGGTCGGTGTCATGAGCTTAATACAATTCATTAGCTATTGTTATAAGATGAAATGCTTTATTAATAGATTGTATACGTAGCAATTATATTAAACGATTATGATTGATTTTATGATGTGTTCAGATGAGTATTGTTAAACCTATAGATTCACTCAGCATTATTGTTGATTTGTTTAATCATGTATTTCAGGTAATCTGATGTGTTGATCAAGGAGCTTGCTTGGGAAGGTTGCGGTGTCGCTTTTATAGTTGTTTAGTCTTAAACCGTTATCTTTTGTCTTCAGGAAATTATAAAATTCATTTTTAAGTGTTTTATAGTTGATAATAGGTTTGTATTTTTGGGATGGTGTCTTTGGGGAACCGAAACGCTACTCCGATATTTATAAAATTAATTTATTGGGGTTGAAAACTTTAGACTAAAAGATAGTATTATTTTGTCTTATATTCCAAATATTTTATTTTTAAATTGTACTAATGTTTTTAATGATGAGGTTTGATTTAGCACCCAAATGTGTATTTTCGCTGCGTAATGTAATTTGGGGGTGTTAAAAGCATAATAAAGATCAATTTGCTAAAAACACCCGTATTCGATTACAAAAGGAATTAGCTCAATTATCAGCTCTTGAGCCCCCAAGTTTGTCAAATGAAAACCTTCCTAGTACGTCTCCTACACTTGTCAGAAAGGATTTAACTAAGTTAATTCCACCAGTAAGTAAGGTGTTATATAGCTTAAATGCGGTGCCCCAACACTTTGCCGATTTTGACAAGGTCATTAAGGAACGTATGACGGCTTCGGCCATAACGGAAGGTGAATGGAATTCTTAGCATACTAGAGTTGCGTTCCGAGACGAAATTGTTCCGTTTGTAAACAATATTAAAGCTTCTCTTAGCAATATTGATCAAGATTTGCATTTAGAAATAGAAGAAGTTAGACGTGTTTTCAATGAAATGGATGATGCTTATGAAAACAGTTTTTCTTAAAATAGAACAAATTTCACGCCATCATGATCAGCTTCTGAAGCAAGTGATGTCGCATGATATTGTTTCTGTCTGTGTGAATAATAGTGTTGATAATGATTCTATTGTGCATAATGTTGAATCTGTGGATAATGTGGTAGATAGTACTTGTCACAAATCTGACGCTGAATTTTTAAAGCTTCAAGATTCTTATTCTTAGCTTTCAGAACATTTTGATGAGATTCAAAAACATTGTATTTCGCTTGAATGTAAACAACAATTTTTTTAAGAACTTTTTGAATCGTCTTTCGAAGGTGTTAATATAGATGATGCAAATTTTCAAAAGAATTTTCGATTGAATTTACAGTCAAAACAGTGTTAGCCAAGTGACAAGGTTGCTAAATCATTGCCGATAGACATAGAGAAATCTAAGGAGATTAACTGTGTGAATGTACTTGAGGCCGATGAGAAACTTAAACTTGATCTAGATAATTGAGTTTCCAAGATTTTGTCCAAAGTTGATAACTTAAAACAGAAAAATACACAACTCTTCGATTCAGTAAAGCCCGCATGTGCTACTACCACTACACAAAATCAATCATTGATTGAACGATTGAATCGAAAGTCAGTGGAAATATCTGATTTGAGGGAACAAATTTGTGATAAAAATTTGGCTTTGCCTGAGTGAAAGGAAACACTTCGTACCCTAAAAGGTAAGAATGTTGTGGATAACGCAACCACTGTCTCAGCATCGTCCTCTAGTGTAATAAAAAGAACCTCATCGTCGTGACACCACTTAACAAGGGCCCTAGGACTAAACCATATCAAACATTGGTCACTAAAGATAAGGAAAAATTAAAATTAGCTTCTAATATTCCTGTGTTGCCTTCTATAGGAGTAAACACCACTACTAAGGCTCAAAGATATAAGCTTAAAAGAAACTCGAAGAATAATAGAATCTTGCCCACATCTAGTTGTCAAGTGAAGAAGAAAGTAGAAGCCCACCCTAAGAATGTTATTTCTGCTTTGAATAAAAAGAATCATGTAGCTAAACCTAAAGGCTATGCGGTTGTGCAGCGTTCTAAGCCTACTGTGAATTCTAATTGAAATGTTGGAATTGCAATGAATGTATGTTTTCTAGTCGTCGTGATTCTTGCCTTATTGACCATGTGAATGAGATGAATGCCCGGAAAATGGTTTAGAATGGAAACCGACTAGGAAAGTGTTAACCCAAGTTGGTTGGTAGTAACGCCCCACTGGTAGAACTTTCACTATAGTAGGAAATGCGTGCCCTTAAACTAGGATTACTCCCACTAAAGCGAAGAAAGCGTGCCCTTTAATTAGGAGTACCAAGGCTACCAAAACACAAGTGTGTCCTTTAACTAGGAACACCAACACTACTGTAGGAACCAAGTGCCATTTAAATAGGTCTACTCCCACTCTAGTGCCCGCTAATACTCCAAAACCTCATAAAGTTGGAACAATAAAACCTGTTATTGCTAAAACTCGAAAATGCTAGAAATCTAAGGATAACCCAAATGTTAGCAATTATGATAATATTATATCTGTAACTGCTAACACTCCGGAACCAATAGTTTCCAATGCATTGTCTACTGTTGTTGATGAAAACAGGTGGTCCAAATTGTTCTCTGGTATTTGGACTCTGGTTGCTTGAAGCATATGACCGAAGATCGCTCTCAGCTCAGAAATTTCGTCAGCAAGTTTCTTGGTATGGTTCGATTTGGAAATGATCATATTGAAAAGATAATGGGTTACGGTGAATATCATATTGGGAATGTTATAATTTCAAGAGTGTATTATGTGGAAGGTCTTGGTCACAACTTATTTTCTATGGGACAATTTTGTGATGCAAACCCTAGAAGTTGCTTTTCGAGATCATACCTGCTTCATTCGTAATTTGGAAGGGGTTGATTTATTGAAAGGTACTCGAGAGAATAATTTGTACACTTTGTCTCTACAAGATATGATGGCCGCTTCTCCCGTATGTCTTCTCTCCAAAGCATTGAAGACTAAGTCATGTTTATGACATCGACGGTTATCTCATCTTAACTTTGACGCTATTAATCATTTGGCGAAAAACGAACTTGTTCGTGGTCTTCCTAAACTTACATTTCACAATGACCATTTATATTCCGCTTGTACAATGGAAAAAATCACTAAGAAATCATACACACACAAGACTGAAGACACCAACCAGGAGAAACTTTATTTGTTGCATATGGATCTTTGTGGGCCAATGCGTGTTGAAAGTCTTAGTGGCAAAAAGTACATCCTCGTCATTGTCGATGATTACTCTCGGTTTACATGGCTAAAATTTCTTACAACAAAAAATGAGGCACCTAAATTCATCATCGGATTTCTTAAGATGATTCAAGTGCGTCTCAACACTACTGTCCGACGCATTCGTATTGATAATGGAACTGAATTTGCGAATCAATTCTTGCGTAATTATTATGAAGAAGTTGGCATATCTCATAAAATATCCGTTGCTCGTACTCCACAACAAAACAGTGTCGTTGAAAGGAGAAATCGCAGACATATGGAAGCTACTCGAACAATGTTAATTTACGCAAAGGCGCCATTGTTTTTATGGGCAGAAGCAGTATCTAGAACATTTTTCACCCAAAACCGGTCACTAATTCGTAAACGCCATGGTAAAACACCTTATGAGCTTCTACATGGAAAAGTACCAGATTTATCATATCTTCATGCATTTGGCTCTCTTTGCTATCCAAATAACGATGGTGACAATTTGGGAAAACTTCAACCCAAGGCTGATATTGGTATTTTCATTGGTTATACACCCACAAAGAAGGCATACCTAATCTAAAATCGTAATTCTCGTAAGATCCTCGAAACTATGAATGTTGATTTTGATGAGCTGACGGCTATGGCTTCTGAGCAAAGCAGCTCTGAACCCGCACTTCATGAAATGGGACCCAGTAACATTAGTTCTGGTCTTGTCCCAAACAACCCTACTTCATCATCATTTACACCACCTTCTAGGAATGAATGGGATACGTTGTTTCAACCATTCTTTGATGAATTCTTTATTCCTCCAAGTATTGTTGCTCCAGTAATCGAAGCACAATCAGATACGTCTACACCTACAATTAGTCAAGATATACCTTCAACGAGTAATTATCAACCGACACCCGAATCAACTACCCATGTCATGTTTGTTGATAATGAAGAGGATGGTGATGATCACGACTTGAAATTCGCTCAAATGCGTGAACTTCCATTCTTTGGTGTACCAATTATCGACCATAATCAAGTCCGGTCGTCCACCTCAGAGGAAGCTCTTACTACTGTCTACTCTAATCCACGGATTCTTGACCATGACAGCAAGTGGACAAAGGATCATCCTATTGATTCTATTATTGGTGACCCTAATCGTCCGGTATCCACACGAAGTCAGTTACAAGAAAGTGTAATGTTTTGTAGTTTTGATGCTTTTCTCAGTGAAGTTGAACCTAAGACGTGGCAACAAGCATTTACCCAATCCTGTTGGATAGAAGCTATGCAAGAAGACCTTAATGAATTTGTACGTCTTGAAATGGGTCTACAAGGTGAAACTCGACGAGTTAGGCGGAATATTGAAGAACAAGGCTCGACTAGTAGCTTGTGGACACAAACAACTATTGGGCATCGACTTTATGGAATCCTTTGCACCTGTTGCCCGTTTGGAAGCTATTAGACTATTCCTCGCTTATGCAGGCCACATGAATATGATCGTCTATCAGATGGATGTGAAGACGGCATTTTAATACAAAGTTTTCACCTCGTATAAAAATTCGTTGTTCCGATCTTTTCGAATTGATTACTAGTAGAAAGTGTGACTCAGTTGTTCTTGGTGGAAAAGAAATGGTTTGGTTGTCTAAAACTAATTAAAAGAAAAGGCGTCGTTGAGTAATAAAAATAAAGTGAGGGAAGATTAAACTAAAATTAAAGACTTTCAAAAATAAATGACGAGAAATTAAACTAATTAAACGTAAATATGAAAAATTAAAAACTTAATGAAAATGAAAACTTTAAAAATTAAAATACTCGAAAAATAAACTAAGATGAACAAGTAAAAGTAAAACTAAGTAAATTGGTGGGAAAAATAAATTTAAAAATTAAAAATAAATAAAAACTAATTAAATTCGCAATTACTAAAAATTTGAAACAAATTCGCAATTAAAAGAAAACAAGATTTCACAATTTTAAATAAACTACAAATAAATTCGCAATATCCAGAACAGCATAAATCCGCAATTCATAGAATGACCAAATTCCGCAATTGGCGAATTGGAAGGATTCCGCAAATGGGAAAAGAGAACACATCCGCAATTAGATAATGCTAAGATTTCGTAATCTTAAAGAAGTTCAATTCCGCAATTGGCTAAGAGTAACACAAATTCGCAATGTTTGCGGAATCCAAGATTCTGCAATAACAGATGGCAAGATTTCGCAATTCCAATATTGGATACAAATTCGCAATACTCAGAAAGGCAATGATTTCGCAATAATAGGTATTCGATTTCGCAACTTAGGCAAAGATAAGATTTCGCAATTATGAAGAATTGTGAAATCGAATCAGACGACCCTAAAAACTAGGATCTCGAACAAAGACGATTTTAAGCAACTTTTTAGCATTTTTTAAAGGACAATAAGTCAAGAAAAACTCTAATAAGCTACCAATAAGCAAGGCAAATGATAGAAACTTATAAATCTTCAACACACAAATCAAGAAACACGTAAAGTAAGAAACTTTATGTGACGAAATAGAAAAGTACATGAAAGAGATGATGAACACAAGATTGTAACTAATAAGAAAGATTAAAAAGATGAAGATTAAGACAAGATTAAGCTTAAAAGAAAAGGTTTGATTAAAACAAGAAAGATAAAAGATGAAGTTTTTTAGTGAGAGAAAGTTAAGCACTTTCTCTCTCTAAAAAATACAAAAATGAAAAGTGAACTAAATTAACTAGCTAACACCAACTAACCAACCCTCCTAATGTGTTTAGGAGGGTATTATAGCGAAAAATAGGGAGGTGTGCATGTGTTGTCTCTTCTTTCTTTCTTCTCGTCTTGACTCGATTTAAATCCTTTGTCTTTCTCGACATCGTCTCGGGATTTGTCGATGTAAATTGAACTCGTCTTATAATCTTCTTCTATAATTAGATTTGAGTTCATCGACTTCATTCAACTTCCGCCTTTAGACTTTTTCTTCGATAAATCTTCATAATAGGCCTTGGACTTCCGTTCTTTTTGCACTCTTGATCTTTTGACTTCGTCTTTTCTCGTTTTCTTCGATAAAAGCCCGTGAAAGCCCGTATTTTCTTCCTTTTTCATCTTTTGGTCCTAAAACACAATAAAAACACAAACCACGCATAATTCCGACTTTTACGACATAAATTACACGTTTTGGTCTTGTTATTATTGGAAATAAGTGGTAAAAGGATAAGTGTTTTCACACTTATTAAATCCCCTACACTTGACCATTGCAATGCCCTCATGCAATGCATTAATTTTAAAGCACGGTTTATATTTTTCATCATAGATAAACCACCTTGGCCGTTATTAAATTCTAAACACTAAGGAAACTAAAAGAACAAAACAAGTAAGAAATCAAAGACTTACATTGGGGTTTTTGGTTGTCATGAATGTTCATCATTCTCAAGTTTCACGTTCCCCACACCAAGCTCAAAAACGAGATCATTGTTATTATAAGTTAGCAAACTAACACGAACTCATGTGGCCCAATTATTTACTTAGACTCCCTTATTCCTAGGTGTATCTCTTATATTTTAATATTGTCTTAAAAGATCACGAGGATGCATTGTTTGACTTATTTCGATAGTTATTTAGGCTGAAAATAAAGTAGGACGATTTAATCAATAGTTAGCTAAAGGACAACATCTTTTAAAACTGCTTCTCGGGACCTCATAAAGTTCATATCTTGGCATAACTTGTTTCACTATTTGAGACCTTTCTCGGACCGATATTTGGCAGCGACTTCATACTTCAAATATTTGAGAGACGTTCTTGAAATAATGGTCTTCTCTTCATTATAGGAATTTATTCTCTTGAACTTTTTGAGAGATTCTTCATATTTGGACCACGACTTCTTCATTTTTCTCCAATCTTTTATTTTGGACTTTGATATACAACGATCCGCCTCCTTTTAGGACATGGATCTATTTATCCTCATACCTTGCTAGGGTCTTTTCGGATAGACTTCTCCATGATCTTTAGGGGAGTATTTGCTTTTCGTCGTGTGTCTCGATCCTTCATATTGATTTTCGATAAATGATTCTTCACATCACTTTTGGATCTTTAGCAACAATATGTAGCCCTCATGCCTTGTTAGGGCCTTTTCGGACTCACCAATCTTCGCATCCCGCTTCAGTAAGTTATGCCTTGGCTATGAACTCTAATTAATACCGAGCAACTTTTAAACGATCTTGGGCTAGAAGCTAAGTAACTTTTCAAATCGTACAACCTTATTTATTGCAGATAAATTTATTAGCAAGCGATGGGAGAATAGGCTTATAATCAACTCACATAAATTCAAGAAAGAATACCAAACTTATAATTGACTCTATCATCTCTCGTTCTCCACAATTTAAAATCTCAAGGAATGAGACTCGTTGATGCTTAGCCAATTAAATCAAAGTTTTGGGTTTTCGAGTCATCTATAGGATCCTGCAAACTCTTAGACTTTCTCAAGTTTAGAATTCGCATTTTAAAGTTTCCTTGATAAACAACTCTCTAGGATCAATTATAGGAACTTGCGAAAAGTTCTTGTTCTTAACCCGTGAGAGTTAAGACTTTCGCATTTTAAAGTTCCCTACATAAAACCTAGCAAAACTTGACTTAAACACGTTAAGGATACTAGCTAGAGTAAAATTAGATAAGTAAACTCGGGTTGAGTCAAAATATTCATGACTTTGAAAAATTTAAAACCACTTTATTGAAAATTTATTTTAGCAAAGAAAGTAAATAACGCTAACAAAGGAAAAACTACAAGGCCAAAATAGATTAAAAATTTTGAAAAATGTCGAAAAATCAAATTTTCCGGTTAAAATGAGGACAAATTCATGGAAAAGCCCACTTACTTTGATAGAAGTCCCCCTACACTTAATATAAACATTGTCCTTAATGTTTAAGCATGTGGGAGTGAACTCCCCTACACTTAGGACATTGTGCACGTTGTTTAAATCTTGCTAAGGAAGCGACAACTAAAGTGATTCCTATTTTAATATTGGAAAATATAATATAGAGAATCGAAAGAGTTTAGGATAAAACCGGGAAGACGGGTACACGGGATCACGGTTCGTCAAAAGTCATCAAGAATGGATCTTTGAAAGCTTTAATCCCTGCACAACATAAGAAACAAGAAAACAAACACATACGGGGCTCCCCCCTACACTTATCATAAAAACCGTAAAGGAAAGATCACGGGTTGCCTCCCGAGAAACGCTTGTTTTTGTTAACCGAGTCACGAGCCTGACTCGACCCAGAACTAGTTCAAGGGAAACGTGGTGAGGGATGGAATCATCTCATGAGAGATGTCCTCACCAAAGTACAACTTCACACGCTGCCCATTCACCTTAAAATTGGGCCCATTTGGCTGAGAAAGCTCAATGGTGCCATATGGGAAGACTTTGGCGACGGTGAATGGACCAGACCAACGGCTCTTCAACTTTCCCGAGAAGATCTTCAACCGAGAGTTAAAAAGTAAGACTTGATCACCAACGTGGAACTCTCGGTTCTTAATCCTTGCATCATGGATGATCTTGGTCTTCTCCTTGTAGATCAACGAGTTCTCATAAGCTTCATTCCTTAGTTCATTTAGCTCATTGAGTTGAATCTTACGAAGATCGTCGGCTTTGTTGATGTCGAAGTTAGCCTACTTCAAGGCCCAGTATGCCTTATGCTCTAGCTCGATAGGGAGGTGGCATGCTTTCCCGTACACAAGACGATACGGTGTACAACCAATCGGGGTCTTATAAGCGGTACGGAAAGCCCACAAAGCATCGTCTAACTTATCGGCCCACGAGGCACGATGCTCTCACAAAGTACGCTCCAGAATTCGCTTCAATCCGCGGTTAGATATCTCGGCTTGCCCATTAGTTTGGGGATGATAAGCGGTGGAAAGACGGTGATTGACACCGTATTTAGCCATGACTCTTGCGAATTGATCATTGCAAAAATGAGTCCCGCGGTCACTGATGATAGCACGAGGAACACCGAATCGAGCAAAAAGTTTCTTCAAAAAGATCACAACCACCCTCGCATCGTTCGTAGGGAGAGACTTAGCTTCAACCCATTTGGATACGTAGTCAACGGCTACGAGGATGTATTTTTTCCCTTTAGATGATGGAAATGGCCCCATAAAGTTGATACCCCATACATCAAAGATTTCTCATTCTTGTATGAAATTTTGAGGCATCTCATCTTTATGTGTGATCTTGCCTTGTCGTTGGCAAGCATCACAATGCTTAACCATTTCATGAGCGTCATGATAAATGGTGGGCCAATAGAATCCGGAGTCAAAAACTTTCTTCGCGGTGTAATTTGGACCAAAATGACCACCGATGGGTCCTTTATGGCAAGCGTCAAGGATTTGTACCGTTGTCGGCCCATCAACACATCGACGAATGACAAGATCCGCACATAGTTTGAAGAGGTAAGGGTCGTCCCAGTAAATAATGTTCAATATCTTTAAAGAACTTTTTCTTTTGTTGGGATGTTAACCCTTCCTTGAGGATTCCACCCGCTAAGTAGTTTGCAATGTCCGCAAACCACGAGGTGTCATCAAGATTTGGATTGATAGACATTAAGGCTTCAAGGGGAAAAGAGTCACTGATCTCTTGATTCGGATGATCCCCTTGATAAGGATCCTCAAGTCTACTTAGATGATCCGCGGCTAGGTTTTCAGCTCCCTTTTTGTCACGAATTTCAATGTTGAATTCTTGAAGGAGCAAAACCCAACGAAGAAGTCTTGGCTTAGAATCTTCTTTAGTCAACAAGTACTTCAACGCGGAATGATCGGTATACATGTGACAACCCTGGTTTTGAGGTTCGTCACTTAGTTTTATTTTGTGTTAGTTACGTGTCTTTACGTGTTTATGTGCTTATTGGTGTGTATAGATTGTGGTTTGGATATCGTTTCTGATACGGGGTACCTTTTGAGTGAAACGATGTGTGATGATTTCATGTTCATGAGTTCACATGGTAGTGACTATGAAGTGAGATGGTGTTATTTAGTTGTTTTACGTATACGTATATGTATTATAGAAAATCGTATTTTTACGATTTACGGTTTAGCATTTAGAGGTCTCGGAGGAGGTAATTAGTCATATGGATATTTTTTGGGATGGTTTGAAGTCATTTAGGACTTAGTTATAAAGTTTATTCCAAAATTTGAGATTTTTTTTAAAAGTGTATATTTTACGTCTTTTACGGTAAAACGCGTAAATTTGACTAGTTTTACGATTTTGAGGTTTTGAAGGCTTTAGGAGCTGAAATAAATTAAGGAAAATTAAGGTAATATTATTAATACCAATATTAATAATAAAAAGAAAAAATAATAATAAAAAAAGGGGGGGGGAGTCGGTTTGGTAGACGCAAGAAGGGAAAAAAAGAAAAAGGGAAAGTTTGTATTGGGCTTGGACTAGTACATAAGGTGTATTAAAACAATATTAGTGAAAAAAAGACGATTCACAAAAAAAATAAGGGGAAAAACACAGCCATAGGGAGAAAAAAAAGAGAAGAAGAAAATTAGTGTTTTTCAAAATCTTGATCAATTGAAGGTACAATCTTGTTTTAATATTTGTTCTTATTTAAGTAAACATGTATACATCAATACATGATGGATTTAGGTTAGAATTTAATTTAAAAACAGTATATTAATGTTATAATAATTATGTTATATTGATTACATAAATTAGGGCTTGTAATTAGAGGGGTTAGGGTTAATTAATGAGGTTCATTTTGTTAAACCCGTTTTTAAAAACTGGGGAGAATTTTGAGTCAATTGTTTTGATCATATTGGGAGTTCTACAAACTCTTATTTTGTGATCCAAGTATCCCTGAAAAGGTAATTGAAGTGGATTTCCAATGCAAGAAACGAGAACTAAATTGGAGGTCGGGAAGTGGGTCAAGAACAGGTTACAACAGTCGGAGGTCAAAACAGTTTTGAAGTCAGCCTGTTTTCTTTTTAAGTTTTGGGTTGTTTGGGGTACTTAGGGTTGCATTGGGATCTTCTAACGAACATGAGAGATGGTTTATATATTATAGCAAGCATCTGCATTGGGGGATAAGGTTGTGGTTTAGGGTAAGACCCCTTAATCATAACAAACTTTTTGTATGTTTAAAATCAGTAAATCTGGAATGACAAAAGTATATATATATATATCGGGGCCTTAACAATAGCTTTAAGGTTGGGAAAATGGGAGGTGATATTTAACATATGTAAGGGCATAAATATTCCCTTTACAGAGATCATGGGTATGTTTAAGTGGGCGTTTGGCTTATAGTTTGGAGACCTAGAACTGGGACTGTTTTGGGTAAAATGTTAACGGGATGGGTTATGAAGTATAATGAGTTAAGGGCTTTATAGAGGGGTGTAATGAGATGCTTAGAGTATTTAAATGAGGTATTTATATAGGGGGAGGTTATATGTCCATCATAGGTTGATGAGCCATCTTAGTGATTGGTTCATGTTTTGATTATGTGTTTTTGGTTTGTTAGCTTTTGCTAGTGCGAGGACTTTCAGAGAAGCTCAATCAGGTGAGTTTCATAGTCCCATGTTTACTAATGTTTATGACTTCTAGATGGGATGGAAGAGACACTGTGTTGTTATTTATAAATTATGCTGTGAATGGTTTGGCGTTGGTAATAGACTTATGTGTGCATACTTATATGATTAACTGCTAGTTGATTCTTGATTGTTTATGTTTTGACTTGGTACCAAGGGGTTGTTGACAAGGAGGGGCCTTGGGGAGGTACATAGATATGTGAGCATCTATGGGACCATGATGTTTTGTAAGGCTGGGAGCCTTGGATTGGGATATGGTTCATAGGTGTTTGGATGCCTATGGGAGTATGGTGTTTGGTATTGCTGGGAGCCTGAGTTTTGGTTTGATTAGTTAATTCTTGAATGTTAGTTTGTTAATGCATATTAGTATCACATTGTCCATATGTTTTTAACTTTTGGTTGTTACTCACAGCTTATGGTATGATTTTGGCGTTTGAGTCTAAACCTATGACTCTCACCAACTTTATGTTGACGTGTTTTAGTGTCTCTTTCAGGTGTGAATGTGGTTAATCTTGAGGATAGAAGTGGCTAGACTTGGATGCCTTAGGATTGCATATAGAAGGAGATCCCCGTTCCTTCTTAGTTAACCTATATGTTTGTTTGGTTTATGTTTATTGTTTGTCTTGGGTAAGAGGTAGGACTGTTACCTACTTACCTAGACTCCTGCATGGTTGAGATATTGTCATGACATTTGTGTCTCCATTTATGACATTATATTTGCATTTTAGTTTTCTCTATAGAGACACCATTTGTTGTGATGATATCCATACGTCGCGCCCCATATTCCGCCATGGTGGGGTGTGACAGAATGGTATCAGAGACAATGGATATAGAGAATTAGGTTGCCTAGTCGCGTAGCCTAGTCTATACCTTAAGGGTCCCTACATATAGGCGTCATAGGAGTATGTGTGTATTTTATAATAATTGATATGTTTGGATGTTATTTATTGTGATGTTTTGACTAGTATAAATTGAACCATAGTATGTTCATACTTAGTCACATGTTATTTTCTTTTCAGGTTGTGACTAGTGCGGGTTGGACCATAATCGTCCACACTAGTCATTGCTGTATTTTGCTTAAATTGTACATTATAGTACATAATTTGGTACAAGGTAGTTTCTACCTTTTGTTGAGTTATGTTATATACCTGAGGTATGTTATTTTTTCTTTTGATGTTTAAGTCATGTTCCCTAAGAATCATGTGGTGGTTCGAGTTATTAGGAGTAGGTGGGTATGAAGGATTTTAAGCTGTTTCCACTCTTACGAGCGACATGACTTATAACTGATTATGTTTTCGTTTTGGATTTAGTCTAGGCTATTTTAGCGAGACTATAGATTTCTGTATTCCAAGAGTTTTATTATGTTATTTTTATAGATGGAGTTTTGGACCTTATGGGTTATGTGGTTATGAGCTTATGTGAGTAGATGGATTTATGTGTTATATGTTGTATTGATTCTTATAAGTGTCATCATAGGAGGGAGTGCATTAGGGAAAGGGTAATTGTATAAGTATGGTGGCCAACATAGTTATACAAGTACCACAACTTCAATGGGTTCTCAAGTATGATTGCATGAAAGAGGGTTACTACATGCTTGTATATCATGAGATGTAGAATTTAGGTATACGTATAATATATGGGTTTATGTAATGGCTGCCTATGATATGGCTATTGTTATTTTGTGTTATATGTTTTGGGTTATAGTTGTGTTGTGTGATTATGGGGTCACACGATATGGTTTGGTTTTGGAGGTGGGCTTTATGCCTTGTTGTGGCATGGTGAGATGGTGATTACTCATATGAAAAAACGAGCGTATAAAGCGATTGATTGACTTGACATGTATGATAACGAGTATGTTTAGGAGATTCAATAGGTATACATATGCGGATGTATATATACTAGTAGATGTTATGTTATGATTTAAGGTCGTTCAGTAATTATTATAAATTGAACGTACCTAGTGCTCTCTTGTGTTTAAACAATTTATTAGTCCTCGAGTTTGGTGGAGTTTCAACGACGTTTTGAATCTTCTGAAGTGTGTCTGGTAGCGTATTCTTTGAGTTTCGTATTTCACGTGTACGTTTTAAAATGGTGTTCTTGGTTTTAAGTCTATTGAAACAACTTGGGATTTCTTTTGAGATAATGAAATCTTTTGTGTTGGGTCTTACATTTCTTTTGGTCGGTATATATTGAGAAAAAGGGGGACTTGGAAATCTATTATAGGGTTAGATAGCTGGTTGTATTCGGTAAAATTATGGTAAGGTGTTGGAGTCGTGTTTGAAACAAGATGTAACATAATATTTCATTTTAATCAACACTTATTTATTTTAAACTCTAAAAGACTTTCTTTAAAATAAAGCGAAGTAAAATTTCTTGCTACTTACATAGTTTATATAATTGGGTTTAACCGATTCACGTCATTTATAATTATTAATACAAGGTTAAATTGAGTTTATGAAGATTTCACATACAATTATATCTTTCATTAATATAAAAGTGTTTTGGTCATAACTTGTTCGTTTTTAGAGCTTTTTGAGTGATTCAAAGGCCAAAAGTTATGTACTCGGAACATACTTTTCAAATATTCAGAAAGTATAGTCATGGGAGGTCAGTGGACTGGTCGGAATTGTTGTACAAGTGTCGGGTTCAAGTTTGGGTTTTGAATAGTAGTTTATTTTTTTTATTTGGGGTGCACGGGATACCTAGTCTTTGGGTTGAGTTTTGAGATCGACTAGAAGGTTGTTTGTAGATGGTTTGAGTCATATAGATATGGAGAGGTAAAAAAATAAAAATAATAAATAATAAATAAAAATATATTCTTTTGGAAAGGTCGGTCTTTTGCACGGTTTAAATAATATGTCGCGGGGCGTAATATGTTTTGGTTGCCATTGGGTGTTTCTTGGATTATTTTTCGTTGTCATGGGTCATTTTGAATTGATACATGTTCTGGGTTTGAGTTTTCTTTTGAGCCTCGTGGTTTTTGACTTGTTTTAATTGGTGCACGTGAAATGTCGTTAGTTATCCGTGGGTTTGATTCGTTGATCGTATCTAATTTTCAGGATGTAGTTTTGGTTTCGTATTGTTCAGGAGCGTTGAGGTAGTCATATGAAAGACTTGGTCACGCCTACACGCTTAAGTAAGTGACCATGAGAGAACGGTCGGAATACCCTTAGTGGGGAGGAAAGAAGTTCGTAGACGAACTAATGTGGTCATGAGGTCTCTTAGGAGTACCAAGGAGATGAATAGAGATTTATGGGATACTAGCACAAGTAACACGCCATAGAGAGTGTTGGAAGGGGATACAATACCTTAAAGGTATTTATGATTGTTCGTAGGGCATGTAAGTTTTCCGAAAATTCCCTGAAATTTAGTAGGTTTGCCTATTACTGTGAGGTAGAACCATAAATAGAGCAAGTAGGGGAGGTGAGAGGAGTTGTAGTTAGTGCCTTTCCAAGGCAAATCGTTGATGGAGTGATTTAAAAACAAGAGCTGTTAGAAATTGCAAGGAATGCCGGATAAAAGTTGAGTTGCTTAGTAGTAGATTGGATGTGGAAAGAGGTTGAGTGGTCCGATGAGAGGAAGCATTGGTCTTTTAAAATGCGTGTAGAATTTTACAAGTAGAACGAGGTAGGAATTTATTCGTATTGCCGCTAAGAGAGGGTGCAAGGAGGACATAGTTGAAACTGCTAAGGAAGTTGTATGAACGCTTTAGGTTTACGGTTATGAATTTGGCTTCGCCAAAGCACTAGCGGTTTTCATGGTGTCAATGAACCAAGTGTGCATGAACGTGTATAAACGAGTTGTCATCGGGAGTATCGACGACATCTTGATATACTCAAATCTGAGAAGGAGAGTGAGGCGAAGTATGTGTTGGTTTTGGAGTGGAATTATACGTGAGATTTTCAAGTGTGAGTTTTAGTATTAAGTCTACCATGATGAGTAGTTAGAGATGATGGCATATCATGGAACCAGCAAGGGGCGAAGTGAAGAAGGATGAGGAAGCATTTTGGAGGCTGAAGAGGTGGATTGGATAATGAGCCGATCTTGGCATTATCAGAAGGACTGAATGAATTCGCGAAGCATGACGATTTGTGGAGCAAGGATTTGGACGCGTACGAGGATGACAAAGAAAGGCGATCGCTTATACGTTGCAGGAACTGAAGATTTGGAAGAACTGGATAGACTTAGTTAGTGGAGCTGGATTGTTATATCTGCCTAGAATGCTAGAGGCATTTGGGGTACGAGACATAGAGAATGAACTATACGGATCATGAATGTCTCCAACACATATTCAATCACCTTGATTGAACATTTGGCAAAGGTGGTGGGTGGAGTTAAGTGACGAAAGAAAATTGCAAGGCCAAGTACCATCTAGGAAAGGCAAGCATGGTCGATGAGACCTGGAATAAGAAGAATGAGGTGAAGCTGAGACGAACTTGAACTATAGGGATGACGTATTAGGGAGGTTTGGATAAAGGATGTAGGTTGCACGAGTTGAGTTTTCTAAAGCAGAGAACGCGTCAACATTTATGTTGCGTGGCTTGGACAATCGTAGGGAGGAAAGGGACGTAGACTATACTTCCTACATAGATAGTAGCTTAGAAAGAGCGATGTAAGGACGAAGTTGGTGAAAGGGATACATAATGCGGTGGAGGAATAAGTTTGACGAGAGTTGGGTGATAGTCGATAGACTGACTAATTCATCTCATATTTCAAGAGGAATGAGAAGTCACGTGGTTGAGAAGTTGGAAGGATTGCGTATGGATGTGATGGAATAGAGGGTTTTGCATAAAAGTTAGCCTAATAGGTATGGAATGCTTTATGAAGGATTATGGCAAGGGAAGAAACGATGGGAAGCATCACATCGTGATGTATGGTATGAGTTGAGGAAAAAGAAGGAAGTGTGTATAGAAGCGAAGCAAGAATAAGATAGGTCGAGATAGGAACCGAAGGTAAAACTTAGGTAGAGCCTAATGAGTAGAATAAAGCACAACGCAGGCTAATACTGTCATAGTGTGGAAAGGGAAATGGCACTGACCTATACTGATTGTTTGGGAGGCTTAGTATCGATTATCGAATGGATGAGGAGTTATAGGTGTGATATGCCATTGGGACGAAGGGCTTGGTCTAACTGAGATAACCGTCCTTTTGATGGTGTGTATAGATCATAAGTTGATTTGGATTGGAAGAACTAATGGATATGTGAAAGACCGTCATAGGTCACTTTGTAAGGAAATTGGAATTTTTAAGTAGTTTGGGGTACGGACTGAAGGGAGTTGATGAACATGATTGGATATGGGTATATCCAGCTAACTGGGAAAAGGATATGCAAGTGAGATATTTATACAACCTTAGGAGTTACACTAAGGGCATGAGTGATTGATTAGAGAGAGTTAGGAAACTCTCTAGCGATGGCTGAGTTTTCATATAATGATAGTTATCATACTAGAAGTCGATAAATGCCATTTGAGGCACTATATGAAAGGATAGGGTGAGTTGTCCCCATTGTGGACTGGAATTGGTAAAAGAGGTTACTAATGTGGTAATGGTGTTTGTGGAAAGAATGAGAGCAACAAGGGATGCTATGTTTAAACGGAGGAAACCACTAGTGTTTAGTGACAAAGTTATGTAGGAAGTTTCACCCATAGTAACGGGTGGTATGTGATAGGTGTGTAAACACCCATCCTTTTTACCACTTAATTACAATAATAACCGAGCCAAAACGTGTATATTATGTCATTTATGTCAGAATTATGTGTGGTTTGTGTTTTTGTTGTGATTTAGGACGAAAAGGTGAAAAATGGAGAAAACACGGGCATTCACGGGCTTTTATCGAAGAAAAAGACGAAAGACGAATTCAAGAAGTCAAGAGTGCAAAAATAACGGAAGTCCAAGACCAATTCTGAAGATTTATCGAAGAAAAAGTCAAAAGACGGAAGTTTACTAAAAGCCGAAGAACTCAAGTCTAATTTATTGAAGAATTACAAGACGAGTTCAAAGAAATCCCGAGACAAAGTCATTAAAGTCCAAGATTTAAGAAGATTAAGGACTTAACTTTGTAATTAAGGAAAAGAAGAAAGAGGGGAGGAAGCTTCCTAAGCACTTCCTAATTTCCGCTATAAATAGTCATTAGGATTTACATTTCATTCTTGTTGGCTAATAGTGACAATTAGTTCTTCCATTTTATTTTCCTTGCACTTTAATTACATGTCATTTACCTTAATTGTCTTGCACCTTAAATACCTTTTAATTTCAAGTAAGTTTTCTTTTAATTCTTGTCAATCTTTACTTTTTATTATCAATCTCTCATCTACCTTTCTTGTTTGGCTTGATCTTTATGTTTATGTGTTTATTGTCATGCTTATTTAATTAAAGGTTATGTTTTTATGTTTTTGATTATCTTGGATTATTGATTTTTATAGCTTATTAGTGTTTATCTTAAAGTTTCTTAAGTTTTTATAAAAGTTATTTTTATATAAAGTTTGTTTTCGTATACCTTTTTCATTTAGTGTTTTCAAAAGTCTTTAAATTTTAGCTTATTAGCTTTTTCTTATACGTGTTTGCTTAGGATTTTAGTCTAGTGCTTATTTGAGTAATAGCTTATTTGTTGTGCTTAATTTGGCTTCTTTGTACTGTATTCCGACCATCCTGGTCGGAAAAGGGTTTCACATTCCGATCATCCTGATCGGAAAGGGGTTTTGATATTCCGACTGGGATTCCGAAGTAACATTCCGATCAAAGGGTTTTGTTGGTATTCTGATTAGGGGTTAGTGACAAGGATTCCGATCCTGATTCCGATCTGGAGTTCCGATCATCATTCCGATTAGGGTGTTTGTGTTGATATTCCGACAGCTTGGGGGTTCACGTATTCCGATCATCATTCCGATCGTACCTCATTCCGACAAGGGTGTTTGTGTTGATATTCCGACAGGTGGGTTAGACATTCCGATCACATTCCGATCGGAATGTATTCCGACAGTAGGTTTGTTTCATATTTTGTCTTGTTTAATTTTTAAGTTTACATGTTAATACTTTGTCAAATTTTAATTTTCATCAAGTTTTAATTACTCGTCATTTAATTTCTCGTTATTTACTTTTCAAAGTTTTAATATTGCACAATTTAAGTTTTAATTAGATTTAGATTTAATTAACGTCATTTACATTCAAGTCTTGCACAATTTAATTACTACAACGACACAACATTTGTGTCACCAAAGAACGACTGAGTCGCATAGTTAAACCAGGATCAATTCTATTAGACCACTACTTCGAACTTTAATTTTTATACGGGCAAAAGCCCAGGTATCAAATGGCGCCGCTGCCGGCTCTTTTCGTAAAGATTAACGGTTTTCTGTGAGAGACGCGTTGCTTTTTGGGATCCGTTCACTTGTGAGCGTTATTTTCTTGCACAAATATTTTCAAAAAAAAAAACCATAAAAATTAAAAATTGTTTAAAAAACATATAAAAATTAAAATTTTCAAAAATCCAAAAAGATTTTATTTTTATTGTATATATATATTGTCTTTGCGTTTGGTATTGTTTTCTTTTGCCTTTGTAGGTGTATGCGTACTAGATCTTCTACTTATCAAGAGCCCGAGACTCGAGAAGATTTAAGTATTGCAGGTGTGAACAACAACAATAATCCACCGCACCTCAACAATAACAACAATGTTCTTCCACAGCCCGATCTTCGGACCATGGAGGAGCTTTGTCAACCCACCATGTTTGGACGAGGAGGACCGATTGCGCCGATGAAAATCACGGCTCCGGAGTTTTCGTTGAAGCACCACATGATTCAGCAAGTGCAAACAAATCCTTTTCGAGGAATGCCTGATGATGATGCCAACAAACACATTGACAAATTCATTACAATCACCCAAAGCATGAAGTTGCCCGGTGCCACAATGGATGTTCTACGCCTTCAACTCTTTCCACATACTTTATCACACCACGCCGAGAAATGGTTTGATCGTCTCCCGAAGAATTCAATTCATACTTTGGATGACATGACTCAACGCTTTTTGTCGCGCTACTTTCCACTATCCATGGTCACGAGCCTTCGCAATCAAATCAGCGGTTTCATGCAAGAACCCGATGAATCTCTTTTTGATGCTTGGGAAAGATATAATGTTTTGATTGATCGTTGTCCAAACCACAACATGCTCCCTGTGACCTTAATAGATACTTTCTACAACGGTTTGACTTTTTGAGATCGTGATACGATTAATGCAGCCGCCGGTGGCACATTTATGAAAAGGAGACCCGAGGAGTGTAGAGAGCTTATTGAGAACATGACTACTCACCACAAAAACTGGGATTCCTCCGCTTCTTCAAGGAACAACCCGAGAGTCAATGTTTCTTCCACCTCAGCAAGCCCTGATATGACCGAATTCACCCGTATGATGACCGAAATGAACAAAAATATCTTGCTTCTCGCTACAAACCAACAACAACAAGTTAAAGCGGTTGCCAATTCTTGTGAGACATGCGGCGGTCCACACTCATACACTGATTGTCCTTCTACTCAAGGAAATCCGGAAAACGTGTATGCAGCTTATGGTAATTATTCACCGGAAAATTACCAAGCTCGACCTCAAGGGGATAGAAATTTGCTGAGTTACCGGTCAAACAACTACCTTTCACCCGGTTTTTCTCCTCAAAACCAAAACCCTAACAACAACTATACTCGAAGCAACCAAATCACACCAAGAGCTTCTAATCCTTATCACCCACCCGCTCAACAAGCCCCACCCATCAATCAAGATGTTGAAGCCATAATGAGAACCCAAGGTGAGCAAATCAAGAATCTACAGAGCCAAATTATCAATTTGAAAGGGGATATCACCAAGCAAGGAAATGACATTAGATCCGAGCTTCGAGATAATATCCAATCCTCCTTCAGCAATCAAACGAATGATATAAAGAATATGGTGGCTAGTTTCTTGTCCACAACTCAACCTTCTACTTCGAGTTCTCTACCTTCAAACACCGTCACCAATCCGCGAGCGAATGTGAGTGCTATTACTACCCGTAGTGTAGTTACCATAGTAGGACCACCTATCCCACCCCCATCATCTACACCTCCTCCACCACCATTTATCCCTACTCCTCATACACCTAGTATTAGTGCACCATTACCGTCTCCGCCTCGTCGTGATGAAGCACCCACCAAGAATCCTCCACCAACCCCACCTTCAACATCTCAACCTTCACCAACTACACCTTCCACCTACAAACCCAACATCCCATATCCTTCTCGCTTGGACAAGCCTAACTTACTGACTAAGAATGACACTCAAGTGTCGAATTATTTGAAGATGATCTCTCAAATGAATTTCAACATTAGCCTTGTTGAAGCCCTTGTCCACATGCTGAAATTTGTCAAAGCATTCAAGGAATTGATTAACAAGAAGGAGAAGTTGATTGAGCTCGCCAACACACGCTTAAATGAAAACTGTTCTGCAGTTATTCTTAAAGAACTTCCGGAAAAACATGGAGATCCCGGTCGATTTGTGTTGCCTTGCATTTTCAACAAAACTAAAGAATTTACTGCCCTTGCTGATCTCGGGGCCAGTATTAATCTTATGCCTTTGAGTGTTTGGAAAACACTATCATTACCCGACCTTACTCAAACAAAGATGACTCTTGAACTTGCAAATCGCACTCTCGCTTACCCCGTTGGTATTGCCGAAGTCGTGTTCATTAAAGTTGGCACATTTACTTTCCCGGTCGACTTTGTCGTTGTTGATTATGAAATGGACCCTCGTATTCCTTTAATACTTGGTCGGCCATTCTTGAGAACCGAACGAGCTTTAGTTGATGTTGCCGAAGGTGAGTTAATCTTAAGAGTCGGGGATGATGCACACGTTTTCAAAATGGGGAAGCTTACAAGCAATTCCTTTGGACGAGAATCTGCGAATATGATTAATGTGCTCGATGATTTTGTCATCTACAACAATCCTCTATTAGAGTCTTACATTGATAATCCACTTTTTGAAGATGATGTTGATGATTCTCTCTCTAATTTGGAACCTTCACCTATTTATGATTCTCCACCGATCTTTGATGCTTATGATGATGATTCTAGCTCAGATTTGGATGATTATGATAACTTTGCTTCCGAGTATCCCGACCTGCCCATTTATGATGATTTTGATGAGGCCGATACTCTTTCGAGTGATTCTTCACATGATGAAGATCCTCCGTCATCCATGCTTAATCCTACTTTGGATGATTACTCTTTTGAGGAAGACTTCTCTACGTTTCTCAATACTTACTTCCCCCATGAGAGTGATGCTCCTCCTTTTGATTTTGAAGATTATCGTCTTGATCCTACTTTAGATTTGAAGAAAATTCTTTCAAAGGAGAAGAAACCGGTCGACACCACCATCCGCAGCACATATGATTTACACCTCTTTGTCCACCTTCTGAGGACGAGGTTGTGCATCTTTTTCGCGGATCATCTTCAAATTCTGCTGAGCCTGAGTGCTATTTTCCCTTAAAGGAAAAGGTGTTCGATCCCGATATTGATATTCTGCAGCCATCTCAGTATCCACCTGATGAAATAAAAGGAAAATCTTTGGAACTATTGAAGACATGCTTGCACCTCACCATACTTGCTCCCACCGTGCTCCATCGCTGCTTAAGGGAACCTTGCCTATTCTTCTTTGGCTTGCCTTGTTCGCCTTAAGCTTGTGCTATTTGATGGACGAAATTTATGTCTTTGATCCTGGTGGATATGTTTCATGCTTCTTCCTATGATTATCAAGGTCGATTCAGGCTCACGACTCGGTTAACAAAAATCAAGCGCTTCTTGGGAGGCAACCCATGTATCTATCTTATAGCTTTCTTTATCCTAAGTGTAGGGGAGACCCGTTGGTGTTTGCTATTTCCTCTCTTCTTATAATCAGGGATTCGAGCGCTCAATGATCCATTCTTGATGACTCTTGACGACCCGTGATTCCGTGTTCCATCTTCCCGGTTCTATCCTAAACTCTTTTCGATTCACTATTTTATATTTTCTAATATTAAAATAGGAATCTCGTTAGTTGTCTTTTCCTTAGCAAGATTTAAACAAATTTCACAATGTCCTAAGTGTAGGGGAGTTTACTCCCACATGCTTAAACATTGAGGACAATGTTTATATTAAGTGTAGGGGGGACTTCTGTCGAAGTTAAGTGATCTTTTCCTTGTATTTATCCTCATTTTAACCGGAAAATCAATTTTTCGACATATTTCAAAATTTTTGATCTATTTTGGCCTATTAGTTTTCCCTTTGTATAGTTATTTTCTTTCTTTTCTAGAATAAATTTTTAATAAAGTGGTTTTAATTTTCAAACGTTGTGAATCTTTTGACTCAACCCGAGTTTACTTATCTAAGTTTACCCTAGCTAGTATCCTTAACGTGTTTAAGTCAAGTTTTGCTAGGCTTTTATATAGGGAGCTATAAAACGCGAAAGTCTTAACTCTCACGGGTTAAGAACAAGAAGTTTTCGCAAGTTCCTATAATTGATCCTAGAGAGTCGTTTATCAAGGGAACTTTAAAATGCGATTTCTAAACTTGAAATAGTCTAAGAACTTGCAAGATCCTATAGGCGACTCGAAAACCCAAAACTTTGATTTAATAGGCTAAGCATCCACGAGTCTCATTCCTTGAGATTTTAAGTTTGGTATTCTTTCGTGAATTTATGTGAGTTAATTATAAGCCTATTCTCCCATCGCTTGCTAATAAATTTATCTGCAATAAATAAGGTTGTACGATTTGAAAAGTTACTTAGCTTCTAGCCCAAGATGGTTTAAAAGTTGCTCGGTATGGATTAGAGTTCATAGCCAAGGCATAACTTATTGAAGCGGGATGCGAAGATTGGCGAGTCCGAAAAGGCCCTAACAAGGCATGAGGGCTACATTTTGTTGCTAAAGATCCAAAGTGATGTGAAGAATCATTTATCGAAAATCAATATGAAGGATCGAGACACACGGCGAAAAGCAAAAACTCCCCAAAAGTCATGGAGAAGTCTATCCAAAAAGGCCCTAACAAGGTATGCGGATAAATAAATCCAAGTCCAAAAAGGAGGCGGATCGTTGTATATCAAAGTCCAAAATAAAGATTAGAGAAAAATGAAAAAGTCGTGATCCAAATATGAAGATCTCTCAAAACTTCAAGTGAAGAAATTCCTATTATGAAGAGAAGGCCATTATTTCATGAACGTCTCTCAAGGTTTGAAGTATGAAGTCGCTGCCAAATATCGGTCCGAGAAAGGTCTCAAATCGCGAAGCGAGTTATGCCAAGATATGAACTTTATGAGGTCCCGAGAAGCAGTTTTAAAAGATTTTGTCCTTTAGCTAACTATTGATTAAATCGTTCACTTTATTTTCGGCCTAATAAACTATCAAAATAAGTCAACAATGCATCCTCGTGATCATTCAAGACAACAATAAAATATAAGAGATAAACCTAGGAATAAGGGAGTCTAAGTGAATAATTGGCCCACATGAGTTCGTGTTAGTTTGCTAACTTACAATAACAATGATCTCGTTTTTAAGTTTGGTTTGGAGAAAGTGAAAACTTGAGGATGATGATTATTCACAACATTTCCAAAACCCAAGGTATGTTTCTTTACTTTGAATGTTTATAATTTTCTATCTCTTTAATAAAGGCCAACGTGGATTGATTGTGATGAAAAATGTAAACGTGCTTTGTAACTAATGCATTGCATGAGGACATTGCAATGGTCAAGTGTAGGTGATACAAGGATTTTGCACGGGGTTCTCTATATTCTCTCGATATCCTCTCGAATTGATCTCGGTTCTAAGTGGAATGATTGTTCTTGGTTACTAAAAAGGGGAGTGATTTTCTAATCTACTAAATGGTTAAATGAACTAAAATTTAAACTTAATTTCAAAGTAGTAAATTTAATAACAATTGATAAAAACTAGAATTAAAAGTAAATGTAAAATGACGAAACAGTAAGTATCACTTAAAAATGCTAAATAGAAAAATGATTCGGAAGTTCTTACTACTTCAGAAGTTTTCCGAATGAAAAGATGTCAACTCCTTGATCCGGAACTTTACTCGGAACCTTCACTCGGAACTTTACTCGGAACCTTCACTCGGAAGTTGATCCGGAACTTCCTTCGGAAGTTGATTCGGAAGTTCACCCGGAACTTTATCCGGAACTTTGTTCGGAAGTTGATCCGGAAGTTGTTGATCCGGAAGTTCAATCGGAACTTTATCCGGAAGTTGGTTCGGAACTTTTGGCTCGGAAGTTTATTCGGAAGATTTGTAAAGAACATTCATCCGGAACTTTTAGACTGACTCGGAACTTTTGAAAAGAAAACTCATTCGGAACTTTTTAAACTCATTCGGAAGTTTTAGTTCATCCGGAACTTTGTGTTCATCCGGAACTTTTGGTTCATCCGGAACCTGGGGAACGCTCAAGAACAGTAGCAGCAGATGAAAAACAGGGAAATGCGATTTAATCCAAAATCAAGCTAAATAAGCAAAAAGGTTTTACCAAATTAACCAATAATCATTTAATAACCATAAGCAACAAATCCCAACAGTAAAAACACAAATTCGACAACTTTTAGAAGATTAAATCAACCAAATAAGAACTTTAGAACTTGAAATAAAAAAATGATGAAGAACAAGATGAATGAAAAGATTAAAGGAAGGCTTGTATTAATGATTAATGTTGAAGAAATAAAAGACAAGATTAAACTACAAGATTTGGAAGAACAATAATCAAAATCACCAAACACCCTAGTGGTGTTGGTGATGACTACGAACAAGAAAAGAGAAAAAGAAGGGAATGAAAAACTGGATGAAAAGTGTGAGGGGAACCCTTTATATAGGTGTCCCCTTTGGTTGGTGAGTGGGCTTTCTCACGTTCTTCTTGTCTTCTCGTCTTTTCAGAAAAGTTGACGTTTTCGATTCTGATTCGGGATTTGTCGTCGATTAAATTCAACTCGTCTTTTAATTTCTTCGTTTAATAGACTTGAGTTTCTTCGACTTATGTAAATCTTCCATCTTTGGTCCTTTTCTTCGATAAATCGTCAAATAGGCCCAGTGACTTCAAATCTTTTGCATCTCTTGGACAATAGACTTCGTCTTGAGTCTTTTTCTTCCATAAAACCCGTGCAATCCCATGTTTTCTTCAATATTCATCCGCTTGGCTCTGAAAACACAATAAACACAAAAACCATGCATAATTCCAAACAAATGACATTAAATACGTGTTTTGGTCTCGTTTTAGCCAGAATTAAGTGGAAATAGGATGGGTGTTTACACACCTATCAAATCCCCTACACTTAACCATTGCCATGCCCTCATGCAATGCTTAGTGATAAAACAAATTTACACTTTTCTCATAATCAATCAACCTTGGCCTTATTAAAATACTACTAAACAAAAATTAAAGTACTAAGAGAAATTAAAACTTTAAAGTAAACAAAACGATAGAAAACCATTTTCACTTGAAAATAGCTACATGGAAATAACTTGCAAAGAAATCAATGACTTACATTAGGGATTTGGTGCTGCGAAGATTTATCACCCTCAAGTTTCACGTTCCCCAAACTAAGCTTAAAAACGAGATCATTGTTATTATAAGTTAGTAAATCAAACACTTACACACATGGCTCAATTATATGCTTAAACTCCCTTATTCCTAGGTGTATCTCTTATATTTTATTTTTGTCTTAGAATGATCATGAAGATGCATTTTTGGACTTATTTCGATAGTTTATTTAGGATGAAAGCAAAGTAGGACGATTTGATCAATAGTTAGCTAAAGGACAAAATCTCTTAAAACTGCTTCTCGGGATATCAAAAAGTTCATATCTTGGCATAACTCGGTTCATGATTTGAGACCTTTCTCGGGCCGATATTTGGCATGTACTTCATACTTCATATCTTGAGAGACGTGCTTGAGATAATGGTCTTCTCATCGTTAATAGAGTTTCTTCACTTGGAGACTTTTGAGGGGTTCTCCAACTTTGTTGACCACGACTTCATGATTATTCTTCAATCTCTAATTGGGATTTTGAGATACAACGATCCGCCTCCTTTTCGGACTTGGATCTATTTATCCTCATACCTTGTTAGGGTCTTTTCGGATAGACTTCTCCATGATCTTTATGGGAGTTGATTGCTTTTCGTCGTGAGTCTTGATCCTTCATATTGACTTTGGGAATAATGCTTTTCACATCACCTTGGATCTTTAGCAATAAGGTTGAATCCTCATGCCTTGTTAGGGCCTTTTCGGACTCGCCAATCTTCGCGCCCCGCTTCATAAGTTATGCCTTGGCTATGAACTCTTATCATTACCGAGCAACTTTTAAACGATCTTGGGCTAGAAGCTAAGTAACTTTTCAAATCGTACGACCTTACTTATTGCAGATAAATTATTAGCAAGTGATGGGAGAATAGGCAAATAATTACACCAAGTGAGCTTGTGCAAGAATACCGACTTATAATTGACTCTATCATTTCTCGTCCTCCACAATTTAAAATCTCAAGTAATGAGACTCGTGGATACTTAGCCTAATAAACCAATTAAGGTCTACATGGTTAAGGATACTAGCTAGAATAAACTTGGATAAGTCTATTCGGGTTGAGTCAAAATAAACGCAACGGGCCTAATATGTCAAAGATTTCTAAACTAGCTACACCACTTTATTAATATTTTTGACTTTATTGCTGGATATATACATACGAAAGCAACGATAAAATTTAAAAATTACGACTACATGGCCAAAGTTAATAAAAAATTTGAAAAATGTTGAAAAAGATGATTTTCCGGTTAAATGAAGGCATTTTCATGGAAAAGTCCACTTAAAAATTCGATAGAAGTCCCCCCTACACTTAAGATAAACATTGTCCTCAATGTTTAAGCAAGTGGGAAAAGTCTCCCCTACACTTATGACATTGTGCACGTTGGTTAAATCAAGTTAAGGAAGAGACGACTAAAGTGATCAATTTCAAATGTGATTATGAAGAAAATTGAATCACGATAGTTGAGAGATAGAACCAGATTTCGGATAACACGGGAGCACGGTTCTTCGAAGGTGCCAAAAGTGCAATCATCCCTGTAATCACATCACCACACAAAGAAAGTAACCTATATAGGTCCCCTTACACTTAGGAGGTTAAAATGGAAAAGGATAGATACTCGGGTTGCCTCCCGAGGAGCGCTTGTTTTTGATAACCGAGTCACGAGCCTGACTCGACCCAAAATTAGTTCATGGGGAACGTGGTGAGGGATGGAATCATCTCTTGAGAGATGTCCTCACCAAAGTACAATTTCAAACGCTGGCCATTCACCTTAAAGTTGGGCCCATTTGGATGAGAAAGCTCAATGGTGCCATAGGGAAAGACATTGGCGATGGTGAATGGACCAGACCAGCGGCTCTTCAACTTGCCTGAGAAGATCTTCAACCGAGAGTTAAAGAGTAAGACTTGATCACCAACGTGGAACTCTCGGTTCTTGATATTAGCATCGTGGATAATCTTGGTCTTCTCCTTGTAGATCAATGAGTTCTCGTAAGCTTGATTCCTCAATTCTTGTAGCTCGTTGAGTTGAATCTTGCGAAAATCACCGGCTTTGTTGATGTCGAAGTTAGCCCACTTCAAGGCCCAGTATGCCTTATGTTCCAGCTCGATAGGGAGGTGGCAAGCTTTCCCGTACACAAGACGATAAGGCGTACAGCCGATCGGGGTCTTGTAAGCAGTACGGAAAGCCCACAGAGCATCATCTAACTTATCGGACCACGCGGCGCGATGCTCTCCCACTGTACGCTCCAAAATTCTCTTCAATCCACGGTTGGATATCTCAGCTTGACCGTTGGTTTGAGGATGATAAGCGGTGGAAAGACGGTGATTGAGACCATACTTCGCCATGACTCTTGCAAATTGATCGTTGCAAAAATGAGTCCCGCGGTCACTGATAATAGCACGAGGAACACCGAATCGAGCAAACAGTTGTTTCAAGAAATTACAAACCACCCTCGCGTCGTTAGTGGGTAAAGCCTTGGCTTCAACCAATTTGGAAACGTAGTCAACGGCGACAAGGATGTATTTGTTTCCTTTAGAAGAAGGGAATGGCCCCATAAAGTCGATGCCCCATACATCAAAGATTTCACATTCTTGTATGAAATTTTGAGGCATCTCATCTTTATGTGTGATCTTGCCTTGTTTTTGGCAAGCATCACAATGTTTAACCATCTCGTGAGCATCACGGTAAATGGTGGGCCAATAGAATCCCGAATCAAACACTTTTTTGGCAGTATAGTTAGGACCAAAGTGACCACCGGTGGGTCCTTTGTGGCAAGCCTGGAGAATGTCCAAAGCGGCCGGTCCGTCAACACATCGGCGAATAATCAAGTCAGCGCATTGTTTGAATAGAAAAGGGTCATCCCAAAAGTAAGTCTTAACATCGTTCAAGAACTTCTTTTTTTGTTGGGATGTTAACCCTTGGATGAGAACACCACCTGCTAAGTAGTTTGCAATATCGGCAAACCACGGGGTGCCATCAAGATTGAGATTTATAGACATTAAGGTCTCAAGGGGGAAAGAATCATTGATTTCTTTGTTCGGATGATCCCCTTGATAAGGATCCTCAAGTCTGCTCAGATGATCCGCGACCAGGTTTTCGGCTCCCTTCTTGTCACGAATTTCAATGTTGAATTCTTGAATGAGTAAAACCCAGCGAAGAAGTCTTGGCTTAGAATCATGCTTTGTCATCAAGTACTTCAACGCGGAATGGTCCGTGTATACGATTGTGGTGGAAAGGACAAGATAGGGGCGGAATTTTTCAAAAGCATAGACAACAGCTAAAAGCTCTTTTTCGGTTGTCGTGTAATGTAATTGAGCCCCCTTCATTGTCTTACTAGCATAGTGGATTGGTTGGAAGTGTTTATTCACTCTTTGGCCCAAAACCGCACCAATAGCAAAGTCGCTAGCATCACACATCAACTCGAAAGGCAGCTCCCAGTTATGGGTAACTAAGACGGGTGCCTTAGTAAGCTTATCCTTAAGCAAGTTGAAGGCTTCAAGGCACTCTTTGGAAAAGATAAAAGGGGTATCTTTTTCCAAGAGGTGGGTCATCGGGCGAGCGATTTTAGAGAAATCCTGAATGAATCGACGATAGAAGCCCGCATGACCCAGAAAGCTTCTCACACCCTTCACAGTTGAAGGTGGAGGTAATTTGGCTATGACATCTACTTTAGCACGGTCGACTTCAAGACCGGCTTTAGAGATTTTGTGTCCTAGCACAATGCCTTCTTGTACCATAAAATGGCATTTTTCCCAATTCAGAACAAGGCGAGTGTCTTCGCACCGCTTAAGCATACGTTCCAAATTGGCAAGGTAAGAAGAGAAGGAATCCCCGAAGACCGAGAAATCATCCATGAAGACTTCCATGGTTTGTTCAACCATGTCATGGAAGATAGCTAACATGCACCTTTGGAAAGTCCCGGGGGCATTGCATAAGCCAAAAGGCATTCTTTTGTAAGCAAATGTGCCATAGGGACAAGTGAATGTTGTCTTCTCTTGATCTTGGGGATCGATGGGTATTTGGAAATAACCCGAGAAACCATCAAGAAAGCAGTAATATTCATTACCCGCTAATCGTTCAAGCATTTGGTCCATAAAAGGTAGAGGGAAATGATCCTTTCTCGTGGCATCATTGAGTTTGCGGTAGTCTATACAAACTCTCCACCCAGTAACGAGACGAGTGGAAATCAACTCGTTGTGTTCATTGGGAACAATGGTTATTCCACCCTTCTTGGGCACACAATGGACTGGACTAACCCATGGTGAATCCGAAATAGGGTATTTTATACCCGCATCAAGAAGTTTGATAACCTCTGTTTTGATGACTTCATGTATTTTTGGATTCACCCTTCGTTGGCTTTGAATTGTGGGCTTAAAGTCGTCCTCCATGAGAATTTTGTATGTGCAGAAGTGAGGATCAATTCCGCGAATTTTGAAGATTTTCCAAGCGATAGGTCTTTTATGCTTCTTCAACACGGCGACAAGGCGGGCTTTTTCTTCTTCTTTCAGGTCCTTCGCGATGATGACCGGTAACTTCTCGTTGTCTTCAAGGAAAACGTACTCAAGATGAGGAGGTACGTCCTTAAGCTCAAGAGTGGGAGGATCCTCAATAGATGGTAAAACTAACGATGGATCATCATTAGTCACCTCTTTAGGAGAAGGAGGATCAATAGCAGGAACCGTCGAAGATAGTGGGGAAAGATTGTCTTCTTTGAGAAGGTTTTCAATGAGGCGGAGATCTTCATCCCAATTGGTAGTAGAATCGTCATGGTGTAAGTTCACATCTCCCATTGTGGCTTCCAAATCTTTCCAAAGTAAATCACTTTCTCCAAATAGAGATAGCGATGAGTCAATAGAGGAAACGGTCTCAACTTTGGGAAGGGAAGTAGGAATACTTTTACCAGCATCTTTGAAGTGTTCTTCACAAGCCTCATCAAGAACGTCAATACAATTAACGCTCTCGTATGAATAAGGCTGTTTAGACAACTTGCCCATGTTGAAAACGATTTTATTGTTACCCACTCTCATGATAAGCTCACCGGCTTCAACATCGATGAGAGTGCGACCGGTCCTCAAGAATGGACGACCAACGATCAATGGCACACGAGGGTCCATGTCGTAGTCAACAACGACAAAATCAGCAGGAAAAGTGAATTTGTCGACTCCTACAAAGACGTCTTCGGCTATCCCCACTGGATAAGCAACCGTACGGTTAGCTAATTCCAAAGTCATTTTGGTGGGGACTAGCTCAGGGAGAGATAATTGCTTCCAAACGCTTAAGGGCATTAAGTTGATACTGGCTCCTAGATCGGCTAGGGCCATGCAATTCTCTACTCCCGGGAAGTTGAAAGGAATCAAAAAGCGACCCGAATCACCAAGTTTGGTGGGAAATTTCCTTAAAAGCACTGCGGAGCAGTTCTCATTAAGTTGGGTCTGAGCAATGTCAAGTAGCTTTTCCTTATCACTTAGAAGATCTTTAAACATCTTAGCGTATTTGGGCATGTGAGCGAGAGCCTCGGCAAAGGAGATGTTAAAATTCAATTGTTAAACATTTTGAGAAAGTTTGAAACTTGAATATCATCCTTGCTCTTTTGCTTCTCTTTCCTCAACCTTGAAGGATAAGGTATATTGGATGAAGAAGAAGACTTTAGGGGATTAGGATCACTCACAACCACGGGTGGTGGGGAAATAGGGGTAGAAGGTAAAGGAGGTGGAGAAATTGGGGAGGTAGAAGGATGAGGAATAGGAGTAGGTGACTCGTTCTCCTTAGTCACAACCACCGGTGGAGGTATAGGAAGCTCGGGTTCCTTGGTACCTTTGCCACTGCGAGTGGTGATTGCTTTCATCTCCCCTCTTGGATTCGCAACGGTGTTACTCGGAAGAGTACCCGAAGAAGAGGGTTGATTACCTTGGAAGAAACTAGCCATCATGTTCTTTAAGTCATTTGTTTGACTATCCAAGGTGTTTTGCATATCAGCTCTCAGATCGTTCCCTTGTTTGACCAAGTCTGCTTTCAAGTTGAGCACTTCCCGCTGAAGATTTCCCACGATCACATCATTAGTCCTCATGTAGGTTTCCACTTCTTGGTGTAAAGTGTTTGGTTGGTTGGGAGGAGCATTGTATGTGGGTGGTTGATAAGCAGGTTGCTGGTAAACTTGGTTGTTTCGTTGAGGTGGTTGTTGCTGTTTGTGAGGTGGTATGTATGGTGTACGAGGTTGTTGTTGTTGAGGAGGGCGATTGAGGTTTTGTTGTTGGTTTGGGTTGTTTGGAGGAAAACCGGGTGGGGAAAGATAATTGTTAGAGCGGTAGCTAAGCAAATTACGGTCACCTTGAGGTCTAGCTTGATAAGCAGGTTGAGGATAGGTGCCATAAGCTGCATTCACATTTTCAGAAGGGTAGTCTTGGGTGGCAGTACAAGTGGTATAAGAGTGAGGACCCCCTCATATCTCGCATGGTTGGTTAACAGCATTGACCTGAGCGTCTTTAGCGTTTCTAGCATTGATGCTGTTGGTGTTGCTGGCGGTTTGGGTAGCAAGCGATTCAAGAAGCGTAGTGATTTTGTCAAGTCGCTTGTCGCTGTCACTAGTACTAGCACTAGCGACATTGGTCCGAACACTCTTGGTTTGCACACGAGACTTATTCTCAATGATATCCCAAGCAGCATTGGAAGTCTTAGCCAAAAGATTACCCCCCGAGGCACTGTTTAGTGAATCTTGGTCATTCATGCTTAAATCATTGTAAAAAGTATTAATTTGATGTACTTTGGTAAAACCATGTTGTGGGCATTTTCTCAAAAGGTCTTTGAAACGGTCCCAAGATTCACTAAACGACTCATCGTACTTTTGTTCAAAATTTATGATTTCATTCCGCAAAGCGGTAGTACGAGAGGGTGGGAAAAAGTAATTGATAGACTTGGTTTCCAAATCCGTCCACGAAAGAATACTCTGTGGCGGTTCCTTAGCAAGCCAATGCCGGGCTTGTCCCTCTAAAGAAAAGGGAAAAAGTTGTAACCTGATTACCTCTTGTGGAACACCATTGAATTTGACCGTATTGGTGAGTTGCAAGAATCTCTTAATGTGGCCATGTGGATCATCAATGGTACGCCCCAAGAATGGTTGAGCAGAGACCATCTGGATAAAGCCGGATTTGAGCTCAAAATTGTTGGCTGCAATCGCTGGTATAACAATTGTATCAGTGTTGCCATCTACATGAGCTTGCAAGAGTTCAATCATCGGGCGATTATCCGGTAGAGGCTCATTGTTGTTGTTGTTATTCATGTTGTTGAACGGTGGATTGTTATTGTTATTATTGTTTTGAGGTGGTATGTTGTTGTTGTTTTGTACACCGGCCATGTCTAAATTATCGAGAGGCTCGGGCTCTTGATAAGACGTTGATCGAGTGTGCATACACCTGCAAAAGAACTAACAAGGCAAAAACAAAGCAAAAATATTTTTGGTTTTTATGTTTTTTAATTTTTAGGATTTTTGAAAATTTTATATTTTTTTGTGTTTTTGAAAGTTTTTATGAAAAAGTAACGTTTACGGGGAACGGATCCCAAAATCCAAGTTCTCACAAAAAACTGTTGATCTTAACGAGAAGAGCCGGCAGCGGCGCCATTTGATACAAGGATTTTGCACGGGGTTCTCTATATTCTCTCGATATCCTCTCGAATTGATCTCGGTTCTAAGTGGAATGATTGTTCTTGGTTACTAAAAAGGGGAGTGATTTTCTAATCTACTAAATGGTTAAATGAACTAAAATTCAAACTTATTTTCAAAGCAGTAAATTTAATAACAATTGATAAAAACTAGAATTAAAAATAAATGTAAAATGACGAAACAGTAAGTATCACTTAAAAATGCTAAAAAGAAAAATGATTCGGAAGTTCTTACTGCTTCGGAAGTTTTCCGAATGAAAAGATATCAACTCCTTGATCCGGAACTTTACTCGGAACCTTCACTCGGAACTTTACTCGGAACCTTCACTCGGAAGTTGATCCGGAACTTCCTTCGGAAGTTGATTCGGAAGTTCACCCGGAACTTTATCCGGAACTTTGTTCGGAAGTTGATCCGGAAGTTGTTGATCCGGAAGTTCACTCGGAACTTTTGATCCGGAAGTTGGTTCGGAACTTTTGGCTCGGAAGTTTATTCGGAAGATTTGTAAAGAACATTCATCCGGAACTTTTAGACTGACTCGGAACTTTTGAAAAGAAAACTCATTCGGAACTTTTTAAACTCATTCGGAAGTTTTAGTCATCCGGAACTTTGTGTTCATCCGGAACTTTTGGTTCATCCGGAACCTGGGGAACGCTCAAGAACAGTAGCAGCAGATGAAAAACAGGGAAATGCGATTTAATCCAAAATCAAGCTAAATAAGCAAAAAGGTTTTACCAAATTAACCAATAATCATTTAATAACCATAAGCAACAAATCCCAACAGAAAAAACACAAATTCAACAACTTTTAGAAGATTAAATCAACCAAATAAGAACTTTAGAACTTGAAATAAAAAAATGATGAAGAACAAGATGAAAGAAAAGATTAAAGGAAGGCTTGTATTAATGATTAATGTTGAACAAATAAAAGACAAGATTAAACTACAAGATTTGGAAGAACAATAATCAAAATCACCAAACACCCTAGTGGTGTTGGTGATGACTACGAACAAGAAAAGAGAAAAAGAAGGGAATGAAAAACTGGATGAAAAGTGTGAGGGGAACCCTTTATATAGGTGTACCCTTTGGTTGGTGAGTGGGCTTTCTCCCGTTCTTCTTGTCTTCTCGTCTTTTCAGAAAAGTTGACGTTTTCGATTTTGATTCGGGATTTGTCGTCGATTAAATTCAACTCGTCTTTTTAATTTCTTCGTTTAATAGACTTGAGTTTCTTCGACTTATGTAAATCTTCCATCTTTGGTCCTTTTCTTCGATAAATCGTCAAATAGGCCCAGTGACTTCAAATCTTTTGCATCTCTTGGACAATAGACTTCGTCTTGAGTCTTTTTCTTCCATAAAACCCGTGCAATCCCATGTTTTCTTCAATATTCATCCAGTTGGCTCTGAAAACACAATAAACACAAAAACCACGCATAATTCCAAACAAATGACATTAAATACGTGTTTTGGTCTCGTTTTAGCCAGAATTAAGTGGAAATAGGATGGGTGTTTACACACCTATCAGTAGGGGATTTGATAGGTGTGTAAACACCCATCCTTTTTACCACTTAATTACAATAATAACCGATCCAAAACGTGTATTTTATGTCATTTATGTCAGAATTATGCGTGGTTTGTGTTTTTGTTGTGATTTAGGACGAAAAGGTGAAAAATGGAGAATACACGGGCATTCACGGGATTTTATCGAAGAAAAAGACGAAAGACGAAGTCAAGAAGTCAAGAGTGCAAAAAGAACGGAAGTCCAAGACCAATTCTGAAGATTTATCGAAGAAAAAGTCAAAAGACGGAAGTTTACTAAAAGCCGAAGAACTCAAGTCTAATTTTTTAAAGAATTACAAGACGAGTTCAAAGAAATCCCGAGACAAAGTCATTAAAGTCCAAGATTTAAGAAGATTAAGAAGATTAAGGACTTAACTTTGCAATTAAGGAAAAGAAGAAAGAGGGGAGGAAGCTTCCTAAGCACTTCCTAATCCTCCCTTATAAATAGTCATTAGGATTTACATTTCATTCTTGTTGGCTAATAGTGACAATTAGTTCTTCCATTTTATTTTCCTTGCACTTTAATTACATGTCATTTACCTTAATTGTCTTGCACCTTAAATACCTTTAATTTCAAGTAAGTTTTCTTTTAATTCTTGTCAATCTTTACTTTTTATTATCAATCTCTCATCTACCTTTCTTGTTTGGCATGATCTTTATGTTTATGTGTTTATTGTCATGCTTATTTGATTAAAGGTTATGTTTTTATGTTTTTGATTATCTTGGCTTATTGATTTTTATAGCTTATTAGTGTTTATCTTAAAGTTTCTTAAGTTTTTATAAAAGTTATTTTTATATAAAGTTTGTTTTCGTATACCTTTTTCATTTAGTGTTTTCAAAAGTCTTTAAATTTTAGCTTATTAGCTTTTTCTTATACGTGTTTGCTTAGGATTTTAGTCTAGTGCTTATTTGAGTAATAGCTTATTTGTTGTGCTTAATTTGCCTTCTTTGTACTGTATTCCGACCATCCTGGTCGGAAAAGGGTTTCACATTCCGATCATCCTGATCGAAAAGGGGTTTTGATATTCCGACTGGGATTCCGAAGTAACATTCAGATCAAAGGGTTTTGTTGGTATTCCGATTAGGGGTTAGTGACAAGGATTCAGATCCTGATTCTGATCTTGAGTTCCGATCATCATTCCGATTAGGGTGTTTGTGTTGATATTCCGACAGCTTGGGGGTTCACGTATTCCGATCATCATTCCGATTGTACCTCATTCTGACAAGGGTGTTTGTGTTGATATTCCGACAGGTGGGTTAAACATTCCGATCACATTCTGATCAGAATGTATTCCGACGGTAGGTTTGTTTCATATTTTGTCTTGTTTAATTTTTATGTTTACATTTTAATACTTTGTCAAATTTTAATTTTCGTCAAGTTTTAATTACTCGTCATTTAATTTCTCGTTATTTACTTTTCAAAGTTTTAATATTGCACAATTTAAGTTTTAATTAGATTTAGATTTAATTAACGTCATTTACATTCAAGTCTTGCACAATTTAATTACTACAACGACACAACTTTTGTTTCACCAAAGAACGACTGAGTCGCATAGTTAAACCAGGATCAATTCGATTAGACCACTACTTCGAACTTTAATTTTTAACTAGGTAAAATCCTAGTTACCAGTATGTTTTGGTAAAATCCTAATTACTCGTCATTTGATGTAGAGTTTTGTAGGTCCACTTATGATCTTTGGAAAGATCGGACCAGTAGCTTATGAATATAGAATTACCTGGGGAAAATGAGTTGTATACATGATACATTTCATGTATTGAGATTGGTAAATGTTGTTTGAGAATGCATTTTGCATGTACGGTTATTCGGGACTTGTGTTAATAAGAGTCTTTGTTTTATCAAAGAGTCATTTGTGAGATTTATTGACTGTGAGGTCAAGAGTTTGGCAATGAGTTTAATTATTTTGGTTTGCATATGTGGTATTTTGAAACTTGAACTAAAGTTCACGTGGAAATGAGAGGAGTTCAGTTAGAACAAGTATCCTCAGTTGTTTAGTAATGGTATGTGTTGATCCTAAGGAGTAAATCTCGGGACGAGATTTCTATTAGGAGGGAGTGATGTGACAACCCTGGTTTTGAGGTTCGTCACTTAGTTTTGTTTTGTGCTAGTTACGTGTCTTTACGTGTTTTTGTGCTTATTGGTGTGTATAGATTGTGGTTTGGATATCGTTTCCGGTACGGGGTACCTTGTGTGTGAAACGATGTGTGATGATTTCATGTTCATGAGTTCACATGGTAGTGACTATGAAGTGAGATGGTGTTATTTAGTGGTTTTACGTATACGTATATGTATTATAGAAAATCGTATTTTTACGATTTACGGTTTAGCATTTAGAGGTCTCGAAGGAGGTAATTAGTCATATGGATATTTTTCGGGATGGTTTTAAGTCATTTAGGACTTAGTTATAAAGTTTATTCCAAAATTTGAGATTTTTTTTAAAAGTGTATATTTTACGTCTTTTACGGTAAAACGCGTAAATTTGACTAGTTTTACGGTTTTGAGGTTTTGAAGGCTTTAGGAGCTGAAATAAATTAAGGAAAATTAAGGTAATACTATTAATACCAATATTAATAATAAAAAGAAAAAAAATAATAATAAAAGGGGGGGAGTCGGTTTGGTAGACGCAAGAAGGGAAAAAAAAGAAAAAGGAAAGTTTGTATTGGGCTTGGACTAGTACATAAGGTGTATTAAAACAATATTAGTGAAAAAAAAGACGGTTCACGAAAAAAAATAAGGGGAAAGCGCAGCCATGGGGAGAAAAAAAAAGAGAAGAAGAAAATTAGGGTTTTTCAAAATCTTGATCAATTGAAGGTACAATCTTGTTTTAATATTTGTTCTTATTTAATTAAACATGTATACATCAATATATGATGGATTTAGGTTAGGGTTTAATTTAAAAACATTATATTAATGTTATAATAATGATGTTATAATGATTACATAAATTAGGGCTTGTAATTAGTGGGATTAGGGTTAATTAATGAGGTTAATTTTGTTAAACCCGTTTTTAAAAACTGGGCAGAATTTTGACTCAATTGTTTTGATCATATTGGGAGTTCTATAAACTCTTATTTTGCGATCCAAGTATCCCTGAAAAGGTAATTGAAGTGGATTTCCAATGCAAGAAACGAGAACTAAATTGGAGGTAGGGAAGTAGGTCAAAAACAGGTTACAACAGTCGGAGGTCAAAACAGTTTTGAAGTCAGCCTGTTTTCTTTTTAAGTTTTGGGTTGTTTGGGGTACTTAGGGTTGCATTGGGATCTTCTAACGAACATGAGAGATGGTTTATATATTATAGTAAGTATCTACATTGGGGATAAGGTTTTGCTTTAGGGTAAGACCCCCTAATCATAACAAACGTTTTGTATGTTTAAAATAAGCAAATCTGGAATGACAAAAGTATATATATATATATATCGGGGCCTTAACAGTAGCTTTAAGGTTGGGGCAAATTGGAGGTCTCAGTTAACATATGTAATGGCATAAATATTCCCTTTACAGAGATCATGGGTATGTTTAAGTGGGCGTTTGGCTTATAGTTTCGAGACCTAGAACTGGGACTGTTTTGGGTAAAATGTTAACGGGACGGGTTATGAAGTATAATGAGTTAAGGGCTTTATAGAGGTGTGTAATGAGATGCTTAGAGCATTTAAATGAGGTATTTATATAGGGGGAGGTTAGATATCCATCATAGGTTGATGAGCCATCTTAGTGATTGGTTCATGTTTTGATTATGTGTTTTTGGTTTGTTAGCTTTTGGTAGTGCGAGGACTTTCGGAGAAGCTCAATCAGGTGAGTTTCATAGTCTCATGTTTACTAATGTTTATGACTTCCAGATGGGATGGAAGAGACACTGTGTTGTTATTTATAAATTATGATGTGAATGGTTTGGCGTTGGTAATGGACTTATGTGTGCATACTTATATGATTAACTGCTAGTTGATTCTTGATTGTTTATGCTTTGACTTGGTACCAAGGGGTTGTTGAGAAGGCGGGGCCTTGGCGAGGTACATAGATGTGTGAGCATCTATGGGACCATGGTGTTTGGAAAGGCTGGGAGCCTTGGATTGGGATATGGTTCATAGGTGTTTGGATGCCTATGGGAGTATGGTGTTTGGTATGGCTGGGAGCATGAGTTTTGGTTTGATTAGTTAAATCTTGAATGTTAGTGTGTTAATGCATATTTGTAAAACCCCCAAATTTACACAATTCAATACGGCGGAAGACTCGTTGGTGTTACGGGATAGCACATTACTCACATCATAGACAACGCTTAATAATCGCGTCGTTTATTAATAAAGCATTTCCATTCATAAATATCGAATTTTCATAGGTCCCAAGTCATAGTATTTCATACAAGTTTTTACAAAGCATTTGAACGGAAATTGTTATTTAAGTGCGGGCCATGAATTCTAGTGTTCTTCCTGAGAATTACCTTCAAGTACCTGAGATAAAACATGTTAAAAGAAAATGTCAGCGAAAACGCCGAGTGAATTCATAGAGTTAAATGAAATCATCAATATAACATCGGTATAAAATTATTACCGAAAATCATTTTATACAAATCTTTGTAGTAGGCCATAAAATAGCTAAAGTCATTTTATACAAATCTCTATCAAAAATCATAATATAGGCTTTCGCCTTCAAAATCATTATACGAACCATTGTCGTTAAAAACATCATACAATACGTTTTATAACGTTGTATAGAGTTAAATAAAAACCGTTATATGAATATGGTTATGTAAAACCAAAACACAAACATAATATCAATAGTAAGATCCCGTATTGCTAGTCAGGAAATATATCGTAATTTAGTACGTATAGCAGTATTTCGTTATTTATGGATTACTATAAGCCGCATGACATTGTGGTGAAGTGGTTTGTGGTTTTGTAGATTGTTTAGCTAAGTAAGTTACCAAGTGTAACTTGTAAGCTACTAGTATGACACCTCATGGTGTTGTGGCTTATTTTGGCCATGGGTTAGTGGGGGTGGGACAAGTGTCCCACTTGTCTCATCTCCACTAATTTACGGGTACTTCTCGATTCTAGTTTCCTCGATTTTCTTGCCCTCGGGTCGTTTTACGAAAAACGTTTTTATAAATTATGAATCAACGGCACTAAACGAATCTAATAAAAATTGTCTCATAAAAAACGGAGTTTGAAAACGTAAATACATAATCCTAAGGTTTCTGGTTTAGTCGTAAAGGACGTTAAATTATAATCGTAAGTCCTAATCTCTTCTCGTAAATTTGTGAGTTTATGAACCAACACAAATTTAAAATTCCAAAATAATATTTACGAATAAATTTATTTCCAGAAATGTCAGACTGTCACCAAAACGGTGTATGTAAACGTAAGCACGTAACGTAGAATCCTCCGGTTTAGACGTAGTCAATGCTACTTCAAGACGTAAATCCAAATTTCTTACCAAAAATAAGTGAGTTCATAATATAACATTAAAATAATGTTTTTAAATAATATTTGAGAATAAAATATCAACCATAAATTGACGGATTGTCACATGATTTACCCCTAAACAGGATCTTTGTCCTCAAAGATCATCTTATCTTACTACTCGCTTCTTATAGAGTTAAAGCCATCTGGGTAATTCCTCCACATTCGGTCTTTTCTCACAAGTGTAATTCATTACAATACGCGAGTTTCATCAAACATAACTACGAGAATAAGATCTGGCTTAATGTTGACTTACTTTCTCTATCCATGATGTTCACGGGTTTTTGATGAATGCAAATTTTCGCCGATCTAATCTTCATCAAGAAGTGATCAGATTCTCACTTGATAGACATTTTATCAAGTTCGATATACGAAACGTAATTCACGCAGCTCTTGAAGTCCTAGGGTAGATCCAGCTTATATGCTTTTCGAACCAATCTTTTACATCATCTCAATGGTCCCATACAATGGGGACTTATATCCCATGATCTTTCATATCATCAATTCATTTTTCCATGGTTAAAATTTTTGGCATAACTTCGCTACCCATCTGGCACTTCAAGATCTACATTTTATATTCACATAACCTCCTGCCTACTACTGGCAGTCAATAATCAGATCCTAATTTCAACAATCATTTCAGGTCTCGCGGGTGGAGTATTTTGTAAGGTGAGGTTCGCCATCATAGGAAACCTTAATCCTAAAAGACATGTCCAACTCACAATGGGTGTATGTCGGGTGTCTTCATCCCAACTCCTGCTTACAGATGCTCTAATATATATCCTCACAAGATTCGATTTTGATCCTAATACGATAATTATCAAGGATAATCTCTCCAAAGGAAAATGATTTTACAGTTTAGTACCAAAGGTCAATCATTCAAACATAAAACAACACTTATAGTATTTTGTATCGTTACTTTAGCTCGTCCCTTCGATTGGGGTGGTACAGTACTCTCATCAAGATTCGTTCTCAATGACTTCTGAGCAAATCTCTAGAAATTCGATGCGATGCGAGGATCTTGATAGAGATGATCGATACAGGCACACCGTGTTTACATAAATCCTTTAAATACAAAAGAGTCAATTTCTTCATCAAGAGTCTATCATTAACAGGAATGATATTAGAAGATTTGGTCAGTCTGTCGACGATGACCCAAATCGAATCAAATTCAGATGATGACCTTTGCGATAGTTAGACGTTTACTAATGTATGAGGCGATGTCTGCCTTCATAATTTGTCATTAGTACAACTTCTTCAGATAAAGATACATTAAATCAGAAATGACATGAATAGAATACTTAATCTTACGAGATTCCAACATGACTATATCTCACAATCCTCCAAATTTAGACAACCACAAGTGGCCTTTTAATCATTTAACGCTATCGGCTTCTCAATTCTAATTATTCATATTAGTCGCGAATCCCTTTTTATTACCTATATTATCCTTTTTACAAGCATCAATTATTTCTAAATTGCTCGGCAATTTATTTTGCACCTTCACTATTAAGGAACATGTCCTAATTGGTTCTTTATCCTTTCTATATTATGTGTCAGTATCTATATTCACCTTTCCTAGTGAAATAATTATCATAACCAAAATTCACTCATAATTTCTTTCTTCATATTTTCTAAGTTTTAGTTCTATCTCAACTATTGTTTTTATCAGTTTTGCTCAATCCGATGTTTAAAGCGTCGGTAGTTACTACAAGTAATTAAATAATAAATATTTAATTTTTATGAAACGTAAACACAAAAAGTTTTTAAATTTTCTCAGTTTGTCCAATTATATAAAAATGTTCAAAATAAATTTGAATTTAATTAACACAATTTTTTTGATTTATCGGAAATAATTAGTAAGATCCGTAAATGTTCGAAAAACCTTTGTTTATTCTTTCGTAAAAATTTTCTTAGTTGAAAAGCAAAAGTTTTCTTTTCAATTTTTAAGTCATGGTTTAAAGGTTTCCTCAATCCCTCTTAGGTTGTCTTGAGGTATACACAAACATTTACCCCTAAACAGGAGTTTAGTTAAATGATTTGTGTATAAGGGAAGAATCCCTTAAAAATCCTTTGTTAAAACATTTGTTAAAAAATTTGTCAAAACATATTTCCATTTTCTTTTTGGTAAAACCCAAAGCCTTAATGGTTCAAATTTTTGAAAAGTCAATATAGATCCCATTATCTTATTAATCACATGATCAAATCATGTAAAGGATTAAGTTTTAAATCACATGTTAATTAGTCAAGGTACAAGTTTTCATTGTTTGGCCAATTCAGGGAAATCTATAAATAATTGTTAACTCCTTCCTATTCTTATAAACAAACAAATGATCCTTAATGATCACAAGCATGAATTTCTCAAATTACAGCCTACACACGCGATTCACCAAATTTATGAATGCTGCATGTGCATTGGTCAATCCAAACAACATAACATGAAACTCATAATGGTCATTACAAGTTCTGGATTTAATGATTGGAATAGATAATCTTTTTCACGGATGCGAAGTTGATGATAACCATGCCGTGGATCAAATCTTGAATATAAGCTAGAACCTTGTAAATGATCGAAGAATCTATCATCTTGGGTAGTGGATATAGATTTTAATCGTTAATTTAGTTAGTTCACGGTAATTCAACAGATATAAGGAATAATAACACCATAGCTCTTCATAATGACGAGCTCGGTAGAATAAAATCTTTCTCCCACAACTCTCTCAATTGTACGGTAATTCTTTTAATTCAGATGGTGCTGACGTACAGTGCACACGCCACGGGTGCAGCACCAAGAATAAAATTAATACCAATTCAACTTGCCTTAATGGTGAGAGTCTAGGTAATTCACCAGCAAAGACCTCCTAAAGTTTCAAAAAACGGAAACATCTTTTAATACATTCATATTAAGTTCTATCTAGATTATAATATCTATGACTAATTCACAACCATTCACGGCATAATTTCAAGTCTAAATGCCGGATATGGTCATCCATCAAGAATTATTTAGATCACTTTTGATAATCAACATCTTATCAGTTAGGGGAATTCTACTCGAGTTCCCATCAATTAAGACAATGTCGTCATGTCATAATCAATCAATCCATTCTACTGGCACTATTAACTTTCCAGTTTTATTCCATCGATAAGATGTGAACTTCTCAAAAGACTAATAATAACTCATAATCCTTCACAAATTCAAGGATATCTGGATACATAACTAACCTTAAAAGAGTAAGGTCAACGCATGATCTATGCGAGAGAATTTCAAATCGGATACAGACGAAAACATTTAACGAATATGAATATCTCCCATGTTTTCATAATTTGAGTACGCATTCGAAAGCTCCTCGGATCGTTACCCAGGTCATTCAATTGAAGTCAAATCAAAAGAAATGATAGGAACGTCGATACATCCAGTCGGGTATCAACACTCGGTAATCAGATACTTTTCCTAATCTCACTACAGGAGAATTGGACAAGAAAGAATTGTCAGTTGTCAAATAAGACAATTTCCACAGATGAGTAAATTCGACTTAGAAGAATAAATAGTACAGGCACATATGTAGGTGTCCTTATCAATATGTCCCTATTTTTCTCTTCTTGCAGATCTCATAAAATTTATTCTTTCACAATCCTCAAAGAAAATGTAGTGTTTATTCATTAGTTTTATGGTGACTACTAATCAGCCTTGCATGGTCCATTCTAAATTGTATGTAGGCGCACAACTATATACAGTTTCATGATTAACGATGCAATACTCAGGTCGTCAAAACATTATCATCATGTTTATAATAAAAACATTTTCATGCTTAATTCTTAAATAAGAATCAGAAATAAATTTACAAAGATTTTCTTTGTTATGAAAACAATTAAGTTTTCCAAGGTATTTCATAATCAACTTTATTTCAATAATGATTATTTATAAGTCTCACTTTAAATAATCCATATAGTGATGAAAATTCAATTTTCTCAAAGGATACTGTTTTATCTTATAAAAACAATCAGTGATCTGCAAAAGAGTGATGAAAATTTGTTTTCCAAGAACTAACCACAATATAATAGGAAATGAGCTTAGCCAATTAATCATGAGGTGCATGACCTCGATGGCACTCAAAAAGAATAATCCACAACGTAACTCAATTCGTGATGAGTACTTGTTCAATGGTTGCATCACAAATGCGAGCATTAGGAAGAAGCAAGAAAAGATAGATAACATCGATACATGTAGGATTTAGCAATCAAAGGTAGTCTTTTCATCAATCACAAACAAGTCAAAATTGTACCGTAACACATTACGTGTCACTATGTCATACAATTCTAAGAACTCATCCTACCACCTGATGTCTCAGTTAAGTTAGGGATTTTTAAAAGATACCACAATGAATACTAACCTACAAGAGTCATGGGGGTTCCACCTGTACCGGAAGATCCATCGGTCCCAATTCAGAAGAAGATTTCTTCAATTTATTTATTGGACACTAGGCATCCTCATTATTGGACAATAGCCTAGGAACAACCCTTAACACAAACCAACAATCAATTAAAACCTTATAATTCAATCACAGAACTTAATGACTTCCTCCTAACAATCTTATATTCCATACAGGTTAAGTTTTATTTCATTCAAGTTTCAATTAACTTATACTCAATGCAACATCCTACCTCATTCTCTAATACTTTCAACCTTATTCTTAGACGTTAATAGGGCAATAAAAGTTCGATATGAACAACACTTAATTTCCAATCCTATAGCTCTTACAACAATGGTTATCAAATGAGTCACTAGTAGGAAATGACTCGATCATTCGATTAGACTTCTCGGAAAGGTACTAGTGGCATGAGGCTTTTGGGTAATGGTTCCAATGATAGCCTCAAGTGCAACATTCACCTTTCTATTTCAATTTAAGAATTCGGTGACAAGAATCAGATGACATCTTTCTAGGTGATAACGTTTTGTCAAACTCCACTCTATAAGAAAATATCGTCATAACATCGATATCAGTTTTAATCTTGCCAATTCTTCTTCAATATCACAATCAACTAATATCTACATTTCTACGAATATCAACCATTTTGTTGGGATCATAAATATCCGCAACTTGGTTTAGATCAAGAATAGCTAGAATTCCTACGGGAATAACTTCGATTAATTTACTAGGGGATTTAGGGTTCCTTGTGACAATCTACGTCGTATAAATACCTCGTATAAATATTAAACTAATCATGAAACAATCATGTAATCAAATTGCATCATATATTATATATATATATATATATATATATATATATATATATATATATATATATATATATATATATATATATATATATATATATATATATATATATATATATATATATATATATATATATATATATATATATATATATATATAATCGAAGTTATATATATATTAAAATAACATTTCTCAGTCTGGCCTTGTCGGTAACTCGGGAATTCTTCGGCACCGTTATAGTCAAAAGATTTTTAGACATTTTTAGAAAAATGTTTATAGTTGAAAGATTTTGAAATGTTTTATTCAAAACCTTGGTTTTAAAAATCTTTCGTTCTCTATAACGAGAGCTCTCGTACCAAACTGTAACACCCCCAAATTTACACAATTCAATACAGCGGAAGACTCGTTGGTGTTACGGGATAGCACATTACTCACATCATAGACAACGCTTAAAAATCGCGTCGTTTAATAATAAAGAATTTCCATTCATAAATATCGAATTTTCATAGGTCCCAAGTCATAGTATTTCATACAAGTTTTTACAAAGCATTTGAACGGAAATTGTTATTTAAGTGCGGGCCATGAATTCTTGTCGTCTTCCCGGGAATTACCTTCAAGTACCTGAGATAAAACATGTTAAAAGAAAAGGTCAGCGAAAACGCCGAGTGAATTCATAGAGTTAAATGAAATCATCAATATAACATCGGTATAAAATTATTACTGAAAATCATTTTATACAAATCTTTGTAGTAGGCCATAAAATAGCCAAATTCATTTTATACAAATCTTTATCAAAAATCATAATATAGGCTTTCGCCTTCAAAATCATTATACGAACCATTGTCGTTAAAAACATCATACAATACGTTTTATAACGTTGTATAGAGTTAAATAAAAACCGTTATATGAATATGGTTATGTAAAACAAAAACTCAAACATAATATCAATAGTAAGACCCCGTATTGCTAGTCAGGCAATATATCGTAATTTAGTGCGTATAGAAGTATTTCGTGATTTATGGATTATTATAAGCCGCATGACATTGTTACCATACTACATCAAACAACGGGTAGCTAACCCGAAAATCATTTGCCCATCTAAATTAGCGTGTCGTCACAATAATCACGCTTGTGTAAATCTTCTCATACATAAATTCGCTTACCAATCAATGTGGCACGACGGGGATCAACCGTCAAGGCGCGAACTGGGGTGATCGTCCCCAAATAGTACTATTATATGCATAAGCGTCTACCAAATCCCGGTAGTTCATAATTCATGCTAACGGGACTTTTAGTGACATAACCTAACTTTAATAATCCATTTCATTTCATCTATCGGGTCATTTAATCATTCATCGGGTCATACAATCATTCGGGTCCAAATCAATAAACAGACAATCAGGACAACTAGTATCCTATTTTATAAAAACTAACATGTTATCTCCCTCGCGGGTTTATAAAACATTTCATAAAAATATTTAAAAGAGTGCGAGGCTATGAACTCACGTAGATGTGGGAAGGCGGGTTATCGGCAATTCGGATGTACGGTACATGCCTCAATCACGGAAACCTAGACAAATAATACTCGTCTTAGACTTTTGTCCAATGACTTTATCAAAATAAAAATTATGTATATATATGATGACTTTATACATATGATGATGATCAAGTGGGTTTATATATTTTCTTTCACTCATTTTTGTGTTATATGTTGACAACTTTTATATTAGTTTACTAGTTTTACCTATTTACATGTTTTAGGTCCCATATGCCTTTTATAAGTCCTTTAACTTGTATTAATCCATTTTATACTTGTATTATCAGTATTTATACTTTACATGTTGGGCCCAAATGGGTTAAGCCCAATAAGTAATATTTATAAGTGTTTAAATTATTTAGTTAAATTATTAGTCCAATATGCTAACTTAGCTCGTTAATGTCCGTATGTCATATAGTTCGGGTTTTATCGGTTTTTACTTGTATTAGGTACTTATATATCAGTATATTACTTTTAAAAACTTTACATTAGACGGGTTTGATCGTCTAAGTTTTAATTGGTGAAAAACGTTAATTTTACTGTAATAGCCGAAAAAGTCGTAAAAATCATGTTTATAGTTTTTATAACTGTCCATTTATTTAACCTTATACATATTTATATAAATGAAATTTATAAGTTAGTGGGTTTTAATTCACATTTTATACTATATTAGTTTGAGTGCTTATATAATACTATTAAACATTAATTCTTCAAAATATGATTTTTAGTTTCATCTTTACCATTTTTATCATATCTTGAGTCCTATAAGGAGATAGAAGCTCATTTTTGGATAGAATAAACTTCATATTATGTGCTACAAATAAGTTAGTTATAGATACTGCTCATTCCATGTTTAACTATCATTAACAGTCCCTACAAAACAGACTATTCAGATTGGTGCACTCATCTTGTTTTGATCATATCCAACTCATTTTGATGAGTCCATTGTATGGCCAACTCTCACATGTGTATAACACCTAATACTTACTATATATTGATTACACTTTACCATTTTATCAGTTTATCATTTGTTTACTTACTGTTTTTATAGAGCCATCTTATTAAGCAAGATTTAACCATTTTTACATGTGGTTTTTCAATCTTTTTACCCATGTTTATCAAATCTATCAACACCAAATCCTCACATAATATTTTTAATCATCATTCATCATCATATACATATACATAAATAAAGAAAATACAAGATTACATCATCAAAAAATAAGAGGATAGGAAGAACAATCTCTATACCACCAAGGTTGTGTAGTTTATAATCAAGGCTTGGATTTTTGATGGCAAAACTTGTGGTAGATCAACATCAATCTTCAAGGCCACCAATACTTGTAAACTTCATGTAGAAATCAGCCCTTGGACATCACCAAATCTTCTCCTTGGATGTTAAAATCACCACCAATCAATAGAGCTTGAAAAGGGTTTCATCATATGTGTGAATAATATATGATTTCATGGTTAAATTTGATCAAATGAGGGTGTTTAGGGGTTGTTCTTGGACGAAATTTAGAGAGAGAGGGAGGAGAGTATGAGTGGTTTGCATGTATGTATTTAGGAGAAAATGGTTTGTGGTGAAGTGGTTTGTGGTTTTGTAGCTTGTTTAGCTAAGTAAGTTACCAAGTGTAACTTGTAAGCTACTAGTATGACACCTCATGGTGTTGTGGCTTATTTTAGCCATGGGTTAGTGGGGGTGGGACAAGTGTTCCACTTGTTTCATCTCCACTAATTTACGGGTACTTCTCGATTCTAGTTTCCTCGATTTGCGTGCCCTCGGGTCGTTTTACGAAAAATGTTTTTATAAATTATGAATCAACGGCACAAAACGAATATAATAAAAATTGTCTCATAAAAACGGAGTTCGAAAACGTAAATACGTAATCCTAAGGTTTCCGGTTTAGTCGTAAAGGACGTTAAATTATAATCGTAAGTCCTAATCTCTTCTCGTAAATTTGTGAGTTTATGAACCAACACAAATTTAAAATTCCAAAATAATATTTACGAATAAATTTATTTCCTGAAATGTCAGACTGTCACCAAAACGGTGTATGTAAACGTAAGCACGTAACATAGAATCCTCCGGTTTAGACGTAGTCGATGCTACTTCAAGACGTAAATCCAAATTTCTTCCCAAAAATAAGTGAGTTCATAATATAACATTAAAATAATGTTTTTAAATAATATTTGAGAATAAAATATCAACCATAAATTGACGGATTGTCACAGCATTTACCCCTAAACAGAATCTTTGTCCTCAAAGATCATCTTATCTTACTACTCGCTTCTTATAGAGTTAAAGCCATGTGGGTAATTCCTCCACATTCGGTCTTTTCTCACAAGTGTAATTCATTACAATACGCGAGTTTCATCAAACATAACTACGGGAATAAGATCAGGCTTAATGTTGACTTACTTTCTCTATCTATGATGTTCACGGGTTTTTGATGAATGCAACTTTTCGCCGATCTAAACATCATCAAGAAGTGATCAGATTCTCACTTGATAGACATTTTTCAAGTTCGATATACGAAACGTAATTCACGCAGCTCTTGAAGTCCTAGGGTAGATCCAGCTTATATGCTTTTCGAACCAATATTTTACATCATCTCAATGGTCCCATACAACGGGGACTTATATCCCATGATCTTTCAGATCATCAATTCATTTTTCCATGGTTAAAATTTTTGGCATAACTTCGCTACCCATCTGGCACTTCAAGATCTACATTTTATATTCACATAACCTCCTGCCTACTACTGGCAGTCAATAATCAGATCCTAATTTCAACAATCATTTCAAGTCTCGCGGGTCGAGTATTTTTTAAGTTTAGGTTCGCCATCATAGGAAACCTTAATCCTAAAAGACATGTCCAACTCACAATGGGTGTATGTCGGGTGTCTTCATCCCAACTCCTGCTTACAGATGCTCTAATATATATCCTCACGAGCTTTGATTTTGATCCTAATACGATAATTATCAAAGATAATCTATCCAAAGGAAAATGATTTTACAGTTTATTACCAAAGGTTAATCATTCAAACATAAAACAACACTTATAGTATTTTGTATCGTTACTTTACCTCGTCCCTTCGATTGGGGTGGTACAGTACTCTCATCAAGATTCATTCTCAATGACTTCTAAGCAAATCTCTAGAAATTCGATGCCAAGCGAGGATCTTGATAGAGATGATCGTTACATGCACACTATGTTTACATAACTCCTTTAAATACAAAAGAGTCAATTTCTTCATCAAGAATCTATCATTAACAGGAATGATAGTAGCAGATTTGGTTAGTCTGTCGACGATGACCCAAATCGAATCAAATTCAGATGATGACCTTTGCAATAGTTAGACGTTTACTAATGTATGAGGCGATGTTTGCCTTCATATATTGTCATTAGTACAACTTCTTCAGATAAAGATACATTAAATCAGAAATGACATGAATCGAATACTTAATCTTACGAGATTCCAACATGACTATATCTCACAATCCTCCAAATTTAGACAACCACAAGTGTCCTTTTAATCATTTAACGCTATCGGCTTCTCAATTCTAATTATTCATATTAGTCGCGAATCCCTTTTTATTACCTATATTATCCTTTTTACAAGCATCAATTATTTCTAAATTGCTCGGCAATTTATTTTGCACCTTCACTATTAAGGAACATGTCCTAATTGTTTCTTTATCCTTTCTATATTATGTGTCAGTATCTATATTCACCTTTCCTGGTGAAATAATTATCATAACCAAAATTCACTCAGAATTTCTTTCTTCATATTTTCTAAGTTTTAGTTCTATCTCAACTATTGTTTTTATCAGTTTTGCTCAATCCGACGTTTAAAGCGTCGGTAGTTACTACAAGTAATTAAATAATAAATATTTAATTTTTATGAAACGTAAACATAAAAAGTTTTTAAATTTTCTCAGTTTGTCCAATTATATAAAAATGTTCAAAATAAATTTGAATTTAATTAACACAATTTTTGTTGATTTATCGGAAATAATTAGTAAGATCCGTAAATGTTCAAAAAACCTTTGTTTATTCTTTGGTAAAAAATTTCTTAGTTGAAAAGCAAAAATTTTCGTTTCAATTTTTAAGTCATGGTTTAACGGTTTCCTCAATCCCTCTTAGGGTATATTGAGGTATACACAAACATTTACCCCTAAACAAGAGTTTAGTTAAATGATTTGTGTATAAGGGAATAATCCCTTAAAAATCCTTTGTTAAAACATTTGTCAAAACATATTTCCATTTTCTTTTTGGTAAAACTCAAAGCCTTAATGGTTCCAATTTTTGAAAAGTCAACATAGATCGCATTATCTTATTAATCACATGATCAAATCATGTAAAGGATTAAGTTTTAAATCACATGTTAATTAGTCAAGGTACATGTTTTCATTGTTTGGCCAATTCTGGGCAATCTATAAATAATTATTAACTCCTTCCTATTCTTATAAACAAACAAATGATCCTTAATGATCACAAGCATGAATTTATCAAATTACAACCTACACACGTGATTCACCAAATTTATGAATGCTGCATGTGCATTGCTCAATCCAAACAACATAACATGAAACTCATAATGGTCATTACAAGTTCTGGATGTAATGATTGGAATAGATAATCTTTTTCTCGGATGCGAAGTTGATGATAACCATGCCGTGGATCAAATCTTGAATATAAGCTAGAACCTTGTAAATGATCGAACAATCTATCATCTTGGGTAGTGGATATAGATTTTAATCGTCAATTTACTTAGTTCACGGTAATTCAACAAATATAAGGAATAATAACACCATAGCTCTTCATAATGACGAGCTCGGTAGAATAAAATCTTTCTCCGACAACTCTCTCAGTTGTACGGTAATTCTTTTAATTCAGATGTTGCTGACGTACAGTGCACACGCCACGGGTGCAGCACCAGGAATAAACTTAATACCAATTCACCAACAAATACCTCCTAAAGTTTCAGAAAACGGAAACATCTTTTAATACATTCATATTAAGTTCTATCTAGATTATAATATCTATGACTAATTCACAACCATTCACGGTATAATTTCAAGTCTAAATACAGGATATGGTCATCCATCAAGAATTATTTAGATCACTTTTGATAATCAACATCTTATCAGTTAGGGGAATTCTACTCGAGTTCCTATCAATTAAGACAATGTCGTCATGTCATAATCAATCAATCCATTCTACTGGCACTATTAACTTTCCAGTTTTATTACCGTCGATAAGATGTGAACTTCTCAAAAGACTAATAATAACTCATAATCCTTCACAAATTCAAGGATATCTGGATACATAACTAACCTTAAAAGAGTAAGGTCAACGCATGATCTATGCGAGAGAATTTCAAATCGGATACACACGAAAACATTTAACGAATTGAATATATCCCATGTTTTCATAATTTGAGTACGCATTCGAAAGCTCCTCGGATCGTTACCCAGGTCATTCAATTGAAGTCAAATCAAAAGAAATGATAGGAACGTCGATACATCCAGTCGGGTATCAACACTCGGTAATCAGATACTTTTCCTAAGAATCTCACTACGGGAGAATTGGACAAGAAAGAATAGTCAATTGTCAAATAACACAGTTACCACAGATGAGTAAATTCGACTTAGAAGAATAAATAGTACGGGCACATATGTAGGTGTCCTTATCAATATGTCCCTATTTTTCTCTTCTTGCAGATCTCATAAAATTTATTCATTCGCAATCTTCAAAGAAATTGTAGTGTTTATTCATTAGTTTTATGGTGACTACTAATCAGCCTTGCATGGTCTATTCCAAATTGTATGTAGGCGCGCAACTATATACAATTTCAAGATTAACGATGCAATACTCAGTTCGTTAAAACATTATCATCATGTTTATAATAAAAACATTTTCATGCTTAATTCTTAAATAAGAATCAAAAATAAATTTACAAAGATTTTCTTTGTTATGAAAACAATTAAGTTTTCCAAGGTATTTCATAATCAACTTTATTTCAATAATGATTATTTATAAGTCTCACTTTAAATAATCCATATAGTGATCAAAATTCAATTTTCTCAAAGGATACTATTTTTCTTATAAAAACAATGAGTGATCTCCAAAAGAGTGATGAAAATTTGTTTACCAAGAACTAACCACAATATAATAGGAAATGAGCTTAGCCAATTAATCATGAGGTGCATGACCTCGATGGCACTCAAAAAGAATAATCCACAACGTAACTCAATTCGAGATGAGTACTTGTTCAATGGTTGCATCACTAATGCGAGCATTAGGAAGAAGCAAGAAAAGATAGATAACATCGATACATGTAGGATTTAGCAATCAAAGGTAGTCTTTTCATCAATCACAAACAAGTCAAAATTGTACCGTAACACATTACGTGTCACTATGTTATACAATTCCAAGAACTCATCCTACCACCTGATGTCTTAGTTAAGTTAGGGATTTTTAAAAGATACCACAATGAATACTAATCTACAAGAGTCATGGGGGTTCCACCTGTACCGGAAGATCCATCGGTCCCAATTCAGAAGAAGATTTCTTCAATTTATTTATTGGACACTAGGCATCCTCATTATTGGACAATGGCCTAGGAACAACCCTTATCACAAACCAACAATCAATTAAAACCTTATAATTCAATCACAGAACTTAATGACTTCCTCTTAACAATCTTATATTCCATACAGGTTAAGTTTTATTTCATTCAAGTTTCAATTAACTTATACTCAATGCAACATCCTACCTCATTCTCCAATACTTTCAACCTTATTCTTAGACCTTAATAGGGCAATAAAAGCTCGATATGAACAACACTTTATTTCCAATCCTATAGCTCTTACACCAATGGTTATCAAATGAGTCACTAGTATGAAATGACTCGAGCATTCAATTAGACTTCTCAGAAAGGTACTAGTGGCATGAGGCTTTTGGGTAATGGTTCCAATGATAGCCTCAAGTGCAACATTCACCCTTTCGATTTCAATTTAAGAATTGGGTGACAACGAATCAGATGACATCTTTCTAGGTGATAACGTTTTGTCAAACTCCACTCTATAAGAAAATATCGTCATAACATCGATATCAGTTTTAATCTTGCCAATTCTTCTTCAATATCACAATCAACTAATATCTACATTTCTACGAATATCAACCATTTTGTTGGGATCATAAATATCCGCAACTTGGTTTAGATCAAGAATACCTAGAATTCCTACGGGAATAGCTTCGATTAATTTACTAGGGGATTTAGGGTTCCTTGTGACAATCTACGTCGTATAAATACCTCGTATAAATATTAAACTAATCATGAAACAATCATGTAATCAAATTACATCATATATATATATATACTCCAAGTTATATATATATATATTAAAATAACACTTCTCAATCTGGCCTTGTCGGTAACTCGAGAATTCTTCGGCACCGTTATAGTCAAAAGATTTTTAGACATTTTTAGAAAAATGTTTATAGTTAAAAGATTTTGAAATGTTTTATTCAAAACATTGGTTTTAAAAATCTTTCGTTCTCTATAACGAGAGCTCTGGTACCAAACTGTAACACCCCCAAATTTACACAATTCAATACAGCGGAAGACTCGTTGGTGTTACGTGATAGCACATTACTCACATCATAGACAACGCTTAAAAATCGCTTCGTTTACAAATAAAGCATTTCCATTCATAAATTTCGAATTTTCATAGGTCCCAAGTCATAGTATTTCATACAAGTTTTTACAAAGCATTTGAACGGAAATTTTTATTTAAGTGCGGGCCATGAATTCTTGTCGTCTTCCCGAGAATTACCTTCAAGTACCTGAGATAAAACATGTTAAAAGAAAAGGTCAGCGAAAACGCCGAGTGAATTCCTAGAGTTAAATGAAATTATCAATATAACATCGGTATAAAATTATTACCGAAAATCATTTTATACAAATCTTTGTAGTAGGCCATAAAATAGCCAAAGTCATTTTATACAAATCTTTATAAAAAATCATAATATAGGCTTTCGCCTTCAAAATCATTATACGAACCATTGTCGTTAAAAACATCATACAATACGTTTTATAACGTTGTATAGAGTTAAATAAAAACCGTTATATGAATATGGTTATGTAAAACCAAAACACAAACATAATATCAATAGTAAGACCCCGTATTGCTAGTCAGGCAATATATCGTAATTTAGTGCGTATAGCAGTATTTCGTTATTTATGGATTATTATAAGCCGCATGACATTGTTACCTTAATACATCAAACAACGGGTAGCTAACCCGAAACTCATTTGCCCATATAAATTAGCGTGTCGTCACAATAATCACGCTTGTGTAAATCTTCTCATACATAAATTTGCTTACCAATCAATGTGGCACGACGGGGATCAACCGTCAAGGCGCGAACTGGGGTGATCGTCCCCAAATAGTACTATTATATGCATAAGCGTCTACCAAATCCCGGTAGTTCACAATTCATGCTAATGGGACTTTTAGTGACATAACCTAACTTTAATAATCCATTTCATTTCATCTATCGGGTCATTTAATCATTCATCGGGTCATACAATCATTTGGGTCCAAATCAATAAACAGACAATCGGGACAACTAGTGTCCTATTTTATAAAAACTAACATGTTATCTCCCTCGCGGGTTTATAAAACATTTCATAAAAACATTTAAAAGAGTGCGAGGCTATGAACTCACGTTGATGTGGGAAAGCGGGTTATCGGCAATTCGGATGTACGGTACGTGCCTCAATCACGGAAACCTAGAAAAATAATACTCGTCTTAGACTTTATACATATGATGATGATCAAGTGGGTTTATATATTTTCATTCACTCATTTTTGTGTTATGTGTTGACAACTTTTATATTAGTTTACTAGTTTTACCTATTTACTTGTTTTAGGTCCAATAAGCCCTTTATAAGTCCTTTAACTTGTATTAATCTATTTTATACTTGTATTATGAGTATTTATACTTTACATGTTGGGGCCAAATGGGTTAATCCCAATAAGTAATTTTTATAAGTGTTTAAATTATTTAGTTAAATTATTAGTCCAATATGCTAACTTAGCTCGTTAATGTCCGTATGTCATATAGTTCGGGCTTTATCGGTTTTTACTTGTATTAGGTACTTATATATCAGTATATGAATTTTAAAAACTTTACATTAGACGGGTTTGATCATCTAAGTTTTAATTGGCGAAAAACGTTAATTTTACGGTAATAGCCGAAAAAGTCGTAAAAATCATGTTTATAGTTTTTATAACTTATAAATCTTATTCAACTACCATTTTTATAAAGTGTCCATTTATTTAACCTTATACATATTTATATAAATGAAATTTATAAGTTAATGGGTTTTAACTCACATTTTATACTATATTAGTTTGAGTGCTTATATAATACTATTAAACATTAATTCTTCAAAATCTGATTTTTAGTTTCATCTTCACCATTTTTATCATATCTTGAGTTCTATAAGGAGATAGAAGCTCATTTTTGGATGGCATAAACTTCATATTATGTGTTACAAATAAGTTAGTTATATCTACTGCTTATTCCATGTTTAACTATCATTAACAGTCCCTACAAAACAGACTATTCAGATTGGTGCACTCATCTAGTTTTGATCATATCTCACTCATTTTGATGATTCCATTGTATGGCCAACTCTCACATGTGTATAACACCTAATACTTACTGTATATTGATTCCACTTTACCATTTTATCAGTTTATCATTTGGTTACTTACTGTTTTTATACAGCCATCTTATTAAGCAAGATTTAACCATTTTTACATGTGGTTTTTCCATCTTTTTACCCATGTTTATCAAATCTATCAACACCAAATCCCCACATAATATTTTTAATCATCATTCATCATCATATACATATACATAAATAAAGAAAATACAAGATTACATAATCAAAATAAAAAGAGGATAGGAAGAACAATCTCTATACCACCAAGGTTGTGTAGTTTATGATCAAGGCTTGGATTTTTGATGGCAAAACTTGTGGTAGATCAACATCAATCTTCAAGGCCACCAATACTTGTAAACTTCATGTAGAATTCAGCCCTTGGACATCACAAAATCTTCTCCTTGGATGTTAAAATCATCACCAATCAATAGAGCTTGAAAAGGGTTTCATCATATGTGTGAATAATATATGATTTCATGGTTAAATTTGATCAAATGAGGGTGTTTAGGGGTTGTTCTTGGACGAAATTTAGAGAGAGATGGAGGAGAGTATGAGTGGTTTGCATGTATGTATTTAGGAGAAAATGGTTTGTGGTGAAGTGGTTTGTGGTTTTGTAGCTTGTTTAGCTAAGTAAGTTACCAAATGTAACTTGTAAGCTACTAGTATGACACCTCATGGTGTTGTGGCTTATTTTAGCCATGGGTTAGTGGGGGTGGGACAAGTGTCCCACTTGTTTCATCTCCACTAATTTACGGGTACTTCTCGATTCTAGTTTCCTCGATGTGCGTGCCCTCGGGGTCGTTTTACGAAAAATGTTTTTATAAATTATGAATCAACGGCACAAAACGAATATAATAAAAATTGTCTCATCAAAAACGGAGTTCGAAAACGTAAATACGTAATCCTAAGGTTTCCGGTTTAGTCGTAAAGGACGTTAAATTATAATCGTAAGTCCTAATCTCTTCTCGTAAATTTGTGAGTTTATGAACCAACACAAATTTAAAATTCCAAAATAATATTTACGAATAAATTTATTTCCTGAAATGTCAGACTGTCACCAAAACGGTGTATGTAAACGTAAGCACGTAACGTAGAATCCTCCGGTTTAGACGTAGTCGATGCTACTTCAAGACGTAAATCCAAATTTCTTCCCAAAAATAAGTGAGTTCATAATATAACATTAAAATAATGTTTTTAAATAATATTTGAGAATAAAATATCAACCATAAATTGACGGATTGTCCCAATATTAGTATCACATTGTCCATATGTTTGTAACTTTTGGTTGTTACTCACAGCTTATGGTATGATTTTGGCGTTTGAGTCTAAACCTATGACTCTCACCAGCTTTATGTTGATGTGTTTTAGTGTCTCTTTCAGATGTGAATGTGGTTAAGCTTGAGGATAGAAGTGGCTAGACATGGATGCCTTAGGATTGCATATAGAAGGAGATCCCCGTTCCTTCTTAGTTTACCTATATATTTGTTTGGTTTATGTTTATTGTTTATCTTGGGTAAGAGGTAGGACTGTTACCTACTTACCTAGACTCCTGTATGGTTGAGATATTGTCATGACATATGTGTCGCCATTTATGACATTATATTTGCATTTTAGTTTTCTCTATAGAGACACCATTTTTTGTGATGATACCCATACGTCGCGCCCCATATTCCGCCATAGTGGGGTGTGACAATACACGATGGTGGTAGAAAGGACAAGATAGGGGCAGAACTTCTCAAAAGCATACACTAAAACTAAAAGCTCTTTTTCGGTAGTGGTATAATGCAATTGAACCCCCGTCATAGTCTTGCTAGCGTAATGGATTGGTTGGAAGTGTTTGTTCACTCTTTGGCCCAAAACCGCTCCAATAGCAAAGTCGCTAGCATCACACATCAATTCAAAAGGTAGCTCCCAATTAGGGGTAACCAAGACCGGTGCCTTAGTTAGCTTATCCTTAAGAAGATTGAAGGATTCAAGACACTCTTTGGAAAAGATGAAAGGAGTATCTTTTTCCAAGAGGTGGGTCATCGGGCGAGCGATTTTAGAAAAATATTGGATGAATCGACGATAGAAGCCCGCATGACCAAGGAAACTTCTCACACCCTTCACGGTTGAAGGTGGAGGTAATTTGGCTATGACATCCACTTTAGCACGGTCTACTTCAAGACCGGCTTTGGAGATTTTGTGTCCAAGAACAATGCCTTCTTTTACCATGAAATGGCATTTTTCCCAATTTAGAACAAGGCGAGTGTCTTCACACCGCCTAAGCATGCGTTTCAAATTGGCAAGGAAATGAGAGAAAGATCACCATAAACCAAGAAATCATCCATGAAGACTTCCATAGTTTCTTCAACCATGTCATGGAAGATATCCATCATACACCTTTGGAATGTCCCAGGAGCATTGCATAAGCCGAAAGGCATTCTTTTATAAGCAAATTTTCCGTAAGGAGAAGTGAATGTGGTTTTCTCTTGGTCTTTGGGATCGATGGGAATTTGAAAATACCCGGATAAACCGTCTAAAAAGCAGTAATAGTCATTACCCGCTAGACGTTCAAGCATTTGGTTCATGAAAGGAAGGGGAAAATGATCCTTTCTCGTAGCATCATTGAGTTTGCGATAGTCTATACAAACTCTCCACCCTTTAACGAGACGAGTAGGAATCAACTCGTTGTTTTCATTGGGCACAACGGTGATTCCGCCTTTCTTAGGCACACAATGGACGGGACTAACCCATGGTGAATCCGAGATAGGGTAGATCATTCCCGCATCAAGATGTTTGATAACGTCTTTTTTGATAACGTCATGGATCTTGGGATTCACCCTTCTTTGGCTTTGAATAGTGTGTTTAAAGTCGTCCTCCATGAGAATTTTATGTGTGCAAAAGTGAGGATCAATTCCAAGAATATCGGAGATTTTCCATGCAATCGCTTTCTTATGATTCTTCAGCACGACGATAAGTCTAAATTTTTCTTCCTCTTTCAAGTCCTTTGCGATGATGACGGGTGACTTCTTATTGTCTTCAAGGAAAACGTACTCGAGATGAGACGGTAGATCCTTAACTTCTAAATCCGGAGGATTTTCGATGGAAGGCGTAGTAAAATTCGGTTCATCGATAGAGATATCCTTAGGAGATGGTGGAGAAATATGGTCCTCATTGAGAAGTTTCTCAATGGTACGAATGTCTTCATCCCAATTGGAGGGAGAATCGTCATATTTTAAGTCCACATCTCCCAAAGTTGCTTCAAAGTCTTTGTAAATGAAATCACTTTCTCCAAATAGAGTTAGTGATGCCGCAATAGAGGCAACGATCTCAACAGTGGGTAGAGAAGAAGAAGCACTTTTACAAGCGTCTTTGAAATGTTCTTCACAAGCCTCATCAAGAACGTCAATGAAATTTACACTCTCGTTTTCAGAAGGCTGCTTAGAAAGTTTACCCATGTTGAAGACGATTTTATCGTCACCGACTCTCATGATTAATTTGCCAACGGCTACATCAATGAGAGTGCATCCGGTCCTCAAGAATGGACGTCCAACGGTTAATAGAACACGGGGATCCATCTCGTAGTCAACGACAACATAATCCGCCGGAAAGGTGAATTTGTCGACACCAACGAAGACGTATTCGGCTATCCCCACTGGATAAGCAACCGTACGGTTAGCTAACTCCAAAGTCATTTGGGTGGGGACTAGCTCGGGTAGAGATAATTGTTTCCAAACACTTAATGGCATTAAGTTTATACTAGCACCTAGATCGTCTAGGGCCATACAATTCTCTACCCCGGGGAAGTTGCAAGGAATGAGAAAACGACCCGGATCACCAAGTTTGGTGGGTAAATTCCTTAAGAGCACTGCGGAGCAATTCTCATTAAGTTGGGTCTGAGCGATATCAAGGAGTTTCTCCTTATCACTGAGAAGATCTTTAAACATATTAGCATACTTCGGCATGTGAGTGAGAGCCTCAGCAAAGGAGATATTGAAATTCAGTTGTTTAAACATTTTGAGAAAGTTAGAAACCTGAATATCATCCTTGTTCTTCAAATTCTCTTTCCTCAACCTTGAGGGATAAGGTATATTGGGTTGAGATGAAGGCTTTGGAATGGAATTTTCACTCACATCCTTGGGTGGTGGAGGGGTGAAAGTAGAATATAGTGGCATTGGAGAAGTAGAAGTTGGAGGAATTGGAGAAATAGAAGGTGGAGGAATTTGAGAAGTAGACTCGTTTTCCTTTGTCACAATCACCGGTGTAGGTGTAGGAAGCTCGAGTTCCTTTAAACCTTTTCCACTGCGAGTGGTGATTTTTTTCATCTCCCCTCTTGGATTAGCAACGGTGTTACTCGGAAGAGAACCCGAACCAGAGGCTTGATTACATGGGAAGAAACTAGCCATCAGGTTCCTTAAGTCATTCGTTTGACTTGCCAAAGTGTTTCGCATATCGGCTCGAAGATCATTTCCTTGTTTCACCATAACTGCTTTCATGTTGGCCATTTCCCGCTGAAGATTTTGCACTATCACATCATTAGTCCTCATGTAAGTTTCAACGTCTTGATGTAATGCGGTGGGTTGGTTGGGAGGAGGAGCATGGTAGGTAGGTGGTTGATAAGCGGGTTGTTGGTAAACTTGGTTGTTTCTTGGAGGTGGATATGGGTTTCTTTGGTTTTGATATTGATTTGGAGCTCGTGGTTGGTTTTGATTGTTGTGATTGAGGTTGTTTGGTTTTTGTGGGGGAAAACCGGGTGGTGAAAGAAAGTTGTTTGAGCGATAGCTGAGCAAATTGCGGTCACCTAGAGGACGTGCTTGATAGCCTCCCGTAGCAAAGTTACCGTTGGCAGCATACACATTTTCCGGATTGTCATGAGTTGAAGGACAATCGGTGTATAAGTGAGATCCCTCGCATATTTTACATGATTGACTTAAAACATTAACTTGGGCATTGATAGCTTTGGTGTTGTTGGCGGTTTGGAGAGCAAGTGATTCAATAAGCGTAGTAAGCTTATCAATTCTCTTGTCGCTCTCATTAGTGCTAGCACTAGCCACATTAGTCCGAACACTCTTGGTTTGCACTTTAGACTTATTCTAATTAATATCCCAAGCGGTATTAGAAGACTTAACCAAAATATTACCCCCCGAGGCACTATTTAGTGAATCTGGTCATTCATGCTTAAACCATTACAAAAAGTATTTATTTGATGTACTTTTGTGAAACCATGTTGTGGACACTTTCTTAAAAGTTCCTTAAAACGGTCCCAAGATTCACTAAATGTCTCACCGTACTTTTGTTCAAATGTGTTGATTTCATTCCGCAAAGCGGTAGTACGTGAGGTTGGGAAAAAGTAGTTGATGAATTTAGTCTCTAAATCCGTCCACGTAAGAATACAGTGTGGCGGTTCCTTATCAAGCCAATTTCGGGCTTGTCCCTCTAAGGAGAAAGGAAAAAGTTGCAAGCGAATCACTTCTTGTGATACCCCATTGTACTTAACCGTATTGGTGAGTTGAAGAAACCTTTTAATATGGTCATGAGGATCATCAACTGAACGTCCCAAGAAAGGTTGAGCAGATACCATTTGAATAAAGCCTGATTTAAGTTCAAAATTGTTGGCTCCAATCTCAGGTATGAAAATAGCATCGGTGTTGCCTTCTACGTGCGATTGCAAAAGCTCGATCATTGGTTGATTGTCCATGGTGACAATAGGTGGAGTAATGACTTCGGCTTGAGCTACTTTCTTTTTCGAGCACGATTACGCATGCACACCTACAAAAGGAAAAGAAAAATATACAAGAAATATTTTTGGTTTTTTTTATGTTTTTCTATTTTTTTTATGTTTTTTTGTATTTTTGAAAATTTTATATTTTTTAGGATTTTTGAAAATTTTAAAGCAAGGAAAATAACGTTCAAAAATGAACGGATCCCAAAATCCAACGCGTCTCTCACTTAAAACCGTTAATCTTAACGAAAAGAGCCGACAGCGACGCCATTATACAAAGTTTTCACCTCGTATAAAAATTCGTTGTTCCGATCTTTTCGAATTGATTACTAGTAGAAAGTGTGACTCAGTTGTTCTTGGTGGAAAAGAAATGGTTTGGTTGTCTAAAACTAATTAAAAGAAAAGGCGTCGTTGAGTAATAAAAATAAAGCGAGGGAAGATTAAACTAATATTAAAGACTTTCAAAAATAAATGACGAGAAATTAAACTAATTAAACGTAAATATGAAAACTTAAAAACTTAATGAAAATTAAAACTTTAAAAATTAAAATACTCGAAAAATAAACTAAGATGAACAAGTAAAAGTAAAATTAAGTAAATTGGTGGGAAAAATAAATTTAAAAATTAAAAATAAATAAAAACTAATTAAATTCGCAATTACTAAAAATTTGAAACAAATTCGCAATAAAAAGAAAACAAGATTTCGCAATTCTAAATAAACAACAAATAAATTCACAATATCCAAAACATCATAAATCCGCAATTCATAGAATGACCAAATTCCGCAGTTGGCGAATTGGAAGGATTCCGCAATTGGGAAAAGAGAACAAATCCGTAATTAGATAATGCTAAGATTTCGCAGTCTTAAAGAAGTTCAATTCCGCAATTGGCTAAGAGTAACACAAATTCGTAATGTTTGCGGAATCCAAGATTCCGTAATAAGAGATGGCAAGATTTCGCAATTCCAATATTGGATACAAATTCACAATACTCAGAAAGGCAATGATTTCGCAATAATAGGTATTCAATTTCGCAAATTAGGAAAAGACAAGATTTCGCAATTATGAAGAATTGCGAAATCGAATCAGACGACCCTAAAAACTAGGATCTCGAACAAGGACGATTTTAAGCAATTTTTTAGCACTTTTTCTAGGACAATAAGCCAAGAAAAACTCCAATAAGCTACCAATAAGCAAGGCAAATGATCAAAACTTATAAATCTTCAACACACAAATCAAGAAACACGTAAAGTAAGAAACTTTATGTGACGAAATAGAAAAGTAGATGAAAGAGATGATGAACACAAGATTGTAACTAATAAGAAAGATTAAAAAGATGAAGATTAAGACCAGATTAAGCTTAAAAAGTAAAGGTTTGATTAAAACAAGAAAGATAAAAGATGAAGTTTTTCTAATGAGAGAAAGTTAAGCACTTTCTCTCTCTAAAAAATACAAAAATGAAAAGTGAACTAAATTAACTAGCTAACACCAACTAACCAACCCTCCTAATGTGTTTAGGAGGGTATTTATAGGGAAAAATAGGGAGGTGTGCATGTGTTGTCTCTTCTTTCTTTCTTCTCGTCTCGACTCGATCTAAATCCTTTGTCTTTCTCGACGTCATCTCGGGATTTGTCGATGTAAATGGAACTCGTCTTATAATCTTCTTCTATAATTAGATTTGAGTTCTTGGACTTCATTAAACTTCCGTCTTTAGAATTTTTCTTCGATAAATCTTCAGAATAGGCCTTGGACTTCCGTTCTTTTTGCACTCTTGATCTTTTGACTTCGTCTTTTCTCGTTTTTTCGATAAAAGCCCGTGAAAGCCCGTGTTTTCTTCCTTTTTCATCTTTTGGTCCTAAAACACAATAAAAACACAAACCACGCATAATTCCGACTTTTACGACATAAATTACACGTTTTGGTCTTGTTATTATTGGAAATAAGTGGTAAAAGGATAAGTTTTTTCACACTTATTAGCATTTCTCAATGGTGAAGTCAAGGAAGAGGTCTATGCTCAACAGCCGTCTGGTTATGTGAATTCTAAATATCCTAATCACGTGTACAAGCTTAAGAAGGCTGTTTATGGGTTGAAGCAAGCTCCACGCGCGTGGTATAATCTATTATCACAATTCCTCATTACACAAGACTTCGCTAATGCCAAGGTGGATCCCATGTTGTTCATACAGAAACGAGGGTAACGATATGATTATGGTACAAATATATGTTGATGATTTTATATTTGCTGCCTCGACCCAAACTTATCGGATGAGTTTGGGACACTCATGTCTTCCAAGTTTAAGATGTCAATGATGGGAAAGGTATCATTTTTCTTAGGACTTCAGATATCTCAGAGTCCTAGAGGCATCTTTATCAATCAATCCATGTATGCCCTTGCATCGTTTAAGAAATATAAAATGGAATCTTGCGACCCCGTGGATACTCCAATGGTGGAACGAACTAAGATAGATACAAATCTACATGGGATTGCCGTTGATCCGACACTTTATCGTGAAATGATCGGTACCCTTTTGTATATCACAGCTAGTCGACCTGATCTTCAATTTGCCATATGCATGTGTGTTCGGTATCAAACAAGGCCTACTGAGTTACACTTAGCTACTGTTAAACGGATGTTTCGATATATTAAGGGAACCATTAATCAGGGACTTTGGTATTCGAATGACTCTTCGATTGCACTAATGGCATATGCAGATGCAGACCACGCGGGATGTCAAGATACCAGGCGTAGCACGAGTGGAACTTTGAAACTACTAGGAGATCGACTAATCAGTTGGGCATCTAAAAGGCAGAAAAGTGCTGCAATTTCAAGTATGGAAGAAGAATACATAGCTATGTATGGTTGTTGTGCTCAAATTCATTGGATGAGATCGCAATTAACCGACTATGGTCTAGGTTTCAACAAATTCCGATGTACTAGAAAACAAAAGTGCAATTTGCTTATGCTGGAACAACGTTAATTCTTACGGTCGAAGCATATTGATATTCGCTACCACTTTATCAAGGAGCAAGTGGAAAATGGAGTGATCAAGCTTTACTTTGTCCGATCTGAGTATCAACTGGCACATATTTTCAAGAAGGCTTTAGATCGCGGTCGAATGGAATTTTTGGCCGACAAGCTAGGTTTGAGAACTTTCTCGCCCGAGACTCTAAAGGAAATAGAAGATGAAGCGAAAGAATAGTAGTGGTAAACTATTCTCCGTATCCTTGGTGATCATTTGTATATATTGTTTATATTTTTATCCACAAAAGCAAAATACAAAAATATAAAACCATACAAAACCATAAGAATTGAAAAATTCAGAAAAATCCAAAAATATTTTTACTTTATTTTTTCAAAGGCATGTATTTCGTACGATAATATTTACGGCCTTAGAAATGTTGATTAATATTGACACGACGCCATAAATAGAGTTCGTACAAAAGTTGTAAATATTTCATAAAACATGCCTATATGGCTTGTAGTTATTTCAGACTGCAACCCGTTTTTCATATTAAAGTCAAGTATTTCTTATGAAAGCTTTGGGTCAACAACGAGAATTAATTTTCTCGGACATGGTTTACTTTATAACCATGTAAGGGATTGTGTTTACGTTATGACACAATCTAACACGGATATATATACGCATCAGTGCATTTATTTGTTAAAACAAGAGAAATCTTGTTTTTATGAAGTTATCATCTCTACAACCACAGCAATCTACAATTAGTATCTACATACTCGACGATGCGACTGCTCAAGCGACGACTACAGATCTTTTAATAGAACACGGGTCAACTATTGAGGGGGAGAAATTGTCAAGCATTCAGAATCTTCGATGCCGAACGTGCCAAGTTCACAAATTGGTGTCAAGACAATGATACCAATCGTACATGTGGTGTCAAGATATGACTTCAGACGTGACGAGGCGAGCAACATTTGCCGACAAGAACCAATTGATCTTATCATATGATGATCTCATCAATCAGGTCCAACCTTGTCAACTTATTCTAATATGGTGAATATGTGATCATTTTACTAATCGGTATCATATCTCAATATCTGGTATCATGAAGATAAAATGGACTTGCATTTTTCTTCCCAAAAAATTTCTTAAAATATTATTAAATCAATTGATTTTAAAAACACCGATTGGGTTAATATTTTTAATATGGGGGAGAAAATGTGATTTAATATGAGACATGATTAATAAAAAATGGTTTGACTTAACGCGATGGCTCATCCCGACATGTGCGAAATGTATTCGAATATCGTGGCATATGTTAAGGGGGAGCAAAATTGATTTGCACATCAAATTTGATTTTCATGGTGACATATAATTACCCACAACCCATCTATTTCATGACGATGAAGATTGTGGTGACATAAGGATAGTAGGATAGGTTAAGTCCAATGATTCTTCCAAAACCGGAGGAATCTTCCCAAGGACATTCCATAGCTAGAAATAGTAGTCCTTATGAAAGATGGAGAACATTTGTGAACGTAGCTGAATGCCGACCAAGTACTTAAGTTAGCACTGGAACAATCACAACAAGGTGCTAGTTATGACGTATTGGTAAGCATTAAAGGGGTTGAATAATGAAAAAGAATTGTAAAGATAAAAGGTAAAAATAAAGAAGCCCTCCTTACAACCTTAGGTAGAAACCGGGTCAACTCATATGCTATTGAGATCATTTTTAATGATGCTCGATATTGAAGATAGACATCATGGACCCAGTAATGTAATGCACAACCCATCCCAACTAACTTAGATATCTCTCAAAAGGTATTTGTTTTATTCACACAGAGACAACGCATTATCTATCGATTTATTCACTCCAAATATATTGATATTGAAATGGTGGCACTCCTCTCTAGCCTCCGATCACTAAAATACAAAGTGCACGATCGAGTCTAGAGCCATTTGAGATCATCAAATATCTCATTAGAACACACTTCCATATTTCCTTGCTTCTTCACGCACTGTGAAAAGTAAGAAAGATATTAAGAATCCTACGTAAAATCTTCATGATCTTGCCTGAACATCCGAGTAATACGCATGTATTTACAATGAAGATGGAAATCCTTCTTGAGCGAATATCAAAAAGCTCATGGTAGGTGAATTGTGAGATTCTTTATGAATCAAACTTGTGATAACTGGAAAGCAACAGTTGTTTAATTCTTAATTGAATTTAAACACGTTCCAGGCCTCTACGCAATATCTTAGTGATCTTGCCAGAACACTCAGAGTGACACCTTAGTGTTCACAGTGATGAGTGGAAATCCGTCTAGTTTTAACCTCAAACAACACTTGGTAGGTAACTTGCAAGATTCTATATGAATCAAGACAGCTTCAATCATACGGATAATCTTATCCAAATGATTCACTCTTTAAGTTCGCAGTCAGCTTTGGACGGTCTAGTAAAGAGAACGGGTTTACCCGCGAAATCTTGTCAAGGAGATTTTTAATTAAATCTACCTGCCACAAGTACGATATTTAATATCGTCCAAAGGTCTTCACCGACCGGAGGTAAAATGCCACCGAATTAGAACGAAATGTTCAAAGCCATTTCGTTCGTGTCTACTTATGTTACTACATTCGGAGACGGTGGCGTTGCATTGTCCGAGAGGAAGTCGTCTCCACATGCTTATACTTCATGAACTTAATACTTTATCTAATTGAAGAAAGCCTAAAAGTCAAGTCTTCCGCTGTATCAAACTCTGAAGCTTTCAAGAATTACGAAGGTATAATTATGTGGGACATGAAGTCATGAAGAGGCGAATATCACAAGTAATGATACACACGATCAAGGTAAGAGATTAATGCTCAACATTGATATCAAAGATCACATCAACATGTTCTACAGAAAAGAAAAAAGAAAAGAAAGACGAAGACTATGAGCTCAAGACAAGCATAGAATGCTAGGTTTATTTTATTATGGTAACTTGGGTAACGCCCTTGTTTGGAGTGACCTCCCTTAGGGGGAGATTGTTGGAAACACATTTTACGTATTTAGAAAGGTTCGGTCGCTCCAACAATATATAAGTTAGTAGCTCGTAGTCTAGCATCGTAATATTAAACAAACAAGGCCAAGCCAAGCCTACAACATGGTGTAGGTCGGCGGCCCATTGTGTAAGCTCAATCCCATCACAAGGCTTGGGTATTTAAACCCTCTCCTTAGTTGGAGAGAGTGTGGTTCACTTTCATTTTACACATAGTAAAGTATGTGTATTCATACTTCCTCTCTTAGTGTATGTGTGTGTGTTCTCATCATCTTTCTATCTCTTTCTCTCTCTAGATTAAGCATAGATTTACAATATCCTACACATCACAATATAAATCCTACTATGCTTTAACCTATTAAGATCTCTTCACAGCTTTCTCTATGAAATGCAATTTATCTTCAAGTTGAATTATTTCCTTGTTGTTCCCAAAACAAATTTCATCCTTCATAACGACACCTTAAGCATAACCACGTTTCCCAATTTCAAACCCCATTGAGTTCCTTCAATTATCAACATATCTCTTCTGACAACTCCTTACCGCTAACAAACGATCCTCAACCATTAGAGTCTTATCAATAGTCACCAATATCATTTCTAGTTCATTCATTTATTTCTCCCTGTATTACTTCAATACACAGAAAACCTAACTCACATCCATAACTCACAATTTTTAATTTCACAATTGAAGTTCTTTATGGACCTTCAATCAGTACAGCCCCATTACCAGCATGATAAACATTATCATATAAGAATTCCAAAAATTCCTAAGTCAATCATACGCACACAATTATATCGTCCTATATTCGTATCGTCTTTTCACTCTGTCCATAAGTCTTTGTATAATAGCAATACTCAACTCAACTTTCACCTTTACCCAAATCAGAATGTATTGATTACTTGATTTGTGAGATTCCTTCATCACTAAGTCTCGCACTCTTAGCATACCTTTCTCAGATGGACATAACGGCCATCAAATTCGATTCTCCAAAATACTTCTTCTCAATCGATCTTACTACAAAATCCTTCCATAAGTTTGACAAAATTTTGAAACCACTTACCTTGACATCCTTCTCTATCAGACCATTAGCTTAAAATTTCAATATCCTTTCTATCAAGTCCACACTTCTTATCATCACCAAAACTCAAACCTTAGAGGCTTTTTAATTCTCCTTCCTGATAAGTGCATCTGCTACCACATTCACCTTTCTTGGATGGTAGCGAATCTCGTAGTCATAAACACTCACATTCATAGCTATCAACATATTCAAGTACTCAAAATTTTATAACTGGTGATCCTCTACTCATCTCCTTTACCTTCCTAAGAAATTGAATATGAGACAACTCTTATGATCCTTGATTACTACACACTTGATTCCATACAAGTAATGCTTCCACGATCGCAAGGCAAATACCACAAGTCCATAACCCTTATGAAACACATCACAACAAACTGTAAATTCTCCATATCCCTCAATTAATGACAACATCGGTGCAGAACACAAACTATCCTTCATTGTTCAGAGAATATCTTCCTCATCTGATAAGGATCAGATCTCGAAACTTACAAAATTAGATGTATAAGTGGGACTCACACATCCAATTCTTCTTAGTCAGCTTAATCAATGGTTTAACAATCAGTGAAAACCTTTCGATAAACCTCCGATAATCCTCAGCTTAGACCAAGGAATTAGCAGATTTCCATCAGCGTCGTTGGTACCGACCAATCCTTCATCGCTTCAATCTTAGTAAGATTTTCACGAATAACTTTTTTGTCAATCACATGCCCCAGAAAATACACTAATTTCAACCAACACTCACACTTAGAGAACTTTGCATACAACTTTTCTTTCTTCAACCATTCCAAAATTATCCTCGTATGTTTCTTATGCTCCTTCTTTCCTCTTGGAATAAAATAGAATATCGTCAATAGATACAATGACTAACTCACCCAAGTACATCTTACATACACGATTTACTAAGTCCATGAAAATGGAAGACACATTCGTCAATTCCAAAAAGACATAACTTAAAACTTAAAGTAACCATATCAAGTACGAAAAACGGTTATAGGAATATCTTCTTCCCTAACTCTCATTTGATGATAACTAGACCCCAAAGCGATCTTTGAGTACACACTAGATCCTTACAATTGGTCAAATAACATCAATTCTCGACAGTGGATACCGGTTCTCAATAGTTAATTTCTTAAGCTCACGATAGTCGATACACATCCGAAACAATCCATCCTTTTTGACAAATAGCACAGGTGATCATGATGGCAACGAAACTTAATCTAATACATCCCTTATCCATCAATTCTCGCAGTTGACCGGATAACTCCTTCTACTCTGACGGTGCCAAATGATAAAGCGTATGAATACAACTCAACGAAACGCATAAGCACTACACAAAGAAACGTAGGAGCACTACACCTATCGCTTACAACACTTAATCGACACGAACTCCACTTCATGAGACGACAGTAAACTCGACAAAACTTCAGGAAAACTTTAGAACATTCTTGAATTATTAACACATTTCCCAACTTCTTCTCAACTACACTATCACTAGTTACTTGAGCTAAAAATACATCATATCCCTCTTCCACATACTTCCTCATCTCCAAACAAGATACTTCTCAAATGGAAAGTTCACTCATCACTTCTCACAGTCAACGCTCAGCTTCTCAGCTTAATCTAAACCAGTAGTTATCAATTTATAGTAGGGATTTGTTCAATCTCAAACATCAACACTACACACAACTAACGAATTCATACCAATAATCCACATCTAAAAATCTCAACTTTATGAGCATCAAGTCGATATTAAACATCTAATTCCCAAAATTCAAGGAACACTCTCTTAGTATAGAACTAATACTAGCAGCCTTTCCATCGGTTAATTCTACATCATAATTAGTTGCTAATCTTAGTAATTCTCTATTGATAAAGCGACTGAATCTTAACATTTCTAAAGCTTCTATCTAATCTAAAATCAAACAACACACTAACGTAATTAATGTCAAGTAAGAACGTACCATTTACAACGTTCAGACCTTAAGGTTTGTCAGCATTACCTATAGCGTAAGCTGGAGCGGCATCATTCCCATCTTGTCGATTTCCTCTCTTTGGACAATTCCCTTTCTTGTGTCCTTTCTCAACACAGCTAAAACATATCATAACTCCAAGGGTATTAATTCCAGTAACTAATCCTCTTGTCCTACATTTAGTAGCTTTATGAACAGTTTGTCCACACTTACGACAAGCAGGAGGACAATTACCTACAAGGTATAAGGTACAGCAAACACACTTGGGATTTATCTTGTTACCTCCAAGCACAGTGGCAGCACGAATTCCTTCATTCCTTCCATAGTTTAAAGACTGGTTTATTTTTTGTCTCTGGTTATTGTTATTACGGTAATCTTCACGATTCTGACCTTGATTCTGGTTTGATTAAACAGATTCCCACTTCCTCCTATTGATTTCAACAACGCTATCTTTCTTATCTTGCAATTTTACATCCATTAAAGCATGTGCCATCTGAAGAGCTTCATCAAAAGATTTAGGTCTTGAAGAAGTAGTCTCGCCCTTGATATTACTAGACAATACTTTAATGTACTGCTTTATCTTCTTGCGGTCATTTGCAAAAGCATCAGGACATAACAAACACAGCCCATAAAACCTCCTAGTATAAGCAGTAATATTATCTTTTCTTAACACTAAGTGCCTCAATTCGTCTTCCAACTGTCCTAGTTCCTCCTCAGGACAAAACTTAGCCGTCAATAATACTTTCGTCAGAGTCCATGTCCTACCATTAGCCACAACTAATCCTACAGTAGCCACTTGACTATTCCACCAACTTAGTGCATCATCCTGAAATGTAGCAGCAAAAAATTACACCTTATTAGCTTCGGAACACCCACTAATCTCAAATGTACTCTCTATCTTCTCAATCCATCTGCATAATTCCAAAGCACCACCAGTACCACAAAACTGAGTAGGACCATACTTCACAAAACTAGCATACGTACATTCTCTTTGAACTTGCGGAACAACAGCAACACTCCCAACTGGATCAGCAGCATCATAATTATTCCCAACACCATTATATTCAGCATCATAAACTTCAATGTAAACCCCCATTTTGATAAATGGAATCTCACGCGGGATTATGGCGTGTCATCAAAGCATACAAGGATAAATGTATAAAACATCACATGACCATAAAGGAAATACCGGATGCAACATCGGTATCCCAAAAGTAGAACTCATCACACACAAACATAAGTACTGTAAATGAAAAGGACTAAAAAATGTCCATGGAAATGAGTATCAAGAGTAATAAGAAATGCATAAAGTAATGAAGGTTAGGAAGCTTCCATTCCATATGCATGTACGCTTAAAGTCTGCGAGCGTCCCTGAGTACCTGCCGTTTTGGGAACATGAAAGGAAAACGGCTGAGCATAACGCTCAGTACACGGATATACAAATAAAGCACGAATGACATAAGCATATAAGCATAGTACAGCGGAAAAGACTAAGTCCTGGATAACCTGACATATCTTAGTAAAACTGGTTTTATAGTTTGAAAAGCCTTATGTTTATCTTATAAAAACTGTTTAACATGTTTACCATTAGCCAATATAGGTCATGAAATATCAACGTGCATGAATACTTGGAGGGGTGACCTCGTCATGAAAATTAGAGGGGTTGCCTCTAATTTAATATACTGGTTGGGTAGGAGGGATCAACTCCTTGTGAAGGATGCAAGGCACATACCACATTCACCTGAATAATCTGCTGAAAACATGTAAACTAGGATGCACCCATACGCCCCACATGATAATAGTAATATGGCCAAAAGCTGAAGGGACGCCACGAGCTATCACTCCGTCGTAGTAGAGTCATAACATTGGTGCCTCCAGTGTTATGGTTATGGTATCTCCATAACTAGGTGAAACTGGTCATGCATGTATATGGCTTTAGGTATCTAATTAAACATAAGCAATTCAGAAACATATAAAACATATATTGGGGAAAACAGTTGGCTGCATACGGAGAAATCCTAATAAGGAAGAATGTCCATACTTAAAGGAAGGAGAATCCGTACCTTGTGTCCAGTGAACGAAGAAAACGAATGGAAGAGAGTCCTACTTCGATATCACTAATGCTACATAAATAATAAATGTGTATAAGTATCTGATTACTGAGTACGTAAATGATTTATATCATGTCTTAACTTGTTTTATATGTTCATGTCATGTTTTACTGATTTAAGCTTTATACTACGTATATCATGTATTCTGTCTATTCTTTTTAATTATTTCTTATATTTCTTGTATTATTATACTTTTTGTTTAATAATAAGTACCTTTCTAAAAATAGCAGGTTTCCTAAAATAGAAAGTTTCCAAAAATAGAAAGTTTCCAAAAATAGAAAGTTTCCAAAAATAGAAAGTTTCCAAAAATAGAAAGTTTCCAAAAATAGAAAGTTTCCAAAAATAAAAAGTTTCCAAAAATAGATTTACTCCTTAAAATAGATAAGTTTCTAAAAATAGAAAGTTTGCATAAATAGATTAGCTGCCTTAATTAAATAAGTTTCTAAAAATAGAAAGTTTCCATAAATATAAATCCACTTGATTATTAAGCTAATAATATAAACTTAAGTGTTTACTTATTTATATTCTAAGTCATGTGATTAAATAGTATAGTTTATTAATTATTTCATGTAAATTAAATAAACTATAGGTTAAAGTATTTAATTAAATATATCATGATTTAATTAAATAAAAGTACAACTACTTAGGTTAAACATGTATTAATTTATATATTAATATAACCTAAGTCGTGGAAATTAATTAATTATCGGTCATGATTTTAATAATTAATTAATTATATAGTCTAAATAAAACGATAATTACTTAGGTTAAAATCCATGTATTATTTATAATATTAATAACCTAAGTCATGTATAAATTAAACTAATCATGTACATGTTTTACTTAATTAAATTTAATCTTGTAAAAACAATTAACCTTGTAAAATAATTTACTTTCAAAAATTACCCATGAACCGAACCCGTGTTTTAATCTAAACATGTCGTGAGCCGGATTCGTGAACCCCGTGAACCGATCAACAAACGCACCCTTAACAGTGGCAAACCGGCTTGGCCGGTTTCCACTGCTTGCGTAAAAGGTGCCACCGACTGAGCCGGTGGTTCCCTTTGTCTTGGCTAGCCGCTGCCATGCGGCGGTTTCCCCCTGCTTTCCTTAGTTAGCCACTGGCTTAAGCCGGTGGTGGTTCTTATTTTAGCCGAGACCCAACCGAACACCAAACACACCCCCGACAAGGTCGGGGATTCCCTTGTTCTTGCGGCCGTGATCAACAACACCACACCGAGACCCGTAGGTCTCCGCTGTGTTCACACGAGGCACACCGAGAGCCTTGGGCTCTTCGGTTTGTGTGTACCGGCCGAAACAAACACCCCTTAAACCCTAATTAATTTACCCCCATGATTTATTAACATGTTAATTACTTGTTTTTAATAAACCATGATTTCATGTGTTCTTGATTAAATAAAAACATAAAGAAAAAGGTGTTTAAGGATTTACCGATTACGTGAAACAAAGGAGAACGATAACACTAACACTCTTGCAAGAAATCAGTCACCAAAAATCAACCAACACCCTATTGGTGTGTGTTCTACCCGACGGACAAGAGGAGACAAAGAGAGATTAGGGTTTTGTTTATTTTCTAATTTTCTGTAATTATGAAAATACCTTTTTCCCTTTAATCTTGTTTTGTAAAAATTAAAATGGGCTTGGCCCTTTTCCTTGTGTCTCGCCGCGGGTAAGGGGGCCCACATGGGGTAACCCATTTGTTTTCTCGTGTCTAAAATTATACGTGTTCTCGTGTCGTGTTTTACGTGATTTAAACAGTTATCGTTCGTGTCTTATTATATTTATTCATGATCGTTCATGTTATAAATATACTTGTACGTAAATACATAATATTAAGCTCGTGATTATTTACGTTCATGATTTCATGTTCGTGATAATAATTATTATTGAAATAATTATTATGTCTTAATACGTATTAAATACTTATCGTGTTATAACACGTACGTAATACTTGTAAATCTTGTTCGTGAATCGTAAACGTGCTATAAAAGGAAAGTTCTAATCATGTACGTATGATCATAAGGGTACTATTCATGGTAAAAGCATGCGGGTTTTACAAGTCTTCCCCCTAAAAAGAATAATTCGTCCGCGAATTATAGATAAAGTAAACTGGAAAAGAAGAACATACCCGAATTCGAAATATGAAATGAGGGTAAGAAGCCCGAATAGACTCCTCTGTTTCCCAAGTGGCTTCCCGCTCAGTATGATCCCTCCAAAGGATTTTGACGAATGGAATCGTCTTCCTTCTCATGAATCGTTCATGTCTGTCAATAACTCGTTCGTGTTCTTCTATGAAAGTGAGATCTTCACGAATCTGTTCCAGTGGATACTGAACCATGTGAAGGGGATGATACTTGTACGCTCTGAGTAAGGACACATGGAAAACATCGTGAACATGAGAAAGCTACAGAGGTAACGCTAAACGGTAAGATACTTCACCGACTCGTTCAATGACATCAAACGGTCCGATGAACCGAGGACTGAGCTTCCCTTTGATTCCAAAATGTCTAACACCACGTGCCGGTGAAACATTAAGGAAAACATGATCTCCTACGTTAAAATGTAAGTCCCTACGATGCTTGTCTGCGTAACTCTTCTGACGTGACCGTGCTTCTTGTAGTTTCTGCTTAGCTACTGTGACCTTCTCATTAGTCAACTCTATCATTTCTGGTCCTTCAAGTGTTCGCTCACCAACCTGATCCCAGCAGATTAGGGCGCGACACTTTCTGCCATACAACATCTCTAAAGGAGCACACTTGATACTTGCGTGCCAACTGTTGTTGTATGCAAACTCTACCAAACTGATGTAATCGTCCCAATCTCCTATCCATTCCAATGCACATGACCTCAACATGTCTTCTAATGTCTGAATCGTTCGCTCTGACTGCGCGTTTGTTTGAGGATGAAAAGCCGTGTTAAGCTTAAGTTTTGTACCCCAAGCTTTCTGCAGACTTCTCCAAAATCGCGAAGTGAACCGAGGATCTCTGTCTGAAAAGATGTTGGATGGAGCACCATGAAGTCTCATGATCTCCTTCTTGTAAGTATCGGCAAGTGTACTGATCGAATCTTCCTTGCGGATCGGTAAGAAATGAGCTGATTTGGTAAGTCGATCAACAATCACCCAAATTGCAACGTGCTTCTTCCTTGTCGGCGGAAGACCAGTAACAAAATCCATGGTGATTTTGTCCCACTTCCATTCTGAAATATCTAACGGTTGAAGAAGACCGTCAGATCGCTGATGCTCGATCTTAACCTGCTGGCAGGTAAGACATTTGGAGACGTAAGTCGCAACATCCTGTTTTATACCACTCCACCAAAAGTACTGCTTGATGTCATGGTACATCTTGGTCGAACCAGGATGAATAGAGAATGGGGAGCTATGAGCCTCAAGTAACAATGCTTCTAGGAGTTCTTGATCATCAGGAACACAAAGTCTCGTGCACTGCCATAAGATACCATCTGCGTCTACTCGAAATTATGTCTGCTTCTCCAAATTCTGAATTATCGCCTATATTTCACCATCATCCTTCTGAGCTTCCTTGATCTTAGAGAGTAACTCGGCTTCCACTCTAAGATTAGCCCAGTAACCGTGCTGTCGACGTACCATGATCTCTATGTCTATTCACTCCAAGTCTCCTATAATTTCCTCCTCAATTTTAATGTCGTTTATCATTCTGGACTTTCTGCTAAGTTCATCTGCCACTACATTCGCCTTGTCAGGATGATACTGCAGATTAATGTCATAATCCTTCAACAGCTCTAACCATCTCCTCTGTCTCATGTTCAATTCACGTTGAGTGAAGATGTACTTCAAGCTCTTGTGGTCCGTGAAAATGTCACATGATTCTCCTTACAAGTAGTGCCTCCATATCTTCAATGCAAACACGACTGCTGCAAGTTCCAAGTCATGCGTAGGGTAATTTTCCTCATAAGGATTAAGTTGCCGTGAAGCGTACGCGATCATTTCCCATGTTGCATGAGAACACAGCCAAGTCCCTTCCCCGATGCATCACTGTAGATCTGAAATCCACCTGTACCAGATGGGAGAGTATGAATCGGTGCAGATACTAACTTATGCCTTAGGTCTTCAAAGCACTTCTCTCTTTCTTCAATCCAGACGAATTTCTCCCCTTTTCACATCAGTTTGGTCAATGGTAGTGCTAAACGGGAAAAGTTTTCAACGAACCTACCGTAATAACCAGCTAAGCCTAGGAAACTGCGGACTTCAGTTGTTGATGTCGGGCTTGGATACTTGGTAATAGCCTCAACCTTTGTTGGATCCATCGTGATTCCTTCTGCTGATACAATGTGACCTAAGAATGCCACCTTGTCTAACCAGAACTCACACTTGTATAATTTAGCATACAACTGCTTCTGGAGAAGAATATGTAGTACTGTACGAAGATGGTCTTCGTGTTCCTCCTTGGACTTAGAGAATATCAGGATGTCGTCAATGAAGAAAATGACGAACTTGTCCAGAAATTCATGGAAGATTCTGTTCATCAGAGACATGAACACTGCGGGAGCATTGGTAAGGCCAAATGGCATGACTACAAATTCGTAGTGGCCATAGCGTGTACGGAAAGCAGTCTTGGCGATGTCCTGCTCCTTGACCCATAGCTGATGATAGCCTGACCTTAGATCAATCTTGGAGAAATATTTGGCCCCTTGGAGTTGGTCAAACAGATCATCTATGCGTGGTAGTGGATACCTATTACTGATGGTAATCTTTTTGAGCTCGCGATAGTCTATGCAAAGACGCATACTGCCGTCCTTCTTCTTAACGAGTAAGACCGGTGCGCCCCATAGAGATGCGCTCGGTCGAATAAAGCCTCGTTCCAGAAGTTCTTGCAATTGATCCTTCAGCTTCTTCAACTCTATGGGAGCCATGCGATAAGGAGCCTTGGAAATCGGCTCAACTCCTGGGATGAGCTCGATGTTAATTTCTACTTCACGTGCAGGTGGTATGCCCGGAAGTTCTTCTGGAAATACATCTGGAAATTCTGACACTATCGGCTGATTCTGAGTTGATGGGGATTCAGGGTCCATGTCATGAATAGTAACTAGATAACCCTCGCAACCATGTGAAAGTAATGCATGTGCTTGTAAGGTTGAAATGATTTGTACAGACCTTCCGGGTACGAACCCGTTGTGAATGTACTCTGGCGCATTAACATCACCGAAGATGAGTCGGTAGGAATGGCAGTCTATGGTAGCATGATGCTTGGATAGCCAATCCATGCCCAGAATCATGTCAAAATCATTCATGTCCAGCGGAAGTGCATCAACAGGACGAATCTTGTCATCAAACTCTAGGGGAAGGGTCTTGTAAGCATGGGTTATGCGTACAGAGTCTCTCAAAGGCGTGGAAATATTTAGTATATTTTCTAGTAGCATGGGGAGTATCCTAACATTCTTGGCATAAGCAGTAGAAATGACCGAGTGAGTAGCACTTGTGATAAACATAACACATGCAGCTTGACCATACATATACAAGATTTCAGTGATGGTACTTGTAGACTTGTTGGCCTGATCGCGAAATGTCGTGTAAACGCGTCCACTAGTAGGAGGCGGCTTGGTATCAGCATGTCCTGATGTGCCCTCCATCTCGCCCTTGAGGCAGTCTTTCATGTGATGGCCAGAAAGACCACACTTGTAGCATGCGTCGCTGTCGCGGCGACATGGCCCTAGGTGCCCATGGTGGCAAGTAGTGCAAAGAGGATGAGTATATCCTCCAGCAGGTGTCCTGACTGGCTGTGAGCCTGATAAGAACAAAATACATGAGACATGATGAAAGGTACTAAGGACAATGCGGATAAATCGTAAGATTGAATACCAGTGATAGCTTGACGGTTAGGCTATGAACCTCTCTGGATCTGGTCCCTCCCGTTACCATGATTCCTGGTAGAAGATTCTCTAATGTGTCAACAATAAGAACTATAGCATGTAATCATAATAAAATGAGTAGTAAAAGGACCTACTGCTGTTGGAGTGTCCAGCGTTGTTACGGTAATTATCATTACCTCCACGCCTATCCGTAGCAGAACGGTCATGAGTCTGACCTTTTCCTTTGGGCTGAGTAGGCTGTTGCTGAGTTGCCGGCTGAGACCGGTCCCTAGTCTTTTGCCTGGAAGATACAGTTTTAAAGAGATGAAATATTGACATGTACTGAAAGTATACGGATTGGTCACCGTTTGAATACGAATGTTTACCTCTTATCGGGTCTCTCTGCTTCCCCGAACTCATCTCTTTCCTACAGCATCTCCAGCTTACGCGCTGCGTCGGCCACTTGTGCTACCGTGTTGAACGTTGTACCTTCTAAGTTATTAGCAATCATTGGAGAAAGGGCCCAACGAAAATGTTGTGTCTGTTCTTTCGTAGTGCCCGCGGCTGCTCTCAAGACACCAGCGAACCGAAGGAAACGCTGCATGAAATCATTGCTATTTTCCTCAGGCCGCTGGCTAATAGTGTAGTATTCACTCATGATCCTATTCCTTCCTTCCGTCGGTAAGATGCGAGGTGGGGGAGGATAGTCCTGCAAGTCTGCATTAGCAGCTGCAACCATCTCCCGGATATTGTGTGTGATTACCATCTGATAATATAACATAAATTACATGATTAAACTGATCAAAACATAAACTATATACATGAAAAAATTTATACCAATAAATCATGAGAAAAATTTCATGCAAGAAAATTTATACATGAATGCATGATGCAGTTTTAAGAAAACTTTTGTATACGCGAGAGTGAACGTCTATGGTCAGTTCATTCAAAACAAAAGACATGGCGAGGGGACGCCAAAGGGTCGGTCCCAAATTAAAAGTTTCGATGAAACACATGCGACTAAATAGGGCCAGTCGTGTACCAACCATTACTTAGTCATAAACCTGCGACAATGACATATATATGTATGCATGAAAATGATGAATGCATGAAAACCGACTGTCAGTTCTAGGAAGAGCATAGTGACTAACCCACTAATCATAGGTCATGTTTTGAGAGCCTACAGGTCGAAGCCTTGGCTCTGATACCATAATTCTAACACCCCATTTTGATAAATAGAATGTCACGCGTGATTATGGCGTGTCATCAAAGCATACGAGGATAAATGTATAAAACATCACATGACCATAAAGGAAATACCGGAAACAACATCGGTATCCCAAAAGTAGAACTTATCACACACAAACATAAGTACTGTAAATGAAAAGGACTAAACAATGTCCATGGAAATGAGTATCAATAGTAATAATAAATGCATAAACTAATGAAGGATAGGAAGCTTCCAATCCATATGCACGGACGCTTAAAGTCTACGAGCGTCCGTGAGTACCTGCCGTTTTGGGAACATGAAACGAAAACGGCTGAGCATAACGCTCAGTGCACGGGTATACAAATAAAGCATGAATGACATAAGCATATAAGCATAGAGCAGCGGAAAAGACTAAGTCCTGGATAACCTGGCATATCTTAGTAAAACTGGTTTTATAGTTTGAAAAGCCTTATGTTTATCTTATAAAAACTATTTAACATGTTTACCATTAGCCAATATAGGTCATGAAATATCAACGTGCATGAATACTTGGAGGGGTGACCTCGTCATGCAAATTAGAGGGGCTGCCTCTAATTTAATATACTGGTTGGGTAGGAGGGATCAACTCCTTGTGAAGGATGCAAGGCACACACCACATTCACCTGAATAATCTACTGAAAACATGTAAACTAGGATGCACCCATACACCCCACATGATAATAATAATAATATGGCCAAAAGTTAAAAGGAGGCCACAAGCTATCAGTCGTGGTGCAGTCATAACACTGGTGCCTCCAGTGTTATGGTTATGGTACCTTCATAACTAGGTGAAACTGGTCATGCGTGTATATGGCTTTAGGTATCTAATTAAACATAAGCAATTCAGAAACATATAAAACATATACTGGGGAAAACAGTTGGCTGCAAACAGGGAAATCCTAATAAGGAAGAATGTCCATACTGAAAGGACGGAGAATCCATACCTTGTGTCCAGTGAACGAAGAAGACGAACGGAAGAGAGTCCTACTTCAATATCACTAATTCTACATAAATAATATACGTGTATAAGTATCTGATTACTGAGTATGTAACTGGTTTATATCATGTCTTAACTTGTTTTATATTTCATGTCATGTTTTACTGATTTATGCTTTATACTACGTATATCATGTATTATGTCTATTATGTTTAAGTATTTCTTGTATTTCTTATATTATTATACTTGTTGTGTAATAATAAGTACCTTTCTAAAAATAACAGGTTTCCTAAAATAGAAAGTTTCCAAAAATAGAAAGTTTCCAAAAATAGAAACTTTCCAAAAATAGAAATTTTTAAAAAATAGAAAGTTTCCAAAAATATATTTACTGCTTAAAATAGATAAGTTTTTAAAAATAGAAAGTTTCCATAAATAGATTAGCTGCCTTATTTAAATAAGTTTCTAAAAATATAAAGTTTCCATAAATAGAAATAAACTAGATTATTAAGCTAATAATATAAGCTTAAGTGTTTACTGATTTATATTCTAAGTCATGTGATTAAATAGTATAGTTTATTAATTATTTCATGTAAATTAAATAAACTATAGGTTAAAGTATTTAATTAAATATATCATGATTTAATTAAATAAAAGTACATATACTTAGGTTAAACATGTATTAATTTATATATTAATATAACCTAAGTCGTGGAAATTAATTAATTATCAGTCATGATTTTAATAATTAATTAATTATATAGTCTAAATAAAACGATAATTACTTAGGTTAAAATCCATGTTTTATTTATAATATTAATAACCTAAGTCATGTATAAATTAAATTATTCATGTACATGTTTTAGTTAATTGAATTTAATCTTGTAAAAATAATTAACCTTGTCAAATAATTTACTTGCAAAAATAACCCATGAACCAAACCCGTGTTTTAATCTAAACATGTCATGAACCAGATTCGTGAACCACGTGAACCGGACCCGTGAACCGGTCGACAAACGCACCCTTAACAGTGGCAAACCGGCTTGGCCGGTTGCCACTGCTTGTGTAAAAGGTGCCACCGGCTGAGCCGGTGGTTCCCTTGGTCTTGGCTAGCCACTCCCATGCGGCGGTTTCCCCCTGCTTTCCTTAATTAGCCACCGGCTTAAGTCGGTGGTGGTTCTTGTTTTAGCTGAGACCCAACCTAACACCAAACACACCCTCTGACAAGGTCGGGGGTTCCCTTGTTCTTGCGGTCGAGATCAACAACACCACACCGAGACCCTTAGGTCTCGGCTGTGTTCACACGAGGCACACCGAGAGCCTTGGGCTCTCGGTTTGTGTGTACCGACCGAAACAAACACCCCTTAAACCCTAATTAATTTATCCCCATGATTTATTAACATGTTAATTACTTGTTTTTAATAAACCATGATTTCATGTGTTCTTGATTAAATAAAAACATAAAGAAAAAGGGGTTTAAGGATTTACCGATTACGTAAAACAAAGGAGAACGATAACACTAACACTCTTGCAAGAAATCAATCACCAAAAATCAACCAACACCCCTTGGTGTGTGTTCTACCCGGCAGCCAAGAGGAGACAAAGAGAGATTAGGGTTTTGTTTATTTTCTAATTTTCTGTAATTATGAAAATACCTTTTTCCCTTTAATCTTGTTTTGTAAAAATTAAAATGGGCTTGGCACTTTTCCTTGTGTTTAGCCGCGGGTAAGGGGGCCCACATGGGGTAACCCATATGTTTTCTCGTGTCTAAAATAATACGTGTTCTCGTGTCATGTTTTACGTGATTTAAATAGTTATCTTTCGTGTCTTATTATATTTATTCATAATCGTTCGTGTTATAAATATACTTGTACGTAAATACATAATATTAAGCTCGTGATTATTTACGTTCATGATTTCATGTTTGTATGTTCGTGATATAATTATTATTGAAATAATTATCGTGTCTTAATACGTATTAAATACTTATCGTGTTATAACACGTACGTAATACTTGTAAATCTTGTTCGTGAATCGTAAACGTGCTATAAAAGGAAAGTTCTAATCATGTACGTACGATCATAAGGGTACTATTCATGGTAAAAGCATGCGGGTTTTACATTCAGCACCATCAATTCCAGCATTCTGATTCCTTGCAGCACGGTCAGCTTCAAGTGCTCTAGCAATAGCTCGTTCAATCATAGTGTCCAAAGTATCAGTTGTTATCTTTGGCGGCATATTTCAAGAAACTTAGTCACGCAGCGATATGTTAATGACAAAAATATGTTCCCCTGCTCCTTCTTCTATCATCACAAAAGAAAGAAACATGATAAGTATACATATCAAGATAAAAGAAGTATTTCTTTATCAGGACATATCATGGATACTACATGCACGAACAACACAAACTACATTAATTCATCAACCAAAACTCAAAAGGGTTAATAAGGACACATCATATATCATGAGGGTAATTCAGATTGAGTTGAGGATTCAACAAGATAGTGGCAATGTCTGTCACTACAATCTTCTACCGAACAAACATAAAAGATAATAAGTTTCATCACAACACTACGACACAAAGTCTAAATAAGTTCGATCACAGCGGGAAAATAAAATACAAAGAAATGCATCACGCGATAAGTTCCTTAGACACCAGCTCCTCATCCTCCTTATCATTGCTGTTAGCTCCATCACACTCATCTACCTCCCCTTCGCACCTCAAAGTCGAATCATAACATGATGGCAGCTCACTTCTAAAGTTCAAATACTCACCTCTACATGGAATATTAATCACAAAACAAGTCTCATTATGACTTACAACATTCCTAAACATCCAAGCTTAACTCAGAGTTGATCTCACATGAGACACCCATTCACTCATCCTCTCAAACCTTACATGCTCCTCTTTAAACCATTCAATTCAAGCACTCAAATCCATCACCATCGACCCAAGGCTAGCAATCTCGTCCATATTCCGAGTCCTAACAAACTCTAATCTCCACATACTAGATACAGTATTTGAAACATCTTTTCATTCACATCAAACCTCCTAATCACACAAGTTTCAACCACATATCTATCATACATGAATCGATCAAACTTCCTCATACCCAATACAAGTCGCAAGAAATTAGTTGTAAGATCGTTCATCATCTGGTCTTACTATCCTAGACCCTCAGCGGTATATAAGGTCATTATTAAAAATTATACACATATGCATTGCATTAAGAAAATTACGATACAAGTACTCGACGTACTTTCAACAACATCAATACATCAATATTTACTTAATAAATACTCAATAAATCATTTCAGTTTTAAGGGATACATCTAACTATAAAACAATGCAAAACAAATAATCTTATCGGAGCCTTGCTGAGAAGTTGCGTGCTTTTGTAAAATATATTTGACACCAAAGTTATAGTTTAGGACATTTTTCAAAATCGACATAGTTCTCTATAACTTAAAAGCTCTGATTACCAATCTTTAACACCCCCGAAATACATTGTGTAGCGGAAATACACATTTGGGTGCTAAACTAAAACTTCATTACACAAGACACCTTGAACCATCTCAAAATGAGACATTTCAAATATAAAAGAAAGTAATTTAACCATTTGTCTAAAACCGTCGATCCCAATTAAAACAAGAGTTTAACAATCAGAGTAGCGTTTCGGTCCCCCAAAGATCTCAACCAATCAACAAACATTTTTTCCAAAATACATGACAAAACATAACTAGTTTTATGACAAGGGAAAGAAATCAGTTTTAGACTCATCAACCACAAAAGCAACTCGCAACCTTCTCCAGCAAGCTCCGCCATCTATCAAATTCAATCACCTGAAATACATGCTTAAAATCATCAACATAACGGTTGAGCAAGTCTATTGGTTTTCCAAATCATCATTTGAACACAAGAGAAAAATAAATCATAATCATTTAATAGAATTGTTGTACATACTATCTATTGTTCGGGCATTTTATCTCATAGCATAAGCTATACAATTATGTTTAAGCTTATGACACCGACCCGTTATGACCAATCATCCCTCAAAAGGCAGACATGATAAAAGTGAAACCATTGCCCCTCTTAAGGTAACCGTTGTAAAATTTACCTTGTCTTTTATTCAAGTTATCCGTCCGAGCAGCGCACTCAGCGTACTAACTCTCGTCTCGGATAGGGGTGTCAACCCCGATAGTACTATCAATTGTTTAAGCGGTTATTTCCAACCCATACAAGGGCAAGACAATAGTTAACGGTTCATGAATTTAGGGCCTTCTACAACTAGGTACTCAACACAATTCAGGCAACATTCGGGTCCCAAGGAAACATACGGGTCTAAACAATTATTCATGACTTGTGTTCCATTTATTTTCAAATAGCATGTATCCCGCTCGCGAGTTTTATAATCATTCAAAACAATTACAAAGCAAGGCTATAGACTCACCTTGAGTAATAGAAGTAGCAAGAAAATCTTCGACGATAGTTGATGCCCGTTAAACACGAAAACCGCAACCTATCAAATAAGGCGCGTTCATTAATAATAGACTCGAGTAAAATCCATACTTAATAACATCAAACTCAAAATAATAAAATCCCAATAAACATGAAAGAAAAACAATACAAGTGACCTATTACTTCCTTCTATATGTATATTCTATTAGACAATACACTCGATAAAAATCTTCCGGTACATACCAGATGTACAAGTCCATTTACCCCACTTAAACATGTCAAAACTTTATGATACTAAACAGAGATCTCACTTACTATCTATAGACAGTCCTACCAAAAATTTATCAAATTATTTTACCTTTAAAGTTCCCTGTCCGACACATCTTTGAACTACAAAAACCGGACAGTTTTACGTTATCGACTCATATAACCATTTTAACTTCTATAAACGACTCCGTTTACAAAACCGACACCTTTGTTTGAAAATAGACTCACAACCTAGGATTTACACTTTTACATCAGTCCTTGACTCATTTATACAACTCATTCTATAGTCCTCGAGATTCGATCCAAATATCGACAACAACAACATATTGTGCTGATACTCGTCTCTCGGTACACGAATAATCAAACCATCATAATTTCTCGCTCGTTTGGAGCTAGAAGCTCTACTTTATATGAAATAAAAGCTAACTAAATTCTCTACAGCCCTATCCTATTAGTTAATCAATAATCAAATCATAAGGTACCCAAAAACAGCCTTTTACCTACTAATCTAAAACACCTCCTAAAATCTTACACTAAATCAAACTTTTGATCAATTCCAACCATTTTTATCTTCAACCTAGACCCCTATTAACATCATATTATAATCCTAACACTTGTATCAATCTTTAAATCAAAACCTAAAAATCAAAAACATGTTTCTTCACAAAAACAACATGATCTAAGCTAGATCATAACTATATAAACACATGCATACTCACACCAACCCTTGTTCATAACCAAAATCAAAAACATGTTGCATGTTGGAAATTTTAGTACCTTCAGAATCACCATGAAATTTTAGGAATGAGTCATGATTTAGTTTTCATTGATTTCAAGTAGAAAATCAAAAATCAAGGGTTTAGGGGTGGTGGTTTTGACGGCAAGAATGAGGGAGTGAAAGGTGAGATAGATTTTTGGTTAACTTGTTATGTGTGTGAAAAGTTAGGTGGGAAAATCCTTTTACATGGTGGTGGAGGGGCCTATTTTGCCAATTTCGTATAGTTTTGGACCAAAATGCAATAAAATAGTTTAAAGGGTAGAAAATGTTGGGAATAAATTAAGGCCAGATCACTTGAGCGCTGACAAGAGTAAAACAAGCGTTGACAAGAGCAATACAAGCGCTGACAGCTCAAGCGTTGACAAGACAAAGTCAAGCGTTGATACATTGAAGAAAAGCACTGATGGGAAGATATACTCTACGCGTTTATTGTATTCTAGATTACTTTTAGTAAAGATAGGAACAACAATGTATTTTCTATATTTATCTTTACCTAGAATAGCTGATACGTAGATTATTGTACACGGCTTCTTATGTCTATAAAAGAAGACCTTTAGGTTATTGTTTCATATAAGTTTTCATTCGTAAACTACTTTCATTGTAAGCAAGTTTGATATCATTAATCAAAGTGAAAGTTTGTTTATATCATTGTGTGTTCTTGTTTAAGTGTTAATTCCGCATAACACTTAGATTATCATAAGCATATACAAAGGTTTCTCTAAGTGTATTACTTGATCTAATCTCGTATACATAAAGCTAAATCGATCTAAGTTTGGGATCAACAAGTGGTATCAGAGCTAGTTGAGGAACTTTTGATCTTAAAGAACACAAGAACCCTAAAACTCACCAAAACCCTAATTTTCTCAAAAACCCTAACAACATCATGTCTGAAGCAATAACCTCATCCTCCTCATCTTTACCAAACATCAAGGTTCCCATGCTTGATGAAACCAACTTTGATTTGTGGAAATTCAACTTTGAGCAATATCTGGGGATCTATGACTACACACTCTGGGAGATCATTGAATATGGAAACACATTCGATAAAGCCCAAAAGATTGCTGATGCTATTACTCAAAGATCAGCTGTTGCTGGATGTTCTGAAGAAGATAAGAAAGAAAAACCTGGAGATGGTAGAGCTGTGTCTGCTGATGACATAGCAAAGAAAAGGGTTGACATGAAAGCCCTAAATATTCTGAAAGTCTCTTTGGGACAAGAGAACCAGCATAAATATAGAGGCTATGAATCTGCTAAAAACCTTTGGGAAGCTCTTGAAGTTTCATATGGTGGCAATGCAGACACTAAGGAAGAGAAGAAAAAGCAACTCATGCATGATTATGCTGTCTTCAAGGCTCAACCCAATGAGAAACTGAGTAGTGTGAGAAGCAGATTGCTTGACATTACAAGAAAGTTGTCCTTCATGGGGACACAACTTGGTGATGTTGACATTAATGCTACCTTTCTTAAAAGTCTTGGTGAGGCATGGAAGATTGAGGCAAGATCAATTCTTGCCAATAATACCTGCAAAAGTTCCACTTTTGATGACATCTACAACAAACTAAGGCTGTTGGAAGATGAAACTCTTTTAGAGCATGGAAGCAAGTCTACCACCAGTAACATGGCCTTCTTCTCTCATAGTGAAGGTCAATTCAATCAGAAGGACTCTTACATGCATCCAGTTACTTGATCATCATATGTCAGCGCTGGAACAAGTCCTGTCAACGTCTCCTATTCAGATGCTGACACATTCAAGAGTGACTCCCTAAGAGTTAAACCTGCTGGTTTAGATTTGGATATTGTATGTGCTTATATTGCTTCTTTGCCCACTGGTTCATTGATTACATATGAGGACCTTGAGCAGATAAGTGATGAGCACTTGGAAGAGATGGACATTAAGTGGAACATGGCTCTTGCTAGTATAAGAGTAAATAGGTGGAACAGAAGGTTTAAGAAAAAGATGACCTTCAATGCAAAAGACACAGCTGGATTTGATAAATCCAAAGTTGAATGCTACAACTATCATCGTATGGGGCACTTCATGAGGGAATGTAGATCTCCTAGAAGATCTGATGCTGGTAAACCCTCAAGTCAAGCTGTTAAAGCTCAGGATTCCAAAGCCATGGTTGCAGTTCAAGGAATTGATGGTATGGGATAGGATTGGAGCTTTCTGGCTAAGAATGTTGAAAAGGATAAAGCTTTTGTTGCTGAGGTTGAAGAAGAAGAGCATGTTGAATATGCTCTCATGGCACACTCCTCCTCTTCATCTGATAATGAGGTATACAATGATGCTTTTTGTAGTAAAGGTTGTAGGTTAAACACTGAGAAACTTAACAAAGAAGTGTTAAGATTAATGAGTGATGTGAGTACTGAAAAGTGCAAACTGCTAATTACCAAGTAGCTCTCACTCAAACTGAGAAAACCGTTTCTGAATACAAGAAAATGGAATTTGACTTAAAAGAGAAAATAAATATCTTAAAACATGAGTTAAATGCTAATATGGATATTAGAAACATCATGGAAAGGGTTAATGGTGAGTTACAGGCTAAGTTAGATGAGGCCATTAAGAATAAATATAATGTTAGCCTTAAAATTCAAAGATTTGATAAGGCCACACAAAACCTAGGAGAATGTGTGAGTAAACAAAGAGATTCTAAGGACATGACTGGGATTGGGATGAATGATTACTCTTTGGTTCCACCACCAGCCGGTGACTTCTATGGTGTCCAGCAAAAGGACCTATCTTGGACTGGTTTGCCAGAATTCCAAGAGGAGGAATTCATTCCTCCACCAAGAGTTGTCACTCTAGTTGAAGAGTATCAACGAAAGTTGACTGACCTGAATGAATGGAAGAAAGCTAACCCTACTTTGTTTGTTAAAGGTGGCTTGCTATATGAAAGTACCAATGAGTCAACTCCCATTAAGGTTACAAACCCAATCACTGGTAAAGCTGTTGACCTAGGCTCAAACACTGATAGAAAACCTAGCATTAAATATGCAGAGATGTATAGGAATACTAGGTCACCCAAGAGCCAAGTTAGCAATAATGGAATAGGTTTATTCTATTCTAGACCTAAGGTTGTGTCTAGAAAAGCTTGTTACACTTGTGGTAGCTTTTCACACTTGTCATAAAAGTGTGTCAACGCTCACAAAGCCAGCGGTGACAGGAACAATTTCAGCACTGACAGGAACAAAGTCAACGTTGTTAGGAAGTCAAACATTGTCAGACCCAAACCTTGTGTGCAGCAAAGTCTACAAGTGATTAGACCTGCCCCATTCTTCACTAGAGGGTCTAACACTCATGGACAAAGACCATTTCAAAAGACAAACACCTGGTCTAATAGGCAATAGGTTTCTGTAGCAAACCCTAGGTTCAACGCTGACAAGGGAAATTTCAGCGTTGATAAGACAAATTCCAACGCTGACAGAAACGTGACCAGACCTAAATATTTGCAACCACAGGGTAAGGGGTCCAAAGCTTCTTCAAGCTTAACATGGAGACCCAAGAAAGATCAAAACCCTAATGATAATAGGATTTCAATGACCTGCAACAGATTTAATTATATTTCAAAGGTCATTACAAAACCTATTGGGGTTAACTGGGTATTTCATCCTAAAAATGATGAAAATGGGGTTGTTGTGAGAACTAAGTCTTTTCTTATTGAACAACCAGATGAATACAAGTCTTATAAGACTTGGGTTCCCAAAGAAAACTAATTTGTTTTCTTTATATGCAGGGAATTCAAAGACAGGTCAATGATTATGGATATTGGGATAGTGGATGCTCAAGGCACATGACTGGGAAGGAAGACTATTTGACCAACTTCACTCCCATTAAGGATGGTGATAAGGTTTACATTGGAGGCGGATATGGTACTATCACAGGCAAAGGAACCCTTCTCACCAAGAATTTGCGTTTTGAGAACGTCTTTCTGGTAAAAGAACTTGATTACAACCTTTTTAGTGTATCACAAGTTTGTGATAACAAAAATAAAGTTCTGTTTACTGATACTGAGTGTTTGGTGTTAAGCAAGGATTTTAAGATCCCTGATGAGAAATATATTTAATATAGAACACCTAGGCATAAAGACATATACAATGTGAATTTGAATGGAATTAAAATGAACAATAATATCTCTTGTTTTTATGCTAAAGCCTCAGCAGATGAAAGTAATTTGTGGCACAGGAGACTAGGGCACATAAATTTTAAAAATATAAATAGGCTTTTGAGACTTGGCTTGGTTGATGGTTTGCTTGAGAAGGCCTTCCACAATGACCACTCTTGTGTTGCATGTCTTAAAGGCAAGCAGCACAAGGTCTCATTTAAGTCTAAACAGGTGCATACTAGTTCTAGACCTCTTCATATGCTACACATGGACCTCTTTGGTCCAACCAATATAGAAAGTTTGAAAGGTAAGTCATATTGCTTTTTCATCACAGATGACTTTTCTAGGTTTACTTGGATATTCTTTCTAGCTATGAAGAGTGACACAGCTGATATTCTAATTGATTTTATCACTCAGATTGAGAAGAGGTCTGGCAATGAAGTTAAAATGCTTAGGAGTGATAATGGTGGAGAATTTAGGAATAAGAAGCTAGATGATTTCTGTGCCAGGAAAGGAATTACTAGGCAATTTAGTGTTGCTAGAACCCCACAACAAAATGGGGTTGCTGAGAGGAAAAATAGAACCCTAATTGAAGCAGCCAGAACCATGTTGGCTGATGCTCATTTTCCTATAGCCTTTTGGGCTGAGGTTGTTAATACAGCTTGTTATGTTCAAAATAGAGCATTGGTTAACAAAATTCAGAACAAAACACCTTATGAGTTACTTTGGGGAAGAAAACCTAATATTGGTTTTCTCAGACCTTTTGGTTGTCATGTAGTAGTTTTAGATACTAGTGATGCCTTAGGGAAATTTAGTGCAAAAGGTGACGAGGGCTACTTCATGGGGTATTTAGTGCAGAGCAAGGGTTATAGGGTTTATCTTAAAGAAGAAAAACGTATACTTGAAAGAGTACATGTTAGGTTTTTAGAAAATAAACCTAGTGATCCTGAAAGTGGTCCTAATTGGTTGTTTGGCTTGGTACCTTTATCTAGAACTTTAAATTATATGCATGTCACTAATCCAGACATTGTGAAGGTTACTTCAAATGTTGTGGAGGAACATGTTTTTGATGTTTCAGGTACACAGGTTCATGAAAAGGTTAGATCACAAGCAGAAAAGACATCTCCTATCCAAGAATATGTTACCATTCCCATTTGGACAGATGCTTTTGCTGCTGCTGCTACTGCTGGTAAAGATAATGGTGGTCTCCAAGTACCACCAGATACAAACATGCATGGTCCTTCAGGCGCTGACAAAGGCAAATCTAGCGCTGACAAGACCAATTCAGACGTTGATGGTTCAGACGTTGACAACAACAGTTCAAGCGTTGTCAGCCCAAGCGCTGACTAACAAGGTTCAGGCGTTGACAACACTTCTGCACATCTTTTCTCTTCCATTTTTGAACAAGGTGAACCTTCTAATATATATGAAGAGGTTCATCCTCATGTTGATGTAAGAGAGTCTGATGAAGAAGATATTGGCAACATAGAGAATGAGGTTGAGGACACCAGACTTTTTGAAGGAGGAGTTCTCACTTCCACTATGAAGAATCACCCCACTTCTCAAATCATTGGTGATATTATGACTCCAGTTCAGACCAGAAGAGCTCATCAAGGTCTTGGTGGGTTTATTGCCAATATACACAAGAAGGTTGATACCCCTCTTGTGCAAGCATGTTTGTTTGCTTGTTTTCTGTCACAACAGGAACCCAAGAAGATATTTGATGCTCTCAAAGAACCAAGTTGGGTGGAAGCAATGCAGGATGAGTTTCACCAATTTGCAATCCAGGATGTTTGGGAGCTGGTTGATTGTCCCAGATATGTCAGACCAATAGGGACAAGATGGGTTCTAAGGAACAAGAGAGATGAAAGAGGCATTGTGGTCAGAAACAAGGCAAGGTTAGTGGCTCAGGGATATACACAAGAGGAGGGGATAGACTATGAGGAGGTCTTTGCACTAGTTGCAAGGATTGAAGCTATTAGGATTTTTCTAGCCTATGCATCCTCCATGGGCTTCACTGTCTATCAAATGGATGTCAAGAGTGCCTTCCTCTATGGAACTATTGTTGAGGAAGTATATGTGATGCAGCCTTCTGGTTTTGAGGATCCAGAGAATCCAGATAAAGTGTATAGAGTCAAAAAGGCTATGTATGGCCTTCATCAAGCCCCTAGAGCATGGTATGGTACGTTGTCTACCTATTTGGTGGACAATGGATTCAAGAGGGGAACCATAGATCAAACACTGTTTACAAAGAAGAAAGGCAAGGATGTGTTTCTTGTCCAGGTCTATGTTGATGATATCATTTTTGGGTCTACTGATCCAAAGATGAGTGAGGATTTCTCCAAGCTTATGACAGACAAATTCAAGATGAGTGGTATGGGGGAGACAAAATTCTTTCTTGGTTTACAAGTTCAGCAGAAAGAAGATGGTATCTTCATCTCCCAGGATAAATATGTGGCTGAGATCTTGAAGAAGTTTGGCTTTTCTCCACATGAAAAGAGGGCTACTACTCCTATGGATAGAGAACACCCTTGGGGAAAGATTGGAGATGGGAAAGATGTTGATGTCAGGCACTATAGATCCATGATTGGATCCTTGATGTATCTTACAGCCTCCAGACCTGATATCATGTTTGCTGTGTGTGCTTGTGCACGCCATCAAGTGACTCCCAAATAATGTCACCTTTATGCTATGAAGAGGATCTTTAGGTATCTAAGATGCTATCCTGGTCTTGGTTTGTGGTACCCAAAGGATTCACCATTAGAGCTGATTGCATATTCAGATAGTGATTATGGAGGTGATAAATTTGATAGGAAATCCACAACTGGTGGATGTAAGTTTCTTGGGAGCAGGTTGATATCTTGGCAATGCAAGAAACAAACAGTGGTGGCTAATTCTACAACTGAAGCTGAGTATGTTGCTGCAGCTGCTTGCTGTGGACAAGTTTTGTGGATTCAGAACCAACTGTTGGATTACGGGTATAATTTCATGCATACCAAGATATTTGTTGACAATAACAACACTTTATGCATCATTAAGAATCTTGTACATCATTCTAAAACTAAACACATAGAAATTAGACACCATTTTATAAGAGATTGCTTTGAAAAAGGTTTAATACAACCAGATAGGGTTGACACTGAGGAAAATGTGTCAGATTTACTAACTAAACCTTTTGATGCTGGGAGGTTTCAATACTTGGTAACAAGTATTGGAATGGTCAATCTCACATAATATGTGTTTTGGAGTCTTTTTGTAAAAGTATGTACAGGATGATGCATTGTTATTGGTCTTATGATTTAGATTTTCCACTATATTTTTCTAACACTGACAAAGGTTGCTTGAACGCTGATAAGTGGTTTTGCAACGTTGTCAGCAATATAATTGTCTAACACTGACAAAGCTTCCCTCAACGCTGACATGTGTTATCGGGGCGTGAAATTGTGTATAATGCAGTTCGTTTTTCTCAGTTCTTGATAATTGAAAGTCCAACCAATATCGGGTTTTTAACTGTTTTTGGTTGTTAATGTTTTTTGGATATTCTATTTGCTAATTCAACAAAGCCTTGCAAAAAATGAAAAATAATACCTACTTATATGTAAAACATAGTGCAATTACCAAATTTTTATTCAAGTAAGATTCAAAATGTAAATTTTAAAACTAAAAGGACTAAAATGTAAATTCTATGAAATATAAATGCTTAAAATGAAAATTCTAACAAGTATAGGGACTGAAAATGCAAATCAGTAAACTAAAAGGATCAAAAATGTAAAACTTGTAACTAACTAACCAAATTGTAACAAAATACCAAACTTGCTAACTGAATTTTAACCAACTCAAAACTGAAAGGACTAATATGTGGAAACCCTAAAAAGATGGAAGTTTAGCCAGTATTAAAACCCTTTCAATACAACAAGGACCAAAGTGCAATTTTACAAACTTTATAAGCAAAAACGGGTTTGCAAGACTAATAAGCTCGTTTGAGCTTAATACTGGACCAAAATGGTTCAAACCAATTGCAAAACACTTCAAATTCAAAATAAGCTAGGTCTATGAAAGGATTTTGACTGAAAGTGTAAAATAAGCAAATAAGCACTTCACAATAAGCCCAAAATAAGATCTAGGACAATCTGAACAAGCACAACTTGATTTTTGTGCCTAAACTGATTAAAAAGCTCAAATGATGAACGAGAAATCAAGTTGTAACAAATTTCATCAAGTAATAAGCTGGGAATTCGAATTAAGCTGAAATTGGCTTATCGTTGACCAAGCGTTGACCGAATATTTTGACAAAAAGCTGAAACTTTCAAATATCATGCAATACCATATACTAAGTGGAATTGTGAAAGAAAATGGCTTGGTTAATGAACAGAATCAAAAGATCTCAAAATCCAGTTTCCATTTACAGAAACTTTGCTTATCTCAACCTTTCAGAATTTTGCTTATTTCTCTATGCTTATTGAATACTGTATAAAATGCTTTTGTAATTTGAAATTTCATATATTGAACTAGAACTGAAAGATGGTTTGGTTAATTTTCATCAAAAATCCAGTAAATGCCAGGCAAATGAAATTGAGAACTTTTTAAAGCAAAAATGACTGAAATGAGACCCAAACCTTTTTATGGCCAATTGCCTGTTTGACCTTCAAGTTGACTTGAAATAGACTTAAAACACTTTATTATGACCTATCAACTAGAAATGAACATTAACTTGCCAAAATCCAACACTTGAAAACTTTTCAAAAGCTAATACCAAACACTCCTTTATCTGAACTATCTAAAAATTTTCAAAGACTTTATAAGCACAAGTTTTAACTGAATGAAAAGCTATAGCAACCTGAATCCAGTGATCAAAAAGAGATGTGTTGAAGCTACTTGCAAGTATTTATCACTACTAGAACTCAAATAGGAAGTAGGTCTAAAAGTGACTGAAATAAGGCTATCACTAGAACACAATCCAAAGTAAAAAGCAGCAAATCAACACTTAAGCTACAAACAAGTACACAATCAAACACAGCCAAGCTAAATAACTTTGATCATGCAATCATCAAGTTTTACACTAGGAAAAATAGCATGCAGTTGACAAATTGAGTGGAACCAAATCAGAAACATTTAAAACCTTTTGTAGTATCCATTGGGAAGTAGAGAAGTGCTGAACTCTCTATCCTAGTGCTAACCACCACCTTAGCACTAGATCAACCAATCTACTATCAACATCAGCTACAAATCAACTAGAAATCATCATCATGGCATGAAATCTTCAAAAATGCTAAGGCTTGAACTGAAATCACTCAAACAGCTACAATTCTCCTTCAAAGTCAGTTATGATCAATGAATGATCATAACAAACTCAATGCAGCAACACAAGTATCAAGTAGAAGCAGGATATGAACAGTAGAGTGAAGATAAGAATTGGCGGGAAATGAAGAATTCAAATTTTATTCATGGAAATTGGTTACAAAGTTGTTGAAATGATGCTAACTAACTAACTAACTCAAGAGTGTGTCAAACTCTTGAGTAGTTTACCTAAAAAGGAAGAAAGGAAATGTAAAGTGTGTGTTTTTACCAATTTTTAACTACTTGTTACAAATGAGGACCTAGCAGGCTATTTATAGGCTTGAGGAGGAAGTTTGTTGGGGATGATGACGTGTTGAGACCAATCCCAGGTCTCCACGTGGCACAATTCTGCAAAGTTGATCTTCAAAGTATGAACATGAATTGGGGCTTTCTTCTTGAGTTGATTTCTTGTTAATTGATGTTTACCATTGTGTTCGTCTCTAAAAAATAAGCACTTTTGATGTTTACAACTCTTCATGAAATTCAGTCTAGCTCAAAAACGATCCTGGGAAATTTTTGGTTGCTTGAAGATGACACGTGTCATTGCCTGAATGGTTGAAACAAGTGCACACGGATTGCACTGTTGGGATTTTGACATTAATGAGTGGCGGCTGAGTGGGAATTTAATGCACATTATTTGGCAATCCGTGTGCTCTTTATACTTGCTTCTCATTGGCCCAAACTTGATCACATGGATTAAGCTAGCAAAACTTTCCAACATTGGCAGTTTTAACCCTTGAACTTTGGCAGATTGTACTTAAAGGCTTGTAACTTCATTTCTTTGGCACTTTTAGTCCTTCCAACTTCATCTTTGAGCAGAATTGGTCCTTTGACTTTGTTGACTTGATAGTTGACCAAATTTGACTTTGATCTTGACTTTGTTCAATATTTTCACTTTAGTCCTTCATCTTTGGCAGTTTGTCAAGATAGGTCCTTGTACTTCAAAGTCTTGTCACTTTTAATCCTTCTTTGTCTTTTTCATCAATTTAAGCTTGATTTTTCCTTGTTTGCTTGAAAATGTATCCTTTTACCTACACAAGTGTACACAAACACAAACATACCACATAATACTGTTTTTGCAAGATAAATTGGTATTTTGCTTCATGTTTTAGGGTTATTTGTTGATAAATGGATATGAGTTTTGGCTCATATCAAATCCCCTACACTTGAACATTGTCATGTCCTCATGCAATTATATATTTTAAAGCTCAAATTTATATTCTCCTCATAATTATCCCACCTTGGCCATATGGAATGCATCTACACTACTCTAAACTACATGATGCATGATTTTGACTTTTAATAATGCAATGAACAAAATACAATTCTATCTATATCTTTTTGATTTTTCTTGAAATGGTTTTGATGGAAATAACTCATAAAGAATTCAATGGCTTAGATTAGGGCTTGGGTACCATGGACATTTATCACCCTCAAGTTTCACTTTCCCCATACCAAGCTTAAAAATGGGATCATTGCATTCACAAGTAAAAAGTGCATCAACTTGTTCATGACAATTAAATGTGGAACCGGTTATTATTTGAGCAAATTGCTTGTGGGCAAATTTGTCATTTATTCAAGTGTGAAGTATAAGAAGTGTAAAATCCAAAAATAAGGAAGCACGGTTTTAATCCTAAGTAATCCTCTCATCCATTACTTGAAAAACCGCTCACAATTAATACAAGTCCGTTTCAAGAATAATAAGTCATTCGCCTTATGTGTAAAATCCTCATGTCATGCTTTCATAAGTAGCTACACACTCGCTAAGGAAAGAAAAATAAAACTCACGCAATAATTTACATCCGCCATCTTTTTGAGACTTTGGATCTTCAACCCCGCAACCCGTCAAGGTAATATTGGATTGGAGCAATCTATTGAATCCCCGCAACCCGTCAAGGTAATATTGGAACTCAATAGTCACTATAATTAACACCACACTGCCCCTCTTGGGAGTCTTGTATATATATATATATTTTTTCTTTTCTTTTCTTTTTCTTTTTCTAGCCACTCATTTTTTTTCATAAGCCGCTCTTATTTTTCTTTATTCCTCACAAAGAAAGTTGAAAAGAATAAAAGGAAAAAAACACCCGCTAAATATTGAGCATGACATAAGTCTAGTACACATAAAACGTTCTAACTTAAAATCTTAAGACGTACTTGTATCAACCATGAATGATTAGAAAAAAATGCATAAGAGATTACAAACCAATTAAAACCGTTCTTGATTATTTATTAACAATTATATACATGCGAAGAAAATAGAGGTTAAGAAGAGAAGGGTTTAGCCACAAGTAATTATCATGAAGTTTATCTAGCCCTTTTATACTTGCTTCAACTCTATCATTTCCCATTCTCCACAAATTTAAAATCTCAAATAATGAGATTGGCGGATGCTTAGCCTAATAGACCAATGAAGGACTACATGGTTAAGGATACTAGCTGGAGATTGCTTAGATAAGCAAACTCGGGTTGAGTCAAAATATCCATGGCAGGCCTAATATGTCAAAGAAGTCTAAACTTGTTAAAACCATGTTTTTATTATATTTTTTTTCTTCTTTTTATATATTTTTGATGAAACCTAAAAGAAAAGATATATACAATGCAAATGTGTTATGCAAATGAAAAGTGATTGATGCAAAAATTATGAATGCATATTTTTGTTGGCCAAAGTAGATCAAAAATTTGAAAAATGTTGAAAAATCAATTTTCCATGTTATCATGCAAGACAATGACAAGTTTTAGGTAAGGTCACTTCGATAGAAGACCCCCCTACACTTAAGCTAAACATTGTCCTCAATGTTTAAGAGCATGGAAGTATAAAAACTTCCCCTACACTTATGACAATGAAGAGACTTTGCTTAACCCAAGTTAAGAAAAGGACAACTATTAGTGAAATCATGTTTAAGCACAAGGTGTCAATGAAAAATTACTATAGTAACGAAGTGAACCGGATACAAGGGCCTCCTCCATAAGCTCCAAAGCATGAGATGAGTGAGCAACCCTACAAACAATCATGAAGACAAAAGAAGGTCTCCCCTACACTTATCTCCAAGTCTATACCTTTATTCCTAACCTACAACACTCTAAGCCTAGTTATACGATGCTTGAGTTAATGAGTCTCTAGCTCGAATCCTCCCTCAATAAATTAATTCATGGGGAAAACGGGGATCTCTTGGACCATTTCAATGGAAATGTCCTCCCCAAAGTAATGCTTAACACGGTGACCATTCACTTTAAAATTTGGACCATCGGGTTGTGACAACTCAGGAGTTCCATATGGAAACACTTGAGTAATAGTGAATGGACCGGACCATCTCGACTTAATCTTGCCCGCAAAAAGTTTCAATCTTGAGTTAAAGAGGAGAACCGGCTCTCCAACTTTGAACTCACGATTCTTGATCTTAGCATCATGCAATTTCTTAGTCTTTTCCTTGTAAAGCAAAGAATTTTCATAGGCATTGGCTCTCAATTCATCCATCTCATTGAGTTGATCTTTCCTATGGGAACCGGCTTGGTTTAAATCAAAGTTAGCCCATTTGAGAGCCTAAGATGCCTTGTGTTCTAACTCGAATGGGAGGTGGCACGCTTTTCCATAGACAAGCCTATAAGGCGTACAACCAATTGGTGTTTTAAAAGCCGTCCTAAACGCCCACAAAGCATCATCAAGCTTATCCGACCAAGAAGCTCGATGCTCTCCCACCGTTCTCTCTAAAATTCTCTTTAAACCACGATTTGTGACCTCGGTTCGACCATTTGTTTGAGGATGATACGCGGTAGAAAGTCTATGATTAACTCCATACTTCTTCATGACTCTCGTGAATTGATCATTACAAAAGTGCATACCACGATCACTTATGATGGCCCGAGGTACACCAAATCTAGCAAACAATTGTTTCAAAAACTTCACAACAACTCTAGCATCATTGGTAGGTAAGGCTTTAGCCTCCACCCATTTAGACACATAATCCACCGCCACAAGTATATACTTGTTTCCCTTAGAGGATGGAAAAGGTCCCATGAAATCAATACCCCATACATCAAATATCTCACACTCTTGGATAAAATTTTGTGGCATCACATCACGTTGTGTAATTTTTCCTTGTCTTTGACAAACATCACAAAATTTCACCATTTCATGGGCATCTTTGTAAATGGAAGGCCAATAGTAACCCGAATCAAAGACTTTCTTGGCGGTATAGTTAGGCCCAAAATGTCCACCCGTAGGTCCTTTATGACACGCTTCTAAGATCTTAAATGCCTCGGGCCCATCTACACACCGTCTAATGATTTGGTCCGCACATTGCCTAAAAAGATATGGATCATCCCAAAAGTAATACTTAACTTCCTTAAGAAACTTCTTCTTTTGTTGATAAGTAAGACCCTCAATAAGCACATTGCCCACAAGATAGTTTGCGATATCCGCAAACCAAGGAGTGGAATCCTCTTGGGAAGAGATGGACATGAGCTCCTCTAATGGAAAGGATTCATTGATTTCTTGGTGTGGTAAATCTCCTTGAAAAGGATGCTCAAGTCTACTCAAGTGATCCGCCGCTAAATTCTCGACCCCTTTCTTATCACGAATTTCTATCTTAAACTCTTGAAGCAACAAAACCCATCTCAAAATCCTAGGCTTAGCATCTTGTTTTGTCATAATATACTTGAGAGCGGAATGATCCGTATACACTATGGTTTTAGAAAGCACAAGATATGGTCTAAACTTCTCCAAAGCATATACTATAGCAAGCAACTCTTTTTCCGTGGTAGTGTAATGAAGTTGTGCACCGGTCATGGTTTTACTCGCATAGTGTATAGGTTGAAAATGCTTATTAACTCTTTGTCCTAAGACGGCCCCCATCGCATAATCACTAGCGTCACACATAAGCTCAAAAGGTAATTCCCAATTTGGAGAAACCAAACGGGAGCCTTAGTCAATTTTTCCTTAAGAGTCTCAAAAGAGTCTAAACAATCTTGGTTAAAAATGAAAGGAGCCTCTTTCTCCAAGAGGTGAGTCATCGGTCTAGCTATCTTAGAAAAATCTTGTATAAAGCGCCTATAAAATCCCGCATGACCTAAGAAACTCCTCACACCTTTAACCGAGGTGGGTGGGGGAAGCTTAGCAATCACATCAATTCTAGCTCGATCAACTTCTAATCCCTTGTTGGATATCTTGTGTCCTAAAACAATCCCCTCTTTCGCCATAAAGTGACATTTCTCCCAATTAAGCACTAAACGTGTTTCTTCACAACGCTTAAGCATTCGTTCAAGATTGGTGAGACATGAACTAAATGAATTTTCAAAGACGGAAAAGTCATCCATAAAAACCTCCATGGTTTGCTCTATCATGTCATGGAAAATCGCCATCATGCACCTTTGAAACGTCCCCGGTGCATTACATAAGCCAAAAGGCATCCTCTTGTAAGCAAATGTACCGTAGGGACAAGTGAATGTGGTCTTTTCTTGATCCTTAGGGTCAATGGGTATTTGGAAATAACCCGAAAAGCCATCAAGAAAACAATAGTACTCATTTCCCGCTAAGCGTTCAAGCATTTGATCCATAAAAGGAAGCGGGAAATGGTCTTTCCTAGTTGCCTCATTGAGTTTTCTATAATCAATGCAAACTCTCCAACCGGTCACAAGTCTCGTGGGAATAAGCTCATTGTTCTCATTAGGCACCACGGTGATTCCACCCTTCTTTGGAACACAATGAACCGGGCTAACCCATGGTGAGTCAGAAATGGGGTAAATCATACCCGCATCTAAGAGTTTAATCACTTCTTTCTTAATAACCTCATGGATTTTTGGGTTAACTCTCCTTTGGTTTTGAATGGCGGGTTTATAGTCATCCTCCATAAGGATTTTTTGTGTACAAAAATGTGGATCAATTCCCCTTATGTCGGATATTTTCCATGCTAAAGCTTTCTTGTGTTTCTTAAGAACTTCAATAAGTTGCTCCTTCTCATCCTCTTTCAACTCTTTAGCAATGATCACCGGTAATTGGTCTTTGCCCTCTAAGAAAGCATACTCTAAGTGGGATGGAAGGTCCTTAAGTTCAATAGGAGGTGGACTTTCTATGGAAGGTTTTACTATGGAAGGTTCCTCAATGGTAATTTCTTGTGGAATAGGAGAAGGAATAGGGTCCTCATTGAGCAACTTTTGGATTGTAAGAATATCTTCTTCCCAATTAATGAGAGAATCATCATCACCAAGAAAGTTTGACTCAAATTCCTCCAAGAGTAAATCACTCTCTCCAAAAGGTGTTAAAGAGGGAGCAATTGAGGCCACGGTTTCAACATGGGGCATCTCATCACTAGTACTCTTACAAGCATCATGAAAGTGTTCATCACACACTTCATCTAGCACATCAACAATGTTAATAGTCTCACAAGGTCTAGACTCCTTAACCTCTTTCTTATTACAAACTTTCCCTAACTTAAACACCACACTCTCATCTTCTACTCTCATAATTAGTTCTCCTTCCGCCACATCTATCAAAGTACGACCCGTTCTCAAAAACGGTCAACCAACAATCAAAGGCACTCTAGGATCTATGTCATAATCAACCACTACAAAGTCGGCCGGAAACGTAAACTTATCCACACCTACAAACACATCCTCCGCTATACCTACGGGGTAAGCTATGGTTCGGTTGGCTAGTTCAAGAGTCATCCTAGTGGGAGTGAGCTCGGGAAGAGAGAGTTTTTTCCAAACCGATAAAGGCATGAGGTTTATGCTCGCCCCTAGATCCGCCAAAGCCATGCAATTTTCAACACCGTGAAAATTACAAGGTATCAAGAAGCGCCCCGGATCTCCAAGTTTTGTTGGTAAGGTTTTAAGTAACACCGCGGAACAATTTTCATTAAGGGATGTGTTGGGCAAATCAACCAATTTTTCTTTGTTTGAGAGCAAATCTTTGAACATCTTAGCAAACTTTGGCATATAAGCAAGAGCTTCGGCAAAGGATATATTGATGTTAAGTTGCTTGAACATCCTTAAGAAATTGGAGACTTGGATGTCATCCTTGTTCTTTAACTTGTCCTTTTTCAACCTTGAAGGATATGGAAGAGTAGGTTTTGGTGTAGGTGGAATAGGTGTTGTAGTGGAAGATTTGTCTTTGTTAGCTTCTTCATTGGGAAGTGTGGAAGGTAAAGGAGATGTATGAGGAGGTTGAGAAGGTGTGTTTGAGTGAATAGGAGCATTTTGAGGAGGTGAAGTAGAAGTAGAAGGCTTGTCACAAGTAGGATCACAAGTGGGTTGAACAATAGTAGGTTTAGGAGGTGAAGGATCCTTTGTTGTTGTTCCACTCCTTGTTGTAATAGCATTGACATTTGCCCTTGGATTAGTTTGTGTGTTAGAAGGTAAAGCCCCTTGTGGTCTTTGATTTAATGCCATTAAAACCCTATTGGTTTGTTCCTCCGCTATACGTTTCATTTGGTCATTCATTTTCTTCTCAATAGCTTGGAACTTCCTTTCATTCTCTTGATTCATTTTGTGCAAGAAATCCATTGTGTTATAATCTTGTGACACATATCCTTGAAAACCTTGAGGTTGGAAAGGTAAAGGTTGGGCATTAAATCCTTGATTTGGTGGATAAAAGGTATTTGCTTGAGGTGGAAATTTATTGGGTGCCTTGTAGTTATTTCCTTGATAAGGTGGTCTTTGCCCTTGATTCCGTGGTAAAATTTGAGGTAGATTTTGTTGAATTTGGGCGGGTGGGTGAGGTGGGAATCCAGGTGGAGTAAGGTAGTTTTGGGACTTGTAAGAAAGGTTATTTGGATTGATATTTGGCTTGAAGTGTTCACGATGTTATTCTTGGTAAGCATAACATTCCCCTTGATAACCATGCAGCTTATCACATTGTTCATAAGAATGGGGACCTCCACAAGTAACACAAGAAAGGGCAATGGCATTCACATCATTTGAAGAATTGTTCAAGGACATGTTCTTAAAAGCTTGAAGTATTTCTTGTTGTACTTTCAAATTCCTCTCACTATCTCTATCCATCCTTTGAAACATCTCTTGTTGAAACTTGAGGAGTTGGTTGTCACAAGGGGTTTGAGAGTTATTTTGGATAACATGAACCCTTTCTTCAAATTGATTGTTTGTTTGAACCATTGCTTTCGTCTCAATGATGTCCAAAGCCTCTTGCATGGATTTAAGAAGAATATTCCCTCCCGCGGAAGCATTGAGTGAATCTTGGTGGTGAGGTTTAAGGCCATTATAGAAGGTATTGATTTGGTGAACATCATCCAATCCATGATTAGGGCATCGCCTCAATAACTTACTATACTCTTCCCAAGCATCACTAAAGGATTGACTAGGTTTTTGTTGAAAGCCTATAATTAAGGTCCTAAATGGCCATGGTCTTATGTGGAGGAAAGAACTTGTTCAAAAACTTAGTGGTGAAACCATCCCATGTGGTGATACTATCGGGTGGTTGGGTGTCTAACCAATGCTTAGCGGGTCCCTCTAGGGAAAATGACACTAACATCAACCTAATAACCTCATGGGGAACTCCATTGTGCTTAATGGTATTGCAAAGAGAAAGGAATCTCTTAAGGTGATCATGAGGATCCTTATTCTTGTTACCATAGAAAGGTGATTGTGAAACCATAGTAATCATAGATGTGTGTAGCTCAAATGTGTTTGCGGGAAAGTCGGGAATCTTAATAGCACTAGCATATCCATGAATATTGGTTTGCATACGTTCCATCAAAGAGCGATTATCAATAGCCATGGCTTCTTGTGGTGGAGGAGTCAAAGCACGATTCTCGTGATCGGCTTGGTGGACGGTGGTGGTCTTACTCTTTCTCTTTTTCTTCCTTTTCGGAGGAAGAGGTTGTACACCAATCGGTATTTGTGCACGCCCGCGAGTGAGCATGCAACTCAATACGAGGAATGAGAGAGAAGCTCTCGTGTGACTTTGAAGAGAAATGGATTATCCTCTTCGAGTTTCAATATTAAATATCCACAAGAAAATAACAATATACGTATGTACTACTTGGGTGCAAGACCCCCAATGAAGCCTTCCTTCTTAGAATACTTACAAGTGAACGGGGGGTTAGGTGGCGCGAAGCACTTAAGTACCTATTGACCCTTAGATGGCATTTTATAGCACATCGCCTTTCTATTCACTTAAATGTTCGTATTCTTCGAATTATTGCTTATTGAGAATATTTATCTATTCTTGCCTTATTTTGTTTGATCGATACACGTGTCAAGGACCTGAACGCCCCTCAACACGGTGTATTGCCTTGGCAATACTTATGGAGAATATGTAGATTGGTTGTTCTTATACGTATACGTATTTACTTATAATAATATATGGAAAATATTTTTGTATATATGAGTTTTTTAAGAGAAAATACTATATGTACATAAAAACCGAGAGAATCCAATAATATATATTTTTGGGTGCAATCTCTTAGGAAAAAGATTGCTTTTTGGATTTTTTAATTTTTTTGGTCAATTCTTTAGGAAAAGAATTGTTTTGTTAATTTTTTTAGTTTTTATATATTTTTATATTTTTGATTTTTTTATTTGTTTTTGATTTATGATACGTAAAAATAACGTTCACAAGGTGAACGGATCCCAAAAGCCAATGAAAACCGTCAATCGGTAGTCTCTCGTAAAGTCAAAGAACCGGCAGCGGCGCCATTTGAAATTGTGTATAATGCAGTTCGTTTTTCTCAGTTCTTGCTAATTGAAAGTCCAACCAATATCGGGTTTTTAACTGTTTTTGGTTGTTAATCTTTTTTGGATATTCTATTTGCTAATTCAACAAAGCCTTGCAAAAAATGAAAAATAATACCTACTTATATGTAAAACATAGTGCAATTACCAAATTTTTATTCAAGTAAGATTCAAAATGTAAATTTTAAAACTAAAAGGACTAAAATGTAAATTCTATGAAATATAAATGCTTAAAATGAAAATTCTAACAAGTATAGGGACTGAAAATGCAAATCAGTAAACTAAACGGATCAAAAATGTAAAACTTGTAACTAACTAACCAAATTGTAACAAAATACCAAACTTGCTAACTGAATTTTAACCAACTCAAAACTGAAAGGACTAATATGTGAAAACCCTAAAAAGATGGAAGTTTAGCCAGTATTAAAACCCTTTCAATACAAGGACCAAAGTGCAATTTTACAAACCTTATAAGCAAAAATAGGTTTGCAAGACTAATAAGCTCGTTTGAGCTTAATACTGGACCAAAATGGTTCAAACCAATTGCAAAACACTTCAAATTCAAAATAAGCTAGGTCTATGAAAGGATTTTGACTGAAAGTGTAAAATAAGCAAATAAGCACTTCACAATAAGCCCAAAATAAGCTCTAGGACAATCTGAACAAGCACAACTTGATTTTTGTGCCTAAACTGATTAAAAAGCTCAAATGATGAACGGGAAATCAAGTTGTAACAAATTTCATCAAGTAATAAGCTGGGAATTCGAATTAAGCTGAAATTGGCTTATCGTTGACCAAGCGTTGACCGAATATTTTGACAAAAAGCTGAAACTTTCAAATATCATGCAATACCATATACTAAGTTGAATTGTGAAAGAAAATGGCTTGGTTAATGAACAGAATCAAAAGATCTCAAAATCCAGTTTCCATTTACAGAAACTTTGCTTATCTCAACCTTTCAGAATTTTGCTTATTTCTCTATGCTTATTGAATACTGTATAAAATGCTTTTGGAATTTGAAATTTCATATATTGAACTAGAACTGAAAGCTGGTTTGGTTAATTTTCATCAAAAATCCAGTAAATGCCAGGCAAATGAAATTGAGAACTTTTTAAAGCAAAAATGACTGAAATGAGACCCAAACCTTTTTATGGCCAATTGCCTGTTTGACCTTCAAGTTGACTTGAAATAAACTTAAAACACTTTATTATGACCTATCAACTAGAAATGAACATTAACTTGCCAAAATCCAACACTTGAAAACTTTTCAAAAGCTAATACCAAACACTCCTTTATCTGAACTATCTAAAAAATTTCAAAGACTTTATAAGCACAAGTTTTAACTGAATGAAAAGCTATAGCAACCTGAATCCAGTGATCAAAAAGAGATGTGTTGAAGCTACTTGCAAGTATTTATCACTACTAGAACTCAAATAGGAAGTAGGTCTAAAAGTGACTGAAATAAGGCTATCACTAGAACACAATCCAAAGTAAAAAGCAGCAAATCAACACTTAAGCTACAAACAAGTACACAATCAAAGACAACCAAGCTAAACAACTTTGATCATGCAATCATCAAGTTTTACACTAGGAAAAATAGCATGCAGTTGACAAATTGAGTGGAACCAAAATCAGAAACATTTAAAACCTTTTGTAGTATCCATTGGGAAGTAGAGAAGTGCTGAACTCTCTATCCTAGTGCTAACCACCACCTTAGCACTAGATCAACCAATCTACTATCAACATCAGCTACAAATCAACTAGAAATCATCATCATGGCATGAAATCTTCAAAAATGCTAAGGCTTGAACTGAAATCGCTCAAACAGCTACAATTCTCCTTCAAAGTCAGTTATGATCAATGAATGATCATAACAAACTCAATGCAGCAACACAAGTATCAAGTAGAAGCAGGATATGAACAGTAGAGTGAAGATAAGAATTGGCGGGAAATGAAGAATACAAATTTTATTCATGGAAATTGGTTACAAAGTTGTTGAAATGATGCTAACTAACTAACTAACTTAAGAGTGTGTCAAACTCTTGAGTAGTTTAGCTAAAAAGGAAGAAAGGAAATGTAAAGTGTGTGTTTTTACAAATTTTTAACTACTTGTTATAAATGAGGACCTAGCAGGCTATTTATAGGCTTGAGGAGGAAGTTTGTTGGGGATGATGACGTGTTGAGACCAATCCCAGGTCTCCACGTGGCACAATTCTGCAAAGTTGATCTTCAAAGTATGAACATGAATTGGGGCTTTCTTCTTGAGTTGATTTCTTGTTAATTAATGTTTACCATTGTGTTCGTCTCTAAAAAATAAGCACTTTTGATGTTTACAACTCTTCATGAAATTCAGTCTAGCTCAAAAACGATCCTGGGAAATTTTTGGTTGCTTGAAGATGACACGTGTCATTGCCTGAATGGTTGAAACAAGTGCACACGGATTGCACTGTTGGGATTTTGACATTAATGAGTGGCGGCTGAGTGGGAATTTAAGGCACATTATTTGGCAATCCGTGTGCTCTTTATACTTGCTTCTCATTGGCCCAAACTTGATCACATGGATTAAGCTAGCAAAACTTTCCAACATTGGCAGTTTTAACCCTTGAACTTTGGCAGATTGTACTTAAAGGCTTGTAACTTCATTTCTTTGGCACTTTTAGTCCTTCCAACTTCATCTTTGAGCAGAATTGGTCCTTTGACTTTGTTGACTTGATAGTTGACCAAATTTGACTTTGATCTTGACTTTGTTCAATATTTGCACTTTAGTCCTTCATCTTTGGCAGTTTGTCAAGATAGGTCCTTGTACTTCAAAGTCTTGTCACTTTTAATCCTTTTTTGTCTTTTTCATCAATTTAAGCTTGATTTTTCCTTGTTTGCTTGAAAATGTATCCTTTTACCTACACAAGTGTACACAAACACAAACATACCACATAATACTGTTTTTGCAAGATAAATTGGTATTTTGCTTCATGTTTTAGGGTTATTTGTTGATAAATGGATATGAGTTTTGGCTCATATAAGGGTGTTGTCAGCAACAATGTTAGTTTTGTGGTTTTCAATCTAAATGTGCAGATGGTGTTAGCAGTATACGATTGGATACAGAGTTGCTTATGGATCAATGGAGAAGCATTTGGACAAGTTTTTATTTATGGATGATGGTTGGAATTTTAAATTCCTATCTTGACATAAATTTTTATGTTCATGCATATTTTTGGATAACTTTTGTATCATAGTTTAAGGGGAGTTTTTAGGAACCTTTAGGATTTTTGGGTATCCATATGATACTCTTATCACAATTCTAGATTGTGTCCACAGGTGAGTATGAGTTAGTTTTACTAAATCATGAGGCACTGTAGCATGCAAAGTTGATGTACTATGCATGCTGCCAAGACATTTTTGGCCTAGAATTGGTTGTGGTCTGTTGGGTGACTTGGGAATAATTTTGTTATGTGATTTACCTGGGAGTAACAAGGAATTTTATAAGGTAACTTGGTTGTTAAGAGTTTTGGTTAGCAAGGGACACTAGAGGACTGTTATGTCTATCTTGCTTAAGCAAGTGTGCATAACTGGACAGTGCTTGCCGCCCTATAATAATTATCAGCTTTTTGGTTATCTTCTCTGGGATAAATTACTTTGTTAAGGTCATTTTTCATTTTTAAACATTTTTATTTTTGGACGCTGACAAAGAATTTTCCAAGCGTTGTTGTGACCAATTTAGAAGCTGACATGGCTATAGGAAAACGTTGACAAGATTATAGCCGTTGGGCGTTGATAGGTTATTTTTTATCGTTGACACTCAATGGGTCCTACCCAGTTGTTAGTTTTTGACATATTTTTAGGCCGTAATTTTGGGAGTTGTTATTTTCATTTAATGCATGAGATAAACTTATAATTTTTCAATATTTTCATGATTGCTTTTTGAAAATACTTGCCTATTTTTGGGCCAATCACATGCATTTTCTTCTCCTATAAATTTGGCTCCTATTTTTAAACAAGGTGTCTATAATTCTTCTCTAACACAATTTTCTCTTATCAACTTCATCTTCATCCATCAAATTTAACAGCTTTCAACAATGGCACCAAAGTTTAAACCATCAGAATTAGAATTGGGGTTCAGAACTCAACACAACATGATCGCGTATCTTGAAGCTGATGATACTCTTTTTCCTCAATACACACAAATGGTGGCGTATTTGAATGCATCCCCCCTTAGGTATGCTCTTTCTCATGCACCACTCATTCCAGTCACACATATTAAACAGTTTTGGAACACTGTAAGTTCCTCAACAGTTAATAGAGTGACTACATTGACTTCTATTGTTCATGGGAGATCTTGGGTGGTTACTAAGGCTTTGGTATGCCAAGCCTTGCATCTTGATGATGCTAATGGTATAGCCACCCTTCCCATCAATGAAATAGAACAAGGTCTAAGGGCTTTGGGATATCCTTTTCCTGATGAAGGTACCTTAAACAAGTATCATAAACTGGAGTTTCCCCCAGCCTTGAAGTACCTCATACATGTCCTCCTTCAATGTTTGAGTCCCAAATGCACTACACACAATGAGATCAATAGATCTATTGCAAGTGCTATTGTGTGCATTGCAACAGGGCAAAAATTTAATTATTCTAAAATGATTTTTAAGGGCATGTGTAAAAATAAGGGGAACAAAATGACTTTAGCTTATCCCTGATTTTTGCAAATGGTTTTTGATGTTCAAGGATACTGCACAAGGGATCATAATGATTTTTATGAGATCCCTGTGCAAAAGAAAGCTATTTTTATGAAGATGAACTCACCACCCCATCGTGACCTACCCTTAACCCAAGCTATGTTTGCTGTCATTGTAGCAGCTCAACCCCAACCAGACCCCCAACCACAAATTGACCCAATACCTGAACCATTACCTTCACCTGAACATATGCAAATTGACCAAGATCCCTTCAATGCTGACACATTAAATGTTAGCGTTGATGTGCCTATTTCCAACGTTGACACACAACCTTCACAAACCCAAACACCCCTTAACCAACCCACATCCACCCATTCTTCCATACCATCTTCCACACCCCCTGAATATAGGTTGATGAAACGCCAAAGGACTACTAGAGTGTTCTCCTCTGGTGGTCCTAGCCATGTAGCAGAGAGAACCACCACCACAAGTGTGGCTGGTGACATGGATGAGGCTGGGACTATTGGTTCTGGCTTAGCAGCTGGCCAAGGCAGTCCCACCATCATTAAATCCTCATCCATGGCCAATGAATCTGACTTGGGAGGTCAAATCCCCATTTTAGAAGAGTGCAGACTGGAACCAATGACTCTTATGGAATTGACGGCAGTCTGCATAAGCTTGCAAAAGCAAAATGCAGACTTAGTACAAGTTGTCAGCTCACAAGGCCTTGAACTCAAGCAATTAAGGGAGAGGATTGTTGTTTTGGAGACTGCAAGTGCAAGGAGAGGTATGGAGGAATTTTCCAAAGGGGAGGAAGATCCAATAAATCTGAGTGATAAGGGCACCCATGATGGTCAATCTTTGGATGTTGCTGAGGCCCTTACAAGTTTGAAGAAACAAACAGGTTTTGATACGTCCTTAGTCTCTCCTACCAACTTGAATTTATCATTTACAGCTATGTTGGAAGAGATTACAAAAGGTGCTGAGGCAGGAAATTTAGGCGTTGACAAGGAGAATTTGGACGCTGACAGAAATATTTTGGGCGCTGATAGAACAAAATTGGGCGTTGACAGACCTGCACATGAGGGTGATGTATCCTAGTCATCATCCATCATCAAGGAGGTTTCTACACAGGTATCACCATCTACCTTACCAACAATTGATCCACAAGATAAGGGTAAGGGTATTATGGTAGAAGAGATTGTTCCAAAGGATGCAGCTCAAGTTGAGTTTGATAGAAGATTGGCTGCACAGATCATGGAACAAGATAGAAAGGAGGTGAAAGAGTCACCATTTGTGGTTACTTCAGAGGAAGGAAGTGATGGAGCTAGCTCAGACTCAAGTGTGATAATTAAAGAACCAGAAAGACTTGAGTATGGAGAAGAATTGGCCAAGGAGAAGTTGAGAGAATTGAAATTGCAGGTTGACTTTGATATGCCATAGGTGGTTCAAATGTATCATGCTTGCGAAGAAAGATGTATGGAGAATCCACACTTGACTACTTCAGATCAGATATGGGGTTTGGAGATTCTCCTCAGAGTTCAAAAGGATTGCCAGGTAATTTTGAAACACAAGGCAAGCAATATTCTCTCAGAGTTGAAAAGGGATAGAAGGGAGCTATACTGCATGTTGCTCAGAGGTCATGGAGTAGGATGGACTTATCAGAAGTTGAAGGCATTGACATTTGATGAGTTGGAATGCAAGGCTTATCCCATTTGGGTGAGAGTGCAGGAAGCAAACACTCTCAGACTTCTTTCTAATGAAAGGAAAGAAGAACTTGCAGAAGAAATGGAACTCAAGAAAGCTATGTTTGTTCCCAGACCAGTGAAAAAGGGAGTTTCTCTTGAGTTTCCCAAAGATATGGATCCACTATATCCAAGTGAAGCTGTCATAAGAAAGAGCCTCAAGCTCTCACCATTAGAAGCTTCAAATATGGTGCAAGTGTTACCATTAGATTCCAGAAACCCAATTGTGAGCTATGAAGAAGATGAATGTGGGTTTTGGAAAATTGGCAGGTATGGCAAAGAGGTACACACTTTTACCACTCTCATATCTTTGTTTGCAAGTTGTGATAGAGAAGACTTGGTGGACCTATGGAGGTTGCTGGAGACCAAGTATGAGGCTGAAGCACCAACTTCAGCTAATGGAATAAAACTGTGGTCCACATTCAAAAGAATATGTGGACCAAAAGATGAGGATCCTGCTATTTGGAATGATCTTGAAGATGACCTCAGTGATCTTCAATGGAGATTATATTCAGCTGCTGGTGTTTACCATTTGAGTTCTACAAAGTTTGCTGAGTATCTACTTGTGGATGGTCAGTATTTTATATCCAAGCCTATTTTGGAGAAGATGAAGGACACTCAGCTGGAAATTGATTATTCAAGTGACGTGGCAAAATACTTGATCAGATTTATTCATTACCAATATGAGAAGGTTTGTAAGATTCCTCCTAGTCCTTAATGCTTATTCAGAAACTTGATCATAAGAGTGGATATCAAGTTTAGGGGAGGATTGTTGGGAATAAATTAAGGCCAGATCACTTGAGCGCTGACAAGAGTAAAACAAGCGTTGACAAGCACTGACAGCTCAAGCGTTGACAAGACAAAGTCAAGCGTTGATACATTGAAGACAAGCACTGATGGGAAGATATACTCTACGTGTTTATTGTATTCTAGATTACTTATAGTAAAGATAGAAACAACAATGTATTTTCTATATTTATCTTTACCTAGAATAGCTGATACGTAGATTATTGTACAAGGCTTCTTATGTCTATAAAACAAGACCTTTAGGTTATTGTTTCATATAAGTTTTCATTCGTAAACTACTTTCATTGTAAGCAAGTTTGATATCATTAATCAAAGTGAAAGTTTGTTTATATCATTGTGTGTTCTTGTATAAGTGTTATTTCCGCATAACACTTAGATTATCATAAGCATATACAAAGGTTTCTCTAAGTGTATTACTTGATCTAATCTCGTATACATAAAGCTAAATCGATCTAAGTTTGGGATCAACAGAAAATGTATATTAGTCAATCTTGAAAATATTTACGGAATTCGGGTTTCGTAAAAATACTTCTCAAAAACTAAAACGCACTCAAATATGATAATAATATAGTCCCGGTACGACTTAATACGCAATTAAAATAAAAACGTAAAAAATATAAACATCAAAACAACAGATAATAAAACGTAAAATTTCGGGCGTCCGTCGATATCGCAATCACTAATAATCCTCGCAATTAGTAAAAAGGTATAAATAAGTCCTCCAACATCGTTTTTAAATTTAACCATCAAACGTCATAACATTCAATCTCATAAAAAATTTCAAAAATATTCGTAAAACAAAATTAAATAATGACATCGCATTCGGGTTATCTCATTTTATGTTCCTTATGACCTTACACTCAGGGAGGCTTTACTGGTTGAAGCTCATAGCTCCCCATTCTCCATTCATCCTGGTTCCACCAAGATGTACCACGACATCAAACAGTATTTCTGGTAGAGTGGTAAGAAACAAGATGTTGCTACCTATGTCTCCAAATGTCTTACCTGCCAGCAGGTTAAGATCGACCATCAACGATCTAGTGTTCTACTACAACCATTAGACATTCCATAGTGGATGTGGGATAAGATCTCTATGGATTTTGTCATCGTGCTTCCGCAGACTAAGAGGAGGCATGATGCCATTTGGGTTATTGTTGACCGAATTACCAAGTTAGCTCATTTCTTATCGATACGCAAGGATGATGCGGTTAGCAAACTCGCTGACTTATATCAGAAGGAGATCATGAGACTTCATGGTGCTCCGTCCAGTATCATCTCGGACAGAGATCCTCGGTTTACTTTGTGATTTTGGAGAAGTCTGTAGAAAGCTTGGGCACAAGACTTAAGCTTAGCACGGCTTTCCATCCTTAGTAAGACATCAGAGCATACCATTCAGACATTAGAGGACATGCTTCGAGAATGTGCTTTAGAATGGACAGGAAGTTGGGACGACTACATCTACCTAGTAGAATTTGCATACAACAACAGTTGGCATGCCAGCATCAAGTGTGCACTGTTTAAGATGTTGTATGGCACGAAGTGTTGCGCCCCAATCTGCTCGGATCAGGTTGGTGAGCGAATACTTGAAGGTCCAGAGATGATAGATATGGCCAACGAGATAGTCGTTGTAGCTAAGGCGAAATTGCAAGAAGCTCGAGCACGTCAAAAGGGTTATGCAGACAAGCATCGTAGGGATTTGCATTTCAACGTGGGAGATCATGCTTTTCTCAAGGTATCACCGGCATGTGGAGTTAGATATTTTAGAATCAAAGGAAAACTCAGTCCTAGATTCATCAGACCGTTTGATATCATCGAGCGAGTTGGTGAAGTATCGTATCGTTTAGCGTTACCTCTGTAGCTTTCTCTCATTCATAATGTCTTTCATGTGTCCTTACTCATGGGTAAAATTATCATCCCCTTCACATGGTTCAGTATCCATCTGAACAGATTCGTGAAGATCTTACCTTCATTGAGGAACCTGAACGAGTTCTTGATCGTCAGGAACGACTCATGAGGAAGAAGACGATACTATTCATCAAAATCCTTTGGAGGGACCACTCCGAGATGGAAGCCACTTGGGAGACAGAGGAGTCTATCCGGACTTCTTACCCTCATTTCAAGTTTTGATTCAGCTATGTTCCTCTTTCAGCTCGTTATCTATATTCGGGGACGAATTATTCTTTTTAGGGGGGAAGAGTTGTAAAACCCGCATATAAGTACCATGAACAGTAAGCTACGTATACCTACGAACCAATTTAAACTTTCCATTTATCTTATGTACACATGTCATGAACATTAAATTCAGAAACTACAAACGTGTTAATGCACGATAATTATTAAGTACGTAATAATACATGATAATTATTAAGTATTATAATTATAATCAAGAACATATGATCCCAAACATTTATAAACATGATATTTATTACGTATAATAATTACAACACGACTATTAGAACACGATATATAAGGAGTATATGTAACACAAACATTGAGCACGAACTAGAACGAATAATTAACACGAGAATACACGAGTAATAGCTTAAACATAAAAAGGCACGAGTTTGGTCTTGTGGGCCTTGGTAGCCGCTGATAAGGGAGACAAAGCGGGGGCCCAAGTCCATTTAAATTTGACTAAATGGTAAAAAGTAAAACAAAGGAAACCATTTACATATTTTTACAAGAAAAATAAAAACCCTAGCCTCCTTTTGGTGACCTTAGGCCGCGACACACAACAAGAACAATAAGAATTCGGGTTGATTTTTGATCTTTGATTTATTGGTGATTGTGTTCGTGTTCGTGTTCTTTTCAATCAAATATTAGGGTAAAAACATCAAACCTTTATCTTTTAATTCCTTTTTTATTTATATATGAACACATGATTAGATCTTTAAAAACAATTGGTTAAACATGTTATGGATTAAATAAAACATGAAAAAGGGTTCTGGTTCGGCAACCAACCGAGAGCCAAAGGCTCTCGGTGTCCCTCGTTTGGCCACAGCCGAGACCCCCTATGGGGCTCGGTGTGTGATTTGGTCGGGCAGCAGGAACCACCGGCTCAGCCGGTGGCTAAGTTGGTCGGGCAGGGGGAGCAGACGAGACAGCAGGGGGAACCAACAGCCTAAGCCGGTGGGAACCCTTGTGCTGGCAGTGGCGGCCACGGCGCAGCAGCCGTCACCGTTGGCAGCGCAACCACCAACCGCCACCACAGCCGCGGCTATGAGTGGTGGTTGGTGTTCGGGTTTTGTTTTTTGTCTCGGGATTAATTGCAAGTTATTTTTTTCAGATTTGTTAAATTAATTAACATGTCTTAATAATTAATTTAATTAAAACATGGACTTAGGTTATATTATTTTTATAAATAATACATGTTTTAGCCTAAGTATATTTTTGGTCATTTATTTTAGATTATAGTTTTATTAATTAATTATTTAATACATGGACTTATAATTAATTAATAATTCATGACTTAGAATTTATTAATTAAAATTAATAATACATGTTAACCTAAGTATTTTATTAGACTTAATTTAATTAAACCTTGACTTAATTAAATTTGTATAATCTATAGTTTATTAATTAACCATGATATATTATCAATTAATAAAACATGTACTATCATTATTAATTAATAATCAGTTATAACCTATAATATTTAAATTATAAACTATACTATTAATTACATGACTTATGACTTTTAAACAGTAAACACTAGCTTATATTATTAGCTTATTAATCCAGCTTATTTCTAATTATGGAAACTTTCTATTTCAGAAAACTTACTATTTTTAGAAACTTTATATTTTTAGAAACTGATCTATTTTTGGAAACTTTTTATTTTTGAAAACTTTCTATTTTTGGAAACCTGCTATTTTTAGAAAGTTACTTATTATTACACAACAAGTATAATAATAAAGGTATACAAGATAATACATAATCAGTAGTCATGAAATACATGAATAATACAACATATCATTTAAAACAGGAAAATAAGACAAGAACATATAAAACAAGCTAAGAACATACAAGTACCAGTAATATACTTATATACCAGACGATTTATACATGTCCCTTATTTATGTAGCAATAGTGAGGTCGGAGTAGGACTTTTCATCCTTTCATCTTTCCTCGTCCACTGGACATAAGGTACGGATATTTCGTCCTTTAGTATGGATATTCTTTTCCTTATTAGGATTCCCTGTTTGCAGCCAACTGTTTTCCCGAGTATTGTTTTATATAAGATCTGATTATGTTAGTTTTAAATGCCTAATCCATATACATGCATGACCAGTGTCAACTAGTTATGGAGGTACCATAACCATAACATTGGAGGCACCAGTGTTATGACATCCGCACGGCGGAGTGATTGCTCGTGGCGTCCCTTTAAAGTTTTCGCCTTATATTTATATTATCATGTGGGGCATATGGGTGCATCCTAGTTACATGTTTTAACAGGATTTTCATTGTGAATGTGGTGTGTGCCTTGCATCCTTCACAAGAAGTTGATCCCTCCTGCCCAGACTATTTAATTAGAGGCATCCCCTCTAATTGCATGATGAGGTCTCCCCTCCAAGTATTCATGCACGGTGGAAACTCATGACCTATATTGGCTATTGGCTAATTAATACAGTTTTTCATATAAAAGCAAAAGTCTTTTCAAACTATAAAACTAGTTTTATGAACATGTTCTAGGTTATCTAGGACTTATACATTTCTGCTGCTATTAGTCTTATTATGCTTATGTCATTTTATGTTATGCTTGTATATTTGTTCGCTGGGCGTTATGCTCAGCCATTTTCCTTTCATGTTCCCAAACGGCAGGTACTCAGGGACGCTCATAGACTTTGAGAGTATGTGCATAAGGATGGAAGCTATATAGCCTTCATTACTTTATGCATTTTCCATACATTATGTTACTTTATTTCTTTGGATATTTTTTAGTCCTTTTCCATTTCAATACTTATATTCATGTGTGTGCGCTTATACTTGGACTACCGATGTTTGTTTCCGGTATTCCCATTCATGGTCATTTAATGTTTTTGGACATTTACCTTGCATGCTTTGATGAGACGCCATAATTAGCTTGTGATATTCCATTTACCTATATGGGGTGTTACAAGAGTAGATAAGAATATCATCGATAAACAAGATTACAAATTTATCCAAGTAAGGCTTACACACAATGTTCATGAGATCCATGAAAACAGTTGGTGTATTGGTTAAACCAAAAGGCATCACTTGAAATCAATAATGTCTGTATCGCGTCCTGAAAGAAGTTTTAGGAATATCGTCTTCCTTAACTCTCAGTTGATGATAACCTGAATATAAATCGATCTTCGAATACACGCTCGACCCTTGATGTTGATCAAATAAATCGTCGATTTTGGGAAATGGGTAACAATTCTTTATAGTAAGTTTCTTTAACTCACGATAATCGATACACATCCTAAAAGATCCATGTTTCTTTTTGACAAATAGGACTGGAGCTCCCCACGGTGATATACTTGGTCGAATAAACCATCGATCTGTTAATTCTTGAATTTGACTAAACAACTCTTGCATTTCCGAAGGTGCTAATCGATAAGAAGATTTAGCAATTGGTGTTGCTCCTGGTATCAAATCGATTTGGAATTCAAGTTGACGCACAGGTGGCAAACTTGGTAATTCCTCGGGAATTACTTCGGGAAATTGTCGAACTACCAGAATATCTTCTAATCGCTTCTCTTCTTGCTCCCTTTCCACCACTTTAACTACGCAAATTTGACCACATCTGGATACGTACTTATTGATATTTAAGCACGATATGAGATTTAGCCGGGTTCTACTTCGATCACCATAGACAATCAAAACTTCTCCGTTAATTGGAATATGAACGGATTTCTCGTCACATAGGATTTTAGCATGGTATTTAGATAACCAGTACATCCCAATGACTACGTCAAAACTACCAAGCTTAATGGGTATAAGGTCAATTTCAAACAATTGACGTAAGAAAGTAATGATACATACTTAAATAACGGTATTAGTCCTAACTATTTTTCCACTGGCTATTTCTATATCATACTTAGTATTCATGAAAACAGTCGGAATATCTAATTTAGCAGCGAGTTTAACAGATATGCAACTTCTATTATCTCTTTAGTCAAATATTACTTTAACCAGACGTTGACTTAGATGAAACATACCCGTAACCATATTCTGATCTTGTTGAGTATCCTTTAGCAAATAGGCTTTTCCTGGACTATTTCTCTCTTTACGGCACTCATATGTAAAATGCCCATTCTCTCCGTAGTTATGGCAAACCTTAGTTACAGGAATTTGATTACTTCCAGTAGCTACTCCTTTACCTTTGGAATTTCTTGTCTGAGTCCTATCTTTCCGCATTTCTGACACTAGATAGTGCAATACCCTATGTGTGTGGTAAAAATACGCTTTTAGGAAAAAGACGTATATGCTGTAAGTATTAAATGCACGTTTAGGAAAACGTACACTTATTACCCTTTGCGAGATCGTTCACCAAGGAGGATTATAGTGTGTGCCAAACTTTGTTGTTTTTCATTAATATTTAGAAGATGAAAAATGGTAAAAAGAAAATGACGGATTATGATTAAACTTAAACTACAACGAAAAACGCGTTTTCACGCAAAACGAGGCAAAATTAAAAACTTATCTAAAAAATTTCCAAAAACTCACAATAAATTCGTAAAAATATATCTAAGGTTTACAAATGAAGAAAATTTCTTGTAACCTTTTAAATTAACTAATATTTAATTTTTGAATGCAAATTAAAGCCCTAAAAATCAAATAAATTAACAAAAAGCCTAAACTAAGATTTAAAACTTTATAAACCTCAAAAATACTTTAACTAAGCTAAGAAGTATTTTCCCAAATTTTTAAACCTATTAAATCTAATTAAAATCACTAAAAACAATTTCTAAATTAAAATAAATATTAAAATAATGCTAAAATATTTAAAAACTAAAAAAATCCTAAAAAGTTGAAAACTTGTTATTTTTGCCTAAATAATCCAAAAATGAAAATTAAAAATCCTGAAAACCCCTAATGGGCCTAAAGGTAAAACAGTGTAAGCTTAAAGGGCTTTAAAGCCCAAAATCTAAAAAGTTCACCAAATAAGTTGGAAAAGAAGTATGTGACTCAAAATTTTATTCTAAGAACAAAATTCTAAAGACCCAAAAGCTGGTTCTGAGTATATCAGATCTTAATAATCAATAACCTTTTTCTTAATGGGCCTTTAAGCCTATTAAGCCAAAACTGAATGCCAAAAGTCAATAATAAGTTGTTGCAAGTTACAATAAGATAGCAGTTGAAATAAGTTACAATAAGACAAAAGTTAACAATAATAAACTTTTATGAAACTTAAAAAGGTAAAGTTATACAGGCTTGTTACCAATGTTTTAGCAATATTTGACAGCCTTTGAGGTCAAAAGCCAATGAACCAAGCTTAACAGTTGCTTAATTTGGTTTTGGTACAAGTAAGGTGAGCTTGTTTGGTGTTTTCTTTGAACACAAATGGCACCCAAATAAGCAGTGGCTTATTGGGAGTCAATATGAACAAAAATAACTCAAACACTAACACAATATAGCACTCAAATCAATAAGGCAAAAGTTCATGTAGGCAAAGTCATTTTGCTAATATACTTGGCAAATCAGTCAAATTCAATAAGCTCTACAAGCTACAAATAAGCTCCAAACTTGAAAACTAGATATATCACACCTTAACAACCACAAGAACTAGTGATGTACAAATTTTCATCTTTCAAAACACAGAAACAAGTATGAAATCCGAATATGATATTGTTGGACTGTATTTAAGCATACAAGAAGGACATTTGCAAAACACTATCCTACAACTTCTCAGACCTAAACAAAGACTAACAGCAACTCAAACACAAGCATCTAGCATGGCAGGCACACACAAAGCTTTTATATATGACTCATACTCTTTTAATCCTCTATTCCAAACACTCCTTTACTGAAAATTTCAACAACTTTTCAAAGACTTTTTGTGAAAAACACCACAAGCATGCAATTTCTTAACTCACTAAGATATAAACACACAAAATAAACAAATTCAAGCATAAGAAATACAACCATACATCATGAATCATAGAATCATATAGCATAACATTTTTGACAAAAAAAGGTAACATGGAGAAAAGGAAAGGTGTTTGAACCTCCATCACTCATAGTCCAAGTGAGGGTCAGCACAGCTCTCCCAATAAGCTCTATGAGCTTATGGGAGTATCTTGATTGAGATGAAAGGCCCATGACTACAACAGTCAAGGGATAGGGTCTACAACAGACCCTATATGTCTTTTTTTTGGCTATTTTAAAGAAACACAAAGCACAAGAAAAGAAACACAGGTCCAAAACCTATACACAAACCACTTATGAGGTAGCTTATGGAGAGCTTATGGCCAGTAAGCTGTTAGCACAGATAACACAGGGATATGAACCCAAACTTGGTGAGTGAAGATAACATCACAAGCCTTTTGCCCAAGCTCTTATACTCACCTCTCCTTGATTTTCAACAAATCAGGGAGCTATGATCATATACTAGCCCAAATAAAAGCTGTTAGGCTTATTTTCAACCAAGGATCTTAAATAGAAATTAAAGAAAACATTTTCTTCCACTTTTAAAACCTTAAAACCTTTTGATACTTGAACCAAAAACCTTAAAAAAACTTTATGAAACACATTTGGAGACGGATTGTAACAAGTAACATAAACATAAGCCACAATAATTTGAGCAATCAACAGCTTATACCAACTTATTTTCACATTGGAAAGAAAGGAATTACAAAAGCTTTTTATGATTCTCAAATATTGCACTCAAACAAGAAAATTGTAAATTGGAACTTAGAGTTTATCACAACCAATACCAACTTTTCATTAAATCAAAGAAAAAGGAATTATAAGGCTTTTGAAAAAAAGAACTAAGAACAAGAGCATCTCACATGTTGAGAGCTTCTTAAATACTACTAGCAGAACATTCTAGTGCTAAGAAAACAATGTAAACCGTAGTTAGTGAATTTTAAATGTTCCCTTGTCGAATCTTTGAATTTTGAATGCCATGTGAAGATTTTGTACTGTTGCTTGGTGATAGCTGTTGTGAAATGATCAAGGCCCTCCATTTGATGTGGGGTTCAAGTAATTTGATCATAGACGTCCTTTGTATCTTCCAAAAGCTTTCAACCCATGTGAAGTGGGGCAGGGGAGTTCACGAGAAATCAACATGGTGATGTGGTCGATGATTAGTGAGTGGTTTTGTGTTAAGAAAATGGTTAATCTTTAATCTGGAAAAGATTAACAAAAATCCCTTTGTTTTGAGAAAATTAGGGATTAGGATTTATGCTTGATTAGGTGTATGTTTGATCGAGATTAGGATTAACAGTATATGTTTGGCGCCATATTAAACGATTAATTAATCGTTTGAAAAATGGTTAGTGGAAGGTGATGTGGAGGGTGTGTTGGCAGGTTTGGGGTGAGGTGGCAAACGGTGAGTGGTGGAAGGGGTTTTGATGTTTGACGGTTTTAGCCCCTCAACTCTTATGAAACCTTCACATAATTCTTGGCCCATTTTCTTTCTATTTCCTTTGAAAACAACTTTGGGCAGCTTGTCATTTTTGGCACATGATTTTCCATAACTTTGATCAAGGACGTTTTATGCAATAAATGCATTTTTCAAGTGCTAAATATGACTATTCTTGAAACTTTAAGGACCAATATTGTATTTAATAGTTCTACAAGGGTATAAAGCGAAAAGTCTTCAAACTTGAGGGACCATTCTTGACAATCTTCAATTCTTCAAGGACTTTTTTAGAAATTCATAACTTGGGCCCGGTTCTTTATGCGACTTCGTTCCTGTGTTTATTTTTGCTTGATTCTTGTGATCTTTTTGTCTTTTCATGATATCCATACCTAAAACACACAATGAGCAAACACAAGTATATTTCACGGTATTTTATGACATTTTATACACTTTTAGCCCGATTTGGACGATGAGACTATGTATAATTGCAGTTTCATCACTCCCCCATACTAAACCGTTACCGTGCCCTCATGCAATGCTAGAATTAAGTATCATAGAACCTCCAAAGTTCATTTTTATGTGACATTTATTTAAACATAAATTTAAATCAACTACCACCTGTGTTTTAGACATAATGTATTGTTTTCATCACAAGAACGTAACTTTTAGGGTCAAAGAATAAGAACACGTGAATGCCTCATAGAGATAATTTGGTCATCCTCGATTTTCACCCAATTCCATGTTAAGCGTGAAATAAGATCATTGTCGTTATAAGTTAGTAATGCTAACACTACTTATATCCTCTAATCACGTACTTAAACTCCCTTATTTCAGACCGAGACGCACGGTTCTCTCCTATAGATCTTTCCAAGATCCTCTTCAATGCTCGGTTTGAAACCTCGACTTGCCCACTCGTTTGCGGGTGATAAGCCGTAGAAAGATGGTGTGTAACCCCATATTTTTCAAAACCTTTTTCAAATTGGTCATTGCAAAAATAGGTTCCACGATCGCTTATGATAACGCGAGGGGTTCGAAACCGAGAGAACAATTGTTTCAAGAACTTGACTACAACACGGGCATCATTCGTAGGCAAAGCCTTAGCTTCCACCCACTTAGATAAATAGTCAACCGCAATGAGGATATACTTGTTACCATGAGACCATGGGAAAGGTCCCATAAAATCAATTCCCCAAACGTCAAAGATTTCACAAACTTGGATTATATTTTGAGGTATTTCATCATTTTGTGATGATTTTCCTTGACGTTTGCATGAGTCACACGACTTGATAAGTGCCTGTGCATCTTGGTATATAGTAGACCAAAAGAAGCCGGCATCGAACACTTTCTTAGCCGTGAGAAAAGAACCATGATGACCACCCGTAGGGACTTCGTGACAAGCTCTAAGGATATAAGTAGCTTCGGTACCAAACACACAACGTCAAACGAGTTGATGCGCACAAATCCGAAAGTGATAAGGGTCGTCCCAAAAATAACTTGACGTCACAAAAGAATTTTTGTTTTTGTTGAGTCGTCAGATCCTTGATTATGAAATGCCCGCATGTTAATTTGCAATATCCGCAAACCATGGGGTTGATTAATCTTCCTTAGAATTTACTACACCAAGAGTATCGAGGAAATGTTTCGGTAATTTCTTTGTTCTCGAGCACACTTTGGTGAGGATCTTCTAATCGAGACAGATGATCGGCCGCGAGATTCTCGGCTCCTTTTTTTGTCAAGTATTGTGACATCAAATTCTTGTAGGAGGATAATCCAACGAAGCAATATCGACTTAGCGTCAAGTTTAGCAAAGAGGAACTCGATAGGTGAATGATCCGTATACAATATGCTTTTTGTCAAGACGAGATATGGTCGAAATTTCTCAAAATCATACACCACATAAAGTAATTCTTTTTCCATTGTGGTATATTTCATTTGAGCGTCGGTCATCGTCTTACTAGCATAGTGGATATGCAAGAAGTTTTTTACATGGCATTGCCCCCAAAACGGGTAGGTTCCAATTTGGAGAAACAAGAATAGGAGCTACGGTAAGTTTCCTTTTTAGAGTTTCAAAGGCTCGAACACAATCTTCGGAAAAGACGAAAAGAGCGTCTTTCTCAAGAAGGTGTGTCATGGGTCGAGAAATCTTTGAAAAATCTTTATTGAATCGACGATAAAAGCCCGCGTGGCCTAGGAAACTCAAATCTCCCTTAACGGTTTTTGGATGAGGTAATTTTACGATGACGTCTATCTTGGCTTTGTCAACCTCAATCCCTGCTTTCGAGATCTTTTGCCCTAAGACCATTCCTTCTTTACACATGAAATGACATTTTTCCCAACTAAGCACAAGGTTTGTTTCCTCACAACGTTTTAACATTTTCTCTAAGTTGTTGAAACACGACGTGAACAAATTACCAAACACCAAAAAGTCATCCATTAAAACTTCCATCGACTTCTTGATCATATCATGAAAAATAGCCATCATGCACCTTTTAAAGGTTCCCGGTGCATTGCAAAGTCTAAGTGGCATTCTACGATAGGCAAACGTTCCACATGGACTCGTAAACGTAGTTTTCTCTTAATCACGAGGGTCGATAGGGATTTGAAAGTAACTGAAAAACAATCTAAAAAGCAATAGAAATCGTTTCCCGCAAGACGCTCCAACATTTGATCCATGAAGGGAAAGGGAAAATGGTCTTTACGAGTGGCGTCATTAAGTTTTCGATAGTCAATGCACACCCTCCAACCGGTCACAACACGAGTTGGAATTAACTCATTGTCAGCATTAGGCACAACGGTCATTCCTCCCTTTTTAGGGACAAAATGGATTGGGATCACCCAAGGGCTATCAGATATAGGATAAATCATTCCCGCGTCATAAATTTTAAGACTTCCTTTTTGATGACGTCATGAATTTTGGGGTTACCCTTCTTTGACATTGATTGCGATTTTGTAGTCCTCCTCCATTAAAATCTTTTGTGTACAAAATTTTGGGTCAATAACCTTATTGTTAGAAAGTTTCTACGCAATTTCCTCTTTGTGAGCTTTCAAGATTTTTAAAAGTGCGTGTTTATCATCGTTGGAATGATCTTTCGCAATAATAACCGACAACTTGTTAACACCTTCCAAGAATGCGGATTCGAGGTGAGGTGGAAGATCTTTCAATTCAAGGATTGGTGGATCCTTAATTGAATATTTCGGTTCAATACTCATAATTTCCATCGACGGAAAATATGGTAGAATTTGATTGAGAATATCCTCACTAATTGTCACCTCTTCTTCATTTTCGATTTCATTAAAATAAAAACGCCTCCTTTGAATGGAGTGACATTAGGTCTAGAATTAGCAAGGATTGGATCCAAAATATTGGGATTGCCACTAATCGAACTATCAGAAAAACCTAAAACTTCTTGTGAAAATTCATCGCAAACGACATCGAGTAAGTCAATGTGGTTTATGGTCGTGATTGCATAAACATGAGAAGGTGTAGAATTTTGAGTAGCGTTTATAACAAGTTCTTCCTCATTGAATAGTAAAGTAATTTTTCTAGCATGCACATCAATGATCGATTTTGAGGTGTCTAAAAATGGACGACCTAAAATGAGAGGAACTTGAGGATCCATGGGAATGTGTACCACGATAAAGACAACCAGATAGTAGAACTTCCCAAAATTCACAAAACTTCTTCAGCTAGTCCACATGCGAGAATCGTAGAATGATCGGCCATTTCGATACACATTTTTTAAGGAATAAGGTCCGGAAGTGAAAGCAATTTCCACATGGAAAAAGGAATTAATATTAATGCTCGCACCAAGATCGTCCAAGGCAAGGCATCCTTCCATCTATTGAATGTCACATGGAATAAGGAACTTGCAGGGATCACCTACTTTTTTCAGTATTCAGCTAAGAAAAACCGAAGAAAAATTAGATAGCTTTAAAAGCTTCTCCTTATCGTTCATCATACCTTTAAAAGTGGAGGCAAATTGAGGCATGTACAACAAAGCATCGGCTAAACTTATGTCAAAATAAACTTTACGAAACATTTTAATGAAAATCTAGATTTGTTGATTGTTACAATCATGCAATTTTTCCTTGTTTCGTCTCGATGGGTAAGGTAAGGGTGGTGTGGGTTGGGGCATTGGCAATGGCCTTGGAATCTCGGGTTCCAAAATTGGTGAAGGCTCAACCATAGGTGTGGTAACTGGTGGACTTGAAATATGCTCCTTTTCAACCGTCATATCGGGCTCTTTCAATATTTCCTTCTCCTTAGAAGTACTAGAACGAGAAATTGGCTCTTTGAAAGCTTTACCACTTCGTGTAGTAATAACTTTCATCTCTCCCTTCGGGTTTGCGATGGTATTACTAGGAAGACCACCCGGAGAGGAGGATTTACACATTATGGCCTTGAACATGCTAAAAATTTTGTTTTCAAACCTAGTGCAATATTCTTTTTCACTTTTACGATCTTTTTCCGCCCTAAGTAATTCTTGCTTTATTTCATGTTGAGTTTATTCCATCTTTTGTTAATTTACTTGAAGCCTTTGAATAGTACTTTCTACTTTGTTACTATTACTCTTTATTTCATTTGAAAGCTCATTTTTCAAGTCGGTTCTGAAGCTAATCATGTCCCTTGCTAGGTTATCGAACTTAGCATCATTTGCCTTGGCATAATCCATAAACTTATTTGGAAGATCTTTTGTGTGAGCATTTTGAAAACCTTGATTCGAGTTTTGAAAATCACGATTTTGATTTTGCAATTGCCCATTTTTTCCATCATTCCTTTGGCTATAGTTAGCCTTGTTGTAATTACGTTGGTTTCCTTGATAACCACCACCTTGATTGTTGTTTTGATAGTTATTAGCATTTTGATTTTGTGGAGCTTTATTAGGGCGTGAACCTTTGCCGTTTTGGTTGTAAGTTCTCGTGGCTGCAAAGGCACTCGAAGTGTTACCACCGGTTGTAATGCACTCGGAATAATCATGAGTTCCACCACAATACACACAACCTTTCTCAACCGCTTTAACCGTAACGAGAGTGGAAGCTTCTTTAGCTTTCCAATGATCCATTAGAGATGAAAACCTATCAAAAAACCTATTTTTCTCATTTTCTTCATTATGCAAAGCATTCATATTACGTGACGATGAAGACGAAACCATATTGGCAACACTCGGTGTGTTACGAGGGCTATAGACTTTAGACCTATTCTCAATTATCGTTAAAGCTTCATCCGTCATTTTACACAAAAAATTACCACCCGCGGCGGCATTTAGATAATCTCGTTCATGATCATTAAGACCATTGTAAAACGTGTCAATTTGATGCAATTTGGAAAAATCATGGTGTGGAAATTCATGCAACATTTCCTTAAATCTTTCCTAAGCCATTGAAAAACTTTCATTAGGTTTTGTGTGAATCCTGAAATTTCGTTTTTCAAATGCGTAGTCTTAGAGGGCGGGAAAAATTAGTTCAAAAATTTAGACACAAAATCCTTCCACGTCAATATGGAATTTGGTGGTTCTTTCTCGAGCCAAATTTTGGCGGGTCCCTCTAAAGAGTACGGAAAAAGCATCATCTAAAATGCGTCATGTGGAACATCCTTAAACTTTCTAATCGTAGTGAGACGGTTAAGATTCCGTTTGTGATAACAAGGGTTGTCTTTTTCATGTCCGCGAAACTTGTTGGCTTGTAGCATGGACAATAAACCCGTCTTATCTTAATATTATCTGCAAGGATAGCGGGAATCACAATCTATTCTCCAAAACCCTCGGTGGGTGCTAGAAGCAACTCCATCATAGTACGATTAGACATGGGGGCCTTTTGTGCTACAACGGGTTTGACAATTGGAGGATCTTCAATGATAGGAGGACTTTGGGTTCCTTCCTTTTGATTACGACGCTTACGTTGACGTTTTGATTGTGAGCGAGTTAGCATAAACGTAACATAGAACTTGGGGGTGATCAAAGAAGATTCTTTTTGGATTTTTGTGGATTTTCAATTTTTTTATGTTTTTGATTGTTTTTACTTTTTTTGGATTTTCTCGTGAATTAGGTAGACCAAAATCTACAAAATCTCTCCTCGAATCAAGTTCTTGATTAGAGAAGCCTCAAAGAATGAAAGCAATCATGTGAAGTGAAAGCCTTTGATGACTTGAAAATGTTGGGGGAACACCAAAACGTTTAGGAGGGTTCACTAATGAAATCAAGCAAATATATATGATACGTAGATAATACTTTGGTTGGCAAACCCTTAATCGGCCTTCACTTTCTAAGTACGCACAAGCAAGCAGGGGAAACGAGGCGGCGCGAAGCACTTAAGAGCCTTTTTCCCTTAGGTCGTGAAATACAAGCGCTTTATACCCACCTTATAGTTTGTACTTATCGAGATTAAGTTTCTTAAAAGTATTTCTCTATTTTGCCTTTTTTTTCTTTGTTTGAATTTGATACACTGAATAACGACCGGAACGCTCGCTAATGAGGTGTGTTTTCACGCGTATTTGGAGATACTTTGAATTTTTTTGCAACTTAATACAATATAGTACTAATATTGACAAAAAAAACGAACAACGATAATACGTATGATTAGGGTGATAATCACACAATCATATGTATGGCTAATTATATTTATGGCTAATAATAAAAACAAAAAGTTTAGGAAAAAGAGCTATATGTGGTATGTATTAAATGCACGTTTAGGAAAACGTACACTTATGACCCTTTACGAGATCGTTCACAAAGGAGGATTATAGTGTGTGTCCAACTTTGTTGTTTTTTATTAATATTGAGAAGATGCAAAATGGTAAAAAGAAAATGACGGATTACGATTAAACCTAAACTACAACGAAAAGCGCGTTTTCACGTAAAACGAGGCAAAATTAAAAACTTATATAAAAATTTCCAAAAATTCACAATAAATTCCTAAAAATATTATTGTTTACAAATCAAGAAAATTTCTTGTAACTTTTTAAATTAATTAATATTTTATTTTTAGTGCTAATTAAAGCCCTAAAAATAAAATAAATTAACAAAAGCCCAAACTAAGATTTAAAAGTTTGTAAACCTCAAAAATACTTTAACTAAGCTAAAAGGTATGTTTCCAATTTTTTAAACCTATTAAATCTAATTAAATAACTAAAAATAATTTTCAAATTAAAATAAATATTAAAATAATGCAAAAATATTCAAAATTTATAAAAAATCCTAAAAAATGTTGCAAAATAGTATATTTTTCCCTAAGTAATCCAAAAAAGAAAATTAAAAAGCCTGAAAACCTCTAATGGCCTCCAAATGGGCCTAAAGCTAAAACGGTCTAAGCTTAATGGGCTTTTAAGCCCAAAAACCAAAAAGTTCACCAAATAAGCTGGAAAAGCACGATCTCACTTAAAATTTAATTCTAAGAACAAAAGTTTAAAGGCCCAAAGCTGGTTCTAAGCTTATCAGAGCTTAATAAGCAAAAAGTTTTTTCTTAATGGGCCTTTAAGCCCATTAAGCCAAAACTAAATGTCATATGCTGAAATTTAACACACAACCTTCTTTTGAGCTTATAATAACAACTGGAAAATGAAATTTTGAAAAGCTTAAGAAATAAGCCAGAAACTAGAAAAGAACTTTTTCACTAAATGACAAAATAGTCGGGTCCGAGTTCTAGACCACCTCTGGACTTGATTCTTTTTGCAAAAGCTTATAAATGACCTAATTAAGACTTTGGAACAAGAAAATCTCCAATAAGCAAACTAGATTAAGCTAAAGGAACCAATAAGCACTTCGAATAATCCCCAAAAGTTCGTTTTCTAGTAAAACCTTAACCAAATAAGCTACAAACTTCTAGAGCTGGTAATAAGCTAAGAAAAATGAGTTCTATTACAAAAACTAAGTTGTTGAAATTTATAATAAGCTAGAAAATTAGAATAAGCTAAATTGGCCTTGTTTGACCAAAGTCAACAAAAGTCAACTTTTATGAAACTTGAAAAGGTGAACTTGTATAGGCTTGTTACCAATGTTTTAGCAATATTTGACAGCCTTTGAGGTCAAAAGCCAATGAACCAAGCCTAACAGTTGGTTAAGTTGGTTTTAGTACAAATAAGGTGAGCTTATTTGGTGTTTTCTTTGGACACAAATGGCACCCCAATAAGCAGTGGCTTATTGGGAGTCAATATGAACACAAATAACTCAAACACAAACATAATATAACACTCAAATCAATAAGGCAAAAGTTCATGTAGGCAAAGTCATTTTGCTGATATACTTGGCAAATCAGTCAAATTCAATAAGCTTTACAAGCTACAAATAAGCTCCAAACTTGAAAACCATAAATAACACACCTTAACAACCACAATAACTAGTGATGTACCAATTTTCAGCTTAAAACACAAAAACGAGTATGAAATCGGGATCTGATATTGTTGGACTGTTTTTAAGCATACAAGAAGGACATTTGCAAAACACTAGCCTACAACTTCTCAGACCTAAACAAAGACTAACAGCAACTCAAACACAAGCATCTAGCATGGCAGGCACACACAAAGCTTTTATATATGACTCATACTCTTTTAATCCTCTATTCCAAACACTCCTTTACTGAAATTTTCAACAACTTTTCAAAGAATTTTTATGAAAAACACCATAAGGCATACAATTTCCTAACTAATTAAGATCTAAACATACAAAATAACCAAATACAAGCACAAGAAACACAATCATACATCATGAATCATATAAACATATAGTATAACATTTTTGACAAAAAAAGTAACAAGGAGAGAAGTAAAGGATTTTGAACCTCCCTCACTCAAATTCCAAGTGAGGGTCAGGAAAGCTCTCCCAATAAGCTCTATGAGCTTATGGGAGTATCTTGATTGAGATGAAATTCCCTTGACTACATTAGTCAAGGGATAGGGTCTAAAACATACCCTATATGTGTTTTTTGTTGTTTTAATGAAACACAAGACGCAAGAAAAGAAACACAGGTCCAAAAACCTCTACACAAGCTACTTATGAGGTAGCTTATGGAGAGCTTATGGCTAGTAAGCTGTTAGCATAGATAACACAGGGATATGAAACCAAACTTGGTGAGTTATGATAACCTCACAAGCCCTTTGCCAAAGCTCTTATACTCACCACTCCTGGATTTCAACAAATCAGGGAGCTATGATCATACACTAGCCCAAACAAAAGTTAGGCTCTTTTTCAACCAAGGATCTTAAACATAAATTAAAGAAAACTTTTTCTTCCACTTTTAAAACCTTAAAACCTTTTGATACTAGAACCAAAACCTTAAACAAACTTTTATGAAACACTTTTGGAGACGAATTGTAATATGATAACTTTTGTGTATGTGTACTCGTTCGTTCTCGGTATCTAATCGAATTTATCACGGTTTAAAGTGGAATTGCCGTTTTTGGTCACTAAAAGGGGGAGCTTTAGATTATCTATTTTAAAACAAACACGAAAGCTTTAAAGTAAATGACAAAATAACAAACTAAGATGAAAGACTTAAACAAAATAACAAGGAATTAAAGTAATTTAAAACCAAATTGAAAGAAAATTTGAAAATAAAATGAGATAAGCACAATTTAAAATTAAACTAGATAAAAATAGTGGGAAGAAATACACTTTGAAAAACAACTAAGTAAAATAAACTAAGTAATACGATTCGATCACAACCCAGATCGTAACACGCGGTCGTGACCTGGATTGTGACAATCAATCGTACCACTGATCGCACCCTGGATCGTAGTATGGATCGCAACAAGCGATCGCATCCACGATCGCAACCTACGACCGAGGTCTGGATCGTAGTCCCTGATCGCAACCAACGATCTCAACTGATTGATCGCAGCTTGGATCGTAAGTCCCGATCGTAACTTGGATCATAACTTTGATCGCAGTCCACGATCACAACTAGGGATCGCAACAAGTGATCGCAATTAGATCGCAATGAGTGATCGTAGTTTCTGATCGCAAGTAGAAACCCTATGGCATATGCGATCACGAAACTCGATCAGAACACGTAAAACCCTTAGAACTTTACGATGGGATACAAAAGGCAAATAAGCAAAAACGAATAAGCACTTTTTAATAAGAGCTAATCGAAACTTAACCAAATCAATAATGAAAAGAACTAAATAAGCACGAATAAGAAACTTTCAAAACACTAAATAAGCAAAATTTATAAAATAAACTTTAAGAAGATTAAATTTTTAAAAACACTTAAATGGAAATAAGCTAAACACGAAATAAGCTAAAAGCACAAAAAATTGAGGATATCAATCGTATGAAATTGATAAGAACAACAAGATGAGCACTTTAATCAAATAAACACCAAAATGAAACAAGTTACATACTTTGAACCGAATCAAAATCAAGATTAAAACAAGAAAGGTAGAATAAGATAGATTATGAAAATCTTTGAAATTAAACTTAAAGATTAAAGATTCAAAACAAGATTAAAGACTTACATGATAAACTTGAAAGAAAATGGAAGAAATCGAGAGAGAGAAAGTAGAAGCATCTAAGTTCTCTCTAAAAAGAAAATGAACTAAAAAAATGACTAACTCCCTACAATGAAGTTGGGGAGTATTTATAGGAGAGGAGAGGTGTGGTGTGTTGCTTGCTTTCTTTTGTCTTCTCGTCTTTTTAAATAACTCGTCTTTCTCGGCTTTGTCCCGGGATTAGTCGAATGATAACTTGAACTAGTCTTCTAATTTTCTTCTTTTAGTAGACTTGGTTCTTCGACTTCGTTAAAATTCCGTCTTTAGACTTTTTCTTCGATAACTCTTCAGAATAGGCCTTTGACTTTCGTTCTTCTTGCACTTTTGATCTTTTGACTTCGTCTTTTGTCTTTTGCTTCGATAGAAGCCCGTGAAAGCCCGTGTTTTCTTCCTTTTTCATATTTTTGTCATAAAACACAATAAAAACACAAACCACACATAATTATGACTATTACGACATTAAATACACGTTTTGGTCTTGTTTTTATTATAATTAAGTGGTAAAAGGATAAGTGTTTTCACACTTATTAAATCCCCTACACTTGACCATTGCAATGCCCTCATGCAATGCATTAATTTCAAAGCACGATTTACATTTTTATCATAATTAACCTACTTTGTCCTTTATTAAATACTAGACACTTAAGGAAAGTAAAAAGATAGAAAATAACAAAATACTAGAAGGAATAACAAGTAAAGAGATCGAAGACTTACATTAGGGCTTTGGTTGTCATGAATGTTTGTCACCCTCAAGTTCCACGTTCCCCATACCAAGCTTAGAAACGAGATCATTGTTATTATAAGTTAGTAAGCTAACACAAACTCATGTGGCTCAATTATTCTCTTAGACTCCCTTATTCCTAGGTGTATCTCTTATATTTTATTATTGTCTTGAATGATCACGAGGATGCATTGTTGACTTATTTTGATAGTTTATTTAGGCCAAAAATAAAGTAGGACGATTTAATATATAGTTAACTAAAGGACAAAATCTTTTAAAACTGCTTCTCGAAACCTCATAAAGTTCATATCTTGGCATAACTCGCTTCACGATTTGAGACCTTTCTCGGACCGATATTTGGCATTGACTTCATACTTCGAATCTTGAGAGACGTTCTTGAAATAATTGTCTTCTCTTCATAATAGGAATTTCTTCACTTGAAGTTTTTGAGAGATTCTTCATACTTGGACAACGACTTCTCCATTTTTCTCCAATCTTTATTTTGGATTTTGATATACAAAAATCCGCCTCCTTTTAGGACTTGGATCTATTTATCCTGATACCTTGCTAGGGTCTTTTCGGATAGACTTCTCCATGATCTTTAGGGGAGTATTTGCTTTTCGTCGTGTGTCTCGATCCTTCATATTGATTTTTGATAAATGATTCTTCACATCACTTTGGATCTTTAGCAACAAAATGTAGCCCTCATGCCTTGTTAGGGCCTTTTCGGACTCGCCAATCTTCGCATCCCGCTTCAATAAGTTATGCCTTCGCTATGAACTCTAATTAATCCCGAGGAACTTTTAAAGATCTTGTGCTAGAAGCTAAGTAACTTTTCAAATCGTATGACCTTACTTATTGCAATTATATTTATTAACAAGCGATAGGAGAAAAAGCTTATAATTAACTCACATAAATTCATGAAAGACTACCAAACTTATAATTGACTCTATCATCTCTCGTTCTCCATAATTTAAAATTTCAAAGAATGAGACTCGTGGATGCTTAGCCTATTAAATCAAAGTTTTGGGTTTTCAAGTCATTTATAGGATCTTGCATCTTCTTAGACTTTTTCAAATTTAGAATTTACATTTTAAAGTTCTCTTGATAAACGACTTTCTAGGATCAATTATAGGAACTTGCGAAAAGTTCTTGTTCTTAACCCGTGAGAGTTAAGACTTTCGCATTTTAAAGTTCCCTATTTAAAAGCCTAGCAAAACTTGACTTAAACACGTTAAGGATACTAGCTAGAGTAAACTTGGATAAGTAAACTCGGGTTGAGTCAAAAAATTCATGATGGGCCTAATATATCAAAGACATCTAAACTTATTAAAACCATTTTATTTAACTTTATTTTTCTTTTGACTTTATTCTTGAAATGAAATATATACATACGATGCGATCACAAAAGGAAAGAACATAAAAGAAAAATACTACTAGGCCAAAATAGATCAAAAAATTTGAAAAACGTCAAAAAACTAAATTTTCCGGTTAAAATGAGGACAAATTCATGGAAAAGGCCACTTAACTTCGATCGAAGTCCCCCTACACTTGATATAAACATTGTCCTCAATGTTTAAGCATGTGGGAGTAAACTCCCCTATACTTAGGACATTGTGCACTTTGTTTAAATCTTGCTAAGGAAAGGACAACTAAAATGATTTCAATGTCAGCATATAGGATATGAAATATTGAATCACAAGAGTTTAGGATAGAACCGTGAAGACAGTTACACGGGATCACGGGTCGTCAAATATCATCAAAAGTGCTATTTGAAAGCTTGAATCCCTTCACATCATAAGAAAGAAGACAACAAACACCTGTGTAGCTCCCCCTACACTTATTATGAAAACGGGTAAAGGATAGATCATCGGGTTGCCTCCTGAGAAGCGCTTGTTTTTGTTAACCAAGTCACAAGCCTGACTCGACCCAAAATTAAATCAAGGGAAACGTGGTGAGGGATGGAATCATCTCATGAGAGATGTCCTCACCAAAGTATAACTTAACACGTTGGCCATTCACCTTAAAATTTGGCCCATTTGGTTGAGATAGCTCAATGGTGCCATAAGGGAAAATTTTAGCAACGGTGAATGGACCGGACCAACGACTTTTAAGCTTTCCTAGAAAAGATTTTCAACCGAGAGTTAAAGAGTAAAACTTGATCACATATGTGAAACCCTCAATTCTTAATCTTGGAATCATGAATGAGCTTGGTTTTTTCCTTGTAGATCAATGAATTCTCATAAGCCGCATTCCTCAGTTCATTAAGTTCGTTGAGTTGGATTTTCCTAAGATCACCGGCTTTGGTTATATAGAAATTAGCCCATTTCAAGTCCCAATAAGCCTTATGCTCCAACTCAATGGGGAGGTGGCATGCCTTTCCGTACACAAGACGATATGGAGTGCAACCAATAGGTGTCTTATATGCGGTACGAAAAGCCCACAAAGCATCATCTAACTTATCGGTCCATGAGGCACGATGCTCTGCCACAGTACGCTCTAAGATTCGCTTAAGTACATGGTTTGAAATCTCGGCTTGACCATTAGTTTGTGGATGATACGCGGTGGAAAGACGGTGATTGATACCATACTTAGACATGACTCGAGCAAATTGATCATTGCAAAAATGAGTCCCGCGATCACTAATGATAGCACGAGGAACACCGAATCGAGTAAACAATTGTTTCAAAAAGTTCACAACCACCCTCGCATCGTTCGTAGGTAAAGCCTTTGCTTCAACCCATTTAGATATGTAGTCAACGGCTACGAGGATGTACTTGTTCCCTTTAGATGATGGAAATGGCCCCATAAAGTCGATGCCCCATACGTCAAAGATTTCACATTCTTGGTTGAAATTTTGAGGCATCTCATCTTTATATGGGATCTTGCCTTGTCTTTGTCAAGCATCACAATGCTTAACCATTTCATGAGCGTCATGATAAATGGTGGGCCAATAAAATCCGGAGTCGAAAGCTTCCTTTGCGGTATAATAGGACCAAAGTGACCATCGGTGGGTCCTATGTGGCAAGCTTCCAAGATTTGTAAAGATGCGGGCCCGTCAACACACCGACGAAGGATCAAATCAGCACATTGTTTGAAGAGATAAGGGTCGTCCCAATAGTAAGTTTTCACGTCCTTGAAAAATTTCTTCTTTTGTTGGGATGATAACCCTTCGATGAGAACAAAGTCCGCAAACCATGGGGTCTCATCAAGATTGGAGTTAATGGACATCAAGGTCTTAAGGGGAAAAGATTCATTAATCTCTTGATTTAGAAGTTCCCCTTGATAAGGATCCTTGAGTCTACTAAGATGATCCGCGGCTAGGTTTTCCGCTCCCTTTTTATCAGGAATTTCAATTTTGAATTCTTGAAGGAGTAAAACCCAACGAAGAAGTCTTGGTTTAGAATCTTGTTTTGTTAACAAGTACTTCAACGCGGAATGATCGGTGTACACAATGGTGGTGGAAAGGACAAGATAGGGGAGAAATTTTTCAAAAGCATATACAACAGCTAAAAGCTCTTTTTCGATTGTAGTGTAATGCAATTGAGCCCCCGTCATTGTCTTGCTAGCATAATGGATTGGTTGGAAATTTTTGTTAATTCTTTGTCCCAAAACTGCTCCAATAGCAAAATCGCTAGCATCGCACATCATTTCAAAAGGTTACTCCCAATTAGGAGTAACTAAGACCGATGCCTTAGTTAATTTATCCTTAAGAAGATGAAAAGATTCGATACACTCTTTAGAAAAGATAAAAGGAGTATCTTTTTCCAATAGGTGGGTCATCGGGCGAGCTATCTTAGAAAAATCTTGAATGAATCGACGATAAAAATCCGCATGACCAAGAAAACTTCTCACACCCTTCACGGTTGAAGGAGGAGGTAATTTTGCAATCACATCGACTTTAGCACGGTCGACTTCAAGACCGTCTTTGGAAATTTTATGTCCAAGAACAATGCCTTCTTTTACCATGAAACGGCATTTTTCACAATTTAGAACAAGACGAGTGTCTTCACACCGTTTGAGCATACGTTCTAGATTGGAAAGGAAAGATGAGAAAGAATCACCATAGACCGAGAAATCGTTCATAAAGACTTCCATAGTTTCTTCAACCATGTCATGGAATATAGCCATCATACACCTTTGGAAAATCCCAAGAGCATTGCATAAGCCGAAAGGCATTCTTTTGTAAGTAAATGTTCCATAAGGACAAGTGAATGTGGTTTTCTCTTGGTCTTTTGGATCGATAGGAATTTAAAAATACCCATAGAAACCGTCTAAGAAGCAATAGTAGTCATTGCCCGCTAAACGCTCGAGCATTTAATCCATGAAAGGAAGAGGAAAATGATCCTTACGAGTGGCATCATTGAGCTTGCAATAGTCTATGCAAACTATCCAACCGGTGACAAGTCGAGTAGGAATCAACTCGTTGTTTTCATTGGGAACAACAGTTATTCCGCCTTTCTTAGGCACACATGAAAGGAAGAGGAAAATGATCATTCCGGCATCTAGAAGTTTGATAACTTCTTTCTTGATGACGTCATGAATTTTTGGATTAACCCTTCTTTTTCTTTGGATTGCGGGTTTAAAGTCATCTTCCATGAGAATTTTATGAGCAAAAGTTAGGATCAATTCCGCGGATGTCAGAAATTTTCCAAGCAATTGACTTCTTACGTTTTTGAGCGCATCAATAAGTCGAGATTTTTCATCCTCTTTTAAGTCCTTTGCAATGATGACGGGTAACTTCTTATTGTCTTCTAGGAAAACGTATTTCAATATGAGACGGTAAATCCTTAAGTTCAAAATCCGAAGGATTGTCAATGGAAGGATTAGTCAAATTTGGATCATCATTTGTAACTTCCGTAGGAGTAGGTGGAGAAATATGGTCCTCATTGAGAAGTTTCTCAATGGTACGAATGTGTTCATCCCAATCGGAGGGAGAATCGTCATATTTTAAGTCCACATCCCCTAAACTTGCTTCAAAATCTTTCAAAAGAAAGTCACTTTCTCTAAATCGATTCAATGATGGAGCAATAGAAGCTACGTTCTCAACATGAGGTAAAGGAGAGAGACCACTTTTACAAGCGTCTTTGAAATGTTCTTCACAAGCCTCATCAAGTACGTCAATGAAATTAACGTTCTCGTGTTCATAAGGTTGCTTAGAAAGTTTACCCATATTAAAGACGATTTTATCATCCCCGACCCTCATGATCAGTTCACCCGCGGCTACATCAATCAATGTACGCCTGATTCTCAAGAAGGGTCGTCCCACAATTAAGGGAACACGGGGATCCATTTCATAGTCGACAACAACGAAATTGGCAGGGAAAGTGAATTTGTCGACTCCAACGAACACATCCTCGGCTATCCCCACCGGATAAGCAACCGTACAGTTAGCTAACTCCAATGTCAGTCGTGTGGGGACTAGCTCGGGTAGAGATAATTGTTTACAAACGCTTAATGGCATTAAGTTGATACTAGGACCTACATCGGCTAGGGCCATAAAATTCTCTACCATGGGGAAGTTGCAAGGAATGAGAAAGTGACCCGTATCACCAAGTTTGGTTGGTAATTCCCTTAAAAGAACCGCGGAGCAATTCTCATTAAGTTGGGTTTGAGAAATATCAAGAAGTTTTTCCTTATCACTGAGAAGATCTTTGAACATTTTAGCATATTTAGGCATGTGAGTGAGCGCCTTAGAAAAGGAGATGTTGAAATTCAATTGTTTAAACATTTTAAGAAAGTTAGAAACTTGAATATCATCATTTTTCTTCAACTTCTCTTTCCTCAACCTTGAAGGATAAGGTATGTCGGGTTGAGATGAAGGCTTTGGAATGAATTGCTCACTCACATCCTTGGGTGGAGGAGGGGTAGAAGTAGAAAGAGGAGGAATTGGTGAAGGTGGCTCGTTATCCTTTATCACAATCACCGGAGGAGGTTTAGGAATCTCGGGTTCCTTATAACCTTTTTGTTGGAAATTCACTTTATGTGAAGACATTCAAGAATTCCCATTAGTTATCATAGTCACACACGCATAGACTAGACTAGGAAACGCTGTATAGTTTAAGAGTCGTGTGTGACTATATATACCCCTCCAAGGCTTCCAAGGAGGGGTGTTGATTGTGTTTCATTTGTTTCTTTTCATTTCAATACACATTTTCTTAACTTTCACACACAACCTCTCTTTCTCTCAACCCATCCATGGCTTCCACCTACCACCACCCACATAGACCACCAGATTAGCTAAAAGCAAATCCACAATTGGTATCAGAGCATTCTGACAATGGTTTCTACATTGCGATCGAATATTTTGATGAATCTCATTCGATGCATTCCGACGGTTGCATTCCGACGGATGCATTCCGACGGATGCATTCTAACGGATGCATTCCGACGGATACATTCCGATGGATGCATTCCGATGAGGTGTAGAAAAAACATTGCGATGGAAAGCAGTTTAAACATTGCGATACAAGATTAAAACATTGCGATGGAAACTTATTTTACTTGTGATGGGTTTAAAATATAACTTTGAGATGAGTCACGATTTGTTTTCAGAAAACATTGTGATAAGTTTAACCAAAAACAGCATGATAATTTTACCAGTACCACAACTTAAACATATCAATCCAACCTTTTAACTCCTCAAACACCAAATCTAATCCTAACTCCTATCGTCACCTAATCCCCATCGTTTCTTGACTCAAACTTAACAGATTAAACAAATCTCAGATTTATTTCTTTTTCGTGTTTGGACATGCAACCGAGATCTATTAAGATCAAGTACACGAATTAAATATCTCATCAAAGATCTATATCGAAGGATAACCCTCTTTTGATATACGAATATAATGAATGATTGATAACAGTTTATTGTTATAATCATCTCATTCCTTCGCTTTGAAACATGAAAACGAAATCAAAACATTATTTTTACACCTACCCGAGATCATTTTAATTGATCTTGAAGCCGAAAGAGTTTAATCAAAAGGGGGTTTTCATTCATATGCATCATGGATCAAGTTATACAACATGTGTATTGCTTATTCCATGGATTTGATTTATTTCTTTTATTTGATGAAGTGGGTAAGAGGATTCGTGTGAATTAACTGTTTTGAGATGAGTGATTTTGGTGGATGATTAGGTTGAGTAATATTGGGGGCGGAGTGTTTGAGAAGATGATTTTGGGGGGACCGAGGTTTCTATGTTTTAGATTGAGAGGATTCTAGTGAGCGGCTGGTGAAAATGTGTGTGATTAGGGTTAGTCTACCCTAATTATATAGGGATCTCAGATTAATCTTGGGCCGGTTTCATGTTTGGGCTTAGGCCGAATATTGGCACAACTTTAGTCTTAGGCCGAATATTGGCAGTGTTTGGGCTACTGGGATTAAAATGTTGGCTCAATTTTTATAACAAACTCATTCATTCTTATCTGGCACAAGTTTATTATAAACTTTGTGTCAAAGATTATAATTTTGTTATATTAGTCGTATTCGGATACCATAAGGACATAGTGACGAGACAAAATGTGAAAAGTGATGAGACAAAGTGACGTGACAAAAAGACGCAACTAAGTGACAAGTTTTATTTGAGACGAGACCAAGAAAATTGGCTATATTTTTAGTGACTACAAATTTTCGTTTGATCGGGTATAAATTATGTGAAGTTGGAGACGGATTTTTCGAAGACGTGAACTTATTTTATGTTTCAAAGATAACTTGCTCGTGCTTAATCTTAGAATAAAGACTTGTTTATCTGGTTTCCGGGTTCGGGGTGGTTGGTTGATGACTCGGATAACTATCACTTAAAAGGGTTACATTGTTGTACTCAATGTCACGCGCTTAGTCGACGTGGATAATTTCAAGAGGTGATGTGCTTATAGACTTCTTCAGTGATGCATTGGGTACTTAGAGATTTCTCCACCGTTCTTCATTCAACAATTGTGCAAGCTTAAGTCACAAGATCGAGAGATTCTTATTCAGTTTCACGTTTGATGTATCTGGTTCATTCTATCTGTGGTCATCTCAAATTGCTTTCAAGTGGATTGGTAAAGATGGCCATGGAGAGTTTATTAGTAGAGATTTTCGATCAGCAGCTGATTCTCACAAAATATATAATTCATCTTATTTATTATTCTCACGAGATATCAGGTACATGTGCGTACGATTTATTGATGGTTCCGAATTTCGAAACCATCAAGGGGGAAGAAGAAGACACATTGAACGCACAACGAGTACACGTGATGAACTTCATACCTTCTTTTGATTTGAAGACATTCCGGGATGACATTTGTCATAACCACAAAGAAAATCAGTGTTTTAACTCGTGGCGTTATCAATCTCTAAACGGTAAACTACTGATTCGATGTTTAATTGTTTTTATGTTGCAATTATTCATCATCATTATCCTATATGGAGAGATATGCACTTCCGGGACTTAATTGACTCTGGTGCATCTCCGGAAGAAGATATGTGCATTTCCGGGACTTAATTGACTCTAGTGTTACGATAATGGGATAAAGTGTCTACTTCAGTATTTGAGCTTCATACTTGGGATTGGTTTATTTTCTTCAACTATGTGGGGGAAGAAATGTTTTGATTCTTTCTAGTATGCATAACTTGAACTCTTAGGGGGAAGAAAAATTCAGAAGAATTATTCAAGCATGAGAAGAGAAGATGTTGATCTACTTGATGTGCCCCTTACTTTCAATCACTCATAGTAACATTATCATGTTATATGATGGGGTTTGCTTTTTAAATTCCGCTGTGCGCTTAATTATTCTAAGCTTTATTGAAAGCTTTGAAGTTGCTTACGAGGATTGTCGGTTTAGGGGGAAGCTATTTAAAAGCTTCTACGTCAAGTTTATGTGGCATGAATTATGGGGAAGTTAATTCAGAAGCTTCTCCTTAACCAGAAGTATATGTATTACTTAGCTCGTGTCGTTACAATATTTCTACTACAAGTTACTTAAAAGATGAGTCGTTTTGAAGTGAAGACTTGAAGTCAAAGGCCTCAGAAGACATCATCAGCATTGGACGCTTCATGGAAGCTTTTGTTTTTAATCATTATGTACTAGTTAGGAAAAATATTGTAAGGAATTCTACACGTCGTCCCATGAGGGAAGATTGTTGGAAATTCACTTTATGTGACGACATTCAAGAATTCCCATTAGTTATCATAGTCACACACGCATAGACTAGACTAGGGAATGCTGTATAGTCTAAGAGTCGTGTGTGACTATATATACCCCTCCAAGGCTTCCAAGGAGGAGTGTTGATTGTGTTTCATTTGTTTCTTTTCATTTCAATACACATTTTCTTAACTTTCACACACAACCTCTCTTTCTCTCAACTCATCCATGGCTTCTACCTTCCACCACCCATCTAGACCACCTGATTAGCTAAAATCAAATCCACACTTTTCCACTTCGGGTGGTGATTACTTTCATCTCCCCTCTTGGATTAGCAATGGTGTTACTCGAAAGAGAACCCGAAGCAGAGGGTTGATTACTTTGGAAGAAACTCGCCATCATATCCCTTAAGTCATTCGTTTGACTGCTTAAAGAGTTTCGCATGTCATTCCTAAGCGAGGTTCGAAGATCATTCCCTTGTTTAGCCATGTCACCCTTCAAGTTAATAATTTAGCTCTGAAGATTCTTCACCAGCGCGTCATTAGTCTTCATGTAAGTTGCGACTCATGATTAAATGTCGTGGGTTGGATAGAAGGTGGAGCTTGGTATGTAGGTGGTTGATATGTGGAAGGTTGGTAAACTTGATTATTTCCTTGAGGTGGATATGGGTTTGTTTGGGTTTGATATTGATTAGAAGCTCGAGGTTAGTTTTGATTGTTGCGATTGAAGTTGTTTTGGTTTTGAGGAGGAAAACCGGGTGGTGAAAGAAAATTGTTGGAACGATAACTTAGCAAATTGCGGTCACCTTGAGAACGTGCTTGATAGCCTCTCGTGGAAAAGTTACCGTTAGCCGCATACACGTTTTCCGGATTTTCATGAGTCGAAGGACAATCGGTGTATGAATGAGCACCGCCACAAGTCTCACAAGAAAGTGCTACAGCTTTAACTTGTTGAATTTGGTTCGTAGCCATTGTTAAGAAATTTTTGTTCATCTCGGCTAATTGGCGGGTGATTTGGGTGAGTTCGGTTATCTCGGGGTTTGATGAAGTAGAAGAAACATTTACCCTTGGATTATTTCTTGAAGATGCGGCTGAATCCCAATTTTCGTGATGAGTGGTCATGTTCTCTATAAGCTCTCTACACTCCTCAGGTCTTCTTTTCATAAATGTACCACCGACGGCTTCATTAATCGTATCATGATCACGAAAAGTTAAACAAATGTAGAAAGTATTAATTAAAGTGACGGGGAGCATATTATGGTTAGTACAACGATCGATCAAGATTTTATAACGTTCCCAAGCATCAAAAAGCGACTCATCAGTTTCTTGAGTGAAACCACTGATTTGATTACGAAGACTAGTTACCATCGATGGTGGAAAATATCTTGACAAAATTTTTTGAGTCATCTCGTCCCATGTATGAATTGAGTTTTTAGGAAGACGATCAAACCATTTTTCGGCATGGTGGGATAAAGTGTGTGGAAAAAGATGAAGGCGAAGAAAATCCATAGAAACACCGGGCAATTTCATGCTTTGAGTGACGGTTATGAATTTATCGAGGTGTTTGTTGGCATCATAGTCCGGTAATCCGCGAAATGGACAAGCATTTTGAACTTGTTGGATCATGTGATGCTTCAAAGAAAATTCGGGAGCCGTGATTTGCATCGACGCAATCGGTCCTCCACGTCCATTCATAGTTGGTTGGCATAACTCCTCCATCGTACGAAGGTCGGGTTGAGGGTCATGGTTGTTATTATTATTAACGGGGTGTGGTGGGTTGTTGTTATTATTATTATGCACACCCGCCATATCTAGATCTCTACGAGTCTCGGGCTCAAGATAAGACGAAGATCGAGTATGCATACACTAAAAATGAAATACAATATTTTTGATTTTTTATCTTTTTTATTTTTATTTTTTTTTGGATTTTTGAAAATTTTATATTTTTTTAGGATTTTTTTTTTGAAAATTTTTATGCTTGAAAATAACGTTCCCAAAAGAACGGATCCCAAAATCCAATTTTTCTCACTAAAAACCGTTAATCTTTACGAAAAGAGCCGGAAACGGTGACATTTTAATATGATAACTTTTATGTATGTGTACTCGTTCGTTCAAAGTATCTAATGGAATTGATCACGGTTTAAAGTGGAATTGTCGTTTTTGGTCACTAAAAGGGGGAGCTTTAGATTATCTATTTTAAAACAAACACGAAAGCTTTTAAGTAAATGACAAAATAACAAACTAAGATGAAAGACTTAAACGAAATAACAAGGGAATTAAAGTAATTTAAAACTAAACTAAAAGTAAATTTGAAAATAAAATGAGATAAGACAATTTAAAATTAAACTAGATAAATGTGGTGGGAAAAAAATACACTTTGAAAAACAACTAAGTAAAATAAAACAAAGTAATACGATCCGGTCACAACCTAGATCGTAACACGGGGTCGTGACCTGGATTGTGACAACCAATCGTACCACCGATCGCACCCTGGATCGTAGTATGGATCGCAACAAGTGATCGCATCCACAATCGCAACCTACGATGGATGTGTGGATCGTAGTCCCCGATCGCAACCAACGATCTCAACTGATTGATTGCAGCTTGGATCGTAAGTCCCGATCGTAACATGGATCGTATTAGACGATCGTAATTTGATCGCAGTCCACGATCACAACTAGGGATCGCAACCAGCGATCGCAATTAGATCGCAATGAGTGATAGCAGTTTCTGATCGCAAGTAGAAACCCTAAGGCTTATGCGATCACGAAACTCGATCGGAACACGTAAACAACTTAGAACTTTACGATGGGTTACAAAAGGAAAATAAGCAAAACCGAATAAGCACTTTTTAATAAGCACTAACCGAAACTTAACCAAATCAATAATGAAAAGAACTAAATAAGCACGAATAAGAAACTTTCAAAACAGTAAATAAGCAAAATTTATAAAATAAACTTTAAGAAGATTAAATTTTTAAAAACACTTAAATAGAAATAAGCTAAACACAAAATAAGCTAAAAGCACAAGAAGTTGAGGATATCAATCGTATGAAATTTGATAAGAACAACAAGATGAGCACTTTAATCAAATAAACACCAAAATGAAACAAGTTACATACTTTGAACCGAATCAAAATTAAGATTAAAACAGGAAAGGTAGATAAGATAGATTATGAAAAGCTTTGAAATTAATCTTAAAGATTAAAGATTCAAAACAAGATTAAAGACTGATAGGTGTGAAAACACCCATCCTTTTACCACTTATTTCTGGCTAAAACAAGACCAGAACACGTATTTAATTGTTTGGAATTAGGCGTGGTTTTTGTGTTTATTGTGTTTTCAGAGTCAACCAGATGAATATTGAAGAAAACATGGGATTGCACGGGTTTTATCGAAGAAAAAGACTCAAGACGAAGTCTATTGTCCAAGAGATGCAAAAGATTTGAAGTCATTGTGCCTATTTAAAGATTTATCGAAGAATAGAGCCAAAGATGGAAGATTCATATATGTCGAAGAACTCAAGTCTATTAAACAAAAGATTATAAGACGAGTTGGAATTATTCACCGGCACTTCTCAAAATCCAAAGTCGGAAACGTTATATTGAAAGAAACGTAAAGACTAAAGAAGGAAGAAGAAAAGAAGCCCAAACAAAAGCCCATTCACAAAGCCCACATCACACGCCTATATATATGATTCTACTTCACAAATTTGGAGCATTGAGTTAGTCTTAGTTTTAGTTTTTCATTTCTCTAGTTTTAGAGAGAGAAAGTTCCAAACTTTCTCTCACTAGATTTTTCTTTGTTTTCATCTTTCAAAATTTAAGCTTTTCATTAATCTTTGTACTTTGAGTTATTATAATTAAAAGTTTAAGTTTAAGTTTGTGTTCGTCAATCTTCTTCTTCATTTCTTGGTTTCACTTTGCTTTTGATCCGAAAACCATAATCCATACGGATTGATTTCGTTTGGTGTTTAAAGGTTGAAAGGGTAGTCTTTTTACTCCTTGTTAAGCTCTTACGTGTATAGGGCTCTTAATTCTTAGTAGCTTATTTCAAGTTTAGCTTATTACTTTTCGGATTTCATAAGGGTTTTAATCATTTTTAAGTTCGTTTCATACGGTTTATAATTATTTACGTTTTACAAGTTGTCAAATTTAAGCTTTTTAAGTCATTTAAGTTTCGGATTACTTAGCTTATTGATTTTGCTTATTGAGTTTTTTTAAGTTTCCACCAATTTCGGAACAAAATTGCTCCCATCGCAATCCAAGGGTTTTTATACATTCCGACGGGTACTTATTTTTTATCGCAATAACCCTCAAGGGTTCTACTTTGCGATCGGGTAGTAATTCCCCCTTATTCTGATATGGATTGCGATCGCTTATTGCGATCGCACACTCCGACGGGACTAAGGTCCTTTTTAAGTCGAAACTCTGGCCAATTTTTATTTACAACATTCCGATCTAGAACTTTCCGATAGCTACATTCCGATAGAACTGCATTTCGATAGACCATATTCCGACAGCTTTGATTTTTAGTATTCCGATGGTGACTTACATGAACATTCCGATGGACTCCACTTTGACATTCCGATGGGTTGTTTTAGTTATATTCCGATGCTTATGTCTTTGATGCATTCTGATAGAAATAATTTTCAATATTCCGATAGAACAAGTTTTTAAGTATTAGTTCAATTAAGTTTTCAAAGTATTTGTCTAATCTTTTCTTCACGTTTTCAAGCATTCAAATTTTAACTCGTCAGTTCAGTTCAATCTTGCAAAGCTTATAATTTACTCAACGCCACTTACATTTATTTGCTTTCAGTTCGAAATAGATAAACTAACCAACACCTTTTTATTAACCAAGAACAAATCATTCCACTTAGAGCTGAGATCAATTCAAGGGGATACCGAGAACTAAATCCGAACCATAGCAAAATCACTTGTATCAAATGGCGCCGCTGCCGGCTCTTCTCGTTAAGATCAACAGTTTTTTGTGAGAACTTGGATTTTGGGATCCGTTCACCGTGAACGTTACTTTTTCATAAAAAATTTCAAAAACCCTAAAAAAATATAAAATTTTCAAAAATCCTAAAAATTAAAAAACATAAAAACCAAAAATATTTTTTCTTTGTTTTTGCCTTGTTAGTTCTTTTGCAGGTGCATGCGTACACGATCAACGTCTTATCAAGAGCCCGAGCCTCTCTAAGACTTAGACATGGCCGGTGTACAAAATAACAACAATAACCCACCTCTCAACAATAATAATAACAACAACAATAACAACCCACCTCTCAACAACAATCATAACAACAACAATGAGCCTCTACCGGATAATCGCACGATGATTGAACTTCTGCAAGCACATGTAGATGGCAACAACGATCCAATTGTCAAACCTGCGTTTGCATCCAACAACTTTGAGCTCAAATCCGGTTTTATACAGATGGTCTCTGCTCAACCATTCTTGGGGCGTACCATTGATGATCCACATGACCACATTAAGAGATTCTTGCAACTCACTAATACGGTCAATTTCAATGGTGTTCCACAAGAGGTAATCCATTTACAACTTTTTCCCTTTTGTTTAGAGGGACAAGCCCGGCATTGGCTTGCTAAGGAACCACCACAGAGTATTCTTACGTGGACGGATTTGGAGACCAAGTTTATCAACTACTTTTTCCCACCCTCTCGTACTACCGCTTTGCGGAATGAAATCATTAATTTTGAACAAAAGTACGATGAGTCTTTTAGTGAATCTTAGGACCGTTTCAAAGATCTTTTAAGAAAATGCCCACAACATGGTTTTACCAAAGTGCACCAAATTAATACTTTTTATAATGGTTTAAGCATGAATGACCAAGATTCACTAAACAGTGCCTCGGGGGGTAATCTTTTGGCTAACACTTCCAATGCTGCTTGGGATGTCATTGAGAATAAGTCTCGTGTGCAAACCAAGAGTGTTCGGACCAATGTCGCTAGTGCTAGTACTAGTGACAGCGACAAGCGAATTGAAAAAATCACTGCGCTTCTTGAATCGCTTGCTACCCAAACCGCCAGCAACACCAACAGCATCAATGCCAAAAACGCTCAAGTCAATGCTGTCAGCCAACCATGTGAAATATGAGGGGGTCCTCACTCTTACACCACTTGTACCGCCACCCAAGACTACCCTTCTGAGAATGTGAATGTAGCATACGGTACCTATCCTCAACCCGCTTATCAAGCTCGTCCTCAAGGTGACCGCAAACTGCTTAGCTACCGCTCCAACAACTATCTCTCACCACCCGGTTTTACTCCTAACAACCTAAACTAACAACAAAACCTCAACCGCCCTCCTCAACAACAACAACAATCTCGTGGACCATACATACCACCTCACAAACAACAAAATCCACCTCAAAGAAACAACCAAGTTTACCAGCAACCTGCTTATCAACCACCCGCATACAATGCTCCTTCCAACCAACCCATCGCATTACACCAAGACATTGGAACCTACATGAGGACTAATGATGTGATCGTGGACAATCTCCAACATGAAGTGCGCAACTTGAAAGCAGACCTGGTGAAACAAGGGAACGATCTGAGAGCTGACATGAGAAACACTTTGGATAGTCAAACGAATGACTTAAAGAACATGATGGCTAGTTTCTTCCAAGGTAATCAACCCTCTTCTTCGGGTACTCTTCCAAGTAACACCGTTGCGAATCCAAGAGGGGAGATGAAAGCAATCACCACTCGCAGTGGCAAAGGTACCAAGGAACCCGAGCTTCCTATACCTCCACCGGTGATTGTGACTCAGGAGAACGAGTCACCTGCTCCTATCCATCATCCTTCTCCTTCCCCAATTTCTCCGCCTCTTACTTCTACCCCTCCTCCACCCAAGGATGTGAGTGATCCTTCGATCCCAAAGCCTTCCTCTTCTTCTGATATACCTTATCCATCTAGGTTGAGGAAAGAGAAGCTCAAAATCAAGGATGATATTCAGGTTTCGAACTTTCTCAAAATGTTTAAACAATTGAATTTCAACATCTCCTTCGCTGAGGCTCTCGCTCACATGCCCAAGTATGCGAAAATGTTCAAAGATCTTCTTAGCGACAAGGAGAAGCTTCTTGATATTGCTAACACCCAACTTAATGAGAATTGCTCTACAGTACTCTTAAGGAAATTGCCAACCAAGCTTGGTGATCCGGGTCGTTTCTTAATCCCTTGTAACTTCCCGGGAGTAGAGAATTGCATGGCCCTAGCCGATCTAGGTGCCAGTATTAATCTAATGCCTCTAAGCGTTTGGAAGAAATTATCTCTCCCTGAGCTAGTCCCCACCAAAATGACTTTGGAATTAGCTAACCGTACGGTTGCTTATCCAGTGGGGATAGCCGAAGACGTCTTTGTAGGAGTCGACAAATTCACTTTTCCTGCCGATTTCCTTGTCGTTGACTACGACATGGACCCTCGTGTGCCACTGATCGTTGGTCGTCCATTCTTGAGGACCAGCCGCACTCTCATCGATGTTGAAGCCGGTGAGCTTATCATGAGAGTGGGCGATGATAAAATCGTCTTCAACATGGGAAAGTTGTCTAAACAACCTTATTCATACGAGAGTGTTAATTGTATTGACGTTCTGGATGAGGCTTGTGAAGAACACTTTATTGATGCTTGTAAAAATATTCCTACCTCTCTTCCCAATGTTGAGACCGTTTCCTCTATTGATTCATCACTGTCTCTATTTGGAGAAAGTGATTTCTATTGGAAAGATCTTGAAGCCACCATGGGAGATGTGAACTTAGCAAATGACGATTCTCCCACCGATTGGGATGAAGACATGCATTTCTTTGAAAACCTTCTCAAAGAAGACAATATTTCTCCACCATCTCCCACGGTTATTGCTATCGATGCTCCGACTTTGAAAACGCCTCCCATCGAAAATCCTCCAGATTTAGAAATAAAGGGGTTGCCGCCCCATCTCGAGTACGTGTTCCTTGAAGAAAACAAGAAGTCGCCTGTCATCATCGCGAAGGACTTGAAAGAAGAAGAAAAATCTCGCCTCATCGCCGTGCTTAAAGATCATAAGAAGGCAATTGCTTGGAAAATTTCCGATATCCGTGGAATTGATCCGAACTTTTGTACTCACATATTTCTCATGGAAGATGACTTTAAACCCGCAATCTAGAGCCAAAGAAGGGTTAATCCTAAAATTCATGACGTCATCAAACAAGAGGTTATCAAACTTCTTGATGCCGGCTTGATTTACCCTATTCCGGATTCGCCGTGGGTAAGTCCCGTCCATTGTGTGCTCAAGAAGGGCGGAATAACCGTTGTTCCCAATGAACACAACGATTTGATTCCCACTCGTCTCGTTACTGGGTGGAGAGTTTGTATTGATTATCGCAACCTCAATGATGCCACGAGAAAAGACCACTTTCCTCTTCCCTTCATGGATCAAATGCTCGAGCGTCTAGCTGGTAATGACTATTACTGCTTCTTAGACGGTTTCTCCGGGTATTTTCAAATTCCCATCGATCCCAAGGACCAAGAAAAGACCACATTCACTTGTCCCTATGGAACATTTGCTTACAAGCGCATGCCTTTTGGTTTATGTAATGCTCCTGGGACGTTCCAAAGGTGTATGATGGCTATCTTCCATGACATGGTGGAAGACACTATGGAAGTATTCATGGATGATTTCTCGGTTTATGGCGATTCTTTCTCTGATTGCCTTGCCAATTTAGAACGTATGCTGAAGCGGTGTGAAGACACTCACCTTGTTCTTAATTGTGAAAAATGCCATTTCATGGTAAAAGAGGGCATCGTGCTAGGACACAAAATCTCCAAAGCCGGTCTCGAAGTAGACCGTGCTAAAGTCGATGTTATCGATAAGTTGCCTCCACCTTCAACCGTGAAGGGTGTGAGAAGTTTCCTTGGTCATGCGGGCTTCTACCGTCGATTCATCAAAGATTTTTCTCAAATCGCTCGCCCGATGACCCACCTCTTGGAAAAAGATACTCCTTTTATCTTTTCCAAAGAGTGTCTTGAAGCCTTCAACTTGCTCAAGGATAAGCTAACTAAGGCACCCGTCTTGGTTACCCCTAATTGGGAGCTGTCATTCGAGTTGATGTGCGATGCTAGCGACTTTGCTATTGGTGCGGTTTTGGGCCAAAGAGTGAATAAACACTTCCAACCAATCCACTATGCTAGCAAGACAATGACGGGGGCTCAATTGCATTATACGACAACCGAAAAAGAGCTTTTAGCTGTTGTCTATGCTTTTGAAAAGTTCCGCCCCTATCTTGTCCTTTCCACCACAATCGTTTACACCGATCATTCCGCGTTGAAGTACTTGTTGACTAAGAAAGATTCCAAACCAAGACTTCTTCGCTGGGTTTTGCTACTCCAATAATTTAAAATCGAAATTCGCGATAAAAAAGGAGCTGAAAACCTAGCCGCGGATCATCTCAGTAGACTTGAGGATCCTTACCAAGGGGATCATCCGAACAAAGAAATCAATGATTCTTTTCCATTGGAGACCTTAATGTCTATCAACTCGACTGCTGATGAAACCCCGTGGTTTGCGGACATTGCAAACTACTTGGCGGGTGGAATTCTCGTTGACGGGTTAACATCCCAGAAAAAGAAGAAGTTCTTTAACGACATTAAGACTTACTTTTGGGATGACCCGTATCTATTCAAACAATGTGCTGACTTTATTATTCGCCGATGTGTTGATGGACCGGCAGCTTTAGAAATCCTTGACGCTTGCCATAAAGGACCCACCGGTGGTCACTTTGGTCCCAACTACACCGCCAAAAAAGTGTTTGAATCGGGATTTTATTGGCCCACCATTTACCGTGATGCTCACGAGATGGTTAAACATTGTGATGCTTGCAAAAAACAAGGAAAGATCACACATAAAGACGAGATGCCTCAGAATTTCATACAAGAATGTGAAATCATTGATGTTTGGGGTATCGACTTTATGGGGCCATTCCCTTCATCTAAAGGAAACAAATACATCCTTGTAGCCGTTGACTACGTTTCAAAGTGGGTTGAAGCCAAAGCTTTACCCACTAATGACGCAAGGGTGGTTTGTAACTTTTTGAAATCGCTATTCGCTAGATTCGGTGTGCCTCGTGCTATTATTAGTGATCGCGGGACTCATTTTTGCAACGACCAATTTGCTAGAGTCATGGATAAGTATGGCGTAAATCATCGTCTTTCCACCGCTTACCACCCACAAACTAATGGCCAGGCTGAAATATCCAACCGAGGATTAAAGCGAATTCTCGAAAGAACCGTGGGAGAGCATCGTGCCTCATGGGCTGATAAACTTGATGATGCTTTGTGGGCTTTTCGTACCGCATACAAGACTCCGATTGGTTGTACACCATATCGTCTCGTGTACGGGAAAGCATGCCACCTCCCCATTGAGTTGGAGCACAAGGCTTATTGGGCCTTGAAGTGGGCTTATTTTGATATCAACAAAGCCGGTGACCTACGTAAGATCCAACTCAATGAGCTGAGTGAACTCCGTAATGAGGCTTATGAAAATTCTTTGATCTATAAGGAGAAGACTAAGCTCATTCACGACTCTAAGATTAAAAACCGAGAGTTCCAAGTTGGAGACAAAGTTTTACTATTTAACTCTCGGTTGAAAATCTTTTCGGGCAAGCTGAAATCTCGTTGGTCCGGCCCATTCACCATTGCCCAAATTTTTCCATATGGTACTCTCGAGCTCGCTCAACCTAATGGACCAAATTTTAAGGTGAATGGCCAACGAGTGAAGTTGTACTTTGGTGAGGACATCTCTCAGGAGATGATTCCATCCCTCACCACGTTCCCCATGAACTAATTTTGGGTCGAGTCAGGCTCGTGACTCGGTTATCAAAAACAAGCGCTCCTCGGGAGGCAACCCGAGTATCTATCCTTTTATGTTTTAACCTCCTAAGTGTAGGGGGGCCTATATAGGTGTTTGTATTTGTGTGGTGATGTGATTACAGGGATAAGTGCACTCTTGGAATCTCTGAAGAACCGTGCTCCCGTGTTATCCGAAATCCGGTTCTATCTCTCAACTATCGTGATTCAATTTTCTTCATACTCACATTTGATATTGATCACTTTAGTCGTCTCTTTCTTAACTTAAGTTAACCAACGTGCACAATGTCATAAGTGTAGGGGAGACTTTTCCCACATGCTTAAACATTGAGGACAATGTTTATCTTAAGTGTAGGGGGGACTTCTATCGAAGTTTTAAGTGGACTTTTCCATGAAAATGCCTTCATTTAACCGGAAAATCATAGTTTTCAACATTTTTAAAATTTTTTATTAACTTTGGCCGTTTAGTCGTAATTTTTAAATTTTTATCGTTGCTTGCATATGTATATACCCCGCAATAAAGTCAAAAATATTAATAAAGTGGTGTAGCTAGTTAAGAAGACTTTGACATATTAGGCCCGTTGCGATTATTTTGACTCAACCCGAATAGACTTATCCAAGTTTATTCTAGCTAGTATCCTTAACCATGTAGACCTTAATTGGTTTATTAGGCTAAGTATCCACGAGTCTCTTTACTTGAGATTTTAAATTATGGAGAACGAGAAATGATAGAGTCAATTATAAGTCAGTATTCTTGCACAAGCTCACTTGGTGTAATTATTTGCCTATTCTCCCATCACTTGCTAATAACTTATCTGCAATAAGTAACGTCGTACGATTTGAAAAGTTACTTAGCTTCTAGCCCAAGATCGTTTAAAAGTTGCTCGGTAATGATAAGAGTTCATAGCCAAGGCATAACTTATGAAGCAAGGCGCGAATATTGGCGAGTCTAAAAAGGCCCTAACAAGGCATGAGGATTCAATCTTATTGCTAAAGATCCAAGGTGATGTGAAAAGCATTATTCCCAAAATCAATATGAAGGATCAAGACTCACGAGAAAAGCAATTATCTCCCATAAAGATCATGGAGAAGTCTATCCGAAAAGACCCTAACAAGGTATGAGGATAAATAGATCCAAGTCCGAAAAGGAGGCGGATCGTTGTATCTCAAAATCCCAATTAGCGATTGAAGAAATAATCATGAAGTCGTGGTCAACAAAGTTGGAGTACCCCTCAAAAGTCTCCAAGTGAAGAAACTCTATTAACGAAGAGAAGACCATTATCTCAAGAACGTCTCTCGAAGATATGAAGTATGAAGTACATGCCAAGTATCGGCCCGAGAAAGGTCTCAAATCGTGAAACGAGTTATGCCAAGATATGAACTTTTTGATATCCCGAGAAGCAGTTTTAAGAGATTTTGTCCTTTAGCTAACTATTGATCAAATCGTCATACTTTGCTTTCAGCCTAAATAAACTATCGAAATAAGTCCAAAAATGCATCTTCATGATCATTCTAAGACAAAAATAAAATATAAGAGATACACCTAGGGATAAGGGAGTTTAAGCATCTAATTAAGCCATGTGTGTAAGTGTTTGATATGCTAACTTATAATAACAATGATCTCGTTTTTAAGCTTAGTTTGGGGAACGTAAAACTTGAGGGTGATAAATCGTCGCAGCTCCGAAGCCCTAATGTAAGTCCTTGATCTCTTTACAAGTTATTTCCATATAGCTATTTTCAAAAAAAAATGGTTTTCTATCCTTTTGTTTCCTTAATGTTTTAATTTCTCTTAGTACTTTAATTTTTGTTTTTTGTTTAGTAGTATGTTAATAAGGCCAAGGTTGGTTGATTATGAGAAAAGTGTAAAATTGCTTTATCACTAAGCATTGCATGAGGGCATGACAATGGTTAAGTGTAGGGGATTTGATAGGTGTGAAAACACCCATCCTTTTACCACTTATTTCTGGCTAAAACAAGACCAAAACACGTATTTAATATCATTTGTTTGGAATTATGCGTGGTTTTTGTGTTTATTTTGTTTTCAGAGTCAACCGGATGAATATTGAAGAAAACATGGGATTGCACGGGTTTTATCGAAGAAAAAGACTCAAGACGAAGTCTATTGTCCAAGAGATGCAAAAGATTTGAAGTCATTGTGCCTATTTAAAGATTTTTCGAAGAATAGAGCCAAAGATGGAAGATTCATATATGTCGAAGAACTCGAGTCTATTAAACAAAAGATTATAAGACGAGTTGGAATTATTCACCGGCACTTCTCAAAATCCAAAGTCGGAAACGTTAATTTGAAAGAAACGTAGAGACTAAAGAAGGAAGAAGAAAAGAAGCCCAAACAAAAGCCCATTCACAAAGCCCACATCACACGCCTATATATATGATTCTACTTCACAAATTTGGAGCACTGAGTTAGTCTTAGTTTTAGTTTTTCATTTCTCTAGTTTTAGAGAGAGAAAGTTCCAAACTTTCTCTCACTAGATTTTTCTTTGTTTTCATCTTTCAAAATTTAAGCTTTTCATTAATCTTTGTACTTTGAGTTCTTTTAATTAAAAGTTTAAGTTTAAGTTTGTGTTCGTCAATCTTCTTCTTCATTTCTTGGTTTCACTTTGCTTTTGATCCGAAAACCATAATCCATACGGACTGATTTCGTTTGGTGTTTAAAGGTTGAAAGGGTAGTCTTTTTACTCCTTGTTAAGCTCTTACGTGTATAGGCTATAAGCTCTTAATGCTTAGAAGCTTATTTCAAGTTTAGCTTATTACTTTTCGGATTTCATAAGGGTTTTAATCATTTTTAAGTTCGTTTCATATGGTTTATAATTGTTTACGTTTTACAAGTTGTCGAATTTAAGCTTTTTAAGTCATTTAAGTTTCGGATTACTTAGCTTATTGATTTTTCTTATTGAGTTTTTTTAAGTTGCCACCAATTTCGGAACAAAATTGCTCCCATCGCAATCCAAGGGTTTTTATACATTCCGACGGGTACTTATTTTTTATCGCAATAACCCTCAAGGGTTCTACTTTGCGATCGGGTAGTAATTCCCCCTTATTCCGATCTGGATTGCGATCGCACACTCCGACGGGACTAAGGTCCTTTTAAAGTCGAAACTCTGGCCAATTTTTATTTACAACATTCCGATCTAGAACTTTCCGATAGCTACATTCTGATAGAACTGCATTTCGATAGACCATATTCTGACAGCTTTGATTTTTAGTATTCCGATGGTGACATACATGAACATTCCGATGGACTCCACTTTGACATTCCGATGGGTTGTTTTAGTTATATTCCGATGCTTATGTCTTTGATGCATTCCGATAGAAATAATTTTCAATATTATGATAGAATAAGTTTTTAAGTATTAGTTCAATTAAGTTTTCAAAGTATTTGTCTAATCTTTTCTTCACGTTTTCAAGCATTCAGTTTTTAACTCGTCAATTCAGTTTAATCTTTCAAAGGTTATAATTTACTTAACGCCACTTAAATTTATTTGCTTTCAGTTCGAAATAGATAAACTAACCAACACCTTTTTATTAACCAAGAACAAATCATTCCACTTAGAGCTGAGATCAATTCGAGGGGATACCGAGAACTAAATCCGAACCATAGCAAAATCACTTGTATCAAAGACTTACATGATTAACTTGAAAGAAAATGAAAGAAATCTGGAGAGAGAAAGTAGAAGCATCTACCCCTACTTCTCTCTAAAAAAATGACTAACTCCCTACAATGAAGTTGTAAGGGAGTATTTATAGGAGAGGAGAGGTGTGTTGTGTTGCTTGCTTTCTTTTGTCTTCTCGGCTTTTTAAATAACTCGTCTTTCTCGACATTGTCTCGGGATTAGTCGAATGATAACTTGAACTAGTCTTCTAATTTTCTTCTTTTAGTAGACTTGGTTCTTCGACTTCGTTAAACTTCCGTCTTTAGACTTTTTCTTCGATAAATCTTCAGAATAGGACTTTGACTTCCGTTCTTCTTGCACTTTTGATCTTTTGACTTCGTATTTTGTCTTTTTCTTCGATAGAAGCCCGTGAAAGCCCGTGTTTTCTTCCTTTTTCATATTTTTGTCCTAAAACACAATAAAAACACAAACCACGTATAATTCCGACTTTTACGACATTAAATACACGTTTTGGTCTTGTTTTTATTATAATTAAGTGGTAAAAGGATAAGTGTTTTCACACTTTTTAGATTGTAACAAGTAACATAAACATAAGCCACAACAATTTAAGCAATCAACAACTTATACCAACTTCTTTTCACCTTGTAAGAAAAGGAATTACAAAAGCTTTTTCTAAGTCTCAAATATTGCACTCAAACAAAAAAATAGTAAATTGGAACTCCGAGTTTATTACACCCAATACCAACTTTACATTAAATCAAAGAAAAAGGAATTACAAGGCTTTGGAAAAAACTGAGAACCAGAGCTTCTCATGTGTTTAGAGCTTCTTAAATACTACTAACAGGACATTCTAGTACTAAGAAAACAATGTAAACCCTAGCTAGTGAATTCCAAATTTGCCTTTGTCGAATCTTTGAATTTTGAATGCCATGTGAAGATTCTGGACTGTTGCTTGGTGTTAGCTGTTGTGAAATGATCAAGGGCCTCCATTTTATGTGGGGTTCAAGTAATTTGATCATATACGTTCTTTGTATCTGCCAAAAGCTTTCAACCCATGTGAAGTGGGGCAGGGGAGGTCACGGGAAAGCAACATGGTGATGTGGTAGATGATTAGTGAGTGGTTTTGTGTTAGGAAAATGGTTAATCTTTAATCTGGAAAAGATTAACAAAAATCCCTTTGTTTTGAGAAAATTAGCGATTAGGGTTTATTTTTTATTAGGTGTATGTTTGATCGAGTTTCGGATTAACAATATATGTTTGGCGTCATATTAAACGATTAATTAATCGTTTGAAAAGTGGTTAGTGGAAGGTGATGTGGAGGGTGTGTTGACAGGTTTGCGGTGAGGTGGAAAATGGTGAGTGGTGGAAGAGGTTTTGATGTTTCACGGTTTTAGCCCCTCATCTCTTATGAAACCTTCACATAATTCTTGGCCCATTTTCTTTCTATTTCCTTTGAAAACAACTTTGGGCACCTTGTTATTTTTGGCACATGATTTTCCATAACTTTGATCAAGGACCTTTTATGCAATAAATGCATTCTTCAAGGGCTAAATATGACTATTCTTTAAACTTTAAGGACCAATCTTGTATATAAGAGTTTTACAGGGGTCTAAAGTGACAAGTCTTCATACTTGAGGGACGATTCTTGACAATCTTCAACTCTTCAAGAACTTTTTTGGAAATTCATAACTTGGGCCTGGTTCTTTGTGCGACCTCGTTTCCCGTGTTTGTTTTTTCTTGATTCTTGTGATCTTTTTGTATTTTTCATGATATCCATACCTAAAACACACAATGAGCAAACACAAGTATATTTAATGGTATTTTATGACATTTTGTACATTTGAAGCCCGATTTTGACGATGAGACTATGTATAATTCAGTCTCATCAAATGTAGAGAACATTTCTGACATAGGGGAAGTCTTCCATTATAACCATTGCTTGACGTTACAGCATAAACTTTAGAATTATCAATTCTTTTGTTTTGCTGTTGACGATCATTGCCTTGATTATAGTTGCGATAATTATTCTTTTGGAATTTATGATTAGTAGGAAAACTCCTTATTTCATCAAACTTCTTTTTATTATTAATTGCTGGTTGTACAGGATTATACCTTATCACTTGATCCATTAATCTATGAGTAATGGTGATAAGTTCCTCTAATGTTTGGGTTTAGAGGCGGTAACATTCCCTTCAATACTTCTGGGCAATCCTCCAATAAAAGCTTCCATAAATTTTTCAGTATTGTCACACACGTGAATTTTGAATCTATTTAATTTACGTGAAGCGCGATAGTTCGGGTTATACTTGTTTGTCTATTGATGTTCCCCATGTTTACATGTATTTTGTGTACGAATTTAAAATTTTTATGAATGAAGTTACTATCAAATATTATTTGTATGACTACTATTCGATTACGTTATAAGAATATCTATTGGAGCCGATCTTCATTTATTCGACATGATTTAGTTTAATTAAATCTGGTACGAACTAAGTATTTCACCCAAGACTATTTATGCCACACTTAGTGATTTCCTATCTTATCTTTTCACCAATTTTGTTCAAGACCACTTCTATTAGAACTTTACATGTAAACATTTAAAACCTCACAAACTTGCACAATCAAAACAACTAAACATTTGTAAATAATACCCAAAATAAATAAAAAGAAAAAACATTTTCCCTCCTTGTCACCTACCCAAAACCGGACCCCATGTATATGTGAAAACCCACGTTTTTATTTCCATCCCACAACTCAACTTTGAGAATTCTAGTACTACACTCAACTAATTAATACTAGTACTTTTGTCCCCTCCATTCCTTCTCAAACCATTGGAAACCCTTATTACTCCCCATGTCCTACTTGAACATTAAACTTACACCAACCATTGATAATGGAAGTCAAGGAAAGTACACCATCCTTTCTCTTTTTTTCTGCCAACGACGAACCCAAGACTTTTTCACACTTTCCCAAGTTTTCCCATTTTCCCATACTAGTTATCTTGGCTAACCATTAGTTACATTCAAACAAGAACTCAAACAAAATCCTAACTAGACAAATTCTAACCCTATGCTCACTCCTTTGCCTATAAATACAACCCTCATCTCTCCATAAACTCACACACTTCAAACCGAGACTGTAACACCCTATTTTGATAATGGAAATGTCACATGAAATTATGGCGTGTCATCAAAGCATACAAGGAAAAATGTTTAAACATTACTTGACCATAAAAGGAAAATACCGAAATCAAACATCGGTAGTCCAAATGTAAAGCTCATCACACACAAACATAGTATAATAAAGGTAAGGACTAAACAATGTCCATTGCAAATGTATCATAAGAAAGGAAATGCATAAAGTAAAGAAAGGCTAGAAAGCTTCTAGTCCATATGCATGTACTCTTAATGTTTACGAGCGTCCCTGAGTACCTGCCGTTTTGGGAACATAGAAAAGGAAAACGGCTGAGAAATACGCTCAGTGCACGGATGCACAATAAAGCATGAATAGGATAAGCGTATAACATATAACAGCGGAAGAAACTAAGTCCCGAGTAACCTGGTTAAGTCTTGATAAAACTGGTTTTATAGATTGAAAAGCCTTATGTTTATCTTGTAAAAACTGTTTGTCATATTTTACCATTAGCCAATATAGGTCATGAAAATACACCGTGCATGAATACTTGGAGGGGTGACCTCATCATGCAAATTAGAGGGGCTGCCTTTAATTTAATATACTGGTTTTTGGGTAGGAGGGATCAGCTCCTTGTGAAGGATGCAAGTCACACACCACATTCACCATGAAATCCTGACTGAAAACATGTAACTAGGATGCACCCATATGCCCCACATGATAAATATAATATAAATGGCCAAAAGCTGAAGGGACGCCACGAGCAATCACTCCGCCGTGGTGAAGTCATAACATCAGTGCCTCTAGTGTTATGGTTATGGTACCTCCATAACTAGGTGAAACTGGTCATGCATGTATATGGCTATAGGTATTCTTAATTAAACATAAGCAAATCAAACACGTAACTTATACTACGGGAAAACATTTGGCTGCATACGGGGAATCCTAATAAGGAAAGAATGTCCATACTGAAAGGACTGGAATCCGTACCTTATGTCCAGTGAACGACGAAGATGAACTGAGAGGAATCCTACTTCTGTATCACTAGTGCTATATAAATACATACATGAATAAGTATCTGCTTACTAAATACGTAGCTGGTTTTATGTCACGTCCTATCTTATTTTATATGTTCTTACCATGTTTTATTGTTTAAAGCCTTAAATTGTGTTTATCTTATATTCTTCTTTAATCTGATTGAGTATTTCTGGTATTTCATGTATTATTATACATACTGTGTAATAATAAGTAACTTTCCAAAAATAGAAGGTTTCCTAAAATAGAAAGTTTCCAAAAATAGAAAGTTTCCAAAAATAGAATGTTTCCGAAAATAGAAAGTTTCGAAAAATAGAATTACTGCTTAAAATAGATAAGTTTCTAAGAATAGAAAGTTTCCATAAATAGATCAGCTGCCTTAATTAAATAAGTTTCCATAAATAGATTAGCTGCCTGAAATAAATAAGTTTCTAAAAATAGAAGGTTTCCATAAATAGATTAGCTGCTTTATTTAATTAAGTTTCTAAAAATAGAAAGTTTCCATAATTAGAAATAAGCTGGTTAAATAAGCTAAGTGTATAAGCCTAAGTGTTTTCATGATTATTTTCTAAGTCATATGATATAATGTATAGTTTAATAATTATTTCATGTAATTAAATTAAACTATAGGTTAAAATATTTAATTAAAGTATAACATGTTTTTAATTAAATAAAATTAAATACTTAGGTTAAAACATGTATTATTATTTATTAATAATATAACCTAAGTCATGTTAATTAATTAATTATAACCATGGTTTTTAAATAATTAATTAATTATAAGTCTTAAAATATAAAATACTTAGGTTAGTAATTTCATGATTATTAATAATTAAAATAACCTAAGTCATGTTATTAAATTAATCATGTCATGTTATTAATTTAATTTTAACATAAGATCATAAAAATGAAAAAAAACTAAACATACACCATGAACCGGATGTTGACTAAGAACCATGAACCGGACATGAAATCGACACCATACCCCAAACCAAGTCGGGGTTGCCCTTGTCTTGATGCTGTCGTGGGACCCACACCAACCAACCGGGACCATATGGTCTCGGTGGTGGTCAAGTGGCCAAACCGAGACCCTCTCGGGTTCGGTGCAGGCTGCGGCCAAAACAAAACACTCCTAAACAACCCTTTTGATTTTATTCCAACCCAAATTCCTGTTAGATCTATGATTTAATTAGGTTTATAAAAAAAACATAACATGTACTTAATTATCGAAAAGATTAAATCAAAAGAAAAAGTTTAAAAAGGATTTACCGAATACGTAGATCAAGAGAACGATGAACAAACACGAACACCAACAAGAATCCCAAGATCAAAGATCAACAAACACCCCTTTGGTGTTGTTTGAGGGTGGCGGCCAAAAAGAAAAAGGAGGAGGAGGAAGAACTTTTATGTTTTTCTAAAATCTTCTATAAAAACAATAATGAGTAGTGTTTATTTCCTTAACCCCTTTTAGTGAAAAATTGAAATCGGCTTGGCCCATTTCTTCCTTGTAGCCGCGGGTAGGGGGGCCCCACATGGGGTACCCGTACCATTTTCCGTGTCTCGTTGTTTAGTTACTAGTTCGTGATTATTTGTGTTCGCGTTTTATGTGTTCTCGTTACATAATTATCGTGATCTAATATATTTATTTACGCTTGTAATAAATATATATACGTAATTAATAATAGTTCGTGTTTTAATTACGTTCATGATTTCATGATCGCATGTTCGTGATTAATTATTTTCAAATAATTATTACGTGCTCGTGCGTAGTAAATACTTATCGTGTTCTAACACGTACGTAATACGTAAAATCCTAACACGTAATCGTAATCATGCTATAATAGGAAAGTTTTAATCTAGTACGTACGATCTTAAAGGTACTATTCATGGTAAAAGCATGCGGGTTTTACAACACTTTCCCCCTAAAAAGAATAATTCGTCCCCGAATTATAGATAAAGTAAACTGGAAAAGAAGAACATACCCGAATTCAAAATATGAAATGAGGGTAAGAAGCCTGGATAGACTCCTCCGTTTCCCAAGTGGCTTCCCGCTCGGTATGATCCCTCCATAGGATTTTGATGAATGGAATCGTCTTCCTTCTCATGACTCGTTCTTGTCTATCAAGAACTCGTTCGGGTTCTTCTATAAAAGTGAGATCTTCACGTATCTGTTCCAGTGGATACTGAACCATGTGAAGGGGATGATACTGGTACCCTCTGAGTAAGGACACATGAAACACATTGTGCACATACGAAAGCTGCGGAGGTAACGCCAGTCGGTAAGATACTTCACCGACTCGTTCAGTGATATCAAACGGTCCGATGAAACGTGGACTAAGCTTCCCTTTAACCCCGAAGCGTCTAACACCACGTGCCGGCGAAACCTTAAGGAAGACGTGATCTCCTACGTTAAAGTGTATGTCCCTACGATGCTTATCGGCGTAACTCTTCTGACGTGACCGTGCTTCCTGAATTTTCTGCTTAGCTACTGCGATCTTTTCATTGGTCATCTCTATGATTTCCGGTCCTTCAAGTGTTCGCTCCCCAACCTGATCCCAGCAGATTGGGGCGCGACGCTTTCTGCCATACAACATCTCGAAAGGAGCACACTTGATACTTGCGTGTCAGCTGTTGTTGTATGCAAACTCCACCAAACAGATGTAATCGTCCCAATCACCCGTCCATTCCAACGCACATGACCTCAACATATCTTCTAATGTCTGAATGGTTCGCTCTAAATGTCCGTCCGTTTGAGAATGAAAGGCCGTACTAAGCTTAAGTTGTGTACCACAAGCTTTCTGCAGACTCTTCCAAAAGTGCGAAGTGAATCGAGGATCTCTGTCTGAGACGATGCTGGATGGTGCACCGTGGAGTCTCATGATCTCTCTTCTGTACGTATCTGCGAGTTTACTTACCGGATCTTCCTTGCGGATCAGTAAGAAATGAGCTGATTTGGTAAGTCGATCTACGATAACCCAAATTGCATCGTGCTTCCTCTTGGTAGGCAGAAGACCAGTAACAAAATCCATGGTAATTTTGTCCCACTTCCACTCTGGAATATCTAACGGTTGAAGGAGACCGCCAGATCGCTGATGCTCGATCTTAACCTGCTGGCAGGTAACACACTTGGAGACGTAAGTGGCCACATCCTGTTTCATACCACTCCACCAAAAGTACTGCTTGATGTCTTGGTACATCTTAATCGAAACAAGATGCATAGAGAATGGGGAGCTATGAGCTTCAACTAACAAAGCTTCCAGGAGTTCTTGGTTATCAGGAACACAAAGTCTCGTGCCCTGCCATACGATACCATCTGCATCTACTCTGAATTCTGTCTGTTTCTCCAAATTCTGTACTATCGCCCAGATATCTCCGTCATCCTTCTGAGCTTCCTTGATCTTAGAGAGTAACTCGGGTTCTACTCTAAGATTAGCCCAATAATCGTGTTGTCCACGTACCATGATCTCGATGTCTAGTCTCTCCAAGTCTCTTATGATTTCCTCTTCGATTTTAATGACGTTGATCATTCCGGACTTCCTGCTAAGAGCATCTGCTACTACATTTGCCTTTCCGGGATGATACTGTAGATTAATGTCATAATCCTTCAACAGCTCTAACCATCTCCTCTGCCTTATGTTCAAATCACGTTGAGTGAAGATATACTTCAAGCTCTTGTGGTCCGTGAAAATGTCACATGATTCTCCATACAAGTAGTGCCTCCATATCTTCAATGCAAACACCACAGCTGCAAGTTCCAAGTCATGCGTGGGGTAATTTTCCTCATAAGGCTTAAGCTGCCGTGAAGCGTACGCGATCACTTTCCCATGTTGCATGAGAGCACAGCCAAGTCCCTTCCCCGATGCATCGCTGTAGATTTGAAATCCCCCCGTACCAGATGGGAGAGTAAGAATGGGTGCAGATACTAGCTTCTGCTTCAGGTCTTCAAAGCTCTTCTCTCGGTCTTCAGTCCAGACGAATTTCTCCCCTTTCCGCATCAGTTTGGTCAATGGTAGTGCTAAGCGGAAAAAGTTCTCCACGAACCTACGGTAATAGCCAGCTATGCCTAAGAAACTGCGGACATCCGTCGCTGATGTCGGCCTTGGCCACTTAGTAATGGCCTCAACCTTCGCTGGATCCATAGTGATTCCTTCTGCTGATACAATGTGACCTAATAATGCCACCTTGTCTAACCAGAACTCACACTTGGAGAATTTAGCATACAGCTTCTTCTGGCGAAGAATCTGTAGTTCTGTACGAAGATGGTCTTCGTGTTCCTCCTTGTACTTTGAGAAAATCAGGATGTCATCGATGAAGACAATGACGAACTTGTCCAGAAATTCATGGAAGATTCTGTCCATCAAATCCATGAACACTGCTGGAGCATTTGTCAGGCCAAATGGCATAACTACAAACTCGTAGTGGCCATAGCAGGTAAGAAAGGCAGTCTTAGCGATGTACTGCTCCTTGACCCGTAGCTGATGATAGCCTGACCTAAGATCAATCTTGGAGCAGTGTTTGGCCCCTTGGAGTTGGTCAAACAGATCGTCAATACGTGAAAGTGGATATCTATTCCGGATAGTAATCTTGTTTAGCTCGCGATATTCTATGCAAAGACGCATACTGCCATCCTTCTTCTTTACAAACAAGACCGGTGCGCCCTATGGAGATGCGCTTGGTCGAATGAAACCTCGTTCAAGAAGTTCTTGCAGTTGATCCTTCAGCTCCTTCAGCTCTATGGGAGCCATGCGATAAGGAGCCTTGGAGATTGGTTCAACTCCTAGAATAAGCTCGATACTGAATTCTACTTCTCGTGCAGGTGGTATGCCCGGAAGCTCTGCTGGAAAAACATCTTGGAATTCCAACACTATAGGTTGATCCTGAATTGATGGGGATTCAGCATCCATGTCGTGAACCGTATCTAGGTAACCCTCGCAGCCATGTGACAGTAGTGCACGCGCTTGCAGGGTAGATATGACTTGTACAGACCATCCGAGTATGAACCCGTTATGAATGTACTCTTGTGCATTAACATCACCGAAGATAACTCGATATGAATGGAAGTCTATGGTAGCATGATGCTTGGATAGCCAATCCATGCCCAAAATCATGTCGAAGTCATTCATGTCCAGCGGAAGTGCGTCAACAGGTCGAACCTTATCGTCAAATTCTAGGGGAATACTCTTGTATACATGGGTGATTAATACAGAGTCCCTCAAAGGCGTGGAAATAGTAAGGCTATTTTCTAGTGGCATGGGGAGCATCCTAATGTTCTTAGCATAAGCAGTAGAAATAATCGAGTGAGTAGTACCCGTATCGAAAAGAACACATGCAGCTTGACCATACATATACAAGATTCCAGTGATGGTACCTCTAGACTTGTTGCCTGGTCTCGAGATGTCGTGTAGACACGCCCGGTAGTAGGAGGCGGCTTGGTATCAACATGTCCTGATGTACCCTCCATCTCGCCCTTACGACAATCCTTCATGATATGGCCAGGAAGACCACACTTGAAGCACGCGTCAGTATTACGGCGACATGGCCCTGGGTGCCTACGGTGGCAAGTAGAGCAGAGAGGATGAGTGAATCCTCCAGCAGGTGCTCTGGCTGGCTGGGAACCTGATAAAACATTTTACTTAAGACATGATAATTGGGTACAAAGGACAATGCGGATAGTCGTAAGATTGAATATCAGTGATAGCTGGACGGCTAGGCTGTGAACCTCTCTGGTTCTGGTCCCTACCGTTTCCATGGTTCCTGGTAGAAGTTTTTGCTAAAGTGTCAGAATATGAGTTATAACATGAAATCATAATGAAATGCGTAAGTATTAGGACCTGCTGCTGTCGGAGTGTCCAGCGTTGTTACGGTAATTATCATTACCGCCACGCCTATCTGTAGCAGAACGTTCGTTAGTCTAACCGTTTCCCTTGGGCTGATGAGGCTGCTGCTGAGTAGCCGGCTGAGACCGGTCCCCAATTTTCTGCCTGGAAGATACATTTAAAGAGATGAATAATTGACATATATGGAAAGTATACAGACTGATCACCGCTTGAATACGAATGTTTACCTCTTGTCGGGTCTCTTAGCTTCCCCGAACTCATCTCTCTCCTGCAGCATTTCCAGCTTACGTGCTGCATCGTCCACTTGTGCTACAGTGTTGAACATTGCACACACTAGATTGTTTGCGACCGATGTGCGAAGATCCCACCTAAAGTGGTGTGCCTGCTCTTCAGGAGTACCTGCTGCCGCACCAAGGAAACCAGCTAAGCGAAGAAAGCGCTGCATAAACTCGTTGCTATTCTCCCCAGCTCTCTGTCAGATCCCATGGTACTCTCTCTTGAGCTTGTCCTGCTCAGCCTTGGGAAAGAACTGCTCCATCACCCTGTCCTTGAACTGAGCCCAAGTCAAACCAGCAACCCACTCGTCACCACCTTTAGACTGCATCAATGCTAACCACCAATTAAGCACATCGCCTTCGAACCGATAGCATGCCAACCTCGCCTTGTATGCGGGGTCACAGCCCATAGCATTGAAAATCTTCTCGATATGAGCCAACCAGCTTTCAGCATCGTTGGGGCTATCTGTCTTCTCAAAAGCTCGAGGGCGGAGCTTGTTGAATCTCTCCAGCCATACTGCTAATGTCACTAGAAGAGGAGGAGGAGGTGCCTGATTATGCTGCTGATTGTTGGCAGCTTGAACTTCAGCCCTGATGTCATTCCTTAGTTGAGGAAGCAAAGCTTGCATAGCAGCTTGAATTGCAGCATTGAGCTGTTCCTGTTCGCGTGTGAGAACCATCTGACAGTATAACATAAAACATTTGATTAAACAGATCAAAACATAAAATATATATATATATATATATACATGAAAAAAAAATTATACCAAAATTCATGAGAAAAATTTTATGCAAGAAAATTTTGTGTATGAATGCATGATGCAGTTTTATGAAAACTTTTGTATGCTCGAGAGTGAACGCCTATGGTCAGTTCACCCAAAACAAAAGACATGGCGAGGGGACGCCTATGGGTCGGTCCCAAATTTAAAAGTTTCGATAAAACACATGCGACTAAATAGGGCCAGTCCTGTACCAACCATTACCTTTTCAAAAATCTTCGACAATGACATGTATATGTATGCTTAAAAATGATGAATGCATAAAAACAACTGTCAGTTCTAGGAAGACTGTAGTGACTACCCTCTAATCACAGGTCATATTTGAGAGCCTAAAGGTCAAAGCCTTGGCTCTGATACCATAATTGTAACACCCCATTTTGATAATGGAAATGTCACATGAAATTATGGCGTGTCATCAAAGCATACAAGGAAAAATGTTTAAACATTACTTGACCATAAAAGGAAAATACCGGAATCAAACATCGGTAGTCCAAATGTAAAGCTCATCACACACAAACATAGTATAATAAAGGAAAGGACTAAACAATGTCCATAGCAAATGTATCATAAGAAAGGAAATGCATAAAAAGAAAGGCTAGAAAGCTTCCAGTCCATATGCACGTACTCTTAATGTCTACTAGCGTCCCAGAGTACCTGCCGTTTTGGGAACATAGAAAAGGAAAACGGCTGAGCAATACGGTCAGTGCACGGATGTACAATAAAGCATGAATAGGATAAGCGTATAACATATAACAGCGGAAGAAACTAAGTCCCGAGTAACCTGGTTAAGTCTTGATAAAACTGGTTTTATAGTTTGAAAAGCCTTATGTTTATCTTGTAAAAACTGTTTGTCATATTTTACCATTAGCCAATATAGGTCATGAAATTCCACCGTGCATGAATACTTGGAGGGGTGACCTCATCATGCAAATTAGAGGGCCTGCCTGTAATTTATTATACTGGTTTTTTGGTAGGAGGGATCAGCTCCTTGTGAAGGATGCAAGGCACACACCCCATTCACCATGAAATCCTGACTGAAAACATGTAACTAGGATGCACCCATACGCCCACATGATAAATATAATATAAATGGCCAAAAGCTGAAGGGATGCCACGAGCAATCACTTCGCCGTGGTGAAGTCATAACATCGGTGCCTCTAATGTTATGGTTATGGTACCTCCATAACTAGGTGAAACTGGTCATGCATGTATATGGCTATAGGTATTCTTAATTAAACATAAGCAAATCAAACACGTAACTTATACTACGGGAAAACATTTGGCTGCATACGGGGAATCCTAATAGGAAAGAATGTCCATACTGAAAGGACGGGAATCCGTACCTTATGTCCAGTGAACGACGAAGATGAACTGAGAGGAATCCTACTTCCGTATCACTAGTGCTACATAAATACATACATGAATAAGTATCTTCTTACTAAATACGTAGCTGGTTTTATGTCATGTCCTAGCTTATTTTATATGTTCTTACCATGTTTTACTGTTTAAAGCCTTAAACTGTGTTTATCTTATATTCTTGTTTAATCTGATTAAGTAGTTATTGTATTTCATGTATTATTATACTTACTGTGTAATAATAAGTAACTTTCCAAAACTAGCAGGTTTCCTAAAATAGAAAGTTTCCAAAAATAGAAAGTTTCTAAAAATAGAAAGTTTCCAAAAATAGAAATACTACTTAAAATAGATAAGTTTCTAAAAATAGAAAGTTTCCATAAATAGATCAGATGCCTTAATTAAATAAGTTTCCATAAATAGATTAGCTGCCTGAAATAAATAAGTTTCTAAAAATAGAAGGTTTCCCTAAACAGATTTGCTGCCTTATTTAATTAAGTTTCTAAAAATAGAAAGTTTCCATAATTAGAAATAAGCTGGTTAAATAAGCTAAGTATATAAGCCTAAGTGTTTTCATGATTATTTTCTAAGTCATATGATATAATGTATAGTTTAATAATTATTTCATGTAATTAAATTAAACTATAGGTTAAAATATTTAATTATAGTATAACATGTTTTTAATTAAATAAAATTAAATACTTAGGTTAAAACATGTATTATTATTTATTAATAATATAACCTAAGTCATGTTAATTAATTAATTATAACCATGGTTTTTAAATAATTAATTAATTATAAGTCTTAAAATATAAAATACTTAGGTTAGTAATTTCATGATTATTAATAATTAAAATAACCTAAGTAATGTTATTAAATTAATCATGTAATGTTATTAATTTAATTTTAACATAAGATCATAAAAATGAAAAAAAAAACTAAACATACACCATGAACCGGATCTTGACTAAGAACCATGAACCGGACATGAAATCGACACCATACCCCAAACCAAGTCGGGGTTACCCTTGTCTTGATGCTGCCGTGGGACCCACACCAACCAACCGGGACCATATGGTCTCGGTGGTGGTCAAGTGGCCAAACCAAGACCCTCTCGGGTTCGGTGCAGGCTGCGGCCAAAACATAACACTCCTAAACAACCCTTTTTGATTTTATTCCAACCCAAATTCATGTTAGATCTATGATTTTTTTAGGTTTATAAAAAAAACATAACATGTTCTTAATTATTGAAAAGATTAAATCAAAAGAAAAAGTTTAAAAAGGATTTACCGAATACGTGGATCAAGAGAACGATGAAGAAACATGAACACCAACAAGAATTCCAAGATCTAAGATCAACAAACACCCCTTTGGTGTTGTTTGAGGGTGGCGGCCAAAAAGAAAAAGGAGGAGGAGGAAGAACTTTTAGGTTTTTCTAAAATCTTCTGTAAAAACAATAATGAGTAGTGTTTATTTCCTTAACCCCTTTTAGTGAACAATTGAAATGGGCTTGGCCCATTTCTTCCTTATAGCCGCGGGTAGGGGGCCCCACATGGGGTACCCATACCGTTTTCCGTGTCTCGTTGTTTAGTTACTCGTTCGTGATTATTTATGTTCGCGTTTTATGTGTTCTCGTTACATAATTATCGTGATCTAATATATTTATTTACGCTCGTAATAAATATATATATGTAATTAATAATAGTTCGTGTTTTAATTACATTCATGATTTCATGATCGCATGTTCGTGATTAATTATTGTAAAATAATTATTACGTGCTCGTGCGTAGTAAATACTTATCGTGTTCTAACACGTACGTAATACGTAAAATCCTAACACGTAATCGTAATCATGCTATAATAGGAAAGTTTTAATCTAGTACGTACGATCTTAAGGGTACTATTCATGGTAAAAGCATGCGGGTTTTACAGAGACTCATCAAGAAAAATACTAGGGCTTGTATTATTAGGTCACGGCTAAGACTAAGAAGCAAGAGATTCGGGTTGATTTTAGTAAGGAGCTAGGAGAATCAAGTTTGGTATTGGGTAGTCGTTCACTAGTTCTTGCTCCATCATCTTTATCAATAATGTTAGGACCTTTGGTAAGATTAGTTGCTCATTCATTCACATTGGTTGATAAACATACTTGCTATAAACTCTTGCAAACTTAAACTTACGATAATTAGGTCACGGGTATGGGATTTTGATGGGTATTTTTGTAAATGAACCAAGTCCTGTTTTCTTTCATGATGTCAATAAACCACGACTTGGGAGGTTATTTAACGACCCAGACCTTTAAAAACAAACCAAACTATGCGTGTATGATCTTATGTGAGGGGTGTATATATTGTTTTGGTGTGATTTTATGCAAAACTAATTCTTAACAAAGACATGGGTTATAAACCACACTTGCCAAAACTAACATAATAAAAGCCAACATCTAATAGTGAATAAAGGAAAGACACATTACAGAATGTGTGTATACATGGGTCTTAATGGGTACTATAAAGAAAAAGGATTATGAAAACATGGGTGGAAAAGTGTGAAGTCGTGAGATGTAGTGTGAGTTAACAACAAGGATCATTGTTTGTATCCATGAAACAAATGACCATAATAAACCTACAAGTAGACCTCACCCGTTTCGAACTAGGGGTCACGACAGGTGACATGAGTAGTAGCCAAGTAAAGGACTGCAATGTAATTTGTTGAGTATGTGCTTATTTGATAATATCTACGAAAACCAAATTACTAGAAATAGATTATGATTTTATGTGCAAATGTGTAATACATGTGTATTTTAAATGCAAAAGAAAATGATTTGAATAAGCCCCTGCTTGTGTGTTCCAACATCCAAAAAGAATAGGAAATGGTTTTTGCAAACGTTGGGTTAAGTTGGGACGAGGGGCAGAGAACATAACCAAACACAAATGAAAAACCTTATATGGTAGTGTAGTTATTGAAGTACTATATATATGTATATATATATATATATATATATATATATATATATATATATATATATATATATATATATATATATATATATATATATATATATATATATATATATATATATGCGTTTAAAATTTAGACAGTACCATACAAGAGCTGTGTGACAAGAAACCATAAAACAAGGAACATAAAATAATATGGGGCATAGGTTGAACCTAGAAACAGAAAGTGTAATTTTATGTGTGAGCCTTTTATAAGTGCATGTATGTAAAGACTATAAGGTGACCATGTGATTACTCGTGTGTATGTTGGTAAGTTGGAGTAGGACTCCTTGCGTGATGAACAGTAACGTTAAGCAGAAACTGGAGATTTGTGTATGTTCATGTATGTGTGTATGGATGCGTGTAAACATAACTAGGAAGTAGTAGCAGGGTTGTGTGGTTTTGTGTGTGTGTGTGCATGAAAACGCCACCAACCCTCCACTTTGCAAAACTCGTTTAATCTCCATATATTGTGAGCTGCGTGCATGTGAGAGGTAGGGGAACAGAAGGTATGAGCATATAAATATGAACACAAAACTCAATTGGTGGCATAGTACAAAGATGTACAGTGACTAGGAAACAAAGAGGGAAACCAAAAGTTTAGACTACCACCTAGTCGTGTATATGTATCGGCTAGTGGGAGAACTTCAATATACAAGTATAAAAGATAGTACATGTTTTGCTATGTGTAAGTAGAAAGCAACTAGACATAAGAGAATAGTATTAAACAAGGAAATGTTTCAACTTTATATATATGAATGAATGATGTATGTGTATGAATGAATGGTGTGAGAATAAGGACATGTATGAGAAACAAATAGGACCCCCTTCCCTCTGATGACTGACGCACAGTGAGCCAAAAACGAAACCATGGACTTTCTGTTATGTTATGTCTTGTATGTAGACATGTATGTATGTTGAAAACTCTAGCCAAGTAAGGTCATATTTGTGTGTTTTGTTTTCATGTAAGACTATGTAAGACAAGGACCACAAAAGGGAGAAGTGTTCTATCCTCAAAATGGACAATTATGTTTATATGTGTGTATGCATACAAGCTAAAAACAAGTACAAAAACCATGCATTTTTATTTTAAAGTAAAAGCCTCGTGTAGCCTATGAACCAAGGAAACCAAAGACACTTTTAAAATACCAAGTGGGAACATGAATACAAAAACTAGTGCTTCTCTTTTATTCCTAAAATCTAAAAAGAAAATACACTTCAAACAATAAGCCTCGACCAATAGAGCCTACTTTGTGTCTATTTTTAACCGGCTTATTGACCTTGCCCCAAAGATATAAAAATATCTTGTTAAAGATGACACGGCCTAGTTTTTATAACAAATTTCCGTTGTCCTAAGACTTACTAACGAACTCGGAAATCGCCTTCAAAAATACTAGATCAACACTTGTAAATACTTGCACATTACTTGTTTATTTTACCTGTGAGTGCACCACTTTGCATAACTAATTGCCATACATAGAGACTATATTAAAATACGATATTTATCAGATATTAGAGACATCGCGGTCTAGTTTGTATAATGAGGACCCGTTTATTTTTTTGACAACTATTTAATGAGATATCGAGACCCAAAGTTGACCCCGTGACTAAAATGTTTGAACATGAAAAATGTATGAAAACATTTTTATAAATCAAGGGCAAGTATGAAATATCAACCAAGTGAATTATACATTATCATTTCTTGTATTTATCCTAAGTACGGATATTTCACTTAGGATACGAGTAGATTGTTTGCGCATTATTTTGTGTGCCTTGATATTCCGTGCTATCCTTGTTGATCATATTTACCTACTTCATCGAGGTGAGTTTCATATCCCCCTCTTTACTTGTTTTAAATGTTTTTGGGGTGAGAACATTGCTTATTTTTACGGATGAACATAAGTTCTAAAACTTGATACTTTTGCCTACATGATGTCTAAGTAGCGATATCCCTAGATGCTTTAGCCCACTATCGTGAACCGTTAATTACTTTGTGTAAGTGATGAGACTGCTTTTATACATAGTCTCATCTTCCAAATAGGGCTTAAAATGCATTAAATATCATCAAAGTACCCATATATATGCTTGTGTGTGTTACTTATGTATTTTAGGTACGGATATTGAGAAAATGACAAAAGATCACAAGAATCATGCAAAAACGAACACGGGAAACGAAGCCACACAATGAACCAAGCCCTAATGAAGACTTTCCTGTTGATCCCAAACTTAGATCGATTAAGCTTTGTGTATACGAGATTAGATCAAGTACTACACGTAGAGAAACCTTTGCTTATGAATAAAGTAACAAAGTGTTATGCGGAATTAACACTTGATCTAAAACACAAAGATGTTAAACAAACTTTCACTTGTATTAGAATAATCGTGTTTGATTACAATGAAAGAGGTTTAACTTGCGAATACTTATGAAAACTAATATATGACTTTAACCTAAAAGATCTTCTTTTATAGAACAAGAAGTCTTGTACAATAAGCTACGAATCAACTATTCTAGGTAAAGATAATAATAGAAAATACAATGTTGTGCTTATCTTTACCATACATAAATAAAGAAACAAATAAACAAAAGATTTGTATGAAGATATTCCATCAGTGTCAATCTTCAAGGCTGTCAGCGTTGACTTCTTCAATGTCAACGCTTGGCTATCAGCGTCCAATGTCATCCTATCAGCGTTGACATTCTTCTTATCAGCGTCTAGTGATCTGACCTATATTTTATTCCCAACAATCCTCCCCTAAACTTGATATCTATTCCAATGATCAAGTTTCTAAATAAAAACTTAAGGCTTAGGAGGAATCTTGCAAAAACTTCTTATGTTGGTGATAAACATATCTGATCAAGTCCTTGGCCACGTCACTAGTATAATCAATCTCCAAGGGTGTCTCTAGCATCTTCTCCAATACTTCTTTGGACAAGAAATAGTCAGCATCCACAAGTAAATATTCTGAAAACTTTGTAGAGCTCATATGAAATACACCACAAGTAGAATAAAGCCTCCAATGAAGATTACTGAGATCATCTTCAAGATCCTTCCATATGGTAGGATCTGCTTCTTTTGGACCACACAAAGTCATAAATGTGTTCCAAAGTCTTATTCCATTTGCTGAAGTAGGTGCTTCAGCTGTATACTTGGCCTCTATTAATCTCCATAGATGCACCAAGTCTTCTCTGTCTATGCTTGCAAATATAGAAATAACTGAAGTGAAAGTATGTACCTCCTTTCCAAATCTGCCAATCTTCCAAAATCCACACTCATCTTCATCAAAACTGATGATTGGATTTCTGTCATCTAGAGGTACTACATTAACCAAATCTGAAGCTTCCAATGGAGAAAGCTTGAGATGCTTCCTTATTACACCTTCAGTTGGAAAATACACATCCATATCTTTAGGAAATTGAAAAGGATCTCCTTTCTTCACTGGTCTTTGAGCAATCCTCATTTCCTTTTGAATCTGCTTTTCCTCAGCAAGCTCTTGTTTCCTTTCTTCTGAAAGAAACTGGTAGACATTTTGTTCTTGCACCTTCCTCCAAATAGGATGTGCCCTATACTCTAGTTCCTCAAAAGATAAGGCCAGCAACTTCTTGTATGTCAATCTGGGTTGATGGCATCTAAGCAACTTGTAATACAATTGCCTTCTATCTCTCTTGAGCCAGGTCTTGACCTCTTGTGCATTAAACCTCATAATCACCTTTATGTCATCTTGTACCCTGAGAAGAACTTCTAACCCCCAAATTTTATCTGATAAACTCATACCTGGGTTGTCCATAACCTTGTCTTCCCAAGCATGGTACATTCTGGTGATTTCTGGTAGGTCCCAATCAATCTGATTCTTCAACTCACTCAATCTTTCCTTTGCTAGCTCATCCCCATATTCAAGCCTTTCTGGATCTTCAATAATTTGAACACTTGAATCTGATCCATCACCACTTTCTTCTTCACTCTCAGAAGCAACAAACGGTGATCTACCACTCTTCTTCAAATCTCTTTCCAAAAGTTGTGCAGCCAACTGTTCATCAAAAGCAATTTGTGCTGCATCCTTCTTTGGAACATCTTCTTCAATCAGAATCCCTTTACCTTTGTCTTTTGGATCAATAATAGGTAAAGTAGAAGAAGAAACCTGTGTGGACACATCTTTGATGATTGTTGATGACTGAAATACATCAACACCACCTGCAACTTTGTCAGCGTTCAAGTTACCTCTATCAGCGACACGATTACCTTTGTCAGCGCTGGATGTGTCAGCGTTCAAACCTGTATCAGCGCCCAATGTTTCTTTGAAAGATCCTTCCAAGTTTAATGGTGTCACCTTGGATGTATCAATAACTGGGTGCTTCTTCAAGTTGGTGAGTGCTTCAGCAACCTGCAAAGATTCACTAAATTGTGAACTCTTCTCTGAACTCTTTTCACTAGCTGTATGAATCAGCTCATCCTCTTCATCCTCTTCATCCTCCCCTTTGGAATATTCCTCCATTAGACTCCTGCTACTTGGATTCTCCAAAACAGTAACCCGCTCCCTCAAAACTTGGAGTTCACGTCCCTGTTTGTTGACAATTTGTACAAGGCTGACATTTTGCTTTTGCAAGCTAATGACAGCAGCCGTCAATTCAATTATTGTCATAGGTTCCAGTCTGCCCTCAGCTAGAATGGGTATTTGACCTCCCAAAATAGAACCATGGGGCATGGATGAGGTCTTAATGATGTTGGGACTGTCTTGACCAGCATCTAAGCCTGTGTCAATAGCCCCAGCCTCACCCATTTCACCAGCCACACTTGTGGAGGTGGTTCTCTCTGCTACAAGGCTAGGACCACTAGAGGAGAACACTCCAGTAGTCCTTTGGCGTTTATGCAACCTAGATTGTAATGGGGTGGAAGATGAAGTAGATTGTGTGGGTGTTGGTTGGTTAAGGGGTGTTTGGAATTGTTCAGGGATGGTATCAGCATCGGTGTTGGCTGTGTCAGCGCCAACATTTTGAGTGTCAGCGCTGGGTTGGTCTATGTCCATGTTTTTTGGTGAAGGTAAGGGTTCATGAATAGGCTCAAGTGGGGGTTCAGGGTCTGGTTGTGGTTGTGGTTGAGCAGCCTGAATTACTTCAAGCATGGGTTGGGTAAGAGGTATGGATCTGTTTGTGGAGCTCATTTTAGCAAAAATGGTTTTCTGTTGTTTAGGAATCTCATAAAAAGTGTCATGATCCCTAGAACAATATTCTTGTAAATCAAAGACCATTTGCAAAAATCTAGGGTAAGCCAAAGTCATTTTACTTCCCTTGTTTTTACACATCCCTTCAAAAATCATTTTTGAAAAATTATACTTAAGCCCACGTGTTATACAAACCAAAGCACTTGCAATTGACCTATTTATTTCATTAAAAGAAGTACATTTTGGACTTAAGCATTGTAAAAGGACATGTATCAAATATTTCCAGTCAGAGGGAAATTCCTGCTTATGATATTTATTTAAAGTGACATCAGCAGGAATAGGATAACCCAATTCCCTAAGACCCTGTTCTATTGTTTCAATGGCAAGGGTAGTCACACCATCAGCGTCATCAAGACGCAAAGCTTGGTGAACCAAGGCTTCAGTGACCACCCATGTTCTTCCATGAACAGTAGATGTTAATGTGGTCACTCCATTAGCTGTTGTGGAACTAACATTGTTCCAAAACTGTCTAATGTGTGCGACAGGGACTAATGGTGTATGAGAAAGTGCATACCTTAATGAGGATGCATTTAAAAATGCCACCATCTGTGAATACTGAGGGAACAAATCATTATCAGCAGTCAAGTAAGCTACCATATTATGTTGACTCTTAAACTCCAATGTTAAATTCTTTGAGTTGAACTTGGGTGCCATTGTGAAAGCTGTTTAGGTTTATATGATATGGGAAAAATCTAGGAGAAAAATGTTAGACAAGAAAATATGAATACCCAGAATAAAAGGATTAGCCAAATTTATAGGAGAGATGCACGATTTTGATTGGTCAAAAATGAGGCAGTTATATTCAAAAAGCAATGATGAAAATATTGAATCAAATATAACTTATCTCATGCATTAATTAAAAGTAACAACTCCCCAAAATTACGGCCAAAGATTAGTCAAAAATAACAACTGGGTAGGGCCCACTAGGTGTCAACGGTCAAAAATAGCCCATCAGCGCCCAACGGCTATATTTTCTTGTCAGCGTTTGCCTAAAGCCTTGTCAGCGTCACGATTGGACGTAACAGCGTTTGGAGAAAAACTTGTCAGCGTCTAAAAATAAAAATAAAAATATTTAAAAAGAAAAAGACCTTAACAAAGTAATTTATCCTAAGGGAAATATCTTACAAGTTGATAATAATTACTGGGCGGCAAGCACTGTCCATTTATGCACACTTGCTTAAGCAAGATAGACACAAATGTCCTCTAGAGTCCCTTGCTAACCAGTATACTTACCAACAAAGTTATTTCATAAAATTCTTTGTAACTCCCAGGTAGACCCATAACCAAACTATTCCCAAGTCTCCCATCATACCACAACCAATTCTAGGCCAAAAATGTCTTGGCAGCATGCATAGTTTGACAACTTTGCATGCTACAGTGCCTCATGGTTTAGTAAAACTAACCCATACCCACCTGTGGACACAATCTAGAATTGTGATGAGAGTATTATAAGAATACCCAAAAGTCCTAAAGGTTCCTTAAACCTCCCCTTAAACTATGATACATGAGTTTTCAAAATATATATGAACATTAAAAATTTATGTCAAGATAGGAATATAAATATTCCAACCATCATCCATAAACAAAAACATGTCCAAATAGCTCTTCAAAGATCCATAAGCAACTCTGTATCCAATGGCATAAAGCTACCACCACCTACACATTTAGATGAAAACCACAAAACTAACATTTGTTGCTGACAGCGTCCTGACAACACTTATCAGCGTTGAAGGAACACTTGTCAGCGTTAGACAATAATATCTCTAACAACGGCAAAATAACACTTATCAGCGTTACATGTACCTTTGTCAGTGTTAGAAAAGTAAAGTGGAAAATCTAAATCATCACAAAGACCAATAACAATGCATTATCCTGTACATACTTTTACAAAAAGGTTCCAAAACACATATTAAGTGAGATTAACCATTCCAATATTTGTTACCAAATATTGAAATCGTCCAGCATCAAAAGGTTTAGTTAATAAATCAGCCACATTATCTTCTGTGGCTACCCTATCTGGTTGTATTAAACCTTTCTCAAAGCAATCTCTTATAAAATGATGTCTAATTTCTATGTGTTTGGTTTTAGAATGATGTACAGGATTTTTAATAATGCATAAAGTACTGTTATTGTCTACAAAAATCTTGGTATGCATAAAATTATACCCATAATCCAACAGCTGGTTCTGAATCCATAAGACTTGTCCACAACAAGCAGCTGCAGCAACATATTCTGCTTCAGTTGTAGAGTTTGCCACCACTGTTTGTTTCTTGCATTGCCAAGATATTAATCTGCTCCCAAGAAATTGACATCAACCAGTTGTGGATTTTCTATCAAACTTGTCACCACCATAGTCACTGTCTGAATATGCAATAAGGTCCAATGGAGAATCTTTTGGGTACCACAAGCCAAGATCTGGATAACATCTTAGGTACCTAAAAATTCTCTTTACAGCAAAAAGGTGACATTCTTTGGGAGTCACTTGATGGCGTGCACAAGCACACACAGCAAACATGATGTCAGGTCTTGAGGTTGTAAGATACATCAATGAACCAATCATTGATCTATAGTGCCTAACATCCACATCCTTTCCAGCGCCAATCTTTCCCCAAGGGTGTTCCCTATCCATAGGAGTGGAAGCATCCTTTTCATGTGGAGAAAAACCATATTTCTTCAAGATTTCAGCTACATACTTGTCTTGGGAGATGAAGATACCATCTTCTTTCTGCTGAACTTGTAACCCTAGAAAGAAGTTCATCTCACCCATTGCACTCATCTTGAATTTATCTGTCATGAGCTTGGAAAAGTCCTCACTCATTTTTGGATCAGTAGACCCAAAAATGATGTCATCAACATAGACCTGCACAAGCAACACATGTTTTCCTTTCTTCTTTGTAAATAGTGTCTGATCTATGGTGCCCCTCTTGAATCCATTGTCCACCAGATATGTAGACAAGGTACCATACCATGCTCTTGGGGCCTGATGAAGTCCATACATTGCTTTCTTCACTCTATAGACCTTGTCTGGATTTTCAGGATCTTCAAAACCAGGAGGTTGCATAACGTATACCTCCTCAACAATTGTCCCATAGAGGAAAGCACTCTTCACATCCATTTGGTAAACAGTTAAATTCATACAAGAGGCATAAGCTAAGAAAATTCGTATAGCTTCAATTCTTGCAACTGGTGCAAAAACTTCTTCATAATCGATTCCTTCCTCTTGTGTATATCCCTGAGCTACCAAACGTGCCTTGTTTCTGACCACAATGCCTCTTTCATCTTTCTTGTTTCTTAGAACCCATCTTGTCCCAATTGGTCTCACATATTTAGGACAATCAACCAGCTCCCAAACATCTTGTATAGCAAATTGGTGAAGCTCATCCTGCATTGCTTCCACCCAACTAGGTTCTTTGAGAGCATCAAAAATCTTCTTGGGTTCTTCTTGTGACAGAAAACATGCAAACAAACATGCTTGTACAAGAGGGGTATCAACCTTCTTGTGTATATTGGCAATAAATCCACCAAGACTTTGATGGGATCTTCTTGTCTGAACTGGAGCCATAACATCACCAATGATCTGAGATGTGGGGTGATCCTTTGCTGTGGAAGTGAGAACTCCTCCTTCAAAAAGTCTGGTGTCCTCAACTTCACGCTCCATGTTGCCAATATCTTCTTCATCAGACTCTCTTTGATCAACATGAATCTCTTCATGGACATTGGAAGGTCCACCTTGTTCAAAATGTGAAGAGAAAAGATGTGCAAAGGTGTTGTCAAAGTCTGATCCTTGTTTGTCAGCGTTTGGGCTAACAACGCTTGAACTGTTTGTGTTAGCGTCTGATCCATCAGCGTCTGAATTGCTCTTGTCAGCGCTTGATTTCCCTTTGTCAGCGCCTGAAGAAGTATGCATGTTTGTATTAGGTGGTATTTGAAAACCACCATTATCTTTTCTAGCAGCAGCAGCAGCAGCATAATACTCATCTGTCCATATAGGAAGTGTAACATATTCTTGTGTGGGAGATGATTTAACTGCTGGTGGTCCATCCTCCTTAGCAACCTGTATACCTGAAACATTACCAATTCTCTTTTCCAAAACACTTGAAGTTACCTTCACAATGTCTGGATCAGTAACAGGCATATAATTTAAAGCTCTAGATAAAGGTTCTAAGTCAAACAACCAATTTGGACCACTTTCAGGATCACTAGGTTTACTTTCTAAAAACCTAACATGTACTTTTTCAAGTATACGTTTTTCCTTTTTAATGTAAACCCTATATCCTTTGCTCTGCACTGAATAACCCATGAAGTAGCCTTCATCACCTTTTGAATCAAATTTACCTAGGGCTTCACTAGTTTCTAAAACAACTACATGACAACCAAAAGGCTTGAGAAAGCCAATATTTGGCTTCCTTCCCCAAAGTAATTCATAAGGTGTCTTATTATGTATTTTGTTGACCAATGCCCTATTTTGAACATAACAAGCTGTGTTAACAGCTTCAGCCCAAAAGGCTATAGGAAAGTGGGCATCAGCCAACATGGTTCTGGCTGCTTCAATAAGGGTTCTATTCTTCCTTTCAGCAACCCCATTTTGCTGTGGGGTTCTAGCTATGCTAAACTGCCTAGTAATCCCTTTCTTGGCACAAAAATCATCTAACAACTGATTTCTAAACTCACCCCCATTGTCACTTCTAATAATTTTGACCTCATTACCATTTTTCTTTTCAATCTGGGTAATGAAATTAATCAGACTTTGGGCAGTTTCACTTTTCTTGGCTAAAAAGAAAGTCCATGTAAACCTGGAATAATCATCAGTGATAACAAAACAATATGATTTACCCTTCAAACTTTCTATATTAGTTGGACCAAAGAGGTCCATATGCAATAAGTGAAGTGGTTTAGAACTAGAGTGCACCTGTTTAGACCTGAATGAGACCTTGTGCTGCTTGCCCTTAAGACATGCAACACAAGTGTGGTCATTGTGGAAAGCCTTTTCAGGCAAACCATCAACTAAACCAAGCCTCACAAGTCTATTGATATTCTTAAAGTTTATGTGCCCTAATCTCCTGTGCCAAAGATTACTTTCATCTACTGAGGCTTTAGCATAAAGACATGACATCATTTTATTATTTACCTTAATTCCATTAAGATTCACATTATATATGTCTTTATGCCTTGGTGTTCTAAAATCTATGTATTTTTCCTCAGGGAGCTTGTAATCTTTGCTTAACACCAAGCACTCAGTATCTATGAAAAGAACCTTATTTTTGTTATCACACACTTGTGATACACTAAACAAATTATAATCCAGTTCTTTTACCAAGAAGACATTCTCAAACCGTAGATTGTTGGTGACAAGGGTTCCTTTTCCAGTGATGGTGTCGTAGCCCCCTCCAAAGTATACCTTATCACCATCTTGAATAGGAGTGAAGTTTGTCAGATAGTCTTCTTTTCCTGTCATGTGCCTTGAGCATCCACTATCCCAGTATCCATAATCATTGATCTTCTTCTGAATGCCCTGCACATAAAGAAAACACATTAGTTTTCTTTGGGAACCCAAGCCTTGGAAGACTTGGATTCATCTGGTTGTTCAACAAGAACAGACTTGGTTCTCATAACAACCCCATTTTCATCCCTGTTTGAATGAAATTCCCAGTTAACCCCAATTGGTGTTGACATTGCTTTTGAAATATAATGAAACCTGTTGCATGTCATAGAAACACCAGTAGAATTAGAGTTTTGGTCTTGTTTTGGTCTCCATGTTAAGCTAGTAGAAGCTTTAGACCTATTTCCCTGTGGTTGCAAATACCTAGGTTTAGCAGTGTGTCTGTCAGCGCTGAAATTGTTCTTGTCAGCGCCCCGATTGCCTTTATCAGCGTTGAACCTAGGGTTTGCTACAGGAACCCATTGCCTATTGGACCAAGTGTTTGACTTTTGAAAAGGTCTTAGGCCTTGTGTGTTAGACCCTCTAGAAAAGAATGGGGCTGGTCTAACAACTTGTGAACTTTTGTTCACAAAGGTATTGGGTCTGACAGTGTTTGACCTATGTTGACTTTTGTCAGCGCTGAAATGGTTCCTATCAGCGTTGACATTGGAAGCATTGACACATTTGTATGCCAAATGTGAGAAGCTACCACATGTGTAACAAGCTTTTCTAGACATAGTCTTAGGTCTAGAAGCAAAGAAGCCTGTTCCATGGTTACTAACTTGGCTTTTTGGTGACCTAGAATTCCTATACATCTCTGCATACTTAACACTAGGTTTTCTAACAGTTTGTGGGCCAAGGTCAACAGCTTTGCCAGTGGTAGGGTGTGTGATCTTAATAGGTTTAGGATCATTGGACTCCACAATTGGTATCATGATTGGTGTGGGCTCATTTGGACTTTCACACAACAACCCTCCCTTAACAAACAAGGTGTGGTTAGCTTTCTTCCACTCATCTAGGTCAGTCAGTTTTTGCTTGTATTCCTCAACTGGGGAAGTCACTCTAGGTGGAGGAATAAATTCCTTCTCTTGAAGTTCTGGCAAGCCAGTCCAAGATAAGTCCTTTGATTGGACACCATAGAAATCCCCAGCTGGTGGTGGAACACCAGTATAATCTTTCATCCCAATCCCACTCATATCCTTAGAGTCTCTTTGTTTACTAACACACTCTCCTAGGGATTGTGTGGCCTTATCAAATCTCTGGATTTTAAGACTCACATTATCTTTATTTTTGTTAGCCTCCTCTAACTGAGCTATCAAATCAAGATTAACCATGTTTACTATATCTTGACAATCTTTACTTTGATGTAATTCATGTTTTAAGATATTTATTTGATCCTTTAAATCAAACTCCATTTTCTTATACTCAGCTACTGTCTTTTCTGTTTGGGTAAGAGCAATTTGATAATTAGATACTTTGCATCTTTCAGTACTTGCCTCATCTAATAATCTTACTATCTCTTGATTTAGTTTTTCAGTATTTAAACGACAACCCTTAGAACAGAAAGCATCATCATATACCTCATTATCTGATGAAGAGGAGGAGTGTGCCATGAGAGCATATTCAACATGCTCTTCTTTAACTTCAGCAACCAAAGCTCTGTCCTCTTCCTCATCCTTAGCCATCCAGCTCCAGTCCCATTCTCCAACGCCATCAATTTGTTGAACAGCAACCATGGCCTTGGGATCTTGGCTCTTAACCATTTGGCTTGAGGGCTTACCAGCATCAGATCTTCTTGGAGATCTACATTCCCTCATAAAGTGCCCCATCCTATGACAATTGTAGCACTCAACCTTTGATTTGTCAAATCCAGCAACATCCTTAGCATTAAAGGTCATCTTCTTCTTGAACCTTTTCTTAAACCTGTTTGCTCTTAAACTTACAAGAGCCATAGTCCACTTGATGTCCATCTCTTCCAATTGCTCATCGCTTATCTGCTCAAGATCTTCATATGTAATCCTTGAGTCACTGGGCAAAGAAGCAATGAATGCACACACAGTATCTAGATCTAAACCAGCAGGCTTAATTCTATCAGCGCAAAAGTTGTGTGTGTCAGCGCTTGAGTATAAAGCGTTGACAGGATATGATCCAGCGCTGACAGACTGAGATCCAGCGTTGACACATTGAGAACCAGTGGCTGGATGTCCATAGAAGTTCATGGAATCAAATTGGCCTTCACTTTGTGAGAAGAAGGCCATGTTACTACTGGAAGATTTATTATCACTATCCAAATTCCATTCATATTCCAACAGTCTGAGTTTGTTGAAGATGTCATCAAACCTGGAGGTCTTGTGGGTGTTATTGACAAGAATGGATCTTGTCTCAATCTTCCATACATCACCAAGGCTTTTGAGAAAAGTAGCATTCAATTCAGGGTCATCAATCTGTGTTCCCATGAAGGAAAATTGACTTGTGATGTCAAGAAGTCTACTTCTCACACTGCTGAGATTTTCATTGGGTTGAGCTTTAAAGACAGCATACTCATGCAAGAGTTGCTTCTTCTTTTCTTCTTTTGTGTCAGCATTGCCACCATGTGCTACTTCAAGAGCTTCCCAAAGCTCTTTTGCAGACTCAAAGCGTTTGTACTTGTGCTGATTTTCATGACCTAGGGCGTGTTTCATGATGTTCAAGATTTTCATGTCCACCCTTTTCTTGGCTATATCTTCAACAGATACAGCTCTTCCATCTTCAGGCTTTTCCTTCTTATCAGCTTCAGGACAATTAGGAAGAGCTACCCTTGCAGCAATAGCAGCAGCAATCTTTTGAGCTTTGTTGAATGTGTTCCCATATTCAACAATTTCCCAAAGAGTGTAGTCATGGATGGCTATATATTGCTCAAAATTAGACTTCCATAGTTCAAAGTTCCTGGCATCAAACATGGGAATTTTGATACTAGGGTTTGTGGAGTTGTTTTGTAGCAAAGCAGAAGGCTGATTTGTGCCAGACATGGTGTTTTTAGGGTTTTGAGAGATTTAGGGTTTTTAGGGTTTGGTGTTTTAGGGTTCTTGCGTTACTTAAAGATCAAAAGTTTCTCAACAAGCTCTGATACCACTTGTTGATCCCAAACTTAGATCGATTAAGCTTTGTGTATACGAGATTAGATCAAGTACTACACGTAGAGAAACCTTTGCTTATGAATAAAGTAACAAAGTGTTATGCGGAATTAACACTTGATCTAAAACACAAAGATGTTAAACAAACTTTCACTTGTATTAGAATAATCGTGTTTGATTACAATGAAAGAGGTTTAACTTGCGAATACTTATGAAAACTAATATATGACTTTAACCTAAAAGATCTTCTTTTATAGAACAAGAAGTCTTGTAAAATAAGCTACGAATCAACTATTCTAGGTAAAGATAATAATAGAAAATACAATGTTGTGCTTATCTTTACCATACATAAATAAAGAAACAAATAAACAAAAGATTCGTATGAAGATATTCCATCAGTGTCAATCTTCAAGGCTGTCAGCGTTGACTTCTTCAATGTCAACGCTTGGCTATCAGCGTCCAATGTCATCCTATCAGCGTTGACATTCTTCTTATCAGCGTCTAGTGATCTGACCTATATTTTATTCCCAACATTTCCCAATATTTACCCTTGAAGATTTGAAGAATTATGAAGAAGGGTCCTCCAATATGGAAGAATTGACACTTTATACCCTTGTAACTTCATAATTACAAGTTTGGTCCCTAAAGTTTGTCAAAATTACAAAAAAAGGCCCTCCACTTTGAAGAATTGGCAAGTTTAGCCCCTCAACAAAGCTAAATTGTCAACCAATATCATCCACAAAGTCAAATATATCATGAAGTCCTTCAAAGTACAAGAAATTACAAGTTTGGTCCTTTGAAAATCCAAAAATTACAAAAAGGACCCTTAACTTTCAACATTTGGCAAAAATGGTCCCTCATCAAACAAGACTTGGCAATTTCAGTCCTCCAAAACGACAATTATACAAGTCAAGGCCATTATCTATCATCAAAATGCCAAATCAGCCCTTGAAGAATTCAAAAATGGGAAGAAATACCCCTGAATTCACTTTGTAAAAGTTTTTGGGCCAAAAGTGCAAAAGTGCAAAAGTTGATAAGGCTAGTTTGGGCGTTGATAGCTGTTATAACTGAAAAGACAAGAAGAAAGGAAAAAAGGGACTAATATTGGCCAGACACCAAACTTACCTTAACCAATCAAAACCTGCCACCTCACCCCACTCACCACTTCCTCCAATCACAACCCACCATTTCTCCACATCACACTCCACTCACCAGATTAATATTAATTAATCTTGGCGCCTAAACACTTATTTAAAACTTAATCACCCCTTAAACGGATCAAAACCATGTTCATCAGACTCAAGAACATAATTAGGGATTTTTGATTTAGCAAAAATTAAACCCCTAAATTTTCCAGATTAATGATTAATGATCATGTTAACATAACCCAACCTTAATCTTGGTCATCACATCATTCACGTGTCCACATGGGACCTCCCCTGCTACACTTTTGAGGAAGAATACAAAAAGGGCAAAGCATCCAACGTCCCACATTTGTGCTTACTTTCTAAGCATCATATAAGCCCTTTGATCACATTTTCATGCCAGCTATCACCACAAACAGCCAAGAACTCTTCACAAGATTCCAAGATTTTCAAAAAACTACAAGGGCAATTTTGGGACTTCAAGCATTAGGGTTTTAGTTTTCAGCTGTTCTTAGTTCACATGTAAGGCTATATATAAAGCCCTTAGGTCTCACATAGATTTTTGCTTTTGATTTTTCCTTGTTCAAGTTTCTGTAAATCCTATTTCAAGTTTAATGAAATTGTGTTTGAAGCATTGAAGAAAAGTCTTTGGCCAATCTTATTTACTGCTTATTATTGTTATATGATTGTTAGTTTAGAAGCTAAAAACCTGTTTTCACTTGGAGGTTGCAAAAGTTTGCAATTTTCCTCATTCTTGATATTTTGCTAAGTACTTGTTCCAATCTTGGAATTCTTGGGTTATAGGGCTGATCATAGCATCCTAACTGTGTTAGTTAAGGTGTTGTGAGGCTTATAACTTGGGGATAATCAAGTGTGGGGTAACAAGGTTGCATCAATCAAGATTTTTGAAGTTTTTGATTTTATACTCTTGTGCTTTAACCTTGTTCAATCTTAGCAGGCTTTGTTGTGGAAGCTTGTGCTTGTTATTGCTAGCACATAAGCTCAAAATTCGTTGGTGTGGATGTACATCCATGAGGTTTGCATACTCAATCCTAAAATCTGCTTAAATTCATGATTTTTGGTGATATTTGTATGTGACTTGTGTTCTTGTGAATTTTGTGGCTTAAATCTGCTTGAATCTGTTAATCTTACTTGTTTTTGTGTTTGGGTAGTCTTGAATCTCACTTTTACTTTGAAAAATTGGATTTGGAAAAGATAACGGGGTGTTTGGGTCTATCTGTTTGTGCTTGCAACTTGATATTGTGTTGTTGGATTGTGTTGTTTATGCTTAGTATCTGATATATGCTTGGTTGAGAGTGTTTTACTGCAAGTTTTTGGGTTTGAAGCCTTGAATCAAACAATATGCTATATAGACTTTGATATTGCCTGTTTTGACCTAGGATTTTGGGAACACTTAGTGTGTATGCATGCTTAGGGATAAAAGTGGTTTAAACATAGTCATTATAACCTGTTTGAAAGATTTGAGGTGTTGAATCTGGCTTAAGTGTCAAATACATCAGCAAAGTAGAAAATTGCATGTGTTAGTGTTCATCAGTAACTTTCATTTGCTTGAATCTTGCTTAATTCTTTGAACCATTGCATGAAACCTGTTTAGACTTGCTTATTGGAGTTTATAATAGCTTGTGTATGCATTTGGTTGAATTTGGCTTGCTGATTTGTGCTAAAACTGCTCATAAGTGCTTAACTGCTTATTGTTCATGTCTGTATCATGTCTGTTGATTAATTGATTAAACTGTATCAATTGGGTGTTAGTGATTGTGTTATTTTGATTGTTATTGACTCCTTTTGATCCAAATATCATTTGGGTGCCTTTGTGTAATCTGAATCTCCAAAAAAGTCACTAAAGACAAAAAGTCAAACAAGTCAAGCAGTGGAAAAAGTTTCCACTGCTCAACATCCAAAACTAGCCCCTGCTAGTGTAATTTTGTCATCAGCTTATCAATAAGCTATTCTAGCTTATCCAGACTTGCAACAACTTATTTTTTGTAATAGGTCTTCATTATTTGACCCATTTAAGTAGGCTGGAGCTTATTGGACTTTGACTTTGACTTTTTACTAGAAAACCAACTTATTTGACTCTAAATGGTAAATTTTATAAAGAGACAAAGGGAAAGTAGCCAAGTTTGATACAAAATGCACAAAGAATAAATCAACAAGGACACATCCCTTGTTAACAGACTAAGGCATGAACAAAAAGCATATGGCATTGGACAAAACCCAAGCTCATAATACAAATACTAGATACAGTCTAAGGAATACAAGTAAAAACAAGAACTTGAAACCTAGACTATAACTAATACAAAACATTGCACTCCATTGGACAACCAATTCCAACTATTTAGTCAAAAAAAGGCCTACTTCAGAATACATGATCTACTTGAATCAACCCAAAAGGAAGCATCCAAAATAGACCAATCCATCCCCCATAGGACACTTTCCAAGACTAAATAATGAACGGAAAACAGGCAATAGACAACCTGCAACCAAGCTGGAGTACAAAATCTTCAAAGGAAGTGCCAGAGTAGCAGTATGAACCAAATTGCCTCCTTAAAAAACCCTTTCAAGTAAAACCCTGTGGGAAACCAAGAAAGGGAAAAAAGAGTACAACAGAGGCTCATACCTTCCTTACCACCTGAAGACGCAGCAGCAAACATGATAATAACCTAGCTGCACCACACTCTAAACCATCATCTTGGAATCCCTCATTCCACCACAGGAAGAAGCCAACCTAAAAGAAACACGAAACACCAAACAAAAGCAAACAAACCTGCAGGCCTCTCATCAACATGCAGTAGACCATAAAAATGAAAGAGCTACCTATCATCGATATCCATGTCAGTCACACCATCACTCCCATCTTTAGCTATAAGACCAGGGAGATTCCATAAACTTGCAGCAATATGAATATCGGTAGACCAATTAAACTTTAGACCAAGAATTTTCAGTCTGACCTTACTCACAACAATACTAATCAAAGCTTCAACAGGTCTAGAAGTTTTAGCAAAGAGTCTTGCATTTCTCTCTTGCCATATGAAGTAGACAGTAGCACCCAAGACAAGTCTTTGGATAATACTCCAAACCGACCTATTAGCTTTCCTAATACACACACCCGACACCACTTCAGCCCATACATAAGAGAGATCATCTAATTTAGAAATCACTTTCATCTTGTCCCAAATACATCTAGAGAAGACACAATCAAAGAACAAGTGAGGGGCTGTTTCTAACACAGTATTACACAATGGACACATAACCATGTCAACATGAAACCATTTGGATAATCTATCCTGAGTTTTAAGCCTTCCTCTAACCGCAAGCCACAAAATAAAAGAGTGCCGAGGGATACACTGAGGAAACCAAACATGCTCAGACCATAAAACTTTCGGATCATCATGTCTCAATACTTTACTAACTTCTCTCACACTGAAATTAGTAGCCACCATCTTCTTATTATACCAAATAGCAACATCCCTGTTATCATTAAGGGCGGGAACTTCAAAATTGAGAGAAGTCCTATCCCTCCTATTCCAATCATGAGGCCAAGACCAACAGTTTCCACTAATTCTATCTGCCACTTTGTCTTTAATATTATAACCACTGGATCTTTTAAGCACATCAGAAATAACATCACAAAGCAAGCCTTTTTCGTGCCATTTATCAATCCATAAAAAACAATCTTTACCGTCCCCAATCTTAACTCCAACAAAACCTTTTATTTTATCTCTTAGCATAAGGATATGCCTCCAAGATCAAGAGGCATGACTCTTAATCGGATAGGTCCATATACTGTTACCCTTAAGCCTATAGCTGTTGACCCACTTCACCCATAACGAATCTTTCCTACTAAAAACATTCCACAAATGTTTAGTCATAAGACTATCATTCATACTCCTAGTCGACTTTAGCCCGAGACCACCTTGAAACTTTGGCCTACATATATCTTTCCAAGCTACGCTAGTGAACCCCTTCCTACCCTCATTAAAACCCCATAAAAAGTTCTTCAACACTTTATCAATGCTATCACAAATATGTTTTGGCAAAACAAACATCGAAGCCCAATAAACACCCAAAGAAGAAAGAACAGAGGAAATCAATTGCAACTTACCTGCATAAGAGAGATACTTGTTTTTCCAGTCCAAAATCCTGCATTTGATCTTATCAACCAAAATCATACAGTCCCTATTATAAAGCTTTTTGGTCACCATAGGAACTCCCAGATATCTTATGGGAAGATTTCCTTCAGCAAATGGAAGGGCAAGCCCAATTCTCATCTTAATATCAGTTGGAACATTACTAAAATAAGCAGTGCTCTTCTCCATACTTGGGTATAAACCAGAGCACATACTAAACTCATCCAACCCCCTCCTAAGAATGCTAGCAGAGATTTCATCAGGATGACAAAGCAATAACAAATCATCCGCAAAACAGAGGTGTGTCAAGTTAAGCTCCTTGCAGCTGGAATGAAACTTAAACCTATTATCCAGCCTAATATGCCTCTTAATCATAAGTTTTAAAAGCTCCATGACTAGGGTAAAAAGATAGGGTGATATTGGATCGCCCTGTCTTAGACCTCTACCACTCTTAAAAAAGCCATGAACTTCTCCATTAATGCATAAAGAGAATGAAGCAGTCGTTAAGCAAACCATAATCCAATTGATCATAGTGTTATGGAATCCAAACTTAGCTAAAATAGTCTTAAGGAAATCCCAATTGACAGTGTCATATGCTTTTTTAATATCCACCTTCAACGCACAATTCTTAGAACTAGTAGAATTATCATATCCCACCATTAGCTCATGCATAATCAGAATATTATCACTTATATGCCTTCCCGGAACAAAAGCGCACTGATTACTATCTATAAGGCTATCAAGGCCCTCTTTAAGCCTATTAGTTAAAACCTTGCTAAGACATTTGTAAACCACATTACTACAAGCAATTGGTCTATAGTAAGAAAACTTCCTAGAAACTTTCAGCTTAGGTATAAGAGTAATGAGATTAGTATTAAGCTCACCTAGTAATTTTCCTGACACAAAGAACTCCTTCACAGCATTACAAACATCCGGTACAACAATACTCCACGCTTTCTTAAAAAATTTGGAAGTATAACCATCCGGGCCTGCGGCTTTATCATCCTTAATCCCAAACATAGCAATCTTGATTTCCTCATCTGACACGGGTCTGATCATGTGCTCAGCCACCAAAGAATCAAGCTTCTTGGTGAACAAATTATCAACATCTTCAATCTGGAAAACAACATCATCCTTCTTGAAGAACTTTTTGTAATGGTCTACAAAACGATCATAGATATCACACCCATAGTAGGTATGACATTCATCATCACAAACAGCTTCAATTCTGCTCCTACTCTTCTTGCCTTTAAGAAGCTTATAGAAATATGTCGTGTTATTATCTCCTTCTCTAAGCCATTCAACCTTTGTCTTCTGTCTAAGAATACGTTCTTCATCAAGGACAGCATCATGATATGCTTTAGAAAAGATCCTTTCTTCTTCTCTCAGAGACGGATTAAGAGGTTCTTGATCAAGCCTTTTCTGCACATCCTTCAATTCATCTTTAAGCACTTTAACTTTATCAAAAACATTCCTGTTTTCTCTATTAAATCTTCTCAAATGCTTCTTCATATTCTTCAATCTTTTGGCCAACACAAACATATGAAAGCCTCTAACATCAACAAACCAATTATCCTTGACCCTATCAATAAACCCCTCCTTCTCAGCCAAAAAATTCATGAACCTGAATGATCTCGGCTTCAAACTAGTCACATCAGGAAAAGTAACAAGAGCTGGACAATGATCCGATGACAAGTATGGCATGAAATGAGCAAAACATCTTCTAAACATAAGAGTGAAACTCTCATTAACCATGACCCTATCTAGTTTCCTAAGAATACCACTGTTTGGGTCATTACGCTTCTCGATCCAAGTGTAAAACATACCGCTGCTACACACATCTTCAACCTCAAGAGTACGAACACAGTCTCGAAATTCATCCATACCCCCGACTCTAGAATTATAACAGTTAGAACTCTCTTCGAAAGATAACATAACATTAAAATCCCCAAGTAGAATCCAAGGGGCATCACCAATATCCGCTTTATAATCCACTAAGTTTTTCCACAAAAGCTTACGGTACTTCTCCAAAATCTCACCATAAACGAAAGAAACGAAAAACTTATTTTGATCATTAACGAAAAATACCTCAAAATGAATAACCTGGTCAATGTGAGAAACCAACCTTGCATTCACAGCCAAAGGATCCCAACCCACAATGAGCCTACAACCCTTTCTGCTATCTATCGAATTAGAAACCCATGACCAATTTCCAAACACCTCATCACAAACAGATTTAACAGATTTCTTTCTTAGCCTAGATTCTACAATACCAAACATACTAACATGATTTTCAGTAATAAAATCCTTCACTTCTTTTTGCATAAGGGTACTATTCAACCCTTGTACATTCCACACTGCAATTTTACCTATCATTGGAAACTAGAAGAATCCGCAGCCACACCCCCTTGCATTTCTGCCATAGTTACATCATGAATATTACTAACTTCATCCTTTGACACAAACTCTGCAGTAGCGTTTGAAACACCCTCTACATCATTATAGTGTCCATTAATCCTATCATTATAGATATTCTCTAGGGCATCATTGTAATATTCAAATATATCCTCTGACCACGTGGCTTTAACCTCATCAGTCAAAGGCGTACCTAAATAAACAAACAAATCCACCTTAAGCTTATCTCTTTCCCATTCCATCATATTCACTTTATCTGTCTCTTTCTTTATAGCTTGCTCATAAAACTTGGTATACGCAACATTATTCTTTTTACCTCCACATTCATCCACTATCCTCTTTTTAGCAATCCTAGTAGCATTTTCATGAAGTCCATCATTAGCAGCTACCTTGGTTTAAAAATGCGTTTTGCGATCCATTGCGCTAAAGTTCCCAAAAGCTATTGCGTAATGCGTGATGCGATTGCGAGCGCAATTTGGACGCGATGCGTTTAGTATAAAATAATGTAAAAAAATTATTTAGAAATAGTATAGTATATCAAGTACGAAGTATGTGAAATAAAGTTACAAAATAAGTTACTAATATTGAGATTCATCCTATAATCCCTTTGTAACACAAATAAGTCGAAAGTAAAGCTTAAAAAAAACACTTAGTATATGCAAGGTTCTATATTTTCGTTATTGTGTTTGTTTTAGATGTTTTTAACAAGTTTTATCTTTAACGATCCATTAAAATACGTAGGTATCTTTTATATGCACAAAATTTGACAAAAATGACATACGTACTAGATTGTGACAATTGCTACCATTGCTAGCATTACACAAATGCGGTAAATAGCGGTTTAATGCGAACGCAATCTGGGATGGCAATGCATTAGGCACCTTGTTGCGAAATTTTAAAAGCAATGCATTAATGCGTGCAATTTGCGCAATGATGCGCGCATTTTTAAACCAAGACAGCTACAATCCTATCTTGAAGACTTTCAATCTTGCTTTTAAGAATGCTATCCTGAGAATTAGCATCTACCTTCATACTGTTCTCCTTACTCAAAAAATACTCCATCTCCCTAGCCGACCATTACTCTTTTCCTCCTTTGAAATAACAAACCCCTCATTACACAAAATATCAATTCTCATACAAAACTTCTTCCACTTCTCATTTTCCTTATTAGTTTCATCAACACCCAAAGCCTCAAACCTATTACCTGTAGCAACCTCCTTAATCACACTATTACTTTTAGGATTTCCATTTAGACTAGGTTTCTTAGCACTTGATACCTCCTCCTTCTTCTTAGCTTCATTAACTGGATTAACCTTCTCAACTTTTGTTTCTTGAACCACCTGTTTAACGCTAACACTAGGCTGAGCATTCTTAGTCGCTGGAACATACTGCCTAGCTACACCGCTTCCTCTTCCACCATTACTACCAGCATTACCTCTACCACCACCAAATGACCCTCTTCCTGCATTACTAAATCCTCCTCTACTATAGCCACCTCTTCTGTTAACCACATCCCTCCTACCATCACCATTCATATTGTCCACATTAATGTTTCTAGTCACCCTCGTAGCATTTGTAACATTAGAAGCCACCTCCCCTACTTTAGCCTGACAGCTCTTGATAGTATGACCAACCACCTTACAATGTTCACAAACCGAGGGTTTCCAAAGATACTCAACCTCCAAAATCATAGACCGCTCCAGACTCTTATAATAAATCTCTACTTCATAAACCAGATCCTTAGTAGAATCCACTTCCACCATCACTCTAGCAAAACTAGCTCTACCATAGGTTTTTTCACACATTTCCGTAGTTATTCTCTCCATAATAATCGGAGCGCCAATTCTGCTAGCAATACGACTTATCCCTTCTACATTCCATGCTTCCAACGGAACATTAAAAATATTTGCCCATACTGAGACTTTAGTGAGCTCCGGTTTAGACATACAGATTCCCGGTTCCCATTTCTGAACATAAAATGGTTTATTATCCACTAACCAAGGACCACTCTCCACCACAGCTTGCATACCATCAATCGAGTCAAAATTACAGAAATAAAGGCCACTATTGTTCATCATAACATCCTTAAAATGAAATTGCCTCCACATTCTGCGTAAATTTCCAAACAACTCTCTATGAGGCATTTGGAATCCCACAAAATGCCCTATTAAAGTTCTGCTCCACTTAGAACTACCTTCAACCACCACCGGGTCCATATCGACAACCTTCTTCCCTTTACTATTCATCATTCCATCTATATATCTAAGCTTGTTATTACCAGTCCCTTTCTCACCTGTTACAACATTAGCAAACGAAAACTTCTTCTCATTGCTACCATTACTATCTTTCATCTGTTCGTCCTTCACACCGCATCCTTCACCAACCTCAAAATTACTCACCGACTTTATTCCCTTATTAGCATCCACAGTATCAACCTTAAACATCCCTGGTCTTTTCTCTTCACTAAAACTAACCTTTGGTGGACTCCTAGGCTTGCTACCATTATTGACCTTAGGATTAAACACGGGATTTTCAGCAAATGGAACCGGCATAGGGGAGCTCTTATCACTAGCCAAATTTTGGCCACCCTTATCCAAATTTCTAACAATATTCTTAACAACATTCACCTTCTTACTCTTAACACTGGTATCACTTACTCCCTTGGCCTCATCTATATTCATGTTTTCCTTAACATCTTTAACACCTAAACTAGTACTACTCCCCTTATCACCATCACCACTAGAACCCCAAAACATTTCAGTATCCTCCCCTGAGTGTACTGAGACATTTTTATCACCTTTCTCAACTACCACCTCATTCACAATATCCATATCATCAACAGCACTACCCAAATCCCCAGTCTTAATACTAGAACGGGTACTCACCCCTTTTTAACAACAATACCTTCAGTATGATCTAAAAAATCCTTATCCACATATTTCATGGTATTACCTGAGCTAGGATTCATATTCCTAGTTGTCTTCACTGGCTTCAATGACCTCCCGGATCTCTTTGGCGGTGGCACAAAAGAACCCACCAGTGGTGGTCCAACAGAACCCACCAGAGGTGGTTCAACAGAATCCACCGGATCAACCATAGGATTAACTGGTTGATTAGACATGATACATGGTAAAAAAAAGAGGGTTAAGGAAAGAATAAGGAAAGGATTAAGGTTCAAGAAGGAGGTTTAATGAAACAGTTTAAGGTGGGAAATAAGTGATAAAACGTAATAAAATTGATTTAAAATAGATGAACAGGAAAGATTTTGTGGTGAAATCTTATATGAAAATGTGTATAAAGAATAGGAGATTAAGGATCTATAATAAAATTCAAGATCCCATGGTTGGATCAAAATTAATCAATGATTTCTTAATAAAATGCTTTAGGGTTTTTAGAGAGAAGTTTTTAGAGAGAAGTTAGAGAGAAAACCAACTTATTTGACTTTCACATAAGTGCTTATTTGCTTTTTCCAGCTTATTGAGTCAGATTATTTGAAAACTCTTTGTTGATTCTGCTTAATTAAGTCATTTCAAAGCTTTTGGAACTTGAATCAGCACTTGGGGTGGCCTAGAACTCAAAAACGACTATTTTGTCGTTTTCTGTAGATTGCTTATTGCATTTTCAGGCTTATTCCTTGGACTTATTTCAAATTTATTTTTGCAGAAGTCTTATTTAGGTCAAAAGAAGCTTGTGTGTCAAATTTTAGCTTATGGCATTGGCTTATAGCTTAATGGGCCAAAAAGCCCATTAAGAATAAGCTGCTTGTTATAAGCTTGCTTATTTCACATTTTCAGCTTTTGGGCCTTTGGAAAAAGTTGTTTAAAATCAAATTTTGAGTCAACCTGTGCTTTTTGGGCTTATTTTGAACACTTTTTGTTATTGGGCCCAATTTTGGCCCAATAAGCTACTGTTTTGGGTTTAGCCCATTTTATAGGCCCAATAGGGGTATTTAGGTAATTTCACTTTCATTTCTGAGTTATTTAGGTTAAATTAAGCTAGTTTGCAAGTTTTTAGAATCTTTTATGATTTTTGGATTTTTAATATTATTTTAATATTATTTTATTATTAAAAATTAAAAGTCTGATTTTCTAAGTTTTATATTTTTCCTAGGTTCTAAACACTTAATTAGGATTTTTGCAACTTTCCAAATATTTTTAGAGTCTTTTAATTATTTTCTAGAATTAATTTAAGTTTTAATTGATTTTGGTTGTTTTTAATTGTTTAAAAATAGTTTTTATTGGTTTTAAAATTTAGAAAAAAACTTTTTAGCTTAACTAGGGTATTTTTGAGGTTTACAAACTTTAAAATCTTGTTTGGGACTTTTTAATAATTAATTGTGATTTTTAGGGCTTTAATTAGCATTGAAAAGTCATTATCTAATTAATTAAAAGGTTTTGGCAAGTTTGGATTTTTTGTAATCTCTTAGAATATTATTGTGGATTTTTGGTAATTTTTAAGAATTTTTAGAGTAAAATTTTAATTTTAGCACTTTTTACAGTTTTACGTGTACACCTTTTTAGACTTAGTTTAATCCGTCTTCGTAACCGTCATTCTCTTCTAATCTCATTTCTATTTTTCTTTCTCAAAAGTATAATCACAAATCTAATCCATATCATTACACACATAACACACTAGCCTCCTTGGGAAACGAACTTGAACTTAATTGGTCATTAGTGCTTGGTTTTCCTAAACCGACACTTAATACTTGCCACTTTTGCTCTCTTTTCCTAAAGAGTAGCAAAATCATTACATCCTTTTGGCGCCGCTGCCGGGGAGGCGTGTTGTGTTTTGATTGGAATTGTTATTTTTATATACTAACCATAATTAGTATTTGTATTAGTAGCACTCTACTAATACGTATTATCGGTTTTCGGTTTTTGTGTGAATACTATTACTATAGTGTATACGTAGAACAATAAATTCACAAGTACTCCAAATACGTGAGAAATCACAACCTTGACTTGGGAGGTCATTACCCAATCATTGTATTCGAATCTCAAACCAAAGAAAAAGGCAAAAATAGATAAATACTTTCGTAAAGCTCAATCTTGAAAAATACAAACTATAAGGTGGGTATAAGGCGGATATTACAAAATATATCCTAAGGAAAAAGGCTCTTAAGTGCTTCGCGCCGCCTCGTTTCCCCGCTTGCTTGTGAGTATTTGATTTTGAGAGCTAATCGAGGGTTTTACCGCCCAAAGTATTACTAAGTATCATATATATTTTCTTGGTTTCCATTGATTAAACCCTCTTGAACGTTTTGGTGTTCAACCAACGTTCTAAAGTCATCGAAGGCGTTCACTTCACGTGATCGTTTTCATTCCTTGAGGCTTCTTTAATCAAGAGATTTGATTAAGGAGGAGATTTGTAGATTTGTGTCTACTTTATACATTCACCAAACTCCAAAAAGGTTAATACAATCAAAAACCACAAAAAAAATTAAAAAAATACAAAACACCAAAAAGAATCTTCTTTGCTCGTCCCCTCGTTGTACGTGATGTTTATGCTAACTCGTAATCAAGCAAGACGTGCACGTAAACGAAAGAACAAAACTCACACTCCCAATCTTTCTAGTGAGGAGTCTCCTATTGACGAACCCATCGTAAGAGAAGAACCAACCATGGCGAATCGAACTATGATGGAGTTACTTCAAGCACCCACCGAGGGTTATGGAGAAGCTATTGTGATTCCCGCTATCCTTGCGGAGAATTTTGAGGTGAAAACGGGTTTGTTGTCGATGATCCAAAACAACAAATTCCGTGGTGATGAGAAGGACAATCCACACAACCATATCCGCCAATTCAATCGTCATACCGCCACTTGCAAGTTTAAGGATGTCTCGAATGACTCGATTAAGATGATGCTTTTTCCGTATTCCTTAGTGGGGCCCGCTAAAATTTGGTTAGAGAAAGAGCCACCCAATTCTATATTGACGTAGAAGGATCTCGTTTCAAAATTTGTGAACCAATTTTTTCCGCCCTCTAAGACTACGCATTTGAAAAACGAGATTTCAAAGTTTTCACAAGAATTTAATGAAAGTTTTTCAACTGCTTGGAATAGGTTTAAGGAAATGTTACATGAATGTCCTCATCACGGTTTTTCCGACTTGCATCTAATTGACACGTTTTACAATGGACTTAATGATCATGAAAGGGATTATTTGAATGCCGCCGCGGGTGGTAATTTTTTGTGTAAAATGGTTGAGGAAGCTTTGGTGATAATTCAAAATAGATCTAAGGTGTATAGTCCTCGTAGCATGTCTAGTGTTCGTAAGGCTTCGTCTTCGGCTTCACCTTCTTTGTCTACTACCATCGATGCTTGCCAAATTGAGGCAAACTTGGAAAACAAGATTTTTGATAAGCTTAAAGGACTTTTGATTGAGTTTAAAGTTGGTGAACAAAGTGCTCCCGCTACGGCTAAAGCGGTTGAGGTTTCTTGCATGTATTGTGGTGGAGGTCATGATTTCTCCGAGTGCATTACCAACGGTGGTAACACTTCGAGTGCCTTCGCGGCCACGGGAAATTACAACCAAAACGGTCAAGTTTCCCGCTCTAATCAAATGACTCCACCGGGTTTTGGTTCAAATCAAAATGCTAACAACAATTATCGCAACAATCAAGTTGGTTTCAAAAACAATTACAACAAGGGAAACTATGGGAATCAAGGGGCTAATAATCAAGTTTCAAACAAATATGATTTTCAAAACAACAACAAAAGTTTGCAAACATTGAAAGATCTTCCAAGTGAGTTTGTTGAATACGCTAGTGGGAATGATTCTAGGTTTGACAACATTCAAAGAGAAATCATTAGCCTAAGATCTGAGTTTAAGAACGACTTGAAGAAAGAGTTGAAAAATGAGTTACCTAATGAACTTAAAATCCACACCAACAAGATGGAAGGAAATGTCACTAGGTTGCAACAAAACCAACAAAAAATGGAACAAGGGCAACATGAGATTAAACAAGAAATGATAAAAGCCGAGAAGAGGCAATCCGTGTTTGAAGATAAAATTTCGTCTATGTTTGAGGCAATAATGTGTAAACCGTCTTCGAGTAGTCTTCCTAGCAACACTGTATCCAACCCTAAGGGTGAGATGAAAGTGATTACCACACGTAGTGGTAAGACACTTAAGGAACAGACTCCTCAACCAATAGCTCCTACGGAGGAAGCAATTGAGGAAGAACCCGAGGTGGTGGTCCAAAAGGAGCATGTCCCAATCCCACGAAGTACCGCTCATGCCACACCTACGGTTGACCCATTACCACCATTGGAACCCGAGATTCCAAAGGCTATGCCTACTATGCCTCAACCCACACCACCTTTGCCCTATCCATCGAGACTTAGGAAGGAGAAATGTCAAGAGCGCGACAATTATCAATTTGAGCTTTTTATGAAAATGTTTCGTGATTTGCACCTTAATGTGAGTTTCGCCGATGCTTTGGTCATGATGCCTCGATTTGCCGCTAACTTTAAGAGTATATTAAACAACAAGGAGAAATTGCACCAATTGTCTAGTTGTTCATCGGTTTATCTTAATCGCATACCTCAAAAAGTCGGTGATCCCGGTAAATTTTTGATCCCTTGTGCAATCCAAGAAATGGAGGAATGCTTCGCCTTAGCCGATCTTGGTGCTAGCATTAACTTGATGCCACTTGCAATCTTCAAGTCGCTCAATCTTCCTAATCTTACTCCTTCACTAATGTCTATCGATTTGGCCGACCATTCCACGATTCCCGCATGTGGTTTGGCGGAAGACGTTTTTGTGAAAGTGGGGAAGTTCAACTATCCCGTAGACTTTATCATTGTTGATATCCCCACGGATCCTCAAGTTCCTCTCATTTTAGGTCGTTCGTTTTTAGATACGTCTATGGCTTTGATCGATGTTCATGCTAGAAAGATCACCTTACGTTTCAACGACGAGGAACTTGTTATAAACGCAACTCAAAACTCTCAAATTTCTCATGTTTATTCCGTTGCGACCATAAACCTCGTTGATATGATCGACGTTGTTTGCGAGGAATTTTCACAAGAAGTTCTAGGTTTTGGTGATGAAGAAACTAGTGGCAATCCCACTATATTAGATCCAATTCTTGATAATTCGACACCAACCTTCACTCCATTTGAAGGTGGTGGTTTTACGTTGGAAGAATTCGATGTTCCACGTACTTGTGACGAAGACCTCGACAACGATGAGGACTTCTCGATTATCAAGGATTTTCTTAACGATTTCCCATTTCCTCCACCCGAGGAGGTTATGAGTATCGAGCCCAAATCTTCACTTGAGGAACCACCTATCCTTGAGTTGAAAGATTTACCTCCTCACCTCGAATATGTCTATTTGGAGGAGGACGACAAGTTTCCGGTTATTATTGCGAAGGAACTTTCGAATGATGAAAAAACCGCACTTGTCGATGTTCTAAAGGATCACAAAGGGGCAATTGCGTGGAAGTTATCCGACATTAAGGGAATCGATCCCAAGTTTTGTACCCACAAAATCTTAATGGAGGAGGATTACAAGCCCGCAATCCAAAGTCAAAGGATGGTGAACCCCAAAATTCACGATGTCATCAAAAAGGAGGTCCTTAAACTCCTTGACGTGGGAATGATTTACCCTATTTCTGATAGCCCATGGGTGAGTCCTATTCATTGTGTCCTTAAAAAGGGAGGGATGACCGTTGTGCTAAACGATGCCAACGAGTTGATTCCCGCTAGACTCGTGACCGGATGGAGAGTGTGCATTGACTATCGAAAGTTGAATGAAGCCACTCGAAAAGACCATTTTCCCTTTCCCTTCATGGACCAAATGTTGGAGCGTCTTACGGGAAACGATTTCTATTGCTTTTTAGATGGTTTTTCCTGTTACTTCCAAATTCCCATCGATCCTCGTGATCAAGAAAAAACTACGTTTACTGTCCATATGGAACGTTTGCCTATCGTAGAATGCCATTCAAACTTTGCAATGCACCGGGAACCTTTCAACGGTGCATGATGGCTATTTTTCATGACATGATCGAGAAGATGATGGAAGTCTTCATGGATGACTTTTCCGTGTTTGGTAGTTCGTTCACTTCGTGTTTGTCAAATCTCGAGAGAATGTTGAAACGTTGTGAGGAAACCAACCTTGTGCTCAATTGGGAAAAATGTCATTTTATGGTTAAGAGTGGAATCGTCTTAGGGCACAACGTCTCGAAAGCGGGGATTGAGGTAGATCAAGCTAAGGTAGACGTCATCGCCAAATTACCTCATCCCAAAACCGTTAAGGGAGTTAGGAGTTTCCTAGGCCACAAGGGCTTTTATCGGCGATTCATCAAGGATTTTTCGAAAATTTCTCGACCCATTACACATCTTCTTGAAAAAGAGGCACGTTTTGTCTTTGACGAAGATTGTGTACGAGCCTTTGAAATCCTTAAAAGGAAACTTACCGAAGCTCCCATTCTTGTTGCTCCCAATTGGAACCTCCCCTTTGAGCTCATGTGTGATGCTAGTGATTACGCTATTGGGTCCGTTTTGGGGAAACGTCATGAAAAGCACTTCTTGCCTATTCACTATGCTAGCAAGACGATGACCGAGGCTCAACTAAAATACACTACAACGGAGAAGGAGTTCCTTGCCGTGGTGTATGAATTTGAGAAGTTCCGACCTTATCTCGTCTTAGCTAAATGCATAGTGTACACGGATAATTCGGCTATTAAGTATCTCATGGGAAAGCAAGCTGCTAAGCCTAGATTACTTCGTTGGATTCTCCTCCTTCAAGAATTTAATCACACCATCGTTGACAAAAAAGGAGCCGAGAATCTAGCGGCCGATCATCTGTCTCGTTTGGAAGATCCTCACCAAAGTGTTTATGAGCCCAAGGAAATCACCGAAACATTTCCGCTCGAGACACTTGGTGTAGTGAATTCTAAGCTTGATCCTTCCACCCCATGGTTTGCGGACTTTGCAAACTACCATGCGGGTAACTTCATCGTTAAGGGTATGACGACTCAAGAAAAACGAAAATTCTTTCGTGACGTCAAGTTCTACTTTTGGAACGACCCTTACTTGTTCCGAACTTGTGCGGATCAAATCATCCGACGTTGTGTATTTGGCACCGAAGCTTCTAAGATCCTTAGAGCTTGCCATGAGGGACCCACGGGTGGTCACCATGGTGCTAATCTCACGGCTAAAAAGGTGTTTGATGCCGGCTTCTTTTGGCCTACTATTTACCGAGATGCACAAGATCTTGTGAAGTCATGTGATTCATGCCAACGACAAGGAAAAGCCTCACAAAAAGATGAAATGCCACAAAATATCATCCAAGTGTGTGAGATCTTTGACGTTGGGGTATAGACTTTATAGGGCCGTTCCCATCATCTCGTGGTAATAAGTACATTATCGTTGCGGTTGACTACCTTTCTAAGTGGGTGGAGGCCAAAGCCTTGCCCACCAATGATGCTCGTGTGGTAGTCAAGTTTTTGAAAAGCTTGTTTTCTCGGTTTGGAATCCCTCGTGCGATCATAAGCGATCGTGGAACCCATTTTTGTAACGACCAATTCGAAAGGTTCCTAAGGAAATATGGGGTTACACATCGGCTTTCTACGGCTTATCACCCACAAACGAGTGGGCAAGTCGAGGTTTCAAACCGAGCGTTGAAGAGGATCTTGGAGAGATCCGTTGGGGAAAACCGGCTGATGAGACTGCTTTTATACATAGTCTCATCTTCCAAATAGGGCTTAAAATGCATTAAATATCATCAAAATACCCAAATATATGCTTGTGTTTGTTGCTTGTGTATTTTAGGTACGGATATTGAGATAATGACAAAAGATCACAAGAATCATACAAAAACGAACACGGGAAACGAAGCCGCACAATGAACCAAGCCCTAGTGAAGACTTTCCCAAGATCAACCCTTAAAGATTTGAAGAATTATGAAGAAGGGTCCTCCAATTATGAAGAATTGACACTTTATACCCTTGTATCCTCATAATTACAAGTTTGGTCCCTAAAGTTTGTCAAAATTACAAAAAGGGCCCTTAACTTTGAAGAATTGGCAAGTTTAGCCCCTCAACAAAGCTAAATTGTCAACCAATATCATCCACAAAGTCAAATACATCATGAAGTCCTTCAAAGTACAAGAAATGACAAGTTTGGTCCTTTGAAAAATCCAAAATTACAAAAAGGACCCTCAACTTTCAACATTTGGCAAAAATGGTCCCTCAATCATCAAGACTTGGCAATTTCAGTCCTCCAAATTATCAATATTGCAAGTCTAGACCATTATCATTGAAGAAAATACCAAACCAGCCCTTGAAGAATTCAATTATGGCAAGAAATACCCCTGATTTCACTTTGAAAAAGTTTTTGGGCCAAAAATGTAAAGATGCAAAAGTTGACAAAGAAGGAAATGGGCGCTGATGGAATTAAAAGTGAAGTGACAAGAAAGAAGGAAAGAAGGGACCAAAAGGGGCCAGACATGAAACTTACCTAGACAAACCAGCTCTTGCCACGTGCCCCACTATCTCTTTTCAACCAATGGCAACTCACCCTTTGTCCACATCAGATCCCACTCACATTTATTTATTAACTAATCCTAACAGATTAGTTTAAACTTGGCGCTAAACACCCATTTAAAAAACCAAACGGATTAAAAACATGTTATTGGTGTTCTTGGCACAATTGGGCATTTGCTAATTACCAACAATTAAACTCCCATATTGTGCAGATTTGTGATTAAGGATCCTATAATCACAACCCAACCTTAAAACTTGACACCTCACCACCCCATTTGTCTCCTTGTGTCTCCCCTGCTCCACACCCATGCATACTGCCAAAAAGGTGGCAGCAATCCAACGTTTGAGATACATGCTTACTTTCTAAGCTGCATATACACCATTGGATGCTCTCACACATGCCAGCTGCCACTACACAACAAGAAAAGTCACATGATTCTCCAAGGCATTCAAACTTCATAAGGGCATTTTTGGAAGATCAGACAGCTAGGGTTACGTTTTCCTTTGCTTTCTAGATACATTGTAAGGCTATATAAAGCCACTTAGGCCTTCACATTTCAGTTTGCTTTTGGTTTTTCCTTTGTTCAAACACTTGTAAATCCTTTTTCAGTTTAATGAATTTGAGTTAAGTGCTTTGAAGAAAGACCAAGTGCCATCTTTATTCTGCTTGTTTATGTTCTTAGTTTACTGCTTTTGAAGTTTAAAACCTGTTTTCAAAAGAGGAGTGTGCACAAGTTTGCATATTTTCCTCATTTTCTTGATATTTTGCTAAGTCTTGTTCCAATCTTGGAATTCTTGGGCTATAGGGCTGATCATAGCATCCTAACTGAGTTGGTTAAGGTGTGGTGAGGCTTATAACTTGGGGATAATCAAGTGTGGTGTAACAAGTTTGCATCAATCAAGATTTTTCTAAGTTTCTGATTTTTCATGTTATTGTGCTTAACCCTTGTTGAATCTTAGCAGGCTTTTGTGGAAGCTTGTGCTTGTTCTTGCTAGCACATAAGCTCAAAATTCGTGGGTGTGGATGTACATCCATGAGGTTTGCTTACTTAATCTCCAAATCTGCATAAATTGTGATTTTTGGTGATATTTGTATGAAATTGTTGTTCTTGTGAATTTTGTGGCTTGTTCTTGCTTGAATCTGTTTATTAGACTTGTTTTAGTGTTAATTGATGCTTGGTTGGCCTGAAATCTTGTTTTGCTTTTGAAAATTTTGATTTGAAAAAGTTAAAGGGGTGTTTGGGTCTACTGGTTTATGCTTGTAATCTGATTTTTGTGTTAAGGGAAAGAGTTGTTTATGCTTTGTATCTGCTGTACCTTTGTTTGAGAGTGTTTTGCTGCAAGTTTTTGGTTTTGAACACTTGAATTGATCAATCTGCTATATAGACCTTGTTTCTGCTTGTTTTGACCTAGGATTTTGGGAACACTTAGTGTGTATGCATGCTTAGGGATAAAAGTGGTTTAAACAAAGTTAACATAACCTGTTTGAAAGATTTGAGGCGTTGAAATTAGCTTGTGTGTCAAATACATCAGCAAAAGTAGAAAACTGCATGTGTAGTGTTCATCAGTAACTTTCATTGCTTGAATCTTGCTTAATTCTTTGAACCAGTGCATAAAACCTGTTTAGACTTGATTATTGGAGTTTATTATAGCTTGTGTGTGCATTTGGTTGAATTTGGCTGGCTGATTGTGATTTTTATAGCTTATCAAAGGCTGCTGAAGTGGTCATTTGCATCAGCAAAGTGACCACCTCATTTGGTGTTGCATTGTGATTTCTAGCATTAGGATTGTTGTTTTGCTGCTTGGATCTTGTTCATGTGCTGCTTGTGATTGGTTTTTGCTATTTGGATTGCTTTGTTCATAGCTTATAAGCCCACTGGCTTATTGGCTTATTTGTGCCAAAACACATCAAGTTTACCCAACTGGTAAGCCTTGATTCACAAGGTTTGCACTCAAACCTTGATCAGCAGGGTGAAAAAGAAGTCCTTACACTTCATTAAGTCTGTCAGCGCCTACTTTATTCCTGTCAGCGTTTGATTTCAATCTGTCAGCGCTTCATTATAACTTATCAGCGTTTGACTTTTGGTCAAACTTGCTTTAAGACTATTAAATCTGTTTTGCTTATTGGTACATGCAACAACTTAGTTTTTGTAATAGAACTTATTTTTCTCAGCTTAATATCAAGTCTGGAAGTTTACAAGTCTTTTTGGTTAAGCTTTTGCTAGGAAACTAGCTTATTGGGCGTTTTCAGCCAGCTTATCTGTTCTCACAGCTTATTCTACTTGGCTTTTTGTGATTTTATTGATTGATTATTCTTAGTTAAGCTATTTGTGAGCTTTTGCAACTTGAATCAGCTTCTGAGGTGGTCTAGATCATAAAAAACGACTATTTTGTCGTTTTGTGAATAAGTTGTTGACTTGTTTCTGGCTTATTGAGTGGTCTTATTTGAAATTTCTTTTTGCAGAAGTCTTTGTTAGGTCAAAAGAAGGTTGTGTGTTTAATTTTAGCTTATGGCATCAGCTTATAGCTTAATGGGCCAAAAAGCCCATTAAGAATAAGCTGCTTATTATAAGTTAGCTTATTTCACATTTTCAGCTTTTGGGCCTTTGGAAAAAGTTGTTTAAAATCAAATTTTGAGTCAACCTGTGCTTTTTGAGCTTAATTTGAGCACTTTTTCTTATTGGGCCTTAATTAAGCCCAATAAGGGACTGTTTTGGGTTTGGCCCATTTTCTAGGCCCAATAGGGGTATTTAGGTAATTTCACTTTCATTTCTGAGTTATTTAGGTTAAATTAAGCTAGTTTGCAAGTTTTTAGAATTTTTTATAATTTTTGGATTTTTAATATTATTTCAATATTATTTTATTATTAAAAATTAAAAGTCTGATTTTCTAGGTTTTTATATTTTTCCTAGGTTCTAAACACTTAATTAGGATTTTTGCAACTTTCCAAATATTTTTTAGGTCTTTTAATTATTTGTTATAATTAATTTAAGATTTAATTGATTTTAGGAGTTTTTAATCGTTTAAAAATAGTTTAAATTGGTTTTAAAATTTTGAAAAATAGTTTTTAGTTTAATTAGAGAATTTTTGAGGTTTACAAACATGAAAATCTTGTTTAGGGCTTTTTAATAATTAATTTTGATTTTTAGGGCTTTAATTAGCATTAAAAAGTCATTATCTAATTAATTAAAAGGTTTTTGCAAGTTTTGATTTTTTGTAAACTCTTATTATATTATTAGGGATTTTTGGTAATTTTTAGAAATTTTTAGGTTAAGATTTTAATTTTGGTGGTTTTTAGGATTTTACGTGTACGCCTTTTTAGACTTAGTTTAATCCGTCTTAATAACCGTCATTCTCTTCTAATCCCTTTTCTATTTTTCTTTTCTCAAATATAATCACAAATTAATCCAAATCATTACACACATAACACACTAGCCTCCTCGTGAACGAACTTGAACCTAATTGGTCATTAGTGCTTGGTTTTCCTAAACCGACACTTAATACTTGCCACTTTTGTCATCCTTTTCCTAAAGGTGTACAAAAATCACACTACATCACCGGCAATTGTGGTCGGATAAGTTGGAAGATGCTTTATGGGCCTTTAGGACCGCTTATAAGACGCCCATTGGGTGCACTCCCTATAAGCTTGTGTATGGAAAGAATTGTCACTTGCCTATCGAGTTAGAACACAAGGCTTATTGGGCCCTAAAGCATTGTAATGATGATATGGAGACCGCGGGAAAACACCAGAAAATGCATTTGAATGAATTAGATGAATTGAGGGACATTGCTTATGAAAATTCATTGATTTACAAAGAAAAAACTAAAAAGTTGCATGATTCTAAAATTAAAAACCGGGTTTTTAACATTGGGGATCAAGTTTTGCTTTTTAATTCTCGCATGAAAATCTTTTCCGGTACGTTGAAATCCCGTTGTTCTGGTCCATTCACCGTGACTCAAGTGTTTCCGTATGGGACCATCGAGCTAGCTCAAGATGATGGTCCTAACTTCAAGGTGAATGGACATAGGTTGAAGCACTACTTTGGTGGGGAAGTTCCATCCTTGAACTACCTCGACCAAGTCACCTTCCCCAATGATAATTAGTATTGAGGGGATCGAGTCGAGCTCATGACTCGGTAATCAAAAACGAGGAGCCTCGTGGGGGAGTCCCATGCTTATCCTATGTACATATTATCGCTTTCCAATGTAGTTAACGTGTGGGGATTTGTGTCCTTCCAACCTTTGTTCCGTGGGTGTTTGTGAATTGTGGACTTTAGATGATCATGATCTTCACGATTGGAGCCTCTCGTGTTCGTTTATGGGAGCACTCGATCATTTGCTTTGAAGACTTTCTCAATATCCATGATATATCCTTTTGATGTTCTAACCTTAGGTTTTTAGCACACTTCATAAACGGCTATTAATTTATTGGTTACACCCTTTCCATGTTAGATTAGGCATTCGACTTCGTCTCTAGTATGGGGGTGTTTGCACCCCTAGACTCAAAATGTAAAACCCGCATGCTTTTACCATGAATAGTGCCCTTAAGATCGTACGTCCTAGATTAAAACTTACCTTATTCAGTATTGATCACATTCATGTGCTATTAATCAAGTAAGTGCATACGTGTATGACATGATAAGTATCGATTACGTACAAACTCATGATAAGCAGTTAATAAGTAATTACTATGCACGATCACGTAATAATTATTTAAACAATAATTAATCACGAACATGCGATCATGAAATCATGAACATAATTAAAACACGAACTAAAATAATTACGTAAATACATATAATATAATTACGAGCGTTAAGAATACGATAAACTACATGATAAAATAAACAGAAACACTTTAAACACGAACACGTTTAACCACGAACGAACACGAGAACACACTTATTATTTAGACACGAAAAACATTTGGGTTACCCCCCTTGTGGGCCCCATATCCACGAAATTTGGAAGAAGAAATGGGCTTAGCCCATGCAAAATTACTAACATGAAAATTTGGAAAACTTGTTCATTTTGACAAAACCTAGAAAAAAGATAAAACCCTAAAAAGTTTCTCCTCTCCTTCTTCCTCCCCATTTTTGGCCGCCACTTCTACAACACCAAAGGAGGTGTTCTTGTTGATTTTGATCATGGATATTGTACAAGTGTTAGTGTTTGTTCATCTTTTTTTGATCCACACATTCGGTATACCTTTTTAACCTTTCTTTTTAATTATTTCTTTTGATTTGATTTGGTAAAATTAATTAAGAACATGATGTTTTTAAAACCTAATTAAAAACATAAAATTAACATGTATTTGGTTAAAGGGTAAAATCAAAAGGGTGTTTTACGGGTGTTTGGTTTAGCCGACGCCTAGACCGTGCCCTAAGGGGGTCACGGCTTGGCCTAGAAACCACCACCGAGACCATGTGGTCCCGGTTTGGTGGTGTGGGTCCCACGGCAGCAAGGAACCAAGGGGAACCCCGATTTGGTTCGGGGTACGGTGTCGATTTCATGCCCGGTTCACGGTTCGTTGGTTAAATCATGATCTATGTTACATGTTAATTTTTATGAATCATGAACTTAGGATATAAATTAATTAATAACATGAGATATTAATTAAATCATGACTTAGGTTATTTTAATTATTAGTTTAACATGACATTAATTTAACCTAAGTATTTTATGTTATAAGTTATAATTAATTAATTATTAAAACATGCCTATAATTAATTAATCTAGACATGACTTAGGTTATATTATTAATTATAATAATACACATTTTTAACCTAAGTATTTTTTATTTCATTTTAATTAAAACATGTTATACTTTAATTAAAATGCTTAACCTATAGTTTAATTAAAATACATGAAATAATAATTAAACTATATACTATATCATATAACTTAAGAAATCAGCTTATAAACACGTAGACTTATATGTTAGCTTATGTAACCAGCTTAATTCTAAATATGGAAACTTCTATTTATAGAAACTTAATTAAATAAGGCAACTAATCTATTAATGGAAACCTTCTATATATGGAAATCTATCTATTTCAGGCAGCTAATCTAATCATGGAAACCTTCTATATATGGAAACTTATTTAATTAAGGCAGCTGATCTATTTTTGGAAACTTTCTATTTTTAGAAACTAATCTATTTTAAGCAGTAAATTCTATTTTAGGAAACTTTCTATTTTTGGAAACTTTCTATTTTTGGAAACTACCTATTTTTGGTAACTTTCTATTTTGGAAACTTTCTATTTTTGGAAACTTTCTATTTTTGGAAACTTTCTATTTTTGGAAACCTGCTATTTTTGGAAGGTTACTTATTATTACACAGTAAGTATAATAATACATGGAACGCCAGTAATACTTAATCAGATAAATCAGAATACTAGATAAACACAGTTTAAGGCTTTAAACAGTGAACCATGACCTAAAACATACCAAATCAGCTAAAATGAGACACAAAACCCAGTACGTAATCAGTGAATCGATACTTATACACGTGTGTATTCATGTAGCTTTAGTGATCCAGAAGTAGGAGTCTTTCTTCCGTTCATTCACTGGACTTGAGGTACGGATTCCCGTCCTTTCAGTATGGACATTCTTTCCTTATTAGGATTTCCCCGTATGCAGCCAACTGTTTTCCCCAGTATTTGTTTTATTGTTTTGAACTGCTTATGTTTAATTAGCATAATCTATAGCCATATACAAGCATGACCAGTTTCACCTAGTTATGGAGGTACCATAACCGTAGCATTGGAGGCACCGATGTTATGACTTCCCCACGGCGGAGTGATTGCTCGTGGCGTCCCTTTTCAGTTTTGGCCATATTATTATATCAGGTGGGGCGTATGGGTGCATCCTAGTTACATGTTTTATTCAGTTTATCATGGTGAATGTGGTGTGTGCCTTGCACCCTTCACAAGGAGCTGATCCCTCCTACCCAAACCAGTATATTGATTAGAGGCATCCCCTCTAATCAGCATGATGAGGTCACCCCTCCAAGTATTCATGCACGTGACCTTTTCATGACCTATATGGGCTATGGTATATATATGTTAAAACAGTTTTCACAAGATAAACATAAGGCTTTTCAAACTATAAAACCAGTTTTCTTAATACTTAACCAGTTTACTCAGAACTTAGTCTTCCGCTGTTATATGTTACATGCTTATCCTATTTCATGCTATATCGTATATCCGTGCACTGAGCGTCTTGCTCAGCCGTTACTTTCCTTTCCATGTCCCAAAACGGCAGGTACCCAAGACTCGAGCATTTGGAGGACATGCATAGGATGGAAGCTGCCATAGACTTCTTCTCCTGTTTCCTTCATATATTTATGCTTGTTTAGTCTTTCATTCAGTTCATTTACTTTGTTATGTTTTGGGCTTATGTTTGGGAACCGATGTTTGATTCCGGTTTTCCCTATGGTCATGTATGTTTTACTACATATTACCTTGCATGCTTTGATGACACGCCATAATTACGCGTGACATTCCATTTATCAAAATGGGGTGTTACAATTATGGTATCAGAGCCAAGGCTTCGACCTGTAGGCTCTAAAACTTGACCTGTGACTAGTGGGTAGTCACCAGGAACTTCCTAAGCCAACGATTGTTATTCCACGTATTGATGTTTCAGCGCGTTGTTGTTTTAACCATTATGTTTTTCAGCACCTTTTTGTTTTAGCCATGACGTTTTCAGCACCTTGTTGTTTTCACCATGATGTTTTCACCAGTATCGTCTTACTAATATGGAATGATCAACCGTCATCCATACTTAGTTATGTGTCAGTGTCTATGCATGATGTTCCTAGTGAACTGTGATATTGTGAACTGAACCCCAGTAGTTCATAATTTTCACATAAAATTTTTCTGTTAAGTTTTGACAATCACTTTTAATTATTATGTTTCATGCATTCATGCATTTATATCATATGTCATCTGTTACAGAAATTTTGACTAAGTAATGGTTGGTACAGGACTGGCCCTATTTAGTCGCATGTGCTTTTATCGAAACTTTTAACTTTGGGACCGACCCATAGGCGTCCCCTCGCCATGTCTTTTGTTTTGGAACCGACCCATAGGCGTTCCCTCGCACATATAAAGGTTTTATAAACTACATTACGCATTCATGCACTGTTTTCTTGCATAAAATTTTTCTCATGATTTAAATTGGCATACAAATTTTTTCATGTCCCATCATAAGTTATTATGTTTTTATGTCAAGTATGCCTTCATACTGTCATGGTTAACTTCAGTTTCATGCTGATTATGTTATACACTTCTTGTAATAGATGGTTTCATGTTTCCTCATGATAATTCCGTCTTCATGTTGATTATGTTTCATGCCTCTTTTGTTATTTACGTTGTCCTGCAAGACATTGTTAGATTTCTTTAATCATGCTTTCATGATAGTCATGGTTGGTTTTCATTGATCATGCTGTCAGGCAAATCATCGTTGAATTTTGTGTAACCACACTTTAGCGTTTCTCTATGAAACCAGAATGATGTCTATGCTAATACTGCCAGGTTATCATGATGGTTTTCCTAACCGTTTAACCGGTTTACTTTCCTTAAATCATGACAAATGATCGAGCCATACCGATCATTTCATGTGCACTCCATGTGTACTCCACGTACCGTATTTCATGTGTATTACATGTACCTTAATCCATGTGTATTCCACTTGCAATACTTCACGAGTATTCGCTAGTCGATTCTAAATCATCTCAGGCGTATGTTCACTTGCTGATATTCTACAAGATTGTCGATGTCGCTCATAGCTTGGAGATGTTACTGAAGGTTGATGCTGCTGATGTTGGGAGACGCTACGAGATGCTGATGCTGATGCTGTTCACAACCTGGAGATCCTAAAAGACGAAGACAAAGGCGTCGGAGCAAAGCAATTGGACGAGAAGATGCTTCACCATCAGACAATTCCCATCAATCATTGTCCCAAATTCATAGTTACATGTCACACGTCGTTCGGCTGTCATTTCAGCCATATGAGTGCAAACCAGTACCAGCCGGCCACTCAGCTAAATAGTTACATGAGACACGGTCATGAGAATGACCGCCATGGAACCGACAGACAAGATGATAGTAACCACTACTATGACAGCAACCAGCCTAGAAATCGCAACCGAGGCTCCGGCCACGGACGTGATCAGACATACAAATGATCAGTAGTCCAACCGATCCGCCAATTCTGGCATATTAACCTAATATTTGTAATTCTAATTGTTTCACATCTCGAGACACATGTCAAGACATCAGTCAAGACACATGTCTCACGTATACTTTCTGAGGACACATGTCAAGATACCAGTCAAGACATATGTCACGCTTACATTTCTCAAGACACGAGTCAAGACACATGACTCACGTCTAATGATGGAACATTTCTAAGAAATTCAGGGTACCCCCCCAAGGGTATATCTATGTTGTTGTGCCATGTATTAATCAGGCCACAAGAATTTCAATACCATTATCGGCGCATCAGTGAGAACTCTCACGTTGCCGATGTCACTTTCATTTCTTTCACCATAGTTCATATATTCATAACCATGAAGGACGCCTTTCGTATTCCCACGTATACGAAGGTTTTTCTTCAGCTTAATGATAAGATCCAAGCTGCTAACGCATTTTTCCTCGGACAGACACGAGATAAATTTTTACCCTAATTATGTACTATGAACATCACACCATGCTACGATTCATAATTATGTACAGTAATGTTCAGGCTCCTAAATACATTCAGCTTGATTTTCCATCAGGAAAATCCGTACAAATTATCTACGCTTACAAGCAGGTTCATTGTTAGCCATGGTCGCTAAAATTTTCTAGCTGTCAGTAAGACACGACTACTTAAGTCCTTTTACGCATAGCCAGTGAATTATTCCCAAAATCTTCCTATACATTCCAGAAGGACCTACAAGGAGAAGAACGGTACCATGAGATTATGTGTCGACTACCGTCGACTTAAACAAATCACCATTCATGACCATTATTCTCCTCCTCATATTGACAACATGTCCAATCAACCGTATGGTGTTAATCATTTTTTTTTCAAGATCGAACTCACGATCATGCTGCCAACAGTGACGAGTGAAAAAGCAGGACATGTCCATGACTGCTATTCGTGCACGACTCGGTCATGCCAGATTTATGATTTTGAATTAGTCTCATCAATGCTCCAACCGCATTATGGACTTAATAAATTGAGTTTCCACGAACTCCTAAACAAATTCATCAGCGTTTTCATTGAGGATAACCTGATTTCCTCTAAGCCTAGAGAAGAACAGGAAGACCATATCTGCACTATGTTGCAAATTCTATGACAAGAGAAATTTTACCCTAGAAAATTTTCCAATATCAATTCTGTTTCATTACAGTGACACGCTGAATCACATGGGTTTCTATGGTTAATCTTACCATGACTCAGCTTATGCGTAAAGGAGAGAACCCTACACTACATTAGGTGTTCTATAAAATCCTACGCTAGGAGAAGTCTAGATTCAGAGACTCAGAGTTTCGCAACCTTCTATGTATCAAGTTTCTACGAAGCAGGATACAGTTACGTTCATATCTTCATACCTGTTATACAAACAGGCTAAGATAGGACACCAACAGACTGGTATGTTTTCATATGAAATTGTGAATCGAAAAGGGACAAGATCTCCATGGATTTTAGTTACCAGATTTCATCAAACTCAGAAGAAGCATGATGCTATCTGGGTTATTGTCAACAGTTTGATCAAGTCTGCAGAATCCTTACATCCGTACGGATTTCAGAACCAACAGATTGAACGAACATGTTCCAACCAAGGCTCATCCGATCACTTGGCAATCCCTCAGCTATCGGGTCAAACAAAGATTCGTAATGGTACTCCTAACTTACTTCACGTCTTCATTCTAATTCCACGACTTGCTTTCGCGCTCACGTTCGTGACACTATTCACGTTCATGATCGTATTTTGGCTTACGATTTTACGTTCATTTCTTTTCTCATTCTGGGAAGTTTGCAAGAACTTGTGAGACCAGACCCAAGTTTAGTATAACTATCCATCATCAGATAGACGTTTCACGTCATTTTCCACGTCTCACTTTGTAGCGTTTGGCGTTACCGCCATTATATTCTATGATCACGATATGTCTCACATGTCATGTTCATTCCACGTTCCTCATATCATGATCAAAATAGGTTACACGTATCATGGATCACGATATGTTTACTTATACTACACTCGCCATATCTCCACGTAGCACGCCCAAAATTTTTCACGTATCACGTTCAAAATTTTTCACGTACTACGTTTCTTTATGTCTCGCGCATCGTTTCTAATTATCAGTTAAGTCAGATTGTCTTGCATCGTAATGTTTCAGTTACCCTTGCACGTTAACTCTTATTTTCCTCGATCGAATTTAGGGGATCTACTTCCCTTTGATAACCAAGAATTTCTTCGTATTCCAAGTCAAGGTCAGGAGGACCAAGATTTATCATTAGTGTCAGGATCTTCTTAAGGAACCGTTCCAAGAGGGAGGCCACTTGGGAACTGACAAGTTCATCTGGACTTCTTATCCATTTTTCTTTTATCGATTAGATATGTCCTTTCAGTCACGTCACGTTCCATGTCCTTTCAAGACATGTCACGTTCCACGTTCCCTTCTACCATGTCACCTTCATTTCCGTTGTTTTGCATACCTTTCCAGTTTGATTCGGGTATGTTACTTCTTTCCAGTTTACTTTATCTATAATTCGGGGACGAATTATTCTTTTTAGGGGGGAAGAATTGTAAAACCCGCATGCTTTTACCATGAATAGTGCCCTTAAGATCGTACGTCCTAGATTAAAACTTACCTTATTCAGTATTGATCACATTCATGTGCTATTAATCAAGTAAGTGCATACGTGTATGACATGATAAGTATCGATTACGTACAAACTCATGATAAGCAGTTAATAAGTAATTACTATGCACGATCACGTAATAATTATTTAAACAATAATTAATCACGAACATGCGATCATGAAATCATGAACATAATTAAAACACGAACTAAAATAATTACGTAAATACATATAATATAATTACGAGCGTTAAGAATACGATAAACTACATGATAAAATAAACAGAAACACTTTAAACACGAACACGTTTAACCACGAACGAACACGAGAACACACTTATTATTTAGACACGAAAAACATTTGGGTTACCCCCCTTGTGGGCCCCATATCCACGAAATTTGGAAGAAGAAATGGGCTTAGCCCATGCAAAATTACTAACATGAAAATTTGGAAAACTTGTTCATTTTGACAAAACCTAGAAAAAAGATAAAACCCTAAAAAGTTTCTCCTCTCCTTCTTCCTCCCCATTTTTGGCCGCCACTTCTACAACACCAAAGGAGGTGTTCTTGTTGATTTTGATCATGGATATTGTACAAGTGTTAGTGTTTGTTCATCTTTTTTTGATCCACACATTCGGTATACCTTTTTAACCTTTCTTTTTAATTATTTCTTTTGATTTGATTTGGTAAAATTAATTAAGAACATGATGTTTTTAAAACCTAATTAAAAACATAAAATTAACATGTATTTGGTTAAAGGGTAAAATCAAAAGGGTGTTTTACGGGTGTTTGGTTTAGCCGACGCCTAGACCGTGCCCTAAGGGGGTCACGGCTTGGCCTAGAAACCACCACCGAGACCATGTGGTCCCGGTTTGGTGGTGTGGGTCCCACGGCAGCAAGGAACCAAGGGGAACCCCGATTTGGTTCGGGGTACGGTGTCGATTTCATGCCCGGTTCACGGTTCGTTGGTTAAATCATGATCTATGTTACATGTTAATTTTTATGAATCATGAACTTAGGATATAAATTAATTAATAACATGAGATATTAATTAAATCATGACTTAGGTTATTTTAATTATTAGTTTAACATGACATTAATTTAACCTAAGTATTTTATGTTATAAGTTATAATTAATTAATTATTAAAACATGCCTATAATTAATTAATCTAGACATGACTTAGGTTATATTATTAATTATAATAATACACATTTTTAACCTAAGTATTTTTTATTTCATTTTAATTAAAACATGTTATACTTTAATTAAAATGCTTAACCTATAGTTTAATTAAAATACATGAAATAATAATTAAACTATATACTATATCATATAACTTAAGAAATCAGCTTATAAACACGTAGACTTATATGTTAGCTTATGTAACCAGCTTAATTCTAAATATGGAAACTTCTATTTATAGAAACTTAATTAAATAAGGCAACTAATCTATTAATGGAAACCTTCTATATATAGAAATCTATCTATTTCAGGCAGCTAATCTAATCATGGAAACCTTCTATATATGGAAACTTATTTAATTAAGGCAGCTGATCTATTTTTGGAAACTTTCTATTTTTAGAAACTAATCTATTTTAAGCAGTAAATTCTATTTTAGGAAACTTTCTATTTTTGGAAACTTTCTATTTTTGGAAACTTCCTATTTTTGGTAACTTTCTATTTTGGAAACTTTCTATTTTTGGAAACTTTCTATTTTTGGAAACTTTCTATTTTTGGAAACCTGCTCTTTTTGGAAGGTTACTTATTATTACACAGTAAGTATAATAATACATGGAACGCCAGTAATACTTAATCAGATAAATCAGAATACTAGATAAACACAGTTTAAGGCTTTAAACAGTGAACCATGACCTAAAACATACCAAATCAGCTAAAATAAGACACAAAACCCAGTACGTAATCAGTGAATCGATACTTATACACGTGTGTATTCATGTAGCTTTAGTGATCCAGAAGTAGGAGTCTTTCTTCCGTTCATTCACTGGACTTGAGGTACGGATTCCCGTCCTTTCAGTATGGACATTCTTTCCTTATTAGGATTTCCCCGTATGCAGCCAACTGTTTTCCCCAGTATTTGTTTTATTGTTTTGAACTGCTTATGTTTAATTAGCATAATCTATAGCCATATACAAGCATGACCAGTTTCACCTAGTTATGGAGGTACCATAACCGTAGCATTGGAAGCACCGATGTTATGACTTCCCCACGGCGGAGTGATTGCTCGTGGCGTCCCTTTTCAGTTTTGGCCATATTATTATATCAGGTGGGGCGTATGGGTGCATCCTAGTTACATGTTTTATTCAGTTTATCATGGTGAATGTGGTGTGTGCCTTGCACCCTTCACAAGGAGCTGATCCCTCCTACCCAAACCAGTATATTGATTAGAGGCATCCCCTCTAATCAGCATGATGAGGTCACCCCTCCAAGTATTCATGCACGTGACCTTTTCATGACCTATATGGGCTATGGTATATATATGTTAAAACAGTTTTCACAAGATAAACATAAGGCTTTTCAAACTATAAAACCAGTTTTCTTAATACTTAACCAGTTTACTCAGAACTTAGTCTTCCGCTGTTATATGTTACATGCTTATCCTATTTCATGCTATATCGTATATCCGTGCACTGAGCGTCTTGCTCAGCCGTTACTTTCCTTTCCATGTCCCAAAACGGCAGGTACCCAAGACTCGAGCATTTGGAGGACATGCATAGGATGGAAGCTGCCATAGACTTCTTCTCCTGTTTCCTTCATATATTTATGCTTGTTTAGTCTTTCATTCAGTTCATTTACTTTGTTATGTTTTGGGCTTATGTTTGGGAACCGATGTTTGATTCCGGTTTTCCCTATGGTCATGTATGTTTTACTACATATTACCTTGCATGCTTTGATGACACGCCATAATTACGCGTGACATTCCATTTATCAAAATGGGGTGTTACACAAAACATTGAGGACAATGTTTAACTTTAGTATGGGGGGGTGAATAGATACTTGCCTTGCTAAACCTTCACGCTTTCCAAAGTTTATCTTTTTGTTTATCGTTTTTGTTGCAAAATAAGGCTAAAAATGGCCAAATTTTAAAAATTTTCTCATGTTTTATAAGTGTTTGAAGAAACGAATGTAGGTTTTCCGATGGCGAGAATAAGAGTAATTTTTGACTCGACCGTGCGTGTTGAGCACTTAGCTTTGGTTCCTTAACTACACATTAGGCTAAGTCTCTTAAATGAGGACGAGAAATGATAGGGTTAATTATAAGTTACTATGCTAAACGTAGAGTACTCGTATTCTTTCAAAAACTCATGTGTTCTCGTTATTTGCTTATTCTCCCTTCGCATGTAAATATTTTTTGCTTAATAAATATTGACTTAGCGGTTTAGTTAGGATTGTTGGGTTTCTAGTCTTTTCTAGTAGCTTCCGTGTAATTAAATTGGGAAGACATTAAGGTATCGCCAGCGTCACGGTTTTGAAGTATTGGCACCCGAATAATCAAAAGCTTCACCCAATAATAAGATTTCAAGTGCTCACCTAAATCAAGCAAACAATTTGAAGCCCCACAAGGCCTAAAATCTATGCAAAATTGAAAGTGAATCAAGCCTTAATCTTCGAAGCTTTAAAGATCCAAAATTCGCCTTAGCGTGAGGATATACGTATTTGGCTAATAAAACCACCGATGAGGCGGATAATAAAAGGCAAGGCAAGACCGAAGTCATAATAAAAGCTTCATGGCGAAGTTGAATAAAAGATGGAGGTAAACCAAAGATAATAAGGCCCTTCTGTTAGGGGGCGTATAAAAGTCTTGGTAATAAGTCTCATGTTCAAAACCGTTATAAAACCGTGTTTATCGATTCTTCTTGTCAACTTAATTTTTTGACATCGTTGTCTATTGGGAGGGGTTATTGATTTGATGGTCTTGGTTACACCGTTAGGACTCTATTTTTATACCTAAATCTCTATTATCGCATAAGTCAAACAATGTATCCTCGTGAAACATTCAAGACAATATAAAATATAAGAGATACAACTTAGGAATAATGGGAGGATAAGTACGTGATTAGGGCTTATGAGTAGTGTTAGCATTACTAACTTATAATGACAATGATCTCGTTGCACGCTTGGCATGGAATTAGGGTGAAAATCGAGGACGATGAAATTATTTCTAACGAAGCATTCACGTGTTCTTATTCTATGTACCTAAACGTCCCATTTTACGATGAAAATCATACATTATGTCTAAAACACAAGTAGTAGTGGTAGGAATAGTAGTAGTGTAGCTAGTTTATCATTCAATAAAGTGAAATGAATTTTGGAGATGCTACGATACTTTATTCTAGCATTGCCTGAGGGCACAGCAATGGTTTAGTATGGGGGAGTGATGAGACTACTTTTATACATAGTCTCATCTTCCAAATAGGGCTTAAAATGCATTAAATATCATCAAAATACCCATATATATGCTTGTGTTTGTTACTTGTGTATTTTAGGTACGGATATTGAGAAAATGACAAAAGATCACAAGAATCATGCAAAAACGAACACGGGAAACGAAGCCACACAATGAACCAAGCCCTAATGAAGACTTTCCCAAGATTTACCCTTGAAGATTTGAAGAATTATGAAGAAGGGTCCTCCAATATGGAAGAATTGACACTTTATACCCTTGTAACTTCATAATTACAAGTTTGGTCCCTAAAGTTTGTCAAAATTACAAAAAAAGTCCCTCCACTTTGAAGAATTGGCAAGTTTAGCCCCTCAACAAAGCTAAATTGTCAACCAATATCATCTACAAAGTCAAATATATCATGAAGTCCTTCAAAGTACAAGAATTACAAGTTTGGTCCTTTGAAAATCCTAAAATTACAAAAAGGGCCCTTAACTTTCAACATTTGGCAAAAATGGTCCCTCATCAAACAAGACATGGCAATTTCAGTCCTCCAAAACATCAATTATACAAGTAAAGGCCATTATCCATCATCAAAATGCCAAATCAGCCCTTGAAGAATTCAAAAATGGCAAGAAATACCCCTGAATTCACTTTGTAAAAGTTTTTGGGCCAAAAGTGCAAAAGTGCAAAAGTTGATAAGGCTAGTTTGGGCGTTGATAGCTTTTATAACTGAAAAGACAAGAAGAAAGGAAACAAGGGACTAATATTGGCCAGACACCAAACTTACCTTAACCAATCAAAACCTGCCACCTCACCCCACTCACCACTTCCTCCAATCACAACCCACCATTTCTCCACATCACACTCCACTCACCAGATTAATATTAATTAATCTTGGCGCCTAAACACTTATTTAAAACTTAATCACCCCTTAAACGGATCAAAACCATGTTCATCAGACTCAAGAACACAATTAGGGATTTTTGATTTAGCAAAAATTAAACCCCTAAATTTTCCAGATTAATGATTAATGATCATGTTAACATAACCCAACCTTAATCTTGGTCATCACATCATTCACGTGTCCACATGGGACCTCCCCTGCTACACTTTTGAGGAAGAAGACAAGAAGGGCAAAGCATCCAACGTCCCACATTTATGGTTACTTTCTAAGCATCATATAAGCCCTTTGATCACATTTTCATGCCAGCTATCACCACAAACAGCCAAGAACTCTTCACAAGATTCCAAGATTTTCAAAAATCTACAAGGGCAATTTTGGGACTTCAAGCATTAGGGTTTATTTTTCAGCTGTTCTTAGTTCACATGTAAGGCTATATATAAAGCCCTTAGGTCTGACATAGATTTTTGCTTTTGATTTTTCCTTGTTCAAGTTTCTGTAAATCCCATTTCAAGTTTAATGAAATTGTGTTTGAAGCATTGAAGAAAAGTCTTTGGCCAATCTTATTTACTGCTTATTATTGTTATATGATTGTTAGTTTAGATGCTAAAAACCTGTTTTCACTTAGAGGTTGCAAAAGTTTGCAATTTTCCTCATTCTTGATATTTTGCTAAGTACTTGTTCCAATCTTGGAATTCTTGGGTTATAGGGCTGATCATAGCATCCTAACTGAGTTAGTTAAGGTGTTGTGAGGCTTATAACTTGGGGATAATCAAGTGTGGGGTAATAAGGTTGCATCAATCAAGATTTTTGAAGTTTCTGATTTTATACTCTTGTGCTTTAACCTTGTTCAATCTTAGCAGGCTTTGTTGTGGAAGCTTGTGCTTGTTCTTGCTAGCACATAAGCTCAAAATTCGTGGGTGTGGTAGGATGTACACCCATGAGGTTTGCATACTCAATCCTAAAATCTGCATAAATTCATGATTTTTGGTGATATTTGTATGTGACTTGTGTTCTTCTGAATTTTGTGGCTTAAATCTGCTTGAATCTGTTAATCTTACTTGTGTTTGTGTTAATTGATGCTTGGGTAGTCTTGAATCTCACTTTTACTTTGAAAAATTGGATTTGGAAAAGATAAAGGGGTGTTTGGGTCTAACTGTTTGTGCTTGCAACTTGATATTGTGTTGTTGGATTGTGTTGTTTATGCTTAGTATCTGATATATGCTTGGTTGAGAGTGTTTTACTGCAAGTTTTTGGGTTTGAAGCCTTGAATCAAACAATCTGCTATATAGACTTTGATATTGCCTGTTTTGACCTAGGATTTTGGGAACACTTAGTGTGTATGCATGCTTAGGGATAAAAGTGGTTTAAACATAGTCATTATAACCTGTTTGAAAGATTTGAGGTGTTGAATCTGGCTTAAGTGTCAAATACATCAGCAAAGTAGAAAACTGCATGTGTTAGTGTTCATCAGTAACTTTCATTTGCTTGAATCTTGCTTAATTCTTTGAACCATTGCATGAAACCTGTTTAGACTTGCTTATTGGAGTTAATAATAGCTTGTGTATGCATTTGGTTGAATTTGGCTGGCTGATATGTGCTAAAACTGCTCATAAGTGCTTAACTGCTTATTGTTCATGTCTGTATCATGTTTGGTGATTAATTGATTAAATTGTATCAGTTGGGTGTTAGTGATTGTGTTATTTTGATTGTTATTGACTCCATTTGATCCAAAGATCATTTGGGTGCCTTTGTGTAATCTGAATCTCCAAAAAAGTCACTAAAGACAAAAAGTCAAACAAGTCAAGCAGTGGAAAAAGTTTCCACTGCTCAACATCCAAAACTAGCCCCTGCTAGTGTAATTTTGTCATCAGCTTATCAATAAGCTATTCTAGCTTATCCGGACTTGCAACAACTTATTTTTTGTAATAGGTCTTCATTATTTGACCCATTTAAGTAGACTGGAGCTTATTGGACTTTGACTTTGACTTTTTACTAGAAAACCAACTTATTTGACTTTTAAATAAGTGCTTATTTGCTTTTTCCAGCTTATTGAGTCAGCTTATTTGAAAACTCTTTGTTGATTCTGCTTAATTAAGTCATTTCAAAGCTTTTGGAACTTGAATCAGCACTTGGGGTGGCCTAGAACTCAAAAACGACTATTTTGTCGTTTTCTGTAGATTGCTTATTGCATTTTCAGGCTTATTCCTTGGGCTTATTTCAAATTTCTATTTGTAGAAGTCTTATTTAGGTCAAAAGAAGCTTGTGTGTCAAATTTTAGCTTATGGCATTGGCTTATAGCTTAATGGGCCAAAAAGCCCATTAAGAATAAGCTGCTTGTTATAAGCTAGCTTATTTCACATTTTCAGCTTTTGGGCCTTTGGAAAAAGTTGTTTAAAATCAAATTTTGAGTCAACCTGTGCTTTTTGGGCTTGTTTTGAACACTTTTTGTTATTAGGCCCAATTTTGGCCCAATAAGCAACTATTTTGGGTTTAGCCCATTTTCTAGGCCCAATAGGGGTATTTAGGTAATTTCACTTTCATTTCTGAGTTATTTAGGTTAAATTAAGCTAGTTTGCAAGTTTTTATGATTTTTGGATTTTTAATATTATTTTAATATTATTTTATTATTAAAAATTAAAAGTCTGATTTTCTAAGTTTTTATATTTTTCCTAGGTTCTAAACACTTAATTAGGATTTTTGCAACTTTCCAAATATTTTTAGAGTCTTTTAATTATTTTCTAGAATTAAATTAAGTTTTAATTGATTTTAGTTATTTTTAATTGTTTAAAAATAGTTTTTATTGGTTTTAAAATTTTGAAAAATACTTTTTCGCTTAACTAGGGTATTTTTGAGGTTTACAAACTTTAAAATCTTGTTTGGGACTTTTTAATAATTAATTGTGATTTTTAGGGCTTTAATTAGCATTGAAAAGTCATTATCTAATTAATTAAAAGGTTTCGGCAAGTTTGGATTTTTTGTAAACTCTTAGAATATTATTGTGGATTTTTGGTAATTTTTAGGAATTTTTAGAGTAAAATTTTAATTTTAGCACTTTTTACGGTTTTACGTGTACACCTTTTTAGACTTAGTTTAATCCGTCTTCGTAACCGTCATTCTCTTCTAATATCATTTCTATTTTTCTTTCTCAAAAGTATAATCACAAATCTAATCTATAACATTACACACATAACACACTAGCCTCCTTGGGAAACGAACTTGAACTTAATTGGTCATTAGTGCTTGGTTTTCCTAAACCGACACTTAATACTTGCCACTTTTACTCTCTTTTCCTAAAGAGTAGCAAAATCATTACATCAGTAAGCGTGAATGTTATGGATAGATCTATTGGGATTGACCTCCCAATCTAATGTTGGTTGTGTGACCAAATTAGATACACTTACATTTGAGTCGTTACGAATTCTTTGGGATAGGCATTTGCTCGGGCTCTCATTATATTTTGTTGTTCGGTTAACGCTTCGGTGTCATGAGCTTAGACGTAGGTTGTTGAAACGTATACTTTTGATTATAATATTTTATTTGTTATAAGATTATATGTTGGTTGCCTTGAAAATCTATGGTTCATCACACTATATAAACTTAAACCTATGAACTCACCAACCTTTGTGTTGACACTTTAGCAATGTTTTTCTCAAGTATCAAGACGGAGGAGTGACGTAGTTATGCATGGGAGATTTTTAATAAAATGGTTGTGATAGTTTTTGGATATTTGGAACAATGTTGAAGTCCTTTGAAACAATGTTTTATTTATGATCTTGTGTAATTCGCTTCCGAACAAGTTTATGCTTTTAATTAAATGAAAACCACTTTTAAATAGTCGTTCTTTGTATCTATGTCTTGTGATAGTCATAACCGTCGTACCCCATTGTGTTGCCTTACTCTGATAAATTGGGGGTGTGACAGATTGGTATCAGATCTGTAGTTATAGAGAACTAGGTTATTTTATAAAACGATTTTTATAAACGTGAGTCAAAAATTTAATTGTTGGAAAAGTAATTCTAGACTATAACTAACTCTAAAAAATATCCAAGAACCACTTTACTCCACGTCTTCGATACAAGTAAGTTGTGAATTGAGATAGTTTATGACTTTAGCAATGCTAAGTTTTGGATTTGATTGCTATGTGTTATTAGCATTAGGTATTCCCTTCCCATGTTTGAATGATACCCGTAGGAACATGTAATAAAACGATTTTTAAGTTGAAATAAAATGCCTAACATCCGTGTATGGATTGTTACGATAATCAAATGGTTTGTTCCATATTCATTTGAATGGTTTGTGCCATATTTATTTGAATGGTTTGTGCCATATTTATTTTAATGGTTTGTGCCATCTTTATTTGAATGGTTTGTGCCATATTTATTTGAATGGTTTGTGCCATATATATATTTCCTTTTGAGATTAAACGTACGCATACTTATGCTTAACATATTTTAGATAGTCTGCAGGACTATTATTGACTATCGAAACGTTTGTGTGCTTCATATTCACTATACACCAAATTAAAAATATCGCCATGATTCCTAGAACGAAAACTATATGAGTATATTTATTTACCATGTGTTTGGTAGTATGTTAATTTGTAGTAATAGTTGAATCAAGCGATACTATTATAAATGTCGAGAGGAACAACTATTTATTGGGTTCGGTAATTTGTTACTCCACTAAACATTTATAATAGACTCGGTTGAGGAAAAGTGACCTACATTAATTAACGGTTTCGAAATTGAATTTGAATGCGTATGTTATCATATCAAATTATTATTTTGAGCACGACCGAGGAACGACGACGACGTCACTATTTAAGATGACATATGCCGATAAAACACTTATTACAAGTATTACTCTTGTAATGCTCCAAAGAATACTACAATTCAAAGAATGAATAAATTTCGCAATATATGAACTATCCAATAATACGCTGACGCGTAAGTCAAATAGTTATTGAAGAAAATTTTTATTTGAAATAAAATTAGGCAAAGATGAATCAAAGTGTTTATTAGGCCATTGGTTGCGACTAAGTTGTCATAAATTTCGAAGTTACGATATTGATATAAATTAAAGGTTTTCCCCTTGGTTAAACACTTATGCCAATTTCTACATCTAAGGGATTATCGCGTTGCGCGATATTTGAGAACCCCAGATGAGAAATGTGGGCATATATTGAGATCTTAAATACAAGGTATAAATATACAACAATGACTGTAAAGTTTATCTAAGATTGCGAGCAAAACGCTAGACGAGAGCAAGATAAACGAAACATATAAGGTATAACGGAACATGTTCCAAAATCAGAGAAATTCTTGTAATAAAATTTAGTAATTGCTCGAATTGAACATTTTGAATGATTACGGATTAGAAACATATGGAACAATTCTTGTGATGAAATTTTTGTGATAAATTTTTAGTACTCGACTCGATTAAATCAAATTAACAATTTTTCAAGGTGTAAAAATTGTCGAAAGTGTACGAACTAGCAATACTAAGTTAAGAAAGACTTATGAATGAACAAGAACTAGTACGGGCTACGTAATAGCCATAAGCCGACTAAACCTCAAAAACATACTTACTCATCCGAGTTGCATGTAATAGACGTTTAACAAGAGGAAATTGCACAAAAATAAACGTCATAATAGACCTAAATTGATGAAAGAATTGATTAAGGATAATTGTATTTATCCATCCGTGCATAATCACTACTAAGAGAAAGTACAAATAATAAGTATGTGGAAGAGCATGTTAGAGGACTTTAACATTCCACGATTCACTTATTATTTTCCGTATAAGGACTACTTGGACATTTAAGTAGACTTATGGATCGATGTACAAGGACTTACTCTAAATAAAAGAAAATTTACAAGACATCATACAACTCATTTCTATTTTTAGAACTTCAGAAAAATACTTTGTTTCTACCTATATAATAACCATCGTTTTACATTTGGTGACAGGCGAAAAAGGAAAGATGCCTCTCATTCCATTTGTCATTTTGCAATCCGAATCCGATAAGGAATTACCCTCATCCGGAGCGTAATCACAATAAATTCGAATGACGAGCAAGATTCACCAGTAATGCCAAACGTTACTACGGGACTTCCTTCCATCGTCCCAAATATTACTACAACTACTACTATGCCAATCCCCACTCCTATGCCTTCAACATTACTTGAAACTTCAAGAAAAAGAAACCATACATCTTCACCACCACCTACTGTTGCTCTTTCCCCAAAAGAAGAGCCTACTTCAGAAGCACTCGGATTCGATGCAGAACACCTGATAAGCCGTCTAGAGGATGTAGAGTGTGATGTGGATCACCTTACCTCGCAAGATGAGGACAAGGACTTAGTGATAGTCGAGTTACGAGAATCTCTTGAGGCTGCTGAGTCCGAGATTGCAATTTTACAAATGAGGAACAATGATACCGAAGCTAGGCAAGCTGTGGATCATGCTCAGATTCAAGGAATCCTACACCATCTAGGTCTTTAGGATTTTCTCGCATTTCTAATAAAAGTATGATGTTTTGTAATAAGTGTATGACGTGTTGTCAAGACTAAAAGAATTCATTCATTAGTTGAATGAGAATTTTGTACTCTAAGCTCCAAAACTATGTATGGAACGTAATTCAGGAATGAAATGTACGAATCTTTATGATATGATCCATTGATAATTGTATTACAATAATTGTGAGAAAAGCTCGGTCAAAATTTGAACAATCATAAGAATTGATAACAATGAAAGAACTAACAAAAAATATACATCGTTTGTTCGTTAATAGTACACAGAAAAATTGAAATGACGGAACAAGGTTGCAAGGACCTCGAAGAGGTCATCACCCATCAATACCAAAATGCCATTAGGGTCGTTGGTTCGTTTGAGGCTAGTATCTGCATGGTCGACCGAACCATGGATCCTAGTGTTTACGAAAAAGCCAAGGAAACAAGTGCTACTCCGGTTAACACTTATGGACCTCGAACGACCCTTTCAAAAACTAAAGTGAACCACTCTGTTAGTGGAAGAAAAGGACCATATGAGAGGAGGTGCTCTATGATGAAAAACCATCCAAGGTTGAACACCATAAAGCAAAGTGCCGAAAGACTTAAACTTCGCCCTATGACTAAACCAAAGAATCACTCGTGGAAAGCGCCACGTGTTCACCAAGGAAAACCTTTACCACCCCCTACTTGTTGTGCAAGGACGAATTTCCTGGAGTATGTGCTCAAACCAACTCCGATCTTAAACAAAAAGTATCTCGGCAACCTTCCATATTGCCGCAAGTGTGACTACCACCACAAAGGTAGTTATGCGAACCATTGCATACTCTGTGATGAATTTGGGCACTTGGAGGGTGATTGTCGAATGGTAAAGTCCCATGAAAAGAATATGAAGGAACGCTACATAGAGGAATGCCGTTTAAGACAAGAAATACTTGAAATTTCCCAAGAAGGAAGCTCGAGGTCAAAGAGCGTCCAATACCCCACCAACATTTTACACCACTTGTCTTTCAAGAAAGATGCGCCGACAATCTTCAAGTATCAACCCAAGGGTTTCTACCCTCGTCATGGATAGAGCGTGGAAATTTATGCATTATGAACTATTTTACTTTTATGTATATCAAGTGACTCGATGTCCGTCGATGTTACCACTAACAAAACTTAACTATGTAACCGTACTCCAAGTCTTCAATTAAATTGTGTTGTTTTATCTTTAAAGCCTCTTTTGTATAACCAACGAGAAAATTTTATTTTTATTATACATGTGTCGGAGAAAAATTCATCCACCAAAAATTTTATTTAAGAAAGAGCTTGCTTCTACAATATTTTCTTTACCTATCGAAGAGAAATAAATAAAGTAAATTTTCACTAAAATATTTTTGTAAAATATTCTTTAGAAAATATCATAATTTTTTTTTTAGTATTAGAAATCACCGCCGGAAACACTTATTAGTGGGAATAATAACAATCGTGATAAAGTAATTTGGAAGATTAGTAAAGGTATTATTAATCAAATGCCGCAACTAATAGTGAAATATTTTTTTTTTGGTAAGAACTGCCATGTAAAGTTTTGAAACTTGGTTTGACGACCAACTCAATGTGGAGAACAAAAACTGTTGATAAACTTGACGAGAACTAGTACGAATAAATTTTGGGAATCATTTTGTTGATTGTGAAAAGTGAGCAATGGTTACAAATGAAATGAACTATGCGCTAATTTGTTGATTATGGAAGTGAACAACGGCAACGAACGAAATAAACTATGGACTACCAATACATAATTACAACCTCAAAGAGTCAAATTATGATGAAAAGGAGGATGCAACTGTTGGTCCCGAGACGTACGTAGCCTGATCAACTACGTATGATCGTGGTCGAACGCGAGTATGCTCATAGTAGTCATCTTAAAAATGACATATATTAGTACTAGTAAAATATATTCAAGTTGCCCTATTCGCCAAAGAATAATTTATTATGTGCTATGAACGTCGAACATTTATATACCGTCTTAAGTAAAAGCATCGAGAACGCAATACGAGTAAACCTAGTGTAATCATTTCCTTCACCACTATTACATACAAAAGCGTATATGACACGCAAATACTAAGAGCGCCACTTGTTTTTTGACGACAATTAAACTCAAACAGATTAAAGTTGGAAAATCGAAAACAAATTTTAAATAATAATGAGAAGAACGAGACGTCATTTTAGTAAAACCCAAATTTAACGGATATTCAGAAATCGCCGTAACTTAACCTACATTAAGGAACAATTGGGTTAAGATAAGCATGCTTTTGTATATAATTGGAATAGTGAAACCGCTCGGACAAAAATCTATTTAACGATGTTTGAGCATCACACCATACTCATAGGCTTAAGAAATATTATATACATTCTTCATAGAAGGAATCCGAATGAACTATGATTTAAATATATTATAAATTATGCACCCGTTTTCCTCTCCAAGAAAAAGGAGATAAACGAGGAGGAACGCAAACTAAATTGATTATTTAACGAAATTATCTGATGAGATGGCATTTATACATGATCTCATCATTCTTTCCGGGCTTTAAATGTATAAAAATGTCATAAAATACCATATATATGCTTGTGTTTATTTACTTGTTTATTTTAGGTATGGATATCGTGAAAAAGACAAAAGATTACAAGAAACAAGGAAAAACAAACATGAGAAACGAAGCCGCACAATGAACCGGGCCCTAATTAGTGAATTATCAAAGAAAAACCCTTGAAGACTTGAATATGTACAACATGAGACCTCATTTATGAAGAAATGACACTTAATACCCTTGTATATTCATAATTACAAGTTTGGTCCTTTAAGTTTATCAAAATTACAAAAAGGTCCTCCAAGTTTGAAGAATTGGCAAATTTAGTCCATAACAATACTAAATTGTCAATAATGGTCCTTCATAAAGTACAAGATCCAAAGAAGACCTTGAAGTTCAAGAATATGACACTTTTAGTCCTTTTAAAATGGATAAAATATCATAAGGACTGAAGTTGTAATTAACCTAAAGTTTAAAAAGCCCTAAAAACCCTTTCCAAAACTTTTTGTTGCCAAAGTCCAAATTCAGAAACTTAAATTAACAAAGGAAACAAATTTATTAAGAAAATAAACTTGTTATACCATATTTCCCAAAGACTGAGGGTTTAAGTTGCCAAGTTCAAACATTCAAACCACAAACACGCGCCAAATAAACCCCACCCCCTTTTTCGGATCAAATGGAGTTATTGTTTACCATATGAACCCAGATTTACCTTCACTTAAAACAAAGGGTAAACTGAAATTACCCACACCCATGCTTAATTTACACGCACATAAACTCATCCCACACCTAAAATCCCAATCCCCACTCACCATGTGACCCCACCATTCAACCCGTCCACCTATCACATCACAACTTTCTCTCCAAGCAAGCTGACATGGCAAGATCAACACTTTAGGCTCATTACTTGGCCCCAAAGCTAAAACGAACATTTAGGATTCATTTGGACAGCTCACGTCAACAAAACGCGTCTAGAAGACTCAAGGGCTAATTTGGAATTTTCTAGCTAGGGTTTCGCTATTTTTTCATTCTATAATCATCCTTAGTCGTCTATATATGGAGGCCTCAACATGTGAGAGCCCCTTTGTTCCAAATTTTGGCTAATACTTTGTAATCCCTTTTTATAAATAAAAAGTTTGGTTTTCTGAAACTTGTGAATTCCCTTTTATGTTTTATGAAAGTTTGGTGTTTGATTAGCTGAAATCTGAGTTCTATTTATATGTTTGATTGATTTTGAGGAAAGGTTTTAAGGTTTAAAACTCTTGTTTTCAAAAATCAAGTGATAATCTGTTTTGGTTAACTTTTGTGGTTTGTTGTTCTTAGCAGCTATTGGAAGCTGGTGCTTGTTCTTGCTAGCACCTAAGCTAAAACATTCCAAAGTGTGGATGTGCATTTTGGAGGTTTGCATCTCTTATCTCTTTTATTTTTCTTAAATGTTGCATGATTTATGGTGATTTTAGATTTTGATCTGTGAAAGTGTGTATTGTGGTTGATTTGTGTTTCTGAGGTTTGATTGTAGTTGTTAGGGATGATTAGATATTGGTTTGGGGGTTAAATCATAACAATCCTTTGAAAATTTGAGAAATTAGATTCCAAAGGGGTGTTTGGGTTAACTGATCTACCAAGGTTTAAGGCAACTTGAGTGGTTGTTTGTTGTTGCTTTGTCTTGATACTTGTTTACCTGGTGCATTTGGTCATTTGTCTTCAAGTTTTGAGGGTCTAAACACTTAAATCCAACAAAGGTCCATAAAATCTGATTTACTTGGTATTTTTGGCTAATCTTTTGGGGAAACCTAGATCTAAAGGTAGACTAGGGTTAAGAAGTGATAAGTTTTAGTTAACATAAATTGGGAAAGGGATTTTAGGGTTTAAAATTAGATTGGTGGTCAAATAGATCAGCAAAAGGGTTTTGAAAAAGTGCCTTTGTTCATCAGTAACTGTTTATGCTTGAATCTGCTTCTAATCTTTGATCCAGTGTTTGAAACAAGTTTTTTTGTGCTTATTGGAATTTATTATAGCTTGTGTATGCATATGGTTCATTTTGGTTGGCTTATTCATGCTTAATCTGCTTATTTTGTCATAACTGCTTATTTTCCAAATCTGTATCATATCTGGTGACTGTTTGCTTATTCTGTGCTTATTGGCTGAACCAAATTGTGATTTCTTTGTTGATATTGACTCCTTGTGATCCACTGATTGCAAGGGTGCCTTTGTTTTCCATTGAATCCAACCGGATATCTCTAAAAAAGCAAGTCAAATAGTCAGAGCAGTGGGAACTCCTTTCCCCTGCTGATAGCCACTGAAGTTTTATTTCACATTGTGCTTATCAATAAGCTCTTCTAGGCTATTTAAACCTGCAACAACTTTAATTTTGTAATAGTTGTTACTTATTTAACCCATTTGTTCATACTGGATCATTTGAGGGGTTGACTTTGAGCTTTGACTAGAAAACCAGTAACTTTGACTTTTACATAAGTGCTTATCAGCTTATTCAGCTTATTTGGCTTGGCTTATTGATCTTTTCTTTGTTGATTTGTCTTAAATAAGTCATTTAGAGTCTTTTGCAACTTATTTCAAGGTCTGAGGTGGTCTAGAACTCCAAGTTGACTATTTTGTCTTTTAGTGAAAACTTACTTTGCTTATTTCTGACTTATTGGTTGAGCTTATTTGAAATTTCTTTTCACATATTTCTTAGGCATCTCAAAACAAGGTTGTGTGTCAAATATGAGCTTATGGCATTCGCCTATAGCTTAATGGGCCAAAAAGCCCATTAAGAATAAGTTGTGTTACCATTAAGTTGTGATAAGCTCACATTCAGCTTTTGGGCCTTCAGAGTTTTGTGTTTAGAATTGAATTTTAAGCTAGACTTGTGATTTTCAGATTATTTGGTTAAGTTTCATCTTTTTGGGCCCAAAAACCCATTTCACTTGGCTGTTTTTGATTTTAGCCCATTTGGGGGCCTAATAGGGGTATTTTGGTAATTTCACTTTCATTTTCTATTTATTTAGGCTAAAATAAACTAGTTTGCAAGTTTTTAGAATTTTTTATAAATTTTGGATTTTTAATAATATTTTAATATTATTTTATTATTAAATTTCAATTTTCACATTTTTGCAACTTTTATATTTTTCTTAGGTCAAAAACATTAGAATATGATTTTTAAAACTCTTAGATTTATTTTAGCATCATTTTCTTAATTTCTAGAATTATTTTAATATTTTAATAGTTTTTAGTCATTTAAAAATAGTTTTCCTTAGTTTAAAAATTCATAAAAATAGTTTTTAGTCCTTTTAAGTCATTTTAGAGGTTTACAAAGTGAATAATCTTTATTTGGACTTTTTAATAATTAATTGGATTTTTAGGGCTTTAATTAGCATTTAAAAATTAATATTTAATTAATTAAAAGGTTTGAAAAAGTTTTGATCATTTGTAATGTAACACCCCACTTTGATAAGTGGATCGTTACGCATGATTATGGCGTGTCATCAAAGCATGCAAGGTAAAATGTAGTAAAACATACATGACTATAGGGAAAACCGGAATCAAACATCGGTTCCCACACATAAGCCCAAAACATAATAAAGTAAATGAAATGAATGAAAGACTAAAAAGCATAAACATATGAAGGAAAAAGAAGAAGAAGTCTATGGCAGCTTCCATCCTATGCATGTCCTCCAAATGCTCGAGTATGTCCTTGGGTACCTGCCGTTTTGGGACATGGAAAGGAAAGTAACGGCTGAGCATAACGCTCAGTACACGGATATATAAGCATGAAATGAATAATATAAGCATGAATAACATATAGCAGCGGAAATGTATATGTCCTAGAAAACCTAGTATAACTTAATAAAACTGGTTTTATAATTTGAAAAGCCTTATGTTTATCTTATAAAAGTGTTTAACATGTTTACCATTAGCCAATATAGGTCATGAAATATCAACGTGCATGAATACCTGGAGGGGTGACCTCGTCATGCAAATTAGAGGGGCTGCCTCTAATTTAATATACAGGTTTTGGGTAGGAGGGATCAGCTCCTTGTGAAGGATGCAAGGCTAATACTTCGCTTTTGGCTAGGTATAAAATATTATCGTTAGTTAGTTCCGAATCTTTTCGAATTGAAAACCGGTCTAAAGTGCGACTCAATCGTCTTTTGGTGAATCAAAGGTTTGGTTGGTTTGTTTTAATCTAATAGCAAGTAATTAACGTGTCGTTGAGTAAATTAAAGCTTTGACAAAATTAATCTTGAAGTTAATTTATGAAAATTCTTAAAACTTAAAGCTTTGAAAAACTTAATTAATTGTAAGAAAACGATTCATGTTCATCGGAATACACCAAATAGCAACCATCGGAATATAACAGATCAATACTATCGCAATGACCATCTATCGGAAAGCCACCATCGCAATGATCCAGATCGGAATGATGTAAAAGGCTACTGTCGCAATGTCTATCTATCGGAATGATGTTATCGAAAAATGGGCAGCACTTCGTCTTAACCAAGTCCTTAAGACCCGTCGGAATACGCGATCGCAATGTGCGATCGCAACCCAGATCGGAATAAGGAGGTTAACCAACTGATCGCAAAGTAAAACCCTAATGGGTTATTGCGATCGAAAAGCAAGGCTATCGCAATGTGGAGTAACCGTCGGAATGTGTGTCAAAACCCTAGGATTGCGATGGGATGCAACTAATTCCGAAATTTGTGGAAGAGTGAAACTAAATAAGCAGTTGCAATAAGCTACTCGAACGAATCTTAAATGATCCCAAAAAGCTCAAATTCGATGACTAATCAAAACTTAAAATCAAGAACTTTATGAAATGAACTTCAAACCATTAAAAACCTTGAAGAAATCCGAAACTCAATAAGCTAAGAATCGCATAAGCCAATAAGCATCACGAGCTTATGGTTTAGACGAAGGAGCTTGTGTGTAAAACTAAAAAGAGCAATCCTTTAATCACGGAAACATCAAATCATAAACATGAAGTATGTAAATCGGATCAAAGGTGAATGAATCAAGAAGTGTAGAATGAGAATAAGAATCAAAAGCTTAAAATAGAACTTTGATTAATGAAATAAGCAATACAAAAGTATTTAATCTTGAAAGATTAAAAGAAAAAGATGAACTAGTGAGAGAAAGTTTAAGACTTTCTCTCTCTAAAAACTAGAAAGAAAACTAAAGAAAATAAAAACTAGCTAACCCCCTCCTAATGTGATTAGGAGGGTATTTATAGGGAAGTGGGAGGCATGTGTGGTGCTTTCTTCTTTCTTTTTCTTCTCGACTCGATTTTAATTCTTCGTCTTTGTAGTCTCGGGATTTGAACTTGTCTTTTAATTTTCTTCTTCTATTAGACTTAAGTTCTTCGACTTCATTAAACTTCCGTCTTTAGACTTGCTCTTCGATAAATCTCCAGAATAGGTCTTGGACATCCGTTCTTTAAGCACTCTTGATCTTTTGACTTCGTCTTTTCCCGTTTTCTTCGATAAAAGCCCGTGAAAGCCCGTGTTTTCTTCCTTTTTCATCTTTTGGTCCTAAAACACAATAAAAACACAAACCACGCATAATTCCGACTTTTACGACATAAATCACACGTTTTGGTCTTGTTATTATTGGAAATAAGTGGTAAAAGGATAAGTGTTTTCACACTTATTAAATCCCCTACACTTGACCATTGCAATGTCCTCATGCAATGCATTAATTTTAAGCACGGTTTACATTCTCCATCATAAATAACCCATCTTGGCCTTTATTAAATACTAAACATAAAAGATAGAAATAAGTAAAGAAATTAAAAACTTACATTGGGTTTTGGCGGCCATGAACATTTATCATCCTCAAGTTTCACGTTCCCCATACCAAGCTTAAAAACGAGATCATTGTTATTATAAGTTAGCAAACTATCACGAACTCATGTGGGCCAATTATTCACTTAGACTCCCTTATTCCTAGGTGTATCTCTTATATTTTATTTTTGTCTTAAATGATCACGAGGATGCATTGTTTGATTTATTTCGATAGTTATTTAGTCCGAAAATAAGGTGAACGATTTAATCAATAGTTAGCTAAAGGACCAAATCTTTTAAAACTGCTTCTCGGGATATCAGAAAGTTCATATCTTGGCATAACTTGGTTCGCGATTTGAGACCTTTCTCGGGCCGATATTTGGCAGCGACTTCATACTTCGAATCTTCGAGAGACGTTCTTGAAATTATGGTCTTCTCTTCATAATAGGAATTTCTTCACTTGAAGTTTTTGAGAGATTCTTCATCTTTGGACCACGACTTCTTCATTTTTCTCCAATCTTTATTTTTGGACTTTGATATACAACGATCCGCCTCCTTTTAGGACTTGGATCTATTTATCCTCATACCTTGTTAGGGTCTTTTCGGATAGATTTCTCCATGACTTTTGGGGAGTTTTTGCTTTTCGTCGTGTGTCTCGATCCTTCATATTGATTTTTGATAAATGATTCTTCACATCACTTTTGGATCTTTAGCAACAAAATGTAGCCCTCATGCCTTGTTAGGGCCTTTTCGGACTCGCCAATCTTCGCGCCCCGCTTCATAAGTTATGCCTTGGCTATGAACTCTCGTCATTACCGAGCAACTTTTAAACGATCTGGGGCTAGAAGCTAAGTAACTTTTTAAATCGTACAACCTTACTTATTAGCAGATAAATTATTAAGCAAGCGGAGGGAGAATAGGCTCATAATTAACTCACATAAATCCACGAAAGAGTACCGAACTTATAATTGACTCTATCATCTCTCGTTCTCCACAGTTTAAAATCTCAAGTAATGAGACTCGTGGATGCTTAGCCTATTAAATCAAAGTTTTGGGTTTTCGAGTCGCCTATAGGATCTTGCAAATTCTTAGACTTTTTCAAGTTTAGAAATCGCATTTTAAAGTTCCCTTGATAAACGACTCTCTAGGATCAATTATAGGAACTTGCGAAAAGTTCTTGTTCTTAACCCGTGAGAGTTAAGACTTTCGCGTTTTATAGCTCCCCATATAAAAGCCTAGCAAAACTTGACTTAAACATGTTAAGGATACTAGCTAGAGTAAACTTAGGCAAGTAAACTCGGGTTGAGTCAAAATGTTCACGACTAGGAAAAATCTAAAACCACTTTATTGAAAAACTATTCTAGTAAGGGAAGAAAATAAACATAATGAAGGAAAATGCAACTATACAACTAGGCCAAAATAGATTAAAAATTTTGAAAAATGTCGAAAAATCAAATTTTCCGGTTAAAATGAGGGCAAATTCATGGAAAAGACCACTTACTTCGATAGAAGTCCCCCCTACACTTGAGATAAACATTGTCCTCAATGTTTAAGCATGTGGGAGGAAAACTCCCCTACACTTAGGACATTGTGCACTTTGTTTAAATCTTGCTAAGGAAAGGACAACTAAAGTGAATTCAATGTGAACATATAGAATATGAAATATTGAATCACAAGAGTTTAGGATAGAACCGGGGAGATGGAAACACGGTATCACGGGTCGTCAAAAGTCATCAAGATGCTCTCTGAAGCTTAAATCCCTGCACAGCACAAGAAACAAGACAACAAACATATGCGGGGCTCCCCCTACACTTATTATGAAAGCAGTAAGGGATAGAACACGGGTTGCCTCCCGAGAAGCGCTTGTTTTTGTTCACCGAGTCATGAGCCCGACTCGACCCAATTTTAGTTCATGGGGAACGTGGTGAGGGATGGAAGCATCTCCTGAGAGATGTCCTCACCAAAGTACAGCTTCAAACGCTGGCCATTCACCTTGAAATTGGGCCCATTCGGCTGAGAAAGCTCAATGGTCCCATACGGAAAGACTTTGGCGACGGTGAATGGACCAGACCAGCGGCTCTTCAACTTGCCAGAGAAGATCTTCAACCGAGAGTTAAAGAGTAGAACTTGATCACCAACGTGGAACTCTCGGTTCTTGATTTTAGCATCGTGGATCAGCTTCGTCTTCTCCTTGTAGATCAGCGAGTTCTCATAAGCTTCATTCCTTAGTTCATTTAGCTCGTTGAGTTGAACCTTGCGATGATCACCGGCTTTGAGGATGTCGAAGTTAGCCCACTTCAAGGCCCAGTGCGCCTTATGTTCCAGCTCGATGGGTAGGTGGCAGGCTTTCCCGTACACAAGACGATAGGGTGTACAACCGATCGGGGTCTTGTAGGCAGTACGGAAAGCCCACAGAGCATCATCTAACTTATCGGCCCACGCGGCACGATGCTCTCCCACAGTACGCTCCAAAATTCTCTTCAAGCCACGATTGGAAATTTCGGCTTGCCCATTGGTTTGGGGATGATAGGCGGTGGAAAGACGGTGATTGACACCATACTTTGCCATGACTCGTGCAAATTGATCGTTGCAAAAATGAGTCCCGCGGTCACTGATGATAGCACGAGGAACACCAAATCGAGCGAAAAGCTGCTTCAAAAAGTTCACAACCACCCTCGCATCATTCGTAGGAAGAGCCTTAGCTTCAACCCATTTAGAGACGTAGTCGACGGCGACGAGGATGTACTTGTTCCCTTTGGAGGATGGAAATGGCCCCATAAAGTCGATGCCCCATACATCAAAGATTTCACATTCCTGTATGAAATTTTGAGGCATCTCATCCTTATGTGTGATCTTGCCTTGACGTTGGCAAGCATCACAATGCTTAACCATTTCGTGAGCGTCACGATAAATGGTGGGCCAGTAGAATCCGGAATCAAACACTTTCTTAGCGGTGTAGTTGGGACCAAAGTGACCACCGGTGGGTCCTTTGTGGCAAGCTTGGAGGATGTCAAAAGCTGCCGGTCCGTCAACACATCGACGAATAATCAGATCAGCACACTGTTTGAATAGATAAGGGTCATCCCAAAAGTAAGTCTTAACATCGTTCAAGAACTTTTTCTTTTGTTGGGATGTTAACCCTTGTATGAGAATACCACCCGCTAGGTAGTTTGCAATGTCTGCAAACCACGGGGTGCCATCAAGATTGAGATTTATAGACATTAGAGTCTCCAGGGGGAAAGAGTCATTGATCTCTTTGTTCGGAGGATCCCCCTGATATGGATCCTCAAGTCGACTCAAATGATCCGCGGCCAGGTTTTCGGCTCCCTTCTTGTCACGAATTTCAATGTTGAATTCTTGAAGGAGTAAAACCCAGCGAAGAAGTCTTGGCTTAGAATCGTTCTTTGTCATCAAGTACTTCAACGCGGAATGGTCCGTGTATACGATGGTGGTGGATAAAACAAGATAGGGGCGAAATTTCTCAAAAGCATAGACAACAGCTAAAAGCTCTTTTTCGGTTGTCGTATAGTGCAGTTGAGCCCCTGTCATTGTTTTGCTAGCGTAGTGGATTGGCTGGAAGTGTTTATTCACTCTTTGGCCCAAAACCGCACCAATAGCAAAGTCGCTAGCATCGCACATCAATTCAAAAGGCAGCTCCCAATTAGGGGTAACCAAGACCGGTGCCTTAGTTAGCTTGTCCTTAAGAAGATTGAAGGCTTCGAGACACTCTTTAGAAAAGATAAAAGGAGTATCTTTTTCTAAGAGGTGGGTCATCGGGCGAGCGATTTTAGAGAAATCTTGAATGAATCTACGATAGAAGCCCGCATGACCCAAAAAACTTCTCACACCCTTCACGGTTGAAGGTGGAGGTAATTTGGCTATGACATCAACTTTAGCACGGTCAACTTCAAGACCGGCTTTTGAGATTTTGTGTCCTGGCACAATGCCTTCTTTGACCATAAAATGGCATTTTTCCCAATTCAGAACAAGGCGAGTGTCTTCGCACCGCTTAAGCATACGTTCCAAATTGGCAAGGCAAGCAGAGAAGGAATCCCCGAAGACCGAGAAATCATCCATGAAGACTTCCATCGTTTGCTCAACCATGTCATGGAAGATAGCCAACATACACCTTTGGAAAGTCCCGGGGGCATTGCATAAGCCAAAAGGCATACGTTTATAAGCAAATGTGCCATAGGGACAAGTGAATGTTGTCTTCTCTTGATCTTGAGGATCGATGGGTATTTGAAAATAACCCGAGAAACCATCCAGAAAGCAGTAATATTCATTACCAGCTAGACGTTCAAGCATTTGGTCCATGAAAGGTAGAGGGAAATGATCCTTTCTCGTGGCATCATTGAGTTTGCGGTAGTCTATACAAACTCTCCACCCAGTAACGAGACGGGTAGAAATCAACTCGTTGTTTGCATTAGGCACAACGGTGATACCACCTTTCTTAGGCACACAATGGACTGGACTAACCCACGGTGAATCCGAAATAGGGTAAATCATACCCGCATCAAGAAGTTTGATAACCTCTTTTTTGATGACGTCATGTATTTTAGGATTCACCCTTCTTTGGCTTTGAATAGTGGGCTTAAAGTCGTCCTCCATGAGAATTTTATGTGTGCAGAAATGAGGATCAATTCCACGGATGTCCGAGATTTTCCAAGCGATAGCTCGTTTATGCTTCTTCAACACAGCGACAAGTCGGGCTTTTTCGTCTTCTTTCAGATCCTTAGCGATGATGACCGGTAGCTTCTCGTTGTCTTCCAGAAAAACGTACTCAAGATGAGGGGGTAGGTCCTTAAGCTCAAGAGTAGGAGGATTCTCAATAGATGGTGAACCTAACGATGGATCATCATTAGTCACCTCTTTAGGAGCAGGAGGAGAGAATGGGTCCTCATTGAGAAGTCTCTCAATAGTACTAATGTCTTCATCCCAATTTGTGGACAAATTATCATACTTAATATCGAGAGGACCCAAGCTAGCTTCGAAGTCATCCAAGTCACTTTCTCCGAAAGGAGTCAATGCTGGAGCAATTGAGGCAACGGTCTCAACATTGGGTAGAGAGGAAAGAGTACTTTTGCAAGCATCATGAAAATGTTCTTCACAAGCCTCATCGAGAGCATCAATAGCATTAACACTCTCATATGAATAAGGTTGCTTAGAAATCTTACCCATGTTGAAGACAATTTGATCGTCACCAACTCTCATGATGATTTCGCCTGCGGCAACATCAATAAGAGTGCGACCGGTCCTCAGAAATGGACGTCCGACGATTAATGGAACACGGGGATCCATCTCGTAATCAACGACGACAAAATCCGCCGGGAAGGTGAATTTATCGACGCCAACAAAGACATCTTCGGCTATCCCCACTGGATAAGCAACCGTACGGTTGGCTAATTCCAAAGTCATTTTGGTGGGGACTAGCTCGGGGAGAGATAATTGCTTCCAAACACTTAAAGGCATTAAGTTTATACTAGCACCTAGATCGGCTAGGGCCATGCAATTCTCTACTCCCGGGAAGTTACAAGGAATCAAGAAGCGACCCGGATCACCAAGTTTGGTGGGCAATTGCCTTAAGAGCACTGCGGAGCAATTCTCATTAAGGTGGGTCTGAGCAATGTCAAGAAGCTTTTCTTTATCACTTAAAAGATCTTTAAACATCTTAGCGTATTTGGGCATGTGAGCGAGAGCCTCGGCAAAGGAGATGTTAAAATTCAATTGTTTGAACATTTTAAGGAAGTTCGAAACCTGAATATCATCCTTGCTCTTTTGCTTCTCTTTCCTCAACCTTGAAGGATAAGGTATATTGGATGAAGAAGAAGGCTTTAAGGGAATAGGATCACTCACAACCACGGGTGGTGGGGAAATGGGGATAGAAGGTAAAGGAGGTGAAGAAAGTTGCTCTTTTTCTTTGTTCACAATCACCGGTGGAGGTGTAGGAAGCTCGGGTTCCATATAACCTTTTCCACTACGAGTGGTGATTGCTTTCATCTCCCCCCTTGGATTCGCAACGGTATTACTCGGAAGAGTACCCGAAGCAGAGGGTTGATTACTTTGGATGAGCGAACCAATCATATCACGAAGGTGAAGAGCTTGATTGTTGAAAGAGTTTTGCATGTTGGCATTAATATCATTGCTGTGTTTGGCCATATCATTCCTTAGCTCGGCTCGAATATCGCTCCCTTGTTTCACCATGTCATTCTTCAAGTTGACAAATTGACTCTGAAGATTCGTCACCATCTCACGATTAGTCTTCATAAATGTCTCGACGTCTTGACTTACGGCCATCGGTTGGTTGAGAGGTGGAGCTTGGTAAGCTTGAGAATTTCCTTGAGTTGGGTATGGGTTTCTTTGGGATTGATACGGATTGTTTGCACGAGGTTGGGATTGATTGTTCCGGTTAAAGCTTTGTTGTTGGGTTTGGTTTGCAGGGGGAAAACCGGGGGGAGCAAGATAATTGTTAGAACGATAACTTAGCAAGCCACGGTCTCCTTGCGGGCAAGCTTGATAGCCTCCCGTGGGATAAGTGCCGTAAGCTGCGTTAACGTCTTCAGAATAATTGCCGTGAGTAGAAGGACACTCATTGTAGGAATGAGGACCACCACATGTGTCACAAGAGATAACAACGGCTTTAGCTTGTTGAGTTTGGTTAGAAGTCAAAATTTGGAGACTTTTGTTGATATCAAGAATAGCACGTTCCAAAATAGACGGGTTAGGGGTGGAAGAAGTAGATGAAACATTGACTCTCTGATTAGATCTTGAGGATGCGGAAGAATCCCAATTCTTGTGGTGAGTAGTCATGTTTTCAATCAACTCTCGACACTCCTCCGGTCTCCTTTTCATAAAAGTACCACCGGCGGCGGCATTGATCGTGTCACGATCACGAAAAGTGAGACCATTGTAGAAGGTGTCAATGAGAGTAACGGGGAGCATATTGTGATTAGGACAGCGGTCGATCAAATCATTGTAACGTTCCCAAGCATCGAAAAGCGATTCATCATTCTCTTGCATAAATCCACTGATTTGGTTACGAAGGCTAGTGACCATGGATGGGGGAAAGTAGCGCGATAAAAAGCGTTGAGTCATGTCGTTCCACGTATGAATAGAATTCTTAGGAAGACGGTCAAACCATTTTTCGGCATGGTGAGAAAGCGAGTGTGGAAAAAGTTGAAGGCGAAGGTCATCCATAGAAACACCGGGGAACTTCATGCTTTGGGTAATGGTAATGAATTTGTCGAGGTGTTTGTTGGCATCATCATCCGGAATTCCACGAAATGGGTTCGTTTGCACTTGTTGTATCATGTGATGCTTCAACGAAAACTCCTGAGCCGTGACGTGCATTGGCGCAATCGGGCCTCCGCGTCCGTTCATGGTGGGTTGGCACAATTCCTCCATGGTTCGTAAATCAGGTAGAAGGACATTGTTGTTGTTGTTGTTGTTGTTATTATTCAAATTGTTTTGAGGTGGGTGATTATTGTTGTTGGTAACACCAGCCATATCTAAATCTTCACGATTCTCGGGCTCAGAATAGTTTGTAGATCTAGTACGCATGCACCTGCAGAAGAAAAATATACACAAAGAATATAATATTTTTGGTTTTTATAGGTTTTTTAATGTTTTTGTATTTTTGAAAAGTTTTATAATTTTTATGGATTTTTGAAAATTTTTTTGAAGCGAGGAAAATAACGTTCAAAGAACGGATCCCAAAATTCAATGCGTCTCTCACTAGAAACCGTTTATCTTAACGAAAAGAGCCGGCAGCGGCGCCATTTAATACTTCGCTTTTGGCTAGGTATAAAATATTATCGTTAGTTAGTTCCGAATCTTTTCGAATTGAAAACCGGTCTAAAGTGTGACTCAATCGTCTTTTGGTGAATCAAAGGTTTGGTTGGTTTGTTTTAATCTAATAGCAAGTAATTAAAGTGTCGTTGAGTAAATTAAAGCTTTGACAAAATTAATCTTGAAGTTAATTTATGAAAATTCTTAAAACTTAAAGCTTTGAAAAACTTAATTAATTGTAAGAAAACGATTCATGTTCATCGGAATACACCAAATAGCAACCATCGGAATATAACAGATCAATACTATCGCAATGACCATCTATCGGAAAGCCACCATCGCAATGATCCAGATCGGAATGATGTAAAAGGCTACTGTCGCAATGTCTATCTATCGGAATGATGTTATCGAAAAATGGGCAGCACTTCGTCTTAACCAAGTCCTTAAGACCCGTCGGAATACGCGATCGCAATGTGCGATCGCAACCCAGATCGGAATAAGGAGGTTAACCAACTGATCGCAAAGTAAAACCCTAATGGGTTATTGCGATCGAAAAGCAAGGCTATCGCAATGTGGAGTAACCGTCGGAATGTGTGTCAAAACCCTAGGATTGCGATGGGATGCAACTAATTCCGAAATTTGTGGAAGAGTGAAACTAAATAAGCAGTTGCAATAAGCTACTCGAACGAATCTTAAATGATCCCAAAAAGCTCAAATTCGATGACTAATCAAAACTTAAAATCAAGAACTTTATGAAATGAACTTCAAACCATTAAAAACCTTGAAGAAATCCGAAACTCAATAAGCTAAGAATCGCATAAGCCAATAAGCATCACGAGCTTATGGTTTAGACGAAGGAGCTTGTGTGTAAAACTAAAAAGAGCAATCCTTTAATCACGGAAACATCAAATCATAAACATGAAGTATGTAAATCGGATCAAAGGTGAATGAATCAAGAAGTGTAGAATGAGAATAAGAATCAAAAGCTTAAAATAGAACTTTGATTAATGAAATAAGCAATACAAAAGTATTTAATCTTGAAAGATTAAAAGAAAAAGATGAACTAGTGAGAGAAAGTTTAAGACTTTCTCTCTCTAAAAACTAGAAAGAAAACTAAAGAAAATAAAAACTAGCTAACCCCCTCCTAATGTGATTAGGAGGGTATTTATAGGGAAGTGGGAGGCATGTGTGGTGCTTTCTTCTTTCTTTTTCTTCTCGACTCGATTTTAATTCTTCGTCTTTGTAGTCTCGGGATTTGAACTTGTCTTTTAATTTTCTTCTTCTATTAGACTTAAGTTCTTCGACTTCATTAAACTTCCGTCTTTAGACTTGCTCTTCGATAAATCTCCAGAATAGGTCTTGGACATCCGTTCTTTAAGCACTCTTGATCTTTTGACTTCGTCTTTTCCCGTTTTCTTCGATAAAAGCCCGTGAAAGCCCGTGTTTTCTTCCTTTTTCATCTTTTGGTCCTAAAACACAATAAAAACACAAACCACGCATAATTCCGACTTTTACGACATAAATCACACGTTTTGGTCTTGTTATTATTGGAAATAAGTGGTAAAAGGATAAGTGTTTTCACACTTATTAAAGGCACACACCACATTCACACTGAATAATCTGCTAAAAACATGTAAACTAGGATGCACCCTGTAACACCCCACTTGGATAAGTGGACCGTTACGTGTATTTATCGCGTGTCATCAAAGCATGCAAGGCAATGTATTAAAACATTAACTGACCATACGGAAATACCGGCATCAAACATCGGTAGTCCAACATAAGCTCAAAATATAAAGATTAAGTACAAAAAGAAAAAGGACGAAACAGTGTCCAAACAACCAAAGTAATGTAATGTAATGTGTGCATAAAAATAAAGGAGTCTGGATAGCTCCCATCCAAATGCACGTACTCTCTTAGAAGTCCTAAGATCGTCCCTGTGTACCTGCCGTTTGGAAACATGAAAGGAAACTACGGCTGAGCATAACGCTTAGTGGACGGATAAAGCATGTTAAGAATGTACTAAAAGTAATGAAATAGAAGACAACAATGAAGCTATAAGACTGATATGTAACATGTGGTAGAAATCTGCATAAAATCTGAGAAACCTGGTTCATATATACTGATACTGAAATATAACTATTAATTCTAAAAACATGCATTTACTGTATTTTATTTGCCAGAGCTTATATAGGTCACGTGTTGTAACAACCGTGCATGAATAACTGGAGGGGTGACCTCGTCATGCTGTAGAGGGGTGACCTCTAAATACTGTGTTGGGTGGAGGGATCAGCTCCAATGTGAAGGATGTAGAGCACACATCACATTCACCCTGATAACTTGTAACACATATAAGCCTAGGATGCATCCATACGCCCCACTAAACATACATATAAAAAAATGGCCAACGTGAACATGAGTGGGATGATGCAGGATATCACTCTCGTACATGTGAGTCACGACACCGGTGCCTCTAGTGCCGTGGTTACGGTACCTCCGTAACAAGTACATAAATTGGTCGTGCTTGTATATAATGCTCAGGCGATTTATTTAGTTTTTAACGTGATTACTGATAAACTTAAATATATACTGGGGAAACATTTGGCTAAAGACGGGGAATCCTAATCATGCATAGAAAGGAAGTCCTTACTGAAAGGACGGAAATCCGTACCTCGTGTCCAGTAACCGACCGAGATCAACTGATCGAAAGTCTACTCTGATTTAACGCGAGCTACATGAATAAGGGACGTGAATGAGTAAAATGATATTCGCTTATTTAATTTCATGTTCTTATTGGTCTTTCATTTATTTATTTATTTTATGAAATTCCGTACGTATATTACTGATAAATCTGACCTTATAATAATTCATTTCAATGTATTATCTTACTACTATTAGTTACGGTACAACGTATTTCCAACGCTATAGTAGTACTATATTACGTATCCCGTTAAAATAGAAATTTTCCTAATTTAGAAAGTACCCAAATAATTTAATTCATTTCATAAAATTATAAACTTTTAAATATTAAAAAAATATTTTAAATTAATACATTTAAAATATATTTTAAATATTTATAAAACAATTTAATTAAAAAGGTATAATATAAGAATATTTATTTTATTTATTATAATAATGTCCCGAGCCTACCGAGATACCCCTTCTCGGTCGCACTAAACAATTCAACATAATATACAAAATCTGTCAACAAGAATTAGTGACAGAATTATGTGTCACTAAAAGTGTCACCAAAAGCTGAGAGTTTAAAACTGTCATTAAAATGAATCTACGACAGAATTTTCTGTCGCCAATCTGTTGCTAATGTTATATTAAAGTTATTAGTTTTCTGTCCAAACTTTTCCCGCTGATTCACTATAAGTTCCCACTGTTATGCTACGTTTTCCCACTGTTTAATTAAACCAAACACACCCCCTTATTCGATTTCACAGCCCGAGTGGCTTATTTCGGTTATGACCAAGAACAGCCCTACGCCGCCCCTGTGTGGGTCACGGCTGGGCAAGTAAGGAATCCACCGAGGCTGTGAAAACTCGGTTCCATGATCACAACACCAACAGCCTCGACTTGAGCTGTTGTCTCGGCCGGCCACACATAATACACCGAGACCTGCCATGGTCTCGGTTTCCTTTACCAAAAACAAACCGACCCCTTGATTGATACATACCCACTGTTGGTTTGAGGCTGTAGGTGGTCCGAAAAACAAGCACCACCGAGACATGCCCATGTCTCGGTTCCCATAAAATTACCCAACCCGAAACCCTAGTCATGATTTTATGTGAAGAAGTTAGACTTGTTTAAACAACAAAACGTTCTAATGTCCATCAAAATAATCTCGTGGTTAAATTACTGATATGGGAAAAATATGTTTACCTGGTTGATGAACAAAGAACTCGACACCCCCTTCTCTTTTTTTTTTTCTCTCGGCGGCCAACAAAGAAAACCCTAATCTTATTATTTATTTTTTTATCTGTTATGGGAGAAGGGTTAAAGTCCCGTTTATATTTTTGTTTGTAACCCAAGATGGGCTAAAGCCCATAATCCCCTTTTTTTTTTAAAAAAAAACCGGCTATAATACATTCTCTCTTTTTTTTATAAAACTTATAGTATGGATTACTTGTCATTTTCATTTAATTCCTCGCGTGATTATTTTCGTCAATAATTTCTACGTAACTAGTTTAATTAAATAAATCGCGTATTTACATTTCCCGATTTAAATACGGGTTTTACACACCCATACGCCCCACCTGATAATAATAATACGGCCAAAAGCTGAAAGGGACGCCAAGAGCTATCACTCCGCTGTGGTGAAGTCATAACACTGGTGCCTCCAGTGTTATGGTTATGGTACCTCCATAACTAGGTGAAACTGGTCATGCATGTATATGGCTTTAGGTATTCTAATTAAACATAAGCAATTCAAAAACATATAAAACATATACTGAGGAAAACAGTTGGCTACATACGAGAAATCCTAATAAGGAAAGAATGTCCATACTGAAAGGACGGAGAATCCGTACCTTGTGTCCAGTGAACAAAGAAGACGAAAGGAAGAGAGTCCTACTTCGATCTCACTAATGCTACATACATAGGATACATGTATAAGTATTCTGATTACTGGGTACGTAACTGGTTTTATATCATGTTTTAGCTTGTTTTATATGTTCATGTCTTGCTTTACTGATTTTAACGTTATACTGTGTTTATCGTGTATTCTATATATTCTGATTAAGTATTATTTGTATTTCTTGTGTAAAACCCGTAAAAATAAGGTCATAATTTAATTCTATTTTTCATATATTTTGAAGTATTTTATAACGTTAAATATTATTATGTTAACGGTTTAAGTTGAAACTGATATTAAATATTATATTTTAATATTCTGACGAGTAACGAGGACTACTAGTGATCGCGATTCGGACGGATGCCTAAAATTTTATATTTTATTATCGATCGTTTCGATATTTAATACTTTCGACGATATCGTTTTAATTACGTATCGAGTCGTTATATTATTATTTTTCGTGTGCGTTTAAACTTTTAAGTATTTTTAAGAAACCCGAGTCCCGTAAACATTTTGAAAATTTACTAATAGATATTTCCCGCTTTTTAGCTAACTATTTTCATTTTTTGCCACAACTATTGCCAAATTGCAACCAAGGTCCCTCCGCCACTATATAAAAAGGCAAATCAAACACACACAACACATTTTCCACTTAAAATTTTTCACCCACCATCTCTCTCTCTCTCTAAAATGTCGAAACCTTCACCCCCATCCCAAATCCATACAATTTTCAAATTAACTTGAGTTTGAGGATGAATTAAGCTAAACCAAAGCTAGAACCATTCTTATTTTTGATCAAGGATCATTTTGGTATGAAAAATTCTTACATGCAAGCCATTTTTATTTTCTTGATGCCGGTAGGTAGAAACCATGATCATGCATGGTGTTCTTGGCATGATCCATGGTGTTCTTGCTAAAAACTTTGTTAAAAACTTCATTTTGATCTAGAGGTTTTTTTTTTATGATGATTTAGATGTTATGGTTCACATATGTTGATGTTAGGGAATAGGAATGAACATTTGTATGGTTAGTTTTGATCAAAAAGTTGATTTTATACAATTTTTTAATAGTCATTTTATAACAGTAAGTAAACTGTAAAATCCGAATTTTTATGTTTTGAAAATGGCTTAACTTATAGCCTAGGGTTGTAGATAATTTTATTAGCTTCGATTTGATATAAGCTAGAGCTTCTAGCTCCAAACGAGCGCGAAGCTATGATGTTTTGAATGATTGTGTACCGGGAGACGAGTATCGGCACTACAAATAGTTGTTGTCGATATTTGGATTGAATCTCGGGGACTCTAAATGGAAGTTTTGAAATTTGTAACCTACTGATAATGAGGTGTTTAGTTTATAGGTTGATTTTACTTTAAAACCCGAGTGTCGGTTTTTTAAACGGAGTCGTTTAAATAAGTTAAAACGGTTGTATGAAAAATTAACGTAAATTTGTCCGGATTTTGTAGTTTGAAAATGAGTCGGGTAAAGGACTTTAAAAGTAATTTCATTTGATAAACTTGTAGGAGGACTTTCTATATATATTAAGTTAGTTTATCGAGTCGTTTCACAAACGGTTGACGAGTTTAAAAGGGGTAAATAAGCTAGTACATGTAGTATGTACCGGCGGACTTTGTTAAAAGTATAAAATGGTTAAGTAAATGTGTAGTAGAGTATAATGAAGTTATTTATATCGTTTTCTCTCGAGTTTGTCGTGATTATATTAGTCGAGTTTTATATTCTTATGTATGGTTTATTTCTCGAGTCTATTATTAATGAACGCACCTTATTTGATAGGCTGCGGTTCTCGTGTTTGAAAGGCATCATCTATCGTCGACGATCGTCTCATTACCACTATTGGCTAAGGTGAGTCTATAGCCTCGCTTGTGCACATTAAATTGTTTTAAAAAACCGCGAGGGGGAATACATGTTTTTACAAACTTAGAACACAAGATTTTATGGTATGCTTGTCCCTCTATGAATGGACCCGTGGTTGCCTTAAAATTGCATTAAGTGATTGCCATTGTTAAAGCCTCAATTATGGACTGTTAATTAACCTATGATGGGTTAAACGCTAGTACAATTAATAGATCTATGGGGGAAGCTGCCCCGGTTCAGCTTGTGTGGACTTGTCACAGAAGCTTAGGCTCGACCTCCACACTGTTTGGACATATTGTATTGAGAAGTCAGGTATACGACAATGTACCAATAATCTGGAGGTAACCGACAATTAATAAATCTCCTGTCTTATTAGACCTCTAAAAGGAGTGTTTAAGGGCTCGGTTCCATGAGCTTATTGCAATTTATGCTATATACAATTATTATTGTTGATGCAAATTATTATTTGATGCTTATAAGCATGCCACAAACTTATAATCTTTGCTTGTGTTCAAATTGATTACATAAACCTATAGATTCAGTCGGCATTTTTGCTGATTGTTTTACTCACATGTATTTCAGGTAATCAAGAAGTGGAAGCTTGGACGTCATGGGAATGAAGTTGTGCAATGCTATGTTGTTCAAACTCTTTGATTTATTCATCGTTCCATTTTTAAAACAAACTAATATGTTGTTTTAACTTATCTTTTGGTAACGATTATTTGGGACTACGCTACTCTGGTAAATGTTTTAGGAACGATAAATTTGAAATGTCTCTTTTCGAGTCGTTCTTTATAAATTTTGTGTTATTGTATCATTGTTTAGCACCCAAAGATGTATTCCGCTGCGTGTAAATTTGGGGGTGTTAAAGATTGGTACCAGAGCCATGAGTTATAGAGAACTAGGTCTTTATTTTAAAAACCTAAACTATAACTGTCAGTTTTTATTTTCAAAGAGTCATGTACACCGGACTTCGCGTGACTTCAGGTTCAGGCTACTTCTGAGATTACAATTTTAGTATACGTTATTACGTATACCTTATTGGCAAGTATTTATAAATAAATACTATGATCCACTTATGGATATATATTTATATCTAGGATCCCTTTATCGATATATATTTATGTCGCTAAACTTTTCGATAAAAGTTTATCATTTATTAATGATTAACTTAAATAAATACAATGAATTTCAAGATCTTTCTGTATTTATTTTGAAGTATTTAAATTGCTTTTATTGCAAAATTTTATATTATGACCTTACATACCTTCATCAGCGTGTGCTATGTTCATTGTTTAACCTTTTGAGATATCTATATAGATATCCAAATCGTCTTCTGGCTGTTTGTGCTTGGACGTCTTGAAACGTAGTCTCTAGACCATTGTGTAGCTCAATGTGTCCTTGGAATAGACTAACCGCTATCGTGTGAGTCACACATCTTAAAATACTTCCTATAATCGTGTAGAATAATATCATGGTTTTCTTAATATTTTGTTGATTTTTATCACTGTTTTACACAGCATGTGAAGATTTTGTTCATGGACATTTATATGTATCGACTCCGAAGTGTATTGTTCGATTATATCCCGGTAACGTCATCGTCATTTTATAAATCATCGTCTAGATTATGGCGCTAGATTGGAATACGATTTTACATCTATAAACTCGTATTATCCTCTCCCATTAACTTTCTTGCTCTCGGAACGCAACCTATGAATGTTCCATTCTTTTCTTGTTATGTGTTGTGTTTTGGACAATCGTGGCACCAAGGAGATTTACCTACATTGCACCTTGAAACTTAAATTATGAACGTCATTCACCGTTTTGCTTCCTAAATTTCGTGTTGGATACCTTGAAGCATCTTATGTCATTCACTCTATTATATATATTTACTTGATACTCATTATGAGATTTATTTTTCGTTGTAGTAAAATCCACAAGACATGTGTGTGTATATATATATATATATATATATATATATATATATATATATATATATATATATATATATATATATATATATATATATATATATATATATATATATATATATATATATATATATATATATATATTGAGTGGTTAGGAAGTGTCAAAAAGTACATTTTATACAGAAACTGCTGGGGCAGTATAAACATGTCAAAACTTAAAAGTAAAACCTGCGTTTTTTTAAATAAAATAGTCAAACCGACACAGAAATTGCAGGGGTATTTTAGTCATTTTATATTGGGTTTTAGGTCTCAGGTAAAACTAGAAAGTCGTCTGAAACGTCGTTTTGCATCAAAATGCTTTAGACTCTGAGTCTTGGAGATGTCGTTTATCGGGTCAATTAATCGGCTCATATTAAAGTTAAATCTGATAGATAAGTCAGAACATGAGTTTTAAACGTTTCTAAGCAGTTTTAAGTTCATTTGAGATCATAAAATTTTAACAAATATTATTTTACAACTAACTAATACTAGTTGCATGTGAAAATGTTTAAAAATAGAAACATTACAGGATTAGCAATTACCGGAATAATGGTGTAATTTGAAAACGAATAATATACTTTCTTAAAAGCATGTTGTGTCGAGTATCTTACATAGAATACACATATGGATTGATTTATTCTTTTTAATATATGACTCATTTGTCATTTGATGTTATTTTATTTTTGTTTTCTTTTAACCATCCACTGATTTAGGTTGAGTTTTGAAGTTTTACCTTCACATTCTTCGTCGATATTTTTATCGCGTGTCTCATGGCGTTTTCGTCTAAACCTTATAACCTTTTGAAACCTTAACAACTTGTAACCATTTCATTGGTTGTTTATTGAGCTACTATTTGCCACTTTTTACAAACCTTTGGCTACTTTATACGTTGTCATAATGTCACCTTATAAATAAATCTGATATTGTTTTACGATTATTTTCACCAATTGTTTTTACTTTGGTCTTATAAAATACTTTTCTAACATTAAAAGTTGCTTATTGAGTATCTCACAAATTACTTGTATCCTATAAATTTATAAACTATTTTAAATTCCATTTTTCAAATGGCATGGTTTATATATAAACATAAGAAACGTAATACTTTTCGACGAAACGGAGCCCTGCATTGCTAGCCCTAAATTATACATGGCCTGATCACCTATGTCTAATTCAGAAGGAGCCATGCTAGGCTGAATAGTAGTCACCTTAAAAATCTTGATAATAATGAATTTTTTACTTAGATTTATGATAAAGATAAATAAAATGAAATAAAATGAAAAGAAGTTTTTAAAACCTTTATATTTTATGCAAGTAGCGGAATTTCTATGCATCCGCATACGTTTTCTTACCTTTTCTTGAAAGAATTATCACTAGAGTGATTTTCGTATATTCGGGATGACGTCCGTCACTCTCGTTTGTCTCGAAATCCACTCTTGTGAACCGTGCTTTGACTTATCTCTTTAAACACTAACATCGTTCATTTGATTTGTTTTAATTACAAGTGATTATTAGGAATTTTATTTTATTAAAATTTTTGTATGGATCTTATTTCCGATCATGTATTGACCACCGCTAAGTTAACGAGCTGATGTTGGTGAACCACCGACCGCACTAACAAAATTGACAACTTGTTTAATCGACTATTTCTTATCGTCTTACCATCAACACCTTTATTCTATTATTCTCTTTAAGAATTCATACGACATTTTCTTCGTTCTCTTTTGTACCGTTGATTTCGTACTGATTGTTGACTATTAATTCCATTCGTATTCGTTTGTTATCTTGTCACATTTTGAAACCGAATCTATCCCATGTTTATTTTGAAATAATAAACACCTTTATGTATTTCTACAACGTATTATAAAATTTTCATTGAACTATTATATATTTTTCCAATGATTTTCAATTATTGAAATAACTATCATAAGAAAAAGGTCAAATTTATACATCATATCTTGTATAACTAAAACTAATGTTTAAAATGAAATTATGTTCTACCTTTTGAACTAGTTGACTTATCATACTTTACTTTAAATGTAATGAAATTACCGGTTTAATTTATATTCCTAATAATGATTTAATTTGGAAACTATATTTTCTAATTGTAACCATCAATATGAGTTTAATTAACAAATTCATGTCATTCTTTCAAAGTTTCTTAAGACAACCAAAATAAATTATGAAGCTATTTAACTTCTATTTTTAATATATCATCTTTATCAAGAAAGTACCTCGACTGAGTTTTAAGGTAATACAAGTCCGGGACGGATAGTTGTGACAAACGTTATTTTAATGTTAATATTTAATTCATTCTTCGCTCTCATTTTTCTAGTATTGTGAATTATTATGTTTTACGGTTATGTGAGTCGAGATCCCTTGTCGATCGTCAACCTTAAATCATTTTACCACATCTTGTCCGTTTATGCGTTTATTGAGTTCATTTTTATCTCGTTCCGTTCCTCGCATTGAAGATCACTATTTTATTCTGACTTTAAAATAAATCTCGGGAAGCAGTGTATAAGAAGAAACGATAAGTGTCACCCGGATTTATGCGTGTACTTGTGGAATGATTGAGGACCGAATCTCTTAATGAATGGAGTTAATAAATTTGTTACAACCTCGAGGAGTATGTTGAAGCCGACACCGCAAGTGGAAAGACTCTGGAGATCAAGTGTTTATTAGCAAGGGTTCGTTCAAGGTTTTATCGATGATTTATGGTGGAGATCTATACTCGATGTTTATGTTCGACCTTTTCTTTTATGTACTTATATGGTGTCTTATTTAGTCAAATGATCGTAAGTTGTGAGAACTTGAGACGGCATCATCTGATGACGTCCGATCATGTAGAACACATATTATGTAACATCTTTTTGACTTTCAACGACGATGTATATTGAGACTTTAATGCGCGTTGGCGAAAGTGAGATGATGTCTTTGTATTATCTTTTGAGTACGGAACCGCGTGTGAGCACCCTCCGATGACGAAAATGTTTTTCTTGTTAATTCTTTTGATGTGTGTCCATGGCTATCCGGCCGATGAATATCCTTTAATTTGAACCTTCCTTTTAGCTGGACTTACCCAAAAATCCTGTCATCTATTCTTGTTGTCGAATGAGCTTCGTGTGATCCATAAAATTTTCTTGTATCGAGCTTGACGGGTGACTGGTGGATAAGGATTTATTTATTCCTTTTTGGTGAGATACAACTTGACGACAAGTTGCGTTTTGTAAAAGAACCAGTGGAGATCGTGGATCGAGATTCACGTGGGAACGTGAAGACTTCTTTATAAGGAATGCCCTCATCCTTCCGGGTAGTGAACAACTCGTGTATGAGGCGAGTTGAGCGTCGGGACGTCGCTCCCTTAAGGTGGTGAGGATGTAAAACCCGTAAAAATAAGGTCATAATTTATTCTATTTTTCAATTATTCTGAAGTATTTTATAACGTTAAATATTACTATGTTTAACGGTTTAAGTTGAAACCGATATTAAATATTATATTTTAATATTTTGACGAGTAACGAGGACTACTAGTGATCACGATACCGACGGATGCCTAAAATTTTATATTTTATTATCGATCGTTTCGATATTTAATACTTTCGACGATATCTTTTTAATTACGTATCGAGTCTTTATATTATTATTTTTCGTGTGCGTTTAAACTTTTAAGTATTTTTAAGAAACCCGAGTCCCGTAAACATTTTGAAAATTTACTAATAGATATTTCCCGCTTTTTAGCTAACTATTTTCATTTTTAGCCACAACTATTGTCAAATTGCAACCAAGGTCCCTCCACCACTATATAAAAAGGCAAATCAAACACACAAAACACATTTTCCACTTAAAAATTTTCACCCACCATCTCTCTCTCTCTCTAAAATGCCGAAACCTTCACCCCCATCCCAAATCCATACAATTTTCAAATTAACTTGAGTTTGAGGATGAATTAAGTTAAACCAAAGCTAGACCCATTCTTATTTTTGATCAAGGATCATTTTAGTATGAAAAATTCTTACATGCAAGCCATTTTTATTTTCTTGATGTTGGTAGGTAGAAACCATGATCATGCATGGTGTTCTTGGCATGATCCATGGTGTTCTTGCTAAAAACTTTGTTAAAAACTTCATTTTGATCTAAAGGTTTTTATTTTTATGATGATTTAGATGTTATGGTTCATATATGTTGATGTTAGGGTATAGGAATGAACATTTCTATCGTTGGTTTTGATCAAAAAGTTGATTTTATACAAGTTTTTAATAGTCATTTTATAACAGTAAATAACTGTAAAATCCGAATTTTTATGTTTTGAAAATGGCTTAACTTATAGCCTAGGGTTGTGGATAATTTTATTAGCTTCGATTTCATATAAGGTAGAGCTTCTAGCTCCAAACGAGCGCGAAGTTATGATGTTTTGAATGATCGTGTACCGGGAGACGAGTATCGGCACTACAAATAGTTGTTTCGATATTTGGATCGAATCTCGGGGACTCTAAATGGAAGTTTTGAAATTTGTAACCTACTGATAATGAGGTGTTTATTTTATAGGTTGAGTTTACTTTAAAACCCGAGTGTCGGTTTTGTAAACGGAGTCGTTTAAATAAGTTAAAATGGTTGTATGAAAAATTAACGTAAATCTGTCCGGATTTTGTAGTTTGAAAATGAGCCGGGTAAAGGACTTTAAAGTAATTTCATTTGATAAAATTGTAGGAGGACTTTCTATATATATTAAGTTAGTTTATCGAGTCGTTTCACAAACGGTTAACGAGTTTAAAAGGGGTAAATAAGCTAGTACATGTAGTATGTACCGGCGGACTTTGTTAAAAGTATAAAATGGTTAAGTAAATGTGTAGTAGAGTATAATGAAGTTATTTATATCGTTTTCTCTCGAGTTTGTCGTGATTATATGAGTCGAGTTTTATATTCTTATGTATGGTTTATTTCGCGAGTCTATTATTAATGATCGCACCTTATTTGATAGGTTGCGGTTCTCGTGTTTGAAAGGCATCATCTATCGTCGGCGATCGTCTCATTACCACTATTGGCTAAGGTGAGTCTATAGCCTCGCTTGTGCACATTAAATTGTTTTAAAAACCCGTGAGGGGTAATACATGTTTTTATAAACTTAGAACACAAGATTTTATGCTATTCTTGTCCCTCTATGAATGGACCCGTGGTTGCCTTTAAATTGCATTAAATGATTGCCATTGTTAAAGCCTCAATTATGGACCGTTAATTAATCTATGATGGGTTAACCGCTAGTACAATTAATAGATCTATGGGGGAAGTCACCCCGGTTCAGTTTGTGTGGACTTGTCACATAAGCTTTGGCCCGACCTCAACACTGTTTGGACATATTGTATTGAGAAGTCAGGTATACGACAATGTACCAATAATCTGGAGGTAACCGACAATTAATAAATCTCCTGTCTCATTAGACCTCTAAAAGGAGTGTTTAAGGGCTCGGTTCCATGAGCTTATTGCAATTTATGCTATATACAATTATTATTGTTGATGCAAATTATTATTTGATGCTTATAAGCATGCCACAAACTTATAATATTTGCTTGTGTTCAAATTGATTACATAAACCTATAGATTCAGTCGGCATTTTTGTTGATTGTTTTACTCACATGTATTTCAGGTAATCAAGAAGTGGAAGCTTGGAGGTCACGAGAATGAAGTTTTGCACTGCTATGTTGTTCAAACTCTTTGATTTATTCATCGTTCCATTTTTAAAACAAACTAATATGTTGTTTTAACTTATCTTTTGGTAACGATTACTTGGGACTACGCTACACTGGTAAATGTTTTAGGAACAATAAATTTGAAACGTCTCTTTTCGAGTCGTTCTTTATAAATTATGTGTTATTGTATCATTGTTTAGCACCCAAAAATGTATTCCGCTGCGTGTAAATTTGGGGGTGTTAAATCTTGTATTATTATACTTGTTGTGTAATAATAAGTAACTTTCTAAAAATAGCAGGTCTCTTAAAATAGAAAGTTTCCAAAAATATAAAGTTTCCAAAAATAGATTTACTGCTTAAAATAGATAAGTTTCTAAAAACAGAAAGTTTCCATAATTAGATTAGCTGCTTAAAATAAATGAGTTTCTAAAAATAGAAAGTTTCCATAAACAGAAATAAGCTGGATTTATAAGCTAATAATATAAGCTTAGTTTTACTGATTAACTATACTAAGTCATGTGATTAATAGTATAGTTTATTAATTATAACATGTAAATTACATAAACTATAGGTTATAAGATTTAATTAAATATAGACATGATTTAATTAAATTAAGTGTATAATATACTTAGGTTAAAATATGTATTAATATTAATATTAGTATAACCTAAGTCATGATAATTAATTAATTATATGTCATGTTTAATAATTAATTAATACTATAATATAAAATAAATAATTACATACTTAGGTTAAAAATATGTATTCTTGTCTAAATAAATAATAACCCAAGTCATGTTAAATTAAATTAATTAATAGCCATGGTAAATTAATTTAATTAATCTTGTAATGCTTTATTAGTTTAATTACCTTGTAAATAAATAAACATGTAAAGTTAATTAAACATGTAGAAATAATAACCCGTACTCATGTATTATTTTATTAAAACACGTCAAAAACCGAACCCGTGAAAAATGTTTTGTGTTTGACTATAAGCCGAACCAAACAGTCCCTTAACCTGCCCTTAAACCCTTAGCCAAACAGCCCCTAATCCTGTTTATTAAACCAAAAACCAAACGCCCCCTTCATTGCCAGTTTCCCCTGGCAGTGGTGATGATGCCCCCGTCTGTGGCTGGTTTCCCCTGCCTGTGATAATATCCCACCGAGACCACTAGGGTCTCTGTTCCCACTGCTAGTACAAACTCACCACTGGTCGTAGCTAGTGGTTTCTCCCTGCTTGACTACCGTTCCCACTGCTAGAACAAAACCAAACCAACACCCCTTTTTAGGGTTGCGTCTGGTGGTGCCAAAATCATCACCGAGACCATAGAAGGTCTCGGTTTGTGGCCAAACAAACGCAACAACACCCCAAACAAAACCCTTCCTTAATTCACAGTTTGAACGTGTTTTAATTCCCCTAAAATCGGATTCAAGATAAAAACAAAAGAAAGAAAATAGAAAACAAATTAGGGTTTTTACTTACTTATTGTTTAGGGTTTTAAGAATGAACATAAGCGTGAATCAACGTTCTTCTTGACTTGCAACCACGATCCTTTCCTTGTTTCCCTTGGTGTTGGTCGCGGCAGAGAAGAAAAGGGAGAAACAAAACAGACGGCTTGTTATTTCTTTTTAGGGTTTTATTGTTTCTTGTCCAAAAAAAAATTATATACTCCTCCCGTCTGTTTGTTTAAGCCGACCCACACAATGGGCTTTGGCCCATTTCCTTCTCCTTTCCTTCTTTGTCTAAAACAGCCCAAATAAACACTTGTACTTTTAAATAAATCGCGTCTTGCTAAAAGACATGCGTAATCGAGTATTTAATGTCTTGAATTTTCCTCATGGTTATCTTTATACTTCTAAACATAACTATTACGTTCGTAATAACTTACCGTGTTTAATTTAATACACGAAGAATAATAATCTTGTTAAATGTTCGTGTTTACGTGTTACGTAGTTATTAATTATTCATGTTATTATAATTACTTGCACGTAACGACATTCGTCGTATTAATAATTACGTAAGTACATAATTATCTGTTCGTGATTTCATGTTCATGATTTTATGTTCGTGATCATAATTATTATTGTTAATACTTATCGTGTAATAACACGTACGCAATTCTTGTAATTTATATTCGTGATACGTGTTCATGTTATATAAGGAAAGTTTTAATCCTGTACGTACGATCATAAGTGTACTGTTCATGGTAAAAGCATGCGGGTTTTACAACTCTTCCCCGCTAAAAGCATAATTCGTCCCCGAATTATAGATATCGTAACTGGAAGCGTAACATACCCGGCTCAACTAGAAGGGTATGCAAGTTAAAAGGAAATGAAGGTGACGTGAAACGTGACCTAGCTTAAAAGGACATGGAACGTGACGTGAGTGAAAGGACATATCTGATCGACTAGAGAAAACGGATAAGAAGTCTGGATGAACTTGTCCATTTCCAAGTGGCTTCCCTCTCGGAACGGTTCCTCCATAAGATCTTGACACAAATGATAAATCTTGGTCCTCCTGACCTTGACTTGAAAACACGAATCGTTCATGGTTATCAACGTACGATAGATCCCCCGAATTCGATTGAGGAAATAAAATTAACATGCAAGGGTAACTGAAACATTACGATGCAAAACAATCTGACTTAACTGATAATTAGCAACGATGCGCGAGACATATTGAAACGTAGTACGTGAAAATTTTTGAACGTGATACGTGAAAATTTTTGAACGTGATACGTGGAGACATGGTGAGTGTAGTATGAGCAAACATATCGTGATCAATGATACGTGTAACATATCGTGATCGTGTAATGAACATGACATGTGAAACGTATCGTGAACATTGAATATAACTGAGGTTAAACTAAACACTTACAAGGCGAGACATGGAATGTGACGTAAAACGTCTATCTGAGGGTAGAGAGTTATACTAAACTTGAGCCTGGTCTCTCAAGTTCTTGCAAAATATCCCAGAACGAAGATGAACGTATAATCGTAAGCCAAGATACGATTCATGAACGTAATAGTGTCATGAACGTGAGCGTGAAAGTAAGTCGTGAAATTAGAACAAGGAGCACAAATGTGAATCTTTGTATGGACCGATAGCTAAGGGATTTCCAAGTGATCGAATGAGCCTTGGTTGGAACATGTCCGATCAATTTGCTGGTTCTGTAATCCTTGCGGATGTTAGGATTCTGCAAACCTGATCAAACTGTTGGCAATAACTCAGATAGCATCCTGCTTCTTCTGAGTTTGCGTTATTCTGGTAACCAAAATCCATGGAGATCTTGTCCCATTTCTGTTCACAATTTCTGCTGGTGGAGAAACATCTTAGTTTGTTGGTGTTCTATCTTAACCTGCCGGTTTGACAGGCACTTAGATATGAACGTAAATGTATCTTGCTTCGTAGAAACTTGATACGTAGAAATTTGTGGAATTATATGTCTCCGAAATTAGACTTCTCTTAGCGTAGGATTTTCTTTGAACTCCTAACTTAGTGTACGGTTCGCACCTTATCGTATAAGCTGAGTCATGTTAAGATTAACCATGAGAATCCGTGTGATTCAGCGTGTCACTGTAATCAACCAGAATTTATATATTGAAAAATTTCAAGGTGAAAATTCTCCTATCGTAGAATTTGCAACATAGAGCAAATATGGTCTTCCTGCTTTTCTCCAGTCTTTAGAGAAGGTTAGGTTGTCATAAATGAAAACACTGATGAATTTATTTATGAGTTCATGGAAACTCAATTTTATTAAGTTCCTAATTCTGCTGGAGCACTTATGAGACTAATACAGAATCATGAATCTAACATGATCGAGTCGTACACGAATAGCAGTCATGGACATGTCCTGCTCTTTCACGCGTCACTGTTGGAAGCATGATCATGAGTTCAATCTTAGAAAAGTGATTAACACCATTGTACATGTCGTCAATACATGGAGGAGAATAACTATTATGAATGGTGATTTGTTTAAATCGACGGTAGCCGACACATAATCTCATGGTACCGCCCTTCTCCTTGAAGGTTCTTCTGGAATGTATGGGAATATTTTTGAATAATCAACTGGCTATGCGTAAAAGGACATCAGTAGTCGTGTCTTACTGGCAACTAGAAAATTTTAGCGACCATGGCTAACAACGCACATGCTTGTAAGCATAGGTAATTTGTACAGATTTTCCTGATGGAAAATCAAGCTGAATGTATTCAGGAGCCTGAATATTACTATACCAAGTCATGAATCGTAGCAGGGTGTGCTGTTCGTAGTCCATAATTAGGATTAAATTCAACGCGCGTTTGTCCAAGGTAATGTGTTAGCAGCTTAGATCTCATCATTGGGCTGAAGGAAAACCTTCGTATACATGGGAATACGAATGGCGTCCTTTATGGTTATGAATATATATGAAATATGGGTGCAAGAATGAAAGTGTCAATCGAGCAACCGTGATAGTTCTCACTGATATGCCGGTGTTGTTACTAAAATCCTTATAGCTTGATTAGTACATGGCACAACGAAATCGGTATACCCTTTGGAGGGTACCCTGAATTTCTTAGGGATGCTCCATAATTTGACGTAAGTCATGTGTCTTGACTCGTGTCTTGGAAATATACGCATGACATGCGTCGTGACTGGTGTCTTGACATGTGTCTCGAGGTGTGAAACAAAATAGAACTACAAATATTAGGTTATTATGCCAGAATTGACGGATCGGTTAGAATACTGATCAATTGTATGTCTGATCACGTCTACGGCCGGAGCCTCGGTTGCGATTTCTAGGATAGTTGCTGTCATAGTAGTGGTTACTACCGTCCTATCTGTCAGTTCCATGACGGTCATTCTCATGACTGTGATTCATTTAACTATTCAGCCGAGTGGCCGACTGGTACCGGTTCTCCACTCATATGACTGAAACGACAACTGAATGACGTGTGACATGTAACTAAGAATTTAGGACAATGATTCATGGAATTCGTCTGGTGGTGAAGCATCTTCTCGTCCGATCGCTTTGATCTAACGCCTTTGTCTTCATCTTGTAAGATCTCCAGGTTGTGAACAGCATCAACATCTCGTAGCGTCTCCAAAATCCGCAACATCAACCCTTTGTAACATCTCCAAGCTATGAGGGGCATCAACAATCTTGTAGAGTATCAGCAAGTGGAGTACACCTGAGATGATTTAGAATCGACTAGCGAATACTCGTAGAGCATTGTAGGTAAAATACACCTGGATCAAAGAACGTGTAATACACATGGAATACGGTACATGTGGTACACATGAAATGCACATGAAATTATCGATATGGGTCAATCACCTGACATGATTTTATAGGGAATAATCCTGGCAAGGCAAATGTAGTGGCAGATGCACTTAGTACGAATAAACATAATTCTGATTACATAGAGAAAACACCAAGAAGGTTGGTGAAACGAAGCTCAACAATTAGCAGCATGAGAGCATGGTTAATGGAGACCAACCATGACCATCATAAAAGCATGATTTACTGGAATCTTTCAATGTCTAGCATGAGGGCATAATCAACATGATGAGAACATAATCAACTTAAGGAGACTTAAGACATACTTAACATGAAGATGCAATCAACATAAAAGTCTTGGAATGAAATTAATCATGAAAGAGTATAAACATAATCAGCATGAAAATGAAGTTAACCATGGTAGCATGAAAACATACTTGACATAAAAACATAATAACTTATGAGGGGACATGAAAAAAAAAATTATGCCAATAAATCATGAGAATTTTATACATGAAAACAGTGCATGAATACATGATGCAGTTTATAAAAACCATTATATGCGCGAGGAGACGCCTATGGGTCGGTCCCAAAACAAAAGACATGGCGAGGGGACGCCTATGGGTCGGTCCTAAAGTTAAAAGTTTCGATAAAAGCACATGCGACTAAATAGGGCCAGTACTATACCAACCATTACTTAGTCATAATTCCTGCAACAATGATACATGAAACATAAATATGTGAAAATCATCTGTCAAAACTTATCAAAAAAAAATTATGTGACCAATTATAAACTACTGGGGTTCAGTCCACATAGTCACAGTTCACGAGGAACGTCATGCATAAAACAATGACACATAACTAAATATGAATGACGGTTGTCTATCCATATTAGTAAAACAATATCGATGAAAACATCGAGGTTAAAACATCAATGTGCTGAAAACATCATGGTGAAAACAACAATGTGCTGAAAACATCAATTCATGTAATAACAAGTTTTGGCTTAAGAAGCTCCTGGTGACTACCCACTAGTCTAAGGTCAAGTTTTAGAGCCTATAGGTCGAAGCCTTAACTTTGATACCATAATTGTAACAGCCGACATTGATAAGTGGACCGTTACGCATGATTATGGCGTGTCATCAAAGCATGCAAGGTAAAATGTAGTAAAACATACATGACCATAGGGAAAACCGGAATCAAACATCGGTTCCCACACATAAGCCCAAAACATAATAAAGTAAATGAAATGAATGAAAGACTAAACAAGCATAAACATATGAAGGCAAAAGGAGATGAGGTCTATGGCATCTTCCATCCTATACATGTCCTCCAAATGCTCGAGTCTGTCCTTGGGTACCTGCCATTTTGGGACATGGAAAGGAAAGTAACGGCTGAGCATAACGCTCAATGCACGGATATACAAGCATGAAATGAATAATATAAGCATGAATAACATATAGCAGCGGAAATGTATATGTCTTGGAAAACCTGGTATAACTTAATAAAACTGGTTTTATAATTTGAAAATCCTTATGTTTATCTTATAAAACTGTTTAACATGTTTACCATTAGCCAATATAGGTCATGAAATATCAACGTGCATGAATACCTGGAGGGGTGACCTCGTCATGCAAATTAGAGGGGCTGCCTCTAATCTAATATACTGGTTTTAGGTAGGAGGGATCAGCTCCTTGTGAATGATGCAAGGCACACACCACATTTACACTGAATAATCTGTTGAAAACATGTAAACTAGGATGCACCCATACGCCCCACCTGATAATAATAATATGGCCAAAAGCTGAAAGGGACGCCACGAGCTATCACTTCGCCGTGGTGAAGTCATAACACTGGTGCCTCCAGTGTTATGGTTATGGTACCTCCATAACTAGGTGAAACTGGTCATGCATGTATATGGCTTTAGGTATTCTAATTAAACATAAGCAATTCAAAAACATATACTGGGAAAACAGTTGGCTGCATACGGGAAATCCTAATAAGGAAAGAATGTCCATATTGAAAGGACGGAGAATCCGTACCTTGTGTCCAGTGAATGAAGAAGACGAACGAAAGAGAGTCCTACTTCGATCTCACTAATGCTACATACATAGGATACATGTATAAGTATTCTGATTACTGAGTACGTAACTAGTTTTATATCATGTTTTAGCTTGTTTTATATGTTCATGTCTTGTTTTACTGATTTTAACGTTATACTGTGTTTATCGTGTATTCTATATATTCTGATTAAGTATTACTTGTATTTCTTGTATTATTATACTTGTTGTGAAATAATAAGTAACTTTCTAAAAATAGAAGGTTTCTTAATGTAACACCAGTGAAAGTGTCGTATGATGCTAAGTTATTATCTCAAGAGCTGTTCAATATGAGCATCTCTCTTAAGTTGTGGCTCACTTGTGGATGTGATATCCCGAGCCCAACATTATTTATTTAATCCTATTTTACGGATATTTTTGAAATTTTTTTTTTAGAAATTTCGTTTGCTATATATTTGACGGTTTAAGTTGAAACCAATGTTTACGGTCGTAATTTAACGTTCGACGATTTAAGAAGAACCGATGACGAATACGATCCCGATGGATGCCCAAATTTTAATATTTATTGTCGTTTTATCGATATTATAATTTTTCGAGAATTATACTTTCGGTTCGTGTTAAGTCGAGTCGGGTGAGTTTTATTACTTTCCGGGTACATTTAAATCATCCTAAAATTATTTTGGAGTGTTCGGGATGATCCCCGACTCCCGCAAAATTTTCCAAAATAACTAGTGAGTCAATCCCATAAACATTTGAGGTCGTTTTCAACAAAGGCCAAAAGATAGCCCAAATTTCACACAAGGTCCCTCCATTTTTACAAAAGGAAGTAAGGACACACACACATTTCATTTTACAAAAAAAAAAATCCATCTCTCTCTTTTCTCTCCATCACCGCCGGCCACCCTAACCACCATCACCACCACCATCATTTTTGAGGGTTTTTGAAGAATCTAAACAAAGACCATCTCTCATTTCACCTTTGTAAGTCTTCTAAACAATTAAAAACACACATGCATTCACTTAATATTTCCAAAAATTTATGATTTTTCAAAAATGGATTTTGGTCTAATTAAATGGTACAAATGTTTAATTCATGTGTTTATAAGGATGAATCATCAATAAAACAAGTTGGGGGCTGTTTTTCTTGGGTGTTTTGGCTACACCAAACCCACGGCCAAATGGGGTTTGGTGGTGCCTTCATGGTGTTTGATGAAATGTGCCATGGGTTGTGTTTATAATGATGTTTATGATGTTTTTAAATTGTTTAATTACATTGCATGTCTAGTTTTTGAAATGAGTTTTGATTAATATTGTTCATACAAGTGATTAGGGATGATTAGGATGTTTTAGATTGATGATATGGTGATATAATAGGCCTAGGAATCAATGGAAGAGATTGGAAAGATTTTTTTACATGGTTTTGTAAAGGGTGTTTTAGGTCAGAAACTTTAAGGCCGTTTTTCATACAATAGCTTTTGGTTAAGTGTTGGGATGATAAGATATTGTGGTAGAGCTTCTTTTTAGCTTCGATTTGGTATAAGGTAGAGCTTCTAACCCAAAACGAGTCAAAAGTTATGATATTTTAAAGTTTGAGGCGTACCGGGTGATGAAAATCACAAGGTGCGGGTTTTTGTCAAAATATAGGTCGAATGTCTAGGATTGTAACTAGAGTTCTAAAAATGTTTGGAAGTTGTTCTTTGGTCCTAAACCTGTACAAAAGAGTATATTTTCAAGTTTAGGAGTTGGTGTTTCAAGTTGAGTTGACTAAATAAGTCAAAGTCGAGTTGCACTTGGAAGGTGCAAATCTGTCCAAAATTTTAAGGTATAGAGATGTGTTGAGTAGTGGGTCTTAGAAGTGAAAACCTTTTATGAAATTTGGTGTGGGGTTTCTACAGATTATAAGTGATTTTTACAAATTTTCTCAGATTTTTAGGAGTGGTTTAAGTGGGGTAAAACAGCCCGTACATTCGGTATGTACCGGCAGAATTGTAAAATTGCGCAATAGTTTTAATAAAGTATAAAAAAAATGGTTCGTGTCTAGTAAGTATCACTTGTATGGATTTTTGGCGTGAGTTTATATGAACCTTGAGTGTTCTTAATTATGTACATACAGTACTTGAAGGTACTTGAGTGTGTTGGTTCATTACGTGTTTATTCGCTAGGTGTTGTATTTGATTTCCCGGGGCATCCTCATCGTCGGTGATCGTCTTCGTCTACGTCTTTGCTACTAGTACTTATGCTCCTATATCTCAAGGTGAGTCTATAGCCTCGCTCTTTACTTATTTCAAATGTTTTTACCCGCGAGGGGGATACATGCTAATTAAATGAAAATGAACATAAGTCATGAATGATTGTTGGACCCGAATGTTGCCTCGAAATTGTGTTGAGTACCTAGTTGCAAAAGGCCCTAATTTCATGAACTATTAACTATTGTCTTGCCCTTGTGTGGGTTGGAAATAGCCGCTTATACAATTTGTTGTACTACGGGGCTAACGACCCAATGCTAGCCGAGAAGCTGTACGTTGAGTAAGTTCTGCGGTAGATTATCTTGTATGAGAGATAAGGTATAATTGCAACTGATGCCTTTAGTAGGGGCGATGGTTTCATCTGAATCACGCCGGTAATTATTACGCGGGTGATTGAGTTAACGGGTTAGTGTCATGAGCTTAAACATAATTGTCATATCCTTGAATAATAGATTGTATGGCCACAATGCTATTGAATGATCATGATTGGTTTTTAATTGAAGGTCTACGAGATTTATGGCCTATTCTAGATCATGTATTTGGTGGATTAGGTTGGTTGATTGATTAATAAAGAAGAAATGAAGGAATTAGATGAGGGATTAGAGAGAGAAAGGAGAGAAGGGAGAGAATTGTAGAGAGAGAAAGTAAGATGAATAAAATGATTAAAGTGAAATGGAATCAACAACCCCCTCCTAACATGCTAGGAGGGGTTATATATAGCCCACCCTACATGTGGGCTATATGGACTATACAATAAGTAAATAGATCACGAGCCCGTTACATAATTATAGTTGGAGCGACCGATCCTTCATAAATACGTAAAACGTATTTCCAACAATCTCCCCCTAAGGGAGGTCGCTCCAAGTTACAAAGTTCTAAATAGTCTATAACTCGTGATCTATGCTAACTAAGATGTGACCGAGACTTTATAGGGAAAACGTATTTCCAACAATCTCCCCCTAAGGGAGGTCACATCTTTTTACAAAATCTTAAACCTAGCATCTATGCTTGAGTCTTCGATCTTGTTCTTGTGAATATGCTTGATGTGATCTTTGACTTTAGTCTTGAGCATGTTTCCTTGCCTTGACCTTGTGCATTCTTCACTTGTGATATTTGCCTCTTTGTGACTTCATGTTCCACATACTTATACTTTTAAATTCTTGAAAGCTTCAGAGTTTGATACAGCGGAAGACTTGACCTTCAGGCTTTCTTGAATTTGTTGAAGTACTATTTGTATGTAGTACAAGCATGTGGTGACGACTTCTTCTGGATTGTACACCGCAATGCCACCTTCTTGTTACGCTGCATAAGACAGTTAGCAACAAAACAATATACACGGATGAAATGGCCTTGAACATTTCATTCTAATTCGGTAGCATTTTACCTCCGGTCGGTGAAGACCGTTGGACGATATTAAATATCGTACTTGTGGCAGGTAGTTTCAATAAAGAACCTCCTTGACAAGATTTCGCGGGTAAACCCGTTCTCTTTACTCGACCGTCCAAAGCAGACTGCGAACGTAAAGAGTGAATCATTTGGATAATATTATCCGCATGATTTGAAGCCGTCAATTCATGTTCCTGGAACAAGTGAAGTTCAATTAAGAACCGCACCATCGTTGCTTTCCAGTTGTCACTAGCTTGATTCATATAGAATCTTGCAAGTTACCTACCAAGTGCTGTTTGATGTTAACACTAGAAGGATTTCCATTCGTCACTGTAACTACTTAATAGTATTACTCTGAATGTTCTGGCAAGATCATTACGATATTGCGTAGAGGCCTGGAACGTGTTTAAATTCATTTAAGAATTAAACCACTGTTGCTTTCCAGTTATCACAAGTTTGATTCATAAAGAATCGCACAAGTCACCTACCATGAGCTTTTTGATATTCGCTCAAGAAGGATTTCCATCTTCATTGTAAATACTTTCGTATTACTCGGATGTTCAGGCAAGATCATGAAGATTTTGCGTAGGACTCTTAAGTTCTTTCTTACTTTTCATAGTGTGTGAAGAAGCAAGGAATATGAAAGTGTGTCCTAATGAGATATTTGATGATCTCAAATGGCTCTAGACTCGATCGTGCATTTTGGATTTTTAGTGATCGGAGGCTGGAGAGGAGTGCCACCTTTTCAATACCAATTTATTCGGAGTGAATAAATCAATAGATAATGTGTTGATCTCCGTGTGATTAAAACAAATACCTTTTGAGAGATATTTGAGTTAGCTGGAAAGGGTTGTGCATTGCATCACTGGGTCCATGACGTCTTTCTTCAATATCGAGAATCATTAACAAAAATGATCTCAATAGCATATGTATTGACCCGGTTTCTGCCTAAAGTTGTAAGGAGGGCTTCTTTCTTTACACCCTTTATCTTTACATTTCTTTTTCATTCTTCAACCCCTTCAATGCTTACCAATACGTCATCACTAGCACCTTGTTGTGATTGTTCCAGTGCTAACTTAAGTACTTGGTCGGCATTCAGCTACGTTCACAATCTTTCTCCATCTTTCCTAAGGACTACTATTTCTAGCTATGGAATGTCCTTGGGAAGATTCCTCCGGTTCTAGAGAAATCATTGGACTTTAACCTATCCTACCATCCTTATGTCACCACAATCGTCACCGTCGTGAATAGAGATGTTTTGGGTAAGTATATGTCACCATGAAATCCATTTTGAAGTGCAAATCCATTTTGCTCCCCCTTAACATATGCTACGATATTCGAAAACATTTCGCACATGTCGGGATGAGCTAACACGTTAAGTCAAACCATTTATGATTGATCATATCCCATATTAAATCATATTTTCTCCCCCATATTAAAAATATTAACCCAATCGATGTTTTTAATATCAATTGATTTAATAGCCTTTTAAGAAAATTTGGGAAGAAAAATGCAAATCCAATTATCTTCATGATTTTAACAAGCTCCCCCTCAAATTAATGAGGGTGTACTTGAAACGTAAATTAAATACCTTTTCAACACAAGTGTAAGGTATTTATTACGTGCAAAGATCAGATATAATAATGAATTCACAAGATTAGCAATGTACGAGGTTGGACCTGAATAATGGAGAACAGCATATGAAAGAAGCACATGGTTCTTGTTCACGAATGTTGGTCACCTCGTCACGTCCCCGAGAAAATTAATTCCCGTTGTTGAGTCAAAGCTTTTCCGGTGAAAAGCTTGACTTGAGTATGAAAAGCGGGTTGCTATCTGAAATAATAGCAAACCATTTTGAGCATGTTTTAAAAATTTGAACTTCTGCTCGAACTTTATTTACAACCCCGTGTCATTATTGAATGACATTTCTAGGTTCGTAAATATTATCGATTCCAGAAGACATGCTCGTTTTATCAAAACGTTTTTGAACACACAATTTTGAAAGATTTAGAAAAACCTTTTGAGAAATTCTCGAAAAATTGTGTTCAAAGTTTTGAAAAACAATTACTTGAGCTTAAGATGTTGAATATCTTAAAAGCGAGCTCAAGTCCGAGAAGTTGTGAACTTCCCGTTGTTAAGGATAAGTTTATCATCGGCGATAAACTTTCCTTTTATCTGAAGAACGAGTCCTAAGTTGACATTTACTTAGAAGTCGTGTTCATGAGCTTGAAAACTTTGACTGTTTTAACGGAAAGCTCATGACCGAGAAAGGTTAATTTCTCGTTACGAGGAAAAGTTCTCTTATTTAAAAGATATACTTTCCTTTCTGAGCTTAAAACTTCGAATGTTTTAATACAAGCTCATGACCGAGAAAGGTGAATTTCTCGTTAAGAGGATAAGTTATCATAAAAGATAATCTTTCCTTTATTTGAAGTTCGAGTTACAGTCTGACATTTAACTGTAAGTCATGTACGCAAGCTTAAAACCTTTGAATGGTTTTAATGTAAGCTCGTGTCCGAGAAAATTTAAATTTCTCGTTGTAAGGATAAGTTTATCATCGGCGATAAACTTTCCTTTATTTGATGCACGGGTTATCGTCTGATATTTAACGATGAGCCATAATGCATGAGCTTAAAAACTTGGAATGTTTTTTATATATAGCTCATGCCCGAGAAAAATGAATTTCTCGTTGTTAGGATAAGTTTACCATCGGCGATAAACTTTCCTTTCTTTGAAGATCGAGTTACAGTCTGTTATGTGACTGTAAGTCCTTGTTTGCAGCTTAACCATGAATCCCCTGAGACATTTGTTTCTCTGATATCTGCTTCTTCAGCAACCAAACTCTAAGAGTGTCTTTAGTTGAACGGAATACAACGATTGGACCGCTTCGTTCTTTTGGAACATCAACTTTGGTACCTGCATTCTCATTAGGAGTTTGTATACTTTTGCATGGGTTAGAGATATCTACTTTTGAGGCACGTGGGGGTTCACAGTTGGCTTTACTTGTGTCAGAGGTGGCCTGAGGGGATGATTCACTTGTCTTAGTTGGCAAACGTTTCCTTTTATAGAAAATCTTAAGTTCAGGCTTAAGTGATGTATCATCCTTTGCAATTTCCTCCCTAGTAGACTTAGTAGAATCGGAGACTATCCTAGTTAAAGGGCACTCGTTTCCTACAATAGTGAAAGTTCTACCAGTGGGGCGCCACATTTTACCAAAGGGTTTGATTTTAGCGACCCACTGGGATTTAAGTCTAGCACGGGAGTTCACCTCATTAAGCAATTTTTTGATACAAGCATCATGATTTGCCGTAAAGACACATTTTCTACATGTTTTACAAGTAGCATATTTAATGTCCGAGTAAGATCTAGAATCCCTAGACGATTGATTGATGCTCCTAGGATTAGACATGCTACGGTTAGCAGTGTTGGGTAAACTAGAAGGCATCTGACTAGGTTTGAAATTCCTATCTCTTACATGTGTCTTTTGAATAGCTTCCCTTTGACCAGATTTATGGCAAACGTCATTTGAACTAGTTCTAGACGTGGTCTTGGTATTTTTAGGGAAACTAGAGGCAATCATATGATTTGGTCTTGCTAAAGCTGGAGTGATCACATTGGGCCTAGTTGCTGGAGTGACTGGTCTAATAAGATGAACCAAATCAACTTGGGAGGCAAACCGCGGTCTCGAGGATTGTGGTCGCTCGGATCTAAATGCAGTAGGTTGTCTGACAATCGGTTGTCTGACGAACTGATTTATAGGCGGTTTCCCCAAGATTGATGGTTTTTCAAGCTTAGTGTCCACACTAGGTCCTTTACTTTTCCTTAACTCGTTTTTCAACGCAGCTATAGCAAAGACCTTTTCCTGTAATTGGGCCTTTAAAGTCTCATTTTCTTTGAGCACGTTATCTTGGGATGCCAGCTTAGATTCAAGCAGTTGAATTTGTTTCAAAAGATTATCCTTTTCAGCTTTAGAATCTAGAACAGTTTGATCCAATTTTCTTTCAAGAACAACGTTTGACTTTTCAAGTTTTTCAAAGTATGTTTCAAATTTGTCCGTTTTCTTAGAAAATTCAAGTTTGGCATCCTCAAGATCTTTAGATTGCCGAGCTACGATCGTTTCGAGCTCTTTAATCATAGAATCAGAATCAGTTAACGAGGCAGTTATAAAGCATTTATCATGATGAACTGTAGCATTTTGAACACTTTCTCCCCCATTATGACTCACATCGGATGAATCATAAGTGGTATTTCTATCACTCTTGTCCATCCCATGTTTGTCATAATTAGGTTCAGAATGCTCAATATGCGGCATGTCATCAGCATATACATCATAAACCACATTACATTGTACCATGTTTGCAGGCTCTGCGTCATAAATGGGTAAGGTGTCATCAAGAGAAATCTCGTGAACATTCCCTGACGTGCCACTGGCATCATGTTGTCCTCCTGATTCTGTGCTCGTGCCATCGTTAGGCTCCAAGTTGTCAACCGTATGACCATTATCCTCTTGCATCTGCGTCATTGATTCTTGCCCTCCATTAACATACACTTGCTGAAGTTGTGATCTTTGATATATCGAAGACGAGACCGATGACATGAGTTTCAAAATCGTATCACGGAAAACTCGAAGCTCGGTATGTGTATCTCGAAGAAACGATTGGCAAATCATTGAACTTTCAGGCTTGATGATATTAAATTGGAGGAAAGGCGTGAGGTGTGTCACAAGAGCCTTATATGCAAGAACCGATGCAGAGTGATTAAAGTTTCCATGGTTGAGTTGCTCGGCTAGTTGGGTCAAAGTGGTAAAAATGGAGTCGATGAATATATGGCGATCTTGTCCAAAGATTGTCACAAATTCGTTCCCTCCTTGGATCCCCGAAAGAGTGACAAGATGAGACTGGAGCATTTGAAATGAAGTTATACCACTTTCTCTCGCGTTGGCTTGCACTTTATGTAATTCTCCCTTGTTCGATGTCGAATTCAAGAAATCCATTGAAAGTCGATGAATGACAACTCAATTGTCAGCTCAAGAAATTTTTGTCGACTCAACCGTTTGATAAAACAAATCGGAATCCAATACTCCCTTGATTCGGAACTTTTGGATTGATCCGGAAGATCACCTTGATTCGGAACTTTTGGATTGATCCGGAACTTATTGGTTCGGAAGTTCTTGGTTCGGAACTTTGGCTTGATCCGGAACTTCTTGACTCGGAAGTTCTTGGTTCGGAAGTTTTGCTTGATCCGGAACTTCTTGACTCGGAAGTTCTTGATTCGGAACTTTGGCTTGATCCGGAACTTCTTGACTCGGAAGTTCTTGGTTCGGAACTTTGGCTTGATCCGGAACTTCTTGACTCGGAAGTTCTTGGTTCGGAAGTTTGGCTTGATCCGGAACTTCTTGACTCGGAAGTTCTTGATCCGGAACTTTGGCTTGATCAGGAACTTCTTGACTCGGAAGTTCTTGGTTCGGAAGTTTGGCTTGATCCGGAACTTCTTGGTTCGGAAGTTTCTTGATTCGGAACTTCTTGACTCGGAACTCCTTGATCCGGAACTCCTTGATCCGGAACTCCTTGATCCGGAACTCCTTGATCCGGAACTCCTTGATCCGGAACTTCTTGATCCGGAACTTTTGCTGAATGAACAGAAGATTGTTCCGATGAACAGTCGAACAGTAACAATGAAGATTAAGCCCGGATTTTGACCAAATAACCCAAAAAGTTTTGTGCTTTCGACTAAAATAAGTAACAACTAATACTTATCCACTAATCCCAATCACAAAAATACCAAAAACACTAAGAATCAAGATGGTTTTTCTTAAAGAACACTAATACAAACTTTTTATGATTTAAGCATGATTAAATCAAAACCCACCAAAATCAAAAAGAAATAAAACAAGAATAAACCAAACTAACCAAGGCTCTGATACCAATTGAAGGTCTACGAGATTTATGGCCTATTCTAGATCATGTATTTGGTGGATTAGGTTGGTTGATTGATTAATAAAGAAGAAATGAAGGAATTAGATGAGGGATTAGAGAGAGAAAGGAGAGAAGGGAGAGAATTGTAGAGAGAGAAAGTAAGATGAATAAAATGATTAAAGTGAAATGGAATCAACAACCCCCTCCTAACATGCTAGGAGGGGTTATATATAGCCCACCCTACATGTGGGCTATATGGACTATACAATAAGTAAATAGATCACGAGCCCGTTACATAATTATAGTTGGAGCGACCGATCCTTCATAAATACGTAAAACGTATTTCCAACATTAATACTTATGTTCAACTGATGATTTGATAAACCTATAGATTCGCTCAACCTTTATGTTGACGATTTTAAGCATGTGTTTCAGGTAATCAAGGTTGATAGCAGTGGAGCATGCGAGGATGGAAGTTGTTGTGGCTTGGCGGTCTACTTTGTTTTTCCACCCTTTTAGCACTTAAATATTTTATATTATGTCATGTGAACGAAAATTGTATTTTTGGGTTGAGATTCAGTGGGGACCAAAACGCAAACTCTGTTTAGTATTATCTTGGGATTTGGAAAACTGTAGACTTGTATGATCTTAATAATGTTTAAATTTATGTTTAAATTTCTACGTCTCTTTGAGTCGTTCGAAATAGATTGTGTGTGATGATAACTGTATAGCACCCAAATGTTGTAGTTCCGCTGCGCATAGCATTTGGTGGGGGTGTTATAGATTGGTATCAGAGCCATGAGTTATAGAGAACTAGGTCGTTTTGAAAAATCCTAAACTATAACTTTTGGTGTCGTAAGAAATTGTCCAAGCACACAACTATCCTGCATGGCTCCGGTAAGATTTCTTTAGCATTGCTATATATTTTAGATGTATCCCTCAAAATGATATGAATTCCCTAGTATTTAGTAAGTAAATACTTTGATATATATTGAGATATATTGTTGTGTACGTGAGTACTTATCATCGTAATTTTCAAATTCTCGTAAGATTATCTTATATGTTGCATGTATTTGGCATAAAGGGCTATACTGCATTACATGGCAACACTGCGTTGTAATCCTACGTGTATGTAGGAATGATTGTACGTATAAATATGTATATACTATGGTGTTTAAAGGCATTGCACGTGAAGCAATGGTCCTTGAGTGATTATCGTACATGTTATAATGCGGTTTTGTTGAGAATTCGGCCTTACCGCCAATTATCAATCTTGATAATTAACTTATTGATCGAATAACCGAGTGTGAACCTTGTTTGATACTCTATATATACGTAAATGATGCTTCGTAACATATTATATATTGACTAGATCGATCTCGATTGTCGTTATCGCACCGTTAAGTGTCATATTTGGGACACCTTCTTTTTGGATCGTAAATTACTAACGTATTATTTTATTTCCTTTATTCCTAATGGGTTTGATATGTTAGTTGGCGCAACTATAACATAGACGAAGTATAATCAACGATGCGTACATCGTGGCGGCGAATCATGTGTGTATATTATGAAACGTGGTTGAGGCGTGTTGCCATTTAATCATTGTTTACTATTCTACTTGAATTTAAAGATGTGTTTTAAAAAAAAAATAAAAAAAATAGACTAGCGTTTTGATCAATCGTGATAACTTGGAATTTGATTGGTTTGTGTTAATTTTGTGGCGTACGATTTCGAGACTCATCCGAGACCGATAACAACACTTAGTTGACATACGTATTCTCGCTTCGTTTATTTCATTTTGTTTTGTTGTTTCATTATTTTGAATTCGATATTATACATGACGAGGTCCGGCATTTGTGTGAGTTAAATAAGCATAAAACTTTATTGATCGAATGATTTAAACATAAAGTGTTTTACATATTTAATACTTGGCGGATGAAACTTTTGGATAAAAATGACCTACGATATGTCTTGTAACAAGTAAAACTCTTATAGAGAGTAAAGTGACAATGTGAAATTATTTTTCCTTCAACCTTGGTTGGTAAATTGTAATAAGTAATTTGTATTACTCGTAAAATCCTTGTTTTCGTATATTAATAATTTGATACTAGAAGCTTGTGATGGATTTGTTAAGAATTTGTTTAATATAATTTGAAAAAGGAGTTTATAATAAAATTTACGATATGACTGTTGAGTATATGTAACTTTGGATTTAGTATGAATTAATTTTCGGGTCAATGTAGCAAACTTTTGGCGTATCTTGTAATATAAAACATGAGTAGAAGAATTGGTCATGTATTTTGGAGCTAGAGACTTTGTAAAATTGGTTTTATTTTAAACATAAGGTTATGATTACGTATGCATTGGTGTAAACTAGAACACGTTACTTGTTGTAGTGAATAAACTGGGATAAAATCGGAATATACACTATAAGTGAGAAATTCTAACTCTTGAAAAAAAATTTTAAATGTTGATGGAACGTCATTTGAAATCATTTGTTTGTTTAATTGTCGTTATAGAGAATCAATATGTGTAATTTGATGATGCTTGTTTAAAATCGTTTGAAAAATCTTTCGTTTTATTACGTCGCGAGATGGGTTAATGTTAAAAATCACTTGATAATGGGCTAAGGATTAAAAGTTGAACTTTCTATATTTTAGAAATATTCGAAATAAGCATATTGATTAATTATTTTATTATTATTATCGAGATTCAAGACCCGACAAAAATCAGTAATCTATCCGAAATAATACTACGTGAAACCTTTTTGGCATTTGAGTCGAATTGCCCGAATATGATTTGACAAATCAGGAAGGCTTATGTGTAATAAAAGTCAAAGTTAATTTTAAAAGTTAATTGGACTAGTTTGAGTCATGTTGGATATGTGTATATATGTGATAATATAAGTCGTAATAATAAAAACATAAAACTTGGAAAAATTCTTACTATGTACGTTTTTGGTACTTAAGATATGAACATTAATGAGATTTTGACACAAGTATGGAGATTTTCAAACCTAATGATTTTACCGGTTATGATAACCGAGTCACCGAATCAACTAATGTTAATAATTTTCTTGAGATTATAACTTCCAGAAACAAAAACTTTGTAAAGATTGAAAGATGAAAGGTATAAGATCTTTAATGACGTGACACAAATTAACAAGGTGCAAATGTTCGGTTTTACGATGTAGAAGGTAACACTAATTAGAATATGTAAATGGATTACCCAACACACGCCTACTTGTATATCGTTTTATAAAGATGTAGACGTAATATTTTGAGTCAGATGGTTCGATCGTACGACATCCCTTCTTTGATTTTCTGGGTCTGTATCTAAACTTGAGTAGTAATGGGATTGTTCATTTAATTTGGTCTATGGTTTGAAACCATTATTATTATATTTATTTTTGGATTGCCACTTCGTTGGTACTTGATAATGAGGGTATGTCACCCGCTGTATTTTTGTCATGTTCACGGACGTTGTGACTTTTCTTCTTTCGGTTAATGGAACCTAAAATTCTGTATTTACTTGAATGATGCTATAAATCTTCATTAAATTGGTTATTTATTTATATTGAACAAAAGCGAGGAGGCGAAACCGCTTTATCAAATTGTAGAGGTGAAAGAACTCGATCTTCCTGGTGAAATTGTTTCTATTTAACCAATTGATTATTCTTCTCTCCCCGTATACCCTTGGTGGAATGTGTGTGCAACTTGGGACGATGGGAATTATGATCGTTGTTTTATTTTTGACGCTTGTGTTGATATTCAAATTTTTACTCTATGTGTTCGTAGATCGATATTGTTATCCTGAGACTTTTGTCATATATTTGAGACATTTTCCTTTCTAATGTAGTTAATTTTAGTTGGAAATTATATTGCTCGTTTACCTCGTTCGATCTCATTGATTTCGATTTTATTAATTGTTGTGCTTGCAATGATCTCTAATCTTGAACCACCTTACCAATGTTCCGTAAATAGTCTCTTTTAAAAATATGTATGAGTGTGTGAATTGTTTTGTGAAACAAATGTAAATGGTGTCGATTTATTCATTTAAATATTTATTTATTTTCCTCATAAAAAGGCAAAGCTAAAGTATGTTTCTAAAGTGGACGAAAAATGTTTGATGTGTTTCTTAAAAACGATGGTAGCAATATTTCCCATTTCAAATTCCTCAAATGATTAAATTATTTTGAAGTTTAGGTCGAAAACTTTAGTAGCCATATTTGGTGTGTAATAATAATGTTTGTGTTGTCACTCGATCCTCAATTATGCACAGCTTAGCTAACTATGCATAATTTGGGAAGAGTCCTGTTTTGTTGGTTGTTGTTGCTTGATCCTTAAGTATGCATGATCTAGCTAATTATGCATAGTTAACGAAGGGCACGATCGTGTCAAACAAATTGGTCATCTTGAAACTTGTAGTGTTTTGATAAATGTTTGGATGAGAACGTTTTTAAAAATGGTGGATCCTTATGCATGTAATCGTATTTTCTTTGATTCCTAAGGACAATTTTTGAATTTTCTGGTGTTCCTTGAAATCTTTTCTTTTTGTTTGGCATTAACTTAGTAAGTCACCGTGACCGAGTAATTTTGGAAAGATGTTTTTATGTGTTGTTTGTAACGTGTGAATTCCATCAGTACGACTAGGATGTTGATGAATTACCAAAGGGACTCGTACCGACACTGACAAGAAATTTTAACGAAGGCAGAAGACTACCAAAGTAGAGGAAATCTGAGTTCGAGTAACTCTGAGGGAAATGGAGAAGATTTCTCCTACATAAATTGCATCGTACTTTATTTGTTTTCTTTTCTTGTTCTTTTGATATGTTTAACGATACGCGATAAACAGTTGAAGTTTACCAACTGTGCAACGGTAGTTGGAAGACTATTCCAATGGTCGTCTTCGTTTATCCAAGTGAGGAATCCTCTTTGCTTGACTCAACCATCCTTGATTATCGATGGTTAAATGATGGATAAACATAATAGATGTTTTTAGGGTGAACCCTTGCCTTTTATGTATTTATGTGGTAAGTGATCTAGTCGAGTGATCGTAAGTTGTGAGAACTTGAGACGACATTGTCCAATGAAGTCCGATCATGGAGAACACGCGCCATGTAATGTATTTCTTTTATATCTAACTGTGAACGATGATGTTTATTGAGATTTTGACCACGTTTGGGACGAAAGTAGGATGGTGTTCTTGTAATAACTTGTGGGTATGGATCCGTGTGTGAGCACCATGCGATGACATATGTGCGTATTTTATTTCTTTTTGGATATGCATCCATAGCTAGCAAGCTCGTGAATCTTCGTAATATTGCAATTTTCTTTTGACTGGACTCATCCGAGAATTAAGTAAATATCCTTATTTTATCATGGTATGGCTGATTTGCAAGCATGAGTTAACTTGATTAAACTGATTGGCTTGGCATGGTTTGGCTATGTTGCAAACATGTCGTAACATGGTTATATGTGTTTTAATATGGCTTTTGTGTTTGATTGGATTGTGATGTTTTCGAGAGATTTGTGTATACGTCGGATGATTTCCCGTATCGATGAATTTGTTCTTTTTGACGGAATAGGTTTGTATGTATGTAATATTGCAATAAGGTGATTTTGTACGACTAGTATTAATTACTTAGTCTTGTGTATTCTGAACGTTTTCATTGGGTTATATGTGACCCGTGTGATTTTTCTTTATGTTTAATTGTTTTTATGAGAGGATGAACCAAGTGAAAAGACAATTTGAACGTTGGAAGACGTGTTCCGAGCATGTGTGATTGATTTTGATAGTAGTTGGGACCGACATTTGCCGTTGGTAGTATCTTCGTAAAACGACATTTACCATGTTAGCATTGAAGCTGTAACCTTTGAAGAATTACGTTAATGAAAGTATAGATCGCCAGTTGGATGCAATGAAGCAGGAAAAAGTTAGTTGAATGGACTTGAGATGATTCGAGAGACTACGGAAGAGATGGTGTAGATTGAAAATCACTTGTTGATTGCGAGAAGCTGTGGAAAGAGACGTGTTGATGACCGTAGGAAGAATTTGGGAAATTGAAGTGGAGATCATGGATCGAGATGTTAATAGATTGAAGTAAGGTATAATACTCATGGTGAAGGTGTGATGGAACCCGAGACGTGAACCGAAGTCCACAATGGAACGTGAAGACTCCTTTAGGAAGAATCACACTCATCTTCCTAGTAGTACAAAATGCGAGTATAAGAACCGGAGAGCGCCGGGACGTCGCTCCCTTAAGGAGGGAAGGATGTAACACCAGTGAAAGTGCCGTATGATGCTAAGTTATTATCTCAAGAGCTGTTCAGTATGAGCATCTCTCTTAAGTTGTGGCTCACTTGTGGATGTGATATCCCGTGCCCAACGTTATTTATTTAATCTTATTTTACGGATATTTTTGAAAAATTTTTTTTAGAAATTCCGTTTGCTATATATTTGACGGTTTAAGTTGAAACCAACGTTTACGGTCGTAATTTAACGTTCGACGATTTAAGAAGAACCGATGACGAATACGATCCCGATGGATGCCCAAATTTCAATATTTATTGTCGTTTTATTGATATTATAATTTTTCGAGAATTTTACTTTCGGTTCGTGTTAAGTCGAGTCGGGTGAGTTTTATTGCTTTCCGGGTACATTTAAATCATCCTAAAAGTATTTTGGAGTGTTCGGGATGATCCCCGACTCCCGCAAAATTTTCCAAAATAACTAGTGAGTCAATCCCGTAAACATTTGAGGTCGTTTACAACAAAGGCCAAAAGATAGCCCAAATTGCACACAAGGTCCCTCCATTTTTACAAAAGGGAGTAAGGACACACACACATTTCATTTTACAAAAAAAAAATATCCATCTCTCTCTTTTCTCTCCATCACCGCCGGCCACCCTAACCACCATCACCACCACCATCATTTTTGAGGGTTTTTGAAGAATCTAAACAAAGACCATCTCTCATTTCACCTTTGTAAGTCTTCTAATCAATTAAAAACACACATGCATTCACTTAATCTTTCCAAAAATTTATGATTTTTCAAAAATGGATTTTGGTCTAATTAAATGGTACAAATGTTTAATTCATGTGTTTATAAGGATGAATTATCAATAAAAAGAGTTGGGGGCTGTTTTTCTTGGGTGTTTTGGCTACACCAAACCCACGGCCAAATGGGGTTTGGTGGTGCCTTCATGGTGTTTGATGAAATGTGCCATGGGTTGTGTTTATAATGATGTTTATGATGTTTTTAAATTGTTTAATTACATTGCATGTCTAGTTTTTGAAATGGGTTTTGATTAAGATTGTTCATACAAGTGATTAGGGATGATTAGGATGTTTTAGATTGATGATATGGTGATATAATAGGCCTAGGAATCAATGGAAGAGATTGGAAAGATGTTTTTACATGGTTTTGTAAAGGGTGTTTTAGGTCAGAAACTTTAAGGCCGTTTTTCATACAGTAGCTTTTGGTTAAGTGTTGGGATGATAAGATATTGTGGTAGAGCTTCTTTTTAGCTTCGATTTGGTATAAGGTAGAGCTTCTAACTCAAAACGAGTCAAAAGTTATGATATTTTAAAGTTTGAGGCGTACCGGGTGATGAAAATCACAAGGTACGGGTTTTTGTCAAAATATAGGTCGAATGTCTAGGATTGTAACTAGAGTTCTGAAAATGTTTGGAAGTTGTTCTTTGGTCCTAAACCTGTACAAAAGAGTATATTTTCAAGTTTAGGAGTTGGTGTTTCAAGTTGAGTTGACTAAATAAGTCAAAGTCGAGTTGCACTTGGAAGGTGCAAATCTGTCCAAAATTTTAAGGTATAGAGATGTGTTGAGCAGTGGGTCTTAGAAGTGAAAACTTTTTATGAAATTTGGTGTGGGGTTTCTACAGATTATAAGTGATTTTTACAAATTTTCTCAGATTTTTAGGAGTGGTTTAAGTGGGCTAAAACAGCCCGTACATTCGGTATGTACCGGCAGAATTGTAAAATTGCGCAATAGTTTTAATAAAGTATAAAAAAAATGGTTCGTGTCTAGTAAGTATCACTTGTATGGATTTTTGGCGTGAGTTTATATGAACCTTGAGTGTTCTTAATTATGTACATACAGTACTTGAAGGTACTTGAGTGTGTTGATTCATTACGTGTTTATTCGCTAGGTGTTGTATTTGATTTCCCGGGGCATCCTCATCGTCGGTGATCGTCTTCGTCTACGTCTTTGCTACTAGTACTTATGCTCCTATATCTCAAGGTGAGTCTATAGCCTCGCTCTTTACTTATTTCAAATGTTTTTACCCGCGAGGGGGATACATGCTAATTAAATGAAAATGAACATAAGTCATGAATGATTGTTGGACCCGAATGTTGCCTCGAAATTGTGTTGAGTACCTAGTTGCAAAAGGCCCTAATTTCATGAACTATTAACTATTGTCTTGCCCTTGTGTGGGTTGGAAATAGCCGCTTATACAATTTGTAGTTCTACGGGGCTAACGACCCAATGCTAGCCGAGAAGCTGTACGTTGAGTAAGTTCTGCGGTAGATTATCTTGTATGAGAGATAAGGTATAATTGCAACTGATGCCTTTAGTAGGGGCGATGGTTTCATCTGAATCACGCCCGTAATTATTACGCGGGTGATTGAGTTAACGGGTTAGCGTCATGAGCTTAAACACAATTGTCATATCCTTGAATAATAGATTGTATGGCCACAATGCTATTGAATGATCATGATTGGTTTTTAATACTTATGTTCAACTGATGATTTGATAAACCTATAGATTCGCTCAATCTTTGTGTTGACGATTTTAAGCATGTGTTTCAGGTAATCAAGGTTGATAGCATTGGAGCATGCGAGGATGGAAGTTGTTGTGGCTTGGCGGTCTACTTTGTTTTTCCACCCTTTTAGCACTTAAATATTTTATATTATGTCATGTGAACGAAAATTGTATTTTTGGGTTGAGATTCAGTGGGGACCAAAACGCAAAATCTGTTTAGTATTATCTTGGGATTTGGAAAACTGTAGACTTGTATGATCTTAATAATGTTTAAATTTATGTTTAAATTTCTACGTCTCTTTGAGTCGTTCGAAATAGCTTGTGTGTGATGATAACTGTATAGCACCCAAATGTTGTAGTTCCGCTGCGCATAGCATTTGGTGGGGGTGTTATACTTAAAATAGAAAGATTCCAAAAATAGAAAGTTTTCAAAAATAGATTTACTGCTTAAAATAGATAAGTTTCTAAAAATAGAAAGTTTTCATAATTAGATTAGCTACTTAAAATAAATGAGTTTCTAAAAACAGAAAGTTTCCATAAACAGAAATCAGCTGGATTTATAAGCTAATAATATAAGCTTAGTTTTACAGATTAACTATACTAAGTCATGTGATTAATAGTATAGTTTATTAATTATAACATGTAAAACATAAACTATAGGTTATAAGATTTAATTAAATATAGACATGATTTAATTAAATTAAGTGTATAATATACTTAGGTTAAAATATGTATTAATATTAATATTAGTATAACCTAAGTCATGATAATTAATTAACTATATGTCATGTTTAATAATTAATTAATACTATATTATAAAATAAATAATTACATACTTAGGTTAAAAACATGTATTCTTGTCTAAATAAATAATAACCCAAGTCATGTTAAACTAAATTAATTAATAGCCATGGTAAATTAATTTAATTAATCTTGTAATGCTTTATTAGTTTAATTACCTTGTAAATAAATAAACATGTAAAGTTAATTAAACTTGTAGAAATAATAACCCGTACTCATGTATTATTTTACTAAAACGCGTCGAAAACCAAACCCGTGAAAACCCGTGAAAAACGTGTTGTGTTTGCATATAAGCCGAACCAAACAGTCCCTTAACCTGCCCTTAAACCCTTAGCCAAACAACCCCTAATCCTGTTTATTAAACCAAAAACCAAACGCCCCCTTCAGTGCCAGTTTCCCCTGGCAGTGGTGATGATGCCCCCGTCTGTGGCTGGTTTCCCCTACCTGTGATAATATCCCACCGAGACCACTAGAGTCTCGGTTCCCACTGCTAGTACAAACTCACCACTGGACGTAGCCAGTGGTTTCCCCCTGCTTGACTACCGTTCCCACTGCTAGAACAAAACCAAGCCAACACCACTTTTTAGGGTTGTGGCTGGTGGTGCCAAAATCATCACCGAGACCATAGAAGGTCTCGGTTTGTGGCCAAACAAACGCAACAACACCCCAAACAAAACCCTTCCTTAATTCACTGTTTGAACATGTTTTAATTTCCCTAAAATCGGATTCAAGATAAAAACAGAAGAAAGGAAATAGAAAACGAATTAGGATTTTTACTTAGTTATTGTTTAGGGTTTTAAGAATGAACATAAGTGTGAATCAACGTTCTTCTTGACTTGCAACCACGATCCTCTCCTTGTTTCCCTTGGTGTTGGTCGCGACAGAGAAGAAAAGGGAGAAACGAAACAGATGGTTTGTTATTTCTTTTTAGGGTTTTAAATAAAATTATATACTCCTACCGTCTGTTTGTTTAAGCCGACCCACACAATGGGCTTTTGCCCATTTCCTTCTCCTTTCCTTCTTTGTCTAAAACAGCCCAAATAAACACTTGTACTTTTAAATAAATCGCGTCTTGCTAAAAGACGTGCGTAATCGAGTATTCAATGTCTTGAATTTTCCTCATGGTTATCTTTATACTTCTAAACGTAACTATTACGTTCGTAATAACTTACCGTGTTTAATTTAATACACGAAGAATAATAATCGTGTTAAATGTTCGTGTTTACGTGTTACGTAGTTATTAATTATTCATGTTATTATAATTACTTGTACGTAACGACATTTGTTGTATTAATAATTACGTAAGTACATAATTATTTGTTCGTGATTTCATGTTCATATTCTATGTTCTTGATCATAATTATTATTGTTAATAATTATCGTGTACTAACACATATTTAATACTTATCGTGTAATAACACGTATGTAATTCTTGTAATTTATATTCGTGATATGTGTTCATGTTATATAAGGAAAGTTTTAATCCTGTACGTACGATCATAAGTGTACTGTTCATGGTAAAAGCATGCGGGTTTTACATGTAAACTCTTAGTTTATTTTATTTGATTTTTAGTATTTTTTTAGGAATTTTTAGAATTAATTTTTATTTTAGCACTTTTTACGGTTTTAAATTAGTCGTCGTAGTAATAATTTTCATGTATCCTTCATTCTATTTTCTCATCCCTTCTTTCTCAATATTAATCTCAAATATCTTTACATTTTAGTCACACACATATACCTCCTTGGGAAACGAACTTAATTAGGTCATTAGTGTTTGATTTTCCTAAATCCTCACTTAATACTTACCGTTTTTACGCCTTTTTCCTAAAAGTTCGTATTTTACCAGAATCATTTTGGCGCCGCTGTCGGGGAGGTGTGTAGTGATTAATTTGTCATTTTGTTTTTAATATTAGCCATAAATAGTATATGTATTAGTAGAACTCTACTAATACGTATTATCGGTTTTTTTGTTTTTCTTGTGAAATTATTATTACTATATTGTATTAAGTATCACAAAAAATACAAAATATCTCCAAAAGTGTGAAAACACGACCTTAATTGGGATTTGATCTCCTAATTATTGTATTCGAATCTCAAACAAAAAGAAAAAGGCAAAAATAGATAAATACTTTCGTGAAGCTCGATTTTGAAAAATACAAACTATAAGGTGGGTATAAGGCGGGTAATATAAAATATACACTAAAGAAAAAGGCTCTTAAGTGCTTCGTGCCGCCTCGTTTCTCCGCTTGCTTGTGAGTATTTTGAGATTGAAGGCTAATCGAGGGTTTTGCCGCCCAAAGTATTATTATGTATCATATATATTTCTTGGTTTCTTTATGATTAAACCCTCTTGAACAAATTGGTTTTCACCAAAGTTCTAAAGTCATTCGAAGGTGTTCACTTCACGTGATCGTTTTCATTCTTTTGAGGCTTCTTTAATCAAGAGTTTGATTCGAGGAGAGATTTGGTAGATTGTTGTCTACGAATACACACAAAAATCCAAAAAAATTAAAAACAATCAAAGACACAAAAAATTAAAAATTCACAAAACACCCAAAAGAATCTTCTTTGCTCACCTCCCATTCTTCATCAAGTTTATGCTAACTCGTAATCAAGCAAAACGAGCTCGTAAACGTCGTCAAAGATAAGGAAATCAAGAGCCTTTTATTGAAGAACAAACTCCAATTGTCGAACCCGTTGTAGAACCAATAGTCGCCATGGCTAATCGTACTATGATGGAGTTGCTTCAAGCACCCACCGAGGGTTTTGGAGAAGCTATTGTGATTCCCGCCATCCTTGCGGAGAATTTCGAGATTAAGACGGGTTTAATGTCAATGTTGCAAGCAAATAAGTTTAGAGCTCATGAAAAAGACAACCCGCATTACCACATAAGGAATTTTAATCGTCTCACCACAACAAGCAAGTTTAAGGATGTTCCACGTGACGCCATTAAGATGATGTTGTTTCCATACTGGTTGGATGGACCCGCAAAAATTTGGCTCGAGAAAGAACCGCCAAATTAGATTTTGACATGGGGTGATCTCGTCTCTAAGTTTGTGAACCAATTTTTTCCACCATCTAAGACAACACATTTGAAAAATGAGATTTCAAGATTTACACAACGTAATAATGAAAGTTTTTCAATGGCATGGGAACAATTTAAGGAAATGTTACATGAATGTCCACACCATGATTTTTCATAATTGCATCAAATAGATACTTTTTATAATGGGCTTAATGATCATGAATGAGATTATTTGAATGCCGCCACGGGTGGTAATTTTTTGTGCAAAACGACCAATGAGGCTTTAAAGATTATCGAGAATAGATCTAAGGTTTATAAACCTCGTAACACACCGAGTGTTGCGAATATGGGTTCGTCATCGGCGTCATCGTCTCGTAACATTAATGCCTTACATGATGAAGCAAATGAGGAAAATCGGTTTTTCTTTAGGTTTTCGACGGTTATGACACATTGGAAAGCACAAGATGCTTTGAATTCCGCATCGGTTAAAGCGGTTGAAAAGAGTTGTTTATCTTGTGGTGGAGCTCATGATCTTTCCGAGTGCATTACCGCCGGTGGTAACACTTCGAGTGCTTATGTAGCAACGGGAACTTACAACCAAAAAGGCCAAGGTTCCCGCCCAAATCAAGCTCCCCAAAATCAAAATGCTAACAACTATCGAAACAACAATCAAAATGGTGGTTATCAAGGCAATTCACGTAACTACAACAAAGGGAATTACCAAAGTGGGAATGGACAAGTTTCAAATCAAAACCAAAACCGTGATTTTCAAAACACTACACAAGGTTTTCAAAATGCTCACACTAAAAATCTTAATGGAGAATTTTTGGATTATGCAAAAGCAAACGATTCTAAGTTTGATAATATGCAACGTGAGATGATTAGCTTAAGATCCGAGTTGAAAAACGAGCTTAAAAACAAACTTGCTAATGAACTTAAGACTCATACTAATAAAATAGAAGGAAACGTTCAACGTCTTCAACAAAATCAACAAAAACTGGAACAAGGACAACATGAGATTGAGCAAGAATTGTTAAAACCGGATGCTAGGCAACCAAAATTTGAAGATCGAGTGTCAAAAATGTTTGAAGCAATCATGTGTAAACCCTCTTCCTCGGGTGGTCTTCCTAGTGATACCATAAACAACCCGAGGGGATAAATGAAGGTTATTACTACTCGTAGTGGTAAAACTTTCAAAGAACCAATCTCTCGTCCAAGTACTTCTACGGAGAAGGAAATCGAGAAAGAGCCCTAGGTGATGGTCGAAAAGAAGCATATCACAAGCCCACGAAATACCGCTCATACCACATCTACGGTTGAACCAATACCTATTATGGAACCCGAGATTCCAAGGCCGTTGTGTAAAACCCGCATGCTTTTACCATGAATAGTACCCTTAAGATCGTACGTACTAGATTAAAACTTTCCTTTATAGTACGATTACGTTTACGTGTTAGGATTTTACGTATTACGTACGTGTTAGAACACGATAAGTATTTATTACGCACGAACACGCAATAATTATTTAAACAATAATTAATCACGAACATGTGATCATGAAATCACGAACGTAATTAAATCATGAACTATTATTAATTACATATATATATTTATTACGAGCGTAAATAAATATATTAGGTCACAGTAATTATTTAACGAGAACACACAAAACGCGAACACAAATAAACCACGAACAAACACGTAAAACACGAACACGAGAACACACTTATTAATTAGACACGGAAAATGATCGGGTTACCCCATGTGGGCCCATATGCCACGAAATTAGGAAGGAGGATGGGCCAAGCCCATCAAAATTTACTAAAGAAGGGGGTTAAGGGAAAAACACTACTCATTTTCACTTTACAGAGGATTTTCACAAAAACCTAAAAAGCTCTCCTCCTCCTTCTTTTGTTTCTTTTTGCCGCCACCTTCAAACACACCAAAGGGGTGTTTGATTGATCTTGGATCTTGGAATTATTGTTAGTGTTCGTGTTTGTTCATCGTTCTTTAGATCCACGCATTCGGTAATTCATTTAAACCCTTTTGTTTTGATTTAATCTTTTAATAATTGAGAACATGATATGTTTTTTCTTAAAAACATAATTAAATCATAGATCTAACATGAAATTGGTTTTGGTATAAATCAAAAAGGGATGTTTAAGGGGTGTTTGTTCTTAGCTGCGCCTAAACCGAACCCGATAGGGTCTCGGTTTGGCCATTTGACCACCACCGAGACCATATGGCCCCGGTTGGTTGGTGTGGGTTCCATGGCAGCATCAAGACAAGGGTAACTCCGATTTGGTTCGGGGTATGGTGTCGATTTCATGTCCGGTTCATAGTTCTTAGTCAAGATCCGGTTCACGGTGTATGTGTAGATTTTTTATTTTTATGATCTTATGTTAAAATTAAATTAATAACATGACATGATTAATTTAATAACATGACTTAGGTTATTTTAATTATTAAAATCATGAAATCATTAACCTAAGTATTTTATATTTTTAAGACTTATAATTAATTAATTATTTAAAAACCATGGTTATAATTAATTAATTAACATGACTTAGGTAATATTATTAATAAATAATAATACATGTTTTAACCTAAGTATTTAACTTTATTTAATTAAAAACATGTTATACTTTAATTAAATATTTTAACCTATAGTTTATTTTAATTAAACGAAATAATTAATAAACTATACATTATATCATATGACTTAGAAAATAATCATGAAAACACTTAGGCTTATATACTTAGCTTATTTAACTAGCTTATATCTAATTATGGAAACTTTCTATTTTTAGAAAATTATTTAAATAAGGCAGCTAATCTATTTATGGAAACTTTCTATTTTTAGAAATTTATTTATTTCAGGCAGTTAATCTATTTATGGAAACTTATTTAAATAAGACAGCTAATCTATTTATGGAAACTTTCTATTTTTAGAAACTTATCTATTTTAATCAGTAATTCTATTTTTAGAAACTTTCTATTTTTGGAAACTTTCTATTTTTGGAAACTTTCTATTTTTGGAAACTTTCTATTTTTGGAAACTTTCTATTTTAGGAAACCTGCTATTTTTGGAAAGTTACTTATTATTACACAGTAAGTATAATAATACATGAAATACCAGAAATACTTCATCAGAGTAAACAGAATATAAGATAAACACAATTTAAGGCTTAAAACAGTAAAACATGATAAGAACATATAAAATAAGATAAGACATGACATAAAATCAGTTACGTATTAGTAAGCAGATACTTATTCATGTATGTATTTATGTAGCATTAGTGATACGGAAGTAGGATTCCTCTCAATTCGTCATCTTCGTTCACTGGACATAAGGTACGGATTCCCGTCCTTTCAGTATGGACATTCTTTCCTTATTAGGATTCCCCGTATGCAGCCAACTGTTTTCCCAGTATTTGTTTTATATGTTTTTGAATTGCTTATGTTTAATTAGAATACCTAAAGCCATATACATGCATGACCAGTTTCACCTAGTTATGGAGGTACCATAACCATAACATTAGAGGCACTGATGTTATGACTTCACCACGACGGAGTGATTGCTCGTGGCGTCCCTTCAGCTTTTGGCCATATTTTTATATTTATCATGTGGGGCGTATGGGTGCATCCTAGTTACATGTTTCAGTCAGGATTTCATGGTGAATGTGGTGTGTGCCTTGCATCCTTTACAAGGAGCTGATCCCTCCTACCCAAAACCAGTATATTAAATTAGAGGCAGGCCCTCTAATTTGCATGATGAGGTCACCCCTCCAAGTGTTCATGCACGGTTGATTTTCATGACCTATATTGGCTAATGGTAAAATATGTTAAACAGTTTTTACAAGATAAACATAAGGCTTTTCAAACTATAAAACCAATTTTACCAAGACTTAACCGGGTTATCCAGGACTTAGTTTCTTCCGTTGTTTCATGCTGTTATGCTTATATTATTCATGCTATACTTGTATATCCGTGTACTGAGCGTTATGCTCAGCCGTTTTTCCTGTCATGTTCCCAAAACGGCAGGTACCCATGACTCGAGCATTTGGAGGACGTGCATAGTATGGAAGCTGCCATAGAATTCTTTTCCTTTTTGCCTTCATATACTTATGCTTGTTTAGTCTTTCATTCATTTCTTTTGCTTTATTATGTTTTGAGCTTATGTTTGGGAACCGATGTTTGATTCCGGTTTACCCTATGGTCATGTAATGTTTTAGACATTTATCCTTGTATGCTTTGATGACACGCCATAATTACGCGTGACATTCCATTATCAAAATGGGGTGTTACAATTATGGTATCAGAGCCAAGGCTTCGACCTGTAGGCTCTAAAACTTGACTTGTGACTAGTGGGTAGTCACTAGGATCTTCCTAAGCCAACGTTTGTTATTCTACGTATTGACGTTTTCAGCGCATTGTTGTTTTAACCATGATGTTTTCAGCACCTTGAGGTTTTAACCTTGATGTTTTCATCGATATTGTTTTACTAATATGGATGGACAACGGTCATTCATATTTAGTTATATGTCATTGTTTCATGCATAATGTTCCTCGTGAACTGTGGCTATGTGGACTGAACCCCAGTAGTTCATAAATAGTCACATAAAAATTTTTCTGATAAGTTTTGACAGATGAGTTTCATTTATTTATGTTTCATGTATCATTGTTGTAGGGATTATGACTAAGTAATGGTTGGTACAGGACTGGCCCTATTTAGTCGCATGTGCTTTTATCGAAACTTTTAACTTTGGGACCGACCCATTGGCGTCCCCTAGCCATGTCTTTTGTTTTGGGACCGACCCATAGGCGTCCCCTCGCACACATAAAAGGTTTTTATAAACTAACATTACGTATTCATGCACTGTTTTCATGCATAAAATTTTTCTCATGATTTATTGGCATAAATTTTTTTTTCATGTCCCCTCATAAGTTACTTTGTTTTTATGTCGAGTATGTTTTCATACTGTCATGGTTAACTTCAGTTTCATGCTGATTATGTTATACACTCCTTTATGATAGATCGTTTTATGTTCCTTCATGATAATTCCGTCTTCATGTTGATTACGTCTTACGCCTCTTTTGTTATTTATGTTTTCACGCAAGACATTGTTGGATTTCATTGAATTCTGCTTTCATGATACTCATGGTTGGTTTTCATTGATCATGCTGTCAGGCAAATCATCGTTGAATTTTGTGTAACCACACTTTAGCGTTTCTCTATGCAACCAGAATGATGTATATACTGGCATTGCCAGGTTATCATGATGGTTTTCCTAACCGTTTAACCGATATACTTTCCTTAAATCATGATAAATGATCGACCCCATACCGATCATTTCATGTGCATTCCACGTGTACTCCACGTACCGTATTTCATGTGTATTACACGTATCTTAATCCATGTGTATTTCACTTGTAATACTTCACTAGTATTCGCTAGTCGATTCTGAATCACCTCAGGCGTATTTTCAATTGCTGATATTCTACAAGATTGCAGATGCCGCTCATAACTGGGAGATGTTACTAAAGGTTGATGCTGATGACGTTCGGAGACGCTACGAGATGCGGATGCTATTCACAACCTGGAGATCCTAAAAGACGAAGAAAAAGGCGTCGGAGCAAAGCAATCGGACGAGAAGATGTTTCACCATCAGACGATTTCCATCAATCATTGTCCCTAATTTTTAGTTACATGTCACACGTCATTCGGCTGTCATTTCAGCCATATGAGTGCAAACCGGTACCAGCCGGCCACTCAGCTGAATAGTTACATAAATCACAATCATGAGAATGACCGTCATGGAACTGACAAACAAGACGATAGTAACCACTACTATGACAGAACTATCCTAGAAATCGCAACCGAGGCTCGGGCCGCGGACGTGATCAGACATACAAAGGATCAGTAGTCCAACCGATCCGCCAAGTCTGGCATAATAACCTAATATTGTAGTTCTATGGAATTACGTCTCGAGACACATGTCAAGACATCAGTCAAGACACATGTCTCGCGTATACTTTCTGAAGACACATGTCAAGACATCAGTCAAGACACATGTCTCACGTATACTTTCTGAAGGCACATGTCAAGACATCAGTCAAGACACATGTCTCACGTATACTTTCTGAAGGCACATGTCAAGACATCAGTCAAGACACATGTCTCACGTATACTTTCTGAAGACACATGTCAAGACACCAGTCAAGACATATGTCACGCTTACATTTCTCAAGACACGAGTCAAGATACATGACTCACGTCTAATTATGGAACATTTCTAAGAGATTCAGGGTACCCTCCAAGGGTATATCCATTTTGTTGTGCCATGTATTAATCAGGCCACAAGAATTTCAATACCATTACCGGCACATCAGTGAGAACTGTCACATTCCCTATGTCACTTTCATTTCTTTCACCATATTTCATATATTCATGACCATGAAGGACGCCTTTCGTATTCCCACGTATACGAAGGTTTTTCTTCAGCTTAATGATGAGATCCAAGCTGCTAACGCATTTCCTCGGACAGACACGAGATTAAATTTTATCCTAATTATGGACTATGAACAGCACACCATGCTACGATTCATAATTATGTATAGTAATGTTCAGGCTCTTGAATACATTCAGCTTGATTTTCCATCAGGAAAATCTGTACAAATTAACTATGCTTACAAGCATGTGCGTTGTTAGCCATGGTCGCTAAAATTTTCTACATGTCAGTAAGACACGACTACTTAAGTCCTTTTACGCATAGCCAGTTGATTATTCCAAAACTTCCCATATATTCCAGAAGAACCTTCAAGGAGAAGGACGGTACCATGAGATTATGTGTCGACTATCGTCGGCTTAAACAAATCACCATTCATGACCGTTATTCTCCTCCACGTACTGACAACATGTCAAATCGACCTTATAGCGTAAATCACTTTTCCAAGATTGAACTCATGATCATGCTGCCAACAGTGACGAGGGAAAGAGCAGGACATGTCCATGACTACTATTCGTACACGACTCGGTCATGCTAGATTTATGATTTTGAATTAGTCTCATCGATGCTCCAACGACATTATAAGAATGAGTTTCCATGAACTCATAGCAAATTCATCAGTGTTTTCATTGAGGATAACCTGATTTCCTTTAAGCCTAGAAGAAGAACAGGAAGACCATATCTGCACTATGTTGCAAATTCTATGACAAGAGAAATTCCACCATGAAAATTTCCTATATCAGTTCTGGTTGATCACAGTGACATGCTGGATCACATGGATTTGCATGGTTAATCTTACCATGACTCAGCTTATGTTTAAAGGAGATAACCCTACATTACATTAGGTGTTATGGAAGATCCTACGCTAAGAGAAGTTTAGATTCATGGACTCAGAGTTTTGCAAACTCCTATGTATCAAGTTCGATGAAGCAAGATATAGTTACGTTCATATCTTCATACTTGTCATACAAACAGGTTAAGATAGGACACCAACAGACTGGGATGTTTTCATCATCTGAAATTGTGAATCGAAAAGGGACAAGATCTCCATGGGGTTGGTTACCAGATTAACGCAAACTCAGAAGAAGCATGATGCTATCTGGGTTATTGCAAACAGTTTGATCAAGTCTGCAGAATCCTTACATCCGCAAGGATTGTAGAACCAACAGATTGATCGGACATGTTCCAGCCAAGGCTTATCCGACCACTTGGTAATCCCTCAGCTATCGGGTCAGACAAAGATTCGCAATTGTACTCCTATATTACTTCACGTCTTCATTCTGATTCCACGACTTGCTTTCGCGCTCGCGTTCATGACACTATTCACGTTCATGATCGTATCTGGGCTTAAGATTTTACGTTCATTTCGTTCTGGGAAGTTTTGCAAGAACTTGAGAGACCAGACCCAAGTTTAGTATAACTCTCCATCATCAGATAGACGTTTCACGTCATATTCCACGTCTCACCTTGTAGCATTTGGCGTTACCACCATTATATTCTATGTTCATGATATGTTTCACATGTCATGTTTATTCCAAGTTCCTCATTCATGATCAAGATATGTTACACGTATCATGGATCACGATATGTTTACTCATACTACACTCTCCATATCTCCACGTAGCACGTTCAAAATTTTCACGTATCACGTTCAAAATTTTTCACGTACTACGTTTCTTTATGTCTCGCGCATCATTTCTAATTATCAGTTAAGTCAGATTGTCTTGCATCGTAACGTTTCAGTTACCCTAGCACGTTAACTCTTATTTTCCTCGATCGAATTTAGGGGATCTACCTTCCGTTGATAACCAAGAATTTCTTCGTATTCCAAGTCAAGGTCAGGAGGAACAAGATTTATCATTAGTGTCAAGATCTTCTGAAGGAACTGTTCCAAGAGGGAGGCCACTTGGAAACGGACAAGTCCATCCGGACTTTTATCCGTTTTTCTCTTATCAACTAGATATGTCCTTTCAGTCACGTCACGTTCCATGTCCTTTCAAGACATGTCACGTTCCGTGTTCCTTCTGCCAGGTCACCTGTACGTTCATTTACCTTACATACCCTCTCAGTTTGATTCGGGTATGTTTCTCTTTCAGTTACGTAATCTATAATTCGGGGACGAATTATTCTTTTTAGGGGGGAAGAGTTGTAAAACCCGCATGATTTTACCATGAATAGTACCCTTAAGATCGTACATACTAGATTAAAACTTTCATTTTATAGTACGATTACGTTTACGTGTTGCGATTTTACGTATTACGTACGTGTTAGAACACGATACGTATTTATTACGCACGAACACACAATAGTTATTTAAACAATAATTAATCACGAACATGCGATCATGAAATCACGAACGTAATTAAATCATGAACTATTATTAATTACATATATATATTTATTACGAGCGTAAATAAATATATTAGGTCACAGTAATTATTTAACGAGAACACACAAAACGCGAACACAATAAACACGAACAAACACGTAAAACACGAACACGAGAACACACTTATTAATTAGACACGGAAAATGATCGGGTTACCCCATGTAGGCCCATATGCCACAAAATTAGGAAGAGGATGGGCCAAGCCCATCAAAATTTACTAAAGAAGGGGGTTAAGGGAAAAAACACTACTCATTTTCACTTTACAGAGGATTTTCACAAAAACCTAAAAAGCTCTCCTCCTCCTTCTTTTGTTTCTTTTGGCCGCCACCTTCAAACACACCAAAGGGGTGTTTGATTGATCTTGGATCTTGGATTTATTGCTAGTTTTCGTGTTTGTTCATCGTTCTTTAGATCCACGCATTCGGTAATTCGTTTAAACCTTTTTCTTTTGATTTAATCTTTTAATAATTAAGAACATGATATGTTTTTTCTTAAAAACATAATTAAATCATAGATCTAACATGAAATTGGTTTTGGTATAAATCAAAAAGGGATGTTTAAGGGTGTTTGTTCTTGGCCGGGCCTAAACCGAACCCGAGAGGGTCTCGGTTTGGCCATTTGACCACCACCGAGACCATATGGCCCCGGTTGGTTGGTGTGGGTTCCACGGCAGCATCAAGACAAGGGTAACCCCGATTTGGTTCGGGGTATGGTGTCGATTTCATGTCCGGTTCATAGTTCTTAGTCAAGATCCGGTTCACGGTGTATGTGTAGATTTTTTATTTTTATGATCTTATGTTAAAATTAAATTAATAACATGACATGATTAATTTAATAACATGACTTATGTTATTTTAATTATTAAAATCATGAAATCATTAACCTAAGTATTTTATATTTTTAAGACTTATAATTAATTAATTATTAAAAAACCATGGTTATAATTAATTGATTAACATGACTTAGGTTATATTATTAATAAATAATAATACATGTTTTAACCTAAGTATTTAACTTTATTTAATTAAAAACATGTTATACTTTAATTAAATATTTTAACCTATAGTTTATTTTAATTACATGAAATAATTAATAAACTATACATTTTATCATATGACTTAGAAAATAATCATGAAAACACTTAGGCTTATATACTTAGCTTATTTAACCAGCTTATATCTAATTATAGAAACTTTCTATTTTTAGAAACTTATTTAAATAAGGCAGCTAATCTATTTATGGAAACTTTCTATTTTTAGAAACTTATTTATTTCAGGCAGTTAATCTATTTATGGAAACTTATTTAAACAAGGCAGCTAATCTATTTATGGAAACTTTCTATTTTTAGAAACTTATCTATTTTAAGCAGTAATCCTATTTTTGGAAACATTCTATTTTTGGAAACTTTCTATTTTTAGAAACTTTCTATTTTTGGAAACTTTCTATTTTTGGAAACTTTCTATTTTTGGAATATTTCTATTTTTGGAAACTTTCTATTTTTGGTAACTTTATATTTTTGGAAACTTTCTATTTTAGGAAACCTGCTATTTTTGGAAAGTTACTTATTATTACACAGTAAGTATAATAATACATGAAATACCAGAAATACTTCATCAGAGTAAACAGAATATAAGATAAACACAGTTTAAGGCTTAAAACAGTAAAATATGATAAGAACATATAAAATAAGCTAAGACATGACATAAAATCAGTTACGTATTAGTAAGCAGATACTTATTCATGTATGTATTTATGTAGCACTAGTGATACGGAAGTAGTATTCCTCTCAGTTCGTCTTCTTCGTTCACTGGACATAAGGTACGGATTCCCGTCCTTTCAGTATGGATATTCTTTCCTTATTAGGATTCCCCGTATGCAGCCAACTGTTTTCCCAATATTTGTTTTATATGTTTTTGATTTGCTTATGTTTAATCAGAATACCTAAAGCCATATACATGCATGACCAGTTTCACCTAGTTATGGAGGTACAATACCATAACATTAGAGGCACTGATGTTATGACTTCACCACGGCGGAGTGATTGCTCGTGGCGTCCCTTCAGCTTTTGGCCATATTTTTATATTTATCATGTGGGGCGTATGGGTGCATCCTAGTTACATGTTTCAGTCAGGATTTGATGGTGAATGTGGTGTGTGCCTTGCATCCTTTACAAGGAGCTGATCCCTCCTACCCAAAACCAGTATATTAAATTAGAGGCAGCCCCTCTAATTTGCATGATGAGGTCACCCCTCCAAGTGTTCATGCACGGTGGATTTTCATGACCTATATTGGCTAATGGTAAAATATGTTAAACAGTTTTTACAAGATAAACATAAGGCTTTTCAAACTATAAAACCAGTTTTACCAAGACTTAACCGGGTTATCCAGGACTTAGTTTCTTCCGCTGTTTCATGCTGTTATGCTTATATTATTCATGCTATACTTGTATATCCGTGCACTGAGCGTTATGCTCAGCCGTTTTTCCTTTCATGTTCCCAAAACGGCAGGTACCCAGGACTCGAGCATTTGGAGGACGTGCATAGGATGGAAGCTGCCATAGACTTCTTTTCCTTTTTGCCTTCATATACTTATGCTTGTTTAGTCTTTCATTCATTTATTTTGCTTTATTATGTTTTGAGCTTATGTTTGGGAACCGATGTTTGATTCCGGTTTACCCTATGGTCATGTAATGTTTTAGACATTTATCCTTGTATGCTTTGATGACACGCCACAATTACGCGTGACATTCCATTATCAAAATGGGGTGTTACACGTTGCCTAATGTCCAACCCACACCACCCTTACCTTACCCTTCGAGACGAAACAAGGAAAAGGCACAAGAACGGAATATTTATCAATTTGAGCTATTTATGAAAATGTTTCGTGATATACATTTTAATATAAGTTTTGCCGATGCTCTTATCATGATGCCTCGATTTGCCGCAAACTTCAAAAGTATGTTGAATAACAAAGAAAAGTTACAACATTCGTCTAGTTGTTCATCGGTTTTTCTTAGCCGCATACCTCAAAAAGTCGGTGATCCCGGTAAATTTTTTATTCCGTGTGTAATTCAAGATATGGTGGAATGCTACGCCTTGGCCGATCTTGGTGCTAGTATTAGTTTAATGCCTCTAGAGATTTTCAAATCTCTTTCGCTTCCGGCTCTTACTCCTTCGAAAATGTTTATCGAGATGGTCGATCATTCTATGATTTTAGCATGTGGAGTAGCCGAGGACGTCTTTGTCAAAGTCGGAAAGTTTTACTATCCCGTGGACTTTATCGTTGTAGATATTCCTATCGATCGAAAAGTTCCTCCCATTTTGGGTCGTTCATTTTTTGATACATCAAGAGAACTTATTGATGTTCATGCTCGGAAAATAACCATTTCGTTTCAATGAGGAAGAACTTGTCATCAATGCAACAAAAAAATCCAAGCTTTCTCATGTCTATTCTATTACAACTTTAAACCATGGTGATTCAACCAATGTCGTTTGCAAGGAATTTTCACCAAGAGTTTTAGGAAATGTCACCAAAAACAATTTACCATTTCCTCCGCCGGTGGAGGTTATGAGTGTTAAGCCTACAATCAAGAAACCGTCAATACTTGAATCGGAAAATCTTTCGCCTCACCTCGTACATTCATTTTTGAAAAGTGTTGATAAGTTGATTTCTACGGAGGATTCTTCGGATGACAAATATGTTGACCCCGATGGGGAGGTTTTCTTTTTCGATAAACGTTTTGAGAACTTACCACCACCAAAACGGTTTTCAAATGTGAGAATTTTTTAGTGTACCTAACATCGTTTTAGAAACACCAAATGTTTTCGACATAATCAAAACGGGTTTTCATAAGGTGAGTTTAAAAGATAAAAAAAGAAAATATTTTGAAGTTGATTTAAAAGATTTTTCTACAAATCTAACTCCGTCATCACCACGTGTTTTGAGTACTACAAGCTCGTCTACTCATTTTGACGATGCTTTGTCTGGTTTTAGTATGGGGGAAGCCCCTTATGTTCGCTCATCCTTCTCCACCGAAGACGAGATATTCCATCCCGGAATTGCTTATAAAGGGAAATCTCGGTCTTCCACCGATGCAATAAATGGAAATTATATCTATTTGCTTGGCGAGTCTACCTCGAGTAGCTCAAAAGTTTGTCTTACCAATTGTCCCACCCTTCTACTTCTTATCTATTTTCTTCAAACTCTTTGAGTTTTTGGCACCTTTTGAAGTGGTGTTGATTTGTTTATCCAATGAAAACAAAGACGCCATCTTTGATCCCGGTATTTTGCATCATCAAAGGACTTAGTCCTTAAATACCGGTTGCTTTTTGGGCCTTGTTTTTCATGTAAGCTCACCAAAAATTGACCATACCATGATTTTCCCTAATAGACGTATATAGAGGGGATCGAGTCGAGCTCATGACTCGGTAATCAAAAACGAGGTGCCTCGTGGGGAAAATCCCATGCTTATCCTTTTATGCTTTCTAATAGAATAATGATAGGGGATTTGTGCCCTTCCAACTCGATGTCTCGTGGTTGTTTGTGAATGTGTTATCTAGATCATCATCATCACTACGATTGAAGACTCTCGTGTTCGTTTACGTGAGAATCGATCTTTTGCTTGAAAAATTTTTCGCGAATCCATCACATATCCTTTATTGTTCTAACAAATTATCTTTTAGCATAATTCATAAACGACTTTAGATATATTGTTGATCACCCTTTCCATGCTAGATCCTAAGCATTCGACTCTTCGTCTCTAGTATGGGGGTGCTCCACCTATAGACTCAAAACATGGAGGACAATGTTTAATTTTAGTATGGGGGGTGAATAGATACTTGCTTTGCTACGCCCTCACGTTTTCCAAATTTCAACGTTTTGTTTTGTTTTTCTGCTAATAAGGCTAAAAATGGCCCAATTTTATAAATTTTCTTAGTTTTTCATAATTGTTTTTAAGACACGAATATATATTTTCTGATGGGTAGAATAAGAGTTAATTTTTAACTTGATGGGCATTTGGAGCCCTTTACATTCCTTAACCCGCTCGAATCAAGTTTTGCTAGACTTTTATATAAGGAACTTTAAAACGCGAAAGTCTTAGCTCATTCGGGTAAGAACAAGAACTTTTCGCAAGTTCCTATAATTGATCCTAGAAAGTCACTTATCAAGGGAACTATAAAACGCATTCTCTAAACTTGAAAAAGTCCAAGAAAGTGCAAGATCCTATAGGTGGCTTGAAAACCCAAAACTTCGATTTGATATAGTCTTAATGAAAGCTAATCTAAATTTGGCTTAATTTTGAATTGCATGGCTAAGTATTCACGAGTCTCTTTAATTAGAGGTCTTTAAATAGTGAAGAACGAGAAATGTTAGAGTTAGATAAATGATCCTGCTAAACGTAGAACATGAAAATATTCTTTCAAAAACTCATATATTTTTAATTGTGGCTTTTTCTCTCATAAGATCAATACATTAGGAATAAAAATAATTGCAATAAGTAAGGTCGTACGATTTGAAAGGTTACTTAGCTTCTAACACAAGATCGTTTAAAAGTTGCTCGGGGTTGAATAGACTTCATAGCCAAGGAATAACTTATTGAAGCGGGATGCGAAGATTGGTGAAGATCCAAAAAGGCCCTAAAAAAAGGCCCTAAAAAGGCATGAGGAGCTCTATTTTGTTGCTAAAGATCCAAGATGATGTGAAGTATCATTGTTCCTAAATCAATATGAAGGATCGAGACACACGATGAAAAGCAATTACTCCCCTAAAGATCATGGAGAAAGTCTATCCAAAAATACCCTTACAAGGTATGAGGATAAATATATCCAAGTCCTAAAAGGAGGCGGATCGTTGTGTATCAAAATCTAAAATAATGATTGAAGAAAAATTATGAAGTCGTGGTCCGAGTATGAAGAATCTATCAAAAACGTCAAGTGAAGAAATTCCAAAATATGAAGAGAAGATCATAATTTCAAGAACGTCTTCCCAGGATTTGAAGTATGAAGTACATGCCAAATATCGGTCTGAGAAAGGTCTCAAATCGTGAAACGAGTTATGCCAAGATATGAACTTAAGGAGATACACGAGAAGCCGTTTTAAAAGATTTTTTCCTTCGGCTAACTATCAATTAAATCGTGCTACTTTAATTTAAGACTAATAAATACTCAAATAAGTCAATATGAATCACTTGTGATCCATGACAAATAGTTAAAAAATTCTAGAAACCCATTTCCTTTCTTAATAACTAGGATTGCGGGGAGAAAAAGTATTACACAATTTGGACGTATGAGTAGTGTTAGCATTGTGACTTGAACCAACAATGATCTCGTTTTTGCACTTAGCATGGAATGTATGACAATCAAGGATGACGAACTTTACTCTATGAGACATTCACTTGTTTCTATTCATTGACCCTAAAAGTCACACACGTGATGAAAATCATACATTATGTCTTTACACATTCTCATAGTATTGTTGCAAGTTTTACTTTTTAATAAAGGTTAATAAAATTGGATTTTGGAGATGCTTAGATAATTTATTCTAGCATTGCGTGAGGGCACAACAATGGTTTAGTATGGGAGAGTGATGAGGTGGCATTTATACATGATCTCATCGTTCTTTTCGGGCTTTAAATGCATAAAAATGTCATAAAATATCATATATATGCTTGTGTTTTTTTAATTGTGTATTTTAGGTATGGATATCGTGAAAAAGACAAAAGATCACAAGAAACAAGGAAAAACGAACATGAGAAACGAAGCCGCACAATGAACCGGGCCTTAGTTAGTGAATTATCAAAGAAAAACCCTTGAAGACTTAAAGATGTACAAGATTGAGCCCTCATTTATGAAGAAATGACACTTAATACCCTTGTATATTTATAATTACAAGTTTGGTCCTTTAAGTTTGTCAAAATTACAAAAAGGTCCTCCAAGTTTGAAGAATTGGTAAATTTATTCCCTCAACAATACTAAATTTTCAATAATGGTCCTTCATAAAGTCCAAGATCCAAAGAAGCCCTTGAAGTTTAAGAATATTACACTTCTAGTCCTTTTAAAATGGATAAAATATCATAAGGACTGAAGTTGTAATTAACCTAAAGTTTAAAAAGCCCTAAAAACCCTTTCCAAAACTTTTTGTGGCCAAAGTCCAAATTCAGAAACTTAAATTAACATAGGAAACGAGTTTATTAAGAAAATAAACTTGTTATACCATATTTCTCAAAGACTGAGGGTTTAAGCTGCCAAGTTCAAACATTCAAACCACAAACACGCGCCAAATAAACCCCACCCCCCTTTTAGGATCAAATGGAGTTACTGTTTACCATATGAACCCAGATTTACCTTCACTTAAAACAAAGGGTAAACTGAAATTACCCACACCCATGCTAATTCACACGCACACAAACTCATCCCACACCTAAATCCCCAATCCCCACTCACCATGTGACCCCACCATTCAACCCGTCCACCTATCACATCACAATTTTCTCTCCAAGCAAGCTGACATGGCAAGATCAACGCTTTAGGCTCATTACTTGGACCCAAAGCTAAAATGAACATTCAGGATTCATTTGGACAGCTCACATCAACAAAACGCGTCTAGAAGACTCAAGGGAAAATTTGGGATTTTCTAGCTAGGGTTTCTGTATTTTTACATTCTAGAATCATCCTTAGTCGTCTATATAAGGAGGCCTCAACATGTGAGAGCCCCTTTGTTCTAGATTTTGGCTAATACTTTGTAATCCCTTTTTATAAACAAAAAGTTTGGTTTTCTGAAAATTGTGAATTCCCTTTTATGTTTTATGAATGTTTGGTGTTTGATTAGCTGAAATCTAAGTTCCATTTATATGTTTGATTGATTTTGAGGAAAGGTTTTATGGTTTAAAACTCTTGTTTTCAAAAATCAAGTGATAATCTGTTTTGGTTAACTTTTGTGGTTTGCTGTTCTTAGCAGCTATTGGAAGCTGGTGCTTGTTCTTGCTAGCACCTAAGCTCAAACATTCCAAAGTGTGGATGTGCATTTTTTAGGTTTGCATCTCTTATCTCTTTTATTTTTCTGAAATATTGCATGATTTATGGTGATTTTGGATTTTAATCTGTGAAAGTGTGATATTGTGGTTGATTTGTGTTTCTGAGGTTTGATTGTAGTTGTTAGGGTTGATTAGATCTTGGTTTGAGGGTTAAATCTTAACAATCCTTTGAAAATTTGAGAAATCAGATTCCAAAGGGGTGTTTGGGTTAACTGATCTACCAAGATTTAAGGTAACTTGACTGGTTGTTTGTTGTTTCTTTGTGTTGATACTTGTTTACCTGGTGTATTTGGTCATTTATCTGTAAGTTTTAAGGGTCTAAACACTTAAATCCAACAAAGGTCCATAAAATCTGATTTACTTGGTATTTTTGGCTAAAATTTTAGGGACACCTAGATCTAAGGGTAGACTAGGGTTAACAAGTGCTAAGTTTTAGTTAACATAACCAGGGAAAGGGATTTAAGGGTTTAAAATTTGATTGGTGGTCAAATAGATTAGCAAAAGGGTTTTGAAAAAGTGCCTTTGTTCACCAGTAACTATTTGTGCTTGAATCTGCTTCTAATCTTTGATCCAGTGTTTGAAACAAGTTTATTTGTGCTTATTGGAATTTATTATAGCTTGTGTATGCATATGGTTCATTTTGGTTGGCTTATTCATGCTTAATCTGCTTATTTTGTCATAACTGCTTAGTTTCCAAGTCTGTATCATATATGGTGACTGTTTGCTTATTCTGTGCTTATTAGCTGAACCAAATTATGATTTCTTTGTTGATATTGACTCCTTGTGATCCACTGATTGCAAGGGTGTCTTTGTTTTCCATTTAATCCAACTGGATATCTCTAAAAAAGCAAGTCAAATAGTCAAAGCAGTGGGAACTCCTTTCCCTGCTGATAGCCACTGCTAGTGTTATTTCACATTGTGCTTATTAATAAGCTGTTCTAGCTTATTTAAACCTGCAACAACTTTAATTTGGTAATAGGTGTTACTTATTTGACCCATTTGTTCATACTGGAGCATTTGAGGGGTTGACTTTGAGCTTTGACTAGAAAACCAATAACTTTGACTTTTACATAAGTGCTTATCAGCTTATTCAGCTTATTTGGCTTGGCTTATTGATCTTTTCTTTGTTGATTTGTCTTAATTAAGTCATTTAGAGTCTTTTGCAACTTATTTCAAGGTCTAAGGTGGTCTAGAACTCCAAGTCGACTATTTTGTCTTTTAGTGAAAACTTACTTTGCTTATTTCTGACTTATTGGTTGAGCTTATTTGAAATTTCTTTTACAGATCTCTTAGGCATCTCAAAAGAAGTTTGTGTGCAAATCTGAGCTTATGGCATTGGCCTATAGCTTAATGGGCCAAAAAGCCCATTAAGAATAATCTGTGTTACCATTAAGCTATGATAAGCTTACATTCAGCTTTTGGGCCTTCAGACTTTTGTGTTTAGAATTGAATTTTAAGCTAGACTAGTGACTTCAGCTTATTTTGTTTAGTTTCATCTTTTTGGGCCCAAAAGCCCATTTCACTTGGCTGTTTTTTATTTTAGCCCATTTGGGGGCCCAATAGGGGTATTTTGGTAATTTCATTTTCATTTTCTGTTTACTTAGGTTAAAATAAACTAGTTTGCAAGTTTTTAGAATTTATTATAAGTTTTTTATTTTTAATAATATTTTAATATTATTTTATTATTAAATTTCGATTTTCACATTTTTGCAACTTTTATATTTTTCTTAGGTCAAAAACATTAAAATAGGATTTTTAAAACTCTTAGATTAATTTTAGCATCATTTTCTTAATTTCTAGAATTATTTTAATATTTTAATAGTTTTTAATCATTTAAAAATAGTTTTCCTTAGTTTAAAAATTCATAAAAATAGTTTTTAGTCTTTTTAAGTCATTTTAGAGGCTTACAAAGTGAAAAATCTTTATTTGGAATTTTTAATAATTAATTGGATTTTTAGGGCTTTAATTAGCATTTAAAAATTAATATTTAATTAATTAAAAGGTTTAAAAAAATTTTGATCATTTGTAAACTCTTACTTTATTTTATTTGATTTTTAGTAATTTTTTGGGAATTTTTAGAATTAATTTTTATTTTAGCACTTTTTACGGTTTTAAATTAGTCGTCGTAGTAATAATTTTCACGTATCCGTCATTCTATTTTCTCATCCCTTCTTTCTCAATATTAATCTCAAATATCTTTACATTTTAGTCACACACATATACATCCTTGGGAAACGAACTTAATTTGGTCATTAGTGTTTGATTTTTCTAAATCATCACTTAATACTTACCGCTTTTACGCCTTTTTCCTTAAAGGTCGTATTTTACCACAATCATTATCTAATATTGAATGTCACATAAAAGGAAGAAACATCTTGAGCACCATGTGTTAGGACGATCAATTGTTCTAGATTTTTGGGAACCCAATTCAAGAAACCTTAACGCATACGCTACTTATCATTACCAATTAGACTGTTAATGTGAACGGGATTAATCAAACTATGTGGAACGATTTTCAAATGTGCGATATATAGTCATCTAGGCGAAAAATGACAATACGCGACAGTTTAAAGTGAAAGTAATACGCGAAACGACGCGAAAGTTAATAATGAGAAAATTCACTAAACATAACCAACGTCGTCGAGAAAAATTTGACATACAAGAAAAGACTTAGGGAACGCTATAGAACCATATACAAGTCGGAAGAAGTTCTTGTTCATTTTAACCCTAACAAGATTATAGTAATTTTAATCTTAGCGCGCAACAAACTATAGAAAAATGAACGCATTGAACACCATGAACGGAAGATAAAAATTTAATTGACCTCATGTTTTGATAACGATATCGATGAGCTAGTTTTGAGGACAACACTAAATTTAAGGGATTACGAATGTCATACACGTGAATTTTGAATCTATTTAATTTATGTGAAGCGCGATAGTTCGGGTTAGACTTGTTTGTCTATTGATGTTCCCGATTGTTTACGCGTATTTTGTGTACGAATTTAAAATTTTTATGAATGAAGTTACTATCAAATATTATTTGAATGACTACTATTCGATTACGTTATAAGAATATCTATTGGAGCCGACCTTCATTTATTCGGCGTGATTTAGATTAATTAAATCTGATACGAACTAAGTATTTCACCCAAAACTATTTTTGCCGAACTTAGAGATTTCCTATCTTATCTTTTCACCAATTTTGTTCAAGGCCATTTCTGTTAGAACTTTACATGTAAACATTTAAAACCTCACAAACTAACACAATCACAACAACTAAACATTTGTAAATAATACCCAAAATAAATAAAAAGAAAAAAAAACATTTTCCCTCCTTGTCACCTACCCAAAACCGGACCCCATGTATATGTGAAAACCCACGTTTTTATTTCCATCCCACAATTCAACTTTGAAACTTCTAGTACTACACTCAACTAATTAATACTAGTACTTTTGTCCCCTCCATTCCTTCTCAAACCATTGGAAACCCTTATTACTCCCCATGTCCTACTTGAACATTACACTTACACCAACCATTGATAATGGAAGTTAAGGAAAGTACACCATCCTTTCTCTTTTTTCTGCCAACGACGAACCCAATACTTTTTCACACTTTCCCAAGTTTTGCCATTTTCCCATACTAGTTATCTTGGCTAACCATTAGTTACATTCAAACAAGAACTCAAACCAAATCCTAACTAGACAAATTCTAACCCTATGCTCACTCCTTTGCCTATAAATACAACCCTCATCTCTCCTTAAACTCACACACTTCAATCCGAGACTCATCAAGAAAATTACTAGGGCTTGTATTATTAGGTCACGGCTAAGACTTAGAAGCAAGAGATTCGAGTTGATTTTAGTAAGGAGCTAGGAGAATCAAGTTTGGTATTGGGTAGTCGTTCACTAGTTCTTGCTCCATCATCTTCATCAATAATCTTAGGACCTTTCGTAAGATTACTTGCTCATTCATTCACATTGGTTGATAAACATACTTGCTATAAACTCTTGTAAACTAAAACTTACGATAACTAAGTCACGGGTATGGGATTTTGATGGGTATTTTTGTAAATGAACCAAGTCCTGTTTTCTTTCATGATGTCAATAGACCACGACTTGGGAGGTTATTTAACGACCTACACCTTTAAAAACAAACCAAACTATGCGTGTATGATCTTATGTGAGGGGTGTATATATTGTTTTGGTGTGATTTTATGCAAGCTTATTCTTAACAAAAACATGGGTTATAAACCACACTTGCCAAAACTAATGTAATAAAAGCCAACACCTAATAGTGAATAAAGGAAAGACACATTGCAGAATGTGTGTGTACATGGGTATTAATGGGTACTACAAAGAAAAAGGATTATGAAAACATGCGTGGAAAAGTGTGAAGTCGTGAGATGTAGTGTGAGTTAACAGCAAGGATCATTGTTTGTATGCATGAAACAAATGACCATAATAAACCTACAAGTAGACCTCACGTTTCGAACTAGGGGTCACGGCAGGTGACATGAGTAGTAGCCAAGTAAAGGACTGCAATGTAATTTGTTGAGTATGTGCTTATTTGATAATATCTACGAAAACCAAATTACTAGAAATAGATTATGATTTTATGTGCAAATGTTTAATACATGTGTATTTTAAATGCAAAAGAAAATGATTTTAATAAGCCCTTGCTTGTGTGTTCCAACATGCGAAAAGAATAGGAAATGGCTTTTGCAAACGTTGGGTTAAGTTGGGATGAGGGGTAGAGAACAGGACCAAACACAAATGAAAACCCTTATATGGTAGTGTAGTTCTTGAAGTACTATATATATATATACACACACACACACACACACATATATATATATATATATATATATATATATATATATATATATATATATATATATATATATATATATATATATATATATATATATATATATATATATATATATATATATATATATATATATATATATATATATATATATATATATATATGAGTTTGAAATTTAAACAGTACCATACAAGAGCTGTGTGACAAGAAACCATGAAACAAGGAACATAATATAATATGGGGCGAAGGTTGAACCTAGAAACAGAAAGTGTAATTTTATGTGTGAGCCTTTTATAAGTGCATGTATGTAACGACTATAAGGTGACCATGTGATTACTCGTGTGTATGTTGGTAAGTTGGAGTAGGACTCCTTGCGTGATGAACAGTAACGTTAAGCAGAAACTGGAGATTGGAGTATGTTCATGTATGTGTGTATGGCTGCGTGTAAACATAACTAGGAAGTAGTAGCAGGGCTGTGTGTTTGTGTGTGTGTGTTTGCATGAAAACACCACCAACCCTTCCACGTTGTGAAACTCGTTTAATCTCCATATATTGTGAGATGCGTGCATGTGAGAGGTAGGGGAACAGAAGGTATGAGCATATAAATATGAACACAAAACTCAATTGGTGGCATAGTACAAAGATGTACAGTGACTAGGAAACAAAGAGGGAAACCAAAAGTTTAGACTACCACCTAGTCGTGTATATGTATGGGCTAGTGGGAGAACATCAATAAACAAGTATAAAAGATAGTACATGTTCTGCTATGTGTAAGTAGAAAGCAACTAGACATAAGAGAAGAGTATTAAACAAGGAAATGTTTCAACTTTATATATATGAATGAATGATGTATGTGTATGTATGAATGGTGTGAGAATAAGGACATGTATAAGAAACAAATAGGACCCCCTTCCCTCTGATGACCGACGCACAGTGAGCCAAAAACGAAACCATGGAATTTCTGTTATGTTATGTCATGTATGTAGACATGTATGTATGTTGAAAACTCTAGCCAAGTAAGGTCATATTTGTCTGTTTTGTTTTCATGTAAGACTATGCAAGACAAGGACCACAAAAGGGAGCAGTGTACTATCCTCAAAATGGACAATTATGTTTATATGTGTGTATGCATACAAGCTAAAATCAAGTAAAAAACCATGCATTTTTCTTTTAAAGTAAAAGCCTCGTGTAGCCTATGAACCAAGGAAACAAAAGACACTTTTAAAATACCAAGTGGGAACATGAATACAAAAACTAGTGCTTCTCTTTTATTCCTAAAATCTATAAAGAAAATACACTTCAAACAATAAGCCTCGACCGATAGAACCTACTTTGTGTCTATTTTTAACCGGCTTATTGACCTTGCCCCAAAGATATAAAAATATCTTGTTAAAGATGACACGGCCTTATTTTTATAACAACTTTCCGTTGTCCTGAGACTTACTAAGGAACTCGGAAATCGCCTTAAAAAATACTAGATCAACACTTGTAAATACTTGCACATTACTTGTTTATTTTACTTGTGAGTGCACCACTTTGCATAATTAATTGCAATACATAGAGACTATATTAGAATGCGATATTTATCATATATCAGAGACCTCGCGGTCTAGTTTGTATAATGAGGACCCGTTTATTTTTTGGACAACTATTTAATGAGATATCGAGACCCAAAGTTGACCCCGTGACTAAAATGTTTGAACATGAAAAATGTATGAATTTTTTTTTATAAATCAAGCGCAAGTATGAAATATCAACCAAGTACATTGTACATTATCGTTTCTTGTATTTATCCTAAGTACAGATATTTTACTTAGGTTACGAGTATATCGTTTGGGCATTATTTTGCGTTCCTTGATATTCCGTGCTATCCTTGTTGATCATATTTACCTACTTCATCAAGGTGAGTTTCATAGCGCCACTCTTTACTTGTTTTAAATGCTTTTGCGGTGAGAACATTGCTTATTTTTACGGATGAACATAAGTGCTAAAACTTGATACGTTTGCCTACATGATGTCTAAATAGCGATATCCCTAGATGCTTTAGCCCACTATCGTGAACCGTTAATTACTTTGTGTAAGCGTGAATGTTATGGATAGATCTATTGGGATTGACCTCCCTATCTAATGTTGGTTGTGTGACCAAATTAGATACACTTACATTTGAGTCGTTATGAATGCTTTGGGATAGGTATTTGCTTGGGCTCTCATTATATCTTGTTGGTCGGTTAACGCTTCGGTGTCATGAGCTTAGACGTAGGTTGTTGAAACGTATACTTTTGATTATAATCTTGTATTTGTTATCAGATTATATGTTGGTTGCCTTGAAAATTGTATGGTTCATCACACTATCTAAACTTAAACCTATGAAGTCACCAACCTTTGTTTTGACACTTTAGCAATGTTTTTCTCAGGTATCAAGACGGAGGAGTGACGTGGTTATGCGTGGGAGATTTTTAATAAAATGGTCGTGACTAGTTTTTGGATATTTGGAACAATGTTGAAGTCCTTTGAAACAATGTTTTATTTATGATCTTGCGTAATTCTCTTCCGAACAAGTTTAAGCTTTTAATTAAATGAAAACGTCTTTTAAATAGTCGTTTTTTGTATCTATGTCTTCTGATAGTCATGACCGTCGTACCCCATTGTGTTGCCTTACACTAATAAATTGGGGGTGTGACAAGTATTAGGCACCATATTAGGACATAATAATGCCCTGAAATCTTAGTATATAAGCTTTAAGATTATTCTCTTTCACAACCAGATTATAGGATTCTTCTTCCATCTTTTTAATCTCATTGCGAGGACAATACTTCTTAATTAGCAGATTCTTAAATTCATTCCAGGGAGTCTGATAAGCTTGTTCTATCCTGATGGGTTGAGCATAAGCATTCAACCAAGACAAAGCTTTATATATCAGCTTAACCGTAGCAAACTTCACTTTACAATCTTTATAACAGTCACTACAAACAAATACTGATTCAGTTCTCGAGCCAGCGAATAAGTCTAATGGATCCTTCAGATCCTTTATAGTTAAAAGGCTGACAGTTCATGAAATCTTTGTAAGTACTCTTATTTGCCATATGAACTTCTCCTCGAGCAACATTTACATTACTTGAACTAGATATATTGGCGGCTCGTGCTTGCAAAGTTGCAGTCACACTCTCAACAACCAATTACCTTATTTCTTTTGGTGTCATATTCACTGTTGCGGATGTTGTTGATCTCGTATGAGCCATTTTACCAACATTCACAAAAATAACACTAGATAAGAATGATATTGTTTTTATATTTTCATACGTCCGAGTATAGAATCAATTTAAGATATCATGGGAGAACGATAATTTCTAGTTCTTTCGACGAATTCATATATGAGGATTCATAATACGAATGACGATAACGGTGAAAATAAAGTGACAAGGGTTTTTAGGAACAAAAGCTTTATTTAATAAGAACTTGTCGTTCATATTCCATCGATGTTACATAAATAAAACTGTACATATATTTCAGACTAGAACTAGATTCCTAGGCTTAACTCCTCATCTTGATCTCCTCAATCCTATCCAATATATAACCTAAATCTGATTGTTGAGTTGTCTTAAGATCATCAATGAGTGTCTCTAGATTAATCCCAATCCTCACTAGTCCTTCTTTCAGTTCGGAGTTCTCATGATCCAACTTCACCATATCTGCCTCATACTGGTGCATTCTCTTGCTAAGTTTAATATTATGGTTTCGAGTAACGTCCAACTTATATTCTAACTGGATAAGATGCTCTTGGATCTCCATCTTTCCTTTCATCAAATTCTTAATATTTATGTCCATCTGTCTAAAGGCTTCTAAGGATATTTCGTCGAGATGACTTGCAATTGAAGATAATTGCTTGTCGTGTTTCTCCACAATCCATGCTCTAGAAACTTCCTTAGCTTCATACGGTTCTTTACGACTTCGATTGGGAGATGAGTAAAGATCCTCAGGAATAAGAAAACTAGACATGGGTGAAGGTGTACTATTCATCAGTTCATTCTGACGCGCAAAATAGTGTTGCACTTTAGGGTCATCATATAATGATAGAGATGGAACACGTACATCTGTGGGAGATGGTGTGAACATCAAAACTTCTCTTTCATCATCATCGAAGACGATAATATAGGTGGAAGTAGACATCCTTGTAGTTTATATAAAATAATAACATAAGATATGCTACTAAAGGGATAAAAATCTTACACTAGCACTGACGATGGCTGATGGTCTTGAAATTTAAAAATCTCAGTTATAGTTTAAGAAAAATCTTTATTCTCTATAACTATAAGCTCTGATGCCAATCTGTAACACCCCCATTTTTACCATATAGCAGCGGATACTAATTTGGGGTATTACTTTCAAGGTATCAAAGTCACAATATTAGCAACTGCTCAAAAGAAATCTTATTAAAAACTTACGTCATCATTCATTAATTCAGAGTTAACAAAACAACTGTACACACATTTTCCCTCACAGGTTTCCCAAAGATCTAGTTTTATTTCAATGATAACTGTTGATCCCTTTGAATGGATCTATATTCTGCTAAGAATTAGTATAGTAGTTTGTAATCAAAATAAAATACTTTGAGAACTCTTACTCAAGTAAATAAGTTATGCGGAATCTAGCTTATAAAGCAAAGAAGAACATAATTACTTTTAACTAGTCGATTCTCTTATTAATCGACTTGAATGAGGTACATGAATGTCATCGTACCTATGTTCCTTTTATAAAGTGATAGTTGTAATTTCATACTCGTTGGAAAACGAGGTAAAAGCGGTAAGTACTAAACAAATGGTTTAGGAAAACCAAGTGCTTATGACCCTTTTGTGAGTTCGATTTCAAGGAGGCTTGGTGTGTGTGCTAAACTTTATTGAGTTTGAGATTAATATTGAGAAAAGAGAGTGGGAAAGAAAACGATGACGAAATTTAAAAATTATTCCAAAATTCATAGAAAATCATAATAAGTCCCTCAAAATGCAAAAAGAGTTTACCAAAAATGAAAACTTTTTCAAACCTTTTATTTAATTAATAATTAATTTTTTAATGTTAATTAAAGCCCAAAAAATCAATTTAATTAATAAAAAGTCCAAAATAAGATTTTTCAATTTATAAACCTCCAAAATAACTTAATTAAGCTAAAAAGTATTTTTGCAAAATTTAAAAATAATTAAAACTATTTAAAATGATTTAAAATTAAAATTAAATAATAAAATAATATTAAAAATTCAAAATTTATAAAAATTTCTAAAAACTTGCAAACTAACTTAGTTTAACTTAATAAACAAGAAATGAAAGTGAAATGACCTAAATACCCCTAATAGACATCCAAATGGGCCAAAATAGTAAACAGTCCCCTAAATGGGCTTTTTAGGCCCAATAAGAAAAAATTTCACCAAATAAGCCTAAAATTTCCCGATAAAATTAAAATTTGGTTTTAAACAAAAACTATAAAGGCACAAAAGCTGAAAGAGTGCTTATCACAGCTTAATAGAATTCAGCTTATTCTTAATGGGCTTTTTGCCCATTAAGCCATAAGCTAATGCCATAAGCTGAAAATTGACGCACATCCTTCTTTTGAGCCTATAAAGCAGCTTGTAAAAAGAAACAATGAAAAAGCTCAAGAAATAAGCCTGAAATAAGCCAAGACTTTCTACATAAAACGACAAAATAGTCGTTTTCGAGTTCTAGACCACTTCAAGAGCTGATTCAAGTTGCAAAAGGTTTTAAATGACCAAATTAAGCTTAATCAACAAAAAGATTTCAAATAAGCACACTCAATAAGCTGTTTAGAAAAACAGAAGTCAATTCGTTTTCTAGTCAAACCTAAAAGTCAAAGGCCACAAAGCTCTAGATCAAGTAAATGGGTCAAATAAGGAAGACTGGTTACAAAATCAAAGTTGTTGCACGTTTGAATAAGCTGAAATGGCTTAATGATAAGTTGTTTGAAAATTATAACTAGCAGTGGCTAGCAGCAGTGGGAAAGGAGTTCCCACTACTTGATATGAATTTCTTGTTTTTAGTGAGATTTACTTGGTGTTTTTAGACAAACAAGGCACCCCTACAACCAGTAAGTTGTAGTGAGTCACAATCAATCAAACAAACACAAATCCAACAGGCCAAATGATACAGTTTAATCAATTAGCATACAGCCATGGAAATAAGCAATAATTGATGAAATAAGCAGATTAAGCAAGAATAAGCAGACCAATATTCACCAAAAGCATACAACAACTCAAATAAACTTAGTTGAACACAAATAAACTTGTTTCATGCAAAAGTTTCAAGATTAGAACTGGTTTCAATCTTATGTGAGTTACTGATGTAAAATGATGAACACAAAAGCCTTTTACTGATGCACTTGACCAACTAATGAACTTCAAATGACAAGAACAAGTTATGTAGTTATACAAATTTAAGTTTATCACTTCTCAATCTTAGTCCTAACCCATAGTACACAAATGGCATGATTTGAGTTCATAATCACCTAAAACAACTTTGTTTATGGCAAATATTCATATTAGTGTTTAAGTGCACAAGTTAAGCAGTTTTGTACTCTAAACCAACCCAATAACAAATACAAACAAAAACAAATTCCTAACACCTACTCCATTTCAACAAAACTTGAAGCAATATGCAATCCCAAACACTACTTTAAATTTTTGAATCAAAAATTAACAAGGAAAAAATGTTTTTCAGGTTTGACCAAGCTTAATCAAACATCATACCAACAATATCAATCACTTAGAACAATATTCATGCATCAAATAACACCAAACAACAGCAGGCACTGTTGATCCCAAACTTAGATCGATTTAGCTTTGTGTAAACGAGAATGAATCAAGTTAAACACTTAGAGAAACTTTGTTGTATATGAAACAATCTAAGTATTATGCGGAATTAATACTTAGAACAAGAACACACAAACAGAATAAACCAAACTTTCACTTTGATTGATAATCGAACTTGTGTACAATGAAAGTGTAAAACATATATATGAACTAAAACCTAAAGGCCTCCTTTTATAGAATAAGGAACCTTGTACAAGAGTCTACGTATCAGCTATTTTAGGTAAAGATAAACATAAGAAATACATTGTCGAACATATCTTTACTAGAAACATAAAACGTGTAGACTAAGTATCCTATCAGTGCTTGACTTCTTTTCATCAACTCTTGACTTCTTCTTGTCAATGCTTGATCTGACAACGCTTGATTTCTTCCTATCAACTTCCAATTTCCTCTTGTCAGCGTCTAAGTGACTTGGATTCAATTTATTCCCAACAATCCTCCCCTAAACTTGATATCTACTCTAGTAATCAAGTTTCTGAATAAAAACTAAGTACAAGGAGGATTCTTACAAATATAAATTACATGTTAATTTGGAAATAAATAAACCTAATTAAATCATTGCCAACATCACTTGTATAATCCATCTCCAGCTGTGTCGACACCATTTTCTTCAAAACTTCCTTGGACATGGGATAGCATCCACAAGAAGATATTCAGAAAACTTTTTTAGTACTCAAATGATACACACCAGCTGCTGAATGTAGACGCCAATGAAGTCCACTAACATTATCAAGATCCTTCCATACTGGATCTTCATCATTTGGCTCACACGTTCTCTTGAATGTTGACCAAATCTTTATTCCATTGACCCGAAGTAGGTGCTTCAGTCTCATACTTGGCCTTCATCAATATCCAAAGATCTGCCAAGTCTTCCCTATCCAGGCTTGCAAACAAAGACATAAGAGTAGTAAAAGTATGTACCTCCTTCCAATATCTGTCAATCATCCAAAACCCACTTGCATCTTCCTCATAGTGAACAATAGGTTTCTAGAATCATGAGGTAACACTTCTACCATATGTGAAGCTTCCAAGGGTGAGAGCTTAATACTCCTTCTAGTAACTGCTTCACTAGGATGCACTCTATCCAAATTCTCTGGGAACTCAAGTGGAACTTCCTTCTTCAAAGGCCTTGGTGCAATTAAAGCCTGTTGAATCTGCATCTCTTCTGCAAGTTCTTCCTTTCTTTCATCTGAAAGAAGTCTGATAGTGTTCTGCTCTTGAACACTTGCCCATATAGGATAAGCCCTAAACTCCATTTCATCAAAGGACAATCCCTGCAACTTCTGAAAAGTCCAACCTCCTTGATGACATCTAAAAAGAATGTAGTACAGCTCCCTTCTATCCCTTTTAGACTATGAAAGAACCTTGCTAGCCTTATACTTCAGAATCACCTTGAAATCTCTTTGAACTCTTAGTAGAATCTCCAAACCCCAAATTTGATCTGAAATTGTCATGTCTGGATTCTCCATCACCTTATTCTCCCATGCAAAGTACATCTGAGCTACTTCAGGCATCTCATAATCTACCTGATTCTTCAACTCTGCAAGCCTCTCCTTTGCCAACTCATCACCATATTCAAGCCTTTCTGGATCTTCAATTATCATCACACTTGAATCAGTAATCTCATCATCACTGCCTCCCTTATTACTCTCAGAAGTAGCCACAAATGGTTACTCAATAGCAGCAATTTTCTTCTCTTTTTCCTCAAGTTGTGCAGCCAACATAGAATCAAATTTTACTTGAGCTGCATCCTTGGGAACTATTGTTTCTACCATAATCTCATTACATTTATCTAATACATCAATAGTAGGTAAAGAAGTTGATGGTACCTGTGTAGACACATCCTTGATGATAGCTGATGACTGGAATACATCAACCACCCTTTCAGGTCTATCAACATCCAAAACCTGTGTGTCAACGCCTAACTTACTCCTATCAACGCTTAAACTCTGTGTATCAACGCCTGGCTTAGAAACCTGTTCCAGCATCTCCATAAATGATATCTTTGTTGGAGTTACCAGTGAAACATCAGTAACTGGCCTCTCCTTCAAGCTAGTCAAAGCTTCAGCCATCTCCACACCAATAGAACCACCTGAGCCTTTGTCACTTAAATTAAATGGCTCAGTAGCAGCTTCCTCCCCTTTGTAAGAATCCTCACTTGATGAAAGGACTCTTGTTTGTCGCCTCCTAGCCTCAACAATTTCTAAAACAACAATCTTCTCCCTCAATTGCGTGAGTTCAAGGCCTTGTGTGGAGCCAGTATGTACAAGGTTTGCATTTTGCTTTTGCAAGCTAATGCAGACAACCGTCAATTCCAATAATGTGTAAGGTTCCAATCTGCCCTCCTCTAGAATGGGAATTTGACCTCCCAAAGTAGATTCATGGGGCATGGATGGGGTCTTAAGTATGTTAGGACTGTCTTGGCCTGCGTCTAAGCTAGAACCAATAGTCCCAGCCCCACCCATGTCACCAACCACACTTGTGGTGGTGGTTCTCTCTACAACAAGGCTAGGACCAATATAGGAGAACACTCCAGTAGTCATTTGGCGTTTTTCCAACCTAAATTCATGGGGTGTAGAAGAAGATGTGGATTGGGTGTCTGTTTGAAGGTTAACGGGTGTTTGGGCTTGTTGTAAAAGGGTGTCAGCGTTTGGATTTGGAGTATCAACGCCAACATTTAACGTGTCAGCGTTGAAGGCTTCTTGGTCAACTTCCATTTGCTGGGGTGATGGTGGTTGTTCAGGCAATGGATCTGGTTGTGGTTGAGGATCTTGTTGTGGTTGTGCTGCTGCAATAACAGCAAGCATGGCTTGGGTAAGGGGTAAGTCTCTATGAGGTGGTGAATTCATCTTCCCAAAAATTGCTTTCTTTTGAACAGGGATCGTATAAAAATCATTGTGATCCCTATTGCAGTATCTTTGTTCATCAAACACCATTTGTAAAAACCTTGGGTAAGCAAGAGTCATCTTGCTACCCTTGCTATGACACATGCCATCAAAAATCATATTTGAAAAATTATATTTTTGCCCAGTAGCAATACACACAATGGCACTCCCAATTGAACGGTTAATTTCATTGTGTTTAGTACATTTGGGAGTCAAACATTGAATAATGACATATATCAAGTACTTCCAAGCTGGGGGAAATTCTTTTTTTGTATGTTTGTTTAAATGGCCATCTTCTGGCAAAGGATAACCCAAATCTTGGAGTCCTTGTTCTAGCTCGCCAATGGGTAGGGTGGTTATACCATCTGCATCATTAAGATGCATAGCTTGGCGAACCAAAGCTTCAGTAACCACCCATGGAAGCCCATGGACAGTAGCAGTCAATGTAGTCACATTATTAATTGTTCAGGAAGTAATTGTATTCCAAAACTGTTTAATATGTGTGACAGGGATAAGAGGAGCATGAGAAAGTGCATACCTAATGGGGGATGAATTCAAATACTCCACCATCTGAGTATATTGAGGAAACAGAGCATTGTCAGCTTCTAAATAAGCAACCATGTTATGCTGACTTCTAAATCCCAATTCCAAATCTCTTGGTTTAAACTTAGGCACCATTGATGAAGAAAGCTATGATAATGTTATGAAGGTTTGAGAAAATCTAGTTGGACAAGAATAAGCAGTTACCATGTTTCAAAGGAATGAGCCAAATATATAGGAGAGGTGAAAACATGTGATTGATCAAAGCATGAGGAAGTTATATTCAAAATATAATGATGAAAATCTTGAAAAAGATATAACTTATCTCTTGCATTAATAAAAAGTTACCAACTCCTAAAATTACGGCCCATATTTTCGTCAAAAATAACAACTGGGTAGGACCCAATGTTTACCAACGGTCAAAAATAACTTATCAGCGCCCAACGGCTATATTCTTGTCAACGTTGGATTTTCCCATGTCAACGTCAAAATTGGTCTTAACAACGCTTGGAAAGAAAATTGTCAGCGTCCAAAAATAAAAATAATATAAAAGAAAAAGGACCTTAACAAAGTAATTTATCCTAGTGAAGATAACTTATAGACTGAAAATCACCATAGGGTGGCAAGCACTGTCCAATCATGCACACTTGATTAAGCAAGATAGACATAATTGTCCTCAAGTGTCCCTTGCTAACCAAAGTTCTTAACAATGAAGTTATCTTATAAAATCCTTTGTAACTTCCCAGGTAAGCCCAATAAAAATCATACACAAGTCTCCCAACAGACCACATCCAATTCTAGGTCAAAAAGTCTTGGCAGCGTGCAAAGTATATCAACTTTGCATGCTACAGTCCTTACGATTTAGTAAACTAACTCGTACTCACTAGTGGACACAATCTAGAATTGTGATAAGAGCATTATATGAATACCCAAAAAGTCCTAAAGGTTTCCTAAACCTCCCCTTAAAATATGATATACAAGTTGCCAAATAAAATATATGCAATAAAAATTTATGTCAACATAGGAATGTAAACATTCCAACTATCATCCATAAACTTGAAGACACTCCATGTAAGCTCAAAAGATCCATAAGAAACTCTGTATCTATTTGTACAATGCCCATAATGCCTGCATAATTAGATCAAAAACCACAAAACTAACATGTTTCTGTCAACGTCCATTTTAACACTTGTCAGCGTTAAAATTACCTTTGTCAGCGTTAGATAAATAAAGTGGAAAACCTAATTTTGTACAAAGACCAATAACAATGCATATCTTGTACATACTTTTACAATAAGTTCCAAAAATGCATATTAGGTAAGATTGATAATTCAAATACTTGTTACCAAGTATTGAAATCTCCCAGTATCAAAAGGTTTAGTTAATAAATCTGCCACATTTTCTTATATGTCAACCCTATCTGGTTGTATTAAACCTTTTTCAAAACAATCTCTTATAAAATGATGTCTAATTTCAATGTGTTTTGTTTTAGAAGGATGTACATGATTCTTAATAATTCATAAAGTACTGTTATTGTCTACAAAAATCTTGGTATGCATAAAATTGTACCCATAATCCAACAGTTGGTTCTGAATCCATAAGACTTGTCTACAACAAGCAGCTACAGCTACATATTCTACTTCAGTTGTAGAGATGGCCACCACTGTTTGTTTCTTGCATTGCCAAGATATTAATCTGCTCCCAAGAAACTGGCATCCACCAGTTGTGGATTTTCTATCAAACTTATCACCTCCATAATCAATGTATAAATAAGCAATAAGCTCCAATGGAGAGTCCTTTGGATACCATAATCCCAAGGTGGGATAGCACCTAAGGTATCTAAAAATCCTCTTGACAGCTTGAAGATGACACTCTTTGGGAGTCACTTGATGGCGTGCACACGCACACACAGCAAACATAATGTCAGATCTAGAAGTTGTAAGATACATCAATGATCCAATCATTAACCTATAATGCCTGGCATCCACCTCTTTTCCATCTCCAATCTTTCCCCAAGGGTGTTCCCTATCCATGGGTGTGCTAGCACGTTTTTCATGTGGAGAAAAGCCAAACTTCTTCAAGATTTCTGCTACATATTTGTCTTGAGAGATGAAGATACCATCTTCTTTCAACTGAACTTGTAATCCTAGAAAGAAGTTCATCTCTCTCATTTCACTCATCTTGAGTTTGTCTATCATGAGCTTGGAAAAGTCTGCACTCATCTTTGGACTTGAAGAGCCAAAGATGATATCATCCACATAGACCTGAACAAGTAAAAAGTCCTTACCAGTCTTCTTGGTAAAGAAAGTCTGATCTATGGTGCCCCTCTTGAATCCATTTTCCACCAGATAGGTGGATAATGTACCATACCATGCTCTTGGGGCTTGATGAAGTCCATACATTGCTTTCTTTACTCTATACACCTTGTCTGGATGTTCTGAATCTTCAAAACCAGGAGGTTGCATTACATAAACCTCCTCTGCAATTGTGCCATAAAGATAAGCACTCTTCACATCCATTTGATAAACTATGAAACCCATGCAAGAAGCATAGGCTAGGAAAATCATTATTGCCTTAATCCTTGCAACAGGTGCAAAAAGCTCTTTATAGTCTATCCCTTCCTCTTGTGTATAGCCTTGAGCAACTAAACATGCCTTGTTTCTGACCACAATTCCTCTCTCATCCTTTTTGTTTCTAAGAACCCATCTTGTCCTTATAGGTCTGACATATCTGGGACAATCTACTAACTCCCAAACATCTTGAATAGCAAATTGGTGAAGCTTATCATGCATTGCTTCCACCCAACTTGGCTCTTTGAGAGCATCAAATATCTTCTTGGGTTCCTGTTGTGACAGAAAACAAGCAAACAAACATGCCTGAACAAGAGGTGTATCAACCTTCTTGTGGATATTGGCAATAAATCCTCCTTGGTTCTAATGAGATCTTCTTGTTTGAACAGGAGACATCACATCACCAATGATTAGCGAAGAAGGATGATTTTTGATAGTAGATGTAAGTATTCCTCCTTCAATAATTGTGTTGTCTTCAATTTCAGTCTCCAAGTTGCCAATATCATCTTCAAATTCTCCTCCATCATCACCTAAATGAACCTCTTCATGTATTGCTGAAGGCTCACCTTGTTCAAAAACATTGGAAGAGAATAAATGGTCAAAAGAGTTGTCAACGCCTGAAGTAGGTCTGTCAACGTTTGAGCCATCAACGCCTAAATTTGGCCTGTCAGCGCTAGATTTTCCTTTGTCAGCGCTTGAATATTCATGCATGTTTTCATCAATTGGTTTCTCTTGTGGACCATCTTTTTCCTTTCCAGCAGCAGCATCAGCAACAAATCCATCTGTCCAAATAGGAATGGTGACATACTCAAGTATGGGAGCTTATTTGACTGCTTGTGATCCTACTTCCTTATCAACCTGTATACCTGAAATTTAAACAACTGGTTCTTCCACAACATTTGAATTCACTTTCACAGTGTCTGGATTAGTAACAGGCATATAATTCAAGGTTCTAGATAAAGGTTCCAAGTCAAAGAACCAATTTGGTCCACTCTCAGGATCACTAGGTTTACATTCTAAAAACCTAACATGTACCTTTTCTAGTATACGTTTTTCATTATTAATGTAAACCCTATATCCTCTACTATGCACTGAATAGCCCATAAAGTAGCCTTCATCACCCTTAGCACTAAATTTTCCAAAGGCATCACTAGTATCCAGTACAACTACATGACATCCAAAGGGTTTAAGAAAACCAATATTAGGTTTCCTAACCCAAAATAGCTCATAAGGTGTCTTATTGTGAATTTTGTTGATCAATTCCCTATTCTGAACATAGCAGGTTGTATTCACACCCTCAGCCCAAAATGCAATGGGAAAGTGAGCATCAGCCAACATTGTCCTAGCTGCTTATATGAGTGTTATATTCTTCCTTTCAACCACCCCATTTTGTTGTGGAGTTCTAGCTACACTGAACTTCCTAGTAATCCCTTTATTAACATAGAAGTCATCTAACAACTTATTTCTAAACTCACCACCATTATCACTTCTAAGTATCTTAACCTCATTCCTAGTCTTCTTTTTAATTTGGGTAATAAAGTTAATCAAAACAGTGGCAGTTTTACTTTTCAAAGCCAAAAAGAAAGTCCAAGTAAATCTAGAAAAATCATCAGTTATGATAAAACAAAAAGATTTACCATTTAAACTTTCTATATTAGTTGGACCAAACAAGTCCATATGCAGCAAGTGAAGTGGTTTAGAACTAGAGTGCACAAGTATAGACTTAAAAGAAACTTTGTGTTGTTTGCCTTTAAGGCATGCAACACAAGAGTGGTCATTGTGGAAAGCCTTTTAAGGCAAACCATCAACTAAATCATGTCTCACAAGTCTATTTATGTTCTTAAAATTTATGTACCCTAACCTTCTGTGCCAAAGATTACTTTCATCAACTGAAGCCTTAGCATATAGACATGACATATTATTATTCATCCTAATTCCATTAAGATTCACATTATAAATGTCCTTATGCCTAGGTGTTCTATAATCAATGAACTTCTCATCAGGTATCTTAAAATCTTTGCTTAACACCAAGCATTCAATATCACTGAAAAGAACCTTATTTTTGTTATCGCAAACTTGTGATACACTAAACAGATTATAATCAAGTTCTTTTACCAGAAATACGTTTTCAAGACGCAAATTGTTGGTGATAAGAGTGCCTTTGCCAGTAATAGTTCCATATCCTCCTCCAAATTACACTTTGTCACCATCTTTAATGGGGGTAAAGTTTGTCATATAATCTTCCTTCCCCGTCATGTGCCTAGAGCATCCACTATCCCAATAGCCATGATCATTTACCTATTTTTGAATGCCCTGCACATAAAGAAAACAAATTAGTTTTCTTTGGGAACCCAAGCCTTAGCAGACTTGGATTCATTTGGTTGTTCAACAAGAACAGACTTAGTCCTTATAACAACCCCTTGTTCATCCCTTTTAGGATTAAACACTCAGTTAACCCCAATTGGTTTAGTTATGACCTTTGAAATATAATGAAATCTCTGTCATAGAAATCCCATCTGAATTAGGGTTTTGGTCTTGTTTGGGTCTCCAAGTTAAGCTAGAAGAAGCTTTAGACCCTTTTCCCTTTATTTGCAAATATTTGTTATTACTTGGTCTAACAAAGTTGGAAATATTCCTGTCAACGTTAAAATTGTTCTTGACAACGCTGAAATTGCACTTGTCAGCGCCAAAACTAGGGTTTGCTACAAGAACCCATTGTTTGTTAGACCATGTATTAGTCTTTTGAAAAGGCCTTTGTCCATAACTATTAGACCCTTTAGTAAAGAATGGAGCTGGTCTAATGACTTGTGGACTTTGTTGAACAAAAGGTCTGGGTTTGACCATGGTTGACTTTCTATCAGCGTTGACTTTTGAAGCATTGACACACTTATAAGCCAAATGTGAAAAACTCCCACAAGTATAACAAGCTTTTCTAGACATAACTCTAGGTCTAGATGAAAAGAAACCTGTCCCATTATCACTAACTTGATTTTTGGTGACCTAAGTTTTCTATACATTTCTACATATTTAATCCTAGGTTTTCTATCAACGTTTAATCCAAGGTCAACAGTCTTTCCAGTAGTGGGGTTGGTCACTTTTATGGGTGTTGACTCATTTGGGCTTTCACTAAGAATGCCACATTTAACAAACAAAGTAGGATTGGCTTTCTTCCATTGGTCCAAATCAATAAATTTCTGCTTATATTCCTCTACTGGAGTAGGAACTCTTGGTGGAGGAATAAATTCCTTTTCTTGGAGTTCTGGAATATCAGTCCAAGCCAAATCCTTTCTAAGGACACCATAGAAGTTCCCAGCAGGTGGTGGAACATCAACATACTCTTTCATCCCAATCCCATTCATATCCCTAGAGTCTCTTTGTTCACTAACACATTTTACTAGGGTTTGAGAAGCTTTATCAAATCTTGGAATTTTAAGCCCTACATTATCTTTGTTTTTAATGGCCTCATCTAACTTAGCTTGTATAACACCTTTGGATCTCCCCAAGATGTCCCTAAGGTCAATACTAGCATTGAGCTCATGAGTCAAAACATTTATTTGATCTTTTAGGTCTAGCTCCATTTTCTTGTATTCAGACACAGTCTTTTCAGTTTGAACAAGTGTAAGTTGATAATTATATAACTTGCATTTTTCATTAAAAACATCTGATTTTAACTTTAAAATATCTTTGTTAAGTTTTTCAGTGTTTAAACGACAACCTTTACTACAAAATACATCATCATATACCTCATTATCTGATGAAGATGAAGAATGTGCCATGAGAGCATAGTTAACATGCTCTTCTTCTTCCTTCTCTACAATCAAGGCCTTGTTCTCTTCCACATCTTTGGCCATAAAGCTCCAGTCCCAGCCAACACCATCAATCTCTTGCATGGCAACCATAACTTTTGTATCTTCAACCTTGACGATTTGGCTTGAAGGCTTTCCTGCATCAGATCTTCTTGGAGATATGCATTCTCTCATAAAGTGACACATTCTATGGAAATTGTAACACTCAACCTTAGATTTATCAAACCCAGTAGTGTGTTTAGAATTAAAGGTCATCTTCTTCCTGAATCTCCTATTACATCTATTAGCCCTTATGCTTGCAAGTGTCATATTCCACTTTATGTCCATCTCCTCCAAATGCTCATCACTAATTTGCTCAACGTCCTTATATGTAATCACTGAACCATTGGGCAGTGCAGCAATGTATGCACACACAGTGTCTAGATCAATACTAGCAAGTCTAATCATTGGTGAGTCAACATTGTATGTGTCAGCGTCTGAATGTGGGGCGCTGACAAAGCTTGATCCAACGTTGACACAAGGTGATCTAGTAACGGGGTGCACGTATGACTCCCTTTGATCAAATTGACCTTCACTATGTGAGAAGAAGGCCATGTTTCCATCGGTAGATTTGCTTCCTTGATCCAAAAGGATTTCATTCTCTACAATATTTAGTCTATTGTAGACGTCATCAAAAGTGGAACTTTTGTGAGCATTGGTGGCAATAATAGACCTTTGATAGGTGTGAAAACACCCATCTTTTCTACCACTTAATTACATTAAAACAGAACCTAAACGTATATTTTATGTCGTAAATGGCGGAATTATGCGTGGTTTGTGTTTTTATTGTGTTTCAGGGTCGAGAAGGTGAAAAGTGGAGAAAACACGGCTTTCACGGGCTTTTATTGAAGTAAAAGACAAAAGACGAAGTCGAAAGATCAAAAGTGGAAAAAGAACAAAAGTCCAAGACCAATTCTGAAGATTTATCGAAGAAAAAGTCCAAAGACGAAAGTTTAATAAAGTCGAAGAACTCAGGTCTAATTTATGAAGAAAATTACAAGATGAGTTCATAGAAATCCCGAGACGAAGTCTTAAAAGTCGAAGAATTTAAGAAGACTGAAAGACCGAGGACCCAGAAAGAAAGAAAGAGGAAGCCACCAACCACTCCCCTCTCCTATAAATACCACCCTCACTTGTTGTGAGAGGGTTGGTTAGTTTTAGGATTAGATTAGGAGTAGGTAGTTTCTCTCTCTAGATTTATGCTTTCTCTCTCTAGATTAATTTGTGTTTAAGCTTTTGTTATTGAATCCGTGCTTTTTAATTAAGCTTTTAATTTACCATCTTCTTCTTTTCTTGTTTGATTTGTTCTTTATCTTCATTGTTCATGATCTTGAATTTTTATGATTTTAATCAAGTGGGTTTTGATTGATTTGGTTATGTTTGTTAGTTTTGATGATTTGTTTTGATTGATTATTGTTAGTTGATGCTTGTTGGTTGTTTTGTTTTAATCTTTTGTTTGATTTTGATTCATTTGAGGATTGGTTGTCGTTACTGTATCTCCCCTGTTCTTCGGGTTCATTGTTTTTGTATCTTATCATTTCCCAGAACTTCCGGATCAAGAGTCCTTCATTCGGAAGTCTATAAAGTTCCGGATCAAGTGCTTCATTCGGAAGTTAAAAGTTTCGAATGAAGCAAGCTTCATCCAGAAGTTTAAAAGTTCCGAATGAAGCAAGCTTCATCCGGAAGTCAAAAGTTCCGAATGAATACTCCTTCACCCGGAAGTCCAAAAGTTCCGAATGAATACTTCTTCATCCGGAAGTCCAAAAGTTCCGATGAAGGAAGCTTCATCCGGAACATTAGAAGTTCCGGATCAAGCCCGTTCATTCGGAAGTTTTAAACTTCCGAAACAAGGTTTCTGTCTAGGTTCTTTTCTGTTTTTATTTTTAAGTTTTCTTCTTTTATTTTCAAGTTTGATTTTTCCTGTGTTTTTCTTTATTTGAATTTCTATTTTCTTTCCTTTTAATCTACCTTTTAATTTTCTCGCAATTTACTTTTCGCCAAGATTTTATCTTTCATTGTTTCTTTTTACCGTCTTTACTTTATTTTTTTTATTTTATATTTTATTTTCAAGTTTAAATTAGTTTTAGACAACGACAACTCTTTTATTGGATTCACCAAGAACAACTGAGTCGCACAATTAACTAGAGATCAATTCGATTAGACACCGAGAAACGAACTTTTCAACTAGTAAAAATCTAGTATTAACCTTGCTTCAATCTTCCATGCATCACCGAGACTTTTAAGGAAGGTGGTAATGATATCAGCATCATTATACACTGTTCCCATAAAGGACAATTTGCTTGTGATGTCAAGAAGTGTGCTTCTCACCCCACTTAGCTTTTCATTGAGAAGGGCTTTGAACACAACATACTCATGCAAGAGTTGCTTCTTCTTCTCTGAGGCAGTATCATACCACCATAATTGACTTGAAGGGCTGCCCAAAGCTCTTGGCAGACTCAAAACCTCTATACTTGTGCTGATTGGCTGGTCCCAAAGAAAGTTTAAGAATTCTTAGAGTTTTCATGTCATTCCTTCTCTTTGCAATATCCTCAGTTGAGACAGCTCTCCCATTTGTAGGTTGTTATGTTCGATCCTCTTCAGTTGAGCCTGGAGTTGATCTTAAAGTAATAGAAGCTTGAATCTTGGCAACCTTATCGAATGTGTTTCGATATTCAATAATTTCCCATAGGGAGTAGTCATGGATTTGAAGGTACTGCTCAAAATTGAACTTCCATAGCTCAAAGTTGTCAGCGTCTAGCATGGGGATTTTTAGGTTATGGCTTGAGGAGGAGGTCAACTCTGGAGTAGACATATTGTCTAGTTTTATGGTTTCTTGGAAAATTAGGGTTTTGTGTTCTTTAGATCAGAGTTCCTCAACAAGCTCTGATAACACTTGTTGATCCCAAACTTAGATCGATTTAGCTTTGTGTAAACAAGAATGAATCAAGTTAAACACTTAGAGAAACTTTGTTGTATATGAAACAATCTAAGTATTATGCGGAATTAATACTTAGAACAAGAACACACAAACAGAATAAACCAAACTTTCACTTTGATTGATAATTGAACTTGCGTACAATGAAAGTGTAAAACATATATATGAACTAAAACCTATTGGCCTCCTTTTATAGAACAAGGAACCTTTTACAAGAGTCTACGTATCAGCTATTTTAGGTAAAGATAAACATAAGAAATACATTGTTGAACATATCTTTACTAGAAACATAAAACGTGTAGACTAAGTATCCTATCAGTGCTTGACTTCTTCTCATGAACTGTAATGACCCGAACTTGACGTCATTATTTTATCCTAACTTTGTAACGGATTTTGAATTCCTAAGTAATGGTAAGTATTGAATTGTTTGACGGCTTACGTTGAAACCGGTGATTGAGCCTTTATTTGATGCTTTGACGAATGGAATTTATCCGATAAATAATCGAGAAGACGACGAATGCCATATTTTAGCCGTGAGAGCTATTATTTCTACTTTCATTATTTTTCGACTTATGGTCGTATTTGGTTGAAAACGAGTCGAAAGCGTTTTCTTATAATTCGTTATGCATTAATTTAATTATCGGGCTCGAGATTTAATTATAATGACTCTTAGTTGGTAAAAACCGAGCCGAAGCTCTTTTGTCTTGGTTCGTACCCGTGGCGCAACACTAAACCAAACACACCTTTATTTTATTTTTATGAATTGTATAGCAAAACTTGTTGCCAAACACCCCTTTTATTCTCACTACTAGCACTACTTAAATAAAACATACACTTACCATATTTTGAGAAAAAAAATAGTTGTTAGTCTTTCTTCCTCTCTGGTTCGACACAGCAACAACAACCATCATCACTAACATCAATTTTTCTTCACCAAATCACAATTAAATCATCCAAAATTATTCAACTATCATCCCTAAACAAATCCCACCATCAATTTAACATGATTCATGTGTTTTAGAAAAATCAAAGTTTTCAAGAAATCATCAATGGTGGTGTAATCCGAATTTTATGCTTGGGATATATTAAGGGTTGATAAATATTGCTAAAATCAAGTGGGTATCATAAAAATCAAAATTTTTGATCCTCTATTGGTGTTGGATATAGCTGGGTGCAACCAAGAACCTACTAGGGTTACTTGATTTTGATCATCTTGATATTTGTAAGTTTTTGTTAGTCTTTTGCTTATTTTTTTTTATACATTGGGTCAATTATGTATGTGCATGTAGTTTGATCATGTTTAAGAATCCATAGGAATGAATATATGTAAGTGTTTTGAAGTTCTTGATGATTCTAGTTGATTGGTGTTGATGTTAGGATAGTTTAGTTGTGTTGAAATTGATTTTGGCGATGAGAATTGTTGATTTGAGGGGTTGAGAGATACCTAAATTTAGGCAGAAAGTTTTTGATTATTTCGGTAAACTGAAAGTGTTCTAAAATGATTTTCAGTTTTGGAATATGTTAGGCGTCGTCCATACGAACGTTTCGATGTATGGCATGACTCTTAGCTCTCAAAAATGAAGTTTTGGCGTCTAATTGAAAGTTGTAAAAGTTAAAAATCAGATTTTACATTATAGAATAAATTAACTGCTGTGCAGAATCTGCAGGGGCAAAATCGTCCATTTCTGGTCCGTTTCAGTGTTCGAGTAAAATTGTGAAGTTGTTTAAAATGTCATTTTACGTCTACCGCGAGGAAAGTGGTCTTGAAACTGAACATTTAGGGGTCTTCTAGCTAAGTTAAAACCTGCGTTTTTTCTAAAAATCGTCGTTTTTTGACAGATCTGATGCGAGTGGTAAATCGGCCATTTTCGGTCCGTTTCGGCCTTCGGCCGAAACACGAAAGTTGTTCAGAATGTTGTTTTACCTTTACAGCGAGGGAATCAGACCTGAAAACGAGTAGTAACGGGGTAAAAGTTACAAGTAAAATCTGAAATTTTAACGTTAAAATTGTAATTTCGCGCAGAACATGTACGGGCATTTTGGTCAATTTCTGTTGAGTTTCAGGTCTCGGTTATAGATAGAAAGTTGTCCGAAACGTCATTTTGCATCAAAATGTGTTAGTCTTTAATCATGAAAATGTCGTTCAGTGGGTCAATTAAGCGGGTCAGACCTGAAAGTCAAAGCTGTCAAGAAGGTCAAAATTGTCGAATTTTTCTAAGTATCCATTTTTATTAGATTTTTGGATATGGATTCTTAAGCATTGGTTTGTAATACATGTTAATACTTATATATACAAGTGTAAAATATCATTTTCCGTGTTATATTATTTTGAATGTGAAATTAAGTACACGCAACTATTATAGGTCGTGGTTGATTCGTCGGCATTCGTCTACTCGTCTCGAAGAACTTATTGTTTCTTACTTCTTATCAAGGTAAGTCTATAGCCTCGCTTTATACTATCTTGTAAATGATTTTTAAACCCGCGAGGGGGAATACATGCTTGTTTTATAAAAGGAACACAAGTTGTTTTCGGTATGCTGGACCCGAATATGATGATAAATGCCTAAGTACCATTGTCTTATGAAGTCCCTGAATTTCATGTGCTGTTAATTACCTTGCGAGGTAAACGCTAATACATATGGTAGATCTATTTGAGTTTGACAAACCTTATCCTAGGGTATATATCCTTGTGAGCACCTGAAAGGGATATTATGTATAAGAGGTCGCTGGTATATGACAATATTACCTTTCAGTAGGGGCGCCATAAGTGAGACGGTTTGACGTGTTGGTTAAGGTTCAGTAGCATGAGCTTAAGGCATTTATCGATATATATATATATTACTTATCTGTGTGATAAGCTTGAGATGATTAAAAATTCTTGTGTTCAAATGATGATTTGTAAAACCTATAGACTTGCTCAACCTTTGTGTTGATGATTTTTAGCATGTATTTCAGGTAATCAAGATGGATAGCAGCGGAGCATGCAATGAGGAAGTTGGTGCTTACTTGTCTAAACTTTGTTTATTTTGTTCCATCCTTTTTAAATAAATAAATGACTTTTTAAAGTCTTTGATGAATGTATTGTGATGTATCGGTAACGGTTTTTGGGACCAACGCTACTCTGATTCTATATATATAGGGATGGAAAACTTTTTAGACAAGATTTTATAATATTTTAACGTCCCTTTTGAGGTCGTTTTCTATGATTGTGTGTGATGTGCTATGAGTAGCGCCCCAAAGTGGTATTCCGATGCGTGGTAATTTGGGGGTGTTACAAATTGGTAATCAGAGCCACAAGTTATAGAGAACTAGGTCGATTTTGAAAAACCTAAACTATAACTTTTGGTATGTTCTAAAAAGTTTTAAGCACGCAACTACTCCGCATGGCTCCGGTAAGGCTATTCTTGTATTACTTTATGATTGATTGTCATTATGTGAACCTATGTGTATGTAGGAATGGTAGTATGTATATGTATGCATATACTACGGTATTTAAAGGCATTGCACGCGAAGCAATGTTCCTTGAATGATTGTCGTACATTTTATAATACGGTTTTATATTAGAATTTGGTTTCACTACCAATCACCGATATTGGTGATTATGTTATCTGAATACGAGTATGAAACTCGTTTGATACTTTGAGTATGTATATATTGTTTCGTAACCTATCGCATATCGACTTGTTTAAGTTCGATTGTTATCATCGTATCGTGATGTGCCATTTTTGGACATCTCCTTTCGAAACGTAATTTATAAATGCGATGTTTGTGTTTTCATTACTACTTATGATTTTGAAGAATCATTTATCCGATGCGAAATCTTCTATGTAATGCGACGTGTGAATTGATTTTTATATGACTGCGTTTTATTGACGAAAAGGAGGATGCCAATGTTGGACCTAAGATATATATCCTAATCAAATATATATAGTTTGGGTACAACAAAAATATGCTCGTAGTAGTCATTCGGTTGAGTGACTTAATGCCTTGTATCTAAATGAAATGGGACATTTAGATATATAGATTTTAACTCGTCCAACTAAGAGTTGTTTAAGGTTGTCTTATTTAAAAGGATTAGGACATTTGAATAAGAAACTTTTAAACTACTGGACCTTAGATTGTCGTGTTTCCTTATTCAAATGGAATGGGACGTTTGAATACGGAAATCATGATATAAGTTTATTGACACCTTGTATTTACTATGGTATTTTGATACGATATCGTGTTGAGAGGTAGTAATACTTGAATAGGTTGACTTATAATCGTTTTGTTGAAATGGATTGGGACGCCTTTTCATTTGAACAAGAAAGTTATAAGTTCCCGAACCATAAATTTATAAACTCTTGTATACATGAAAGGGGACGCCTTTTGATGTAGACAAGGAGTTATAAATGAGTGGGCCCAAGTATGTCTGGCTCGATTTGTAGATGTTTGGTGTGCGTACGTCTTCCTTCGAATCGTGTTTCGTTGATATTAATCGTTCAGTGTCGTCGTCATTATGATTATCGTCGATTATCATCTATGTACGAGTAACCCTTTGGACTTCTCTCGAGTTATGATTTATTTCGATGGACCATTTTTAATGTGTCTCGATGATAGCAAACTTTATAAGCATATTGTTAAGAACCGTTAACCATTTCGAGAATAGGCGACTTGTTTAAGTGTCACCAGGATTTATGCGTGTATTTGTGGATTGATTGAGGATCAAGTTATCAACGGCAACTTATCGTGGATGTGAAGATCTTGTAATTTTACTTACTATTATCAAATGGTTCATTTAAGGTTTACTTGATGATCAACGGTGGGAATCTGTATTTGATGTTTATGTTCGACCTTTTCTTTTTATGTACTTATGTGGTATGTGATCTAGTTAAATGATCGTAAGTTGTGAGAACTTGAGACAACATTGTCCAATGACGTCCGATCATGGATAACACGTACCATGTAATATCTTTTTGATTTTCAACGGCGATGTTTATTGAGACTCTAATGTGCGTGAGCAGAATTGAGATGGTGTCTTTGTATTATCTTTTGAGTAAGGATCCGCGTGTGAGCACCCTCTGATGACGAAATGTTTTTCTTGGCAGTTCTTTTTGATGTGTGTCCATGGCTATCCGGCCAATGGATATCCTTCAATTTGAAACCTTCCTTTTGACTGGACTTACCCGAAAATCCTGTCATCTATTCTTGTCGTCGAATAAGCTTCGTGCAATTCATAAGATTTTCATGTGTCGAGCTTGAAGGAGTGATTGGTGGATAAAGATTTATTCACCCTTTTTGGTGAGATACAACTTGATGATAAGTTGTGTTTTGTAAGAAGAACCAGTGGAGATCGTGGATCAAGGTTCAAGTAGGATCGTGAGAGTTTCTTTAGAAGAAAGTTCCCTTATCTTTCCTAGTGGTACGCAATACGAGCATGAGGTGAGTCGAGCGGCGGGACGTCACTCCCTTAAGGAGGTGAGAATGTAATGACCCGAACTTGACGTCATTATTTTATCCTAACTTTGTAACGGATTTTGAATTCCTAAGTAATGGTAAGTATTGGATTGTTTGACGGCTTACGTCGAAACCGGTGATTGAGCCTTTATTTGATGCTTTGACGAATGGAATTTATCCGATAAATAATCGAGAAGACGACGAATGCCATATTTTAGCCGTGAGAGCTATTATTTCTACTTTCATTATTTTTCGACTTATGGTCGTATTTGGTTGAAAACGAGTCGAAAGCGTTTTCTTATAATTCGTTATGCATTAATTTAATTATCGGGCTCGAGATTTAATTATAATGACTCTTAGTTAGTAAAAACCGAGCCGAAGCTCTTTTGTCTTGGTTCGTACCCGTGGCGCAACACTAAACCAAACACACCTTTATTTTATTTTTATGAATTGTCTAGCAAAACTTGTTGCCAAACACCCCTTTTATTCTCACTATTAGCACTACTTAAATAAAACATACACTTACCATATTTTGAGAAAAAAAAATAGCTGTTAGTCTTTCTTCCTCTCTGGTTCGACACAGCAACAACAACCATCATCACTAACATCAATTTTTCTTCACCAAATCACAATTAAATCATCCAAAATCATTCAACTATCATCCCTAAACAAATCCCACCATCAATTTAACATGATTCATGTGTTTTAGAAAAATCAAAGTTTTCAAGAAATCATCAATGGTGGTGTAATCCGAATTTTATGCTTGGGATATATTAAGGGTTGATAAATATTGCTAAAATCAAGTGGGTATCATAAAAATCAAAATTTTTGATCCTCTATTGGTGTTGGATATAGCCGGGTGCAACCAAGAACCTACTAGGGTTACTTGATTTTGATCATCTTGATATTTGTAAGTTTTTGTTAGTCTTTTGCTTATTTTTTTTTTATACATTGGGTCAATTATGTATGTGCATGTAGTTTGATCATGTTTAAGAATCCATAGGAATGAATATATGTTAGTGTTTTGAAGTCTTGATGATTCTAGTTGATTGGTGTTGATGTTAGGATAGTTTGGTTGTGTTGAAATTGATTTTGGCGATGAGAATTGTTGATTTGAGGGGTTGAGAGATACCTAAATTTGGGCAGAAAGTTTTTGATTATTTCGCTAAACTGAAAGTGTTCTAAAATGATTTTCAGTTTTGGAATATGTTAGGCGTCGTCCATACGAACGTTTCGATGTATGGAACGACTCTTAGCTCTCAAAAATGAAGTTTTGGCGTCTAATTGAAAGTTGTAAAAGTTAAAAATCAGATTTTACATTATAGAATAAATTAACTGCTGTGCAGAATCTGCAGGGGCAAAATCGTCCATTTCTGGTCCGTTTCAGTGTTCGAGTAAAACTGTGAAGTTGTTTAAAATGTCATTTTACGTCTACCGCGAGGAAAGTGGTCTTGAAACTGAACATTTAGGGGTCTTCTAGCTAATTTAAAACCTGCTTTTTTTCTAAAAATCGTCGTTTTTTGACAGATCTGATGCGAGTGGTAAATCGGCCATTTTCGGTCCGTTTCGGCCTTCGGCCGAAACACGAAAGTTGTTCAGAATATTGTTTTACCTTTACTCCCAGGGAATCAGACCTGAAAACGAGTAGTAACGGGGTAAAAGTTACAAGTAAAATCTGAAATTTTAACGTTAAAATTGTAATTTCGCGCAGAACATGTAGGGGCATTTTGGTCAATTTCTGTTGAGTTTCAGGACTCGGTTATAGATAGAAAGTTGTCCGAAACGTCATTTAGCATCAAAATGTGTTAGTCTTTAATCATGAAAATGTCGTTCAGTGGGTCAATTAAGCGGGTCAGACCTGAAAGTCAAAGCTGTCAAGAAGGTTAAAATTGTCGAATTTTTCTAAGTATCCATTTTTATTAGATTTTTGGATATGGATTCTTAAGCATTGGTTTGTAATACATGCTAATACTTATATATACAAGTGTAAAATATCATTTTCCGTGTTATATTATTTTGAATGTGAAATTAAGTACACGCAACTATTATAGGTCGTGGTTGATTCGTCGGCATTCGTCTACTCGTCTCGAAGAACTTATTGTTTCTTACTTCTTATCAAGGTAAGTATATATGCCTCGCTTTATACTATCTTGTAAATGATTTTTAAACCCGCGAGGGGGAATACATGCTTGTTTTTATAAAAGGAACACAAGTTGTTTTCGGTATGCTGGACCCGAATATGATGATAAATGCCTAAGTACCATTGTCTTATGAAGTCCCTGAATTTCATGTGCTGTTAATTACCTTGCGAGGTAAACGCTAATACATATGGTAGATCTATTTGAGTTTGACAAACCTTATCCTATGGTATGTATCCTTGTGAGCACCTGAAAGGGATATTATGTATAAGAGGTCGCTGGTATATGACAATATTACCTTTCAGTAGGGGCGCCGTAAGTGAGACGGTTTGACGTGTTGGTTAAGGTTCAGTAGCATGAGCTTAAGGCATTTATCAATATATATATATTACTTATCTTTGTGATAAGCTTGAGATGATTAAAAATTCTTGTGTTCAAATGATGATTTGTAAAACCTATAGACTTGCTCAACCTTTGTGTTGGTGATTTTTAGCATATATTTCAGGTAATCAAGATGGATAGCAGCGGAGCATGCAATGAGGAAGTTGGTGCTTACTTGTCTAAACTTTGTTTATTTTTTTCCATCCTTTTTAAATAAATAAATGACTTTTTAAAGTCTTTGATGAATGTATTGTGATGTATCGGTAACGGTTTTTGGTACCAACGCTACTCTGATTTTATATATATAGGGATGGAAAACTTTTTAGACAAGATTTTATAATATTTTAACGTCCCTTTTGAGGTTGTTTTCTATGATTGTGTGTGATGTGCTATGAGTAGCGCCCCAAAGTGGTATTCCGATGCGTGGTAATTTGGGGGTGTTACATGAACGCTTGACTTCTTCTTGTCAATGCTTGATCTGACAACGCTTGATTTCTTCCTATCAACGTCCAATTTCCTCTTGTCAGCGTCTAAGTATCTTGGCTTCATTTTATTCCCAACAGGCACCAAAATCACGTAGCACAAGTATTTTTTTTACAGTTTGAACAAGGAAAATAACAAACCTAAGGAATGTACATCCACACTCCCGAATGTAAGAGCTTATGTGTCTAGCAAAACAAGACACAAGCTTCCAACAACACTGAGGAACAAAGTAAGTAGTTACATATTATATACAAAAATGGAAAACAAGCTGATTTCTTCCAATCTTGTACCCCACCCCTTGAATGTTCCCAAACCACAAGTCTCACTTCACCTTGATAATTATCTTATCAGGGTGATATGATCAGCTTATGATCAAAAAAATTCAAGTGTTTGAACAAAAGCTTAGAAAAATCAGACTTTAGGAAAACTTTTGAAACAAACTTGCATAAACTTAAATCCAAACTTTTGAAACCTTATAATCACAAACTTCAAAAATTTAAACAATAACAAGTAAAGTAAATTGGATCTTGGATTTCGTCAATAGTTTTTAAACTTTTACATTCATAGAACAAAGATTTACAAAAACTTGGCCAAAGGAAAAACCAAGAACAAGTATGAAAGTGAAGCCCTAAGGCCTTTATATAGGCTTACAAGTAATCTAGAAAGCTGATAAAATACTAGAAACCCTAGTTGATGAAGTTCCATATTTTCCCTTGTCAAATTTTTTAACTTTAAGCCATGTGAAGATTTCTTGGACGTATGTTGATGCTAGTGGTTAAAAAATGATCTTCATCGTCCAATGTGAGCTTAGGACTGAAGGTAAGTTGTGGGTCGTAGATTCCGTGGCATGTTTGTCTTCTTCCCAAAAAGTAGTAACAGGGTAGGCTTCATGTGACAAAGTGAGAGGTGGCAACAAGTTTATGGGTGGGGTTTTGATTAAGGGATGGTTAATTGTAAATCTGGAGTTAATCACACAAAATCACTTTGATTTACATGAGTTAAGAAATTAGGGTTTATATGTGAATGGTGTCATGTTTAATCCAGATTTGGGTTTAAAAATGTGTTTAGGTGCCAAGGTTAATTAATATTAAACCTGGTATTAGTGGTTTGGTGAGGTTGCAGAATGGTGGGCTGTGATTGGCTGTTTGAGATAGTGGGGTGAGGTGTCACACTTGGAGTGGTCTAGGTATCTTTGTTGGTCGGCCAAGTTTAACCCCTCCCTTTTCTTCTTTGTTTCATTCGATGTTTAAACATGCAAAGCTGAATTTCCTTTGTAAATGAATTTTCATTTTCACACTTTGGCCACAAAAACTTTCCAAAGGGTTTATAAAGGACTTGTTTTGTAATTCATGATATTTGAAAGACCAAAATTAAAATGTCTTCATTCTTCAAGGTCTTCACTTGTATCTTTGACTTTGTGGAGGAGTAAAAATGACAAGTCTTCAATTTAGAGGGACCAATCTTGCCAATTCTTCAAAGTTGAGGGTCCTTTTGTAAATTTGACAAACTTTAGGGACCAAACTTGTAATTATGAATAAACAAGGGTATAAAGTGTCAGTTCTTCAATAATAAAGGACCATTCTTGTATAATATTCAATTCTTCAAGGACTTTTCTTGGAAAATCAACTTTAGGGCCCGGTTCATTGTGCGGCTTCTTTTCCCGTGTTAATTTTTTAATGATTCTTTTGATCTTTTATCATTTTCTCGACATCCGTACATAAAATACACATTGAGGAAACACAAGCATATATATGGCACCTTTTATGATATTTTAACCATTTTAAGCCCGTTTTGGACATGAGACTATGTATAAAAGTAGTCTCATCACTCCCCCATACTAAACCATTGCCGTGCCCTCACTCAATGCTAGAATAAAGTATCTTAGCACCTCCAAAATTCATTTTTATGGAATTTTATTGAAACTTAGACTTTCTACACTACTACTACTTGCGTTTTAGACATAATGTAGGATTTTCATCGCAAAATGGGACGTTTAGGTTCATAGAATAACAACACGTGAATGCTTCGTTAGAAATAATTTCGTCGTCCTCGATTTTCGCCCAATTCCATGCCAAGCGTGTAATGAGATCATTGTCATTATAAGTTAGTAATGCTCACACTAATCATATGCCCTAATCACGTACGTAGACTCCCTTAATCCTAAATGGTATCTCTTATATTTTATTTTTGTCTTGAATGATCATGATGATAAATTTTTTTACTTATGCGATGATAGAGATTAAGGTGCAAAAATAGAGTCATAACGGTGTAACCAAGACCATCGAATTAATAACCTCCCCTAATAGATGTCAAAAATCAAGTCAACAAGAAGGATCGATAAACACGGTTTTATGACGGTTTTGAACATGAGACTTATTACCAAGAATTTTATACGCCACCTAACGGATGGGCCTTATTATCATAGGTTTACCTCCATCTTTTATTCAACTCCGCCATGGAGCTTTTATTATGACTTCGGTCTTGCCTTGACTTTTATTTAACCTCGCCATGAGGTGTTTATTATGACCAAAGACGTATATCCTCACGCTAAAGCGAATTTTGCATCTTTAAAGCTTCAAAGTTTAAGGCTTGTTCACTTTCAATTTTGCATAGATTTTTCAGCCTTGTGAGCTTGAAATTTTTGCTTGATTTAGGTGAGTGAGCACTTAAAATTACTATTGGGTGAAGCTTTCGATTATTCGGGGTGCCAGTACTTCAAAAGCGTGACGCTGGCGATACCTTAATGTTTTCCCAATTTAATTACATTGAAGCTACTAGAAAAACTAGAAACAAACAATCAAGACTAAACCGCTAGGCCAATACTTATTAGCAAAATATATATACAAGCGAAGGGAGAATAAGCAAACAATTAGAACACATGAGTTTTTGAAAGAATACGAGTACTCTACGTTTAGCATAGTAACTTATAATTAACTCTATCATTTCTCGTCCTCATTTAAGAGACTTAGCCTAATATTAGTTAAGGAATCGAATCTAAGTGATCAACACACACGGTCGAGTCAAAAATTACTCTTATTCTCGTCATCAGGAAATCTATATTCGTGTCTTTAATCACTTATGAAAACATGAGAAAAAATTTAAAATTTTGCCATTTTTAGCCTTGTTTTGCAACAAAACGATAAACAAAAATATAAACTTTGGAAGCATGAAGGTTTGGCAAGGCAAGTATCTATTCACCCCCCATACTAAAGTTAAACATTGTCCTCAATGTTTCGAGTCTAAGGTTAAGATACCCCCATACTAGAGACGAAGTCGAATGCCTAATCTAGCATGGAAAGGGTAAACATTAAATCTATAGCCGTTTATGAAGTGTGCTAAAAGAACTAAGTTAGAACAATCAAGGATATATCATATGGATATCGAGAAATTCTTCCAAGAAAACGATCGAGTGCTCACGTAAAACGAACACGAGAGGCTCCAATCGCGAAGATGATGATCTAAAAACCACAATTCACAAACAACCACGGAACAAAGGTTGGAAGGGCATAAATCCCCTCACATAAGTTACATTAGAAAGCGATAATATGTACATGGATAAGCATGGGAACTCTCCCACGAGGCACCTCGTTTTTTTATTACCGAGTCATGAGCTCGACTCGATCCCCTCAATACTAATTATCATTGGGGAAGGTGACTTGGTCGAGGTCGTCCAAAGAAAGGACTTCCCCACCAAAGTAGTGCTTCAACCTATGACCATTCACCTTAAAGTTAGGACCATCATTTTGATCTAGCTCGATGGTCCCATAAGGAAACACTTGGGTAATGGTGAATGGCCCGGACAAACGGGATTTCAACTTGCCGGAAAATATTTTCAATCTTGAGTTAAAAAGCAACACTTGATCCCTAATGTTAAAAACCCGGTTTTTAATTTTTGAATCATGGAACTTTTTAGTTTTCTTTTTGTAAATCAATGAATTTTTCATAAGCAATGTCTCTCAATTCATCTAATTCATTCAATTACATTTTTTGGTGTTTTCCGGCGGTCTCAATGTCATCATTACAATGCTTTAGGGCCCAATAAGCCTTGTGTTCGAGTTCAATAGGAAAGTGACAATTCTTCCCATACACAAGCTTGTAAGGAGTGCACCCAATGGGCGTCTTATGAGCGGTACGAAAGGCCCATAGAGCATTGTCTAACTTTTTCGACCAAGATTGTCGGTTTTCCCCTATCGACCTCTCCAAAATTCTCTTCAAAGCTCGGTTTGAAACCTCGACTTGCCCACTCGTTTGTGGGTGATAAGCCGTAGAAAGCCGATGTGTAACCCCATATTTCTTTAGAACCCTTTCAAATTGGTCATTACAAAAATGGGTTCCACGATCGCTTATGATAGCACGAGGGGTTCCAAACCGACAAAATAGTTGCTTCAAAAACTTGACTACCATACGAGCATCGTTCGTGGGTAAAGCCTTAGCTTCCACCCACTTGGATAGGTAGTCAACGACGACAAGGATGTACTTATTACCACAAGATGATGGGAACGACCACATAAAATCAATGCCCCACACGTCAAAGATATCACACACTTGGATGATATTTTGTGGCATTTCATCGTTTTGTGAGGCTTTTCCTTGACGTTGGCATGAGTCACACGACTTGACAAGTGCGTGCGCATCTCGGTAAATAGTAGGCCAAAAGAAACTGGCATTAAAGACCTTCTTCGCCGTGATATTAGCACCATGGTGACCACCCGTCGGTCCCTCGTGACAAGCTCTAAGGATATTAGAAGCTTCGGTGCCAAAAACACAACGTCGAATAAATTGATCCGCACAAGTCCGAAATAGCAAAGGGTCGTTCCAAAAGTAGAACTAGACGTCACGAAAGAATTTCGGTTTTTGTTGAGGCGTCATACCCTTAATGATGAAGTTGCCCGCATAGTAATTTGAGATGTCCGCTAACCATGGGGTGGAAGAATCTTTCTTGAAATTCACTACACCAAGTGTCTCGAGAGGAAATGTTTCAGTGATTTCCTTGTTCTCGTACACACTTTGGTGAGGATCTTCCAAACGAGAGAGGTGATCGGCCGTAAGATTCTTGGCTCCTTTTTTGTCAAGTATTATGACATCAAATTCTTGTAGTAGGAGAATCCAACGAAGCACTCTCGGCTTAGCATCAAGCTTAGATAAGAGGTACTTGATTGCCGAATGATCTGTATACACTATGCTTTTGGTCAAGACGAGATAAGGTCGGAATTTCTCAAATGCATTCACCACGGCAAGGAATTCCTTTTTTGTTGTGGTATACATAAGTTGAGCCTCGGTCATCTTCTTGCTAGCATAGTGGATAGGCAAGAAGTGCTTATCATGATGTTTCCCCAAAACGGCCCCAATAGCATAATCACTTGCATCACATATAAGCTCAAAGGGGAGGTTCAAACTGGGAGAAACAAGAATGGGAGCTTTGGTTAGTTTCCTTTTTAGGATTTCAAAGGCTCGTACACAATCTTCGTTAAAGACAAAAGGAGCATCTTTTCGAGAAGGTGTGTAATGGGTCGAGATATCTTTGAAAAATCCTTGATGAATCGACAATAAAATCCCGCGTGGCCTAGGAAACTCCTAACTCCCTTAACGGTTTTGCGATGAGGTAATTTGGCGATGACGTCTATCTTAGCTTTGTCTACCTCAATCCTTACTTTCGAGACCTTGTGCCCTAAGACGATTCCTTCTTTAACCATAAAATGACATTTTTCCCAATTGAGCACAAGGTTGGTTTCCTCACAACGTTTCAACATTTGTTTCAAATTTCCCAAACACGAAGTGAACGAACTACCAAACACAGAAAAGTCATCCATAAATACTTCCATCGTCTTCTCAATCATGTCATGAAAAATAGCCATCATACATCGTTGAAAAGTTCCCGGTGCATTACAAAGTCCGAATGGCATTCTAATATAGGCAAACATTCCATATGGACACGTAAACGTAGTTCTTTATTGATCACGAGGATCGATGGGAATTTGGAAGTAACCGGAAAAACCATCTAAGAAGCAATAGAAATCATTTCCCGCAAGACGCTCCAACATTTGATCCATGAAGGGCAAGGGAAAATGGTCTTTACGAGTGGCGTCATTTAACTTACGATAGTCAATACACACCCTCGAACCGGTCACAAGTCGAGTTGGAATTAACTCATTGTCATTGTTTGGCACAACGGTCATTCCTCCCTTTTGAGGGACACAATGAATGGGGCTCACCCAAGGGCTATCAGAATTAGGGTAAATCATTCCCGCGTGAAGGAGTTTAAGGACCTCCTTTTGATGACGTCGTGAATTTTGGACTTCACCCTTCTTTGACCTTGGATTGCGGGCTTGTAGTCTTCTTCCATTAAATTTTTGTGGGTACAAATTTTGGGTCAATACCCTTAATGTCGGATAATTTCCACGCAATTGCCCCTTTGTGAGCCTTCAAGACATTGATAAGTGCGGTTTTTTCATCATCCAAAAGATCCTTTGCAATAATAACCGGCAACTTATCGTCTCCTTCAAAGAATACGTATTCAAGATGAGGAGGAAGATCTTTCAACTCGAGGATTGGTGGTTCCTCGATTGAAGATTTGGGTTCGATACTAATAACCTCCACCGGCGGAGGAAATGGGAAATCGTTAAGAAAATCCTTGATAATCGAAAAGTACTCATCATCGTCAAGGTCTTCGTTAGAAGTTCGAGGTACATCAAAATCTTCCAAAGTAAAACCACCTCCTTCAAATGGAGTGAAAGATGGTGTCGAATTATCAAGAATTGGATTGAGCATAGTGGGATTGCCACTATTTGCTTCATCGACAAAACCTAAAATCTCTTGTGAAAATTCCTCACAAACGACATCGATTAAATCAATATGGTTTAAAGTCGCGATAGAATAAACATGAGAAAGTTGAGAGTTTTGAGTCGCGTTTATAACAAGTTCCTCGTCGTTGAAGCGTAAGGTGATTTTCCTTGCATGCACATCAATGAGAGCTCTCGACGTATCTAAAAATAAATGACCTAAAATAGGAGGAACTTGAGGATCCGTGGGAATATCGGATACGATAAAGTCTACTGGATAATAGAACTTTCTCACTTTCACAAAAAAGTCTTCGGCCAACCCACATGCGGGAATCGTAGAATGATCGGTCATTTCTATAGACATTCTTGAAGGAGTAAGATTAGGAAGATTGAGAGACTTGAATATGTCAAGAGGCATCAAATTAATACTAGCACCAAGATCGGCCAAGACATAGCATTCTTCCATATCTTGAATACCAACCGGAATTAAAAATTTACCGGGGTCACCGACTTTTTGAGTTATGCGGTTAAGATAAACTGATGAACAACTAGACAATTTTTGCAATCTCTCCTTGTTGTTTAACATACTCTTAAAGTTGGCGGCAAATCGAGGCATCATGATTAAAGCGTTGGCAAAACTTATGTTAAAATGCAAATCACGAAACATCTTAATAAAAAGCTCAAATTGGTAATTGTCTCGTTCTTGAAATTTTTCCTTACGAAGTCTCGATGGGTAAGGTAAGGGTGGTGTTGGGTGAGGCATAGGCATAGCCTTTGGAATCTCGGGTTCCAATGTTGGTAAAGGGTCAACCGTAGATGTGGTTTGAGCGGTACTTTGTGGGATTGTAATGTGCTCCTTTTCGACCACCACCTCGGGTTCTTCCTCAATTTCCTCCACCGTAGGAGTAATTAGGTGAGGAGTCGGTTCCTTAAAGGTCTTACCACTTCGTGTGGTAATAACTTTCATCTCTCCCTTCGGGTTTGACACGGTGTTACTAGGAAGACCACCCGAAGTAGAGGCTCTACTCATCATGATAGCATCTAAAAGTCTATTTTCCGTCTTTTGACGTTCTTGCCTATCTTGCTCTTTGTCGGCCTTTTCATTTTGCTCCCACCTAAGTAAGGTTTGTTCAATCTTATGTTGACGTTGTTCCAATTTTTGTTGGTTTTGTTGGAGCCTAACCACATTTCCTTCCATTTTGTTACTATGAGTTTCGAACTTAGTCCTTAGGTTAATCACATCATTAGCCATGTTTGTATACCTATCATCATTAGCCTTAAAATAGTTCAAAATTTCACTTTTAATGTCTTTGGAAAATGTATTTGAAAGCCCTTGATTGACATTTTGGAAATCATGATTTTGGTTTTGATTTTGCAATTGACTACTAGTCCCTTGATTCCCATTGTTGTAATTGTTACCCTTGTAATTGTTCTTTTGATTTTCTTTGGTAACCAACTTGATTGTTGTGATAATTGTTAGCATTTTGATTTGGTGGAAAACCCGGTGGAGTCATTTGATTAGTGCGTGTAACTTGACCGTTTTGGTAATAAGTTCCCGTGGCCGCGTAGGCACTCGAAGTGTTACCACCGGCGGTAATGCACTCGGAGAAATCATGACCTCCACCACAATACACACAAGAAACCTCAACCGCTTTAGCCGTAGCGGGAGTGGGTTGTTTACCAACTTTAAACTCAATAAATAGTTCCTTAAGCTTATCAAATATCTTGTTCTCCAAATTGGCCTCTATTTGGCAAGCATCGATGGTATGTGACAATGAAGGCGAAGACGAAGCCTTTTTTAACACTCGCTGTGCTACGAGGGCTATAAACCTTGGACCTATTTTCAATGATCAACAATGCTTCCTCAACCGTTTTACACAAAAAATTACCACCCGCGGCGGCATTGAGATAGTCTCGTTCATGATCGTTCAATCCAGTGTAAAACGTGTCGATTTGATGTAAGTCAGAAAAACCGTGATGAGGACATTCATGCAACATTTCCTTAAACCTATTCCAATCCGTTGAAAAAATCTCATTATACTCTTGTGAAAACTTTGAAATCTCGTTTTTCAAATGCGTAGTCTTAGAGGGCGGGTAAAATTGGTTCACGAACTTAGAAACGAGATCCTTCTACGTCAATATAGAATTGGGTGGCTTTTTCTATAAACAAATTTTAGCGGGCCCCGCTAAGGGATACGGAAAAAGCATCATCTTAATTGAGTCATTCGAGACGTCCTTAAACTTGCAAGTTGTCGTAAGATGATTGAATTGGCGAATGTGGTTATTAGGGTTGTCATTTTCGTCACCATGAAACTTGTTGTTTTGGATCATGGACAAAAAACCCGTCTTAACCTCAAAATTCTCCGCAAGGATAGCGGGAATCACAATCGCTTCTCCATAACCCTCGGTGGGTGCTTGAAGAAACTCCAGCACAGTACGATTAGTCATGGGAGCTTCTTGTTCTACGATGGGTTCGTCAATAGGAGATCCTTCACTAGAAGGCGTTGGTGTTCCTTCCTTTCGGTTTCTATGTTTACGTGCACGTCTTGCTTGGTTACGTGTTTTCATAAACGTCACGTACAACGTGGGGATGAGCAAAGAAGGTTCTTTTGGGTGTTTTTACTTTTTCCAAAAAAAATTTGTGCTTTTGATTGTTTTTAACTTTTTTGGTTTCTTCTTGTGAATTACATAGACACAAATCTACAAATCTCCCCTCGAATCGATTTCTCGATTAAAGGAGCCTCAAGGAATGAAAACGATCACGTTGAGTGAACGCCTTCGATGACTTTAGAACGTTGGTAGAACACCAAAACGTTCAAGAGGGTTTAATCTTTGAAACCAAGCAAATATATATGATACGTAGATAATACTTTGGTCGGCAAACCCTCGATTAGCCCATTTTCTCTTAACACACACAAGCAAGCGGGGGAAACGAGGCGGCGCGAAGCACTTAAGAGCCTTTTCCCCTTAGGTAGTTAAATACAACCGCCTTATACCCACCTTATAGTTTGTTAATTAAAATCAAGATTCTCGAAAGTAATTATCAGTTTCGCCTTTTTGTTTTGCTTTAGATTCGAATACAATATTGAGTGATGAAATCCTAATTAAGGTTGCGTTTTCACGCTTTTGGAGTATTGTGAATTTATTATGATATGTAATACAATATAGTAATATTTCTTCACAAAAAAAATGAAAACCGATAATACGTATGATTAGAGTGCTAATCACACAAATACTTATTATGGATAATATCAAAAACAAAATTGTTCAAACTTAACACAACACGCCTCCCCGGCAGCGGCGTCAAAATGATAGTTGTAATTTCACACTCGTTTAGGAAAACGAGGTAAAAGCGATAAGTACTAAACAAATGGTTTAGGAAAACCAAGTGCTTATGACCCTTTTGTGAGTTCGTTCTCAAGGAGGCTTGGTGTGTGTGTTAAACTTTATTAAGTTTGAGATTAATATTGAGAAAAGAGAATGGGAAAGAAAATGATGACGATTACGACTAAAAATTAAACTACGACGAATGGTAAAATGTAAAAACATGACGAAATTTAAAAATTACTCTAAAAATTCCTAGAAAATCACAATAAATCCCTAAATATACAAAAAGAGTTTACCAAAAATCAAAACTTTTTCAAACCTTTTATTTAATTAATAATTAATTTTTTAATGCTAATTAAAGCCCTAAAAATCAATTTAATTAATAAAAAACCCAAAATAAGTTTTTTCAATTTGTAAACCTCCAAAATAACTTAATTAAACTAAAAAGTATTTTTCCAAAATTCAAAACTAATTAAAACTATTTAAAATGATTAAAAATTAAAATTAAATAATAAAATAATATTAAAAATTCAAAATTTATAAAAATTTCTAAAAACTTGCAAAGTAACTTATTTTAATTTAATAAAACCATAAATGAAAGTGAAATGACCTAAATACCCCTAATAGGCCTCCAAATAGGCAAAAATAGTAAACAACCCCCTAAATGGGCTTTTTAGGCCCAATAAGAAAAATATTCACCAAATAAGCCCAAAATTTCCCGATAAGCTTAAATTTTGATTTTACACAAAAAAACTCTAAAGGCCCAAAAGCTGAAAGAGTGCTTATCATAGCTTAATAGAATTCAGCTTATTCTTAATGGGCTTTTTGGCCCATTAAGCCATAAGCTAATGCCATAAGCTGAAAACTGACACACATCCTTCTTTTGAGCTTATAAAGCAGTTTGTAAAAAGAAACAATGAAAAAGCTCAAGAAATAAGCCTGAAATAAGCCAAGACTTTCTACAAAAAACGACAACATAGTCGTTTTCGAGTTCTAGACCACTTCAAGAGCTGATTCAAGTTTTAAAAGGTTTTAAATGACCAAATTAAGCTTAATCAACAAAAAGATTTCAAATAAGCACACTCAATAAGCTGGAATAATCAATAAGTTGTTTAGAAAAACAAAAGTCAATTCGTTTTCTAGTCAAACCTAAAAGTCAAAGGCCAAAAATCTCCAGATCAAGTAAATGGGTCAAATAAGGAAGTCTGATTACAAATTCAAAGTTGTTGCACATTTGAATAAGCTGAAATGGCTTAATGATAAGCTGTTTGAAAATTATAACTAGCAGTGGCTAGCAGCAGTGGGAAAGGAGTACCCACTGCTTGATATGAATTTCTTGTTTTTAGTGAGATTTACTTGGTGTTATTAGACAAACAAGGCACCCCTACAACCAGTGAGTTGTAGGGATTCACAATCAAGCAAACGAACACAAATCCAACAGGCCAAATGATACAGTTTAATCAATTAGCATACAAACATGGAAATAAGCAATAACTGATGAAATGATGAACACAAAAGCCTTTCACCAAAAGCATACAACAGCTCAAATAAACATAGTTGAACACAAATAAACTTGTTTCATGCAAAAGCTTCAAGATTAGAACTGGTTTCAATCTTATTTGAGTTACTAATGTAAAATGATGAACACAAATCCTTTTACTGATGCACTTGACCAACTAATGAACTTCAAATGACAAGAGAAAGTTATGTAGTTGTACAAATTTAATTTTATCACTTCTTAATCTTAGTCCTAACCCATAGTACACAAATGGCCAGATTTGAGTTCATAAACACCTAAAACAACTTTGTTTATGGAAAATATTCAGATTAGTGTTTAAGTGCACAAGTTAAGCAGTTTTGTACTCTAAACCAACCCAATAACAAATACAAAAACAAACAAAGTCCTAACACCTACTCCATTTCAACAAAACTTGAACCAATATGCAATCCCAAACACTACTTTAAATTTTTGAATCAAATTTTTTTAACAACGCAAAAACCTTTTTCAGGTTTGACCAAGCTTAATCAAACATCATATCAACAATATCAAGCACTTAGAACAATATTCATGCATCAAATAACACCAAACAACAACAGGCACCAAAATAACTTATCACAAGTATTTTTTTGACAGTTTGAACAAGGAAAGTAACAAACCTAAGGAATGCACATCCACACTCCCGAATGTAAGAGCTTATGTGTCTAGCAAAACAAGACACAAGCTTCCAACAACACTGCTAAGAGGAACAAAGTAAGTAGTAACAGATTATATAAAAAAATGGAAAACAAGTTGATTTCTTCCAATCTTGTACCCCACCCCTTGAATGTTCCCAAACCACAAGTCTTACTTCACCTTGGTAATTATCTTATCAAGGTGATATGATCAGCATATGATCCAAAAAATTCAAGTGTTTGAACAAAAGCTTGGAAAAATCAGATTTTAGGAAAAAATTTGAAACAAACTTGCATAAACATAAATCCAAACTTTTGAAACCTTAGAATCACAAACTTCAAACATGTAAACAATAACAAGTAAAGTAAATTGGATCTTGGATTTCGTCAATAGTTTTCAAACTTTTACATTCATAGAACACAGATTTACAGAAACTTGACCAAAGGAAAAACCAAGAATAAGTATGAAAGTGAAACCCTAAGTCCATTATATAGGCTTACAAGTAATCTAGAAAGTTGATAAAATACTAGAAACCCTAGTTGATGATTTCTTGGATGTATGTTGATGACAGTGGTTAAACAATGATCTTGATCGTCCAATGTGAACTTAGGATTGAAGCTAAGCTGTGGGTCGTAGATTCCTTGGCATGTTTGTCTTCTTCCCAAAAAGTAGTAGCAGGGGAGGCTTCATGTGACAAAGTGAGTGAGGTGGAAACAAGTTTATGGGTGGGGTTTTGATTAAGGGATGGTTAATTGTAAATCTGGAGTTAATCACACAAAATCCCCTTGATTTACACGAGTTAAGAAAATAGGGTTTATGTGTGAATAGTGTCACGTTTAATCCAGATTTGGGGTTAAAATTGTGTTTAGGCGCCAAGGTTAATTAATATTAAACCTGGTATTAGTGGTTTGGTGAGGTGGTAGAAGGTTGGGCTGTGATTGGCTGTTGGAGATAGTGGGGTGAGGTGTCACACTAGGAGTGGTCTAGGTATCTTTTTTGGTCGGCCAAGTTTAACCCCTCCCTTTTCTTCTTTGTTTCGTAATTCATGATATAAAGGACTTGTTTTGTAATTCATGATATTTGAAAGACCAAACTTGATATGTCTTCATTCTTCAAGGTCTTCACTTGTATCTTTGACTTTCTGGAGGACTAAAAATGACAAGACTTCCATTTTGAGGAACAATCTTGCCAATTCTTCAAAGTTGAGGGTCCTTTTTGTAAATTTGACAAACTTTAGGGACCAAACTTGTAATTATGAATAAACAAGGGTATAAAGTATCAATTCTTAAATAATGAAGGACCCTTCTTGTATAATCTTTTATTCTTCAAGGACTTTTCTTGGAAAATAAACTTTAGGGCCCGGTTTATTGTGTGGCTTCTTTTCCCGTGTTCGTTTTTGATTGATTCTTGTGATCTTTTGTCATTCTCTCTATATTCGTACCTAAAATACACATTGAGCAAACACAAGCATATATATGGCACTTTTTATGATATTTTAACCATTTTAAGCCCGTTTTGGACGATGAGACTATGTATAAAAGCAGTCTCATCATAGAGTAAGAAACCTTAGAAACCTTAGAATACTCTATAAAGATAAGTATATCACACACGTATCTTATCAATATTCTAAACTATTAAGTATACCACATAATATATACTCTAAATATAACTATGACATATCTTTTACAAAGATATATTCGTCCTAATCAATATAGCAGTACTTGTACTTACACTAAAAGTACTTGCTATGTACCGCGTTAACACTAACGGTACTTGCTAACACTAACAGTACTTATACTTACACTAACAGTACTTGACACATTACAAATAATTCCCAACAATCCTCCCCTAAACAAGAATGACAACTTGTTTTCTTCTTGTTTCTCTTTGTATTGAATGTATTAAAATACATGTCTTCATTCTTCTCTTCAAACTTGGATTGAGCTTGGTAATTTTGTACTTGTATCCAACTGAATGTAGCCAAACACTTTTATGCATATCTTCTTCTGATAAGGTAACCTTCAAGTCTCATAAATATCATCTTTGTCTTCAAATTATGATCTTCTTAAGTCTTGTAAACATTCACTTTGTTCTGCATCAATAGTGTTTGTCTTCTTGAGTTAAATTTGTGAACTCTAGATCATGAACTTCCTTCTTGATTTGATGAGACAAAACCTTTCGAGTATTCTTTCTTTAATTAATACTCCTTTGCTTGCATCTTCATTCCTGAAACAAAATAGTTAACAACAAAAACCAATCTTGTTAGCCTCAATAAAATTGAGTCAAACAAGAATGTTCGGTCATAGGTTTATATTGTAATATTTATTAGAACGTTGTAATAGTTAGTTAAAATAGTCGTGACATTACGGGCTTGATGGTTAGCTTAGCAGGCCTCTTTCAAGGTACTAAGCATCTATTCAAGCCCGGACCAAAAGATATATAGTCCATTAGAGAGCCCGCATGTGGTGGACTATATAAGCACCCTCCTAGCATGTTAGGAGGGTGGAAGTTCTCATTTTCTTAATCTAATTTCACATAGTTTCTCTATCTTATCTCTACTTTCTCTCACTACTTTCTCTCTCTAGAAATCTTCATTCTTTTCAACTATTTTCTATTATCAACCATGGTGAAGTGATTAAATTAGGGAACAACAATTGGTAATGCTAATCATTCTATGTGTGCTATGAATAATGTCAAAGGCGTAGATACTAGAACTAAGAAGTAAGCTGCGATGCCTATTAGTGCTAGTAAACCCAAACGCAAAGTGAACCATTCTGGTGCAACCCCCACTAAGAAAAGTAATGCATCAGACTCCACCACTAAGAACCCTAGAAGCAAATTACGGAATTATATGAGTCTGCTAGCAAGTCTTTGAAATGGTGGTTTGCTAATCAATGTCCTCTGGGATATAAATGGATGCCTAAAGTTAGGACAGAAAATGTGACAACGAGTGTTAGTATGCCTTCAAATGTTGCTAAGGACACTAATAAATCTGAAATCACAACTAATGTGGTATCCAATTTAGCAAATTCTCCATCGTGTTCTAACTCTTTTGTAGGTGATACAAATAACTCTCTTCATACTGGACTCCGGATGCACGAAGCACATGACGGGGAATCTCAAGCTTCTAATTAACTTCGCGGAGAAGTTCCTGGGTACGGCTCGATTTGGTAATGATCAATTTTTACCGATCCTAGGATATGGAGAAATGGTTCAGGGGAATATCACGATCAAAAGGGTATACTACGTCGAAGGGCTCAATCATAATCTTTTCTCGGTTGGTCAATTCTGTGATGCAGATTTGTAAGTTGCTTTCAGAAAAAAGACATGTTTTGTTCGTGATTATGATGGGAATGATTTACTCACCGTTTCACGGGGTACCGATCGCTACACTATTTCACTTCAAGACACAACTTCTACAACTCCAATTTTCTTCATGGCTAAAGCTTCAACGACTCAGGCATGGTTATGGCATCAACGTTTATCTCATCTCACTTTTGATACCATAAACTTGGTTTCCAAGAAAGATATTGTGAGAGGCCTTCCAAGCTTGAAATTCATCAAAGATCATCTTTGTTCTTCTTGTGAGCTTTGTAAAGCTAAACGAAGTAGCTTTAAGACAAAGACTACACCAAGTTCTAAAGGATGGTTAGATCTTATTCATATAGATTTTTGTGGTCCCATGCGTGTTCATAGTATCAATGGGAAGAAATATATTATGGTAATTGTCGATGATTACTCAAGGTACATATGGACTCACTTCTTGAGGTCCAAGGATAAAACACCCGAAGTTCTCATAAACTTCCTTAAACTGGTCTTCAAGCTCAAGTAAAAGTGGTTCATACTGAAAGAGGCACAAAATTTTTTAATTCAACTCTGAGGAACTAGTTTGAAGCCGAAGGAATTGAACATGAAACATCTATTGCTCGAACACCCGAACAAAACAGCGTTGTTGAAAGACGAAACCGTACATTAGTTGAGGCTGCTCGAACATTATTATCCGCTTGAAAACTTCCACTATTCATTTGGGCCGAAGCCGTGTCAACCGCATGCTACACACGAAACCGATCCTTAATTATCCCAAGACAGGAAAAGACACCCTATCACATAATTCATGATCAAAAACCTTCACTCAAACACCTTCACGTTTTTTGCTGTACTTGTTACATTATACGAGATGGTGAAAATTTGTATAAGATGAAAGAGAAAGGTGATGCATGTATTCTAGTGGGATATGCAACTCAGTCTAAGGGATATAGAGTTTACAACAAGAGAACAAATTGATAATCGAGACTATTCATATCAGATTTGATGAATTACAAGAAATGGCACTTGAACAAAACAGTTTAAGTCCTGATCTACAACGACAAACAACTTATGTGCACAACCGCACGGAACTCGGAACTCAAGACCACAGCAATGAACCATCAAGTTCAAAGCTGGTTCAAGGAAATGTTCCAAGAGCAGATATGACAGTCAACATGACAATTTAAGAGTTGGAAATGTTATATGGACCAATGTATGATGAATATTTCACGGGGGAGAAACAAGTTGGTTCGAAGTCTTCCGCTGTCACTCATGATAAGACTGATGATACCCACATCGTCAACAAACGGATACAACTTTATCTACTTCAACACGGGTTGCTACAGATTTACCTCCTCGGAATATCACATCGACAACCGCTCCTACAACATCCACAACTACTGTCATTGCTACAGAGAACACAAATCAAGCAGACTATGCATTAAATGACAAAGACGACTTTGTAAACCCATTCGGTACACCGGTACACGAAACTGGAGAGTCTTCTACTCGCCATGTTGATCCGTCAAATATGCATACGTTCTATCAACGACATCCTTCAACACATCATTGGACCCGAGATCATCCTTTGGTTCAAGTAATTGGAAACCCTTCACTGCCCGTTCGTACAAGACGACAGCTTGAAACCGATGGCGATGTTTGTATGTTCGCACTCGCCGTGAGTTCAGCTGAACCGAAAAACATCAAAGAAGCCATGGCTGATCATGCTTGGATTGAATCGATGCAAGATGAACTTCTTCAATTTGAAAGGCTTAAAGTCTGGGAACTTGTTGACAGACCATACGATGTAATTCCATTAAATCTTCGATGGGTCTGGAAAAACAAGATGGATGAAGAAAACACAATCATCAAGAACAAAGCTAGGCTAGTGTCTAAAGGGTATGGACAGAAAGAGGGTATTGATTTTGAAGAATTGATATGTGTGAAAACACACATCTTTTCTACCATTTTATTACAATAATAACCAGACCAAAACGTGTATTTTATGTCTTTTATGTCGGAATTATGCGTGGTTTGTGTTTTTGTTGTGATTTAGGATGAAAAGGTGAAAAGTGGAGAAAACACGGGAATTCACGGGCATTTACGGACTTTTATTGAAGAAAAGGATGAAAGACGAAGTCAAGAAGTCAAGAATGCGAAAAGAACGGAAGTCCAAGACCAATTCTGAAGATTTATCGAAGAAAAAGTCAAAAGACGGAAGTTTACTTTAAGCCGAGGAACTCAAGTCTTATTTATCGTAGAATTTAAAGACGAGTCCAAAGAAATCCCGAGCCAAAAGTCATCACATTCCAAGATTAACAAAAAGATTAAGAAGGAAAGACTTAAGGGCGCAATTAAGAATAAAGGAAGGAGAGGAGGAAGCTTCCTCTAACCTTCCTCCTAATCACCTATAAATACTTCCCTTTTCATTTCATTTGCTCTTGTTGGATAGCTTGACAAACTATCTCTTCCACTTTTATTTACTTGCACCTTTAATTACTTGCACATTTAAATACATGTTTTGCACCTTATTTACCTTTTAATTTCAAGTAAGTGTTTCTTTAATTTCTTGCACCTTTACTTTATCTTGTTGATCTTATTCTTCCTTTTCTTAATCTTTGATTTACACGTTTTTATCTTGTTAAGTTGTTTAAAGATTTCATTTTTATGCTTTTGATTGTTTTAAATCTCTTATTTTCATAGCTTATTTGATTTATTTTCAAGTTTATATAGTTTTTATAAAAGTTATTTTTATATAAAAAGTCGTTTTTCTTAAAGTTTATCTTTTTCGTGTTTTAAAAGTTGTTAACTTTCAGTTTCGTAGCTTATTTTTACACGGTTTTACCTTAGGATTTAGTTTTGTGCTTATTAGAATCATATCTTATTTAGTTAGCTTATTTTTAGTTTCCTTATAAGTATTCCGATTGAACCAATCGGAAAAGGGAGTTTCATTCCGATCAGTGTGATCGGATAAGGGTTTTAACATTCCGATTGGTAGTGTATCTTGGTAATCCGATTGGGTTAAGGTAGTGGTATTCCGATCGGATAAGTGTGACAGCATTTCGATTGGAGGACCAGTACTCATTCCGATTGAGGTGTTATTTTGGGTATTCCGATCGTGGGTAAGGTGACTGCTATTCCGATCATTGATTCCGATTAACATTCCGACCAGGTCCATCCATATTCCGATCAAGGTAAGGCAAACATTCCGATCTGAAGGTGTTGGTTATTCCGATTGGGTGAGTGACAGCATTCCGATTTGGGGCCGACCATCATTCCGATCTGAGGTGAGCCTGATCGGAATATATTCCGATTGGGGTATTTTTCTTATTTTGTCTTGTTTAATTTTTATCCTATGTTTTTATACTTTGTCCATTTTTAATTCTCGTCAAGTTTTAATTTTTAGTCATTTAATTTAATTTACTTTTCAAAAAGCTTTTAAATATCGCACCTTTCTTTTTAATTAGATTTAGATTTAATTTTACGCTATTTTAATACTTGCCCTTTACTTTAACGACATTTACTTTTAAGTCTTGCACATTTAAATTAAAAACCAACCAAAAATATTCTTTTTCACCAAAATAAAACTGAGTCACATAGAGAACCTAGATCAATTCGATTAGACAGGAACAACGATACGATATTTTTCTTACTAGGCAAAAGCCTTGTATCAAATGGCGCCGCTGCCGGCTCTTTTCGTAAAGATTAACGGTTTTCTGTGAGAGACGCGTTGCTTTTTGGGATCCGTTCACTTGTGAGCGTTACTTTTCTTGCACAAAAAATTCAAAAAATCATAAAAATTAAAAATTGATAAAAAAACCATAAAAATTAAAAATCTCAAAACCCCAAAAAGATTTTATTTTTATTGTGTATATATATTGTCTTTGTGTTTGGTTTCTTTTTCTTTTGCATTTTCAGGTGTATGCGTACTAGATCTTCTAATTATCAAGAGCCCGAGACTCAAGAAGATTTAAGTATGGTAGGTGTTAACAACAACAATAATATTCCACCGCACCTTAATAATAATAACAACAATGCTCCTCCACAGCCCGATCTTCGGACCATGGAGGAACTTTGTCAACCAACAATGTTTGGACGAGGAGGACCGATTGCGCCGATGCAAATCAACGCTCCCGAGTTTTCGTTGAAGCACCACATGATTCAGCAAGTGCAAACAAACCCATTCCGTGGATTGCCTGATGATGATGCCAACAAACACCTCGACAAGTTCATTACAATCACCCAAAGCATGAAGTTGGCCGGTGCCACAATGGATGAACTTCGCCTACAACTCTTTCCACACACCCTATTACATCATGCCGAGAAATGGTTTGATCGTCTCCCGAAGAATTCTATTCACACTTGGGATGACATGACTCAACGCTTTTTGTCGCGCTACTTTCCACCATCCATGGTCACGAGCCTTCGCAATCAGATCAGCGGTTTCATGCAAGATCCCGATGAATCTCTTTTTGATGCTTGGGAGAGATATAATGTCTTGATCGATAGATGTCCAAACCACAACATGCTCCCTGTGACCCTAATTGATACTTTCTACAACGGTTTGACTTTTCGAGATCGTGATACGATTAATGCAGCCGCCGGTGGCACATTCATGAAAAAGAGACCCGAGGAGTGTAGAGAGCTAATAGAGAACATGACTACTCACCACAAAAACTGGGATTCCTCTGCTTCTTCTAGGAACAACCCGAGAGTCAATGTTTCCTCCACCTCAGCAAACCCTGATATGACCGAACTCACCCGTGTGCTGACTGAAATGAGCAGAAGTATGCAACTCTTGGCTTCAAACCAACAACAACAACAAGTTAAAGCTGTTGCTACTCCTTGTGAAACATGCGGTGGTCCTCACTCATACACCGATTGTCCTTCGACACAAGGAAATCCGGAAAATATGTATGCAGCTTACGGTAATTATTCACCAGAAAATTACCAAGCTCGACAAGGGGATAGAAATCTGCTGAGTTACCGATCCAACAACTACCTTTCACCCGGTTTTTCTCCTCAAAACCAAAACCCCGCCAACAACTACACTAGAAGCAACCAAATCCCACCTAGAGCTTCTAATCCCTATCAACCACCCACCCAACAAAACCCACCCATTAACCCCGATGTTGAAGCCACCATGAGAACTCAAGGTGAGCAAATCAAGAATCTGCAGAGCCAAATAATCAATTTGAAAGGAGATATCACGAAGCAAGGACATGAGATAAGATCCGAGGTTCGCGATAATATTCAATCCTCTTTCAGCACTCAAATGAAAGAATTAAAGAATATGTTGGCTAGTTTCTTGCCCCCTGCTCAACCTTCTACTTCAAGTTCTCTACCTTCAAACACCGTCACTAATCCACGAGCCAATGTGAGTGCTATTACTACTCGTAGTGGAGTCACCATCGTAGGACCACCAACCCCACCCCAATCATCTACACCTCCTCCACCACCATTTATCCCTACTCCTCCTACACCTAGTATTAGTGCACCATTACCGTCTCCGCCTCGTCATGACGATGTACCTAGGAAGGACCCTTCAACATCCCAACCTTTACCTACACCTGCACCTTCCCCACCTAAACCCAATATCCCTTATCCCTCTCGTTTAGGCAAGTCCAAAATGCTAACCAAGGAGGACTCCGAAGTGTCACGCTATGTGAAGATGATTTCTCAAATGAACTTCAACATTAGCTTTCTTGAAGCACTCGTCCACATGCCCAAATTTGTTAAAGCGTTTAGGGAATTTCTTAACAAGAAGGAGAAACTGATTGAACTCGCCAACACTCGATTAAACGAAAACTGCTCTGCAGTTATTCTTAAAGAACTTCCGGAAAAGCTAGGAGATCCCGGTCGTTTTGTGTTGCCTTGCGTGTTCAACAAAACTGAAGAATTTACTGCCCTTGCTGATCTCGGGGCTAGTATTAATTTGATGCCACTGAGTGTTTGGAAAACACTATCATTACCCGACCTCACTCCAACGAAGATGACTCTTGAACTTGCAAATCGCACTCTCGCTTACCCCGTTGGTATAGCCGAAGACGTGTTCATCAAAGTTGGCACATTTACTTTCCCGGTCGATTTTGTCGTAGTTGATTATGAAATGGACCCTCGTATTCCTTTAATACTTGGTCGGCCATTCTTGAGAACCGGATGAGCTTTAGTAGATGTGGCCGAAGGTGAGTTAATCTTACGAGTCGGGGATGATTCTAAAGTTTTTAAAATGGGGAAGCTTACAGGCAAATCCTTTGGAGGCCGAGAATCAGTGAATATGATTAATGTGCTCGATGACTTTACCATCTATGACAATCCTCTATTCGATTCTTCCATCGATAATCCACTCTTTCAAGATGATGTGGATGATTCTCGCTCCACTTTGGGCGCTTCTCCCATTTATGATTCTCCACCGGTCTTTGATGCTTATGATAATAATGATTCTAGCTCAGATTCGGATGATTTTGATTATACTTCTGAGTATCCCGAGCTGCCCACATATGATGATTTTGATGAGGCTGATACTCTTTCGAGCGATTCTTCACATAATGAAGATCCTCCGCCATCACTCGATCCTACTTTGGACGATTATTCATTTGAGGAAGATTTCTCTGAATTTCTCAACACTTACTTCCCTCATGAGAGTGATGCTCCTCCTTATGACTTTGAAGATTATCGTCTTGATCCTACTTTGGATTTGAAGCACATTCTTTCAAAGGAGAAGAAACCGGTCGACACCGAGATCCGTTGCCCATATGATTTGACACCTCTTTGTCCCCCTTCTGAGGACGAGGTTGTGCTTCTTTGCGGATCTTCTTCACACTCGGCTGAGCCTGAGTGCTATTTTCCCTAAAGGAAAAGGTGTTCGACCCTGGTATTGAAATTCTGCAGCCATCTCAGTATCCACCTGTTGAAATAAAAGGAAATATCTTTGGAACTTATGGAAATCTGCTTGCACCACTTCAACCTTGCTTCCACCGTGCTCCATTGCTGCTTAAGGGAACCTTGCCTACTCTTCTTTGGCTTGCCTTGTTCGCCTTAAGCCTATGCTATTTGCTCGATGAAAATTATGTCTTTGATCCTGGTGGATATGTCTTATGCTTCTTTCGTTGATGATCAAGGTCGAGTCAGGCTAATGACTCGGTTAACAAAAATCAAGCGCTTCTTGGGAGGCAACCCATGCAACTATCTTTTCGTTTCTTTATCACAAGTGTAGGGGGAGACCCTTGGGTTTGCTATTTCCTCTCCTCACTTCTTACTCAGGGATTCGAGCTTCAATGATCCACTCTTGATGATTATTGACGACCCGTGATTCCGTGTTCCATTATCCCGGTTCTATCCTAAACTCTTTTCGATTTACTATTTTATATTTTCTCAATATTAAAATAGTAATCTCTTTAGTTGTCCTTTCCTTAGCAAGATTTAAACAACGTGCACAATGTCCTAAGTGTAGGGGATTTTACTCCCACATGCTTAAACATTGAGGACAATGTTTATCTTAAGTGTAGGGGGGACTTATATCGAAGTTAAGTGGTCTTTTCCTTGTATTTGTCCTCATTTTAACCGGAAAATCAATTTTTCGACATTTTTCAAAATTTTTGATCTATTTTGGCCTATTAGTTTTTCCTTTTGCATAGTTATGTTCTTTCCTTATTAGAATAAATGTTTAAATAAGTGGTTAATTTTCAAAACGTTGTGAATCTTTTGACTCAACCCGAGTTACTCTAGCTAGTATCCTTAACGTGTTTAAGTCAAGTTTTGCTAGGCTTTTATATAGGGAGCTATAAAACGCGAAAGTCTTAACTCTCACGGGTTAAGAACAAGAACTTTTCGCAAGTTCCTATAATTGATCCTAGAGAGTCGTTTATCAAGGGAACTTTAAAACGCGATTTCTAAACTTGAAAAAGTCTAAGAATTTGCAAGATCCTATAGGCGACTCGAAAACCCAAAACTTTGATTTAATAGGCTAAGCATCCACGAGTCTCATTACTTGAGATTTTAAACTGTGGAGAACGAGAGATGATAGAGCCAATTATAAGTACGGTATTCTTTCTTGAATTTATGTGAGTTAATTATGAGCCTATTCTCCCATCGCTTGCTAATAATTTATCTGCTAATAAATAAGGTTGTACGATTTGAAAGGTTACTTAGCTTCTAGCCCCAGATCGTTTAAAAGTTGCTCGGTATGGATTAGAGTTCATAGCCAAGGCATAACTTATTGAAGCGGGACGCAAAGATTGGCGAGTCCGAAAAAGCCCTAACAAGGCATGAGGGCTATGTTTGGTTGCAAAAGATCCAAAGTGATGTGAAGAATCATTTATCGAAAATCAATATGAAGGATCGAGACACACGACGAAAAGCATATACTCCCCAAAAGTCATGGAGAAGTGTATCCGAAAAGACCCTAACAAGGTATGAGGATAAATAGATCCAAGTCGTAAAAGGAGGCGGATCGTTGTATATCAAAATCCAAAATAAAGATTAGAGAAAAATGAAGAAGTCGTGGTCCAAGTATGAATCTCTCAAAAAGTTCAAGTGAAGAAATTCCAATTATGAAGAGAAGACCATTATTTCATGAACGTCTCTCAAGATTTGAAGTATGGAGTCGCTGCCAAATATCGGTCCGAGAAAGGTCTCAAATCGCGAAGCGAGTTATGCCAAGATATGAACTTTATGAGGTCCCGAGAAGCAGTTTTAAAAGATTTGGTCCTTTAGCTAACTATTGATTAAATCGTGCACTTTATTTTCAGACTAAATAACTATCGAAATAAGTCAAACAATGCATCCTCGTGATCATTCAAGACAACAATAAAATATATGAGATACCCCTAGGAATAAGGGAGTCTAAGTGAATAATTGGCCCACATGAGTTCGTGTTAGTTTACTAACTTATAATAACAATGATCTCGTTTTTAAGCTTGGTTTGGAGAAAGTGAAAAGTTGAGGATGATGATTATTCATGACATTTCCAAAACCCAAGGTATGCTTTTTAATTTCTTTGCTTTGAATTTTTGTAATTTTCTACCTCTTTAATAAAGGCCAACATGGATTGATTATGATGAAAAGTGTAATCTTGCTTTGTAACTAATGCATTGCATGAGGACAATGCAATGGTCAAGTGTAGGGGATTTGATATGTGTGAAAACACACATCTTTTCTACCACTTTATTACAATAATAACCGGACCAAAACGTGTATTTTATGTCTTTTATGTCGGAATTATGCGTGGTTTGTGTTTTTGTTGTGATTTAGGACGAAAAGGTGAAAAGTGGAGAAAACACGGGAATTCACGGGCATTTACGGACTTTTATTGAAGAAAAGGATGAAAGACGAAGTCAAGAAGTCAAGAATGCGAAAAGAACGGAATTCCAAGACCAATTCTGAAGATTTATCGAAGAAAAAGTCAAAAGACGGAAGTTTACTTTAAGCCGAGGAACTCAAGTCTTATTTATCGTAGAATTTAAAGACGAGTCCAAAGAAATCCCGAGCCAAAAGTCATCACATTCCAAGATTAACAAAAAGATTAAGAAGGAAGGACTTAAGGGCGCAATTAAGAAGAAAGGAAGGAGAGGAGGAAGCTTCCTCTAACCTTCCTCCTAATCACCTATAAATACTTCCCTTTTCATTTCATTTGTTCTTGTTGGATAGCTTGACAAACTATCTCTTCCACTTTTATTTACTTGCACCTTTAATTACTTGCACATTTAAATACATGTTTTGCACCTTATTTACCTTTTAATTTCAAGTAAGTGTTTCTTTAATTTCTTGCACCTTTACTTTATCTTGTTGATCTTATTCTTCCTTTGCTTAATATTTGATTTACACGTTTTTATCTTGTTAAGTTGTTTAAAGATTTCATTTTTATGCTTTTGATTGTTTTAAATCTCTTATTTTCATAGATTATTTGATTAATTTTCAAGTTTATATAGTTTTTATGAAAGTTATTTTTATATAAAAAGTCGTTTTTCTTAAAGTTTATCTTTTTCGTGTTTTAAAAGTTGTTAACTTTCAGTTTCGTAGCTTATTTTTACACGGTTTTACCTTAGGATTTAGTTTTGTGCTTATTAGAATCATAGCTTATTTAGTTAGCTTATTTTTAGTTTCCTTATACGTATTCCGATTGAACCAATCGGAAAAGGGAGTTTCATTACGATCAGTATGATCGGATAAGGGTTTTAACATTCCGATTGGTAGTGTATCTTGGTATTCCGATTGGGTTAAGGTAGTGGTATTCCGATCTGATAAGTGTGACAGCATTCCGATTGGAGGACCAGTACTCATTCCGATTGAGGTGTTATTTTGGGTATTCCGATCGTGGGTAAGGTGACAGCTATTCCGATCATTGATTCCGATTAACATTCCGACCAGGTCCATCCATATTCCGATCAAGGTAAGGCAAACATTCCGATCTGAAGGTGTTGGTTATTCCGATTGGGTGAGTGACAGCATTCCGATTTGGGGCCGGCCATCATTCCGATCTGAGGTGAGCCTGATCGGAATATATTCCGATTGGGGTATTTTTCTTATTTTGTCTTGTTTAATTTTTATCCTATGTTTTTATACTTTGTCCATTTTTAATTCTCGTCAAGTTTTAATTTTTAGTCATTTAATTTAATTTACTTTTCAAAAAGCTTTTAAATATCGCACCTTTCTTTTTAATTAGATTTAGATTTAATTTTACGCTATTTTAATACTTGCCCTTTACTTTAACGACATTTACTTTTAAGTCTTGCACATTTAAATTAAAAACCAACCAAAAATATTCTTTTTCACCAAAATAAAACTGAGTCACATAGAGAACCTAGATCAATTCGATTAGACAGGAACAACGATACGATATTTTTCTTACTAGGCAAAAGCCTTGTATCAAGAATCATTTGCACTAGTAGCTCGAATGGAAGCGGTCAGGCTTTTCCTTGCTTATGCTGCACATAAGGGATTCATCGTTTATCAAATGGACGTAAAGACGGCGTTTCTTAACGGTCCTTTGAAGGAAGAAGTCTATGTCACACATCTGGAAGGATTTGTAAATCCTCATTATCCTGACAAGGTCTATCGTCTCCACAAAGCACTTTATGGACTCAAGCAAGCTCCAAGGGCGTGGTATGACGAGCTCTCGAAATTTCTGGTATCCAAAGGTTTCTCAAAAGGTTCCATTGATCTAACTTTGTTCACTTATAAATATGGGGATGATATTTTGCTTGTGCAGATTTATGTTGATGACATTATTTTCGGGTCTACAAACCTAAAACTTTCAAAATGGTTTGAAAAAGTAATGCACAGTAGATTTGAAATGTCAATGATGGGCGAACTAAGATTCTTTCTACGAATTCAAGTTCACCAATCCCCATGTGGTATCTTTATCAACCAAGCTAAGTATTGTCAAGAGATAATATAAAATCATGGTATGACCTCATGTGACCCCGTTGGGAAACCATTATCAACCACATCCCTAGATGCTGATTTGGAGGGAGATGCCATAGATCAAACGAGATATCGTTCCATGATCGGCTCCCTCATGTACTTAACAACAAGCCGACCAGATATATCACATGCTACGTGGTATTGTGCACGATATCAAGCACGACCCACTAAAAAGCACCTCAAAGAGGTTAAACGGATCTTACGATACCTAAAGAATACCATTCATTTGGGACTCTAGTATCCGAGGGAAACCGGTTCTTTCTAACGGCCTATTCAGATTTTGATCATGCAGTGTGTCTTGATACACGTAAAATTACTTCTGGTGGTGCATAATTTCTAGGTCAAGATAACCTTGTGGGATGGTCTTCCAAGAAGCAGGATTGCACATCATTGTCATCAGCCAAAGCGGAGTATGTGTCTCTATCTGCGTGTTGTGCTCAAGTTGTAACAACCCCAAATATTCATACTTTAGTTCAGCGGAAGAGTCGTTGGTGTTACGGGATAGCACATTACTCAAATCATAGACAACGCATAAAAATCGCGTCGTTTAATAATAAAGAATTTTCCATTCATGAATATCAAATTTACATAGGTCCCAAGTCATAGTATTTCATACAATTTTACAAAATATTTGAATGGAAATTGTTTTTTAAGTGAGAACTATAAATTCTTGTCGTCTTCCCGAGAATTACCTTCTAGTACCTGAGATAAAACATGTTAAAAGAAAATGTCAACGAAAACGCCGAGTGAATTCATAGAGTTTAATGAAATCCATTAACATATCATCGGTATAAAATTATTACCGAAAATCATTTTTGAACAAATCTTTATAGAAGGACAAAAACATTTACAAATCCATCTCAAAATCATAATATAGGCTTTTGCCTTCAAAACCATTATACGAACCAATGTCGTAAAAACATCATACAATACGTCTTATAACGTTGTATAGAGTTAAATAAAAACCGTTATATGAATATGGTTATGTAAAACTAAAACACGAACATAATATCAATAGTAAGACCCCGTATTGCTAGTCAGGCAATATATCGTAATTCAATGCATATAGCAGTATTTTCAATATTGGATTATTATAAGCCGCATGACATTTCTACCTTACTATAACAAACAACGGGTAGCTAACCCGAAACTCATTTGCCCATCTAATTTAGCGTGTCGTCACAAAATTAACGCTATGGAAATCTTCTTATACATAAATTCTCTTACCAATCAATGTGGCACGACGGGGATCAACCGTCAAGGCGCGAACTGGGGTGATCTTCCCCAAATAGTACTATTATATGCACAAGCGTCTACCAAATCCCGGTAGTTCATAATTCATGCTAATGGGACTTTTAGTAACATAACCTAACTTTAATAATCCATTTCATTTCATACATCGGGTCATATAATCATTCATCGGGTCAAATAATCATTCGGGTCCAAATCAATAAACAAACAATCGGGAAAACTGGTGTCCTATTTTATTAAAACTAACATGTTATCTCCCTTGCGGGTTTGTAAAACATTTCATAAAACATCTAAAATAGTGCGTGGCTATGAACTCACATTGATTGGGAAAGGCGGTTATCGGCGATTTGGATGTACGATACGTGCTTCAATCACGGAAACCTAGATAAGTAATACTGGTCTTAGACTCTTTTCTAATGACTTTATAAAATAATAGCTATGTATATATATGATGATTTTATAAATATGATGATGATCAAGTGGGATTGTACATCTTTATTTAATCATTATAGTGTTATGTGTTGGTAAATTTTTATACTAGTTTCACTAGTTTAACTTCAAGGACCAATAAGCCCATTATAAGCCCATTACATTCTATTAGTCCAATTTTATACTTTTAACCTCAGCCTTATGCTTACATGTTGGGCCCAAGTGGGTTAAGCCCAATGAGTAAGTTCATTAGAGTTTAGCCAACTTAGTTGGATTAATAGTCCAAATAAGACTAATTTGCCCGTTAATATCCATATGTTATAAAGCTCGGGTTTTATTGGTTTTTACTTGTAATATATACTTATACATCAGTATATGAGTTATAAAAAGTTTACATTAGACTTGTCCGACCGTCTAAGTTTTATTTGACAAAAACGTTAATCTTTCGGTTTTAGCCGAAAAGACGTAAAACTTATGTATATAGTTTTTATAACTTGTAAAATGTTTGTACTTGTAATTTATATAGAATGTCTTATTTTAATATCATAATATATAACTCTCATTTATAATTATTATTAGTAACTAGTGGGTTTTTATATATGTATATTTTATAAGTACATAATTTGAGTGCTTATATTATATACTTTTTATTTTGCAAAATCTGTTCCTAAATATTCAGTCCACTAAAACATCCATATCTAGAGTTCTATAAGGAGATAGAACCCCAAATTTATATAGAAGAAACTACATGATATGTGCTTCATTTAACTCTCTTATAGCTACTTATGAATCAGCTTTTAAGTAGTTTAATAAATTCGTCCAAAACAGACAATTCAGATTTGTACTCCAATATTGTTTTGATCATATCTTATTCATTTTAAGGATTCCATTGTATGGCCAACTCTCACATGTGTATAATCCATATACCTTACTGTATATTAAATAATCTATCCCATTTTAACTAGTTATCATATGATTATTCTCTGTTTTTTACAGCCTACACTTTTAATCATGATTTTATAATTCTTTCATATAGCTCTTAATCATTTTAATCAAGTTTATCAACACATGATCCCCACATAATACTTTTGATCATCATTCATCATCATATACATATACATAAATGAAGAAAATACAAGATTACATATTTAAAATAACAAGATGATAGGAAGAATAATCCTTATACCACAAAAGTGATGAAATGATGAGTTTTTGATGAACAAGGTTTGGTTCCTTGTTACCAAACCTTCAATTTGGCAAATGAAATCCTTGAGATCTTCATATGCATGGATATCTTCTTGAAAATCAGCCCTTGATCTCCTTGTAAACTCCTTGCTAGTTGTTAAAATCACCTCCAATCTTCATAACTTCAACTAGGCTTCAATATATGTTGATTATAGCCTTGGGTTATGGCTAGATTTTTTATGAACATGGTGGTGGTGGTGGTGATATGGACGGCCAAAGTGAGTGAGAGAGAGAGAGAGTTGTGAGTTTTTGAGAGTGGTTTGCATGTTAGAATGAGAGAAAGTGGTTTAAGTTAGCTTGTTTTCAAGTTTTGGTTAATTGTGATGGACATGTGTCCGTTAGAAGTATGTTAGCTTGCCACCAAGGGTGGTGTAGCTTGTTCTTGCCGCCACATGTTATGGGGGTGGGGCAAGAGTTATCTTGTCTCATCCCCATTTATTTACGGGTATTCCTCGATTCTAGTTTCCTCGATTTGCGTGCCCTCAGGTCATTTTACGAAAAATGTTTTTATAAATTATGAATCAACGGCACAAAACGTATCTAATAAAAATTGTCTCATCAAAAACGGAGTTTAAAAACGTAAATACGTAAACCTAGGGTTTCCGGTTTAGTCGTAAAGGACGTTAAATTATGTACGTAAGTCCTAATTTCTTCTCGTAAATTTGTGAGTTTATGAACCAACACATATTTAAATTTCCAAAATAATATTCACGAATAAATTTATTTCCTGAAATTTCGGACTGTCACCAAAAACGGTGTATGTAAAAGTAAGCACGTAACGTAGAATTCTTCCGGTTTAGACGTAGTCGATGCTACTTCAAGATGTAAATCCAAATTTCTTCCAAAAAACGAGTGAGTTCATAGTATAACATTAAAATAATGTTTTTAAATAATACTTGAGAATAAAATATCAACCATAAATTGACGGATTGTCACAGCATTTACCCCTAAACAGGATCTTTGTCCTCAAAGATCGATTTATCTTACTACTCGCTTCTCATAGAGTTAGAGCCATGTGGGTATTTCCTATACATTCGGTCTTTCCTCACAAGTGTAATTTATTACAATACGCGAGTCTCATCAAACATAACTACGGGAATACCATCAGGCTTAATGTTGACTTACTTTTTCTATCCATGATGTTCACGGGTTTTTGATGAATGCAACTTTTCACCGATCTAAACGTCTTTAAGAAACAATCAGATTTTCACTTGATAGATATTTCATCAAGTTCGATATACGAAACATAATTTACGCAGCCCTTGAAGTCCTAGGGTAGATCCAGCTTATAGGCCTTTCAAACCAACTTTTACATTATCTCAATGGTCCCATACAACGGGGACTTATTTCCCACGATCTTTCAGATCATCTATTCATTTTCCAAGGTGGAAATTATTTGCATAACCTCGCTACCCATCCTACACTTCAAGATCTACATTTCATATTCACATAACCTCCTGCCCACTACCGGCAGTCAATAATCAGATCCTAATTTCAACAATCATTTCACATCTCGCGGGTCAGCTATTTTGTAAGGTTAGGTTTGTCATCATAAGCAACCTCAAATCTAAAAGACATGTCCAACTCACAATGGGTGTATTTCGGGTGTCTTCATCCCAACTCCTGCTTACAGATGCTCTCTTATTTAGATCCTAACAAGATTCGATCTTGATTCTAATACGATAATTATCAATGATAATCTCTCCAAAGGAAAGCGATTATACGGTTTATTACCAAAGGTCAATCATTCAAACATAAAACAAGACTTCTAGTGTTCTGTATCATTACTTTACCTCGTTCCGTCGATTAGGGTGGTAAACAGTACTCTCATCAAGGTGCGTTCCCAATGACTTCTGAGCAAATCTCTAGAAATTCGATGTGAAGCGAGGATCTTGATAGAGATGATCGATACAGGCACACCATGCTTACACAACTCCTTTAAAATCAAAAGAGTCAATTTCTTCATCGAGAATCTATCATTAACAGGAATGATATTAGCAGATTTGGTCAGTCTGTCCATGATGACCCAAATCGATTCAAATTCAGATGATGACCTTTGCAATAGTTAGACGTTTACTAATGTATGAGGCGATGTCTGCCTTCATAATTTGCCATCAGTACAACTTCTTTAAATAAAGATACATTAAATCAGAAATGTCATGAATAGAATACTTATACTTATGAGATTCCAACATAACTAAATCTCACAAACCTCCATATTTAGGCAACCACAAGCGGCCTTTTATACATTTAACGCCATCGACTTCTCAATTCTATTGGTTTACATTAGCCGCAAACCCCTTTTATTATCTATATTATCCTTTTTACAAGCATCGGCTATATTTTAAATTGCTCGACAATTTATTTTGCACAGTCATTATTAAGGAACACATCCTAATTGGTTCTTTATCTTTTCTACATAACGTGTCAGTAATTACATTCACCTTCCCTGATTAAATAAATATCATGACTGTATTCATTCAAAATTTCTTTCTTCATATATTCTAAGTTTTAGTTTCGTCTCAACTATCAACTTTTCAGTTTTGCTCGATCCGACGTCTAAAGCATTGATAATTATTACAAGTAATTAAATAATAAATATTTAATTTTATTAAACGTAAACGTAAAAGTTTTAAATTTTCTCAGTTCGTCCAATCATAGAAAAATGTTCAAAATAAATTTGAATTTATTTAATACGATTTTTGTTGATTTATTGGAAATGATTAATAAGATCTGTAATTGTTCGAAAATCTTTGTTTATACTTTGGTCTAAATTTTCTTAGTTGAAAAGTAAAAATTGTTGTTTCAATTTTCAAGTCATGGTTTAAATAGTTTTCCTCAATTCCTCTTATGTTATCTTAAGGTATACACAAACATTTACCCCTAAAGGAGTTTAGTTAAATGATTTAGGTATGAGAGAATAATCCCTTAAAATTCCTTTGATAAAACATTTGTCAAAACATATTTCCACCTTCTTTTTGGTAATACCCAAAGCCTTAATGGCTCTAATCTTTGAAGAGTCAATATAGATTTCATTACCATTAATTACACGGTCATTTAATGTAAAGGATTAAGCCTTAAATCACATGTTAAATACTCAAGGTACAGGTTTTCATTGCTCGGCCAATTTAGGGCAGTCTATAAGTGATTATTAACTCCATCCTATTCTTATAAACAAACAGATGGTCCTTAATGATCACAAGCATGAATTTATCAAATTACAGCCTACACACATGATTCACCAAATTTATGGATGCTACATGTGCATTGGTCAATCCAAACGACATCACGTGAAACTCATAATGTTCATTACAAGTTCTGGATGTAGTGATTGGAATAAATAATATTTTTCGCGGACGCGAAGTTGATGATAACAATGTCGTGGATCAAATCTTTAGAACATATGCTAAAACCTTGTAAATGATCGAACAAATCTATCATCTTGGGTAGTGGATATAGATTTTGATCATCAATTTACCTAGTTCACAGTAATTAATAAATATAAGGAATGATAATACCATAGCTCTTCATGATGACGAGCTTGGTAGAATAAAAGCTTTCTCCGACAACTCTATCAGTTGTACGGTAATTGTTTTAATTCAGATGGTGCTGACGTACAGTGCACATGCCACGGGTGCAGCACCGGGAATATAATCAATACCAAATTCAACTTGCCTTAATGGCGAAAGTCTAGGTATTTCACCAGCAAATACCCCCTAAAGTTTCAAATAACAAAAACATCTTTTAATAAATTTACTTTAACTTCTTTCTAGACAACAATATCTATGATTAATTCATAACCATTCGTGGTATAATTTCAAGTCTAAAAGCAAGATATGGTCATCCATCAAGAATTATTTAGATCACTTTTGATAATCCACATCTTATCTTTTAGGGGATTTCTACTCGAGTTCCCATCAATTTAGACAATGACATTGTCATAATCAATCAATCCATTTTACTGGCACTATCAACTTTCCAGTTTCATTACCGTTGATACGATGTGAACTTCTCAAAAGACTAATAATAACTCATAATCCTTCACAAATTCAAGGATATCTAGAGACATAACTAACCTTAAAAAGAGTAAGGTTAACGCATGATCTACGCGAGAGAATTTCAAATCAGATACAGACGAAAACATTAACGAATATGAGTCTATCCCATGTTTTCATGAATTAAGTACGCATTCGAAATCTCCTCGGATCGTTACCCAGGTCAATCAAATGAAATCTAATCAAAAGAAATGATAGGAACGTTGATACATCCAGTCGGGCATCAACACTCGGTAATCAGATACTTTTTCAAAGAATCTCACTACGGGAGAATTGGACAAGGAGGGGATATCAATTGTCATTTAAGACAATTTCCACAGATGATTAAATTCGATTTAGAAAATAAATGGTACGGGCACATATGTAGGTGTTCCTAACAATATGTCCCTATTTTTGTACTTCTTGCAGATCTCATAAAATTTAATCTTTCACAATCTTCAAAGAAAATTTAGTGTTTATTAATAATTTCATGGTGACTACTAATCAGCCTTGCATGGTCCCTTCCAAATTGTATGTAGGCGCGCAACTATATACAATTTTAGGATTAACGATGCAATACTCAGTTCGTCAAAACTTTATCATCATGTTTAAAATAAAAATATTTTCATGCTTAATTCTTGAATAAGAATCAAAAATAAATTTACAAAGATGTTCTTTGTTATGGAAACAATTAAGTTTTCCAAGGTGTTTCATAAACAATTTCATTTCGATAACGATTATTTATAAATCTCACTTTGAATAATCCATATGGTGATAAAATATCAATTTTGCTCAAGGGATACTTTTTTAAGTTATAAAAACAACGAGTGATCTGCGAAAGAGTGATGAAAAGTTTTTCACCAAGAACTAACTACAATATATCAGGAAATGCGCTTAGCCAATTAATCATGAGGTTCATGACCTTGATGACACTCAAAAAGAATAATTCACAACGTAACTCAAATCGAGATGACTACATGTTCAATGGTTACATCACTAATGCGAACATTAGGATGAAGCAATAAGAGATAGATAACATCGATACATGTAGGATTTAGCAATCAAAGGTAGTCTTTTCATTAATCACAAACAAGTCAAAATTGTACCGTAACACATTACGTGTCACTATGTCATACAATTCCAAGAACTCATCCTACTAACTGATATCTCAGTTAAGTTAGGGATTTTTAAAAGACACCACAATGGATACTAATCTACAAGAGTCATGGGGGTTCCACCTGTCCCAGAAGATCCATCGGTCCCAATTCAGAAGAAGATTTCTTCAATATATTTCTTAGACACTAGGCATCCTCGCTATTGGACAATGGCCTAGGAACAACCCTTAACACGAACCAACAATCGGTTAAAACCTTATAAATCAATCACAGGACTTAACGACTTCTCTTAACAATCTCATATTCTATACATGTTAAATTTTATTTCATTCAAGTTTCAATCAATCTTATACTCAATGCGACATCCTACCTCATTTTCTAATACTTTCAACCTTATTCTTAGACCTTAATAGGGCAATAAAAGTTCGATATGAACAACACTCAATTTTCAATCCTATAGCTTCTTACAACAATAGTTATCAAATGAGTCACTAGTATGAAATGACTCACACATTCAATTAGACTTCTCGGAAAGGTACTAGTGGCATGAGGCTTTTGGGTAATGGTTCCAATGACAGTCTCAAGTGCAACATTCACCCTTTGGATTTCAAATTTAAGAATTGGGTGACAACGAATCAGATGACACCTTTCCAGGTGGTAACGTTTTTTCAAACTCCACTCTATAAGGAAAGATCGTCATAACATCGATATCTGATTTAATCTCGCCAATTCTTCTTCAAGATCAAAATCAACTACTATCAACATTTCTACGAACATCAACTATTTTGTTGGGATCATAAATATCCACAACTTGGTTTAGATCTGAAATAGCTAGACTTCCTACGGAAATAGCTTCGATTAATTTGCTAGGGAAGTTAGGGTTCTTTGTGACAATCTACGTCGTATAAATATCTCGTATACGTATTAAAATAATCATCAAACAATCATGTAATCAAATTACAACATATATATATATATATATATATATATATATATATATATATATATATATATATATATATATATATATATATATATATATATATATATATATATATATATATATATATATATATATATATATATATATATATATATATATATATATATATATATATATATATATATATATATAATCCAAGTTATATATATATTAAAATAACACTTCTAAGTCTGGCCTTGTCGGTAACTCGGGAATTCTTCGGCACTGTTATAGTCAAAAGATTTTTAGACATTTTGAGAAAAATGTTTATAGTTAAAAGATTTTGAAATGTTTTATACAAAACCTTGGTTTTAAAAATCTTTCGTTCTCTATAACGAGAGCTCTGGTACCAAACTGTAACACCCCCAAATATTCATTCTTTAGTTCAGCGGAAGAGTTGTTGGTGTTACGGGATAGCACATTACTCAAATCATAGACAACGCATAAAAATAGCGTCGTTTAATAATTAATCATTTTCCATTCATGAAAATCAAATTTACATAGGTCCCAAGTCATAGTATTTCATACAATTTTACAAAACATTTGAATAGAAATTGTTATTTAAGCGCGGGCCATAAATTCTTGTCGTCTTCCCGAGAATTACCTTCAAGTACCTGAGATAAAACATGTTAAAAGAAAAGGTCAGCGAAAACGCCGAGTGAATTCATAGAGTTTAATGAAATCCATTAACATATCATCGGTATAAATTTATTACCGAAAATCATTTTTGTACAAATCTTTATAGAAGGCCATAAAATAGGCAAAAAACATTTTATACAAATCCTTGTCAAAATCATAATATAGGCTTTTGCCTTTAAAACTGTGACAATCTAACATTTTCAGGTAGTAAATTATTTTCTCGTATAATATTTTGAAACTTATTTTTGTGATGGTTGATGAACTCACAATTTACGGATTTAAATTGGGCTTACGTGCATAATTTAAGGTCCTTTACGACTAAATCAGAAATCTTAGGATTACGTATTTACGTTTTTGAACTCCGTTGTTGATGAGACAATTTTTATTAGATTCGTTTTGTGCCGTTGATTCATAATTTATAAAAACGTTTTTCGTAAAACGACCCGAGGGCACGCAAATCAAGGAAACTAGAATCGAGGAATACCCATAAATTAGTGGGATGAGACAAGTATGCACTTGCCTCACCCCACACATGGGACGGCCAAACTAACTCCACCACATCTCATGAGGTGTCAACATTTGGTTACAAGTTGTTACACTTGTTAACTTAACTTAATAAGTTAACAAAACCATCAAAACCATTTTCACTAAACCATTTCTCACATTCCATCTCATGCAATACCACCCATACTCTCTCTTTATCTTTACTCCTTGCCGTCCAAAACCATCATCAAACACCCCATTTTGATCAGTATTAACCATAAATCTTGTGTTATCTACACATATGATGAAGAACCTTTGAAGCCTTGTTGATTGGTGATCATTATAACATCCAAGGAGGTGATTTGCTTTTGTCCTAGGGCTGATTTCTCAACAAGTGTTCTTGGTGAAAGGTGATCTTGAAGATAGTTTTGGTGTACATCAAGATGTTGTCATCAAAAGACAAGTTATAGTCTTGGTTGGTAAACAAGATCATTCTTCCCATTTTCATTGTTATTTTTGTAAATTTAAAATGCATTTTCTTTCCTAATGTATATGTATATGATGATATATGATGATAAAAATATTGTGTGGGGATCATGTGTTGATAAACATGGATAAAAACATGGAAAACCACATGTAAAAAGGTTAAAATCTTTCTTAATTAGTTGGCTGTATAAAAACAGTAAACAACCATATATTAAACTGATAAAATAGAATTGTTGAATCAATATACAGTAAGTATTAAGTCTTGTACACATGTGAGAGTTTGCCATGCAATGAAATCATTATAATGAGTGAGATATGATCAAAACATAATTGATGTACCAATCTGAATAGTCTGTTTTGTGAGGACTGTTAGAGACACTTAGACTTGGATTGAGCAGTAGCTAAAACTAAGTTATTTGTAGCACATAATATGAAGTTTATGTCATCCAAAAATGAGCTTCTATCTCCTTGTAGAACTCAAGATATGATAAAAATGATGAAAGTGAAACTAAAAATCAGATTTGTGAAATTAAAGTATAATAGTATTATAATAGCACTCAAATAAATATAGTATAAAATGTAAAATTAAAACTCACTAACTTATATATTATAATAAGTATGTACAATAACAAAAATATGAGACATTTTATAAAACTGTAAAATTAAGGTTTTCGTCAATTAAAACTTAGATGGTCAGACCCGTCTAATGTAAACTTTTTATAACTCATATACTGATATATAAGTACATATTACAAGTAAAAACCGATAATACCCGAGCTTTATAACATACGGACATTAACGGGCCAAGTTAGCCTTATTGGACTATTAACCCAACTAATTTGGCTAAACACTTATGAACTTACTTATTAGGCTTAACCCACTTGGGCCTAATATGTACGTATTATACTGATATTAAAAGTGTAAATTGGACTAATATGATGTATTGGGCTTATAATGGGCTTATTGGGCCTAAACATGTAAAGAAGATAAACTAATAAAACTAGTATAAAAAGTTACCAACACATAACACTATAATGAGTAAATAAAGATGTACAATCTCACTTGATCATCATCATATATATAAAATCATCATATATATACATAATTGTTATTTTCATAAAGTCATTGGACAAAAGTCTAAGACCGAGTATTATTTATATAGGTTTCTGTGATCGAAGCACGCCCGTAGCCGATAATCCACCTTTCATAATCAACGTGAGTTCATAGCCTCGCACTCTTTTAAATGTTTTATAAAATGATTTGTAAACCCGCAAGGGAGATAACAGGCTAGTTTTTGATAAAGATAGAACACAAGTAGTCCCGATGGTATGCTTAATGATATGGACCCGAATGATGCTATGACCCAATAAAAGAGATAAAAAGGATTATTAGTAGTTAGGTTATGTCACTTAAAGTCCAATTAGCATGAATTGTGAACTACCAGGATCTGGTAGATGCTTATGCATATGATAGTACTATTTGGGGACGATCACCCCAGTTCGCGCCTTGACGGTTGATCCCCGTCGTACCACATTGATTGGTAAGAGAATTTATGTATGAGAAGATTTACATAGCGTGATTTTTGTGACGACACGCTAACTTAGCTGGGCATATTGTTTGTAGGGTTCGCGGCCCGTTGTTTGTGATAGTAAGGTAACAATTTCATACGGCTAATAATAATCCAATCCAATCAAATGAAATCCAGTGTAATCCTATAACGATATGAATATCGATAATAATATTACCTATAATGGTAATATTGAGGCTACGGTCTCATGGATGGTTTAAGATGTATGCTTTGCTTTATATATTGCCTGAATAGCAATACGAGGACTTGCTTCTGATATTATACTTGTGTTCTTATTTCAATAATTGTTTTACATAACGATTTTATTAAACTCTATGAATTTACTCGGCATTCGCTGATATGATTTTTGCATGTTTTTATCTCAGGTGCTTGAACGTAATTCGGATGGAGATCGACTCTGATGGCCCACATAATAATAAAACTGTTCATTAGATCTATGTTTTGTAAACTTAATGACCTGTATAATTTGGGACCTGTTGTACACTTGAAACTTTTATTTCGAATGAATGTATGTTAAACCTTGTACAACCATGTTTATGTGTTGTCTATGATTGGAGTTATTGTGCTATCCCGTAAAATTCTAAAGACTCTTCCGCTGTACCGATATGAAATTTGAGAGTGTTACAGTTTGGTACCAGAGTTCTCGTTATAGAGAAAGAAAGATTTTAAAAACCAAGGTTTTGAACAAAACTTTTCAAAATCTTTTAACTATAAACATTTGAGAAAATATTTGAAAAATCTTTTGACTATAACGGTGCCAAAGATTTCTGACGCTACCAACAAGCCTTATTGAGAAGATATATATTTTGATATATAATATTTAATTTATATATATGTATATATTGTGGTTTCAGTATGTAACTGTTTAATAATTATTTTTATGCTAGTACGAGGTATATATAAATGCAGATTGTCATGGCTGACCCTAATATTCTTGTAGATGATAACCCTTATTTAGACTTAGTGGATTATGATGTAAATGATGATATGGATGATGATGAGGAGGAACCATTTGAGGATCCCAAGCCCGAGATAGGACTAGGAGATCAGATTTCCCCTCAGGTTGATATGGTAGAGAATGAGAATGATAATGTTGGTATTGAGAATGATGATGAGATTGGGATAGAGAATGTAGATAATGAGGATGACGACGAGGATGTCGAGGAGGATATAGGTATAGATGATGAGATTGATGATGATGATGATGAGGCTGAGCTTATTTTCGCTTATGATGTACCGGATGGTGAACCCTTACCCCCTCCAGTTTATTGGTCTGATTCTGAGATTGAGCTACCTAGAGATGAATTGTCTGAATCGTCTGAATCTGATTCTGAATCAGAGGATGATGATGCACCTGATGGTACTGATGGTATTGCTACTCGTAGACATGTGATAGGAGAGTCGTCTAGGGTTCGAGAGGCTACTCATATTGATGGTCTTGCACCTTGGGCCTTGAGACGTGATTTAGATGCTTCCCATGCTCAGAGTAGTATGACAGAGGTTGGATTAGGTGTTGTTCAGACTCATGTTGCTTATTTGGAGTCGAAGACTAAGGTTGGTGAGAAAGAGCGGGAATTGCTTAATTTGGATTTAACTGATGTGGAGCGTGGTATGAATGAGTCTTTTAGGAGGTTATCTGTGTTAGAAAGTGGTGAGTTTGCTACAATGAAGAAAAAGGTGAATACTATGGAGATTCAGTTGAGTGTAGCTCGTGCGATGCGTGAGAAGGCTGAAAAAGAGTTGAATATATTTGTTGGTTGGAACAATAGATTTTATGTTGAGATGGTTGAAAAAGGAGTGATTCGTAAGCGCCCAGCTGAAGATGTGTCTTGTGATCGTCCAATGAAGATACAGAAGACGATGGATGATGGACCATCTGGTGGTTCTCAGTAGAACAGTCTATATTTAGTAGTGACCTTTGTATCTTTTGTACCTTTTATAACTTTGACTGAACCGACTTATTAGTTAGTAGATCTGGCACAAATTTTGGGCATGTATAGTGCTAGAAACTTTGATATGGGATGTAAATTAAGACAATGCTTTTGTTTCAAATCCAATGAAATATGTATTTTGTCTTGAATTCCATATTGTGCCTTATTTGTATTTTGATTATGAATTAATCCATATTATATGAATCCCTTATTGGGTGAATACTTAATACTTTGCAATTGTGAAATTATAGAACCATGCCGCCCAAGAAAGCTGTGACTGAGGATGATGTACGTAGGATTATTGCGGAGAAAGTTACCGCATCTATGACTTAATTTATGGCAAATGCTAGAAATGAAGCTGGCAGTAGTGGAGCTGGCGGTAGTGGAGCTGGCGGTAGTGGAGCTGGCGGTAGTGGAGCTGGCGGTAGTAGAGCTGGCGGTAGTGGAGCTGGCGGTAGTGGAATTGGTGGTACTAATGTAAATGCTAATGCTGGAGGAAATGTAGGAGGACTTGGAACTGATGCACCTGAAGTTGGTGGTTGTACTTATGTGACCTTCATGAAGTGTGAACCTCTACCTTTTAATGGAACTGAAGGTGTTGTAGGATTAAGCCAGTGGATTGGGAAGATTGAGTCGGTGTTTCGGATTAGTAAGTGTAAGGAGGAAGATAAGGTGATTTTTGCTATGGCTACTCTTAAAGGTCGTGCGTTGACTTGGTGGAACGGGAGAATTGCTTTCATGGGTATTGATGCTGCTAATGCTACTCCTTGGGCTGAAATTAAGAAGTGGATGACTTTTGAGTTCTGTCCCCGTAGTGTGATCATTAGGTTAGAACAAGAGTTGATTCATCTGAGAATGAAAGGTGTGGACATTGATAGCTACACAAACCGACTTCATGAGTTGGCCTTGCTGTGTCCTCAATTGGTGGAACCCGAAGAGATCCGAATTGAGCAATATATTAAAGGGTTAACCAAGAACATCCGGGGGGACGTGACATCCTCGAAACCACTAACCATTGATGATGTTCTTCGAATGGCTTACCAACTCATTGGGAAAATAATTCAGGATAGAGAAGATGAAGCACGTATTGGTGAGAAAAGAAAGTGTGATGGAGATCGTGTAGATAGAGGTGATAATAGGAAGAATTTCAATCGCCGTTAGAAACAGAGAAAGGGGAATGCAAATGCTCTTACCAACAACACACCGCGCAATGATGAAAGATGTCCTAAGTGTGGCAACAAGAGGCATGCTGGCGACTGCTGGAAGTGCCGAAATTGCGGAAAGCTTGGACACAAAGTTGAAAGGTGTAAGAAGGGAATCATTTGCTTCAACTGTAACGAAGAGGGTCATAAGAAATCGGATTTCCCTAATTTGAAAGCGATTATACCTGGAAGAAACCCCCAGGGTGGTGCTTATCAACTTGGAACAGTCGAGGTGAAGAAAGAGGATTTGAATGTCGTTACTGGTACGTTTTTACTCAACAATCATTATGTTGTTGCTTTATTTGACTCGGGTGCTGATAGGAGCTTTGTATATACTAAATTTAGTGCGCTTATTGACATTGAACCTGTTGAGATAAATACCAGTTACGAGGTGGAATTGGCTGATGGTAAATTAGTGAAAACTAATAAGCTATTAGAAGGATGCTCTCTAAATCTCTTAAACTATTCCTTTCCGATTGATTTGATGTTGATAGAATTAGGTAGTTTTGATATTATTATTGGTATGGATTGGTTGTCGTTGAATAATGCTACTATTTTATGTGGAGAAAAGAAGGTTAAGATTCCTCTTAGGAATAGGACGTTAGTAATTGATGGTAATCGAGGTGAATCCCGTTTGAAAATCGTTTCATGTATTAAAGTCCATAAGTACATCAAGAACGGTTGCGAGTTATTCTTAGCTCAAGTGACCGGGAATGAGTCTAAGGAGAAACGATTGGATGATGTACCTATTATCTGTGAATTTCCTAAGGTATTTCCTAAATATTTACCCGGACATCCACCGATAAGGCAAGTTGAGTTTTGAATCGCTTTAATTCCTGGTGCTGCACCGGTGGCACGTGCGCCTTACCGATTAACACCTTATGAATTAAAGGAATTATCTGAACAACTTAAGGAGTTCTCTGATAAAGATTTTATTCGACCGAGCTCGTCGCCTTGGGGAGCTCCAGTCTTGTTCGTTAAGAAGAAGGATGGATCTTTCCGTATGTGCATTGATTATAGGGAACTGAATAAGTTGGCGATTAAAAATCGATATCCTTTACCAAGGATTAATGATTTGTTTGATCAACTACAAGGATCTAGTGTGTATTTTAAGATAGATTTGCGGTCTGGATATCACCAACTTCGCGTCCATGAAGAAGATATTCTTATAACTGCATTTAGAACTCGTTATGGACACTATGATTTTCAAGTAATGCCATTTGGGTTAACAAACGCACCTGCGGTTTTCATGGATCTAATGAATCGAGTGTGCAAACCCTACTTGGACAAATTTGTGATCGTGTTTATTGACGATATTCTAATCTATTCTAAGAATAAACAGGAACATGGAGAACATTTAAGGATTATCTTGAGTTTGTTAAAGGATGAAAGGTTGTATGCTAAGTTTTCAAGATGTGATTTTTGGTTAGATTTTGTGCAATTTCTTTGTCATGTAATTGACAAGGATGGAATTTATGTTGATCCTGCAAAGGTTGAAGCCATTAAGAATTGGTGTGCACCGACAACGCCAACGGAAGTGCGACAGTTCTTAGGATTGGCTGGCTATTATAGGCGATTCATTAAAGAATTTTCTTTAATAGCTAAACCCTTGACTAAGCTTACCCAGAAGAATAAACCTTTCGTTTGGGGAAGTGAAGAAGATGGAGCATTTCAGATATTGAAGCAAAAACTATGTAGTGCGCCAATTCTATCATTACCCGACAGAAGTGAAGATTTTGTAGTATATTGTGATGCATCTCTTAGAGGTTATGCAACTGTTTTGATGCAGAGAGAAAAGGTAATAGCTTATGCTTCTAGGCAATTATGGAAGAATGAGGAGAATTATACTACTCATGATCTTAGGAGCTATAGTCTTTGCTCTTAGGTTATGGAGACATTATCTGTATGGCACCAAGTGTACGGTATTCACCGATCACAAAAGCCTACAGTATATTCTCGATCAAAAGGAGTTGAATATGAGTCTACGAATATGGATAGAGCTGTTAAGTGACTAAGATTGTGATATAAAATATCACCCAGGAAAAGAAAATGATGTTGCCGATGCATTAAGTAGAAAAGATAGAGAGCCTATCAGGGTACGTTCTCTAGTCTTGACTGTGCACAATAATTTTCCTGAGCAAATTAGAAATGCGCAAATAGAAGCTTATAAGAAAGAAAATTTCGTTAATGAAGGGTTCCGAGGAGATGGAGATCCTTTAGATGTTAGAGCTGATGGAGTGAAATGCTTAAGAGGTCGTATGTGGATACCTAAGTTTGGAGGCTTAAGAGATTTGATTATGTTAGAATCCCATAAATCTAAATATTCCATTCATCCCGGATATGATAAAATGTACCATGATTTGAACAAGTTGTACTGGTGGCCGAATATGAAAGCTGATATTGCAATGTATGTTCTTCAATGCTTGACTTGTGCTAGAGTCAAAGCTGAACATCAAAAGCCATCAGGACTACTTCAACAGCCAAAGATTCCTGAATAGAAGTGGGAGCGAATTACGATGGACTTTATCACCAAGCTTCCTAGAACATCATCTGGAAATAACACGATTTGGGTCATTTTTGACAGACTGACCAAATCAGCACACTTCATTCCGGTTAAAGAGCAGTTCTCACTGGAGAAGCTGATTTGTATTTATCTTGAAAATGTTGTATGCAAGCATGGAGTGCCTGTATCGATAATTTCAGATCGAGATCCTAGATTCACATCGAATTTTTGGAAATCTCTCCCAAGATCTTTGGGAATGAATCTCGACATTAGCACTGCTTATCACCCCCAGACTGATGGGCAGAGTGAAAGAACGATACAAACACTGGAAGATATGCTGAGAGCTTGTGTGATATATTTTGGTAAGAATTGGGATAAACATTTGTCGTAAGCATAGTTTTCGTATAATAATAGTTACCATTCTAGTATTAAGGCTGCACCGTTTGAAGCTTTGTATGGTAGGAAGTGTAGATCTCCTGTATGTTGGAGTGAAGTTGGGGATACCCAGCTCACGGGACCGGAATTGATCCGGGAGACTACGGAGATGATAGTTCAGATTAAGAATAGGCTGTTGACTGCCCATAGTTCAGATTAAGAATAGGATGTGCGGCGGAAACCGATGGAGTTTGAAGTGGGTGACCGAGTAATGTTGAAAGTAACGCCATTGAAAGGCGTCATAAGATTTGGAAAGCGAGGGAAATTGAATCCCCGCTATATTGGACCCTTTAAGATTTTATCTAGAGTAGGTCCGGTGGCTTATAAACTAGAGTTACCCCAAGAACTTCATGGTGTTCACAAGACATTCCATGTATCTAATCTGAAGAAATGTTTACCAGTGAGTGATGAGAAAATTTCTTTGGATAAGGTTCGAATAGATGAGAAGTTGCATTTTATCGAAGAACCCGTAGAGGTTATGGATCGTGAGGTAAAGCAACTGAAACAAAGTCGGATACCTATTGTCAAGATCCGATGGAATTCAAAGCATGGACCGGAATTTACTTGGGAACGAGAGGATGAAATGCGGAAGAAATATCCGCACCTCTTTGATTTCAATAAGAAACGGACATCAAAATGAAATGGATCACGAGGACGTTGATCCCTTTTACGAGGAAATGCTGTGACAATCTAACATTTTCAGGTAGTAAATTATTTTCTCGTATAATATTTTGAAACTTATTTTTGTGTTGGTTGATGAACTCACAATTTACGGATTTAAATTGGGCTTACGTGCATAATTCAACGTCCTTTACGACTAAACCAGAAACCTTAAGATTACGTATTTACGTTTTTGAACTCCATTTTTGATGAGACAATTTTTATTATATTCGTTTTGTGCCATTGATTCATAATTTATAAAAACGTTTTTCGTAAAACGACCCGAGGGCACGCAAATCGAGGAAACTAGAATCGAGCAATACCCGTAAATTAGTGGGATGAGACAAGTATGATCTTGACTCACCCCACACATGGGACGGCCAAACTAGCTCCACCACACCTCATGAGGTGTCAACATTTGGTTACAAGTTGTTACACTTGTTAACTTAACTTAATAATTTAACAAAACCATCATAACCATTTTCACTAAACCATTTCTCACATTTCATCTCATGCAATACCACACATACTCTCTCTTTCTCTCTACTCCTTTCCGTCCAAAACCATCATCAAACACCCCATTTTGATCAATTTTAACCATAAATCTTGTGTTATCTACACATATGATGAAGAACCTTTGAAGCCTTGTTGATTGGTGATCATTATAACATCCAAGGAGGTGATTTGCTTGTGTCCTAGGGCTGATTTCTCAAAAAGTGTTCTTGGTGAAAGGTGATCTTGAAGATAGTTTTGGTGTACATCATGGTGTTGTCATCAAAAGACACGTTATACTCTTGGTTGGTAAACAAGATCATTCTTCCCATTTTCATTGTTATTTTTGTAAATGTAAAATTTATTTTATTTCCTAATGTATATGTATATGATGATATATGATGATAAAAATATTGTGTGGGGATCATGTGTTGATAAACATGGATAAAAAGATGGAAAACCACATGTAAAAAGGTTAAAATCTTGCTTAATTAGTTGGCTGTATAAAAACAGTAAACAACCATATGTTAAACTGATAAAAGGTAATAGTTGAATCAATATACAGTAAGTATTAGGTCTTTTACACATGTGATAGTTGGCCATGCAATGGAATCATTATAACGAGTGAGATATGATCAAAACAAAATTGATGTACCAATCTGAATAGTCTGTTTTGTGAGGACTGTTAGGGACACTTAGACTTGGATTGAGCAGTAGCTAAAACTAAGTTATTTGTAGCACATAATATGAAGGTTATGTCATCCAAAAATGAGCTTCTATCTCTTTGTAGAACTAAGATATGATAAAAATGGTAAAAGTGAAACTAAAAATCAGATTTGTGAAATTAAAGTATAATAATATTATAATAGCACTCAAATAAATATAGTATAAAATGTAAAATTAAAACCCACTAACTTATATATTACATTTATATAAGTGTGTACAGTAATAAATAAATGAGACATTTTATAAAAATGGTAATTTGATAAGTTTTATAAGTTATAAAACTATAAACATGATTTTTACGTCTTTTCGGCTAAAACTATAAAATTAACGTTTCGTCAATTAAAACTTAGATGGTCGGACCCGTCTAATGTAAACTTTTTATAACTCATATACTGATATATAAGTACATATTACAAGTAAAAACCGATAAAACCCGATCTTTATAACATACGGACATTAACGGGTCAAGTTAGCCTTATTGGACTATTAACCCAACTAATTTGGCTAAACACTTATGAACTTACTTATTGGGTTTAACTCACTTGGGCCTAACATGTAAGTATAATAAAGATATTAAAAGTGTAAATTGGACTAATATAATGTAATGGGCTTATAATGGGCTTATTGGGCCTAAACATGTAAAGAAGATAAACTAATAAAACTAGTATAAAAAGTTACCAACACATAACACTATAATGAGTAAATAAAGATGTACAATCCCACTTGATCATCATCATATATATAAAATCATCATATGTATACATAATTGTTATTTTCATAAAGTCAATGGACAAAATTCTAAGACCGAGTATTATTTATATAGGTTTCCGTGATCGAAGCACGCCCGTAGCCGATAATCCGCCTTTCATAATCAACGTGAGTTTATAGCCTCACACTCTTTTAAATGTTTTATAAAATGATTTATAAACCCGCGAGGGAGATAACATGCTAGTTTTTGATAAAAAAAAGAACACAAGTAGTCCCGATGGTATGCTTAATGATATGGACCTGAATGATGTTATGACCCAATAAAAGAGATAAAAAGGATTATTAGTAGTTAGGTTATGTCACTTAAAGTCTCATTAGCATGAATTGTGAACTACCGGGATTTGGTAGATGCTTATGCATATGATAGTACTATTTGGGTACGATCACCCCAGTTCACTCCTTGTCGGTTGATCCTCGTCGTACTACATTGATTGGTAAGCGAATTTATGTATGAGAAGATTTACATAGCGTGATTTTTGTGACAACACACTAACTTAGATGGGCAAATTATTTGTAGGGTTCACGGCCCGTTGTTTGTGATAGTAAGGTAACAATTTCATGCGGCTAATAAGAATCCAATGCAATCAAATGAAATCCAATGTAATCCAATAACGATATGAATATCGATAATAATATTACCTATAATGGTAATATTGAGGCTACGGTCTCATGGACGGTTTAAGATGTATGCTTTGCTTTATATATTAACTGACTAGCAATACGAGGACTTGCTTCTGATATTATACTGGTGTTCTGATTTCAATGATTTTTTTACATAACAGTTTTATTAAACTCTAGGAATTCACTCGGCATTCGCTGATATGATTTTTGCATGTTTTTATCTCAGGTGCTTGAAGGTAATTCGGATGGAGATCGAGTCTGATGGCCCACATAATAATAAAACTGTTCATTCGATCTTTGTTTTGTAAACTTAATGACCTGTATAATTTAGGACCTGTTGTACAATTGAAACTTTTATTTCGAATGAATGTATGTTAAACCTTTTACAACCATTTTTATGTGTTGTCTATGATTGGAGTTATTGTGCTATCTCGTAACACTCTAAAGACTCTTCCGCTGTACCGATATGAAATTTGAGAGTGTTACAAAAACCATTATACAAAAACCTCAGCCTTATGCTTACATGTTGGGCCCAAGTGGGTTAATCCCATTGAGTAAGTTCATCAGAGTGTAGCCAAATTAGTAGGATTAATAGTCCAAATAAGGCTAATTTGGCCCGTTAATATCCATATGTTATAAAGCTCGGGTTTTATCGGTTTTTACTTGTAATATGTACTTATACATCAGTATATGAGTTATAAAAAGTTTACATTAGACGGGTCCGACCGTCTAATTTTTATTTGACAAAAACGTTACTCTTTCAGTTTTAGCCGAGAAGACGTAAAACATATGTATATAGTTTTTATAACTTGTTAAATGTTTGTACTTGTCATTTATATAAAATGTCTCATTTTAATATCATAATATATAACTCTTATTTATAATTATTATTAGTAACTAGTGGGTTTTTATATATGTATATTTTATAAGTATGTAATTTGAGTGCTTATATTATATACTTTTTATTTTGCAAAATCTGATCCTAAATATTCAGTCCACTAAAAAATCCATATCTAGAGTTCTATAAGAAGATATAACCCCAAATTTTTATAGCAGAAACTACATGATATGTGCATCATTTAACTCTTTTATAGCTACTGATGAATCAGCTTCTAAGTACTTTAATCAATTCGTCTAAAACAGTCTATGCAGATTTGTACTCCAATATTATTTTTATCATATCTTTTTTATTTTAAGGATTCTATTGTATGGCCAACTCTCACAAGTCATATACCTTGCTTTATATTAAATAATCTATGCCATTTTAACAAGTTATCATATGATTATTCTCTATTTTATACAGCCTACAATTTTAATCATGATTTTATCATTCTTTCATATAGCTCTTAATCATTTTAATCAAGTTTATCAACACATAATCCCCACATAATACTTTTGATCATCATTCAACATCATATACATATACATAAATGAAGAAAATACAAGATTACATATTCAAAATAACAAGATGATAGGAAGAATAATCCTTAAACCACCAAAGTGATGAAATGATGAGTTTTTGATGAATAAGGTTTGGTTCCTTATTACCAAACCTTCAATTTGGCAAATGAACTCCTTGAGATCTTCATATGCATAGATATCTTCTTCAAAATCAGCCCTTGATCTCCATGTAAACTCCTTGCAAGTTGTTAAAATCACCTCCAATCTTCATAACTTCAACTAGGCTTCAACATATGTTGATTATAGTCTTGGGTTATGGATAGATTTTTGATGAACATGGTGGTGGTGGTGGTGATATGGACGGCCAAAGTGAGTGAGAGAGAGAGTTTTGAGTTTTTGAGAGTGGTTTGCATGTTAGAATGAGAGAAAATGGTTTAAGTTAGCTTGTTTTCAAGTTTTGGTCAAATGTGATGGACATGTGTCCTTTAGAAGTATGTTAGCTTGCCACCAAGGGTGGTGTAGCTTGTTCTTTCTGCCACATGTTATGGGGGTGGGGCAAGAGTTATCTTGTCTCATCCCCATTTATTTACGGGTATTCCTTGATTCTAGTTTCCTCGATTTGCGTTCCCTCGGGTCGTTTTACGAAAAATGTTTTTATAAATTATCAATCAACGGCACAAAACGAATCTAATAAAAATTGTCTCATCAAAAATGGAGTTCAAAAACGTAAATACGTAAACCTAGGGTTTCCGGTTTAGTCATAAAGGACGTTAAATTATGTGCGTAAGTCCTAATTTCTTCTCATAAATTTGTGAGTTTATGAACCAACACAAATTTAAATTTCCAAAATAATATTCACGAATAAATTAATTTCCTGAAATGTCGAACTGTCACCAAAAACGGTGTATGTAAACGTAAGCACGTAACGTAGAATTCTTCCGGTTTAGACGTAGTCGATGCTACTTCAAGATGTAAATCCAAATTTCTTCCCAAAAACGAGTGAGTTCATATTATAACATTAAAATAATGTTTTTGAATAATACTTGAGAATAAAATATCAATCATAAATTGACGGATTGTCACACAAGTTCTTTGGATGAGAACACAGCTCACGGATTATGGCTTCCCCTTTGATAAAGTACCTATGTACTGTGACTCAAAGTCCGCCATATCCATCTCCTGCAATCCGGTACAACATTTCCACATGAAGCACATTGATGTCAGATATCACTTCATTAAGGAGCAAGTTGAAAGGGGTATTGTTGAACTATACTTTGTTGGAACTGAAAACCAGTTAGCTGACTTGTTTACAAAAGCTCTTTCGAAAGAGAGGTTTGCGTATCTAGTTAGGCAAATTGGTATGAGATGTTTGACTCCAACAGAACTGGAGATTCTGGCAAAGAAGCCTGTTTGATTCATCTATCAAACATATACTTGTAAATATTAATGAATAAGCAAAATAAAAATTAAAAATCTTTGAAAATCCAAATAAAATCTTCTCGACATGTCTTTCGGTATCGATAATATGGACGTACCTAAAAATGTCGCTCAATAACGACACGAGTGTGTACATAAAGCTCGAATGAAAGTTGTAAATATTTTTCAAAACATGTCATTTCTATTTTATAAATGAAATGATCTATCTTGGACAATATTTCCACACAACGGGTAGAGCAATCTATCTTGGGTTGAGCTTGTCACAAAACATCCAACGTTTTGAGCTCAACACGATGGCTTGTAATCACTTTCAGATTGCAACCCGGATCTATATTCACGGGGGAGTGTACGATTTAGTGCCCTTACCCTCAGTAATAGAAGCTAAATCTTCTTAACCTTGAGTGGATTCATCAACACATTCAACGTCTATGAACTCAAGTTTATGCTTTAGAAAAACCTTTTCGCCAAAAAGAAATAGAGTTTTTCAAGAAGCGTTGAACACAACTTTTTCAAGAAGCGTTGAACACAAGTTTTTCAAGAATTTTTCAATGATATTCAAAATCTTTCAAAAATTGTGTGTTCAACAACTCCTATCCTCAAAAGTTCAATTGAATCATATCCTCGTAATGACAATTCCATTGGATCAATTTTTGAGGGGGAGCGTTCCAAATTCATGCTAAGTTTGACACATTTTTCTCCCGAAAGTTTTCAAGACTATTTTTCACAATATAGTTTAATCAAATTTGGTATCTCTAATATCAAAATGATTTTATATATTAGAGATAGGGGAGAAAATGTGATTAAAATGTGATCTAAAGACTCAAGCACTCATGGTTACGATCAAATACCCACAACATCTTTAATTCACGACGTTATTGGTGTCAAAAGGGTGGTTAGGTTTAAGTCCTATGATCCAACCAGAACCGGAGGGATCTTCCCAGGGATAATTCAATAGATTATTAGAAGTCCTTAGGAAAGATGGAATAGAATGTGAACGAAGCTAAATGCTGACTAAGTACTGATGATAGCACTAGAATAATCACAATAAGGTGTTAGTAATGATGTCTTGGTAAGCATTGAAGGGGTTGAAGAATGAAAAAAAATGTAAGGATAAAGGGTGTAAACAAAGAATCCCTCCATACAACTTAGGCAGAAACCGGGTCAACACATCATGAAGACAACACATCATAGACCCAGTGATGTAATGCACAACCCCTCCCTAGCTGAATCTGGCTTCTCTCAAAAGAAGTTTGTTGTATTGTCATGGAGATCAACACGACTTCTATTGACTTTCTCACTCCGAGATAGTTGATACTGAATAGGTGGCATTTGCTCCAGCCTCCGACAACTAAAAGTGCACAAATCGAGTCTAGAGCCAAGAGATCAATCAAATCTCGTTAGATCATACGGATGACGAACAAGAGAGTCCTACGCTATATCCTTGTGATATTGCTAGAACACTCAGGGTGATACTACTTAGTATTCACAATGATGAGTGGAAATCCTTCCAGTGTTAACCTCAAACAGCATTGCGGTATATCATATGTAAGATTCCTTGTGAATTGAACATGTGTAAAACTGAAAAGCAACAGTGGTTTGATTCTGAATTGATTCAAACTCGTTTCAGGTTTCTACGCAATATCTTTATGGTCTTGCCTGAACATTCAGAGTGATATTCATTAATATTCACAGTGACGAATGGAAATCCTTCTAGCGTCAACATCAAACAACGCTACGGTAGGTAACTTGTGAGATTCTCAATGAATCAAGCTTGTGTCAACTGGAAAGCAACAATGGTAAGATTCTTAATGAATCAAACTTGTTCCAGGAATTTGAATTGACGACTTTAATCAAGCAGATATTTATCTAATTGATTCACTCTTTATGTTCGCAGTCTTGCTTTGAGACGGTCGAGTAAAGAGAACGGCTAGTACTGTCGCGAAACCCTGTCAAGGAGATTCTTAATTGAATCTACCTAATCACAGGTACGATATTTAATATCGTGTAACGGTCTTTACCGACCGGAGATAAAACGCTACTGATTTAGGATGAATGTCAAAGCCACTCAGTCCGTGTCTATGTTTTGTCTCAAGAAGGTGACGTTACGGTGTACTCAGCAAAGTCAAAGATTCAAAACCACATACCCATGCCCAATGACATTCAACAATCAAGAAAGCTAAAGACTTCCGCAACTCTGATGATCAAAATCTTCCTTATCAATTAATGTAGAGGAATGACCTCTCTTCAAAGGAGATTGTTAGCAAGCTTTCAAGATAGTACAAAGTATGAGCATGTGGATAATGACAAAAGATCGCAAAATGGCAAAGACAAGTCATGAATAATTTGAAGATCTCAAGATAAAAGACAAAGTTGAAAGACAATGACAAAGGCTCAAAGATCACAGCATGAAGGAACAAAACTACTATTACACGTTCAAGACTCATTTATGACGAAATTCATAATCTCCATTGAATTCCAAATATCGAAGAGGAATGACCTCACAATGGGGGAGATTGTTAGCCTCAAAATATTGAGTCAAACAAGAATGTTCGGTCATAGGTTTATATTGTAATATTTATTAGAACGTTGTAATAGTTAGTTAAAATAGTCGTGACATTACGGGCTTGATGGTTAGCTTAACATGCCTCTTTCAAGGTACTAAGCATTTATTCAAGCCCGGCCCAAAAGATATATAGTCCATTAGAGAGCCCGCATATGGGTGGACTATATAAGCACCCTCCTAGCATGTTAGGAGTATGGAATTTCTCATTTTCTTAATCTAATTTCACATAGTTTCTCCATCTTCTCTCTACTTTCTCTCACTACTTTATCTCTCTAGAAATCTTCATTCTTTTCATCTATTTTCTATTAATCAACCATGGTGAAGTGATTAAATTAGGGAACAACAAATCTGTATTGGCATCATGATTTTTAGCAAATCATCAACTATCAATGGATTTGATTTATTCTTTACCATTTAGCCGTACACTCTGGAATGGCCAATACTTTATTCATAAAGAATAAGGTGTAATGATAACCTTACAATTTTTGGTAAACTATCAACCATCAACGAATTTGATAATGTCTTTACCTAGTACCGTTTGTCTAGGACTAGCCAACTCTTTGTCTCGAAACATGGTGAGTTAGAACCATATAGTTTTTAGCAAACTACCAGCTGTCGACGGATTTGAGAAGTCTTTACCACGAACCGTTTGCTTATAGACTAACCAGTTCTTATGTGTGTTAGACATGGTGAAATGAGAACCATTTGTGAAGTGTGACTCCAACTCAAACACTTAAGGCTCTTTCTCAACTTCTTCCTCTTGCTTCAAATCCTTGATTTGTTGTTTAACCATCCTGATCAACTCTAAAGCACTAGCAGACTCTTCTAAAACTTCCAATTGTTGTTCTCAAACAATCTTCTTCCAAAAGGGTATTTCTTCCCTTGAAGCATTTAGTAGGTTATATCATCTATATCCAAAGTATATATTCCGCATGATCTATAATATCTCTAGTAAGTAGGAACCTGATTCTCTAAGTCCTTCAATATTCTTTGATCACTGCTGTATGGTGCATACATAAACTTCAATTCATTCCTCAATAGTGTGACTTCTGCTTGACCTTTACTTCCACCTTAAACAATCTAAACATCCTAGATGTTCCATTTGATCTAGTGATTCCATGAATTTCTAATCCTTGTTTCATATCACTTGTCCATCTTATGATATCTGACTTCTTTCCAATGATTTCTGTGTCATTACACTGATCTTCAAAGTTCACTATCTTTAAGTGCTTTCTGCAGCTTTCATCATCATCAGTATCTTGTTCTGTATACTTCATCTTTTTATTAGCTTCTAGCTTTTTCTTGGTTGATCTTTTTCTTTTAATAACTTTGGAGGTTCCTTCAAACTCTATTGATTCCTCCTCCAAATCAGTATGTACTGATTCCTTAAGTACTGTTGATTGTGTATGTACTGCTTGTACATTTTTAGTCTCTTTGGCAACATCATGAGTTGTATTCCCCTCATCTATTTCTTGATTAACTTCTGCTCCCTTTGAAACTTCTGTCTCCCTTTTCTTCTTTCTAACATAAGTAGTCTTGTAGGTGGAGATGCTTATTTTTGTCCAGCAGTACTTGCATCAAGCCTGGGGGTACTTCCAAATTGTCTTTGTTGTTGGAGATGCTTCCTTACATCTTCAATATCCTTCTTGTCCTTTTCAGATCCAATTTTAACAAAATTCAACTTGGTCCTCGTGTGTTGTTCATACAAAGCCTTTACTTCGTCAAAGGTTTTTCTAACCAATTGAGCATGGGTAAAACGCTTAACTTTTTTGAGATATGGCATCATTTGATTTCTGATTTGCGTAGTGTTTGGAGGCTTAACACTTTCTCCTCTTCTCTTTTCTACAAAGAATCTTTGTTGCTCCCTCACTAAATCATCAATCAGTATGTCTTTTTCCTCTTCATCATATGCATCCCTTTCTTCAGCTAGCAATGATTCTGCAAGAAGCTCACTTGCTTTAAGTTCAGCCTGAATCCTATCGTATTCTTCTATGTTCCATTCTTGGTGCACTCTTTGGGCTTCAAGCAATTCTTGCTTTGCTGTAAGTTCTTCTTGTAGCTCTTCTTCACGCATTGGTACTTGTAGTCTGAAAGCTACTTCTCTATCATGCTCTAGTTGATGAAATTTGTTCATGACTTTGCTTATGTCATCATCTAAATCACTTTCTTCTTTAGATTCAAACTGAAATTTCATTTTGCCCTTATCCTTTGGATTTATCTTAGGCAGTTTCTTCAATAGCTTTGAAGATATTCTTTCTTCATCTTCATTTGATTGTTGTTGAATGATAATACCTTTAGTGGCTATGAAGCTTGAATTTTCTTACCTTTATCTTTTTCCTTCTTGGGAAGAATTTCTTGTTGTGTCTTCATTTCTACTTCTGCTTGTCTTGCTTTCTCAGCTGAGCTCTTTTCTCTGAGAATAGCAGTACTTATGCTAAATTCTAATCTTCTCCAAAAGATGGAGTTTGACTTTCTACAGAAGAAGGTAGTGAAGATTTTTCACCAGCGGTACTTGTAGTTGGCCTAGCAGTACTTGGCTCTTCAACAGTATTTACTTCACCAGTGAAAGACACACTTGTTTCTTGAATCACCAAAGTATCTCCAGATACTTTTCCTTCTTTTGAAGTTGTGTTCTCAATTTATAACTCCTCAGTCTTGTCTCATCCAACACTTATTCTTGATCTTGACAGTACTTGGAAAGACTGTTTCTTGTGAAACCAAAGTTGTCTTTGAGGTGGAGTTGAAGACACAAGAAATTGAACATTGATTTCCTCTAGCTTCTCATCGAAACTACTCCAAGTAACTTGTAGTTGTGGTGATTGAGATAGTGGCTGTGGCTGAGTCACCAACATTTCTTCATCTTGTGGTTCCTCATGATCAGATTGTGGTTCCTCTGGTTGAAGCTCCATATTTATAGGCTCTAAACTCTCTTTATCCACATTAGTCTCTATGCCATCAACATCTTCAAAATTTTCAATGGCATCATCATCTTCAAAATTGATGTCATTGCCCGAGATCCTTGTATGAATATCAGAAGAAGGTCCTTGTTCTTCATCATTCCTCCCCTGTTTGGTTGCATTCAGTTGCCTCTTCTTGAAGTTCCTAAATCTTTGCTTCTTAAGAGCAGCTCTCTGAATTACTCTGTTTTGCCTCATCTAAGGAGTTACTTTATTCCTTAGCTTGATTAATTTGGCTTCCAATTCAGCAATTCTCTTATCCTGGGCAAGCCCCTTCTCCTTTTGCAATACCTGTACCTGTTTGGACAAGCTAGTGCAAAAAGCAGTTAAATTTGCAACATCCACCACCTCTGTTGTTGTTGCTTGTGGTGAAACACTAGCAGCAATTGAAGCAGTATGTGTGTGTATCATTTCAACAGAATGTGGTTGACCACCAACATTATGAGAAGAAGATTGAGTATCTTCAGAGGATTGGGGACTCTGGTGAGAAGGAGTTTGTTGAGAAGCACTAGCTGAGCTAGGTTCCTCACCTTCTTGATTAGCTGGTTAGGCTAACATATTTGCAAATAAGGGTGTAATAGTTCCTGTAAAGGCACTTCCTGGTTTGCTCAAGAAAGAGAACGTTCTCTTTGTAAAAGTAGGAACATCCCATGTATTTGTCAACTCTGGTAGGTTAGGATTTGGTGATTAACTAAAGCTTGAATGAACTTAGGATACATCAAAAACTTTTTAACTCCTTCCAAATTCCTAGTCATGCCTTCAAAAATTAATTTTGAAAAGTTAAAAACTCTTTTATTTGCTAGACAAATACAGGCTGATGCCAAAGCAGCAGGGATTTGATAAAAAGATGTACTTTTTGAGCTTAAACAGTGAATAATGGCATGAAAAAGCAAGTTCCATTGTGGTGAAAATAAACCTTTAAAGAAAGTAAGACTTTCCCTACCACCCTCATAACCTATGGCTGCAAGGCCATCATGTATCTCTGTGTTATTCAACATACTAAGTCCATTATCATCATTAAGACTTAAACTATCCGTTAACAGTACCTTAGTCACATAAATATTTCTATTATTTACCCTAGCCCTAATGCAAGGTTCATTATGACGACTACCTAAAACAGCAGTATTCCAAAATTGTGTAACAATAGGAACTAGTGTAATGCCCGTGCGTTGCACGGGTCACGCGTAAAAAACGAATCAGTATTCTTTACGCCATTAGTTAGGCATTTATAAATTTTCAAAATAGCTGTTACTTTTAACTCGTCAGTCTTGTTTTACAGAGATGTAAACATGATTAGATGAATAAACTTATAAAATCACAACTTAAAGGTGATAATTTGTATGAAAAAAATATTAAATTTATGGTAACATGTAACCCAACATGCGTTGTTAAATATAACTTGTTTGTATACGCTACGACCTCAACAAATAGAGGGTTTTATATACATGAAATTGTGTTGACATGGTCGTCGTCATTTGTAGTGCACGTGAGATTTTACAAATTGAGTATGCGATTCTATATAAGCCTATCTAAACAGTCATAAGGTGCGTTTGGTTAAAACATAAACTGTACGACTTTTTGGATTTAGTGTCAAATCTACAAATAATAAACAAGTGCACTCAATATTTTGCACGAGATGAAAAAAACAAAGTTAAATTAATATAATTATGCAATGCAAGCTCAAAGTGAAAGACAAACACAGCACGTAGTACTTTAATACCTGGATTATTTTAACTATATGTGACTATGTGTAGCATATCATTATAACTGATATTGCCAATTGCTCTCCTATGTTTTGCCATCAATACAAAGAAAGGGTGTTAAGGTAGATAAGTACCACGATACGAACACTATAGATCTGTTCAGAACAATTTTGGTCAAGCTCAATTTTAACATTGGATATAAATTATTACTCTCACATAAAGATTAGTAAAAACATGTCTCTAAAACAGTTACATACTGTAATTTTACATTTTAAGGATACCACTCTCAAGAAAGTGATAATCTGCCTACACACAACTACAAACACAAAAACATTAAGTGGGAAAAACATGGACCCGAAAAAATACTTCCCGCTTCAATAAAATATAATCACCGATGATTTTCACAAGTGACCACTCCATCCACGATGACATCTATATCTTGGCATTAGTTGAGATAGACAACCTTTCATTCTACAAGAACAAAAAACCTTAATGTAATAAAACATAGTATGTATGGTACATGCTAATTTCAAATTAAATGGGTGAAAGTTTTTGAGTCGTAAAAGATCTTGTTGCCAATGTACCTGAATTGTGTGGATATTATCCTAAAGCTTCGAAATCTCTACTGTGAGTAGATCTGAATGTCGTCTCTGAACAAAGCACCTATTCAACACATACGTGACCATGATCGGAAGCACATATATGGTTTATGTATACGAAATCATGATAAGCTCTTTAAAAGTCTCCATTATCATATAGCGTACCGTAAGAAGAACATGTAATATTCACATGAGTTTATTACTTGTATATACATTAATTTCACATGCAAGTACGTATTTATATATCAAAACTTTATATATCAATTTTCATGGGAATAGCAACAAATTCTACCCCTATAAAAGATGATAGTCTGTTAGAAAGAAATGTTGCCCCTATTCATACCAAAGTTTTCGACAAGTTAGTTAGAAGTGGATATGAGTAAGTAACTGTCACTTTTATACTTATCTCACCTTCACTTTTATAAACGTGGGTAAAATGTGAGTCAAATGCGAAAACCAGATATCTCGGATGAATTTATGTGTCTTAGATTACTTTCAATATAGATCGTGTGGCTTTGAGATAATGACAACTCATATTTGTTTCTCTTTGTAGCGTGGGCAATAGAAAAGGAAATAGAGACAACAGGACTTACAGCAAGCGCAAAACGAACATGACTTTGAGATAAAAATTCAAGTATCTCATGGAAACCAAGAGAATCATCATTCTAAACAAGGTTCGCAACTAGGTTGTTCTTAGAGATCACTTGTAGTAGTTTTGATGATCGAAAAATTAGAGAGTAGGTTATAGAATTAAGAGATAAGAATAAAAGATTAGGTAACTCAATTGTATAATTGGAGTTATAATTTATGTAAATGACAAACCCAAGCGCGAAGAAACTGCCAAATTTACAAAAGAGACCCTCAACAGTACAACGGATATGTAGCGGTACATGGAACATACACGGTACTTGGATTTGTGCTAGCGGTACTTGGTTCCAAAATGGTACTTCACAGATTTGACCAGTTCATGCATTCCATTATCATGATAACCTCTTTTATCTTATTCTATCAACCTTCAATCACATCAAAAACACAAAACAAACACTATACAATAAAAATTAGCATAAAAATTCTACAGCTATTACCTCCCCTTAACATATCCAGCAATTTATTGGTTGAGCATACCAATATGTGTTACCAAGAACTCAAATCTCTTAGCATCAACTGCCTTGGTTAATAAATCAGCTACATTGTTATCTGTATGAATTTTCAAGACCTGAATAAGCTTTTTGTCATAGGCATCCCTTATAAAGTGATGTCTTCTCTCAATGTGCTTGGTCTTGGAGTGAAAGACTGGATTCTTGACAATCCAAATAGTACTTTCATTATCAATGTAGATCTTGGTGTTAATGAAGTTGAAACCATAGTCTAACAACTGATTTTGAATCCAAAGTACTTGTCTACAGCAATGAGCAGCAACTACATATTTAGCTTCAGTTGTAGAAGTAGCAACAATAGTTTTCTTCTTACACTGCCATGATATGAGTCTTCTTCCCAGGAATTGACAACCTCTGGTTTTAGATTTCCTATCATGATTGGCTCTAACATAATCACTATCTGAGTAAGCTTCCAAATCAAATGTTGAATATCTAGGATACCATAAGCCTAAGTTAGGTTGACTTTTAAGATACTTAAAAATCCTTTTCACAGCATGTAGATGTGACACCTTTGAATTGACTTAGAACCTTGAACAGGCACATACAACAAACATAATATCTGGTCTTGAAGCAGTAAGATACATCAATGAACCAATCATTGACCTATATAGGTGAATTTCAACATTTTCACCATGTTCATCTTTTGACAAAGATTTCTTAGCTTCAAAAGGTGTGCTTGTACTCCTTGTATCCATACATGAAAATTTCTTTAAGACTTCAGCAACATATTTATCTTAGCTGATAAATATTCCATCCTTCCTATGTTTGACTTGTAGTCCTAAAAAGAAGGTAAGTTCTCCCATAGAACTCATCTGAAATCTTCCTTTCATCAAAGCCTCAAACTCTTAACACCATGATTTCTTGGTTGAACCAAAAATAATGTCATCAACATAAACTTGAACTAGGATAATATCCTTAACATTCTTTTTTATGAAGAGAGTTTTGTCAATAGTCCCTCTCCTATATCCATGTTCTAACAAAAAAGTGGATAAAGTTGCATATCAAGCCCTTAGAGCTTGATGTAGACCATAAAGTGATTTGATAACTTTGTAAACTCTATTGGGGAATTTAGGATTTACAAAACCTGGAGGTTGTGAGAAATATACCTCCTTAAAAATAGTACCATAAAAAAGGCACTTTTCACATCCATCTGATAGACTATAAAACCCATATATGATGCAAAGGCCAAAAATAACCTAATGGCTTCTATTCTTGCCACTGGTGCAAAAACCTCATCATAGTCTATCCCTTCTTCCTGTCGATAGCCTTGAGCAACAAGCCTTGCCTTGTTCCTCACAACAACACCTCTTTCTTCCTTCTTATTTCTAAAAAACCCATCTAGTACCAATACCTCTTATACCAGAGGGAAGATCCACAAGAATCCAAACCTTTTGTAGTTCAAATTGCATTAATTCTTCTTGCATGGCATCTACCCAACTTTCTTCATCAAGAGCTTGAGAAATGTTCTTAGGCTCTACTTGTGATAAGAAACAAGCAAACAAACAATGTTGAGTATCTTTATGATTTGTTCTATGTTGTTGTTTGACATAACTCACAAGTGCATGAGTTTTAGTATTAGCTTGAAGTTGTATTTTGATTTGCACAGCAGACTTAGGGTCTCCAATAATTTGAGCTATAGGATGGTTGTTATTGACTTTATTAGTGGGAATAGAACTGACTGGAATTTCAGTTTCCAAATTATTGAAATCAGTTATTTCAACCTGCTCGTCATAGGAGTCTTTGGAGAAGATCCCTTCATTTGGACTAGTATAAGCATCTTCACTATCCATTGCTTGCAAAATATCTTCTAAAGAATCAACAGACTTTGAAGAATTTGGCTTAGCAGTACTTTTAGATGAGGTATCGCTAGGTTTAATATGTAATGTTGAGTGTTGTGATTCTAAAGATTCTTCTTCTGAATTCCTATTAGCAGTTGTAGCATTCCTTTCTTGATCTTGAAGCCTCTGAAGCTCTTGTAGGGCTTGATCATCATTGGATGTCAATGTTTGCTTTTGTTGGGGGCTGGCAGCCATAGGAGAAACAGTAGGCATACTGGTACATAAATGTGAACATCATCATCCTGAGAATCTGATGAAGAAGGTCCTACTTTAGTACCTAAATTTGTTGTACCAACCTCCTCACCTGCATTGTTAGTTTGACAATATTTTTGCACATAATAGTAATCCATGGAGTTAGTTAGATAATCCAAATCAAACATCCAAGCATAACCTATATTGTTAGTTTGACAATCTTTTTGCACAAAATAGTAATCCATGGAGTTAGTCATTTTCTTCAACTTTTCTAGATGCCAAGTTATAAACCCTATATGCTTTACTTTACAATGAATATCCTACCAGATATCCTGAATCAGATTTTCCATCAAACATCCCCAAATGATCAAGAGTGTTTAAAATACACACATGACATCCAAAAGGTCTCAAATGAGTTATGGTTGGCTTAACACCAATCAAAAGTTCATAAGGTGTCTTGTTTTGAGGCTTGGTCACTAAGACTCTATTTAACACATAACATGCAATATTGATTGCTTCTGTCCAAAAAGAATTTGGCAAAAGAGAATCAGCTAGCATAGTCCTAGTAGCCTCAATTAGTGTCCCATCTTTCCTTTCAGTTACTTCATTTTGTTGTGGAGTCCTAGGATTGCTAAATTGTCTCTTGATACCTTTCGACCTACAGAATTCATCAAATTCAGCATTCTTGAATTCTATCCCATTATCTGTCCTAATGATTAAGACTTGTTTAGTGAACTGCTGATGAGATGGCATTTATACATGATCTCATCGTTTTTTTCGGGCTTTAAATGCATAAAAATGTCATAATATACCATATATATGCTTGTGTTTATTTACTTGTGTATTTTAGGTATGGATATCATGAAAAAGACAAAAGATCACAAGATACAAGGAATAACGGACACGAGAAACGAAGCCGTAGAAAGAACCGGGCCCTAAATCATGGAATATTCTACAAATATCCTTGAAGACTTAAAGATGTGCAAGTTTGATCCTTAATGAATGAAGAAATGACACTTAAAACCCTTGTATATTGATAATTACAAGTTTGGTCCCTTAAGTTTGTCAAAATTACACAAAAGGTCCTTCAACTTTGAAGAAATGGCAAGATTAGTCCCTCAACAAATCCAAATTGCCAATAATGGTCCCTCATGAAGACAAAGTTACAATGAAGACCTTTGAAGATCAAGATTGTCCAAGATCAGCCCTTGAAATATCCCAAAATGGCAAAAACAACCCTTGTAAACCTTTTTCCAAAAGTTTGTGCCAAAACTGCCAAGTTGTGAAAGATAGAAACAAAGGGAATACATTTTATTTGCAAAATAAACTTGATATACAACTTTTCCCAAAACCAAAGGACGAAAAGTGACAAGCTGAAAGTTTAAATCTCTAAACATGCGGGAAACACTTACTATTGGGATTTTTACCAGCCAAGAACATCTTTTTACCCAGGATTAAAAAGGAGGAAAACAAAGGGGAAATCAAAATTGATTATACCCACGTGTGATTCACATCACCTCAATCACATCCCACACCTTAAACCTCAAATCCCACTACCAGAATGATACCCCCATCCCCACTCACAATACGACACCTGGCATTTGATCATGACTTGGCAAAATCAAGGGCTGCAAATCATTACTTGGTCCCTAAGCACTCAACAAACGTCCAGGATTCAACCAAAACAGCTGGCATCACACCTAGAAGGTTCTGCAAGGATAGAATAGGAATTTCAGTTGCTAGGGTTTGTGAATAGTGTTTAGCCAGGCATTTGCCTATAAAAGGAGACCTCAACATGTGAGAGTCCCTTTGTTCCAGTTTTAGGCTATCAATCTTTGTAATTCCTTTTTAAGTTTAATAAAATTTGAATTTCTGAAAATTTTGAATTCTCTTTTTGATTTGATTAAAAGTTGGTGTTAGAATAGCCTAAATCTGAGTTCCATTTGATTGTTAAGACCTTCCTTAATCTTGTGGTTAAGGCACGTCTTGGTTCATAAGGTTTTCAAGGTTCAAAGGCCTTGAAATCCTAGTTTCTGATTTTGGCTTATATTTGTGTACTAACCCTTAGCCATAAGCCTTGAGCTCCTTCAAGCTTGTTGATACCAAGCCTGGGAAGAGTTCTAAGCCCTTGGTTGAGTTTGTTTGCTGTTTGTGTTGAAGACATATCATAATCAAAGCCTTGTTCTGCTTTGAACATCAGCAGGCTTTGATCATCTTCATTGAAGTACCTTGGTCTTGTTCTAGTTGTTGAACAAGGTCCAAGGAGCATAGCTGGCCCTCCTAGGATGTTGTGGAGGGCAGGTATAATCTCTTGGTTAAGATTCCCCTAAATATTTCATGTTTATGCCTGTTTTGGATCTGGTACTTGAATTTTGAGTTCTTGTGTTTGTGCTGGAAATTTTTGAGTTTGATTGTGTTAGTTGCTACCTAGTAAGTGTTTTTGATCATTAAAATCAGTAGGTTATTAGATAAAATCACAAGTTTCTTTGTTAAGTAGTGGATTAAAGGGTGTTTGGGTTTACTGCATAAATTGGATTTGTGGTTTGTTAAGTGGTTGTTTATTGTTGCTAAGTGTTGGTATCTGTTATTTAGGTGCTATTGTTCATCTGTTTGTAGGTTTTGAGGGTTTGAACACATAGATTCATAAATAGGGTATAAAATCTTGAATACTTGGTAAAATTGGCTAGGATTTTGAGGACACCTAGATCTAAGCTTAGTCTAGGGCTAACAAGTGCTAAACCTTAGTTAATCACACCAAGGAAGAAGGATTTGAGGCCTGAAATTGGATCAAGTGTCAAATAGATCAGCAAACTTGTTTCTGCATTTGTTCATTGTTCATCAGTAACTTTTCATGCTTTGATCTTGTTGTTTACTTTGATTCAGTGTTTGATTTTTGTTGCTTTGTGTTTATTCTTAGTTTATATAGCTTGTGTATGCATCCTGTTAAGTTTGGTTGGCTTATTCTTGCTAAATCTGCTTATTAAGTGCTTAACTGCTTATTTCCATATCTGGGGTATATCTGGTGACTGTTTGATTGATTGTGGCTTATTGTGTGAACCAAATTGTTATTTTCTTGTTGCTATTGACTCCTTGTGATTCACTGATCACAAAGGTGCCTTTGTTTCCAATAGAATCCAACCAGAACTCTCAAATAAGCTTGGTCAAATAGTCAAAGCAGTGGGAACTCCTTTCACCTGCTAGTTACCACTGATAGTGTAAAATTGGGTTCAACTTATCAATAAGCTATAATAGCTTATTCTAACCAGCAACAACTTGGATTTTGTAATAGGTGCTCATTATTTGACCCATTTGTTCATACTGGAGCATTTGGTGGGTTGACTTTAGGGTTTGACTAGAAAACCAACTTCATTGACTTTTTCATAAGTTCATTTGTGCTTATTCTGGCTTATTGGTTGTGCTTATTGGATTTTTGTTGATTTATTTGGCTTATTGAGTCCATTTGTGATCTTTTGCAAGTTGAATCAAGTCCTGAGGTGCCTTATTTCTCAAACCCGACTATTTTGTCGATTTGTGAAATAATACTTTGCTTATTTCTGGCTTATTGAGTGAGCTTTTTCAAAATTTCTTTTTACAGATCTCATAAGCATCCCAAGAGAAGGTTGTGTGTCAAATTAGAGCTTATGGCATTGGCTTATTGCTTAATGGGCTGAAAAGCCCAATAAGAATAAGCTGTGTGCTTAATAAGCTGTGATAAGCTCATATTCAGGTTTTAGGCCTTTAGAGTTTTGTTCTTAGAATTTATTTTTAAGTCAGATAGGGCTTTTCCAAGTCAATTGGGCCAAGTTTGAGTTTTTGGGCCCAAAAGCCCAATTGTGTTGACTGTTTTTGGTTTTGGCCCATTTGAGGGCCCAATAGGGGTATTCTGGTAATTTCACTTTGATTTTCTGATTATTTAGGTTAAAATAAACTAGTTTGCAAGTTTTTATAATTTTTTATAATTTTTGGATTTTTAATATTATTTTAATATTTTTTATTATTATTTTTCAAATTTCACTTTTTCCAACTTTTTGCATTTTTCTTAGGTTAAATACATTAAAATAGGAATTTAGCAACTTTTAGAATGATTTTATCTATTTTAGATTAATTGTTATAATTATTTTAAGTTTTAATAGTTTTTAAATCATTTTAAATAGTTTTTATTAGTTTAAAAATTTCTAAAAATAGTTTTTAATCTTTTTAGGTCATTTTAGAGGTTTACTAATTGAAAAATCTTTATTTGGGCTTTTTGATAATTTATTTGATTTTTAGGGCTTTAATTAGCATTTAAAAATTGAATATTTAATTATTTAAAAGGTTTGAAAAAGTTTTGATCATTGGTAAACTCTTAGTTTATTTATTTTTATTTTTTGTTAATTTTTGGTAATTTTTAGAATTAATTTTTTTTTGTGGTTTTTAAGGTTTTACGTTTTAACTTTCTAGTAGTAATAATTTTTATTTTTACGTCTTCGTCATCTTTTTTTCTCATCCCCTTCTAAACCAATCATTAATCACAAACATTTAACAAGTTTTTCACACACATATACCTCCTTGGGAAACGAACTTTGGAATTCATAAGGGTCATTAACACTTGATTTTTCCTAAAGTCATTTGTTCCATACTTACCGCTCATTTACCCTCCTTTGTTTTCCTAAACAAGAGGTGTAATTTACCACAATCATTTTTGGCGCCGCTGCCGGGGAGGTGTGTCGTGATTAATTTGCATTGTTGTTTTTAATATTAACCATAAATAGTATTTATATTAGTAGAACTCTACTAATACGTATTATCGGTTTTCTTAGTTTTTCTTGTGAAAATATTATTAATATATTGTATTAAGTATCACAATAAATTCACAATATCTCCAAAAGTGTGAAAACACAACCTTAATTGGGATTTCATCACTCAATTATTGTATTCGAATCTCAAACAAAAAGAAAACGGCAAAAATAGATAAATACTTTCGTGAAGCTCGATTTTGAAAAATACAAACTATAAGGTGGGTATAAGGCGGGTATTATAAAATATACCCTAAGGAAAAAGGCTCTTAAGTGCTTCGCGCCGCCTCGTTTCCCCGCTTGCTTGTGAGTATTTTGAGATTGATGGCTAATCGAGGGTTTTGCCGCCCAAAGTATTATTACGTATAATATATTTGCTTGGTTTCTTTGTGATTAAAACCTCTTGAACAATTTGGTTTTCACCAAAGTTCTAAAGTCATTCGAAGGCGTTCACTCCACGTGATCATTTTCATTCCTTTGAGGCTTCTTTAATCAGGAGTTTGATTCGAGGAGAGATTTTGTAGATTGTTGTCTACGAAGATACACCAAAATCAAAAAAAAATTGAATATCATCAAAAACACAAAAAAATTGAAAATTCACAAAACACCCAAAAAGAAACTTCTTTGCTCACCTCCCATTCTTCGTGAAGTTTATGATCACTCATAATCAAGCAAAACGAGCTCGTAAACGTCTTCAAAAGCAAGCCAATCAAGAGACGTTGATTGAAGAACAACCTCCAATTGTTGAACCTATTGTAGAACAAGAAGTCGTCATGGCTAATCGTACTATGATGGAGTTGCTACAAGCACCCACCGAGGGTTTTGGAGAGGCTATTGTGATTCCCGCCATCCTTGCGGAGAATTTCGAGATTAAGACGGGTTTAATGTCGATGTTGCAAGCAAATAAGTTTAGAGGTCACGAGAAAGAAAACCCGCATTACCACATTAGGAATTTTAACCGTCTCACCGCCACTAGCAAGTTTAAGGATGTTCCACATGACGCCATTAAGATGATGTTGTTTCCATACTCGTTAGATGGACCCGCAAAAATTTGGCTTGAGAAAGAACCACCAAATTCGATTTTGACATGGGCCGATCTCGTTTCTAAGTTTGTGAACAAGTTTTTTCCACCATCTAAAACAACACATTTGAAAAATGAGATTTCACGATTTGTGCAAAGAAATAATGAAAGTTTTTCAATGGCATGGGAACGATTTAAAGAAATGTTACATGAATGTCCACACCATGATTTTACGGAATTGCATCAAATTGATACTTTTTATAATGGGCTTAATGATCATGAACGAGATTATTTGAATGCCGCCTCGGGTGGTAATTTTTTGTGTAAGACGACAAATGAGGCTTTACAAGTCATCAAGAATAGATCTAAGGTTTATAGCCCTCGTAACACACCGAGTGTTGCCAATTTGGGTTCGTCATCATCGTCACAATCGTCTCGTAGCATTAATGCCTTACATGATGAAGCTAATGAGGAAAATCGGTTTTTTGATAGATTTTCTAATCTAATGTTCCATTGGAAAGCTCAAGAAGCTTCAAATTCCGCTTCGGTTAAAGCGGTTGCTAAGAGTTGTTTGTCTTGTGGTGGAGCTCATGATCTTTCCGAGTGCATTACCGCGGATGGTAACACTTCGAGTGCTTATGTAGCAACGGGAACTTACAACCAAAACGGTCAAGGTTCCCGCCCAAATCAAGCTCCACCAAATCAAAATGTTAATAATTTCGAAACAACAACCAAGGTAATTACCAAGGCAATTCACGTAACTACAACAAAGGGAATTATCAAAATGGGAATGGACAAATTTCTAATCAAAACCAAAACCGTGATTTTCAAAACACCACACAAGGTTTTCAAAATGCTCACACTAAAAATTTGCAAGGAGAATTTTTGGATTATGCTAAATCAAATGATGCTAAATTTGATAACATGCAATGTGAGATGATTAGCTTAAGATCCGAGTTGAAAAACGAGCTTAAAAATGAACTTGCTAATGAACTTAAAACTCATGCTAATAAAATGGAAGGAAATGTCCAACGTCTTCAACAAAATCAACAAAAGATGGAATTAGGACAACATGAGATTAAGCAAGAGTTATTAAAAGCGGATGCTAGGCAATCAAAATTTGAGGACCGAATGGCTAAGATGTTTGAAGCAATCATGTGTAAACCCTCTTCCTCGGGTGGTCTTCCTAGTGATACCATTGCAAACCCGAAGGGAGAAATGAAGGTTATTACTACACGAAGTGGTAAAACTTTCAAGGAACCAATCTCTCGTCCAAGTACTTCTACGGAGAAGGAAATCGAGAAAGAACCCGAGGTGATGGTGGAAAGTGAGCACATTACAATCCCACGAAGTACCGCTCAAACCACACCTACGGTTGAACCAATACCAATTGTGGAACCCGAGTTTCCAAGGCCGTTGCCTAATGACCAACCCACACCACCTTTACCCTACCCTTCGAGACGAAACAAAGAGAAATTGCAAGAACGTAACAAACAACAAATCGAGCTTTTTATAAAGATGTTTCAACAAGTGCATTTTGATGTGAGTTTAGCCGACGCGTTGTTTTATATGCCTCGTTTCGCTTCCACTTTTAAAAGTATGATGAGCGATAAGGAAAAGCTTTCAAAGCTTGCTAATTGTTCTTCGGTTTATCTTAACCGCATACCGAAAAAAGTTGGTGATCCCGGAAAGTTTCTCATTCCTTGTGACATACAAGATATGAAAGAATGCCTCGCCTTGGCCGATCTTGGTGCGAGCATTAATTTGATGCCATTTTCCATTTGGAAATCGCTTTCGCTTCCGGCTCTTATTCCTTCGAACATGTCTATCGAGATGGCCGATCATTCTACGATTATGGCATGTGGAGTAGCCGAAGATGTTTTCGTGAAAGTGGGGAAGTTCTACTATCCCGTTGATTTTACAGTAGTTGACATCCCCGCGGATCCTCAAGTTCCTCTAATTTTAGGTCGTTCATTTTTAGACACTTCGAGATCGCTTATCGATGTTCATGCGAGAACTATCACTTTGAGATTCAACAAAGAGGAACTTGTTATAAACGCTACTCAAAACTCAAAACCTTCTCATGTTTATGCAATCACTACCATCAATCACATTGACATCGTTGATATGGTTTGCGATGAGTTTTCACAAGAAGTGTTAGGTTTTTCCGATAGCTCGTCAAGTGGCAATCCCACTATTTTGGATCCGATTCTTGCTAATTCCACACCAAATCTCACTCCATTCCAAGGAGGCGATCTCACTTCAAATGAAATCGACAATGAAGATGAGGTGTTGATTAGTGATGATGCTTCTATTCCACCATTTCTTCCGCCGATTGAAGTTATGAGTGTTGAACCAAAATCTTCAATCGAGAAACCACCTATCCTTGAATTGAAAGATCTTCCTTCTCACCTTGAATACGCATTCTTGGAAGGTGATGACAAGTTGCCGGTTATTATTGAAAAAGGTCTTGCTAATAATGAAAAAACCGAGCTCTTGAAAGTTCTTAAGGCTCATAAAGGGGCAATTGCGTGGAAAATATCCGAAATTAAGGGTATTGACCCAAAATTTTGTACTCACAAGATTTTAATGTAGGAGGACTACAAACCCGCAATTCAAAGTCAAAGAAGGGTGAATCCCAAAATTCACGATGTCATTAAAAAGGAGGTCCTTAAACTCCTTCACGCGGGAATGATTTATCCTATATCCGATAGCCCATGGGTGAGCCCAATCCATTGTGTCCCTAAAAAAGGAGGAATGACCGTTGTGCCTAATGAGAACAACGAGTTAATTCCCACTCGTGTTGTGACCGGTTGGAGGGTGTGTATTGACTACCGAAAGTTAAATGACGCCACTCGTAAAGACCACTTTCCTTTACCCTTCATGGATCAAATGTTGGAGCGACTTGCGGGAAATGAATTCTATTGCTTTTTAGATGGTTTTTTCGGTTACTTTCAAATCCCTATCGACCCTCGCGATCAAGAGAATACTACGTTTACGTGTCCTTATGGAACGTTCGCTTATCGTAGGATGCCTTTCGGGCTTTGTAATGCACCCGGTACGTTTCAACGGTGTATGATGGCGATTTTTCATGATATGATCGAGAAGTCGATGAAAGTGTTTATGGATGACTTCTCGGTGTTTGGTAATTCGTTCACGTCATGTTTATCTAATCTCGAGCAAATGTTAAAACGTTGTGAAGAAACCAATCTTGTGCTTAATTGGGAAAAATGTCATTTTATGTGTAAACAAGGAATCGTCTTAGGACATAAGGTGTCGAAGGCGGGGATTGAGGTCGATAAAGCTAAGGTAGACGTCATCGCCAAGTTACCTCATCCCAAAACCGTTAAGGGAGTTAGGAGTTTCCTAGGCCACGCGGGCTTTTATCGTCGTTTCATCAAGGACTTTTCAAGAATCTCTCGACCTATGACACACCTTCTCGAGAAGGATGCTCCTTTTAATTTCAATGAGGATTGTGTTAGAGCTTTCGAAACTCTCAAAAGGAAACTTACCGAAGCTCCCATTCTTGTTGCTCCTAATTGGGAATTACCCTTTGAAATCATGTGCGATGCAAGTGATTATGCTATAGGGGCCGTCTTAGGGCAACGTTATGACAAGCATTTTCGTCCTATCCACTATGCTAGTAAGACGATGACTGAGGCTCAATTAAAGTACACCAAAACGGAAAAAGAATTCCTTGCCGTGGTCTATGCTTTTGAGAAATTCCGACCTTATCTCGTCTTGACTAAAAGCATCGTGTATACCGACCATTCGGCTATCAAGTATCTCTTAGCTAAGCAAGATGCTAAGCCGAGATTGCTTTGTTGGATGCTCCTCCTCCAAGAATTTGATGTCACCGTGCTTGACAAAAAAGGAGCCGAGAATCTAGCGGCCGATCATCTCTCTCGTCTAGAAGATCCTCACAAAGATGTTTTCGAGAACAAGGAAATCACCGAAACATTTCCTCTTGAGACTCTCGGTGTAGTGAATTCTAAAGACACCACCCCATGGTTTGCCGACATTGCAAATTACCATGCGGGCAATTTCATAATCAAGGGTCTGACGACACAACAAAAACGAAAATTCTTTCGTGACGTCAAGTTCTATTTTTGGGACGACCCTTATCTCTTTCGAGTTTGTGCGGATCAACTCGTTCGACGTTGTGTGTTTGGTGCCGAAGCTTCTAATATCCTTAGAGCTTGTCACGAGGGACCCACGGGTGGTCACCACGGTGCTAATCTCACGGCTAAGAAAGTCTTCGATGCCGGTTTCTTTTGGCCTTCTATCTATCGTGATGCACCCGCACTTGTAAAGTCGTATGATTCGTGCCAATGTCAAGGAAAATCGTCTCAACGTGATGAAATGCCGCAAAACATAATTCAAGTGTGTGACATTTTCGACATATGGGGAATAGACTTTATGGGGCCGTTCCCATCGTCTCATGGCAACAAATATATCCTCGTCGCGGTGGACTACCTTTCTAAGTGGGTGGAAGCTAAGGCTTTGCCTACTAATGATGCTCGTGTGGTAGTGAAGTTTTTGAAGCAACTATTCTCTCGGTTCGGAACCACTCGTGCTATTATAAGCGATCGTGGAACCCATTTTTGTAATGACCAATTCGAAAAGGTTCTAAAGAAATATGGAGTTAGTCATCGTCTTTCTATGGCTTATGACCCGCAAACGAGTGGGCAAGTCGAGGTTTCAAACCGAGCTTTGAAGAGGATTTTAGAGAGGTCAATAGGAGAAAACCGTGCTTCATGGTCCGACAAACTCGATGACGCTTTATGGGCCTTTAGGACCACTTATAAGACACCTATCGGTTGCACTCCTTATAAGTTAGTCTATGGGAAGAATTGTCATTTGCCCATTGAGTTGGAGCACAAGGCATATTGGGCCCTTAAGCATGCAAACTTTGACTTGATGACCGCGGGAGATCACCAGAAAATACAATTGAATGAATTGGATGAATTAAGAGATAATGCTTATGAAAATTTAATAATTTTTAAAGAAAAGACTAAAAAGTTTCATGATTCAAAGATTAAAAACCGGGTTTTTAACGTTGGTGATCAAGTATTGCTTTTTAACTCTCGTCTTAAGATATTTTCTGGAAAATTGAAATCTCGTTGGTCGGGTCCGTTCACCATTACACAAGTGTTTCCATATGGGACCATTGAGCTAGCTCAAGATGATGGTCCTAATTTCAAGGTGAATGGACATAGGCTTAAGCACTACTTTGGTGGGGAAATTCCTTCAATGGTTGCCCTCGACCAAGTCACCTTCCCCAATGATAATTAGCATTGAGGGGATCGAGTCGAGCTCATGACTCGGTAATTAAAAATGAGGTGCCTCGTGGGGGAGATCCCATGCTTATCTTTTATGCTTACTATTCACTAATAAGGGGATTTGTACCCTTTCAACTCGTTGTCTCGTGGTTGTTTGTGATTGTGTTATCTAGATCATCATCATCATCTACGATTGAAGACTCTCGTGTTCGTTTACGTGAACCTCCATCGTTTGATTGAAGAAGTTTTTCACGAATCCATGACATATCCTTTATTGTTCTAACAATTATCTTTTAGCATACTCAATAAGCGGCTTTAGATATATTGTTGATCACCCTTTCCATGCTAGATCCTAAGCATTCGACTCTTCGTCTCTAGTATGGGGATGCTCCACCTTTAGACTCGAAACATTGAGGACAATGTTTACTTTTAGTATGGGGGGTGAATAGGTACTTGCTTTGCTACGCCCTCACGCTTTCCAATTTTCAGTGTTTTGTTTTGTTGCTAATAAGGCTAAAAATGGCCAAATTTTAAATTTTTTCTTAGTTTTCATAAGTGTTTTTAAGACACGAATGTATATTTTCCTATGGGTAGAATAAGAGTTAATTTTTGACTTGATGGGAATTTGGAGCCATTTACATTCCTTAACCCGCTCAATTCAAGTTTTGCTAGACTTTTATATAGGGAGCTTTAAAACGCGAAAGTCTTAATTCATGCGGGTTAAGAACAAGAACTTTTCGCAAGTTCCTAATATTGATCCTAGAAAGTCACTTATCAAGGGAACCATAAAACGCATTCTCTAAACTTGAAAAAGTCCAAGAAAGTGCAAGATCCTATAGGTGGTTTGAAAACTAATATGAAGATTTTGCTAGTTGAAAAAGTTCGTTTTCTCGGTATCTCTTCGAATTGATCTTTGGTTAATTGTGCGACTCAGTTGTTCTTGGTGAATCAAATAAAAGAGTTGTCGTTGTCTAAAACTAATTAAAAATGAAAACTTGAAACAAATAAAAAAAGAAATAAAGTAAAGACGGTAAAAAGAAACAATGAAAGATGAAATCTTGGCGAAAAGTAAATTGCGAGAAAATTAAAAGGTAAATAAAGTGAATGATGCAAATCAAAAATTAAATTAAAAGGAAAGCAAATAAAATTTCAAATAAAGAAAAAGGTGAGAAAAATAAAGCTTGAAAATAACACACAAAAACTTAAAAAGAAAAACCAAAAAAAGAAAACTTGACAGAAACCTTCATTCGGAAGTTTTAAACTTCCGAATGAAGAACCTTGATCCGGAACTTTCAAAGTTCCGAATGAAGCACTTGATCCGGAAGTTTTTAGACTTCCGAATGAAGACCCTTGATCCGGAACTTTCAAAGTTCCGAATGAAGCACTTGATCCGGAAGTTTTTAGACTTCCGAATGAAGCACTTGATCCGAAAGTTGTAGACTTCCGAATGAAGCTTCCTTGACTCGGAACTCTTAAAGTTCCGAATGAACAAGTTTCTCCTCTTTGGCTCGGAACTCATCTGGGAAAACAGAAACAGAAGCAAACGAACCCGAAGAACAGGGGATATACAGTAACAACAATTTATCCTTAAATTAATCAAAATCAAACGAAAGATTAAACCAAAATAACCAATAAGCATCAACTAACAATAATCAATCAAAACAAATCATCAAAACTAACAAACATAACCAAATCAATCAAAACCCACTTGATCAAAATCATAAAAATTCAAGAACATTAACAATGAAGATAAAGAACAAATCAAACAAGAAAGGTAGAAGGAGATTGGCAATAAGATAAAGATTAACAACAATTAAAGGTAAACTTACTTGGAATTAAAAGAAGATTAAAGGTGTGTTACAAGAGAATTAAAGTGCATAAAATTAAAGAACAAGGAATGAAAATGGGGAAGAGAGGCTTGTCAGGCCTCCAACAACCTAAACAAATGGCTAACAATGTGTATTTATAGGGGAGGAAGGGATTAGTGGAAGGAAGCTTCCTCCCCTCTTTCCTCTTTTCCTTAATTGCGTCATTAGGTCCCTCCTTTCTTTAATCTTCTTAAATCTTGGACTATAATGACTTTGGCTCGGGATTTCTTTGAACTCGTCTTGTAATTCTTCAATAGATTATACTTGAGTTCTTCGGCTTTTGGTAAACTTCCGTCTTTTGACTTTTTCTTCGATAAATCTTCAGAATTGGTCTTGGACTTCCGTTCTTTTTCCACTCTTGATCTTTCGACTTCATCTTCCGTCTTTTTCTACGATAAAAGCCCGTGAATGCCGTGTTTTCTCCACTTTTCACCTTTTCGTCCTAAATCACAACAAAAACACAAACCACGCATAATTCCGACATAAATGACATAAAATACACGTTTTGGCTCGGTTATTATTGCAAATAAGTGGTAAAAAGGATGGGTGTTTCCACACCTATCAAATCCCCTACACTTAACCATTGCAATGCCCTCATGCAATGCTTAGCAATAAAGCAAGGTTTACACTTTCCATCATAATCAACCTACCTTGGCCTTTATTAAACAACTAAGGAAAATCAAAAAGATAGAAAATAACAAGATGCAAGAAGGAAGAAACATGTAAAGAAATCTAAGACTTATATTAGGGCTTGTATGTCATGAATGTTTATCACCCTCAGGTTTCACGTTCCCCATGCCAAGCTTAAAAACAAGATCATTGTTAGTACAAGTTAGCATAACAAACATTTACCCATGCGGTTCAATTAATCACTTAAACTCCCTTATTCCTATGGGTATCTCTTATATTTTATTTTTGTCTTAGAATGATCATGAAGATGCATTGTTGGACATATTTCGATAGTTTATTTAAGCTGAAAGCAAAGTAGGACGATTTGATCAATAGTTAGCTAAAGGACAAAATCTCTTAAAACTGCTTCTCGGGATATCAAAAAGTTCATATCTTGGCATAACTTGATTCACGATTTGAGACCTTTCTCGGGCCGATATTTGACATGTACTTCATACTTCATATCTTCGAGAGACGTTTTTGAGATAATGGTCTTCTCATCGTTCATAGAGTTTCTTCACTTTGGAGACTTTTGAGGGGTACTCCAACTTTGTTGACCACGACTTCATGATTATTTCTTCAATCTCTAATTGGGATTTTGAGATACAACGATCCGCCTCCTTTTCGGACTTGGATCTATTTATCCTCATACCTTGTTAGGGTCTTTTCGGATAGACTTCTCCATGATGTTTATGGGAGTTGATTGCTTTTCGTCGTGAGTCTTGATCCTTCATATTGATTTCGAGAATAATGCTTTTCACATCACTTTGGATCTTCAGAAATAAAATGGAATCCTCATGCCTTGTTAGGGCCTTTTCGGACTCGCCAATCTTCACGCCCCGCTTCATAAGTTATGCCTTGGCTATGAACTCTCGTCATTACCGAGCAACTTTTAAATGATCTTGGGCTAGAAGCTAAGTAACTTTTCAAATCGTACGACCTTACTTATTGCAGATAATTTATTAGCAAGTGATGGGAGAAAAAGATCATAATTAACTCACATAAGTTAATGAGAGAATACCAAACTTGTATCCAACTCTATCATTTCTCGTTCTCCACAATTTAAAATCTCAAGGAATGAGACTCGTGGATGCTTAGCCTAATAAACCAATTAAGGTCTACATGGTTAAGGATACTAGCTAGAGTGAACTTGGATAAGTAAACTCGGGTTGAGTCAAAATATTCACAACGGGCCTAATATATCTAAGATATCTAAACTTGCTAAAACCATTTTATTAAAATAAGAGAAAAATAGCAAAAATAATGGGAACTACAACTAGGCCAAAATAGATTAAAAATTTTGAAAAATGTCGAAAAATTGATTTTCCGGTTAAAATGAGGACAAATACAAGGAAAAGGCCACTTAACTTCGATAGAAGTCCCCCCTACACTTAATATAAACATTGTCCTCAATGTTTAAGCATGTGGGAGTAAACTCCCCTACACTTAGGACATTGTGCACTTTGTTTAAATCTCGTTAAGGAAAAGACAACTAAAGAGATTCCTATTTTAATATTGAGAAATATAAAATAGTGAATCGAAAAGAGTTTAGGATAGAACCGGGAAGAAGGGAACACGGAATCACGGTTCGTCAAAAGTCATCAAGAGTGTCTTTGAAGCTCTAATCCCTGCATATGATAAGAAAGAGAACAAGAAACACCAACGGGGCTCCCCCTACACTTATGGTGAAAATAGATAGATAATTGGGTTGCCTCCCAAAAAGCGCTTGTTTTTGTTGACCGAGTCACGAGCCTGACTCGTCGCCGAATTAAATGGTCCATGGGGAAGCCTCGAATGTGATACCAGGATCAAAGACCTTGTCCTCGTTCCCGGTTGACATCAACAAAGGAGAGGCGGGGGAATAAGTCTTGAAATGGAGAAAGGTCCTTTCAACATACGTATAGTATGTGAATTCAAGATCCACGGGAGGTGGGTTGGGTATAGTAAGCACATTGTCATCCCTCAAAGACAATGGATGCTGAGCAAACGGAAAAGCCGTATTGTTATCAATCATAGCATAATCAATGTCATCTCCCGGATCAAAGCACTCAACCTCCGTGATAGTGGCTAAAAGGGAGGATGGAAGGTGCTCGGGAGGGGGACTTGGGTCAATACTTTCCTGCAGCAAATTTTCAAAAGTAATGTCCCCCTCCGTGTCAGAATCATCAAAACCTGGAGGGATGGAGTGAATATCGATTTCTTCCTGCAATGGGTCATTATCTTCAACGGGAGGAATAGATGGAGGTAAAGACTTGGAAAGAGAAGGAGAAGTCAACGCTTCGATTTGAGCAATAAGAAGGTGCACTTTCCGTAATCCATCGCGAAGAAGCACGTCTTCCACCTCATCCACAAGATCATGTTCATCGGTGAACTGCTCGTAAACCGGAGAGAATAAATCATCATTTTCTGCATCTCCCGGTGGAGATTGAGAAATTTCAAAGTGAAATTCTCATAGCAGAGAGAAGAATCGTCATCACTAGGATCGACCTCGTCTGTAAGAGCAACGTCGTCCTCAGGCTCCATAGCAGGTAAGTCACAAATCTCATCATCCAATACTTTGTCGAGACCAAAATCACTAAGCTCATGCAACGAATCTAGATCCTTAGACGCAGTAAGAACATCGAGAGTAGGAGAAGCAACTTCAGAAGATGAGTTGAAAGTGCATACAGCATCATCGTCATCATCATCATAATAGTATTGACGCACAAGCGGAGGGGTATAATCACTAAGATTAGATACATGCTCTTGTTGCAGTCGCTTTTCCTCGTCCCTAAGTTCTTTAAGCAAAACAACGGCCTCTTGAAGTTGCAAAACAATGGAGGGTGTTTCTTCATTCAAGGTAGTGAGTTGTGGGTCGAGATGAATTTGCTGAGAGGATTGATGATTGAGGGTGTGATGTGGGGGCTCATAGTGTTGAAAACCTGAATTATAGCAAGGTTGTGGCTCATAGTTGTTCATCGGTTGGGAATAATTAGAAACCGGGTTTGGTTCATAATAATCCATAGGTGAAGAAAACTGAGGACACAGATTTGACTCATAATAATTCATTGGTTGACAATAATAGGTATCGTGAGGACCCCCACAGTTGTTGCAAACTGGGTATGGAGAAAAATCAAGTGCGTCTTGTGGATAGCTATTATCATTGTCATGATTGTACCCTGGTTCTTGCCCGTGACAATACGGGTATCGAACCGGGCACGAAACATGCCAATGAGAATCGCTTCCACAATAGATGCACGGGGGAACAGGAGGAGGTGGGTTCAAAAAGGACGAATTAGTCGAGTTGCACAAAGGACAAAATCCGAATAGGAATTGTGTATTGTCGAGATCGTTTCCACACCGCTCACATGTACACCACTGACAAGAGTTGTTCCCAGATAATTGTTTCCCACACCGGACGCAATGGACATAAAAATCCATTAAGAAAGATAGATAAGCAAGAAGAATATTTTTGGTGCAAAACTTTGAGAAATAAATTTTTTATGATTTTTCAAATGTTTTTGGATTTTTGAAAATTTTTGACAAGAAAAATAACGTTCACAAGTGAAAGGATCCCAAAAGCCAACGCGTCTCTCACAAAAAACCTTCGATCTTCACGAAAAGAGCCGGCAGCGGCGCCATTTTAATATGAAGATTTTGCTAGTTGAAAAAGTTGGTCTTCTCGGTATCTCTTCGAATTGATCTCTGGTTAATTGTGCGACTCAGTTGTTCTTGGTGAATCAAATAAAAGAGTTGTCGTTGTCTAAAACTAATTAAAAATGAAAACTTGAAACAAATAACAAAAGAAATAAAGTAAAGACGGTAAAAAGAAACAATGAAAGATGAAATCTTGGCGAAAAGTAAAGTGCGAGAAAATTAAAAGGTAAATAAAGTGAATGGTGCAAATCAAAAATTAAACTAAAAGGAAAGCAAGTAAAATTTCAAATAAAGAAAAAGTGAGAAAAATAAAGCTTGAAAATAACAGACAAAAACTTAAAAAGAAAAACCAAAAAAAGAAAACTTGACAGAAACCTTCATTCGGAAGTTTTAAACTTCCGAATGAAGAACCTTGATCCGGAACTTTCAAAGTTCCGAATGAAGCACTTGATCCGGAAGTTTTTAGACTTCCGAATGAAGACCCTTGATCCGGAACTTCAGACTTCCGAATGAAGACCTCTTGATCCGGAACTTTCAAAGTTCCGAATGAAGCACTTGATCAGGAAGTTTTTAGACTTCCGAATGAAGCACTTGATCCGGAAGTTTTAGACTTCCGAATGAAGCTTCCTTGACTCGGAACTCTTAAAGTTCCGAATGAACAAGTTTCTCCTCTTTGGCTCGGAACTCATTTGGGAAAACAGAAACATAAGCAAACGAACCCGAAGAACAGGGGATATACAGTAACAACAATTTATCCTTAAATTAATCAAAATCAAACGAAATATTAAACCAAAATAACCAATAAGCATCAACTAACAATAATCAGTCAAAACAAATCATCAAAACTAACAAACATAACCAAATCAATCAAAACCCACTTGATCAAAATCATAAAAATTCAAGAACATTAACAATGAAGATAAAGAACAAATCAAACAAGAAAGGTAGAAGGAGATTGGCAATAAGATAAAGATTAACAACAATTAAAGGTAAACTTACATGGAATTAAAAGAAGATTAAAGGTGTGTTACAAGAGAATTAAAGTGCATAAAAATAAAGAACAAGGAATGAAAATGGGGAAGAGAGGCTTGTCAGGCCTCCAACAACCTAAACAAATGGCTAACAATGTGTATTTATAGGGGAGGAAGGGATTAGTGGAAGGAAGCTTCCTCCCCTCTTTCCTCTTTTCCTTAATTGCGTCATTAGGTCCCTCCTTTCTTTAATCTTCTTAAATCTTGGACTATAATGACTTTGGCTCGGGATTTCTTTGAACTCGTCTTGTAATTCTTCAATAAATTATACTTGAGTTCTTTGACTTTTGGTAAACTTCCGTCTTTTGACTTTTTCTTCGATAAATCTTCAGAATTGGTCTTGGACTTCCGTTCTTTTTCCACTCTTGATCTTTCGACTTCATCTTCCGTCTTTTTTACGATAAAAGCCCGTGAATGCCGTGTTTTCTCCACTTTTCACCTTTTCGTCCTAAATCACAACAAAAACACAAACCACGCATAATTCTGACATAAATGACATAAAATACACGTTTTGGCTCGGTTATTATTGCAAATAAGTGGTAAAAACTATCCTAAAACTTTGGTTTGATATAGTCTTAATGAAAGCTAATCCAAATTTGGCTTAATTTTGACTTTCATTGCTAAGTATTCACGAGTCTCTTTAATTAGAGGTTTTTATATAGTGAAGAACGAGAAATGATAGAGTTAGACAAGTGATCATGCTAAACGTAGAACATGAAAATGTTCTTTCAAAAACTCATATGTTTTTAATTGTGGCTTTTTCTTCCCATAAGATCAATGCATTAGGTATAAATCATAATTGCAATAAGTAAGGTCGTACGATTTGAAAGGTTACTTAGCCTCTAGTGCAAGATCGTTTAAAAGTTGCTCGGGGTTGAATAGAGTTCATAGCCAAGGCATAACTTATTGAAGCGGGACGCGAAGATTGGCGATCATCCAAATAGGCCCTAACAAGGCATGAGGAGCTCTATTTTTTCTAAAGATCCAAAGATGATGTGAAGTATCATTATTCCTAAATCAATATGAAGGATTGAGACACACGACGAAAAGCAATTACTCCCCTAAAGATCATGGAGAAAGTCTATCCAAAAAGACCCTAACAAGGTATGAGGATAAATATATCCAAGTCCGAAAAGGAGGCGGATCGTTGTATATCAAAATCCAAAGTAAAGATTGAAGAAAAATGATGAAGTCGTGGTCCAATATGAAGAATCTCTCAAAAACGTCAAGTGAAGAAATTCCAAATATATGAAGAGAAGACCATAATTTCGAGAACGTCTTCCCAAGATTTGAAGTATGAAGTACATGCCAAATATCGGTCCGAGAAAGGTCTAAAATCGTGAAACGAGTTATGCCAAGATATGAACTTAAGGAGATACACGAGAAGCCGTTTTAAAAGATTTTGTCCTTCGGCTAACTATTAATCAAATCGTGCTACTTTGCTTTTGGACTAATAACTACTCAAATAAGTCAATATGAATCACTTGTGATCCATGACAAATAGATAAAAAATGCTAGTAACCATTTCCTTTTATAATAACTAGGATTGCGGGGAGAAAAAGTATTACATAATTTGGACGTATGTGTAGTGTTAGCATTGTGACTTGTACCAACAATGATCTCGTTTTTGCACTTAGCATGGAATGTATGACAATCAAGGATGACGAAGTTTACTCTAAGGGACATTTGCTTGTTTCTATTCTTTGACCCTAAAAGTCACTTTCGTGATGAAAATCATACATTATGTCTTTACACATCTTCGTAGTATGTTGCAAGTCTTTTACTTTTCAAATAAAGGTTAATAAAATTGAACTTTGGTGATGCTTAGATACTTTATTCTAGCATTGCGTGAGGGCACGGCAATGGCTTAGTATGGGGGAGTGATGAGATGGCATTTATACATGATCTCATCGTTCTTTTCGGGCTTTAAATGCATAAAAATGTCATAATATACCATATATATGCTTGTGTTTGCTTACTTGTGTATTTTAGGTATGGATATCGTGAAAAAGACAAAAGATCACAAGATACAAGGAAAAACGGACACAAGAAACGAAGCCGTACAAAGAACCGGGCGCTAAATCATGGAATATTCAACAAATATCCTTGAAGACTTAAAGATGTGCAAGTTTGATCCTCAATGAATGAAGAAATGACACTTAAAACCCTTGTATATTGATAATTACAAGTTTGGTCCCTTAAGTTTGTCAAAATTACACAAAAGGTCCTTCAACTTTGAAGAAATGGCAAGATTAGTCCCTCAACAAATCTAAATTGCCAATAATGGTCCCTCATGAAGACAAAGTTACAATGAAGACCTTTGTAGATCAAGATTGTCCAAGATCAGCCCTTGAAATATCTCAAAATGGCAAAAACAACCCTTGTAAACCTTTTTCCAAAAGTTTGTGCCAAAACTACCAAGTTGTGAAAGATGGAAACAAAGGGAATACGTTTTATTTGCAAAATAAACTTGATATACAACTTTTCCCAAAACCAAAGGACCAAAAGTAACAAGCTGAAAGTTTAAATCCCTAAACATGCGGGAAAGACTTACTGTTGGGATTTTTACCAGCCAAGAACATCTTTTTACCCAAGATTAAAAAGGAGGAAAACAAAGGGGAAATCAAAATTGATTATACCCACGTGTGATTCACATCACCTCAATCACACCCCACACCTTAAACCTCAAATCCCACTACCAGTATGATACCCCCATCCCCACTCACAATACGACACCTGGCATTTGATCATGACTTGGCAAAATCAAGGGCTGCAAATCATTACTTGGTCCCTAAGCACTCAACAAACGTCCAGGATTCAACCAAAACAGCTGGCATCACACCTAGAATGTTCTGCAAGGATAGAATAGGAATTTCAGTTGCTAGGGTTTGTGAATAGTGTTTAGCCAGGCATTTGCCTATAAAAGGAGACCTCAACATGTGAGAGTCCCTTTGTTCCAGTTTTAGGCTATCAATCTTTGTAATTCCTTTTTAAGTTTAATAAAATTTGAATTTCTGAAAATTTTGAATTCTCTTTTTGATTTGATTAAAAGTTGGTGTTAGAATAGCCTAAATCTGAGTTCCATTTGATTGTTAAGACCTTCCTTAATCTTGTTGTTAAGGCACGTCTTGGTTCATAAGGTTTTCAAGGTTCAAAGGCCTTGAAATCCTAGTTTCTGATTTTGGCTTATATTTGTGTACTAACCCTTAGCCATAAGCCTTGAGCTCCTTCAAGCTTGTTGACACCAACCCTGGGAAGAGTTCTAAGCCCTTGGTTAAGTTTGTTTTCTGTTTGTGTTGAAGACATATCATAATCAAAGCCTTGTTCTGCTTTGAACATCAGCAGGCTTTGATCATCTTCATTGAAGTACCTTGGTCTTGTTCTAGTTGTTGAACAAGGTCCAAGGAGCATAGCTGGCCCTCCTAGGATGTTGTGGAGGGCAGGTATAATCTCTTGGTTAAGATTCCCCTAAATATTTCATGTTTATGCCTGTTTTGGATTTGGTACTTGAATTTTGAGTTCTTGTGTTTGTGCTGGAAATTTTTGAGTTTGATTGTGTTAGTTGCTACCTAGTAAGTGTTTTTGATCATTAAAATCAGTAGGTTATTAGTTAAAATCACAAGTTTCTTTGTTAAGTAGTGGATTAAAGGGTGTTTGGGTTTACTGCATAAATTGGATTTGTGGTTTGTTAAGTGGTTGTTTATTGTTGCTAAGTGTTGGTATCTGTTATTTAGGTGCTATTGTTCATCTGTTTGCAGGTTTTGAGGGTTTGAACACATAAATTCATAAATAGGGTATAAAATCTTGAATACTTGGTAAAATTGGCTAGGATTTTGAGGACACCTAGATCTAAGCTTAGGCTAGGGCTAACAAGTGCTAAACCTTAGTTAATCACACCAGGGAAGAAGGATTTGAGGCCTGAAATTGGATCAAGTGTCAAATAGATCAGCAAACTTGTTTCTGCATTTGTTCATTGTTCATCAGTAACTTTTCATGCTTTGATCTTGTTGTTTACTTTGATTCAGTGTTTGATTCTTGTTGCTTTGTGTTTATTCTTAGTTTATATAGCTTGTGTATGCATCCTGTTAAGTTTGGTTGGCTTATTCTTGCTAAATCTGCTTATTAAGTGCTTAACTACTTATTTCCATATATGGGTTATATCTGGTGACTGTTTGATTGATTGTGGCTTATTGTGTGAACCAAATTGTGATTTTCTTGTTGCTATTGACTCCTTGTGATTCACTGATCACAAGGGTGCCTTTGTTTCCAATAGAATCCAACCAGAACTCTCAAATAAGCTTGGTCAAATAGTCAAAGCAGTGGGAACTCCTTTCCCCTGCTAGTTACCACTGATAGTGTAAAATTGGGTTCAGCTTATCAATAAGCTATAATAGCTTATTCTAACCAGCAACAACTTGGATTTTGTAATAGGTGCTCATTATTTGACCCATTTGTTCATACTGGAGCATTTGGTGGGTTGACTTTAGGGTTTGACTAGAAAACCAACTTCATTGACTTTTTCATAAGTTCATTTGTGCTTATTCTGGCTTATTGGTTGTGCTTATTGGATTTTTGTTGATTGATTTGGCTTATTGAGTCCATTTGTGATCTTTTGCAAGTTGAATCAAGTCCTGAGGTGCCTTATTTCTCAAACCCGACTATTTTGTCGTTTTGTGAAATAATACTTTGCTTATTTCTGGCTTATTGAGTGAGCTTTTTCAAAATTTCTTTTTACAGATCTCATAAGCATCCCAAAAGAAGGTTGTGTGTCAAATTAGAGCTTATGGCATTGGCTTATTGCTTAATGGGCTGAAAAGCCCAATAAGAATAAGCTGTGTGCTTAATAAGCTGTGATAAGCTCATATTCAGATTTTGTTAGAGTTTCGTTCTTAGAATTGAATTTTAAGTCAGATAGGGCTTTTCCAAGTCAATTGGGCCAAGTTTGACTTTTTGGGCCCAAAAGCCCAATTGTGTTGACTGTTTTTGGTTTTGGCTCATTTGAGGGCCCAATAGGGGTATTCTGGTAATTTCACTTTGATTTTCTGATTATTTAGGTTAAAATAAACTAGTTTGTAAGTTTTTAGAATTTTTTAGAATTTTTGGATTTTTAATATTATTTTAATATTATTTTATTATTATTTTTCAAATTTCACTTTTTCCAACTTTTTGCATTTTTCTTAGGTTAAATACATTAAAATAGGAATTTAGAAACTTTTAGAATAATTTTATCTATTTTAGATTAATTGTTATAATTATTTTAAGTTTTAATAGTTTTTAAATCATTTTAAATAGTTTTTATTAGTTTAAAATTTTCTAAAAATATTTTTTAATCTTTTTAGGTCATTTTAGAGGTTTACCAATTGAAAAATCTTTATTTGGGCTTCTTGATAATTTATTTGATTTTTAGGGCTTTAATTAGCATTTAAAAATTGAATATTTAATTATTTAAAAGGTTTGAAAAAGTTTTGATCATTATTAAACTCTTAATTTATTTATTTTGATTTTTGGTGAATTTTTGGTAATTTTTAGAATTAATTTTTATTTTTTTGGTTTTTAAGGTTTTACGTTTTAACTTTCTAGTAGTAATAATTTTTATTTTTACGTCTTCGTCATCTTCTTTTCTCATCCCCTTTTAAACCAATCATTAATCACAAACATTTAACAAGTTTTTCACACACATATACCTCCTTGGGAAACGAACTTTGGAATTCATAAGGGTTATTAGTGCTTGATTTTCCTAAATCATCACTCGATACTTTCCCTATTTACGCTCTTTTCCTAAAGAGTAGTAAAACACTGCAACCAACTGCTTTTCAACTAAAATGATAAAATCCTTAAGTAATTCATTGGTTTCACTCTTAAGTGCTAAAAAGAAAACCCAACTGAATCTACTATAATCATCAGGAATAACTAGGCAAGAGGTCTTATGACTAATACTCCTAATAGAAACTGGACCAAACAAATCCATATCCAAAATTTTCAAATGACAGTCTTGGTCTTACAAGAGGCTCTATGATGTTTACCTTTTTGACAAGCAGTACATGTGAAATCATTTTGAAAAGATTTGTTAGGTAACCCTCTAACCAAATTTCTATTAACCAATCTATTAAGGTTCTTGAAATTCACATGACCTAACCTCCTATGCTATAAATTAGACTCATCATTAGAAGCCTTAGCCAGCAAACATGTAATACCACCTGTTGGAGTAATAGTATGAAGATTAAAGGTGTACATATTTTCTTGCCTGGGTACCATAAGCAATACTTGAGATTCTTTAGGCATCTCAAATCTTTGGAAAGCACCAAGCAGTCTGTATCTGTAAAGAGCACCTTGTTCTTTTTATCACACATTTGTGATACAGAAAAGATATTGAATTCATTTAGTTCTTTTACAAAGAATACATCTTCAAACTCCAATTTCCTTGTATTGATTTTTCCTTTTCTAGTGATTCTACCTTTGCTACCACCAAAGGCTACTAGTCCACCTCTGAATTCTTCAAATTCAGCAAGGAAATCTTTGTTCCCTATCATGTGTCTTGAGCATCCACTATCTACAATATCTTTATCTTTCAATTCATCAATTAGATGCCCCTGCACATACACAAAACTTATTAGTTTTTAACAGGGACCCAAGCCACATTTGGCTCGGATCTTGTGCGACCTACATACTTAAGAGTTTGATATGTAGTTTTTCTAGTAAGACTACACACACTCTTATACTTCATGGTTCTAGTTAAATAGTCAAAGACATAAGTGGGTTTGTTGTCCTTGAACCTTTTTTACTTAGTACTGCTTTAGTAGTACTTGCTTGAACACATGGTATTTCTCCTTTAGGAACCCACATTTGCACTGGTTTGTTATTAGAGTTACTTCTCGGTGTTCTAGTAATATGGAGATTTTGCATATGTGTACTCAATCGTTCTCAGTATCTAATCGAACTGATCACGATTTAAGGTGGAATTATTGGTGTTGGTAACTAAAAGGGGGAGCTTGATTAACTAAGTTTATAAATGTTAAAGCTATTAAACATAAAAATAAAGGAAGGATGTCTAACCTCGGTTGCTTGTCCAGAATGAATGCTGCACAGTAGAACTTGGTGAAATAAACTAAAGGTGATTATCTATTTTAAAATAAAGTCGAAAATTTGAAAAGATTAAACTAAAAATTAAGACTTTTAAAATAATTGACAAAAGATTAAAACTTGATAAAAGGTAATTTTGAAAACTTAAAACTTTATAAAAATGTAAACTTTATAAAAACGTAAAATTGAAAATTAAAATAATACATAAGAAAAATGGCGAGAAAAATAAAAAGTTTAAGAGAAAAACAGGAAACCAAAACCAAACCTAAGTCGGAATGCTCAAACCGTAACCTAATCGTGAATCCTAGGTTTCTAACTAATCCGGAATGTTAAATCGAGACTTAATCGAGAATGTATAAGATTGACACAATCCGTAATCACTGCTGAAAACGTAAGTCGGAATATAACTTCTCGATGCAATCCGGAATGTGGGCTTCACACCTAGTTCAGAATATAGACCTCATACACAATCCGGAATAAGGTTCATAACCTTATCCGGAATCTAAAATCCAGGTGTAATTCGGAATCGAGTATCACACACCTAATTTGGAATTCACCTTTTGAATACAATCCGGAATGAAGATCCAACACTCTATTCGGAATCCGTGTGCTTCACCTTATTCGGAATACCTGTTTCGTACATATTCCGGAATGTAGCTTTCTTGACTTAATTCGGAATTTTTGATTAAGAAAGGTAGAATGACAATTAATCAAAAAGCTTGATTAGGTTGAAGATTAAGATCCAAAATTACAAGATTAAGATAAAAGATTAATAAGCTTGAAAGAAAAGATAGAGAGAGAAAAAGTAAAACACACACTAATTACCTACCAAACTAAAAAATAAAAGACTACTCCTCCTAATGACATATTAGGACACTATATATAGGGGAAGGGAGGGTGTTGTTTCTTTTCTTCTTTCTTCTTGTCTTCTCGTCTTTTAAATAACGCGTCTTTCTCGACTTTGTCTCGGGATTAGTGGAATGATAACTTGAACTCGTCTCTAATTTTCTTCTTTTAGTAGACTTGGTTCTTCGACTTCGTTAAACTTCCGTCTTTAAACTTTTTCTTCGATAAATCTTTAGAATAGGCCTTTAACTTCCGTTCTTCTTGCACTTTTGATCTTTTGACTTCGTCTTTTGTCTTTTTCTTTGATAAAAGCCCGTGAAAGCCCGTGTTTTCTTTATTTTTCATATTTTTGTCCTAAAACACAATAAAAACACAAACCGTGCATAATTCCGCCTTTTACGACATTAAATACACGTTTTGGTCTTGTTATTATTAGAAATAAGTGATAAAAAGATAAGTGTTTTCACACTTATTAAATCCCCTACACTTGACCATTGCAATGCCCTCATGCAATGCATTAATTTCAAAGCACGGTTTATATTTTTCATCATAATTAACCCACCTTGGCCTTTATTAAATACTAAACACTAAGGAAACTAAAAAAATAGAAATATATACAAAATGCTTGAAGGAAGAACAAGTAAAGAGATCGAAGACTTACATTAGGGCTTTGGTTGTCATGAATGTTTATCACCCTAAAGTTTTACGTTCCCCATACTAAGCTTAAGAACAAGATCATTGTTATTATAATTTAGTAAGCTAACACTCACTCATGTGGCCCACCTATTCACTTAGATTCCCTTGGTGTATCTCTTATATTTTATTCTTGTCTTGAATGATCACGAGGATGCATTGTCAATAAGTGTGAAAACACTTATCCTTTTACCACTTATTTCTAGTAATAACAAGACCAAAACGTATATTTAATGTTGTAAAAGGCGGAATTATGCGTGGTTTGTGTTTTTATTGTGTTTTAGGACAAAAATATGAAAAAGGAAGAAAACACGGGCTTTCACGGGCTTTTATCGAAGAAAAAGAAAAAGACAAAAGACGAAGTCAAAAGATCAAAAGTGCAAGAAGAACGGAAGTCAAAGGCCTATTCTGAAGATTTATCGAAGAAAAAGTTTAAAGACGGAAGTTTAACGAAGTCGAAGAACCAAGTCAACTAAAAGAAGAAAATTAGAAGACGAGTTCAAGTTACCATTCGACTAATCCCTAGACAAAGTCGAGAAAGACGAGTTATTTAAAAGACGAGAAGACTAGAAAAAAAGAGAGAAGAAAACAACACCTTTCCTTTCCCCTATATATAGTCTCCTAAACATGTCATTAGGGGCTAGTCTTTAGTTTTTAGTAGTCTTTATTTTTCTTTAAGTTTAGTAGGTAATTAGTGTGTGTTTTACTTTTTCTCTCTCTAGCTTTTCTTTCAAGCTTATTAAACTTTCATCTTAATCTTGTAAATTTGGATCTTAATCTTCAATCTAATCAAGCTTTTTAACTAATTCTCATTCTACGTTTCTTAATCATAATCTATTGTTTTGCTTTATTAATCATGTAGTTGGTTTAATCTTGTTGAATATGTGATTGATTTGCTTATTGGATTGTGCTTATTGATTTGGTGTGTTTGAGGTTTTTAGATTATTGTGCTTATTGCTTAATTTTTATGTTTTCTAGTTTTTAAATAAGTTTATTTTGATAGATTAATATTTTTATAAAAAGTGAGTTTAAATATTTTGATTATTTAGTGTTTTTAAAAGTTTTTAAATTTTGGCTTATTTACTTTTTTTTTAAAGTTGATTTGGTTAAGTTTTTAGATAAGTGCTTATTGGTTTTTAGCTTATTTTCATATTTCTGCTTAACATGTTTCTTATCCGGGTTATCTCTAAACCCTAGTTTCCTGAATAAGGTGCAATTTATTTTATTCCGACTTAACAACTTTTCTTTCCCTCCTATATTACCTTGTATTCCGAATTACTCACAACATCCAATATTCCGGATTGTCAATAGATGTTGATTCCGGATTAGTAACAAAATTAGGGCATTCCGAATTGAGTAGTGGATAAGTATTCCGGATTACATGCATTACATAGATTCCGGATTAGTTACTTGACTTGATTCCGGATTGTATCTTGTACCAGGATTTCGAATTAGCTAAGTTAAGGTGGATTCCGGATTACGTGCTAATCACGGATTCCGGATTGTATCAAGAACCAACATTCTGGATTACAATACAAGGGCCTGGATCCCGGATTGAATCCGGAGTGATTATTCCGGATTAGGTCAGGATTAGGGATTCGGAATAAGGTCTAAGACCTTTATTCCGGATTGGGTATTGGGCAAGCATTCCGAATTACATGCAGAGCATGGATTCTGGATTAACCACAAAAGCACTATTACGAATTAAGTCTTGAAGACGGATTCCGAACTACATACTTGATCCTCATTGCGAATTAAGTGAAGGATTAATATTTCGGATTGTGTGTAGGATACACATTCCGGATTAGTTAAAAATTTGGTTTTTCGACTTATGTTCAGTTTTAGTTTCCCGAATTAATTTTCAAACCTTAATTTTTCCCACCATTTTTCTTAAGTATTATTTTAATTATTTTATCTTAGTTCAATTTTCAAGGGTACGTTTTTATTAAGTTTAAATTTTTATAAAGTTTTAAGTTTTCAAAATTCCTTTTAATCAAGTTTAATATTTCGTCAATTGTTTTAAACGTCTTAGTTTTTAGTTTAACCCTTTCAAGTTTACAACTTTATTTTAAAATAGATAATTACCTTCAGTTATTTTCACTTTGATCTACTGTGCAGCATTCACTCTGGATAAGCAATCGAGTTTAGACATCTTTCTTTATTTTTATGTTTAAAAGCTTTACGTTTATATTATATAATCAAAAGCTCCCCCTTTTAGTGACCAACACCAATAACTCCACCCTAATTTGTGATCAATTCGAATTGAATCGAGTACGAACAACACACACACACACACACAAAATCATTTAAATCAAATGGCGCCGCTGCCGGCTCTTTTCGTAAAGATTAACGGTTTTTAGTGAGAAAAATTGGATTTTGGAATCCGTTCTTTTGGGAACGTTATTTTCAAGCATAAAAATTTCTAAAAATCCTAAAATATTATAAAAATTTTAAAAATCCAAAAAAAAAACAAAAATATTTTATTTCATTTTAGTTTATGTGTACTCGATCTTCGTCTTATTCTCAGTCCGAGACTCGTAGAGACTTAGATATGGCCAGTGTGCATAATGATAACAATCCACCTAACCCCAATTTGAATAATAACAACAACAACCATGTCCCTCAACCCGACCTTCGTACGATTGAGGAGCTTTGTCAACCAACTATGAACGGACGTGGAGGACCGATTGCGCCAATGCAAATCACGGCTCCTGAATTTTCGTTGAAGCATCACATGATCCAACAAGTTCAAAACGCTTGTCCATTTCGCGGATTATCGGATGATGATGCCAACAAACACCTCGATAAATTCATAACCGTCACTCAAAGCATGAAATTGCCCGGTGTTTCCATGAGTTTTCTTCGCCTTCATCTGTAACACCCTCAATTTCGTGTCTTGGCAGCGGAAGGGTCTTTGGGTGTTACTGTCATGGTTCAATCTCAATATCATAGAAAACGGCTCAAAACGAGTCGTTTTAATAAAACATACATCCATTCATTATTTAAAGGTAAAACAGTTCACACACGGTCCCAAATAGTTTTAAAGTTTACACAGCATAACAAACTACAAAATTTTCATTGAATGGACATAGTTTAGAAAAAGCGGGCCAAAACATTTAAATTAAGCAAGCTGCATGAAACCGCCTTCCTTGAATGCCTTCTTCATGGACCTTAGATAAAACATGCTATAAAGTCAACAAAAATGCTGAGTGAATCTATAGAGTTTAAATTAAATAAACGAACACAAGTATTCTGAATAAACCTTCCATGGTTGACAATCATGTGGATCAGACATAATCATTGTTGTTATTACATAAGCCTCATGACATTGAACGTTAACATATATTATTTCAGCCCAACACACCTAGCCAAGTGCGTATATTTCTCTTATACAATTGCATCCGATGTTTCATTACTAGTGTATCAGAACACCACGCGATAGCTAGTCGCGACCAGACTGGGCGTTACCCCGATTGATCTATCCATAGTATTAGAGTTCATTCGATTAAGATTTCATGATTCAATGGGTCTTTTAAGGCTATAAGCAAACTTATGTAAATAGCGTTCATCTAGCATACAATCGGGTCTCTTGTGTTCTATATTAAAACAAGCATGTTATCCCCCTCGCGGGTTTTAAAATACTTTACAAGATAGTATAAAAGCGAGGCTATAGACTCACCTTGGTACAATAGTAGTAATGTGACGATCGCCGACGATAAGTGATGTCCGTTAAACACGAAGACCGCAACCTACCAAATAAGGCGCGTTCGTTAATAAATGACTCAAGTATAAATAATACTTAAATAATACAAAACTCAAATTTATAAAACCATGACAATCCCAAAAATAATAATAGTACAAGTGTACTTCTATACCCTTTTACATGTTAACTTTATTAGACTATATCATCGATAAAAATCTGCCGGTACTTACTGAAAGTACAAGCTCATTTACCTTACTTAAACTATTCCGTTTTCAACGAAACTTGGTCACAAACTCACATATACTATGAATAAGACTCAGTTTAAGTTTCATTTAAAAATATTACTTCTAAGGCTTTCTGCCCGACACATCTATGAGTTACAAAAACCCGACAGTTTTACGCCTTTGACATATCTAAACAACTCCATTTATAAAACCGACACTCGTGTTTGAAAATAGACTCATGACCTGAGGTTTAGACTTTAACATCAGTCCTTGAACATTTTTAAAACTCATTCTATAGTCCCCAAGATTTGATCCAAATTTCGACAACAATTTTCGGATTGTGTCGATACTCGTCTTCCGGTACACGAATACTAAAATTATTGTAACTTCGCACTCGTTTGGAGTTGGAAGTCCTACTTTATATAAAATCGAAGCTAACGAAATTATCTACAACCCTATCTCATTAGTTAAACAATAATCATACAGTAAGTTATCCAAAAATGGCCTTTTACCTACTGGTCTAAAATGGTTAGTTAAAAATCACACTAAATCAACATTTTGACCCATTTTATCAATTCATATACTCTTAATATCATCTATCAATCACTCTAATCAACCCTTTCAATCCTATAACACTTTTATGTACATATCTTCAAAACAAAAATTAAAATTTCATACATGCAATGAATAAAATAAAGCATAAACATGATAAACAACACATTTATATTATAAAAATGGATCCAACTTCACAAGATTTCATGAAAAATAAAAACATGGTGCATGTAAGAAAAATTAATATGGATGTGATCACCTTTGTATTCTAAGGTGTAGTCTTCTTTTAGTTTTAAATGATTCAAAGTAGAACAAGATTTTCGAGGGTGTTTTGGTGTTAAGGGTGTACGGCAAAGAGAGAGGGCAAGGGTGAGGTGATAAAATTTTTTGACTAACTTGTTTATGTGTGAGAAAAGTTAGGTGAAGAATGGTTTTTATATGTAGGTAGTGGAGGGACTAAATTTGCCAAAGTTGTATAGTTTTGGACCAAAAAGTAATTAAATACTTTAAAGGGTAGAAAATGACTATTAGTCAAATTTGAAAATATTTACGGGACTCAGGTTTCGTAAAAATACTTTTCAAAAGTTAAAACGCTTCATAAATATAATAATAAAGCTTTGACACGACTTAAAACGTAATTAAATCGAAAACGTCGAAAATATAAAATATCGAGACAATCGATAATAAAACATATAATTTTGGGCATCCCTCGGTATCGCGATCACTAGTAGTTCTCGTCATTCGTTAAAACGTAAAGCACGAGAAATAAATATTAAATATAATAAAATCATTCTTATGATAAACTAAGAATATAATATCGATACCTAACGTATTCCTTGCCGGTTTTCATCTAATTGACATTCTTACACTAGTTTCAAGTCATAACCTTCTCGGTTAGTCGATATTTTAAAATTCTCATTAAAGTAAACACGTAATACGTAATAGTCGAGATTAAGATAACGACCTGAAATTGACGGATTGTCACATTATCCCCACCAAATTAGGATCTTCTCCCTCGAAGATCAACTTGCGCTCTTGTCCGATCCCTTGTTGAAATCAAAGAGATGAGGGTAATTCTTCCACATTTGGTCTTCTCGTTCCAAAGTATACTCCGGTCCTCTCCGAGAGTTCCATCGAATATTGACTATAGGGATTCGGCTTTGTTTCAGTTGCTTGACCTCGCGATCCATGATCTCGATTGGTTCTTCAATAAAGGGCAACTTTTCATCGCGGTATAAGTTCTTCATCGAATAAACACTTCTTTAGATTTGACACATGAAAAGTGTTATGAATCCCATACAGTTCTTGTGGTAGTTCAAGTTGGTATGCCACGGGTCCTACTCTAGATGTAATCTTGAATGGTCCGATATAACGAGGACTCAACTTCCCACGTTTTCCAAATCGTACAACACCTTTCCATGGTGCTACCTTTAGCATAACCTTATCTCCCATAATAAACTCCAATGGTTTTCTTCTCACGTCCGCATAACTCTTATGTCGGCTTCACGCAGACAACAACCTATTCTTGATTTGTACAATCATATCCGTTGTATCTCTAATCATCCTCTGATCCAGTGAGTTGAGCATCACCAACCTCACTCCAGCTCACGGGCGATCTACATTTTCACCCATAAAGTGCTTCAAAAGGTGCAGCTTTAATACTCGCGTGATAACTGTTATTGTACGAAAATTCGGCCAAAGGTAAGTGCTTATCCCAGCTACTTCCAAAGTCTATCACACAAGCACGCAACCTTCCTCTAATGTTTGAATAGTTATTTCGCTTTGCCCATTGGTTTGCGGGTGATAGGCTGTGATCATATCCAAATTGGTTCCTAAAGATTTCTGAAGTGATCTCTAAAATCCAGAAGCAAAACGACTGTCTCTATCGGAGATGATTGAAATAGGAACACCATGCTTACACACGATCTCCTTCAGATAAAGGTCGGCGAGTTTCTCCAAACTGAACCTATCGTTGATTGGAATGAAATGAGCGGATTTAGTTAAACGGCCGACAATAACCCAGATTGCATCGAACCCAAACGGTGTCCTTAGGAGTTTTATGATGAAGTCCATCGTAATTTGCTCCCATTTCCAGATTGGAATTTCAGGTTGGACAAGTAATCCTGACGGCTTCTGATATTCAGCTTTCACTTTTGCACACGTTAAGCATTTCGCGACGTATGATGCAATATCATCTTTCATATTCGGCCACCAGTATAACCTTTTCAAGTCTTGGTACATTTTATCCGATCCAGGATGAATAGAATACTTGGACTTATGAGATTCTAACATGATCAAGTCTCTCAGTCCACCATAGAATGGTAACCAAATTCGACCTCTCAAACATTTGATACCATCGGATCGCGTCTCAAATGTTTCACCATCTCCTCTAAATCTTTCGGCTGCAATATTTTCCTTCTTACATGCTTCGATTTGTGCGTTTCGAATCTGCTCAGGTAAGTTATTATGAACTGTCACCACCAAAGCACGCACTCGAATCGGTTTCTCCCTTTCCTTTCGACTTAACGCGTCAGCTACCACATTCTCCTTTCCAGGATGATAACGAATTTCACAGTCGTTATCACTCAAGAGTTCAACCCATCGACATTGCCTCATATTCAGCTCCTTTTGATCCAATAGGTATTGTAGGCTTTTGTGATCAGTGAATATTGTACACTTCGTACCATACAGATAATGTAACACCCCCAAATTTATACAACTCAATACAATGGAAGACTAGTTGGTGTTACGGGATAGCACATTACTCACATCATAGACAACGCCTAAAAGTCGCGTCGTTTTTAATAATAAAGCATTTCCATTCATAAATATCAATGTTACATAGGTCCCAAGTCATATTATTTCATACAAAGTTTTACAAAGTATTTGAATGGAAAATATTGTTTAAGTGCGGGCCATGAATTCTTGTCGTCTTCCCGAGAATTACCTTCAAGTACCTGAGATAAAACATGTTAAAAGAAAAGGTCAGCGATAACGCCGAGTGAATTCATAGAGTTTAATAAAATCCATCAATATAATATCAGTGTAAGATTATTACTGAAAATCATTTTGTACAAATCATTTTAATAGGCCATAAAATAGCCAAAATCATTTTATACAAATCCTTGTAATAGGCCATAAAATAGCCAAGTCATTTTATATAAATCCTTATCGAAAATCATAATATAGGCATTTGCCTTAAAAATTATTATACGAGCCAATGTCGTAAAAACATTATACAATACGTCTTATGACGTTGTATGAAAACAAAAACCATTATATGAATATGGTTATGAAAACCAAAACACGAACATAATATCAATAGTATGACCCTGTATTGCTAGTCAGGCAATACAGCGTAATTCGGAGCGTCTATTAGTATTTCGTTAATTTTTGGATTATTATAAGCCGCATGACATTTTTACCTTACTAAACCAAAACGGGTAGCTAACCCGATACAAATTTTGCCCATCTAAATTAGCGTGTCGTCACAAAGGTCACGCTATGGAAATCTTCTCATACATAAATTCGCTTACCAATCAATGTGGCACGACGGGGATCAACCGTCAAGGCGCGAACTGGGGTGATCGTCCCCAAATAGTACTATTATATGCATAAGCGTCTACCAAATCCCGGTAGTTCACAATTCATGCTAATGGGACTTTTAGTGACATAACCTAACTTTAATAATCCATTTAATTTCATCTATCGGGTCCTTTAATCATTTATCGGGTCATACAATCGGGTCATTCAATCATTCGGGTCCAAATCAATAAACAAACAATCGGGACAAATGGTGTCCTATTTTATAAAAACTAACATGTTATCTCCCTCGCGGGTTTATAAAACATTTAAAAGAGTGCGAGGCTATGAACTCACGTTGATGTGGGAAGGCGGGTTATCGGCAATTCGGACGTACGGTACGTGCTTCAATCACGGAAACCTAGACAAATAATAATCGGTCTTAGACGTTTGTCCAATGACTTTATAAAAATAACAATTATGTATACATATGATGATTTTATATATATGATGATCAAGTGGGTTTACATATCCTCATTTACTCATTTTTGTGTTATGTGTCGATAACTTTTATACTAGTTTTCTCGTTTTACCTATTTATGTGTTCTAGGTCCAATAAGCCTATTATAAGTTCTTAACTTGTATTAATCCATGTTATACTTATATTATCAGTATCTACACTTTACAAGATGGGCCTAAATGGGTTAAGCCCAATAATAAGTTTATAAGTGTTTTAGTCCATTTTTGTTGTATTATTAGTCCAATAACGTTAATTTAGTCCGTTAATGTCCGTATATTATATAGTTCGGGTTTTATCGGTTTTTACTTGTTATACATGTTTATATATCAGTACATAAGTTTTATAAAGTTCACATTATACGGGTCCGACCGTCTAAGTTTTATTTAACAAAAACGTTAATTTTACGGTATTAGTCGAAAAAGTCGTAAAAATCATGTTTAAATAGTTTTATAACTTATAAGTATTATTCCACTACCATTTTTATAAAATGACCACTTATTTAACCTTTTACATACTTATATAAATAGAATTCATGAGTTAGTGGGTTTTAACTTTACATTTTATACAATATAATTTTGAGTGCTTATATAATAGTATTATACTTTAATTTCCAAAAATCTGATTTTTATCTTCACTTTCACCAAAACTGCCATATATAGAGTTCTATATGGAGATAGAAGCTCAAATTTTTATCACATAAACTACATGATATGTGTTCCATTTAACTCTTCTATAGCTACTGTTGAATCCTCTTCTAAGTATTTTCTAAAAATCGTCCAAAACAGTGGACTCATATTTGTATCTTAAACTTGTTTTGATCATATCTCACTCATTACAATGATTCCATTGCATGGCATACTCTCACATGTGTATAAGACCCATAGCTTACTGTATATCAATTAATCTAAGTCATTTTATCAGTTCATGACCTGCTTCGTTACTGTTTTATACAGCCAACACTTTTAAGCAAGATTTTAGCCTTGTTCTTTATAGTTTTTCACCTTTTTAATCATGTTTATCAACACCAAATCCCCACATAACATTTTTATCATCATATAATCATCATATACATATACAATAGGAAATAAAATACATGTTTACATAATCAAAATAACAAAAAGATAGGAAGAACAATCTCTATACCACCATTAGTGATGAAAAGATGAGGTTTTTGATGAACAAGACTTGGTTCTTGTTATCAAATCTTCAACTTTAGCAAGGCAACTTCTTGAGTCCTTTGGATGGATGAAGACCTCCATGAAATCAGCCCTTTAACCTAATGAAAACTCCTTTTCATAAGTTAAGATCACCTCCAATCTTCATATCTTTAAAAGGACATCATCATATGTAGATTGTAGCCTTTGTTTATGGTAAATTTTTTATGGTTATTGTGGTGGTGGTGGTGATATGAACGGCCATGGGAGAGTGAGAGAGAGATTTCAGATGGTTTTGCATGTAAGAAATGAGTATGTCTTGTTTGAGTTAGTAGTTTTAAGTCTTGGGTGGTTTTGGTAAACTTAGGAGGACAAGTGTCCACAACTTAGCTTAACTTTGACACACAAGGGTGTGTCATGGAAGCTTGGCCGCCACATGTTATGGTGGTGGGGCAAGAGTTATCTTGTCTCATCCCCATTTATTTACGGGTATTCCTCGATTCTAGTTTCCTCGATTTGCGTGCCCTCGGGTCGTTTTACAAAAAACGTTTTTATAAATTATGAATCAACGGCACAAAACGAATCTAATAAAAATTGTCTCATCAAAAACGGAGTTCGAAAACGTAAATACGTAATCCTAAGGTTTCCGGTTTAGTCGTAAAGGACGTTAAAATAAAATCGTAAGTCCTAATCTCTTCTCGTAAATTTGTGAGTTTATGAACCAACTCAAATTTAAAATCTCAAAATAATATTCACGGATAAATTTATTTTCTAAAATGTCGGACTGTCACCAAAGACGGTGTATGTAAACGTAAGCACGTAACGTTGAATCCTCCGGTTTAGACGTAGTCGATGCTACTTCAAGACGTAAATCCAAAATTTTTTTTCCCAAAAATAAGTGAGTTCATATTGTAACATTAAAATAATGTTTTTAAATAATATTCGAGAATAAAATATCAACCATAAATTGACGGATTGTCACAGCATTTACCCCTAAACAGGATCTTTGTCCCCAAAGATCATCTTACTACTCACTTCTTATAGAGTTTAAGCCATGTGGGTATTTCCTCCACTTCGGTATTTTCTCACAAGTGCAATTCATTACAATACGCGAGTTTCATCAAACATAACTACGGGAATAAGATCAGGCTAAATGTTGACTTACTTTCTCTATCCATGATGTTCACGGGTTTCTGATGAATGCAACTTTTCGCCGATCTAAACTTTACTAAGAAGAATTCAGATTTTCACTTGATAGATATTTTATCAAGTTCGATATACGAAACATAATTCACGCATCTCTTGAAGTCCTAGGGTAGATCCAGCTTATATGCCTTTCAAACCAATCCTTTACATCATCTCAATGGTCCCATACAACGGGGACTTATATCCCATGATTTGTCAGATCATGAATTCATTTTTTTCCAAAGTTAAAAATGTTGGCATAACTTCGCTACCCATTTGGCACTTCAAGATCTACATTTCATATTCACATACCCTCCTGCTCACTATCGGCAGTCAATAATCAAATCCTAATTTCAACAATCATTTTAGATCTCGCGGGTAGAATATTTTGTAAGGTTAGGTTCGCCATCATAGGAAACCTTAAACCTGAAAGACATGTCCAACTCACAATGGGTGTATGTCGGGTGTCTTCATCTCAACTCCTGCTTACAAATGCTCTAATATAGACCCTAACAAGATTCGATCTCGATCCTAACACGATGATTATCAATGATAATCCTTCCAAAGGAAAAAGATTATACGGTTCATTACCAAAGGTCAATCATTAAAACATAAAACAGCACTTATATTACTTTGTATCGTTACTTTACCTCGTCCCTTCGATTTGGGGTGGTACATAGTACTCTCATCAAGGTTCGTTCTCAATGATTTCTGAGCAAATCTCTAGAAATTAGATGCGAAGCGAGGATCTTGATAAAGATGTTCGATACAGGCACACTATGTTTACATAACTCTTTTGCAATTATCATTAACGGGAATGATATTTGCAGATTTGGTCAGTCTGCCGACGATGACCCAAATCGAATCAAATTCAGATGATGACCTTTGCAATAGCTAGACGTTTACTAATGTATGAGGCGATGTCTGCCTTCATAATTGCCATTAGTACAACTTCTTCAGACAGAGATACTTTTAGTCATAAATGACAAAAATAGAATACTTACTTACAAATTCCAACATAACTATATCTCAAAATCTCCATATATAGACAATCACAAGTGGTCTTTTATACATTTAACGGTATTGGCTTCTTAATTCTAATGGTTCACATTAGCCGCAAACCCCCTTTTATTATCCATATTATCCTTTTTACAAATATCGTTTATTTTTAAATTGTTCGGCAATTTATTTTGCACCTTCATTATTAAGGAACATGTCCTAATTGGTTCTTTATCTTTTCTATATTATGTGTCAGTATCTACATTAACTTTCTCCTGATGATGTAATTATCATGTCCACAATTCACTCAGATATTCTTTCTATATTATGCGTCAGTAATTACGTTCACCTTTCTTCATATTTTCTAAGTTTCAGTTTCGTCTTATCTATCATTTTTAACAGTTTTTCTCAATCCAGCGTTTAAAGCGTCGATAATTATTACAATTAATTAAATAATAATTATTAAATTTTTATGAAACGTAAACGTAAAAAAAATTAAAATTTCTTAGTTCGACCAGTTATATGAAAATGTTCAAAATAATTTGAATTTAAATAACAAGATTTTTGTTGATTTACTGAAAATAATTAGTGAGATTCGTAAATGTTTGAAAAATCTTTGCTTATACTTTGGTCAAAGTTTTCTTAGTTGAAAAGCAAAAATTGTCGTTTCAAATTTCAAGTCATAAGTTATATAGTTTCCTCAATTCTTCTTTAAGTCGTCTAGAAGTATACACAAACATTTACCCCTAAACAGAAGTTTAGTTAAATGGTTTGTGTATAAGGGAATAATCCCTTAAAAATCCTTTGTTATTTGTCAAAACATTTCTCCATTTCTTTTTGGTAAAATCCAAAGTCTTAAAAGGGCTCTTAATTTTTAAAGAGTCAATATAAATTCCGTTATCTTATTAATCACATGGTCAAATAATGTAAATGATTAAGTCTTTAATCATATGTTAATTATTCAAGGTACATGTTTTTATTGTTCGGCCAATTCAGGGCAATCTATAAATAATTATTAACTCATTCTTATTCTTATAAACAAACAAATAGTCCTTAATGAACACGAGCATGAATTTATCAAATTACAGCCTACACACGTGATTCACCAAATTTATGAATACCACATGTGTATTAGTCAATCCAAACGACATCACGTGAAACTCATAATGTTCATTACAAGTACCGGATGTAGTGATTGGAATAAATAATCTTCTTCGCGGAAACGAAGTTGATAATAACCATGCCGTGGATCAAATCTTTAAAACATACGTTAAAACCTTGTAAATGATCGAACAAATCTTCCATTTCGAGTTATGGATATCGTTTTCGATTGTCAATTTACTCAGTCACAGTAATTTATAAATATAAGGAATGATAACACCATAGCTCTTCATGATGACAGGCTTGGTAGAATAAAATCTTTCTCCGACAACTCTCTCAGTTGTACGGTAATTCCTTAAATTCAGATGGTGTTGACGTACAGTGCACAAGCCACAAGTGCAGCACCGGGAATATAATCATTACCAATTTCAACTTGCCTTAATGGCGAAAGTATAAGTAATTTACCAACAAATACCTCCTAAAGTTTCAAATAACATAAACATCTTTTAATACATTTATTTTAAGTTCTTCTAGATTACAATGTCTATGACTAATTCACAAGCATTCACAATACAATTTCAAGTCTAAATGCAGGATATGGTCATCCATCAAGAATTATTTAGATCACTTTTGATAATCAACATCTTATCTTTTAGGGGAATTCAATTCGAGTTCCCATCAATTAAGACAATGTCGTCATGTCATAATCAATCAATCCATTCTACTGGCACTATCAACTTTCCAGTTCCATTGCCGTCGATGAGATGTGAACTTCTCAAAAGTCTAATAATAATTCACATTCCTTCACAAATCAAGGATATCTGGAGGCACAACTACTATTAAAAGAGTAAGGTCAACGCATAATCTATGCGAGAGAATTTCAAATCAGATACAGACGAAAACATTTAACGAATATGAATATATCCCATGTTTTCATAATTTGAGTACGCATTCGAAAGCTCCTCGGATCGTTACCTAGGTCATTCAAATGAAATCAAATCATAAGAAATGATAGGAACGTCAATACATCCTGTCGGGTATGAACACTCGGTAATCAAATACTTTTTCTAAGAATCTCACTACGGGAGAATTGGACAAGAAAGAATTGTCAATTGTCAAATAAGACAAATTCCACAGATGAGTAAATTCGACTCAGAAGAATAGATGCTACAGGCACATATGTAGGTGTCCCTAACACTATGTCCCTATTTTTCACTTCTTGGAGATCTCATAAAATCTAATCTTTCACAATCTTCAAAGAAAATTTAGTGCTTATTCATTAGTTTTATGGTGACTACTAATCAGTCTTGCATGGTCCATTCCAAATTGTATGTAGGCGCGCAACTATATACAATTTCAAGATTAACGATGCAATACTCAGTTCGTCAAAATTTTATCATCATGTTTTTAATAAAAACATCTTCATGCTTAATTCTTAAATAAGAATCAAAATAAATTTACAAAGATTTTCCCTGTTATGAAAACAATTAAGTTTTCCAAGGTGTTTCATAAACAACTTCATTTTTGATAACAATCACTTATAAATCTTACTTTGAATAATCCTTATTGTGATGAAAATTAAATTTTCTCAAAGGATACCGTTTTAACTTTATAAAAACAATGTGTGATCTGCAAAAGAGTGATGAAGAGTTGTTTACCAAGAACTTAACTACAATATGATAAGAAATGAGCTTAGCCAATTAATCATGAGATTCATGACTTCGATGGCACTCGGGAATACAAAGAGAATAATCCACAACGTAACTCAAATAGAGATGAGTACTTGTTCAATGGTTGCATCACTAATGCGAACATTAGGATATAGCAATAAAAGATAGATAACATCGATACATGTAGAATTTAGCAATCAAAGGTAGTCTTTTCATTAATCACAAACAAGTCAAAATTGTACCGCAACACATTATGTGTCACTATGTCATACAATTTCATGAACTCATCCTACCAACTGATGTCTCAGTAAAGTTAGGGATATTTAAAAGATACCACAATGAATACAAATCTACAAGAGTCATTAGGTGTTCCACATGTTCCAGAAGATCCATCGGTCTCAATTCAGAAGAAGATTTCTTCAATTTATTTCTTGGACACTGGGCATCCTCGTCAGTGGACAATTGCCTAGGAACAGCCCTTAACACAAACTAACAATCAATTAAAACCTTATAATTCAATCACAGGACTTAACGACTTCCTCTTATCAATCTCATATTTCATACGGGTTAAATTTTACTTTATTCAAGTTTCAACCAATTTTATATTCAATTCAATATCCTACCTCATATTCCAATACTTTCAATCTTATTCTTAGGCCTTAATAGGCAATAAAAGCTCGATATGAACAACACTTATTTTCCAATCCTATATCTCTTACAATAACAATTATCAAATGAGTCATTAATATAAAATGACTTGATCATTCAACTAGACTTCTCGGAAAGGTATTAGTGGCATGAGGCTTTTGGGTAACGGTTCCAATGACAGCCTCAAGTGCAACATTCACCCTTTCGATTTCAAATTTAAGAATTGGTTGACAACGACTCAGATGACATCTTTCTAGGTGGTAACGTTTTGTCAAACTCCACTCTATAAGAAAAGATCGTCATGACATCGATATCAGTTTTAATCTCGCCAATTCTTTTTTAATATCACAATCAACCACTATCTACATTTCTACGAATATAAACCATTTGTTGGGATCATAAATATCCACAACTTGGTTTAGATCTAGGATAGCTAGAATTCCTACGAGAATAGCTTCGATTAATTTACTAGGGGATTTAGGGTTACTTGTGACAATCTACGTCGTATAATACCTCGTATAAAAATCAAAATAATCATCAAACAATCATGTAATAAAATTACATCATATATATATATAATCCAAGTTATATATATATTAAAATAACACTTCTCAGTCTTGGCCTTGTCGGTAACTCGGGAATTCTTCGGCACCGTTATAGTCAAAAGATTTTTAGACATTTTTAGAAAAATGTTTATAGTTAAAAGATTTTGAAAAGTTTTATTCAAAACCTTAGTTTTAAAAATCTTTCGTTCTCTATAACGAGAGCTCTGATACCAAACTGTAACACCCCCAAATTTATACAACTCAATACAGCGGAAGACTAGTTGGTGTTACGGGATAGCACATTACTCACATCATAGACAACGCCTAAAAGTCGTGTCGTTTTTAATAATAAAGCATTTCCATTCATACATATTAAAGTTACATAGGTCCCAAGTCATATTATTTCATACAAAGTTTTACAAAGTATTTGAATGGAAAATATTGTTTAAGTGCGGGCCATGAATTCTTGTCGTCTTCCCGAGAATTACCTTCAAGTACCTGAGATAAAACATGTTAAAAGAAAAGGTCAGCGATAACGCCGAGTGAATTCATAGAGTTTAATAAAATCCATCAATATAATATCAGTGTAAGATTATTACTGAAATTCATTTTGTACAAATCATTTTAATGGGCCATAAAATAGCCAAAATCATTTTATACAAATCCTTGTAATAGGCCATAAAATAGCCAAGTCATTTTATATAAATACTTATCGAAAATCATAATATAGGCATTTGCCTTAAAAATTATTATACGAGCCAATGTCGTAAAAACATTATACAATACGTCTTATGACATTGTATGAAAACAAAAACCATTATATGAATATGGTTATGAAAACCAAAACACGAACATAATATCAATAGTATGACCCAGTATTGCTAGTCAGGCAATACAGCGTAATTCGGAGCGTCTATTAGTATTTCGTTAATTTTTGGATTATTATAAGCCGCATGACATTGTTACCTTATTAAACCAAAACGGGTAGCTAACCCGATACAAATTTTGCCCATCTAAAGTAGCGTGTCGTCACAAAGGTCACGCTATGGAAATCTTCTCATACATAAATTCGCTTACCAATCAATGTGGCACGACGGGGATCAACCGTCAAGGCGCGAACTGGGGTGATCGTCCCCAAATAGTACTATTATATGCATAAGCGTCTACCAAATCCCGGTAGTTCACAATTCATGCTAATGGAACTTTTAGTGACATAACCTAACTTTAATAATCCATTTAATTTCATCTATCGGGTCCTTTAATCATTTATCGGGTCATACAATCGGGTCATTCAATCATTCGGGTCCAAATCAATAAACAAACAATCGGGACAAATGGTGTCCTATTTTATAAAAACTAACATGTTATCTCCCTCGCGGGTTTATAAAACATTTAAAAGAGTGTGAGGCTATGAACTCACGTTGATGTGGGAAGGCGGGTTATCGGCAATTCGGACGTACGGTACGTGCTTCAATCACGAAAACCTAGACAAATAATAATCGGTCTTAGACGTTTGTCCAATGACTTTATAAAAATAAAAATTATGTATACATATGATGATTTTATATATATGATGATCAAGTGGGTTTACATATCCTCATTTACTCATTTTTGTGTTATGTGTCGATAACTTTTATACTAGTTTTCTCGTTTTACCTATTTACGTGTTTTAGGTCCAATAAGCCTATTATAAGTTCTTAACTTGTATTAATCCATGTTATACTTATATTATCAGTATCTACACTTTACAAGTTGGGCCTAAATGGGTTAAGCCCAATAATAAGTTTATAAGTGTTTTAGTCCATTTTTGTTGTATTATTAGTCCAATAACGTTAATTTAGTCCGTTAATGTCCGTATATTATATAGTTCGGGTTTTATCGGTTTTTACTTGTTATACATGTTTATATATCAGTACATAAGTTTTATAAAGTTCACATTAGACGGGTCCGACCGTCTAAGTTTTATTTAACAAAAACGTTAATTTTACGGTATTAGCCGAAAAAGTCGTAAAAATCATGTTTTATAGTTTTATAACTTATAAGTATTATTCCACTACCATTTTTATAAAATTTCCACTTATTTAACCTTTTACATACTTATATAAATAGAATTCTAGAGTTAGTGGGTTTTAACTTTACATTTTATACAATATAATTTTGAGTGCTTATATAATAGTATTATACTTTAATTTCCAAAAATCTGATTTTTATCTTCACTTTCACCAAAACTGCCATATCTAGAGTTTTATATGGAGATAGAAGCTCAAATTTTATCACATAAACTAGATGATATGTGCTCCATTTAACTCTTCTATAGCTACTGTTGAATCATCTTCTAAGTATTTTCTAAAAATCGTCCAAAACAGTGGACTCAGATTTGTATCTTAAACTTGTTTTGATCATATCTCACTCATTACAATGATTCCATTACATGGACAACTCTCACATGTGTACAAGACCCATAGCTTACTGTATATCAATTAATATAAGCCATTTTATCAGTTCATGACCTGCTTCTTTACTGTTTTATACAGCCAACACTTTTAAGCAAGATTTTAGCCTTGTTCTTTATAGTTTTTCACCTTTTTAATCATGTTTATCAACACCAAATCCCCACATAACATTTTTATCATCATATAATCATCATATACATATACAATAGGAAATAAAATACATGTTTACATAATCAAAATAACAAAAAGATAGGAAGAACAGTCTCTATACCACCATTAGTGATGAAAATATGAGGTTTTTGATGAACTAGACTTGGTTCTTGTTATCAAATCTTCAACTTTAGCAAGGAAACTTCTTGAGTCCTTTGGATGGATGAAGACCTCCATGAAATCAGCCCTTTAACCTAATGAAAACTCCTTTTCATAAGTTAAGATCACCTCCAATCTTCATATCTTTAAAAGGACATCATCATATGTAGATTGTAGCCTTTGTTTATGGTAAATTTTTTATGGTTATTGTGGTGGTGATATGAACGGCCATGGGAGAGTGAGAGAGAGATTTTAGAATGGTTTTGCATGTAAGAAATGAGTGTGTGTTGTTTGAGTTAGTAGTTTTAAGTCTTGGGTGGTTTTGGTAAACTTAGGAGGACAAGTGTCCACAACTTAGCTTAATTTTGACACACAAGGGTGTGTCATGGAAGCTTGGCCGCCACATGTTATGGGGGCGGGGCAAGAGTTATCTTGTCTCATCCCCATTTATTTACGGGTATTCCTCGATTCTAGTTTCCTCGATTTGCGTGCCCTCGGGTCGTTTTACGAAAAATGTTTTTATAAATTATGAATCAACGGCACAAAACGAATCTAATAAAAATTGTCTCATCAAAAACGGAGTTCGAAAACATAAATACGTAATCCTAAGGTTTCCGGTTTAGTCGTAAAGACGTTAAAATAAAATCGTAAGTCCTAATCTCTTCTCGTAAATTTGTGAGTTTATGAACCAACTCAAATTTAAAATCTCAAAATAATATTCACGGACAAATTTATTTTCTAAAATGTCGGACTGTCACCAAAGACGGTGTATGTAAACGTAAGCACGTAACGTTGAATCCTCCGGTTTAGACGTAGTCGATGCTACTTCAAGACGTAAATCCAAATTTTTTTTCCCAAAACTAAGTGAGTTCATATTGTAACATTAAAATAATGTTTTTAAATAATATTCGAGAATAAAATATCAACCATAAATTGACGGATTGTCACAGATAATGTCTCAAAAGTCGAAGAGCAAAAACACAGCCCCTAATTCCAAGTCATGGGTTGTGTAGTTCTCCTCATTCATCCTTAATTGTCTAGAGGCATATGTGTTCACATTTTCACGTTGCATGAGAACAGCACCGTATCCTTGAAGAGATGCATCACAATAAACAACAAAGTCTTCACTTCCTTCAGGTAACGATAAGATCGGCGCACTACAGAGTTTCATCTTCAGGGTTTTGAAAGCTTCTTCTTCTTCATCTCCCCACACAAACGGTTTATTCTTCTGAGTCAACTTAGTTAATGGTTTCGATATCAAAGAAAATCCTTCAATAAACCTTCGGTAGTAACCAACCAAACCTAGAAATTGTCGCACTTCAGTTGGAGTAGTTGGATCACTCCAATTTTTAATGGCTTCAATCTTCAGAGGATCAACATGTACCCCACTTTTATCAATCACATGTCTAAGAAATTGTACAGAATTAAGCTAAAAATCACACTTTGAGAATTTAGCGTACAATTTTCATTCTTTAACAAGTTCAAGATAATTCTTAAGTGTTCAGCATGCTCTTCCTTGCTCTTGGAGTAGATTAGAATATCATCGATGAAAATGATCACGAATTTATCAAGATACGGCTTACAAATGCGATTGATTAAGTCCATGAATACAACAGGTTCATTAGTCAAACCAAAAGGCATAACTCGGAACTCATAATGACCATAACGAGTTCTAAACGCCATAATAGGAATATCTTCCTCGCGTACACGAAGTTGATGGTAACCAGAACGAAGATCAATCTTGGAGAAAACACGAGAACCTAGAAGTTGATCGAATAGATCATCAATTCTTGGAAGCGGATAACGATTCTTGATCGTCAGCTTATTCAGCTCTCGGTAATCGATACACATACGGAACGAACCATCTTTCTTCTTAACGAATAAAACAGGAGCTCCCCAAACGAACTTGGTGGTATAAAACCCTTATTAGATAGTTCTTGCAATTGCACAGACAACTCCTTCAGCTCGGATGGTGCTAAAGGATATGACACACGTGCCACGGGTGCAGCACCAGGAATTAGATCAATTTGGAATTCTACTTGCCTTGGAGGCGGAAGCCCTGGCAAATCTTCCGGAAACACATCAGGAAAGTCACGAATGACTTGAACATTTTCGATACGCTTCTCTCCTTCGATTCCTTCTCCGATACATGAGCTAGGAATAACTCACAACCTTTTTCGATATACTTACGAGCTTTAATGCACGAAACGATTTTCAGTCGAGAATTACATTTATCACCTTCGATAACTATGGTATTGTCATCTAAAGGTATCCTAACTTTCTTTTCTCCACATAGAATAGACGCATTATACTTGGACAACCAATCCATTTCGATAACTATATCAAAACTTCCCAATTCGACGATCATCAAGTCTATCTTAAAAATACGGTTCAGAAGATTAAGAGAACATCCTAAGAGCGCACGATTGGTACTCACTAATTTACCATCAGCTAGTTCTACATTAGAACTCGCGTCTAATTCGACCGGTTTGATATCAATTAAGGTACTAAAACTTGTAGACACAAAGCTTTTGTCCGCACCAGAATCAAATAAAGCTGTAGCGTAACGGTTATTCAGTAAAAACGTACCAGTAACAACTTTCGGGTTTTGTTTAGCATCAGCTTCACCTAGTTGATTGACTTTTCCTTGATTATCTCAACCACGTGTATTCTTCTGCGGCTCAGGGCATTGATTCTTCATGTGTCCTTTACCTTGGCAGTTAAAGCAAGTCACTCCTTTCCTTCCTGGTCCCCAACAGTCTTCAGTCTTGTGCCCCAGCTTGTTACACTTTCCACACTTAGCACATTCACCAGTATGAGTCCTTTTGCAGCATTGACATCGGGTTCCCTTATCAGCAGGTGCAGATTCAGTCATTACATTAGCATTACTCCTCCTTCGGTTCTGATTCCTATTGTGAAATTTACGGTTATCACCTCGATCATCACTTTCCACTTCAGCCTTTCTTTTACTACCTTCAGCAACACAGCCTTATCTTGGATAATCTGTCCCATCAGTTGGTAGGCCATTCAAACAACTTCATCAATATTGGCAGGTTTAGATGAGGTCACATCACCACGGATGTTGGCAGGTATGTGATACACGGCTTTTGCCCGTATAAAAATTATCGTTCTCGTGTTCTCTTTGAATTGAAAAACTTATGTTTAATGTGTGACTCTGTCTTATTTTGGTGGAAACAAAGATGTGTCGTTGTAGTGTTTAAAATAAAATGTGCAAAACAATTAAAGTAAAGGTGCTCTTAAAGTAAATCTAAGTCTAATTAAAACAAAGATGCAAGTATTTAAAAGCGTGACTAAAATTAAAAGGCACTTAAGTAAATGACGTAAACTTAAATCTATCTAAGGCAAACTTAAAGCGCGACTAAAACTAAGGCAAGTCTAAAATAAAACTAAGGCAAATAAACTTAAAGTGCAATTAAAATAAAGGCGGGAAAAATAAAGCTTGAAAATACAAATCAAAAACTAAAACTAATAAGAACCTGAATACAGCTCATTCGGAATAATTCTTCGTTTTGAACAATCACTCGTCCGGAATGTCACCTTCGGTTGGAATGATTCTTCTTCGCACGGAATATTACCAAAATCCTTGATCCGGAACTAATTGATCTGAATATGTCACTTATCCAAAACAATCCTTCGTTCGGAACTTTACTGATTCGGAACTTCTCAATCTAGCCTTGATTCGGAACTTTTTATCAACCCTTGATTCGGAAGATTCTGAATGAAGCTTCCTTGATTCGGAAGTTTCAGACTTCCGAATGAACACTTCTTGAATCGGAACTTGCCCTTGAACCGGAAGTTTGTTCGGAACTTTTAAGTTCCGAATGAACAGTCCTTGGTTCGGAACTTTGGAAACTTCCGAATCAATGATCACTGATCCGGAACTTTTGGAGTTCCGAATGAACAGTGCTTGATCCGGAACTTTTGAGTTCCGAATGAAGCTTTTCTGGTTCGGAACTTTTGAGTTCCGAATGAATGACTCTTGAGTCGGAAGTTATCCTTCGTCCGGAACTTTGAAAGTTCCGGATGAACAATCTTGACTCAGAAGTTTTGCTGAACTTAAAATATTCCGGATGAACCCTTTGATTCGGAACTTTGGAAGTTCCGAATGAGCACTTTCCCTCCTTCTTGGTTCGGAAGTTTTCCTGGAAAGATCAGAAACACAACAAAAACCCCGAAGAACAAGGGAATAACAGAAACAATGGATCTAAAGCAGATTAATCAAATTTAACACAACGATTAAGCTAAATAGTAACGAATCAACAGATAAACAAAAACAAACAATTTAAGACAAGAAATCAAACAACTTTAACCACAATAATCAAAAACCACTTGGATCAAAATAAAAGCATGAACATGAACATAAACATAAACACATAAATCAAAGATTAAGAAAGGTAGATAAGAGATTGACAAGATAAAGTAAAGATTGACAATAATTAAATGAAAACTTACTTGGAATTAAATGGTAATTAAGGTGCATAACATGAATTTAAATTGACAAGATAAGTAAATGACAAGGTATTTAAATGGTGGAAGGTCTAATTGTCACCATTAGCCAACAAGAAATAAACTTAGCTAGTCCTAATCTATATATAGGGGAGGATTAGGAAGCTTCCTCCCCTCCTTCCTTTCTTGTTAATTGCAAGATTAAGCCCTTAAGCATATAATCTTCATTAATTGCACGCTTAGTCCTTTTCTTCTAATCTTCTTTAAACTTGAACTTTAAGGACTTTTGGCTTCGGGATTTCTTTTGAACTCGTCTTTAAATTCTTCAATAAAATAGACTTGAATTCTACGGCTTTTGATAAACTTCCGTCTTTTGACTTTTTCTTCGATAAATCTTCAGAATTGGTCGTGGACTTCCGTTCTTTTTGCACTCTTGACTTCTTGACTTCGTCTTTCATCTTTTTCTTCAATAAAAGTCCGTAAATGCCCGTGAATATCCGTGTTTTCTCCACTTTTCACCTTTTCGTCCTAAATCACAACAAAAACACAAACCACGCATAATTCCGACATAAAAGACATAAAATACACGTTTTGGTCCGGTTTTACTGTAATTAAGTGGTAGAAAAGATGGGTGTTTACACACCTATCAAATCCCCTACACTTGACCATTGCAATGTCCTCATGCAATGCATTAGTTACAAAGCAAGATTACACTTTTCATCATAATCAATCCACGTTGGCCTTTATTAAAGAGATAGAAAATTAAAAACATACAAAATAAAGAAATCAAAAGCATATCTTGGGTTTTGGAAATGTCATGAATAATCATCATCCTCAAGTTTTCACTTTCTCCAAACCATGCTTAAAAACGAGATCATTGTTATTATAAGTTAGTAAACTATCACGAACTCATGTGGGCCAATTACTCACTTAGACTCCCTTATTTCTAGGGGTATCTCTTATATTTTATTATTGTCTTGAATGATCATGAGGATGCATTTTTGACTTATTTCGATAGTTATTAAGTCTGAAAATAAAGTGAACGATTTAATCAATAGTTAGCTAAAGGACAAAATCTTTTAAAACTGCTTCTCGGGACCTCATAAAGTTCATATCTTGGCATAACTCGTTTCGCGATTTGAGACCTTTCTCGGACCGATATTTGGCAGCGACTTCATACTTCAAATCTTGAGAGACGTTCATGAAATAATGGTCTTCTCTTCATAATAGAATTTCTTCACTTGAAGTTTTGAGAGATTCATACTTGGACCACGACTTCTTCATTTTTCTCCAATCTTTATTTTGGACTTTGATATACAACGATCCGCCTCCTTTTATGACTTGGATCTATTTATCCTCATACCTTGTTAGGGTCTTTTCGGATACACTTCTCCATGACTTTTGGGGAGTTTTGCTTACGTCGTGTGTCTCGATCATTCATATTGATTTTCGATAAATGATTCTTCACATCACTTTGGATCTTTAGCAACAAAATATAGCCCTCATGCCTTGTTAGGGCCTTTTCGGACTCGCCAATCTTCGCATCCCGCTTCAATAAGTTATGCCTTGGCTATGAACTCTAATCCATACCGAGCAACTTTTAAACGATCTTGGGCTAGAAGCTAAGTAACTTTTCAAATCTTTCAACCTTATTTATTAGCAGATAAATTTATTAGCAAGCGATGGGAGAATAGGCTTATAATTAACTCACATAAATTCACGAAAGAATACCGAACTTATAATTGGCTCTATCATCTCTCGTTCTCCACAGTTTAAAATCTCAAGTAATGAGACTCGTGGATACTTAGCCTATTAAATCAAAGTTTTGGGTTTTCGAATCGCCTATAGGATCTTGCAAATTCTTAGACTCTTTCAAGTTTAGAAATCGCATCTTAAAGTTCCCTTGATAAACGACTCTCTAGGATCAATTATAGGAACTTGCGAAAGTTCTTGTTCTTAACCCGTGAGAGTTAAGACTTTCGCGTTTTATAGCTCCCTATATAAAAGCCTAGCAAAACTTGACTTAAACACGTTAAGGATACTAGCTAGAGTAAACTCAGATTGAGTCAAAATATTCACAACGTTTGACAATTAAAACCACTTATTAACATTTATTCTAGCAAAGAAAGAAAATAACTATACAAAGGTAAAGACTAATAGGCCAAAATAGATCAAAAATTTTGAAAAATGTCGAAAAATTGATTTTCCGGTTAAAATGAGGACAAATACAAGGAAAAGACCACTTAACTTCGATAGAAGTCCCCCCTACACTTAAGATAAACATTGTCCTCAATGTTTAAGCATGTGGGAGTAAACTCCCCTACACTTAGGACATTGTGCACGTTGTTTAAATCTCGCTAAGGAAAAGACCACTAGAGAGATTCCTATTTTCTTATTGAGAAAATATAAAATAGTGAATCGAAAAGAGTTTAGGATAGAACCGGGAAGAAGTAGAACACGGAATCACGGGTCGTCAAGAATCATCAAGAGTGGATCATTGAAGCTCGAATCCCTGATTAAGAAGTGAGGAGAGGAAATAGCAAACCAAAGGGTCTCCCCTACACTTATGATAAAGAAAGCGAAAAGATAGATGCATGGGTTGCCTCCCAAGAAGCGCTTGGTTTTTGTTAACCGAGTCGTGAGCCTGACTCGACCTTGATCATCAACGGAAGAAGCGTGAAACATCTCCACCAGGATCAAAGACATAGTTTTCATCGAGCAAATAACACAAGCTTAAGGCGAACAAGGCAAGCCAAAGGAGAGTAGGCAAGGTTCCCTTAAGCAGCGATGGAGCATGGTGGAAGCAAGGTTTAAGTGGTGCAAGCAGGTCTTCAAAATTTCCAAAGATTTTTCCTTTTATTTTATCAGATGGATACTGAGATGGCTTAAAGACTTCAATACCGGGGTCGAACACCTTTTCCTTCAGGGGAAAATAGCACTCAGGCTCAGCCGAGTGTGAAGAAGATCCGCAAAGAAGCAGAACCTCGTCCTCAGAAGGAGGACAAAGAGGTGTCAAATCATAAGTGCAACGGATTTCGGTGTCGACCGGTTTCTTCTCCTTTGGCAGAATGTTCTTCCAATCCAAAGTAGGATCAAGACGATAATCTTCAAAGTCATAAGGAGGAGCATCACTCTCATGAGGGAAGTATGTGTTGAGAAATTCAGAGAAATCTTCCTCAAATGAATAATTGTCCAAAGTAGGATCGATTGATGGCGGAGGATCTTCATCATGTGAAGAATCGCTCGAGAGAGTATCAGCCTCATCGAAATCATCGAAAGTGGGCAGCTCGGGATACTCAGAAGTACAATCAAAATCATCCGAATCTGAGCTAGAATCATAATCATCATAAGCATCAAAGACCGGTGGAGAATCATAAATGGGAGAAGGTTCCAGAATGGAGTGAGAATCATCCACATTATCTTCAAAGAGTGGATTATCGATGGAAGAATCGAATAGAGGATTGTCATAGACGGTAAAGTCATCGAGCACATTAATCATATTCACTGATTCTCGGCTTCCAAAGGATTTTCCTGTAAGCTTCCCCATTTTAAAAACTTTTGAATCATCCCCGACTCGTAAGATTAACTCACCTTCGGCCACATCTACTAAAGCTCGTCCGGTTCTCAAGAATGGCCGATCAAGTATTAAAGGAATACGAGGGTCCATTTCATAATCAACTACGACAAAATCGACCGGGAAAGTAAATGTGCCAACTTTGATAAACACGTCTTCGGCTATACCAACGGGGTAAGCAAGAGTGCGATTAGCAAGTTCGAGAGTCATCTTTGTTGGAATGAGGTCGGGTAATGATAGTGTTTTCCAAACACTCAGTGGCATCAAATTAATACTAGCCCCGAGATCAGCAAGGGTAGTAAATTCTTTAGTTTTGTTGAACACGCAAGGCAACACAAAACGACCGGGATCTCCAAGCTTTTCCGGTAATTCTTTAAGAATAACTGCAGAGCAGTTTTCATTTAAGCGTGTGTTGGCGAGTTCAATCAGCTTCTCCTTCTTGCTAAGAAATTCCTTGAATGCTTTGACAAATTTCGGCATGTGGCAAAGTTCTTCAACAAGGCTAATGTTGATGGTCATTTTAGATAGCATATCCACATATTTCGATACTTGACAGTCATTCTTGGTTAGCTCGTTGGTCTTGCCTATGCGAGAAGGGTATGGGATTCTAGGTTGATAGGGAGACGGTGAAGGTGTAGTCGGTAAAGGTTGGGATGTTGAAGGGTCCTTCCGAGATACATCGTCATGACGAGGCGGAGACGGTAATGGTGCACTAATACTAGGTGTAGGAGGAGTAGGGATACATGGTGGTGGAGGAGGTGTAGATGATGGTGGTGGGATAGGTGGATTGACAATGGTAATTCCACTACGCGTAGTTATAGCACTCACATTAGCTCGCGGATTGGTGACGGTGTTTGAAGGTAGAGAACCCGAAGAAGAAGGTTGAGCTTCGGGCAAGAAAGTAGCCAACAGATTCTTTAGTTCAGTCGTTTGAGTGCTGAAGGAGGATTGAATATTATCACGAACCTCGGTTCTGATGTCATTTCCTTCTTCAAGATATCTCCTTTCAAATTGATATTTGGCTCTGTAGATTCTTGATTTGCTCACCTTGAGTTCTCATGATGGCATCAACATCAGGATTAATGGGTGGGGTTTGTTGGGTGGGTGGTTGATAAGGGTTAGAAGCTCTTGGTGGGATTTGGTTGCTTCGATTATAGTTGTTAGCGGGGTTTTGGTTTTGAGGAGAAAAACCGGGTGAAAGGTAGTTGTTGGAACGGTAGCTCAACAGATTTATATCCCCTTGTTGTCTAGCTTGGTAATTTTCCGGTGAATAATTACCGTAAGCAGCATACACATTTTCCGGATTTCCTTGTGTCGAAGGACAATCGGTGTATGAGTGAGGACCGCCACATGTTTCACAAGGATTAGCAACCGCTTTAACTTGTTGTTGTTGTTGGTTTGAAGCGAGAAGCGTAATGCTTTTGCTCATTTCAGCCATCATGCGGGTGAGTTCGGTCATCTCAGGGTTTGCTGAGGTGGAAGAAACATTGACTCTCGGGTTGTTCCTAGAAGAAGCAGAGGAATCCCAGTTTTTGTGGTGAGTAGTCATGTTCTCAATTAACTCTCTACACTCCTCGGGTCTCCTTTTCATGAATGTGCCACCGGCGGCTGCATTGATCGTATCACGATCTCGAAAAGTCAATCCGTTGTAGAAAGTATCAATTAGGGTCACAGGGAGCATGTTGTGGTTTGGACATCTATCGATCAAGACATTATATCTCTCCCAAGCATCAAAAAGAGATTCATCAGGGTCTTGCATGAAACCGCTTATCTGATTGCGAAGGCTTGTGACCATAGATGATGGAAAGTAGCGCGATAAAAATCGTTGAGTCATGTCATCCCAAGTGTGAATAGAATTCTTCGGGAGACGATCAAACCATTTCTCGGCATGATGCGATAAAGTATGTGGGAAGAGTTGTAGGCGAAGTACATCCATTATGGCACCAGGCAACTTCATGCTTTGTGTGATTGTAATGAACTTGTCGAGGTGTTTGTTGGCATCATCATCAGGCAATCCTCTAAATGGGTTTGTTTGTACTTGCTGAATCATGTGGTGCTTCAACGAAAACTCAGGAGCGTTGATTTGCATCGGCGCAATCGGTCCTCCTCGTCCAAACATTGTTGGTTGACAAAGTTCCTCCATGGTCCGAAGATCGGGCTGTGGAAGAGCATTGTTGTTATTATTATTATTATTGAGGTGCGGTGGAATGTTGTTGTTGTTAACACCTGCCATACTTAAATCTTCTTGAGGCTCGGGCTCTTGATAGTTAGAAGATCTAGTACGCATACACCTGAAAATGCAAAAGAAAACAAAACCAAACACAAAGACAATATATATACACAATAAAGCTAAAATCTTTTTGGATTTTTGAAATTTTTAATTTTTATGGTTTTTTATTAATTTTTAATTTTTTATGATTTTTGAATTTTTTAGGCAAGAAAAGTAACGCTCACAAGTGAACGGATCCCAAAAAGCAACGTGTCTCTCACAGAAAACCGTCAATCTTAACGAAAAGAGCCGGCAGCGGCGCCATTTGATACACGGCTTTTGCCCGTATAAAAATTATCGTTCTCGTGTTCTCTTCGAATTGAAAAACTTGTGTTTAATGTGTGACTCTGTCTTATTTTGGTGGAAACAAAGATGTGTCGTTGTAGTGTTTAAAATAAAATGTGCAAAACAATTAAAGTAAAGGTGCTCTTAAAGTAAATCTAAGTCTAATTAAAATAAAGATGCAAGTATTTAAAAGCGTGACTAAAATTAAAAGGCACTTAAGTAAATGACGTAAACTTAAATCTATCTAAGGCAAACTTAAAGCGCGACTAAAACTAAGGCAAGTCTAAAATAAAACTAAGGCAAATAAACTTAAAGTGCAATTAAAATAAAGGCGGGAAAAATAAAGCTTGAAAATACAAATCAAAAACTAAAACTAATAAGAACCTGAATACAACTCATTCGGAATAAGTCTTCGTTTTGAACAATCACTCGTCCGGAATGTCACCTTCGGTTGGAATGATTCTTCTTCGCTCGGAATATTACCAAAATCCTTGATCCGGAACTAATTGATCTAAATATGTCACTTATCCAAAACAATCATTCGTTCGGAACTTTACTGATTCGGAACTTCTCAATCTAGCCTTGATTCGGAACTTTTTATCAACCCTTGATTCGGAAGATTCCGAATGAAGCTTCCTTGATTCGGAAGTTTCAGACTTCCGAATGAACACTTCTTGAATCGGAACTTGCCCTTGAACCGGAAGTTTGTTCGGAACTTTTAAGTTCCGAATGAACAGTCCTTGGTTCGGAACTTTGGAAACTTCCGAATGAATGATCACTGATCCGGAACTTTTGGAGTTCCGAATGAACAGTGCTTGATCCGGAACTTTTGAGTTCCGAATGAAGCTTTTCTGGTTCGGAACATTTGAGTTCCGAATGAATGACTCTTGAGTCGGAAGTTATCCTTCGTCCAGAACTTTGAAAGTTCCGGATGAACAAGCTTGACTCGGAAGTTTTGCTGAGCTTAAAATCTTCCGGATGAACCCTTTGATTCGGAACTTTGGAAGTTCCGAATGAGCACTTTCCCTCCTTCTTGGTTCGGAAGTTTTCCTGGAAAGATCAGAAACACAACAAACACCCCGAAGAACAAGGGAATAACAGAAACAATGGATCTAAAGCAGATTAATCAAATTTAACACAACGATTAAGCTAAACAGTAACAAATCAACAGATAAACAAAAACAAACAATTTAAGACAAGAAATCAAACAACTTTAACCACAATAATCAAAAACCACTTGGATCAAAATAAAAGCATGAACATGAACATAAACATAAACACATAAATCAAAGATTAAGAAAGGTAGATAAGAGATTGACAAGATAAAGTGAAGATTGACAATAATTAAATGAAAACTTACTTGGAATTAAATGGTAATTAAGGTGCATAACATGAATTTAAATTGACAAGATAAGTAAATGACAATGTATTTAAATGGTGGAAGGTCTAATTGTCACCATTAGCCAACAAGAAATAAACTTAGCTAGTCCTAATCTATATATAGAGGAGGATTAGGAAGCTTCCTCCCCTCCTTCCTTTCTTGTTAATTGCAAGATTAAGCCCTTAAGCATATAATCTTCATTAATTGCACGCTTAGTCCTTTTCTTCTAATCTTCTTTAAACTTGAACTTTAAGGACTTTTGGCTTCGGGATTTCTTTTGAACTCGTCTTTAAATTCTTCAATAAAATAGACTTGAATTCTACGGCTTTTGATAAACTTCCGTCTTTTGACTTTTTCTTCGATAAATCTTCAGAATTGGTCGTGGACTTCCGTTCTTTTTGCACTCTTGACTTCTTGACTTAGTCTTTCATCTTTTTCTTCAATAAAAGTCCGTAAATGCCCGTGAATATCCGTGTTTTCTCCACTTTTCACCTTTTCGTCCTAAATCACAACAAAAACACAAATCACGCATAATTCTGACATAAAAGACATAAAATACACGTTTTGGTCCGGTTTTACTGTAATTAAGTGGTAGAAAAGATGGGTGTTTACACACCTATCAGTAAGCCTCGAATATATTGCTCCACCTTCAGATATTCTGGGTTAACTTTGTTTGGACAAAGTAGAGCAAGTTCATGGAATCTGTTTGTGTATCTATCTATATCAATACCCTTCAGTCTCAGCTGATATAGTTCATGTTCTAACCTCTAAATAACACTCCTTGGACAGAATTCCTCGGTCATCCACCTTCTCACTTCAACCCAAGGTGTAGCATAAGCAGCATCCATCCCTACATACGCCATTCTTCCATTCCACTAAGTTAATGCTCGCCCTTGAAGAGTAGCAGAGGCAAACATCACCTTGTCTCCTTCCTCACTTCCACTAAATCAAAACACGGATTCCAATCTTTCAAACCATTGCATTAAACCAACAACACCTTCAGTACCCTTAAAAGTCGGAGTTTTACATTTCATGAATGAGGTATAAGTACACTTCTTGTTTTTAGGAATCACTGGTCTATCAGCATCACCAGTTCTAGCACCAACATTGTCAGCTCCAGTATTGCCAGCTCCAGTATTACCAGCACCAGTATTGCCAGCTCCAATATTGCGAGCTCCAGTATTTCCCACTCTAGTATTGCCAGCTCCACCAGATCCACCAGCTCCACCGGATCCACCAGCTCCACCGGATCCACCAGCTCCATTATTCATATCTGCCATAAATGTATTCATAGCGACCTGAAATTGATCAGCTACAATAGCGCGTAACTGCGCCTGAGTCATTTGTTTTGGCGACATGATCCTGTTACACAATTCACATCAAAATGAGTATTCATTCAACGTTTGTGATAACAAAACATGAATAACACAGAATAAGAATAGATAGATGAAGAGAAATAAGAAAGGATGATAGAACGAAGAATAGAATTTAGACAAGGAACGAAGATTTACGAGGAATGAGTCAAAAGACAGGAATTTCTACTGTGACAATCAGTGTCATTTGTAAATTACGTATTAGTATTATAATAATCAAATAATAAACATTTATAAATAAGTAAATGTAATCCATTATGCTTTAAGCATAAATAATAATTAAATATTTATATACTTTTCTTATTCTCGTCCATTGGCAACTCGGAGGTTTCGCTTGCAGATGTTATAGTTAAAAGATTTCAAAAATTTATTTTTGGAAAATCTTTTCGTTCTCTATAACTTGAGCTCTGATGCCAATTTGTAACACCCCAATTTCGTGTCATGGCAGCGGAAGGGTCTTTAGGTGTTACTGTCATGGTTCAATCTCAATATCATAGAAAACGGCTCAAAACGAGTCGTTTTAATAAAACATACATCCATTCATTATTTAAAGGTAAAACAGTTCACACACTGTCCCAAATAGTTTTAAAGTTTACACAGCATAACAAACTACAAAAGTTTCAATGAATGGACATAGTTTAGAAAAAGCGGGTCAAAACATTTAAATTAAGCAAGCTGCACGAAACAGCCTTCCTTGAGTGCCTTCTTCATGGACCTGAGATAAAACATGCTATAAAGTCAACAAAAATGCTGAGTGAATCTATAGAGTTTAAATTAAATAAACGAACACAAGTATTCTGAATAAACCTTCCATGGTTGACAATCATGTGGGTCAGACATAATCATCGTTGTTATTACATAAGCCTCATGACATTGAACATTAACATATATTACTTCAGCCCAACACACCTAGCCAAGTGCGTATATTTCTCTTATACAATTGCATCCGATGTTTCATTACGAGTGTATCACAACACCACGCGATAGCTAGTCGCGACCGGACTGGGCGTCACCCCGATAGATCTATCCATGAGGGCATTGCAATGGTCAAGTGTAGGGGATTTAATAAGTGTGAAAACACTTATCCTTTTACCACTTATTTCCAATAATAACAAGACCAAAACGTGTGATTTATGTCATAAAAGTCGGAATTATGCGTGGTTTGTGTTTTTATTGTGTTTTAGGACCAAAATATGGAAAAGGAAGAAAACACGGGCTTTCACGGGCTTTGATTGAAGAAAACGGGAAAAGACAAAGTCAAAAGATCAAGAGTGTTAAAAGAACGGAAGTCCAAGGCCTATTCTGAAGATTTATCGAAGAAAAAGTCAGAAGACGGAAGTTTAACGAAGTCGAAGAACTTAAGTCTAATAGAAGAAGAAAATTAAAAGACAAGTTCAAATCCCGAGACGACAAAGACGAAGAATTAAAGTCGAGTCGAGAAGAAAGCAAGAAAGAAGATGCAACACATGCATTCCTTCCACCTTCCCTATAAATACCCTCCTAATAGTCATTAGGAGGGGAGTTAGAGTTTTTAGTTAATTTTCACTTTTTCTTAGTTTTCTCTAGTTTTAGAGAGAGAAAGTCTTAAACTTTCTCTCACTAAATTTCATCTTTTTCTTAATCTTTCAAGATTAAACATCTTTGTATTGCTTATTTTATTAATCAAAGTTCCATTTTAAGCTTTTATTCCTTAATCTCATTCTACTTTTCTTTGATTTTAGATTGATTTTGGTGCGAATATCATAAGATCCGTGTTGTTCTAATTGATTTCGTGCTTAAAAAGTTAATCTTTTGATCATTTTATAAGTTTTCATTTGATTAAGCTTTGAGACTTTTGTGCTTATTGGCTTATTTTTATGATTAGCTTATTTTTCTTATTAAAAAGTTATGTGTTTATTGTTTGATCTAAAAATTTGATTAATTTCGAGTTGAATAAGTTGATCAAAGTGCTTATTTGATTCGGATTTGTCATTGATTCGGGCTAGTTTTGTGATAAGCTTATTATATAGCTTATTCACTTGCTTATAACCAATTTCCCCCATTTTCGGAAAGGGTTTAACTCCCTTTTCCGATTGATTTACTTTCCGAGCAGCCTCCCACCCTTTTTCCGATTGATCCAATCGGAAAAGGGTTTTGACTTTCCGATTGGCACACACAAACATTCCGATCTTGTCCTTTGTTGGATATTCCGATAGGTGTAAGTTTGTTCATTCCGATTGGATACTTTTGCAAGTATTCCGATTCAATCAACATTGTTATTCCGATTGGGATTGTTCCCAATATTCCGATTGTGTGAAGTTTGTGTTATTCCGATTAGGGCTTGCATTATATTCCGATCAGTATGGTAGCTAACATTCCGATTGTCCCATTTCATTGATATTCCGATTGCCACCAATCTTCCACCATATTCCGATCAACCGATCGGAATACATTCCGATCGGGGTTTCTTTTGGCTTACTTTGGTTTCTTTCGATCTTACTTTCTTATAGTACTTTTTATTTTCAGAAAATTTTCCAAGTGTTAGTTTTATTTAGTGTGTTAGTACTTTTCCATTTTACCTTCAAGTTTATATGCATTTATTTTTACTCGTCATTCAGAATTAATCTTTTAACTTCTATTTAACTCAACGACACTTTAATTACTTGCTAATAGTTTAAAATTTAGATAATCAAAACCAAACCATCCTCTCGATTTACCAAAAGACGATTGAGTCGCACTTAAGACCGGTTTTCAATTCGAAAAGATTCGGACGATAAGAACTTATACCTAGCCAAAAGCGAAGTATTAGTGCATGTAAGAAAAATTTATGTGGATGTGATCACCTTTGAATTCTAAGGTGTGGTCTTGTTTTAGTTTTAAATGATTCAAAGTAGAATCAATATTTTTGAGGGTGTTTTGGTGTTAAGGGTGTACGGCATAGAGAGAGGGCAAGGGTGAGGTGAGAAAAATCTTTGACTAACTTGTTATGTGTGAGAAAAGTTAGGTGAAGAATGGTTTTTATATGTAGGTAGTGGAGGGACTAAATTTGCCAAAGTTGTATAGTTTTGGACCAAAAAGTAATTAAATCCTTTAAAGGGTAGAAAATGACTATTAGTCAAATTTGAAAATATTTACGGGACTCGGGTTTCGTAAAAATACTTTTCAAAAGTTAAAAAGCTTCATAAATATAATAATAAACCTTCGACTCGACTTAAAACGTAATTAAATCGAAAACGTCGAAAATATAAAATATCGAGACAATCGGTAATAAAAAATAAAATTTTAGGCATCCGTCGGTATCGCGATCACTAGTAGTTCTAGTCATTCGTTAAAACGTAAAGCACGAGAAATAAAGATTAAATATAATAAAATCATTCTTATGATAAACTGATATCGATACCTAACGTATTCCTTGCCGGTTTTCATCTAATCGACATTCTTACGCTAGTTTCAAGTCATAACCTTCTCGGATAGTCGATAATTTAAAATTCTCATTAAAGTAAGCATGTAATACGTAATAGTCGAGATTAAGATAACGACCTGGAATTGACGGATTGTCACATCATCTTTTTCCACACACTTTATCCCACCATGCGAAAAATGGTTTGATCATCTTCCCAAAAGCTCAATTCATACATGGGACGAGATGACTCAAAAATTTTTGTCACGCTACTTTCTACCATCCATGGTCACTAGTCTTCGCAATCAAATCAGTGGTTTCACTTAAGAACCTGATGAGTCGCTTTTTGATTCTTGGGAACGCTATAATGTCTTGATCGATCGTTGTCCTAATCATAATATTCTCCCCGTCACTTAGATTGATACTTTCTACAATGGTTTAACTTTTCGTGATCGTGATACGATTAATGCTGCCGCTGGTGGTACATTCATGAAGAGAAGACCTGAGGAGTGTAGAGAGCTTATAGAGAACATGATCACTCATAACAAAAATTAGGATTCATCCGCATCTTCAAGAAATAACCCAAGGGCCAATGTTTCTTCTACTTCAAAAAATCCCTAGATAATCGAACTAACCCGCCAAATAGCCGATATGAACAAAAATTTCTTAACTATGGCTACGAACCAATTTCAACAAGTCAAAGATGTAACACCTTCTTGTGAGATTTGCGGGGGTTGTCATTCATACACCGCTTGTCCTTCTACTCATGACAATCCGGAAAACGTGTATGCTGCTAACGATACCTTTTCCACGGGAGGCTATCAAGCACGTCCTTAAGGTGACAGAAATTTGCTAAGCTATAGTTCAAACAACTTCCTTTCACCACCCGGTTTTCCTCCTCAAAACCAAACCAACTTTAATCGCAACAATCAAAACCAACCTCGAGCTCCTAATCAATATCAAACCCAAAGAAACCCATATCCACCTCAAGGAAATAATCAAGTTTACCAACAACCCACTTATCAACCACCCGCTTACCAAGTTCCCCATCCTAACCAACCCACGGCATATAATCAAGAGGTTGAAACGTACATGAGTACTAATGAGGCGCTGGTGAAGAATCTTCAGAGCCAAATTATCAACTTGAAAGGTGACATGGTGAAACAAGGAAATGATCTTCGAGCCGAGCTTAGGAATGACATGCGAAACTCTTTAATTAGTCAAACGAATGACTTAAGGGATATGATGGCTAGTTTCTTCCCAAGTAGTCAACCCTCTGCTTCGGGTTCTCTTCCGAGTAACACCGTTGCTAATCCAAGAGGGCAGATGAAAGCAATCACCACCCGAAGTGGAAAAGGTTATAAGGGACCCGAGATTCCTAAACCAACTCTGGTGATTGTGACAAAGGATAACGAGCCCCCTTCACCAATTCCTCCACCTTCTACTTCTACCCCTCCTCTGCCCAAGGATGTGAGTGAGAATTCTATTCCAAAGCCTTTGTCTCAACCCGATATACCTTATCCTTCAAGGTTAAGGAAAGAGAAGTTGAAGAAGAAGGATGATATTCAAGTTTCTAACTTTCTTAAAATGTTTAAACAATTGAATTTCAACATCTCCTTTGCCGAGGATCTCGCTCACATGCCTAAATATGCTAAAATGTTCAAAGATCTTCTCAGTGATAAGGAAAAACTCCTTGATATTGCTCAGACCAACTTAATGAGAATTCCTCCGCGGTTCTCTTAAGGAAATTACCAACCAAACTTGGTGATCCGGGTCGCTTTCTCATTCCTTGCAACTTCCCCGGGTAGAGAATTGTATGGCCCTAGCCGATCTAGGTGCTAGTATCAAGTTAATGCCATTAAGTGTTTGGAAACAATTATCTCTACCCGAGCTATTCCCCACACGAATGACATTGGACTTAGCTAACCGTACGGTTGCTTATCCGGTGGGGATAGCCGAAGATGTCTTTGTCGGTGTCGACAAATTCACCTTTACGGCGGATTTTGTTGTCGTTGACTACGAGATGGACCCCCGTGTTCCATTAATCATTGGACGTCCATTCTTGAGGACCGGTCGCACTCTTATTGATGTAGCCGCGGGCGAATTAATCATGAGAGTTGGTGACGACAAAATCGTCTTCAACATGGTTAAACTTTCTGAGCAACCTTATGAATACGAGAGCGTTAATTTCAGTGACGTACTTGATGAGGCTTGTGAAGAACATTTCAAAGACTCTTGTAAAAGTGGTTTTTCTTCTCTACCCATTGTTGAGATCGTTGCCTCTATTGCTCCCTCATTGACTCCATTTGGAGAAAGTGATTTTCTTTTGAAATAATTTGAAGCAATTTTAGGGGATGTGGACTTAAAATATGACGATTCTCCCTCCGATTGGGATGAAGACATTCGTACCATTAAGAACTTCTCAATGAGGACCATATTCTCCTATGGAAATCATAAACGATGATCCGAATTTGACTACGCCTTCCATCGATAATCCTACGGATTTAGAGCTTAAGGATTTACTATCTCATCTTGAATACGTGTTTCTAGAAGACAATAAGAAGTTACCCGTCATCATTGCTAAGGACTTAAAAGAGGATGGAAAATCTCGACTTCTCGATGTGATCAAAAATCATAAGAAAGCAATTTCTTGGAAAAGTTCCGATATCCGCGGAATTGATCCTAACTTTGTACTCATAAAATTCTCATGGAAGATGACTTTAAACCCGCAATCCAAAGCCAAAGAAGGGTTAATCCAAAAATTCATGATGTTATCAAGAAAGATGTTATCAAACTTCTCGATGCTGGAATGATTTACCCTATTTCGGATTTGACATGGGTTAGTCCCGTCCATTGTGTGCCTAAGAAAGGTGGAATAACCGTCGTTCCCAATGAAAACAACGAGTTGATTCCTACTCGACTTGTCACGGATTGGCGAGTTTGCATAGACTATCGCAAGCTCAATGATGCCACTCGTAAGGATCATTTTCCTCTTCCTTTCATGGATCAAATGCTCGAGCGTTTAGCGGGTAATGACTACTATTGCTTCTTAGACGGTTTCTCCGGGTATTTTCAAATTCCCATCAATCCAAAAGACCAAGAGAAAACCACATTCACTTCATTTGCTTACAAAAGAACGCCTTTCGGCTTATGCAATGCTCCTGACACTTTCCAAAGGTGTATGATGGCTATATTCAATGACATGGTTGAAGAAACTATGGAAGTATTTATGGATGATTTCTCGGTCTATGGTGATTCTTTCTCTACTTGCCTTACCAATTTAGAACGTATGCTTAAACGGTGTGAAGACACTTGTCTCGTTCTTAATTGGGAAGAATGCCATTTCATAGGTAAAAGAAGGCATTGTTCTTGGTCATAAAATTTCCAAAGCCGGTATTGAAGTCGGCCGTGCTAATGTCGACGTGATTGCTAAATTACCTCCTCCTTCAACCGTGAAGGGTGTGAGAAGTTTTCTTGGTCATGCGGGCTTCTATCGTTGATTCATTCAAGATTTTTCTAAGATCGCTCGCCCGATGACCCACCTCTTGGAAAAAGATACTCTTTTTATCTTTTTTAAAGAGTGTATCGAATCTTTCAATCTTCTTAAGGATAAATTAACCAAGGCACCGGTCTTAGTTACTCCTAACTGGGAGTTACCTTTTGAATTGATGTGTGATGCTAGCGACTTTGCTATTGGAGCGGTTTTGGGACAAAGAATCAACAAACATTTCAAACCAATCCATTACGCTAGCAAAACAATGACGGGGGCTCAATTGCATTATACCACTACCGAAAAAGAGCTTTTAGCTGTAGTGTATGCTTTTGAAAAATTCCCCCCCTATCTTGTCCTTTCCACCACCATTGTGTATACCGATCATTCCGCGTTGAATTACTTGTTAACAAAACAAGATTCCAAACCAAGACTTCTTCGTTGGGTTTTACTCCTTCAAGAATTCAAAATTGAAATTCGTGATAAAAAGGGAGCGGAACTAGCCGCGGATCATCTTAGTAGACTCGAGGATCCTTATCAAGGGGAGCTCCCAAATCAAGAGAATAATGAATCTTTTCCCCTTGAGGCCTTGATGTCTGTTGATAAAAAAGTTGGGTGATCCTTGCTAGACCCGAATTAGGCTTAATTCGGGTTGGCTGGACTCCGGCTCCTGCACCAAGTGAATTATCTGGTTGGGATCCTGCACACTAAACAAAACGCGTTTGGCTTACCGTGGGAATGTTTCCCACGATTAGACTCCAGCGTGAGAGTAAGTAATCGGTTAGGGTTATAGGAATTGGATGAGAGTTGAAAGTGTGTAGAATGTAATACCTTTGTGGAACCCTTGGGGGTTCCTTATATAGGCAGTGAAACCCTAATGGGTTGTCACTGATGCTTTGGCCTCAAGGAAAGGATAATCACCAGATTTAGATTGATTGTTATCTTCTAATTATGGTGACTGAATATCCTCTCCTTTGGGATAAATCCTAATCATAGTAGGAGTATGATTCTGTATAATCCTGCCCCGGCCATGCCGGGCCGTGGGCCGCACACGTATATGCGGTTAATGTTCATCCAAGCCCATAAGCTCAAATAACATTATTCCCACCCATCTGTGATGGGCCGGATACGGGTAGTACCCGTGGGCCGGGTTCATGACCCGGTTGGGGACTATACGTCATCATGTCCCCCCAGTCTAGTTTTTACAGTCGTAGGCGTAACCTCTAGACTATCAAGATGCTCCCCGGACGTACCAAGAAAAGATCTTTAGGAAATAACAAATTTTCAAAATTTTGTTTCGGCCGTACGTGGCAACCTTACATGGATTGAACTCCAATGATACCCTAGCCGTACGTGACGACCGAGACAAATTAAATGCAGCATTAAATATAGTCTTACGTATGACCGCATATCCCGACACAAGAATGAATGCATTAATCGTAGTCAACTAGTCAGTCGCACACCTCCAAAAGTGCACCATTAATGCCCACCATTGAGCCACATAAAACTGCTAAGAAGTGACCAGCGGGTCCCTTCTGACGTTTTCAGAAGTGTTATAAATCCCATCTGTTAGATGGGCGTAGGGGCTTACACGTGGAAAACATCTACGTTACCTCGAAAATCGAGGCAACCCTATATAAGAGTTGGTGTGTGCTACTGTTACACAAACAGTTTATATTCATTCCGCCATTGTCATTCCCAAGCTTCTTCCTTCCATCTTTTGCCTCTTATTCCACGGATTCCCACCACCGCATGTTAGATCATCACGCCTTTCAAAACCTTTTTATAAAACATGGTAAAGGACAATCCCCTTATTACGGATGTCCTGAACGTGATGCATGCGGAGAAATACATAGACTTTTTGTCTAAGTATTATATTCCCGAAAGCGTACACCCCACCTATCCAGGTGAAGGTGAAGCGATTACGGATGGACCGAGGGGAAAGATAGGCGTATACACACGCATATTCAATTCGCCTAACTACCGCATCCCCTTATCCAAGTTTTTGGTAGATCTGCTACTATATTATGACTTCCACATAACCCAGCTGCACTACATAGGGGGGTGTAAAATCAATCAATTTGAGATTACCTGTCACACATGCGGAGTAACCCCGACCGTAAACCTATTTAGGGTCTTTTACTCTCCCCAACTAGTGAATGGGTGGTTGTCGTTCAAAAAATGGTCCGAGAACGCTCCCATGACATATAGGAAGCCCTTAGACTCCCTTAAGAGCTGGTACGATCACTAATTTTTCGTGGATGAGAAAGTATTCCCTACCCCGTTCGTTCTCAAAACCAGATTGCCCAAAGATTTTCTGCCCAAATCCAAAGACTATAGTAGTAAGGACTTGAAATTTCTAGATACCCACCGCACAGAATTTCATAGGGGTTTGCCGGAGCATTTTCTGTGCTTAGTAGGGATAAGCCGCCACTACTATGGGTGGGAGGATATGTATCTGTGCTTTCTGACTGAACGTAGGCAGGGTAGGTCCACTTATGTTTGTAGATGTAATAAATGCTACATTTGCATGTTGTGAACTTACTAATCCGTACAATTGCATATGTCCGCAGAGATGAACCTACATGGACTATTGCGCCAGGGCGACCCAATGAAAGTGCCTGAAGGATTCCGTCCGCTGAAAGAGAATGAACCCCCTCTTCTTGATGCAACTGCAGACCGAACCATCCCGCTGGAAGAAACCACCGAGCAGAGATCAGATGAGGGAGAGCCCGTGATCGAGAAGTCCCCGCTTGACTTCCACAACGAAGATGGTGGAGAATTGCTGCTGGAGGGCGTCGTGCCGCACCAGGAGGAAGCAGAAGAAGAGGATTTCACCAATCTTGCTGACAACCTTACTGGTGAGGATGAAGAAACTACCCAAGCCTCTAGGTCCCCCAAGCCCACATCCAGAAAGAGAAAAACCACCAGGAGGGTGGCAAAGACTCTAGGGGATGGGACAGGGGTATCTAATGCTCCCCTGAAGAAACTAAGGAAAGACCATCCGCAGTACCAGGAAGGAAGCAACACTGCTACGGCCCAGGTTGACCCCTCACTGCACGTGGATGAACAAGTCTGGATGGCCACCCCCGTGAATGCCTATCTCCTACCGTCACGGAACCCATGACTGGTACTACGTAAGTACCTCCTATTTCTCTCTCTTATTTTTAAGGATATAGATTCGCAAGCAAAATTAATGTGTGTTAATAACAGGGCGGATCCGTCGACCGTAGCCCAAGAAGAGGAGGTGGATAGGGAACCTTCACCCACGACATCAACAAGACCTCCATCCCCCCTGTGACACATGCCGAGGAGCCACGTCTTGAGGGACCGGACACCAGCCTACGCCTAGCATGGAATTTATCCAACTTAACAAGGTTGGAGGCGGAGTCCGAGTGTACGGAATTCATCGAACACATCACTCCCCTGGCTCTGGCGCAAGACTTGGACGAATTAGATCATGAGACACTACTGGAGCAGTTTGATGTGTCATCCACACACCAAGTGACAGTTGGTGTGGCCCTACGACGCCGTCTGATCAAGGCCTTGGCTAATGTGAAGCGTGCTGATAAAAAGATAGCTCGCCGTGAACCACTAGTTGAGAAGCAAGAGAAAACTATCATATCCTTGCAGTCGGCGTTGGTCGTAGTATAGTCCACCGTTAAGGAGCAGGCCCATCACGCCAACACTCGTGAAAAATGTATTGCCGAGCTGGAGGCCCTTTTAGCCGCATCCAACGAGAAGGTATGCTCTCAATATGAATGTTTATTTGTATACACACAAGAAAAAACCACATTATCCCTGTAATAACTCTAAGTGTCATATGTAGGTGTCCGCAGCCGAAGCCTCCACCAAAGCCGTAACCGTACAAGCATTCAACATTGCTCAAGAGCGCGATGCGCTGTAGGATGAGCTAACCCAAGCGCGGATTACTGTGGATGAGCAAGCTGCGGCAGCTGAGGGAGAGCTAAGCAAGATGGCCTCGGATTATGCTGAAAGGATGAGTCCTCCTTTGCTCACAACCATAGATGGGAACAGATGGATGGTTGGCCAAGGAATGCGGCTTGCCGTGAGCAAGGTGACGGAAGCTCCTTACCTGCTACAAGCATTTGATAACGTTGTCTCGGATGGCATTGACCGTGGTAGGCACGAGGGACTGGTCAAAGCTGCAGAGCTGATAGGTAAGGAGGAAGATATTACCCAGCACGCCTACCACAACCCTTTAGCCACGGACAAGATGACTGCGTCAGTGGATGCTCTTGTTGAAATCCAACATCCTCTCTTAGACGAGCTAGAAGCGCTAAAGGATGCTCCTAATGAGGTAATAATGTCCAAGCTTACTACCGATCCCATCCAACTGACCTTGCCCACCTACGACTATGTGTCGAAGGCGATGAAAGGTGAAAAGCTGCTTGCCGAGGCGTTGGATGCGAATATGATCAAGGCACAAGATGGGAAGAATGCTCGCGGGGAGGTCCTCCGCACCTTGATTGAAGAAGGAAAGAAGGAAATAGGGGAGTTCCTACCTCCGTTGTAATTTATATTGTAAAAATTTGTATCTTTATTCGTCCGTGTATGTATACGGCTAAAAATGATGTTTGAAATAACTTGTCATATATATGCAAGCAAGTCCGTGATGACCACGACTATTTTGTTGTTATGAATTTGAAACTTATGTATTTTTTTGTTAGATATTATATACTTGTACTACATGACATGTCACGTCTTACTCAAAAAATAAAATCAAGTCTATATTTTACTAGACGTGCGGCGTGCGTCTTTACCATGCAAAGCATTGCGTGAGCGCGACATATGGAAACTTATAACAATGTCTTGTGAGTAAGGTGTCTAGTAAGGATACATGATCCGCGTCACTGGGGTTGCATCCCTCTTATGCGACAAGTTGAATTATTAGGTTCACTTAATCCTCTTACCCCGCCTGGAGGTGCATTGTACATGTACGGTATTGAATGAATGCATATGAATAAGATATAGCACATTGTAATAAGAAATAAATCCATACGACGATAATAGAATCTAAAGAAAAACATTTTGCACAAAAACGAGTCGTGGAGCTAGCTAGGCACCACGACATTTTATTAGAACGTTTACGTTTTTTGTTTTAACAAGAATGGGAAATCCTAGAAACAAAAAGGAACCTAGAAAGCATAAAAACAAAACAAAGAGAACACATGGATCTTCATTGAAGCCAGATATAGCGAAGTGTCCATGCGGAAGCCATAGCTTTCAAAGATAGCACCTTTTAAGATTGCAGATATTCCATGTGTGTTCCAGGTCGCGACCATCCATGTCACGTAGCTTGTACGCGCCCCGTCCTAAGGCTTCTGTGACCTCATATGGTCCTTCCCACTTAGGGCCTAGTTTTCCTGTATTCTCCGCTCGACTTGCCTCGTTAGCACGATAGACATAATCCCCCGGTCGAAAAGAAACACCTTTAACCTTGGCGTCATAATAAGCCTTCATCCGTGCCTTGGATTTGGCCTCATTGATAGCCGCTATCTCCTTTTTTTCCTCCAACAAATCTAGATTGATCCGGAGCTGCTCGTCGTTCGTGACGACATTAACCTCCGATGTGCGGATGGTAGGCATTCCTATCTCTGCTGGTATAACAGCTTTAGTGCCGTAGGACAATGCGAATGGGGTGTCCCCGTTGGCTGTTTTGATCATAGTCTTGTGTGCCCATAGAACATGTGGCAGTTCGTCCACCCACTTGGCACTTCGTTCCTCCAGGCGTGCCTTGATGCCTTCACCCAAGCTTCTATTTGCTCGTTCCACAAGACCATTCGTCTGCGGGTGTTTTACGGATGCGAAGCGCCGATTGATATTCAATGCTTCGCACTAGTCCTTGAATGGATTATCTGCGAACTGCTTCCCGTTGTCCGAGATGATTTCTCCTGGTAAGCCAAAACGGCACACGTTGTTCTCCCAAACAAACTTTTTAACTTTCTTGCCTGTGATGGATTTGACTACCTTGGCCTCTATCCAGCGTGTAAAATAGTCCATTGTAACAATAAAGAACTTAACTCCCCCCGCAGCTACGGGGAAAGGTCCTGCGATATCGATCCCCCGCTTATAGAATGGCCATGGGGATGTAATGGATGTGAGTTCCTGCTGCGGATGTCGTGGTACTGGTCTGTGCACTTGGCAATCACTGCACTTGCGAGTCATGTCGCGTGCATCCCTTTGCATGGTAGGCCAATAATATCATGTGCGTAGAGCTCGGGCTACTACAGATCGGGGACCCGCGTGCATGCCGCATAACCATTCATGTATCTAACTAATCACATAAGTAGCCTGGCGTGGCCCAACACACCGCAACCACGGCTATAAGAAAGAGCGCTTGTAAAGAATACCTTCTCGAAGCTTAAAGTGACGCGACTTCCTTCTGATGCGTCGTGCCGCCTTTTCCTCGTCTGGAAGGGTTTCATTAGTCAAATAGTTGATGAACGGGGTCATCCATGTAGGCCCATCTTCCTCAACTATAGATGCAACTTCCCCTTCCGTTATAGACTTTTCCTTTAGTATTTCCACCAAGACTTGCTTGGATAAGTGGGCGAAACTTGTAGACGCGATCTTGCTAAGAGCGTCCGCCTTCTTGTTTTCACCTCTTGGTACCTATTTGATGGAAAACTTACTGAAAGCCGCGATGAGTGACTTGACTTTCTCCAAGTATCGAACCATGTTATCCTCCTTAGCTACGAATCCCCCCAGAATGTGGTTCGCGACAAGCTGTGAGTCCACGTAGGCCTTAAGGTTGCGGACTCCCATTCTAGCGGCGATTTTTAAACCCGCAATCAACGCTTCATATTCTGCCTCATTGTTGGTGGTTGTGAACTCAAAGAGCAGGGCGTACGTAAACTTCATTCCTTCCGGATTCGTAAGAATGAGACCCGCTCCTGATCCATCCGTGCACGAAGATCCGTCCGTAAATAATACCCATGGTTCTAATGGAGTTTCCTCTTGTTGTACAATTGGTCCCTCCTCATCCGGCTTCTCTATCAAGAAATCTGCCAAGATTTGGCCTTTAACAGCCGTCCTTGGTCTGTAAGATATGTTATGTTCTCCCAATAGAATGCTCTACTTATGTAGCCTACCAGCCACATCTGGCCTGGAGATGACTTGTTTTATTGGTTGATCAGTAATAACTACAATTGGGTGCGCCTGAAAGTACCGGCGCAACCGTTTCGTAGCAAACACTAATGCCAAAACCAATTTTTCCATGGAAGAATAATTCAACTCCGGCCCTTGTAGTGTTCTACTTATGAAGTAGACCGGAGTTTGGACTGTGTCCCTATCCGTCATAAGTACCACACTTATTGCTCCATGTTTGGCTGATAGGTACATGATGAGCTCCTCTTTGGGTCGGGGAGCTACTAGCATGGGGAGAGATGCAAGATGTTGTTTGAGTTGACCAAAGGCTTCCTCAGCTTCCTTTGTCCACCGGAAGTCTCCCTTCTTAATGCACTTCTTGATTGTTTTGAATAGGGGGAGTGACTTCTCTACGGACTTTGATAAGAACCTGTTTAGCCCGACCAGCTTCCCATTTAAGGATTGCACCTCTTTCCGTGTCTGAGGGGATGGTAACTGTATTACTGTGTCCGTCTTTTCCGGGTAAGGCTTGATGCCATTTGGATCAATAATATATCCAAGGAACATTCCTTCCGTTGCCCCAAACGTACATTTCTTTGGATTTAGGTTCATATTAATCCTCCTCAATGTGTCAAACGTCTCTTGGACGTCTCGGAGAAGTGCTTCCTCGGTATGACTCTTGATGACTAAATCATCAACATAGACCTCCAGGTTGCGGCCTATCTGTGAGTCGAAGGCTTTGTAAACAAGCCGCTGATATGTTGCCCCGGCGTTCTTTAGTCCGAATGGCATTTTTGTATAACAGTATACGCCTTGACTAGTATGGAACGTCGTCTTCTCTGCGTCCTCTTCCGCCATCTGGATCTGGTGGTATCCTTTATATGCATCTAAGAAGCACTTAAAGGGATATCCACATTGGGATTCCACCTTCCAATCAATCTTTGGTAACGGGTAGCAGTCCTGTGGACAGGCTTTGTTCAGATCCGTGAAATCTACGCACATGCGCCAGCTTCCGTCATGCTTTTTGACCATTACTGGGTTGGATAACCACTCGTGGTAGTATACCTCGCGCATGATACCTGCATCCGCCAATTTCCTTACTTCTTCCAATATTACTTGGCTGCGTTCGGGTGCCTGACCGCACTTCTTTTGCTTAACGGGAGGATATCCTTGGCGGATCTGGAGTTTATGTTCTACTATCGCACGCGGTACGCCCGTTATATGCTTGGGCTCCCATGCGAATACATCTAAGTTTGCTTTTAAGAGAGAGCACATGGCCCTCTTGCCGCTATCCAAGAGTGTTCCCTCTATGGATACCTCTTGTTCCGGGTAATCAGGATGGATAGCCACCTTCCAATTGGGAGGTGGTGATCAGTCCTTGGGGGGAACGGGTGGAACCGGTGTTGTTACGGCATGACACTCGGATGTTGGTATGATTGTGTTATAGATAGTGACAATTCCTCCTTCCACAGGGAATTTGATCATCCCGTGTGCCGTGGAGGGTACCGCTCGTATGGCCAAGATGCCTGGTCTGCCTATGATCCCATTGTATGGAAGGTGTGAGCGTATCACCATAAAGTTCATCCACGCCGTGGTGGAGTGCTCTTCATTACCAATGGTTATAAGCAGACGCAGCTGTCCTATTGGCCAGATGGTGTCTCCACTAAAACCGATGAGCGGCGCCGTGGCCGGTACTAATTGACTCCTTATCTCCGGTCGTAACTATACGAAATAGTGTTCGTATAGTACTTCTGCTGATGACCCTCCATCCACATACATACGGCTGACATTGTGTGTTCCAATGCTTATCTCAATAGTGAGAGGTGCATCAATCACATCACATGCCGTACTGGGAGGGAATGAGATTTCTCTGCCCCGTGAAAATTTTTGACTAATTTTCTGCCTTGTGCGGTACTTCCTGGATTGGATCATGTATATAGTTGAAGGTTTGTCCTTTTGGGGATCCTTCTTGTCATACTTCTTGTCTTTTCCATCCTTCCAATCCTTCACCAAATGCTTGAGTTTGCCTGACTTGATCAGTGACTGAATGTGCTTCTTGAGCTGGATACATTCCTCCGTGCCATGGCCCTTGTCTTTATGGAATTCGCAGAAGCGATTTCCTTGATGACGGTCTAGCGGAGTTGTCATTGGGTGAGGTCTCGGGAAATTGGCCCCTTCCGTCAGCAAGATCTCTCGGTAGGACATCTTTAGAGGGGTAAATTTGTCCTCCGGTCGTCCTCCTTTGTTTTGGCTCTTGTAATCTGAGCCCCTTCCACTGTTCTGGTTGTTTTGACCCCCCGACTGTCTCCTGGACTGGTTGTTCGACCGGTAGTTGTTTCCTTTTGAAGGATAGGCCGCGGCTACCGTAGTTTCTCCCTCTATGAAGTTTCTGACCCTTTCCATAAGGTCGTCATACCTCTCCGGACGTTTGTCATTGAGACGTCTGATTAATTCCCTATCTTTTATGGCGTGCATATAATCGGAAATTTTCAGAAGTTCCGGCATTGTCTTTGTGCGTGTGCACTCGTCATTGAAGCGTTCAGTGAAGGCTTCCGTAGACTCACCCGGTCGTTGCTTGACGGTTGCCAATGAGACCGGGTCCCTATTATACTTCTTTCGCTGAGTATAATTATTCTTGAACGCAGTACGTAGTTCAGTGAAGCTATCAATGCTTCGCGGAGGAAGTCCCTCAAACCAATTACGAGCATTGCTGATCAAGGTTGAATTTAACATTTGGCACCATATGGGCATGGGCCATCGATCAATTTTTGCATGTGTGTCAAATATCTTTAGGTGATCATCCAGATCGCCAGTCCCATCATAAGTCTTGACACACGCCGGCATGCGGCGCTTTGTATCCTCAGAGTAATTCCGTATGTGCAGAGTAAAAGGATCTTCCCTGGGATCTGCCCATGGACGGGTGAGACTAGGGTCACACCACGGGCGGGAAAGATCTTCCGCTTCCGCATCTCGATAATAGGGGCCGCCATAGTACTCTTCATTGTCTGGTGGTGGTGGAGGAGTACGCCTAGGTCGGCGACGCTTGGGTGGATGGTCATCCGAGTCCTCTCCTGATGGACCGTGAGTAGGGGTGATGCCCCATCCTTTGGGTGAGGACCGCTCTTATGAGAAGATCCAGGAGCCTTCTTCCCGGTATTCATCCTATCCCACACCCTTGTGCGGCGATTGGTTCTGGTTAGTTCCAGATCTGGTCGTTCGGGTGAACGATCAGACCTCTCTCCCTCCTCCGGGGATTGTATTAGTTCCTGCATGAGACGATCCCCTATGAGTTCGAACACATTCCTGGGTTAGGGAGTTTCCTCAAAAAGGTTCCGCTCCTGAGGTCGTGTCCTCCGCTTCCTTTGAGTTTAAGAAGAGGTGCCTGGTCTGGCGTGGCCAAAGTTGAGCCTAGATTGGAGGTCCCTCCCTAGGTTCAACCTTTATGCAATTCCTGGGACGATCCTCTCGAAGTTCTGCGTGAGAACTCGAGTGAGATCTTCCTCACTGAGTGGTTTGACCTCTACTTCTTCCTCAGTCGATGGCCTGCGCGGCTCCTTGTTAGGGGGGTTGGGCGCACTTCCTGGATCAGGGTTATCCAAGGTTGAAGTAGGCGGTGGGGTGACAGAGAACGTGCTTGTCATACCCATGGACTGAAGACCACTTCGGTTATTTGGTCCACCGGCTTGGTTGCTAGGGGATCGATTGGGAATGAGTACCCCTTCCCCCGGGGACTTCCGATTCCCAGGATTTGTGTTCCTGGGGTTTCCTTGCGGATGCCCCTTCGTCATTGAGAAACCGAGATGAGATTTTTCTCTAGCTTAGTGTAATGGCCCCACGGATGGCGCCAACTTGTTGATACAAAAGTTGGGTGATCCTTTCTAGACCTGAATTAGGCTTAATTCGGGTTGGCTGGGCTCCGGCTCCTGCACCAAGTGATTTATCTTGTTGGGATCCTGCACACTAAACAACATGCGTTAGGCTTACCGTGGGAATGTTTCCCAAGATTAGACTCCGGCGTGAGAGTAAGTAATCGGTTAGGGTTATAGGAATTGGATAAGAGTTGAAAGTGTGTAGAATGTAATACCTTTGTGGAACCCTTGGGGGTTCCTTATATAGGCAGTGAAACCCTAATGGGCTGTCACTGATGCTTTGGCCCCAAGGAAAGGATAATCACCAGATTTAGATTGATTGTTATCTTCTAATTATGGTGAGTGAATATCCTCTCCTTTGGGATAAATCCTAATCATAGTACGAGTATGATTCTGTCTAATCCTGCCCCGGCCATGCCGGGCCGTGGGCCGCACACGTATATGCGGTTACTGTTCATCCAAGCCCATAAGCTCAAATAACATTATTCCCACCCATCTGTGATGGGCCGGATACGGGTAGTACCCGTGGGCCGGGTTCATGACCCGGCTGGGGACTATACGTCATCAATGTCTATTAACTCCAATTTTGATGAGACCCCATGGTTTTCGGACTTTGCAAACTACTTGGCGGGTGGAATTCTCATCGAAGGGTTATCGTCCCAACAAAAGAAGAAATTCTTCAAGGATGTGAAAACTTACTATTGGGACGACCCTTATATCTTCAAACAATGTTCTGACTTGATCCTTCGTCGGTGTGTTGACGGGCCCGTAACTTTACAAATCTTGGAAGCTTGCCATAAAGGACCAACCGGTGGTCACTTTGGTCCCAATTACACCGTGAAAAAAGTTTTCGATTCTGGTTTTTATTGGCCCACCATTTATCGTGATGCACACGAAATGGTTAAGCATTGTGATGCTTGCCAACGACAAGGCAAGATCACACATAAAGATGAGATGCCTCAAAATTTCATCCAAGAGTGTGAAATCTTTTACGTATGGGGCATCGACTTTATGGGTCCATTTCCATCATCCAAAGGGAACAAGTACATCCTTGTAGCCGTTGACTACGTATCAAAATGGGTTGAAGCAACGGTTTTACCTACTAACGATGCGAGGGTGGTTGTGAACTTTCTGAAACAATTATTTGCTCGATTCGGTGTTCCTCGTGCTATCATTAGTGATCGCGGGACTCTTTTTGCAATGATAAATTTGCTCGAGTCATGGCTAAGTATGGTGTCAATCACCGAATTTCCACCGCGTATCATCCACAAACTAATGGTCAATCCGAGATTTCTAACCGTGGACTTAAGAGAATCTTAGAGCGTACTATGGGAGAGCATCGTGCCTCATGGGCCGATAAGTTAGATGATGCTTTGTGGGCTTTCCGTACCGCATATAAGACACCTATTGGTTGTACTCCATATCGTCTTATGTATGGAACGGCATGCCACCTCCCCATTGAGTTGAAGCATAAGGCTTATTGGGCCTTGAAATGGGCTAATTTTGATATCAACAAAGCTGGTGATCTTAGGAAAATCCAACTCAATTAACTTAATGAACTAAGGAATGAAGCTTATGTGAATTTGTTGATGTACAAGGAGAAAACCAAGCTCATTCATGATTCTAAGATCAAAACCCGAGAGTTCAAAATTGGTGATCATGTTTTACTCTTTAACTCTCGGTTGAAAATATTTTCGGGCAAGCTTAAGAGCCATTGGTCTGGTCCATTCACCGTCGCCAAAGTTTTCCGTTATGGCACCATTGAGTTACCGCAACCAAATGGGCCAAATTTCAAAGTGAATGGCCAGCGTGTTAAGTTGTACTTTAGTGAGGACATCTCTCACGAGATGATTCAATCCCTCGCCACGTTTCCCTTGAATTATTTATGGGTCGAGTCAGGCTCGTGACTCGGTTAACAAAAACAAGCGCTTCTCGGAAGGCAACCCGTTGATCTATCCTTTACTCGTTTTCATAATAAGTGTAGGGGGAGCTACATAGGTGTTTGTTGTCTTGTTTCTTATGATGTGCAGGGATTAAAGATTCAAAGAGCACTTTTGATGATATTTGACGACCCATGATCCCGTGTTCCCCTCTTCTCAGTTCTATCCTAAACTGTCATGATTCAATATTTCATATCTTATATGTTGACATTGAAATCACTTTAGTTGTCCTTTCCTTAGCAAGATATAAACAACGTGCACAATGTCCTAAATGTAGGGGAGTTTACTCCCACATGCTTAAACATTGAGGACAATGTTTATATATGTGTAGGGGGGACTTCTATCGAAGTTAAGTGGGCTTTTCTATTAATTTGTCCTCATTTTAACGAAAAATCAAATTTTCGACATTTTTCAAAATTTTTGATCTATTTTGGCCAAGTAGTATATTTCATTTATTCTCTTTTATGTTCTTTCCTTTTGTTATCGCATCGTATGTATATATTTCATTTCAAAAATAAAGTCAAAAGACAAAAATAAAGTTAAATAAATGGTTTTAATGAGTTTAGATATCTTTGATATATTAGGCCCGTCATGAATCTTTTGACTCAACCCGAATTTACTTATTTGATTTTACTCTAGCTAGTATCCTTAACGTGTTTAAATCATGTTTTGCTAGGCTTTTATATAGGGAACTTTAAAACGCGAAAGTCTTAACTCTTACGGGTTAAGAACAAGAAATTTTCGCAAGTTCCTATAATTGATCCTAGAAAGTCGTTTATCAAGGGAACTTTAAAATGCGAATTCTAAACTTGAAAGAGTCTAATAAGTTGCAAGATCCTACAAATGACTTGAAAACCCAAAACATTGATTTAATAGGCTAAGCAACCACGAGTCTCATTCCTTGAGATTTTAAATTGTGGAGAATGAGAGATGATAGAGTCAATTATAAGTTTGGTATTCTTTCATGAATTTATGTGAGTTAATTATGAGCTTTTTCTCCCATCGCTTGTTAATAAATATAATTGCAATAAGTAAGGTCGTACGATTTGAAATGTTACTTAGCTTCTAGCACAAGATCGTTTAAAAGTTGCTCGGTATTAATTAGAGTTCATAGCCAAGGCATTACTTATTGAAGCGGGATGCGAAGATTGGCGAGTACGAAAAGGCCCTAACAAGGCATGAGGGCTACATTTTGTTGCTAAAGATCCAAAAGTGATGTGAAGAATCATTTATCAAAAATCAATATGAAGGATCGAGACACACGACGAAAAGCAAATACTCCCCTAAAGATCATGGATAAGTCTATCCGAAAAGATCCTAACAAGATATGAGGATAAATTGATCCAAGTCCTAAAAGGAGGCGGATCGTTGTATAATCAAAACCCAATTAAAGATTGGAGAAAAATGAAGAAGTCGTGGTCCAAGTTTGAAGAATCTCTCAAAAACTTCAAGTGAAGAAATTCCTATTATGAAGAGAAGATCATTATTTCAAGAACGTCTCTCAAGATTTGAAGTATGAAGTCAATGCCAAATATCGGTCCGAGAAAGGTCTCAAATCGTGAAGCGAGTTATGCCAAGATATGAACTTTATGAGGTCCCGAGAAGCAGTTTTAAAAGATTTGGTCCTTTACCCTAACTATTGATTAAATCGTCCTACTTTATTTTCGGCCTAAATAAATTATCGAAATAACTCAACAATGCATCCTCGTGATCATTCAAGACAATAGTAAAATATAATATATACACCTAGGAACAAGGGAGTCTAAGTGAATAATTGGGCCACATGAGTTTGTGTTAGCTTACTAACTTATAATTACAATGATCTCGTTTATAAGCTTGGTGTGGGGAACGTGAAACTTGAGGGTGATAAACATTCATGACAACCAAAGCCCTAATGTAAGTCTTCGATCTCTTTACTTGTTCTTCCTTCAAGTATCTTGTACTTTTCTATTTTTATTTAGTTTCCTTATTGTCTAATATCTAATAAAGGCCAAGGTGGGTTAATTATGATGAAAAATGTAAACCGTACTTTGAAATTAATGCATTGCATGAGGGCATTGCAATGGTCAAGTGTAGGGGATTTAATAAGTGTGAAAACACTTATCCTTTTATCACTTATTTCTAATAATAACAAGACCAAAACGTGTATTTAATGTCGTAAAAGGCGGAATTAGGCGTGGTTTGTGTTTTTATTGTGTTTTAGGGCAAAAATATGAAAAAGGAAGAAAACACGGGTTTTCACGGGATTTTATCGAAGAAAAAGAAAAAGACAAAAGACGAAGTCAAAAGATCAAAAGTGCAAGACGAACGGAAGTCAAAGGCCTATTCTGAAGATTTATCGAAGAAAAAGTTTGAAGACGGAAGTTTAACGAAGTCGAAGAACCAAGTCTACTAAAAGAAGAAAATTAGAAGACGAGTTCAAGTTACCATTCGACTAATCCCGAGACAAATTCGAGAAAGATGAGTTATTTAAAAGACGAGAAGACAAGAAGAAAAGAGAGAAGAAAACAATACCTTTCCTTTCCCCTATATATAGTCTCCTAAACATGTCATTAGGGGCTAGTCTTTAAAATTTAGTAGTCTTTATTTTTCTTTAAGTTTAGTAGGTAATTAGTGTGTGTTTTACTTTTTCTCTCTCTAGCTTTTCTTTCAAGCTTATTAAACTTTCATCTTAATCTTGTACTTTTGGATCTTAATCTTCAATCTAATCAAGCTTTTTAGTTAATTCTCATTCTACCTTTCTTAATCATAATCTATTATTTCGCTTTATTAATCATGTAGTTGGTTTAATCTTGTTGAATATGTGATTGATTTGCTTATTGGATCGTGCTTATTGATTTGGCGTGTTTGAGGTTTTTAGATTATTGTGCTTATTGCTTAATTTTTATGTTTTCTAGTTTTTAAATAAGTTGATTTTGATAGATTAATATTTTTATAAAAAGTGAGTTTAAATATTTTGATTATTTAGTGTTTTTAAAAGTTTTTAAATTTTGGCTTATTTACTTTTTTTAAAAGTTGATTTGGTTAAGATTTTAGATAAGTGCTTATTGGTTTTTAGCTTATTTTCATATTTCTGCTTAACATTTTCTTATCCGGGTTATCTCTAAACCCTAGTTTCTCGAATAAGGTGCAGTTTATTTTATTCCGATTTAACAACTTTTCTTTCCCTCCTATATTACCTTGTATTCCGAATTACTCATAGCATCCAATATTCTGAATTGTCAATAGATGTTGATTCCGCATCAGTAGCAAAATTAGGGCATTCCGAATTGAGTAGTGGATAAGTATTCCGGATTACATGCATTACATAGATTCCGGATTAGTTACTTGACTTTATTCCGGATTGTATCTTGTACCAGGATTTCGAATTAGCTAAGTTAAGGTGAATTCCGGATTACGTGCTAATCACGGATACCGGATTATATCAAGAACCAACATTCAGGATTACAATACAAGGGCCTGGATTCCAGATTGAATCCGGAGTGATTATTCTGGATTAGGTCAGGAGTAGGGATTCCGAATAAAGTCTAAGACCTTTATTCCAGATTGGGTATTGGATAAGCATTCTGAATTACATGTAGATCACGGATTCCGGATTAACCACAAAAGCACTATTCCGAATTAAGTCTTGAAGACGGATTCCGAACTACATACTTGATCCTCATTCCGAATTAAGTGTAGGATTATTATTCCGGATTGTGTGTAGGATACACATTCTGGATTAGTTAAAAATTGGTTTTTCGACTTATGTTCAGTTTTAGTTTCCCGAATTAATTTTCAAACATTAATTTTTCCCGCCATTTTTCTTAAGTATTATTTTAATTATTTTATCTTAGTTCAATTTTAAAGTTTACGTTTTTATAAAGTTAACATTTTTATAAAGTTTTAAGTTTCTAAAATTCCTTTTTATCAAGTTTAATCTTTCGTCAATTATTTTAAAAGTCTTAGTTTTTAGTTTAACCCTTTCAAGTTTACAACTTTATTTTAAAATAGATAATTACCTTCAGTTATTTTCACTTTGATCTACTGTGAAGCATTCACTCTGGATAAGCAATCGAGGTTAGACATCTTTCTTTATTTTTATGTTTAAAATCTTTACGTTTATATTAGATAATCAAAAGCTCCCCCTTTTAGGGACCAACACCAATAATTCCACCCTAAACCGTGATCAATTCGAATTGAATCGAGTATGAACAACACACACACACAAAACCATTTAAATCAATTGTTGACTTATTTCGATAGTTTATTAGGCTGAAAATAAAGTAGGACGATTTAATCAATAGTTAGCTAAAGGAAAAAAATCTTTTAAAACTGCTTCTAGAAACCTCATAAAGTTCATATCTTGGCATAACTCGCTTCACGATTTGAGACCTTTCTCGGACCGAAATTTGGTAGTGACTTCATATTTCGAATCTTGAGAGACGTTCTTGAACTAATGGTCTTCTCTTCATAATAGGAATTTCTTCACTTGAAGTTTTTGATAGATTCTTCATACTTGGACCACGATTTCTTCATTTTTCTCTAATCTTTATTTTGGATTTTGATATACAACAATCTGCCTCCTTTTAGGACTTGGATCTATTTATCCTCATACCTTGCTAGGGTCTTTTCGGATAGACTTCTCCATGATCTTTAGGGGAGTATTTTCTTTTCGTCGTATGTCTCGATCCTTCATATTTATTTTTGATAAATGATTCTTCACATCACTTGGGATCTTTTAGCAACAAAATGTAGCCCTCATGCCTTGATAGGGCCTTTTCGGACTCGCCAATCTTCGCATCCCGCTTCAATAAGTTATGCCTTGGCTATGAACTCTAATTAATACCGAGCAACTTTTAAACGATCTTGTGCTAGAATGTTAGCCTCAAAATATTTAGTCAAACAAGAATGTTCGGTCATAGGTTTCTATTGTAATATTTATTAGAATGTTGTAATAGATAGTTAAATAGTCGTGGTTCACGGGATTGGATTTAAACTACTTTAAGTTCAAAAGACAAGCCCGGCCCAATATATAGCCCATTAGAGCCCGCATGTGGGTAGACTATATATACTACCCTCCTAGCATGTTAGGAGGGTTGGTTGTTCACTTTATTCTTTCTTAATCTAATATTCACCAAGTTAATCATCTCCTTCTCTCTACTTTCTCTCACTACTTCTCTATCTAGGAATCCATCTATATCCATCTATTTTTCTATCTATAATCATATATATTTAAGGGACCATTTGGTATCAATCGCCATGGGGTAAATTCGTGATTGGTTTTGATTTTTCTATTGTGTTCGTGAGTTTATTCATATTAAAGCTCGAATCATAAATTTTTTTTGTATTTTTGTGGTGTTAGTGAGTAGACAAATCATCTACATAGGCGTGGTAGTGATTTGGGTTACTTAGATCGGTTAAAAACACGAAATTTGGTGGTGTTTGGCTTGATTTTTGGTGTGAATTCACGAATTTCCTAAGAGTTCTTCATTGTTCCCATTTTTTTAGGAATATCTGGTACAAATTCGCAATTTTGTCTCCAATTGCTAAATTGTATACTCTTCCAATTGTGAAATTGTTCCTATTGCGGAATTGTATGTGTCTGAGAATTGCGTAATTGAACTTTTATGATCATTGCGAATTTGTGCTCACTCACTAATTGCGAAATCATATTCATGTGTTAATTGCGGAATCTTGTGACTTTAGAAGCTATTGCGAAATCTCAGTCTATTGCGAAATCTCAGCCTATTGCGAAATCCTTGCTTGATTGCGGATTTGAATTTTGTCTTCATTGCGTAATTGTTGAAGGTTTGCGGAATTGAATCGTTGGCCATTGCGAAATCTTAAAGGAATTGCGAAATTGAATTTGTTGGATAATTACGGAATTAGGGTGCATTGCGGAATTGTGTCTAAACTTATTGCGGAATCTTGCAATTTTAATGAATTGCGGAATCTTAAATCTTAGAATATTAGGGGATGGCGGAATTAATTCACTATTGCGGATTTGTACACCACATTGCGAATTCTTCATTAATTTTTGAAAATTTGTGTTTTTTCGCTTTAGAATTTTTGGTTTATTGTGAAGACAATTTTTAAGGGATTTCAACATCTTTTCTCGACAACCCCAATCACAACAAATCTACTTAAGATCCATTTTCACTTCATCGATTTCAAGTCTCTAGATATGGATTCTACTCAAGAGTATCGTGTCACAAACAACAATATCATGGTGGCGGGTAATAAAGAAAGACCACCAATTCTTGTGCCTGGTCGGTATGCTCAATGGCAATCACGTTTCATACGATACCTTGATTCAAGACCTAATGGTGATGCCTTGAGGAAATGTATTACTCATGGACCATATATATTCAAGAAGATCTCAATTCCTCCAAGACCAGCCACAGATACTACTGATCCAATACCCGCAAGTGAACGTGATGAAACAAGAGATGATCTTACACCTAAAAATTGTGCTTGGCATGATGCGGATAAGGAAGCAATCTATATGGTTTTAAGTGGGATTGGAGATGATATTTATTCCACGGTTGATGCATGCCCTACAGCACATGAAATGTGGACTGCTATTGAACGCTTGCAACAAGGAGAATCACTCAAAAAACAAGATGTCAAAACAAACTTGTTTTGGAATTTTGGCAAGTTTACTTGAAGGGATGGAGAATCATGTGATTCATACTACTCCAGGTTTTATAAAATGATGAATGACATGACAAGAAATAATCTGCAAGTCTCCACCATGCAAGTCAATGTTCAATTTCTTCAACAACTTCAACCCGAGTGGACACGGTTCGTCACTTTAGTGAAACAACAAGAAAAGTTACACGATGTCTCATATCATCGACTCTTTGATATCTTGAAGCAATTTCAGAATGAAGAAAATGAGATTCGAACTGAACGTGTTGCAAAGACGGCTAATCCAGTTGCTTTGGTGACTACCACTCAACATGTTTAAGATCATCACTCTCGTGCTCCTAAGCGATACTCCACTACATCATCCTCACCACGATATTCCACATCATCTAAGTCTTCATCATCCCAAAGATCACGAGGTAAAGTGCCAATAGCACCATCACCACCATCTGAGTCATCATCTGAACAAGATAGTGATGAAGACCAAGCTCAAAAGAATCGAGAGATGAAACAACAAATTGCTTTCATTATGAAGACTTACAAGAAAATCTACAAACCCACCAACAACAATCTTCGAACATCATCTAACACAAAGAACCAATATGTTGAGAGTACTCCAAGGTATGACACACGTCAATGTGGTGAAAGTCCTTCTAGGTATGATCGACATAATCCAACGCATATTGAGGGTTCTGCAAGGTATGATCGACAAACTGCCAAGTATGATACTCAAAGGATTGATGTTGCTACTGGGAACAGGGAAACTGTTGGAAGTCAAGTGGTTCTGCAAAGTGGGATTCAATGTTTTAACTGCCAAGGTTATGGGAATATGGCAAAGGAATGTAGGAAGCCGAAAAGGGTTAGAGACTCTAGCTATCACAAGGAAAAGATGCTGCTATGCAAGAAGATGGAAGAAGGGGTTAAATTGTTAGCTGAGGAAGGAGCAATGCTTGATGACACTGATGATGAAGATTCTGATCAAGAACTCGATGCACATTACTCGTACATGGAAAAGGTTGAAGAAGTTCTCAAAGTTACTGAATATGACAATGGCCCTATCTTTGACACTGAGCCACTCAATAAGGTACACACTACTAATGAATATAATGTGTTTGGTGTTATTCATGAGCATAGTGATCTACCCAATGCCATTAATAACACGTGTATGATGGAAACGGTTGATAGCAATACCACACCCGATTCATCAGACATGTGCAATAATGAGTCTGAGGACGATCAACATGCAAATGAGTATGATGAAGAGGAACGTATTGCGCTTGCTAATTTAATTGCCACTTTACAAAAAGATGTCACTGAAAATAAAAAAAGTCAAAAGCAATTAAAGAAGGCAAACGCTACGCTCACTCAAAATTTTGAAGAATGCAAAGCAGCTCTTATCAAATCTACTGAGATGACTGAAAGCAATATAGATGAGCTCCTTCAGAAAACCAAAGAGCTTGAGGGGTACAAGGGTAGTACGTTAAAAAGTCAAAAGGACGATTTGGAAAACAAATATAATACAACTCTTGAGTTATTAGCCAAAGAGAAGCGTCAATATAATGTTTTCTTAATGGATAAACGTCAAAAAACGTACCTTGCCAATACCAAAGTTAATGAATGAACAAAAGCTCTCTATGACCACTACCGATTCTGCTAAAATTCTTGAGGTTAAGAAACAATAGGTAGATGCGTTAAAACAAGACTTCAAAAGTAGACATGATAATGAAACCGAAAAAGTAACAAAACTAGAAGAACAAGTAGAATTTTTGAAGAAAGTTGTTTATAAAACGCATGATTCTATTCAAACCGTAAGAATGGTAGCACCTCCATCGATGTTTAAGGGTCAAGATAGCTTTGCAAGTCCTGAGTACCTTGCCAAAGCTCAAGCTGTGAACCCGTGTCTTTATCTTGATGAGACTAAAAGGACCGATCTTGATTGCATGCCTGTAAGTGCCGATAGTGAAGAGATTGCCCTTTGGGGTGATGATAGTCGACCACTTGTCAATAAGGAGTTTGTGAAACCATATAATTATGCTTACATGAATAGTCTTTATGGTATGTTCAACAAACAAACTCAGAAAACCCATGAGGAAGTGTTTTTAGAATGCAAACAAAAGAGAATTCAATGGAAGAAAGCATTTGCCCCTAAGAAATCTAATGTTTACAAATATATAAACTACCTTCCTCTAGATGAGTCTAAAATCAAGAGTAGGAAAACATTAGGTATTCTTAAACACCACATAGATAATGTTAAATCTATTGTTGAAAGAGATTGGGCAAAACGTGAAAATGCTGAGTGGCAACGCCCGATTCCTCAAGATATTACCTTGCTTGTGAAAGAACTCTTAATTCCAAACACGACATTGATTAACGAAACTGTTCTTCAACTTGAGGAGTACATTCGGACTGAAATGTTTGATGATTTAAAATATGTTGAGTCTCTTGAAAAACACATTGATGATCTTCAAATGGAAAAGTCTGATTTTTCAGATGAATATGATTTACTCTTGCAAGAATGCGTTTCTAAAGATGTTATGTGTGCTTATTTTACATCTTGTGTTGATATTGATGAATATTTAGATGTTGCATGCAAATATCTTGATAAGATTAAAGAATGTGAGCGTCTTGAAATTGAGCTTTTGAAACGTAAAGAAAATGTTGATAAAAAGGCTTTTGAGTTACTTCAACACAAAACTGATTTCCTTCAAAAACATTGTCATTTTTCTTAAACTTGCTTTGCAAAAAGACGTTGGTAGTTTTCCACATGATAATAACTTGCAAGAAAAAATTTCCAAAACGTTTCGAGAAATGAATGAACAGAATTTGGAAATTAAGGGGTTGAAAGCTCAGTTACAAGACAGGGAAAGAGCGATAGCAGAGTTGCAGAAACTCTTTGCTAAAATGGGTGGGAAAGTCGTGGAACCTAGCATTAAGAAACCTGTTGTTAGACAACCCAATGCCTCTAAAGTGAATAGATCCTCTATCTTGGGAAAACCATCTACTTTATCAAATTCCTAGTTTGCAAAACCTGTGTTTGCCCCCAAGATGGATGAAAAGGAAAGGTCACCACTGAATCAACTCATAAGGAATACTATAGCACCAAGCGTTAAGCACAATAATGTGATTAAAACAGGGATGTATAGAATGCCCACTAAGCCTACAAACAAAGATACTCACTCGCCTCAGACTTCTAGAAACACTAATATTCGTGTGTCTTCTACTACAGGAATAGTCTCCACTACTAGTGTTAGCCGACAAAGATTAAGAGCACTCAAGTGAATAATAATGTCTGGAAACACAAGAATCAAGGGAACATGAAGGAAGTAGAAGAACACCCTAGGAATTTGAATGTTTTTAAGAATAAAAAGTCTGTAATCGCAAGTAATGACGACTTGAATGCTGTGAATGATTTGAATGTTATGAATGTGAAATTTGTTAGTGTCAAACGTGGAAAGTGTGCTAATGCTAATCATTCTATGTGTGCTATGAATAAAGTCAAAAGCGTAGATACTAGAACTAAGAAGCAAGTTGCAATGCCTATTAGAGCTAGTAAACCCAAACGCAAAGTGAACCATTTTGGTGCTACCCCCACTAAGAAAAGTAATGCATCAGACTCCACCACTAAGAAACCTAGAAGCAGAATTAAGGAATTATATGAAGTCTTGGAAATGGTGGTTTTCTAATCAATGTCCTCCAGGATATAAATGAATGCCTAAAGCTAGGATAGAAAATGTGAAAATGAGCGTTAGTTTGCCTTTAAATGTTGCTAAGGACCCTAATGACTCTATAATCATACCTAATATGGTATCAAATTTAGCAAATGCTCCATCGTGTTCTAACTCTTCTGCAGGTGATACAAGTAATTCTCTTCATACTGGACTCCGGATGCACGAAGCACATGACGGGGAATCTCAAGCTTCTAATTAACTTCGTGGAGAAGTTCCTGGGTACGGTTCGATTCGGAAATGATCAATTTGCACCAATCCTAGGATATGGAGACTTGGTTCAGGGGAATATTACGATCAAAAGGGTATACTACGTCGAAGGGCTCAATCACAATCTTTTCTCGGTTGGTTAATTCTGTGATGCAGATTTGGAGGTTGATTTCAGAAAGAAGACATGTTTTGTTCGTGATTATAATGGGTGATAGGTGTGAAAACACCCATCCTTTTACCATTTATTTCTTGCTTAAATGAGACCAAAACGCGTATTTAATGTCATTTGTTTGGAGTTATGCGTGGTTTGTGTGTTTGTTGTGTTTTCAGAGCCAACCGGATAAATATTGAAGAAAACATGGGATTGCACGGGTTTTATCGAAGAAAAAGACGAAAAGACGAAGTCTATAGTCCAAGAGATGCAAAAGATTTGAAGTCCATGGGCCTATTTGAAGATTTATCGAAAAAAAGGACCAAAGATGGAAGATTTACATATGTCGAAGAACTCAAGTCTATTAAATGAAGAAATTAAAAGACGAGTTGAATTTATTCGTCGGCAAATCCCGAATCGAAATCGAAAACGTCAACTTTTCTGAAAAGACGAGAAGACAAAAAGAAAGGGAGAACGCCCACTCACCAACCAAAGACAAGGCCTATAAATAGACCTTCCCTTCACAAGTTTCAAGCTAGTTTTTCTTTCTGTTTTCTTTTTTCCTAGTTCGTAGGAACACCAACTCTCGTAAGGAGATTGGTGATTTTTATTTCCTTTTATTCCTTCATGATTATGTAAGTTTAATCTTTCCTTTGTTTGTTTGAATCTTAATCCTTAATACAAGTTTCCATTTAATCTTTCTTTCTTCTCTTGTTAATCCAAAGTTCTAAGTTTTTATTTTATTGAGTTTGATCTTCAAAAGTAAGTGGATTTTGAGTTTTTGTTGTTTTGGTTTGATGTTTATCATTAGTAGATGATTAGTGGTTAAATTGGTTTAAGTTTTGGTTAAAAACTTGGTGGATTTTGGTTAAATTTTTGTTGATATTCATTCCCTTGTTCTTCGCATTTCTGTTTCATCTCCCCAGATTCCGAATGAAGTAATCATTCCGAACCAAGGATTTGATCAAAGTATTCCGAACCAAGGTTTGTAGTGAAAATATTCCGGATGAACTAATCATTCCGGATGAAGGGTTTTTGTTTATGTTATTCCGGATAAAGCAAGTATTCCGAACGAGCAATTTTTTGTTTATAATATTCCAAATAAATAGTTATTCCGGATAAAGAGCATTATTCCGAGTCAAGCAATATATTCCGAATAAATATATTTATTCCAGATGAGCATATATTCCGAACCAGCATTTTTCTTAAGTTATTCCGAATCAGTTTTCTTTTAATTATTCCGAATGAACGATTTGTTTTGATTATTCCGAATCAACATAAATATTCCGAATGAACCATTCTAATTTAAGATATTCCGAATAAAGGTTTTTCCGAGTGAAGGAAATATATTCCTGATCAAGCAAATATTCCGGATCAACTGTTATTCCGGATGAAGGTGTATTCCGCATGAAGCAAACATTCCGAATGAGCATTCTGAGTTAATTATTCCGGATCAAGAGTAACATTCCGGATGAGCAAGGTATATTCCGAATAAAGGATATTCCGGATAAAGGATATTCCGGATCAACACAATTATTCCGGATCAAGGGTTTTTCACATTTATTCCGGATGAGCAAGTTTTCCACATGAACCATTTATTCCAGACGAAGCCAATTATTCCGGATCAGTTTTTCTTTTGAAGTATTCCGAATCAGTAGTTTTTCCAAGGGAAGGTATTTTACTATTTAATTTAAATTCAAGTTTTATTTTCAGTTATTACTTTTAGTTTACTTTTATTACTTCTCGTACTTACCTTTTTAGTAGATATAGATCAAAAGCTCCCCCTTTTAGTTACCAAGAACAACAATTCCACTTTTAACCGTGATCGATTCGAGAAGATACCGAGAACGAAACAACGACAAATTTAATTGGGTACGAGCAACACAAAGAAAGATCTTGCAACCAAACCTTTTTATTAACTAACTAAAAATCAGTTATTAAAATGGCGCCGCTGCCGGCTCTTGTCGTAATGATCAACGGTTTCTTGTGAGAAAAACTGGATTTTGGGATCCGTTCTTTCGGGAACGTTATTTTCAAGTACAAAAATTTTCAAAAACCCATAAAAATATAAAATTTTCAAAAATACAAAAAGAATTAAAAAACCTATAAAAACCAAAAATATTTTCTCTTGCATTTTCTTTTTAGCGTATGCGTACTCGATCAACGTCTTATCCCGAGCCCGAGACTCTCGATAATTTACACATGGCCGGCGTACACAACAACAATAATAATCCACCTCACCCCAACATGAATAATCCACCACTACCCAACTTACGAACTATGGAGGAGCTATGCCAACCTACGATGAATGGACGTGGAGGCCCGATTGCGCCGATGCAAATCACGGCTCAGGAGTTTTCGTTGAAGCATCACATGATTCAACAAGTGCAAACTAATCCATTTCGCGGATTGCCGGATGATGATGCCAACAATCACCTCGACAAATTCATTACCATTACCCAAAGCATGAAGATTCCCGGTGTTTCTATGGATGTCCTTCGCCTTCAACTCTTTCCACACACGCTTTCTCACCATGCCGAAAAATGGTTTGACCGTCTCCCAAAGAATTCTATTCATACTTGGGACGACATGACTCAACGCTTTTTGTCGCGCTACGTCCCACCATCCATGGTCACGAGCCTTCGTAACCAAATTAGTGGATTCATGCAAGACAATGATGAATCGCTCTTTTATGCTTGGGAACGATACAATGATTTGATCGACCGTTGTCCAAATCACAACATGCTCCCCGTCACTCTCATTGATACTTTCTATAATGGTCTCACTTTTCGTGATCGTGACACGATCAACGCCACCGCCGGTGGTACTTTTATGAAAAGGATACCGGAGGAGTGTAGAGAGTTGATTGAAAACATGACTACTCACCACAAGAATTGGGATTCATCCGCATCCTCAAGATCTAATCCGAGAGTTCCTCTACTTCTTCCACCACCGACATGTCCGCCAAGGAACGAGACATTATCGAAATGAGCAAAAATATGCAAATTTTGGCTAATAACCACACTCAACAAGCTAAAGCCATTGCTATTTCTTGTGACACATATGGTGGTCCTCATTCTTACAATGATTGTCCTTCCACTCAAGGCAATTTTTGTGAAAACGTTAACGCGGCATACAGTACTTATCCCACGGGAGGCTATCAAGCTCGTCCTCAAGGAGACCGTAGCTTGCTAAGTTATCGTTCAAACAACTATCTTGCACCACCCGGTTTTACTCCTCAAAACCAAAACCAACAACAAAGCTATAACCGAAATAACCAATCCCAACCTCGTGCTAACAATCAATATCAATCCCAAAGAAACCCATACCCACCTCACGGAAATTCTCAAGCTTACCAAGCTCCACCTCTCAATCAACCGATGGCATTGAATCAAGACATCGAGACGTTCATGAGGACTAATAGAGAGATGGTGACGAATCTTCAGAGTCAATTCATCAACTTGAAGGGAGACATGGCGAAACAAGGGAGCGATATTCGAGCCGAGCTAAGGAATGACATGGCAAAACAAAGCAATGATATTCGTGCAGACATGAGAGACTCTTTCAGCACTCAAGCAGATAATATATGTGATATGATCGGTTCGCTCTTCCAAGGTAATCAACCCTCTTCTTCGGGTACTCTTCCGAGTAAGACCGTTGCTAACCCACGAGGGGAGATGAAAGCAATCACCACTCGTAGTGGAAAAGGTTATACGAAACCCGAGCTTCTTACACCTCCACCTGTGATTGTGAACAGAGAAAAAGAGCAAATTTCCTCATCTCCTTTGCCTTCTACCCCCATTCCCCCACCACCCGCGGTTATAAGTGATCCTACTCCCCTTAAGCCTTACTCTTCATCCGATATACCTTATCCTTCAAGGTTGAGGAAAGAGAAGCAAAAAAGCAAGGATGATATTCAAGTTTCAAACTTTCTCAAAATGTTTAAACAATTGAATTTTAACATCTCCTTTCTCGAGGCTCTCGATCACATGCCTAAATATGCGAAGATGTTTAAAGATCTTCTTAGTGACAAGGAAAAGCTTCTTGATATTGCTAATACCCAACTTAACGAGAATTGCTCCGCGGTTCTCTTAAGGAAATTGCCCACCAAACTTGGTGATCCGGGTCGCTTCTTGATTCCTTGCAACTTCCCGGGAGTAGAGAATTGCATGGCCCTAGCCGATCTAGGTGATAGTATAAACTTAATGCCTTTAAGTGTTTGGAAGCAATTATCTCTCCCCGAGCTAGTCCCCACCAAAATGACTTTGGAATTAGCTAACCGTACGGTTGCTTATCCAGTGGGGATAGCCGAAGACGTCTTCGTTGGCGTTGACAAATTCATCTTTCCGACGGATTTTTTTGTCGTTGACTACGAGATGGATCCTCGTGTTACATTAATCATTGGACGTCCTTTCTTGAGGACCGGTCGCACTCTCATTGATGTAGCCGCGGGCGAAATAATCATGAGAGTTGGTGACGACAAAAATGTCTTCAACATGGGTAATATTTCTAAGCAAACTTATTCATATGAGAGTGTTAATGCTATTGATGTTCTCGATGAGGCTTGTGAAGAACACTTTCATGATGCTTGCAAAAGTAATCTCTCTTCTATACCGAATGTTGAGACCGTTGCCTCAATTTCTCTGTCATTGACTCCATTTGGAGAAAGTGACTTTCTTTTGGATGATTTTGAAGCTAGCTTGGGTCCACTCGATCTTAAGTATGATGCTTCTCCCACCGATTGGGAAGAAGACATTCTTACAATTGAGAAACTTCGCAATGAAGACCCGTTTTCTCCTACTTCTCCTAAAGAGGTGACTAATGATGATCCATCGTTAGTTACACCATCTATTGAGGATCCTCCTACTCTTGAGCTTAAGGACTTACCTCCCCATCTCGAGTATGTTTTCTTAGAGGACATTGATCAACTTCCCGTTATCATTGCTAAGGACTTAAAAGCCGATGAGAAAACTCGTCTCATTGAAGTTCTCAAGAAACATAAAAGAGCTATCGCTTGGAAAATCTCCGATATCCGCGGAATTGATCCTCACTTTTGCACACATAAAATTCTCATGGAGGACGACTTTAAGCCCACCATTCAAAGCCAACGAAGGGTGAATCCTAAAATCCATGACGTTATCAAAAAAGAGGTTATCAAACTTCTTGATGCGGGCATGATTTATCCTATCTCGGATTCACCATGGGTTAGTCCAGTCCATTGTGTGCCTAAGAAAGGCGGAATCACCATTGTGCCCAATCAAAACAACGAGTTGCTTCCTACATGTCTCGTTACTGGGTGGAGAGTTTGTATAGACTACCGCAAACTCAATGATGCCACGAGAAAGGATCATTTTCCCTTTCCTTTTATGGACCAAATGCTTGAACGTTTAGCGGGTAATGAATATTACTGATTTCTAGATTGTTTCTCGGGTTATTTCCAAATACCCATCGATCCCCAAGATCAAGAGAAGACAACATTCACTTGTCCCTATGGCACATTTGCCTACAAAAGAATGCCTTTTGGCTTATGCAATGACCCCGGGACTTTCCAAAGGTGCATGTTAGCTATTTTCCATGACATGGTTGAGCAAACCATGGAAGTCATCATGGATGATTTCTTGGTATTTGGGGATTCATTCTTTTCTTGCCTTGCCAATTTAGAACGTATGCTTAAGCGGTGCGAAGACACTCGCCTTGTTCTCAAATGGGAAAAATGCCATTTTATGGTAAAAGAAGGCATTGTGCTAGGACACAAAATATCAAAAGCCAGTCTTGAAGTGGACCGTGCTAAAGTGGATGTCATAGCCAAATTACCTCGACCTTCAACCGTGAAGGGTGTGAGAAGTTTTCTGGGTCATGCGGGCTTCTATCGTCGCTTTATAAAAGATTTTTCTAAAATCGCTCGCCCGATGACCCACCTCTTGGAAAAAGATACTCCTTTTATCTTTTCTAAAGAGTGTATTGAAGCCTTCAATCTTCTTAAGGATAAGCTAACTCAGGCACCGGTCTTGGTTATCCCTAATTGGGAGCTACCTTTTGAGTTGATGTGCGATGCTAGCGACTTTGCTATTGGAGCGGTTTTGGGACAAAGGATCAACAAACACTTCCAACCAATCCATTATGCTAGCAAGACAATGACGGGGGCTCAATTGCATTATACGACAACCGAAAAAGAGCTTTTAGCTGTTGTCTATGCTTTTGAAAAATTTCGCCCCTATCTTGTTTTATCCACCACCATCGTATACACGGACCATTCCGCGTTGAAGTATTTGATGACTAAGCACGAATCTAAGCCAAGACTTCTTCGCTGGGTTTTACTCCTTTAGGAATTTAACATTGAAATTCGTGACAAAAAGGGTGCTGAAAACCTAGCCGCGGATCATCTAAGTAGACTTAAGGATCCATATCAAGGGGATCATCCGAACAAAGAGATCAATGACTCTTTTCCCCTTGAGACCTTACTGTCTATTTGTGCCAATCTTGATGACACCCGTGGTTTGCGGACATTGCAAACTACTTAGCGGGTGGTGTTCTCATCAAAGGGTTAACATCCCAACAAAAGAAAAAGTTCTTGAATGATGTTAAGACTTACTTTTGGGATGACCCTTTTCTCTTCAAACAGTGCGCTGATTTGATTATTCGCCGATGTGTTGACGGACGGCAGCTTTAGACATTCTCGAGGCTTGCCACAAAGGACCCACCGGTGGTCACTTTGGTCCCAATTACACCGCCAAAAAAGTGTTTGACTCAGGATTCTATTGGCCCACCATTTATCGTGACGCTCACGCAATGGTTAAAAACTGTGATGATTGCCAAAGACAAGGCAAGATCACACATAAAAATGAGATGCCTCAAAATTTCATACAAGAATGTGAAATCTTTGATGTATGGGGCATCGACTTTATGGGGCCATTCCCTTCTTCTAAAGGAAACAAATACATCCTTGTCGCCGTTGACTACGTTTCTAAATGGGTTGAAGCCAAAGCTTTACCCACTAACGACGCAAGGGTGGTTTGTAATTTCTTGAAACAACTGTTTGCTCGATTCGGTGTTCCTCGTGCTATTATCAGTGACCGCGGGACTCATTTTTGCAATGATCAATTTGCAAGAGTCATGGCTAAGTATGGTGTCAATCACCGTCTTTCCACCGCTTATCATCCCCAAACCAATGGTCAAGCCGAGATTTCCAACCGTGGATTGAAGCGGATTTTGGAACGTACTGTGGGAGAGCATCGTGCCTCATGGGCCGATAAACTTGATGATGCTCTGTGGGCTTTCCGTACCGCATATAAGACCCCGATTGGTTGCACACCTTATCGTCTTGTGTACGGGAAAGCATGCCACCTCCCTATCGAGCTGGAACATAAGGGATACTGGGCCTTGAAGTGGGCTAACTTCGACATCAACAAAGCCGGTGATCTTCGCAAGATTCAACTCAACGAGCTAAATGAACTGAGGAATGAAGCTTACGAGAACTCATGGATCTACAAGGAGAAGACCAAGATCATCCACGATGCTAGAATTAAGAACCGAGAGTTCCACGTTGGTAATCAAGTCTTACTTTTTAAATCTCGGTTGAAGATCTTCTCGGGCAAGTTGAAGAGCCGCTGGTCTGGTCCATTCACCATCGCCAAAGTCTTTCCCTATGGCACCATTGAGCTTTCTCAGCCAAATGGGCCCAATTTTAAGGTGAATGGCCAGCGTTTGAAGTTGTACTTTGGTGAGGACATCTCACATGAGATGATTCCATCCCTCACCACGTTTTCCATGAACTGGTTTCGGGACCGAGTCAGGCTCGTGACTCGGTTACCAAAAACAAGCGCTCCTCGGGAGGCAACCCGAGTATCTATCCCCCCTTTTCCGTTTTTCATCCTAAGTGTAGGGGGAGCTATATAGGTTGCTTGTGTTTGTATAGTGATGTGATTACAGGGATAAGTGCACTCTTGGAATCTTTGAAGAACTGTGGTCCCATGTTATCCGTAATTCCGGTTCTATTTCTCAACTATCGTGATTTAATTTTCTTCATACTCACATTTGAAATTGATCACTTTAGTTGTCTCCTCCTTAACTTGATTTAACCAACGTGCACAATGTCATAAGTGTAGGGGAGACTTTTCCCACATGCTTAAACATTGAGGACAATGTTTATATTAAGTGTAGAGGAGACTACTATCGAAGTTTTAAGTGGACCTTTCCATTAAAGTGCCTTCATTTAACCAGAAAATTCGATTTTTCGACGTTTTTCAAAATTTTTAATCTATTTTGACCTAGATGTATAGTTGTATTTTCCTTTGTTATGTTTATTTTCTTTCCTTGCTAGAATAAAATTTCAATAAAGTGATTTTAAATTTTTCAAAGTCGTGGATATTTTGACTCAACCCGAGTTTACTTATCTAAGTTTACTCTAGCTAGTATCATTAACGTGTTTAAGTCAATTTTTGCCAGGCTTTTATATAGGGAACTTTAAAACGCGAAAGTCTTAACTCTCACGGGTTAAGAACAAGAACTTTTCGCAAGTTCCTATAATTGATCCTAGAGAGTCGTTTATCAAGGGAACTTTAAAAAGAAAATTCTAAACTTGAAAGAGTCTAAGAAGATACAAGATCCTATAGATGACTCGAAAACCCAAAACTTTGATTTAATTGGCTAAGCATCCATGAGTCTCATTCCTTGAGATTATAAATTGTGGAGAACGAGAGATGATAGAGTCAATTATAAGTTTGGTATTCTTTCGTGAATTTATTTGAGTTGATTATAAGCCTATTCTCCCATCGCTTGCTAATAAATTTATCTGCAATAAATAAGGTTGTACGATATGAAAAGTTACTTAGCTTCTAGCGCAAGATCGTTTAAAAGTTTCTCGGTATTAATTAGAGTTCATAGCCAAGGCATAACTTATTGAAGCGGGATGCGAAGATTGGCGAGTCCGAAAAGGCCCTAACAAGGCATGAGGGCTACTTTTTGTTGCTAAAGATCCAAAAGTGATGTGAAGAATCATTTATCGAAAATCAATATGAAGGATCGAGACACACGACGAAAAGCAAGGACTCCCCAAAAGATCATGGAGAAGTCTATCCGAAAAGACCCTAGCAAAGTATGAGGATAAATAGATCCAAGTCCTAAAAGGAGGCGAATCGTTGTATATCAAAGTCCAAAATAAAGATTGGAGAAAAATGAAGAAGTCGTGGTCTAAAGATGAAGAATCTCTCAAAACTTCAAGTGAAGAAATTCCTATTATGAAGAGAAGACCATAATTTCAAGAACGTCTCTTAAAGATTTGAAGTATGAAGTCACTGCCAAATATCGGTCTGAGAAAGGTCTCAAATCGTGAAGCGAGTTATGCCAAGATATGAACTTTATGAGGTCCCCAGAAGCAGTTTTAAAAGATTTTTTCCTTTAGCTAACTATTGATTAAATCGTCCCACTTTATTTTCAGCCTAAATAACTATCGAAATAAGTCAAACAATGCATCCTCGTGATCATTCAAGACAAAAATAAAATATAAGAGATACACCTAGGAATAAGGGAGTCTAAGTGAATAATTGGGCCACATGAGTTCATGTTAGTTTGCTAACTTATAATAACAATGATCTCGTTTTTAAGCTTGGTATAGGGAACGTGAAACTTGAGAATGATGAACATTCATGACAACCTAAAACCCCAATGTAAGTCATTAAATTCTTTACTTGTTTTGTTCTTTTGGTTTCCTTAGTGTTTGGAATTTAATAAAGGCCAAGTTGGATTATTTATAATGAGAAATGTAAACCGTGCTTTAAAATTATAGCATTGCATGAGGGCATGGCAATGGTTAAATGTAGGGGATTTGATAGGTGTGAAAACACCCATCCTTTTACCACTAATTTCTTGCTAAAACGAGACCAAAACGCGTATTTAATGTCATTTGTTTGGAATTATGCGTGGTTTGTGTGTTTGTTGTGTTTTCAGAGCCAACCGGATAAATATTGAAGAAAACATGGGATTGCACGGGTTTTATCGAAGAAAAATACGAAAAGACGAAGTCTATAGTCCAAGAGATGCAAAAGATTTGAAGTCAATGGGCCTATTTGAAGATTTATCGAAGAAAAGGACCAAAGATGGAAGACTTACATATGTCGAAGAACTCAAGTCTATTAAATGAAGAAATTAAAAGACGAGTTGAATTTATTCGTCGACAAATCCCGAATCGAAATCGAAAACGTCAACTTTTCTGAAAAGACGAGAAGACAAAAAGAAAGGGAGAAAGCCCACTCACTAACCAAAGACAAGGCCTATAAATAGACCTTCCCTTCACAAATTTCAAGCTAGTTTTATTTCTGTTTTCTTTTTTCCTAGTTCGTAGGAACACCAACTCCCTTAAGGAGATTGGTGATTTTTATTTCCTTTGATTCCTTCATGATTATGTAAGTTTAATCTTTCCTTTGTTTGTTTGAATCTTAATCCTTTATATAAGTTTCCATTTAATCTTTCTTTCTTCTCTTGTTAATCCAAAGTTCTAAGTTTTTATTTTACTGAGTTTGATCTTCAAAAGTAAGTAGGTTTTGAGTTTTTGTTGTTTTGGTTTGATGTTTATCATTAGTATATGATTAGTGGTTAAATTGGTTTAAGTTTTGGTTAAAAACCTGGTGGATTTTGGTTAAATTCGTGTTGATATTCATTTCCCTGTTCTTCGCATTTCTGTTTCATCTCGCCAGATTCCGAATGAAGTAATCATTCCGAACCAAGGATTTGATCAAAGTATTCCGAACCAAGGTTTGTAGTGAAAATATTCCGGATGAACTAATCATTCCGGATGAAGGGTTTTTGTTTAAGTTATTCCGGATAAAGCAAGTATTCCGAACGAGCAATTTTTTTGTTTATAATATTCCGAATCAATAGTTATTCCGGATAAAGAGCATTATTCCGAGTCAAGCGATATATTCCGAATAAATAGATTTATTCCGAATGAGCATATATTCCGAACCAACATTTTTCTTAAGTTATTCCGAATCAGTTTTCTTTTAATTATTCCAAATGAACGATTTGTTTTGATTATTCTGAATCAACATAAATATTCCGAATGAACCATTCTGTTTTAAGATATTCCGAATAAAGGTTTTTCCGAGTGAAGGAAATATATTCCGGATCAAGCAAATATTCCGGATCAACTGTTATTCCGGATAAAGGTGTATTCCGCATGAAGCAAACATTCCGAATGAGCATTCTGAGTTAATTATTCCAGATCAAGAGTAACATTCCGGATGAGCAAGGTATATTCCGAATAAAGGATATTCCGGATAAAGGATATTTCAGATCAACACAATTATTCCGGATCAAGGCTTTTTCACATTTATTCCGGATGAGCAAGTTTTCCACATGAACCATTTATTCCGGACGAAGCCAATTATTCCGGATCAGTTTTCTTTTGAAGTATTCCGAATCAGTAGTTTTTCCAAGGGAAGGTATTTTACTGTTTAATTTAAATTCAAGTTTTGTTTTCAGTTATTACTTTTAGTTTACTTTTATTACTTCTCGCACTTATCTTTTTAGTAGATATAGATCAAAAGCTCCCCCTTTTAGTTACCAAGAACAACAATTCCACTTTGAACCGTGATCGATTCGAGAAGATACCGAGAACGAAACAACGACAAATTTAATTGGGTACGAGCAACACAAAGAAAGATCTTGCAACCAAACCTTTTTATTAACTAACTAAAAATCAGTTATTAATGGGAATGATTTACTTACCAGTACACGGGGTACTGATCTTTACACTATTTCACTAGAAGACACAACTTCATCAACTCCAATTTGCTTCATGGCTAAAGCGTCAATGACTCAGGCATGGTTATGGCATCAACGTCTTTCTCATCTCAACTTTGATACCATCAACCTGCTTTCCAAGAAAGATATTGTGAGAGGCCTTCCAAGTTTGAAATTCATCAAAGATCATCTTTGTTCTTCTTGTGAACTTTGTAAAGCTAAACGAAGTAGCTTCAAAACAAAGACCACACCAAGCTCTAAAGGATGGTTAGATCTTCTCCACATGGACCTGTGTGGTCCCATGCGTGTTCATAGTATCAATGGAAAGAAATATATTCTGGTAATTGTCGATGATTACTCAAGGTACACTTGGACTCACTTCTTGCGGTCCAAGGATGAAACACCTGAAGTTATCATCAGCTTTCTTAAAATGATACAACGTGGTCTTCAAGCTCAAGTTAAAGTGGTTCGTACTGACAGAGGTACAGAATTTTTTAATTCAAATCTGAGAAACTATTTTGAAGCCGAAGGAATTAAACATGAAACATCTATTGCTCGAACACCCGAACAAAACGGCGTTGTTGAAAGACGAAACCGTACTTTAGTTGAGGCTGCTCGAACATTACTATCCGCTTCAAAACTTCCACTATACTTTTGGGCCGAAGCCATGTCAACTGCATGCTACACACAAAACCGCTCCTTAATTATCCCAAGACACGAAAAGACACCATATCACATAATTCATGATCGAAAACCTTCACTCAAACACCTTCATGTTTTTGGATGTACTTGTAACATTATTCGAGATGGTGAAAATTTGGATAAGATGAAAGAGAAAGATGATGCATGTATTCTTGTGGGATATGCAACTCGGTCTAAGAAATATAGAGTATACAACAAGAGAACAAAATTGATAGTCGAGACTATTCACATCCGATTTGATGAATTACAAGAAATGGCACTTGAACAAAACAGTTTAAGTCCCGATCCACAATGACAAACGACTTCCGTTCACAACCGCACGGAAATCGGAACTCAAGACCACAACAATGAACCGTCAAGTTCAACGCTGGTTCCAGAAAATGTTCCTAGAGCTGATATGACAGTCGACACGACAATTGAAGAGTTGGAAATGTTATATGGACCAATGTATGATGAATATTTCACGGGGGAGAAACAAGTTGTATCGAAGTCTTCCGCTGTCACTCATGATAAGAATAATGATACCGATCATCATCAACAAAAGGATACAACTTCATCTACTTCAACACGGGTTGCTGCAGATTTAACTCCTTAGAATATCACTTCAACAATAGATCCTACAACATCCACAACTACTGTCATTGCTCCAGAGAACACAAATCAAGCAGACAATGCATTATTTGACGAAGACGAATTTATCAACCCATTCGGTACACCGGTACACGAAACTGGAGAGTCTTCTACTCGCCATGTTGATCCGTCAAATATGCACACGTTCTACCACCGACATCCTTTAACACATCATTGGACCCGAGATCATCCTTTAGTTCAAGTAATTGGAAACCCTTCACAGCCCGTTCGCACAAGACGACAGCTTAACACCGATGGTGATGTTTGTATGTTCGCACTCGCCGTGAGTTCAGCTGAACCGAAAAACATCAAAGAAGCCATGGGTGATCACGCTTGGATTGAATCGATGACGGATGAACTTCAACAATTTGAAAGACTTAAAGTCTGGGAACTTGTTGACAGACCATACGCTGTAATCCCATTAAATCTTCGATGGATCATCAAGAATAAATCTAGGCTAGTGGCTAAAGGGTATGGACATAAAGAGGTTATTGATTTTGAAGAATAATTTTCACCAGTAGCTCGAATGGAAGTGGTCAGGATTTTTCTTGCTTATGCTGCACATAAGGGATTCATTGTCTATCAAATGGACGTAAAGACGGCGTTTCTTAACGGTCCTTTGAAGGAAGAAGTCTATGTCACACAGCCGGAAGGATTCGTCAATCCTAATTATCCTGACAAGGCGTATCGTCTCCACAAAGCACTTTATGGACTCAAGCAAGCTCCAAGGACGTGGTACGACGAGCTATCAAAATTTCTGGTATCCAAAGGTTTCTCAAAAGGTTCCATTGATCTAACTTTGTTTACTTATAAATTTGGGGATGACATTTTTCTTGTGCAGATTTATATTGATGACATTATTTTCGGGTCTACAAACCCAAAACTTTCAAAATGGTTTGAAAAAGTAATGCAAGAGATAATCAAAAAGCATGGTATGACATCATGTGACCCCGTTGGGACACCTTTATCAACCACATCCCTAGATGCTGACTTGGAGGGATTACCCATAGATCAAACGAGATATCGTTCCATGATCGGGTCCCTCATGTACTTGACAGCAAGCAGACCTGATATTCATCATGCTACATGCTATTATGCATGATATCAAGCACGACCTACTGAAAAGAACCTCCCGGAGGTTAAACGGATCTTTCGGTACCTTAAGAATACCATTCACATGGGACTCTGGTATCCGAGGGAAACCGGTTTCTTTCTAACGGCCTATTCAGATTTTGATCATGCAGGGTGTCTTGATACACGTAAAAGTACTTCTGGTGGTGCATAATTCCTAGGTCAAGATAAGCTTGTGGGATGGTCATCCAAGAAGCAGGATTGCACATCATTGTCATCAGCCGAAGCGGAGTATGTGTCTCTATCTGCGTTTTGTGCTCATGTTCTTTGGATGGGAACACAACACACGGATTATGGCTTCCACTTTGATAAAGTACCTATGTACTGTGACTCAAAGTCCGCCATAGCCATCACCTGCAATCCGGTACAGCATTCCCACACGAAGCACATCGATGTCAAATACCACTTCATTAAGGAACAAGTTGAAAAGGGTATTGTTGAATTATACTTTGTTGGAACTTATTACCAATTAGCTGACTTGTTTACAAAAGCTCTTTCGAAAGAGAGGTTTGCGTATATAGTTAGCCAAATTGGTATGAGATGTTTGACTCCAGCAGAACTGGAGATTCTGGAAAAGAAGCCTTCTTGATTCGTCTATCAAACATCTACCTGTAAATATTAATGAAAAAGCAAAATACAAAATTAAAAAAATCTTTGATAATCGAAAAATATTCTTCTCGGCATGTCTTTCAGTATCGATAATACGGACGTACCTAGAAAAGTCGCTCAATAACGACACAGATGTGTACATAAAGCTCGAATGAAAGTTGTAAATATGTTTCAAAACATGTCATTTCTATCTTTTTTAAAGGAAATTGTCTATTTTGGACAATATTTCCAACAACGGGTAGAGCAATCTATCTTGGGTTGAGCTTGTCACAAAACATTCAACGTTTTGAGCTCAACACAATGGCTTGTAATCACTTTCAGATTGCAACCCGGATCTATATTCACGGGGGAGTGTACGATTTCGTGCTCTTACCCTCAGCAAAAGAAGAGAAATCTTCTTACACTTGAGTGGATTCGTCAATACATTCAAAGTCTATGAACTAAAGTTTATGCTTTAGAAAAACCTCTTCGCCAAAAAAAGAAATAGGATTTTTCACAAAAGCGTTGAACATAATTTTTTCAAGAATTTCTAAATGATTATTCAAATCTTTCAAAAATTGTGTATTCAACAACTCCCATCCTCAAAAAACAAAATGTGGATCATATCCTCACAATGACAATTCAATTGGATCAATTTTTGAGGGGGAGCATTTCAACTTCATGCAAAGATTAACACATCTTTCTCCCGAAGATTTTCAAGACTATTTTTCAAAATATATTTTAATCAAATTTGGTATCTCTAATATCAAAAGATTTTATATATCAGATATAGGGGGAGAAAATGTGATTAAAACATTATCTTATATAAGACTCAAGCACTTTAACTCTTACCTACATGTGCGAAACACATTCGATTATCGATGCACATATGAAGGGGGAGCATTTCTGAAACGACAAAACTAGCAAGGTGTTAAATGTTTTTCAAACACTTTGTTAGAATTAAAGTGGTTTTCATGGTTACGATCAAATACCCACAACATCTTTAATTCACGACGTTATTGGTGTCAAAAGGGTGGTTAGGCTTTAAGTCCTATGATCCAACCAAAACCAGAGGGATCTTCCCAGGGACAATCCAATAGATTATTAGAAGTCCTTAGGAAAGATAGAGTAGAATGTGAACATAGCTGAATGCCGACTAAGTACTGATGCTAGCACTATAACAATCACAACAAGGTGTTAGTAATGATGTCTTCATAAGCATTGAAGGGGTTGAAGAATGAAAAAGAAATGTAAGGATAAAGGGTGTAAAGAAATTAGCCCTCCATACAACTTAGGCAGAAACCGGGTCAACACATCATGAAGACAACTCATCATGGACCTAGTGATGTGAAGCACAACCCTTTCCTAGCTACTCAGGCTTCTCCCAAAAGAAGTTTGTTTTATTGTCACGGATATCAACACGACTTCTATTGACTTTCTCACTCCGAGATAATTGATATTGAATAGGTGGCATCTGCTCCAGCCTCCGACCACTAAAAGTGCACAAATCGAGTCTAGAGCCAAGAGATGAATCAAATCTCGTTAGGACACACGAATGAAGATAAAGAGAGTCCTACGCTCTATCCTTGCGATATTGCTAGAACACTCAGAGTGATACTACTTAGTATTCACAATGATGAGTGGAAATCCTTCCAGTGTTAACATCAAACAGCACTGCGGTAGGTCATATGAAAGATTCTTTATAAATTGAACATGTGTAAAACTGAAAAGCAACAGTGGTTTGATTCTGAATTGATTCAAACTCGTTTCAGGTTTCTACGCAATATCTTTATGGTATTGCCAGAACATTCAGAGTTATATTCATTAATATTCACAGTGACGAATGGAAATCCTTCTAGCGTCAACATCAAATAGCGCTACGGTAGGTGACTTGTGAGATTCTTATGAATCAAACTTGTGTCAACTGGAAAGCAACGATGGTAAGATTCTTAGTGAATCAAACTTGTTCCAGGAATTTGAATTGACGACTTTAATCAAGCTGATATTTATCCAATTGATTCACTCTTTACGTTCGCAGTCTTGCTTTGAGACAGTCGAGTAAAGAGAACGACTAGTACAACAGCGAAACCCTGTCAAGGAGATTCTTAATTGAATCTACCTAATCACAGGTACGGTATTTATTATCGTATAACGATCTTCACCGACCGGAGGTAAACGCTACCGATTTAGGACGAATGTCAAAGCCATTCAGTCCGTGTCTATGTTTTGTCTCGAGAAGGTGGCGTCACGGTGTACTCAGCAAAGTCAAAGATTCAAAACCACATATTAATGCTGGATGACTTATTCAACGATTAATAGTGTGAGCATGTGGATAAATACACAAGATCGCAAGATGGCAAAGACAAATCAAGAATGATTTGAAGATCTCAAGATATAAGGCTAAGTCGAAAGACAATGACAAAGGCTCAAAGATCACATCATGAAGGAACAAGACTACTGTTACACATTCAAGACTCATTTATGACAAAATTCATAAATCTTCATTGGACTCCAAATATCAAAGAGGAATGACCTCACATTAGGGGAGATTGTTAGCCTCAAAATATTGAGTCAAACAAGAATGTTCGGTCATAGGTTTCTATTGTAATATTTATTAGAACGTTGTAATAGATAGTTAAATAGTCGTGGTTCATGGGCTTGGATTTAAACTATTTTAAGTTCAAAAGACAAGCCCGGCCCAATATATAGCCCATTAGAGCCCGCATGTGGGTGGACTATATATACTACCCTCCTAGCATCTTAGGAGGGTTGGTTGTTCACTTTATTCTTTCTTAATCTAATATTCACCAATTTAATCATCTCCTTCTCTCTACTTTCTCTCACTACTTTCTCTATCTAGGAATCTATCTCTTTTCATCTATTTTTCTATCTATAATCATCTAAATTTAAGGGACAACATAGAAGCTAAGTAACTTTTCAAACTGTACGACCTTATTTATTGCAATTATTTATTAACAAGCGATGGGAGAAAAACCTCATAATTAACTCACATAAATTCATGAAAGAATACCAAACTTATAATTGACTCTATCATCTCTTGTTCTCCACAATTTAAAATCTCAAGGAATGAGACTCGTGGATGCTTAACCTATTAAATCAAAATTTTGGGTTTTCAAGTCATCTATAGGATTGCAACTTCTTACACTTTTTCAAGTTTAGAATTCGCATTTTAAAGTTCCCTTGATAAACGACTTTCTAGGATCAATTATAGGAACTTGCGAAAAGTTCTTGTTCTTAACCCGTATGAGTTAAGACTTTCGTGTTTTAAAGTTCCATATATAAAAGCCTAGCAAAACTTGATTTAAACACGTTAAGGATACTAGCTAGAGTAAACTTGGATAAGTAAACTCGGGTTGAGTCAAAATATTCATGACGGGCCTAATATATCAAAGACATCTAAACTCATTAAAACTATTTTATTCATTTATTTTTCTCTTTTGACTTTATTTTTGAAATGAAATATATACATACTGTTGGGCCAATGAAAGTTTTAACTATGGCCCTGTCTAGATTTGTTTAAATTAGACTAAGTGTTGAAAGGTCGCTGAGAAGACCAGCGACAGAGACTAGACCAGTGGAAGGCAAAGCCTCAGCTGGCACACCAGGATCATTCAAGTCAAAGACAACGTCAGAGAAGTCGAAGACAATCTGAAGTCAGACTCACCAGCGATTATGGATAGCTGGGATGTCAAAGGAATGCACTGGTGTTCAAGGATCTCTGAGTTGACAACACTCAGAGATCACTTAAGAACCCTAGAGACTTGGATCAAGCAAAGCTTATCCAAACCCTTATAGTTTAGGCGGGAGAATCTCTCAAGTGTTTTGAGCGGGACAAAACAAGAGATTCAAAGTCAATGCCTAGTAGGACCTAGTGGGACAAAGGTGAACAGTTGGCAGAACTGTTTACCTAAAGTAGTTAAAGGCATGTCTCGATTTGGACATGCATTTAATACGTTGTACTCTTCCATTCAGAAGATGACACGTATCAACTACCCCCACTAAGGATACAACCTCGTACCACTATAAATAGGGGATGAGAAAGAAGTTAAGACTCAACCCTTGTGCTTGGAATCTTTATCTAAGTTCTTTCTCCCACTTGAACCACTGAGGCCTCAGCTGTCCATCAGCGACTCGTTGGTTCACTTGTAAACTTGAGTCTCGAATCAAGTTTACTTGTTCTAGGGTTCATTTCTTGTTGTTATTCAACAGGTGTATTCATAACACTTTGTAATACTTTGTTGATAATAGTTAATAAAGGATTACTCGTTTGAAAAGTATATCTATTGTGTGTTATTGTTTTCGTGTCTTAGTTTCAACAATAATCGTATTTTGGGACTTTCAATTGGTATCAGAGCGGTTTGATTTATAAAACCTTTCTAAAAACCGTTCTAGTTTTTAAAATCAAGATCCAAATATGATTGAAACTATTCCACCACCGTTTGGTCAATCTAACCAAGCAAATACTTCAACAAACGCTCCAGCCACCACATCTACTACCATGCCTACACCTGTTGTAAGCACTGGTGTAAATGAGGATGATCTTCCACAACTTCTTGATAATCGTGGAGGGTCACATGTGTCTAATGTTCCAGCGTTTGATGAAGAAGATTTCTCAAGTTGGAAAAGTGAATTTCTTATATACTTAGATGGCCTAGAACCCTTCTTGTTTGAAATCTTAGAAAATGGTCCTTATGTACCGCTGGCTATTTCCTCTACTCCAGAGAGACCCATTAAGAAACCTGTTAAGCAATGGTCTCCCGCTGATAGACGTCTGGCCAACCAGGACAAGAGACTTAAAAGTATAATAGTCTCTTGCCTACCCAAGAACATTATGAAGTCCATCATCAAGTGCAATACCGCACAAGAAATGTGGACTGAGTTGGTTCTAGGGTATGAAGGACCAGAAGAGACTAAAGAGACCAAAATCCAAGCATTAAGACTTAAGTTTAACGCTTTCAAAGCCTTGGAAACTGAAACTGTTTCTCAAACTTACACTAGACTTAAGATCTTGCTGAATGATTTAGGTAACAATGGTGTTGTACTACCCAAGGCTGAGGTTAATGCCACATTTGTAAACAGCTTACCTAGGAAATGGCTTAGTCTTAACCAAACCCTGAGAGCAAATAATGCCATAAAAAATGATACTCTTGCTCAACTTTTTGGTAGATACAATTATGAAGAAGGACTGATTGACTCTATTTACAAATCAGAGACTGATAGATTTACTTCTCCTATATCTGGGTCAAAAGCTCTTGTTGCTAACCACTCTTTTCAGGATAGTGACTCTGACGTGGAAGAAGACACAAGAAGCAGTCAAGAATTCCTTGATGAATTACATGCTGAATTCCATGACAGAGCCCTCTTAGCTGACCAGAAGAGATACTACAAAAGATCTGGTAGAGTTGGTGCTGCTAAGATTGACAAATCCAAAGTGTCATGCTACACTTGTGGAAAGACTGGTCATTTCCAAAAGGACTGCTGGTCAAACAAAACATCTTCTCCCAGTTTTCCATCATCCAGCAAAACCAACAGCAAAAAGAAGTTCTCTTCCTCGCCTTTCAAGCAATCCTCTCTCAGTGACTCAGAGGGTAAAAAGGACTACAAGGTAAAATACAAGGCCTTGAAAGCTGAGCTGATCAAACTCAATCAGAAAGCTGATGATGCTGCCAAGAAGAAGGATAACAAAAAGACTGAAAAAGGTCTAATAGCTGCTTCTTTTGACTGGGATGATGAACCCCTCACCTCTGAAGATGAAGGAACCACCACCGTCAGAGCCTTCATGGCTGTTGCTGATGAAGAACCAGCGGTTGGTAAAAATGAAGCTAGATCAGGTCAATGGGTTGACATCACTATGAAAAAGGTACAAAGATTACTTTCCATGCCTGAGGGTCCTGACAGAGACCATGTCAGTGATTACACTTTAGTTGACCTCCATTTTGTTGAAGAACAAAGGAAAAATCTGTTAAATAAGTTTCAAAATCTCAAAAATGAGTTGAGTCTTTGTCAATCTGAATTAGCTAATCTTAAACCTTTTGTGAACATGGCTAATCAACTTCAAAATGAGGTCAGCAAGTTGTCCATTGAAAATGAATCTTTGACTGATGAAAACGCTGATTTGAGAAAAACCATTAAAAAATGGAACCTTGGCCAGTCCACTGTGGAAGAAATAGTTGCTGAAGCCATTCCAGGAGATGTGGTTCAAGCCATAGGGGGTAAGGGTAGGTTCAAAAACCACATTCCTGTGCCCAGTGTTAAATTTGTCCCATCAGAAGTCACTTCTCCTCACTCCACCTCTGTGGTTGAGAAGGACTCTGACAAAGAATCTGACGCATCAGCTACTCCCAAGCTTGCTGGTGCTAACCCATCAGATTCCTTGCTTGGCCCAAAACCAGTTCTCAAAACCTCTGGGAACCTCACTTCCAAAGTTGCTGATAAAGCACACAAGAAGGTTTATGTGGCCAAAAACACTGACATACCCACCTCTTCCCCCGAAGAGTTATCTCCCACCAAGAAACTTCTCCTCACCCTGATGGAAGAGGTAAAAGGGTTGAAAGAAAAAATCAACCCCAAGGATAACAGTCCTTCTGTTAACTCCCTTGGTGAAAGCTCCAGCAGCTCAAAGGGGAGAACGTCTTTCAGGCCTTGCAAACACTGTGGGTTCAAAAATCATTCCTCAGATGATTGCTCCAAGAGACCCAAGTGTATCACATGTGAGTCCACTGAACACTCTTCTAGAGAGCATGAGGAGATCATCGCTGTTCAGAGAACTCGAACACAGCTTAGATCTAAAACCCCTCACAGGCCCTCTAGAAGACCTGAGCAACCAAAATCCAGAGAAAGTTCTCAGGGATACAGGCCTAATCCTCCCTGCAAATATTGTGGCTTTTATGACCACCACTCTGATGAGTGTGAACATTACCCTGGTTGTGACATCTGTGGCAGCATGCGACATGAAACCAGGGATTGCAACCAAAGAGGGGGAGAAAGGCCCAGAAGACCCAATGTCGCCAGTCAGCGACAGCATGGACCCACTGGAAAGTGGGTTCATCATAGAAACTAATCTGGTTTGTTATATCTATGCAGGCATACCTAAAGAAATCTGTTTGGTATTTGGATAGCGGGTGCTCCAGACACATGACAGGAATTAAACAATATCTGCATAGATATAAGAAGGAGCCTGGTCCAAAAGTAGTCTTTGGGGATGACTCCTCAGGGGCCACTGAAGGATATGGCTCAGTGGATTGCAATGGAATTACCTTCACAAGGGTCGCCTATGTAAATGGTTTGAAGCACAACCTTATTAGCATCAGTCAACTCTGCGATGCTGGGTTTAAGGTTCTGTTCACAAAGACCCAAGGAACTATCTTCAATCAGGACGATGATGTCGTTCTAATTGCACCCAGAAGAAGGGATGTCTATGTCATTGACATGACGTCATCCCCTGAAGGAGAGAACACCTGTCTCTTTGCCAAAGCATCTGATAGCGAAAATTGGCTCTGGCATAAGAGACTCTCCCATCTCAACTTCAAAAACATCAACAAACTGGCAAAGAATGACTTGGTAGCTGGACTTCCCTCTCTGACCTTCAGCAAGGACAGACCCTGCTCAGCCTGCGAGAAAGGGAAGCATCACAGAGCTTCATTCAAAACAAAACAATCATTCTCCATTAACAAGTGCCTTCATCTTCTTCACATGGACTTGTTTGGACCAGTTAAACCTCAATCCCTCAATCACAATAAATATACCTTGGTCATTGTAGATGAATTCTCCAGATACACATGGGTATTCTTTCTTAAGAGAAAGAGTGATGCTGCTGAAAGAATCATGTCCTTCATCAGAGAAATAGAAAACCTCAATGACTGCAGAGTAAAGGCTATCAGAAGTGACAATGGCACAGAATTCAAAAACCATGCCATGGAAGCCTTTTGTGATGAAAAGGGTATATCACAGAACTTCTCAAACCCAGGAACCCCTGAACAAAACGGTGTCGCTGAAAGAAGAAACAGAACACTCATTGAAGCTGCCAGAACGATGCTCAGCGAATCCAGACTTCCTAAACAATTCTGGGGTGAGGCTGTGTACACAGCATGCTACACACAAAACAGATCCATTATTGTGAAGAGACATGGCAAGACCGCTTATGAAGTGTATAGGAAGAGAGCCCCTGATGTAAGCTACTTCCATGTCTTTGGTTGCCCTGTTTTCATTCACAATTACAAAGATCACCTGGGTAAATTTGATGAAAAATCAGATGATGGATTCTTCCTTGGATACTCTCCCACCTCCAGATCTTTCAGAGTATTCAATATTCGCAGGCAAGAACTAGAAGAGTCCATTCATGTCACTTTTAATGAAGCTGACGCTGTCATTACACACACCAACTCAGAGGATTGTGACATTGACTTCAATGAAGTTAAATCTTATCCCAAAGATGATTTCTCAAATCCCAAGGAATCATCTCAAAGTCGTCACAAGGATCTCCCATATGTTCAAGCTTTTGATCCTCACTCCATCTCTGACATCACTCCAGAGACTGTTGGTGTTGAATCTCTTACTCAAATCTCTGAAGAAAATGCTGATCCTATCACTTTGGATATTCAGTCAGATGAAGAGATCATGGACGAAGAGATTACATGTGATGAACCTCCATCACTCCCTGAACTTGAAGTGACTCCTGATCCCACAGAGACTCCTGCTCCACAATCCAAATGGAGTAGGAACCAAGATATTCTTCTAGTTAATATTCTTGGAGAACCCTCTGAGGGAGTCACCACCAGAGGAAAATTAAAAACTCTGGAAACCGCCTCTGCAAATGAATGCCTGTTTGCAAATTTTCTCTCTGAGGATGAACCTAAGAACGTGGCTGCTGCTCTGCTTGATGAAGGCTGGGTTGTTGCCATGCAAGATGAACTCAATCAGATCAAGAGAAACAAGGTGTGGACTCTGGTTAAAGCTCCAGCTGGTAAGCAAGTGGTTGGAACAAAATGGGTCTACAGAAATAAAAGGGATGAAGCTGGTATGATTATAAAAAACAAGGCTAGGCTCGTGGTGCTGGGTTATAACCAATCTGAAGGAATTGATTATGATGAAACCTTCGCACCAGTGGCCAGATTGGAAGCCATCAGAATCTTCCTAGCCTTTGCAGCTTATATGGGTTTCATGGTTTATCAGATGGATGTGAAGAGTGCCTTTCTCAATGGGAAACTTGCAGAGGAAGTATATGTCAGTCAACCCCCAGGGTTTGAAAACAGTGACTACCCAAATCATGTCTGCAGACTTCACAAAGCTCTCTATGGGCTGAAACAAGCGCCCAGAGCCTGGTATGAAACTCTCTCAAAATTCCTCCTTGAAAATAAATTTGTCAGAGGTACCATTGACCAAACCTTGTTCACCTATAGGTCCAAGGGTGACGTCATATTAGTACAGATTTATGTGGATGACATAATTTTTGGTTCAACCAATGTTAACTTGAGCAAACAATTTGCCAAACTTATGACCAAAAAATATGAAATGAGCATGATGGGGGAACTAACCTTTTTCTTAGGTTTTCAAATCAAACAAAATTCAAAAGGAATTTCTATTTGTCAAGAAAAGTATGTTAGAGATTTGCTCAAGAAGTATGATCTGTCTGATTGTGCATCAGTGAAATGCCCCATGCTTCCTCCCAACAACTTGGGAGCTGATGACTCAGGGGTCTCTGTCAATGAGACCTTATATAGAGGCATGATTGGGTCACTGATGTATCTCACAGCAAGCAGACCAGACATACAATTCTCCACTTGTCTCTGTGCTAGGTACCAAGCTAACCCCAAGGAATCCCACCTTGTAGCTGTTAAAAGAATTTTCAGGTACTTGAAAGGATCTCCCTCATTGGGTCTCTGGTACCCAAATGGTTCAGGCTTCGACCTTAAAGCTTACTCCGACTCAGATTACGCTGGGTGCTGCCTTGACAGAAAGAGCACCTCTGGTAGCTGTCAAATCCTTGGAGGAAAGTTGGTATGCTGGAGTGCTAAGAAGCAAAACTCTGTGGCTATGTCATCAGCTGAGGCTGAATATGTTGCGGCCGCTGGTTGCTGTGCACAAGTTCTCTGGATGAAGAGTCAGCTGGCTGACTATGGAATTAACTATGAGCAAGTTCCTATATTCTGTGACAACACCAGTGCCATAGCCATCTCCAATAATCCGGTACTTCATTCCAGAACCATACATATTGACATCAGGTATCACTTTATCAGAGACCATATTCTTAAAGGTGATATTGAGCTACATTTTATACCCACTGAGTACCAGCTCGCTGACATTTTCACTAAGCCGCTGGCTGAGCCAAGTTTTACTAGGCTTGTCGCTGAGCTGGGAATGCTCAATATTGTCAAATAAATCTGATGATGACCTCTGTCTCTGGGCATTTAAGGGAATTGAATGTAACGAGGTAGTTACATTTCAATGGGAATGTTTTTAATCAGATATTAAATTCAAATGATTATCTCTTTATGCCACCAACTTTCCCGCTTTCCAAGGGGACAAGTATACCATGAAAGGTCAAGGGGACCCACAAGTTTCTGAAAAAGGTTAATCTTTGCATTTAATGCTCTTATTGGAAAACGGCTAAACCTTTTAAAACCCTTGACCCAATTTTTTTTTGTGTCACTTTGAAAATCTTCTCTCACACATACCTTCTCATCTTCTCCATTCTCTCACCACCTTCAAACTCACAACAATGGCGTCTTCTTCACCAAACCAAACCTTCGTTGTACAAGCCGCCACTAACGTCGACTTCGAGATCTCAGATGGCAAGATTGCTTTGAATAACTGTGTGGCCCTTCTCGAACACAACAACTCTCTCTACCATCCGTTGTTCCAATTCCTCAAGAACTCCACCATTGGCGAAGCTATCACCAAGGAACCCTCCACGTGTTACTCTCAATACCTTCGAGAGTTCTGGTACAGCGCTGAAGTCGATTCATCCTCTTCCCAAATCACCTTCAACCTTTCCACCCATCCACAACCTCTCACCTTTGATTTCACAACTTTTGCCACAGCCATTGGACTCCCTTGCAACAACAACATATCAGCTTTACCCACCAGTGCCACAGTGAGAAAAGCTCTGGCCACCCTTCAGCCTCATGATGATCAGGAAAACCCTTTCACTGCTGCTGGCTTCCAAAGCAAATCCCTCATTAAGGTCAATTACTTCTCACCAACATGGAGAACGCTGATGCTGTACATTGTCAAATGTCTGGGAGGTAACACTGGCTCTCACGACCAACTGAATGGCTCCCAACTAGCCATTGCCTACAGCTTAATCTGGGGTCTGGACATTGGAATCGCCCACATACTATACACCGATCTCATTGCCAAGTTGGAAAACAAAGGAAAGAAGACTCGTGGTGCCACCATCTGCTACACCAGATATCTCTCTCTTGTCTTAGAAGATATTCTTGGTGAATCCTACACCAATGATGCCTTACACTCCTTTCCCTCTCATCATATCACTGCTGCATCACTGAAAGCTCCAACTGAAGGTGAAGTGCCTCTCACCAGGCATATGATGAAAGTTGCTGGATTACTTGCTGAGGATGATGAGCCCTTGATCCCTCAACCTGAGGTGAATGCTGAAAGCACGATTGATAAGTCTCTGTCCAAGACCTCTGTGCAATCTACTTCTCAGCCCAAGGTGCTTAAGGAGAAGAAGAAGAAGAGGAAAGACATCCCCCTTTCCTCTGAAACCCCTTCTGTTAATCCTTCAAAGAAGACAAAGACGAAGAAGAACCCATCCCCTTCTCTGGTGGATGTGGTAGAAGAGCCCATTGCTGACAAACAACCAGCGTCTAGTGTCTCCATGTCAGCGAAGACAACTAAGATCCCTCTCCACGCTGATATCACTCAGGTATTAGTCTGACCTTTATTTTTCCTCTCAGAGGTCCACATACATTCACTCTCATTATCTGTAGGAGAGAGTGATGTACTTTAGAGTTTGCCTCAACTCTTAGCGTGTCTGTGTCAGCACCTAGACCTTTAGGACTCTCTGTACACTCTTGTCTTCACTAGGAAATGATTCACTTGTGCTTCTAACGCACCCCGATGATCCTTCAACCTCTGGACTGTGCTCTTGGCAAACAACAACCTGAGCACATATAAGTCCCGACCCAGAGTCTCTGCACTTCTCAGTGATTCTGGGTCCCCATCATTAATAAAAGAGTCCCAAAGAATTTATTCTTTTGGAAAGGCTGAATCATCACCCTCAGTCCTTCTAGGGGCAGCGATAAACGGCGACCATTCACCCTCATATTAACTCACAATTAAAAGAGTCCCAGGGAGTAATCCCTCAGGGGGAGCTGGATAATCACACCCAGCTATCCCAGGGGCAGAGAAAGGCGACCATTCCCATATCATTTTCACAATAAAAGAGTCCCAAGGAGAAATCCTTCAGGGGGAGCTGGATAATCACACCCAGCTATCCTAGGGGCAGCGAATGGCGATCCTTCAACACTTTTATTTCACATTAAAAGAGTCCCAAGGAGCAATCCTTCAGGGGGAGCTGGATAATCACACCCAGCTATCCTAGGGGCAGCGAATGGCGATCCTTAACATACCTATTTCACAATTAAAAGAGTCCCAAGGAGAAATCCTTAGGGGGGGCTGGATAATCACACCCAGCTTTCCTAGGGGCAGCGACTGGCGATCTATAACTGCATTATTTTTCACAACTGGTTACTAATAACTCTTATCACAGGCTCACAATCTTCATCAGGAACAACTTAACAGTGATGACTACTTGATTGCTGATGACAATTCCGCTGAAGTTGCCACAATTGATCTTGATGCCCTCTCAGACTTCGAATCTCTGCCTGATGATGAAGTTCTTATAATAGAGGAAGGCCCTTTCACCTCTGACTTTGAGGAAATGAGCACTGATGACTACAACTTGTCCTCCATTGAGCTGACACCGGTCTCTGTCCCCTCCCTTCCTAATGTTCAAGAACTAGCTGCCAAAAGGCTATGGGAACAGAGACTTAGCTCCCCTGCACCTGTTCCATTTCCCACCTTACCAAGTGTCATGGAGCTGGGGGCTAAGCAACAGCTGGAATACCTCCTCTCACGCAAGTCAGCACAAGTCCCACGAATGAAAGATGTACAGGAACTGGCTGCTGAGGCTTTATGGGAAAAGAGAGGGGATATCAGCATCACTAAACCCAAAGTCACAAACGAAGCTCTTCTCTCTGAGCTCCAGACCCTGACTCATGCTGCTGAGGAGCTTACTACAAACTTGGAAACCTCACTAACTTCATCAGTGGAGTCTTCCATGACCGCACTGCTTCCGCAACTGCTGACAAACGCTCTGAAGGCACAACTACCTGATCTAATCAACCAGAGTCTTCAGACGTACATACCATCTGCTCTAACCTCAGCGGTCAAGGCAAATGTTGCAGCCATAGCTCAGGCTGCTGAACCCTCAAGACTTCTTCTTCAGGAACTTCTCCAAGGTGAACTCAAGGAAATTTGCATATTTGTTCACCAGGAGTTCCTTCGCTTCAATAAGGCAGGTTCAGGCAGAGCACCTGCTGGGGCTATGCCTGAGGGGGAGAAGTCTGCCTCCTCTTCTGAAGAAGAAGCTGATGATGATGTTGTATCTACGGGGGAGCAGCAGAAGAAAAAGCCTACACCTGAAATACCAACACCCACTCCACTAAGATCCTTCAAACCTGCTGCTGATTCTGTGAAAGATAAAGGTAAAGGGATTGCAGTTGAGCAACCTGAAATTACCCTACACTCCCTTCAAGCTGAAGGTGGATCCAAACCCTCCAAAAACTCTGAGCTCAACAAATTCAAAAGCGCTGATGAACCACCACTCACCCCAGAGCAAGCCAAAGCCCAAATCCTTGAACATCAAAGGTTAGCAAATATCAGGGCTGCTGAACTAAGGAGCAAAGAAGCTCTGGACAAGCTCTCTCCCTCTGCTAAGAAAGCGCAACTGGCTAAACTCAAGGAACTGGAGGTTAAGAGGAACAACCTCTTAACAGAATATCAAAGGCTGGTCAACCAGAGATCTGAACCAGGTCGTATCACCAAGTACACATGCTTCACCAACAAAGACAAAAAGGTGGTAATGACTATCTATAGGGAGAATGACATGCAGAATTATAAAGTCTCCAGCGACTTCAAGCTCAGAGATCTGAGCCTCTCTGAGTGGTTGGAAATACTATCTCTTGCCCCAAAGAAGACTGGGCCTGGTCCTGCCCAAATGATGAAAAACATTCAAGCAAAACTCAATTGGGTAAGAGATACTGCAAAGAAGCTGAAGGTACCCCTACCTCCACAGCTTTCCACTCAATCATCTTCTCAGACACAAAGAAAGAGGAAAACACCAATGGGGCCTCTGACAGAAAGGTTGGTCACTGAAGATGTAGTGGTCGATGGGATGCTCAGAAACTTGGTCCTTCCCAAGGAAATCACCAAACCCATAGAAGGCCAAGTTTACACTGAGCCAGAGGCAGGTATGGTATTTATGAATGGTAACTGTGATTATGCTTTTCAGCGTTTGAATGAGCTACCTCTGGCTTCAACCATTCAGCTGATCAGACTCAAGCAGGGCATCCTTAGAAATTGCAAAGAAGCTGATGAGTTCGATTTTGAAATTGAACTTGTCATTAACTCTAGGAGTGACAAAGTCGAAGCACAGAGAATCTGTGATCAAGGTCTTGATCGCTGAAGAACCTATTTATTTTTGCTTATGTTTTCACCTTAGGGTGCTATTGTAATAGACTAGGTTCTTTCTGATTAATAAAACTTTGAGGTATGTTTGTTAAATTATGTGTAAGAAGAAGCTGTGTACTCACTTACAATAATTTTAGACTTAGTATAATTTATAAACAAATAGGGGGAGATTGTTGGGCCAATGAAAGTTTTAACTATGGCCCTGTCTAGATTTGTTTAAATTAGACTAAGTGTTGAAAGGTCGCTGAGAAGACCAGCGACAGAGACTAGACCAGTGGAAGGCAAAGCCTCAGCTGGCACACCAGGATCATTCAAGTCAAAGACAACGTCAGAGAAGTCGAAGACAATCTGAAGTCAGACTCACCAGCGATTATGGATAGCTGGGATGTCAAAGGAATGCACTGGTGTTCAAGGATCTCTGAGTTGACAACACTCAGAGATCACTTAAGAACCCTAGAGACTTGGATCAAGCAAAGCTTATCCAAACCCTTATAGTTTAGGCGGGAGAATCTCTCAAGTGTTTTGAGCGGGACAAAACAAGAGATTCAAAGTCAATGCCTAGTAGGACCTAGTGGGACAAAGGTGAACAGTTGGCAGAACTGTTTACCTAAAGTAGTTAAAGGCATGTCTCGATTTGGACATGCATTTAATACGTTGTACTCTTCCATTCAGAAGATGACACGTATCAACTACCCCCACTAAGGATACAACCTCGTACCACTATAAATAGGGGATGAGAAAGAAGTTAAGACTCAACCCTTGTGCTTGGAATCTTTATCTAAGTTCTTTCTCCCACTTGAACCACTGAGGCCTCAGCTGTCCATCAGCGACTCGTTGGTTCACTTGTAAACTTGAGTCTCGAATCAAGTTTACTTGTTCTAGGGTTCATTTCTTGTTGTTATTCAACAGGTGTATTCATAACACTTTGTAATACTTTGTTGATAATAGTTAATAAAGGATTACTCGTTTGAAAAGTATATCTATTGTGTGTTATTGTTTTCGTGTCTTAGTTTCAACAATAATCGTATTTTGGGACTTTCACATACGATACGATAACAGAAGGAAAGAACATAAAAGAGAATAAATGAAAAATACTACTCGGCCAAAATAGATCAAAAATTTTGAAAAATATCGAAAATTTAGATTTTCCGGTTAAAATGAGGACAAATTAAAGGAAAAGCCCACTTAACTTCAATAGAAGTCCCCCTACACTTGATATAAACATTTCCCTCAATGTTTAAGCATGTGGGAGTAGACTCCCCTACACTTAGGACAGTGTGCACGTTGTTTAAATCTTGCTAAGGAAAGGACAACTAAGTGATTTCAATGTCAACATATAAGATATGAAATATTGAATCACAAGAGTTTAGGATAGAACCGTGAAGACGGGTACAAGGGATCACGGGTTGTCAAATTTCATCAAAAGTTCTCTTTGAAGCTTTAATCCCTATACATCACAAGAAACATGACAAGAAACACCTATGTAGATCCCCCTACACTTATTATGAAAAGCGGGTAAAGGATAGATCATCGGGTTGCCTCCCGAGAAGCTCTTATTTTTGTTAACCGAGTCACGAGCCTGACTCGACCCAGATTTAATTCAAGGGAAACGTGGTGAGGGATGGAATCATCTCATGAGAGATGTCCTCACCAAAATACAACTTAACACGCTGGCCATTCACTTTAAAATTTGGCCCATTTGGTTGTGATAACTCAATGGTGCCATAAGGGAAGACTTTAGCAACGGTGAATGGACAAGACCAGCGGCTCTTAAGCTTGCATGAAAAGATTTTCAACCGAGAGTTAAAGAGTAAAACTTGATCACCAATTTTGAACTCTCGGTTTTTGATCTTAGAATCATGAATGAGCTTGGTTTTCTCCTTATAAATCAACAAATTTTTATAAGCTTCATTCCTAAGTTCATTTAGTTCAATGAGTTGGATCTTCCTAAGATCACCGGCTTTGTTGATATCAAAATTAGCCCATTTCAAGGCCCAATAAGCCTTATGCTCCAACTCAATGGGGAGGTGGCATGCCTTTCCGTATACAAGACGATATGGAGTGCAACCAATAGGTGTCTTATATGCGGTACGGAAAGCCCACAAATCATCATCTAACTTATCGGCCCATAAGGCACGATGCTCTCCCACGGTTCGCTCTAAGATTCTCTTAAGGCCAAGGTTAGAAATCTTGGCTTGACCATTTGTTTGTAGATGATACGCGGTGGAAAGACGGTGATTGACACCATACTTATCCATGACTCGTGCAAATTGATCATTGCAAAAATGAGTCCCGCGATCACTAATGATAGCACGAGGAACACCGAATCGAGCAAATAATTGTTTCAGAAAGTTCACAACCACCCTCGCATCGTTAGTAGGTAAAGCCTTTGCTTCAACCCATTTGGATACGTAGTCAACGGCTACGAGGATGTACTTGTTCCCATTGGATGATGGAAATGGCCCCATAAATTCGATGCCCCATACGTCAAAGATTTCACATTCTTGGATGAAATTTTGAGGCATCTCATCTTTATGTGTGATCTTGCCTTGTCTTTGGCAAGCATCACAATGCTTAACAATTTCATGAGCGTCATGAAAAATGATGGGCCAATAAAATCCGGAGTCGAAAACTTTCTTCGCGGTATAGTTAGGACCAAAGTGACCACCGGTGGGTCCTTTGTGGCAAGCTTCTAGGATTATTAAAGTTGTCGGCCTATCAACACACCTATGAATGACAAGATCCACACATTGGTTGAAAAGGTAAGGGTCTTCCCAATAATAGTGCTTAATGTCCTTGAAGAACTTTTTCTTTTGTTGGGACGTTAACCCTTCCATAAGAACACCACCCGCTAAATAGTTTGCAATGTCCGCAAACCATGGGGTATCGTCAAGATTGGAGTTAATAGACATTATGGCCTCAAGGGGAAAAGATTCATTAATCTCTTGATTTGTAAGTTCCCCTTGATAAGGATCCTCGAGTCTACTAAGATGATCCGCGGCTTGATTTTCCGCTCCTTTTTTATCACGAATTTCTATTTTAAATTCTTGTAGGAGCAAAACCCAATGAAGGAGTCTCGGTTTAGCATCTTGCTTGGTCAACAAGTATTTCAAGTCGGAATGATCGGTGTAAACGATGGTGGTGGAAAGCACAAGATAGGGGCGGAATTTCTCAAAATCATACACTACAGCTAAAAGCTCTTTTTCGGTAGTGGTATAATGCAATTGAGCCCCCTTCATTGTCTTGCTAGCATAATGGATTGGTTGGAAATGTTTGTTCACTCGTTGACCTAAAGCCGCTCCTACCGCGAAATCACTAGCATCGCACATGAGCTCGAAAGGTAACTCCCAATTTGGAGAGACTAAGACCGGTGCCTTAGTTCATTTACCTTTAAGAAGTTCGAAAGAATCAACACATTATTAAGAAAAGATGAAAGGAGCATCCTTTTCTAAGAGGTGAGTCATAGGACGAGCTATCTTAGAGAAATCTTGACGGTAAAATCCCGCATGACCTAAAAAACTTCTAACTCCTTTGACGGTGATAGGTGGAGGCAACTTAGCAATGACGTCAACTTTATCACGGTCGACTTCGATACCGTCTTTGAAAATTTTATGACCAAGGACAATACCTTCTTTTACCATGAAATCGCATTTTTCCCAATTAAGAACGAGATGAGTGTCTTTACACCGTTTAAGCATACGTTCTAAATTGGCAAGGCAAGATGAGAAAGAATCACCATAGACCGAGAAATCGTCCATAAAGACTTCCATATTTTCTTCAACCATGTCATGGAATGTATCCATCATACACCTTTGGAAAGTCCTAGGAGCATTGCATAAGCCAAAAGGCATTCTTTTGTAATCAAATATTCCATAAGGACAAGTGAATGTGGTTTTCTCTTGGTCTTTTGGATCGATGGGAATTTGAAAATACCCAGAGAAACCGTCTAAGAAGCAATAGTAGTCATTACCCGCTAAACGCTCGAGCGTTTGATCTATGAAAGGAATAGGAAAATGATCCTTACGAGTGGCATCATTGAGCTTGTGATAGTCGATGCAAACTCGCCAACCCTTGACAAGTCGAGTAGTAATCAACTCATTGTTTTCATTGGGAACAACGGTGATTCCGCCTTTCTTAGGCACACAATGGACGGGACTAACCCATGGCGAATCCGAAATAGGGTAAATCATTCCGGCTCTAGAAGTTTGATAACTTCTTTCTTGATGACGTCATGAATTTTTGGATTAACCCTTCTTTGGCTTTGGATTACGGGTTTAAAGTCATCTTCCATGAGAATTTTATGAGTACAAAAGTTAGGATCAATTCCGCGGATGTAGGAAATTTTCCAAGCTATTAATTTCTTATGATTTTTTTAGCACATCGATAAGTTGAGATTTTTCATCCTCTTTTAAGTCCTTTGCAATGATGGCCGGTAATTTCTTATTGTCTTCTAGGAAAACGTATTCAAGATGAGACGGTAAATCCTTAAGCTCTAAATCCGGAGGATTGTCAATGGAAGGCTTAGTCAAATTCAGATCATAGTTTGTAATTTCCATAGGAGAAGGTGGAGATATATGGTCCTCATTGAGAAGTTTCTCAATGGTACGAATGTCTTCATCCCAATCGGAGGAGAATCGTCATATTTTAAGTCCATATCCCCTAAAGTTGCTTCAAGTTCTTTCAAAAGAAAATCACTTTCTCCAAATGGAGTCAATGAGGGAGAAATAGAGGCAACGGTCTCAACAATGGGTATAGAAGAAAAACCACTTTAAAACCGTCTTTGAAATGTTCTTCACAAGCCTCATCAAGTACATCAATGAAATTAACGCTCTCGTGTTCATAAGGTTGCTTAGTAAGTGTTAATGCAAGTGATGCCTAAAAACATTATTAGTGTTAACTAATCTTTCTTAGTTTTGATCACGACAAACTATACAACACATTTAGTGTAAAACATAAAACGAATTATTTAACTAACACTATCATCAAGGTAATAATCATATCACTAATCTTTCTTAATCATAATTAGTGATCATCAAAATGATTATCCTTAAAACTCACTTTTGTTAATATGACAAAAGACTTTTTAATAAACTTTCTTTTTTAGAAAATGTTTTATTAAAATGGAAAATGTAAATTTGAAAATAGCATATTCCATATGCTATTAGAATATCCTTTGAAGGCTTAAAATACCTCAGATATTCCTACCCCACTAAAAGACTAAAAATAGAGCGTACTCTAGGGGCGGAACCTTAAGTAGCTAGGCGGTTCCCTAGCGATAAGGAACCGCCGGGCTAGATAAGGTATCGCGCCCAGATAGCCGTTATATAGCCGTTATACTTTGTCTCCTTTAAATAGTGGATCAAATCTCATTTTCCAACAAGCCTCTTGGACGTTTTTTCTCAGCCCCCTTTCTCTTTTCTATAGCATAATCATTAGTAAATGGTCACTTAAAGTGTTAAGGATGTTTACATATGATTATCCTCTTGATCCCCTCCTTTACCTTGTCCAATGAGAAGATCACTCACTCACTAGTGTTGTGATAAAGATGAATCCATGAGCTAGTCATATTCATCATGATACCCTTTTTGTTTTATGTCAATCCATTGTATTTATGAATACTTGGACTAGTTGTGTTCATCCAAGTTATTTGTGAATACTTGAATTTGTTGTGTACATCCATTGCATATGTTTTTGCTTGGATTTGTGTTGTGTAGATCCAAGCTACATGTGTGTACTTGGATATGTCTAGTTGAGTTGTAATAGATTTGTGTAGTAGTTCTCACTAAACTATAAAGTGATGTGGTTGTGTCTTGTGAGTTCTCACTAAACTTGAAAGTGATTAGTAGTTGTGTTGTGTGAAGTTCTCACTTAGCTTCAAAGTGAAGAGTCGTGAAGATTGGTTCTAGCTTTGGATTAGAACTCGACATCTAGCCTTGTGTCGTAAAATGGTGAAGTAGGCAACGTCGTGAAGATTGGTTCTACCTTGAGATTAGAACTCGACATCTAGCCTTGTGTCGTTAAATTGTGAAGTAGGCAACGTTGTGTAGATTGGTCCTAGCTAAAGATTATGTCTCGACATTTAGCTTAGTGTCAGAAAATAATGTAAGCGACGATGTAAGGTTTTCTCCGCCAAGAAGGGAGCTTGTGGATATAGTGGAAATCTCGAGTAGATGTACTCGAGGAGTGGAGTAGAAACGAGGATAGAGCCTCGTTTTTGAACCACTATAAATCTTGGTGTCTTCCCACTAGGTTGTCTCCTTCCTTACTCTTTACTTATTTCATTATCATTACACTTACCTATTATCTTTACTAGTGCATTTTAATTGAACATAATTATTATGCAACTTAGCTTCAAGCAAAAGATAGTTTTGATACAAACCAAATTGAAAGTAATTTTAATTTGGTTGCCAATAGAAGAGAAACTATTCAACCCCCCCTTCTAGTTTCTACAATTGGTATCAGAGCGATGGTCACTCAAGATCTTTGAAGTATATTGTACTTTAAAACTTGGATCGATCCATTGTCTCCTCAAATTAGAAGGTTACTACATGGGTTTTTGTCAGGTATGAAAATTTGTTCGTCTCGATTCAATTCGAATTGATTTCCGGTTAAAAGTGTGACTCAGTCGTTCTTGGTGGAAAATAAAATGGTTTGGTTATCTATTCTACTTAAAAGGTAAATGCGCAAAATAATAACAATAAGCTAAAAGCGATTAACTAATAAAAACAAAACAATATAAATAATAAAACGTGAATTTAAAGCGAACAATTAATAAAAATAAATCTAAAAGACGAAATTAACTATCGACTCGAAAATAAAGTTTACTAAATGAAAAAGGAGAGAATGAAACTAAAATGGTACTTTAAAGCTAAAAGAGGCAAAACCTAAAGCGGGTACTAAATAAAAGATAAAACTTAAGCTTTACGAAAAAATATTAATACTAAAAATCGAAGAAAAATTCAACTAAAAATATGAAACTTTCAAAAATAAAATCGGAACAACTTTAAGATAAAACTAGACAATTACGGAAAATACTAATAAATAAGCAAGCAGGCAGGCTAGCTGCTGTAAGCAGCCAGGCTGGCTGCTTAATTTGGCGCCAAAACATACTAAGCTGGCAAGCAGGCAGCTGAATCTTCGGAATGGCTACAGTTTATTTCGGAGTTTATTTCGGAAAAAAGAATTGTTGCTACAGTTCTTTTCTGAATTTTGTTATTCTTCGGAAAAACTTGATTTTCAGAAAAAAAAACTATTTCGTAAAAGTTGCATTTTCAGAAAAATTGATTTTCGGAATTAAGACTTTTTCAGAAAAAGTGGATTTTCGGATTAATGAACTTTTCATAGAAATCTTCGGTAAAATACTTTTTCAGAAAAATCTTCGGAATAATACTTTTTTCGGAAAAATGACTAAATTCAGAGAAAGGGAAAATTTCAAAAAAATGGCATTTCAGAAAAAATAAAATCTTCGGAATATAAATCCCTAATCTGAAAACTTGAAAACAAATACAGTAATATAAAAAAATAACGAAATAAGCTAAAAATAAGCACAATTCAAATAAGCAATTAACCAAAACTTAATCTAAAACAATTTTAAGAAAAACTAATTCAACCACAAATCAAAAACTTGAATAATACTAATAAATCTAAAAATTAAAAATCAACTTTTTATAAAATAAACTAATAAGCACTTATCTAAAAACTTAACCAAATTGATTTTTAGAAAAAGCTAATAAGCCAAAATTTAAAAACTTTTAAAAACACTAAATAATAAAAATATTTAAAAACAACTTTTTATAAAAATTAACTAATAAGCACTTAATTAAAAATAAAAAAATTAACACAATAAGCACTAAAACACTATAAGCTATAAAAATAAAACACATAAAAACCAATAAGCACAATCAATTAAAAGCATCAATAAATCAATAAACATCAAGATTAAGCAACTACAAGATCATCTAAATCAACACAAGATTAATAATAAAGAAAGGAAGAATGAGAATGATTAATTAAAAAGCTTGATTAAGATAAAGATTAAGATTCAATATACAAGATTAATGAAAAAGCTTGAAAACATTAAGAAAAGCTAGAGAGAGAAAATATTAAGCTACTTCTAATCCAAAACTAATCTACTCCTAAATGACTAACCAACCCTTTCCTAACAAATGAGGGTGGTATATATAGGAGAGGGGAGTGGTTGGTGGCTTCCTCCTTTCTTTCTTCCTTGTTTAGTCCTTAGTCTTCTTAATTCTTCGACTTTTGTCTCGGGATTACTTTAAACTCGTCTTGTGACTTCTTCATAAATTAGACTTGAGTTCTTCTGCTTTATTAAACTTCCGTCTTTGGACTTTTTCTTCTTTAAATATTCAGAATAGGCCTTGGAATTCCGTTCTTTTTGCACTCTTGATTTCTTGACTTCTTCTTTTGTCTTTTTCTTCGACAAAAGCCCGTGAAAGCCCGTGTTTTCTTCCCTTTTTACATTTTGATCCTAAAATCACAACAAAAACACAAACTATGCATAATTCCAACATTTACGACATAAAATACACGTTATGGTCTTGTTTTCATTATAATTAAGTGGTAAAAGGATGGGTGTTTTCACACCTATCAAATCCCCTACACTTGACCATTGCAATGTCCTCATGCAATGCTTTAATTACAAAGCAAGATTGCACTTTTCATCACAATCAATCCACATTGTCCTTTATTAAAGAGATAGAAAATAACAAAACAAGTAAAGAAATCAAAGACTTACCTTAGGGTTTTGGAATGTCATGAATGATTATCATCCTCAAGTTTCACGTTCCCCATACCAAGCTTAAAAACGAGATCATTGTTATTATAAGTTAGCAAACTAACATGAACTCATGTGGGCCAATTATTTACTTAGACTCCCTTATTCCTAGGTGTATCTCTTATATTTTATTATTGTCTTGAATGATCACGAGGATGTATTGTCGACTTATTTCGATAGTTATTAAGGCTGAAAATAAAGTGGGACGATTTAATCAATAGTTAGCTAAAGGACAAAATCTTTTAAAACTGCTTCTCGGGACCTCATAAAGTTCATATCTTGGCATAACTCGCTTCACGATTTGAGACCTTTCTCGGACCGATATTTGGCAGTGAATTCATACTTCAAATCTTGAGAGACGTTCATGAAATAATGGTCTTATCTTCATAATAGGAATTTCTTCACTTGAAGTTTTGAGAGATTCTTCATACTTGGACCACGACTTCTTCATTTTTCTCCAATCTTTATTTGGGATTTTGATATACAACGATCCGCCTCCTTTTAGGACTTGGATCTATTTATCCTCATACCTTGTTAGCGTCTTTTTGGATATACTTCTCCATGATCTTTAGGGGAGTATTTTCTTTTCGTCGTGTGTCTCGATCCTTCATATTGATTCTTGATAAATGATTCTTCACATCACTTGGGATCTTTAGCAACAAAATGTAGCCCTCATGCCTTATTAGGGCCTTTCGGACTCGCCAATCTTCGCGTCCCGCTTCAATAAGTTATGCCTTGGCTATGAACTCTAATTAATACCGAGCAACTTTTAAACGATCTTGGGCTTGAAGCTAAGTAACTTTTCAAATCGTACGACCTTACTTATTGCAGATAAATTTATTAACAAGCGATGGGAGAATAGGCTTATAATCAACTCACATAAATTCACGAAAGAATACCAAACATATAATTGACTCTATCATCTCTCGTTCTCCACAATTTAAAATCTCAAGAAATGAGACTCGTGGATGCTTAGCCAATTAAATCAAAGTTTTGGGTTTTCGAGTCATCTATAGGATCTTGCAAATTCTTAGACTTTTTCAAGTTTAAAATTCGCATTTTAAAGTTCCCTTGATAAACGACTCTCTAGGATCAATTATAGGAACTTACGAAAAGTTCTAGTTCTTAACCCGTGGGAGCTAAGACTTTCGCGTTTTAAAGCTCCCTATATAAAAGCCTAGCAAAACTTTGACTTAAACACGTTAAGGATACTAGCTAGAGTAAACTTGAATAAGTAAACTCGGGATGAGTCAAAAGATTCACAACGTTTGAAAATTTAAAACCACTTTATTATAAATTTATTCTAGCAAGGAAAGAAAATAACTATAACAAAGGAAAATACTACTATACAACTAGGCCAAAATAGATTAAAAATTTTGAAAAATGTCGAAAAAACAAATTTTCCGGTTAAAATGAGGACAAATTCATGGAAAAGACCACTTAACTTCGATAGAAGTCCCCCTACACTTAATATATACATTGTCCTAAATGTTTAAGCATGTGGGAGTAAACTCCCCTACACTTAGGAAATTGTGCACGTTGTTTAAATCTTGCTAAGGAAGAGACAACTAAAGTGATTCCTATTCTAATATTGAATAAATATAAAATAGTGAATCAAAAGAGTTTAGGATAGAACCGGGAAGAAGGGTACACGGAATCACGGGTCGACAAAAGTCATCAAGAATGGATCTTTGAAAGCTTGAATCCCTGCACATGATAAGAAAGAAGACAACAAACACATACTAGGGTCGCCCCTACACTTATTAGAAAAACATAATAAAAGGATAGATAATCGGGTTGCCTCCCGAAGAGCGCTTGTTTATGTTAACCGAGTCACGAGCCTGACTCGTCCCCGAATTAAATGGTCCATGGGGAAGCCTCAAATGTAATACCGGGATCAAAGACCTTGTCCTCGTTCCCGGAGGACATTAATAAAGGAGAGGCCGGAGGATAAGTCTTGAAGGGTAGAAAAGTCCTTTCAACATATGAGAAGTATGTGAGATCCACGGGAGGTGGGGTGGGTAAAGTAAGGGAATTGTCATCCCCCAAAGACAATTGATGCTCAGAAAGCGGCAAAGCCGTAAAGGTGTCAATCATGGAATGGTCAATGTTACCTCTTGGGTCAAAGCACTCATCCTCCGTAATGGTGTTAAAAGGAGTGGATGAAAGGTGTTTGGGAGGGGGACTTGGGACAATACCTTCCTGCAGCAAATTATCAAAAATAATTTCCCCCTCCGTGTCATCATCATCAATACTCGGAGGTATTGAGTGAATGTCGATTTCCTCCATAGATGTATCATTATTCTCAACTGAAGTAATAGACGGAGGTGAAGATTCTTTAATAGGAGCAGAATTCAACGCTTCAATCTTAGCAATAAGAAGATGAACTTTCAGTAAGTTGTCGCGAAGAATAACGTCTTCCACCTCATCTAAAAGACCAAGTTCAGGGGCGAACTTCTCATAAGTCGGAGAGAATAAATCAACATCGCCTTCATCGCCCGGAGGAGAAGGAGAAATTTCAAAAGTGAATTCTCATAGCATGGAGAAAAATCATCATCATTAAGAGCGACCTCTTCCGTAAGCTCCTCAAAATTTGATGCATCACAAACCTCATTAGAGAATTTATCAAGACCAAAATCACTAATCTCATTCAATGTATCACAATCCTTAGGTGCATTAGGGATATCAAGAGTAGGAGTAGTAATCTCAGAAGATGGGTTGAGATTGTAGATATCATCCTCGTCATCATCATCATAATAGACTGGACCATTCCAGTTAGGAGTGATATAGTCCACTAACTCCTCCTTGATAACCTCCACATCTTTAAGAAGCTCATGAAGCAATTTCTGTTGATCATCTCCATGAGTATGTTCAATTAAACCCATTCTATCCCACGCTGTAAGTAAACATTTTGGTGTAGAAAAGAAGGGAAAACGACCAAATTGGCTCAAAAAGGTGTAGGTGGATTTCAAGATTTGGTCACCATCAAGCAAAGGTTTCCTTTCCTGATGCAAGTCAGCTCGGAGTTGAGCTAAACTTTCAAGAATGTCATTCAAAGTAGTGAGTTGTTGGTCAAGACTAATTCCCTGAGATGATTGATGATTGAGGGTGTGATGTGGGGGCTCAAAGTTATACAAACCGGAATCATAGCACGGAATTGGCTCAAAGATATTCATCGGTTGACAAGAAGAAGCATCGTGAGGGCCCCCACAATTATTGGAATACGGGTATTGAGGAAAACCCGGTGCATTTTGAGGATAAGGATTGTCATATACGGGAAAGGGTGAGAAAGTATTGTAAGAGGAGAAGTACGAATTTGTTGATTTGCAAAATGGACAAAATCCAAATTGTGCATTGTCGATATCAGAGCCACACCGCTCACAAGTACACCATTGACATGTTTGATAACCATGCCATGGTCTCCCACACCGTACGCAAGACGAATCCATGAAGAATAATAGATAAGCAAGAAGAATATTTTTGGTGCAAAACATTCGTAAAAGAAATGCTTTTATGACTTTTCAAATGTTTTTGGATTTTTGAAATTTTTTATTTTTCTGGATTTTTGAAATAAAAATAAAATTTTGACACGAAAAATAACGTTCACGAGTGAACGGATCTCAAAATCCAACGCGTCTCTCACAAAAACCCGTTAATCTTCACGAAAAGAGCCGGCAGCGGCGCCATTTAATACAGGGTTTTTGCTAGGTATGAAAATTTGTTCGTCTCGATTCAATTCGAATTGATTTCCGGTTAAAAGTGTGACTCAGCCGTTCTTGGTGGAAAATAAAATGGTTTGGTTATCTATTCTACTTAAAAGGTAAATGCGCAAAATAATAACAATAACCTAAAAGCGATTAACTAATAAAAACAAAACAATATAAATAATAAAACGTTAATTTAAAGCGAAACAATTAATAAAAATAAATCTAAAAGACGAAATTAACTATCGACTCGAAAATAAAGTTTACTAAATGAAAAAAGAGAGAATGAAACTAAAATGGTACTTTAAAGCTAAACGAGGCAAAACCTAAAGCGGGTACTAAATAAAAGATAAAACTTAAACTTTACGAAAAAATATTAATACTAAAAATCGAAGAAAAATTCAACTAAAAATACGAAACTTTCAAAAATAAAATCGGAACAACTTTCAGATAAAACTAGACAATTACGGAACAATACTAATAAATAAGCAAGCAGGCAGGCTAGCTGCTTCCAGCAGCCAGGCTGGCTGCTTAATTTGGCGCCAAAACATACTAAGCTGGCAAGCAGGCAGCTGAATCTTCGGAATGGCTACAGTTTATTTCGGAGTTTATTTCGGAAAAAAGAATTGTTGCTACAGTTCTTTTCTGAATTTTGTTATTCTTCGGAAAAATTTGATTTTCAGAAGAAAAAAAAACTATTTCGTAAAAGTTGCATTTTCAGAAAAATTGATTTTCGGAATTAAGACTTTTTTAGAAAAAGTGGATTTTCAGAATAATGAACTTTTCATAGAAATCTTCGGTAAAATACTTTTTCAGAAAAATCTTCGGAATAATACTTTTTTCGGAAAAATGACTAAATTCAGAGAAAGGAAAAATTTCAGAAAAATGGCATTTCAGAAAAAATAAAATCTTCGGAATATAAATCCCTAATCTGAAAACTTGAAAACAAATACAGTAATATAAAAAAATAACGAAATAAGCTAAAAATAAGCACAACTCAAATAAGCAATTAACCAAAACTTAATCTAAAACAATTTTAAGAAAAAATAATTCAACCACAAATCAAAAACTTGAAAAATACTAATAAATCTAAAAATTGAAAATCAACTTTTTATAAAATAAACTAATAAGCACTTATTTAAAAACTTAACCAAATTGATTTTTAGAAAAAGCTAATAAGCCAAAATTTAAAAACTTTTAAAAACACTAAATAAAAAAAATATTTAAAAACAACTTTTTATAAAAATTAACTAATAAGCACTTAATTAAAAATAAGAAAATTAACACAATAAGCACTAAAACACTATAAGCTATAAAAATCAAACACATAAAAACCAATAAGCACAATCAATCAAAAGCATCAATAAATCAATAAATATCAAGATTAAGCAACTACAAGATCATCTAAATCAACACAAGATTAATAATAAAGAAAGGAAGAATGAGAATGATTAATTAAAAAGCTTGATTAAGATAAAGATTAAGATTCAAAATACAAGATTAATGAAAAAGCTAGAAAACATTAAGAAAAGCTAGAGAGAGAAAATATTAAGCTACTCATAATCCTAAACTAATCTACTCCTAAATGACTAACCAACCCTTTCCTAACAAATGAGGGTGGTATATATAGGAGAGGGGAGTGGTTGGTGGCTTCCTCCTTTCTTTCTTCCTTGTATAGTCCTTAGTCTTCTTAATTCTTCGACTTTTTCGACTTTTGTCTCGGGATTACTTTAAACTCGTCTTGTGATTTCTTCATAAATTACACTTGAGTTCTTCGGCTTTATTAAACTTCCGTCTTTGGACTTTTTCTTCTTTAAATCCTCAGAATAGGCCTTGGACTTCCGTTCTTTTTGCACTCTTGATTTCTTGACTTCGTCTTTTGTCTTTTTCTTCGATAAAAGCCCGTGAAAGCCCGTGTTTTCTTCCCTTTTTACATTTTGATCCTAAAATCACAACAAAAACACAAACCACACATAATTCCGACATTTACGACATAAAATACACGTTATGGTCTTGTTTTCATTATAATTAAGTGGTAAAAGGATGGATGTTTTCACACCTATCAAAGGTCAAGTTGTACTAAAGTTTCTCTTTGGTCAAAACTATTTTGTTTTTGAAAAATAGATCTTTTAATTGGTAATATTGCATCCCTCTTAAGATTAGTAGTCTTTATGCATTTTAGATCTACTCTTTAAATGTATCTACTAGTTTGCATCTTGCTTTGTGTAGGTACTCATGAAGATCAATCACTTAATTGGTTGTGGATTGAGTTACTTGCACTTGTAGAAGACTCATCTTCATTGATCTTTAACATCCTTAAATGATGATACCAAGATGATTGGGAATGATACTAGTCCTTGAAGACTTAGTACTCATCATAGTCATTGTTGGGCATAGCATTGATTCCTTGATGGATTGCTCTTTGTGGCCAAGGTACGCTTTCTTTCTTCCACACGCCCTTTGATCATTCTTTTGATCATTACTTGACTATGTGCTTGTTCTTGGCATCCTTGCCTTGAAATTTGTTTGTGGTTTGTGATTTTTTTCTTTTATCCTCTCAAACCTTCATTGCTTGGATACTTGACTCACTATGGTGATGTAGAGTGAGTTAGTAGTAGCTTAAAGTATCAAGCATGATTTCCATGGTTTGCACCCATATGCTTAGTAGGCCCTTTGTGGGAGAGAAAGTGAATTAATACCTTGCTCATATTTTGGTTTAGACTAAGACTATTATTGAAAGTGATCTTAGTCTGTACACAAATAATTGCTTTGTGTTTATTCATTACCAAAGCCGTTTAATGTTTCGCCGGAAAGGCACGTCTTAAACCACTATATATGACACAAGCTCTTCGTTACCACTATTTGAAGATTGTCATTAATCCCTTGAGCATTAGTCCTAGTCTTGATCCACTTCCCTTGACTTTTCTCCACTTTGCTGTTTTGCTACGAGTAGTCGTTTCTCCATTTCGGTTCTTTTCGATCTTGATTCAACTCGTAATCCTTCATTAAAGCATATTGCCTAGTGTTATGATGATCCAATGTTATTCTAAAAGGTTCATGATATAATTTTAAGTATTTTAGAAAAACTTTGTTTTTAAAATTTGGCGTTTTTCATTGATAAAAACCTGCCTCTGTAGGCGGTTCTTTATATCTGGCGGCTCAAACCCGTGGTTCCTTGTCGATAACGTACTGCGGGCAGTAAAGTTTGTCAAAGCGCCAATTTGATTATTTTATTCTTTTTCAAACCACTATCTCTCTCTCCCAAAAACTCACAGCCGACGTTTTTCATTTTTTCCACCATTGTTGAAGCTTCCAAAACCTTCAATACCTCAAATTAATTGATTCCAAGTTGTGGGTTTCACTCATCCTTCATCTAACATCAATTAATTGAAAGTATTTTCTTTCAATTTCATCTATTTTGCTCTAGGGTTCATCCTTTCATAATTGGGGATTTTTAAAATTGAAATTAAATTAAAACCTTAATAGGAATGTGGGTTGACATGGTTATTTTACTATGATTCCGTAGGTTCATATTCATTAAGATTTCACTAAAACCCACTTGTAGAACAAATCCGAATTTTGGCTAAATGATTTTGGTTAAAAGATGGATTTGAGATGAACCCATGAACAAATAGGTAATGACATTGTTAATGCTTACCTAAAAACCTTGTTTTGAAAAACCAATGTTCTAAGTCCATTGTTGATCCAACATAGTTTACATGTTCTTGGTAAATAATGGAATAGCTACATTGTGAACATGAGAATGATATGTATTCAATCCTTTGTTTGTCAAGAAATTGATATAACACATTCTCATATTTTCGATTTTTTATTCTAATTTTTCATATGAGTGATTGGAAAAATATTGTCTGATGTTTATATTAGGTACTAATCATGCCTTCTCAATATCAAAAGGATCATCAAGTCACTAGACAATACATGCCAAACCTTTCCCAAACCTATGCTTCCACTCAACTTTGAAACTCATTTCCATCCCTTTCTACTCGTAGTTTCCATGAGGGTAGGGTCGTTGACGAGGTAATAACGGGTTATGACTATATCCAATCTATGTTTGAGCTTTCGGGGTTTGATTGATTTCTCAACATAGAAGAAGATATTTACCCCTTGTTCCTTCTTGAATTATTTAGCACCTACTCCATGTTGGAATACAATGGAGACATCTTTATTCGTTTCGTGTTGAATGATCAACTGATTCAATACTCCCTCGAAAACTTTGGTGAAATTCTCGGTGTGCCATATGAAGGAACTTGTCGTTTTACGGATAAATGGATACTTGATGCTCTCTTGGAATCCTACGATAAACCTCCAAATGACCACACCGAAATTGATCTAGAGTTCATACTTGACATCATTTCGAAAGAGCGTGATGGAAATATTGTGAGAAGCATTCATTCAAATGTGCGAAATGTGAATCGATATGAAGTGCTCTCTAGCGACCTCAAGGATTTTATGGTCCAATGGGCAAATATCCTTAGGGAGAATGTATTTTGTCTTGGTGGAAACCGAGATCATATCCCGGCTTGTATGGTGCATATGTTGAGTTGCATCTTTACATCAACCAAGTACAATTTGGCATTCTATATTGCTCGACGAATAAATTATGCCCTTTCAAAGCCCAAAACAAACCTTCCCTATGCTATGCTTCTTACTCGCCTTTTCAAAAGGGTTTCTCATGACTTTCCCCACCTCGATCTTTCTCGCTTTCACCCGGTTCATCGGGTTATGTTGCCTATTCAAGAGGTATATGCAAGAAAGACAAGAAGTGATCGAGGTTCGCGAAAATCCGATCATCAAGAGACGGATGATGAGGACACCTATATTCCAACAAGTGATGGTGATGGCATAGGTACTAGTTCTCACTTCAACTCTTCGAGTAATTCCCACCCATCCTCAAACTCATTCGTGGATGGACTTGAAGACTTAGCTCCCCCACCTCATTACTCCTCTAGTGAAGTACCAGAAGATCTCAACATGGAGCATCTCTACCGTGAAAATCTTAGGACTAGAGGTGAATTGCATGAACATCGGGTTGTCAAGGAAGGGATTCAAGTATTTGGGGAATATGATCAAGGGATTGGGCAAGAAGAGAAGATGAAAGCTTTGAAGTATTTCAAAGAATACATGTTGGTAAACATGTAATGTTGAACAATTTTTTTTATTATTATCTTGGATGTGTATTAACTTATGCTACATGTTTGGATTGTTATTTATTTTAATCCTAAATGTTGCTTATGCCTTCATGTTTGTGATTTACATAGCTTTATGCATCCTTTATGATAGTTAGCTTCTTAGATTTTGGTGAGTAGTTAACTTTGGCTTGTGAATCCTTTGATAAAAATCTGGGTTAACCAAAATTTGGGATGTGAAATTTTTGAAATACCTCTGGTCGCGGTTCCATATCGACCAGCGGCTCCTTATCGATAAGGAACCGTCGGTCCTAGATAAGGAACCGCCGCCACTGTGTCCGACAAAATCTTTTGCTTTACACTATTTTCTTCAATATGCGTAAACTTTGCATGATTCTTTGCAAAAAGCTGCATATTTCCTAAACTAGGTTACCTAAATTCATTATTCACCTAAAATGATTTTAACCCATTACTAGTTTGGATCATCCCCTCACCCATTTAAACTCACCTTGTTAGTCATGTTCTTCACACATCAAAACATCCTTCACTAACCCTTAAACTACCCTTGTCAACCATGGTTTCTACAAAAACCTCAAACACCCCTAGGAAAACACTTAAGATTAGGATTAAGGTACCCAAGCCTAACTCCTCACCCTTTCACACACCCAAAAATGAGATAGTTCCAATCCTCATTTCCTCATCACCTTCCCCACCCCTTGCACCATGCAAGACATCATCCACCCATGGTACTAACCACTCCATTGGTTCTACCTCCTCTTCATTCAACTCAAGAATGAATGAGCTCTCTTCACCCTTCACTCCAAGTAAACCCTTGGATGTGACTACACAACCCCAACCAATCCAAAGCATTCCTTTTGTGAATGACTTTGATGACACCTTGGTGACTTCACCATTTACCCCTCCTAACTCACCCATTTCACCAACCTTGGAGAACATACCTCCACACTCACCCATTTCTCCTTTGGGGAACATGCCTCCACTCTCATCCACATCACCCTTGGAGAACATGCCTCCTCCACCTCCACCACACTCAAACATTCTAATTTTGGGTGTCCCACTTTCCCTCCTCTTGGGTGATCCTTACTATGGGGTTCAAGAGACTCATGGTCCTAATTGTCCATGTTGCCTCTACAACCACTACATCATCCATAACCTTAGGATGGAGATGTTTGGACTACATAGGAGGTTGCAAGAGTTCTTGCTTGCCTTGTTCTCCATGCCTCCTCCTAGGAGATGAATGATGAGTTTTCTTAATAAGTGTTTTTTAACAAAACCAAGCCAAAGAAGACTACTCATCTAGATCTAGTATTAAGCTAACTTTGTATTAGTTAGTTGTTATTTTCTTTCTTTTGTCTTTGTACTTTCTTCTGTGACAATCCGTCAATTTATGATTGATATTTTATTCTCAATATTAATTAAAAATATTATTTTAATGTTATATTATGAACTCACTTATTTTTGGGAAGTAATTTGGATTTACGTCTTGAAGTAGCATTGACTACGTCTAAACCGGAGGATTGTACGTTACGTGGTTACGTTTACATACACCGTTTTTGGTGACAGTCCGACATTTCAAAAAAATAAATTTACCCGTGAATATTATTTTGGAGTTTTAAATTTGTGTTGGTTCATAAACTCACAAACTTACGAGAAGAGATTAGGACTTACGATTTTAATTTAACGTCCTTACGACTAAACCGGAAACCTTAGGATTACGTATTTACGTTTTCAAACTCCGTTTTTGATGAGACAATTTTTATTAGATTCGTTTTGTGCCGTTGATTCATAATTTATAAAAACGTTTTTCGTAAAACGACCCGAGGGCACACAAATCGAGGAAACTAGAATCGAGGAGTACCCGTAAATAAATGGGGATGAGACAAGTGGGACACTTGTCCCACCCCCACTCAAAACCAGCCCTAACTAGCAACACAACATCACTTATGTGTCAAGTGTACACAATAAGCTACACATGTAACTTAAGCTTACATTGTAAGCTAAGCTACCTCAAAACCACTTGCAACATACCACTCTTCTCATTTACAACATGCAAACTACTCCAAAACCCTCTCACTCTCTTCCTTGTGCCGTCCCACTTCACCCTTAAACCACCATCATTGATCAAAATCAACCATGAAATCTTATGTTATTTACACACATGATGAAGCCCTTTTGAAACCCTATTGATTGGTGGTGATTATAACATCCAAGGAGGAGTTTCCATGGAGTCTTGGGGCTGATTTTCCACAAGGTGTTCATGAAGAATGGTGGTCTTGAAGATGGTCTTGATTTATCACAAGTTGTGTGATCAAAATCCATGTTTTGATCATAACCTACATCATCATGGTGGTATAAAGATTGTTCTCCCCATCCTTTTGTTAATTTTGATTATCTAATAATGTATTTTCTTCTTAAATGTATATATTTATGATTATATATGATGATAAAAATATTATGTGGGGATTTGGTGTTGATAATCATGGGTAAAAAGATGAAAAACTATATGTAAAAATGGTTAATCTTGCTTAAATGGTAGGCTGTATAAAAACAGTAACTAACCACATGTTAGACTGATAAAATGGCAAAGTAGAATCAATATACAGTAAGTAATATGTCTTGTACACATGTGAGAGTTGGCCATGCAATGGAATCATTATGATGAGTGAGATATGATCAAAACAAGTTTAGAGTACAAATCTGAGTTTACTGTTTTGGTCGATTTATAGAAAATACTTAGAGGCTGATTCAACAGTAGCTATAGGAGAGTTAAATGGATCACATATCATGTAGTTTATGTCATAAAAATTTGAGCTTCTATCTCCATATAGAACTCTAGATATGGCAGTTTTGGTGAACATGAAAATAAAAATCAGATTTTGGAAATTAAAGTATAATAGTATTATATAAGCACTCAAATAAAAATAGTATGAAATGTGAATTAAAACTCACTAACTTATATAATACATTTATATAAATATGTATAAGGATAAATAAATGGACATTTTATAAAAATGGTAGTTTAATAAGTTTTGTAAGTTATAAAACTATAAACATGATTTTTACGACTTTTTCGGCTATTACCGTAAAATTAATGTTTTTGTTAAATAAAACTTAGACGGTTGGACCCATCTAATGTAAACTTTTATAAACTTATATACTGATATATAAACATATATAACAAGTAAAAACCGATAAAACCCGAATACAACAAAATGGACTAAAACACTTATAAACTTATTTATTGGGCTTAACCCATTTGGGCCCAACATGTAAAATGTAAATACTGATAATACAAGTATAAAATGGATTAATACAAGTTAAAGAACTTATAATAAGTTTATTGGACTTAAAACATGTAAATGGGTAAAAGTAGTAAACTAGTAAGAAGTTACCAATACATAAACACAAAAATGAGTGAATGAGAATATATAAACCCACTTGATCATCATATATATATAATCATCATATGTATACAAAATTTTTATTTTTATAAAGTTAATGGACAAACGTCTAAGACCGATTATTATATATATAGGTTTCCGTGATTGAAGCACGTACCGTACGTCCGAGTTGCCGATAACCCGCTTTCCCACATCAACGTGAGTTCATAGCCTCGCACTCTTTTAAATGTTTTTATAAATGTTTTATAAACCCGCGAGGGAGATAACATGTTAGTTTTTATAAAGTAGGACACCATTTGTCCCGATTGTTTGTTTATTGATTTGGACCCGAATGATTGTATGACCCGATTGTATGACCCGATAAATGATTAAATGACCCGATAGATGAAATTAAATGGATTATTAAAGTTAGGTTATCTCACTAAAAGTCCCATTTGCATGAATTGTGAACTACCGGGATTTGGTAGAGGCTTATGCATTTAATAGTACTATTTGGGGACGATCACCCCAGTTCGCGCCTTGACGGTTGATCCCTGTCGTGCCACATTGATTGGTAAGCGAATTTATGTATGAGAAGATTTACATAGCATGACCTTTGTGACGACACGCTAATTTAGATGGGCAAATGAGTTTCGGGCTAGCTACCCGTTGTTTGGTTTAGTAAGGTAACAATGTCATGCGGCTTATAATAATCCAGTTAACGAAATACTACTATACGCGCCGAATTACGATGTATTGCCTGACTAGCAATACGGGGTCATACTATTGATATTATGTTCGTGTTTTGGTTTTATATAACCATATTCATATAACGGTGTTTATTTAATCTATACAATGTTATAAAACGTATTGTATGATGTTTTTACGACATTGGCTCGTATAATGATTTTTAAGGCATTTGCCTATATTATGATATTCGATAAGGATTTGTATAAAAATGACTTTGGCTATTTTATGGCCTATTAAAATGATTTGTACGAAATGATTTTTGGTAATAATTTTATACCAAAGTTATATTGATGGAATTTATTTAACTCTATGAATTCACTCGACGTTATCGCTGACCTTTTCTTTTAACATGTTTTATCTCAGGTACTTGAAGGTAATTCTCGGGAAGACGACAAGAATTCATGGCCCGCACTTAAATAATCATTTTCCATTCAAATGCTTTGTAAAACTTTGTATGAAATAATATGACTTGGGACCTATGTAACTTTAATATTTATGAATGGAAATGCTTTATTAATAAACGACGCGATTTTTATGCGTTGTCTATGATGTGAGTAATGTGCTATCCCGTAACACCAACTAGTCTTCCGCTATATTGAGTTGTATAAATTTGGGGGTGTTCCAGTTTGGTACCAGAGCTCTCGTTATAGAGAACGAAAGATTTTTAAAACCAAGGTTTTGAATAAAACATTTCAAAATCTTTTAACTATAAACATTTTTCTAAAAATGTCTAAAAATCTTTTGACTATAACAGTGCCGAAGAATTCCCGAGTTACCGACAAGGCCAGACTAAGAAGTGTTATTTTAATATATATATAACATGGATTATATATATATATATATATATATATATATGATGTAATTTTATTACATGATTGTTTGATGATTATTTTGATATTTATATGAGGTATTTATACGACGTAGATTGTCACAAGGAACCCTAAATTCCCTAGTAAATTAATCGAAGCTATTCTCGTAGGAATTCTAGTTATCCTAGATCTAAACCAAGTTGTGGATATTTATGATCCCAACAAAATGGTTGATATTCGTAGAAATGTAGTTATTAGTTGATTGTGATATTGGAAAAGAATTGGCGAGATTAAAACTGATATCGATGTCATGACGATCTTTCCTTATAGAGTGGAGTTTGACAAAACGTTACCACCAAGAAAGATGTCATCTGATTCGTTGTCATCCAATTCTTAAATTGAAAATCGAAAGGGTGAATGTTGCATTTGAGGCTGTCACTGGAACCATTACCCAAAAGCCTCATGCCACTAGTACCTTTCCGAGAAGTCTAATTAAATGTGTGAGTCATTTCATACTAGTGACTCATTTGATAATTGTTGTTGTAAGAGCTATAGGATTGGAATTAAGTGTTGTTCATATCGAGCTTTTATTGCCCTTTTTAAGGTATAAGAATAAGGATAAAAGTATTGGAATATGAGGTAGGATATCGAATTGAGTATAAGTTGATTGAAACTTGAATAAAGTAAAAATTTAACTCATATGGAATATGAGATTGTAAGAGGAAGTCGTTAAGTTCTGTGATTGAATTATAAGGTTTTAATTTATTATTGATTCGTGTTAAGGGTTGTTCCTAGGCCATTGTCCACTAATGAGGATGCCCAGTGTCCAAGAAATAAATTGAAGAAATCCTCTTCTGAAATTGGGACCGATGGATCTTTCGGGACATATGGAACACCTAATGACTCTTGTATATTAGTATTCATTGTGGTATCTTTTAAAAATAATCCCTAACTTAACTGAGACATCAGTTGGTAGGATGAGTTCTTGGAATTGTATGACATAGTGACGCGTAATGTGTTACGGTACAATTTTGACTTGTTTGTGATTAATGAAAAGACTACCTTTGATTGCTAAATTCTACATTTATCGATGTTATCTATCTTTTATTTGCTTCTTCCTAATGCTCGCATTAGTGATGCAACCATTGAGCAAGTACTCATCTTGAATTGAGTTACATTGTGGAATATTCTTTTGAGTGCCATCGAGGTCATGAACTTCATGATTATTTGGCTAAGCTCATTTCCTATCATATTGTACTTAGTTCTTGGTGGACAACTTTTCATCACTCCTTTGCAGATCACTAATTGTTTTTATAAGTTAAAACAGTATCCCTTGGAAAAGTTGAATTTTCATCACTGTATGGAGTATTTAAAGTGAGACTTATAAATAATCATTATTGAAATAAAGTTGATTATGAAATACCTTGGAAAACTTAATTGTCTTCATAACAAAGAAAATCTTTGTAAATTTATTTTTGATTCTTATTTAAGAATTAAGCATGAAAATGTTTTTATTACAAACATGATGATAAAATTTTGACGAACTGAGTATTGCATCGTTAATCTTGAAATTGTATATAGTTGCGCGCCTACATACAATCTGGAAGTGACCATGCAAGGCTGATTAGTAGTCGCCATAAAACTAATGAATAAACACTACATTTTCTTTGAAGATTGTGAAAGATTAAATTTTATGAGATCTACAAGAAGTGAAAAATAGGGACATATTGTTAGGGACACCTACATATGTGCCCGTACTATTTAATCTTCTGAGTCGAATTTACTCATCTATGGAAATTGTCTTAATTGACAATTGACAATTCTTTCTTGTCCAATTCTCTTGTAGTGAGATTCTTAGGAAAAGTATATGATTACCGAGTGTTGATACCCGACTAGATGTATTGACGTTCTTATCATTTCTTATGATTTGATTTCATTTGAATGACCTGGGTAACGATCCGAGGAGCTTTCGAATGCGTACTCAAATTATGAAAACATAGGATATATTCATATTCGTTAAATGTTTTCGTCTGTGTCTGATTTGAATTTCTCTCACATAGATTATGCGTTGACCTTACTCTTTTAAGGTTAGTTATGTCTCTAGATATCCTTGGATTTGTGAAGGATTATGAGTTATTATTAGTCTTTTTGAGAAGATCACATCTTATCAACGGCAATGAAACTGGAAAGTTGATAGTGCCAGTAGAATGGATTAATTGATTATGACATGACGATATTGTCTTAATTGATGGGAACTCGAGTAGAAATCCCCTAAAAGATAAGATGTTGATTATCAAAAGTGATCTAAATAATTCTTGATGGATGACTTGAAATTATACCGTGAATGGTTGTGAATTAGTCATAGATATTATAATCTAGAAAGAACTTAAAATAAATATATTAAAAGATGTTTATATTATCTGAAACTTTAGGAGGTATTTATTGGTAAATTTCCTAGACTTTTGCTATTAAGGCAAGTTGAATTTGGTATTTGATTATATTCTCGGTGCTGCACCTGTGGCGTGTGCACTGTACGACAGCACCATCTGAATTAAAAGAATTACCGCACAACTGAGAGAGTTGTCGGAGAAAGCTTTTATTCTACCAAGCTCGTCATTATGAAGAGCTATGGTATTATCATTCCTTATATTTATAGATTACTGTGAACTGAGTAAATTGACAATCGAAAACGATATCCATAACTCGAAATGGAAGATTTGTTCGATCATTTACAAGGTTCTAGTGTATGTTTTAACGATTTGATCCACGGCATGGTTATCATCAACTTCGCATCTGCGAAAAAGATTATCTATTCTAATCACTACATCTAGACCTTGTAATGAACATTATGAGTTTCATGTGATGTTGTTTCGATTGACTAATACACATGTAGCATTCATAAATTTGGTAAATCATGTGTGTAGGCTGTAATTTGATAAATTTATGCTCGTGATCATTAAGGACCATTTGTTTGTTTATAAGAATAAGAATGAGTTAGTAATTATTTATAGATTGCCCTGAATTGACCGAACAATAAAAACATGTACCTTAAATAATTAACATGTGATTAAAGACATAATCCTTTACATGATTTAACCATGTGATTAATAGATAATGGAATATAAATTGACTTTTCAAAAATTAGAAGTTATTTAAGACTTTGGGTTATACTAAAAAAGAAAGTGCAAATATATTTTGACAAATGTTTTAACAAAGGATTTTTAGGGATTATTCCCTTATACACAAACCATTTAACTAAACTTCTGTTTAGGGGTAAATGTTTGTGTATACTTCTAGACAACTTAAGAAGAATTGAGGAAACTATATAAACCATGACTTAAAATTTGAAACGACAATTTTTGCTTTTCAACTAAGAAAATTTTTGACCAAAATATAAGCAAAGATTTTTCGAACATTTACGAATCCTATTAATTATTTTTGATAAATCAACAAAAATCGTGTTAATTAAATTCAAATTTTATTTGCAACACCTCTATATAATTGGACAAACTGAGAAACTTTAAAAACTTTTTGTGTTTACTTTTCATAAAAATTAAATATTTATTTAATTAGTTGTAATAATTATCGACGCTTTAAAACGTCAGATTAAGCAAAACTGATAAAAATGATAGTTGAGACAAACTAAAACTTAGAAAATATAAAGAAAGAATTTTGAATAAATACGGTTATGATATTTATTTCATCAGGAAAGTGAACGTAATTACTGACACGTTATGTATAAAAGATAAAGAACCAATTAGGACATGTTCCTTAATAATGAAGGTGCAAAATAAATTGCCGAACAATTTAAAAATAGCCGATGATTGTAAAAAGGATAATATAGATAATAAAAAGGGATACGCGGCTAATGTGAACCATTAAAAATTGAGAAGCCAATAGTGTTGAACGTTTTAAAAGCCACTTGTGGTTGTCTAATATGGAGATTGTGAGATATAGTTATATTGGAAACTTGTAAGTATAAGTATTCTATTCCTGTTATTTATGATTTAATGTATTTTTATCTGAAGAAGTTGTACTGATGGCAATTATGAAGGCAGACATCGCTTCATACATTAGTAAACGTCTAGCTATTTCAAAGGTCATCATCTGAATTTGATTCGATTTGGGTCATCGTCGACAGACTGACCAAATCTGCTAATATCATTCCTGTTAATGATAGAATCTTGATGAAGAAAATGACTCTTTTGTATTTAAAGGAGTTGTGTAAACATGGTGTGCCTGTATCGATCATCTCTATCAAGATCCTCGCTTCGCATTGAATTTCTAGAGATTTGCTCAGAAGTCATTGAGAACGAATCTTGATGAGAGTACTATGTACCACCCCAAATCGAAGGGACGAGGTAAAGTAACGATACAAAGTAATATAAGTGTTGTTCTATGTTTGAATGATTGACCTTTAGTAATAGACCGTATAATCGTTTTCCTTTGGAAGGATTATCATTGATAATCATCGTATTAGGATTGAGATCGAATCTTGTTAGGATCTAAATATTAGAGCATCTGTAAGCAAGAGTTGAGATGAAGACACCCAACATACACCCATTGTGAGTTGGACATGTCTTTTAGGTTTAAGGTTTCCTATGATAGCGAACCTAACCTTGCAAAATACTCGACCCGCGAGACCTGAAATGATTGTTGAAATTAGGATCTGATTATTGACTGCCGATAGTGGGTAGGAGGTTATGTGAACAAGAAATGTAGATCTTGAAGTGCCAAATGGGTAGCGAAGTTATGCCAAAGTTTTTAACCTTGGAAAAATGAATTAATGATCTGACAAATCATGGGATATAAGTCCCCGTTGTATGGGACCATTGAGATGATGTAAAGGATTGGTTTGAAAGGCATATAAGCTGGATCTACCTTAGGACTTCAAGAGCTGCGTGAATTTTGTTTCGTAGATCGAACTTGATAAAATATATATCAAGTGAAAATCTGAATTCTTCTTAATAAAGCTTAGATCGGCGAAAAGTTGCATTCATCAAAAACCCGTGAACATCATGGATAGAGAAAGTAAGTCAACATTTAGCCTGATCTTATTCCCGTAGTTATGTTTGATGAAACTCGCGTATTGTAATGAATTACACTTGTGAGAAAAGACCGAATGTGGAGGAAATACCCACATGGCTTTAACTCTATAAGAAGCGAGTAGTAAGATAAGATGATCTTTGAGGACAAAGATCCTGTTTAGGGGTAAATGATGTGACAATGCGTCAATTTATGATTGATATTTTATTCTCAGTATTAATTAAAAATATTATTTTAATGTTATATTATGAACTCACTTATTTTTGGGAAGTAATTTGGATTTACGTCTTGAAGTAGCATTGACTACGTCTAAACCGGAGGATTCTACGTTACGTGCTTACGTGTACATACACCGTTTTTGGTGACAGTCCGACATTTCAAAAAATAAATTTATCCGTGAATATTATTTTGGAGTTTTAAATTTGTGTTGGTTCATAAACTCACAAATTTACGAGAAGAGATTAGGACTTACGATTTTAATTTAACGTCCTTTACGACTAAACCGGAAACCTTAGGATTACGTATTTACGTTTTCAAACTCCGTTTTTGATGAGACAATTTTTATTAGATTCGTTTTGTGCCGTTGATTCATAATTTATAAAAACGTTTTTCGTAAAACAACCCGAGGGCACGCAAATCGAGGAAACTAGAATCGAGGAGTACCCATAAATAAATGGGGATGAGACAAGTGGGACACTTTTCCCACCCCCACTCAAAACCGGCCCTAACTAGCAACACAACATCACTTATGTGTCAAGTGTACACAATAAGCTACACATGTAACTTAAGCTTACATTGTAAGCTAAGCTACCTCCAAACCACTTGCAACATACCACTCTTCTCATTTACAACATGCAAACTACTCCAAAACCCTCTCACTCTCTTCCTTGTGCCGTCCCACTTCACCCTTAAACCACCATCATTGATCAAAATCAACCATGAAATCTTATGTTATTTACACACATGATGAAGCCCTTTTGAAACCCTATTGATTGGTGGTGATTATAACATCCAAGGAGGAGTTTCCATGGAGTCTTGGGGCTGATTTTCCACAAGGTGTTCATGAAGAATGGTGGTCTTGAAGATGGTCTTGATTTATCACAAGTTGTGTGATCAAAATCCATGTCTTGATCATAACCTACATCATCATGGTGGTATAAAGATTGTTCTCCCCATCCTTTTGTTAATTTTGATTATGTAATCATGTATTTTCTTCTTAAATGTATATATGTATGATTATATATGATGATAAAAATATTATGTGGGGATTTGGTGTTGATAATCATGGGTAAAAAGATGAAAAACTATATGTAAAAATGGTTAATCTTGCTTAAATGGTAGGCTGTATAAAAACAGTAACTAACCACATGTTAGACTGATAAAATGGCAAAGTAGAATCAATATACAGTAATTAATATGTCATGTACACATGTGAGAGTTGGCCATGCAATGGAATCATTAGGATGAGTGAGATATGATCAAAACAAATTTAGAGTACAAATCTGAGTTCACTGTTTTGGACGATTTATAGAAAATACTTAGAGGCTGATTCAACAGTAGCTATAGAAGAGTTAAATGGAGCATATATCATTTAGTTTATGTCATAAAAATGTGAGCTTCTATCTCCATATAGAACTCTAGATATGGCAGTTTTGGTGAACATGAAAATAAAAATCAGATTTTGGAAATTAAAGTATAATAGTATTATATAAGCACTCAAATAAAAATAGTATAAAATGTGAATTAAAACCCACTAACTTATATAATACATTTATATAAATATGTATAAGGATAAATAAATGGAAATTTTATAAAAATGGTAATTTAATAAGTTTTATAAGTTATAAAACTATAAACATGATTTTTACGACTTTTTCGGCTATTACCGTAAAATTAACGTTTTTGTTAAATAAAACTTAGACGGTTGGACCCGTCTAATATAAACTTTCATAAACTTATATACTGATATATAAACATATATAACAAGTAAAAACCGATAAAACCCGAATACAACAAAATGGACTAAAACACTTATAAACTTATTTATTGGGCTTAACCCATTTGGGCCCAACATGTAAAATGTAAATACTGATAATACAAGTATAAAATAGATTAATACAAGTTAAAGAACTTATAATAAGTTTATTGGACTTAAAACATGTAAATGGGTAAAAGTATTAAACTAGTAATAAGTTACCAATACATAAACACAAAAATGAGTGAATGAGAATATATAAACCCACTTGATCATCATATATATATATATATATATATAATCATCATATGTATACATAATTTTTATTTTTATAAAGTCATTGGACAAACGTCTAAGACCGATTATTATTTATATAGGTTTCCGTGATTGAAGCACGTACCGTACGTCCGAGTTGCCGATAACCCGCTTTCCCACATCAACGTGAGTTCATAGCCTCACACTCTTTTAAATGTTTTTATAAATGTTTTATAAACCCGCGAGGGAGATAACATGTTAGTTTTTATAAAATAGGACACCATTTGTCCCGATTGTTTGTTTATTGATTTGGACTCGAATGATTGTATGACCCGATTGTATGACCCGATAAATGATTAAATGACCCGATAGATGAAATTAAATGGATTATTAAAGTTAGGTTATCTCACTAAAAGTCCCATTTGCATGAATTGTGAACTACCGGGATTTGGTAGACGCTTATGCATTTAATAGTACTATTTGGGGACGATCACCCCAGTTCGCGCCTTGACGGTTGATCCCTGTCGTGCCACATTGAGTGGTAAGCGAATTTATGTATGACAAGATTTACATAGCATGACCTTTGTGACGACACGCTAATTTAGATGGGCAAATGAGTTTCGGCTAGCTACCCGTTGTTTGGTTTAGTAAGGTAACAATGTCATGCGGCTTATAATAATCCAGTTAACGAAATACTACTATACGCACCGAATTACGATGTATTACCTGACTTGCAATACGGGGTCATACTATTGATATTATGTTTGTGTTTTGGTTTTATATAACCATATTCATATAACGGTTTTTATTTAATCTATACAACGTTATAAAACGTATTGTATGATGTTTTTACGACATTGGCTCGTATAATGATTTTTAAGGCATTTGCCTATATTATGATTTTCGATAAGGATTTGTATAAAAATGACTTTGGCTATTTTATGGCCTATTAAAATGATTTGTACGAAATGATTTTTGGTAATAATTTTATACCAAAGTTATATTGATGGAATTTATTTAACTCTATGAATTCACTCGGCGTTATCGCTGACCTTTTCTTTTAACATGTTTTATCTCAGGTACTTGAAGGTAATTCTCGGGAAGACGACAATAATTCATGGCCCGCACTTAAATAATCATTTTCCATTCAAATGCTTTGTAAAACTTTGTATGAAATAATATGACTTAGGACCTATGTAACCTTAATATTTATGAATGGAAATGCATTATTAATAAACGACGCGATTTTTATGCGTTGTCTATGATGTGAGTAATGTGCTATCCCGTAACACCAACTAGTCTTCCGCTGTATTGAGTTGTATAAATTTGGGGGTGTTACATCTTCCTTCATGAGTTTTTCATGAAGTTGGTTAATGGATTTAGCTTTATGTGTTTATATTATTATGTGCACATTAATCAACTTTAATTTGAAATTAAAATTGAACCTAAATCTATCACAACCTCTAAAAACTTGACTAAAATTGGTTCAAAATGATATCTAAATATTTTGTCATCCTTTGTCAAGACATTCGTTGTGAATGTGTTGCTTTTATGCAACCCTAGCATAATTTAGTGCTAATAGAGGTAAACTTCCAAGATTTGCAACTTTTTGAAAAAGTCTTAGTTTTTCTCAAAACCCTGGAAAAACTTGGTTTCAAGTCCACTGCAGGCGGCTCCTTAAAGTCGCGCGGTTCCTTAAGTGATAAGGAACCGCCGGTCCCTATAAGGTACCGCGGACAGAAACTGGCTTTTGACTCGTTTTGGTCAAAAAATTTTAAACCCTTAACCCTGTCAAGATTCCTTGTTTGCTCAATTTGGCTAAACATTCCTTGACACTTCACATTTTGTATTAAAATTCTTACCTTGATTATATTTTACTTATACCCCAACCTTGAGATTTTATTCTCACACCTTCCCAACCTTGAGAATTCATTCTCACACATCTCCAACCTTGAGATTTCATTCTCACACCTTCCCAACCTTGAGATTTCATTCTCACACCTTCACAATGCCTAATTCCTCCATTCATAACCTTGACATCTCTTTGTCACAACCCAACTCACCCAAAGCTTCCTCATCTAAGCTTTCAAAGAAACCGAAAATCTCGGTTTGACCTATTTGGATTAAGAAGAATGAACCATCTTCTTCCAAACCACCCAAAAACCCTACCTTCTCTCCAATCAAGTATTGGAATGAGACTTATACCATTAACCCCATCACCGAAGCAAAAGAAAATGTTCCCCCACCACCACAATCCTTCAACACCCCTCAACTCAATGACCTTTCAACCTTCTCAAACCTCACAAGGCATTGTGAAAACATTTCCTACCCTATTACCCCACCACCACCAAACCCTAGGTTTGATGCCCTACCGCCATCAAACGATTTTGTGTTGCATCATGGATCCTCGTGTGCTTGTTGTCGATTTCAACAAATTGAACTTGCTCATGTATATGAGAAGTTAAATTTCCTTGAATTCCTCCTCACTCGACCTCCTCTCCAAGTTTTCGTTCCGGTGGACAAAACTTCGAATGATGCATTGCCGTCTTATTTTTCCAACTAAAGGACTAACTACTCTTAGAGTCTTTATTACGTTAGTTGTTTTTGAGTCTTTTTTACTTTTTAATCAATCTTGGAAAATTATCACTATTAGAATAGCTTATGCTTTGTGGTTTATTTTCCATTTTTTTTCTTTTGCTTTAGATACTCATATTGTGTGTATGACTATCTACCTTGTTGTGTCTTTTCTTTTATGTAACCTTTGTGTTGTTTTTGTGTTATTTCCTTAGTTCTCTTTTGAGTTGATCATGGTTAATTTTTACAATTGCTTATGGGTGATTCCATCAATTCTAAACTTTAACCCATTGACAAGTTTATCATCTTCATTGGAATGAATCTTAATTTTGTCAATTACCTTTTTGGACTTACTTAGCAAAATACTTGCTTCTAATTTGATATTTCTTCTCTCTCTCCCTCTCAAGTTACTTAGTAGGTAGTGATCATATATACATTGGTGTTTCTTTCTTTCTACTAACCTTTGTGTAGCATGTCACCTTAGCTCACATACTTGGTGCCCCAAGCAAGGGGGAGCAACCACCAAGGGGGAGCTACTAGCAAAGTCCGATTTTCTTCAAAGACTTGTGCTAACCTTTTTGCTACGACAAAGGGGGAGAATGATAGTGATAAATGATTGTAGAGTTTTACTACTCTTTAGGAAAAGAGCGTAAATAGCGGTAAGTATTAACGAGTGATTTAGGAAAACCACAAGTTATGACCCTTAATCACTTAAAAAAGAGAAAGTTCGTTTCCCAAGGAGGTATATGTGTGTGAAATAACTTGTAGTTATTTGAGATTAATATTAAGAGAATGGGGATGAAAGGATGGAAAGACGGTTACGTTAAAATTAAACTACGACGTAAACATAAAGTCGTGAAAAACTACCCAAATTAAAAAAATATGACTAAAACCAAAAACAAAATAAATAAAAGATTGAAAAGAAGTCAATAACAATATAAATAAAGACAAAAATCCAACAAAGATATTTTAAAACCTTTTATTAATTAAATATTTAATTTTAAATGCTAATTAAAGCCCTAAAATTAAATATAACTAATTCAAATGTCTAAAATATAATTTTATTGAATAATCACTTAACTTATATTATTAGAAGACTAAAAAGTAATTTTCCAAAAATTAAAACCTATCAAAACTATTTTTAAAACTCTAAAAATGATTTAAAATGATTAAAACCTAATTAAACTTAAAATAATTATAAAAATAAATCTAAAAGCTATAAAATTATTCTAAAAATGGAAATAGTCCTAATTAATGATAAAGAACCTAAGAAAAATGAAAAAGAAAGAAAAATAAAACTTTGATTTTTTTAATAATAAAATAATATTAAAATAATGCTAAAAATAAAAAGTTCTCAAATAAATTCTAAAAAATTCTCAAAAATCCTAAATATTCTAACTAAGAAGAAAATGTAAATTAAAGTTTCTAAAACCTATTAATTAATTTTATATTAATTTTTAAAGTTGCTAAAAAATCCTAAAATCTTATAAAATTAAAAATAAGCCAAATTGGAAACCTAATAAGCTGTAAACCTCAAAATATTATTTTATAAACTAAAAATTATTTTTCCTAAAAATTAAAAACCTTTTTTCTATTTTTTAATGCTTTTATAAAAAACGGCTAATAAATAAATTGTAGAAAATAATTAGATAAAAGAAAAAAAATGAAACCAAGATGGAAAAATCTATAAACCTATAATGGTCCTAGGAAAATTAAGCTACACAAAAATGACTTAATAAATAAGCTAGAAAAGGGAAAATAAGCCACGGCTTATATTAATAAGCTTAGAAAGAAAACGTGGTTAAATAGAATTTGAAAACAACATATAACGTAAAAAACTTATCTAGATTAGCGGTAGAGCTCCTACTCCTCCAACGAGAGGTCTGGGTTTCGAGTCCTGCTACGGGTAAGTTTTTACTTTTTTTTATATTTTTTTTTTCTTTTTCTAACCAACCAGTGACCTTGAATGACTTGTTAATCACCAATCCAGTTACACTTTTTTATGCAAGATTAATCAAATTATAATCCAAAAACGTGCCAGACTTGAACTTGAACACAAGCAATTTTGCCTTATGTTCTTGCTTTTTGATTTAGCCAAGAGGGCTTGGCAATGCTTATTTGATGGATGATATTATGGACAAAAGGCACCCTTGTGCTTATTTAAGCACAAGGAGTCAACAAGAACAAGAATTAAGCACCTAGCACTCACCAATCACAAATCAATAGCACACAAAAGCACCTTAAGTTGCTGTGATAAAAATACAAGTCTGGTGGGCTTAATGAGCTTTTACTAGCAACCCAATGACTTCTAGAAGCTCAAATTCAGCATATACAATCACCAATTGATACTCAATCAATCTCAACTCATAGAACACCCTATTACTTCACAGAATTAAAAGATCATGCATACAATTTCATAAAACTCAAGCAAAAAGTGGATATGCAGATTTATGCTATGTGTTTCACTTTTTAACTCTACAAACTAACTCAAAACTTGATCCAAATTAACTTACCACTAACTAACAACCTATCTCAATCTATTCCAAACCTTCTAACACCTTTTTAAATCACAATCAATGATTTTACCCTGCTAAAACCTGTTTCCAAACACCCTTTTAAAAACTAGATTTCAACTTTTCTCAAACAAAAACCTTACAAACTTACTCAAACTTGATCCAACTAGCATCAATCATGCATAAAAACTCAAATGAACACAGATCAATCACCTTAAACACACAAAAATACCAAATCAAACAAAATCAAATAAAGCTACACTTTCTGAGATTTTTCAAAAGGAAAAGGAAATTACCTAAGGTCCTTACATCCAAGGACCTAGTGGATGAATATCCACCTCCTTATGCACCCGGGTGCATGCAGATCAATAATCAACCACCTTTCAACCTGTTTAAAACAAATCAAAAGAAAACAAACAAAATACAAGCAAGTATATATAATCTGTTTCTTTTTCTTTCTTCCTTAAACCTTTTCCAAAACCTTTTCCAAACTTTCTTAACACGTTTTAATTACTTAATCACACCTTACTAACACCTATTATCACTGAATCATGAAACAGATTTTATCAAAATAAAATCTCAATTTCCAAACCTTAAAATAACCTTGAACTTCAAAGTTACTCAACCAAATCAAATATGGAACTCAGTTTTCCTTCAATAACACACACCAACTTTAAATAAACTTAAAAAGGAATTATATTGCTTTAATAACAAAAACCAAACTTTTAATTCAAGTAAAAGGAATTACAAGATTAAAGAAGGAAAACTGGAACAAGGGAAATCCACAAGTCGGATTCTCCTTTTATAATGACTATAGAACACTCTAGAATCCTAAAATCAAAACCCTAATACATAGAAAAATCCTAAAATTCCCTTAAAAGCTTCTAGACGATTTCAAGGTGTTGAGCTGTCCTTTTGATCTCCACCGTTTGTTTTTGCTTTGGGAGGAAGCAATACATCTCCAACCTTGATTTAGGACACGTAATAGTGCTTGGAGCCCAAGGCGTTTTCTTATTGGCTGAGAGGGAATTGGGGGTGGGGTCCTCAAGGCATGGGATTGGTGATTTTAGGTGTGGGATTGGTATTCACATGTGTGAATCAAACGTGGGCAAGGTGAATTAGTTTTTACCCAAGTATAAGTTGATGTAAAATCTGGGTGGGGGTGAAAGTGAACAGTAAGACTTTCAATCCGAAATTAGGGGAAATAAGTTGTTAGGCGCCAGTTTGTGTTTAAATCTTTCAACTTGTGCACCTTTGGCCCTTTTCTTTTGAAATTTTTGGCATATCAAGTTTTAAGCCCTAAAATCGTATTTCCTTTGAAAATAACTTTCACCAATTGTCATTTTTGGCACCAAACTTCACACAAAGTTTATCAAGGATCATTTTTGCCATTCTTGGATAATTCAGGGACTGATTTTGGACTTTATTGATCTTCAAAGGTCTTCAATGTCTCTTAATCTTCATGAGGGACCATATTTGACAAATTGATTTTGTTGAGGGACCAATCTTGTCATTTCTTCAAAGTTGAAGGACCTTTTTGCAATTTTGACAAACTTAAGGGACCAAACTTGTAATTATTAATATACAAGGGTTTTAAGTGTCATTTCTTCATTAATGGAGGATCAATCTTGTTTGTCTTCAAGTCTTCAAGGGTATTTGATGAATATTCCATGATTAGGGCCCGGTTCTTTGTACGGCTTCGTTTCTCGTGTCCATTTTTCTTTATATCTTGTGATCTTTTGTCTTTTTCACGATATCCATACCTAAAATACACAAGTAAACAAACACAAGCATATATATGGTATTTTGATGACATTTTAGTGTATTAAAAGCCCGAAAAGAACGATGAGATCATGTATAAATGCCATCTCATCACTCCCCCATACTAAGCCATTGCCGTGCCCTCACGCAATGCTAGAATAAAGTATCTAAGCATCACCAGAGTTCAATTTTATTAACCTTTATTGAAGAGTAAAAGACTTGCAACATACTACGAGAATGTGTAAAGACATAATGTATGATTTTCATCACCAAAAGGTGACTTTTAGGGTCAAAGAATAGAAACAAGTTAATGTCCCTTAGAGTAAACTTCGTCATCCTTGATTGTCACACATTCCATGCTAAGTGCAAAAACAAGATCATTGTTGGTACAAGTCACAATGCTAACACTACTCATACGTTCAAATTGTGTAATACTTTTTCTCCCCGCAATCCTAGTTATTATAAAAGGAAATGGGTTACTAGCATTTTTTATCTATTTTTCATGGATCACAAGTGATTCATATTGACTTATTTGAGTAGTTATTAGTCCGAAAGCAAAGTAGCACGATTTGATTGATAGTTAGCCGAAGGACAAAATCTTTTAAAACGGCTTCTCGTGTATCTCCTTAAGTTCATATCTTGGCATAACTCGTTTCACGATTTGAGACCTTTCTCGGACCGATATTTGGCATGTACTTCATACTTCAAATCTTGGGAAGACGTTCTTGAAATTATGGTCTTCTCTTCATATTTTGGAATTTCTTCACTTGACGTTTTTGAGAGATTCTTCATATAGGACCACGACTTCATCATTTTTCTTCAATCTTTACTTTGGATTTTGATATACAACGATCCGCCTCCTTTTCGGACTTGGATATATTTATCCTCATACCTTGTTAGGGTCTTTTTGGATAGACTTTCTCCATTCTTTAGGGGAGTAATAGCTTCTCGTCGTGTGTCTCGATCCTTCATATTGATTTAGGAATAATGATACTTCACATCATCTTTGGATCTTTAGCAAAAATAGAGCTCCTCATGCCTTGTTAGGGCCTTTTTGGATGATCGCCAATCTTCGCGTCCCGCTTCAATAAGTTATGCCTTGGCTATGAACTCTATTCAACCCCGAGCAACTTTTAAACGATCTTGCGCTAGATGCTAAGTAACCTTTCAAATCGTATGACCTTACTTATTGCAATTATGTTTTATTCCTAATGCATTGATCTTATGGGAAGAAAAAGCCACAATTAAAAACATATGAGTTTTTGAAAAAAAATTTTCATGTTCTACGTTTAGCATGATCACTTGTCTAACTCTATCATTTCTCGTTCTTCACTATATAAAGACCTCTAATTAAAGAGACTCGTGAATACTTAGCCATGCAAGTCAAAATTAAGCCAAATTTGGATTAGCTTTCATTAAGACTATATCAAATCAAAGTTTTGGGTTTTCAAGCCACCTATAGGATCTTGCACTTTCTTGGACTTTTTCAAGTTTAGAGAATGCGTTTTAAAGTTCCCTTGATAAGTGACTTTCTAGAATCAATTATAGGAACTTGCGAAAAGTTCTTGTTCTTAACCCGAATGAATTAAGACTTTCGCGTTTTAAAGCTCCCTATATAAAAGTCTAGCAAAACTTGAATTGAGCGGGTTAAGGAATGTAAATGGCTCCAAATGCCCATCAAGTCAAAAATTAACTCTTATTCTACCCAACGGAAAATATACATTCGTGTCTTAAAAACACTTATGAAAACTTAGAAAAATTTTAAAATTTGGCCATTTTTAGCCTTATTAGCAAAACAAAACATTGAAAGTTGGAAAGCGTGAGGGCGTAGCAAAGCAAGTATCTATTCACCCCCCCATACTAAAAGTAAACATTGTCCTCAATGTTTCGAGTCTAAAGGTGGAGCACCCCCATACTAGAGACGAAGAGTCGAATGCTTAGGATCTAGCATGGAAAGGGTGATCAACAATATATCTAAAGCCGTTTATTAATTATGCTAAAAGATAATTGTTAGAACAATAAAGGATATGTCATGGAATCGTGAAAAACTTCTTCAAACGAACGATGGAGGCTCACGTAAACGAACACGAGAGTCTTCAATCGTAGATGATGATGATGATCTAGATAACACAATCACAAACAACCACGAGACAACGAGTTGAAAGGGTACAAGTCCCCTAATTAGTGAATAATAAAAGATAAGCATGGGATCTCCCCCACGAGGCACCTCGTTTTTGATTACCGAGTCATGAGCTCGACTCGATCCCCTCAATGCTAATTATCATTGGGGAAGGTGTCTTGGTCGGGGGCAACCATTGAAGGAATTTCCCCACCAAAGTAGTGCTTAAGCCTATGTCCATTCACCTTGAAATTGGGACCATCATCTTGAGCTAGCTCAATGGTCCCATATGGAAACACTTGTGTAATGGTGAACGGACCCGACCAACAAGATTTCAATTTCCCGGAAAATATCTTAAGACGAGAGTTAAAAAGCAACACTTGATCACCAACGTTAAAAACCCGGTTTTTAATCTTTGAATCATGAAACTTTTTAGTCTTTTCTTTAAAAATTAATGAATTTTCATAAGCATTATCCCTTAATTCATCCAATTCATTCAATTGTATTTTCTGGTGATCTCCCGCGGTCTTCAAGTCAAAATTAGCATGCTTAAGGGCCCAATATGCCTTATGCTCCAATTCAATGGGAAAATGACAATTCTTCCCATAGACTAACTTATAAGGAGTGCAACCGATAGGTGTCTTATAAGCGGTCCTAAAGGCCCATAAAGCGTCATCAAGTTTGTCGGACCACGAAGCACGGTTTTCTCCAATCGACCTTTCTAAAATCCTCTTCAAAGCTCGGTTCGAAACCTCGACTTGCCCACTCGTTTGCGGGTGATAAGCCGTAGAAAGACGATGTGTAACCCCATATTTCTTTAGAACCTTTTCGAATTGGTCATTACAAAAATGGGTTCCACGATCGCTTATAATAGCACGAGGGGTTCCGAACCGAGAGAATAGTTGCTTCAAAAACTTCACTACCACACGAGCATCATTAGTAGGCAAAGCCTTAGCTTCCACCCACTTAGAAAGGTAGTCCACCACGACGAGGATATATTTGTTGCCATGAGACGATGGGAACGGCCCCATAAAGTCTATTCCCCATATGTCGAAAATCTCACACACTTGAATTATATTTTGCGGCATTTCATCACGTTGAGACGATTTTCCTTGACATTGGCACGAATCACACGACTTCACAAGTGCGTGTGCATCACGATAGATAGAAGGCCAAAACAAACCGGCATCGAACACTTTCTTAGCCGTGAGATTAGCACCGTGGTGACCACCCGTGGGTCCCTCGTGACAAGCTCTAAGGATATTAGAGGCTTCGGCACCAAACACACAACATCGAACGAGTTGATCCGCACAAATTCGAAAGAGATAAGGGTCGTCCCAAAAATAGAACTTGACGTCACGAAAGAATTTTCGTTTTTGTTGTGTCGTCATACCCTTGATTATGAAATTGCCCGCATGGTAATTTGCAATGTCGGCAAACCATGGGGTGGTGTCTTTAGAATTCACTACACCGAGAGTCTCAAGAGGAAATGTTTCGGTAATTTCCTTGTTCTCGAAAACATCTTTGTGAGGATCTTCTAGACGAGAGAGATGATCGGCCGCTAGATTCTCGGCTCCTTTTTTGTCAAGCACGGTGACATCAAATTCTTGGAGGAGGAGCATCCAACGAAGTAATCTCGGCTTAGCATCTTGCTTAGCTAAGAGATACTTGATAGCCGAATGGTCGGTATACACGATGCTTTTAGTTAAGACGAGATAAGGTCGGAATTTCTCAAAAGCATAGACCACGGCAAGGAATTCCTTTTCCGTTGTGGTGTACTTTAATTGAGCCTCGGTCATCGTCTTACTAGCATAGTGGATAGGACGAAAATGCTTGTCATAACGTTGCCCTAAGACGGCCCCTATAGCATAATCACTTGCATCGCACATGATTTCAAAGGGTAATTCCCAATTAGGAGCAACAAGAATGGGAGCTTCGGTAAGTTTCCTTTTTAGAGTCTCGAAAGCCTTAACACAGTCCTCATTAAAGTTAAAAGGAGCATCCTTCTCGAGAAGGTGTGTCATAGGACGAGAAATCTTCGAAAAGTCCTTGATGAAACGACGAAAAAAGCCCGCGTGGCCAAGGAAACTACGAACTCCCTTAACGGTTTTGGGATGAGGTAACTTGGCGATGACGTCTACTTTAGCTTTATCGACCTCAATCCCCGCCTTCGACACCTTATGTCCTAAGACGATTCCTTGTTTACACATGAAATGACATTTCTCCCAATTTAGCACAAGATTGGTTTCTTCACAACGTTTTAACATTTGTTCGAGATTAGATAAACATGACGTGAACGAATTACCAAACACCGAGAAGTCATCCATAAATACTTCCATCGACTTCTCGATCATATCGTGAAAAATCGCCATCATACACCGTTGAAACGTACCGGGTGCATTACAAAGTCCGAAAGGCATCCTACGATAAGTGAACGTTCCATAAGGACACGTAAACGTAGTCTTCTCTTGATCACGAGGGTCGATAGGGATTTGAAAGTAACCGGAAAAACCATCTAAAAAGCAATAGAATTCATTTCCCGCAAGTCGCTCCAACATTTGATCCATGAAGGGCAAGGGAAAGTGGTCTTTACGAGTGGCGTCATTTAACTTTCGGTAGTCAATACACACCCTCCAACCGGTCACAACACGAGTGGGAATTAACTCGTTGTTTTCATTAGGCACAACGGTCATTCCTCCCTTTTTAGGGACACAATGGATTGGGCTCACCCATGGGCTATCGGATATAGGATAAATCATTCCCGCGTCAAGGAGTTTAAGGACCTCCTTTTTAATGACATCGTGAATTTTGGGATTCACCCTTCTTTGACTTTGAATTGCGGGTTTGTAGTCCTCCTCCATTAAAATCTTGTGAGTACAAAATTTTGGGTCAATACCCTTAATGTCGGAAATTTTCCACGCAATTGCCCCTTTATGAGCCTTAAGAACTTTCAAGAGCGCGGTTTTTTCATCATTAGCAAGATCTTTTGCAATAATAACCGGCAACTTGTCATCACCTTCCAAGAATGCATATTCAAGGTGAGAAGGAAGATCTTTCAATTCAAGGATAGGCGGTTCCTCGATTGAAGATTTTGGTTCAACACTCATAACTCCCATCGGCGGAAGAAATGGTGGAATAGAAATATCATTACTAATTAACACCTCATCTTCATTGTCGATTTCATTTGAAGTGAGATCGCCTCCTTGGAATGGAGTGAGATTTGGTGTGGAATTAGCAAGAATCGGATCCAAAATAGTGGGATTGCCACTTGACGAGCTATCGGAAAAACCTAACACTTCTTGTGAAAACTCATCGCAAACCACATCAATGATGTCAATGTGATTGATGGTAGCGATTGCATAAACATGAGAAGGTTTTGAGTTTTGAGTAGCGTTTATAACAAGTTCCTCTTCGTTGAATCTCAAAGTGATAGTTCTCGCATGAACATCGATAAGCGATCTCGAAGTGTCTAAAAATGAACGACCTAAAATTAGAGGAACTTGAGGATCCGCGGGGATGTCAACTACTATAAAATCAACGGGATAGTAGAACTTCCCCACTTTCACGAAAACATCTTCGGCTATTCCACATGCCATAATCGTAGAATGATCGGCCATCTCGATGGACATGTTCGAAGGAATGAGAGCCGGAAGCGAAAGCGATTTCCAAATGGAGAATGGCATCAAATTAATGCTCGCACCAAGATCGGCCAAGGCGAGACATTCTTTCATATCTTGTATGTCACAAGGAATGAGAAACTTTCCGGGATCACCAACTTTTTCCGGTATGCGGTTAAGATAAACCGAAGAACAATTAGCAAGCTTTGAAAGCTTTTCCTTATCGCTCATCATACTTTTAAAAGTGGAAGCGAAACGAGGAATATATAACAACGCGTCGGCTAAACTCACATCAAAATGCACTTGTTGAAACATTTTTATAAAAAGCTCGATTTGTTGTTTGTTACGTTCTTGCAACTTCTCTTTGTTTTGTCTTGAAGGGTAAGGTAAAGGTGGTGTGGGTTGGTCATTAGGCAACGGCCTTGGAAACTCGGGTTCCATAATTGGTATTGGTGTAACCGTAGGTGTGGGTTGAGCGGTACTTCATGGGATTGTAATGTGCTCCTTTTCGACCATCACCTCGGGTTCTTTCTCGATTTCCTTCTCCGTAGAAGTACTTGGACGAGAGATTGGTTCCTTGAAAGTTTTACCACTTCGTGTAGTAATAACCTTCATTTCTCCCTTCGGGTTTGCAATGGTATCACTAGGAAGACCACCCGAAGAAGAGGGCTTACACATGATAGCTTCAAACATCTTAGCCATTCGGTCCTCAAATTTTGATTGCCTAGCATCCGCTTTCAATAACTCTTGCTTAATCTCATGTTGTCCTAATTCCATCTTTTGTTGGTTTTGTTGAAGACTGATTGTAGAGGTTTTACTACTCTTTAGGAAAAGAGCGTAAATAGCGGTAAGTATTAAGTACGACGGTTTAGGAAAACCGTGCACAAATGACCCAATCACTTAAAAGAGAGAAAGTTCGTTTCCCAAGGAGGTATATGTGTGTGTTCTAATTTGTAGGTATTTGAGATTAATATTGAGAAGAATGGGGATGAGAAGATGAAAGACGGATACGTTAAAATTAAACTACGATGAAAACGTAAAGCCGTAAAAAACTACCCAAATTAAAAATTTATTACTAAGACCAAAAACAAAATCAATAATCAAAAAGGCTAAAAACAAGTCTAAAATAATATAAATAAAGACAAAAATCCAACAAAGATATTTTAAAACCTTTTATTAATTAAATATTTAATTTTAAATGCTAATTAAAGCCCTAAAATTAAATATAACTAATGAAAATGTCTAAAATATGATTTTATTGAATAATTGCTTAACTTATATTATTAGAAGACTAAAAAGTAATTTTCTAAAAATTAAAACCTATTAAAACTATTTTTAAAACTCTAAAAATGATTAAAAATGATTAAAACCTAATTAAACTTAAAATAATTATAAAAATAAATCTAAAAGCTATAAAAATATTCTAAAAATGGAAAAGGTCCTAATTAATGATAAAGAATCTAGGAAAAATGAAAAAGAAAGAAAAATAAAATTTTGAAAATTAAATATTAAAATAATATTAAAATAATGCTAAAAATTAAAGTTTATAAAACCAAAATAAAATGTAAACCTCAAGTTATTATTTTAAAACCTAAAAATTATTTTTCCTAAAAATTTAAAATCTTTTTGGTATTTTTTTAATGATTATTAAATACGGCTATTAATTAATTCCTAGAAAATAATAAAATAAGAGGAAAATTTTGAAACCAATTTTGAAAATTCAAAAACCCTAACACTAACTCAAGAAAAATAAGCCAGATCGAATAATTCAAATAAATAAGCTGAAAAGATGCTTAAAAGCCTACGGCTTATTAAATAAGCAAAGGATTAAAAAGGAGTTAAAACTATAACCAATCCACCCTTGGTCAGTAAAAGACCCAAGGGCAGGATGGTAATGTTGTTGGTGTGATGAACGGCAGGTCAGGGGTTCGAGGCGTGTAACCCCTCCTTTTTGGACGATTTTTCTTTTTTTTTTATTTTTACTTTTCACCAACCAACCAGTAACCTTAATAAGCTTATAAACACTCACAAATTACTTTTTTATGCAAGCTAAGATCAAAATTCAATCACAAAACGTGGCCAGGTTAAGTTATGAACACAAGCAGTTTTGGCACTTGTGTTTTTGCTCTTCACAAAAGTTTGACCACCAAGAGGAGCTTGGTGTTTGCTTATTTGGAGTATTGGTGGACAGTTGGGGCACTCTTGTGCTCTTTGGAGCACAAGAAGTCAGGTACTAACAAAAACAAGCAACAATCAATCCTCTAGCTAGCAAAACAAGCAAACAGATATCACTCCAAAGCTAATACAAGTTGCTGAGGTGAAAGGACTTTTAATGCAGATTACTTGCTCCCTAGACACTTCTAGTCAACCAAACTTAGAAGTGGAACTCAGAATATTAGCTAATCAATACCAAACTTTTAAAAATAAAAGGATACCAACTTTATTTATTAAAAAGGAATTACATAGATTAGCTAAAGAAACTGGAACAAAGGGTTGTGAACAGGATCACACCCTATTTATACTAACCTAATGAACAATCTAGAATGAAAAATACAAAACCCTAATCACTATAAATTCTCCAATTTGCCCCTGAGTCTTCTAGACGATTTTTGATGAAATTGGATCCTGGCTGTTTATATTTGCGTTGGGAGGAAGCCAATGATCTCAGCCTTTGATTTGGGACACGTCAAATACTTGGGGACCAAGGTGGGCTGTGATTGGAGGAAAGGGGATTTGGGGGTTGGGACCACACGTGGTGGGATTGGGGATTGGGTGTGTGGGATTAGTTCCTGCGTGTGTGAATCACACGTGGGTGAGTTTAATTGGGTTTTACCCAAGGTTAAATCGGGGTAAGTTCTGGGTGTGTAAAAGATGAACAGTAAGTCCATTTGATCCTAATTTGGGGGAAGTAAATGTGTTAGGCGCGTTTTTAGGATTTGAATGTTTCACTTGACATTTTTGGTCCCTTTCTTTTGAACTTTTTGGCATAAAAGGTTTTTTCAGCCCTAAAACGATTTTGCTTTGATAATAACTTTCCCACTTTGACATTTTTGGCACAAAACTTTGATAAAAGGTTATCAAGGATTGTTTTTGCCATTTTGTGAAATTTCAAGGACTGATCTTGGACTTCTTTGATCTTCAAAGGTCTTCAATTTAACTTTGACTTCATGAGGGACCATAGTTGACAAATTTGATTTGTTGAGGGACTAATCTTGCCATTTCTTCAAAGTTGAAGGACCTTTTTGTAATTTTGACAAACTTAAGGGACCAAACTTGTAATTATTAATATACAAGGGTTTTAAGTGTCATTTCTTCATAGAATGAGGATCAATCTTGTTTGTCTTCAAGTCTTCAAGGGTATTTGATGAAAATTCCATGATTAGGGCCCGGTTCATTGTACGGCTTCGTTTCTCGTGTTCGTTTTTCCTTGTATCTTGTGATCTTTTGTCTTTTTCACGATATCCGTACCTAAAATACACAAGTAAACAAACACAAGCATATATATGGTATTTTATGACATTTTTATGCATTTAAAGCCCGAAAAGAACGATGAGATCATGTATAAATGCCATCTCATCACTCCCCCATACTAAGCCATTGCTGTGCCCTCACGCAATGCTAGAATAAAGTATCTAAGCATCACCAAAGTTCAATTTTATTAACCTTTATTGAAGAGTAAAAGACTTGCAACATACTACGAGAATGTGTAAAGACATAATGTATGATTTTCATCACCAAAATGTGACTTTTAGGGTCAAAGAATAGAAACAAGTTAATGTCCCTTAGAGTAAACTTCGTCATCCTTGATTGTCATACATTCCATGCTAAGTGCAAAAACAAGATCATAGTTGGTACAAGTCACAATGCTAACACTACTCATACGTTCAAATTGTGTAATACTTTTTCTCCCCGCAATCCTAGTTATTTATAAAAGGAAATGGGTTACTAGCATTTTTTATCTATTTGTCATGGATCACAAGTGATTCATATTGACTTATTTGAGTAGTTATTAGTCCGAAAGCAAAGTAGCACGATTTGATCAATAGTTAGCCGAAGGACAAAATCTTTTAAAACGGCTTCTCGTGTATCTCCTTAAGTTCATATCTTGGCATAACTCGTTTCACGATTTGAGACCTTTCTCGGACCGATATTTGGCATGTACTTCATACTTCAAATCTTGGGAAGACGTTCTTGAAATAATGGTCTTCTCTTCATATATTGGAATTTCTTCACTTGACGTTTTTGAGAGATTCTTCATATAGGACCACGACTTCATCATTTTTCTTTAATCTTTACTTTGGATTTTGATATACAACGATCCGCCTCCTTTTCGGACTTGGATATATTTATCCTCATACCTTGTTAGGGTCTTTTTGGATAGACTTTCTCCATTCTTTAGGGGAGTAATAGCTTCTCGTCGTGTGTCTTGATCCTTCATATTGATTTTGGAATAATGATACTTCACATCATCTTTGGATCTTTAGCAAAAATAGAGCTCCTCATGCCTTGTTAGGGCCTTTTTGGATGATCGCCAATCTTCGCGTCCCGCTTCAATAAGTTATGCCTTGGCTATGAACTCTATTCAACCCCGAGCAACTTTTAAACGATCTTGCGCTAGAAGCTAAGTAACCTTTCAAATCGTACGACCTTACTTATTGCAATTATGTTTTATTCCTAATGCATTGATCTTATGGGAAGAAAAAGCCACAATTAAAAACATATGAGTTTTTGAAAGAACACTTTCATGTTCTACGTTTAGCATGATCACTTGTCTAACTCTATCATTTCTCGTTCTTCACTATTTAAAGACCTCTAATTAAAGAGACTCGTGAATACTTAGCCGTGCAAGTCAAAATTAAGCCAAATTTGGATTAGCTTTCATCAAGACTATATCAAATCAAAGTTTTGGGTTTTCAAGCCACCTATAGGATCTTGCACTTTCTTGGACTTTTTCAAGTTTAGAGAATGCGTTTTAAAGTTCCCTTGATAAATGACTTTCTAGAATCAATTATTGGAACTTGCGAAAAGTTCTTGTTCTTAACCCGAATGAATTAAGACTTTCGCGTTTTAAAGATCCCTATATAAAAGTCTAGTAAAACTTGAATTGAGCGGGTTAAGGAATGTGAATGGCTCCAAATGCCCATCAAGTCAAAAATTAACTCTTATTCTACCCATCGGAAAATATACATTCGTGTCTTAAAAACACTTATGAAAACTAAGAAAAATTTTAAAATTTGGCCATTTTTAGCCTTATTAGCAAAACAAAACATTGAAAATTGGAAAACGTGAGGGCGTAGCAAAGCAAGTACCTATTCACCCCCCCATACTAAAAGTAAACATTGTCCTCAATGTTTCGAGTCTAAAGGTGGAGCACCCCCATACTAGAGACGAAGAGTCGAATGCTTAGGATCTAGCATGGAAAGGGTGATCAACAATATATCTAAAGCCGTTTATTAATTATGCTAAAAGATAATTGTTAGAACAATAAAGGATATGTCATGGATTCGTGAAAAACTTCTTCAAACGAACGATGGAGGCTCACGTAAACGAACACGAGAGTCTTCAATCGTAGATGATGATGATGATCTAGATAACACAATCACAAACAACCACGAGACAACGAGTTGGAAGGGTACAAGTCCCCTTATTAGTGAAATAAAAAAAGATAAGCATGGGATCTCCCCCACGAGGCACCTCGTTTTTGATTACCGAGTCATGAGCTCGACTCGATCCCCTCAAAATGTGAACATTTAGGGAAATTCATGGTGTGGTCAATTTTTAATGGGGCTTACATGATAAACAAGGCCCAAAAAGCAACCGGTAAAAAGGACTAAGTCCTTAAATGATGCAAAATACCGGGGTCGAAGATGGCGTTCTCGTTTCCATTGGAAAAATAAATTAACACCACTCCAACATGTGCCATAAACTCAAAGAGTTTGAAGAAAATAGATGAGAAGTAGAAGGGTGAGACAATTGGTAAGACAAACGTTTGAGCTACTCGAGGTAGACTCACACCAAGCAAATAGATATAGTTTCCATTTATTGCATCGGTGGAAGACCGAGATTTCCCTTTACATGAAATTCCGGGATCGAATATCTCGTCCTCGGTGGACAAGGATGAGGGAACATAAGGGGCTTCCCCCACACTAGAACCACACAAAACATCGTCAAAAGTAGTAGACGAGTTTGTAGCACTCAAAACATGCGGTGATGACGGAGTTAGATTTGTAGAAAAATCAATTAAATCACATTTAAGATCTTTTCCTTTTTTATCTTTTGAACTCTCCTTATGAAAACCCTTTTTGATTATGTCGAAAATATTCGGTGTTTCTAAGACGATGTTAGTTACACTAAAAATTCTCACATTTTGAAACCGTTTTGGTTTTGGTGGTGGCAAGTTCTCAAAACGTTTATCGACGAAGAAAACCTCCCCATCGGGGCCAACATATTCATCATCTGAAAGATCTTCCATAGAAACCGGCAACTTATCAACACTTTTCAAGAATGAAGGTGAAGGATTTTTCGATTCAAGTATTGATGGTTTCTTCTTTGTAGGCTTAGCACTCATAACCTCCACCGGCGGAGGAAATGGTAAATTGTTTTTGGCGACATTCCCTAAAACTCTTGGTGAAAATTCTTTGCAAACGACTTTGGTCGAGTCACCATGGTTTAAAGTTGCAATAGAATATACATGAGAAAGATTGGAGTTTTGTGTTGCATTGATGACAAGTTCTTCTTCATTGAAACGAAGGGTGATTTTTCGAGCATGAACATCGATAAGTGCTCTTGATGTATCCAAAAATGAACGACCCAAAATGAGAGGAACTTTTCGATCGATGGGAATGTCTACAACGATAAAGTCAACGGGATAGTAAAACTTTCCGACTTTAACGAAAACGTCCTCGGCTACTCCACATGCCATGATCGTAGAATGATCGGCCATCTCGATAGACATGTTCGAAGGAGTAAGAGCCGGAAGTGAAAGCGATTTGAAAATCTTGAGAGGCATTAAATTAATACTAGCGCCAAGATCGGCCAAGGCGTAGCATTCCTCCATATCTTGAATTGCACACGGAATCAAAAATTTACCGGGATCACCGACTTTTTGTGGTATGCGGCTTAGAAAAACCGATGAACAACTAGACGATTGTTGTAACTTTTCTTTGTTGTTAAGCATACTTTTGAAGTTTGCGGCGAATCGAGGCATCATGATTAAAGCATCGGCAAAACTTATGTTGAAATGTAGATCACGAAACATTTTCATAAATAGCTCAAATTGATAATTGTTCCGTTCTTGTGCTTTCTCTTTGTTTCGTCTCGAAGGGTAAGGTAAAGGTGGTGTGGGTTGGTCATTAGGCGACGGCCTTGGAAACTCGGGTTCCATATTTGGTATTGGTTCAACCGTAGGTGTGGTATGAGCGGTACTTCGTGGGATTGTAATGTGCTCCTTTTCGACCATCACCTCGGGTTCTTTCTCGATTTCCTTCTCCGTAGAAGTACTTGTTCGAGAGATTGGTTCCTTGAAAGTTTTACCACTTCGTGTAGCAACAACCTTCAATTCTCCCCTCGGGTTGTTAATGGTATCACTAGGAAGACCACCCGAAGAAGAGGGCTTACACATGATAGCTTCAAACATCTTACCCATTCGGTCCTCAAATTTAGATTGCCTAGCATCCGCTTTCAATAACTCTTGCTTAATCTCATGTTGTCCTAATTCCATCTTTTGTTGGTTTTGTTGAAGACGTTGGACATTTCCTTCCATTTTATTTGCATGAGTTTTAAGTTCATTAGCAAGTTCATTTTTAAGCTCGTTTTTCAACTCGGACCTTAAGCTAATCATCTCACGTTGCATATTATCAAAATTAGCATCATTTGCTTTTGCATAATCTAAAAATTCTCCTTGCAAATTTTTCGTGTGAGCATTTTGAAAACCTTGTGTAGTGTTTTGAAAATCACGGTTTTGGTTTTGATTAGAGATTTGTCCATTCCCACTTTGATAATTCCCTTTGTTGTAATTGCGTGTGTTGCCTTGGTAATTACCTTGGTTGTTGTTTCGATAATTGTTAGCATTTTGATTTGGTGGAGCTTGATTTTGGCGGGAACCTTGGCCGTTTTGGTTGTAAGTTCCCGTTCCTACATAAGCACTCGAAGTGTTACCATCCGCGGTAATGCACTCGGAAAGATCATGAGCTCCTCCACAAGATAAACAAGTCTTAGCAACCGCTTTAACCGAAGCGGAATTGGAAGCTTCTTGAGCCTTCCAATGGGACATTAGATTAGCAAATCTATCAAAAAACCGATTTTCCTCATTAGCTTCATCATGTAAGGCGTTAATGCTACGAGACGATTGTGACGAAGATGACGAACCCATATTGGCAACACTCGGTGTGTTACGAGGGCTATAAACCTTAGATCGATTTTCAATGATTTGTAAAGCCTCATTTGTCGTCTTACACAAAAAATTACCACCCGCGGCGGCATTCAAATAATCTCGTTCATGATCATTAAGCCCATTATAAAAGGTATCAATTTGATGCAATTCCGAAAAATCATGGTGAGGACATTCATGTAACATCTCTTTAAATCGTTCCCATGCCATTGAAAAACTTTCATTGTTACGTTGCACAAATCGTGAAATCTCATTTTTTAAGTGTGTTGTTTTAGATGGTGGAAAAAACTTGTTCACAAACTTAGAAACGAGATCGGCCCATGTCAAAATCGAATTTGGCGGTTCTTTCTCGAGCCAAATTTTCTCGGGTCCATCCAACGAATATGGAAACAACATCATCTTAATGGCGTCATGTGGAACATCTTTGAATTTGCTAGTGGCGGTGAGACGGTTGAAATTCCTAATGTGGTAATGCGGGTTGTCTTTCTCGTGACCTCGAAATTTGTTTGCTTGTAGCATCGACATTAAACCCGTCTTAATCTCGAAATTCTCCGCAAGGATGGCGGGAATAACTATGGCCTCTCCAAAACCCTCGGTGGGTGCTTGTAGCAACTCCATCATAGTACGATTAGCCATGACGACTTCTTGTTCTATAATAGGTTCAACAATTGGAGGTTCTTCAACAATCAACGATCCTTGATTTGCTTGCTTTTGAAGTTGTTTACGAGCTCGTTTTGCTTGATTACGAGTGATCATAAACTTCACGAAGAATGGGAGGTGAGCAAAGAAGATTCTTTTTGGTTGTTTTGTGGATTTTCAATTTTTTTGTGTTTTTGATGATATTTAATTTTTTTGGATTTTGGTGTATTTTCGTAGACAACAATCTACAAAATCTCTCCTCGAATCAAACTCTTGATTAAAGAAGCCTCAAAGGAATGAAAACGATCACGTGGAGTGAACGCCTTCGAATGACTTTAGAACTTTGGTGAAAACCAAATTGTTCACGAGGGTTTAATCACAAAGAAAACCAAGCAAATATAGTATACGTATTAATACTTTGGGCGGCAAAACCCTCGATTAGCCTTCAATGTCAAAATACTCACAAGCAAGCGGGGAAACGAGGCGGCGCGAAGCACTTAAGAGCCTTTTTCCTTAGGGTATATTTTATAATACCCGCCTTATACCCACCTTATAGTTTGTATTTTTCAAAATCGAGCTTCACGAAAGTATTTATCTATTTTTGCCTTTTCTTTTTGTTTGAGATTCGAATACAATAATTAGGAGATCAAATCCCAATTAAGGTTGTGTTTTCACACTTTTGGAGATATTGTGTTTTGATTGTGATACTTAATACAATATATTAATAATATTTGTACAAGAAAAACCAAGAAAACCGATAATACGTGTTAAGGGAGTTCCACTTAACACAAATACTATTTATGGATAATATCAAAAACAAAAGCTTCCAAATTAAAGCACAACACACCTCCCCGGCAGCGGCGCCAAAATGATTGTAGAGGTTTTACTACTCTTTAGGAAAAGAGCGTAAATAGCGGTAAGTATTAAGTACGACGGTTTAGGAAAACCGTGCACAAATGACCCAATCACTTAAAAGAGAGAAAGTTCGTTTCCCAAGGAGGTATATGTGTGTGTTCTAATTTGTAGGTATTTGAGATTAATATTGAGAAGAATGGGGATGAGAAGATGAAAGACGGATACGTTAAAATTAAACTACGATGAAAACGTAAAGCCGTAAAAAACTACCCAAATTAAAAATTTATTACTAAGACCAAAAACAAAATCAATAATCAAAAAGGCTAAAAACAAGTCTAAAATAATATAAATAAAGACAAAAATCCAACAAAGATATTTTAAAACCTTTTATTAATTAAATATTTAATTTTAAATGCTAATTAAAGCCCTAAAATTAAATATAACTAATGAAAATGTCTAAAATATGATTTTATTGAATAATTGCTTAACTTATATTATTAGAAGACTAAAAAGTAATTTTCTAAAAATTAAAACCTATTAAAACTATTTTTAAAACTCTAAAAATGATTAAAAATGATTAAAACCTAATTAAACTTAAAATAATTATAAAAATAAATCTAAAAGCTATAAAAATATTCTAAAAATGGAAAAGGTCCTAATTAATGATAAAGAATCTAGGAAAAATGAAAAAGAAAGAAAAATAAAATTTTGAAAATTAAATATTAAAATAATATTAAAATAATGCTAAAAATTAAAGTTTGTAAAACCAAAATAAAATGTAAACCTCAAGTTATTATTTTAAAACCTAAAAATTATTTTTCCTAAAAATTTAAAATCTTTTTGGTATTTTTTTAATGATTTATTAAATACGGCTATTAATTAATTCCTAGAAAATAATAAAATAAGAGGAAAATTTTGAAACCAATTTTGAAAATTCAAAAACCCTAACACTAACTCAAGAAAAATAAGCCAGATCGAATAATTCAAATAAATAAGCTGAAAAGATGCTTAAAAGCCTACGGCTTATTAAATAAGCAAAGGATTAAAAAGGAGTTAAAACTATAACCAATCCACCCTTGGTCAGTAAAAGACCCAAGGGCAGGATGGTAATGTTGTTGGTGTGATGAACGGCAGGTCAGGGGTTCGAGGCGTGTAACCCCTCCTTTTTGGACGATTTTTCTTTTTTTTTTATTTTTACTTTTCACCAACCAACCAGTAACCTTAATAAGCTTATAAACACTCACAAATTACTTTTTTATGCAAGCTAAGATCAAAATTCAATCACAAAACGTGGCCAGGTTAAGTTATGAACACAAGCAGTTTTGGCACTTGTGTTTTTGCTCTTCACAAAAGTTTGACCACCAAGAGGAGCTTGGTGTTTGCTTATTTGGAGTATTGGTGGACAGTTGGGGCACTCTTGTGCTCTTTGGAGCACAAGAAGTCAGGTACTAACAAAAACAAGCAACAATCAATCCTCTAGCTAGCAAAACAAGCAAACAGATATCACTCCAAAGCTAATACAAGTTGCTGAGGTGAAAGGACTTTTAATGCAGATTACTTGCTCCCTAGACACTTCTAGTCAACCAAACTTAGAAGTGGAACTCAGAATATTAGCTAATCAATACCAAACTTTTAAAAATAAAAGGATACCAACTTTATTTATTAAAAAGGAATTACATAGATTAGCTAAAGAAACTGGAACAAAGGGTTGTGAACAGGCTCACACCCTATTTATACTAACCTAATGAACAATCTAGAATGAAAAATACAAAACCCTAATCACTACAAATTCTCCAATTTGCCCCTGAGTCTTCTAGACGATTTTTGATGAAATTGGATCCTGGCTGTTTATATTTGCGTTGGGAGGAAGCCAATGATCTCAGCCTTTGATTTGGGACACGTCAAATACTTGGGGACCAAGGTGGGCTGTGATTGGAGGAAAGGGGATTTGGGGGTTGGGACCACACGTGGTGGGATTGGGGATTGGGTGTGTGGGATTAGTTCCTGCGTGTGTGAATCACACGTGGGTGAGTTTAATTGGGTTTTACCCAAGGTTAAATCGGGGTAAGTTCTGGGTGTGTAAAAGATGAACAGTAAGTCCATTTGATCCTAATTTGGGGGAAGTAAATGTGTTAGGCGCGTTTTTAGGATTTGAATGTTTCACTTGACATTTTTGGTCCCTTTCTTTTGAACTTTTTGGCATAAAAGGTTTTTTCAGCCCTAAAACGATTTTGCTTTGATAATAACTTTCCCACTTTGACATTTTTGGCACAAAACTTTGATAAAAGGTTATCAAGGATTGTTTTTTCCATTTTGTGAAATTTCAAGGACTGATCTTGGACTTCTTTGATCTTCAAAGGTATTCAATTTAACTTTGACTTCATGAGGGACCATAGTTGACAAATTTGATTTGTTGAGGGACTAATCTTGCCATTTCTTCAAAGTTGAAGGACCTTTTTGTAATTTTGACAAACTTAAGGGACCAAACTTGTAATTATTAATATACAAGGGTTTTAAGTGTCATTTCTTCATAGAATGAGGATCAATCTTGTTTGTCTTCAAGTCTTCAAGGGTATTTGATGAAAATTCCATGATTAGGGCCCGGTTCATTGTACGGCTTCGTTTCTCGTGTTCGTTTTTCCTTGTATCTTGTGATCTTTTGTCTTTTTCACGATATCCGTACCTAAAATACACAAGTAAACAAACACAAGCATATATATATGGTATTTTATGACATTTTTATGCATTTAAAGCCCGAAAAGAACGATGAGATCATGTATAAATGCCATCTCATCAAAGACGTTGGACATTTCCTTCCATTTTATTTGCATGAGTTTTAAGTTCATTAGCAAGTTCATTTTTAAGCTCGTTTTTCAACTCGGATCTTAAGCTAATCATCTCACGTTGCATATTATCAAATTTAGCATCATTTGCTTTTGCATAATCCAAAAATTCTCCTTGCAAATTTTTCGTGTGAGCATTTTGAAAACCTTGTGTAGTGTTTTGAAAATCACGGTTTTGGTTTTGATTAGAGATTTGTCCATTCCCACTTTGATAATTCCCTTTGTTGTAATTGCGTGTGTTGCCTTGGTAATTACCTTGGTTGTTGTTTCGATAATTGTTAACATTTTGATTTGGTGGAGCTTATTTTGGCGGGAACCTTGGCCGTTTTGGTTGTAAGTTCCCGTTGCTACATAAGCACTCGAAGTGTTACCATCCGCGGTAATGCACTCGGAAAGATCATGAGCTCCCCCACAAGATAAACAACTCTTAGCAACCGCTTTAACCGAAGCGGAATTGGAAGCTTCTTGAGCCTTCCAATGGGACATTAGATTAGCAAATCTATCAAAAAACCGATTTTCCTCATTAGCTTCATCATGTAAGGCGTTAATGCTACGAGACGATTGTGACGAAGATGACGAACCCATATTGGCAACACTCGGTGTGTTACGAGGGCTATAAACCTTAGATCGATTTTCAATGATTTGTAAAGCCTCATTTGTCGTCTTGCACAAAAAATTACCACCCGCGGCGGCGTTCAAATAATCTCGTTCATGATCATTAAGCCCATTATAAAAGGTATCAATTTGATGCAATTCCGAAAAATCATGGTGAGGACATTCATGTAACATCTCTTTAAATCGTTCCCATGCCATTGAAAAACTTTCATTGTTTCTTTGCACAAATCGTGAAATCTCATTTTTTAAGTGTGTTGTTTTAGATGGTGGAAAAAACTTGTTCACAAACTTAGAAACGAGATCGGCCCATGTCAAAATCGAATTTGGCGGTTCTTTCTCGAGCCAAATTTTTGCGGGTCCATCCAACGAATATGGAAACAACATCATCTTAATGGCGTCATGTGGAACATCCTTAAATTTGCTAGTAGCGGTGAGACGGTTGAAATTCCTAATATGGTAATGCGGGTTGTCTTTCTCGTGACCTCTAAACTTGTTTGCTTGCAACATAGACATTAAACCCGTCTTAATCTCGAAATTCTCCGCAAGGATGGCGGGAATAACAATAGCCTCTCCAAAACCCTCGGTGGGTGCTTGTAACAACTCCATCATAGTACGATTAGCCATGACGACTTCTTGTTCTATAATAGGTTCAACAATTGGAGGTTCTTCAACAATCAACGATCCTTGATTTGCTTGCTTTTGAAGACGTTTACGAGCTCGTTTAGCTTGATTACGAGTGATCATAAACTACACGAAGAATGGGAGGTGAGCAAAGAAGATTCTTTTTGGTTGTTTTGTGAATTTTCAATTTTTTTTTTGTGTTTTTGATGATATTTAATTTTTTTGGTTTTTGGTGTATCTTCGTAGACAACAATCTACAAAATCTCTCCTCGAATCAAACTCTTGATTAAAGAAGCCTCAAAGGAATGAAAACGATCACGTGGAGTGAACGCCTTCGAATTACTTTAGAACTTTGGTGAAAACCAAATTGTTCACGAAGGTTTAATCACAAAGAAAACCAAGCAAATATAGTATACGTATTAATACTTTGGGCGGCAAAACCCTCGATTAGCCTTCAATCTCAAAATACTCACAAGCAAGCGGGGAAACGAGGCGGCGCGAAGCACTTAAGAGCCTTTTTCCTTAGGGTATATTTTATAATACCCGCCTTATACCCACCTTATAGTTTGTATTTTTCAAAATCGAGCTTCACGAAAGTATTTATCTATTTTTGCCTTTTCTTTTTGTTTGAGATTCGAATACAATAATTAGGAGATCAAATCCCAATTAAGGTTGTGTTTTCACACTTTTGGAGATATTGTATTTTGATTGTGATACTTAATACAATATATTAATAATATTTGTACAAGAAAAACCAAGAAAACCGATAATACGTGTTAAGGGAGTTCCACTTAACACAAATACTTATTATGGATAATATCAAAAACAAAAGCTTCCAAATTAAAGCACAACACACCTCCCCGGCAGCGGCGCCAAAATGATTGTAGAGTTTTACTACTCTTTAGGAAAAGAGCGTAAATAGCGGTAAGTATTAACGAGTGATTTAGGAAAACCACAAGTTATGACCCTTAATCACTTAAAAAAGAGAAAGTTCGTTTCCCAAGGAGGTATATGTGTGTGAAATAACTTGTAGTTATTTGAGATTAATATTAAGAGAATGGGGATGAAAGGATGGAAAGACGGTTACGTTAAAATTAAACTACGACGTAAACGTAAAGTCGTGAAAAACTACCCAAATTAAAAAAATATGACTAAAACCAAAAACAAAATAAATAAAAGATTGAAAAGAAGTCAATAACAATATAAATAAAGACAAAAATCCAACAAAGATATTTTAAAACCTTTTATTAATTAAATATTTAATTTTAAATGCTAATTAAAGCCCTAAAATTAAATATAACTAATTCAAATGTCTAAAATATAATTTTATTGAATAATCACTTAACTTATATTATTAGAAGACTAAAAAGTAATTTTCCAAAAATTAAAACCTATTAAAACTATTTTTAAAACTCTAAAAATGATTTAAAATGATTAAAACCTAATTAAACTTAAAATAATTATAAAAATAAATCTAAAAGCTATAAAATTATTCTAAAAATGGAAATAGTCCTAATTAATGATAAAGAACCTAAGAAAAATGAAAAAGAAAGAAAAATAAAACTTTGATTTTTTTAATAATAAAATAATATTAAAATAATGCTAAAAATAAAAAGTTCTCAAATAAATTCTAAAAAAATTCTCAAAAATCCTAAATATTCTAACTAAGAAGAAAATGTAAATTAAAGTTTCTAAAACCTATTAATTAATTTTATATTAATTTTTAAAGTTGCTAAAAAATCCTAAAATCTTATAAAATTAAAAATAAGCCAAATTGGAAACCTAATAAGCTGTAAACCTCAAAATATTATTTTATAAACTAAAAATTATTTTTCCTAAAAATTAAAAACCTTTCTATTTTTTAATGCTTTTATAAAAAACGGCTAATAAATAAATTGTAGAAAATAATTAAATAAAAGAAAAAAAATGAAACCAAGATGGAAAAATCTATAAACCTATAATGGTCCTAGGAAAATTAAGCTACACAAAAATGACTTAATAAATAAGCTAGAAAAGGGAAAATAAGCCACGGCTTATATTAATAAGCTTAGAAAGAAAACGTGGTTAAATAGAATTTGAAAACAACATATAACGTAAAAAACTTATCTAGATTAGCGGTAGAGCTCCTACTCCTCCAACGAGAGGTCTGGGGTTCGAGTCCTGCTACGGGTAAGTTTTTACTTTTTTTTTATTTTTTTTTTCTTTTTCTAACCAACCAGTGACCTTGAATGACTTGTTAATCACCAATCCAGTTACACTTTTTTATGCAAGATTAATCAAATTATAATCCAAAAACGTGCCAGACTTGAACTTGAACACAAGCAATTTTGCCTTATGTTCTTGCTTTTTGATTTAGCCAAGAGGGCTTGGCAATGCTTATTTGATGGATGATATTGTGGACAAAAGGCACCCTTGTGCTTATTTAAGCACAAGGAGTCAACAAGAACAAGAATTAAGCACCTAGCACTCACCAATCAGAAATCAATAGCACACAAAAGCACCTTAAGTTGCTGTGATAAAAATACAAGTCTGGTGGGCTTAATGAGCTTTTACTAGCAACCCAATGACTTCTAGAAGCTCAAATTCAGCATATACAATCACCAATTGATACTCAATCAATCTCAACTCATAGAACACCCTATTACTTCACAGAATTAAAAGATCATGCATACAATTTCATAAAACTCAAGCAAAAAGTGGATATGCAGATTTATGCTATGTGTTTCACTTTTTAACTCTACAAACTAACTCAAAACTTGATCCAAATTAACTTACCACTAACTAACAACCTATCTCAATCTATTCCAAACCTTCTAACACCTTTTTAAATCACAATCAATGATTTTACCCTGCTAAAACCTGTTTCCAAACACCCTTTTAAAAACTAGATTTCAACTTTTCTCAAACAAAAACCTTACAAACTTACTCAAACTTGATCCAACTAGCATCAATCATGCATAAAAACTCAAATGAACACAGATCAATCACCTTAAACACACAAAAATACCAAATCAAACAAAATCAAATAAAGCTACACTTTCTGAGATTTTTCAAAAGGAAAAGGAAATTACCTAAGGTCCTTACATCCAAGGACCTAATGGATGAATATCCACCTCCTTATGCACCCGGGTGCATGCAGATCAATAATCAACCACCTTTCAACCTGTTTAAAACAAATCAAAAGAAAACAAACAAAATACAAGCAAGTATATATAATCTGTTTCTTTTTCTTTCTTCCTTAAACCTTTTCCAAAACCTTTTCCAAACTTTCTTAACACGTTTTAATTACTTAATCACACCTTACTAACACCTATTATCACTGAATCATGAAACAGATTTTATCAAAATAAAATCTCAATTTCCAAACCTTAAAATAACCTTGAACTTCAAAGTTACTCAACCAAATCAAATATGGAACTCAGTTTTCCTTCAATAACACACACCAACTTTAAATAAACTTAAAAAGGAATTATATTGCTTTAATAACAAAAACCAAACTTTTAATTCAAGTAAAAGGAATTACAAGATTAAAGAAGGAAAACTGGAACAAGGGAAATCCACAAGTCGGATTCTCCTTTTATAATGACTATAGAACACTCTAGAATCCTAAAATCAAAACCCTAATACATAGAAAAATCCTAAAATGCCCTTAAAAGCTTCTAGACGATTTCAAGGTGTTGAGCTGTCCTTTTGATCTCCACCGTTTGTTTTTGCTTTGGGAGGAAGCAATACATCTCCAACCTTGATTTAGGACACGTAATAGTGCTTGGAGCCCAAGGCGTTTTCTTATTGGCTGAGAGGGAATTGGGGGTGGGGTCCTCAAGGCGTGGGATTGGTGATTTTAGGTGTGGGATTGGTATTCACATGTGTGAATCAAACGTGGGCAAGGTGAATTAGTTTTTACCCAAGTATAAGTTGATGTAAAATCTGGGTGGGGGTGAAAGTGAACAGTAAGACTTTCAATCCGAAATTGGGGGAAATAAGTTGTTAGGAGCCAGTTTGTGTTTAAATCTTTCAACTTGTGCACCTTTGGCCATTTTCTTTTGAAATTTTTGGCATATCAAGTTTTAAGCCCTAAAATCGTATTTCCTTTGAAAATAACTTTCACCAATTGTCATTTTTGGCACCAAACTTCACACAAAGTTTATCAAGGATCATTTTTGCCATTCTTGGATAATTCAGGGACTGATTTTGGACTTTATTGATCTTCAAAGGTCTTCAATGTCTCTTAATCTTCATGAGGGACCATATTTGACAAATTGATTTTGTTGAGGGACCAATCTTGTCATTTCTTCAAAGTTGAAGGACCTTTTTGCAATTTTGACAAACTTAAGGGACCAAACTTGTAATTATTAATATACAAGGGTTTTAAGTGTCATTTCTTCATTAATGGAGGATCAATCTTGTTTGTCTTCAAGTCTTCAAGGGTATTTGATGAATATTCCATGATTAGGGCCCGGTTCTTTGTACGGCTTCGTTTCTCGTGTCCGTTTTTCTTTATATCTTGTGATCTTTTGTCTTTTTCACGATATCCATACCTAAAATACACAAGTAAACAAACACAAGCATATATATGGTATTTTGATGACATTTTAGTGTATTAAAAGCCCGAAAAGAACGATGAGATCATGTATAAATGCCATCTCATCAATAAACTCGTTAATAATTCGATATTTTGTGTTTCTACATAAATGAGTTTATCGTTGTCGTAATCAAAAAGGGGGAGATTGTTAATGCAAGTGATGCCTAAAAACATTATTAGTGTTAACTAATCTTTCTTAGTTTTGATCACGACAAAGTATACAACACATTTAGTGTAAAACATAAAACGAATTATTTAACTAACACTATCATCAAGGTAATAATCATATCACTAATCTTTCTTAATCATACTTAGTGATCATCAAAATGATTATCCTTAAAACTCACTTTTGTTAATATGACAAAAGACTTTTTAATAAACTTTCTGTTTAGAAAATGTTTTATTAAAATAGAAAATGTAAATTTGAAAATAGCATATTCCATATGCTATTAGAATATCCTTTGAAGGCTTAAAATACCTCAGATATTCCTACCCCACTAAAAGACAAAAACGGAGCGTACTCTACGGGCGGAACCTTAAGTAGCTAGGCGGTTCCCTAGCGATAAGGAACCGCCGGGCTAGATAAGGTACCGCGCCCAGATAGCCGTTATATAGCCGTTATACTTTGTCTCCTTTAAATAGTGGATCAAATCTCATTTTCCAACAAGCCTCTTGGACGTTTTTCTCAGCCCCCTTTCTCTTTTCTATAGCATAATCATTAGTAAATGATCACTTAAAGTGTTAAGGATGTTTACATATGATTATCCTCTTGATCCCCTCCTTTACCTTGTCCAATGAGAAGATCACTCACTCACTAGTGTTGTGATAAAGATGAATCCATGAGCTAGTCATATTCATCATGATACCCTTTTTGTTTTATGTCAATCCATTGTATTTATGAATACTTGGACTAGTTGTGTTCATCCAAGTTATTTGTGAATACTTGGATTTGTTGTGTACATCCATTGCATATATTTTTGCTTGGATTTGTGTTGTGTAGATCCAAGCTACATGTGTGTACTTGGATATGTCTAGTTGAGTTGTAATAGATTTGTGTAGTAGTTCTCACTAAACTATAAAGTGATGTGGTTGTGTCTTGTGAGTTTTCACTAAACTTGAAAGTGATTAGTAGTTGTGTTGTGTGAAGTTCTCAATTAGCTTCAAAGTGAAGAGTCGTGAAGATTGGTTCTAGCTTTGGATTAGAACTCGACATCTAGCCTTGTGTCGTAAAATGGTGAAGTAGGCAACGTCGTGGAGATTGGTTCTACCTTGAGATTAGAACTCGACATCTAGCCTTGTGTCGTTAAATTGTGAAATAGGCAACGTTGTGTAGATTGGTCCTAGCTAAAGATTAGGTCTCGACATTTAGCTTAGTGTCGGAAAATAATGTAAGAGACGATGTAAGGTTTTCTCCGCCAAGAAGGGAGCTTGTGGATATAGTGGAAATCTCAAGTAGATGTACTCGAGGAGTGGAGTAGAAACGAGGATAGAGCCTCGTTGTCGAACCACTATAAATCGTGGTGTCTTCCCACTAGGTTGTCTCCTTCCTTATTCTTTAATTATTTCATTATCATTACACTTACCTATTATCTTTACTAGTGCATTTGAATTGAACATAATCATTATGCAACTTAGCTTTAAGCAAAAGATAGTTTTGATACAAACCAAATTGAAAGTAATTTTAATTTGGTTGCCAATTGAAGAGAAACTATTCAACCCCCCTTCTAGTTTCTACAGAAAGTTTACCCATATTGAAGACGATTTTGTCGTCACCAACTCTCATGATTTATTCGCCCGCGGCTACATCAATAATAGTGCGTCTGGTCCTCAAGAATGGACGTCCAATGATTAATGGAACACGGGGGACAATCTCGTAGTCAACGACAACAAAATCCGCCGGAAAAGTGAATTTGTCGACACCGACGAAGACATCTTCGGCTATCCCCACCGGATAAGAAACCGTACGGTTAGCTAAATCCAATGTCATTCGTATGGAGACTAGCTCGGGTAGAGATAATTGTTTCCAAACATTTAATGGCATTAAGTTTATACTAGCACCTAGATTGGCTAGGGTCATACAATTTTGTACCCCGGGAAAGTTGCAAGGAATGAGAAAGCGACCCGCATCACCAAGATTGGTTGGTAATTTCCTTAAGAGAACCGCGAAGCAATTCTCATTAAGTTGGGTTTGACAAATATCAAGGAGTTTTTCCTTATCACTTAGAAGATCTTTGAACATTTTAGCATAGTTAGGCATGTGAGCGAGAGCCTCGGCAAAGGAGATGTTGAAATTCAATTGTTTAAACATTTTAAGAAAGTTCGAAACTTGATTATCATCCTTGTTAAAAACTTGAATAGCATATCCCATAAGTCATTTTTTTACTGCTTAAAGAGTTTCGCATGTCATTCCTAAGCTCGGCTCGTAGATCATTCCCTTGTTTAGCCATGTCACCTTTCAAGTTAATAATTTGGCTCTGAAGATTCTTCACCAGCGCGTCATTAGTCCTCATGTATGTTTCAACCTCTTGATTATATGCCGTGGGTTGGTTGGGATGGGGAACATGGTAAGCGGGTGGTTGATAAGTGGGTTGTTGGTAAACTTGATTATTTCCTTGAGGTGGATATGGGTTTCTTTGGGTTTGATATTGGTTAGGAGCTCGAGGTTGGTTTTGATTGTTGTGATTGAAGTTGGTTTGGTTTTGAGGAGGAAAACCGGGTGGTGAAATAAAATTATTTGAACGATAACTTAGCAAATTGCGGTCACCTTGAGGACGAGCTTGATAGCCTCCCGTGGAAAAAGTACCGTTAGCAGCATACACGTTTTCCGGATTGTCATGAGTAGAAGGACAACCGGTGTATGAATGAGAACCACCGCAAGTCTCACAAGAAGGTGTTACAGCTTTAACTTGTTGAAATTGGTTCGTAGCCATGGTTAAGAAATTTTTGTTCATCTCGGCTAGTTGACGGGTGAGTTGGGTGAGTTCGGCTATCTCGGGGTTTGATGAAGTAGAAGAAACATTGGCCCTCGGGTTATTTCTTGAAGATGCGGATGAATCCCAATTTTTGTAATGAGTGGTCATGTTCTCTATAAGCTCTTTACACTCCTCAGGTCTTCTCTTCATAAATGTACCACCAGCGGCGGCATTAATCGTATCACGATCACGAAAAGTTAAACCATTGTAGAAAGTATCAATCAAAGTGACGGGGAGCATATTATGGTTAGGACAACGATCGATCAAGACATTTTATCTCTCCCAAGCATCAAAAATCGACTCATCAGGTTCTTGAGTGAAACCACTGATTTGATTACGGAGACTAGTTACCATGGATGGTGGAAAGTATCTTGACAGAAATTTTTGAGTCATCTCATCCCATGTATGAATTGAGTTTTTGGGAAGACGATCAAACCATTTTTCAGCATGGTGGGATAAACTGTGTGGAAAAAGGTGAAGGCGAAGAAAACCCATGGTAACACCGGGCAATTTCATTCTTTGAGTGACGGTTATGAACTTATCGAGGTGTTTGTTGGCATCATCATCCGGTAATCCGTGAATTGGACAAGCATTTTGAACTTGTTGGATCATGTGATGCTTCAACGAAAATTCGAGAGCCGTGATTTGCATCGGTGCAATCGGTCCTCCACGTCCATTCATACTTGGTTGGCAAAGCTCCTCCATCGTGCGAAGGTCGGGTGGAGGGACGTGGTTGTTATTATTCAAATTGGGGTGAGGTGGGTTGTTATTATTATGCACACCGGCCATATCTAAGTCTCTACGAGTCTCGGGCTCGGGATAAGATGAAGATCGAGTACGCATAAACTAAAAATGAACTACAATATTTTTTTGATTTTTATCTCTTCTTTTTGTATTTTTGAAAATTTTATATTTTTTTAGGATTTTTTGAAAATTTTTATGCTTGAATATAAAGTTCCCAAAAGAACGGATCCAAAATCCAATTTTTCTCACTAAAAACCGTTAATCTTTACGAAAAGAGCTGACAGCGGCGCCATTTTAATATGGAGATTTTGCATATGTGTACTCAATCGTTCTCGGAATCTAATCGAATTGATCACGGTTTAAGGTGTAATTATTGGTGTTGGTAACTAAAAGGGGGAGCTTGATTAACTAAGTTTATAAATGTTAAAGCTATTAAACATAAAAATAAAAGAATGATGTCTAACCTCGATTGCTTGTCCAGAATGAATGCTGCACAGTAGAACTTGGTGAAAGAAACTAAAGGTGATTATCTATTTTTAAATAAATTCGAAAACTTGAAAAGATTAAACTAAAAATTAAGACTTTTAAAATAATTGAGAAAAGATTAAAACTTGATAAAAATTAATTTTGAAAACTTAAAACTTTATAAAAATGTAAACTTTATAAAACCATAAAATTGAAAATAAAAATAATACTTAAGAAAAATGGCGGGAAAAATAAAAAGTTTAAAAGGAAAACAGGAAACCAAAACCATACCTAAGTCGGAATGCTCAAACCCTAACCTAATCCGGAATCCTAGGTTTCTAACTTATCCGGAATGTTAAATCCAGACTTAACCCGGAATGTGTAAGATTGACACAATCCGGAATCACTGCTGAAAACGTGAGTCGGAATATAACTTCTCGATGCAATCCAGAATGTGGGCTTCACACCTAGTTCGGAATATAGACCTCATACACAATCCGGAATAAGGTTCCTAACATTATCCGGAATCTAAAATCTAGGTGTAATTCGGAATCGAGTATCACACACCTAATTCGGAATTCACCTTTTGCATACAATCCGGAATGAAGATCTAACACTCTATTCGGAATCCGTATGCTTCACCTTATTCGGAATACCTGTTTCGTACATAATCCGGAATGTAGCTTTCTTGACTTAATTCGGAATTTAGTTTGGTATGCAATCCGGAATCCGTGTTTTAAACCTAAGTCGGGAAATGGAGTCTTTGTTTTGGAGGGAAAATAAAGGCTAAGTCGTAATATAGATTTGCAACTAGTTCGGGATACTAGGGTTTGCACATAAGTCAGAATAATGGGGTTTTCAAAATCCGAATTAAACCAAAATAAGCAAAAATCAAATAAGCACTTACTAAAACTTTGACCAAATCAAATTTTAGAAAAATCTAATAAGACACAATCTAAAAACTTTTAAAAACACTATATAATCAAATTATTTAAAATCAACTTTTTATAAAAATATTAATCTACCAAAATCAACTTATTTAAAAACTAGAAAACATAAATATTAAGCAATAAGCACATTAATCTAAAAACCTCAAACACACCAAATCAATAAGCACAATCTAAAAAGCAAATCAATCACACATTCAACAAGATTAAACCAACTACATGATTAATAACGCACATTAATAGATTATGATTAAGAAAGGTAGAATGAGAATTAATCAAAAAGCTTGATTAGATTGAAGATTAAGATCCAAAATTACAACATTAAGATAAAAGATTAATAAGCTTGAAAGAAAAGCTAGAGAGAGAAAAAGTAAAACACACACTAATTACCTACCAAACTAAAAAGTAAAAGACTACTCCTCCTAATGGCATATTAGGACACTATATATAGGGGAAGGGAGACTGTTGTTTCTTTTCTTCTTTCTTCTTGTCTTCTCGTCTTTTAAATAACTCGTCTTTCTCGAATTTGTCTCGGGATTAGTCGAATGATAACTTGAACTCGTCTTCTAATTTTCTTCTTTTAGTAGACTTGGTTCTTCGACTTCGTTAAACTTCCGTCTTTAGACTTTTTCTTCGATAAATCTTCATAATAGGCCTTTGACTTCCGTTCTTCTTGCACTTTTGATCTTTTGACTTCGTTTTTTGTCTTTTTCTTTTTCTTCGATAAAAGCCCTGAAAGCCCGTGGTTTCTTCCTTTTTCTTATTTTTGTCCTAAAACACAATAAAAACACAAACCACGCATAATGTCCCTTTTACGATATTAAATACACGTTTTGGCCTTGTTATTATTAGAAATAAGTGGTAAAAGGATAAGTGTTTTCACACTTATTAAATCCCCTACACTTGACCATTGCAATGCCCTCATGCAATGCATTAATTTCAAAGCACGGTTTAAATTTTTCATCATAATTATCCCACCTTGGCCTTTATTAAATACTAAACACTAAGGAAACTAAAAAGATAGAAATATATACAAAATGCTTGAAGGAAGAACAAGTAAAGAGATCGAAGACTTACATTAGGGCATTGGTTGTCATGAATGTTTATCACCCTCAAGTTTCACGTTCCCCATACAAAGCTTGAAAATGAGATCATTGTTATTATAAGTTAGTAAGCTAACACCCACTCATGTGGCCCAATTATTCACTTAGACTCCCTTATTCATAGGTGTATCTCTTATATTTTATTATTGTCTTGAATGATCACGAGGATGCATTGTTAATAAGTGTGAAAACACTTATCCTTTTACCACTTATTTCTAATAATAACAAAACCAAAACGTGTATTTAATATGGTAAAAGGCGGAATTATGCGTGGTTTGTGTTTTTATTGTGTTTTAGGACAAAAATATGAAAAAGGAAGAAAACACGGGCTTTCACGGGCTTTTAACGAAGAAAAAGAAAAAGACAAAAGACGAAGTCAAAAGATCAAAAGTGCAAGAAGAACGGAAGTCAAAGGCCTATTCTGAAGATTTATCGAAGAAAAAGTTTAAAGACGAAAGTTTAACAAAGTCGAAGAACCAAGTCTACTAAAAGAAGAAAATTAGAAGACGAGTTCAAGTTATCATTCGACTAATCCCGAGACAAAGTTGTTTAGACTACCACAAACATAACATCATTTTCTTCTCAAAGAAGACCCAAAAGGTTGTTTTGACTTAGTTTTCTCAAAACCTATCCCTCCCCTCTTGGTATTATTATTATGTTTTGCATTATTATCCAATGCCTTGCTAGGAGTTTTTACCTTCTTGGGAGCAGAACTAGTTGTAGACACTTGTCCTTCAGACACAAAATTGCTTATTAAAGGTGGATAAATAATGTTCTTGGTCACAACAGATTTATCTTGGGTCAAGGTACTAGAGTTTGAATCATTTGACTTAACATCAATAACAGTTTTTGACTCATCTAACTCTATACTTATATGATTATTAGGGGGCATAAAAATTCCTGATAATGATGGAGGAATTGCCTTCATTCCTTCAGTATATCTATCATTTTTAGGAGTATCAACTGACTCATTAGAGCTATCAAAAGTTCCCTTTGATAAGTCCTTGTCAGTTAAGGTTATCCCAGGTTGGTCCTCAGTATATCCTAGGCATGTTTTATCATAATACCCCATTTGTGAATTAATCAGCTTACCTAAACCTTTATAGGATTTTTGCCATTGATTAATCCCTTCCCTTTCAATTAAAAAGACTGGCTTTTAAAACTTCATTTTCTGCTGTTACTTTTATAAGTTGTTTTTCAAAAGCTTTAATTTCCACATCTTTTTCTCTCATTTGAAGAGTCAAAATTCTAATTTTCTCTTCATAGTTTTTTTGACCCTTTTTATACACAACTATATTTTCCTCTAACTTAGCAAAACCCTGTTTAAAAGCATTTGCTTCTACAGTACATGTGTTAACATTTTGATACTGTTCATCAAGTTCTACTTTTAGACTATTAAATTTAAGAACAGAATCTTTAGAACAAGGATGTACCTCAGTATCTTCATAAGAGAAAGCCATCAAACCAAGCTCTTCTTCTTCCTCATCTTCAGCCTAGTTCACCACTCCATCTACAGTTACCAATGGTTTAGTTCCTTTGGGACTATTGCTATCTCCTTTTAGAAAGCTTTTATAGATTCTTGGACTGGTTCTATAGTTGTTCTTGGACTTTTGACTACTTCTATCAGCCTTATCCCTATTTCATTCCATTGCAAAATGTCCATTCCTTCTACAGTTAAAGCATTAAACTTTAGACTTGTCATATCCTAATGGTTCATTAGGATCAACAGTCATCTTTCTTCGAGTCTCTTTATAGAACCTATTAGATACAAAGATCATAGCAACTTTCCATTTGAGGTCCATCTCTTCAACATCAGCATCATCCATTTGGAACAAGTCATTAAGAGTTAACCTTGTTGTGTCGTCTTATCCAGCAAAGAATGAGAAGGCATCATTGTCACTAAACAATGGTGAGGATCTTCCTTGTGAATTATGAGATGTAATTTGACTTCCTTCAGTACCTTGAGAGTAAGTACTGCTTGTTAGTCCTCCAGCGGTATTTTGGAAGTAAGTACCGCTACTTGATCCACTAGCGGTATTTTGGAAGTAAGTACCGCTGCTTGATCCACCAACGGTATTTTGAGAGTAAAGATCGTTGTTTCCTTCTGACACAAAAGCTAAGTTAGACTTTGTTGTTGTTGCTGCTTTTTTCACTTCAATGCCTTTAACATCCATCTCATAAACTCTAAGATTGTTATAAAGATGATCAAAAGGAGTTGTATCCAGATCATCTCTTATGATGAAGTGCATAGCCATTGCTTTCCATTCTTGTGGAACACTTCTTAAGAATTTAAATTGGCTTCTTCATTAGGAATTATTAGTCCATAAACTGCCAATTGAATAAGCAATTTATTGAACCGTCCATAACCACTATGGATTCCTTCAGTACTGGAAATTGAGAAGTTATCAAATTCTTAGTTCAAAACAATCTTCTTCATCTTTTGAAAGTCCCTAAAACTAGCTTGAAACGAATAAGAAGGATAATTAACACAAGTAAATATTTTTCAAATGTAGTACTTTATTATTGTATAACAAGTATTACATGTTTTATGGATAACACAGTTTGAGGATAATGTGTTGTGTACACTTTGGATAAAATAAAGCAAACTCAAGAACACAGGCACAGTTGTTCTTTCTCTGAGTTGTAAAGAGTTAATGTGGTGTGAAATCTACCAAAGTGAACAACATTAACTCTAGCCTACATATCCTATTTTTAGTGGTACGAGGTTGACTATTAGTACTGGTTGATGGTGACTACACAAAACAGACAATGTCAGACATCTGTCAAAAGATGCTCTTGTATTCTTGGTAGTCTGCCAAACGCTTTAGGGAAACAGAGCTGACATAGTTTCCCTTTTCTTCATTCCTTGTACTTTAGGCTGTGAACTTCCCGCCTAAACACTTAGGTATGTCCAAAGTGTACTGAGTGTTAACAAGGTATTGCCACCCTGTTAACACTCAACCACTCAGAGTCCCTGATACATCTTGGTTGTTATCCAACAAAGCCAATGAGTATATCTTCAAGTAATCTTCGACTTCCTTGACAATGTCTCTGACATGGACTCCTCTGTGGTTGCTCACAGAGACTTAGAACTCTGTGAGTCTTGGGTTACTTGCCTGTCTCCTAGGCACAGGCAAGTTAATATCAAACAGCTTATTTAAATTTAAATCTATGACTAAGGGAATTCTAACAGACTTAGATTCCCAACAATCTCCCTTATTTAAACATAAATACAACTAGATCTATATGAGTTATAGTAAGTGAGATAACAGCTTCTTCTTACACATAACAGATCTAACAAACAACTTCATACTTCATTAATACTTAAAAAAAATTACAAGTAAAATACATGAGTAAAACAAAATATAATACTAAACGTTCAGCTATGAAAACTTTAATAATCATCATTTTTTATTTTCTCTTCAGCCTCAGCTATGCCTGTCCTAGTATCTAATTCAGCCTTCAATGCTTGGGCAAATTCCTTGGAGTACTCTGTGTTCAATTTAAGCACCTTTTGAAACAAAATAAGCTGAATAGTCGATGCTAGCCCCAGCTCGTCTTCCCTTTGGAACACATACTGACATCCCTTGTTCATGTTGGCCATTCCTTTTTCAGGCTCAGTATAAGTCTGACCATCAACAGGCCCTACAATCTCATTTGGGAGAATCAAGTTCATGTGCATTCCATCTACTTGGATATCATCAGTTACAAAGGTTTCTTGAAGGAATTGAGACATCGTTTTTCTTTTCTTCTCAACCTTTGTTGGTTCTAGTTCAAACAGTAGTGGGGTGGATCAATTTTGAGTTTGGCTACTGTTTCTTTTAGCCAGTTGAACTTAGCTCTCAGGGTCTTAAGAAGTAAGAAATTTTCCTGTCTAGTTTTCTTTGCAGCTAAAGCTTCAACTTCTAACCATTAAGATAGACCAAGTGTCTTAAGCTTGAAATCATCAAATACATCCATGTTGCCCTGTTGGTTATCTCTCCAAATAACCATTTGTTGGGTATGAGTTGATTTCTTAACTGTGTATTTGAACTTGGTGATTTTGCCTCGAGCATATCTTTTGTTAACGCAGGCATCATAGTCAGCCTTTACCTTTTTTAGAGCCTCTGCGCGTTTCATCTCCATTTCTCTGAGCCTTTGTCTTTGCTCCTCTTTGAGTTGAGGAGACATGGCTTTCAACTTGGCTTCATCCAGCTCTTTGGCTTTCTTGATTTCATTCAATCGTTTAAACTCAGGTGCGTGTTTCTCAATCTTTTCAACTGTTAAGGGTTTTACATCAGCTACTTTGAAAGTTGAGAATTGAGAGATTTTGGTAGTGGATCCTCCTGTCTCTAGCATCACAGATATTTTCTTTAGTTTGGCGTTTGTGTCTACCACAACTATTTCTTTCCCTTTCTTCGAGACAGAGGATTCTTCACTTGCTTTCTTCATTTCATCAGCATGTTTCAAAAATGCTATCTAAGCTTGTTCTTGGACAGCTTTTGGTAGGGAGCTAACAGTGAATTTGAGTTTCTTAGCTTTTGGTTCACCATCATCCACAGCCTTATTGGTGTTATCCAAGGACATGTAATTTGATGAATCAATTGCTTTGTTGTCTTGTTGTTCCCCCTTACTTTCAACATCATCATCAGTTATAGTGATTGGTGTGATGACTTGGAGAGGAATGGGGTTTTCAGCTGTATTTGTGGTAGTGTTGACAGGGTCTAGTTTTAGTATGTCAGCTTTCTCCCCCTCACGTTTAGCCTGTCTCTTAAGACGTTTGGTTGAACGTGACTGAATATAGCGAGCAACCAGTTCAACAGATGTAGCTAACTTCTTTTACTTGTTTCTTGATCCTCTGGAAATTTTGAGAAGCCTGTTGCAGTTGCGATTCACATATCAATCAACATGGCCAGCCAAATAGGTAGTGTGACGTTTTTGCCTGTTGCACACAGCCTCAAATTCTTTGTGCATCACTAACTCATGGGCTGAAAACATATCAGGGACTTCTTTGATGATGGTATCTTTGATGCGAGTAGATAAGTGAGTAAGTCCATGGGAAACTCCTTTTCTTGTACCATCTTGTATGGGTTCAGTGATGGCTTCTCGAACAGCTTGGGAAATGATCTTGGGAAAATTGATAGTGAAGGAATGCATTTCAGATCCAATTTTGTCTAACTTTCTTGACATGCGTTCAATGTCTGAAGCATGATGATAGGGCCTCAAGCCATGAATGTTCAGGCTTTGCTGCTCATAGTCATCTTCCCTGGGAAAAAGATCAAAATTTGTTTGTTGTGGATGATCAAACAACATAAACTCTATTGTAGGATCATACACAACGCTGTTAAGCTCCTTTATGACAGAGGTAGTTGAGGTAGGAGTCACAACAGCTTCTTTTGGAGGAGGAGTTGGTTCTCTAGCTGGTGTGGAGACAGCGTTAGGTGGAGACATGTGAGGCTATTCATCTTCTTCATCATCCTCCTCCTCAATCATCCCCTCAGTGAGAATTTCATCATTTGGCATTGATTTAGGTTCAAAAAAGCTTTCAATGAAGGCAAGCACATCCTCTTAAACATCAGGCATGGGCTCATCTTCTTTTGGCTGATCCTGAATCAAGTTATCAGCTCCTTCAGGTGTAGCCAGAGAGTCTACATTTGGTTGTACAACATCAGCCTGCAATTTGTTTAAGTTACTAACAGGGAAATAGATAAAGGGAATGCTCGCCAGTTCGCTGTCCCAGAGAGGCTGAGGATGATTATTCAGCCACTCCAAAGGATAAATCCTTGGGATTCTTTTACTTTTGAAAGTAATGAGGTTAATGGTCGCCATTTGCTGCCCCTAGGAAAGCTGAGTGTGATTATTCATCCCCCCAAAAGGATAAATCCGTTAGGAGTCTTTTATCTGTGAATTGTATATGGGTTAAGATCGCCTGTTACGCTGCCCCTAGGAAAGGTGAGGGTGATGATTCAGCTCCCCCTGAAAGGATAAATCCTTTGGGACTCTTTTAGTTGTGAAAAAGATGTAGTTAATGATCGTCATATTATGCTGTCCCTAGGAAGGCTGAGGATGATGATTCAGCCCCCCCTAAAAGTTAAACTTTTGGGATTCTTTTTCTGAGGGAACCTAGAGGCTGTGTGAAGTACAGCTACTCTAGGTCGAGACATATATGTATTCAGGTTGTTGTTTGCCTGAATACTATCTAGAGGGTGCAGGGTCATCGGGGTGCTTTATAAAAACAAATGAATCGCTCCCTGGTGCAAAGATAGGGTGTACAGAAGTATTAAAGATTTATATGTGCATACATAGACTCCTATGGGTCGAGGATAACCCTAACTTCACCACTCTCACCTACAGACATTTGAGAGTAGCTGCTTGTGTACCTCTAAAAATTATAAACTAATTACCTGTGAGATATTAGAAGAATTAGGCAGGTTCCCTGTTGTCTCTGCTGATGAAGAGACGCTAGACTCCTGTTGTTTATCAACTTTAGTCTCTATGTCCACAGAAGTCTCTGGACCAGAGGAAGGAGTGGTTGTCTTCTTAAGACTGGCCTTAGCAGCAGTTTGGGTTTTGGAAGAAGATGGGTTTTTCTTCTTCTTTGGCTGTTGGCCAGTTGTTGCCTTGGACAGCGTGGTGTGTTGCCTAGAGGTCAAAGACGCTGACTTACCAGACACACCAGCTGCAATCACCTTCTCAGAGGAAGGGAGCAAGGGCTTCACAACAGATGGTTGTGTATTAGCAACATTCTTCATATGGGTTGTTGCTGGCACGTCATTGGGTCACATCACCTTGTAGATAGCTCCAGTTATGTGATAAGGCTTCATGGCTGGCAGTGCAGAGTTGTGGTAGTTATCACCCAGCATACTTTCAAAGATAAGACAGAGAAAATAAACATAGAATATTTTTCCCTATGACTTGGTTGATGCCCTTCAGCTGTTCGACGAGGTTAGAAAATAAAATGCTTCCAATATCGATGTTTGTACCCCATATTAGTCCATAGGCAATGATTTGATGGTTGAAGGCTAATTGGTCTTGAGATTCCTGCATACCACCCAGGGATTTGACTATGTGAGTAAAGACGACTCTCCACATAGGGGGGAAAAACTTGATCTTCAAGGGAGACTTCAGGACCACTTCAGCAGGTGTAAGGGCTGGGTTAACATAAGAGACAGGGAAGAGTGTGGCTAGGGCGTCCTTTATAGCCTTCTTATCAATAGACTTTAGGCATTCTTCGCCATGTCTTAGCCCAGCCACATAAGAAAAATCAGCAACAGAAAATGCAAAGGGATGTTCATTACATGAGAGATTAAACGAGATGGTGTTGTCATCAAGGATCTCAGCAGAATACCAGAATTCCCTAAGTTATTCTTGGTAGAAAATAGATAGGGTTCTTATGAACGCTTCTCCTACATCACAATTCTTCATGAAGTTCACCAGATCTGAGTATGTGTCATTTGGATCTTTGAGCCATCCAATAGAGTTGTTCGCGGCGAGGATAAAATCATTCATTTCGAAGTTAACGTTAGAAGCTTTAGGTACTTGAAACGTCATTGTATCGAGAATGAGGAAGATGAAGATGGTGAGAGGGTTTAGAGAGATATATGTTGATGACATCATTTTGGTTCAACCAAAAGGTCATGGTGTGAAGAGTTTGAAGCTTTAATGAAAGGCAGATTTCAGGTGAGTTCTATGGGAGATCTTACTTTCTTTTTAGGACTTCAAGTCAAACAAAGGAAAGATATAATATTTGTTAGCCAATATAAATATGTTGCTGAAATCTTAAAGAAATTTTCAAGTATGGATATAAGAAGTGCAAGTACACCTTTTGAAGCCAAGAAGTCTTTGTCAAAAGATGAACATGGTGAAAATGTTGATCTTCATTTGTATATATCAATGATTGGTTCACTGATGTATCTTACTGCTTCAAGGCCATATAGTATGTTTGTTGTGTGTGCTTGTTCAAGGTTTCAAGTCAATCCAAAATTTTCACATCTGCATGCTATGAAAAGGATTTTCAAGTATCTTAAAGGTCAATCTAATTTAGGATTATGGTACCTATGGATTCTACATTTGACTTAGAAGCTTACTCAAACATTGATTATGTTGGACCTAATCATGATAGGAAATCCACAACAGGGGTTTGTTAATTCCTAGGCAGAAGACTCGTATCATGGCAGTGTAAGAAGCAAACCACTGTTGCTACTTCTACAACTGATGCTAAATATGTAGTTGCTGCTCATTGCTATGGACAACTACTTTGGATTCAAAATCAGTTGCTAGATTATGGTTTCAACTTCATGAATACCAAAATCTATATTGATAATGGAAGTACTATCTGCATTGTCAAGAATCCAGTCTTTCACTCCAAAACCAAGCATATTGAAATAAGAGATCACTTTATAAGAGATGCTTATGACAAAAAGCTTATTCAGGTTTTGAAGATCCATACAGATAACAATGTAGCTGATTAATTAACCAAGGCGTTCAAAAAAAGGAGATTTGAGTTCTTGGTAACACATATTGGTATGCTCAACTAATTACTACTGCAGATGTTAAGGGGAGGTAACAGATGTACAATTCTTATGCTAATTGTTATTGCATAGTGTTTGTTTTTGTTTTTGATGTAATTACAAGTTATTAGATTAAGATAAAAGAGGTTACAACGATAGTGGAATGCATGTACCGGTCTTATCTTTGAGGTACCGTTTTGGATCCTAGTACCGTTAGGAAAATTTGAAGTACCGTGTATGTTCTATGTACCGCTACATAACCGTTGTACCGTTAAGGGTCTCTTTTGTAAAATTGGCGGTTTCTTTGCGCTTGGGTTTGTTATTTATATAAATACTAACCCCAATTACACAATTGATTCACCTAATCTTTTATTTTTTTATCTCGATTCTATAACCTTCTCTCTAATCTTCGATCATCAAAAATACTAATGGTTGCTCTACAAATGATCTCTAAACATAATCAGGGTGCTAATCTCACTCAGCATGATGATTCACTTGGTTTTCATGAGATTCTTGCCTTTCTATCTCGAAGTGACGTACATTTTGCACTTACTGTAAGTCCTGTTGTCTCTATTCCTCTTGTTACACAATTTTGGAATATTGTTGTCATAGCTACACGTCAAAATCAACCTTGTATAAGGGCTAGGATTAATCACAGGAATATCTATGTGACTGAAGTACTGCTTAGGGCTAGTTTAAGGCTTAATGATGCAAATGGGACTAGTATGTTGACCAATACTGAGATACATGATGGCCTTGCAGCCATGGGATATGAGGGTGGAAGGGAAAGTCTTACTTTCTTTAAAGGTTTATTTTCACAACAATGGAAATTCCTTTTTCATGCTATAATTCATTGTTTAAGCTCAAAAAGTACATCTTTTGATCAAATTACTGCTACTTTGGCATCAGCTGGTATTTGTCTAGCAAACAACAGAATTTTTAATTTTTCAAAGTTAATTTTTGAAGGCATGACTAGAAATTTAGAAGGTTCTAAAAAGTTTTTAATGTATCCGAGATTCATTCAGGCTTTAGTCTAAGACCAAATCCCTCACCTACCAGACTTAACAGATACATGGGATGTTCCCTCTTTCACCAAGAGAACCTTTTATTTCTTATAAAGAATGATAGTTCTTTTTCAAGGACTGTAACACCATTATTTGCTAATATGTTAGCACACCCAGCTAACCAAGAGGGTGAAGAACCTAGCTCAGCTAGTACTTCTCAGCAAACTCCCTCTAACCAGATTCCCCAACCATCTAAAGATTCACAATCTTCTTCTCAGCATGAGGGTGATCAACCTAACTCTAATGAGAGGATCCATACACCTGCTGCTAGTGGTTCTCCCAAGCAAGAGCAACAAAGGTGGTGGATATTGCAAATTTAACTGCTTTGTGCACAAGCTTGTCCAAACAAGTACAGGTTTTTAAAAGGAAAAGCTTGATCAGGATAAGAAAATTGTAGAATTGGAGGCCAATTTAACTAAGCTAAGGAACAAAGTTACTCCTAGGATGAGGCACCATAGAGAAATTAAGCAAGCTAATCTTAAGAAGCAAAAGCTTAGAAACTTGAAGAAGAATTAACTAAATGCAACCAAACAGGAGAGGAATACTGAAGAACAAGGACCTTCTTCTGATATTCAAGCAAAGCTTTCTAGGGATGACATCAATTTGAAGCTGATGATGACATGGAAAACTATATAGATGACACATATATGGAGCATACAAATTTGGAGCATCAACATGAGGAACCAAAACCATCTGCTGAAGAAGAAATGGTGGTAACTCAACCACAACCTCCATCACCACAACTACAAGCAAATTGGAGCAGTTTTTTATGAGAATCTAGAGGAAATAAACATTACATTTCCTGTGTCAACACCTCCACCACAAAGACAATTTTGGTTTCATAAGAAACAGTCTTTCCAAGTACTATCAAGATCAAGGATGAATGATGAATCAGACAAAACTGAGGAGTTAGAGATTGAAAAGACAACTTCCAAATAAGAAACAATATATGGAGACACTTTTGTGCTAGGAGAAAGAAGCGTGTCTATAACTAGTGAAATAAATACTGTTGAAGAACCAAGTACTGCTCAGCCAACTGCAAGTACTGTTGGTGAAAAACCTTCACTACCATCTTCTGAAGAAAGCCAAACTCCATCTTTTCAAGAAGATAAGACATTAGCACAAGTGTTGCTTGATGTCAGAGAAAATAGTTTAGCTGAAAAGGCAAGGCTAGCAGAAGAAGAAAAGAAGACACAACAAGCAAATCTTGCCAGTCAAAGTCAAGACAAAGGTAAGAAAGTGCAATCTTCAAAGCCCTCTACAAAAGGTATTGTGATCCAACAACAACCTAATGAAGATGAAGAAAGATCTTCAAGGTTATTGAAAAAATTACCTAAGATTGATCCAAAGGATAAGGGCAAAAAGAAATTGCAATTTGAGTCTGAAGGTGAAAGTGATTCGAATGATGATATCAGCAAAGTCATGAATAAATTTCATCAAATGGAGCATGATGAAGAGGTAGCTCTTAGACTACAAGCAAGTATGAATGAAGAAGAGTTACAAGAAGAACTTGCAGCCAAGCAACAATTGCTTGAAGCACAAAGAGTACAGCAAGAATGGAACATAGAAGAATATGATAGAATGTAGGATGAACTAAAGGCAAGTAAACTTCTAGCAGAATCCTTTATAGCTGAATAGAGGGATGCATATGAGGAGGAAGAAAAGGATAAATTGATTGATGATTTGGTAAGGGAGCAACAAAGATTCTTTGTTGAAAAGAGAAGAAAAGAAAGAGTTACACCTCCAACTACTATGCAAATCAAGAACCCGATGATGTCCTACCTCAAGAAGGTTAAGTATTTCACTCATGCACAGCTAGTCAGGAAAAGCTTTGATGAGATAAAGACTTTTTATGAACAACACAAAAGGAGCAAGTTAAACTTTGTTGATATTGGATCTAAGAAAGACAAAAAGGACATTGAAGATGTCAAGAAACACTTACAAAAATAAAGACAATTTGGAAGTACCCCTAGACTTGATGCCAGTACTACTGGACAAAAGGAAACATCTCCACCTATCAAGACTACATATGCTAGGAAGAATAAAAGGGTAAAGGAAGTTTCAAAGGAAACAAAGATTGCTCAAGAGTTTGATGAGAGAAGTCAAGCTCAAAGTGTTGAAAGAACTGAAAATGTACAAGCAGTACATACTCAGTCAACAGTACATGAAGAAACGGTACATATTGATTTGGAGGAAGGATCCATTAAAATTGAAGGAACCTCCAAAGGTATTAACAGAAAAATATCAACCAGGAAAAAGCAAGAAGCTAAGAAAAAGGCAAAATCTATAGATCAAGATAGTGATGATGATGAGAGCTGTATAAAGCACTTGAAGATAGTAAAATTTGAAGACCAATGTATTGATACAAAAATCTTTGGAAAGAAATCATCAATCATAAGGTGCACAGGGGCTATAAAATAAGGATTAGAAGTTCATGGGATAACTAGAACAGATGGTACATTTAGGATGTTCAGGTTATTAGAAGACATTCTTCATATTCTTGACAGGCAAGACATTCAAGACCTTAACAGATTTGTTCAAGGTGTAAGTGAAGGTTAAGAAGAAATATCACTATTGGGAAGAGAATTGGAGTTTATGTATGAGCCACATAATTGTGATCAACAAATATTGAAGGATTTAGAGAATCAGGTTCCTACTTACTAGAGATATTATAGATCATGTGGTATACATACACTGGATGTAGATGATGTGACATACTATATGCTTCAAGAGAAAAGATATCCCTTTAGAAGAAGGTTGTTAGAAAGAATGTTGGAACAACAACTAGAGGTTTCAGAGGAATCTAATGGTGCTTTAGAGTTGATTAGAATGATCATACAGCAACTCAAGGATTTGTAACATGAAGAAGAAGCTGGGAAGGAGCCTTAAGTGTTTGACTTTTAGTCACACTTCAAAAATGGTTCTCAGTTCACCATGTCTAACAAACATAAGAACTGGCTAGTCCATAAGCAAACGGTTTATGGTAAAGACTTCTCAAATCCGTTGATAGATGATAGTTTGCTAAAAACTACATGGTCATTAACTCACATACTTAGAAGTGAAGAGTTAGCTAGTCCTAGGGAAAACGGTTCTAGGTATAGACTCTATCAAATCCGTTAATGGTTGACAGTTTATCAAAAATTGTAGGGTTATCAGTACACCTAATTCTTTATGAATAAAGTATTGGCTATTCCATAGTGTACTGCTAACTAGTAAAGAATAAATCAAATCCGTTGATAGCTGATGATTTGCTAAAATCATGATGCCAATACATATTGGTTTGTTGTTAACTATTTTATTTCAGGTGAGAAGACATAAGCAGGAATGTTAATTCATAAACAAACATGTTCAAGGAGATTCATATATGTTTAAGATCAAGAAGATTACAAGGAAGTTTTGTTATCATCAAACAGGGGAAGATTGTTGGTTAAAAAGCTTAAAGATAACAGAGTTCTATATATGAAGACAACATAATTGCTGCAAAGAATGTTCAAGAGACACAGAAGATCATATTTTGAAGTCAAAGATGATATTCATGGGATTTGAAGATTATCATATCAGAAGAAGATCTGCATAAAGTGTTTGGATATATTCAGTTGGTATAAAAATACAAGATAACCAAGTTCAATCCAATTTTGAAGTGAAGTTTGAAGGCATGTATTCTTATACATTCAACATAGAGAGAAACAAGAAGACAACTAGTTATTATTCTTATTTAGGGGAAGATCGTTAGGAATTATTGTAAAGTACCAAGTACCGTTAGTATAAGTACAAGTACTGTTAGTGTTAGCAAGTATCGTTAGTGTTAACGCGGTATATGTCAAGTACCTTTAGAGTTAATGTAAGTAGTGCTAAGTGGATTAGGACGAATATATCTTTAGTAAAGATATGTCATAGTTATAGTTAGAGTATATCTTATGTGATATACTTAATAGTTTAGAATATTGATAATATATCGTGTGTGATATACTTATCATAATAGAATATTCTAGGGTTCCTTAAACTATAAAAGGAACATAGGTATGATATGTTTCTTGTACCTCATTGCAAAAGTCGATTAATAGAAGATCGATAGTTAGAATATTTATGTTTTTCTTTGCTTTATAAGTTAGATTCCGCATAACTTGTTTCGTTGAGTTGAGTTCTCAAGTGCTCTAGTTTGATTACAAGCTATTGTACAAATTCTTAACAGAAAATAGATCCATTCAAAGGAATCAACAAAGATCATAAATGATAATGTATTCACAAGATTATAATTTACGAGGTTGGACCTGAGTTAATAGAACATCATATGATAGAATCACATGGTTCTTGTTGGCGAATGTTGGTCTCCCCTATGACGTCTGAAGTCATCTCTTGACACCACATGTACGATTAGTGGTATCGTTGTCTTGACACCAATTTGTGAACTTGGCACTTTCGGCATCGAAGATTCTGAATGCTTAACAATTGCTCCCCCTCAATTGTTGACCCGTGTTCTATCGAAAGAGTTGTAGTCGTCGTTTGAGTAGTTGTATCGTAAAGTATGTAGATACCAGTTGTAAATAGCTACGTTTGGTGGAGATGATAACTTCATAAAAAAGAAGATTTCTCTCGTTTTAACAAATAAATGCACTGATGCGTACATATATTCGTGTTAGATTGTGTTATTACGTAAATACAATCCCTTACATGGTTATAAAATAAACCATGCCCAAGAAAATTAATTCCTGTTGTTGAGTCAAAGCCTTTCGGTAAAATGCTTGACTTGAATATGAAAAGCGGGTTACTATCTGAAAAAATAGCAAGCCATATTGAGTATGTTTTAAATCTTTTAAACAACTGCTCGAACTTTATTTACAACCCCGTGTCATTATTAAATGACATTTCTAGGATCGTATAGATTATCGATTTCAGAAGACATGCCCTTTTTGAAAACCAATTACTTGAGCTAAAGATTTTGAATATCTTACGAAACGAGCTCAAGTCCGAGAAGTTATAAACTTCCCGTTATTAAGGATAAGTTACCATCAGCGATAAACTTTCATTTTCACTGAAGAACGAGTCCTAAGTTGATATTTACTTAGAAGTCGTGTTCATGAGCTTGAAAACTTCTGAATGTTTTAACAGAAAGCTCATGACGAGAAAGATGAATTTTTCGTTATGAGGAACAGTTCTCTTATTTAAAAGATACACTTTCCTTTATGAGCTTAAAACTTGGAATGTTTAATACAAGCTCATGACCGAGAAAAATTAATTTTATAAGTTATCATTAAAGATAAGCTTTTCTAAAAATGAAGTCTGAGTTACAGTATGATATTTAACTGTATATCATTGTGCATGGGCTTAAAAACTTCGAGTGTTTTTAATATAAGCCCATGCCCGAGAAAAATTAATTTCTCCTTGTTAGGATAAGTTAACATCGGCGATAAACGTTGCTTTCTTTGAAGTCCGGGGCATAATCTGAGATATAATTATGCGCCATTTACACGAGCTTAAAACTTTTAAATAGTTTTAATGTAAGCTCGTGTCTGAGAAAATTTAATTTCTCATTTTGAGGGTAAGTTACCGTTGATGAGATAAACTTCCCTTTCTTTGAAGTTCGGGTCACAATTTGTAAGCTTAACTGCAAATCCCTGAGACACTCGATTCTTAGATATCTGCCTCTTCAGCAACCAAACTCTGAGAGTGTCTTTAGTTAAACGGTATACAACGATTAGACCGCTTTGTTCTTGTTAAACATTGACTTTGGTACCTGCATTATCATTAGGAGTTTGTATACTTTGATATGGGTTAGCGATATCTATTTTAAAGCCATGTGGGAGTTCACAGTCAACCTTGGTAGTGCTAGAGGGAAACATCCTTCATGTAGGAACCCATTGAATATTACTCCACTTGAAAATACTACCTGTGGGTTGCCACCTAAGATTGGATCTAGGCGACATGGTTTTATTATGCATAGCGAGAGACATAGCGGTATAAAACCAATTTCATTTAGGAATCCCTCTTTTAGCACTTGAGTTCAGCTCCTTCAAGACTTTAGTTACACAGACCGCATGATTTGTCGTGAAGAAACTTTTCATGCATACGGAACAAACACCGTGTTTGAGGTCCGAATGCGATCTAGAAATCCTAGTTCTAGCTTGTGTCCTTTTCATAGGTTCCTTTACATAGTGATTATTAGGCATGCTATTTGACCTATGTTGTGGCATATTCTTAGAACTATATCTTGAATCACTAGTAGTAGTCTTGTTTGTTGGTATTTCATAGGATGATTCGATCACATTAGGCCTAGATAGTGGAGTGACTGGTCAAGAAAAATGAACCATATCAACTTGGGAGGCAAACCGTGGTCTCGAGGATTTTGGTCGCTTGGATCTAAATGCAGTCGGTTATCGAACGGACTGATTTTTACGCGGTTTCCCCAAGATTGATGGTTTTTCAAGCTTAGTGTCCACACTAGTGCCCTTAATTTTCCTTAGCTCTTTTTTCAGAGCAGCTATAGCAAAAACCTTTTTCTGAACCTGAGCCTTTAAATCAACATTTTCAGTAGTTAACAAGGTCGTTGACTCTAGAGTTTTAGACTCATCTCTATGATAGAATTATTTATCTCATTACAACGCTATTTTAAGGTCTCGTTTTCCTTTTGTAAGATATCTTGGGATGCCAACTTAGATTCAAGTAAATTAATTTGTTTTAACAAATTATCATTTCCAGGTTTAGAATCTAAATTTTTTTATCCAATTTTCGTTCAAGAACAACATTTGATTTTTCAAGCTTTTCAAAATATGTTTCAAAATTGTTCTATTTCTTCGAAAACTCAAGTGTGGCATCCTCAAGATCTTTTGATTGTTGAGCTATTATCATTTCAAGCTCTTTAATCCAAGAAGCAAAATTGGTTAAAGAAGTAGTTGTAAAACATTTATCATGATTTGCTACAGCATTCTGAACAATATCTTCCCATTGTGACTCACATCGGATGAATTAGAATTGGTATAACTATCACCCTTTTCCATCCCATGTTTGCCATAAATAAGTTCGGAATGCTCAACATGTTATATGTGTATTGTATTTGTAGGCTCTTCGTCATATATGGGTATGGTGTCATCATAAGAGAAGTATGTAGTATTCCCTGACGTGCTGCTCTCATCGTTAACCAAAGAGGTCTCCTTTGTGTCATCCATATGACCATTATCCGTGGGCATCTGCATCTGATTTTCTTGCTTCCAATAATCATAATCAAGTTGAAGTCATGATCTTTCTTGAAACAAATGCGTAAGAGAGTTCACGTATTTGAACAAGGTACCACGAAAGTCTTGAATCTCGGTATGCATGTCTTCAAGGAATGACTTGCAGAGCACTGAGTTTTCTTTCTTGGCAACATCGAATTGAAGAAAAATCAATAATTGTTTCAAAAGAACTTGAAGTGCAGATACGGATTCAATATGATTAAAGTCTTCTTTGTCAAGTTTCTACTGAAGAATATCCAAGTTTAACACCATAGCCTCGATGAAGAAAGGAACAACTTGACCAAAGACTGTCACAAAGGGTGGTCCGTACTCGAGCTTTGTAAGCTCGTCGAGATGACATTCAAATTGTCTAAATGAGACCTAATATCTTTTTCTTGCTTCTTCTTGCATCTTCTGCAATTCTCCCTCTCGAGACGACTAATTCAACGGTTCCATTGAAGTTCAATGAAAACTGAAGGTAAGATTATTTATCGATCGAGCAATGAAAGAAACTAATTGTGTTTGTTGTTGTCGAAAGAACAAGACGGAGTTTTACAATTCATGGAAAAACCGAGAACTAAATTCGCGGGATTTTACAAACCACTAAATAAACCGTAAATGTTCTTGATTCCTTGATTAGTAATGAAAATGTGATTAAATCCCTTAACAATATGTTCTCGAGAAACCAAAGTTTCCAAGACCAAATAACTCACGAATGTTAAAAAATTTCAAAATCACGTTTTTGAAAAAGTTCCAAATTCGTAATATGTTGAAGTCTTTATCACGGAATATAAATCAACCAAGATTTAGGAATATATGCCAAGATTTCATAATATATTCCAAGATTTCATAATATATACCATGGATCCAAGTGTAGGCCTACGTAATCCTTGGATTTCATATACATCACATGAACTTGATGAACAGACACAAAAACAAAGCAATCATCCCATGGCTCTTGATACCAATTGTAGGCCTACGTAATCCTTGGATTATCTAAGTATAGGAATGATCATAAGAGAGAGAGATAGATGAAGAACTTAGAGAGAGAAAGTAGAGAGAGGTTCGAGAGAAAAAGAGAATATTAGATTGAATGTCTATGAAATGTGAGAACCAACCCCTCCTAACATTCTAGGATGTGGTATATATAGCCACCCTACATGTGGGCTTTGTGGGTTATATTGTTACATTACTAGATCACGAACCCACACTAGATGTATCTTGTTGGAGTGACCGATCCTCTCGAAATACGTAAAAATGTATTTCTAATAGTATCCATATATCGCAGCTTCATTGCATAGAAGCGACAAAAATATCCAATTTTAAAGTCAACTGTTACATTCTGAATATATACCCGAAGATAAAACCTTTTCCATGCATTCTATCGGCCATCCTGGGTCAACGCGTGGATATATTTCTTAAAGCGATCGGGTCCACTATAGTGTTATTAGATAAAACTGGATTCCCATAAAAATTGGATAGACAGCGCCATCTTCCCCTTTGAATATGACTTCATAACCTAGGAAAGTATGATAAAAGATGAACGTCCTAAACTAGGAACGTATAGTGCTGAAGATGCCACCACAATAAACATGAACCGTATCCATATACAAGAGTATCCTAAAGCATTGTTGTACGCCATTGGACTTAGCCACGATATCATTATGCGTGACGATCATCTACCCTAGACTTATGCTGACTTCGAACATGGTGAGCATTAATATCCTAATTAGCTTTCGTATGCACGATTATATTAAAAATCACATCTCATACTTTTATTTGCTCCACAGAGATGAGCCTGTCCCAATTAGTGAGACGCCCGCACCCCCATGATGTAAAAGCCGCATAAAATACCATTAAATTAAAACTTTTAATATTTAATTAATTCACGACAAGTAAATACGTATATTAAATATGAAACGACAAGATATAACATGAAATTAAAAATCATGAATTTACGAGACACACGAGAATACAAATTACGACACAAAATAAATAAAACGGGCATTGTAGTAGGCATAAGCCTTACAAGTCTAATTATGGCCCAAGGCCCGACCCATTATAAAAATAACTAATAAACATCCTAACTCTTTCATTTTACCAAGTTAGAAAAAAAAACATAAAACCCTAGTGTGCGTGTTGTATGTCGCCATCCACAAGGAGCAAAAAGGGAGGATGAACTTTGATTTTGATTATTACGTGTGTGTTCGTGTTTATTCTTTCCTTGATTCTATCTTTCGGTATATCTCAAAATCTTTAATCTCTTATTTTATTGTTTTAGAAATCATTATAGAATTAATCATGAATGAATTGAACACATGAAATGATATTTAGCTAATCAACAAGTGTTAGCCTCAAAATATTGAGTCAAACAAGAATGTTCGGTCATAGGTTTATTATGTATCGTTTATTAGAACGTTGTAATAGTTAGTTAAATAGTCGTGACATTACGGGCTTGATGGCTAGCTTAAAAGGTTTTTTTCAAGGTACTAAGCATTTATTCAAGCCCGGCTCAAACAATATAGTCCATAACAAGCCCACATGTTGGTTGTTCATTTTCTTAATCTAATCTTCCCTAAGTTTTACACATCTCTCTCCTTTCTCTCTCTACTTTCTCTCTCTAGAATTCATCTATTTTCATCTATCTTTCTTCTTTATTTCTTGTTTGATGATCATCACAAATTAGGGACAACAATTGGTATCAAAGCTAACCGGAGGTGTTTCGTGTTTTTGTTTGCTGATTTTTAAGGTGTTCGTATGGGTACAGCATATTAGTCTATTTGATTGGTCTATTAGTCTAAATCTTCATAATTTCTTACGGTTCATCTGTCCTAAAGTGGTTAGTCTGTTCATCTGGTTTCACTATGTCTTGCTTAGTTACTCTGTTTCATTTTTTAACTCACATATCACGGTCTTTTTCATCCAATCAGTAACTATTTTGTCTCTTTCTTTCCGTATCTATTTGCTGAGTCAAATTCTACACACTTTTTTCTTTTTTGCTGATGCTGAATAACCAGATCTCATCTACTTAATTGAAAAAAAATGACATAAATCAACTTTTCGGAGAAACCAAGAAAAAAAACAGATCTACTTTTTCGGGAAAAAGACAAAACTTTTGTACTATTACGTCACAAATATCCATCGCAATGTCTAGAGTTTTGTTACTGCGATGGTCATTGCGATGGTTGAAGATATGGTTATTGCGATGGTTTTTGCAATGGTTATTGCGACATGGAGATCTGAAAACATTGCGACAGTTGGTGATTTAGACATTGCGATAGTACATTTTTTCTCTTGAAAAGATTGCGATATGTGGTCTTCGTACATTCCGAAACCATGACTTCTTAAAACCAAAACCAACTCTTATCTAATCCCTTCGTCCCAACCATTAACCATCAAATCCAGACTCAATCTATCCTCATTCCCATCGTCACTAATTTAAACTCCACCATCATCTCCTTACACAGACTCGACAACATAATTATCTCAGGTTGATTTCGTGTGTAACATATACTCATGACCTTTCATTTAAAGATCCAACACACAGAAATCATCTCATCATGGATCTGTGATGGGTAAAACCATTTTAATCTTCGAAAATCAAGTATGATAAATAACAATTTATGTTATCATCTAACTTTGTTTTCGTTGAAAAAAACTCTAATTCAACACAACAATAATCTTACCCTAGACCCTATTTGTAGGACTTTGAAGAACACCCGAAAAGATTTTGTCAGTTATAATCTCGTGTATTTAGTTCAGATTAGCAGTTAAGGAAGACAGGGTTGATATAGTGATGTTGAATATTATTTGTGTTTATTGATAAGTGGGGTTTGATTCGATTTGTTATTTGATTCATGGTTCGAAAGGTATGTTATATGATCATAGTTTGAAGAGTGACTAGGATAATTAAATTGGAAGGTTTTGGTCTCGATTCATCTTTGATTGAAAGGGATTAGATGTTATGATGATGAGTTGGATTCAGATTAGCAGTTATGAGTATAAGGATGATGAGATGAGGCGGAGTAATCAAGAGTGTGATAATGGCTGCGTTTATTATAAGATGAGAGTGTTTAAGGTTAGTCTTACCCTAAATAATAGAGGACAGTATTATATAAACTCAAATTGGAGTGGGTAGGTTATGTTATGACATTGGGCCCATATGAATTGGAATTGGAATAATGGATATAACCTAACCGGGCTGTGATGATATAATAATATGGGCCGAGTAATAAAGGTGCAGTGGACTTCTATGAGTTAAATTGATGGGCTGACACGAGAGTTAGGCTAATTTTTGAAGTTTTGGGCTATGATGACATTATTTTTAATGTCGGGTATTCGGTATATTTCGATCAAAAGTGCTTAAACGACAAAGAAAATTCTAAGGTCGATCCGCGAATCAGTAGGGCATATGATTGACATTGGGCTTAAATGACAGGTTATCTAGACAAATTTTGTCCTTAGTGACAATTCTTTTCCTAATTTGTTCTAGATAACGACACTCACAACACAAAACACCAAAGCAAACGAAACACTTGACGCTAAAACGATCAGATATAAGATTCACTTTAACGACCACGAGTTTTGATTCTACAAAGACAAGTGATCACGAAGTGGATTTGGTACTCCTTATTTAAAGTTGAAGTGGGATTTCACGAAGGCGTCTACTTATTTCATCATCGAGCCTTCCTTTTATTTTTCTACCCCTTTTCTTCAAACCCATTCTATCGATTGATGACTTGCTTGGGCGATAAAATATATGATTGAGACATGAATTATCTAGTTTCCACTGTCAAGGGATGGATGGTTGACAGCATGGATTACTATCATTTTTGGGAGATTTGTTGCAGTTCTTAGTGTCATACGCAGTTGCTCGTGTGGATAACTTCAAGAGGTGTTTAGAGACTTGTTTCTACATCGTTCGTCAATCAACAAAAGTGCAAGCTTAAGTAACAAATTTGGGGGATTGTGTTAGAATATTGAATGATAGTATAGTTTTCTGTGTTTATTTCCTCAACACACATTACAATATATAATGTTAGGCTAGAGCCTATATAAGGAAATACAACTCAATACTTATCATAGAAACCAATATAAGGAAATACACCTAATGCTGATAATGATTTATAATCATCCAGCTAATACTCCCCCACAGTTTGAACGTCAGGCTCCTCGACGGACAAACTGGAACATATGTCAAAAGCCTCTTTTTCGATCATTTTCTTTGTTTGTTGTGACAGAAGAATAATTGTATTCGACGGCATAGTTGCTGACTGCTTGCGGCTTCCTCCTTTGCGTGACGTTTTTTTACGTCATGGCTTGCTTTGCCTTTAGGTAGAAGCGACATTTTTTTACCAACTAATTTCGAAAATGACAATGATTTCTGGTCGTAAAACAAGAATAATGATGAGGAGACAATGATGTTGGGATTTATTTGAAAAAAAGAAAGGATACTGATGAAAATTAATAAAGCGGAAAAAAATTAAGCGGAATCCCTCCAAATCATCAGTGAGAAACCAATGACCGGGGGATAACTCTTTTGTGGTGGGTTGTGTACCTAGAGCTCTAATAACTCTCTGATACCATGTTAGAATATTGAATGATAGAATAGTTTTATGTGTTTATTTCCTCAACACACATTACAATATATAATGTTAGGCTAGAGCCTATATAAGGAAGTACAACTCAATACTTATCATAGAAACCAATATAAGGAAATACACCTAATGCTGATAATGATTTATAATCATCCAGCTAATAGATTGTACTTTAGACTCAAGTTTTGGAATATCAGGTTTACTTCACCAGTGGTCACTATAGATAGCCGAAAGAATACGAGGTTGGTAAGTTAGACAGAGAGATAGAATCAGCAATCAATTCTCACGGGATATTTATGAACTTCATAACGACAATGGTACTTTATAGTCTAAGCAAAAATTTTCAAAGTTTCTCAATGACTTTCAAAACTTTTCAACACATTTGCTTTAGACTAAGAACTTCTCGAGTATATGGGCGTCCACGATAATGATGCTTCCGGGAGTTCGAAATCATCATGGGGGAAGATCCTGTATTTTGAAGTAATCGGATCAACTTCCAGGGGGAAGTAGTATACATGGAATGGTATCTACTTCACTTTGTATGATTTTTATGAAGTATTTTGCAGGCATGAGAAGAATTGTTGCTGATTTCCTGCATGTTACTGATAGGTGTGTAAACACCCATCTTTTCTACCACTTAATTACAATAATAACCGGACCAAAACGTGTATTTTATGTCTTTTATGTCGGAATTATGCGTGGTTTGTGTTTTTGTTGTGATTTAGGATGAAAAGGTGAAAAGTGGAGAAAACACGGACATTCACGGGCAATTTACTGACTTTTATTGAAGAAAAGAATGAAAGACGGAGTCGAGAAGTCAAGAGTGGAAAAAGAACGGAAGTCCAAGACCAATTCTGAAGATTTATCGAAGAAAAAGTCAAAAGACGGAAGTTTATCAAAAGTCGAGAAACTCAAGTCGATTTTATTGAAGAAATTAAAGACGAGTTCAAAAGATATCCCGAGCCACAAGTCCTTAAAGTCCAAATTTAAAAGAAAGATTAGAAGAAAAGGACTAATGATGCAATTAATGAAGATTAAATGAAGGAGGGACTTAATCCCGCAATTAACAAGAAATGAAGGAGGGGAGGAAGCTTCCTAATCCTCCCCTATAAATAGTTTAGATTGTTAAGCATTTGTTTTTGTTGGCTAATAGTGACAATTAGTCCTTCCACCTTTAATTACCTTGTCAATTTAAATACTTGTCATTTAATTACCTTGTCTTGCATCTTAATTACCATTTAATTCAAGTAAGTTTTTCTTTTTAATTCTTGTCAAGCTTTATCTTTATCTTGTTAATCTCATTCTTCCTTTCTTAATCTTTGATTGTTATTGTTTATGTTTATGTTCTTGAATTTGGTTGATTTATTTAAGTGGGTTTTGATTATTTTGATTTAGTTTTGTGAGTTTGATTAATTTGGATTGATTGATTATGCTTAATAGTTGTTTATTTGTTTGTTTGATTTAATCTTGTGTTTATTTTAGCTTAGTTTTGAGTAGATCCATGTATTTTTATCTTTCCTTGTTCTTCGGATCTAGATTTCTGATCTTCCCAGTCGCATCCTTGGAATATTCCGCATAAGGGTTTTGCAGAGACTGCTATTCGGAATATCCATTATTCCGAATAGGGAGGGTTTTCAGTATAGCAAGTTTTTTCAGCATAACCTTTATATTCCGAATAGAGGGACTTTCCGAATAGGGACTTTCCGAATACGAACTTTCCGAATAGGATTGGTTATTCCGTATAGGACTAATATTCCGCATAGGGCTATTTTTCCGAATAGGGACTTTTATTCCGAATAGGCTAGATTTTCCGAATAGACTGAATATTCCGAGTAGGATTTTATTCCGAATAGGGACAGCTATTCCGAATAGATGATTATTCTGCATAGGAGGTTTATTCCGCATAGGGTCAATCATTCCGAGTAGACAAATATTCCGAATAGGGCTAATCTTTCCGAATAGGTGACAGATATTCCGAATAGCATTTATTCCGAATAGGAGTTTATTCCGGATAGGGAAATCTTAGTTTTTAGTTTTCTGCCTTTTCATTTTAAGCTTTATTTTTTCCCGCCTTTTTCCTTACTCGCACTTTAAGTTTATTTGCCTTAGTTTAAGTTTTAGTTTTAGTTGCGTTTTAAGTTTCCCTTAGTTAGATTTAAGTTTGCGTTATTTACTTTATTGCCCTTTAGTTTTAGTCTCGCTTTTAAATATTTGCACTTTATTTTAATTAGACTTAGATTTATTTTAATTGCACCTTTACTTTAATTGTTCTGCACCTTTAATTTTCAAAACTACAACGACACATCTTTGTTCCACCAAAGATCAACTGAGTCACACATTAAACAACAAGTTTTTCAATTCGAAGAGAACAACACAACGAACTTAATTAAATTTTATATAGGGTGTCAAAAGCCTTGTATCAAATGGCGCCGCTGCCGGCTCTTTTCGTAAAGATCAACAGTTTTTTGTGAAGAGACACGTTGCTTTTTGGGATCCGTTCACTTGTGAACGTTACTTTTCTTGCATAAAAAATTCAAAAAAATCATTTAAAAAAAAAAAAAAAAAAAAATCATAAAAACCATAAAATTTTAAAAATTTCAAAAATCCAAAAAGATTTTATCTTTCTTGTGTATATATATTGTCTTTGTGTTTGGTTTTGTTTTCTTTTGCATTTTCAGGTGTATGCGTACTAGATCTTCTAATTATCAAGAGACCGAGCCTCAAGAAGATTTAGATATGGCAGGTGTTAACAACAACAACATGCCACCGCACCTCAATAATAATAATAATAACAACAATGCTCTTCCACAGCCCGATCTTCGGACCATGGAGGAACTTTGTCAACCAACAATGTTTGGACGAGGAGGACCGATTGCGCCGATGCAAATCAACGCTCCTGAGTTTTCGTTGAAGCACCACATGATTCAGCAAGTACAAACAAACCCATTTAGAGGATTGCCTGATGATGATGCCAACAAACACCTCGACAAGTTCATTACAATCACCCAAAGCATGAAGTTGGCTGGTGCCACAATGGATGAGCTTCGCCTACAACTCTTTCCACACACCCTATTACATCATGCCGAGAAATGGTTTGATCGTCTCTCGAAGATTTCTATTCACACTTGGGATGACATGACTCAACGGTTTTTGTCGCGCTACTTTCCACCATCCATGGTCACAAGCCTTCGCAATCAGATCAGCGGTTTCATACAAGATCCCGATGAATCTCTTTTTGATGCATGGGAGAGATATAATGTCTTGATCGACCGTTGTCCAAACCACAACATGCTTCCGGTCACCTTGATCGATACTTTCTACAACGGATTGACTTTTCGAGATCGTGATACGATCAATGCAGCCGCCGGTGGCACATTCATGAAAAGGAGACCCGAGGAGTGTAGAGAGTTAATTGAAAACATGACTACTCATCATAAGAACTGGGATTCCTCTGCTTCTTCTAGAAACAACACGAGAGTCAATGTTTCTTCTACCTCCGCAAATCCTGAGATGACCGAACTCACCCGCATGATGGCTGAAATGAGCAAAAGTATTACGCTTCTCGCTTCAAACCAACAACAACAACAAGTTAAAGCAGTTGCTAATCCTTGTGAAACATGTGGCGGTCCTCACTCATACACCGATTGTCCTTCGACACAAGGAAATCCGAAAAATGTGTATGCAGCTTACGGTAATTATTCACCGGAAAATTACCAAGCTAGACAACAAGGGGATAGAAATCTGCTGAGCTACCGTTCCAACAACTACCTTTCACCCGGTTTTTCTCCTCAAAACCAAAATCCCGCCAACAACTACAATAGAAGCAACCAAATCCCACCTCGTGCTTTTAACCCTTATCAACCACCCACCCAACAACACCCACCCATTAATCCCGATGTTGACACAATCATGAGAACTCAAGGTGAGCAAATCAAGAATCTACAGAGCCAAATAATCAATTTGAAAGGAGATATCTTGAAGCAAGGTAATGACATCAGAACCGAGGTTCGTGATAATCTTCAATCCTCGTTCATCACTCAAACAACTGAGTTGAAGAATCTGTTGGCTAGTTTCTTGCCCGAAGCTCAACCTTCTTCTTCTTCGGGTTCTCTACCTTCAAACACCGTCACCAACCCGCGAGCTAATGTGAGTGCTATAACTACGCGTAGTGGAATTACCATTGTCAATCCACCTGACTCACCACCATCATCTACACCTCCTCCACCACCATATATCCCTACTCCTCTTACACTTAGTGATAGTACACCATTACCGTCTCCGCCTCGTCATGACGATGTATCTCGGAAGGACCCTTCAACATCACAACCTTCACCACCTACACCTTCACCTAACCCTTATCAACCTAGAATCCCATACCCTTCTCGCATAGGCAAGACCAATGATCTCACCAAGAATGACTGCCAAGTATCGAAATATGTGGATATGCTATCTAAAATGACTATCAACATTAGCCTTGTTGAAGCACTTTTCCACATGCAGAAATTTGTCAAAGCATTCAAGGAATTGCTTAGCAAGAAGGAGAAGCTGATTGAACTCACCAACACACGCTTAAATGAAAACTGCTCTGCAGTTCTTCTTAGAGAACTTCCGGAAAAACTTGGAGATCCCGGTCGTTTTGTGTTGCCTTGCGTGTTCAACAAAACTGAAGAATTTACTGCCCTTGCTGATCTCGGGGCTAGTATTAATCTTATGCCACTGAGTGTTTGGAAAACACTATCATTGCCCGACCTCATTCCAACAAAGATGACTCTCGAACTTGCTAATCGCACTCTCGCTTACCCCGTTGGTATAGCCGAAGATGTGTTTCTTAAAGTTGGCACATTTACTTTTCCGGTTGACTTTGTCGTAGTAGATTATGAAATGGACCCTCGTATTCCTTTAATACTTGGTCGGCCATTCTTGAGAACCGGACGTGCTTTAATAGATGTGGCCGAAGGTGAGTTAATCTTACGAGTCGGGGATGATTCTAAAGTTTTTAAAATGGGGAAGCTTACAGGCAAATCCTTTGGAGGCCGAGAATCAGTGAATATGATAAATGTGCTCGATGACTTTACCGTCCATGACAATCCTCTATTCGAGTCTTCCACTGACAATCCACTCTTTGAAGATAATGTGGATGATTCTCACTCTACTTTGGACGCTTCTCCCATTTATGATTCACCACCGGTCTTTGATGCTTATGATGATGATGATTCTAGCTCAGATTCGGATGATTTTGATTATACTTCTGAGTATCCCGAGCTGCCCACATTCGATGATTTTGATGAGGCCGATACTCTTTCGAGCGATTCTTCACATGATGAAGATCCTCCGCCATCACTCGATCCTACTTTGGACGATTACTCATTCGAGGAAGACTTCTCTATGTTTCTCAATACATACTTCCCGCATGAGAGTGATGCACCTCCTCTGGACTTTGAATCTTATCGTCTTGATCCTACTTTGGATTTGAAGAAAATTTTGTCTAAGGAGAAGAAACCGGTTGACACCGAAATCCGTTGCACGTATGATTTGACACCTCTTTGTCCCACTTCTGAGGACGAGGTTGTGCTTCTTTGCGGATCTTCTTCACACTCGGCTGAGCCGGAGTGCTATTTTCCCCTGAAGGAAAAGGTGTTCGATCCCGGTATTGAAGTCTTTAAGCCATCTCAGTATCCACCTGATGAAATAAAAGGAAAAGTCTTTGGAACCATTGAAGACATGCTTGCACCACTTCATCCTTGTTTCTACTGTGCTCCATCACTGCTTAAGGGAACCTTGCCACTTCTCTTTTGGCTTGCCTTGTTCGCCTTAAGTTCTTGTTATTTGATGGATGAAAACTATGTCTTTGATCCGGGTGGATATGTCTCATGCTTCTTCCGTTGATGATCAAGGTCGAGTCAGGCTAACGACTCGGTTAACAAAAACCAAGCGCTTCTTGGGAGGCAACCCATGCATCTATCTTTCCGCTTTCTTTATCATAAGTGTAGGGGGGACCCGTTGGTTTGCTTTCCTCTCCTCACTTCTTAATCAGGGATTCGAGCTTCAATGATCCACTCGTGATGATTCTTGACGACCCGTGATTCCATGTTCTACTTCTTCCCGGTTCTATCCTAAACTCTTTTCGATTCACTATTTTATATTTTCTCAATATTAAAATAGGAATCTCTTTAGTTGTCTTTTCCTTAGCAAGATTTAAACAACGTGCACAATGTCTTAAGTGTAGGGGAGTTTACTCCCACATGCTTAAACATTGAGGACAATGTTTATCTTAAGTGTAGGGGGGGACTTCTATCAAAGTTAAGTGGTCTTCTCCTTGTAATTGTCCTCATTTTAACCGGAAAATCAATTTTTCGACATTTTTCAAAATTTTTGATCTATTTTGGCCTATTAGTTGTTATCTTTGTATAGTTATTTTCTTCCTTTGCTAGAATAAATGTTTAATAAGTGGTTTTAATTTTCAAACGTTGTGAATCTTTTGACTCAATCCGAGTTTACTCTAGCTAGTATCCTTAACATGTTTAAGTCAAGTCTTGCTAGGCTTTTATATAGGGAACTATAAAACGCGAAAGTCTTAACTCTCACGGGTTAAGAACAAGAACTTTTCGCAAGTTCTTATAATTGATCCTAGAGAGTCGTTTATCAAGGGAACTTGAAGATGCAATTTCTAAACTTGAAAGAGTCTAAGAATTTGCAAGATCCTATAGGCGACTCGAAAACCAAAAACGTTGATTTAATAGGCTAAGTATCCACGAGTCTCATTGCTTGAGATTTTAAACTGTGGAGAACGAGAGATGATAGAGCCAATTATAAGTTCGGTATTCTTTCGTGAATTTATGTGAGTTAATTATAAGCCTATTCTCCCATCGCTTGCTAATAAATTTATCTGCTAATAAATAAGGTTGTACGATTTGAAAAGTTACTTAGCTTCTAGCCCCAGATCGTTTAAAAGTTGCTCGGTAATGACGAGAGTTCATAGCCAAGGCATAACTGATGAAGCGGGGCGCGAAGATTGGCGAGTCCAAAAAGGCCCTAACAAGGCATGAGGGCTATGTTTTGTTGCTAAAGATCCAAAAGTGATGTGAAGAATCATTTATCGAAAATCAATATGAAGGATCGAGACACACGACGAAAAGCAAAAACTCCCCAAAAGTCATGGAGAAGTGTATCCGAAAAGACCCTAACAAGGTATGAGGATAAATAGATCCAATTAAATAAAGGAGGCGGATCGTTGTATATCAAAATCCAAAATAAAGATTGGAGAAAAATGAAGAAGTCGTGGTCCATATATGAAGAATCTCTCAAAAATTCCAAGTGAAGAAATTCCAATTATGAAGAGAAGACCATTATTTCATGAACGTCTCTCAAGATTTGAAGTATGAAGTCGCTGCCAAATATCGGCCCGAGAAAGGTCTCAAATCGCGAACCAAGTTATGCCAAGATATGAACTTTTGGATATCCCGAGAAGCAGTTTTAAAAGATTTGGTCCTTTAGCTAACTATTGATTAAATCGTGCACTTTATTTTCAGACTAAATAATTATCGAAATAAGTCAAACAAAGCATCTTCGTGATCATTCAAGACAAATAATAAAATATAAGAGATACCCATAGGAATAAGGGAGTCTAAGTGAATAATTGGCCCACATGAGTTCGTGTTAGTTTACTAACTTATAATAACAATGATCTCGTTTTTAAGCTTGGTTTGGAGAAAGTGAAAAGTTGAGGATGATGATTATTCATGACATTTTCAAAACCCAAGGTATGCTTTTAATTTCTTTGCTTTGCATTTTTATAATTTTCTATCTCTTTAATAAAGGCCAACGTGGATTGATTATGATGAAAAGTGTAAACATGCTTTGTAACTAATGCATTGCATGAGGACATTGCAATGGTCAAGTGTAGGGGATTTGATAGGTGTGTAAACACCCATCTTCTCTACCACTTAATTACAATAATAACCGGACCAAAACGTGTATTTTATGTCTTTTATGTCGGAATTATGCGTGGTTTGTGTTTTTGTTGTGATTTAGGATGAAAAGGTGAAAAGTGGAGAAAACACGGACATTCACGGGCAATTTACTGACTTTTATTGAAGAAAAGAATGAAAGACGGAGTCGAGAAGTCAAGAGTGGAAAAAGAACGGAAGTCCAAGACCAATTCTGAAGATTTATCGAAGAAAAGGTCAAAAGACGGAAGTTTATCAAAAGTCGAGAAACTCAAGTCGATTTTATTGAAGAAATTAAAGACGAGTTCAAAAGATATCCCGAGCCACAAGTCCTTAAAGTCCAAATTTAAAAGAAAGATTAGAAGAAAAGGACTAATGATGCAATTAATGAAGATTAAATGAAGGAGAGACTTAATCCCGCAATTAACAAGAAATGAAGGAGGGGAGGAAGCTTCCTAATCCTCCCCTATAAATAGTTTAGATTGTTAAGCATTTGTTTTTGTTGGCTAATAGTGACAATTAGTCCTTCCACCTTTAATTACCTTGTCAATTTAAATACTTGTCATTTAATTACCTTGTCTTGCATCTTAATTACCATTTAATTCAAGTAAGTTTTTCTTTTTAATTCGTGTCAAGCTTTATCTTGTTAATCTCATTCTTCCTTTCTGAATCTTTGATTGTTATTGTTTATGTTTATGTTCTTGAATTTAGTTGATTTATTTAAGTGGGTTTTGATTATTTTGATTTAGTTTTGTGAGTTTGATTAATTTGGATTGATTGATTATGCTTAATAGTTGTTTATTTGTTTGTTTGATTTAATCTTGTGTTTATTTTAGCTTAGTTTTAAGTAGATCCATGTATTTTTATCTTTCCTTGTTCTTCGGATCTAGATTTCTGATCTTCCCAGTCGCATCCTTGGAATATTCCGCATAAGGGTTTTGCAGAGACTGCTATTCGGAATATCCATTATTCCGAATAGGGAGGGTTTTTAGTATAGCAAGTTTTTTCAGCATAACCTTTATATTCCGAATAGAGTGACTTTCCGAATAGGGACTTTCCGAATAGGAACTTTCCGAATAGGATTGGTTATTCCGTATAGGACTAATATTCCGCATAGGGCTATTTTTCCGAATAGGGACTTTTATTCCGAATAGGCTGGATTTTCCGAATAGACTGAATATTCCGAGTAGGATTTTATTCCGAATAGGGACAGCTATTCCGAATAGATGATTATTCCGCATAGGAGGTTTATTCCGCATAGGGTCAATCATTCCGAGTAGACAAATATTCCGAATAGGGCTAATCTTTCCGAATAGGTGACAAATATTCCGAATAGCATTTATTCCGAATAGGAGTTTATTCCGGATAGGGAAATCTTAGTTTTTAGTTTTCTGCCTTTTCATTTTAAGCTTTATTTTTTCCCGCCTTTTTCCTTACTCGCACTTTAAGTTTATTTGCCTTAGTTTAAGTTTTAGTTTTAGTTGCGTTTTAAGTTTCCCTTAGTTAGATTTAAGTTTGCGTTATTTACTTTATTGCCCTTTAGTTTTAGTCTCGCTTTTAAATATTTGCACCTTATTTTAATTAGACTTAGATTTATTTTAATTGCACCTTTACTTTAATTGTTCTGCATCTTTAATTTTCAAAACTACAACGACACATCTTTGTTCCACCAAAGATCAACTGAGTCACACATTAAACAACAAGTTTTTCAATTCGAAGAGAACAACACAACGAACTTAATTAAATTTTATATAGGGTGTCAAAAGCCTTGTATCAGTTACCCCCAATGGATTATCACCAAAACCTAAACGACATGAAACAGTATAGAAGCAGTGTTATTTGGTGTGGTTCTTCTACAAATTTATGTTGTGCACTTAAACCGATGAGCTAGAAAATTGTTCAAACTACATCAAAGTGTCAGAATCTGCTTAAGATACAGATATTGGTTTGGGGAGAAGCTGATTCAGAAACTTCGTCAAAAAGAAGTCTATGAAGAAAGTTTTTTAAATACATGTTGCATGAGTTAGGGGGAAGTTAGTCTAAATCATGCATATTACAATTGTTCCACAACAAGCAAAGACAAAGAGGATTCAAGCTGAGGTACAAGTATGAAGACAAGAAGAATTAAAAGACATCCTCAACATTGGAAGTGCCTTGGAAGACTTTATTTTGTTGTATTTTTACTTGTTAGGAACTGTTGGGAATAAAATGAGCTAAGTCACTCAGACGCTGACAAGAGAAATTGGACGCTGACAAGAGGAAATGAAGCGCTGACAGATCAAGCACTGACAAGAAATATCCAAGCGTTGATAAGAAGAAGTCCAACCACTGATAGGAATACTTAGTCAACACGTTTTATATTTTAAGTAAAGATATGCTCAATATTGTATTTTCTATATTTATCTTTACCTAGAATAGTTGATAGGTAATCCTTTGTACACGACTCCTTATGTTATAAAAGGAGGTCGTAGGGTTTATACACAATACACATTATTCAGTTTTCACAACTTTCATTGTAAGCAAGTTTGTTTATTAATCTAAAGTGAAAGTTTGGTTTACTTGTTTGCTTGTTCTTTATTTTAAGTTTTAATTCCGCATAACACTTGGATTGTTTATCACAACAAAGTTTCTCTAAGTATTAATCTTGATTCAATCTCGTTTAATACAAAGCTAATAGATCTAAGTTTGGGATCAACAAGTGGTATCAGAGCTTGTTGAGGAACTTTGATCTAGAAGAACAGTAAACCCTAAAAACACTAGAAACCCTAAAACCAGACAAGATGTCTGCTACTAATCCTCTTCCTCATCAAATCACAACCTAAAAATCCCTATGCTAGACCCTGGCAACTTTGAACAATGGAATTTCAATTTTGAACAATATCTTCAAATTCATGATCATACTCTCTAGGAATTATTGAATTTGGAAATCAATTTGATAAAGCAGCTAGGATTGCTGCTGCTATTGCAGCAAGAACCAATGCTGGTTCCTTTGCTGAAGAGCGTAGAGAAAGAACTGAAGATGGAAGAGCTATCTCAACTTCAGATATAGCAGCAAGAAGGAATGACATGAAAACTTTGAGCCTTCTTAAACTCTCTTTGGGTCCAAAAAATCAACACAAGTACAGAAGTTTTGAGTCTGCCAAAGAGCTTTGTGCCGCTCTTCAAGTCACCTATGGTGGTAATCAAGATACTGCCAAAGAAAGGAAGAAGCAACTTTTGCATGAATATGTTGTATTTAAAGCTCTTCCCAATGAGAAGTTAAGTGAGGTGAGAAGCAGGCTTCTAGACATCACAAGTAATTTGTCCTTCATGCGAACAGAACATGATGATGTTGATATCGTTACTACTTTTCTTAGAAGTCTTGGTGATGCGAGGAAAATTGAGGCTAGGTAAATAATTGCTAGCAATGCCCATAAGAGTTCTACCTTTGATGACGTCTACAATAAGTTAAAGATTGTGGAAAGTGAAATCTTACTGGATCATAGAAGCAAGTCAACATCTGGAAACATGACTTTCATTTCACATAGTGAAGCTCAAACCAGTGAAAGAGAGTCATATGTACATCCTGTTACTGGATCAACTTGTGTCAGCGGTGGATCAACCTTTGTCAGCGGCTCACATTTTGACGCTGACACATACAATGTTGACTCACCAAAGCTTAAACCTACTGGTATAGATTTGGATATTGTATGTGCATACATTGTTGCATTGCCAAATGGTTCCTTAATCACCTATGAGGATCTTGATCAAATCAGTGATGAGAATTTGTAAGAGATGGATATCAAGTGGAATATGGCACTTGAAAGCATAAGGGCCAACAGATGGAATAGGAGATTTGGAAGGAAGATGACCTTCATTGCTAAAGACACAACTAGATTTGATAAATCCAAGGTTGAGTGTTACAACGGCCATAGGATGGGTCACTTTATGAGGGAGTGCAGATCTCCAAGAAGATCTGATGCTGGAAAGACTTCAAGCCAAATCATCAAGGTTGAAGATGTTAAGCCAAAGGCTATGGTCGCCATGCAAGATATTGATGGTGTTTGATGGGACTGGAGCTTTATGACAAAGGATGTGGAAGAGAATCAGGCTTTGATTGCTGAGAAGGAAGAAGAAGAGCATGTTTACTTTGCTCTCATGGACAACTCCTCGTCTTCATCAAATAATGAGGTATATGATGATGCTTTATGTAGTAAAGGTTGTCGATTAAACACTGAAAAGCTTAACAAAGAAAATTTGAAGTGAAAATCAAATGTGTTTAATATAGAATGTAGGCTAGCAAATTATAAAAGGGCACTTGCACAAACTGAAGGGACTATAGAGGAATATAAGAAAATGTAATTTTACCTAAAAGATCAAATTAATGTTTTGTCTCAAGATCTTAAAGTTAGTGTTGAACTTAGGGACACTCTGATGAGATCCAGAGGAGAGGTTTAACTTAAGTTAGATGAAGCCATTAAAGATAATGCAAATGCAGGGCTTAAGATTGAAAAGTTTGATAAAGTTAGTCAAACCCTAGAAAAGTGTGTCAGTGAACAAAGAAACCCTAGGGACAAATCTGGGATTGGGATGAATGAATATGTTGTTGTTCCTTCGCCTGCTGTGAACTTTTATGGTGTTCAGAGAAAGGATCTCTCTTGGACTGGTATTCTAGAACTCCAAGAAGAGGAATTTATTCCTCCACCTAGAGTGCTCACCCCATTTGAGGAATATCAACAAAAGGTGACTGATCTTGAGTAATGGAAAGCAGTCAACCCTTTTCTTTTTGTTATGGGTGAAATGCTTAGTGAGAGTCCATTTGTGCCAACACCCATTACTGTGACCACCCCTACTACTGGAAAACCTGTTGGCCTTGGCTCACCAGTTAATAGAAAACCTAGTGTTAAATATGCTGAAATATATAGAAAACCTGGGTCACCACAAAGCCAAGCTAGTGTTAATAGGACAGGATTCTTTCAATCTAGACCTAAGATTATGTCTAGAAGGCTTGTTACACATGTGGGAGTTTTTCTCACTTAGCCTATAAGTGTGTCAGTTCTTCTAAATTCAACACTGACAATAGGTCAACCATGGTCAAACCCAGACCTTTTGTCCAACTAAACCCACAAGTCACTAGACCAGCTCCCTTCTTTACTAAAGGGATGAATACTCATGGACAAAGGCCCTTTAAAAAGACAAACACATGGTCTAACAGACAATGGGTTCCTGTAGCAAACCCTAATTTGGGCACTAAAAAGAACAATTTCAGCACTGACAATAACAAATTCAACGCTGACAGGAATAATTCCAACGCTGACAGCTCTAGGTTTGGTATGAAAATGCCACAACAAGCTGGTGTTTGACCTTGTGTTAGACCAAGTAACAATAGATATTTACAGCCTAAGGGAAAGGGGTCTAAAGATTCATCTAGTTTGACATGGAAACTGATGAGACTGCTTTTATACATAGTCTCATCGTCTAAAAAAGGCTTAAAATGCATTAAATATCATCAAAATACCCAAATATATGCTTGTGTTAGTTACTTGTGTATTTTAGGTACGGATATTGAGGAAATGACAAAAGATCACAAAGAACATGCAAAAACGAACACGGGAAAAGAAGCCGCACAATGAACCGGACCCAAGTGATGATTTTCCATGAATAAACCTTGAAGATTTGAAGATTATACAAGAAGGGTCCTCCAATATGGAAGAATTGACATTTACACCCTTTTTTATTCATAATTACAAGTTTGGTCCCTAAAGTTTGTCAAAATTGCAAAAAGGACCCTCCACTTTGAAGAATTGGCAAGTTTAGTCCCTCATCAAAACTAAATTGTCAATATTGGTCCTCCTTATATTTAAACATACCATGAAGACCTTCAAATTCAAAAATTTGCAAGATCAGTCCTTCAAATATCAAAGAAATGAAAAACAAGTCCTTGTGAAAAGTTTGTGGCCAAAATAGAAGTTTTGAAACTTTCATAACAAAGGAAATACGAATTGGGCTGTTTAAGTTGCAAGTGAAAGGATTATAAATGATGTAGGGCCAAATTGGGCAGACAAGCAACCTTACCTAGACCAACCATGTGCTGCCACCTCACCCACCAAATCTCCTCAACCAATCAGAACCCTCCTTTCCTCCACATCACCTTCCACTCACCCGTTTATTATTTATTAACTTTTCAAAAGTTAATTAAATAATAATCTGGCGCCTAACACCTCCCTAAACACAAATGAAGATCAAAACATGTGTTCTTCGTGTTCTTAATCCAGTTTGGGTTTTCCTTAACCTTTGTGAATTAAACCTTAATTCACTCCAGATTTATGATTAAGGCCACCCTTAACATAACCCAACTCCTAAACACACATCACCATCAACTCACATGTATCACCACCCTTCCCCTGCCCCACTTTTTCACCTCAAAACAAAATTTGGACAGCAAATCAACCATCCACAATGAAGCTTCAATCCTAAGCTTGTTTTGAGCCCTTTGATCATTCTTTCACCACTGGCATCTCCACAAACGTCCAAAGAACTTCACATGTCAACAAAATATTCAAACAACTCAAGGGCAATTCTAGAAGTTTACCACTAGGGTTTTTCAGTTTTTTCCTGCATTTCTAGGTTCCATGTAGCCTATATAAAGGCATTAGTTCACAACTTTTAGCCTTGTTCTCAGTTTTACTTTGTCAAGCCTTGTAAAGCCATTTTTCTAAAATTAATAGAATTTGGTATTGTGTTGTGATTGAAACTGAGTTCCATTGATACTTATTGTGTTAAGTAGTTGTATTGTCACGTTTTTGTACTTGAACAAAACTTTGAACAAGTCCAAGATAGCCTATAAGCCTTTGAGTCCCTTTGTTCTTGACTGAGTTCAAGAATTTGGCATGTGCTTGGGTGAGGATTGTTCATTGAGGTGTTTCTTTAAGTGACATAAGTCACAAATCAACTAGCTTGAACAATATTGGAGTTTGGTTATACGTTTTTTATTCAAAATTTAGTCAAGTGGTTTGCTAAGTACTTGTGGTTCAACAACCTGCTTATTTGAGCTTAAGGGTGATCATAGCCTCCTAATATTGGTTGATTAAGGGGTGGTGAGGCCTTAAGGGAAGATTCAGACCTTGTGGGAACCTAAGTCTTGCATAGACTTGACCCATTTGTCACCCATTTTATCTGATTTGTGCTAATATAGGCTCAAGCCTTAGGCTAGGCCTACTTGTTGTTCTTAGGAGGGGGAAGCTGGTGCTTGTTCTTGCTAGCATCTCAGCTCCTTGATTCCAAGGTGTGGATGTACATCTTGGAGGTTTGAATTCTCAAAACTCATCTTTCTAATTAATCTTTGGTATTTATGTGATTTTGTGATTTTGTGATTTTGCTGGTATAAGTGTGTTTTTTTGCCTGCAAATTGGGTATTGATTCACTTGTGGTATGTTATGATGTTAAACTGGGCTTAAATCAATCTTGAGAAGACTTTTACTTGTTTAAAATTGAGTATAAAAAGTTAAAAGGGTGTTTGGATTGACTGTTGGTTCTAGTTTATGTGATTTTGAGTTGGAATTGTGGTATTGTTTGAGTGTGTATCTGATATTGAGGCTATTGTGTTCTAATATGAGCAAGTTTTGTGCCTTGAAACACCAAATCAAACAATTGGCTATAAAATCTTTAATATTTGTTGTTTTGCTCTGAAATCTTGTGCACACCTAGTTCTTATGTTAACCTAGGGCTAACAAGTATTGAATCATTGATAATTCAACATATGTGATAGATTTGAGGCCTTGAAATTGGATTTTGTGTCAAGTAGATAAGCAAACTTGTTTCTTGTGTTCTTCATTGTTCATCAGTAACTGTATATGCTTAGATCTTGTTCATTTGTTAGATTGGTTGCATGAAATGTGTTAATCTGTGTCACTTTAAATTGTTTTGAGATTGTGTATGCATTTGGTGGCTTGTGGTAGGCTTTTAATAGCTTTAAAGTAGCTTATAGTCATCAGACCTGCTTATTACTTGTCTGGAACACATCTGGGCAAAGATTGAATTAACTACACTGATTGGCTGGGTGATTTTGTGATTTTTTGCTTGTTATTGACTCCTTGTGATTCACTGATCACAAGGGTGCCTTGATTGTCCAAAGATACCAAGTTAAACTCTCTAAAAAGCCAAGTCAAAAAGTCAAGGCAGTGGGAACTCCTTTCCCCTGCTTCTAGCCACTGCTAGTTATAATTTGTGTTCAGCTTATTAATAAGTCATTCTGGCTTATTCCAATGAGCAACAACTTATTTTTTGTAATAGGTCTTAATCTTTTGAGCTTATAAGTGAATTTGGAAGTTTACAGCTTTTGGTTTTAAGTTTTTACTAGAAAACGACTATTTTGTCTTTTTCAAAATTAGCTTATTGCTTATTTCAGCTTATTAAGTGGGCTTATTGAATATCTTTTTGTTGATTAAGCTTAGTTAAGCCATTTGTGACTTATTGCAACTTGAATTAGCTCTTGAAATAGTCTAGAACTCAAAAACGACTATTTTGTCGTTTTGTGAAGAGGGCTTTGGCTTATTTCAGGCTTATTTCTTGAGCTTATTTCAAGTTTATTTTTGCAAATAGCTTAATTAGGTTAAGAGAAGGACGTGGGTAAAATCTTAGCTTATGGCATCAACTTATAGCTTAATGGGCCAAAAAGCCCATTAAGAATAAGCTGTTTTGAAATAAGCTAGCTTAAGCTCATTTTCAGCTTTTGGGCCTTTGGAAAATTGTGTTTAAAATCAAATTTTAAGCTTGAATGGGGCTTTTGGGCCATTTCTGAGGACTTTTTCTTTTAGGGCTCAATATTAAGCCCATTAAGGATCTGTTTGGGTATTTGGCCCATTTGAAGGCCCAATAGGGGCATTTTTGGTATTTCAAGTTAATTTTCTGTTTAATTAGGTTAAAATAAACTAGTTTACAACTTTTTAGAATTTTTTATAATTTTTGATTTTTAATATTATTTTAATATTATTTTATTATTAAATTTCAAATTATAGATTTTTCAAGTTTTAATATTTTTCTTAGGTTAAATACATTAATTTTACAACTTTTAGAATATTTTTATTGTCCTTAGATTAATTTTTATAATTATTTTAAGTTTTAATAGTTTTTAGTTGTTTTTAAATAGTTTTCATTAATTTTAAAATTTTCAAAAATAGTTTTAAATTAAGTTAGGGTATTTTAGAGGTTTACAAAGTGATAAATCTCATTTTGGGCTTTTTGTTTATTAAATTGATTTTTAGGGCTTTAATTAGCATTAAAAATCATTATTTAATTAAATAAAAGGTTTGAGTGATTTTTGATTTTTTTGTAAACTCTAATTACATTATTTAGGATTTATTGCAATTTTCTAGGAATTTTTAGAGTAAATTTTTAATTTTGGTGCTTTTTACGGTTTTACGTGTACGACCTTTTCGTTTTAGTTTAAATCGCCATCGTAACCGTCATTCTCTGCCTACCTCATTTCTATTTTCTTCCTCATAATCATATAATCACATAATTAATCATTTCTTAACACACACACCAAGCCTCCTTCGAGAACGAACCCGCATTTATTCGATTCGTCGGTTTTCCTAAATCGTCGAGTTTAATACTTGCCCATTATACGCTCTTTTTCCTAAAAGACGTATTTCTACGAACATCATTTTGGCGCCGCTGCCGGGGAGGCGTGTTGTGTTTTGATTCGGAAATTGTTGTTTTTATATATATAGCCATAATATCTATTTAGCACTCTACTAATACGTATTATCGGTTTTTCGTTTTTTGTGTGAATACTATTACTATATTGTATACGTAGAACAATAAATTCACAAGTACTCCAAAAGTGTGAAAACACAACCTTGACTTGGGAGGTCATTACCCAATCATTGTATTCGAATCTCAAACAAGAAAGAAAAGGCAAAAATAGATAAATACTTTCGTGAAGCTCGATTTTGAAAAATACAAACTATAAGGTGGGTATAAGGCGGGTATTATAAAATATACCCTAAGGAAAAAGGCTCTTAAGTGCTTCGCGCCGCCTCGTTTCCCCGCTTGCTTGTGAGTATTTGATTTTGAGAGCTAATCGAGGGTTTTGCCGCCCAAAGTATTATTAAGTATCACATATACTTTCTTGGTTTTATTTGATTAAACCCTCTTGAACGTTTTGGTGTTCCACCAATGTTCTAAAGTCATCGAAGGCGTTCACTTCACGTGATCGTTTTCATTCCTTGAGGCTTCTTTAATCAAGAGATTTGATTAAGGAGGAGATTTGTAGATTTTTGTCTACTTAATACAATTCCAAAATCCAAAAAAGTAAAAACAATCAAAAATCCAAAAAAAAAATTGAAAAAGTTAAAAACACCAAAAAGAATCTTCTTTGCTCATCCCCACGTTGTACGTGACGTTTATGCAAACTCGTAATCAAGCAAGACGTGCACGTAAATGTAGAAACCGAAAGGAGTAAACACCTACTCCTAATCTTTCTAGTGAAGAGACTCCAAGTGAGGATCCTATTGTAGAACAAGAAGCTATCATGGCTAATCGTACTATGATGGAGTTGCTTCAAGAACCCACCGAGGGTTTTGGAGAAGCCATTGTGATTCCCGCCATCCTTGCGGAGAAATTCGAGATCAAGAGGGGTTTAATGTCTATGCTTCAAGCCACCAAGTTTCGCGGACACGAAAAAAGACAACCCACATTATCACATTAGGCAATTCAATCGTCTCACCGCGACAAGCAAGTTTAAGGATGTACCACACGATGCCATTAAGATGATGTTGTTTCCATACTCGTTAGATGGACCCGCCAAGATATGGCTCGAGAAAGAACCCCCAAATTCGATTTTGACGTGGGGTGATCTCGTTTCTAAGTTTGTGAATCAATTTTTTCCACCATCTAAAACAACACATTTGAAAAACGAGATTTCACGATTTACTCAAAGGTCTAATGAAAGTTTTTCAATGGCTTGGGAAAGGTTTAAAGAAATGTTACATGAATGTCCACACCATGATTTTTCCGAATTGCATCAAATTGACACTTTTTATAATGGGCTTAATGATCATGAACGAGATTACTTAAATGTCGCCGCGGGTGGTAATTTTTTTTGCCAAACGACCAATGAGGCTTTAAAAATCATTGAGAATAGGTCTAAGGTTTATAGCCCTCGTAACACACCGAGTGTTGCCACTATGGGTTCATCGTCGTCTCGTAACATGAGTGCCTTGCAAGATGAAGCAAATGAGGAGAATGGGTTTTTCGATAGGTTTTCGACTCTTATGACTCATTGGAAAGCACAAGATGCTTTGAATTCCGCATCGGTTAAGGCGGTTGCCAAGAGTTGTATTTCGTGTGGTGGAGCTCATGATTTTTCCGAGTGCATTACCGCGGATGGTAACACTTCGAATTCTTATGTAGCCACGGGAACTTATAACCAAAACGGTCAAGGTTCCCGCCAAAATCAAGCTCCACAAAATCAAAATGCTAACAACTATCGAAACAATCAAAATGGTACTTATCAAGGAAATCAACGTAACTACAACAAGGGTAATTATCAAAGTGGAAATGGGCAAATTTCAAACCAAAACCAAAACCGTGATTTTCAAACTACCACACAAGGTTTTCAAAATGATCACACCAAAAATCTTCAAGGAGAATTTTTGAATTATGCTAAAGCAAACGATGATAAGTTTTATAATATGCAACGTGAGATGGTGAGCTTAAGATCCGAGTTGAAAAACGAGCTTAAAAACGAACTTGCTAATGAACTTAAGACTCATGCAAATAAAATGGAAGGAAATGTTCAACGTCTCCAACAAAACCAACAAAAAATGGAGCAAGGTCAACATGAGATTAAGCAAGAATTGTTAAAAGCGGATGCTAGGCAATCTAAGTTTGAAGACCGAATGGGAAAAATGTTTGAAGCTATCATGTGTAAACCTTCTTCTTCGGGTGGTCTTTCTAGTGATACCATCGTAAACCCGAAAGGAGAATTGAAGGTTATTACTACTCGTAGTGGTAAAACTTTCAAAGAACCCATTTCTCATCCAAGTACTTCTACGGAGAAGGAAAAAGAGAAAGAACCCGAGGTGGTGGTAGAAAAAGAGCAAATTCCAAGCCCACGAAGTACCGCTCGAACCACACCTACGGTTGAACCAATACCAATAGTGGAACCCGAGATTCCAAGGTCGTTGCGTATGCCCCAACCCACATCACCCTTACCTTACCCTTCAAGACGAAACAAGGAAAAGGCACAAGAACGAAATAATTATCAATTTGAACTTTTTATGAAAATGTTTCGTGACTTGCATTTTAAAATAAGTTTTGCCGACGCCTTGGTCATGATGCCTCGATTTGCCGCAAACTTTAAAAGTATGTTGAATAACAAATAGAAATTGCAAAAGTCGTCTAGTTGTTCTTCGGTTTTTCTTAGCCGCATACCTCAAAAAGTCGGTGATCCCGGTAAATTTTTAATCCCATGTGCAATACAAGATATGGAGTAATGCTACGCCTTGGCCGATCTTGGTGCTAGTATAAATTTGATGCCTCTTGAGATTTTTAAGTCGTTCAATCTTCCTAATCTCACTCCTTCAAGAATGTCAATCGAGATGGCCGATCATTCTACGATTCTAGCTTGTGGAGTAGCCGAGGACGTCTTTGTGAAAGTTGGAAAGTTTTACTATCCCGTGGACTTCATCGTTGTTGACATTCCCATTGATCCTAAAGTTCCTCTATTTTTAGGTCGATCATTTTTAGATACCTCGAGAGCACTTAGCGATGTGCATGCTAGGAAGATCACTCTACGTTTCAATGAGGAAGAACTCGTCATAAATGCAACTCAAAACTCTACACTTCCTCATGTGTATTCTATCACGTCTTTGAACAATGTTAGTCCCATAAAAAACATTTGCAAAAGGATTTCAAAGAGAGTTTTAGGAGTTGATGATAAAAACGATTTTTCGTCCCCTACGCTGATGGAGGTTAAGAGTGTTAAGCCTACGTTTCCAATCACGAATGATTCTTCGGATGATGAATATGTTGACCCCGATGGGGAAGTTTTCTTTGTTGACAAACGTTTTGAGAACTTACCACCACCAAAACCAAAACGGTTTTCAAATGTGAGAATTTTTAGTGTGACTAACATTGTTTTAGAAACACCAAATATTTTTGACATAATCAAGTCGGGTTTTCATAAGGAGAGTTTAAAAGATGAAAAAGGAAATAAATTTAAATTGGATTTAAAAGATTTTTCTACAATGCTAACTCCGTCATCACCTCGTGTTTTGAGTGCTACAAGCTCGTCTTCTCCTTTTGACGATGCTTTGTGTGGACTTAGTATGGGGGAAGCCCCTTATGTTCCCTCTCCTTTCTCCACCGAGGACGAGATATTTGATCCCGGAATTGCTTATAAAGGGAAATCTCGGTCTTCCACCGATGCAATAAATGGAAAATCTTTCTATTTGATTGGTGCGAGTCTACCTCGAGTAGCTCATGGTTTTTGTGACTTACCCATTGTCCCACCCTTCTATTTCTTCTCATCTATTTTCTTTAAACCCTTTGGGATTATGTTGACACATGATGAAGTGGCGTTGATTTGTTTTTCCAATGAAATTGAGAACGCCATCTTCGATCCCGGTATTTTGCACCATCAAAGGACTTAGTCCTTAATACCTGTTTTTTTTGCCTTGTTTATCATGTAAGACCCACTAAAAATTGACCATACCAAGATAATCCCTAAATGATCACATTTATGAGGATCCGAGTCGAGGTTTTGACTCGGTTATCAAAAACAAGATGCCTCGTGGGGGAGTCCCATGCTTATCCATGTACATATTATTGCTTTCTAATTAGTTTAATGTGAGGGGATTTGTGCCCTTCCAACCTTTGTTCCGTGGTTGTTTGTGAATTGTGGTTTTTAGATGATCATGATCTTCACGATTGGAGCCTCTCGTGTTCGTTCTATGGGAGCACTCGATCGTTTGCTTTGAAGAATTTCTCGATATCCACACATGATATATCCTTTGCTGTTCTAACCTTAGGTTTATAGCACACTTCATAAACGGATTTAAATTTAATGGTTACACCCTTTCCATGCTAGATTAGGCATTCGACTACGTCACTAGTAAGGGGGTGTTTGCACCCCTAGACTCGAAACATTGAGGACAATGTTTAACTTTAGTATGGGGGGTGAATAGATACTTGCCTTGCCAAACCTTCACGCTTTCCAAAGTTTATCTTTTTGTTTATCGTTTTGTTGCAAAATAAGGCTAAAAATAGCCAAATTTAAAATTTTTTCTCATGTTTTATAAGTGTTTGAAGACACGAATGTAGATTTTCTGATGGCGAGAATAAGAGTAATTTTTGACTCGATCGTGCGTGTTGAGCACTTAGCTTTGATTCCTTAACTTCACATTAGGCTAAGTCTCTTAAATGAGGACGAGAAATGATAGGGTTAATTATAAGTTACTATGCTAAACGTAGAGTACTCGTATTCTTTAAAAAACTCATGTGTTATCGTTGTTTGCTTATTCTCCCTTCGCTTGTAAATATTTTTTGCTTAATAAATATTGACTTAGCGGTTTAGTCTTGATTGTTGGGTTTCTAGTCTTTTCTAGTAGCTTCCGTGTAATTAAATTGGGAAGACATTAAGGTATCGCCAGCGTCACGGTTTTGAAGTATTGGCACCCGAATAATCAAAAGCTTCACCCAATAATAAGATTTCAAGTTCTCACCTAAATCAAGCAAACAATTTGAAGCCCACAAGGCCAAAAAATCGATGCCCAAATTGAAAGTGAATCAAGTCTTAATCTTTGAAGCTTTAAAGATCCAAAATTCGCCTTAGCGTGAGGATATACGTCTTTGGCTAATAAAACTACCGATGAGGTGGATAATAAAAGGCAAGGCAAGACCGAATTCATAATAAAAGCTTCATGGCGAAGTTGAATAAAAGATGGAGGTAAACCAAAGATAATAAGGCCCTTCCGTTAGGGGGCGTATAAAAGTCTTGGTAATAAGTCTCATGTTCAAACCGTTATAAAACCGTGTTTATCGATCCTTCTTGTTGACTTAATTTTTTGACATCGTTGTCTTTTAGGAGGGGTTTTTGATTTGATGGTCTCGGTTACGCCGTTGGGACTCTATTTTTAGACCTAAATCTCTATTATCGCATAAGTCAAACAATGTATCCTCGTGAAACATTCAAGACATAATAAAATATAAGAGATACAACTTAGGAAAATGGGAGGATAAGTACGTGATTAGGGCATATGAGTAGTGTTAGCATTACTAACTTATAATGACAATGATCTCGTTGCACGCTTGGCATGGAATTGGGGTGAAAATCGAGGACGATGAAATTATTTCTAACGAAGCATTCACGTGTTCTTGTTCTATGAACCTAAGCGTCCCATTTTGCGATGAAAATCATACATTATGTCTAAAATGCAAGTAGTAGTAATAGTAGTAGTGTAGTTAGTTTATCGTTCAATAAAGTGAATAAAAATAAATTTTGGAGGTGCTACGATACTTTATTCTAGCATTGCGTGAGGGCACGACAATGGTTTAGTATGGGGGAGTGATGAGACTGTTTTTATACATAGTCTCATCGTCCAAAAAGGGCTTAAAATGCATTAAATATCATCAAAATACCCAAATATATGCTTGTGTTTGTTAATTGTGTATTTTAGGTACGGATATTGAGGAAATGACAAAAGATCACAAAGAACATGCAAAAACGAACACGGGAAAAGAAGCCGCACAATAAACCGGACCCAAGTGATGATTTTCCAAGAATAAACCTTGGAGATTTGAAAATTATACAAGAAGGGTCCACCAATATGGAAGAATTGACACTTTACACCCTTGTTTATTCATAATTACAAGTTTGGTCCCTGAAGTTTGTCAAAATTGCAAAAAGGACCCTCCACTTTGAAGAATTGGCAAGTTTAGTCCCTCATCAAAACTAAATTGTCAATATTGGTCCTCCTTATATTTAAACATACCATGAAGACCTTCAAAGTTCAAAAATGTGCAAGATCGGTCCTTCAAATATCAAAGAAATGCAAAACAAGTCCTTGTGAAAAGTTTGTGGCCAAAATAGAAGTTTTGAAACTTTCATAACAAAGGAAATACGAATTGGGCTGTTTAAGTTGCAAGTGAAAGGATTATAAATGATGAAGGGCCAAATTGGGCAGACAAGCAACCTTACCTAGACCAACCATGTGCTGCCACCTCACCCACCAAATCTCCTCAACCAATCAGAACCCTCCTTTCCTCCACATCACCTTCCACTCACCCATTTATTATTTATTAACTTTTCAAAAGTTAATTAAATAATAATCTGGCGCCTAACACCTCCCTAAACACAAATGAAGATCAAAACATGTGTTCTTCGTGTTCTTAATCCAATTTGGGTTTTCCATAACCTTTTGTGAATTAAACCTTAATTCACTCTAGATTTATGATTAAGGCCACCCTTAACATAACCCAACTCCTAAACACACATCATCATCAACTCACATGTAAATCAACCATCCACAATGAAGCTTCAATCCTAAGCTTGTTTTGAGCCCTTTGATCATTCTTTCACCACTGGCATCTCCACAAACGTCCAAAGAACTTCACATGTCAACAAAATATTCAAACACCTCAAGGGCAATTCTTGAAGTTTAGCACTAGGGTTTTTAAGTTTTTTCCTGCATTTCTAGGTTCCATGTAGCCTATATAAAGGCATTAGTTCACAACTTTTAGCCTTGTTCTCAGTTTTACTTTGTCAAGCCTTGTAAATCCATTTTTCTGAAATTAATAGAATTTGGTATTCTATTGTGATTGAAACTGAGTTCCATTGATATTTATTGTGTTAAGTAGTTGTATTGTCACGTTTTTGTACTTGAACAAAACCTTGAACAAGTCCAAGATCGCCTATAAGCCTTTGAGTCCCTTTGTTCTTAACTGAGTTCAAGAATTTGGCATGTGCTTGGGTGAGGATTGTTCATTGAGGTGTTTCTTTAAGTGACATAAGTCACAAATCAACTAGCTTGAACAATATTGGAGTTTGGTTATACGTTTTTTATTTAAAATTTAGTCAAGTGGTTTGCTAAGTACTTGTGGTTCAACAGCCTGCTTATTTGAGCATAAGGGTGATCATAGCCTCCTAATCTTGGTTGATTAAGGGGTGGTGAGGCCTTAAGGGAAGATTCAGGCCTTGTGGGAACCTAAGTCTTGCATAGACTTGACCCCTTTGTCACCCATTTTATATGATTTGTGCTAATCTAGGCTCAAGCCTTTGGCTAGGCCTGCTTGTTGGGGAATATGGTGCTTGTTCTTGCTAGCACCTCAGCTCATTGATTCCAAGGTGTGGATGTACATCTTGGAGGTTTGAATTCTCAAAACTCATCTTTCTGATTAATCTTTGGTATTTATGTGATTTTGTGATTTTGCTGGTATAAGTGTGTTTTTGTGCCTGCAAATTCCTTATTGATTCACTTGTGGTATGTTATGATGTTAAACTGGGCTTAAATCAATCTTGAGAAGACTTTTACTTGTTTAAAATTAAGTTTAAAAGTTAAAAGGGTGTTTGGGATTGACTGTTGGTTCTAGTTTATGTGATTTTGAGTTGGAATTGTGGTATTGTTTGAGTGCGTATCTGATATTGAGGCTATTGTGTTATGATATGAGCAAGTTTTGTGCCTTGAAACACCAAATCAAACAATTGGCTATAAAATCTTGAATATTTGTTGTTTTGCTCTAAAATCTTGTGCACACCTAGTTCTTATGTTAACCTAGGGCTAACAAGTATTGAATCATTGATAATTCAACATATGTGATAGATTTGAGGCCTTTAATTTGGATTTTGTGTCAAGTAGATCAGCAAACTTGTTTCTTGTGTTCTTCATTGTTCATCAGTAACTGCATATGCTTAGATCTTGTTCATTTATTGGATTGGTTGCATGAAATGTGTTAATCTGTGTTACTTTAAGTTGTTTTGAGATTGTGTATGCATTTGGTGGCTTGTGGTAGGCTTTTAATAGCTTTAAAGTAGCTTATAGTCATCAGACCTACTTATTACTTGTCTAGAACACATCTGGGCAAAGATTGAATTAACTACATTGATTGGCTGGTTGATTTTGTGATTTTTTGCTTGTTATTGACTCCTTGTGATTCACTGATCACAAGGGTGCCTTGATTGTCCAAAGATACCAAGTGAAACTCTCTAAAAAGCCAAGTCAAAAAGTCAAGGCAGTGGGAACTCCTTTCCCTGCTTCTAGCCACTGCTAGTTATAATTTGTGTTCAGCTTATTAATAAGTCATTCTGGCTTATTCCAATGAGAAACAACTTATTTTTTATAATAGGTCTTAATCTTTTGAGCTTATAAGTGATTTGAAAGTTTACAGCTTTCGGTTTTAAGTTTTTACTAGAAAACGACTATTTTGTCTTATTCAAAATTAGCTTATTGCTTATTTCAGCTTATTAAGTGTGCTTATTGAAAATCTTTTTGTTGATTAAGCTTAGTTAAGCCATTTTTGACTTATTGCAACTTCAATCAGCTCTTGAAATAGTCTAGAACTCAAAAACGACTATTTTGTCGTTTTGTGAAGAGGGTTTTGGCTTATTTCAGGCTTATTTCTTGAGCTTATTTCAAGTTTCTTTTTGCAAATAGCTTAATTAGGTCAAGAGAAGGACATGGGTAAAATCTTAGCTTATGGCATCAGCTTATAGCTTAATGGGCCAAAAAGCCCATTAAGAATAAGTTGTTTTGAAATAAGCTAGCTTAAGCTCATTTTCAGCTTTTGGGCCTTTGGAAAATTATGTTTAAAATCAAATCTTAAGCTTGACTGGAGCTTTTGGGCCATTTCTGAGGACTTTTTCTTATTGGGCCCAATATTAAGCCCATTAAGGATCTGTTTGGGTATTTGGCCCATTTGAAGGCCCGCTAGGGGCATTTTTGGTATTTCAAGTTCATTTTATGTTTAATTAGGTTAAAATAAACCAGTTTGCAAATTTTTAGAATTTTTTAGAATTTTTGGATTTTTAATATTATTTTAATATTATTTTATTATTAAATTTCAAATTTTGGATTTTTCAAGTTTTTATATTTTTCTTAGGTTAAATACATTAAGTTAGGACCTTTACAACTTTTAGAATATTTTTATTGTCCTTAGATTAATTTTTATAATTATTTTAAGTTTTAATAGTTTTTATTGTTTTTAAATAGTTTTCATTAATTTTAAAATTTTCGAAAATAGTTTTAAATTAAGTTAGGGTATTTTAGAGGTTTACAAAGTGATAAATCTCATTTTGGGCTTTATGTTTATTAAATTAATTTTTAGGGCTTTAATTAGCATTAAAAAATCATTATTTAATTAAATAAAAGGTTTGAGTGATTTTTATTTTTTTTATAAACTCTAATTACATTATTTAGCATTTATTACAATTTTCTAGGAATTTTTAGAGTATGTTTTTAATTTTGGTGCTTTTTACGATTTTACGTGTACGACCTTTTCGTTTTAGTTTAAATCGTCATCGTAACCGTCATTCTCTTCCTACCTCATTTCTATTTTCTTTCTCATAATCATATAATCACATAATTAATCATTTCTTAACACACACACCAAGCGTCCTTCGAGAACGAACCCGCATTTATTCGATTCGTCGGTTTTCCTAAATCGTCGAGTTTAATACTTGCCCATTATACGCTCTTTTTCCTAAAAGACGTATTTCTACGAACATCAGAAACCTAAACAAGACCAAAACCCTAATTCAAATGGGATTTCTATGACCTGCAACAGATTTCATTATCTTTCAAAGGTCATTACTAAACCAATTGGGGTAAACTGGGTGTTCAGGCCACAAAGGGATGAACAAGGGGTTGTTATAAGGAATAAGTTTGTTCTTGTTGAACAACCACATGAATTCAAGTCTTCTCAGGCTTGGGTTCCCAAAGAAAACTAATTTGTTTTCTTTATGTATAGGGCATGCAAAAGCAGGTCAATGATCATGGATATTGGGATAGTGGATGCTCTAGGCACATGACGGGGAAGGAAGATTATTTGTCAGATTTTACCCCCATTAAAGATGGTGACAAAGTGTACTTCGGAAGAGGATATGGCACTATATCAGGCAAAGGCACTCTTATCACCAATAATTTACGTTTTGAAAACATTTTTCTGGTAAAAGAACTTGACTATAACTTGTTTAGTGTGTCACAAGTTTGTGACAACATAAATAAAGTTCTTTTCACTAATACTGAATGCTTGGTGTTGAGTAAAGATTTTAAGATGCCTGATGAGAAGTTTATTGAATATAGAACACCTAGGCATGAGGACATTTATAATGTTAATCTCTAAGGGATTAAAATGAACCAAAATCTGTCATGTCTTTATGCTAAAGCTTCAGTAGATGAGATTAATTTATGGCACATAAGGTTAGGGCACATAAATTTTAAGAATATTAATAGACTTGTGAGACATGATCTAGTTGATGGATTGCCTTCAAAGGCTTTCCACAATGATCACTCTTGTGTTGCATGCCTTAAAGGTAAACAGAATAAAGTCTCCTTTAAGTCTAAGATTGTGCATACCAGTTCTAAACCACTTCACTTACTACATATGGACTTATTTGGCCCAAATAATATAGAAAGTCTTAATGGTAAATCTTACTGTTTTGTTATAACTGATGACTTTGCTAGGTTTACTTGGACTTTCTTTTGGCGTTAAAAAGTGATACTGCCACAGTTTTGATTAGTTTATTACCCAAATTGAAAAGAAAACAGGCAATGAGGTTAAAATTCTTAGAAGTGATAATGGTGGTGAGTTTAGAAATACACTTTTAGATACATTTTGTGTTGATAAAGGGATTACTAGGGAGTTTATCATAGCTAGAACTCCACAACAGAATGGTGTGGCTGAAAGAAAGAATAGAACACTCATAGAAGCAGCTAGGACAATGTTGGCTGATGCTAAGTTTCCCATTTCCTTTTGGGTTGAGGCTGTGAACACGGCTTTCTATGTTCAAAATAGAGCCTTGGTCAACAAGATCCACAATAAGACACCTTATGAGCTATTTTGGAATAGGAAGCCTAATATAGGATTTCTTAAACCCTTTGGATGTCATGTAGTGATTTTTGATACTAGTGATGTCTTAGGTAAGTTTAATGCAAAAGGTGACGAAGGCTACTTTGTGGGTTATTCTATGCAGAGCATAGGGTATAGGGTTTACAACAAGAAAGAAAAACGCATTCTTGAAAAAATGCATCTTAAGTTTTTAGAAGTAAACCTAGTGATCCTGAGAGTGGACCAAACTTGTTCTTTGATTTGGAACCATTATCTAGCACCTTGAATTATATGCCTGTTACTAATCCAGACATTGTGAAGAGAGATTCAAATGTTGTCGAAGAACCTATTGTTGAAATTTCAGGTAAACAGGTTGCTAAGGAAGAAGGATCACATGCAGTTAAGACAGACCCCATACTTGAGTACGTTATCATTCCTATATGGACTGATGGGTTTGTGCAAGCATCTGCTGCTGCTGAAAAGGAGGAAGAAGGGCCCCAAGAAAAGCCAATTGATAAAAACATGCATGCATCTTCAAGCGCTGACAAAGCCAATTCAGACGCTGACAGGTTAAATTCAGACGCTGGCAGCTCAGACGCTGACAATCTGTTTGGACATTTATTCTCTTCTTCTAATCGACACACTGTTGAACATGGTGAACCTTCCATACTCAATCAAGAGGTTCAGTCAAGTGAGGATGGGAGTGGCAATGAAGATGATATTGGCAATATGGAATCTGATATAGAAGATAATACACTATTTGGGGGAGGAATACTTTCAAAGGTGGCCAAAGATCATCCTCATTCCCAAATAATTGGTGATGTTCAGACTCTTGTTAAAACAAGGAGCTCTCATCAGAATCAAGCTGGTTTCATTGCAAATATTCACAAGAAGGAATATACCCCTTAATATAGCTTTTTTAATAATATCGTTTTATCCTCGACTCGACTCGAATTGATTTCCAATTTTAACGTAGAGATTAATTGTTTTTGGTTAATAATACTTGTTTGGTAATCTATGTCTATTTAAGCGAAAAATAGGGAAAATATGTAGGCTAAGGACTATATAAAAATAAAAGCGCAATTCATTCACGTAAAATGCAACGTAAAAATCAAACTACAAATATAAATCTAGATGCAACAAAAATAAACTATAATTAAAATTAAACCTAAATGCAAAATTAATCTAATGCAAACACGTAATATCAAGTAATAGTGACGAAAAATGAATTCACAAAGATAAACTTAAAAGTTAAGCATAAAGTTTCAACCTTTTAAACTTATTAATCTTTTTAGATGATAAAGCTACAAGCTCTATGTACTAATAAGCTTAATAATCACAAAAAGGTGTAAACTTTTTACTAATAATGAGCTTATCTAAATGAAATCTAATTTTAAAAACTTTTAAACTATTTTTTTAAACACAAATAATAATAATTAAAACTAATTAAACCGATTTTTATAAAAAATATAACTTTTTTTAAAAACAATTTAAACTATAACAATCTAATTAATAAAACTAAAGCGATTAAACTAGAAAAATAAAAAGGAGAGCTTTAGTACCCGTGGTCTGAAGAATACCGCTCTAAACAAACAACATCAACAACATCAACAAAATATGTCCCGTTAAGTACACGGCCTCCCAATACCAAAACTATCAAAAGCGTAACCCGACCCGTAAAGTACACGGCCAACCAAATCAATCTCTACTCAAACTAATCAACCATATCAACTTGAACCAAATTAATCAACTATAAGCTCTTCTTCGATAATGATAGATCGATACGCCGAGATCAAAGAAAACATACAAGGTTAGAATAATAAGCAATAATTATTAAATGATAAAGAGATTTAATTAAAACTTATAGATCTAAAATATTTTTTATGTTTTATAAAAGTATTTTAAGCTTTAAAGCTAAAAATTTTAGATCTACTTAATCTATTTAAAAAACTAATAGATCTAACTATTTTTTTTAAGGTTTTATAAGAATACTTTAAATTTTAAACTTTAAACTTATAGATCTAAACTTTTTAATATGAAAAACTAATAGATCTAATTATTTTTTTGGTTTTTTGAAAGTATTTTTAATTTTTAAAACTTAAATCTAATAGATCAAAAAAACTAATTAATAAAAACTAAAAGTGCTTAAATAAAAAGCTAGCTTATAAATAAGTCGTAAGCCTAAGCTTAGAACTTATGAGATTTAAAACGTTAAAAAGCTAATTAAATGATTACTCCACAAATAAGCTAGATCTACTAAAATAAGGCAACAATAAGCTTAAAATAAGCTTTTATATAAATCTAACTTATTAGGAAAAAGTTATATAAACTTATCCCAAATAATAAGATAGATTATGATTAAAATAAAAAGAAAGGTAGAATGAGAATTAAAGTAGATAGACAATTAATAAACTAAAACTTGAATTTTATTAAAATTGGAAGATTACAAAGCTTAAAATAAAATTACATCTATTTTTGAAAGTGAAAATACAAAGAAAACTAGAGAGAAAATAAATTTTAAAAACTAAACTAACTCTTCAAATGAAAGGGAGGAGGAGTATTTATAAGCTGATGGACCCAAGGGTATTTTTGTCCATTCACTTCTTTTTCTTAGCTTCAAAGTTACGCATCCATTGCCCGCTATTTTTTTCTTCATTGTATTCATCGAATGCTTCTAGAAGCATGGATCCATGTGCAATAATGAGCCTGACACACGCCTGACCTTTCTTGTTTTCATTGCATTTGCCACGTGTCGCCATGCTATTGGCTAGCCGTCCTGAGTCACCTACCACTACTGCAACATCGTACTGACGTGGCGCCACCGCCGCCACGTGTCATCTTCCTATTGGCCAGCCGTCGCTGCCACACTGCCATGTCTGCAATTCCCTGCCACCTCGTACTGACACGTCAGACTGACGTGTCAGCGTCGCCACTGCAACCTCGGACTGCCACGTGTCGTGCCCTGATTGGCCAGCCGTCGCTGCTAAAGTACCTGGTACCTGCACATTTTCAGAGAATGTCAGTGCCACGTGGCGCGCTGGCATTGGCTAGCCGCTTCCATGTGGTGTTGATGTCAGCCGGTTTAGAGCGGGTTGAACCGGTCTGAACCGGGTCTGGACCGGGTCTAGACCATCCGTTCTGAACCGGTCCGGTCTGGTTCTAGTTCGGGTCTGGACCGTCTGGTTCTGGTTCGGGTCGACCACGTGGACCACTGAGGTGTTGCCACATGGCAAAGGCAATATATACCCAGTGAGTGTCCAAGCCAGGGCTCGAACTCAAGTCTGGGCTGCCAAAGGTGAAGTTTCTAGCCACTGGGCCAAGCAGACCTTCATGTTTATATATACAATTTGACTGAGGGTTGACCTGTTTGACTAGTTGACTAGTTTTATTAATTATAAATAATAATAATAATAATAATAATAATAATAATAATAATAATATAATAATAATAATAATAATAATAATAATAATAATAATAGTAATAATAATAATAAAATTGGTATTTGAAAAAAAAAAAAAAAACAAAATTAATAATAATATTAATAATAATAATAATAATAATAAAAACTTTATGTGTTTGATGTGATGGCGATCAGTGCGATCGATCCTATCCGTTCAATCCAATCTTCTTTCGTGCAATCTGTGTTAATTTATTCATCAATCCTATCCATTCTTTATTCATCATCCAATCTGTGTTAGTTTATTCATCAATTTTATCAATTGTTTGATACAAAGCTACTTTTTCTTATTAATAATCATCCATGATGTATGAGATTCATCCATTGGTTTATCATATGTCAGTGGGCGGTTCAATCATGTGGGGTACATGATCAATTGTTGTTACTAGTGGCATTTAATCAACATCTTTAGTTGATATCGTGGGTTTTTTATAGTACGAATATTTCATTCGTTCAACCTTTGTTCTTGGGCTCTGGTATTTTTTTTTCATACTATCTGTAGGTTTTTTGTGAAGATATACAGATCAGTGTTATTCTGTTTTTACAACAGCGGTGTTTACGGTGCGCTTTGTGGTGAATTGATAAGATGGTTGTGCGTTTTCATTGCCCTTTTGTTGGTCTTAATGGTTGATATAGTGTTTTTACTACTCTTTAGGAAAAGAGCAATAAATTAGGGTAAGCGTGCACGACGATTTAGGAAAACCGTGTGTGTATGACCCAATGAAGTGAGTTCGTTCTCTCGAGGAGGCACGTGTGTTGTGTAATGAGTTGATTTTGATTGATGATTTTATTAAGAAGAAAAGAGAAAAGAGAATAGAAATGGGAAAGAAAAGACGGTTACGAAAATGAATTAAACTACGACGAAAAAGGCGTAAACGTAAAACCGTAAAAAGCTACAAAAAATTAAAATTTTAACCTAAAAATTCCTAAAAATTACTAAAAATCCACAATAATATTCTAAGAGTTTACAAAAAATCAAAACTTGCTAAAACCTTTTAATTAATTAAATAATGACTTTTTAATGCTAATTAAAGCCCTAAAAATCACAATTAATTATTAAAAAGCCCTAAACAAGATTTTATAGTTTGTAAACCTCAAAATTGTCCTAATTAAGCTAAAAACTATTTTTAAAAAATTTTAAAATCAAATTAAACTATTTTTAAACACTTAAAAACTATTAAAATCTATTAAAACTTAAATTAATTCTAGAAAATAAATGAAAAGTCCTAAAAAGATTTGGAAAGTGACAAAACTCCTAATTATGTGTTTACAATCTAGGAAAAATGAAAAAAGTAGAAAAAAAACTTTCTATTTTCAGTAATAAAATAATATTAAAATATTTAAGAAAATAAAAAGTTTATATAAAAATTCTAAAAAATTACCAAAAACCCTAAATAATGTAACTAAAACAAAAATGTGATTAAAAGTTCCTAAAACCTTTTTATTAATTTTATATTAAATTTCAAAGTTGCTAAAAAACCCTAAAATCCTATAAAATCAAAAATAAGACTTTTTGAAAACTTTTTGATATGTAAACCTCAAATTACTTAAACAAAGCCTAAAAACTATTTTTCTAAATATTAAAACCTATTTTAACTATTTTTTTACTAATTAATAAAATACGGCTAAAGAAAAATGAGTAAAAAATAAATAAAGAAAGAGAAAATTCAAAACTTGGTGTAGAAAAATCCTAGACTATATAACTTTCTCAGGAAAAATGAAAATGAGTTAATAAGCTTAACCAATAAGCTAAAATAAGCTAATAGGGTCACGGCTTATTTATGAAAAGCCAAAACCAACACACCTTATATATTAAACGTTTCAAACTCTTACCAGTCAAAGTCCCTAGGGCGCAGGTTCGAGTCCTGGCCACGTCCTTTTTTATCTTTATTCTTTTTTCTTTTTAACTTTTAAAAACTCAAATCCAGTAACCTTTTAATAACAAAAACTCAAGTACAAACCCAATTCAAACAAGATTAAAGCAAGGAGAGCCAAAAACGTATTCAGTTTGCTTTTTATGAAATCAAAGGAAGAAGGTTATCTTCACAAGTGAAAAGTGATGTCAAGAGGACTTGACTTGCTTATTTATGGTGTTTTTAATGGACAAGAGGGCACCCTTGTACTAACAGAGTACAAGGAGTCAATGTAAACCAGAAAACAAGCAAGTGTTACACAATTCCAAGCACAAAATGCACCCTAAATGTTTCTGATATGCCCTATGCAAGTCTGGTGGTTTTGTGCTGATTCAAATGGCACTATAATGAAATTCAACAAGGCAAATTTTGCATATAAGCTAACAAAATAGCAAACAAGTAATTAATAATCCTAGATGACCTTATATCTAACAGATTAACAAACTTTGATGCACAATCTTTAAGAAAAACAAGCAGAAATGAGGTTTGGCAGATTTATACTAACTTTTTCCACTTTTTATCATACAAACTTGTCTAAAACCTCAACAAACTGAAACTAAAATACTCATATTATATGTTATCAACCTAATAAGTGTGTCTAGATGATTATTAAATCACAAGCTTTCACTATCCCTGGCTTAAAACTCGAATCCAAACACTCCTTAAAAAACTGAAATTGAAAATTTTTCAAACAAATTCAGAGCAAAACACAACCAAACTGATTTTAATAGCTTTTAACATGCATATCATACCAATTAAACTCAAATAAAACCACATAAACACACTTGAACACCTTTTCATGCAAATCACACTTAAACTGAAAAAATGAAAAATGAAATAGGATTTTTACCACAAGGGACCTACATCCAGGTCCCTTAGTGACAGCAAGGTCACCTCCAATAGGCCCGGGCCTATGCTGATCCTTGGACAGCAAACAAGTTCTTCAAACCCTGCTAAGAAAAATTTGAAGAACACAAGCACAAATACAATAATATGTTTTCTGATTTTTTTTTAAACCTTTTGAAACCTTTCAAAAACTTTCCTTTCCAATAACCTTAACCAATCAAGTTATATCCCATAAATCCAACTCTCAATACAAAATTTCACCAAGAAAAACCAAATTCAAAAACTTTTTCTGAAAAATTCAAAACATGAAATGTTTTGAACAAATATGAATGGAACTCAGATTTTACTCAACAAATAAATACCAACTTTTAAAACTCATAAAAGGAATTATATTTTCTCAAAAAAAAATACCAACTTTATAAATACTTAAAAAGGGATTACAATTTTTGGAGTAAAAATCTGGAACAAGAGGGCATCCACAAGTTGGAGCCTCTCTTTATACTGATCAGGAGAACCTTCTATTGCTAAACAATAAAATAATGAAAAGCTAAAACCCTAGCAAAGGGATTTCCTAAATTTCCCTTGATCTTGACTGAAAATTGGGTCAAATGGATACATGTGATGGCCAGCTGTTGTTGAATGATCTTGGGACGTTCATTAAGCCTTGGGGACCAAGTAGGCAAATCCTGGACGTTTATCTTGTCCACTCTTGGGTTTGGGGGAAAAAGACGTGAGCAGGGGTGGCTCCACAGTCACATGGGGATGTTGGGATAGGGATTAGGGATGTGGGTTTTGGTGAGAGTGACCTTAATCATTGATCTGGAAAGGGGGAAATAAAACCCCTTTGTTTTCAGTTTAATTATTCCTGGGTAAATTAGGGTTTTTGGGGGGTAATTAAGGAGTGGTTAATCCATTTTGAGAAAAAGTTTTTTTAAAAAACGTTTTTGGTGGGAAAGTTAAGTGGTTTGACCTGGTGTTGACCAGGTTTAATAAACTGGTTGGGTAATGGGTTGTGGGCTACGGGTTGGGTAGGGTTTTTGGGTAAATGGGTGGGTAATGGTGACGTGGCAAGTTCTGAGTGGGTGTGTGGGATTTGCTGTTTGGCAAAATTTACCCCCAAGCTTCTTTGTCTTCTTCACTTTGTAACAAATTACCATCAACGCCCTTATTCCCTTTAACAACTTTTGCCATCTTGTCAAAAATGGCACAATTACTTTAAAAACTCTACCAAGGGTTTCTTTTGTACTTCTTGGATTCTTCAAGGACTGATCTTGTAATATCTTCAAACTTTAGGGACCCTATTCATAGTTTTGAATATTTGAGGGGTATAAAGTGTAAATATTCCAATGTTGAGGGACTAAAGTTGCCAATCTTCAATTCTTCAAGGGCATTTTTGTAAAATCCAAACTTGGGCCCGGTTCATTGTGTGGCTTCGTTTCTCGTGTTCGTTTTTGATTGATTCTTGTGATCTTTTGTCTTTTCCTCAATATCCGTACCTAAAAATACACAAGTAACAAACACGAGCATATATATTTGGTATATTTAATGATATTTTATGCATTTTAAGCCCGATTTGGACGATGAGACTATGTATAAAAGCAGTCTCATCACTCCCCCATACTAAACCATTGCCGTGCCCTCACGCAATGCTAGAATAGTGTATTGTAGCACCTCCAAAATTTAATTTTATTCACTTTATTAAAGACATAAACTAGCTACACTACTACTATTACTACTACTTGCGTTTTAGACATAATGTATGATTTTCATCGCAAAATAGGACGTTTAGGTTCATAGAATAAGAACACGTGAATGCTTCGTTAGAAATAATTTCATCGTCCTCGATTTTCACCTTAATTCCATGCCAAGCGTGCAACGAGATCATTGTCATTATAAGTTAGTAATGCTAACACTACTCATATGCCATAATCACGTACTTATCCTCCTATTATTCCTATGTTGTATCTCTTATATTTTATTATGTATTAAATGTTTCACGAGGATACATTGTTGACTTATGCGATAATAGAGATTTAGGTCTAAAAATAGAGTCCTAACGGTGTAACTAAGATTATCAAATCAATAACCCCTCCTAATAGACAACGATGTCAAAAAATTAAGTTGACAAGAAGAATCGATAAACACGGTTTTATAACGGTTTTGAACATGAGACTTATTACCAAGACTTTTATACGCCCCCCAACGGAAGGGCCTTATTATCTTTGGTTTACCTCCATCTTTTATTCAACTTCGCCATGAAGCTTTTATTATGACTTCGGTCTTGCCTTGCCTTTTATTATCCGCCTCATCGGTGGTTTTATTAGCCAAAGACGTATATCCTCACGCTAAAGCGAATTTTGGATCTTTAAAGCTTCGAAGATTAAGGCTTGATTCACTTTCAATTTTGCATAGATTTTAGGCCTTGTGGGGCTTCAAATTGTTTGCTAGATTTAGGTGAGCACTTGAAATCTTATTATTAGGTGAAGCTTTCAATTATTCGGGTGCCAATACTTCAAAACCGTGACGCTGGCGATACCTTAATGTCTTCCCAATTTAATTACACGGAAGCTACTAGAAAAGACTAGAAACCCAACAATCCTAACTAAACCGCTAAGTCAATATTTATTAAGCAAAAAATATTTACAAGCGAAGGGAGAATAAGCAAACAACGAGAACACATGAGTTTTTGAAAGAATACGAGTACTCTACGTTTAGCATAGTAACTTATAATTAACTCTATCATTTCTCATCCTCATTTAAGAGACTTAGCCTAATGTGTAGTTAAGGAATCAAAGCTAAGTGCTCAACACGCACGGTCGAGTCAAAAATTACTCTTATTCTCGCCATCGGAAAATCTACATTCGTGTCTTCAAACACTTATAAAACATGAGAAAATTTTTAAAATTTGGCCATTTTTAGCCTTATTTTGCAACAAAAACGATAAACAAAACGATAAACTTTGTAAAGCGTGAAGGTTTGGCAAGGAAAGTATCTATTCATCCCCCTATACTAAAGTTAAACATTGTCCTCAATGTTTCGAGTCTAGGGGTGCAAACACCCCCATACTAGAGACGTAGTCGAATGCCTAATCTAGCATGGAAAGGGTGTAACCATTAAATTAATAGCCGTTTATGAAGTGTGCTAAAAACCTAAGGTTAGAACATTCAAGGATATATCATTTGGATATTGAGAAATGTCTCCAAAGCAAACGATCGAGTGCTCCTATAAAACGAACACGAGAGGCTCCAATCGTGAAGATCATGATCTAAAAACCACAATGCACAAACAACCACGGAACAAAGGTTGGAAGGGCACAAATCCCCTCACATTAAACTACATTAGAAAGCAATAATATGTACATGGATAAGCATGGGTCTCCCCCACGAGGCGCCTTGTTTTTGATAACCGAGTCAAAAGCTCGACTCGAATCCCCATAAATGTGATCATTTAGGGATAATCATGGTATGGCAAATTTTTGGTGGGCTTACATGATAAACAAGGCCCAAAAGCAACCGGTATTAAGGACTAAGTCCTTTGATGGTGCAAAATACCGGGATCGAAGATGGCGTTCTCGTTTTCATTGGAAAAACAAATCAACGCCACTTCATCAATGGTCAACAAAAACTCAAAGAGTTTTAAGAAAATAGGAGAGAATAAATAGAAGGGTGGGACAATGGGTAAGTCTCTAAAAACATGAGCTACTCGAGGTAGACTCGCACCAATCAAATGAAAAGATTTTCCATTTATTGCATCGGTGGAAGACCAAGATTTCCCTTTATAAGCAATTCCAGGATCAAATATCTCGTCCTCGGTGGAGAAAGGGGAGGGAACATAAGGGGATTCCCCCACACTAAGTCCACACAAAGCATCGTCAAAAGGAGAAGACGAGCTTGTAGTACTCAATAAACGCGGTGATGACGGAGTTAGAATTGTAGAAAAATCTTTTAAATTCAATTTAAAGTCTTTTCCTTTTTCATCTTTTAAACTCTCCTTGTGAAAACCCGATTTGATTATGTCAAAAATATTTGGTGTATCTAAAGCAATGTTAGTCACACTAAAAATTCTCACATTTTGAAATCTTTTTGGTTTAGGTGGTGGTAAGTTTTCAAATCTTTTGTCAACAAAGAAAACCTCCCCATCGGGATCAACGTATTCATCATCCGAAGAATCACTCGAGATTGGAATCGTAGGCTTAACACTCTTAACCTCCACCGGCGGAGGGGACAGAACTTCATTTTTATCAACAACTCCTAAAACTCTATTGGAAATCTTTTTGCAAATGTTTTTGATGGGATTGACATTGTACAAAGATGTGATAGAATACACATGAGAAAGTGTGGAGTTTTGGGTTGCATTAATGACGAGTTCTTCCTCATTGAAACGAAGAGTGATTTTCCTTGCATGCACATCGATAAGTGCTCTCGAGGTGTCCAAAAAAGATCGACCTAAAATTAACGGAACTTTAGGATCGATAGGAATATCAACAACAATAAAGTCTACAGGATAGTAGAACTTTCCAACTTTCACAAAGACGTCCTCGGCAACTCCACAAGCTAGAATCGTAGAATGATCGGCCATTTCGATTGACATTCTTGAAGGAGTGAGATTGGGAAGATTGAGCGATTTAAAAATCTCAAGAGGCATCAAATTAATACTAGCACCAAGATCGGCCAAGGCGTAGCATTCTTCCATGTCTTGGATAGCACATGGGATTAGAAACTTTCCAGGATCACCGAATTTTTGAGGTATGCGGCTTAGAAAAACCGAAGAACAACTAGACGATTTTTGCAATTTCTCTTTGTTATTCAACATACTTTTGAAGTTCGCGGCAAATCGAGGCATCATGACTAAGGCGTCGGAAAAACTTATATTAAAATGCAAGTCACGAAACATTTTCATAAAGAGTTCAAATTGATAATTATTTCGTTCTTCTGCCTTTTCCTTGTCTCGTCTTGAAGGGTAGGGTAAAGGTGGTGAGGGTTGGGGCAAAGTAGGCATAGGCATCAGCCTTGGAATCTCGGGTTCCATGATTGGTGTGGGTTCAACCGTAGGTGTGGTTTGAGCGGTACTTCGTGGGCTTGTAATTTGCTCCTTTTCAACCACAACCTTGGGTTCTTTCTCTTTTTCCTTCTCCATGGAAGTACTTGGACGAGAAATGGGTTCTTTGAAAGTTTTACCACTACGAGTAGTAATAACCTTCAACTCTCCTTTCGGGTTCACGATGGTATCACTAGGAAGACCACCCGAAGAAGAGGGCTTACACATGATAGCTTCAAACATTTTAGCCATTCGGTCCTCAAATTTTGATTGCCTAGCATCCGCTTTTAACAATTCTTGCTTAATCTCATGTTGTCCTTGCTCCATTTTTTGTTGATTTTGTTGGAGATGTGTGACATTTCCTTCTATTTTATTAGCATGAGTTTTAAGTTCATTAGCAAGTTCGTTTTAAGCTCGTTTTTCAACTCGGACCTTAAGCTAACCATTTGACGTTGCATATTGTCAAACTTAGCATCATTAGCCTTTGCATAATTCAAAAATTCTCCTTGAAGATTTTTGGTGTGATCATTTTGAAAACCTTGAGTAGAAGTTTGAAAATCACGGTTTTGGTTTTGGTTAGAAACTTGCCCATTTCCACTTTGATAATTACCCTTGTTATAATTCCTTTGATTTCCTTGGTAATTTCCACCTTGGTTGTTGTTTCGATAGTTATTAGCATTTTGATTTGGTGGAGCTTGATTTTGGCGGGAACCTTGACCGATTTGGTTATAAGTTCCCGTGGCTACATAAGCACTCGAAGTGTTACCATCCGCGGTAATGCACTCGGAAAGATCATGAGCTCCACCACACGACAAACAACTCTTAGAAACTGCTTTAACCGAAGCGGAATTGGAAGCTTCTTGAGCCTTCCAATGGGACATTAGATTAGCAAATCTATCAAAAAACCGATTTTCCTCATTTGCTTCATCTTGCAAGGCATTGATACTACGAGACGATGATGAGCCCATTTTGGCAACACTCGGTTTGTTACGAGGGCTATAAACCTTAGACCTATTCTCAATTATGACCAAAGCTTCTTCAACCGTTTTACACAAAAAATTACCACCCGCGGCGGCATTTAAATAATCTCTTTCATGATCATTAAGTCCATTTTAAAACGTGTCTATTTGGTGCAAGTCGGAAAAACCGTGATGAGGACATTCATGTAACATCTCCTTAAACCTATTCCAAGCCGTAGAAAAACTTTCATTTGATTCTTGTGAAAATTTAGAAATCTCATTTTTCAAATGCGTAGTCTTAGAGGGCGGAAAAAATTGGTTCACAGACTTTGAACGAGATCCTTCCACGTCAATATAGAATTGGGTGGCTCTTTCTCTAACCAAATTTTAGCGGGCCCCGCTAAGGAATACGGAAAAAGCATCATCTTAATCGAGTCATTCTAGACATCCTTAAATTTGCACGTGGCGGTAAGACGATTAAATTGGCGGATATGGTTGTGGGGATTGTCCTTCTCATCACCACGGAATTTTTTGTTTTGGATCATCGACAACAAACCCGTTTTCACCTCAAAATTCTCCGCAAGGATAGCGGGAATCACAATAGCTTCTCCATAACCCTCGGTGGGTGCTTGAAGTAACTCCATCATAGTTCGATTCGCCATGGTAGGTGCTTCTCGTACAATGGGTTCGTCAATAGGAGACTCCTCACTAGAATGAGTTGGAGTGGGAGTTTTGTTCTTTCGTCTACGTGCATGTTTTGCTTGATTACGAGTTAGCATAAACGTCACGTACAACGAGGAGACGAGCAAAGAAGGTTCTTTTTGGTATTTTGTGTTTTTCAATTTTTTTTTTTTTTGGTTTTTGATGGTATTAACTTTTTTGGAAATTGGTGAAATGTATTAAGTAGACAAAAATCTACAAATCTCCTCCTTAATCAAATATCTTGATTAAAGAAGCCTCAAGGAATGAAAACGATCACGTGAAGTGAACGCCTTCGATGACTTTAGAACGATGGTGGAACACCAAATCGTTCAAGAGGGTTTAATCAATAGAAACCAAGAAAATATATATGATATGTAATAATACTTTGGGCGGCAAAACCCTCGATTCACTCTCAAAATCAAATACGCACAAGCAAGCGGAGGAAACGAGGCGGCGCGAAGCACTTAAGAGCCTTTTTCCTTTAGGTCGTGAAATACAACCGCCTTATACCCACCTTATAGTTTGTATTTTCAAGATTAAGCTTCACGAAAGTATTTATCTATTTTTGCCTTTTTTCTTTGGTTTGAGATTCGAATACAATGATTGGGTAATGACCTCCCAAGTCAAGGTTGTGATTTCTCACGTATTTGGAGTACTTGTGAATTTATTGTTCTACGTATACAATATATTAATAATATTCACACAAAAACCGAAAAACGATAATACGTATTAGTAGAGTGCTACTAATACAAATACTATTATGGCTAATATAAAAAAAACAACAATGTTCAATCAAAACACAACACGCCTCCCCGGCAGCGGCGCCAAAAATGATATAGTGTTTTTACTACTCTTTAGGAAAAGAGCAATAAATTAGGGTAAGCGTGCACGACGATTTAGGAAAACCGTGTGTGTATGACCCAATGAAGTGAGTTCGTTCTCTCGAGGAGGCACGTGTGTTGTGTAATGAGTTGATTTTGATTGATGATTTTATTAAGAAGAAAAGAGAAAAGAGAATAGAAATGGGAAAAGAAAAGACGGTTACGAAAACGAATTAAACTACGACGAAAAAGGCGTAAACGTAAAACCGTAAAAAGCTACAAAAAATTAAAATTTTAACCTAAAAATTCCTAAAAATTACTAAAAATCCACAATAATATTCTAAGAGTTTACAAAAAATCAAAACTTCCTAAAACCTTTTAATTAATTAAATAATGACTTTTTAATGCTAATTAAAGCCCTAAAAATCACAATTAATTATTAAAAAGCCCTAAACAAGATTTTATAGTTTTTAAACCTCAAAATTGTCCTAATTAAGCTAAAAACTATTTTTAAAAATTTTAAAATCAAATTAAACTATTTTTAAACACTTAAAAACTATTAAAATCTATTAAAACTTAAATTAATTCTAGAAAATAAATGAAAAGTCCTAAAAAGATTTGGAAAGTGACAAAACTCCTAATTATGTGTTTACAATCTAGGAAAAATGAAAAAGGTAGAAAAAAAACTTTCTATTTTCAGTAATAAAATAATATTAAAATATTCAAGAAAATAAAAAGTTTATATAAAAATTCTAAAAAATTACCAAAAACCCTAAATACTATAACTAAAACAAAAATGTGATTAAAAGTTCCTAAAACCTTTTTATTAATTTTATATTAAATTTCAAAGTTGCTAAAAAACCCTAAAATCCTATAAAATCAAAAATAAAACTTTTTGAAAACTTTTTGATATGTAAACCTCAAATTACTTAAACAAAGCCTAAAAACTATTTTTCTAAAAATTAAAACCTATTTTAACTATTTTTTAACTAATTAATAAAATACGGCTAAAGAAAAATGAATAAAAAATAAATAAAGAAAGAGAAAATTCAAAACTTGGTGTAGAAAAATCCTAGACTATATAACTTTCTCAGGAATAATGAAAATGAGTTAATAAGCTTAACCAATAAGCTAAAATAAGCTAAAAAGGGTCACGACTTATTTATGAAAAGCCAAAACCAACACACCTTATATATTAAACGTTTCAAACTCTTACCAGTCAAAGTCCCTAGGGCAACGGTAATGAGTGTGTGTTGTGAGAGGAGTGGCGCAGGTTCGAGTCCTGGCCACGTCCTTTTTGATCTTTATTTTTTTTTCTTTTTAACTTTTAAAAAATCAAATCCAGTAACCTTTTAATAACAAAAACTCAAGTACAAACCCAATTCAAACAAGATTAAAGCAAGGAGAGCCAAAAACGTATTCAGTTTGCTTTTTATGAACTCAAAGGAAGAAGGTTATCTTCACAAGTGAAAAGTGATGTCAAGAGGACTTGACTTGCTGATTTATGGTGTTTTTAATTGACAAAAGGGCACCCTTGTACTCAACAGAGTACAAGGAGTCAATGTAAACCAGAAAACAAGCAAGTGTTACACAATTCCAAGCACAAAATGCACCCTAAATGTTTCTGATATGCCCTATGCAAGTCTGGTGGTTTTGTGCTGATTCAAATGGCACTATAATGAAATTCAACAAGGCAAATTTTGCATATAAGCTAACCAAATAGCAAACAAGTAATTAATAATCCTAGATGACCTTATATCTAACAGATTAACAAACTTTGATGCACAATCTTTAAGAAAAACAAGCAGAAATGAGGTTTGGCAGATTTATACTAACTTTTTCCACTTTTTATCATACAAACTTGTCTAAAACCTCAACAAACTGAAACTAAAATACTCATATCATATATTATCAACCTAATAAGTGTGTCTAGATGATTATTAAACCACAAGCTTTCACTATCCCTGGCTTAAAACTCAAATCCAAACACTCCTTAAAAAACTGAAATTGAAAATTTTTCAAACAAATTCAGAGCAAAACACAACCAAACTGATTTTAATAGCTTTTAACATGCATATCATACCAATTAAACTCAAATAAAACCACATAAACACACTTGAACACCTTTTCATGCAAATCACACTTAAACTGAAAAAATGAAAAATGAAATAGGATTTTTACCACAAGGGACCTACATCCAGGTCCCTTAGTGACAGCAAGGTCACCTCCAATAGGCCCGGGCCTATGCTGATCCTTGGACAGCAAACAAGTTCTTCAAACCCTGCTAAGAAAAATTTGAAGAACACAAGCACAAATACAATAATATGTTTCTGATTATTTTTAAACCTTTCAAAAACTTTCCTTTCCAATAACCTTAACCAATCAAGTTATATCCCATAAATCCAACTCTCAATACAAAATTTCACCAAGAAAAACCAAATTCAGAAACTTTTTCTGAAAAATTCAAAACATGAAATGTTTTGAACAAATATGAATGGAACTCAGATTTTACTCAACAAATAAATACCAACTTTTAAAACTCATAAAAGGAATTATATTTTCTAAAAAAAAAATACCAACTTTATAAATACTTAAAAAGGGATTACAATTTTTGGAGTAAAAATCTGGAACAAGAGGGCATCCACAAGTTGCAGCCTCTCTTTATACTGATCAGGAGAACCTTCTAGTGCTAAACAATAAAATAATGAAAAGCTAAAACCCTAGCAAAGGGATTTCCTGAATTGCCCTTGATCTTGACTGAAAATTGGGTCAAATGGATACATGTGATGGCCAGCTGTTGTTGAATGATCTTGGGACGTTCATTAAGCCTTGGGGACCAAGTAGGAAAATCCTGGACGTTTATCTTGTCCACTCTTGGGTTTGGGAGAAAAAGACGTGAGCAGGGGTGGCTCCACAGTCACATGGGGATGTTGGGATAGGGATTAGGGATGTGGGTTTTGGTGAGAGTGACCTTAATCATTGATCTGGAAAGGGGGAAATAAAACCCCTTTGTTTTCAGTTTAATTATTCCTGGGTAAATTAGGGTTTATGGGGGGTAATTAAGGAGTGGTTAATCCATTTTGGGAAAAAGTTTTTTTAAAAAACTTGTTTGGTGGGAAAGTTAAGTGGTTTGACCTGGTATTGACCAGGTTTAATAAACTGGTTGGGTAATGGGGTGTGGGCTACGGGTTGGGTAGGGTTTTTGGGTAAATGGGTGGGTAATGGTGACGTGGCAAGTTCTGAGTGGGTGTGTGGGATTTGCTGTTTGGCAAAATTTACCCCCAAGCTTCTTTGTCTTCTTCACTTTGTAACAAATAACCATCAACGCCCTTATTCCCTTTAACAACTTTTGCCATCTTGTCAAAAATGGCACAATTACTTTAAAAACTCTACCAAGGGTTTCTTTTGTACTTCGTGGATTCTTCAAGGACTGATCTTGTAATATCTTCAAACTTTAGGGACCCTATTCATAATTTTGAATATTTGAGGGGTATAAAGTGTAAATCTTCCAAAGTTGAGGGACTAAAGTTGCCAATCTTCAATTCTTCAAGGGCATTTTTGTAAAATCCAAACTTGGGCCCGGTTCATTGTGCGGCTTCGTTTCCCGTGTTCGTTTTTGATTGATTCTTGTGATCTTTTGTCTTTTCCTCAATATCCGTACCTAAAAATACACAAGTAACAAACACGAGCATATATTTGGTATATTTAATGATATTTTATGCATTTTAAGCCCGATTTGGACGATGAGACTATGTATAAAAGCAGACTCATCAATGGTTGTCAAGATGGTAGCGGAAATGGGCTTACCAAAGCTTCGTTGATCACACACCTTCGTGATCGTCATTGCAATGGCGACGCGCAAGCTATCACAAGACAATCGTTAACCATTAATCTTGCTGTTTTTTAGGAGGCCGAGGTAACATTTAAGTGCATGGGTATTTGGTTATGTGGAGTATGTTTCAAGACACATAGTCTTCGTTCTAAGTGTCGGCATGATGATGGCTCTTTTGTGTCTCCTCCGGATTGTGGGGATGGTATGGTTAGGTTCGTGCTATATGACCTCATAAAACCGCAAGTTTCTTCTCAAGTACAGCTTGATCGTGGGGGTGATTTGGGGGTAGATGAGCATGTTGGTTTCACTTTGCCTATTCTTGTTAGGCTACTTTCTAAAGGGTTGCGCACGGTCAAATCTATCCCTCCTAGGTGTCGATTGGGGTTTTCTCAGGCTTTGAAAGGAGCTCTTGATAAGGTGATCTGCACTCCTGATGATATTTCTTGTTGGGTTAGTTTGTTACTCTTGCCTTTTTGCCTCCTTAGAACATTTTGTCCTAGGAGTAATATGGAGTGTAAGTCGGGTATTAAGCGTCAACGCCAAGAAGAGAATATTACTAATGCCATTCAATCTTGGGGTGTTCCAGGTGGCAGTTTTCAGCTTTTGAGGGAGGCTTTAGCTGAGGCCTCCCCTTCATGGTCTAATGTTGATGTGGAAAATCTTGACTTAGGTGAGTGTAATGTCAACCAGTGTAAGAGGAAGATTTGGGATGGCCATTATACGGCAGTAGTTAGAGTTCTTTCTTCTAATGGTGTTGCTCCATATAATGATGCTACTCTTGAGGACTTAACGGATAAACATCCTCTCAAACCTGCCCCTTCTCTGCCAACTATACCAATTGATCATCCTCAACTTATTTCATCTCATGATGTAGTTCTTGCCATGATTAAGTGTTTTCCTCGTGGCACGTCCTATGGGCGGGATGGTCTATGTGCCCAACACCTTATGGATTGTTTAAGTGGTGCTGCTGTGGCTATTTTTGATTGTTTAGTCTCTTCTATCACCCAAGTTGTGAATCTATTCCTTGATGGGAAATGCCCCAAGATGTTGGGTGAATATATTGCTAGTGCTCCTCTCACACCATTGGTGAAGCCCGGGGGAGGTATACGTCCTATTGCTGTGGGTACTGTTTGGCGGAGTTTGGTTTCCAAGGTTAATGCTGCTATGATTGTACATTCCTTGGATGGTTATTTGAATGATCTACAGTTTGGGGTTGGGGTGCCTGGTGGAGGGGAGGCTATTCTTCATGCAGTAAATAGGGTGATTGAAAATCAGGGGGATGATGTGGGCCTGTCGATGTTGTTGGTGGATTTTCAAAATACATTTAACTTGGTAGATCGAGAGGTTATGCTACACGAGGTTCGCATTCATTTCCCTGCTATTTCAAGTTGGGTGGAATTTTGCTACTCCACCCGGCTAGATTATATTATGGGGAACACACCTTAAAGTCGTACCAGGGTGTCCAGTAAGGTGACCCTCTTGGACCTTTACTTTTTGCCCTAGTGTTGCATCCTTTGGTATGTAAGATTAGAGAATCCTTTAACCTTTCCCTTCATGCTTGGTATTTGGATGATGGCACTATTATTGGAGATACTTTGGTGGTTGGGGAGGTTTTAAAGGTAATTATGGAGGATGGACCTTGTCGTGGCTTACATCTAAATGTTGATAAAACATAGGTTTTTTGGCCAAAAGAAGACCCAATAAACAGGTTTGCAGGTGTTTTCCCTCCCAATATTTCCCGACCTTTACATGGTGTTAAACTGCTTGGTGGGCCTGTCAGTGCGGATTTTGATTTTAGTAGCGAGCTTATAATGAAGTGGGTTGCTAAATCTATCGAGCTTATGGATGTTGTTGCTAAGATTAATGACCCTTAATGTGAATTGCTGCTACTACGTGCTTGTGCAGGTATATCAAAAATATATTTTTCCATGTGTACATGTTGCCCCCGGGTCTTTGAGCGTGCTCAGGGCGCGTTTGATGTAGCTCTTCGTTCGGCCCTGGAACGTATTGTTACGGCTTCTGGTCCCGGATTTGGTGATTGGCAGTGGAGACTCTCCACCCTCCCCTTTGCTTTTGGGGGTTTTGGTGTCTACTCTGCAGGTGATGTTTTAAACTATGCATTTCTTACGTCTAGACTCCAATCTACTAGTTTGTAAACTAAGCTGCTCCGACATTCTAATATTACAACTTTTGGGCTTGCTTTTGATAATGCGTTGAGTACATTTAATGCGAAAATGTAGATTGATCTTTTGAGTAATCCAAGTGAGGTCGCTGCCCCAAAACTCATGAAAAAAATGGCAGATATATATTTTACAAAGGTTACCAAAAATGCAGAATCCACATTTTCTTTATCATCTCGACAGATGGCCTTATGGAAATCTCAAATGGAAGATCACACTTCTAACTGGCTCAGGGTGGTTCCAATTTCTGGTTTGGGACAGACTATGAATGGTAAGACTTATCGTTGTGTGTTATGCTATCGATTAGGTGTTCCCTTATTTTCTGTTCCGAAGCCGTGTTCAGCTTGCTCTAGAGTGTTTACGGGGGATATTTATGGAGACCATGCGATATCGTGTGCTGGTATCATTGGCATTAAACATACGCATAATGTTGTTCGTGATACCCTTGTTGACATCTGTTTTAGGTCAGGGAGTTCGGCTGGCAAGGAAGTTGATATTGGTCTTGGTGGAGGGCATGACAAATCCTTACGTCTAGTTGATATTTTACTCAACTCATGGGACAGAGAGCTTGATGTGTGCGTGGATTTGACAGGGTCCTCTCCTCTTACGCAAACTGGGATGGTTGATTTTGTGCCAGGTCGAGTGGTGATTGATGCAGCACATCGCAAATGAGTCAAGTATGAGTCTAAGTGTTCAGACATTGGATATGGTTTTCTCCCTTTTTCATTTTCCTCACTTGGGAAATTAGAGACGGATGCGGTTTCCTTACTCAAACGAATCCGACAGTTCTCTATGACTCAGGACATTGGAGCTCGTGTTGCTGCTCATATTTTTAATACGATTAGTTTTGCTATAGCTAAAGGAGTGGGGCTCAGATTGTATCTCGTCTTCCCACAAATTTTTTGTAAATCCTATTATTCTAATAAAGTGATGTTTATAAAAAAATTAAAATAATAATAATAATAATAATAAATAATATTACGAAAAATTAATTTATTTTTAATAAAAACTTTATTTTATTTATTTTATTTTATTTATTTTCGAAAATTAATTAATTTATATTATTAAATTATTAAAAACTATTTATTTAATTTAACAACTTAATAAACTTTAAAAATTCAGAGAAAACAAACCCTAAAGAGTTACGACGCGAGGTCGGGACCGTTGGCTTCGTAATTTTGTGCTCTTCATTGTGGTTTAATAGTGGATGACTTTGTAGATTGGCAAAAATGGTCCTTGTTGTACAATCTTCATCAAATCTTCATTTTTACCCTTCCAAACTTCATTCTTTTGGCACTTTTTGGTCCTTTGACTTTATCTTTGGCTTTTTCTTCAATAAATGACCATGAAATCCCGTGTTATCTTTCTTTTTGATCTTTTGTACCTATTTCACAACAAAAACACAAACCACGCATAATTCCGACATTTACAATATTAATTACACGTTTTTGTCTTGTTTTTCATTGTTTTAAGTGGTAAAAGGATAAGTGTTTACACACTTATTAAATCCCCTACACTTGACCATTGCAATGTCCTCATGCAATACACAATCTTAAAGCACAATTTTACATTTTGCATCATATTTAACCCACCTTGGCTTTTATTACGATACACTATTACTACTATAATGAAAAGAAACTTAAAACGATGAAACGATAAAAGATAGAACAATTTCATTCAATTTATTAACTTTTGAAATTGTTTGATGGAAGAAACTTGTAAAGAAGTCTAAGACTTTATTGTCCCATATTATTATGATGATTAATGATAGAAAATAAATGAAAAAGATATAAATTTTAGAGAGAGAAAGTAGTGAGAGAAAGTAGAGAGAGAGATGATTAACTTGGTAAATATTAGATTAGAAGAAATTAGAGTTACAAATGATCATCCACCCTTCCTAACATGCTAGGAAGGGCCTTATATAGCCGGGCTTACATGTAACCATAATGGGCTATATTGTTTGGATCGGGCTTGTCTTTTGGGCTTTAAGTAGCTTAAATCCAAGCCTGTGAACCACGACTATTTAATTATCTATTACGACGTTCTAATAAATATTAAAATAGAAACCTATGACCGAACATTCTTGTTTGACTCAATATTTTGAGTTTAACAATCTCCCCCAATGTGAGGTCATTCCTCTTCGATATTTAGATTCCAATGGAGATTTATCAATTTCGTCATAAATGAGTCTTGAACGTGTAACAGTAGTTTTGTTCCTTCATGTTGTGATCTTTGAGCCGTTGTCATTGTCTTTCGACTTAGTCTTTTATCTTGAGATCTTCAGATCATTCTTGACTTGTCTTTGCCATCTTGCGATCTTGTGTCTTTATCCACATGCTCACACTATTAATTGTTGAATAAGTCTTTAGGCATGAATATGTGGTTTTGAATCTTTGAATTTGCTGAGTACACCGTGACGCCACCTTTTCGAGACAAAACATAGACACGGATTGAATGGCTTTGACATTCTTCGTAAATCGGTAGCGTTTTACCTCCGGTCAGTGAAGACCGTTATACGATATCAAATACCGTACCTAATATATGAATTTTGTCAATTATTTTTATGTCTATTTTTCGTTCCTCGACTCACCCGAATTGATATCGGATTTAAACACAAGATTAATTGTTCTTGGTAAAAATAAAACTTTGTTTTGAATTTTAAAACTAAAAACTATTTAATTAAAAACTAATTAATCTATTGAAAAGGAAATGTTTAAAAAAAATACTTAATTAAAACTAATTAACTATTTTAAAACTATTTTAAATTTAAATAAAACTTAAATCTAATTTACTCTAATTAATTTTTAACTAAAACTTTTAATTTAAATGAAATCTATTTAAAACTATTTTTAAATAAAACTAAATAAAAAAACTAACTTATAAAAGTACTTTAATTTCTAAAAGTAATAAAAATATTTATTTTGTTTATTTTTTTTTAACTTTTTATTTCTTAAACTTTATAAAAGTAAACTTATAAAAACTTTTTATTAAAATTAATTAAACAAAACTTATAATTAAACTAATTTAAATAAACAGACAGCTACTAATAAAAAAAACTATATTAATAAAGAAAGCTGAAGTTATAACAAAATAAGTAACTAGGTGAGATGGTTAAGTCGTGTGGCTATTGAACTAGAGGTCGCAGGTTCGAGTCTCGTTGGAGACAAATTTTTTGATATAAATTTTTTTGGAATTTTTAAAACACACAGACCAATTGGGTCTGTTGCTTTACGCAGCTAATATCAGCAAAACATCAAAACCAAATAAGCACATACACCCTAAACAGAAAATAAGCAGATATAAACTTATCAAAACCAAATAAAGTAAAACTTATAACTAAAAAAAACTAAAACCAACAGATAAGATCTAAACAAAAGAACTTATAAGCAAATCAATCCTAGCAAACTTATACCAATAAGCAGATAAGACAATAAGTAGATTACACCAAGTGAATCATTCAGTAGACTTAACCAAAACTAAATCGAATAAGCAAATAACAACTAAACAGACAAGCCAAATCTAAACACTTATGAAATATTAGACCCAAAATATCAGTATTCTACTCACTTAAATATTAGCAAATCAAAATCAAAATAAAAACTTAATATATCAAAACAGCTTAGATCTAAAACTATGATATCAGAAACTATAAATCACTTAAGCATATAAAACTTAAAACAGATTAATCATACTCAAATCAATTTAAACAGTAAAATCAACACAAGCAGATAAATATAACACAGTAAAACTAAAACATATAAAACTCACTTAAAACTCAAAAAATTAGCTACTCAAGCAAAAACAGATAAATCAGATTCAATAAACATCAACACAAGCAGATAAATATAACACAATTTATCTAATACATATAAAATAAAAGAAATTAACCTTGTGATGATTCCTTTGAGAAGTAGATCGACGCTGAGCCGTCTAAGAACGAAATCGATACCACCACCTTAAACTTGAATCATCACCATCGAACCATCAAAATCAACTCGGACCAGATTTATATAAAACTTCCCAGTGGGGGAAATTTATCAACCAAAATTTATTTATATTATCTAAATCAAACTATTAATTAATTTGAGTAAATAATATTTATGATTATTATGACTAAACAATTCAAAGATTAATTTGCAATAAATAAATAACTTCAACAGAAAAGAAATGAGACACAAATTTATTAAAACTTAAATAAATTTTATTAATTTGAAAGAATAATACAATTAATCTAAAAACTATTTCTGTATAATAAAATTAAAAAAAAATTGGCACACCAACAATACAGAAATTGGGGGTATTTATAGCCAACCCCCAAGGCTTGTTGATGAAGCTTGGTGAGCAAGATCTTTAATCTTAACCGTCACATATATTTAGCTATGGTCTTTGGTCCAAATTTGTCCCAAGTTTGGATTGTATTGGGCTTGGTTATGTAAAACACTCAATCCGTTCCTTTTAAATTTCACAAGTAATATGGGTTTTTGGCCCAAATCTTTCAATCCGTCCTTTGTTAAGTAATTTAGGCTTGTATCTTGGGTTTCAAGCCCAATAAGCTTGTGTGGGACCCACTTGTCCCAAATAACTTTAATCCTAAAAAACGAACTCGTCTTTGGCTTCCTTGATCATTTCTTCAAAAACCGTGTTGAATTTGCCGGTTTTCGTGAACTTCGGTTTCTTTTGGTTCTTTGACTTTGACTTTGTCTCTTTCTTGGACTTTCTTCAACAATTGACCGTGAAATCCCATGTTTTCTTTCATTTTGGTCTTTTGTACCTATTTAACACAAAACCACGCGTAATTCCGACATTTACGATACTAAAAACATGATTAGGTCTTGTTTTTCCTTGATTTTAGTGGCAAAAGGATAAGTGTTTACACACTTATTAAATCTCCTACACTTGACCATTGCCATGACCCCATGCAATGCATAATTTTTAAAGCATAAAGTTACATTTTTCTCATAATTAATCCATTTCGGCCTTTATTAAGATATACTATTGCTACTACGATGAAGAGATAAAAACTTTAAATGAAACAAAAGTTATAATAATTAATTTATTAACTTTGAAATTATTTGATGGAAGAAACTTGTAAAGAAATCTAAGACTTAAATTAGGGCTTTGGTGTCGTGAATATTAATCATCCTCAAGTTTCACGTTCCCCATACCAAGCTTAAAAACAAGATCATTGTTTACCATAAGTTCTTAGGTTAAAACCACTTATATAAGACAATTGTGTAATACTATTTCTCCAATTCCTAAGTTGTATCTCTAGCTTTTTAGGATTGTCATTCACCCGTAGGCTCATTTGACTTATTTAATAATTATTAGTCCAAAAATGAAGGCAAAACGGTGCAAACCCGTCACTCAAAACCTAACCTCGTCCTCAAAAACGTTGTCACTAATGTAAGCCCACATCAAGGATAATTTAACACGATTTGGGGAATAAATTCCCGGATCCAAAATTTGGCCAATAGTACTACTTATTTATTATTCCTCCAAAGTCATGTAGACTTTATGTGGAGTTTAGCAAGTTCACATCATATACCCTTAGGCTCTTTAAGATGTAAAAATTCTCCTCATCTATTGTCCACACCCTAAGGCTCCTTGAACGATAAACAAGAGAATTGATTTTTTTGATCAATTTTTATTCAACACTTACCATGCCATACACCCTAAGGCTCTAATGACAAGGTTCGTGCTACATGCCCCACACCCTATGGCTCCTTGAGGTCATGTTTTAATCTTATTCTTTCATATTAATGATATATATAGTAGGCCAAATTCTGCGGTCTCATGGTCTGAATACCTCCTACTTAGTGGTTATGAGCCACCTTAGTCGGAAGTCCACAACGCTGACACCCTCAATGTGTTGCTTTAATTACAAGGAGATAAAGGATTTGGCTAAGAGCTAAGATATCGAATCTACACCGCAAAAATCCTCATTTATTAAGCAATTAAATATACAAAGGGAAAGAAAGAGCCACAAAAACTCATATAAGCAAGAATTAACCCTTAAACTTATTATCAACTCTATCATCTCTCGTTCTCCACAATTTAAAATCTCAAGGAATGAGACTCGTGGATGCTTAGCCTAATAAACCAATTAAGGTCCATATGGCTAAGGATACTAGCTAGAGTAAACTTGGATAAGTCAACTCGGGTTGAGTCAAAATATTCACGACGGACCTAATATATCAAAGACATCTAAACTTGTTAAAACCATTTTTATTCATTTATTTATTTTTGACTTTATTCTTGAAATGTAATTTATAAATACGATGCGATGACAAAAGGAAAGAAAATAAATGGAAATACTACTAGGCCAAAATAGATCAAAAATTTTGAAAAATGTTGAAAAAAAAATTAATTTTCTGGTTAAATGGGGTCAAATTCATAGAAAAGCCCACTAAAATTCGATAGAAGTCCCCCCTACACTTAATATAAACATTGTCCTCAATGTTTAAGCATGTGGGAGAATAAACTCCCCTATACTTAGGACATTGAGTACGTTGTTTAAATCGAGCTAAGGAAGAGACAACTAAAGTGATTACATTTATTCATCTCATTTATATACATGTATGAATTAGAATAGTTTTGATAGAACCGGGTACACGGGAACACGAGAACACGGGATCACGGGTCACGTCAAGAACACCAAAAGTGGATCATTAAAGCACATGTCCCTGCACAACATCACAACACAAACAACCTACTTGGCTCCCCCTACACTTATTGGTGGAAATGGGTGAAGGTGAAAAAGGGTGGAAAGGATGGAAAAGGTAAAAATCTAACCTAGTTATACGATGCTTGATTTATTTATCACGAGTCTCTAGCTCGACTCGATTTACCGAATTAATTCAAGGGAAACGTGGAGAGGGATGGAATCATCTCATGAGAGATGTCCTCTCCAAAGTACAACTTAAATCGTTGGCCATTCACCTTAGAGTTGGGCCCATTTGGTTGGGATAACTCAATGGTGCCATAAGGGAAGATTTGGGTCACGGTGAATGGACCAGACCAACGGCTCTTAAGTTTACCCGAAAAGATTTTCAACAGAGAGTTAAAGAGTAAAACTTGATCACCAACATGGAACTCTCGGTTCTTAATCTTGGAAACTTGAATGAGCTTAGTCTTCTCCTTGTAGATTAATGAATTCTCAAAAGCCTCCTTCCTAAGTTCATTTAGTTCATTGAGTTGGATTTTCCTAAGATCACCGGCTTTGTTTATGTCAAAGTTAGCCCATTTCAAGGCCCAATAAGCCTTATGCTCCAACTCAATGGGGATAAGGAGTATAACCTATAGGTGTCTTATAAGCGGTACGGAAAGCCCACAAAGCATCATCTAATTTATCGGCCCATGAGGCACGATGCTCTCCCATGGTACGCTCTAAGATTCGCTTAAGTCCACGGTTGGAAACCTCGGCTTAACCATTAGTTTGTGGATGATACGCGGTGGAAAGTCGGTGATTGACGCCATACTTAGCCATGACTCGTGCGAATTGATCATTGCAAAAATGAGTCCCGCGATCACTAATAATAGCACGAGGAACACCAAATCGAGCAAACAATTGTTTCAAGAAGTTAACAACCACCCTCGCATCGTTAGTAGGTAAAGCCTTTGCTTCAACCCATTTTGATACGTAGTCAACGGCTACGAGGATGTACTTGTTCCCTTTTGATGATGGAAATGGCCCCATAAAGTCGATGCCCCATACGTCAAAGATTTCACACTCTTGGATGAAATTTTGAGGCATCTCATCTTTATGTGTGATCTTGCCTTGTCGTTGGCAATCATCACAATGCTTAACCATTTCATGAGCGTCATGATAAATGGTCGGCCAATAGAATCTAGAGTCGAAAACGTTTTTAGCGGTGTAATTAGGACCAAAGTGACCACCGGTGGGTCCTTTGTGGCAAGCTTCAAGGATCTTTAAAGCCGTCGGCCCATCAACACGTCTACTAATAATTAAGTCCGCACATTGCTTGAAAAGATAAGGGTCGTCCCAATAGTACGTTTTTACGTCTTTAAATAATTTTTTCTATTGTTGAGACGTTAACCCTTCGATAAGAACACCACCCGCCAAATAGTTTGCAATGTCCGCAAACCATGGGGTATAATCAAGATTGGAATTAATAGACATTAAGGTCTCAAGGGGAAAAGATTCATTAATCTCTTGATTTGGAAGTTCCCCTTGATAAGGATCCTCAAGTCTACTAAGATGATCCGCGGCTAGGTTTTCCGCTCCCTTTTTATCATGAATTTCGATTTTAAATTCTTGTAGGAGCAAAATCCAACGAAGGAGTATCGGTTTAGAATTTTGCTTGGTCAACAAGTATTTCAAGGCGGAATGTTCGGTGTAAACGATGGTGGTGGAAAGCACAAGATAGGGGCGGAATTTCTCAAAAGCATACACTACAGCTAAAAGCTCTTTTTCAGTAGTGGTATAATGCAATTGAGCCCCCGTCATTGTCTTGCTAGCATAATGAATGGGTTTGAAATGTTTATTAACTCGTTGACCTAAAACCGCTCCTACCGCGAAATCACTAGCATCGCACATGAGCTCGAAAGGTAACTCCTAATTTGGAGAGACTAAGACCGGTGCCTTAGTTAATTTACCTTTAAGAAGTTCGAAAGAGTCGAGACAATCTTGAGAAAAAATGAAAGGAGCATCTTTCTCTAAGAGATGAGTCATTGGACGAGCTATTTAGAGAAATCTTGGATGAAACGTCGATAAAATCCCACATGGCCTAAAAAACTTCTAACTCCTTTGACGATGGTAGGTGGAGGCAACTTAGCAATGCCGTCAACTTTATCACGGTCGACTTCGATACCGGCTTTGGAAATTTTATGACCGAGGACGATGCCTTCTTTTACCATGGAATGACATTTTTCCTAGTTAAGAACGAGACGAGTGTCTTCACACCGTTTAAGCATACTTTATAAATTGGCAAGGCAAGAAGAGAAAGAATCACCATAGACCGAGAAATCGTCCATAAAGACTTCCATAGTTTCTTCAACCATGTCATGAAATATAGCCATCATACACCTTTGGAAAGTCCCGGGAACATTGCATAAGCCGAAAGGCATTCTTTTGTAAGCAAATGTTCCATAAGGACAAGTGAATGTGGTTTCTCTTGGTATTTTAGATCGATAGGGATTTTAAAATATCCGGAAAAACCATCTAAGAAGCAATAGTAATAATTACCCGCTAAACGCTCGAGCATTTGATCCATGAAAGGAAGAGGAAAATGATCCTTACGAGTGGCATCATTGAGCTTACGATAGTCGATGCAAACCCGCCAACCCGTTACGAGTCGAGTATGAATCCAACTCGTTGTTTTCATTGGGAACAACGGTTATTCTGCCTTTCTTAGGCATACAATGGACGGGACTAACCCATGGCGAATCTGAAATAGGGTAAATCATTCCGGCATCTAGAAGTTTGATAACTTCTTTCTTAATGACTTCATGAATTTTTGGACTGACCCTTCTTTGGTTTTGGATTGCGGGTTTAAAGTCATCTTCCATGAGAATTTTATGAGTGCAAAAGTTAGTATCAATTCCACGGATGTCGGATATTTTCCAAGCAATTGCTTTCTTATGATTTTTGAGAACTTAGATAAGTCGAGATTTTTCATCTTCTTTTAAGTCCTTAGCAATTATGACGGGTAACTTATCATTCTCTTCTAAGAAAACGTATTCTAAATGAGATTGTAAATCCTTAAGTTCTAAATCCGGTGGATTGTCGATGGAAGGCTTAGTCAAATTTGGATCATCATTTGTAACTTTCTTAGGAGTAGGTGGAGAAATATGGTCCTCATTGAGAAGTCTCTCAATGGTACGAATGTCTTCTTCCCAATCGGTGAGAGAATTGTCATTTTTAAGTCCACATCCCCTAAACTTGCCTCAAATTCTTGTAAAAGAAAGTCACTTTCTCCAAATGGAGTCAATGAAGGAGCAATAAAAGCTACGGTCTCAACATGAGGTAAATGAGAAATCCCTCTCTTACAAGCCTCGTGAAAATGTTCTTCACATGCTTCGTCGAGCACATCGATGTAATTCATGGATTCGGGCTCATCGGGAAGTTTGGAAAGTTTACCCATGTTAAAGACGATTTTATCATCACCTACCCTCATGATAAGCTCACCCGCGGCCACACCAATCAATGTACGTCCGGTTCTCAAGAAGGGTCGTCCCACAATTAAGGGAACACGGGGATCCATCTCATAGTCGACTACGACGAAATCGGCGGCAAAAGTGAATTTGTAGACTCCTACAAAAACATCCTCGGCTATCCCCACCGGATAAGCAACCGTACGGTTAGCTAATTCCAAGGTCATACGAGTGGGGACTAGCTCGGGTAAAGATAATTTTTTCCACATGGACAATGGCATAAGATTGATACTCACTTCGAGATCTGCCAAGGCCATACAATTCTCAACACCCAGAAAATTGCAAGGAATAAGGAATCGACCGAGATCTCCTAACTTAACCGGTAATTTTCTCAAAAGAACCGCGGAACAATTCTCATTCAATTGGGTATTGGAAATATCGAGCAATTTTTCCTTATCACTTAAAAGGTCCTTAAACATCTTAGCATACTTAGGCATGTGAGCGAGAGCCTCGGCAAAGGTGATATTAAAATTCAATTATTTGAACATTTTTAGGAAGTTTGAAACTTGAATATCATCCTTATTCTTCAATTTCTCTTTCCTCAACCTTGAGGGATAAGGTATATTGGGTTGAGATGAAGGCTTTGGAGTGGATTGCTTACTCACATCCTTCGGTGGAGGAGGGGTGGAAATGGAAGGTGAAGGAATCGGTTTGGGAACGAAGGTGTGGTATAAGATTTAGGTAAAGGTGGAACATAAGGTGTAGACGAAGGCATAACGGGTGGTATGTCACAAGTAGAAGGGGAAGGAGGGTGGGTAGAAGAAGAAGGAATCTCGGGTCCTTGTTTAGGTGGGATATAAAAAGTTTCTACGGTGGTCTTACCGCTCCTAGTAGTGATGGCCTTAACGTTAGCCCTAGGATTGGACACGGTGTTAGAAGGGAGGGCACCTTGGGGACGAAGGGTTTGAATCATTTGCAAAAATTTCTTATCGGTCGATTCTTGCATCTCTCTCATAATTTGCTCATGTTCGGTTATTTTTTGTATAACCATGTCCATTTGAGGATTATGCATGTTCATTTGATTATACCCTTGATTAGGAAAACCTTGATTAGGAAAACCTTGGTTTTGATATTGATTATAACCTTGATTAAATCCTTGATTTTGAAAACCTTGGTTATTAAATCCTTGATTTTGATTATTAAACCCTTGGTTTTGCCCTTGAAAATTCCCTTGATTTTGATTAAAACCCCGTGTATTAGAATTCCCTTGAAAATTACCCCGTTGAGGACCTTGGTTCCTATTTTGGGCGGGTGGGGGTGGTCTTTGTGGAGCTACAAAACCCGGGGGAGCCAAATAGTTATTAGACTTATAAGACAAATGCTTAACATCAACATTTGGTTTGAAATGAACCCGCTCATTTTCATTGTTGTTATAAGCATAAACCTCTTGTTGTTGATTGTAAACCTTGTCACAATTATAATACGAATGTGGTCCACCACAAGTCTCGCACGTTTCACAAGTCTCTTTTAAGGCATTAACTTGCACATTGATGGCTTTGGTATTGTTAGCGGTTTGCAGAGCAATTGATTCAACAAGCGAAGTAAGCTTATCAATTCTCTTGTCACTCTCACTTGCCATAGTAGCCCTAACACTCTTGGTTTTTACTTTTGCCTTGTTTTCAATTATTGCCCAAGCCTCGTTCATGGATTTCACAAGAATATTACCCCCCCCCCCTCGCGACACTATTAAGTGAGTCTTGGTCATTAAGAGTTAAACCATTGTAAAACGTATTGATTTGATGCACTTTAGTGAAACCATGTTGTGGACATTTTCGTAAAAGCTCCTTAAAACGATCCCAAGACTCACTAAACGTTTCCCCATATTGTTGTTCAAAGGTAATGATGTCATTCCTTAAAGAGGTGGTCCGTGATGATGGGAAAAAGTAGTTAATGAACTTGGTCTCTAAATCAATCCATGTGGTAATACTTTGGGGTGGTTCCTTATCAATCCAAATCCGGGCTTGTCCCTCGAGGGAAAAAGGAAAGAGTTGTAAACGAATGGCCTCTTGTGGAACCCCATTGTATTTGACGGTGTTTGCCAATTGTATGAAACGTTTGATATGAGCGTGTGGGTCATCATTAATACGACCTAAAAATGGTGTAGCGGAAACCATTTGAATAAACGCTGTCTTTACGTCCATTTGATAGACAATGAATCCCTTATGTGCAGCATAAGCAAGAAAAATCCTGACCGATTCCATTCGAGCTACTGGTGCAAATGATTCTTCAAAATCAATACCCTCTTTCTGTCCATACCCTTTAGCCACTAGCCTACATTTATTCTTGATGATCGTGTTCCCGTCATCCATCTGGTTTTTCCAGATCCATCGAAGATTTGATGGTATTACATCGTATGGTCTGTCAACAAGTTCCCAGACTTTAAGTCTTTCAAATTGTTGAAGTTCATTCGTCATCGATTCAATCCAAGCATGATCAGCCATGGCTTCTTTGATGTTTTTCGGTTCAGCTGAACTCACGGCGAGTGCGAACATACAAACATCGCCATCGGTGTGAAGCTGTCGTCTTGTACGAACGGGCTATGAAGGGTTTCCAATGACATGAACCAAAGCATGATCTCGGGTCTAATGATGTGTTGAAGTATGTCATTTATAGAACGTATGCATATTTGACGGATCAACATGGCGAGTATAAGACTCTCTAGTTTCGTGTACCGGTTTACCGAATGGGTTGATAAATTCGTCTTCGTCAGATAATGCATTGTCTGCTTGATTTGTGTTCTCTAGAGCAATGACAGTAGTTGTTGATGTTGTAGGAGCTATAGTTGATGTGATATTCTGAGGAGGTAAATCTGCAGCAACCCGTGTTGAAGTAGATGAAGTTGTATCCGGTTGTTGACGATGATTGGTATCATCATTCTTAACATGAGTGACAGCGGAAGACTTCGATACAACTTGTTTCTCCCCCGTGAAATATTCATCACACATTGGTCCATATAACATTTCCAACTCTTCAATTGTCTTGTTGACTGTCATATCCGCTCTTGGAATATTTCCTTGAACCAGAGTTGAACTTGACGGTTCATTGTTGTGGTCTTGAGTATCGAGTTTCGTGCGGTTGTGAACGGAAGTCGTTTGTCGTTGTGGATCGGGACTTAAACTATTTTGTTCAAGTGCCATTTCTTTTAATTCATCAAATCGAATGTGAATGGTCTCGACAATCAATTTTGTTCTCTTGTTGTATACTCTATATCCCTTAGACTGAGTTGCATATCCCACAAGAATACATGCATCACCTTTCTCTTTCATCTTATCCAAATTTTCACCATCTTGTATAATGTAACAAGTACATCCAAAAACATGAAGGTGTTTGAGTGAAGGTTTTCGATCATGAATTATGTGATATGGTGTCTTTTCGTGTCTTGGGATAATTAAGGATCGATTTTGTGTGTAGCATGCGGTTGACACGACTTCGGCCCAAAAGTATAGTGGAAGTTTTGAAGCAGATAATAATGTTCGAGCAGCCTTAACTAAAGTACGGTTTCGTCTTTCAACAACGCCGTTTTGTTCGGGTGTTCGAGCAATGGATGTTTCATGTTCAGTTCCTTCGGCTTCAAAATAGTTTCTCAGATTTGAATTCAAAAATTATGTACCTCTGTCAGTACGAACCACTTTAACTTGAGCTTAAAGACCACGTTGTATCAGTTTAAGGAAGCTGATGAGAACTTCGGGTGTTTCATCCTTGGACTTCAAGAAGTGAGTCCATGTGTACCTTGAGTAATCATCGACAATTACCAGAATGTATTTCTTTCCATTGATACTATGAACATGCATGGGACCACACAGATCCATTTGAAGAAGATCTAACCGTCCTTTAGAGCTTGGTGTGGTCTTTGTTTTGAAGCTACATCGTTTAGCTTTACAAAGTTCACAAGAAGAACAAAGATTATCTTTGATGAATTTCAAACTTGGAAGGCCTCTCACAATATCTTTCTTGGAAAGCAAGTTGATGGTATCAAAGTTGAGATGAGAAAGACGTTGATGCCATAACCATGCCTGAGTCGTTGAAGCTTTATCCATGAAGCAAATTGGAGTTGATGAAGTTGTGTCTTGTAGCGAGATTGTGTAAAGATCAGTACCCCGTGTACCGGTAAGTAAGTCATTTCCATCATAATCACGAACAAAAAATGTCTTCTTTCTGAAAGCATTCTCCAAATCTGCATCACAGAATTGACCAACCGAGAAAAGATTGTGATTGAGCCCTTCGACGGAGTATACCCTCTTGATTGTGATATTCCCCTGAACTAAATCTCCATATCCTAGGATCGGTGCAAATTGATCATTTCCGAATCGGACCGTACCCAGGAACTTCTCCACGAAGTTAATTAGAAGCTTGAGATACCTTGTCATGTGCTTCGTGCATCCGGAGTTCAGTATGAAGAGAATTATTTGTATCACCTGCAGAAGAGTTAGAACAAGATGGAGAAATTGCTAAATTTGATACCACAGTAGTTGTGATGGTAGAATCAATAGTGTCCTTAGCAACATTTAAAGGCATACTAACACTCGTTATCACATTTTCTATCCTATCTTTAGGCATCCATTTATATCCGGGAGGACATTGATTAGCAAACCACCATTTCCAAGACTTGCTAGAAGACTCATATAATTCCTTAATTCTGCTTCTAGGGTTCTTAGTGGTGGAGTCTGATGCATGACTTTTCTTAGTGGGGGTTGCACCAGAATGGTTCACTTTGTGTTTGGGTTTACTAGCACTAATAGGCATCGCAACTTGCTTCTTAGTTCTAGTTTCTACGCCTTTGACATTATTCATAGCACACATAGAATGATTAGCATTAGCACACTTTCCACATTTGACACAAACAAATTTCACATTCATAGCATTCAAATCATTCAAAACATTCAAATCGTCATTACACGCGATTACAGACTTTTTATTCTTAAAAACATTCAAATTCCTAGGGCGTTCTTCTACTTCCTTCATCTTCTCTTGACTCTTGTGTTTCCAAACCTTATCATTCACTTGAGTGCGCTTAAGCTGAGGCCGGCTAACACTAGCAGTGGAGACTACTCATGTAGTAGAAGACATACGAATATTAGTGTTTCTAGAAGTCTGAGGCGAGTGACTAACTTTGTTTGTGGGCTTAGTGGTCATTCTATACATCCTTGGTTTAATCACATTATTATGCTTAACACTTGGTGCTATGACATTCCTTATGGGTTGATTCTGTGGTAACCTTTCCTTTCCATCCATCTTGGGGGCAAAAACAGGTTTTGCAAACGAGGAATTTGATAAAGAAGATGGTTTTCCCAAGATAGAGGATCTATTCTCTTTATAGGCATTGGGTTGTCTAACAACATGTTTCTTAATGCTATGTTCCACAACTTTCCCACCCATTTTAGCAACGAGTTTCTGCAACTCTGCTATCGCTCTTTCCCTGTCTTGTAACTGAGCTTTCAACCCTTTAATTTCCAAATTTTGTTCATTCATTTCTCGAAATGTTTTGGAAAGTTTTTCTTGCAAGTTATTATCATGTGGAAAACTACCAACGTCTTTTTGCAAAGCAAGTTCAAGAGAATGACAATGTTTTTTAAGGAAATCAGTTTTGTGTTGAAGTAACTCAAAAGCCTTTTTATCAACATTTTCTTTACGTTTCGAAAGCTCAATTTCAAGACGCTCACATTCTTTAATCTTATCAAGATATTTGCATGCAACATCAGAATATTCATCAATATCAGCACTAGATGTAAAATAAGCACACATAACATCTTTAGAAACGCATTCTTGCAATAGTAAATCATATTCATCTGAAAAATCAGACTTCTCCATTTGAAGATCATCAATGTTTTTCTCAATAGACTCAACATATTTTAAATCATCAAACATCAGTCCGAATGTACTCCTCAAATTGAAGAACAGTTTCTTTAATCAACACCGTATTTGGAATTAAGAGTTCTTTCACAAGCAAGGTAATATCTTGAGGAATCGGGCGTTGCCACTCAGCATTTTCACGTTTTGCCCAATCTCTTTCAACAATAGATTTAACATTATCTATGTGGTGTTTAAGAATACCTAATGTTTTCCTACTCTTGATTTTGGACTCATCTAGAGGAAGGTAGTTCATATATTTGTAAACATTAGATTTCTTAGGGGCAAATGCTTTCTTCCATTAAATTCTCTTTTGTTTGCATTCTAAAAACACTTCCTCGCGAGTTTTCTGAGTTTGTTTGTTGAAAACACCATAAAGACTATTCTCATAAGCATAATTAAATGGTTTCATAAACTCCTTATTGACAAGTGGTCGACTATCATCATCCCAAAGGGCATTCTCTTCACTATCAGCACTTGCAGGCATGCAATCAAGATCGGTCCTTTCAGTCTCATCAAGATAAAGATGCGGGTTCGCAGCTTGAGCTTTGGCAAGGTACTCAGGACTTGCAAAGCTAGCTTGACCCTTAAACATCGACGGAGGTGCTAGCATTCTTACGGTTTGAATAGAATCATGCGTTTTATAAACAACTTTCTTCAAAAATTCGACTTGTTCTTCTAGTTTCGTTACTTTTTTGGTTTCTTTATCATATCTACTTTTGAAGTCTTGTTTTAACGCATCTACCTCTTGTTTCTTAACCTAAAGAATTTTAGCAGAATCGGTAGTGGTAGAGAGCTTTTGTTCAAGTTCATTAACTTTGGTATTGGCAAGGTACGTTTTTTGACGTTCATCCATTAAGAAAACATTATATTGACGCTTCTCGTTGGCTAATAACTCAAGAGTTGTATTATATTTGTTTTCAAAATCGTCCTTTTGACTTTTTAACGCACTACCCTTGTACCCCTCAAGCTCTTTGGTTTTCTGAAGGAGCTCATCTCTATAGCTTTCAGTTATCTCATTCGATTTGATAAGAGCAGCTTTGCATTCTTCAAAGTTTTGACTGAGCGTAGCATTTGCCTTCTTTAATTTCTTTTGACTCTTTTTATTTTCAGTGACATCTTTTTGTAAAGTAGCAATTAAATTAGCAAGTGCAATACGTTCCTCTTCATCATACTCATTTGCATGTTGATCATCCTCAGACTCATTATTGCACATGTCTGATGAATTAGGTGTGGTACTTCTATCAACCGTTTCCATCATACATGTGTCATTAATGGCATTGGGTAGATCACTATGCTCATGAATATCACCAAACACATTATATTCATCAATATTATGTACCTTATCGATTGGCTCAGTGTCAAAGATAGGACCGTTGTCATCTTCAGTGACTTTGAGAACTTCTTCAACCTTTTCCATGTACGAGTAATGTGCATCAAGTTCTTGATCGGAATCTTCATCATCAGTGTCATCAAGCATTTCTCCTCCCTCAGCTGACAATTTAACCCCTGCTTCCATCTTCTTACATAGCAGCATCTTTTCCTTGTGATAGATGGAGTCTCTAACCCTTTTCGGCTTCCTACATTCCTTTTCCATATGCCCATAACCTTGGCAATTAAAACATTGAATCCCACTTTGCTGAACCACTTGACTTCCAACAGTTTCCCTATTCCTAGTAGCAGCAGCAATCCTCTGAGTATCATACTTGGCAGTTTGTCGATCATACCTTACAGAACCCTCAACATGCGTTGGATTATGTCGATCATGCCTAGAAGGACTTTCACCACATCGACGTGTGTCATACCTTGGAGGACTCTCAACATATTGGTTCTTTGTGTTAGATGATGTTCGAAGATTGTTGTTGGTGGGTTTGTAGATTTTCTTGTAAGTCTTCATTATGAAAGCAATTTGTTGTTTCATCTCTCGATTCTTTTGAGCTTGATCTTCATCAATATCTTCTTCAGAAGATGACTCAGATGGTGGTGATGGTGCTCTTGGTACTTTACCTCGTGATCTTGTGGATGATGAAGACTTAGATGATATGGAATATCGTGGTGAGGATGATGTAGTGGAGTATGGCTTAGGAGCACGAGAGTGATGATCTTGAACATGTGGAGTGGTAGTCACTAAAGCAAGTGGATTAGCCGTCTTGGTAACACGTTCAGCTCGAATCTCATTTGCTTCATTCTGAAATTGCTTCAAGATATTAAAGAGTCGATGATATGAGACCTCGTCTAACTTTTCTTGTTGTTTCACTAGACGAACCGTGTCCACTCGGGAAGTTGTTGAAGAAATTGAACATTGACTTGCATGGCGGAGACTTGCAGATTATTTCTTGTCATGTCATTCATCATTTTATAAAACCTGGAGTAATATGAATCAATTGATTCTCCATCCTTTGAAGTAAATGTTGGGAATAAATTATGTAACACCCCCAAATTTATACAACTCAATACAGCGGAAGACTCGTTGGTGTTACGGGATAGCACATTACTCACATCATAGACAACGCATAAAAATCGCGTCATTTATTAATAAATCATTTCCATTTATAAATATCAAAGTTACATCGGTCCCAAGTCATTATATTTCATACAAAGTTTTACAAAGTATTTGAATGGAAAATATTGTTTAAGTGCGGGCCATGAATTCTTGTCGTCTTCCCGAGAATTACCTTCAAGTACCTGAGATAAAACATGTTAAAAGAAAAGGTCAGCGATAACGCCGAGTGAATTCATAGAGTTTAATAAATTCCATCAATATAACTTTGGTATAAAATTAGTACCAAAAATCAATTCGTACATATCATTGTAATAGGCCGTAAAATAGCCAAAATCATTTTATACAAATCTGTGTAATAGGCCATAAAATAGCCAAAGTCATTTTATATAAATCCTTATCAAAAATCATAATATAGGCATTTGCCTTAAAAATTATTATACGAGCCAATGTCGTAAAAACATCATACAATACGTCTTATGACGTTGTATGAAACCAAAAACCGTTATATGAATATGGTTATGAAAACCAAAACACGAACATAATATCAGTAGTATGACCCTGTATTGCTAGTCAGGCAATACATCGTAATTCGAAGCGTCTAATAGTATTTCGGTGATTTGGATTATTATAAGCCGCATGACATTGTTACCTTACTAAACCAACAACGGGTAGCTAACCCGATACCAATTTTGCCCATCTGAAGTAGCGTGTCGTCACAAAGGTCACGCTATGGAAATCTTCTCATACATAAATTCGCTTACCAATCAATGTGGCACGACGGGAATCAACCGTCAAGGCGCGAACTGGGGTGATCGTACCCAAATAGTACTATTAAATGCATAAGCGTCTACCAACTCCCGGTAGTTCACAATTCATGCTAATGGGACTTTTAGTGACATAACCTAACTTTAATAATCCATTTTATTTCATCTATCGGGTCCATTAATCATTTATCGGGTCATACAATCGGGTCATTCAATCATTCGGGTCCAAAATCAATAAACAAACAATCGGGACAAATGGTGTCCTATTTTATAAAAACTAACATGTTATCTCCCTCGCGGGTTTATAAAACATTTATAAAACATTTAAAAGAGTGTGAGGCTATGAACTCACGTTGATGTGGGAAGGCGGGTTATCGGCAATTTGGACGTACGGTATGTGCTTCAATCACGGAAACCTAGACAAATAATACTCGGTCTTAGACTCATGTCCAATGACTTTATAAAAATAACAATTATGTATACATATGATGATTATATATATATGATGATCAAGTGGGTTTACATATCCTCATTTACTCATTTTTGTGTTATGTGTCGATAACTTTTATACTAGTTTACTAGTTTTACCTATTTACGTGTTTTAAGTCCAATAAACTTATTATAAGTTCCTTAACTTGTTTTAATCCTTGTTATACTTATTTTATCAGTATGTATACTTTCCATGTTGGGCCCAAATGGGTTAAGCCCAATAAGTTCTTTTTATGAGTGTTTATCTTATTTAGTCTAATTATTAGCCCAAGTATTAGTCCAATATGTTTACTTAGCTCGTTAATGTCCGTATGCCCTATAGTTCGGGTTTTATCGGTTTTTACTTGTATTAGTTACCTATATATCAGTATATGACTTTTATAAACTTTACATCAGATGGTTTGGGTCGTCTAAGTTTTATTTGGCGAAAAACGTTAATTTTACGGCGATAGCCGAAAAAGTCGTAAAAATCAAGTTTATAGTTTTTATTACTTATAAATATTATTTCACCACCATTTATATAATTTACCCATTTAATTAACCTTTTATATATTTATATAAATAAGTTTTATAAGTTAGTGGGTTTATATTTTTACATTTTATACATTATAATGTGAGTGCTTATATAATATTAATAAACATTATTTCCAAAAATCTGATTTTTATCTTCACTTTCACCAAAACTGCCATATCTTGAGTTCTATATGGAGATAGAAGCTCAAATTTTTATCACATAAACTAAATGATATGTGCTACATTTAACTCTTCTATAGCTACTGTTGAATCATCTTCTAAATATTTTCTAAAAATCGTCCAAAACAGTAACCTCAGATTTATACCCTAAACTTGTTTTGATCATATCTCACTCATTACAATGATTCCATTGCATGGCCAACTCTCACATGTGTACAAGACCCATAGCTTACTGTAAATCCATTCTACTTCATCATTTTATCAGTTTACCATATGGTTCTTTACTGTTTTTATACAGCCTACCATTTAAACAAGATTTACCCATTTTTACTTATAGTTTTTCATCTTTTTATCCATGATTATCAACAACAAATCCCCACATAACATTTTTATCATCATATAATCATCATATACATATACAATAGGAAATAAAATACATGTTTACATAATCAAAATAACAAGAAGATGAGGAGGACAATCTTTATACCACCAAGTTGATGTAGGTTGATCAAAACATGGATTTTTGATGGAGAAATTTGTGATGCACCAAGACCATCTTCAAGACCACCATTCTTCATAGAATCCTTGTGGAAAATCAGCCCTACTACTACATGAAAACTCCTCCTGGATGTTATGAGCACCACCAATCAATAGGGTTTCAAAAGGGCTTCAACATATGCAAGTATAACATAGGATTTCATGGGTGAATCAAGATCAAAGGGTGTTTTTAGGGTGGATATGGGACGGCACATTGAGAGGAGATGAGAGAGTTTGTAAGTTGTTTGCATGAGTGTGTGTGAGAAGAGTGGTATGGTTTGATGGTTTTGAGATGTTAGTGGAATGTGTAGCTTAATGTTTAAGCTTATGTGACAAGTGTAAGGCTTGTTAGCTACACTTGACACCTCATGGTGTTAAGTAGCTAACTTAAGCCCGGTTTTGGAGTGGGGTGGGACAAGTGTCCCACTTGTCTCATACCATTTATTTACGGGTACTCCTCGATTCTAGTTTCCTCGATTTGCGTGCCCTCGGGTCGTTTTACGAAAAACGTTTTTATAAATTATGAATCAACGTCACAAAACGAATCCAATAAAAATTGTCTCATCAAAAACGGAGTTCGAAAACGTAAATACGTAATCCTAAGGTTTCCGGTTTAGTTGTAAAGGACGTTAAAATAAAATCGTTAGTCCTAATCTCTTCTCGTAAATTTGTGAGTTTATGAACTAACACAAATTTAAAACTCCAAAATAATATTCACGGATAAATTTATTTTCTGAAATGTCGGACTGTCACCAAAGACGGTGTATGTAAACGTAAGCACGTAACGTTGAATCCTCCGGTTTAGACGTAGTCGATGCTACTCCAAGACGTAAATCCAAATTTCTTCCCAAAAATATGTGAGTTCATATTATAACATTAAAATAATGTTTTTAAATAAATATTGAGAATAAAATATCAATCGTAAATTGACGGATTGTCACAGCATTTACCCCTAAACAGGATCTTTGTCCTCAAAGATCATCTTACCTTACTACTCGCTTCCTATAGATTTAAAGCCATGTGGGTATTTCCTCCACATTCGGTCTTTTATCACAAGTGCAATTCGTTACAATACGCGAGTTTCATCAAACATAACTACGGGAATTAAGATCAGGCTAAATGTTGACTTACTTTCTCTATCCATGATGTTCACGGGTTTTTGATGAATGCAACTTTTCGCCGATCTAAGCTCTATTAAGAAGAATCAGAATTTCACTTGATAGATATTCCATCAAGTTTGATTTACGAAACATAATTCACGCGGTTCTTGAAGTCCTAGGGTAGATCCAGCTTATATGCCTTTAAATCCCAACTTTTACATCATCTCAATGGTCCCAAACAACGGGGACTTATATCCCATGATTTGTCAGATCATGAATTCATTTTTCCAACGTTAAAAATTGTGGCATAACTTCGCTACCCATTTGGCATTTCAAGATCTACATTTTCATATTCACATAACCTCTTGCCCACTATCGACAGTTAATAATCAAATCCTAATTTCAACAATCATTTCAGATCTCGCGGGTCGGGTATTTTACAAGTTTAGGTTCACCATCATAGGAAACCTTAAACCTAAAAGACATGTCCAACTCACAATGGGTGTATGTCAGATGTCTTCATCTCAACTCCTGCTTACAGATGCTCTAAGATTTAGATCCTAACAAGATTCGATTTCAATCCTAATACGATGATTATCAATGATAATCTTTCCAAAGGAAAACGATTATACGGTCTATTACCAAAGGTCAATCATTCAGACATAAAACAGCGCTTATTTTACTTTGTATCGTTACTTTACCTCGTCCCTTCGATTTGGGGTGGTACATAGTACTCTCATCAAGGTTCGTTCTCAATGATTTCTGAGCAAATCTCTAGAAATTCGATGCGAAGCGAGGATCTTGATAAAGATGTTTGATACAGACACACTATGTTTACATAACTCTTTTGCATTTATCATTAACGGGAATGATATTAGCAGATTTGGTCAGTCTGTCGACGATGACCCAAATCGAATCAAATTCAGATGATGACCTTTGCAATAGCTAGACGTTTACTAATGTATGAGGCGATCTCTGCCTTCATAATTGCCATCAGTACAACTTCTTCAGACAAAGATACTTTTAGTCATAAAATGACATAAATAGAATACTTATACTTACAAATTCCAACATAACTATATCTCACAATTTTCCATATTTAGGCAACCATAAACGGCCCTTTAAAACATTTAACGCTATCGGCTTCTCAATTCTAATGGTTCACATTAGCCGCGAACCACTTTTTTATTATTTATATTATCCTTTTCACAAACATCGTTTATTTTTATATCGTTCGGCAATTTATTTTGCACCCTCATTATTAAGGAACATGTCCTAATTGGTTCTTTATCTTTTCTACATAATGCGTCGGTATCTATATTCACTTCTCATGATGATATAATTATCATGTCCATAATTCACTCAGATATTCTTTCTATATTAGGCGTCAGTAATTACGTTCACCTTTCTTCATATTTTCTAAGTTTCAGTTTCGTCTCATCTATCATTTTTATCCGTTTTACTCAATCCGTCGTCTAAAACGTCGATAATCATTATAATTAATTAAATAATTATTAGTTAATTTTTATGAAGCGTAAAAGTTTTAAATTTCTTAGTTCGACCAATTATATAAAATGTTCAAAATAAATTTGAATTTAATTAACAAGATTTTTGCTGATCTATCGAATATAATTAATAAGATTCGTAAACGTTTGAAAAATCTTTTGTTATATTTTGGTCAAAGTTTTCTTAGTTGAAAAGCAAAAATTGTCATTTCAAATTTTAAGTAATAAGTTATATAATTTCCTCAATTCTTCTTAGGTTGTCCAGAAGTATACACGAACATTTACCCCTAAACAGAAGTTTAGTTAAATAGTTTGTGTATAAGGGAATAATCCCTTTAAAAATCCTTTGTTAAAACATTTGTCAAAACATATTTCCATTTCTTTTTGGTAAAATCCAAAGTCTTAAAAGGGCTCTTAATTTTTGAAGAGTCCATATGCATACATCTTACCATTATTAATCCAACAGTCATTTTATGTAAAGGATTAAGTTTTTAATCCCTAAGCGTTAATGGTTCTAATCTTTGAAAAGTCAATATAGCTTCCATTATCTATTAATCACACGGTTAAATCATGTAAAGAATTAAGTCTTAAGTCTTATGTTAAATATTTAAGGTACATGTTTTCATTGTTCGGCCAATTCAGGGCAATCTATAATTAATTATTAACTCATTCTTATTCTTATAAACAAACAAATGATCCTTAATGATCACAAGCATGAATTTATCAAATTACAGCCTACACACGTGATTCACCAATTTTATGAATGCTACATGTGTATTAGTCAATCCAAACGACATCACGTGAAACTCATAATGTTCATTACAAGTACCGGATGTAGTGATTGGAATAGATAATCTTCTTCGCGGAAGCGAAGTTGATAATAACCATGCCGTGGATCAAATCTTTAAAACATACACTAAAACCTTGTAAATGATCGAACAAATCTTCCATTTCGAGTTATGGATATCGTTTTCGATTGTCAATTTACTCAGTTCATAGTAATCTATAAATATAAGGAATGATAACACCATAGCTCTTCATGATGACAGGCTTGGTAGAATAAAATCTTTCTCCGACAACTCTCTCAGTTGTACGGTAATTCCTTTAATTTAGATGGTGCTAACGTACAGTGCACACGCCACAGGTGCAACACCGGAAATATAATCAATACCAATTTCAACTTTCTTTAATGGCAAAAGTCTAGGTAATTTACCAACAAATACCTTCTAAAATTTCAGATAACAGAAACATCTTTTAATAAATTCATATTAGGTTCTTTCTATATTATAATATCTATGACTAATTCACAGCCATTCATGGTATAATTTTAAGTCTAAATGCAGGATATGGTCATCCATCAAGAATTATTTAGATCACTTTTGATAATCAACATCTTATCATTTAGGGGAATTCTACTCGAGTTCCCATCAATTAAGACAATGTCGTCATGTCATAATCAATCAATCCATTCTACTGGCACTATCAACTTCCCAGTTTCATTGTCGTCGATAAGATGTGAACTTCTCAAAAGACTAATAATGACTCATAATCCTTCACAGTTTCAAGGATATATGGAGACATAACTTTCATCTAGAGATTAAGGTCAACGCATAATCTATGCGATAGAATTTCAAATCAGATACAGATGAAAACATTTAACGAATATGAATATATCCCATGTTTTCATAATTCGAGTACGCATTCGAAAGCTCCTCGGATTCTTACCCAGGTCATTCAAATGAAATCAATTCAAAAAGAAATGATAGGAACGTCGATACATCCAGTCGGGTATCAACACTCGGTAATCAAATACTTTTTCAAAGAATCTCACTACGGGATAATTGGACAAGAAAGAATTGTCAATTGTCAAATAAGACAATTTCCACAGATGAGTAAATTCGACTCAGAAGAATAGATGCTACAGGCACATATGTAGGTATCCCTAACACTATGTCCCTATTTTTCACTTCTTGCAGATCTCATAAAATTTTAATCTTTCACAATCTTCAAAGAAAATTCAGTGTTTATTAATCAGTTTTATGGCGACTACTAATCAGCCTTGCATGGTCCATTCCAAATTCTATGTAGGCGCGCAACTATATACAATTTCAAGATCAACGATGCAATACTCAGTTCGTCAAAATTTTATCATCATGTTTATAATAAAAACATTTACATGTTTAATTCTTAAATAAGAATCAAAATAAATTTACAAAGATTTTCATTGTTATGAAAACAATTAGGTTTCCAAAGTGTTTTATAAACAGCTTCATTTCAATAACAATCACTTATAAATCTCACTATGAATAATCCTTATAGTGATGAAAATTCAATTTTTCTCAAAGGATACCGTTTTAACTTTATAAAAACAATGTGTGATCTGCAAAAGAGTGATGAAGAGTTGTTCACCAAGATCTTAACTACAATATGATAGGAAATGAGCTTAGCCAAATAATCATGAGGTTCATGACCTTGATGGAACTCAAAAAGAATAATTCACAACGTAACTCAAATCAAGATGAGTACTTGTTCAATGGTTGCATCACTAATGCGAACATTAGGATGAAGAAATAGGAGATAGATAACATCGATACATGTAGAATTTAGCAATCAAAGGTAGTCTTTTTCATTAATCACAAACAAGTCAAAATTGTACCGTAACACATTACATGTCACTATGTCATACAATTCTCAAAACTCATCCTACCAACTGATGTCTCAGTTAAGTTAGGGATTATTTTTTTAAAAGATACCACAATGAATACTAATCTACAAGAGTCATTAGGTGTTCCACATGTCCCATAAGATCCATCGGTCTCAATTCAGAAGAAGATTTCTTCAATTTATTTCTTGGACACTGGGCATCCTCGTCAGTGGACAATGGCCTAGGAACAACCCTTAACACGAATCAACAATTAATTAAAACCTTATAATTCAATCATAGAGCTTAAAGACTTCCTCTTAACAATTTCATATTCCATACAAGTTAAATTTTACTTTATCCAAGTTTCAACCACTTTTATACTCAATTCGATATCCTACTTCATTCTCCAATACTTTCAATCTTATTCTTCGGCCTTGTAAAGGCAATAAAGGCTCAATATGAACAACACTTAATTTCCAATCCTATAGCTCTTACAACATCAATTATCAAATGAGTCACTAGTATGAAATGACTCACACATTCAATTAGACTTCTCGGAAAGGTATTAGTGGCATGAGGCTTTTGGGTAATGGTTCCAATGACAGCCTCAAGTGCAACATTCACCCTTTCGATTTCAAATTTAAGAATTGGATGACAACGAATCAGATGACATCTTTCCAGGTGATAACGTTTTGTCAAACTCCACTCTATAAGGAAAGATCGTCATGACATCGATATCAGATTTAGTCTCGCCAATTCTTTTCAACATCACAATCAACTAATATCTACATTTCTACAAATATAAATCATTTGTTGGGATTATAAATAACCACAACTTGGTTTAGATCTAGGATAGCTAGAATTCCTATGAGAATAGCTTCGATTAATTTACTAGGGGAGTTAGGGTTTCTTGTGACAATCTACGTCGTATAAATACCTCGTATAAAAATCAAAATAATTATCAAACAATCATGTAATAAAATTACGTCATGTATATATATAATCCAAGTTATATATATATTAAAATAACACTTCTCAGTCTGGCCTTGTCGGTAACTCGGGAATTCTTCGGCACCTTTATAGTCAAAAGATTTTTAGACATTTTTAGAAAAATGTTTTTAGTAAAAAGATTTTGAAAAGTTTTATTCAAAACCTTGGTTTTAAAAATCTTTCGTTCTCTATAACGAGAGCTCTGATACCAAACTGTAACACCCCCAAATTTATACAACTCAATACAGCGGAAGACTTGTTGGTGTTACGGGATAGCACATTACTCACATCATAGACAACGCATAAAAATCGCGTCGTTTGTTAATAAAGCATTTCCATTCATAAATATCAAAGTTACATCGGTCCCAAGTCATTATATTTCATACAAAGTTTTACAAAGTATTTGAATGGAAAATATTGTTTAAGTGTGGGCCATGAATTCTTGTCGTCTTCCCGAGAATTACCTTCAAGTACCTGAGATAAAACATGTTAAAAGAAAAGGTCAGCGATAACGCCGAGTGAATTCATAGAGTTTAATAAATTCCATCAATATAACTTTGGTATAAAATTAGTACCAAAAATCAATTCGTACAAATCATTGTAATAGGCCGTAAAATAGCCAAAATCATTTTATACAAATCTGTGTAATAGGCCATAAAATAGCCAAAGTCATTTTATATAAATCCTTATCGAAAATCATAATATAGGCATTTGCCTTAAAAATTATTATACGAGCCAATGTCGTAAAAACATCATACAATACGTCTTATGACGTTGTATGAAACCAAAAACCGTTATATGAATATGGTTATGAAAACCAAAACACGAACATAATATCAGTAGTATGACCCTGTATTGCTAGTCAGGCAATACATCGTAATTCGAAGCGTCTAATAGTATTTTGGTGATTTGGATTATTATAAGCCGCATGACATTGTTACCTTACTAAACCAACAACATGTAGCTAACCCGATACCAATTTTGCCCATCTGAAGTAGCGTGTCGTCACAAAGGTCACGCTATGGAAATCTTCTCATACATAAATTCGCTTACCAATCAATGTGGCACGACGGGGATCAACCGTCAAGGCGCGAACTGGGGTGATCGTCCCCAAATAGTACTATTAAATGCATAAGCGTCTACCAACTCCCGGTAGTTCACAATTCATGCTAATGGGACTTTTAGTGACATAACCTAACTTTAATAATCCATTTTATTTCATCTATCGGGTCCATTAATCATTTATCGGGTCATACAATCGGGTCATTCAATCATTCGGGTCCAAAATCAATAAACAAACAATCGGGACAAACGGTGTCCTATTTTATAAAAACTAACATGTTATCTCCCTCGCGGGTTTATAAAACATTTATAAAACATTTAAAAGAGTGCGAGGCTATGAACTCACGTTGATGTGGGAAGGCGGGTTATCGGCAATTCGGACGTACGGTATGTGCTTCAATCACGGAAACCTAGACAAATAATACTCGGTCTTAGACTCATGTCCAATGACTTTATAAAAATAACAATTATGTATACATATGATGATTATATATATATGATGATCAAGTGGGTTTACATATCCTCATTTACTCATTTTTGTGTTATGTGTCGATAACTTTTATACTAGTTTACTAGTTTTACCTATTTACGTGTTTTAAGTCCAATAAACTTATTATAAGTTCCTTAACTTGTTTTAATCCTTGTTATACTTATTTTATCAGTATGTATACTTTTCATGTTGGGCCCAAATGGGTTAAGCCCAATAAGTTCTTTTTATGAGTGTTTATCTTATTTAGTCTAATTATTAGCCCAAGTATTAGTCCAATATGTTTTTTTTTGGGTAAAAGGGACTATCCCCGGTAAAATATAGTCCAATATGTTTACTTAGCTCGTTAATGTCCGTATGCCCTATAGTTCGGGTTTTATCGGTTTTTACTTGTATTAGTTACCTATATATCATTATATGACTTTTATAAACTTTACATCAGATGGGTTGGGTCGTCTAAGTTTTATTTGGCGAAAAACGTTAATTTTACGGCGATAGCCGAAAAAGTCGTAAAAATCAAGTTTATAGTTTTTATTACTTATAAATATTATTTCACCACCATTTATATAATTTACCCATTTAATTAACCTTTTATATATTTATATAAATAAGTTTTATAAGTTAGTGGGTTTATATTTTTATATTTTATACATTATAATGGGAGTGCTTATATAATATTAATAAACATTATTTCCAAAAATCTGATTTTTATCTTCACTTTCACCAAAACTGCCATATCTTGAGTTCTATATGGAGATAGAAGCTCAAATTTTTATCACATAAACTACATGATATGTGCTACATTTAACTCTTCTATAGCTACTGTTGAATCATCTTCTAAGTATTTTCTAAAAATCGTCCAAAACAGTAACCTCAGATTTATACCCTAAACTTGTTTTGATCATATCTCACTCATTACAATGATTCCATTGCATGGCCAACTCTCACATGTGTACAAGACCCATAGATTACTGTAAATCCATTCTACTTCATCATTTTATCAGTTTACCATATGGTTCTTTACTGTTTTTATACAGCCTATCATTTAAACAAGATTTACCCATTTTTACTTATAGTTTTTCATCTTTTTATCCATGATTATCAACAACAAATCCCCACATAACATTTTTATCATCATATAATCATCATATAAATATACAATAGGAAATAAAATACATGTTTACATAATCAAAATAACAAGAAGATGAGGAGGACAATCTTTATACCACCAAGTTGATGTAGGTTGATCAAAACATGGATTTTTGATGGAGAAATTTGTGATGCACCAAGACCATCTTCAAGACCACCATTCTTCATAGACTCCTTGTGTAAAATCAGCCCTACTACTCCATGAAAACTCCTCCTTGGATGTTATGAGCACCACCAATCAATAGGGTTTCAAAAGGGCTTCAACATATGCAAGTATAACATAGGATTTCATGGGTGAATCAAGATCAAAGGGTGTTTTTAGGGTGGATATGGGACGACACATTGAGAGGAGATGAGAGAGTTTGTAAGTTGTTTGCATGAGTGTGTGTGAGAAGAGTGGTATGGTTTGATGGTTTTGAGATGTTAGTGGAATGTGTAGCTTAATGTTTAAGCTTATGTGACAAGTGTAAGGCTTGTTAGCTACACTTGACACCTCATGGTGTTAAGAAGCTAACTTAAGGCCGGTTTTGGAGTGGGGTGGGACAAGTGTCCCACTTGTCTCATCCCATTTATTTACGGGTACTCCTCGATTCTAGTTTCCTCGATTTGCGTGCCCTCGGGTCGTTTTACGAAAAACGTTTTTATAAATTATGAATCAACGTCACAAAACGAATCCAATAAAAATTGTCTCATCAAAAACGGAGTTCGAAAACATAAATACGTAATCCTAAGGTTTCCGGTTTAGTTGTAAAGGACGTTAAAATAAAATCGTAAGTCCTAATCTCTTCTCGTAAATTTGTGAGTTTATGAACTAACACAAATTTAAAACTCCAAAATAATATTCACGGATAAATTTATTTTCTGAAATGTCAGACTGTCACCAAAGACAGTGTATGTAAACGTAAGCACGTAACGTTGAATCCTCCGGTTTAGACGTAGTCGATGCTACTCCAAGACGTAAATCCAAATTTCTTCCCAAAAATATGTGAGTTCATATTATAACATTAAAATAATGTTTTTAAATAAATATTGAGAATAAAATATCAATCATAAATTGACGGATTGTCACAAATTATGGCCAGATCACTTGAGCGCTGACAAGAGGAAATCAAGCGTTGACAGGAGTAAAACAAACGCTGACAGCTCAAGCGTTGACAAGATAAAGTCAAGCGTTGATACATTGAAGACAAGCATTGATGGGAAGATATACTCTACGCGTTTATTGTATTCTAGATTACTTCTAGTAAAGATAGGAACAACAATGTATTTTCTATATTTATCTTTACTTAGAATAGCTGATACGTAGATTATTGTACAAGGCTTCTTATGTCTATAAAAGAAGACCTTTAGGTTAATGTTTCATATAAGTTTTCATTCGTAAACTACTTTCATTGTAAGCAAGTTTGATATCATTAATCAAAGTGAAAGTTTGTTTATATCATTGTGTGTTCTTGTTTAAGTGTTAATTCCGCATAACACTTAGATTATCATAAGCATATACAAAGGTTTCTCTAAGTGTATTACTTGATCTAATCTCGTATACATAAAGCTAAATCGATCTAAGTTTGGGATCAAAAAGTGGTATCAGAGCTTGTTGAGGAACTTTTGATCTTAAAGAACACAAGAACCCTAAAAATCACCAAAACCCTAATTTTCTCAAAAACCCTAACAACATCATGTCAGAAACAATAACCTCCTCTTCCTCACCTTTACCAAACATCAAGATTCCCATGCTTGATGCAACCAACTTTGAATTGTGGAAATTCAATTTTGAACAATATCTAGGGATCTGTGACTACACACTCTGGGAGATCATTGAATATGGAAACACATTCGATAAAGCCCAAAAGATTGCTGATGCTATTACTCAAAGATCAGCTGTTGCTGGATGTTCTGAAGAAGATAAGAAAGAAAAACCTGAAGATGGTAGAGCTGTGTCTGCTGATGACATAGCAAAGAAAAGGGTTGACATGAAAACCCTAAATATTCTAAAACTCTCGTTGGGACAAGAGAACCAGCATAAATATAGAGGTTATGATTCTGCTAAACAGCTTTGGGCAGCTCTTGAAGTTGCATATGGTGGTAATGCAGATACTAGGGAAGAAAAGAAGAAACAACTTATGCATGATTATGCTGTTTTTAAAGCACAACCTAATGAGAAGCTGAGTAGTGTGAGAAGCAGATTTCTTGACATTACAAGCAAATTGTCCTTCATGGGGACACAAGTTGGTGATGTTGACATCAATGCTACTTTTCTTAAAAGTCTTGGTGAGGTGTGTGGAAGATTGAGGCAAGATCCATTCTTGCCAATAATACTTACTTTAACACCCCCAAATTTCCACGCAGCGGAATACATCTTTGGGTGCTAAACAATGATACAACAACACATAATTTATAAAGAACGACTCGAAAAGAGACGTTTTAGATTTATCGTTCCCAAAACATTTATCAGAGTAGCGTAGTCCCAAGTAATCGTTACCAAAAGATAAGTTAAAACAACATATTAGTTTGTTTTAAAAATGGAACGATAAATAAATCAAAGAGTTTGAACAACATAGCAGTGCAAAACTTCATTCTCGTGACCTCCAAGCTTCCACTTCTTGATTACCTGAAATACATGTGAGTAAAACAATCAGCAAAAATGCCGAGTGAATCTATAGGTTTATGTAATCAATTTGAACACAAGCAAAGATTATAAGTTTGTGGCATGCTTATAAGCATCAAATAATAATTTGAATCAACAATGATAATTGTATATAGCATAAATTGCAATAAGCTCATAGAACCGAGCCCTTAGACACTCCCATATCAGTCTAATAAGACGAGAGATTTATTAATTGTCGGTTACCTCCAGATTATTGGTACATTGCCGTATACCTGACTTCTCAATACAATATGCTCAAACAGTGTGGAGGTCGGGCCTAAGCTTCTATGACAAGTCCACAAAAACTGAACCGGGGCGGCTTCCCCCATAGATCTATTAATTGTACTAGCGGTTAACCCATCATAGGTTAATTAACGGTCCATAATTGAGGTTTTAACAAAGGCAATCACTTAATGCAATTTAAAGGCAACCACGGGTCCATTCATAGAGGGACAAAGCATACCATAAAAATCTTGTGTTCTAAGTTTATAAAACATGTATTCCCCCTCGCGGGTTTAAAATCATTTAATAACTAGTATAAAGCGAGGCTATAGACTCACCTTAGTACTTATAGTAGTTAAAGACGATCGCCGACGATAGTAGATGCCCGAAAAACACGACAACCGCAACCTAGCAAATAAGGTGCTTACATTAATAATAGACTCGAGAAATAAATGATACTTAATAAAATCAAACTCAAGTATAAAATCACGACAACTCGAGAGAAAACGATGCAAGTGGTTCTATTATACTCTCCTATATATTCATTTTATTATTCCATGTCTTTAATAAAAATCTGCCGGAACATACCGAATGTCCAAGCCGTTTTCCCATACTTAAACATATCAACTTTTTATGATACTACTCAGAGAACTTACTTACTATATATAAAAAGTCCTCTCAAAAGCCCATTAAAAGATTTTACTTCTAAAGTTCCCTGCCCGACTCATTTTTGAATCACAAAATCCGGACAGTTTAGCGACCTTGACTTACGAAACCATTTTGACCAATCTAAACAACTCCATTTGTAAAACCGCCACTTGATTCTAAAAATAGACTCAAAATACTAAACTTGGAGCCTGAGAACAGCCCTTGAATCATTTTGAAACTCATTTTATAGTCCCCGAGATTCGATCCAAATATAGACAACAATTTTCGGATTGTGTCGACACTCGTCTCCCGGTACACGAAAATCACACTAGTGTATCTTCCACCTCGTTTGGAGTTGGAAGGCCTACTTTATATGAAATCGAAGCTAACGAAATTCTCTACAACCCTATCCAATTAGTTAAGTGACTATCAAACAGTAAGACCCCCAAAAACGGCCTCAAACCTACTGCCCAAAATCACCTTTCAAAATCTCCCACAAAATCATGTTTTTGATCAATTCTAACAATTTTCCTCATCATCCTACACCCCTAATATCATCATGAACCATCCCTAACACTTGCATCATCATCAAAATCAAAAACCCAAAAATTAAAAATCAACTTTTTAATAAAAACATAGCATGAAAATCTTTTGATCATCACTACTAACACATGCATACAACAAATTTGGATCAAACATAACTAACTTTTCTTGAAAAATTTATATGGTTGCATGTATGAAAATTTTATACCAAATTGTAGCCCTTTGAAAATGGAGGATGGGACTTGTTTTAGTTTCTCTTGGATCAAGCTAGAAAAATTTTGATCATGGTGTTTTTTTGTGTTAATGGTGGATGGCTAAAACAAAGGGAGAAGAAGAAGTTGGTTGATGTTTTTGTTAAATGAATTTATTAAAAGAAAAGTGTTAGTGGAAGTGTTAGTTATAGTGTGGAGTTAGGGTAGTTTTTGCCAATTTGTGATAGTTTTGGTCCAAAATGTGAATATTAGTTAAAAAGCGGGAAATAACTAAAAGTCAATTTTACAAATATTTACGGGACTCGGGTTTCGTAAAAATACTTAAAAGTTTAAACGCACACAAAAAAATAATAATATAACGACTCGATACGTAATTAAAACGATATCGTCGAAAATATTAAATATCGAAACGATTGATAATAAAATATAAAATTGTGGGCATCCGTCGGTATCGCGATCACTAGTAGTCCTCGTTGCTCGTCAAAATATTAAAATATAATATTTAATATCGGTTTCAACTTAAACCGTTAAACATAATAATATTTAACGTTATAAAATACTTCAAAATAGTTGAAAATAGAATTAAATTATGACCTTATTTTTACGGGTTTTACATCCTGACCACCTTAAGGGAGCGACGTCCCGGCGCTCAACTCGCCTCATACACGAGTTGTTCACTACCCGGAAGGATGAGGGCATTCCTTATAAAGAAGTCCTTACGTTCCCACGTGTATCTCGATCCACGATCTCTACTGGTTCTTTTACAAAACGCAACTTGTTGTCAAGTTGTATCTCACCAAAAAGGAATAAGTAAATCCTTATCCACAAGTCACCCGTCAAGCTCGACACATGAAAATTTTATGAATCACACGAAGCTCATTCGATAACAAGAATAGATGACAGGATTTTCGGGTAAGTCCAGTTAAAAAGAATGTCGCAATTTAAAGGATAGCCACTGGCCGGATAGCCATGGACACACATCAAAAAGAATTAACAAGAAAAACATTTTCGTCATCGGAGGGTGCTCACACGCGGGTCCTCACTCAAAAGATAATACAAAGACACCATCTCACTTTCGCCAACGCGCATTAAAGTCTCAATAAACATCGTCGTTGAAAGTTAAAAAGATATTATATAATATGTGTTCTATATGATCGGACGTCATCGGATGATGCCGTCTCAAGTTCTCACAACTTACGATCATTTGACTAGATCACACACCATATAAGTACATAAAAGAAAAGGCCGAACATAAACATCGAGTATAGATCTCCACCATTAATCATCGAGAAAACCTTGAACGAACCCTTGATAATAACCACTTGATCTCCAGAGTCTTTCCACTTGTGGTGTCGGCTTCAACATACTCCTCGAGGTTGTAACATATTTATTAACTCCATTCATTAAGAGATTTGGTCCTCAATCATTCCACAAGTACACGCATAAATCCTGGTGACACTTATCGTTTCTTCTTATACACTGCTTCCCGAGATTTGTTTTAAACTCAGAATAAAAAAGTAATCTTCAATACGAGGAACATAACGAGATAAAGATGAATTCAATAAACGCATAAACGGACAAGATGTGGTAAAATGATTTAAGGTTGACGATCGACGAGGGATCTCGAATCACGTAACCGTAAAACATAATAATTCATAATACTAGAAAAATGAGAGCGAAGAATGAATTAAATATTAACATTAAAATAAATTTTGTCACAATTATCCGTCTCGGATTTGGTATTACCTTAAAACTCAGTTGAGGTACTTTCTCGATAAAGATGATACATCAAAAATAGAAGTAAAATAGTTTTATAATTTATTTTGGTTGTCTTAAGAAACTTTGAAAGAATGACATGAATTTTATAAATTAAACTCATATTGTTGGTTACAATTTGAAGATATAATTTCCAAATTAAATCATTATTAGGAATATAAATTAAACCGGTAATTTCATTACATTTAAAGTAAAGTATGATAAGTCAATTAGTTCAAAAGGTAGAATAAAATTTTATTTTATTTTTAAACATTAGTTTTAGTTATACAGAATATGATGTAATAATTTGACCTTTTTCTTATGATAGTTATTTCGATAATTGAAAATCATTGGAAGATGTAGACAAGTTCCATAAAACTATTATAATAAGTTGTCGATATACTTATAGGTGTTTAATATGTCAAAGTAAACATGGGACATATTCGGGTTTCAAAATGTGACAATATAACAAACGAATACGAATGGAAATAATGGTCAACAATTAGTACGAGATCAACGGTACAAAAGGGGACGAAGAAAATGTCGTATTCTTAAAGAGAATAATAAAATAAAGGCGTTGATGGTAAGACGATAAGAAATAATAGATTAAACAAGTTGTCTATTTTGTTAGTGCGGTTGATGGTTCACCAATATCAGCTCGTTAACTTAGCGGTGGTCGATACATGATCGGAAAGAAGATCCATACAAAAATTTTAATAAATAAAATTCCTAATAATCACTTGTAATTAAAACAAATCAAATGAACGATGTTAGTGTTTAAAGAGAGAAGTCAAAGCACGGTTCACAAAAGTAGATTTCGAGACAAACGAGAGTGACGGACGTCATCCCGGATATACGGAAATCACTCTAGTGATAATTTATTATTCACGTGCGGAGACATTCCAAAGATCTACCCAGTCGCATAAAGAAGATTGGACGAGAAGGAAGGATAAAACATCGAGACTTTCAAGTCATTTATCAACAGTCAGTAACTAAACGAACGGTCAAAAGAAATCAGTTATAAGACAAAATGAAGTAACAAGTGAAAAAGCGATCGTCGAGTAAAAACGTATTCGTAAGCACGTAATTCGTTTAAGAAAAGGTAAGAAAACGTATGTGGATGCATATAAATTGCGCCACTTGCATAAATTATAAAGGTTTTCAAAACTTCTTTTCACTTTATTTCATTTTATTTATCTTTATCATAAATACAAGTAAAAAGTTCTTTATTATCAAGATTTTTAAGTTGACTACTATTCAGCCTAGCATGGCTCCTTCTAAATTAGACATAGGTGATCAGGCCATGTATAATTTAGGAATAGCAATGCAGTGCTCAGTTTCGTCGAAAAGTATTACGTTTCTTATGTTTATATATAAACCATGCCATCTGTAAAATGGAATTTAAAAATAGTTTATAAATTTATAGGATACAAGTAATTTGTGAGATACTTAATAAGCAACTTTTAATCTTACGAAAAGTATTTTATAAGACCAAAGTAAAAATAATTGGTGAAAATAATCGTAAAACAATATCAGATTTATTTATAAGGTGACATTATGACAACGTATAAAGTAGCCAAATGTTTGCAAAAAGTGGCAAATAGTAGCTCATAAAACAACCAATAAAATGGTCACGAGTTATTAAGGTTTCAAAAGGTTATACGGTTTAGACGGAAACACCATGAGACACGTGATGAGAATGTCGAAGAAGAATGTGAAGTCAAAACTTCAAAACTCAACCCAAATCAGTTGAAGGTTAGAAGAAAACGAAAATAAAATAACATCGAATGACAAATGAGTCATATATATGAAAAGAATAAAACAATCCACATGTGTATTCTTTGTAAGATACTCGACACAACATGCTTTTAAGAAAGTATGTTATTCGTTTTTAAATTACACCATTAATCCGGTAATTGCTAATCCTGTACTGTTTTTATTTTTAAATATTTTCACATGCAACTAGTATTCGTTAGTTGTAAAATAATATTTGTTAAAATTTTACGATCTCAAATGAAATCAAAACAGCTTAGAAACATTTAAAACTCATGTTCTGAATTTTCTATCAGATTTAACTTTTAAATATGAGCCGATTAATTGACCCGATAAACGACATCTCCAAGACTCAGAGTCTAAAGCATTTTGATGCAAAACGACGTTTCAGACGACTTTCTAGTTTTACCCGAGACTTGAAAACCAATGTAAAATGACCAAAATACCCCTGCAAGTTCTGTGCAGGTTTGACTATTTTATTTTAAAAACGCATGTTTTACTTTTAAGTTTTGACCTGTTTATAATGCCCCTACGGTTTCTGCATAAAGTCTATTTTTCGACACTTCTTAACGGCTCAAAATATATACATATATACACACATGTCTTGTGGATTTTATAACAACGAAAAATAAATCTCGTATTGAGCATCAAATAAAATATAGCATGATGAATGACAGAAAATGCTTCAAGGTATTCAACACGAAATTTAGGAAGCAAGACGGTGAAAGACGTTCGTAATTTAGATTTCAAAATGCAATGTAGGCAAATCTCCTTGGTGCCACGATTGTCAAAAACACAAAATATAACAAGAAAAGAATGGAACATTAACGGGTTGCACTCCGGGAGCAAGAAAGTTAATGAAGAACAAATGATACAATTTTATAGAAGTAAAATCGTATTCCAATCTAGCGCCATAATCTAGACGATGATTTATAAAATGACGATGACGTTACCGAGATATAAGTGAACAATACACTTCGGAGTCGATACATATAAATGTCAACGAATTAAATCTTCGCATGTCGTGTAAAACGATAATAAAAATCAACAAAATATTTATGAAAAACCATGATATTATTCAACACGATTATAAGAAGTATTTCAAAATGTGTGACTCACACGATAGCGGTTAGTCTATTCCAAAGACACATTGAGCTACACAATGGTCTAGAAATTATGTTTCAAGACGTCTAAACACAAACAGTCGGAAGACGATTTGGATATCTATATAGATATCTCAAAGGGTTAAGCAATGAAAGTAACGCGCGTAGATGAAGTTATGTAAGGTCATAATATAAAAATTTTGCAATAAAAGCAATTTAAATACTTCAAAAATAAATACAGAAAGATCATGAAAATTCATTGTATTTATTTAAGTTAATCATTAATAAATGACAAACTTTTATCGAAAAGTTTAACGACATAAATATATATCGATAAAGGATTATAGTATTTATTTAGAAATACTTAGCAATAAGGCATACATAATAATGTATACTAAAGTTGTAATCCCAGAAGTAGCTTGAACCTGAAGTCACGCGAACTCATGTGCACCGACTCTTTGAAAAATAAAACCGGCAGTTATAGTTTAGGTTTTTAGAAAAAGACCTAGTTCTCTATAACTCATGGCTCTGGTACCAATCTTTAACACCCCCAAATTTCCACGCAGCGGAATACATCTTTGGGTGCTAAACAATGATACAACAACACATAATTTATAAAGAACGACTCGAAAAGAGACGTTTTAGATTTATCGTTCCCAAAACATTTATCAGAGTAGCGTAGTCCCAAGTAATCGTTACCAAAAGATAAGTTAAAACAACATATTAGTTTGTTTTAAAAATGTAACGATAAATAAATCAAAGAGTTTGAACAACATAGCAGTGCAAAACTTCATTCTCGTGACCTCTAAGCTTCCACTTCTTGATTACCTGAAATACATGTGAGTAAAACAATCAGCAAAAATGCCGAGTGAATCTATAGGTTTATGTAATCAATTTGAACACAAGCAAAGATTATAAGTTTGTGGCATGCTTATAAGCATCAAATAATAATTTGCATCAACAATGATAATTGTATATAGCATAAATTGCAATAAGCTCATGGAACCGAGCCCTTAGACACTCCCATATCAGTCTAATAAGACGAGAGATTTATTAATTGTCGGTTACCTCTAGATTATTGGTACATTGCCGTATACATGACTTCTCAATACAATATGCTCAAACAGTGTGGAGGTTGGGCCTAAGCTTCTATGACAAGTCCACAAAAACTGAACTGGGGCGGCTTCCCCCATAGATCTATTAATTATACTAGCGGTTAACCCATCATAGGTTAATTAACGGTCCATAATTGAGGTTTTAACAAAGGCAATCACTTAATGCAATTTAAAGGCAACCACGGGTCCATTCATAGAGGGACAAAGCATATCATAAAAATCTTGTGTTCTAAGTTTATAAAACATGTATTCCCCCTCGCGGGTTTAAAATCATTCAATAACTAGTATAAAGCGAGGCTATAGACTCACCTTAGTACTTATAGTAGTTAAAGACGATCGCCGACGATAGTAGATGCCCGAAAAACACGACAACCGCAACCTAGCAAATAAGGTGCGTACATTAATAATAGACTCGAGAAATAAATGATACTTAATAAAATCAAACTCAAGTATAAAATCACGACAACTCGAGAGAAAACGATGCAAGTGGTTCTATTATACTCTCCTATATATTCATTTTATTATTCCATGTCTTTAATAAAAATCTGCCGGAACATACCGAATGTCCAAGCCGTTTTCCCATAATTAAACATATCAACTTTTTATGATACTACTCAGAGAACTTACTTACTATATATAGAAAGTCCTCTCAAAAGCCCATTAAAAGATTTTACTTCTAAAGTTCCCTGCCCGACTCATTTTTGAATCACAAAATCCGGACAGTTTAGCGACCTTGACTTACGAAACCATTTTGACCAATCTAAACAACTCCATTTGTAAAACCGCCACTTGATTCTAAAAATAGACTCAAAATACTAAACTTGGAGCCTGAGAACAGCCCTTGAATCATTTTGAAACTCATTTTATAGTCCCCGAGATTCGATCCAAATATCGACAACAATTTTCGGATTGTGTCGACACTTGTCTCCCGGTACACGAAAATCAAACTAGTGTATCTTCCACCTCGTTTGGAGTTGGAAGGCCTACTTTATATGAAATCGAAGCTAACGAAATTCTCTACAACCCTATCCAATTAGTTAAGTGACTATCAAACAGTAAGACCCCCAAAAACGGCCTCAAACCTACTGCCCAAAATCACCTTTCAAAATCTCCCACAAAATCATGTTTTTGATCAATTCTAACAATTTTCCTCATCATCCTACACCCCTAATATCATCATGAACCATCCCTAACACTTGCATCATCATCAAAATCAAAAACCCAAAAATAAAAAATCAACTTTTTAATAAAAACATAGCATGAAAATCTTTTGATCATCACTACTAACACATGTATACAACAAATTTGGATCAAACATAACCAACTTTTCTTGAAAAATTTATACGGTTGCATGTATGAAAATTCTATACCAAATTGTAGCCCTTTGAAAATGGAGGATGGGACTTGTTTTAGTTTCTCTTGGATCAAGCTAGAAAAATTTTGGTCATGGTGTTTTTTTGTGTTAATGGTGGATGGCTAAAACAAAGGGAGAAGAAGAAGTTGGTTGATGTTTTTGTTAAATGAATTTATTAAAAGAAAAGTGTTAGTGGAAGTGTTAGTTATAGTGTGGAGTTAGGGTAGTTTTTGCCAATTTGTGATAGTTTTGGTCCAAAATGTAAATATTAGTTAAAAAGCGGGAAATAACTAAAAGTCAATTTTACAAATATTTACGGGACTCGGGTTTCGTAAAAATATTTAAAAGTTTAAACGCACACAAAAAAATAATAATATAACGACTCGATACGTAATTAAAACGATATCGTCGAAAATATTAAATATCGAAACGATTGATAATAAAATATAAAATTGTGGGCATCCGTCGGTATCGCGATCACTAGTAGTCCTCGTTGCTCGTCAAAATATTAAAATATAATATTTAATATCGGTTTCAACTTAAACCGTTAAACATAATAATATTTAACGTTATAAAATACTTCAAAATAGTTGAAAATAGAATTAAATTATGACCTTATTTTTACGGGTTTTACACTTACACAAGTTCCACGTTTGATGACATTTACAACAAACTGAGGCTGTTGGAAGATGAAACTCTTTTAGAGCATGGAAACAAGTCTACCAACAGTAATATGGCCTTCTTCTCTCACAGTGAAGGTCAATTCAATCAGAAGGACTCTTACATGTATCCAGTTACTGGATCATCATGTGTCAGCGCTGGAACAAGTCTTGTCAACGTCTCCTTTTCAGACGCTGACACATTCAAAAGTGACTCCCCAAGAGTTAAACCTGCTGGTTTGGATTTGGATACTGTATGTGCTTATTTTGCTTCTTTGCCCAATGGTTCAGTGATTACATATGAGGACTTTGAGCAGATAAGTGATGAGCACTTGGAAGAGATGGACATTAAGTGGAACATGGCTCTTGCTAGTATAAGAGCAAACAGGTGGAACAGAAGGTTTAAGAAGAAGATGACCTTCAATGCAAAAGACACTGCTGGATTTGATAAATCCAAAGTTGAATGCTACAACTGTCATCGTATGGGGCACTTCATGAGGGAATGCAGATCTCCTAGAAGATCTGATGCTGGTAAACCCTCAAGTCAAGTTGTTAAAGCTCAAGATCCTAAAGCCATGGTTGCAGTTCAAGGAATTGATGGTATGGGATGGGATTGGAGCTATCTGGCTAAGAATGTTGAAGAGGATAAAGCTTTGGTTGCTGAGGTTGAAGAAGAAGAGCATGTTGAATATGCTCTCATGGTACACTCCTCCTCTTAATCAGATAATGAGGTATACAATGATGCTTTTTGTAGTAAAGGTTGTAGGTTAAACACTGAGAAGCTTAACAAAGAGGTGTTAAGATTATTAAGTGATGTGAGTACTGAAAAGTGCAAACTGTCTAATTACCAACTAGCTCTCACTCAAACTGAGAAAACAGTTTCTGAATACAAGAAAATGGAATTTGACTTAAAAGATAAAATAAATATCTTAAAACATGAGTTAAATGCTAGTATGGATATTAGAAACATCATGGAAAGGGTTAATGGTGAGTTACAGGCTAAGCTATATGAGGCCATTAAGGATAAGGATAATGTTGGCCTTAAAATTCAAAGATTTGATAGAGCCACTCAAACCCTAGGAGACTGTGTGGGTAAACAAAGGGATCCTAAGGACATGACTGGGATTGGGATGAATGATTACTCTTTGATTCCACCACCAGCTGGTGACTTCTATGGTGTCCAACAAAAGGACCTATCTTGGACTGGTTTGCCAGAATTCCAAGAGGAGGAATTCATTCCTCCACCAAGAGTTGTCACTCCAGTTGAAGAGTACCAACAAAAGTTGACTGACCTGAATGAATGGAAGAAAGCTTGAAGGTCTACGAGATCTTTGGCCTATTCTACATGATGGATTTGATTGATAAAGATGGTTGATTAATTGATAAACATAAAGAAGATGAGATGAAGGAGATGATGGAGTAGAGAGAGAAAGGAGAGAAAAGAGAGAAGTAGAGAGAGAAAGTTAAGATTGATTATGAAATGTGTAAAATGAACAACCCCTCCTAACATGCTAGGAGGGGATATATATAGCCCACCCTACATGTGGGCTATATGGACTATACATAAACTAAGTGGATCACGAGCCCATTACATAATTATCGTTGGAGCGACCGATCCTTCATAAATACGTAAAACGTATTTCCAACAATCTCCCCCTAAGGGAGGTCGCTCCAAGAGACAAAGTTCTAAATAGTCTATATCTCGTGATCTATGCTAACTAAGATGTGACCGAGACTTTATTGGGAAAAACGTATTTCCAACAATCTCCCCCTAAGGGAGGTAACATCTTTTTACAAAATCTTAAACCTAGCATCTATGCTTGAGTCTTCGATCTTGTTCTTGTGAATATGCTTGATGTGATCTTTGACTTTAGTCTTGAGCATGTTTCCTTGCCTTGACCTTGTGCATTCTTCACTTGTGATATTTGCCTCTTCGTGACTTCATGTTCCACATACTTATACTTTTGAATTCTTGAAAGCTTCAGAGTTTGATACAGCGGAAGACTTGACCTTCAGGCTTTCTTGAATTTGTTGAAGTACTAATTGTATGTAGTATAAGCACGTGGTGACGACTTCTTCTGGATTGTACACCGCAATGCCACCTTCTTGTTACGCTGCATAAGACAGTTAGCAACAAACAATATACACGGATGAAATGGCCTTGAACATTTCATTCTAATTCGGTAGCATTTTACCTCCGGTCGGTGAAGACCGTTGGATGATATTAAATATCGTACTTGTGGCAGGTAGTTTCAATAAAGAACCTCCTTGACAAGATTTCGCGGGTAAACCCATTCTCTTTACTCGACCGTCCAAAGCTGACTGCGAACGTAAAGAGTGAATCATTTGGATAATCTTATCCGCATGATTTGAAGCCGTCAATTCATGTTCCTGGAACAAGTGAAGTTCAATTAAGAACCGCACCGTCATTGCTTTCCAGTTGTCACTAGCTTGATTCATATAGAATCTTGCAAGTTACCTACCAAGTGCTGTTTGATGTTAACACTAGAAGGATTTCCATTCGTCACTGTAAATAATTAATAGTATTACTCTGAATGTTCTGGCAAGATCACTAAGATATTGCGTAGAGGCCTGGAACGTGTTTAAATTCATTTAAGAATTAAACCACTGTTGCTTTCCAGTTATCACAAGTTTGATTCATAAAGAATCGCACAAGTCACCTACCATGAGCTTTTTGATATTCGCTCAAGAAGGATTTCCATCTTCATTGTAAATACTTTCGTATTACTCGGATGTTCAGGCAAGATCATGAAGATTTTGCGTAGGACTCTTAAGATCTATCTTACTTTTCACATTGTGTGAACAAGCAAGGAATAATGAAAGTGTGTCCTAATGAGATATTTGATGATCTCAAATGGCTCTAGACTTGATCGTGCATTTTGGATTTTTTTAGTGATCGGAGGCTGGAGGGGAGTGCCACCTTTTCAATACCAATTTATTCGGAGTAAATAAATCAATAGATAATGTGTTGTCTCCGTGTGATTAAAACAAATATCTTTTAAGAGATATCTGAGTTAGCTGGGATGGGTTGTGCATTGCATCACTGGGTCCATGATGTCTATCTTCAATATCAAGAATCATTAAAATGATCTCATTAGCATATGAATTGACCCGGTTTCTGCCTAAGTTGTAAGGAGGGCTTCTTTCTTTACACCCTTTATCTTTACAATTCTTTTTCATTCTTCAACCCCTTCAATGCTTACCAATACATCATCACTAGCACCTTGTTGTGATTGTTACAGTGCTAACTTAAGTACTTGGTCGGCATTTAGCTACATTCACAGTCTTTCTCCATCTTTCCTAAGGACTACTATTTCTAGCTATGGAATGTCCTTGAGAAGATTCCTCCGGTTCTAGAGAAATCATTGAACTTTAACCTATCCTACCATCCTTATGTCACCACAATATTCACCGTCGTGAATAGAGATGTTTTGGGTAAGTGTATGTCACCATGAAATCCATTTTGATGTGCAAATTCATTTTGCTCCCCCTTAACATATGCTACGATATCCAAAAACATTTTGCACATGTCGGGATGAGCTATCACGTTAAGTCAAACCATTTATGATTGATCATATCCCATATTAAATCACATTTTCTCCCCCATATTAAAAATATTAACCCAATCGATGTTTTTAATATCAATTGATTTAATAGCATTTTAAGAAAATTTGGGAAGAAAAATGCAAATCCAATTATCTTCATGAATTACACAAGCTCCCCCTCAAATTAATGAGGGTGTACTTGAAACGTAAATTAAATACCTTTTAAACACAAGTGTAAGGTATTTAACACGTGCAAAGATCATATATGATAATGAATTCACAATATTAGCAATTTACGAGGTTGGACCTGAATGATGGAGAACATCATATGAAAGACGCACATGGTTCTTGTTCACGAATGTTGGTCTTCCTCGTAACTTCTGAAGTTATCTCTTGACTCCATGTGAATGATTGATATCGTTGTCTTAACACCAATATGTGATCTTGGCACTCTCGGCATCAAGGATTCTGAATGCTGGACAATTGCTCCCCCTCAATTGTTGACCCGTGTTCTATTGAAAGAGTTGTAGTCACCGTTTGAGTAGTCGCATCGTCGAGTATGTAGATATCAATAGTAAGTTGCTTCGGATTGTGGAGTTGATAACTTCATATTGTAGAGTCAAAGCTTTTCGGTGAAATGCTTGACTTCAATGTGAAAAGCGGGTTACTATCGGAAATAATAGCAAACCATTTTGAGCATGTTTTAAATCATTTAAACTTCTGCTCGAACTTTATTTACAACCCCGTGTCATTATTGAATGACATTTCTAGGTTCGTAAATATTACCGATTCCAGAAGACATGCTCTTTTTATCAAAACATTTTGAACACACAATTTTGAAAGATTTAGAAAAACCTTTTGAGAAATTCTTGAAAAAATTGTGTTCAAAGTTTTGAAAACCAATTACTTGAGCTTAAGATTTGGAATATCTTAGGAAAGCTCAAGTCCGAGAAGTTGTAAACTTCTCGTTGTAAGGATAAGTTACCATCGGCGATAACCTTTCCTTTTATCTGAAGAACGAGTCCTAAGCTGACATTTACTTAGAAGTCGTTTTTCATGAGCTTGAAAACTTTGACTGTTTTAACGGAAAGCTCATGACCGAGAAAGGTTAATTTCTCGTTATGAGGAAAAGTTCTCTTATTTAAAAGATACACTTTCCTTTCTGAGCTTAAAACTTCGAATGTTTTAATACAAGCTCATGACCGAGAAAGGTGAATTTCTCGTTAAGAGGATAAGTTATCATAAAAGATAATCTTTCCTTTATTTTAAGTTCGAGTTACAGTCTGACATTTAACTGTAAGTCATTGTGCATGAGCTTAAAAACTTCGAATGTTTTTAATATTAGCTCATGCCCGAGAAAACTTAATTTCTCGTTGTTAGGATAAGTTTATCATCAGCGATAAACTCTCCTTTCTTTGAAGAGCGAGTTATAGTCTGTGATGCGACTATAAGTCCTTGTGCATGAGCTTAAAAACATGGAATGTTTTTAACATAAGCTCATGCCCGAGAAAAATGAATTTCTCGTTTTTAGGATAAGTCATCATCGGGATGAACTTTCCTGTCTTTTGAGATCGAGTTACAGTCTGTTATGTGACTGTAAGTCCTGTGTAAGCTTTAACTATGAATCCCCTGAGATACTAGTTTCTCTGATATCTGCTTCTTCAGCAACCAAACTCTGAGAGTGTCCTTAGTTGAACGGTATACAATGATTGGACCGCTTCGTTCTTTTGGAACATCAACTTTGGTACCTGCATTCTCATTAGGAGTTTGTATACTTTTGCATGGGTTAGAGATATCTATTTTAGAAGCACGTGGGGGTTCACGGTTTTCTTTTCTTGTGTCAGAGGTGGCCTAAGGGGATGATTCACTTGTCTTAGTTGGCAAACGTTTCCTTTTATAGAAAACCTTAAGTTCAGGCTTAAGTGATGTATCATCCTTTTCAATTTCCTCCCTAGTAGTCTTCGTAGAATCAGAGACTATCCTAGTTAAAGGGCACTCGTTTCCTACAAGAGTGAAAGTTCTACCAGTGGGGCGCCACATTTTGCCAACGGGTTTGATTTTAGCAACCCACTGGGATTTAAGTCTAGCACGGGAGTTCACCTCATTAAGCAATTTTTTGATACAGGAGTCATGATTTGCCGTAAAGACACATTTTCTACATGTTTTACAAGTAGCATATTTAGTGTCCGAGTAATTCCTAGATGATTGATCGATGCTCCTAGGAGATGACATGCTACGGTTAGCAGTGTTGGGTAATCTAGAAGGCATGTGACTAGGATTGACATTGCTATCTCTTACATGTGTCTTTTGCATAACTTCCCTTAGACCAGATTTATGGCCAACGTCATTTGAACTAGTTCTAGACGTGGTCTTGGTATTTTTAGGGAAACTAGAGGCAATCATATGATTTGGTCTTGCTAAAGCTGAAGTGATCACAGAGGGCCTAGTTGTTGGAGTGTCTGGTCTAGAAAGATCAACTTGGGAGGCAAAACGCGGTCTCGAGGATTGTGGTCGCTCGGATCTAAAAGCAGTAGGTTGTCTGACAGTCGGTTGTCTGACGAACTGATTTGTAGGCGGTTTCCCCAAGATTGATGGTTTTTCAAGCTTGGTGTCCACACTAGGTCCTCTATTTTTCCTTAACTCGTTTTTCAACGCGGCTATAGCAAAGACCTTTTCCTGTACTTGAGCCTTTAATGTCTCATTCTCTTTAAGCACTCTATCTTGGGATGCCAATTTAGACTCTAGTAACTGAATTTGTTTCAAAAGATTATCCTTTTCAGCTTTAGAATCTAAAACTTTTTGATCCAATTTTCTTTCAAGAACAACGTTTGACTTTTCAAGTTTTTCAAAGTATGTTTCAAATTTGTCCGTTTTCTTAGAAAATTCAAGTTTGGCATCCTCAAGATCTTTTGATTGTTGAGCTACAATCGTTTTGAGCTCTCTAATCTTGGAATCAGAAGCAGTCAATGAAGCAGTTATAGGACAATTATCATGATGTTTAGCATTTTGAACACTTTCTCCCCCATTATGACTCACATCGGATGAATCAGAAGTGGTATTTCTATCACTCTTTTCCATCCCATGTTTGTCATAATTAGGTTCAGAATGCTCAATATGCGGCATGTCATCAGCATATACATCATAAACAACATTACATTGTACCATGTTTGCAGGCTCTTCGTCATAAACGGGTAAGGTGTCATCAAGAGAGATCTCGTGAACATTCCCCGACGTGCCACTGGTATCATGTTGTCCTCCTGATTCCGTGCTCTTACCATCGTTATGCTCCAAGTTGTCAACCGTATGATCAATCTCCTCTTGAATCTGCGTCATTGATTCTTGCACTCCATTATCATACACTTGCTGAAGTTGTGATCTTTCATAAATCGAAGACGAGACCGATGACATGAGTTTCAAAATTGTATCACGGAAAACTCGAAGCTCGGTATGTGTATCTCGAAGAAATGATTGGCAAAGCATTGAACTTTCAGACTTGATGATATTGAATTGGAGGAAAGGCGTGAGTTGTGTCACAAGAGCCTTATAAGCAAGTGCCGATTCAGAGTGATAAAAGCTTTCATTGGTGAGTTGCTCGGCGAGTTGGGTCAAAGTGGTGAATATTGAGTCGATGAACATATGACGATCTTGACCAAAGATTGTCACAAATTCGCTCCCTCCTTGAATCCTTGAAAGAGTGACAAGATGAGACTGAATCATTTGAAATGAAGTGATGACACTTTTTCTAATTTTGTCTTGCATTTTATGCGCTTCTCCCTCGTTCGATGTCGAGTTCAAAAAATCCATTAAATTTTGTGGTTGTAGTCGTGATTTTGCAGTTCTTGAAGAAGTGTACAGACAGAAATTCACGGAATATGACAAAACCAATGAAAAATCCGGTAAAAAGTCTTATAAATCCTTGTTTAATAATATATATCTTTTCGCTGAAGAGTTTCTTGGCGGCTCAAACGATGATAAATTAAAACGGAGTCCTATTCAACCACTGCTCACGCCAAATAGAAAGCCCGTAAACTAATTAAACCAACCTTCGGTTAAACTAGTAAACGGCCCGACAACCAATTTAACAAAATTACTTTTACACGATTCGTTTTAACTTAGCAAAACGTAAAACATAAAATTGGTATTTAACTAAATTAAATTACTAAATTAAAAAGTTAACTTAAATTAGAAAATAAAAATAAAAGTAAAAAAAATCTGATATAATGTTTGAAAGAATACGTGTCCCAACACCCATGATTTCTCCGTCTTAATAAAAAATAAAACGTGGCAGAAAGTCAGTCATAAAGGATCTTTGTTTTCTCCGTCTTAATAAAAAATAAAACGTGGCAGAAAGTCAGTGATAAGGGATCTTTGTTTTCTCCGTCTCACCTAAATATAAAAAACAAACTCACACGTCTCTTCCCAATAAAACCTATCACCAATACTCGTTTATCTCTCTCTCTCCTCACAAAAACCTCAAAAACTAAATCTGAAAAACTCTCTCAAAGCTAATTTACACAGCCACCATCTTCAAATAAACACCCATGCACGAGTCAATCTCCCCAAATCCCCAAATCAAATCAAAACCGACGCCTCTTCTGATTTTCTCTTTCAATTACAGAGCACCAAAACACTCTTTATACTAAAACCCAAATCTCAACACTATGTTTCCTCCGCCCCTTTATACTAAAACAGTTAAATAAGATTCATCCCAATCTCATCTAAATCCCAACCTCATATCAAAGATCTTCAGTATTTTCGAGGTGTAAAGGCAAACGGATCTTCAAGATCTCTAAAAAAATAGGTCTCGGGTAGGTTGTTTTATTGTCTAATCACAGTCTCTCTCATCTGTCGAGTCTTTCTGTGTGTTTGGTGTGCGAGCCGTGACGTGGGTCTAGTGGTGAATGAGTAAAGTTTTTGTGTGTGTGAGTCGAGAGATGTAGTGTTAAGATGAGAGGGTGTGAGGGTGTCGAGTGTGTTGTCGAGGCTGTTGTGAGAGTCGAGTGTATTCTGTCGAGTTGTTGTTAAGTGAGACGAGGGAGGGTCGAGAGGTGAGGGTGAGGGGGAGGGTGTAACGAGAGGTGTCAGGGTGTGAGGGTCGAGAGGATGTGAGTGAGTTTGGTTGTGTCGAGGTTTCGTGAGTTTGAGGGAGTGAGGAATCGAAAATTTCAGAGAGTTTGAGGGAGTGAGGGAGTCTATGTTGTTGAATCGAGAGGTGTGTCAGTTTGATTGATGTCTGTTTGGGTTTGGTTTTGAGTTGAGTTAATGGAGTCGAGGGTGAGAGATTTGAGTCGGATTTGTGTTAAGTCTTGTGTGAGAGAGTTGGTTTTGGGTCGAGTGTGACGTCCGAGAGTCGAGAGTTGTGGTGAGATTGAGTGTTGTTGTGAGAGAGGATGTGAGGGGGAGTCTGTGAGTCGAGGGTGTTAAGGATGTTGAGTGTGATTTGAAAAGAAGAGTAGTCGAGTCTGGTCCCGTTATGTTTGAAATGGTTCATTCGGAAGATTTCTTCATTCAGAAGATTTCATTCATTCGGAAGTTTCGTTCATTCGGAACTTTTTGTTCATCCGGAACTTTTCGTTCATCCGGAACTTTTCATTCATCCGGAACTTTTCGTTCACCCGGAACTTTCGTTCACCCGGAACTTTCGTCCGGAACTTTCGTTCGTCCGGAAGTTTCGTTCGTCCGGAAGATTGTTCGTCCGGAACTTTGATGATGTTGAAAAATTGATGGGACAGATTATAAAAAAGGCAAAAAAAGACAGAAACAGATAATTGACAGAAACAAAGGACCAGAGAAACAAAGGACCAGAAACAAAGACAAACAAAGGACCAGAGAAACAAAGGACCAGAAACAAAGACAAACAAAGGACCAGAAACAAAGACAAACAAAGGACCAGAAACAGAGAAACAAGTTGTTTTGGAACACGAATTATATAAAAAAATTATATAAAAAAAAATTATATAAAAACTGATTATATAAAAAACTGATAAAAGAAAAACTGATAATAAAAAATTAAAATGGAAACTAATTATAAAAAAAATAAAAAAAAATAAAATTAAAAGTTCAGTTTAAAGAATTCAAACAAAGATGCAATCAAAATAGAAAGGGTTTTATCAATAAAAATACCAAATTAAAAAGAGAAAAACACAAACTTTTTAAGATTTGATAATAAAATTTTTGATTTTTGTATAAAAATTTGTGATTTTTATCTAAAAAGTAAGTAAATCTAAAGATTTGACATGATTTAAAGCATAAAAATACAAACTTTTTAAGATAAAAGCTTGATTAAATCAAAACCCATCAAAATCAAACAAAATAGAAACAAGAATAAACCAAACTAACCGTGCTCTCTGATACCAATTGAAGGTCTACGAGATCTTTGGCCTATTCTACATGATGGATTTGATTGATAAAGATGGTTGATTAATTGATAAACATAAAGAAGATGAGATGAAGGAGATGATGGAGTAGAGAGAGAAAGGAGAGAAAAGAGAGAAGTAGAGAGAGAAAGTTAAGATTGATTATAAAATGTGTAAAATGAACAACCCCTCCTAACATGCTAGGAGGGGATATATATAGCCCACCCTACATGTGGGCTATATGGACTATACATAAACTAAGTGGATCACGAGCCCATTACATAATTATCGTTAGAGCGACCGATCCTTCATAAATACGTAAAACGTATTTCCAACAATCTCCCCCTAAGGGAGGTCGCTCCAAGAGACAAAGTTCTAAATAGTCTATATCTCGTGATCTATGCTAACTAAGATGTGACCGAGACTTTATTGGGAAAAACGTATTTCCAACAAAGCTAACCCTACATTATTTGTTAAGGGTGGCTTGCTATGTGAAAGTCCAAATGAGTCAACTCCCATTAAGGTTACAAACCCAATCATTGGTAAAGCTGTTGACCTAGGCTCAAACACTGATAGAAAACCTAGCATTAAGTATGCAGAGATGAATAGGAATACTAGGTCACCCAAGAGCCAAGTTAGTAATAATGGAACGGGCTTTTTCTCTTCTAGACCTAGGGTTGTGTCTAGAAAAGCTTGTTACACTTGTGGTAGCTTTTCACACTTGGCATATAAGTGTGTCAACGCTCCCAAAGCCAGCACTGACAGGAACAAATTCAGCGCTGACAGGAACAAAGTCAACGTTGTTAGGAAGTCAAACGTTGTCAGACCCAAACCTTGTGTGGAGCAAAGTCCACAAGTTGTTAGACCTGCCCCATTCTTCACTAGAGGGTCTAACACTAATAGGCAATGGGTTTCTGTAGCAAACCCTAGGTTCAACGTTGAAAAGGGTAATTTCAGCGTTGACAAGACCAATTCCAACGCTGATAGAAACGTGACCAGACCTAAATATTTGTAACCACAAGGAAAGGGGTCTAAAGCTTCTTCAAGCTTAACATGGAGACCCAAGAAAGATCAAAACTCTAATGATAATGGGATTTCAATGACCTGCAGCAGATTTAATTACGTTTCAAAGGTCATTACAAAACCTATTGGGGTTAACTGGGGTTTTCATCCTAAGAAGGATGAAAATGGGGTTGTTATGAGAACTAAGTCTGTTCTTATTGAACAACCAGATGAATCCAAGTCTTCTAAGGCGTAAATGCTGTGACAATCCGTCAATTTACGATTGATATTTTATTCTCAATATTTATTTGAAAATATTATTCTAATGATACAATATGAACTCACTTATTTTTGGGAAGAAATTTGGATTTACGTCTTGGAGTAGCATCGACTACGTCTAAACCGGAGGATTCAACGTTACGTGCTTACGTTTACATACACCGTCTTTGGTGACAGTCCGACATTTCAGAAAAATAAATTTATCCGTAAATATTATTTTGGAGTTTTAAATTTGTGTTGGTTCATAAACTCACAAATTTACGAGAAGAGATTAGGACTTAAGATTTTATTTTAACGTCCTTTACGACTAAACCGGAAACCTTAGGATTACGTATTTACGTTTTCGAACTCCGTTTTTGATGAAACAATTTTTATTGGATTCGTTTTATGACGTTGATTCATAATTTATAAAAACGTTTTTCGTAAAACGACCCGAGGGCACGCAAATCGAGAAAACTAGAATCGAGGAATACCCGTAAACTAGTGAGATGGGACAAAATACATTGTCCCACCCCACTAGCTTACATGGGGCGGCCAAAAACTTACCAACACCATAAGGTGTCATTTACTTAGCCTAAACTACAACACTTGTCCATTTTTAGCTTCACTTTGAAGCTACTTCACCTCAAAACCATCAAACCTTCACATACTTCCCATTTCAACATGCAAACAACTACACATTTCTCTCTCTCTAGCCTAAACATGCCGTCCCATATTTCTTCCAAAAACACCATCATTGATCAAAGTTTAACCATAAACATATGTTATAATTAACATATGTTAATCTCCATTCAAAAAGATGAAGATTGGTGCAAGTTATAACATCCAAGGAGGAGTATTCATGGTGTCTTGGGGCTGATTTTCCACAAGGAGTTCATGGAGCATGGTGGTCTTGAAGATGGTCATGGATATCCACAAGTTTCTCCATCAAAAACATGTCAAAATCATAACCTACATCAACTTGGTGGTATAAAGATTGTCCTCCTCAACTTCTTGTTATTTTGATTATGTAAACATGTATTTTATTTCCTATTGTATATGTATATGATGATTATATGATGATAAAAATGTTATGTGGGGATTTGTTGTTGATAATCATGGATAAAAAGATGAAAAACCATAAGAAACAAGGTTAAAATCTTGGTTAAATTTGATGGCTGTATAAAAACAGTAAAGAACCACATGTTAGACTGATGAAATGATTAAATAGAATCCATTTACAGTAAGCTAAATGTCTTGTACACATGTGAGAGTTGGCCATACAATGGAATCATTGTAATGAGTGAGATATGATCAAAACAAGTTTAGGGTATAAATCTGAAGTTACTGTTTTGGACGATTTTTAGAAAATACTTAAAGGATGATTCAACAGTAGCTATAGGAGAGTTAAATGTAGAAAATGTCATTTAGTTTATGTGATAATAATTTGAGCTTCTATCTCCATGTAGAACTCCAGATATGGCAGTTTTGGTGAAGATGAAGTTAAAAATCAGATTTTTGGAAATTAAAGAATAATACTATTATATAAGCACTCACATTTTAATATATAAAATGTAAAATAAAAACCCACTAACTTATAAAACTTATTTATATAAATATATATAAAAGGTTAATCAAATGGATAAATTATAAAAATGGTGGTGAAATAATGTTTATAAGTAATAAAAACTATAAACATGATTTTTACGACTTTTTCGGCTATTGCCGTAAAATTAACGTTTTTGTTAAATAAAACTTAGATGGTTGGACCCGTCTAATGAAAACTTTATAAAACTTATATACTGATATATAGACATGTATAACAAGTAAAAACCGATAAAACCCGAACTATAGGGCATACGGACATTAACAAGTTAAATAAACATATTGGACTAATAAATGGACTAAATAGGATAAAAACTTGTAAAAAGAATCTATTGGGCTTAACCCTTTTAGGCCCAACTTGGAAAGTATACATACTGATAATATAGGTACAAAATGGATTAAAATAAGTTAAATAACTTATAATAAGCTTATTGGACTTAAGACACGTAAACGGGTAAAACTAGTAAACTAATATAAAAGTTATCGACATATAACACTAAAAGGAGTAAACAAGAATATGTAAACCCACTTGATCATCATATATATATAATCATCATATGTATAAATACTTGTTATTTTTATAAAGTCATTGGACATGAGTCTAAGACCGAGTATTATTTGTCTAGGTTTCCGTGAATGAAGCACGTACCGTACGTCCGAATTGCCGATAACCCGCCTTCCCACATCAACGTGAGTTCATAGCCTCGCACTCTTTTAAATGTTTTTATAAATGTTTTATAAACCCGCGAGGGAGATAACATGTTAGTTTTTATAAAATAGGACACCATTTGTCCCGATTGTTTGTTTATTGATTTTGGACCCGAATGATTGAATGACCCGATTGTATGACCCGATAAATAATTAAAGGACCCGATAGATGAAATAAAAATGGATTATTAAAGTTAGGTTATGTCACTAAAAGTCCTATTAGCATGAATTGTGAACTACCGGGAGTTGGTAGACGCTTATGCATTTAATAGTACTATTTGGGGACGATCACCCCAGTTCGCGCCTTGACGGTTGATCCCCGTCGTGCCACATTGATTGGTAAGCGAATTTATGTATGAGAAGATTTCCATGGCGTGACCTTTGTGACGACACGCTACTTTAGATGGGAAAAATTGGTATCGGGTTAGCTACCCGTCGTTGGTTTAGTAAGGTAACAATGTCATGCGGCTTATAATAATCCAAAACTAACGAAATACTATTAGACGCTTCGAATTACGATGTATTGCCTGACTAGCAATACTGGGTCATACTATTGATATTATGTTTGTGTTTTGGTTTTCATAACCATATTCATATAACGATTTTTATTTGATTTTATACAACGTCATAAGACGTATTGTATGATATTTTTACGACATTGGCTCGTATAATGATTTTAAGGCAAATGCCTATATTATGATTTTCGATAAGGATTTGTATAAAATGACTTTGGCTATTTTATGGCCTATTACAAAGATTTGTATAAAATGATTTTGGCTATTTTACGGCCTATTACAATGATTTGTATGAATTGGTTTTTGGTACTAATTTTATACCAAAGTTATATTGATGGAATTTACTAAACTCTATGAATTCACTCGGCGTTATCGCTGACCTTTTCTTTTAACATGTCTTATCTCAGGTACTTGAAGGTAATTCTCGGGAAGACAACAAGAATTCATGGCCCGCACTTAAATAATATTTTCCATTCAAATACTTTGTAAAACTTTTGTATGAAATGTAATGACTTGGGACCGATGTAACTTTGATCTTTATGAATGGAAATGATTTATTATTAAACGACGCGATTTTTATGCGTTGTCTATGATGTGAGTAATGTGCTATCCCGTAACACCAACTAGTCTTCCGCTGTATTGAGTTGTATAAATTTGGGGGTGTTACAGTTTGGTACCAGAGCTCTCGTTATAGAGAACGAAAGATTTTTAAAACCAAAAGTTTTGAATAAAACATTTCAAAACCTTTTTAACTATAAACATTTTTCTAAAAATGTCTAAAAATCTTTTGATTATAACGGTGCCGAAGAATTCCCGAGTTACCGACAAGGCCAAGACTGAGAAGTGTTATTTTAATATATATATAACTTGGATTATATATATATATATATATATGATGTAATTTTATTACATGATTGTTTGATGATTATTTTGATTTCTATACGAGGTATTTATACGACGTAGATTGTCACAAGTAACCCTAACTCCCCTAGCAAATCAATCGAAGCTATTCTCGTAGGAATTCTAGCTATCCTAGATCTAAACCAAGTTGCGGATATTTATGATCCCAACAAATGGTTGATATTCGTAGAAATGTAGATATTAGTTGATTGTGATATTGAAAAAGAATTGGCGAGATTAAAACTGATATCGATGTCATGACGATCTTTCCTTATAGAGTGGAGTTTGACAAAACATTACCACCTAGAAAGATGTCATCTGATTCGTTGTCATCCAATTCTTAAATTGAAATCGAAAGGGTGAATGTTGCACTTGAGGCTGTTATTGGAACCATTACCCAAAAGCCTCATGCCACTAATACCTTTCTGAGAAATCTGATTGTATGTGTGAGTCATCTCATGCTAGTGACTCATTTGATAATTGTTGTTGTAAGAGCTAATAGGATTGGAAATTAAGTGTTGACTCATATTGAGATTGTATTGCCTTTACAAGGCCGAAAAATGAGATTGAAAGTATTGGAATATGAGTTAGGATATCGAATTGAGTATAAATTGGTTAAAACTTGAATAAAGTAAAATTTAACCCGTATGGAATATGAGATTGTTAATATAAGTCGTTAAGTTTTGTGATTGAATTATAAGGTTTTAAATAATTGTTAGTTTGTGATAAGTGTTGTTCCTAAGCCATTGTCCAATGACGAGGATGCCCAGTGTCCAACAAATAAATTGAAGAAATCTTCTTCTGAAATTGGGACCGATGGATCTTCCGGGACAGGTAGGATACCTAATGACTCTTGTAGATTATTATTCATTGTGGTATCTTTTAAAAATAATCCCTAACTTAACTGAGACATCAGTTGGTAGAATGAGTTCTGAGAATTGTATGACATAGTGACACGTAATGTGTTACGGTACAATTTGACTTGTTTATGATTCATGAAAAGACTACCCTTGATTGCTAAAATTCTACATGTATCAATGATATCTATCTTTATTTGCTTCATTCTAATGTTCACATTAGTGATGTAACCATTGAACAAGTACTTATCTCGATTTGAGTTACGTTGTGAATCATTCTTCGTGAGTGCCATCGAGGTCATGAACCTCATGATTATTTGGCTAAAACTCATTTCCTATCATATTGTAGTTAAGATCTTGGTGAACAACTCTTCATCACTCTTTTGCAGATCACACATTGTTTTTATAAAGTTAAAACGGTATCCTTTGAGAAAATTTAATTTTCATCACTATAAGGATTATTCAAAGTGAGATTTATAAGTGATTGTTATCGAAATGAGGTTGTTTATAAAGTACTTTGGAAAACCTAATTGTTTTCATAACAAGGAAAATCTTTGTAAATATATTTTGATTCTTATTTAAGAATTAAGCATGTAAATTTTTTTATTATAAACATGATGATAAAGTTTTGACGAACTGAGTATTGCATCGTTAATCTTGAAATTGTATATAGTTGCGCGCCTACATACAATTTGGAATGGACCATGCAAGACTGACTAGTAGTCACCATAAAACTGATTAATAAACACTATATTTTCTTTGAAGATTGTGAAAGATTAAATTTTAATGAGATCTACAAGAAGTGAAAAATAAGAACATAATGTTAGGGACACCTACATATGTGCCTGTAACACCTATTCTTCTGAGTCGAATTTACTCATCTGTGGAAATTGTCTTATTTGACAATTGACAATTCTTTCTTGTCCAATTCTCCCGTATTGAGATTCTTAGGAAAAGTATCTGATTACCGAGTGTTGATACCCGACTGGATGTATCGACGTTGTTATCATTTCTTATGATTTGATTTCATTTGAATGACCTGGGTAACGATCCGAGGAGCTTTCGAATGCGTACTCAAATTATGAAAACATGGGATATATTCATATTCGTTAAATGTTTTCGTCTGTATCTGATTTGAAGTTCTCTTGCATAGATTATGCGTTGACCTTAATCTTTTAATATTAAGTTGTGTATCCTAATATCCCTGAATTTGTGAAGGACTATGAATTATTATTAGTCTTTTGAGAAGTTCACATCTTATCGACGGCAATAAAACTGGAAAGTTGATAGTGCCAGTAGAATGGATTGATTGATTATGACATGACGACATTGTCTTAATTGATGGGAACTCGGATAGAATTCCCCTAAAAGATAAGATGTTGATTATCAAAAGTGATCTAAATAATTCTTGACGGATGCCCGTATCCTGCATTTAGACTTGAGATTATACCGTGAAGGGTTGTGAACTAGTTATAGATATTGTAATCTAGAAGAACATAATATGAATTTATTAAAAGATGTTTATGTTATCTGAAACTTTAGGAGGTATTTATTGGTAAATTACCTAGACTTTCGCCATTAAGGCAAGTTGAAATTGGTATTTGATTATACTCTCGGTGATGCACCTGTGGCTTGTGCACTATACATCAGCACCATCTGAATTTAAGGAATTACCGTACAACTAAGAAAGTTGTCGGAGAAAGATTTTGTTATACCAAGCCTGTCATCCTGAAGAGCTATGGTGTTATCTTTCCTTATATTTATAGATTACTGTGACTGAGTAAATTGACAATCGAAAACGATATCCATAACTCGAAATGGAAGATTTGTTCGATCATTTACAAGGTTCTAGCGTATGTTTTAAAGATTTGATCCACGGCATGGTTATCATCAACTTCGCATCTGCGGAAGAGATTATCTATTCCAATCATTACATCCAGAACTTGTGATGAACATTATGAGTTTCACGTGATGTCGTTTGGATTGACCGATGCACATGTAGTATTCATAAATCTGGTGAATCACGTGTGTAGGCTATAATTTGATAAATTCATGCTCGTGATCATTACGGACCATTTATTTGTTTATAAGAATAATAATGAGTTAATAATTATTTATAGACTGCCCTGAATTGGCCGAACAGTGTAAACCTGAACCTTGAATAATTAACACGTGATTAAAGACTTGAACCTTTACATGATTAGACTATGTGATTAAAAGGATAATGGAATATAAATTGACTCTTCAAAAATTAAGAGCCCTTTTAAGACTTTGAGTATTGCTAAAAAGAAAATGGAAATATGTTTTGACAAATGTAATAACAAAGGATATTTAAAGGGATTACTCCCTTATACACAAACCATTTAACTAAACTTCTGTTTAGGGGTAAATGTTTGTGTATACCTCAAGATAACTTAAGAAGGATTGAGTAAAACCATTTATACCATAACCTGAAAAACTTAAAACGAAAATTTCTGCTTTTCAACTAAGCAAACTTTGACCAAAGTATAAATAAAGGTTTTTCGAACATTTACGAATCTTATTAAATATTTTCGATAAATCAACAAAAATCTTGTTAATTAAATTCAAATTTATTTTGAACATTTTATAATTTGTCGAACTAGGAAATTTAAAATTTTACGTTTACGTTTCATAAAAATTTAAATATCTAACCTTTAATTACTTGTAATACTTATCGACGCTTAAAACGTCGGAATGAGAAAAACTGATAAAAATGATAGATGAAACGAAACTAAAACATAGAAAATGTGAAGAAATGATTATTGAATAAATACAGTTATGATATTTATTTCATCAGGAGAAAGTGAACATAATTACTGACGCATAATATAGAAAGAATATTTGAGTGAATTGTGAACATGATAATTATATCATCATGAGAGGTGAATATAGATACCGACATATTATATAGAAAGTATAAAGATTCCATTAAGATATATTTCTTAATAATGAAGGTTCAATATAAATTGCCGAACAATTTAAAATATAACGGATGCTTATAAAAGGGATAATATAGTTAAAAAAAAGGGGGTTCGCGGATAATGTGAACCATTAAAAATGAGAAGCCGATAGCGTTAAATGTTTTAAAGACCACTTATGGTTGCCTAAATATGAAGGATTGTGAGATATAGTTATATTGGAACTTTGTAAGTATAAGTATTCTATTTATGTCATTTATGACTAAAAGTATCTTTGTCTGAAGAAGTTGTACTAATGGCAAATTATGAAGGCAGACATCGCCTCATACATTAGTAAACGTCTAGCTATTGCAAAGGTCATCATCTGAATTTGATTCGATTTGGGTCATCGTCGACAGACTGACCAAATCTGCTAATATCATTCTCGTTAATGATAAATGCAAAAGAGTTATGTAAACATAGCATGTCTGTATCGATCATCTATATCAAGATCCTCGCTTCGCATCGAATTTCTAGAGATTTGCTCAGAAATCATTGAGAACGAACCTTGATGAGAGTACTATGTACCACCCCAAATCGAAGGGATGAGGTAAAGTAACGATACAAGGCAATATAAGTGTTGTTTTGTGTTTGAATGATTGACCTTTGGTAATAGACCGTATAATCGTTTTCCTTTGGAGAGATTATCATTTATAATTATCGTATTAGGATTGATATCGAATCTTGTTAGGATCTAAATCTTAGAGCATCTATAAGCAGGAGTTGAGATGAAGACATCCGACATACACCCATTGTGAGTTGGACAAGTCTTTTAGGTTTAAGGTTTCCTATGATGGCGAACCTAACCTTGCAAAATACCCGACCCGTGAGATCTGAAATGATTGTTGAAATTAGGATCTGAATATTGACTGCCGGTAGTAGGCAGGAGGTTATGTGAATATGAAATGTAGATCTTGAAGTGCCAAATGGGTAGCGAAGTTATGCCGCAATTTTTAACGTTGGAAAAATGAATTCATGATCTGACAAATCATGGGATATAAGTCCCCGTTGTATGGGACCATTGAGACGATGTAAAAGTTGGGATTGAAAGGCATAAAAGCTGGATCTACCCTAGGACTCGAAAGACTGCGTGAATTATGATTCGTATATCGAACTTGATGGAATATCTATCAAGTGAGAATTTGATTATTCTTAGTAGAGCTTAGATCGGCGAAAAGTTGCATTCATCAAAAACCCGTGAACATCATGGATAGAGAAAGTAAGTCAACATTAAGCTTGATCTTATTCCCGTAGTTATGTTTAATGAAACTCGCGTATTGTAATGAATTACACTTGTGAGAAAAGACCGAATGTGGAGGAAATACCCACATGGCTTAAACTCTATAAGAAGCGAGTAGTAAGGTAAGATGATCTTTGAGGACAAAGATCCTGTTTAGGGGTAAATGCTGTGACAATCCGTCAATTTACGATTGATATTTTATTCTCAATATTTATTTGAAAATATTATTCTAATGATACAATATGAACTCACTTATTTTTGGGAAGAAATTTGGATTTACGTCTTGGAGTAGCATCGACTACGTCTAAACCGGAGGATTCAACGTTACGTGCTTACGTTTACATACACCGTCTTTGGTGACAGTCCGACATTTCAGAAAAATAAATTTATCCGTAAATATTATTTTGGAGTTTTAAATTTGTGTTGGTTCATAAACTCACAAATTTACGAGAAGAGATTAGGACTTAAGATTTTATTTTAACGTCCTTTACGACTAAACCGGAAACCTTAGGATTACGTATTTACGTTTTCGAACTCCGTTTTTGATGAAACAATTTTTATTGGATTCGTTTTATGACGTTGATTCATAATTTATAAAAACGTTTTTCATAAAACGACCCGAGGGCACGCAAATCGAGAAAACTAGAATCGAGGAATACCCGTAAACTAGTGAGATGGGACAAAATACATTGTCCCACCCCACTAGCTTACATGGGGCGGCCAAAAACTTACCGACACCATAAGGTGTCATTTACTTAGCCTAAACTACAACACTTGTCCATTTTTAGCTTCACTTTGAAGCTACTTCACCTCAAAACCATCAAACCTTCACATACTTCCCATTTCAACATGCAAACAACTACACATTTCTCTCTCTCTAGCCTAAACATGCCGTCCCATATTTCTTCCAAAAACACCATCATTGATCAAAGTTTAACCATAAACATATGTTATAATTAACATATGTTAATCTTCATTCAAAAAGATGAAGATTGGTGCAAGTTATAACATCCAAGGAGGAGTATTCATGGTGTCTTGGGGCTGATTTTCCACAAGGAGTTCATGGAGCATGGTGGTCTTGAAGATAGTCATGGATATCCACAAGTTTCTCCATCAAAAACCATGTCAAAATCATAACCTACATCAACTTGGTGGTATAAAGATTGTCCTCCTCAACTTCTTGTTATTTTGATTATGTAAACATGTATTTTATTTCCTATTGTATATCTATATGATGATTATATGATGATAAAAATGTTATGTGGGGATTTGTTGTTGATAATCATGGATAAAAAGATGAAAAACCATAAGAAACAAGGTTAAAATCTTGGTTAAATTTGATGGCTGTATAAAAACAGTAAAGAACCACATGTTAGACTGATGAAATGATTAAATAGAATCCATTTACAGTAAGCTAAATGTCTTGTACACATGTGAGAGTTGGCCATACAATGGAATCATTGTAATGAGTGAGATATGATCAAAACAAGTTTAGGGTATAAATCTGAAGTTACTGTTTTGGACGATTTTTAGAAAATACTTAAAGGATGATTCAACAGTAGCTATAGGAGAGTTAAATGTAGCAAATATCATTTAGTTTATGTGATAATAATTTGAGCTTCTATCTCCATGTAGAACTCCAGATATGGCAGTTTTGGTGAAGATGAAGTTAAAAATCAGATTTTTGGAAATTAAAGAATAATACTATTATATAAGCACTCACATTTTAATATATAAAATGTAAAATAAAAACCCACTAACTTATAAAACTTATTTATATAAATATATATAAAAGGTTAATCAAATGGATAAATTATAAAAATGGTGGTGAAATAATGTTTATAAGTAATAAAAACTATAAACATGATTTTTACGACTTTTTCGGCTATTGCCGTAAAATTAACGTTTTTGTTAAATAAAACTTAGATGGTTGGACCCGTCTAATGAAAACTTTATAAAACTTATATACTGATATATAGACATGTATAACAAGTAAAAACCGATAAAACCCGAACTATAGGGCATACGGACATTAACAAGTTAAATAAACATATTGGACTAATAAATGGACTAAATAGGATAAAAACTTGTAAAAAGAATCTATTGGGCTTAACCCTTTTAGGCCCAACTTGGAAAGTATACATACTGATAATATAGGTACAAAATGGATTAAAATAAGTTAAATAACTTATAATAAGCTTATTGGACTTAAGACACGTAAACGGGTAAAACTAGTAAACTAATATAAAAGTTATCGACATATAACACTAAAAGGAGTAAACAAGAATATGTAAACCCACTTGATCATCATATATATATAATCATCATATGTATACATACTTGTTATTTTTATAAAGTCATTGGACATGAGTCTAAGACCGAGTATTATTTGTCTAGGTTTCCGTGAATGAAGCACGTACCGTACGTCCGAATTGCCGATAACCCGCCTTCCCACATCAACGTGAGTTCATAGCCTCGCATTCTTTTAAATGTTTTTATAAATGTTTTATAAACCCGCGAGGGAGATAACATGTTAGTTTTTATAAAATAGGACACCATTTGTCCCGATTGTTTGTTTATTGATTTTGGACCCGAATGATTGAATGACCCGATTGTATGACCAGATAAATGATTAAAGGACCCGATAGATGAAATAAAAATGGATTATTAAAGTTAGGTTATGTCACTAAAAGTCCCATTAGCATGAATTGTGAACTACCGGGAGTTGGTAGACGCTTATGCATTTAATAGTACTATTTGGGGACGATCACCCCAGTTCGCGCCTTGACGGTTGATCCCCGTCGTGCCACATTGATTGGTAAGCGAATTTATGTATGAGAAGATTTCCATGGCGTGACCTTTGTGACGACACGCTACTTTAGATGGGCAAAATTGGTATCGGGTTAGCTACCCGTCGTTGGTTTAGTAAGGTAACAATGTCATGCGGCTTATAATAATCCAAAACTAACGAAATACTATTAGACGCTTCGAATTACGATGTATTGCCTGACTAGCAATACTGGGTCATACTATTGATATTATGTTTGTGTTTTGGTTTTCATAACCATATTCATATAACGATTTTTATTTGATTTTATACAACGTCATAAGACGTATTGTATGATATTTTTACGACATTGGCTCGTATAATGATTTTAAGGAAAATGCCTATATTATGATTTTCGATAAGGATTTGTATAAAATGACTTTGGCTATTTTATGTCCTATTACAAAGATTTGTATAAAATGATTTTGGCTATTTTACGGCCTATTACAATGATTTGTATGAATTGGTTTTTGGTACTAATTTTATACCAAAGTTATATTGATGGAATTTACTAAACTCTATGAATTCACTCGGCGTTATCGCTGACCTTTTCTTTTAACATGTCTTATCTCAGGTACTTGAAGGTAATTCTCGGGAAGACAACAAGAATTCATGGCCCGCACTTAAACAATATTTTCCATTCAAATACTTTGTAAAACTTTTGTATGAAATGTAATGACTTGGGACCGATGTAACTTTGATCTTTATGAATGGAAATGATTTATTATTAAACGACGCGATTTTTATGCGTTGTCTATGATGTGAGTAATGTGCTATCCCGTAACACCAACTAGTCTTCCGCTGTATTGAGTTGTATAAATTTGGGGGTGTTACAGTTTGGTACCAGAGCTCTCGTTATAGAGAACGAAAGATTTTTAAAACCAAAAGTTTTGAATAAAACATTTCAAAACCTTTTTAACTATAAACATTTTTCTAAAAATGTCTAAAAATCTTTTGATTATAACGGTGCCGAAGAATTCCCGAGTTACCGACAAGGCCAAGACTGAGAAGTGTTATTTTAATATATATATAACTTGGATTATATATATATATATATATGATGTAATTTTATTACATGATTGTTTGATGATTATTTTGATTTCTATACGAGGTATTTATACGACGTAGATTGTCACAAGTAACCCTAACTCCCCTAGCAAATCAATCGAAGCTATTCTCGTAGAAATTCTAGCTATCCTAGATCTAAACCAAGTTGCGGATATTTATGATCCCAACAAATGGTTGATATTCGTAGAAATGTAGATATTAGTTGATTGTGATATTGAAAAAGAATTGGCGAGATTAAAACTGATATCGATGTCATGACGATCTTTCCTTATAGAGTGGAGTTTGACAAAACATTACCACCTAGAAAGATGTCATCTGATTCGTTGTCATCCAATTCTTAAATTGAAATCGAAAGGGTGAATGTTGCACTTGAGGCTGTTATTGGAACCATTACCCAAAAGCCTCATGCCACTAATACCTTTCTGAGAAATCTGATTGAATGTGTGAGTCATCTCATGCTAGTGACTCATTTGATAATTGTTGTTGTAAGAGCTAATAGGATTGGAAATTAAGTGTTGATTCATATTGAGATTGTATTGCCTTTACAAGGCCGAAAAATGAGATTGAAAGTATTGGAATATGAGTTAGGATATCGAATTGAGTATAAATTGGTTAAAACTTGAATAAAGTAAAATTTAACCCGTATGGAATATGAGATTGTTAATATAAGTCGTTAAGTTTTGTGATTGAATTATAAGGTTTTAAATAATTGTTAGTTTGTGATAAGTGTTGTTCCTAAGCCATTGTCCAATGACGAGGATGCCCAGTGTCCAACAAATAAATTGAAGAAATCTTCTTCTGAAATTGGGACCGATGGATCTTCCGGGACAGGTAGGACACCTAATGACTCTTGTAGATTATTATTCATTGTGGTATCTTTTAAAAATAATCCCTAACTTAACTGAGACATCAGTTGGTAGGATGAGTTCTGAGAATTGTATGACATAGTGACACGTAATGTGTTACGGTACAATTTGACTTGTTTATGATTAATGAAAAGACTACCCTTGATTGCTAAAATTCTACATGTATCAATGATATCTATCTTTATTTGCTTCATCCTAATGTTCACATTAGTGATGTAACCATTGAACAAGTACTTATCTCGATTTGAGTTACGTTGTGAATCATTCTTCGTGATTGCCATCGAGGTCATGAACCTCATGATAATTTGGCTAAAACTCATTTTCTATCATATTGTAGTTAAGATCTTGGTGAACAACTCTTCATCACTCTTTTGCAGATCACACATTGTTTTTATAAAGTTAAAACGGTATCCTTTGAGAAAATTTAATTTTCATCACTATAAGGATTATTCAAAGTGAGATTTATAAGTGATTGTTATCGAAATGAGGTTGTTTATAAAGTACTTTGGAAAACCTAATTGTTTTCATAACAAGGAAAATCTTTGTAAATATATTTTGATTCTTATTTAAGAATTAAGCATGTAAATTTTTTATTATAAACATGATGATAAAGTTTTGACGAACTGAGTATTGCATCGTTAATCTTGAAATTGTATATAGTTGCGCGCCTACATATAATTTGGAATGGACCATGCAAGACTGACTAGTAGTCACCATAAAACTGATTAATAAACACTATATTTTCTTTGAAGATTGTGAAAGATTAAATTTTAATGAGATCTACAAGAAGTGAAAAATAAGAACATAATGTTAGGGACACCTACATATGTGCCTGTAACACCTATTCTTCTGAGTCGAATTTACTCATCTGTGGAAATTGTCTTATTTGACAATTGACAATTCTTTCTTGTCCAATTCTCCCGTATTGAGATTCTTAGGAAAAGTATCTGATTACCGAGTGTTGATACCCGACTGGATGTATCGACGTTCTTATCATTTATTATGATTTGATTTCATTTGAATGACCTGGGTAACGATCCGAGGAGCTTTCGAATGCGTACTCAAATTATGAAAACATGGGATATATTCATATTCGTTAAATGTTTTCGTCTGTATCTGATTTGAAGTTCTCTCGCATAGATTATGCGTTGACCTTAATCTTTTAATATTAAGTTGTGTATCCTAATATCCCTGAATTTGTGAAGGACTATGAATTATTATTAGTCTTTTGAGAAGTTCACATCTTATCGACGGCAATAAAACTGGAAAGTTGATAGTGCCAGTAGAATGGATTGATTGATTATGACATGACGACATTGTCTTAATTGATGGGAACTCGGATAGAATTCCCCTAAAAGATAAGATGTTGATTATCAAAAGTGATCTAAATAATTCTTGACGGATGCCCGTATCCTGCATTTAGACTTGAGATTATACCGTGAAGGATTGTGAACTAGTTATAGATATTGTAATCTAGAAGAACATAATATGAATTTATTAAAAGATGTTTATGTTATCTGAAACTTTAGGAGGTATTTATTGGTAAATTACCTAGACTTTCGCCATTAAGGCAAGTTGAAATTGGTATTTGATTATACTCTCGGTGCTGCACCTGTGGCTTGTGCACTATACATCAGCACCATCTGAATTTAAGGAATTACCGTACAACTGAGAAAGTTGTCGGAGAAAGATTTTATTATACCAAGCCTGTCATCCTGAAGAGCTATGGTGTTATCTTTCCTTATATTTATAGATTACTGTGACTGAGTAAATTGACAATCGAAAACGATATCCATAACTCGAAATGGAAGATTTGTTCGATCATTTACAAGGTTCTAGCGTATGTTTTAAAGATTTGATCCACGGCATGGTTATCATCAACTTCGCATCTGCGGAAGAGATTATCTATTCCAATCATTACATCCAGAACTTGTGATGAACATTATGAGTTTCACGTGATGTCGTTTGGATTGACCGATGCACATGTAGTATTCATAAATCTGGTGAATCACGTGTGTAGGCTATAATTTGATAAATTCATGCTCGTGATCATTACGGACCATTTATTTGTTTATAAGAATAATAATGAGTTAATAATTATTTATAGACTGCCCTGAATTGGCCGAACAGTGTAAACCTGAACCTTGAATAATTAACACGTGATTAAAGACTTGAACCTTTACATGATTAGACTATGTGATTAAAAGGATAATGGAATATAAATTGACTCTTCAAAAATTAAGAGCCCTTTTAAGACTTTGAGTATTGCTAAAAAGAAAATGGAAATATGTTTTGACAAATGTAATAACAAAGGATGTTTAAAGGGATTACTCCCTTATACACAAACCAATTAACTAAACTTCTGTTTAGGGGTAAATGTTTGTGTATACCTCAAGATAACTTAAGAAGGATTGAGTAAAACCATTTATACCATAACCTGAAAAACTTAAAACGAAAATTTCTGCTTTTCAACTAAGCAAACTTTGACCAAAGTATAAATAAAGGTTTTTCGAACATTTACGAATCTTATTAAATATTTTCGATAAATCAACAAAAATCTTGTTAATTAAATTCAAATTTATTTTGAACATTTTATAATTTGTCGAACTAGGAAATTTAAAATTTTACGTTTACGTTTCATAAAAATTTAAATATCTAACCTTTAATTACTTGTAATACTTATCGACGCTTAAAACGTCGGAATGAGAAAAACTGATAAAAATGATAGATGAAACGAAACTAAAACATAGAAAATGTGAAGAAATGATTATTGAATAAATACAGTTATGATATTTATTTCATCAGGAGAAAGTGAACATAATTACTGACGCATAATATAGAAAGAATATTTGAGTGAATTGTGAACATGATAATTATATCATCATGAGAGGTGAATATAGATACCGACATATTATATAGAAAGTATAAAGATTCCATTAAGATATATTTCTTAATAATGAAGGTTCAATATAAATTGCCGAACAATTTAAAATATAACGGATGCTTATAAAAGGGATAATATAGTTAAAAAAAAGGGGGTTCGCGGATAATGTGAACCATTAAAATTGAGAAGCCGACAGCGTTAAATGTTTTAAAGACCACTTATGGTTGCCTAAATATGAAGGATTGTGAGATATAGTTATATTGGAACTTTGTAAGTATAAGTATTATATTTATATCATTTATGACTAAAAGTATCTTTGTCTGAAGAAGTTGTACTAATGGCAAATTATGAAGGCAGACATCGCCTCATACATTAGTAAACGTCTAGCTATTGCAAAGGTCATCATCTGAATTTGATTCGATTTGGGTCATCGTCGACAGACTGACCAAATCTGCTAATATCATTCTCGTTAATGATAAATGCAAAAGAGTTATGTAAACATAGCATGTCTGTATCGATCATCTATATCAAGATCCTCGCTTCGCATCGAATTTCTAGAGATTTGCTCAGAAATCATTGAGAACGAACCTTGATGAGAGTACTATGTACCACCCCAAATCGAAGGGATGAGGTAAAGTAACGATACAAGGCAATATAAGTGTTGTTTTGTGTTTGAATGATTGACCTTTGGTAATAGACCGTATAATCGTTTTCCTTTGGAGAGATTATCATTGATAATTATCGTATTAGGATTGAGATCGAATCTTGTTAGGATCTAAATCTTAGAGCATCTATAAGCAGGAGTTGAGATGAAGACATCCGACATACACCCATTGTGAGTTGGACATGTCTTTTAGGTTTAAGGTTTCCTATGATGGCGAACCTAACCTTGCAAAATACCTGACCCGTGAGATCTAAAATGATTGTTGAAATTAGGATCTGAATATTGACTGCCGGTAGTAGGCAGGAGGTTATGTGAATATGAAATGTAGATCTTGAAGTGCCAAATGGGTAGCGAAGTTATGCCGCAATTTTTAACGTTGGAAAAATGAATTCATGATCTGACAAATCATGGGATATAAGTCCCCGTTGTATGGGACCATTGAGACGATGTAAAAGTTGGGATTGAAAGGCATAAAAGCTGGATCTACCCTAGGACTCCAAAGACTGCGTGAATTATGATTCGTATATCGAACTTGATGGAATATCTATCAAGTGAGAATTTGATTATTCTTAGTAGAGCTTAGATCGGCGAAAAGTTGCATTCATCAAAAACCCGTGAACATCATGGATAGAGAAAGTAAGTCAACATTAAGCCTGATCTTATTCCCGTAGTTATGTTTAATGAAACTCGCGTATTGTAATGAATTACACTTGTGAGAAAAGACCGAATGTGGAGGAAATACCCACATGGCTTAAACTCTATAAGAAGCGAGTAGTAAGGTAAGATGATCTTTGAGGACAAAGATCCTGTTTAGGGGTAAATGCTGTGACAATCCGTCAATTTACGATTGATATTTTATTCTCAATATTTATTTGAAAATATTATTCTAATGATACAATATGAACTCACTTATTTTTGGGAAGAAATTTGGATTTACGTCTTGGAGTAGCATCGACTACGTCTAAACCGGAGGATTCAACGTTACGTGCTTACGTTTACATACACCGTCTTTGGTGACAGTCCGACATTTCAGAAAAATAAATTTATCCGTAAATATTATTTTGGAGTTTTAAATTTGTGTTGGTTCATAAACTCACAAATTTACGAGAAGAGATTAGGACTTAAGATTTTATTTTAACGTCCTTTACGACTAAACCAGAAACCTTAGGATTACGTATTTACGTTTTCGAACTCCGTTTTTGATGAAACAATTTTTATTAGATTCGTTTTATGACGTTGATTCATAATTTATAAAAACGTTTTTCGTAAAACGACCCGAGGGCACGCAAATCGAGAAAACTAGAATCGAGGAATACCCGTAAACTAGTGAGATGGGACAAAATACATTGTCCCACCCCACTAGCTTACATGGGGCGGCCGAAAACTTACCAACACCATAAGGTGTCATTTACTTAGCCTAAACTACAACACTTGTCCATTTTTAGCTTCACTTTGAAGCTACTTCACCTCAAAACCATCAAACCTTCACATACTTCCCATTTCAACAAGCAAACAACTACACATTTCTCTCTCTCTAGCCTAAACATTCCGTCCCATATTTCTTCCAAAAACACCATCATTGATCAAAGTTTAACCATAAACATATGTTATAATTAACATATGTTAATCTCCATTCAAAAAGATGAAGATTGGTGCAAGTTATAACATCCAAGGAGGAGTATTCATGGTGTCTTGGGGCTGATTTTCCACAAGGAGTTCATGGAGCATGGTGGTCTTGAAGATGGTCATGGATATCCACAAGTTTCTCCATCAAAAACCATGTCAAAATCATAACCTACATCAACTTGGTGGTATAAAGATTGTCCTCCTCAACTTCTTGTTATTTTGATTATGTAAACATGTATTTTATTTCCTATTGTATATGTATATGATGATTATATGATGATAAACATGTTATGTGGGGATTTTTTGTTGATAATCATGGATAAAAAGATGAAAAACCATAAGAAACAAGGTTAAAATCTTGGTTAAATTTGATGGCTGTATAAAAACAGTAAAGAACCACATGTTAGACTGATGAAATGATTAAATAGAATCCATTTACAGTAAGCTAAATGTCTTGAACACATGTGAGAGTTGGCCATACAATGGAATCATTGTAATGAGTGAGATATGATCAAAACAAGTTTAGGGTATAAATCTGAAGTTACTGTTTTGGACGATTTTTTGAAAATACTTAAAAGATGATTCAACAGTAGCTATAGAAGAGTTAAATGTAGAAAATATCATGTAGTTTATGTGATAAAAATTTGAGCTTCTATCTCTATGTAAAACTCAAGATATGGCAGTTTTGGTGAAGATGAAGTTAAAAATCAGATTTTTGGAAATTAAAGAATAATACTATTATATAAGCACTCACATTTTAATATATAAAATGTAAAATAAAAACCCACTAACTTATAAAACATATTTATATAAATATATATAAAAGGTTAATCAAATGGATAAATTATAAAAATGGTGGTGAAATAATGTTTATAAGTAATAAAAACTATAAACATGATTTTACGACTTTTTCGGCTATTGCCATAAAATTAACGTTTTTGTTAAATAAAACTTAGATGGTTGGACCCGTATAATGAAAACTTTATAAAACTTATATACTGATATATAGACATGTATAACAAGTAAAAACCGATAAAACCCGAACTATAGGGCATACGGACATTAACAAGTTAAATAAACATATTGGACTAATAAATGGACTAAATAGGATAAAAACTTGTAAAAAGAATCTATTGGACTTAACCCTTTTAGGCCCAACTTGGAAAGTATACATACTGATAATATAGGTACAAAATGGATTAAAATAAGTTAAATAACTTATAATAAGCTTATTGGACTTAAGACACGTAAACGGGTAAAACTAGTAAACTAATATAAAAGTTATCGACATATAACACTAAAAGGAGTAAACGAGAATATGTAAACCCACTTGATCATCATATATATATAATCATCATATGTATACATACTTGTTATTTTTATAAAGTCATTGGACATGAGTCTAGACCGAGTATTATTTGTCTAGGTTTTCGTGATTGAAGCACGTACCGTACGTCCGAATTGCCGATAACCCGCCTTCCCACATCAACGTGAGTTCATAGCCTCGCACTCTTTTAAATGTTTTTATAAATGTTTTATAAACCCGCAAGGGAGATAACATGTTATTTTTATAAAATAGGACACCATTTGTCCCGATTGTTTGTTTATTGATTTTGGACCCGAATGATTGAATGACCCGATTGTATGACCTGATAAATGATTAAAGGACCTGATAGATGAAATAAAAATGGATTATTAAAGTTAGGTTATGTCACTAAAAGTCCCATTAGCATGAATTGTGAACTACCGGGAGTTGGTAGACGCTTATGCATTTAATAGTACTATTTGGGGACGATCACCCCAGTTCGCGCCTTGACGGTTGATCCCCGTCGTGCCACATTGATTGGTAAGCGAATTTATGTATGAGAAGATTTCCATAGCGTGACCTTTGTGACGACACGCTACTTTAGATGGGCAAAATTGGTATCGTGTTAGCTACCCGTCGTTGGTTTAGTAAGGTAACAATGTCATGCGGCTTATAATAATCCAAAACTAACGAAATACTATTAGACGCTTCGAATTACGATGTATTACCTGACTAGCAATACTGGGTCATACTATTGATATTATGTTTGTGTTTTGGTTTTCATAACCATATTCATATAATGGTTTTTATTTGATTTTATACAACGTCATAAGACGTATTGTATGATATTTTTACGACATTGGCTCGTATAATGATTTTAAGGCAAATGCCTATATTATGATTTTCGATAAGGATTTGTATAAAATGACTTTGGCTATTTTATGGCCTATTACAAAGATTTGTATAAAATGATTTTGGCTATTTTACGGCCTATTACAATGATTTGTATGAATTGGTTTTTGGTACTAATTTTATACCAAAGTTATATTGATGGAATTTATTAAACTCTATGAATTCACTCGGCGTTATCGCTGACCTTTTCTTTTAACATGTCTTATCTCAGGTACTTGAAGGTAATTCTCGGGAAGACAACAAGAATTCATGGCCCGCACTTAAACAATATTTTCCATTCAAATACTTTGTAAAACTTTTGTATGAAATGTAATGACTTGGGACCGATGTAACTTTGATCTTTATGAATGGAAATGATTTATTATTAAACGACGCGATTTTTATGCGTTGTCTATGATGTGAGTAATGTGCTATCCCGTAACACCAACTAGTCTTCCGCTGTATTGAGTTGTATAAATTTGGGGGTGTTACAGGTTCCTAAAGAAAACTAATTTGTTTTCTTTATGTGCAGGGCATTCAAAAACAGGTCAATGATTATGGATATTGGGATAGTGGATGCTCAAGGCACATGACAGGGAAGGAAGACAATTTGACCAACTTCACTCCCATTAAGGATGGTGATAAGGTTTACTTTGGAGGCGGATATGGTACTATCACAGGCAAAGGAACCCTTCTCACCAAGAATTTGCGTTTTGAAAACGTATTTTTGGTAAAAGAACTTGATTCCAATCTTTTTAGTGTATCACAAGTTTGTGATAACAAAAATAAAGTTCTGTTTACTGATACTGAGTGTTTGGTGTTAAGCAAGGATTATAAAATCCCTGATGAGAAATATATTGAGTATAGAACACCTAGGCATAAGGACATATACAATGTGAATCTGAATGGGATTAGAATGAATAACAATATGTCTTTTTTTATGCTAAAGCATCAGTAGATGAGAGTAATTTGTGGCACAGGAGACTAGGGCACATAAATTTCAAAAATATAAATAGGCTTGTGAGACTTGGCCTGGTTGATGGTTTGCCTGAGAAGGCCTTCCACAATGACCACTCTTCTGTTGCATGTCTTAAAGGCAAGCAGCACAAGGTCTCATTCAAGTCCAAACAGGTGCACTCTAGTTCTAGACCTCTTCATTTGCTTCATATGGACCTCTTTGGTCCAACCAATATAGAAAGTTTGAATGGTAAGTCATATTGATTTGTTATCACAAATGACTTTTCTAGGTTTACTTGGACATTCTTTCTAGCTATGAAGAGTGACACAGCTGATATTCTAATTGATTTTATCACTCAGATTGAGAAGAAATCTGGCAATGAAGTTAAAATGCTTAGGAGTGATAATGGTGGTGAATTTAGGAATTAGAAGCTAGATGATTTCTGTGCAGGAAAGGAATTACTAGGCAATTTAGTATTGCAAGAACCCCACAGCAAAATGGGGTTGCTGAGAGGAAAAATAGAACCCTAATTGAAGCAGCCAGAACAATGTTGGCTGATGCTCATTTTCCTATAGCCTTTTGGGCTGAGGCTGTTAATACAGCTTGATATGTTCAAAATAGAGCATTGGTTAACAAAATTCAAAACAAAACACCTTATGAGTTACTTTGGGGAAGAAAACCTAATATTGGTTTTCTCAGACCTTTTGGTTGCCATGTAGTAGTTTTAGACACTAGTGATGCCTTAGGTAAATTTAGTGCAAAAGGTGATGAAGGCTACTTCATCGGGTATTCAGTACAGAGCAAGGGATATATGGTTTATCTTAAAGAGGAAAAACGTATACTTGAAAGAGTACATGTTAGGTTTTTAGAAAATAAACCTAGTGATCCTGAAAGTGGTCCTAATTGGTTGTTTGACTTGGAACCTTTATCTAGAACTTTAAATTATATGTCTGTCACTAATCCAGACATTGTGAAGGTAACTTCAAATGTTGTGGAGGAACAAGTTGTTGATGTTTCAGGTACACAGGTTTATGAAAAGGATGGATCACAAGCAGAAAAGACATCTCCTATACAAGAATATGTTACAATTCCCATTTAGACAGATGCTTTTGCTGCTGCTGCTGGTAAAGATAATGGTGGTCTCCAAGTACCACCAGATACAAACATGCATGGTCCTTCAGGCGCTGACAAAGGCAAATCTAGCGCTGACAAGACCAATTCAGACGTTGATGGTCCAGACGTTGACAACAACAGTTCAAGTGTTGTTAGCCCAAACGCTGACAAACAAGGTTCAGGCGTTGACAACACTTCTTCACATCTTTTCTCTTCCATTTTTGAACAAGGTGAACCTTCTAATTTATATGAAGAAGTTCATCCTCATGTTGATGAAAGAGAGTCTGATGAAGAAGATATTGGCAACATGGAGAATGAGGTTGAGGACACCAGACTTTTTGAAGGAGGAGTTCTCACTTCCACTATGAAGAATCACCCCACTTCTCAAATCATTGGTGATATTATGACTCCAGTTCAGACTAGAAGATCTCATCAAGGTCTTGGTGGGTTTATTGCCAATATACACAAGAAGGTTGATACCCCTCTTGTGCAAGCATGTTTGTTTGCCTGTTTTCTGTCACAACATGAACCCAAGAAAATATTTGATGCTCTCAAAGAACCAAGTTGGGTGGAAGCAATGCAAGATGAGCTTCACCAATTTGCAATTCAGGATGTTTGGGAGCTGGTTGATTGTCCCAGATATGTCAGACCTATAGGGACAAGATGGGTTCTAAGGAACAAGAGAGATGAAAGAGGTATTGTGGTCAGAAACAAGGCAAGGTTAGTGGCTCAGGGATATACACAAGAGGAGGGGATAGACTATGAGGAGGTCTTTGCACCAGTTGTAAGGATTGAAGCTATAAGGATTTTTCTAGCCTATGCATCCTGCATGGGCTTCACTGTCTATCAAATGGATGTCAAGAGTGCCTTCCTCTATGGAACTATTGTTGAGGAGGTGTATGTGATGCAGCCTCCAGGTTTTGAGGATCCAGAGAATCCAGATAAAGTGTATAGAGTCAAGAAGGCTATGTATGGACTTCATCAAGCCCCAAGAGCATGGTATGGTACTTTGTCTACCTATTTGGTGGACAATGGATTCAAGAGGGGCACCATAGATCAGACACTATTTACAAAGAAGAAAGGCAAGGATGTGTTGCTTGTCCAGGTCTATGTTGATGACATCATTTTTGGGTCTACTGATCCAAAGATGAGTGAGGATTTCTCCAAACTTATGACAGACAAATTCAAGATGAGTGCTATGGGGGAGATGAACTTCTTTCTTGGTTTACAAGTTCAGCAGAAATAAGATGGTATCTTCATCTCCCAGGATAAATATGTGGCTGAGATCTTGAAGAAGTTTGTCTTTTCTCCACATGAAAAGAGGGCTACTACTCCTATGGATAGAGAACACCCTTGGGGAAAGATTGGAGATGGGAAAGATGTTGATGTCAGGCACTATAGATCCATGATTGGATCCTTGATGTATCTTACAGCCTCCAGACCTGACATCATGTTTGCTGTGTGTGCTTGTGCACGCCATCAAGTGACTCCCAAAGAATGTCACCTTTATGCTGTGAAGAGGATCTTTAGGTACCTAAGATGCTATCCTAGTCTTGGTTTGTGGTACCCAAAGGATTCACCATTGGAGCTGATTGCATATTCAGATAGTGACTATGGAGGTGATAAATTTGATAGGAAATCCACAACTGGTGGATGTCAGTTTCTTGGGAGCAGGTTGATATCTTGGCAATGCAAGAAACAAACAGTGGTGGCTAATTCTACAACTGAAGCTGAGTATGTGGCTGCAGCTGCTTGTTGTGGACAAGTTTTGTGGATTCAGAACCAGCTGTTGGACTATGGGTATAATTTTATGCATACCAAGATATTTGTTGACAATAACAGCACTTTATGCATCATTAAGAATCTTGTACATCATTCTAAAACTAAACACATAGAAATTAGACACCATTTTATAAGAGATTGTTTTGAAAAAGGTTTAATACAACCAGATAGGGTTGACACTGAGGAAAATGTGTCAGATTTACTAACTAAACCTTTTGATGCTGGGAGGTTTCAATACTTGGTAACAAGTATTGGAATGGTCAATCTCACATAATATGTGTTTTAGAGTCTTTTTGTAAAAGTATGTACAGGATGATGCATTGTTATTAGTCTTATTGATGATTTAGATTTTCCACTATATTTCTCTAACACTGACAAAGGTTGCTTGAACGCTGATAAGTGTTTTTGTAACGTCGTCAGCAATATAATTGTCTAACGCTGACAAAGCTTCCCTCAACGTTGTCATGTGTTATCGGGGCGTTGTCAGCAACAATGTTAGTTTTGTGGTTTTTAATCTAAATGTGCAGATGGTGTTAGCAGTATACCATTGGATACAGAGTTGCTTATGGATCAATGGAGAAGCATTTGGACAAGTTTTTATTTATGGATGATGGTTGGAATGTTTAATTCCTATCTTGACATAAATTTTTATGTTCATGCATGTTTTTAGCAACTTATGTATCATAGTTTAAAGGGAGGTTTTAGGAACCTTTAGGATGTTTGGGTATCCATATGATACTCTTATCACAATTCTAGATTGTGTCCACAGGTGAGTATGAGTTAGTTTTACTAAATCATGAGGCACTGTAGCATGCAAAGTTGATATACTATGCATGCTGCCAAGACATTTTTGGCCTAGAATTGGTTGTGGTCTGTTGGGAGACTTGGGAATAATTTTGTTATGGGATTTACCTGGGAGTAACAAGGAATTTTATAAGGTAACTTGGTTGTTAAGAGTTTTGGTTAGCAAGGGACACTAGAGGACTGTTATGTCTATCTTGCTTAAGCAAGTGTGCATAACTGGACAGTGCTTGCCGCCCTATAATAATTATCAGCTTTTTAGTTATCTTCTCTAGGATAAATTACTTTGTTAAGGTCATTTTTCATTTTTAAAAACATTTTTATTTTTAGACGCTGACAAGAATTTTTCCAAGCGTTGTTGTGACCAATTTAGACGCTGACATTGCTATAGGCAAACGTTGACAAGATTATAGCCGTTGGGCGTTGATAGGTTATTTTTTACCGTTGACACTCAATGGGTCCTACCCAGTTGTTACTTTTTGACATATTTTTAGGCAGTAATTTTGGGAGTTGTTACTTTTCATTTAATGCATGAGATAAACTTATAATTTTTCAATATTTTCATGATTGCATTTTGAAAATACTTGCCTATTTTTGGGCCAATCAGATGCATTTTCTTCTCCTATAAATTTGGCTCCTATTTTTAAACAGGGTATCTATAATTCTTGTCTAACACAATTTTCTCTTATCAACTTCATCTTCACCCATCAAATTTAACAGCTTTCAACAATGGCACCAAAGTTTAAACCATCAGAATTGGAATTGGGGTTCAGAACTCAACACAACATGATCGCGTATCTTGAAGCTGATGATACTCTGTTTCCTCAATACACACAAATGGTGGCGTATTTGAACGCATATCCTCTTAGGTATGCTTTTTCTCATGCACCACTCATTCCAGTCACACATATTAAACAGTTTTAGAACACTGTTAGTTCCTCAACAGTTAATAGAGTGACTACATTGACTTCTATTGTTCATGGGAGACCTTGGGTGGTTACTGAGGCTTTGGTACGCCAAGCCTTGCATCGTGATGATGCTGATGGTATAGCCACCCTTCCCATTAATGAAATAGAACAAGGACTAAGGGCTTTGGGATATCCTTTTCCTGATGAAGGTACCTTAAACAAGTATCATAAACAGGAGTTTCCCCCAGCCTGGAAGTACCTCATACATGTCCTCCTTCAATGTTTGAGTCCCAAATGCACTGCACACAATGAGATCAATAGATCTATTGCTAGTGCTATTGTGTGCATTGCAACAGGGCAAAAATTTAATTATTCTAAAATGATTTTTGAGGGCATGTGTAAAAATAAGGGGAACAAAATGACTTTAGCTTATCCCCGATTTTTACAAATGGTTTTTGATGTTCAAGGATACTGCACAAGGGATCATAATGATTTTTATGAGATCCCTGTGCAAAAGAAAGCTATTTTTATGAAGATGAACTCACCACTCCATCGTGACCTACCCTTAACCCAAGCTATGCTTGCTGTTATTGCAGCAACACAACCCCAACCAGACCCCCAACCCCAAATTGATCCAATACCTGAACCATTACCTTCACCTGAACATATGCAACTTGACCAAGAACCCTTTAGCGCTGACACATTCAATGTTGGCGTTGATGTGCCTATTTCCAACGTTGACACACACCCTTCACAAACCCAAACACCCCTTAACCAACCCACATCCACCCAATCTTCCACACCATCTTCTAAACCCCCTGAATATAGGTTGATGAAACGCCAAAGGACTACTAAAGTGTTCTCCTCTGGTGGTCCTAGCCATGTAGCAGAGAGAACCACCACCACAAGTGTGGCTGGTGACATGGATGAGGTTGGTACTATTGGTTCTGGCTTAGATGCTGGCCAAGGCAGTCCCACCATCATTAAGTCCACATCCATGCCTAATGAATCTGACTTGGGAGGTCAAAACCCCATTTTAGTAGAGGGCAGATTGGAACCAATGACCCTCATTGAATTGACGGCAGTCTGCATGAGCTTGCAAAAGCAAAATGCAGACTTAGTACAAGTTGTCAGCTCACAAGGCCTTGAACTCAAGCAATTAAAGGAGAGGATTATTGTTTTGGAGACTGCAAGTGCAAGGAGAGGTATGGAGGAATCTTCCAAAGGGGAGGAAGATCCAATAAATCTGAGTGATAAGGGCAGCCATGATGGTCAATCTTTGGATGTTGCTGAGGCCCTTACAAGTTTGAAGGAACAAACAGGTTTTGATACGTCCTTAGTCTCTCCTACAAACTTAAATTTATCATTTACAGCTATGTTGGAGGAGATTGCAAAAGGCGCTGAGGCAGGAAATTTGGGCGTTGACAAGGAGAATTTGGACGCTGACAGAAATATTTTCAGCGCTGATAGAACTAAATTGGGCGTTGACAGACCTGCACATGAGGGTGATGTATCCCAGTCATCATCCATCATCAAGGATGTTACTTCACAGGTATCACCATCTACCTTACCAACAATTGATCCATTAGATAAGGGTAAGGGTATTATGGTAGAAGAGATTGTTCCAAAGGATGCAGCTCAAGTTGAGTTTGATAGATGATTGGCTACACAAATCATGGAACAAGACAGAAAGGAGGTGAAAGAGTCACCATTTGTTGTTACTTCAGAAGAAGGAAGTGATGGAGCTAGCTCAGACTCATGATTATAGAACAAGAAAGACTTATGGAGAAGAGTTGGCCAAGGAGAAATTGAGAGAGTTGAAGTTGCAGGTTGACTTTGATATGCCAGAAGTGGTTCAAATGTATCATGCTTAGGAAGAAAGATGTATGGAGAATCCACACTTGACCACTTCAGATCAAATATGGGGTTTGGAGATTCTCCTCAGAGTTTAAAAGGATTGCCAGGTAATTTTGAAACACAAGGCAAGCAATATTCTCTCAGAGTTGAAAAGGGATAGAAGGGAGCTATACTGCATGTTGCTCAGATGTCATGGAGTAGGATGGACTTATCAGAAATTGAGGGCATTGACATTTGATGAGTTGGAATGCAAGGCTTATCCCATTTGGGTGAGAGTGCAGGAAGCAAACACTCTCAGACTTCTTTCTGATGAAAGGAAAGAAGAACTTGCAGAAGAAATGGAACTCAAGAAAGCAATGTTTGTTCCCAGACCAGTGAAAAAGGGAATTTCTCTTGAGTTTCCCAAAGATATGGATCCACTATATCCAAGTGAAGCTGTTATAAGAAAGAGCCTCAAGCTCTCACCATTAGAAGCTTCAGATATGGTGCAAGTGTTACCACTAGATTCCAGAAACCCAATTGTGAGCTATGAAGAAGATGAATGTGGGTTTTGGAAAATTGGCAGGTATGGCAAAGAGGTACACACTTTTACCACTCTCATATCTTTGTTTGCAAGTTGTGATAGAGAAGACTTGGTGGACCTATGGAGGTTGCTAGAGACCAAGTATGAGGCTGAAGCACCAACTTCAGCTAATGGAATAAAACTGTGGTCCACATTCAAGAGAATGTGTGGACCAAAAGATGAGGATTATTTGGAAGGATCTTGAAGATGATCTCAGTGGTCTTCAATGGAGATTATATTCAGCTGCTGGTGTTTACCATTTGAGTTCTACAAAGTTTGCTGAGTATCTACTTGTGGATGGTCAGTATTTCATATCCAAGGATATCTTGGAGAAGATGAAGAACACTCAGCTGGAGATTGATTATTCAAGTGATGTGGCAAAAGACTTGATCAGATTTATTTATTACCAATATGAGAAGGTTTGTAAGATTCCTCCTAGTCCTTAATGTTTATTCAGAAACTTGATCATAAGAGTGGATATCAAGTTCAGGGGAGGATTGTTGGGAATAAATTATGGCCAGATCACTTGAGCGCTGACAAAAGGAAATCAAGCGTTGACAGAAGTAAAACAAACGCTGACAGCTCAAGCGTTGACAAGATAAAGTCAAGCGTTGATACATTGAAGACAATCACTGATGGGAAGATATACTTTACGCGTTTATTGTATTCTAGATTACTTCTAGTAAAGATAGGAACAACAATGTATTTTCTATATTTATCTTTACTTAGAATAGCTGATACGTAGATTATTGTACAAGGCTTCTTATGTATATAAAAGAAGACCTTTAGGTTAATGTTTCATATAAGTTTTCATTCGTAAACTACTTTCATTGTAAGCAAGTTTGATATCATTAATCAAAGTGAAAGTTTGTTTATATCATTGTGTGTTCTTGTTTAAGTGTTAATTCCGCATAACACTTAGATTATCATAAGCATATACAAAGGTTTCTCTAAGTGTATTACTTGATCTAATCTCGTATACATAAAGCTAAATCGATCTAAGCTTGGGATCAACAGTAAACTTGCCAAAGTTCCAAAACAAGTTTGTTTTGACATCTTGTTTGTTGAGTGATTCTCCTTGTTGCAAGCGTTCAATAGCAGTCCACATTTCATGTGTTGTAGGGCATGCATCAAACGTGGAGTAAATATCATCTCCAATCCCACTTAGAACCATATAGATGGCTTCCTTCTCCTCATCATGCCAAGCACAAATTTCAGTTGTGGGATCGGCTCTTGTTTCATCACGTTCACTTGCAGGTATTGGATCAGTAGTATCTGTGGCTGGTCCTGGAGGAATTGAGATTTTCTTGAATACATATGGTCCATGAGTAATACATTTCCTCAAGGCATCAGCATTGGGTCTTGTATCAAGGTATCGTATGAAACGTGATTGCCATTGAGCATACCGACCAGACACAAGCATTGGTGGTCTCTCTTTATTACCCGCCACCATGATATTGTTGTTTGTGACACGATACTCTTGAGTAGAATCCATATCTAGAGACTTGAAATCGATGAAGTGAAAATGGATCTTAAGTAGATGTGTTGTGATTGTTGTTGGCGATGAAAAATGTTAAAATCCCCTAAAAAATGTCTTCACAAGAAACCAAAAGTTCCAAGGCGAAAAATCACACGAGTTAAAAATTTTCACTTTTGTAAAAATCTTCAATTTTCGGAATATTGGATAATTTCGGAATAACTGACTTTTTTCAGAGAATTTGGGTTTTTTCGGAATAACTCACATTTTCACAGAAGTTGGGTTTTTTCGGAATAACTGACATTTTCAGAGAAGTTGGGTTTTTTTCGGAATAACTGACATTTTCAGAGAAGTTGTGTTTTTTCGGAATAACTGACATTTTCAGAGAAGTTGGGATTTTTTGGAATAAGAAATGTTTTCAGAGATTTGAATATTTTCGGAATAATTGATGTTTTCAGAAAATTGAACCTTCTTCGGAATAATGGATGTTTTAAGAGAATTGAACCTTCTTCGGAATAATGGATGTTTTCAGAGAATTGAACCTTCTTCGGAATAATGGATGTTTCAGAGAATTGAACCTTCTTCGGAATAAAACACTTTTTCATAGAAATATCTTCGGAATAATGCACTTTTTCAGAAAAATATCTTCGGATAAAACACTTTTTCGGAGAAATATCTTCGGATAAATATACTTTTTCAGATAAACTGAAAATTTCAGACAAACGTACCTTCTTCGGAATAAACGTTTCTTTGGAATAGATGCTTTTTCGGAATAAACTAAATTCAGAGAAAAGACTATCTTCGGAATAGTAAAACCCTTATCCGAAAATCTTTTTTCGGAATAATAAACCCTTATCCGAAAATCTTATTTCCGAATGATCTTGAAGCAGTTAACGAACCGTAACTCAAAAATGAATCCAAACACCTCAAAAACTTGCGATTTTTACCACAAAAACCAAACCAAATCCCTACCCAAATCGATATAAATGAATTATATCAAGATTTATAGCCCGAAAAAACTAAAAAAAATTAATTCGGGATGATTTAGATGGAAAAATCAACCGAATCAAACTAAAACCAAACAACTAAACACAATCTACCCCATGTCGATTGATACCAAATGTTGTCCCATATTATTATGATGATTAATGATATAAAATAGATGAACAATATATGAATTTTAGAGAGAGAAAGTAGTGAGAGAAAGTAGAGAGAGAGAGAGATGATTAACTTGGTGAATATTATATTAGAAGAAATTAGAGTTACAAATGATCATCCACCCTTCCTAACATGCTAGGAATGGCCTTATATAGTCGGGCTTACATGTAACCATAACGGGCTATACTGTTTGGACCGGGCTTGTCTTTTGGGCTTTAAGTAGCTTAAATCCAAGCCCGTGAACCACAACTATTTAACTATCTATTACAACGTTCTAATAAATATTACAATAGAAACCTATGACCGAACATTCTTGTTTGACTCAATATTTTGAGGCTAACATACTTAAATTAGGGCTTTGGTGTCATGAATGTTTATCACCCTCAAGTTTCATGTTCCCCATACCAAGCTTAAAAACGAGATCATTGTTATTATAAGTTTGTAAAGCTAACACTCACTCATGTGGCTCAATTATTCACATAGACCCCGTTATTCCTAGGTGTATCTCTTATATTTTATTGTTATCTTGAGTGATCACGAGGATGCATTTTTTACTTATTCTAATAGCTTATTTAGGCCAAAAATAAAGTAGGACGATTTAATCGATAGTTAGCTAAAGGACAAAATCTTTTAAAACTGCTTCTCAAAACCTCATAAAGTTCATATCTTGGCATAACTCGTTTCATGATTTGAGACCTTTCTCGGATCGATATTTGGCATTGACTTCATACTTCAATTCTTGAGAGACGTTCTTGAAATAATGGTCTTCTCTTCATAATAGGAATTTCTTCACTTGAAGTTTTTGAGAGATTCTTTAAACTTAGACCATGACTTCTTCATTTTTCTCCAATCTTTATTTGGGATTTTGATATACAACGATTCGCCTCCTTTTAGGACTTGGATCTATTTATCCTCATACCTTGTTAGGGTCTTTTCGGATAGACTTCTCCATGATCTTTAGGGAAGTATTTGGTTTTCGTCGTGTGTCTCGATCCTTCATATTTATTTTTGATAAATGATTCTTCACATCACTTTGGATCTTTAGCAACAAAATGTAGCCCTCATGCCTTGTTAGGGCCTTTTCAGACTCGCCAATGTTCGCATCCCGCTTCAATAAGTTATTCCTTGGCTATGAACTCTAATTAATCCCGAGCAACTTTTAAACGATCTTGTGCTAGAAGCTAAGTAACTTTTCAAATCGTACGACCTTATTTATTGAAATTATATATTAACAAGCTATGGGAGAAAAAGCTCATAATTAACTCACATAAATTCATGAAAGAATACCAAACTTATAATTGACTCTATCATCTCTCGTTCTCCATAATTTAAAATCTCAAGGAATGAGACTCGTGGATGCTTAACCTATTAAATCAAAGTTTTGGGTTTTCAAGTCATCTATAGGATCTTGCAACTTCTTAGACTTTTTCAAGTTTAGAATTTGCATTTTAAAGTTCCTTTGATAAACGACTTTCTAGGATCAATTATAAGAACTTGCGAAAAGTTCTTGTTCTTAACCCGTATGAGTTAAGACTTTCACGTTTTAAAGTTCCCTATATAAAAGTCTAGCAAAACTTGATTTAAACACGTTAAGGATACTAGCTAGAGTAAACTCAAATAAGTAAACTCGGGTTGAGTCAAAAGATTGATGACAGGCCTAATATATCAAAGACGTCTAGACTTGTTAAAACCATTTTATTTATTTATTTTTTTTTTTATTTTTGACTTTATTATGGAATATATACATATGGTATTGATGACAAAAGGAAAGGAGATAAAAGAAAATAAAAGAAAAATACTACTAGGCCAAAATAGATCAAAAATTTTGAAAAACGTCGAAAAATATTAATTTTTCCGGTTAAAATGAGGACATATTCATGGAAAAGCCCACTTATTACTTCGATAGAAGTCTGCCCTACACTTAATATAAATATTGTCCTCAATGTTTAAGCATGTGGGAGTAAACTCCCCTACACTTAGGACATTGTGAACTTTGTTTAAATCTTGCTAAGGAAGAGACAACCCACATTTATTCAACTTATTTATATACAAAATTGAATCACAATAGCAAAAACTAATCAAAGAAACTGGGTACACGGGATCAAGGGGCACGTCAAAAGCACCAAAAGTGGATCATTAAAGCACATATCCCTGCACAACATCATAAAACACAACCTACTTGGCTCCCCCCTACACTTATTGGTGGAAATGTGTGAAAATGAAAAAGGTAAAAATCTAACCTAGTTATACGATGCTTGATTTATTTATCACGAGTCTCTAGCTCGACTCGGTTTCCCAAATTAATTCAAGGGAAACGTGGAGAGGGATGGAATCATCTCGTGAGAGATGTCCTCTCCAAAGTACAACTTAACCCGTTGGCCACTCACCCTAAAATTGGACCCATTTGGTTGAGATAGATCAATGGTACCATATGGGAAAATTTGTGCCACGGTGAATTCCCTTTGGATGATGGAAATGGCCCCATAAAGTCGATGCCCCATACGTCAAAGATTTCACTTTCTTGGATGAAATTTTGAGGCATCTCGTCTTTATGTGTGATCTTGCCTTGTCTTTGGGGAAGCATCACAATGCTTAACCGTTTCATGAGCGTCATGATAAATGGTGGTCCAATAGAATCCGGAGTCGAAAACTTTCTTAGCGGTGTAGTTAGGACCAAAGTGACCACCGGTGGGTCCTTTATGGCAAGCTTCAAGGATTTGTAAAGCCGCTGGCCCATCAACACACCTACAAATGATAAGATCCGCACATTGCTTGAAAATATAAGGGTCGTCCCAATAATAGTGCTTAACATCCTTAAAGAATTATTTCTTTTGTTGGGACGATAACCCTTCGATAAGAACACCACCCGCCAAATAGTTTGCAATGTCCGCAAACCATGGGGTATCATCAAGAATAGAATTAATAGACATTAAGGTCTCAAGGGGAAATGATTCATTAATATCTTGATTTAGAAGTTCCCCTTGATAAGGATCCTCGAGTCTACTAAGATGATCCGCGGCTAGGTTTTCCGCTCCCTTTTTATCACGAATTTCGATTTTAAATTCTTGTAGGAGCAAAACCCAATGAAGGAGTCTCGGTTTAGCATCTTGCTTGGTCAAAAAGTATTTCAAGGCGGAATGATCGGTGTAAACGATGGTGGTGGAAAGCACAAGATAGGGGCGTAATTTCTCAAAAGCATACACTACGGCTAAAAGCTCTTTTTCGGTAGTGGTATAATGCAATTGAGCCCCCGTCATTGTCTTACTAGCATAATAGATTGGTTGGAAGTGTTTGTTAACTTGTTGACCTAAAACCGCTCCTACCGTGAAATCACTAGCATCGCACATGAGCTCGAAAGGTAACTCCCAATTTGGAGATACTAAGACCGGTGCCTTAGTTAATTTACCTTTAAGAAGTTCGAAAGAGTCGAGACAATCTTGAGAAAAGATGAAAGGAGAAACTTTATCTAAGAGATCAGTCATTGGTCGAGCTATCTTAGAAAAATCTTGAATGAAACGTCGATAAAATCCCGCATGACCTAAAAAAATCCTAACTCCTTTGACGGTGGTAGGTGGGGGCAATTTAGCAATGACGTCAACCTTAGCACGGTCGACTTCGATACAGGCTTTTGAAATTTTGTGACCGAGGACGATGACTTATTTTACCATGAAATGAAATTTTTCCTAAATAAGAACGAGACGAGTGTCGTCACACCGTTTAAGCATACGTTCTAAATTGGCAAGGCAAGAAGAGAAGGAATCACCATAGACCGAGAAATCGTCCATAAAGACTTCCATAGTTTCTTCAACCATGTCATGAAATATAGCCATCATACACCTTTGGAACGGGAGCATTGCATAAGCCGAAAGGCATTCTTTTGTAAGAAAATGTTCCATAAGGACAAGTGAATGTGGTTTTCTCTTGGTCTTTTGGATCGATAGGGATTTGAAAATATCCGGAGAAACCATCTAAGAAGCAGTAGTAGTCTGATACTATGCTTTTTATGGGGGTTCAGATTATGTCTCTCAGTCCTCTCGAATTGATCTCGGCCTTAAGTGGAATGATTGTTCTTGGTTACTAACAAGGAGAGTGGTTTTCTATTCTACTGAATGTTTAAATGCATAAAATGTAAACTTAAATTTAAAGGCAATTAATTTAATGAGAATTAATAAAACTAAAATTAAAATTAAACTTAACAAATAAAATAAAAATATGAAATGAAATGAAGAAACAGTAAGAAACAGGAATCAGTAAGTAAATACCACTTAACTCTTAATTGAAATGCTCAAAAGAAAAACTGATTCGGAACTTTCAAAGACTCTTGATTCGGAACTTTACTCGGAAGTCTTCATCCGGAACTTTCTTCGGAACTTCACCCGGAACTTTCACCCGGAACTTTGTTCGGAAGATTGATTCGGAAGTTGGTGATCCGGAAGTTGGTTCGGAAGTTTTGGTTCGGAAGTTTATTCGGAAGATTTGAAAATAAAACTCATTCGAAACTTTCTACTCATCCGGAACTTTTAGTTCATTCGGAACTTTCTACTGACTCGGAACTTTTTGAAAGAAAACTCATTCGGAACTTTTTGAAAGAAAAATTCATTCGGAACTTAAAAACATGCATTCATTCGGAACTTTCTACTCATCCGGAACTTCAGTTCATTCGGAAGATTGGGTTCATCCGGAACTTTCAGTTCGTTCGGAAGTTTTGATTCATTCGGAAGTTTTAACTAAAGTGCTTCATGCGGAACTTTTTGTGTTCATTCGGAAGATTTGATTCGTCCGGAACTTTCAGTTCATTCGGAACCTGGGAATCGTTCAAGATCAGTAACTTACCCGAAGAACAAGGAAAACTATTTTAATCCAAAATCAAGCTGAATAATCAAAAAGGTTTTACCAAATTAACCACAAATCATCTACCAACTACAAGGATCAAATCCCAATCACAAAAACACAAATTCAACAACTTTTTAAAGATCAAATCAATCAAATAAGAACTTAAACTTTAAGCCAAATAAATGGAGATGAACAAGATGAAATGGAAAGATTAAACAAGAACTTGTATTAAAGATTTAATGTTTTAACAATAACAAAAACAAGGATTAAAATTACAAGATTGAAAAAAACAAAGATCAAAATCACCAAACACCCTAGTGGTGTTGGTGATGATACGAACAAGAAGAGAGAAAAAGTGGGGAAAAGAAAAACTAAAAACTAACTGCCTAAATGTGTGAGGGGTGGACTATATATAGGTGTTCCCCTTGGTTGGTGAGTGGGCTTTCTCCCGTTCTTCTTGTCTTCTCGTCTTTTCAGAAAAGTTGACGATTTCGATTCTGATTCGGGATTTGTCGTCGATTAAATTCAACTCGTCTTTTAATTTCTTCGTTTAATAGACTTGAGTTTCTTCGACTTATGTAAATCTTCCATCTTTGGTCCTTTTCTTCGATAAATCTTCGAATAGGCCCAGTGACTTCAAATCTTTTGCATCTCTTGGACAATAGACTTCATCTTGAGTCTTTTTCTTTGATAAATCCCGTGCAATCCTATGTTTTCTTCAATAATCATCCGGTTGGCTCTGAAAACACAATAAACACAAAAACCACGCATAATTCCAAACAAATGATATTAAATATGCGTTTTGGTCTCGTTTTAGCAAGAATTAAGTGGTAAAAGGATGGGTGTTTACATACCTATCAAACCCCCTACACTTAACCATTGCCATGCCCTCATGCAATGCTTAGTGATAAAGCAATTTTACACTTTTCTCATAATCAATCAACCTTGGCCTTATTAAAATACTACAAAAATTAAGGTACTAAAAGAAATTAAAACTTAAAAGGAAACAAAAGGATAGAAAACCATTTTCACTTAAAAATAGCTACATGGAAATAACTTGCAAAGAGATCAATGACTTACATTAGGGCTTTGGTGCTGCGAAGATTTATCACCCTCAAGTTTCACGTTCCCCAAACTAAGCTTAAAAACGAGATAATTGTTATTATAAGTTAATAAATCAAACACTTACACACATGGCTTAATTAAATGCTTAAACTCCCTTATTCCTAGGTGTATCTCTTATATTTTATTTTTGTCTTAGAATGATCATGAAGATGCATTTTTGGACTTATTTCGATAGTTTATTAAGGCTGAAAGCAAAGTAGGACGATTTGATCAATAGTTAGCTAAAGGACAAAATCTCTTAAAACTGCTTCTCGGGATATCAAAAAGTTCATATCTTGGCATAACTCGTTCACGATTTGAGACCTTTCTCGGGCCGATATTCGGCATGTACTTCATACTTCATATCTTGAGAGATGTGCTTGAGATAATGGTCTTCTCATCGTTCATAGAGTTTCTTCACTTGGAGACTTTTGAGAGGTACTCCAACTTTGTTAACCACGACTTCATGATTATTTCTTCAATCTCTATTTGGGATTTTGAGATACAACGATCCGCCTCCTTTTCGGACTAGGATCTATTTATCCTCATACCTTGTTAGGGTCTTTTCGGATAGACTTCTCCATGATCTTTATGGGAGTTGATTGCTTTTCGTCGTGAGTCTTGATCCTTCATATCGATTTTGGGAATAATGCTTTTCACGTCACCTTGGATCTTTAGCAATAAAATGGAATCCTCATGCCTTGTTAGGGCCTTTTCGGACTCGCCAATCTTCGCGCCCCGCTTCATAAGTTATGCCTTGGCTATGAACTCTTATCATTACCGAGCAACTTTTAAATGATCTTGGGCTAGAAGCTAAGTAACCTTTCAAATCGTATGACCTTACTTACTGCAGATAAATTATTAGCAAGTGATGGGAGAATAGACAAATAATTACACCAAGTGAGCTTGTGCAAGAATACCGACTTATAATTGACTCTATCATTTCTCGTCCTCCACAATTTAAAATCTCAAGTAATGAGACTCGTGGATACTTAGCCTAATAAACCAATTAAGGTCTACATGGTTAAGGATACTAGATAGAATAAACTTGGATAAGTCTATTCGGGTTGAGTCAAAATAAACGCAACAGGCCTAATATGTCAAAGATTTCTAAACTAGCTACACCACTATATTAAAATTTTTGACTTTATTGAGGGATATATACATATGAAAGCAACGATAAAAATTTAAAAATTACGACTAAATGGCCAAAGTTAATAAAAAATTTGGAAAATGTTGAAAAAGATGATTTTCCGGTTAAATGAAGGCATTTTCATGGAAAAGTCCACTTAAAACTTCGATAGAAGTCCCCCCCTACACTTAAGATAAACATTGTCCTCAATGTTTAAGCATGTGGGAAAAGTCTCCCCTACACTTATGACATTGTGCACGTTGGTTAACTAAAGTTAAGGAAGAGACGACTAAAGTGATCAATTTCAAATGTGAGTATGAAGAAAATTGAATCACGATAGTTGAGAGATAGAACCGGATTTCGGATAACACGGGAGCATGGTTCTTCAAAGATTCCAAGAGTGCACTTATCCCTGTAATCACATCACCACACAAAGAGAAAGACCTATAGAGTCCCCCCTACACTTAGGGGGTTAAACGGTAAAAGATAGATACTCGGGCTGCCTCCCGAGGAGCGCTTGTTTTTTATAACCGAGTCACGAGCCTGACTCGACCCAAAATTAGTTCATGGGGAACGTGGTGAGGGATGGAATCACCTCCTGAGAGGTGTCCTCACCAAAGTACAACTTCACTCGTTGGCCATTCACCTTAAAATTAGGTCCATTAGGTTGAGCGAGCTCGAGAGTACCATATGGAAAAATTTGGGCAATGGTGAATGGGCCGGACCAACGAGATTTGAGCTTGCCCGAAAAGATTTTCAACCGAGAGTTAAAAAGTAAGACTTTGTCTCCAACATGGAACTCTCGGTTTTTGATCTTGGAGTCGTGAATGAGCTTAGTTCTTTCCTTATAGATCAAAGAATTTTCATAAGCCTCATTACGGAGTTCATTGAGCTCATTGAGTTGGATCTTGCGTAGGTCACCGGCTTTGTTAATATCAAAATTAGCCCACTTCAAGGCCCAGTAAGCCTTGTGCTCCAACTAAATGGGGAGGTGGCATGCTTTCCCGTACACGAGACGATAAGGTGTGCAACCAATCGGAGTCTTGTATGTGGTACGAAAAGCCCACAAAGCATCATCAAGTTTATCAGCCCATGAGGCACGATGCTCTCCCACGGTTCTTTCCAGAATTCGCTTAAGTCCTCGGTTGGATATTTCAGCCTGGCCATTAGTTTGTGGGTGGTAGGCTGTGGAAAGACGATGATTTACACCGTACTTAGCCATGACTCTTGTGAATTGGTCATTGCAAAAATGAGTCCCACGATCACTAATAATGGCACGAGGCACACCGAATCTAGCGAAAAGAGCTTTCAAAAAGTTACAAACCACCCTCGCGTCATTAGTAGGTAAAGCTTTGGCTTCAACCCACTTAGAAACGTAGTCAACGGCTACAAGGATGTATTTGTTTCCTTTAGAAGAAGGGAATGGCCCCATAAAGTCGATACCCCAAACATCAAAGATTTCACATTCTTGTATGAAATTCTGAGGCATCTCGTCTTTATGTGTGATCGTGCCTTGTTTTTGGCAAACATCACATCGTTTAACCATATTGTGAGCGTCACGATATATGGAGGGCCAATAAAATCCCGAATCAAACACTTTTTTGGCAGTGTAGTTGGGACCAAAGTGACCACCGGTGGGTCCTTTGTGGCAAGCATCAAGGATTTCTGAAGCTGCCTGTCCGTCAACACATCGGCGGATAATCAGGTCGGCACATTGTTTGAATAGGTAAGGGTCGTCCCAAAAGTAAGTCTTAATGTCGGTGAAGAACTTTTTCTTTTGTTGGGACGTCAACCCTTCCTTGAGAATTCCACCCGCCAAGTAGTTTGCAAAGTCCGCAAACCACGGGGTTTCATCAGAATTCGAATTTACAGACATTAAGGTCTCCAAGGGAAAAGAATCATTGATTTCTTTGTTTGGATGATCCCCTTGGTAAGGATCCTCAAGTCTGCTGAGATGATCCGCGGCTAGGTTTTCTGCTCCTTTTTTATCGCGAATGTCGATTTTAAATTCCTGGAGCAGCAAAACCCAGCGAAGAAGTCTTGGTTTGGAATCTTGCTTTGTCAACAAGTACTTCAACGCAGAATGGTCAGTGTAAACGATTGTGGTGGAAAGGACAAGATAGGGGCGAAATTTTTCAAAGGCATAGACAACAGCTAAAAGCTCTTTTTCGGTTGTCGTATAATGCAATTGTGCCCTTGTCATTGTCTTGCTAGCGTAATGGATTGGTTGGAAGTGTTTGTTCACTCTTTGTCCCAGAACCGTTCCAATAGCAAAATCACTAGCATCGCACATCAACTCGAAAGGCAGCTCCCAATTAGGGGTAACCAAGACAGGTGCCTTAGTTAGCTTATCCTTAAGCGAGTTGAAGGCTTCAAGACACTCTTTGGAAAAGATAAAAGGAGTATCTTTTTCCAAGAGGTGGGTCATCGGGCGAGCGATTTGAGAAAAATCTTTGATGAATCGACCGTAGAAGCCCGCATGACCCAGAAAACTTCTCACACCCTTCACGGTTGAAGGTGGAGGCAACTTAGCGATAACATCGACTTTAGCACGGTCTACTTCAAGACCGGCTTTGGAAATCTTGTGTCCCAGCACGATGCCTTCTTTTACCATAAAATGGCATTTTTCCCAATTCAGAACAAGGCGAGTGTCTTCGCACCGCTTAAGCATACGTTCCAAATTGGCAAGGCAAGAAGAGAAGGAATCCCCAAAGACCAAGAAATCATCCATGAAGACTTCCATGGTTTGTTCAACCATGTCATGGAAGATAGCTAACATGCACCTTTGGAAAGTCCCGGGGGCATTGCATAAGCCAAAAGGCATTCTTTTGTAAGCAAATGTGCCATAGGGACAAGTGAATGTTGTCTTCTCTTGATCTTGGGGATCGATGGGTATTTGGAAATAACCCGAGAAACCATCAAGAAAGAAGTAATATTCATTACCCGCTAAACGTTCAAGCATTTGGTCCATAAAAGGTAGAGGGAAATGATCCTTTCTCGTGGCATCATTGAGTTTGCGGTAGTCGATACAAACTCTCCACCCAGTAACGAGACGAGTGGAAATCAACTCATTGTGTTCATTGGGAACAACGGTTATTCTGTCCTTCTTGGGCACACAATGGATTGGACTAACCCATGATGAATCCGAAATAGGGTAAATCATACCCGCATCAAGAAGTTTGATAACCTCTGTTTTGATGACTTCGTGTATTTTTGGATTCACCCTTCGTTGGCTTTGAATTATGGGCTTAAAGTCGTCCTCCATGAGAATTTTGTGTGTGCATAAGTGAGGATCAATTCCACGAATATCAGAAATTTTCCAAGCAATAGCCTTCTTATGATCTTTCAACACGGTGAGAAGTCGGGCTTTTTCTTCTTCCTTTAGGTCCTTAGCAATGATGACTGGCGACTTCTTCTCTTCTTCAAGGAATACATACTCAAGATGGGGCGGCAACTCCTTAAGTTCTAAATCCGGAGGATTTTCGACGGGAGGCGTTTTCAAAGTCGGAGTATCGATAGCAATAACCGTGGGAGATGGAGGAGAAAGATTGTCTTCGTGGAGAAGGTTGTCAAAGAAATGCATGTCTTCATCCCCATCGGTGGGAGAATCATCAGTAGCTAAATGCACATCTCCCATGGTGTCTTCAAGATTGTTCCAAAACAAATCACTATCTCCAAATAGAGACAATGATGAATCGATAGAGGCAACGGTTTCAACATTGGGAAGAGAGGTAGCAATATCGAGGAGCTTTTCCTTGTCGCTCAGAAGATCTTTAAACATTTTCGCGTACTTAGGCATGTGAGCAAGAGCCTCAGCGAAGGAGATATTGAAATTCAGTTGTTTAAACATTTTAAGAAAGTTTGAAACCTGAATATCGTCCTTGCTTTTGAGCTTCTCTTTCCTCACCCTAGATGGATAAGGTATATTGGAAGAAGAGGAAGGCTTTGGGAGAATAGGATCACTCACATCCTTGGGTGGGGGAGGGGTAGAAGGAAGAGGTGGAGAAATTGGGGAAGGAGAAGGATGAGGAATAGGAGCAGGTGACTCGTTCTCCTTAGTCACAACCACCGGTGGAGGTATAGGAAGCTCGGGTTCCTTGGTACCTTTACCACTTCGAGTGGTGATTGCTTTCATCTCCCCTCTTGGATTCGTAACGGTGTTACTCGGAAGAGTACCCGAAGAAGAGGGTTGATTACTTTGGAAGAAACTAGCCATCATGTTCTTCAAGTCATTTGTTTGGCTATCCAACGTGTTTCTCATGTTAGCTCTCAGATCGTTTCCTTGTTTGACCAAGTCTGCTTTCAAGTTGCGCACTTCCTGTTGGAGATTTTCTACGATCACATCATTGGTCCTCATGTAGGTTGCAACCTCTTGGTGTAATGCAGTGGGTTTGTTTGGAGGAGCATTGTATGCGGGTGGTTGATAAGCAGGTTGTTGGTAAACTTGGTTGTTACGTTGAGGTGGTTGTTGCTGCTTGTGAGGTGGTATGTATGGTGTACGAGGTTGTTGTTGTTGTTGAGGAGGGCGGTTGAGGTTTTGTTGTTGGCTTGGGTTGTTAGTAGGAAAACCGGGTGGTGAGAGGTAGTTGTTGGAGCGGTAGCTAAGCAAATTACGGTCACCTTGAGGTCTAGCTTGATAAGCAGGTTGAGGATAGGTGCCATATGCTGCATTCACATTCTCTGAAGGGTAGTCTTGGGTGGCGGTACAAGTGGTGTAAGAGTGAGGACCACCGCATATCTCACAAGGTTGGCTGACAGCGTTAACTTGAGCGTTTTTAGCGTTGCTGTTGTTGGTGTTGTTGACGGTGTGGGTAACAAGCGATTCAAGAAGTGTAGTGATTTTGTCCAATCGCTTGTCGCTGTCACTAGTGCTAGCACTAGCGACATTGGTCCGAACACTCTTGGTTTGCACACGAGACTTATTCTCAATGATATCCCAAGCAACATTGGAAGTCTTAGCCAAAAGATTACCCCCCGAGGCACTGTTTAGTGAATCTTGGTCACTCATGCTTAAACCATTGTAAAAAGTATTAATTTGATGTACTTTGGTAAAACCATGTTGTGGGCATTTTCTTAAAAGATCTTTAAAACGATCCCAAGATTCACTGAACGACTCATCGTACTTTTGTTCAAAATTTATGATCTCATTCCGTAAAGCGGTAGTACGAGAGGGTGGGAAAAAGTAATTGATAAACTTTGTTTCCAAATCCGTCCACGAGAGAATACTCTGTGGCGGTTCCTTAGCAAGCCAATGCCGGGCTTGTCCCTCTAAAGAAAAAGGAAAAAGTTGTAACCTGATAACCTCTTGTGGAACACCATTGAATTTGACCGTGTTGGTGAGTTGCAAGAATCTCTTGATATGGTCGTGTGGATCATCAATGGTACGCCCCAAGAATGGTTGAGCGGAGACCATCTGGATAAAGCCAGATTTGAGCTCAAAGTTGTTGGCGGCAATTGGAGGTATGACAATTGGATCAGTGTTGCCATCTACATGAGCTTGCAGCAGTTCAATCATCGGGCGATTATCCGGAAGGGGCTCATTGTTGTTGTTATTATTCATGTTGTTGAAAGGCGGGTTGTTGTTGTTATTATTATTGTTTGGAGGTGGTATGTTGTTGTTGTTTTGTACACTGGCCATGTCTAAGTGATCGAGAGGCTCGGGCTCTTGATAAGACGTGGATCGAGTGCGCATACACCTGCAAAAGAACGAACAAAGAAAAACAAAGCAAAAATATTTTTGGTGTTTATGTTTTTTACTTTTTAGGATTTTTTTTTTTTTTGAAAATTTTATATTTTTTGTGTTTTTGAAAGTTTTTATGAAAAAGTAACGTTTACGGGGAACGGATCCCAAAATCCAAGTTCTCACAAAAAACTTTTGATCCTTAACGAGAGGAGCCGGCAGCGGCGCCATTTGATACTTGCATTTTGTATGGGTTCAGATTTTCTCTCAGAATCCTCTCGAATTGATCTCGGCCTTAAGTGGAATGATTGTTCTTGGTTACTAACAAGGAGAGTGGTTTTCTATTCTACTGAATGTTTAAATGCAGAAAATGTAAACTTAAATTTAAAGGCAATTAATTTAATGACAATTAATAAAACTAAAATTAAAATTAAACTTAACAAATAAAATAAAAATATGAAATGAAATGAAGAAACAGTAAGAAACAGGAATCAGTAAGTAAATACCACTTAACTCTTAATTGAAATGCTCAAAAGAAAAACTGATTCGGAACTTTCAAAGTCTCTTGATTTGGAACTTTACTCGGAAGTCTTCATCCGGAACTTTCTTTGGAACTTGATTCGGAACTTCACCCGGAACTTTCACCCGGAACTTTGTTCGGAAGATTGATTCGGAAGTTGGTGATCCGGAAGTTGGTTCGGAAGTTTTGGTTCGGAAGTTTATTCGGAAGATTTGAAAATAAAACTCATTCGGAACTTTCTACTCATCCGGAACTTTCAGTTCATTCGGAACTTTCTACTGACTCGGAACTTTTTGAAAGAAAACTCATTCGGAACTTTTTGAAAGAAAAATTCATTCGGAACTTAAAAACATGCATTCATTCGGAACTTTCTACTCATCCGGAACTTCAGTTCATTCGGAAGATTGGGTTCATCCGGAGCTTTCAGTTCGTTCGGAAGTTTTGATTCATTCGGAAGTTTTAACTAAAGTGCTTCATGCGGAACTTTTTGTGTTCATTCGGAAGATTTGATTCGTCCGGAACTTTCAGTTCATTCGGAACCTGGGAATCGTTCAAGATCAGTAACTTACCCGAAGAACAAGGAAAACTATTTTAATCCAAAATCAAGCTGAATAATCAAAAAGGTTTTACCAAATTAACCACAAATCATCTACCAACTACAAGGATCAAATCCCAATCACAAAAACACAAATTCAACAACTTTTTAAAGATCAAATCAATCAAATAAGAACTTAAACTTTAAGCCAAATAAATGGAGATGAACAAGATGAAATGGAAAGATTAAACAAGAACTTTTATTAAAGATTTAATGTTTTAAAAATAACAAAAACAAGGATTAAAATTACAAGATTGAAAAAAACAAAGATCAAAATCACCAAACACCCTAGTGGTGTTGGTGATGATACGAACAAGAAGAGAGAAAAAAGTGGGGAAAAGAAAAACTAAAAACTAACTGCCTAAATGTGTGAGGGGTGGACTATATATAGGTGTTCCCCTTGGTTGGTGAGTGGGCTTTCTCTCGTTCTTCTTGTCTTCTCGTCTTTTCAGAAAAGTTGACGATTTCGATTCTGATTTAGGATTTGTCGTCGATTAAATTCAACTCGTCTTTTAATTTCTTCGTTTAATAGACTTGAGTTTCTTCGACTTATGTAAATCTTCCATCTTTGGTCCTTTTCTTCGATAAATCTTCGAATAGGCCCAGTGACTTCAAATCTTTTGCATCTCTTGGACAATAGACTTCATCTTGAGTCTTTTTCTTCGATAAATCCCGTGCAATCCCATGTTTTCTTCAATAATCATCCGGTTGGCTCTGAAAACACAATAAACACAAAAACCACGCATAATTCCAAACAGATGATATTAAATACGCGTTTTGGTCTCGTTTTAGCCAGAATTAAGTGGTAAAAGGATGGGTTTTACACACCTATCATAGTCATTACCCGCTAAACGCTCGAGCATTTGATCCATGAAAGGAAGAGGAAAATTATCCTTACGAGTGGCATCATTGAGCTTACGATGGTCTATGCAAACTCGCCAACCCGTTACGAGTCGAGTAGGAATCAACTCGTTGTTTTCATTGGGAACAACGGTTATTCCACCTTTCTTAGGCACACAATGGACGGGACTAACCCATGGCGAATCCAAAATAGGGTAAATCATTCCGGCATCTAGAAGTTTGATAACTTCTTTCTTAATGACTTCATGAATTTTTAGGTTTACCCTTCTTTGACTTTGGATTGCGGGTTTAAAGTCATCTTCCATGAGAATTTTATGAGTGCAAAAGTTAGGATCAATTCCGCGGATGTCCTAGATTTTCCAAGCAATTGCTTTCTTATGATTCTTAAGCACTTCGATAAGTCGAGATTTTTCATCCTCTTTTAATTCCTTAGCATTTATGACGGGTAACTTATCATTCTCTTCTAGGAAAATGTATTCTAAGTGAGACGGTAAATCCTTAAACTCTAAATCCGGTAGATTGTCGGTGGAAGGCTTAGTCAAATTTGGATCATCGTTTGTAACTTCCTTAGGAGTAGGTGGAGAAATATGGTACTCATTGAGAAGTCTCTCAATGGTACGATGTCTTCTTCCCAATCGTTGGGAGAATCGTCATATTTGAAGTCCACATCCCCTAAACTTGCTTCAAATTCTTGTAAAAGAAAGTCACTTTCTCCAAATGGAGTCAATGATGGAACAATAGAAGCTACGGTCTCAACATGAGGTAAATGAGAAATCCCGTTCTTACAAGCCTCGTGAAAATGTTCTTCACATGCTTCGTCGAGCACATCGATGTAATTCATGGATTCGGGCTCATCAGGAAGTTTGGAAAGTTTACCCATGTTAAAGGCGATTTTATCATCACCGAACTTCATGATAAGCTCACCCCTAGCTACATCAATCAATGTACGCCCGGTCCTCAAGAAATGTCGTCCCACAATTAAGGGAACACGGGGATCCATCTCATAGTCGACTACAACGAAATCGGCAGGAAAAGTGAATTTGTTGACTCCTACGAAAACATCCTCGGCTATCCCCACCGGATAAGCTACCGAACGGTTAGCTAATTCCAAAGTCATACGAGTGGGGACTAGCTCGGGTAAAGATAAATGTTTCCACACGGACAATGGCATAAGATTGATACTCGCTCCAAGATCCACCAAAGCCATACAATTCTCTACACCAGAAAATTGCTAGGAATAAGGAATTGACCGGGATCTCCTAACTTAACCGGTAATTTTCTCAAAAGAACCGTGGAACAATTCTCATTCAATTGGGTGTTGGAAATATCGAGCAATTTTTACTTATCACTTAAAAGGTCCTTAAACATTTTAGCATACTTAGGCATGTGAGCGAGAGCCTCGGGAAAGGTGATATTAAAATTCAATTGTTTGAACATTTTTAGGAAGTTTGAAACTTGAATATCATTCTTATTCTTCAATTTCTCTTTCCTCAACCTTGAGGGATAAGGTATATTGGTTTGAGATGAAGGCTTTTGAGTGGATTGCTCACTCGCATCCTTTGGTGGAGGAGGGGTAGAAATGGAAGGTGAAGGAACCGGTTGGGAAACCGAAGGTGTGATATAAGATCGAGGTAAAGGTGGAACATAAGGTGTAGACGAAGGCATTAAGGGTGGTATTTCACAAGTAGAAGGTGAAGGAGGGTGGGTAGAAGTAGAAGGAATCTCATCTCCTTGGTTAGGTGGAGAATAAGAAGGTTCTTCGATGGTCTTACTGCTCCTAGTAGTGATGGTATTAACGTTAGCCCTAGGATTGGTCACGGTGTTAGAAGGGAGGGCACCTTGGGGACGAAGGGTTTGAAGCATTTGCATAAATTTCCTATCGGTCGATTCTTGCATCTCTTTCATGGTTCGCTCCTGTTCGGTTAATTTTTGTAGAACCAAGTCCATTTGAGGATTATGCATGTTCATTTGATTATACCCTTGATTGTGAAACCCTTGATTTGTAAAATCTTGGTTTTGAAATTGTGGTTGAAAATATTGGTGTTATGAAAACCTTGGTTAAAGCTGTTATTTTGAAACCCTTGGCTTGGCCCAATAAAATTCACTTAATTTTGACCACTGAAATTCCCTTGATTTGAATTAAAATTATTTTGATTGTTGGAAGAATTCCCTTGATAATTATTCCTTTGTTGGCCTTGGTTCCTTGGTGGGTATTGGGCATTAGTCAATTGAGGAGGGGGTCTAACATGAGGTTGAAAACCGGGAGGAGCCAAATAATTAGTAGACCTATAAGAAAGATTATTAGCATCCACATATGGTTTAAAATGCATCCTCTCATTAGTGTTATAAGCATACACTTCTTGTTGAGATGGGTCATGAACCTTATCACAATTTATGTATGAATGTGATCCACCACAAATCTCACATGACTCACTCAGGGCATTTACTTTCACATTGTTCTTAACATGTAAAGCAAGGTCGGTCATGATTGAAGTAACCGCGTCAATTTTCTTGTCGGTCTCACTAGTACTAGCACTAGCCATAGTAGCCCTAACACTCTTGGTTTGGACTTTGGCCTTGTTTTCAATGATTGCCCAAGCCTCGTTCATTGATTTCACAAGAATATCACCACCCCCCCCCCCCCCCCCCCGCGGCACTATTAAGTGAGTCTTGGTCATTAAGAGTTGAACCATTGTAAAACGTATTGATTTGATGCACTTTTATAAAACCATGTTGTGGACATTTTCGTAAAAGCTCCTTAAAATGGTCCCAAGACTCACTAAACGTTTCCCCATATTTTTTTTCAAAGGTAATGATGCCATTCCTTAAAGAGGTGGTCCGTGATGGTGGGAAAAAGTAGTTAATGAACTTGGTCTCTAAATCCACCCATGTGGTGATACTTTGAGGTGGTTCCTTATCAAGCCAAATTCGGGCTTGTCCCTCGAGGGAAAAAGGAAAGAGGAGTAAACGAATGGGCACTTGTGGCACCCCATTGTATTTGACGGTGTTTTCTAATTGTATGAAACATTTTATATTAGTGTGTGGGTCATCATGAGTACGGCCTAAAAATGGTGTAGCGGAAACCATTTGAATAAAACCCGTTTTTAGTTCAAAATTATTCGCTCCAATATCCGGCACCACAATCGCGTCATCATTTCCCTCAACGTGAGATTGTAAAATCTCAATCATTGGTCGATTATCCGTTGCCATCGTGTTGTTCAAAGCTCGATTCTTGGGATCGGCTTGATTGACGATCTTTTTTTTCTTCTTCTTCTTTTTGGAAGAACTAGAAGTATTTGGTACACCACTCGGTATAAGTGCATGCGCGCGAGTGCGCATACAACTAAACACGAGGAATGAGGTAGGAGACCTCGGTCAAATTTGAGAGGAAAGGGATTATCCCTCTCAAGGTTCAATATTAAAAAGCTACAAAAAATATATACGTAATACTACATGGGCGGCAAAACCCTCGATTAGTCTTCTTTCTCAAAATACTTACAAGTGAAAGGGGGAATGAGGTGGCGCGAAGCACTTAAGTACCTAGCTTCCATTAGACGGTCTTTTATAGCGCGTCGCCTTTTTATTCACCTTAAAGTTCGTATTTTTTCGAATTATTGCTTAACAAAAGTATTTATCTATTTTTGCCTTTATTTTTGTTTGATCGATACACGTATAAGGAACCGGAACGCCTCCAAATACGGGGTATTGCAAGCAATACTTATGGAAATATTGTGTATTAAGGTTCTTATACGTAATATCTTATAGTAAAAGAAAATTCTTTTTGTATTTTTTTAAGAAAAATATATATTCACAATAAAAAGCGAAAGAAATCGAAATAAGAAAAATAACAATAGTACTTAATATTTTTGGTGTAATACTTTAGGAAAAGTATTACTTTTGTATTTTTTAATTTTTTTGGTGCAAATCTTAGGAAAGAATTTGCTTTTGATGATTTTTTAAGTTTTTTTTTTGTATTTTTATCTTTTTGATTTTTTTATGTTTTTGATTTTTTAACAAGAAAAATAACGTTCAAAATTGAACGGACCCCAAAATCCAAAGCTTCTCACGAAAAATCGTCAATCGTAACGAGCGAAGCGGCAGCGGCGCCAATTTAATATAGCTTTTTTAATAATATCGTTTTATCCTGGACTTAACTCGAATTGATTTCCAATTTTAATGTAGTGATTAATTGTTTTTGGTTAATAATACTTGTTTGGTAATCTACGTCAATTAAAGCGAAAAATAGGCAAAATATGTAGGCTAAGGACTATATAAAAATAAAAGCGCAATTAATTCATGTAAAATGCAACGTAAAAATTAAACTACAAATATAAATCTAGATGCAACAAAAATAAACTATAATTAAAATAAAATCTAAAAGCGAAATTAATCTAATGCAAACACGTAATATCAAGTAATAGTGACGAAAAATGAATTCATAAAGATAAACTTAAAAATTAAGCATAAAGTTTCAACCTTTTAAACTTATTAATCTTTTTAGATGATAAAGCTACAAGCTTTATGTACTAATAAGCTTAATAATCACAAAAAGGTGTAAACTTTTTACTAATAATGAGCTTATCTAAATGAAATCTAATTTTAAAAACTTTTAAACTATTTTTTTAAACATAAATAGTTATAATTAAAACTAATTAAACCGATTTTTATAGAAAATGTATATTTTTTAAAAAACAATTTAAAGTATAAGGATCTAAATAAAAAAACTAAAGCGATTAAACTAGAAAAATAAAAAGGAGAGCTTTAATACCCGTGGTCCGAAGAATACCGCTCTAAACAAACAACATCAACAAAATATGGCCCGTTAAGTACACGGCCTCCCAATACCAAAACTATCAAAAGCGTAACCCGGCCCGTAAAGTACACGGCCAACCAAATCAATCTCTACTCAAACTAATCAACCACATCAACTTGAACTAAATTAATCAACTATAAGCTCTTCTTTGAAAATAATAGATCGATACGCCGAGATCAAAGAAAAGATAAAAGGTTAGAATAATAAGCAATAATTATTAAATGATAAAGAGATTTACTTAAAACTTATAGATCTAAAATATTTTTTATGTTTTATAAAAGTATTTTAAATTTTAAAGCTAAAAATTTTAGATCTACTTAATCTATTTAAAAACCTAATAGATCTAACTATTTTTTTTTAGGTTTTATAAAAATACTTTAAATTTTAAACTCTAAACTTATAGATCTAAACTTTTTAATATGAAAAACTAATAGATCTAGTTATTTTTTTTGCTTTTTTGAAAGTATTTTTTAATTTTTAAAAGTTAAATCTAATAGATCTAAAAAAATAATTAATAAAAACTAAAAGTGCTTAAATAAAAAGCTAGCTTATAAATTAGTCGTAAGCCTAAGTTTAGGACTTATGAAATTTAAAAAGTTAAAAAGCTAATTAAATGATTGCTCCACAAATAAGCTAGATCTTATAATATAAGGCAACAATAAGCTTAAAATAAGCTTTTATAGAAATCTAACTTATTAGGAAAAAGTAATATAAACTTATCCCAAATAATAAGATAGATTATGTTTAAAATAAAAAGAAAGGTAGAATGAGAATTAAAGTAGATAGACAATTAATAAACTAAAACTTGAATTTTATTAAAATTGGAAGATTACAAAGCTTAAAATAAAATTACATCTATTTTTGAAAGTGAAAATACAAAGAAAACTAGAGAGAAAATAAATTTTAAAAACTAAACTAACTCTTCAAATGAAAGGGAGGAGGAGTATTTATAAGCTGATGGACCCAGGGGTATTTTTGTCCATTCACTTCTTTTTCTTAGCTTCAAAGTTACGCCTCCATTGCCAACTGTTTTTTTCTACATTGTATTCATTGAATAATTCTAGAAGCATAGATCCATGTGCAATAATGAGCCTGACACACGCCCGACCTTTCTTGTTTTCATCGCCTTTGCCACGTGTCGCCATGCTATTGGCCAGTCATCCTGAGTCACCAGCCACTACTCTAACATCGTACTGACGTGGCGGCGCTGCCGCCACGTGTCATCTTCCTATTGGCCAGCCGCCACTCCCACACTGCCATGTCTGCAATTCACTGCCACCTCGTACTGACACGTCAGACTGACGTGTCAGCGCCGCCACTGCAACCTTGAACTGCCACGTGTCGCGCCCTGATTGGCCAGGCGCCGCTGCTACAGTACCTGGTACCTGCACATTTTCATAGAATGTCAGTGTCATGTGGCGCGCTGGCATTGGCCAGTCGCCGCCACGTGGTGCTGACGTCATCGCTGATGTCAGCCGGTTTAGACCGGGTTGAACCGGTCTGAACCGGGTCTGGTTATGGTTCGGGTCTGGACCGGGTCTGGACAGTCGGTCTGAACCGGTCCGGTCTGGTTCTGGTTCGGGTCTGGACCGGGTCTGGATCGGTCTGGTTCTGGTTCGGGTCGGCCACGTGGACCACTGAGTTGGTGCCACGTGGTAAAGGCAATATATACCCAGCGAGTGTCCAAGCCAGGGCTCGAACTCAAGTCTGGGCTGCCAAAGATGAAGTTGCTAGCCATTGGGCCAAGCAGACCTTCATGTTTATAAATACAAAACAAAGTACTTGACCCCTTTTGTAGCTTGGTTTGACTGAGGGTTGACATGTTCTCCACACCGCCGAAGGCTTGCTGCTGCATTGATTTTGAATTTAGATTTGTTTGGCTTAGGTTTGGCTCATTGATAGGTGTGAAAACACCCATCCTTTTACCACTTATATACAATAATAACCAAGCCAAAACGTGTATTTTATGTCGTAAATGTTGGAATTATGCGTGGTTTGTGTTTTTGTTGTGATTTAGGACCAAAATGTGAAAAGGGAAGAAAACACGGGCTTTCACGGGCTTTTATCGAAGAAAAAGACAAAAGACGAAGTCAAGAGATCAAGAGTGGAGAAAGAACGGAAGTCCAAGACCTATTCTGAAGATTTATCGAAGAACAAGTCTAAAGACAGAAGTTTAATAAAACCGAAGAACTCAAGTCTTATTAATGAAGAAATTTCAAGACGAGTTTAATTAATCCCGAGACAACGTCGAAAAAGTCGAAGAATTAAGAAGACGAAAAGACGGAAAGAAAGAAAGAAAGATAGAAAGAAGGAAGCAACACATGCTTCCCTTCTCCCTATATATAGTTCACTTCCACCTCATTTCACACTTGTTAGCTAATGTGACAATTAGTCTTTCCACCATTTTTCTTTACTTGTACAACTTTAATTTTCATGTCATTTACTATCTTGTTCTTTAATTTCATGTCTTAAATTTCAAGCCTTTTAATTCCAAGTAAGTTAATTTCATTGTTAATCTTATTTTTCTTTAATCAATCTTTTCTTTATATTTCTCATCCTACTTTTCTTGTTTTGATTTGATTTTGGTTCGGATTAAGGTTTTATTTTGCTTATTCATATTGCTTATTTGATTAAAAAGTACACCTTTTTATTTCTATCTAAGTTTTCATACGAAATAAGCTATAAGTTTGACAATCTTATTGGCTTATTTTTTATTTAGCTTATTTACTTTTTAGTTTTCTTAAAAAGTTTAGTCTTTTTAAAGTTTGCTTATTTCGTAATTTTAAAGTTTTCAAATTTATGCTTATTGATCTTTTAATGTTTGATTTTTTATAGCTTAAAGTGTTTTAGTGCTTATTGTGTTAATTTTCTTATTTTTGATTAAGTGCTTTCTAGTTTATTTTTATAAAAAGTTGTTTTTAAATATTTTTTATTATTTAGTATTTTTAAAAGTTTTAAAATTTTGGTCTATTAGCTTTTTCTTAAATTTGATTTGGTTAAGTGTTTAGATAAGTGCTTATCTGGTATTTGCTTATTTGTTTATTGTATGCCATCGTAATGCTTAAGGGTTTTACTAGTACGATCCAGTAAGTGTGATCGCATAAACCCCGAGGGTTTCTACTTGCGATCCATTACTGCGATCCTTAGTACGATCGTCACCACGATCACACTCCATAATCCTCACCACGATCACTTGTTGCGATCGTGGGTGCGATCCGTGGCTACGATCCTTGACTGCGATGGAGTCAAAAATTGCCCTGGGTGCGAAGGCATTTTCATCACTACGATGGAATTAACTCTACAATAAGAGTACGATGGAACAATATGAGTGCGATGGAAATGTCATGCATGCATGCATGCTTTTGTTTGGCGCCATTTTCACCTAGTAGGCTGGTTGCTTCCAGCAGCTAGCCTGCTAGCTTGTTTATTTAATAGTATTGTTCCGTAATTGTTTAGTTTTGTCTGAAAGTTGTTCCGATTTTATTTTTGAAAGTTACGTATTTTTAGTTGAATTTTTCATCGATTTTTTGTATTAATATTTTTTCGTAAAGTTTAAGTTTTATCTTTTATTTTGTACCCGCTTTAGGTTTTGCCTCGTTTAGCTTTAAAGTACCATTTTAGTTTTATTCTCTCCTTTTTCATTTAGTAAACTTTATTTTCGAGTCGATAGTTAATTTCGTCTTTTAGTTTTATTTTTATTAATTGTTTCGCTTTAAATTTTGTTTTATTATTTGTTTTAATATTCGTTTTAATATCGTTTTAATTTTTAGTTTTTAATATTCACCTTGTTTTACTTTTTTTATTTGTACTTGTCTTTAGTTTGTTTTTAAATACTTTTGGCATTTACTTTTTAATTAGTTATAGATAATTAACTTCCCTTTTTCTTAACCAAAAGCAATTGAGTCGCACTTTGAACCGGAAATCAATTCGTTAAGACACTGAGAAAACTAACTTTTTCAACTAGCAAAATCTTAATTTCAAATGGCGCCGCTGCCAGCTCTTTTCGTGAAGATTAACGGTTTTTTGTGAGAGACGCGTTGGATTTTGGGATCCGTTCACTCGTGAACGTTATTTTTCGTGTCAAAAAAAAATAAAATTATCTAAAAATCCAAAAACATTTGAAAAATCATAAAAAGCATCTCTTTTTCAAAGTTTTGCACCAAAAATATTCTTCTTGCTTATCTATTTTTCTTTATGGATTCTTATGTCCATTGCGTCGGGTGTGGGAGACGATTATACGGGAACGACTCATGTTAATGGTGTACATGTGAGCGGTGCGGAAACGATATCGATAATACACAATTCGGATTTTGTCCATCGTGCAACTCGACTAATTCGTCCTTTTCTAATCCACCTCTTATTCCCCCTTGCATCTATTGTGGAAGCGATTCTCATTGGCATGTTTCGTGTCCGGTTCGATACCCGTATGGTCACGAGCAAGAACCGGGTTACAATTATGACAATGGAAATAGCTATTCACAAAACTCACCGGGTTTTTCTCCATACCCATGTTGCCAAAATTGTGGGGGCCCTCACGATACTTCTTATTGTCAGCCAATGAATTATTATGAGCCAAATCCGTGTCCTCATTTTTCTTCACCGATGGATTATTATGAACCAAATCCGTGTTATAATTCTTCTCAACCGATGACTTACTACGAACCACATCCGTGCTATAATTCTGGTTTTCATAACTGTGAGCCCCCACATCCCACCCTCAATCATCAATCCTCTCGGAGAATTCGTATTGCCGAACAACTCACTACTCTGAATGACGAAAGACAAGCCATTCTTTTGAAACTTCATGACGGCTTAATTCAACTGACCGAGGCATTGAAGGAGCGAAAGCGACAGCAACAAGAGCAAGTATCTAATCTTAGTGATTATACCCCTCCTCTTGTGCGTCCATACTATTATGATGATGATGACGATGAGAATACTATTTCTTGGAATGATCTAGTTGCTCAATGTCCTAGCGCAATTGCACTTCCCTCTCTTAATATCCCCAATGCCTCTAAGGATTGTGATACATCGAGTGACATTAGTGATTTTGGTCTTGATAAATTCTTTGATGAGGTTTGTGATGTGCTAACTTTTGAGGAGCTTACGGAAGAGGTCGCTCTTAATGATGATGTTCCTTCTACCAACACTTTGGGAGATGATTCTTTGGTTTTCTCTAATCCTCTTTTTGATCAAGATGATGATTTTACTTCTAGTGATGACGAGTCACTATCCGATGAAGACGTTCCGAAGGAAACTTTCAAGATTTATTCGAACCCTTTATTTGATTTTGATGAGGCTTACATATCTAGTGAGGTGAATCCTCTCTTTGAAGAGGGGATTGAGGACATTGATAGCTCCGACTCTCTTGCTATTGATGAGCATTCTTTGTTAGCCATGCCACCTCCCATCGTAGAGGAGGTGGAAAGATTTGACCCTACCTTCCGTTTGATTCGGTCTGGTGAGGTGACACGGGGTGGTAGATATGTCTTCTGATATTTCTCATATTATGTTGCCACCCCGTCCTACCGCGTGCACACCCAAGCGGGTGATGTATCAATTTTACTCTACAGGAAATGAGGATGAGTGCTTTGACCCGGGAGGTGACATTGACCATTCTATGATAGACACCTTTACGGATTTGCCGCCTTGTGACCATCAGCTGTCTGGGGGGGATTTAACTTTACTTCCTTTACCCACCCCACCTCCCGTGGATCAAGACTTCACATACTTTTCGTATGTTGAAAGGACCTTTCTACCATTCACTACTTATCCTCCTGCCTCGCCTTTATTAATGTCCTCCGGGAACGAGGACAAGGTCTTTGATCCCGGTATTACATTCGAGGCTTCCCCATAGACCATTTAATTTGGGGACAAGTCAGGCTCGCGACTCGGTTAACAAAAACAAGCGCTTCTCGGGAGGCAACCCGATTATATATTTATCTTTATCTGTTTTTATAATAAGTGTAGGGGGAGACCCTTGTATGTGTTTGTTGTCTTCTTTCTTATCATGTGCAGGGATTCGAGCTTTCAAAGATCCATTCTTGATGACATTTGACGACCCGTGATTCCGTGTTCCCGTCTTCCCGGTTCTATCCTAAACTCTTTTCGATTCACTATTTTATATTTCTCAATATTAAAATAGGAATCTCTTTAGTTGTCTCTTTCTTAGCAAGATTTAAGCAAAGTGCACAATGTCCTAAGTGTAGGGGAGTTTACTCCCACATGCTTAAACATTGAGGACAATGTTTATATCAAGTGTAGGGGGACTTCTATCGAAGTTAAGTGGGCTTTTCCATTAATTTGTCCTCATTTTAACCGGAAAATTTGATTTTTCGACATTTTTCAAAATTTTTAATCTATTTTGGCCTTGTAATTTTCCTTTGTTATCGTTATTTACTTTCTTTGCTAGAATAAATTTGCAATAAAGTGGTTTTAAATTTTTCAAAGTCGTGAATATTTTGACTCAACCCGAGTTTACTTATCTAAGTTTACTCTAGCTAGTATCCTTAACGTGTTTAACTCAAGTTTTGCTAGGCTTTTATATAGGGAACTTTAAAACGCGAAAGTCTTAACTCTCACGGGTTAAGAACAAGAACTTTTCGCAAGTTCCTATAATTGATCCTAGAGAGTCATTTATCAAGGGAACTTTAAAATGCGATTTCTAAACTTTAAAAAGTCTAAGAGTTTGCAAGATCCTATAGATGACTCGAAAACCTAAAACTTTGATTTAATTGGCTAAGCATCCACGAGTCTCATTCCTTGAGATTTTAAATTGTGGAGAACGAGAGATGATAGAGTCAATTATAAGTTTGGTGTTCTTTCATGAATTTATGTGAGTTGATTATAAGCCTATTCTCCCATCGCTTGCTAATAAATTTATCTGCAATAAATAAGGTTGTACGATTTGAAAAGTTACTTAGCTTCTAGCACAAGATCGTTTAAAAGTTGCTCGATATTAATTAGAGTTCATAGACAAGGCATAACTTATTGAAGCGGGATGCGAAGATTGGCGACTCTGAAAAGGCCCTAACAAGGCATGAGGGCTACATTTTGTTGCTAAAGATCCAAAAGTGATGTGAAGAATCATTTATCGAAAATCAATATGAAGGATCGAGACACACGACGAAAAGCAAATACTCCCCAAAAGATCATGGAGAAGTCTATCCAAAAAGGCCCTAACAAGGTATGAGGATAAATAGATCCAAGTCCTAAAAGGAGGCGGATCGTTGTATATCAAAGTCCAAAATAAAGATTGGAGAAAAATGAAGAAGTCGTGGTCCAAAGATGAAGAATCTCTCAAAAACTTCAAGTGAAGAAATTCCTATTATGAAGAGAAGACCATAATTTCAAGAACGTCTCTCAAAGATTTGAAGTATGAAGTCGCTGCCAAATATCGGTCCGAGAAAGGTCTCAAATCGTGAAGCAAGTTATGCCAAGATATGAACTTTATGAGGTCCCGAGAAGCAGTTTTAAAAGATTTTGTCCTTTAGCTAACTATTGATTAAATCTTCCACTTTATTTTCGGTCTAAATAACTATCGAAATAAGTCAAACAATGCATCCTCGTGATCATTCAAGACAAAAATAAAATATAAGAGATACACCTAGGAATAAGGGAGTCTAAGTAAATATTTGGCCCACATGAATTCGTGTTAGTTTGCTAACTTATAATAACCATGATCTCGTTTTTAAGCTTGGTATGAGGAACGTGAAACTTGAGAATGATGAACATTCATGACAACCAAAAACCCAATGTAAGTATTTGATTTCTCTACTTGTTTTGTTCTTTAAAGTTTTCTTAGTGTTTTAGTATCTAATAAAGGCCAAGGTGGGTTATCTATGATGAAAAACGTAAACCGTGCTTTGAAATTAATGCATTGCATGAGGGCATTGCAATGGTCAAGTGTAGGGGATTTGATAGGTGTGAAAACACCCATCCTTTTACCACTTAATTACAATAATAACCAAGCCAAAACGTGTATTTTATGTCGTAAATGTCGGAATTATGCGTGGTTTGTGTTTTTGTTGTGATTTAGGACCAAAATGTGAAAAGGGAAGAAAACACGGGCTTTTATCGAAGAAAAAGATAAAAGACGAAGTCAAGAGATCAAGAGTGGAAAAAGAACGGAAGTCCAAGACCTATTCTGAAGATTTATCGAAGAACAAGTCTAAAGACAGAAGTTTAATAAAGACGAAGAACTCAAGTCTTATTAATGAAGAATTTTCAAGACGAGTTTAATTAATCCCGAGACAACGTCGAAAAAGTCGAAGAATTAAGAAGACGAAAAGACGGAAAGATAGAAAGAAGGAAGCAACACATGCTTCCCTTCTCCCTATATATAGTTCACTTCCACCTCATTTCACACTTGTTAGCTAATGTGACAATTAGTCTTTCCAACATTTTTCTTTACTTGCACAACTTTAATTTTCATGTCATTTACTATCTTGTTCTTTAATTTCATGTCTTAAATTTCAAGCCTTTTAATTCCAAGTAAGTTAATTTCATTGTTAATCTTATTTTTCTTTAATCAATCTTTTCTTTATATTTCTCATCCTACTTTTCTTGTTTTGATTTGATTTTGGTTCGGATTAAGGTTTTATTTTGCTTATTCATATTGCTTATTTGATTAAAAAGTTCACCTTTTTATTTCTATCTAAGCTTTCATACGAAATAAGCTATAAGTTTGACAATCTTATTGACTTATTTTGTATTTAGCTTATTTACTTTTTAGTTTTCTTAAAAAGTTTAGTCTTTTTAATGTTTGCTTATTTCGTAATTTTAAAGTTTTCAAATTTATACTTATTGAGCTTTTAATGTTTGATTTTTTATAGCTTAAAGTGTTTTAGTGCTTATTGTGTTAATTTTCTTATTTTTGATTAAGTGCTTTCTAGTTAATTTTTATAAAAAGATGTTTTTAAATATTTTTTATTATTTAGTATTTTTAAAAGTTTTTAAATTTTGGTCTATTTGCTTTTTCTTAAATTTGATTTTGTTAAGTGTTTAGATAAGTGCTTATTTGGTATTTGCTTATTTGTTTATTGTATGCCATCGTAATGCTTAAGGGTTTTACTAGTACGATCCAGTAAGTGTGATCGCATAAACCCCGAGGGTTTCTACTTGCGATCCATTACTGTGATCCTTAGTACGATCGTCAGCACGATCACACTCCATAATCCTCACCACGATCACTTGTTGCGATCGTGGGTGCGATCCGTGGGTGCGATCCGTGGCTACGATCCTTGACTGCGATGGAGTCAAAAATTGCCCTGGGTGCGATGGCATTTTCATCACTACGATGGAATTAACTCTACAATAAGAGTACGATGGAACAATATGAGTGTGATGGAAATGTCATGCATGCATGCATGCTTTTGTTTGGCGCCATTTTCACCTAGTAGGCTGGTTGCTTCCAGCAGCTAGCCTGCTAGCTTGTTTATTTAATAGTATTGTTACGTAATTGTTTAGTTTTGTCTGAAAGTTGTTCTGATTTTATTTTTGAAAGTTACGTATTTTTAGTTGAATTTTTCATCGATTTTTAGTATTAATATTTTTTCGTAAAGTTTAAGTTTTATCTTTTATTTAGTACCCACTTTAGGTTTTGCCTCGTTTAGCTTTAAAGTATCATTTTAGTTTTATTCTCTCCTTTTTCATTTAGTAAACTTTATTTTCGAGTCGATATTTAATTTCGTCTTTTAGTTTTATTTTTATTAATTGTTTCGCTTTAAATTTCGTTTTGTTATTTGTTTTAATATTCGTTTTAATATCGTTTTAATTTTTAGTTTTTAATATTCACCTTGTTTTACTTTTTTTATTTGTACTTGTCTTTAGTTTGTTTTTAAATACTTTTCGCATTTACTTTTTAATTAGTTATAGATAATCAACTTTCCTTTTTCTTAACCAAAAACAATTGAGTCGCACTTTGAACCGGAAATCAATTCGTTAAGACACCGAGAAAACGAACTTTTTCAACTAGCAAAATCTTAATTTCAAATGATTTAGGGGTGTTAGGTTTTATCTCTTTTGTATGCTTTATGTACCTTGTGTACTTTTGCTCCAAACTACACCTTTATATGGGTATGTTCGCGAAAAGCTCACAATGGTGATTCCCCCTCACCCTTGTATTGTGTTGATATTCTCGCGTCACAACGTTTATGGTGTATGTTTTGGTTATGCTCAACTTGTTACCATGTGTATTTTGTTTTGCAAATCGGTTTCGATTTTGCTCTTTATGTTCGATGTAACTTGTTGTGTTCAACTTTCCTCCGTTTGTGAGGTGTGCTAATGAAAGTAATGTTTATGTTCAAAAAAAAAGTTTTATTAATTATAAATAATAATAATAATAATAATAATAATAATAATAATAATAAATAATATTATGAAAAATTAATTTATTTGTAATAAAAACTTTATTTTATTTATTTTATTTTATTTATTTTATTTTATTTATTTTATTTTATTTATTTTCGGAAATTAATTTATTTTATATTATTTATATTATTAAATTATTAAAAACTATTTATTTAATTTAAAAACTTAATAAACTTTAAAAATTCATAGAAAACAAACCGTAAAGAGCTACGACGAGAGGTCGGGACCGTTGGCTTCGTAATTTTGTGCTCTTCTATGTGGTTTAATAGTGGATGACTTTGGAGATTGGCAAAAATGGTCCTTGTTGTACAATCTTTATCAAATCTTCATCCTTAGCTTTCCAAATTTCATTCTTTTGGCACTTTTTGGTCCTTTGACTTTATCTTTGGCTTTTTCTTCGATAAATGACCGTGAAATCCCGTGTTTTCTTTCTTTTTGATCTTTTGTACCTATTTCACAACAAAAACACAAACCACGCATAATTCCGACATTTACGATATTAATTACACGTTTTGGTATTGTTTTTCATTATTTTAAGTGGTAAAAGGATTAGTGTTTACACACTTATTACCCCTCTTGTGCAGGCATGTTTGTTTGCTTGTTTTCTGTCACAACAGGAGCCCAAGAAGATTTTTGTTGCTCTTAAAGAACCAAGCTGGGTGGAAGCAATGCAGGATGAGCTTTACCAGTTTGCCATTCAAGATGTGTGGGAGCTAGTGGATTGTCCAAGGTATGTTAGACCTATTGGGACACGTTGGGTTCTAAGAAACAAGAAGGATGAACGAGGGATTGTGGTCAGAAATAAGGCATGTTTAGTTGCTCAAGGTTATACACAAGAAGAAGGAATAGACTATGAAGAGGTTTTTACACCTTTTGCAAGGATTAAAGCAATAAGGATTTTCCTAGCCTATGCTTCTTACATGGGTTTCACAGTTTATCAAATGGATGTAAAAAGTGCTTTCTTATATGGCACAATCGAGGAGGAGGTGTATGTCATGCAACCTCCTGGCTTTGAAGATTCAGAGCATCCAGACAAGGTGCATAGAATCAAAAAGCAATGTATGGATGATTGTAGTAATTTACCACACCTTTGAATTTAGGAAAAATCAAAGAGCGTAAATAGCGGTAAGTATTAAGTGCCGATTTAGGAAAATCAAACACTAATGACCCAATGAAGGTGAAAATTCGTTTCCCAAGGAGGTATATGTGTGTGAATAACTTGTAATGATTTTGGATTAATATTGAGAAAGAAGGGATGAGAAAAGAGAATGACGGATACGTTAAAATTATACTACGACGACAAAATTAAAAACCGTGAAAAGTGACAAAATAAAAATTAATTCTAAAAATTCCCAAAAAATTACCAAAATTAATAAGAAATAAACTAAGAGTTTACAAATGATCAAAACTTTTTCAAACCTTTTAATTAATTATATATTAATTTTTAAATGCTAATTAAAGCCCTAAAAATCCAAATAATAAATAAAAAGCCCAAATAAAGATTTCACTATAATGACTAAACAAGACTAAAACTATTTTTATGAAATTTTAAACTAAGGAAAACTATTTTTTAAATGATTAAAAACTATTAAATATTAAAATAATTCTAAAAATTAATAAAATGATGATAAAATTAATCTAAGAGTTTTAAAATTCCTAACATAATGTATTTGACCTAAGAAAAATGTAAAAGTTGCAAAAATATTAAAAATGAATTTTAATAATAAAATAATAATAAAATAATAGTAAAAATCCAAAAATTATAAAAATTTCTAAAAACTTACAAACTAGTTTATTTTAACCTAATTAAACAGAAAATGAAAGTGAAATTACCAAAATACCCCTATTGGGCCCCCAAATGGGCTAAAATGAAAAACAGTGTAATGAAATGGGCTTTTTGGCCCAATAAGATGAAACTTAACCAAATAAGCTGAAAATCACTAGTCCACCTTAAAATTCAATTCTAAACACAAAAGCATGAAGGCCCAAAAGCTGAATGTGAGCTTATCACAGCTTAATGGTACAACAGCTTATTCTTAATGGGCTTTTTGCCCCATTAAGCTATAAGCCAATGCCATAAGCTCTAATTTGACACACAACCTTATTTTGAGATGCCTAAGAGATCTGTGAAAAGAAATTTTCAAAAAGCTAAACCAATAAGCCAGAAATAAGCAAAGTACAATTTCACTAAAAGACAAAATAGTCGACTTAGAGTTCTAGACCACCTCAGACCTTGATTCAACTTGCAAAAGACTCTGAATGACTTAAATAAGCCAAATCAATCAAGAAAAGTTCAATAAGCAAATCAAAATAAGTAGAATAAGCCCATAAGCACTTATGTAAAAGTGAATGGAGTTGGTTTTCTAGTCAAAGCTTAAAGTCAACCACCCAAATGCTCCAGAATGAACAAATGGGTCAAATAAGGAACACCTATTACAAAATTAAAGTTGTTGTAGGTTAAAATAAGCTAGAACAGCTTATTGATAAGCAAAATGCAAAATAACACTAGCAGTGGCTAGCAGCAGGGGAAAGGAGTTCCTACTGCTTTGACTATTTGACTGTTAATTTTTGAGAGATCCAGTTGGATTCAATGGAAAACAAAGGCACCCTTACAACCAGTGCGTTGTAAGGAGTCAATATCAAGAAAGAAATCACAAAATCACTCAGCCAATAAGCACAGACTAAGCAAACAGTCACTAGGTATGTCCTAGACTTGGAAAATAAGCAGATTATGAATAAATAAGCAGTTTAAGCATGAATAAGCCAACCAAAACGAACCATATGCATACACAAGATATAATAAACTCCAATAAGCATAAATAAACTTGTTTCAAACACTGATTCAAAGATTAGAACAAGATTCAAGCAAAGACAGATTACTGATGAACAAAGTGATATCCAAAAACCTTTTTGTTGATCTAACTGACCACAAATCCAATTTCAACACCTCAAATCCCTTTCCCTGGTTGTATTAACTAAAATTTAACCCTTGTTAACCCTAGTCTACCCTTAGATCTAGGTGTCCCCAAAATTTTAGTCAAAATCACCAAGTAAAATAGATTTTATAGCCCTTTGTTTAATTATGGTGATTCACCCCCTCAAAACTTGCAGATAAACACCAAATAGCACTTATGAATCAAGAACAAACAATAAACACCCAAATACACCTACTCAAATCAACCCAAGACCGGACTATGCAGTTTACCCAAACACCCCTTAATAATCTGATTTAACAAATTTTCAAAGGATTAGTATGAATTAAACCACAAATCCAGATCAAATCAACTCAATAACAACCAAATAACAAGATCCAACAACAAAAACACAGATTCACAAACAAATACTCATAATCATCAAAAATCATGAAATATTCAAAAAATGTAAAATGGTTTAGAAATGAGCACCTCCAAAACATACATCCATGCTTTGGGATGTGTGAGCTTAGGTGCTAGCTAAACAAGCACGAGCTTCCTTGTACCTGCTAAGATTCAACAAACACAAAAGTGAACCAAAAACAATGAAACCTGATTTTTGAAAACAAGAGTTTTAATCCTTAAAACCTTTCCTTAAAAACCAACAAACAGATTATGGAACTCAAACTTTAGCTAATCAAACACCAAACTTTTACAAAAACATAAAAGGAAATCATAATTTTCAGAAATTCAAACTTTTATTTCATAAAAAGGAATTATAAGGATTTAGCTAAAATCTGGAACAAAGGGACTCTCACATGTTGAGGTCTCCTTTTATAGACTACTTAGGACGATTCTAGAACGAAAGATACATGAGAAACCCTAGCTATGAAATCTCAAATATGCCCTTAGCCTTCTAGACGCGTTTGTTGTTGATGAGTTGTCAAATTTGATCTTAATTGTTCATTTTGTGCTTGGGGACCAAGTAGTAACCATAAAGCGTTGATCTTGCCACATCAGATTTCTTGGAGAGGAAGTTGGGTTTCTACTGGTGGACGGTTAAGAGTGTGGGGTCCTTTGGGTAGTGGGATTTGGGAATTTTGGTGTGGGATGAGTTTGGTTTGAGGTGAATCAAGCGTGGGACTGGGTAATTTCATTTTACCCTTTGTTTAAGTGGAAGGTAAAACTGGGTTCATCATGGTGAATAGTAACTATGTTTGATCTGAAATCAGTGGGGGTAAAGGTGTTTGGCGCACTAATATGTTTGAAAGTTTGATTGTGGCAGCTTTGGTCCTCAGTCTTTGGCCAAATATGTATATCATGTTTTCCAGCCTTATAAACTCGTTCCGCTTTGTAAAATAAGTTTCAGAAATTAGATATTGGCCACAAAAACTTTGTGAAAAGGAAATTAGGGCTTTTATATCTTTGATGTAATTACAATTTCAGTCTTTTTGTTGTTTAATCCATTTTTAAAGGACTGGAAATGTAATATTCTTGAACTTCAAGGGTCTTCATTTGATCTTTGACTTCATGAGTGACCATTCTTGACAATTTGGATTTTTTGAGGGACTAATCTTGCCAAATCTTCAAAGATGAAGGACCTTTTTGTCATTTTGACAAACTTAAGGGACCAAACTTGTAATTATTAATATACAAGGGTATTAAGTGTCATTTCTTCATAAATGAGGGATCAATCTTGTACATCTTCAAGTCTTCAAGGGTTTTTCTTTGATAAATCACAAACTAGGGCCCGGTTCATTGTGCGACTTCGTTTCTCGTGTTCGTTTTTCCTTCTTTCTTGCGATCTTTTGCCTTTTTCATGATATCCATACCTAAAATACACAGATAAACAAACAAAAGCATATATATGGTATTTTGATGACATTTTATGCATTTAAAGCCCGAAAAGAACGATGAGATCATGTATAAATGCCATCTCATCACTCCCCGATACTAAACCATTGTCGTGCCCTCACGCAATGCTAGAATAAAGTATCTAAGAATCTCCAGAATTCAATTTTATTACTGTGACAACCCTAGGTTTTGGGTTTGTCACTTGGTCTTACTTTTAGGTTATTTTATGTGTGCTTACTTGAAATGTGTGTTTACGTGTTTATTTTGTGTGAACGAGGTTGGTGTGGTTATCGTTTATGAGTATAGAGTACTCATAAGTAAATCGAGGAACGGTTATTTCATGTTCATGAGCTCACAAGTGGTGAATATGAAATGAAAATGGTGATATTGTAGTGTTTACGTATACGTATAAGTATTATAGTAATAGTATTTTTTTTTTGGATTTACGGTTTAGCGTTTAGAGGTCTCGGGTGAGGTAATTAGCCATATGAATATTTTTCGGGATGGTTTTAAGTCATTTAGGACTTAATTATAAAGTTTATTTCAAAATTTGAGATTTTTTTTAAAAGTGTATATTTTACGTCTTTTACGGTAAAACGCGTAAATTTGACTAGTTTTACGGTTTTGAGGTTTTGGAGGCTTTAGGAGCTGAAATAAATTAAGGAAAATTAAGTTAATATTATTAATACATATATTAATAATAAAATAAATAAAAAAACGAATTTATAGGTGTATAGTCGGTTTAAAAAAAGAGGAAAGAAAAAAAGGAAAAAAAAAGTTTATGGTAACTAGTGTTTGAGTTGGACTAGGATTTTGGCTATATAAGGAACACATACCCTACACCAAACGAATTATTATCCCTGGAGCATTATAGTCGACGGCCTAAGAGAGAAAAATTAGGTTTCTATGGCTTTTTCATCTTCCATTGATTTAAGGTAAAAACCTTCATTAACCTTTTTAATTTAAATTGTTTTATGTTTAATTAATCATCCTTATGATGGATTAAGGGTTAGGGTTTATATAAAAACAGTAGATCAATGATGTATTAATCATATCATGATGATCATAAAATCTAGGGCTTGTATTAGAAGGGTTATAGGTGATTAATTAGATCAATTTGTTTAAAACCCGTTTTTAAAAACTGGGCAGAATTTTGAGTCTATTGTTTTGATCATATCTCGAGTTATAAGAACATTCAAGATGCGATCAAACTAGCACTGGATAGGTAATTGAGTTGGCTTTCTTAATCAAGAAACGAGAACTAAATTGGAGGCCGGGAAGTGGGTCAAAAATAGGTTACAACAGTCGGAGGTCAAAACAGTTTTAAATTCAGCCTGTTTTCTTTTTAAGTTTTGGGTTGTTTGGGGTACTTAGGGTTGCATTGGGATCTTCTCACGAACATGAGGGATGGTTTATATAATGTAATAAGGATCTGCACTTGGGCTAAGATTGTGGTTTAGGGTAAGACCCTCTAATGGTAATGAACTTTTCATACGTTTAAAATCAGGAAAACTGGAATGACAAAAGTATATATATATATATCAGGGCCTTAACAGTAGCTTTAAGGTTAGGTCAAGTGGGAGGTGTTAGCCAACATATGTAAGGGTATGAATGTTCCTCTTACAGAAACCATGGGTATGTTTAAGTGGACGTTTGACTTAAAGTTTTGAGACCTAAAAACTGGGACTGTTTTGTGTAAAATTGTGAACGGGATAGCTATTAAACTTAATCAAGTTAAGGACTTGTTAGGGAAGGGTAATGGGGTGTTTAGAGTTATAAATGGGGTATTTATATGAGAGGAGGTTAGATGTCCATCATAGGTTGATGAACCATTTTAGAGGTTGGTTCATGTATTGATTTATGTGTTTTTGGATTATTAGCTTGGGGCTAGAGCAAGGACTTTGGAGAAGCAATCAGGTGAGTTCATAGTCCCATTTTACTACGTTTTTAAATGTTTTTTCCAATATGGGATGGAGATGACACTTGAAATGTTCTTTAACATGATTTGGTACTATTTTTTAAATGTGTGGTCATAAATGTGCTATTGTGTGACTTGTGTGCTTATGTGTTCTCATATGTGCTTTGATACGTGTTCTGCTATGTGAATCTTGTTTGGATTGTGATTGGCTTTGGTACATAGATGTATGGGCGTCTATGGGACCAGTTATGATGTGTGTGGAGCGTGGGGCACGATCCGTCCTGAGTACTTGTGCATCGTCTCTTCGGAGGCAAGATATCTCGACGGGGATATAGTTCATCTTCCACAGGTGGTGTGGGAAAGATCCGGATAGTGTGGTGTGTGTTCTTGTGCGTGTGACGGGATACTTCTTGATTGTTATAATGTGCTTTGTGAATTGTAGATGTGATTGGTACTTGGTTTGAGTTTTATTGTGGATGCATGTAGCATGATTATCACATTATGGTTTGTTAGCCTTAAAATGTGTGCGACTAACGGAATTACATTAGTTTCATAGCCGGGACTTGCAAGGACTAATATTATCAAATGTAAAGTCCAAGTCCCGAGCTATATAAACCCCTCCATACTTCCATGGAGGGGTGAGGCATTTCATTTCTTGTCTTACATTTCTCTCTCTAGAATAAAACACACTTTTATTCTCTCTTGTTTCTCTCACTAAAATGGCTAAACACCACTTCTATCCTCCCCGACCTCCGGATCGAACCCGTCTCATTAGTGAATCCATGATTAACAATTGGCATCAGAGCTAACCGGGGGTGTTTCGTGTTTTTGTCTCACGATTTGTGTTCGTGTTTGTGTGTCGGATGTTTTTTGATTTGGTACGTTTTTCATTTTTCTTTGAAAAACTGTGTTACACGATCTAAAACATCACCACTTTATCCATTTTTAATCAGCCACTTTATCCATTTTTAATCAGCCGTTCTTGGTTTCATCAATTCCTTTTTTTGTCCTTTTTCTCTTCACGTTTTTTTTTCCATCAAATTTTACATGTTTTTTTATTGGGAAAAGGACAGAAAAATATATCAGATCCATTATTTTTGGGTATCAAAACCTTTTACGATGGAAGCATTACGGTAGCAGTTTTCGATGGCTTCTTTTCCGGATTTATTCCGATAGGGTATTTTTTTACACATTCCGATGGACTGGGCTGAATCTATTGCGATACGACTCAATAAGATGGGTCTCATTGCGATGGGTGGCTTGATCCATCGCAATGGCATTCATGTCGTCATGCTGCCAAAATGTTTCCAACATTGCGATGGATTTTGGTTGATTGCGATGGATTGTATTAAAAAATATATTGCGATGGATGTAGTTTAAAACATTCCGATGGACAGAGTTTTTGATACATTACGATGACTGGTTATATTTATTGAAAAACTTTGTGATCATGACCAAAAAAAATCAGAATATACCAAGACCTTAAAACTGTTTTCAAACCGACTCAACATCATCTTCAATCAAACCCCGACTCTCTATCCTAACCCATCGTCACCTTAAACCCATCTAGACTCGTATCTAATCAACTAACTGATCTCAGTATCGTTTCTTTTATACTTGTTGAAGACATATGAAATCTTTAAGACCTGTTAGAAACGAGTTCATCATAGATCACTTTTATATTCGAATATTTGATTGTGATTCGTATAACACTGATGATGGAACTCATTGGAATTGATTTATTTGGTGACAATCATATGATCCGCCTTTGGTTCTAATTAGATGTGGATTATTTGAAAAGTGTTATGATGGGGGCGGAGAAAACGTTGGAAGGAGATGGGGGCGGACGAACCTATGTTGTGTGATTATGTTAGGTTAAAATGAGAGATGTTAGGGATGGTAGATCGGCTGATTATTGATTTAGATATGATGGTTGAGATTGGTAGATGACTGGTAGGCGGAGAGTACTATGGAAGGAAAAAGGGGCGGATGTTCCAATGTATGTGTGTATTGTGGGTTATAAGCAGATATTTTGGGATTCTTCAACTTTTATATTTCTCTAATTATGATGTCTGACTACACGTGGCCATCTAGAAAGTGTTGGGGTTATGGAGAATGGGACGGACTGTAACTCCACCGCTTGGGCTTAACTTCATAAATCCTACGAATGTGTGCTATCACTTCATTGGGCTGAGATATAAGCAGGCCGGCTCTATTTCTTAGAATGATTTTTTTTTGGGATAAGGGCTTAATATTGTTGTAATGTTTGGCCGTGTATGATGGATTCTTACTCATCATTGGGTGGCTGTGTCATATAAAGGGCTAAAACAGCAATGGGTCGAGTATGATGTACGGATTATGGGGATATGGTGATTACGGGTGTATTCCGATTAAAGAAAAACCCTCGTTTTGAAACCTTAATCTCTCGAAAAAATTTTGACGACCTCACCGCAGAGGTCGATCCGCGCATCAGTTGGGTATATGATTGATTTGGGCTTCAAAAATCAAGTTTGCTAGACGACGTTGACGACCTTTCTTTCTTTTGTCATCGTTGGTTCCTTAGTTAACGACACTCACTCATACTCAACACACACAACAAACACGAAGACAAAAACAAACAAACACCAAAACGATCCTTTAAGATTCACTGATATTGTCAAAAACGGCTAGTATTCGAGCAAAGTAATGTCAAGTGATTACGAAGTGAATTTGGTATTTATTATTTGAAGGTGACGTGGAATTTCACGAAGGCGTCTACTTATTACATCATCGAGCCTTTTCACCCCCTCTATCGATTGATGATTCGCTTCAGCATTTATGATTGAGACTTGATTTATCTAGTTTCCACTGTCAAAGGGTGGATGGTCGACGACATGGACAACTATCACTTAAGGAGTTACGTTGTAGTGCTCAGTGTCACACTCACCTGTAGTTGTGGATGTCAAGGTTTCTTATGATGTTCTAGATAACTTAAACCTATGTTCTCACCAACTTTATGTTGACAGATTTTAGTGTCATTTTCAGGTGAGGTAGTTGAGAAGGATGATGTTAGAAGTGGCTAGAGTCTAGAGGCTGCTAGGATTACATTAGGAGGAATCCCTTTCCTCTTAGTATTTATTTAATGTTTGAATAAGTGGTACATTTTAGACACCTATATGTTTGATGTTTGGTTATTGTTTGTCTTTGGTAAGAGGTAGGTCTGTTACCTACTTACCTAGATTCCTGCATTTTGTTGAGATATTGTCACGACATTTGTGTCGCCATTTATGACATTTCTTTTGCATTTAGTTTTCTCTATAGAGACACCGTTTGTTGTGATGATATCCATACGTCGTGCCCCATATTCCGCCATGGTGGGGTGTGACAGAATGGTATCAGAGACAATGGTTATAGAGAATTAGGTTTCCTAGTCGTGTAGCCTAGTCTATAGCTTAAGGGTCCCTGCATATAGGCGTCATAGGAGTATGTGTGCATTTTATAGTAATTGATGTGTTAGAATATTATTTTTGCAGTATTTGTTAGGTTATGAACTACTATGGTTCATACTTAACTACATGTTATTTTCTTTACGAGTTTTGATTAGTGCGGGTGGAACCATGGTCGTATACGCTAGTCATTGTTGGATTTCGCTTAATTATGTTTTCATGTTCTTTATACATTTCGAATTTTGTCTACGCTGGTTCAGCTGGACTACGAGTTTATGTGTTTCGTGCATTGGCTATGTTATTTTAATACATAGGGTTTTGGATCTTATCTTGTGTGGTTATGTGCTTGTGAGTTGTTGGATTATGTGTTATGTGTAGTATTAATTTCTTATAAGTGTCATCATAGGAGGGAGTACATTGGTGAAAGGGAACATGTATAATTATGGAGGCCTACATAATTATATATGTGCCACAACACCACTGGACTTTCAAGTATGATTACATGAAAGAGAGTTAATACATGCTTGTATAGTATATGTTGGATGGATTTGAGTGTATGTACGCTTATGCCTATGTATGTAAAATTATTTTCTACTTACCGGTTGTATTCTTGGGATGGTTGCTAGCTCGTTTCTCTTTGAGATGTTCAATTTCTGTAGTAGCGCATTTCTCGGGTCCTCATTTCACATGTTTGTTTGTACGGTACTTTTTGCGTGAAGGATTTTGAGATGGTGGAGATTTCTTTTTGGGGTAACGATGTCTTTTGTTTCGAGTTATACATGGTAAAAAAATATAGAACTTGCAAATTGAAAAAAAAAAATAGTTGTTGGTAGTCGATGAAATAAGGAAGTGTCGGAAACATGTTTCAAATAAGGTGGAATATAAATTCTTTAACATATAAGCATGACTCGGTTATTTTAAAATATTTTGGTTTTGATCACCTAGAGTTATTGTTCTTAAGTTAAAAATTTTGTTCTTATTTAGTGAAATATGTTAAAATCATGTAATTAATAGATTTTTAATTTTCTGGAATTAAAATAAATTAGGTTCTAGTTTTGGTAATTAATGGGGGGTTTTAGGGTTTAAAAATCGTTTTTTTTTTTGGTATAAATCGGAGTAGGCAGAAACTGTCGCTAAACTGTCAAAATATGTCGCTAACTGTCAGAAACTGTCGCTAATGCCTAGGCAGATTTTGAGAAAAATCGTTTTGGTCATAACTTATTCGTTTTTAAAGGTTTTTGGGTGATTCAAAAACCTAAAATTATGTACTCGGAACATACTTTTCAAATATTCAGAAAGTTTCGTAATTGGAAGTCAGTAGCTTGGTCGAATTAATTGTACAAGTGTTGAGTTCAAGGTTAATTTTCGGACAATATGGTTTAAACTCGTGTTTTGGGTATTTTGTGGTAATGAACACTTGGAGGGTTAACATAGAGATGAGTTGGGAAGGAATTTGAGAGTTCTTTAGACCTTATTATACGTGGTTATATTTTGATGAGTTTTGATTTATGGTATTTATGAGTAAGACTGAAATCGGGGTGACAATGTTAAACCCGTTGAGTTATGTGACGGCTCCTAACTTGGTTTCAAGACAGTTCTTGTCTGATGAGTTGCGAGATTTAGTTAGGTTGGTTACATAACTTTATGGTTTTGATAAGTTTCCTCGCGGACGGTTAAGGCTCATGTGTTGTTGGTTGAGATTATTTTCGTGTAAACTGAGTTCACGTTTGAACGTGAAGGTTTTATCAGGGATATGCATCCTCGTTTGTTTGCTGAGAATAAGTTTGAGTTTGGGAGTAAATCTCGGGACGAGATTTCTATTAGGAGGGAGTGATGTGACAACCCTAGGTTTTGGGTTTGTCACTTGGTCTTACTTTTAGGTTATTTTATGTGTGCTTACTTGAAATGTGTGTTTACGTGTTTATTTTGTGTGAACGAGGTTGGTGTGGTTATCGTTTATGAGTATAGAGTACTCATAAGTAAATCGAGGAACGGTTATTTCATGTTCATGAGCTCACAAGTGGTGAATATGAAATGAAAATGGTGATATTGTAGTGTTTACGTATACGTATAAGTATTATAGTAATAGTATTTTTTTTTTGGATTTACGGTTTAGCGTTTAGAGGTCTCGGGTGAGGTAATTAGCCATATGAATATTTTTCGGGATGGTTTTAAGTCATTTAGGACTTAATTATAAAGTTTATTTCAAAATTTGAGATTTTTTTTAAAAGTGTATATTTTACGTCTTTTACGGTAAAACGCGTAAATTTGACTAGTTTTACGGTTTTGAGGTTTTGGAGGCTTTAGGAGCTGAAATAAATTAAGGAAAATTAAGGTAATATTATTAATACATATATTAATAATAAAATAAATAAAAAAACGAATTTATAGGTGTATAGTCGGTTTAATAAAAAAAGAGGAAAGAAAAAAAGGAAAAAAAAAGTTTATGGTAACTAGTGTTTGAGTTGGACTAGGATTTTGGCTATATAAGGAACACATACCCTACACCAAACGAATTATTATCCCGGGAGCATTATAGTCGACGGCCTAAGAGAGAAAAATTAGGTTTCTATGGCTTTTTCATCTTCCATTGATTTAAGGTAAAAATCTTCATTAACCTTTTTAATTTAAATTGTTTTATGTTTAATTAATCATCCTTATGATGGATTAAGGGTTAGGGTTTATATAAAAACAGTAGATCAATGATGTATTAATCATATCATGATGATCATAAAATCTAGGGCTTGTATTAGAAGGGTTATAGGTGATTAATTAGATCAATTTGTTTAAAACCCGTTTTTAAAAACTGGGCAGAATTTTGAGTCTATTGTTTTGATCATATCTCGAGTTCTAAGAACATTAAATATGCGATCAAACTAGCACTGGATAGGTAATTGAGTTGGCTTTCTTAATCAAGAAACGAGAACTAAATTGGAGGCCGGGAAGTGGGTCAAAAATAGGTTACAACAGTCGGAGGTCAAAACAGTTTTAAATTCAGCCTGTTTTCTTTTTAAGTTTTGGGTTGTTTGGGGTACTTAGGGTTGCATTGGGATCTTCTCACGAACATGAGAGATGGTTTATATATTGTAATAAGGATCTGCACTTGGGCTAAGATTGTGGTTTAGGGTAAGACCCTCTAATGGTAATGAACTTTTCATACGTTTAAAATCAGGAAAACTGGAATGACAAAAGTATATATATATACATCAGGGCCTTAACAGTAGCTTTAAGGTTAGGTCAAGTGGGAGGTGTTAGCCAACATATGTAAGGGTATGAATATTCCTCTTACAGAAACCATGGGTATGTTTAAGTGGACGTTTGACTTAAAGTTTTGAGACCTAAAAACTGGGACTGTTTTGTGTAAAATTGTGAACGGGATAGCTATTAAACTTAATCAAGTTAAGGACTTGTTAGGGAAGGGTAATGGGGTGTTTAGAGTTATAAATGGGGTATTTATATGAGAGGAGGTTAGATGTCCATCATAGGTTGATGAACCATTTTAGAGGTTGGTTCATGTATTGATTTATGTGTTTTTGGTTTATTAGCTTGGGGCTAGAGCAAGGACTTTGGAGAAGCAATCAGGTGAGTTCATAGTCCCATTTTACTACGTTTTTAAATGTTTTTTCCAGTATGGGATGGAGATGACACTTGAAATGTTCTTTAACATGATTTGGTACTATGTTTTAAAATGTGTGGACATAAATGTGCTATTGTGTGACTTGTGTGCTTATGTGTTCTCATATGTGCTTTGATACGTGTTCTGCTATGTGAATCTTGTTTGGATTGTGATTGGCTTTGGTACATAGATGTATGGGCGTCTATGGGACCAGTTATGATGTGTGTGGAGCGTGGGGCACGATCCGTCCTGAGTACTTGTGCATCGTCTCTTCGGAGGCAAGATATCTCGACGGGGATATAGTTCATCTTCCACAGGTGGTGTGGGAAAGATCCGGATAGTGTGGTGTGTGTTCTTGTGCGTGTGACGGGATACTTCTTGATTGTTATAATGTGCTTTGTGAATTGTAGATGTGATTGGTACTTGGTTTGAGTTTTGTTGTGGATGCATGTAGCATGATTATTACATTATGGTCCATTACTATAAATTGTTTTTCTTCAACTTATTTACAGCGGATGTCAAGGTTTCTTATGATGTTCTAGATAACTTAAACCTATGTTCTCACCAACTTTATGTTGACAGATTTTAGTGTCATTTTTAGGTGAGGTAGTTGAGAAGGATGATGTTAGAAGTGGCTAGAGTCTAGAGGCTGCTAGGATTGCATTAGGAGGAATCCCTTTCCTCTTAGTATTTATTTAATGTTTGAATAAGTGGTACATTTTAGACACCTATATGTTTGATGTTTCGTTATTGTTTGTCTTTGGTAAGAGGTAGGTCTGTTACCTACTTACCTAGATTCCTGCATTTTGTTGAGATATTGTCACGACATTTGTGTCGCCATTTATGACATTTCTTTTGCATTTAGTTTTCTCTATAGAGACACCGTTTGTTGTGATGATATCCATACGTCGCGCCCCATATTCCGCCATGGTGGGGTGTGACAATTACCCTTTATTGAAAAGTAAAAACTTGCAACAATACTACGAAGATATGTTAAAGACATAATGTAAAATTTTCATCACGAAAGTGACTTTTAGGATCAATGAATAGAAACAAGTGAATGTCTCATAGAGTAAAGTTCATCATCCTTGATTGTCATACATTCCATGCTAAGTGCAGAAACGAGATCATTGTTGGTACAAGTCACAATGCTAACACTACTCATACGTCCAAATTGTATAATACTTTTTCTCCCCGCAATCCTAGTTATTAAGAAAAGAAAAGGTTTCTAGAATTTTTTTAACTATTTGTCATGGATCACAAGTGATTCATATTGACTTATTTGAGTATTTATTAGTCCAAAAATAAAGTAGCACGATTTAATCGATAGTTAGCCGAAGAACAAAATCTTTTAAAACGGCTTCTCGTGTATCTCCTTAAGTTCATATCTTGGCATATCTTGTTTCACGATTTGAGACCTTTCTCGGATCGATATTTGGCATGTACTTCATACTTCAAATCTTCGAAAGACGTTCTTGAAATTATGGTCTTCTCTTCATATTTTAGAATTTCTTCACTTGACCTTTTTGAGAGATTCTTCATACCTGGACCACGACTTCATCATTTTTCTTCAATCTTTATTTTAGATTTTGATATACAACGATCCGCCTCCTTTTCGGACTTGGATATATTTATCCTCATACCTTGTTAGGGTCTTTTTGGATAGACTTTCGCCATGATCTTTAGGGGAGTAATTGCTTTTCGTCGTGTGTCTCGATCCTTCATATTGATTTTGGAATAATGATACTTTACATCATCTTGGATCTTTAGCAACAAAATAGAGCTCCTCATGCCTTGTTTGGGCCTTTTTGGTTCTTCACCAATCTTCGCATCCCGCTTCAATAAGTTATGCCTTGGCTATGAACTCTATTCAACCCGAGCAACTTTTAAACGATCTTATGCTAGAAGCCAAGTAACCTTTCAAATCATACGATCTTACTTATAGCAATTATTTTATTCCTAATGCATTGATCTTATGGGAGAAAAAGCCACAATTAAAAACATATGAGTTTTTGAAAGAACATTTTCATGTTCTACGTTTAGCATGATCACTTGTCTAACTCTATCATTTCTCGTTCTTCACTATTTAAAGACCTCTAATCAAATAGACTCGTGAATACTTAGCCATGCAAGTCAAAATTAAGCCAAATTTGGATTAGCTTTCATTAAGACTATATCAAATCGAAGTTTTGGGTTTTCAAGCCACCTATAGGATTCTAACACCCCCAAATTACATGCACAGCGGAAATACATAATTTGGGTGCTAGAGATTGGTAATCAGAGCCACAAGTTGTAGAGAACTAGGTCGATTTTGAAAATGTCCTAAACTATAACTTTGGTGTCTCAAATGTTTCCAAAAGCACATAACTTCTCCGCATGGCTCCGGTAAGATTACTCTTAGCATTGCTTTATTTATTTGTATATGTATCCCCTATAACTGAAATGATTTCCCAAGTAATTATGGAGTAAGTACTTTTTATGGAAGTATTGTGAACGAACGTGGAGTACTTAACATCGTAATTTTTGCATTGCATTTGCATGGCTATCATATTGTTGCATTATATAAGCATGCGTACTACATTTTTGCATGTTCATGTGCATGTGTATATATATTTTGGATAATGACCTTATTTACCCTCGAACTTTCTGTGATTAAAGAAATGTCGGAAATCCCGCCTAACGGCAATGGAGATGAGTATGTTAACGAAGCAAATCTTCAGAATGATGGTAATGGAGAAGGAGAAGAAAGTGTTGGTAATAATGTTGTGGCTCAAGCTGAGTTGGAGGATGTGCAAGATGGTCGACGAAGAGTTCGTGTTCCTAGACCTACTCGTATTTCTCATTTGGTTGGTATGCCAGGTATTAACTGTGCTCGTTTCGGTCATGGTAATGTGTCTGAAGCCGGAGCTTGTGCAAAATCTCTCCACGACGACATTTCAAGAGTGCTTTGCCCTGGTCCGAGGTCGTATGAAAATACTACCCTTTTCTTGAGGAAGTTGGACAGGTTAATGTATGAGCGTTATGTTGTGGAAACTCGGGTGATTAGAAGATTTTATGAAAATGAGAAAGCTTTTCAGAAATTGTTGCCAAGGACTGCAAGAGATGAGTATGACGGGATGTTGGTTAGAAGTGAGATGGATAGTTTGAGGTCCATGATTAAGAATTTAAGTGCTAGTCTTGAGCAGATGAGAGAGGATTAAGCTGCATTGCAAAGGATGCGAAGTTGGGAGCATCGTGTGAGGGCGTATCTACCGTAATGGAGGTTTGTTTATGATTTTGAGTATGCTACCAATGACTTTATGGTTCAACTTCCCGCCTGGGGTTAGTGTATTACTTGTGGGAACCCAGCAGCACTTGAAGTTGGCTCAACCTCGAGAAGGAAGAAAGTGGTGGAGTGTGACCCCAAAGACAAAGGCAAAGGGATAGCGGGCAATGAAGAAGATAGTGATGAGGAAGAACCTGAAGAAGATGATGATGATGAGCTGCAACCCAAGAAATCATGCGGATCACCTCGTGATTAGTTCTTGTTTTTAGTATTTCATTTTCTATTTTCCTCGTTGTATGCGAACTTGTTTAGACTTGTGTACTATGGATTTGTGATGAACCTTAATATCCTTTTGGTTTAACCGGTGATAGATTGTAGTGGCATGACTTGTCACGATTTTGTGGATATCAATGCAATCGATGTTTACCTTTCATGATCTATGTTACGTCTTTATTAGCTCTTTTGTGATGTGGTTGATGAATGCTTGTAGTGGTTAATGTACATGTTATACTTATACTATGTCCTAAAAAAGAAATCCTTCTTGTTCTCGATGTGTATACTTATCCTGTTCTTTTCCCTATGATTGCAGAGAAGGATTAAAGAGGCATTTTTAGTCGTTTGTGGATCACTACTTGACTAGTCCTTCAATATGCCTCCCAAGTTGACTACTGATACTGTTAACAACATGATTCAACAAGCGATCGATGTAGCTCTCGTTGAGGACCGTGCTAACCGAATGCAAGGTGCTGGAGATAATGTTGGGAACAATGCTGGACCGCAAGGCCCAAGGGAGTGTACTTATGCTAGTTTTGTGAAGTGTGGACCTACACAGCTTCGTGGAACTGGTGGGGCTCTGGAATTGTTTCGATGGATCGAGAAGATGGAAAGTGTGTTTGAAATTAGTGGTTGTTCGGAAGCTAACAGGTGAAGTTTGCAACTGCTACCCTCCTGGATGATGCTTTGAGTTGGTGGAAGAACCAAGTGGTGACTGTTGGGCTAGAAGTGGCCAATGGGAGAACTTGGGCTGCCACTAAGGCATTGCTAACTAAAAGGTTTTGTCCCGAGGAAGAGCTGAGTCAGTTGGAAGATGAGTTGAGACACTTGATGTTGAGAAACAATGACATTGCTAGTTATACCCGTAGATTTAATGAGTTATGTTTGCTTTGTCCAGACGCTTTTGCGGATGACCGCAAAAAGATAAGACAGTATATCAAGGGATTGTCGAGTAATACCAAGGGTGAGACGACTTCGTCAAGGCCTACAAACTTTAATGAAGCAGTGAAAATGGCTCATGCTTTGATGGATGTGAAAGTTCAGGATAAGAAAGCTAGTGTGGCTGAAGGAAATAAGAGGAAATGGGAGACTGCCCAGTCAAATCAGTCTCAAGGTTAAAGTCGTGGAGGTCAGCGAGGAAGTAATCAAGGATCGAACCGTAATCAGCAGTTTAATCAGAGAAGGAATGATGGGGTTAGAGCTGCTACAGTGACAAGAGGAAACAAGATTAACCCTAAGTGTGGTCGGTGCAATTTGTATCATGTAGGTAACTGTTCGCCTGCATGTGGCAAGTGTGAAAAAGCTGAACATAAGACTATGGAGTGCAAATCTAGAGGCGTGGCTACGGGTGTTAATGCTATTAGAGTGATGGTTTGCGTTGGTTGTGGAGAAAGAGAACATCAGCAAGGGAGTTGTCCTAAGATTGGGAATAATCAAGGTGGAATTGTTACTACTCTAGTGTATGCTGTAGGGAATGTAGATAAGCCTCAAGGTCTGAACGTGGTGAATGGTACGTTCTTACTTGACGCTCGTTATGCTAGTGTATTGTTTGATTCTGGTTCAGATAGGAGTTTTGTAGATCTACAATTCAGTCGCCTTATTGATAGAGAACCAATAGAGTTAGCAACTAGTTATAATGTGGAATTAGTAGATGGGAAAACTGTTAGCACTAATTCGATACTAAAAGGGTGTTCCTTGAAGTTAGGAAATTACGTGTTTGAGATCGATTTGATGCCTATAGAGCTAGGATCTTTTGATGTGGTGATTGGTATGGATTGGTTGATTTCGCATAGTGCGGTGATTGTTTGTGGAGAAAGGTTAGTCCAGATACAGTTGAAGAATAAGGTATTGACTGTGAAAGGAGATGAATGTACTTCTCGTTTGAAAGTAATATCTTGCTTGAAGATGATGAGGTATATGGAGGAAGGTGGTGATGTATTTCTGTCTCAGATCACTAGTGATGGTGAGGTTGAGAAGAAATTAGATGACGTGCCAGTAATCAGAGATTATCCTGAAGTTTTTCCTGAAGAGTTGTCGGGTTTGCCGCCACCTCGAGAAGTCGAATTTCGGATTGATTTGGTGCCAGGAGCTACACCAGTGGCTCACGCGCCTTATCGACTAGTGCCATCAGAGTTGAAGGAGTTATCTAATCAGTTGAAATAATTGATGGATAAGGGATTTATTAGACCAAGTTCATCACCATGGGGAGCGCCTGTTCTGTTTGTGAAGAAGAAGGATGGATCGTTCATAATGTGTATTGACTATCGGGAGCTTAACAAATTGACGATTAAGAATCGGTATCCATTATCGAGGATTGATGATTTATTTGATCAGTTGCAAGGATCATGTGTGTACTCGAAGATCGATTTGAGATTGGGTTATCATCAACTGAGAGTTAGAGAGGAAGATGTTCTTATAACTGTGTTCCGTACTCGATATGGACATTTTGAGTTCCAAGTGATGCCTTTTGGTTTAACGAATGCGCCTGCCGTATTCATGGATCTTATGAACCGCGTGTGTAAGTCGTATTTGGATACGTATGCCATAGTGTTTATTGATGATATCCTTATCTACTCCAAAAGCAAGAGGAAGCATGAGAAGCACTTGAGGATGATTTTGGATCTGTTGAAGAAGGAGAAGCTTTATGCCAAGTTTTCGAAGTGTGAGTTTTGGTTGGAATCTGTGCAGTTTCTTGGGCATGTGATTGACAACAAAGGTGTTCATGTAGATCCTGCCAAGATTGAAGCCATCAGGGATTGGTCGGTACCAACAATGCCGACTGAAGTCCGTCAATTTCTAGGTTTAGCTGGATATTATCAAAGATTTATCGGAGGATTTTCGTTGATCTCTAAGTCTTTGACTAAGTTGACCGAGAAGAATCGAGAGTTTGTGTGGGGACAAGATGAAGAGACCGCCTTCCAAACTCTTAAAGAAAATTTGTGTTCTGCACCGATTTTGTCGCTACCTGAAGGAACTGCAAATTTCATGGTCTATTGTGATGCGTCTCACAAGGGCTATGAAGCGGTATTGATGCAGCGCGAGAAGGTAATTGCCTATGCATCAAGACAACTGAGAAAGCATGAAGAAAACTATACGACTCATGATTTAGAACTTGGAGTTGTTGTTTTCGCTTTAAAGTTGTGGAGACATTATCTGTATGGAACCAAGTGTGTGGTGTTTACTGACCACAAGAGTTTACAACACATATTGGAACAGAAAGAGTTGAATATGCGTCAAAGGAGATGGGTTGAACTATTGAGTGATTATGACTGCGAGATTCGTTACCACCCTGGTAAAGCGAATGTTGTAGCTGATGCGCACAGTGGGAAGGAAAGAGAAAAGCCGCTGAGAGTTAGGGATTTGGTGATGGCTGAAAGGATTGACTTGACCAAGTTGATATTGAAAGCTAAAGCCAATGGGTTGTTGAGGAAGCATGTTAGGGAGGAGAAATTGGGAAGGATGATGAATCCGTTGTTTGAAGTGAGGTCGAATGGGATGAGATATTTTGATAATAGAATTTGGTTACCTTTGTGTCCAGCTAAGAAAGGAGCACAAGGAGTGCGAGAATTGGTGATGAATGAATCTCATAAGACGAAGTATTTGATACATCCTGGATCGGATAAGATGTATCATGATTTGAAGAAGGTGTATTGGTGGCCGAATATGAAGGAAAATATTGCGCGCTATGTTAGCAAGTGTTTGACGTGTGCGAAGGTTAAGGCTGAACACAAGAGACCGTCCGGATTATTGGTTCAACCTGAGATTCTTGAATGAAAGTGGGAGAAGATCGCTATGGATTTCGTCACGGGTTTACCAAGAACTCCTAGTGGTTGTGATATGATATGGGTGATTGTGGATAGATTGACTAAATCTACACACTTTTTGCCTATGAAGAAGACGGATAGTATGGGGAAGTTCGCTGTGGTGTATGTGAAAGAGATTGTTTGTCGTCATGGAGTGCCGTTGTCGATTATTTCGGATTGTGACAGTCGGTTTACTTCAGAATTTTGGAGATCTCTTCAACGTGCTATGGGCACTGAGTTGAGTTTGAGTACTGTTTATCATCCCGAAACCGATGGCCAAAGTGAAAGGACTATACAAACGTTGGAGGACATGCTTCGAGCGTGCGTAATAGACTTTGGTGGTAGTTGGGAACGTCATTTTCCTTTAGTGGAATTCTCATATAACAACAGTTATCATGCAAGTATTAAGGTTGCACCATTTGAAGCGTTGTATGGGCGTAAGTGTAGATCTCTAGTGTGTTGGAACGAAGTAGGGGAAAGTCAACTGACTGGACCTGAAATGGTGTTTGAGACGACTGAGAAGATTTTACAAATCAATAATCGATTATTAGCTGCAAGAAACCGACATAAGAGTTATGTAGATAATCGTAGGAAGCCTTTATAATTTGAGATTGTAGACATGGTTATGCTTAAGGTATCGCCATGGACAGGTGTGATTCGTTTTCGGAAGAGAAGAAAGTTGAGTCCGTGGTATATTGGACCATTCAAGATCATTAAACGAATTGGACCGGTTGCTTATAAGTTGGAATTGCCAGAGGAGCTTAGTGTTATTCATAACACGTTTCACGTGTCGAACTTGAAGAAGTGTTTAGCGGACCAAGAATTGGTGATTCCTTTGGATGAGATACAACTTGACCATAAGTTGAGTTTTATTGAAGAACCAGTGGAGATTATGGATCGAGAGGTTAAGAAGCTGAAGCATAGTAGGATTCCGATTATGAAGGTACGATGGAATTCTAGACGTGGACCGGAATTCACGTGGGAGCGTGAGGATTTATTCAAGGAGAAGTACCCGCATTTGTTCTAGTGGTACGAAATGTGAGCATAAGAGGAGGCGAACGCCGGGACGTCGTTCTCTTAAGGAGGGGAGGATGTAACACCCCAAAAACCGAGGTCACTATTTTATCCTATTTTACGCATATTGTTGAAATTTTTGAAAATTTTTATCGTGGAATTATTTGACGGTTTAAGTTAAAACCGATAAACGAGACTAAATTTCGATGTTTGACGATTTAAGAAGAATCGATAGAGATCGCGATACCAACGGATGCCTAAAGTTTGTATTTTATTATCGATTATTCGATATTTAATTTCTCGAGATTTTTATTTTTGACTTACATGATAAGTCGATTCGAAACCGTTCTTACTTTATTTTGTGTGAGTATAGACGTATGAATATGTTTTAGGAAGCCGGGACGAACCCCGACTCCCGCAAAATTTAAAAATTAACTAGTGAGTCGATTCCCGCCTTTGAAACTTGTCGTTTAAATGTGAGGCCAAAAGAAAACCAACTTGGCAAGAGAGGTCCCTCAAGGTTTTACAAAACGGGAGGAAAGAAAAACACACAACACAAAATCATTTCAATTTTTTTCCCTTCCTTCTCCTCTCTCTTGACCTTCGGCCTCCACCACACCATCACCATTGCATCATTTTTTTAGTTTTTGAAGAAACTAAGCTTAGACCACATCTTCTAAACTCTTTGTAAGTGTTTTGATTCACTCAATTACAACATGCATTCATTTGATTTTTCAAAAATTTAAAGATTTTTCAACAATGGGTTTTGATTCAGTTAAACCATATGCATGTTAAATTTATATGTTAGTAATGGTAATTCATTAATAAAATGAGATGGGAACAAATTTTTTGGGTGTTTTGGTCACCTACATCCCACGGCCAAAAGGGGGTGTTTGGTTGATTTTGGTGTTTGATGATTTTAGTTATGGGTTTGTGTTTGTGATGATGTTTTGAATGTTTTTGAGTGGTTTAATCACATTGCATGTATAATTTATCAAATGAGTTTTTATGAATGTTTGATTTTACAAGTGATATAGGATGTCTAGGATGTTTAGAATTGTTCATATGAGGTTATTATAGGTCTAAGAGTTATCGGAATGGATTGAAATGATGATTTGATGCGAGTTTTAAAACGTCTTTTTCAAACAGATTGTTTAAGGTCATTTTTAGTAGTCTTAAGTCTAAGTCCAGGTTATAAGGATTAGATGTTGTCGTATAGCTTTTCTCAAGATTCGTTTTGATATAAGATAGAGCTTTTAACTCCTAACGAGTCAAAAGTTACGCTAGTTTGAAATTTTGTGTACCGGGAGATGAAAGTTGACATAATCCGAAATTGTGTTCGATTTTAGGTCAAATCTCGGGGACTATAAGTAGAGCTTTAAAAAGAGTTGAAAGTTGTTCTTTAGCTATAAACCTGTGTTTTTGAGTCTATTTTTAGACTTAGGAGTCAAATTAGTAAGTGTTACATTTTAAATATGTCAAAGAGGTCTTACAACATAAAGGTACAAAACTGTCCGAAATTTAAGTTTAGAAATGTGTCGAGCAGAAAATATTAAAAGTGAAAACTTTTTATGAAATTTAATATAGGTTATCTGCAGGTTATAATTGAATTTTACAAATTTTCTCATAATTTATGGTGATGTCTAAGTATAGGAATACAGCCCGTACTTTTGATAAGTACCGGCAGAATTATAAAATGAGCAATGTTCTTAGTTACGTAGATAAATGGTACGAGTCTAGTAACTATCACTTGTTTGAATTTGGCGCGAGTTTGTATTTATGACAATTGACTAATATGTAAGTATTATACAGTACCTAATGGTATATAAATGAGTTGATTCATTTTGCGTTTATTTGTTAGGAGTTGTGATTAAATTTCCCGGGCATCCTCATCGTCGGTGATCGTCATCCGTTACTTCGACTTATACTTCTACATAAGGTGAGAGTCTATAGCCTCGCTCTTTACTTATTTCAAATGATTTTTACTCGCGAGGGGGGATACATGCTATTTAAATGAAAATGAACATAAGTCATGAATGATTGTTGGACCCGAATGATATCTTGAATTGTGTTGAGTACCTAGTTGCAAAAATTCCCTAATTTCATGAACCGTTAGTTAGTGTCTAATTCTTGTGTGAATTGGAAATAGTCTCTTATACAATTGATAGTACTATGGGGTTGACGACTTTAGAGGGGCAATGGTTTCATATAAGTTACACCGGCATTTGGCGCGGGTGAGTAATTAGTTAACAGCTCGGTGTCATGAGCTCAAACACAATTATTAGCTTTTGTTAAATATAACAACCTTGAATAATAGATTGTTTGATCGACAATTCTATAAATGATCGTGAATGAATTTTATACTCTTATGTTCAAAATGTGATTGTAAAACCTATAGATCTCGCTCAACATTATTTGTTGACTCTTTTCAGCATGTGTTTCAGGTAATCAAGGATAGGATGTGGCGGAGCATGCAATGGAAAGTTGGTGTGGCTTTTGTGGTCTATTATGTTTTCCTCCCTATTATTTAAACAATCTAAATTTTATTTTGTTTAATGTGTAAAAATTTGGAAATTTGGTTGAGATTCGGTGGGGACCTAAACGCATTCTGTTGTAACTTTTGGGTTGGAATAACATTTAGACTTTGTGGTTGTACATTTTTATAAATGTAAATTTCTAAAACGTCTCTTTTGAGTCGTTCTATATGACTAGTGTGTGATGACAACTGCCTAGCACCCAAATTATGTATTTCCGCTGCGTATGTAATTTGGGGGTGTTAGAAGGATCTTGCACTTTCTTGGACGTTTTCAAGTTTAGAGAATGCATTTTAAAGTTCCCTTGATAAGTGACTTTCTAGGATCAATTATAGGAACTTGCGAAAAGTTCTTGTTCTTAACCCGAATAAGCTAAGACTTTCGCGTTTTAAAGTTCCATATATAAAAGTCTAGCAAAACTTGATTCAAGCGGGTTAAGGAATGTAAAGGGCTCCAAATGCCCATCAAGTCAAAAATTAAATCTTATTCTACCCATCGGAAAATATACATTCGTGTCTTAAAAACACTTATGAAAAATAAGAAAAATTTAAAATTTGGCCATTTTTAGCCTTATTTGCAACAAAACAAAACAAAACGTTGAAAGTTGGAAAACGTGAGGGCATAGCAAATCAAGTATCTATTCACCCCCCCCCCCTCATACTAAAATTAAACATTGTCCTCAATGTTTCGAGTCTAAAGGTGGAGCACCCCCATACTAGAGACGAAGAGTCGAATGCTTAGGATCTAGCATGGAAAGGGTGATCAACAATATATCTAAATCCGTTTAGGAATTATGCTAAAAGATAATTGTTTGAACAATAAAGGATATGTCATGGATTCATGAAAAACTTCTTCAAGCAAACGATCAAGGCTCACGTAAACGAACACGAGAGTCTTCAATCGTGGCGATGATGATGATCTAGATAACATATTCACACACAACCACGAGACAACGAGTTGGAAGGGCACAAATCCCCTCTCATTAACTACATTAGAAAGCGATAATATGTACAATGGATAAGCATGGGATCTCCCCCACGAGGCACCTTGTTTTTTATTACCGAGTCATGAGCTCGACTCGATCCCCTCAATGCTAATTATCATTGGGGAAGGTGACTTGGTCGAGGTCGTCCAACGAAGGGACTTCCCTACCGAAGTAGTTCTTAAGCCTATGTCCATTTACCTTGAAGTTAGGACCATCATTTTGAGCTAGCTCGATGGTCCCATAAGGAAACACTTGTGTAATGGTGAACGGACCCGACCAACGAGATTTCAATTTCTCGGAAAATATCTTCAAACGAGAGTCAAAAAGTAACACTTGATCACCAACGTTAAAAACCCGGTTTTTTAATCTTTGAATCATGAAACTTTTTAGTCTTTTCTTTAAAAATCAATGAATTTTCATAAGCATTATCTCTTAATTCATCCAATTCATTAAGTTATATTTTCCGGTGATCTCCCGCGGTCTTCAAGTCATAGTTGGCATGCTTAAGGGCCCAATATGCCATATGCTCCAATTCAATGGACAAATGACAATTCTTTCCATAGACCAACTTATATGGAGTACAACCGATAGGTATCTTATAAGCGGTCCGAAAGGCCCATAAAGCGTCATTGAGTTTGTCGGACCATGAAGCACGGTTTTCTCCAATCGACCTCTCCAAAGTCCTCTTCAAAGATCGGTTTGAAACCTCGACTTGCCCACTCGTTTGTGGGTGATAAGTCGTAGAAATACGATGAGTAACTCCATATTTCTTTAGAACCCTTTCGAATTGGTCATTACAAAAATGGGTTCCACGATCGCTTATAATAGCACGAGGGGTTCCAAACCGAGAGAATAGTTGCTACAAAAACTTCTCTACCACACGAGCATCATTAGTAGGTAAAGCCTTAGCTTCCACCCATTTTGAAAGGTAGTCGACGGCGACGAGGATATACTTGTTTCCATGAGACGATGGGAAAGGCCCCATAAAGTCAATGCCCCAAATGTCGAAAATCTCACACTTGAATTATGTTTTTGGCATTTCATCCTTTTGCGACGATTTTCCTTGACGTTGGCAAGAATCACACGACTTCACAAGTGCGTATGCATCACGATAGATCGTAGTCCAAAAGAAGCCAGCATCGAACACTTTCTTAGCCGTGAGATTAGCACCGTGGTGACCACCCGTGGGTCCCTCGTGACAAGCTCTAAGGATGTTAGAAGCTTCGGTACCAAATACACAATGTCGAACGAGTTGATCCGCACAAACCTGAAAGAGATAAGGGTCGTCCCAAAAAAAGAATTTGACGTCAAGAAAGAATTTTCTCTTTTGTTGTGTCGTCATACCCTTGATTATGAAGTTCCCCACATGGTAATTTGCAATGTCAGCAAACCATGGGGTGGTGTCTTTAGAAATCACTACACAGAGAGTCTCAAGAGGAAATGTTTCGGTAATTTCCTTGTTCTCGAAAACATCTTTCTGAGGATCTTCTAGACGAGAGAGATGATCGGCCGCTAGATTCTTGGCTCCTTTTTTGTCAAGGACGGTGACATCAAATTCTTGAAGGAGGAGCATCCAACGAAGCAATCTCGGTTTAGCATCTTGCTTAGCTAAGAGATACTTGATAGCCGAATGGTCCGTATACACGATGCTTTTAGTCAAGATGAGAAAAGGTCGGAATTTCTCAAAAGCATAAACCACGGGAAGGAATTCCTTTTCAAGTTGAGCCTCGGTCATCGTCTTACTAGCATACTGGATAGGACAGAAGTACTTTTCATAACGTTTCCCTAAGACGGCCCCTATTGCATAATCACTTGCATCACACATGATTTTAAAGGGTAATTCCTAATTAGGAGCAACAAGAATGGGAGCTTCGGTAAGTTTCCTTTTAAGAGTTTCGAAAGCTCTAACACAATCCTCATTGAAGTTAAAAGGAGCATCCTTCTCGAGAAGGTGTGTCATAGGTCGAGAGATTTTCGAAAATTCTTTGATGAAACGACGATAAAATCTCGCGTGTCCTAGGAAACTCCTAACTCCCTTGATGGTTTTGGGATGAGGTAACTTTGCGATGACGTCTTTCTTAGCTTTATCGACCTTAATCCTCGCTTTTGAGACCTTGTGCCCTAAGACGATTCCTTGTTTACACATAAAATGACATTTTTCCCAATTAAGCACAAGGTTGGTTTCTTCACAACGTTTTAACATTTGCTCGAGATTAGATAAACACGACGTGAACGAATTGCCAAACACCGAAAAGTCATCCATGAATACTTCCATCGACTTCTCGATCATATCATGAAAAATAGCCATCATACACCGTTGAAACGTACCCGGTGCATTACAAAGTCCGAATGGCATTCTACGATAAGTAAACGTTCCATAAGGACACGTAAACGTAGTTTTCTCTTGATCACGAGGGTCGATAGGGATACTAAAGTAACCGGAAAAACCATCTAAAAAGCAATAGAATTCATTTCCCGCGAGTCGCTCCAACATTTGATCCATGAAGGGCAAAGGAAAGTGGTCTTTTCGAGTGGCGTCATTTAACTTTCGGTAGTCAATACACACCCTCCAACCGGTCACAACACGAGTGGGAATTAACTCGTTGTTTTCATTGGGCACACGGTCATTCCTCCCTTTTTAGGGACACAATGGATTGGGCTCACCCGTGGGCTATCAGAGATAGGATAAATCATTCCCGCGTCAAGAAGTTTTAAGAATTCCTTTTTGATGACATCGTGAATTTTGGGGTTTACCCTTCTTTGACTTTGAATTGCGGGTTTGTAGTCCTCCTCCATTAAAATCTTGTGAGTACAAAATTTTGGGTCAATACCCTTAATGTTAGAAATTTTCCACGCAATTGCCCCTTTATGAGCTTTAAGAACTTTCAAAAGTGCGGTTTTTTCATCATTAGCAAGATCTCTTGCAATAATAACTGGCAACTTGTCATCACCTTCCAAGAATGCGTATTCAAGGTGAGATGGAAGATCTTTCAATTCAAGGATAGGTGGTTCCTCGATCGAAGATTTTTGTTCAATACTCATAACTTCCATCGGCGGAAGAAATGGTGGAATAAAAGTATCATTACCAATAATCACCTCATCTTCATTGTCGATTTCATTTGATGTAAAATCGCCTCCTTGGAATGGAGTGAGATTTGGTGTATAATTAGCAAGAATCGGATCCAAAATAGTGGGATTGCCACTTGACGAACTATCAGAAAAACCTAACACTTGTGAAAACTCATCGCAAACCACATCAACTAAGTCAATGTGATTGATGGTAGCGATTGCATAAACATGAGAAGGTGTCGAGTTTTGAGTAGCGTTTGTAACAAGTTCCTCTTCGTTGAATCTCAAAGTAATAGTTCTTGCATGAACTTCGATAAGCGATCTCGAGGTGTCTAAAAATGGACGACCTAAAATTAGAGGAACTTGAGGATCCGTGGGGATGTCAACTACTATAAAATCAACGGGATAGTAGAACTTCCCCACTTTCACGAAAACATCCTCGGCTACTCCACATGCTAAAATCATAGAATGATCGGCCATCTCGATAGACATGTTCGAAGGAGTAAGAGCCGGAAGCAAAAGCGATTTCAAAATGGAAAATGGCATCAAATTAATGCTCGCACCAAGATCGGCCAAGGCGAGTCATTCTTTCATATCTTGTATGTCACAAGGAATGAGAAACTTCCTGGGGTCACCAACTTTTTCCGGTATTCGATTAAGATAAACCGAAGAACAATTAGATAGCTTTGAAAGCTTCTCCTATCGTTCATCATACCTTTGAAAGTGGAAGCGAAACGAGGCATGTATAACAACGCGTCGGCTAAACTTACATCAAAATGAACTTGTTGAAACATTTTTATAAAAAGCTCGATTTTTTGTTTGTTACGTTCTTGCATTTTCTCTTTATGTCGTCTCGATGGGTAAGGTAAGGGTGGTGTGGGTTGGGGCATAGGCAACGGCCTTGGAATCTCGGGTTCCATAATTGGTATTGGTTCAACCGTAGGTGTGGTATGATCGGTACTTCGTGGGCTTGTGATATGCTCCTTTTCGACCATCACCTCGGGCTCTTTCTCGATTTCCTTCTCCGTAGAAGTACTAAGACGAGAGATTGGTTCCTTGAAAGTTTTACCACTACGAGTAGTAATAACCTTCATTTCTCCCTTCAAGGTTGCAATGGTATCACTAGGAAGACCACCCGAAGAAGAGGGTTTACACAGGATTGCTTCAAACATTTTAGTCATTCGATCTTCAAATTTTGATTGCCTTAAATCCACTTTTAACAACTCTTGCTTAATCTCATGTTGACCTTGTTCCATTTTTTGTTGATTTTGTTGAAGACGTTGAACGTTTCCTTCCATTTTATTAGCATGAGTTTTCAATTCATTAGCAAGTTTGTTTTTAAGCTCGTTTTTCAACTCGGATCTTAAGCTAACCATCTCACGTTGCATGTTATCAAAGATAGCATCATTTGCTTTTTCATAGTCCAAAAATTCTCCATTAAGATTTTTAGTGTGAGCATTTTGAAAACCTTGTGTAGTGTTTTGAAAATCACGGTTTTGGTTTTGATTTTGAACTTGCCCATTCCCACTTTGGTAATTCCCTTTGTTGTAGTTACGTGAATTGCCTTGATAACCACCATTTTGATTGTTGTTTTGATAGTTGTTTGCATTTTGATTTTGTGGAGCTTGATTAGGGCGGGAACCTTGGCTGTTTTGGTTGTAAGTTCCCGTTGCTACATAAGCCCTCGAAGTGTTACCACTGGCGGTAATGCACTCGGAAAGATCATGAGCTCCACCACAAGATAAACAACTCTTTTCAACCGCTTTAACCGATGCGGAATTCAAAGCATCTTGTGCTTTCCAATGTGTCATAAGCGTCGAAAACCTATCGAAAAACCGATTTTCTTCATTTGCTTCACCACGTAAGGCATTCATGTTACGAGACGATGACGACGATGACGAACCCATATTGGCAACAATCAGTGTGTTACGAGGGTTATAAATCTTAGATCTATTCTCGATAATCTTTAAAGCCTCATCGGTCGTTTTGCACAAAAAATTACCACCCGTGGCGGCATTCAAATAATCTCGTTGATGATCATTAAGCCCATTATAAAAAGTATCAATTTGATGCAATTCCGAATAATCATGGTGTGGACATTCATGTAATATTTCTTTAAATAGTTCCCATGGCATTGAAAAACTTTCATTATTACGTTGTGTGAACCTTGAAATCTCATTTTTCAAATGTGTTGTTTTAGATGGTGGAAAAAATTGGTTCACAAACTTAGAAACGAGATCACCCCATGTCAAAATCGAATTTGGCGGTTCTTTCTCGAGCCAAATTTTTGTGGGTCCATCCAATGAGTATGGAAACAACATCATCTTAATGGCGTCATGCGGAACATCCTTAAACTTGCTTGTTATAGTGAGACGATTGAAATTCCTTATGTGATAATGTGGGTAGTCTTTCTCATGACCTTGAAACTTGTTGCTTGTAACATCGACATTAAACCCGTCTTAATCTCGAAATTCTCCGCAAGGATGGCGGGAATCATAATAGCTTCTCCAAAACCCTCGATGGGTGCTTGAAGCAACTCCATCATTGTACGATTAGCCATGGTGACTACTGGTTCTACAACAGGTTTGACAATTGGAGTTTCTTCCTCAATCAAATTGCCTTGGTTTTGACGACGTTTGCGAGCTCGTTTTGCTTGATTACGAGTTTGCATAAACGTGACGTAGAACGGGAGGTGAGCAAAGAAGATTCTTTTGGGTGTTTTGTGAATTTTCATTTTTTTTTGTTTTTGATTGTTTTTAATTTTTTTTGGATTTTGTGTGTATTCGTAGACAACAATCTACCAAATCTCTCCTCGAATCAAACTCTTGATTAAAGAAGCCTCAAAAGAATGAAAACGATCACGTGGAGTGAACGCCTTCGATTGACTTTAGAACTTTGGTGAAAACCAATTTGTTCAAGAGGATTTAATCACAAAGAAACCAAGCAAATATATATGATATGTAATAATACTTTGGGCGGCAAAAACCTCGATTAGCCTTTAATCTCAAAATACTCACAAGCAAGTGGAGAAACAAGGCGGCGCGAAGCACTTAAGAGCCTTTTTCTTTAGGGTGTATTTTATAACACCCGCCTTATACCCACCTTATAGTTTGTATTTTTCAAAATCGAGCTTCACGAAAGTATTTATCTATTTTTTCCTTTTTCTTTTTGTTTGAGATTCAAATACAATGATCGAGTGATGAAATCCCGAATCAAGGTTGTGCTTTCACACTTTTGGAGATATTTTGAATTTGTTGTGATACTTATACAATATAGTAATAATATTTCACAAGAAAAACGAAAAAACCGATAATACGTATTAGTAGAGTTCTACTAATACAAATACTATTTATGGTTAGATATTAAAAACAAAATGAACAAATTAATCACGACACACCTCCCCGGCAGCATCGCCAAAATGATTGTAGTAATTTACCACACCTTTGACTTTAGGAAAAATCAAAGAGCGTAAATAGCGGTAAGCATCAAGTGTCGATTTAGGAAAATCAAATACTAATGACCCAATGAAGGTGAAAGTTCGTTTTCCAATGAGGTATATGTGTGTGAATAACTTGTAATGATTTTGGATTAATATTGAGAAAGAAGGGATGAGAAAAGAGAATGACGGATACGTTGAAACTATACTACGACAACAAAATTAAAAAACGTGAAAAGTGACAAAATAAAAATTAATTCTAAAAATTCCCAAAAAATTACCAAAAATCAATAAAAAAATAAACTAAGAGTTTACAAATGATCAAAACGTTTTCAAACCTTTTAATTAATTATATATTAATTTTTAAATGCTAATTAAAGCCCTAAAAATCCAAATAATTAATAAAATCCCAAATAAAGATTTTTCACTTTGTAAAACTCTAAAATGACTAAACAAGACTAAAAACAATTTTTATGAAATTTTAAACTAAGGAAAACCATTTTTTAAATGATTAAAATATTAAAATAATTCTAAAAATTAATAAAATTATGATAAAATTAATCTAAGAGTTTTAAAATTCTTAACTTAATGTATTTGACCTAAGAAAAATGTAAAAGTTGCAAAAATATTTAAAATGAATTTTAATAATAAAATAATATTAAAATAATATTAAAAATCCAAAAATTATAAAATTTTCAAAAAAACTTGCAAACTAGTTTATTTTAACCTAATTAAACAGAAAATGAAAGTGAAATTACCAAAATACCCCTATTGGGCCCCCAAATGGGCTAAAATCAAAAACAGTGTAATGAAATGGGCTTTTTGGCCTAATAAGATGAAACTTAACCAAATAAGCTAAAAATCACTAGTCCAGCTTAAAATTCAATTCTAAACACAAAAGTATGAAGGCCCAAAAGCTGAATGTGAGCTTATCACAGCTTAATGGTACAACAGCTTATTCTTAATGGGCTTTTTGGCCTATTAAGATATATGCCAATGCCATAAGCTCTAATTTGACACACAATCTTCTTTTGAGATGCCTAAGAGATCTGTGAAAAGAAATTTTCAAAAATCTAAACCAATAAGCCAGAAATAAGCAAAGTACAATTTCACTAAAAGACAAAATAGTCGACTTAGAGTTTTAGACCACCTCAGCCCTTGATTCAACTTGCAAAAGACTCTAAATGACTTAAATAAGCCAAATCAATCTAGAAAAGTTCAATAATCAAATCCAAATAAGCAGAATAAGCCCATAAGCACTTATGTAAAAGTCAATGGAGTTGGTTTTCTAGTCAAAGCTTAAAGTCAACCACCCAAATGCTCCAGAATGAACAAATAGGTCAAATAAGGAACACCTATTACAAAGTTAAAGTTGTTGCAGGTTAAAATAAGCTAGAACAGCTTATTGATAAGCAAAATGCAAAATAACACTAGCAGTGGCTAGCAGCAGGGGAAAGGAGTTCCCACTGCTTTTACTATTTGACTGTTGATTTTTGAGAGATCCAGTTGGATTCAATGGAAAACAAAGGCACCCTTCACAACCACTGCATTGTAAGGAGTCAATATCAAGCAAGAAATCACAAAATCACTCAGCCAATAAGCACATAATAAGCAAACAGTCACCAGATATGTCCCAGACTTGGAAAATAAGCAAATTATGAATAAATAAGCAGTTTAAGCATGAATAAGCCAACCAAAATGAACCATATGCATACACAAGCTATAATAAACTCCAATAAGCACAAATAAACTTGTTTCAAACACTGATTCAAAGATTAGAACAAGATTCAAGCAAAGACAAATTACTGATGAACAAAGTGATATCCAAAAACCTTTTTGCTGATCTAAATAACCATAAATCCAATTTCAACACCTCAAATCCCTTTCCCTGGTTGTATTAACTAAGATTTAACACTTGTTAACCCTAGTCTACCCTTAGATCTAGGTGTCCCCAAAATTTTAGTCAAAATCACCAAGTAAACAGATTTTATAGCCCTTTGTTGAATTATGGTGATTCACCCCTCAAAACTTGCAGATAAACACCAAATAGCACTTATGAATCAAGAACAAACAATAAACACCCAAATACACCTACTCAAATCAACCTAAAACCAGACTATGCAGTTTACCCAAACACCCCTTAATAATCTTATTTAATAATTTTTCAAAGGATTAGTATGAATTAAACGACAAATCCAGTTCAAATCAACTCAATAACAACCAAATAACAAGATCCAACAATAAAAACACAGATTCACAAACAAATACTCATAATCATCAAAAATCATGAAATATTCATAAAATTAAAAAGGGTTTAGAAATGAGAACCTCCAAAACATACATCCATGCTTTGGGATGTGTGAGCTTAGGTGCTAGCTAAACAAGCACCAACTTCCTTGTACCTGCTAAGATTTAACAAACACAAAAGTGAACCAAAAACAATGAAATATGATTTTTGAAAACAAGAGTTTTAATCCTTAACACCTTTCCTTAAAAACCAACAAACAGATTATGGAACTCAGACTTTAGCTAATCAAACACCAAACTTTTACAAAAACATAAAAGGTAATCACAATTTTCAGAAATTCAAACTTTTATTTCATAAAAAGGAATTACAAGGATTTAGCTAAAATCTGAAACAAAGGGACTCTCACATGTTGAGGTCTCCTTTTATAGACTACTTAGGACGATTCTAAAATGAAAGATACATGAGAAACCCTAGCTAGGAAATCTCAAATATGCCCTTGGCCTTCTAGACGCGTTTGTTGTTGATGAGTTGTCAAATTTGATCTTGGCTGTTCATTTTGTGCTTTGGGGACCAAGTAGTAACCATAAAGCGTTGATATTGCCACATCAGATTTCTTGGAGAGGAAGTTGGGTTTCTATTGGTGGACGGTTAAGAGTGTGGGGTCCTTTGGGTAGTGGGATTTGGGAATTTTGGTGTGGGATGAGTTTGGTTTGAGGTGAATCAAGCGTGGGACTGGGTAATTTCATTTTACCCTTTGTTTAAGTGGAAGGTAAAACTGGGTTCATCATGGTGAATAGTAACTATGTTTGATCCGAAATCAGTGGGTAAAGGTGCTTGGCGCACTAATATGTTTGAAAGTTTGATCGTGGCAGCTTTGGTCCTCAGTCTTTGGCCAAATATGTATATCATGTTTTCTAGCCTTATAAACTCGTTCCCCTTTGTAAAATAAGTTTCAGAATTTAGATATTGGCCACAAAAACTTTGTGAAAAGGAAATTAGGTCTTTTATATCTTTGATGTAATTATAATTTCAGTCCTTTTGTTGTTTAATCCATTTTTAAAGGACTAGAAATGTAATATTGTTGAACTTAAAGGGTCTTCATTTTATCTTTGACTTCATGAGTGACCATTCTTGACAATTTGGATTTGTTGAGGGACTAATCTTGCCAAATCTTCAAAGATGAAGGACCTTTTTGTCATTTTGACAAATTTAAGGGACCAAACTTGTAATTATGAATATACAAGGGTATTAAGTGTCATTTCTTCATAAATGAGGGATCAATCTTGTACATCTTCAAGTCTTCAAGGGTTTTTCTTTGATAAATCACAAACTAGGGCCCGTTTCATTATGCGGCTTCATTTCTCGTGTTCGTTTTTCCTTGTTTCTTGTGATCTTTTGTCTTTTTCACGATATCCATACCTCAAATACATAGGTAAACAAACACAAGCATATATATGGTATTTTGATGACATTTTATGCATTTAAAGCCCGAAAATAACGATGAGATCATGTATAAATGTCATCTCGTCAATGGACTTCATTAAGCCCTAAGAGCATGGTATGGTACATTGTCCACCTACCTGGTGGAAAATAGGTTCAAGAGGGGCACCATAGACCAGACCTTATTTACCAAGAAGATTGGTAAGGATTTTCTTCTTGTTCAGGTCTATGTGGATGATATTATATTTGGTTCATCAAATCCAAAGATGAGTGAAGACTTTTCTAAGCTCATGACAGAAAAATTCAAGATGAGTGCAATGGGAGAGATGAACTTCTTTCTAGGTTTACAAGTCTAACAGAAAGAAGATGGCATCTTTATCTCTCAAGACAAGTATGTAGTAGAGATCTTGAAGAAGTTTGGTTTTTCTCCACATAAAAAACAGGCTAGCCCACCCATGGATAGGGAACACCCTTGGGGAAAGACTGGAGATGGAAAAGAAGTGGATGTCAGGCATTATAGATCAATGATTGGTTCATTGATGTATCTTACAGTCTCTAGACCTGACATTATCTTTGCTGTGTGTGCATGTGCACGCCATCAAGTGAATTCCAAAGAGTGTCATCTTCATGCTGTCAAAAGGATCTTTAGATACCTTAGGTTCTAACCCACCTTGGGATTATTGTATCCTAAAGATTCTCCATTAGAGCTTATTGGTTATTCAGACAGTGACTATGAAGGTGATAAACTTGATAGAAAATCTACAACTGGTGGATGCCAATTTCTTGGGAGCAGATTGATATCTTGGCAATGCAAGAAACAAACAGTGGTGGCCAACTCTACAACTGAAGCAGAATATGTTGTGGACAAGTTCTATGGATACAAAACTAGCTGTTGGATTATGGGTATAATTTTATGCATACCAAGATATTTGTAGATAATAACAGTACATTATGCATTATTAAGAATCATGTACATCATTTTAAAATAAAACACATAGAAATTAGGCATCATTTTATAAGAGATTGTTTTGAAAAAGGTTTAATACATCCAGATAGGGTAGACACAGAAGAAAATGTGGCCGATCTTTTAACTAAACCTTTCAATGTTGGGAGGTCCAGTACTTGGTAACAAGTATTGGAATGATCAGTCTCACCTAAATGTGTTTTTGAAATCATTGTATAGTTTGTACAAGATGTGTACTGTTATTAGTCTCTGTACAAGATTAGGTTTTCCACTTTATTTTTCTAACGCTGACAAAGGTTATTTGAATGCTAACAAGTGTTAAAATGGCCGCTGACAGCAATATGTTAGATTTGTGGTTTTTGATATGATCATGCAGGCATTATGAGCATTGTACAAATGGATACAGAGTTGCTTATGGATCTTTGGAGCTTATAAGGAATGTGTTCAAGTTTATGTATGATGGTTGGAATATTTACATTCCTATCTTGACATAAATTTTTGTCACATACTTTTTATTTTGCAACTTTGTTTATCATAGTTTAAGGGGAGGTTTAGGAAACCTTTAGGATTTTGGGTATTCTTAGAATGATCTTATCATAATTCTAGATTGTGTCCACTGGTGAGTACGATTTAGTTTTCTAATTCGTGAGGCATTGTAGCATGCAAAGTTGATATACTATGCACGCTGCCAAGACATTTTGACCTAGAACTGGGTTTGGTCGGTTGGGAGACTTGGTAACGTTTTTATTCGGCTTACCTGGGAAGTTACAAAGGGTTTATAAGAGGTAAATTCATTGTTAAGAACTTTGGTTAGCAAGGGACACTTGAGGACAATTGTGTCTATCTTGCTTCAACAAGTGTGCATGATTGGACGGTGCTTGCCACCCTATAGTCATTTTCAGTCTAAGAGTTATCTTCACTAGGGTAAACTTCTTTGTTAAGGTCCTGATAACGACCTAAATATACATATTCAATCTATCATTATAATGCCACTTTGTAGTATTAATAAGAGCTTCTGATACTTAATATGTTGTGTTTTATATGCAGATATAAAGTTTGAAGGATCAAAGTGAAGACATACAAAGAAGGACCCTCAATATGCAAATAAGCCAAAGTTGTTGATAGAAGATTCTGGATCGCCCAGAAGTGAGGCGCACATTCACGTCTCCAAAGTACGGCGCACTTTCGGAGAAGTGCGGCACACATTTGACCCCAGACAACACTATAAATAGAGGCCACTTCTACTCATTTTACACACACTTCTGTCTCTCAATATTCCATAGCTCGAATATTTTAGCTTTCTTAGTTAAATTTCAGTATTATCCACTTTTGGGAAATACTTGTAACGCGAGTATTCCACTCTTCGATTCTTGGAGGAACGATACAATCGTGACACTTGTGTACTCGTTTATTCAATCCAATCTAAGTATGATGTTCTCTTACTCTTTTCCAATTGTTACTTTGATTACTATGTTAGGCTAAGCTATTTGTAACTATATGGGTATGTGACTATAGTTAGTGATGATGCTATGATATGATCCTTTATAAATGATTTCAAGCTAATGTTGTAGACCCATTTTACCACCTAGTTCTATAAACCATATTTTATCTAAGTTGATTTGTTACGATAGTTTGACGTTGAGAAACGCAAATTGTTATAACAATTTTTTAAGAAATTGTATATGGTCATAAATCTTTGGTTGGAGAGATCCACTTAGAAACTTGATAAAATATTGAACTCGTTGGCAACTTGTTTTGAGCTTAGTCGCTTAATTAAACGTAAGTCTTGAATCAAACCCAAGTAAATTGTGTAAACACCGTTTTGACGAAAAAGGATTATCACTCTTTACCTACATAAACATATCTCGATCATTATTATCATCATCACGAACTTATACGGACTATCCCATATTAGTCATACTTGTTACTATTGATATCATTTCAACTATTTCTTTCTTCAATTATTATCTTGATTACCAAAACGAAACTAAGTCTCAGCGAACGATCCTGGCTTACCACTACAAAGCTATATTACGAACGAAAGGTTATACTTGCCCGTGTTTGTCTTCTAGTCCCTTGTTTTGTCTAAACCTTGTAATATAAATTTAAGACTTGCAAACGAACATCAAGTTTTTGGCGCCGCTGCCGGGGACTTATAATCCTATTTTGTAACCATATTCGTATAATCCTTGAAGAAATTGAACCATTTGCCACTCATTTTCTAAACAAAATTTTTCTGTAGTACAGAAAGTACGCTGCACAAACCAAAAAGTGCACCGCACTTCCTGTAGCGAACCAAAGTTCGCCGCACATTTCTAAAAGTGCGCCGCACATTTCTATTGAAAACAACAAAAACCTTGTTGGATGCACACCCGTTCATCCGGAACACCACCAACATCACCGTTACCAGAACCTGAATGTACCTTTAACCAAAGGCTACGTAGACTTCATCGCCGTGTACCTTTAGCTAGGAGACACGAGCAAACTCAACCTCGCATAATCAACCAACCTTTCGACAATCTTTCTCAAATCCTATTTCTCACCAAACTCATCAACCGTTACGATCCAATGTCGGACACCGATGATGAACCAATGTGGTCAGCCGATAGAGTTGTAGCACCAACTCCTGGCTTCGCAATCGTTTTACCTGAAATTGCAAACGATTTTGCAATCAAAGGGAACCACTTAACACTTGTAAAAAATAACCAATTTGATGGTCGAATCAAAACCGATCCTCACAAACACATCCATGAATTCAGCGGAATTTGTAAAATGTTTAACTATGGAGAAGGACAAGCCGAAGCCGTCCAACTCATGATGTTTCCATCATCCCTGACTGGAGAAGCCAAGTCATGGCTCGACGAACTTAACGAATGAACCATTCGAACATGGGAAGGTCTTAGAACCGCATTCATTAGTTGATTCTTTCCTCCTACCCTATTTGAAAAACTCCTCGGAGAAATCCGAAGCTTTTCTCAACAAGATCGAGAAACTCTCACTAATGCATGGTTAAGAATGAAAGAACTACTCAGAAACTGCCATGGTCATGGACTTAAAAAAGAAGGAATAATCAAGATTTTCTATCATGATCTTGACGATGCTACCCAAGATGCATTGAATGCCGCAGCGGGTGGAATTTTCCTTTACAAAACTCCTAACCAATCTTACCAATTATTGTATGACAAAGTCCTACTTAAGCTTGATTGGTCCAAAAATCACAAAAACAAAAACCCACGAAAAACCGTAGCTTTTACCGAAGAAAGCAACAATCCCACCGATACCGAGAAAATTATGGCTCGAATGGATGCCATGTCTCTTAAAATTGATACTCAATATAAAGAGATGAAAAACAAGAAACGTGAAACCTGCAAACACTATGGAGGAAACCATCCTTCTAGTGAATGTGATGACGATGACACACCCATGACAAAGGAAGAAGAAGCCAACTTCATGAAAACCTTTCGTCGAACTTGATTTTATAACGATTATCATAATCGCGAGCGCGATAATTGGAGATCAAATGATAAACCAAGTTACGATAGAGACGAAAAGAAACCCAATCAAACCAAAGACAAAACCAACCTTGAAACCAAACTCGACAACTTTATTGAATCTCAAAGAAAAACCAACATTTTTTTCGAGAAACATTCACTGACTTCAAAACAAAGTTCGAAACTACGACCAAAAACCACCAAGCTTCCATCCAAAACCTTGAAGCTAAATTTGATCGTTTGGCCGATAAACAATCGAATCGCGCTTCTGGTTCTTACCAAACAACACCAACCCAAACCCTACAAACAACAACAAATATCAACCCCTACAAGCTCGTAACGAGCATGTGAATGCCGTATTCACGCGGAGTGGTTTATCTTACGAGTCACCTACCAAACCTACTCAAGTTACACCAATCTGAAATTCCACTCGATAGTGATAATGAGGATGAAGCTCAACCAACCCATACCAAACCAACTGAAAACCCAACACCCAAACTATATAAACCAAAAGTGCCATATCCACAACACTTACGCAAGCAAAAGATGCAAGCTAAGTATGATAAATTCCTCGACTTAATTCAAGAAGTTCGAATTAACATGCCTTTAGTCGATGTTCTGGAAGGAATGCCAAATTATGAAAAATTTATCAAAGAACTTATCAAGAGCAAGCATAAGTTTGAAGAAGTTTCTTCAACTTTTCTAAATGATTAATGTTCTGCCATTGTCCAAAATAAAGTACCACCAAAACTGGGAGATCCTGGAAGTTTCCTAATCCAATGTACTTTCCATCACTCATACTCTTTTAACGCCTTGGCCGATCTTGGCGCAAGTATCAACCTCGTGCCATACTCTTTGTATGCTAAACTCTCTAAAGATGTTTTAAAACCCACAAAAAAATGAGCGTTCGCCTCGCGGACCGTTCTTTCCATTACCCAATGGAGATAGCCGAAAACGTGCTCGTAGAAGTCGGAAAATTTGTTTTTCCTGTTGACTTTGTAATCTTTGAAATGGAAGAAGATTGCAAGGTACCACTTATCCTTGGTAGACCTTTCTTACACACAGCTGACGCAATAATTAGAGTAAAGCAAAAACAACTCAACCTTGGGTTGGAGAAGATAGAATTTCTTTTTCTATCGACGAAGCAATGAAATACTCATACTCTAATGACGATACTTGCTTTAGTATCGATGTCATTGAAGAAATCGTTGAAGCCGATTTCGACGCTCTTCTTTATGAAGGGAAGCGAAATTTTGTATTCTATCGAAGGAACCATCCTCGAAGAAGAACTTTTTGCTGAATTTGATGCCTTCATAGCCGACCATACTGATGAACCAATCGAAACAATCGAAGAAGAAATTAAAACACCATTTGAAACCATAACTTTCGAAACCGATTTCAAAGTTAAGAAATCTGTAGAAGAACCTCCTACCGATTTAGAATTTAAACCTCTTCCTGAACATCTGGAATATGTGTTTCTTCACGAAGAAAAATTACTCCCTGTAATTATTTCATCCCAACTTTCAGAAGAGGACAAAGACGATCTAATTGACGTTCTCAAGAAGCATAAACAAGCTTTTGCTTGGAAAACTTCCGACATTCCTGGCATATGTCCATCGTTCTACAAACACAAAATCCAACTTTGGATAACAAGAAACTGATTGTTGAAAAACAACGAAGATTAAATCCTAACATGAAAGACGTTGTTAAAAAAGAAATCCTTAAACTCTTAGATCCTGGAATAATCTACCCAATCGCCGATAACCCATGGGTTAGTCCTATACATTGTGTACCTAAAAAGGGAGGTATCACTGTAGTGACTAACGAAAACTACGAATTAGTACCAACACGAACCATCACCGGATGGAGAGTTGTATTGATTATCAAAAACTAAATGACGCAACAGCGAAAGATCATTTTCCTTTACCCTTTATGGATCAAATGTTAGAAAGACTCGCAGGAAATGAATACTTTTTTTTCCTCGATGGTTTTTTTGGATACTTTCAAATCCCAATCGACCCTATGGATCAAGAGAAAACCATGTTCACTTGTCCATTTGGAACTTACGCTTATAGGCGCATGCCTTTTGGTCTATCCAATGCACCTTCTACTTTTTAGAGGTGTATGATTGCAATCTTTCACGATATGATTGAAGAATCAGTCAAAGTCTTCATGGATGATTTCTACGTCTTTGGAACTTCTTTCGACACATGTCTAAACAATCTCGATAAAATTTTAGCACGATGCAAAGAAGTAAATCTTGTGCTAAACTAGGAAAAATGCCACTTTATGGTTAAAGAAGGAATTCTGCTTGGACACAAAGTGTCTGGAGCCGGCCTTGAAGTTGACAAAGCAAAAATATACGTAATCTCAAAACTCCCACCACCTACTAATGTTAAAGGCATTAGAAGTTTTTTAGGTCATGCCGGTTTTTACCGACGATTTATCAAAGACTTTGTGAAGATCGCAAGAACTTTAACTCGACTTCTAGAGAAAGAAAGAACGTTCGATTTTGACGACGAATGTCTTTCAGCATTCGAAACACTCAAAGAAAAATATACATGCACACCCATTATTACAAGCCCTGATTGGAACCTTCCATTTGTGCTTATGTGTGATGCAAGTGACCATGCCCTTGGAGCCGTCCTTGGACAAAAAGATGGTAAACAATTTCATCCCATCTATTTTGCAAGTAGAACTCTTAATGCAGCCCAACAAAATTACACAATTACGGAAAAAGAACTCATGGTTGTAGTTTACGCATTTTACAAATTTCAATTATTGTCAAAAACGATAGTTTACACCGATCACTCAACTTTAAAATACTTGTTTAAAAAGCAAGACGCCAAACCTCGTCTAATACGATGGATATTGCTTTTACAAGAATTTGATTTGGAAATTAAAGATAAAAAAGGAGCTAAAAATGTTGTTGCCGATCATTTATCTCGCATAGTGAATGATGATTCTAACGATGATGAAATCGATGATTTTCCCAATGAGCATATAATGAAAGTAAGTACTAATGATACACCATGGTTCGCAGACTTTGCAAACTATTTGGCTGTAGGTATTTTACGTAAGGGGATGACGCACCAACAAAAGAAAAGAATTTTCTCTGAACTAAAAAATGTTTTTGGGACGATCCTTACATATTTAGAATCTGTTTCTATGGAATAATCCGACGTTGTATTTCTGGATTCGAATCTAGAAAAATTCTCGATGAATGTCACTACAGACCGACCGGAGGACATTATGCAGTGAACGCCACCGCTAAAAAAGTGTTCGACGCTGGCTTTTATTGGCCAACAATTATTCGTGAAGCTCATACCTTAGTATGTCTATGTGAAGCATGTCAAAGGACTGGAAATATTTCTAAAGACGAAATGCCTCTAAATAACATCCAAGTCTGCGAAATCTTCGACGCGTGGGGTATCCACTTCATGGGCCCATTTCCTAATTCTTACAAATGTGAATACAATTTAGTCGTCGTCGACTATGTATTGAAATGGGCCGAAGCTCACGCTTTGCAAACAAACGACATTCTTAAAGAAATTATTCTATCATTTTGGAATTCCAAAAGCATTAATAAGCGACAGAGGAAATCATTTCTGTAACAAACTTATGGAAAATATTATGAAAAGATATGGAGTGAACCACCGATTTTCCACATCTTACCACCCTCAAACGAGTGGTCAAGTTGAAAACACTAATAGAGCTCTCAAACGTATATTTGAAAAGACCGTTCAAAACAACCCTGCTTGTTGGTCTAAAAAATTAGAAGATGCTCTATGGGCCTTTCGTACCGCATTCAAAACACCAACTAGAACCACATCGTACACACTTTTGTATGGAAAAACATGCAATCTGCCAATAGAAATTGAACACCGTACATATTGGGCACTTAAAAACTGCAACCCTGATCTTATTGCAGCCGGAGAAAAACGTAACTCCAACTTCGTGAGTTAGATGAATTTCGACATCAAGCTTATGAAAGTTCACGATTACATAAAGAATGAACCAAAGTTTGGCATGATCGCAAATTTTCTACAAATAAAAGAATTCAAAAAAGGAGAAAAAGTACTTCTCTTTATCTCGAAATATAAATTCAAGCAACCTAAGCTTACTTCGAGATGGACTGGACCATATACATTAAAACACCAATATCCATCCGGGTATGTTGAATTATACGGTAGAGACAATAGCACCTTTATATTCAATGTACATAGACTTAAGCTCTCCAATGAAGAAGAACACTGTAATGAAATCGAAGGAGAAGAAATTCCTTTCTTCTTAAAATAGATTCGAGTAGCCGAGTCTGGCTGAAGACTCTAAACTTAGCGATATTCAGAAGGCAATCCGTATTTTATCCCCCACCTTTTAACTTAAGTGTGGAGGAGGACCTGTAAATAAATAAAACCGTCCTTATATATATTGCATGTGTTTTGTTTTGTTTTATAGCATGCTAGAAAATAGCAAATTAGAGCTTTAAGCTGGACTCATCTCTCGAAGTCCCGCAATTTTCTACTAAGCCCCGGAAAATTCTCGTTTCCCTTTGCATTTTTCCTATTTTTAATGTTTTTATCAGTTATCACCTCGACTTAGGTGTGGAGGACGTGACAAATAGAAAAAAATAATAAAATAATAAAATAAATTTCTCCACATGAAAATCTTTTTGAAAGATAATAAAAATATATATGTTTTGTAAATAAATAAGTTTTTAGCAAAACAAAAATCTCATTGATTGACATTATAATTAAGCACAAAAACCATCACCCAAATATGTAAGAAAACCTTAGCCTTATGTTTCTCTGTTTTGTGTGAAAGCCGATAATCTAGTATGCTTCAGAATTTATGCTTGATCATCATTTACTAAACCGCAGTGAGGTTAATTTATAGATATTTTCGAAAACAGGAAAAATAAAATCACCCTTATATCATTTTAGTTAAGCTACACTGGCTTACTAAAATATGTGGCACTTGTACGCATGTGTTATATTATCCATTGTGCCAATATCCTTATATGTTATGCCTAACCACTTGTCAAGTCATAAAGTTTATGATGTTCTCTTAAAAAAATGATGAATGAAAAAGAAAGAAAAAGAGTTAAGTATTCTAGTATAGTTTGTTTTACGACTTTGACAAAGGCATACTTTTTGATCCTACACCCATATCATTTATCACGTTTTGCTTCTTTGAAAATTTATCTGGTGCTCACGCCACAATGGTTATGTTTATGTGTCATGTACAAACCTATGGTAGCTATCTATTTTATGTCCGTGCTATTTGAGTGTTATCTTACATTTAACCTTTGTGAGTAACATTTGTGTGAACTTAAAATCCAAACACTATCCACGTGAGATGCTGAAATTATTTTGTCATTTCCTTTTGTTATTCATAAAAGTTAAATCATTTTCCTATCATACTTCACAACACTTAAAAGCATTTTTAAAATTGAATTTGTTTTCTCGCTTTGATTGCTTGAGGGCAAGCAATAACTAAGTGTGGAGGAATTTGATAACGACCTAAATATACATATTCAGTCTATCATTATAATGCCACTTTGTAGTATAAATAAGAGCTTTCGATACTTAATATGTTGTGTTTTATATGAAGATATAAAGTTTGAAGGAGAAAAGTGAAGACATACAAAGAAGGGCCCTCAATATGCAAATAATCCAAAGTTGTTGATAGAAGATTCTTGATCGCCCAAAAGTGCGGCGCACAAACTCAGAAGTGCGGCGCACATTCACGTCTCCAAAGTGCGGCGCACTTTCGGAGAAGTGCGGCGCACATTTGACCCCAGACAGCACTATAAATAGAGGCCACTTCTACTCATTTTACACACACTTCTCTCTCTCAATACTCCATAGCTAGAGTATTTTAGCTTTCTTAGTTAAATTATAGTATTATCCACTTTTGGGAAATACTTGTAACGAGAGTATTCCACTCTTTGATTCTTGGAGGAACGATACAATCGTGACACTTGTGTACTCGTTTATTCAATCCAATCTAAGTATGATGTTCTCTTACTCTTTTCCAATTGTTACTTTGATTACTATGTTAGGCTAAGCTATTTGTAACTATATGGGTATGTGACTATAATTAGTGATGATGTTATGATATGATCCTTTATAAATGATTTCAAGTTAATGTTGTAGAACCATTTTACCACCTAGTTCTATAAACCATATTTTATCTAAGTTGATTTGTTATGATAGTTTGGCGTTGAGAAACGCAAATTGTTATAATAAGTTTATAAGAACTTGTCTATGGTAATAAATCTTTGGTTAGAGAGATCCACTTAGAAACTTGATAAAATATTGAACTCGTTGACAACTTATCTTGAGCTTAGTCGCTTAATTAAATGTAAGTCTTCAATCAAACCCAAGTAAATTGTGTAAACACCGTTTTGACGAAAAAGGATTATCACTCTTTACCTACATAAACATATCTCGATCATTATTATCATCATCACGAACTTATACGAACTATCCCATATTATTCATACTTGTTACTATTGATATCATTTCAACTATTTCTTTCTTCAATTATTATCTTAATTACCAAAATGAAACTAAGTCTCAGCAAACGATCCTGGCTTACCACTACAAAGCTATATTACGAACAAAAGGGTATACTTGCCCGTGTTTGTCTTCTAGTCCCTTGTTTTGTCTAAACCTTGTAATATAAATTTAAGACTTGCAAACGAACATCAGCTCCTTTTTATTTTTAATTATTTTTATTTTTTACGCTGACATGTTTTCTTTCCAAATGCTGATAAGACCAATTTGAACGCTGACATGGCAAATTTTCAATGCTCACAAGAATATAGCCATTAGAATCTGATGTTTCCTTTATGACCGTTGAAAAACATTGAGTCATACCCAGTTGTTATTTTTGACGAAAATATGGGCCGTAATTTTAGCGAGTTGGTAACTTTTAATTAATGAATGAGATAAGTTATATATTTTTCAAGATTGTCATGATTACTTTTTGAATATAACTGCCTCATTTTTCAACCAATAGTATGTCTTTACCTCTCCTATAAATACGGCTATTTTCTTTTAAACAGGGTAACTGCTATTTCTTGTCTACTAAAATCTCTCAAACCTTCATATCTCCATCATTTTCATATCAACAGTTTTCTATAATCAATCTTCATGGCACCAAAGTTTAAACCTACTCAAGTGGAATTGGGGTTCAGAAGTCAACACAACATGGTGGCTTACTTGGAAGCTGATAATACTTTGCATCCCCAGTACACTCAGATGATTGCGTATTTGAATGTGTCTCCTTTAAGGTATGCACTTTCACATACTTCACTCATCCCTATCACACACATTAAACAACTTTGGAATACTGTGAGTTCCAGAACAATTAATGGAGTGATTATAGTGACTGCTACTGTTCATGGGGCTCCAAGGGTGGTTACTGAAGCTTTGGTTCGCCAAGCTTTGCATCTTGATGATGCTGATTGTATAACCACCCTTCCCCTTACAGAGCAAGAGTTAGGACTCCAAGGTTTGGGTTATGCTTTGCCCCCAGTGTGCCATTTAAATAAATATACCAAACAACAATTTCCCCCATCTTGGAAGTTCCTTATACATGTCATCTGATATGAGTGTTTTTACTCATATCATTAGTACCTAATAACATTGAAATATTGCATGATTTGTATTAAAAATGCCTTGGATATGCGTTTTTCTTGTTTGAATGTGTGTAGGTACCAAGTTCGTGAAAACCGACAAAAATCGATACGAGATTTGAAGAAATATCAAGAAGCCAAAAGTCAAGTTCGTTTTTCGAGGATTCAAGTTTTATAAAGTTTAAAAGGCTTCGTGGGTCCCACTTTTGGTAAATGGGCCTAAAAGCCCATTTTAAGAAATCAAGTTTTTTTTTTTTACTTTTGTTTTCAAACAAAAGCCCATTAAACCCATATGAATGAGACGGATGAATTGTTTGGGTCATAACCCAAATAAAGCCCAAAAGAATTAAGGGACGAATGGAATTGAGTCTGAAGCCCAACACTTTGTTTGGGACGGTTTAAAATTTATAACCATTTTATTTTCTCACTTTTCTGTTGGTCAAACTATCACACACGACATATTATTCGATATTTTCCATGCCTTTCTTCTCTCTCACCCAAACAAAATAAACAGATAGCCTTCAAACCCTAGATGCACAAAACCATAATTGGGGCTTTTTGATTCCAAGCGCGTGTAAACACACGCGTTGGAAATTAATTCCCATATATTCCGGAGCTTGAAGATGGAAGCATTTAGTAACGTGGCAGCTTGTTATTGGATAGCATACATCATTCATTCCCACTCCACCAATAAGAAAGTGACAAGTCAGATCTAAAGAAGCACAAGAAAGCACAAAATCGCCACGCTGGCGATCCGTGTGATGGAAGATTGATTTTTCACCGTTTGATCAAAAAGAAGAGAGAGAAGGGAAGAATGAAAGGCCAAGATGATTTACTACTCAACAAACTTCCTCAACAAACTCACTCCCACACCCTCTCGGTGTCCTATAAAACCCCCAGTCCAAGATTAGTTGGGGTATCCCTTTTTCTTTCTTTTTAGTCTTTATAATATTAGATTTAGATTTTAGATGTTGTAATTTCTGTTTTAAAATAGTGTAATATGATTTGATTTGAGATTAATGAAAGTGATTATTTTAAAGTTCATCTTGCGTTTATATATTTAATTTCTGTTAAAATTTGTGTCAGTTAAATCTTATCAATATTATAAATTGATTATTTAGTCATAACTGCTTAAAATATAGCTTTTATGATTAATAAGTTTGAATTGGGGAAAAAGTTTAATCTAACTGATTAAACTTCAAATATAATTACTGGTTCGTTTTCACTGCTGTTTGGTGAATGTTTGATGGTGGAATTATGGTTCGAGTTGATTAAATGGTGAATTGTGGTGTCGATTTAGTCAAATCCGCTCAGCGCGTGATTACTGCCCAACGGTTTTCTTCAAAAGCTGGTTAAGCTCGTTTTATTTTTTTTATCTTTGCTTTATAATAGTTATGAATCTGCTTGATGGCTTTAGTCTGCTATGATTTTATAAATATGTTTTGATCTGTTAGATTAATCAGGTTTATGAATTTACTTTAAGTAATTTTGATGTTATTGTTAAGTTTGTTTATGATTGCTGATTTATTTTTTTTTTTCCTTTATCTGTTAGATGAGTTATTTTTGTCTGTATTCTTGGAATAATATGATATGAATTTACTCGAACTGTTATTTGATAGAAATGTTTATTACCTGATTTAGAGTACTTGTTTGGTTAATTCGGCTTACTTTTCTGTTAAACTGAATCTTTGGTAGGTCTGCGTATCTGAATAATACTAAGTTTATTGTGAACTGATGCTTGAATATAGAATAATTCAAGATTGATTTAAGTATGGATGAGATTTGATAAATGTTTTACCTTTATAATTGTCGTCTGATCTCAGAATTGGTAAGATGTGTAAATGTGCTTATGGAGGTTTATCATTTAACCTGTTAGTCTCAACTTTGAGTGTTTGATTAGTTGATTATCTCGTTGACTCTTTTTGTTTCTTTGTTGCTACATTTATTTGTCATGTCTGTATATGCTGCTGAGTTGAGTTACGAGTGTGTCTATTCATTGTTGTGATCTATTATCAGCATGTAATGAGCCTGAAACCTGAGCAAACAGTAGGTTCCGATTAGGGTGCATTTATTTTAGTAGTTCCTTCATTAATATAGAGTTTGTTTAGTCGTCCTTGTATGAGTTTGGTTAGTTTAACTACTGATTTTGTTTGATGTTGCTGAATATTCATCAGCAATGATGTTTGTTTTGTATTACTTCCGTCACACCTGCTGGTTGTTTATAGCGTAACTCTCGAGCGCCTTAGTTCATTTTCTGCTGATAATTGTTGTATATAATGACTGCTGGACTTGAGTTTCTGTATTTGATTTGGGTATGCTAAATCTGTTTGAATTTTGATTACTGTCTGTTTTACCACTGAGTAATTGAGGGTGTTTGGGCTTGCATTTTGTTTTTTTTCTGATCTGTTCAGCCTGACTGGTTAACTGTGATTGATTTTTGGCTTATTGTAATGCTAGTATTAATACCTTATTTAAGTTTTTTTTTTTTTAGGAATATTGTTACTGTATATGGAGCTTGTTTGCACTTCTATCTTAACTGCTGCATTACTTTGTTTGAATGCTGATATGGATAATTCCTTTTATATCTGCTGATTAATTTAGCTGTTGCTTGATATAATTTCTGTGTATCTGTTGAGTATATTGGGAGTGATTTAGGCTAAATTTCTGAGTTCTAAAAAATAATACCAAAATCTTGTCACTCATGGGTCTCGACCTCGTGACCTTCCCCTCAAACATCCAACGCATTTACCAACTGGGCTAACTAGCCTTTTTGGTTTTCTTTCTTTCAGTTTTGTTAATATAAAATAGTTGTAACTGTGCAGTTTTTGAATTAGATATTGTTAGTTTAAACTCACGTTTGTTTTACTTAATTAAAGAAAGTTTTGAGATTTTTTAAATAATAATTAGTTTAAAATAAAAATAAAATAAAATTAAAAAAAAAAATGTTTTATTAAATTAGTATTTAAAATAATTAGATTTAAAGTTAGTTTTTAATAGATTAGATTTAAATAATTTTAGAAGTAAAATAGTTTTAATAGATTATTTTTGAATAGTTTAAATTTTTACGTAGTTTTAATTAAGTGATTTTAGATTAAATTAATTATCGGAAAACTATTTATGCATTTAGGATTTAAATTCGTAGACTTTAATTGTAGTTTTAAAAACCAACGACACATTCAAATCAATTGTCCAAATCAAAACGAAACGTCTCAAATTCACTTGATCTTCGTGTACAACGAACTTGGTTCACTCACGTGTTTAATCGTATTCGTCTTTGACTTATTTTTGGTCAATTACTTTTTCCTAAAGGTAATTACCTAAATTTGTCCTATAACGTATATGTGTTAATCCACGACACATCAAAAATTTTGGCGCCGCTGCCGGGGATCTTGTGTACGATTCGTCTTTGTGGAGATTTGTTGATCATTGATTTGAAGACCCTTTCCGTCCTCGGGAAGTTTTGTTATTTTCTTATTATATAGTATGTATCGTTTTTATGAAAAATACCAAAAATAATCTTCTTAATCCTCTATCATGTTTAATTCCTTTTCTCCTCACCCTCTAAATTTTAATTCTTCCTTCGTCGATTGTGCTGGGTGTGGAGAACCGTTATATGGTTTTTTGCCATGTCGGTGGTGCACGTGTGAGCGTTGTGGAAATGACTTACGTCACGATATACGTGTTGGATTTTGTCCTTATTGTAATGAGATTACTTCATGTGGAAATCCGAATTTTCCGAATAATTCTCTCGATTTCAATCCACCTCCACACCCTACATACGAGACACCCTCGTGTGAGTTTTGTGGAGATAATTCTCATTTTGGCAATGATTGTTCGCATCGATTCTTGCTTAATTACGAGCAAGAACCGAGCTACAATCAAAACTTTAATGAAAATTGTTATCCACAAGATTTACCGAGTTTATCACAACAATATCTTTGTTGTGAGTATTGTGGAGGTCCTCACGAGAGTTTTTGTTGTCAACCGAGAGATCAAAATTTTTATGAGCCTAATCCTTGCTATAATTCGATTCCATCCGGTTTTGACCAATCTCCACAATATTCTTTCGAAATTGAACGAAATGTCGAAATTGTTGAAAAAAGTATTGAAGATTTGTTGCTTGAAAAAAGACAAATTAATCAAGAGATTAATGACATTACAAATGAATTAGGAAGTCGACGATTTCATGGAGAAATAATTGATGAGGGATTTTGACAAGATTGTGAACTAAGGATTAGACAACTTTCGCAAGATTATAATGGTTTAAGCATTGAGATTCGAAAGAAAGAAAAAATTCAAGAGGAAGAAAAATATCTTGCTAATCGTGAAATCAATCGTTCTCTTCTTTTGGATGATGACGAGGATAGTACTATTTCTTTGAGAGATCTTATTGCTCTTCATCCTTCGTCTAGTGCTATCGTTTGTCCTATTCGTATCTTGGAGCCCGAGGATTCTCCCATCCTAGATGATGAGGAAATCTCTCATGACATCACCACTCCTATTCTTGATTCTTCCATTGTGGAACCCGAAAATTCTCTAAGCAAGGGGGACGAGCATATTAGCACTATTCTTGTTCAAAACCCAAGAGAGTTTGACGGTATTTCCAATGAGATGTGGGATTTGCCACATTGTGATGACTCGACTTCTTCCATTCACTTTGATATTCTCTTTAATTCTAATGATGAAAATTGTGATGGAAATGAAGATTTTGAGAATGATTCTACTTCTAGTGAAATGTCTAATGAGGAGTTCTCCGATGAACTTTCTTATAAAGATGACATTCACGACTCGGATTTTGAGGGGTTCGCCGATGAACCTACTCTTCTACACCCATTTCCACCGGGAAATGAGGATGATAGTGATCCGTTTTATGAGAGGTTCACTTTTGAACTTGCTCCTTTAGACCCATTTCCACCGGGAAATGAGGTTGATTTGACTATTCCGATCCTTGAGAAGTTCTCCGATGAACTTACTCATTTAGATGTGGAGGACGTGATTCTTCGTGAGAAGTTATCCAACGTCTATCTTCTCATATCTAGGATCGAGGCTTTGAATTCTAAGCCTATTCCCAAGTCTTTCTCTCCATCTCCTATTCCCATTGAGGATAGTGATCCGCTTATGGAGGAGATTGACACTTTTCTAGCTTCTCATGATTCGATACCACCGGGTGTTGATGATATCGACCCGGAGGGGGACGCTCTCTTTTTAGAGAATTTACTTGATGATGATTTCGTCCCGAGTCCTCCTCCCACCCACTTTGACCTTAATGTGCGGGTTTTTCATGTGTCTCATATTGAGTACCATGACCCCATTGATCACATTCCTACGGGTGAAATGGTCGTTAAAGCAAAGAATGTTGATTCCATTATGGATGAGATTTTTATCCCACCATTACCTTGTGCTTTATATGATCTTGGATTAGCATGGGGGGACGACACCGTGTTATCCTTTCCTTTCTCCACCGAGGACGAGGTATTCGATCCCGGAATCGTTGATTTAGGGAAATCTCGGCCTTTCACCGATGTAATAATTGAAAGATTTTTCTATCATTTTGGTGCGAGTCTATCTCGGGGAGCATGCTATATCCATTCCATCGTTTGTGATTTTCATCTCGTTTTAGAGATTTGTGTTGGAATTTTATCCTTTCGTTTGTCATCCGACAACGAGGATGAGATCTTTGACCCCGGTATCGTGCTTTATGTTGGATTCTATCCTATCATGCCGGTTTTCACCATTTTCCCTAAGGACCAATGAATGCGGGGATCGAGTCGAGCTCATGACTCGGTGAGCAAAAACGAGTTCATTCTATCTTCTTTCTCTTTTCTAACACCTAATAAGGCTTGATCTTTCAAGCTCGTGTTCGTGATTTGTTGTGTTGTGATCTTAGGTACGACCCTTATCATTGAAGACTCTCGTGTTCGGTTTTTGCCGGTCCACTTGATCTTCCATTCTTTGAATGCCAAAAAGGGGCACACTTTCTATCCCTTGATTATTATTGACTAACGTTTTATCTTGAGGCATAATTAATAAACGGCTTATAGATTTGCGTACTCTTTCCATGCTAGGATTTTGCATTAGACTTTTCGTGTCTTAGCAAGGGGGTGTTACTCTTGAGCTAAGAAACATTGAGGACAATGTTTGGTTTTAGCATGGGGGAGTCAATCGATATAATCGCTTGCAATTGCTTTTGTCGTGTCCAAACGTATAGTTTTTCTCATTTTTCAATAAAATTTTAAATTTTTAGTGTTATTTTTAAGTTTTAATAGATAAAATAAGTGTTTTTGACACAAATTTAGACTTTTAATAAAAATAGTTTTTGACTCGACTTGGTTTTTAACCTTAGCTTTTCCTTAACGTATTTGAATTAAGTTTTGCTAGGCTATTATATAGGGAGCTTTAAAACGCGAAAGTCTTAATTCATACGAGTTAAGAACAAGAACTTTTCGCAAGCTCCTATAATTGATCCTAGAAAGTCGTTTATCAAGGGAACTTTAAAACGCAAATTCTAAAACTTGCAAAAGTATAAGAAGTTGCAAGATCCTATAAATGACTTGAAAACCCAAAACTTTGATTTAATAGGCTAAGTATCCATTGATTTCATTCTTGAAATTTTACAATATGGAGAACAAGAGATGATAGAGCCAATTATAAGTGTGGTATTCTTTCGGGAATTTATGTGAGTTAATTATGAGCCTATTCTCCCATCACTTGTTAATAAATTTAATTGCAATAAATAATGTTGAACAATTTGAAAAGTTACTTAGCTTCTAGCCCAAGATCGTTTAAAAGTTGCTCGGTATGGATTAGAGTTCATAGCCAAGGCATAACTTATTGAAGCGGGATGCGAAGATTGGCGAGTCCAAAAAGGTCCTAACAAGACATGAGGGCTATGTTTTATTGCTAAAGATCTCAAGTGATGTGAAGACTCATTATTCAAAAATCAATATGAAGGATCGAGACACACGACGAAAAGCAAAATACTCCCAAAAAGTCATGGAGAAGTCTATCCAAAAAGACCAAAAATAAGGTATGAGGATAAATGAAGCCAAGTCCAAAAAGGAGGCGGATCGTTGTTAATCAAAATCCCAAGTAAAGATTGGAGAAAAATGAAGAAGTCGTGGTCCAAGTATGAATCTCTCAAAACTTCAAGTGAAGAAATATTATGAAGAGAAGACCATTATTTCGTGAACGTCTCTCAAGGTTGGAAGTATTAAGTCATTGCCAAATATCGATCCGAGAAAGGTCTCAAATCGCGAAACAAGTTATGCCAAGATATGAAATTTATGAAGTCCCGAGAAGCAGTTTTAAAAGATTTTGTCCTTTAGCTAACTATTGATTAAATCGTTCACTTTGTTTTCGGCCTAATAAATTATCGAAATAAGTCAACAATGCATCCTCGTGATCATTCAAGACAACAATAAAATATAAGAGATACACTTAGGAATAAGGGAGTCTAAGTGAGTAATTAGCCCACATGAGTTCGTGTTAGTCTACCAACTTATAATAACAATGATCTTGTTTTTGCACTTGGCATGGAAAAGTGAAAAGTCGAGGACGATGAATCTATTTGAGTTTTATGATCTTTAAAGTTATTTTTCGAATAATGAAAGCATTACATTATGTCTTTGCATAATAAAGAGTCGAAAGTTGAATAATGGTGTAGACATAGTTTTATTTTATCATTGCGTGAGGACACGGCAATTGCTTAGCATGGGGGAATTTGATATGAGTGTTTTTACTCATATCATTAGTACCTAATAACATTGAAATATTGCATGATTTGTATTAAAAATGCCTTGGATATGCGTTTTTCTTGTTTGAATGTGTGTAGGTACCAAGTTCGTGAAAACCGACAAAAATCGATACGAGATTTGAAGAAATATCAAGAAGCCAAAAGTCAAGTTCGTTTTTCGAGGATTCAAGTTTTATAAAGTTTAAAAGGCTTCGTGGGTCCCACTTTTGGTAAATGGGCCTAAAAGCCCATTTTAAGAAATCAAGTTTTTTTTTTTTACTTTTGTTTTCAAACAAAAGCCCATTAAACCCATATGAATGAGACGGATGAATTGTTTGGGTCATAACCCAAATAAAGCCCAAAAGAATTAAGGGACGAATGGAATTGAGTCTGAAGCCCAACACTTTGTTTGGGACGGTTTAAAATTTATAACCATTTTATTTTCTCACTTTTCTGTTGGTCAAACTATCACACACGACATATTATTCGATATTTTCCATGCCTTTCTTCTCTCTCACCCAAACAAAATAAACAGATAGCCTTCAAACCCTAGATGCACAAAACCATAATTGGGGCTTTTTGATTCCAAGCGCGTGTAAACACACGCGTTGGAAATTAATTCCCATATATTCCGGAGCTTGAAGATGGAAGCATTTAGTAACGTGGCAGCTTGTTATTGGATAGCATACATCATTCATTCCCACTCCACCAATAAGAAAGTGACAAGTCAGATCTAAAGAAGCACAAGAAAGCACAAAATCGCCACGCTGGCGATCCGTGTGATGGAAGATTGATTTTTCACCGTTTGATCAAAAAGAAGAGAGAGAAGGGAAGAATGAAAGGCCAAGATGATTTACTACTCAACAAACTTCCTCAACAAACTCACTCCCACACCCTCTCGGTGTCCTATAAAACCCCCAGTCCAAGATTAGTTGGGGTATCCCTTTTTCTTTCTTTTTAGTCTTTATAATATTAGATTTAGATTTTAGATGTTGTAATTTCTGTTTTAAAATAGTGTAATATGATTTGATTTGAGATTAATGAAAGTGATTATTTTAAAGTTCATCTTGCGTTTATATATTTAATTTCTGTTAAAATTTGTGTCAGTTAAATCTTATCAATATTATAAATTGATTATTTAGTCATAACTGCTTAAAATATAGCTTTTATGATTAATAAGTTTGAATTGGGGAAAAAGTTTAATCTAACTGATTAAACTTCAAATATAATTACTGGTTCGTTTTCACTGCTGTTTGGTGAATGTTTGATGGTGGAATTATGGTTCGAGTTGATTAAATGGTGAATTGTGGTGTCGATTTAGTCAAATCCGCTCAGCGCGTGATTACTGCCCAACGGTTTTCTTCAAAAGCTGGTTAAGCTCGTTTTATTTTTTTTATCTTTGCTTTATAATAGTTATGAATCTGCTTGATGGCTTTAGTCTGCTATGATTTTATAAATATGTTTTGATCTGTTAGATTAATCAGGTTTATGAATTTACTTTAAGTAATTTTGATGTTATTGTTAAGTTTGTTTATGATTGCTGATTTATTTTTTTTTTCCTTTATCTGTTAGATGAGTTATTTTTGTCTGTATTCTTGGAATAATATGATATGAATTTACTCGAACTGTTATTTGATAGAAATGTTTATTACCTGATTTAGAGTACTTGTTTGGTTAATTCGGCTTACTTTTCTGTTAAACTGAATCTTTGGTAGGTCTGCGTATCTGAATAATACTAAGTTTATTGTGAACTGATGCTTGAATATAGAATAATTCAAGATTGATTTAAGTATGGATGAGATTTGATAAATGTTTTACCTTTATAATTGTCGTCTGATCTCAGAATTGGTAAGATGTGTAAATGTGCTTATGGAGGTTTATCATTTAACCTGTTAGTCTCAACTTTGAGTGTTTGATTAGTTGATTATCTCGTTGACTCTTTTTGTTTCTTTGTTGCTACATTTATTTGTCATGTCTGTATATGCTGCTGAGTTGAGTTACGAGTGTGTCTATTCATTGTTGTGATCTATTATCAGCATGTAATGAGCCTGAAACCTGAGCAAACAGTAGGTTCCGATTAGGGTGCATTTATTTTAGTAGTTCCTTCATTAATATAGAGTTTGTTTAGTCGTCCTTGTATGAGTTTGGTTAGTTTAACTACTGATTTTGTTTGATGTTGCTGAATATTCATCAGCAATGATGTTTGTTTTGTATTACTTCCGTCACACCTGCTGGTTGTTTATAGCGTAACTCTCGAGCGCCTTAGTTCATTTTCTGCTGATAATTGTTGTATATAATGACTGCTGGACTTGAGTTTCTGTATTTGATTTGGGTATGCTAAATCTGTTTGAATTTTGATTACTGTCTGTTTTACCACTGAGTAATTGAGGGTGTTTGGGCTTGCATTTTGTTTTTTTTCTGATCTGTTCAGCCTGACTGGTTAACTGTGATTGATTTTTGGCTTATTGTAATGCTAGTATTAATACCTTATTTAAGTTTTTTTTTTTTAGGAATATTGTTACTGTATATGGAGCTTGTTTGCACTTCTATCTTAACTGCTGCATTACTTTGTTTGAATGCTGATATGGATAATTCCTTTTATATCTGCTGATTAATTTAGCTGTTGCTTGATATAATTTCTGTGTATCTGTTGAGTATATTGGGAGTGATTTAGGCTAAATTTCTGAGTTCTAAAAAATAATACCAAAATCTTGTCACTCATGGGTCTCGACCTCGTGACCTTCCCCTCAAACATCCAACGCATTTACCAACTGGGCTAACTAGCCTTTTTGGTTTTCTTTCTTTCAGTTTTGTTAATATAAAATAGTTGTAACTGTGCAGTTTTTGAATTAGATATTGTTAGTTTAAACTCACGTTTGTTTTACTTAATTAAAGAAAGTTTTGAGATTTTTTAAATAATAATTAGTTTAAAATAAAAATAAAATAAAATTAAAAAAAAAAATGTTTTATTAAATTAGTATTTAAAATAATTAGATTTAAAGTTAGTTTTTAATAGATTAGATTTAAATAATTTTAGAAGTAAAATAGTTTTAATAGATTATTTTTGAATAGTTTAAATTTTTACGTAGTTTTAATTAAGTGATTTTAGATTAAATTAATTATCGGAAAACTATTTATGCATTTAGGATTTAAATTCGTAGACTTTAATTGTAGTTTTAAAAACCAACGACACATTCAAATCAATTGTCCAAATCAAAACGAAACGTCTCAAATTCACTTGATCTTCGTGTACAACGAACTTGGTTCACTCACGTGTTTAATCGTATTCGTCTTTGACTTATTTTTGGTCAATTACTTTTTCCTAAAGGTAATTACCTAAATTTGTCCTATAAAGGTATACAATGTTTGAGTCCCAAATGCTCCTCATTCAATGAAATCAACCGTTCAATCTAGAGTGCCATTGTTTGTATTGCAACTGGGCAAAGATACAATTTTTCAAAATTGATTTTTGATGGCATGTGTCACAACAAGGGTAACAAGATGACTCTTGCTTACCCTAGGTTTTTACAAATGGTTTTTGATATGCAAGGATACTGCAATAGGGACCATGACCAATTTTATGAGGTCCTTGTTAAAAAGAAAACTGTTTTGGGGAATATGAATTCACCACCTTATTGAGACTTACCACTCACCCCAGCCATGCTAGCTGTCATTGAGGCAACAACACATCCTCAACCTTAACCACAACCACAACCAGCCCCACTCCTAGAACACCCTCCATCACCTTAACACATGGACATCGACCCTCCACCATCAGGCGTTGACACTCAAAATGTGGGCGCTGACACATCCAACCCAAACGCTGCCACCAGTATTCCACACACCCAAACACCCCCCACACCCAAACAGACCCTCATTCCACTTCCTCTTCTGAACAACCAGATTTTTGGTTTGAAAAACGCCAAAGGACTGTTAGAGTGTTCTCCCCTAGTGGTCCTAGCCATGTAGCAGAGAAAACCACCACCACAAGTGTGGCTGGTGATATGGGTGGGGCTGGGACTATTGACTCTGGCTTAGTAGACCCCATCCATGCCTGATGACTCTCTTTTGGGAGGTCAAATTCTCATCATAGAGGAGGGCAGATTGGAACCTTATTCACTTTTGGAATTGACGGCGGTTTGCATTAGCTTGAAAAAGCAAAATGCAGACCTTGTACAAGTTGTCACAGGTCAAGGCCTCGAACTCACATCATTGAGGGAGAGGATAGTCGTTTTGGAAGCTTCCAATGCTAGAAGAAGGCAGGCTAGAGTCCTTTCATCTAGGGAGGATTCTTACAAAGGGGAGAAGGATGCACCTACTGAGCCATTCGATTTGAATGACAAGGGCTCACAAGAAAAAGGTGGTTTTATTGGACATGTGGAGATCGCTGAAGCATTGATCAGTTTGAAGGAGAAACCACTTTTGATGTTTCTTCAATCACTCCTAAGAAGATATCGTTTGTGGAGATGATGGAACAAGTTACAAAGTCAGCCGCTGACATTTAGAGTTTGAGCGCTGACAAGAGCAAACCAAGCGCTGACAGACCTACAGGTATGATTGGTGTATCCCAACCACCAGTTATCATTAGGGATGTTACTACATAGGTGCCAACCACTACTTTACCAGATATTGGAGCAAAAGACAAGGATAAAGGGATTTTTGAAGAGGTTTAGGTACCAAAGAATGCAGCCCAGGTACATTTGATTCAGTTTTGGCTCCATAATTGCAAGCACGGGATAGGGTGGAACTACCATAGAAAAGGTTAAGGATGGTAGCGATGGTGATGAAAGCTCTGGTTCAAGTGTTATGATTATAGAGGAGCCAGAGAGGTTAGAGTATGGGGAAGATGACTTATCCAAGGAAAGGCTGGGAGAGTTGAAGATGAAAGTAGACTTTGACATGCCTGAAGTGACGGAAATATATATTGCATGGGAGTCTAAGATTGAAGAGAATCCAGATATGTTTATCATTGGACAAATTTGAGGATTGGAGATTTTGCTAAGAGTTCAGGAAGATTGCAAGGTAATTTTGAAGCACAAGGCTAGCAATGTGCTTTTTGAGCTCAAGAAGGATAGAAGAGAGCTGTACTTTATGCTTCTTAGGTGTCATCAAGGTGGATGGACCTATGAAAGGTTAAGGAAGCTATCCTTTGAAGAATTAGAGTTTCATGCTTATCCAATTTGGGAAAGAGTTTGTGAAGAGAACACTATGAGGCTTCTCTGAGATGAAAGGAGAGAAGAGATTGAGGAAAATATGTAGATCAAGAGGGCTTCTATTATGCCAAGGCCAGTGAAGAAGGGAATTCCCATTGAATTTCCAGTCCTTGACAAGTTGAATCCTGGTGAAGCGGTGATCAGAAAGAGTATAAAGCTTTCACCATTGGAGGCTTCAGATGTTGTAGAGGTATTACCCTTAGATTTTAGAAACCCAATAGTTAATTATGAAGAAGATGCAAGTGGGTTCTGGATGATCACCAGATATGGAAAGAAGGTACATACTTTTACTTCATTGATCTCCTTATTTGCAAGCATGGATAGAGAAGACTTGGTAGATCTGTGGAGTTTGATGAAGACCAAGTATGAGGCTAAAGCACCAACTTCAGCAAATGGAATAAATATCTGGACAGCATTCTAAAGGATGATTGCACCAGATGAAGCAGATCCAATTTGGTTGGATCTGGATGATATCAGTCGATTAAGGTGGCGTCTACATTCAGCTGCTGGTATTTACCATCTAAGCACTACAAAGTTTCCAGAGTATCTTTTGGTTGATGCTCAATATCCTATGTCAAAGGATGTTTTGAAGAAGATGGTGTCTACACAGCTAGAGGTGGATTATACTAGTGATGTTAGTAAGGATTTAATTAGATTTGTGTATTTTCTAGTTAACAAGTAATTTGTATTTTTAAGAATCCTCCTTGTACTTAGTTTTTATTCAGAAACATGATTACTAGAGTAGATATCAAGTTTAGGGGAGGATTGTTGGGAATAAAATGAGCTAAGTCACTCAGACGCTGACAAGAGGAAATTGGACGTTGACAAGAGGAAATGAAGCACTGACAGATCAAGCACTGGCAAGAAATATCCAAGCGTTGACAAGAAGAAGTCCAACCACTGATAGGAATACTTAGTCAACACGTTTTATATTTGAAGTAAAGATATGCTCAATATTGTATTTTCTATATTTATCTTTACCTAGAATAGTTGATAGATAATCCTTTATACACGACTCCTTATGTTATAAAAGGAGGTCGTAGGGTTTATACACAATACACATTATTCAGTTTTCACAACTTTCATTGTAAGCAAGTTTGTTTATTAATCTAAAGTGAAAGTTTGGTTTACTTGTTTGCTTGTTCTTTATTCTAAGTGTTAATTCCGCATATCACTTGGATTGTTTATCACAACAAAGTTTCTCTAAGTATTAATCTTGATTCAGTCTCGTTTATTACAAAGCTAATCGATCTAAGTTTGGGATCAACATGAACATTATAAGTAATTCCTTATGTCTCCACATTAGGGGAAGATTGTTAGCCCTAAAATGTGAGCGCCATTTACGGAATTACATTAGATTCAGATAGGTAAAACGTGGAGGGAATACTATTGATAAGTTGTCAAAGTCACTCCTTGTTTAGCCTATATATACCCCTCCATACTTCCATGGAGGGGTGAGGATTATCATTTTGTGTATTTTGTTACTCTCTCTAAATACACACACTCCTTCTTCCTTGTTATATTTCTCTCTCTAAAATGTATAACCATTTGTTTTATCCTCCCCGACCTCCGGATCACCTCTTGTTAGCTTGAATCTTATGATGTTAACAGTTTCTAATTGTCGTCTTGTACGAACAGGATGTGAAGGGTTTCTAATTACTTGAACCAAAGGGTGATCTCGGGTCCAATGATGTGTTAAAGGATGAGTACGTACCACATTTACTTGAGCTTGAAGACCACGTTGTATCTGCTTAAGGAAGTTGATGAGAACTTCGGGTGTTTCATCCTTGGATCTCAAGAAGAACGTCCACGTGTACCTTGAGTAGTCATCTATAATTGCTATAATGTATTTCTTCCCATTGATACTTTGAACACGCATGGGACCACACAAATCCATATGAAGAAGATCTAACCGCCCTTTAGAGCTTGGTGTAGTCTTTGTCTTGAAACTACTCCGTTTAGCTTTACAAAGCTCACAAGAAGAACAAAGATGATCTTTGATGAATTTCAAGCTTGGAAGGCCTCTCACAATATCTTTCTTGGAAAGCAAGTTGATGGTATCAAAGTTGAGATGAGATAGACGTTGATGCCATAACCATGCCTGAGTCGATGAATCTTTAGCCATAAAGCAAATTGGAGTTGTAGAAGTTGTGTCTTGAAGTGATATTGTGTAAAGATCTGTACCCCATGAACCGGTGAGTATATCATTCCCATCATAATCACGAACAAAACATGTATTCTTTCTGAAAGCAACCTCCAAATCTGCATCACAGAGTTGACCAACCGAGAAAAGATTGAGGTTGAGCCCTTTGACGTAGTATACCATTTTTATCGTTATATTCCGCTGAACCAAATCTCCATATCCTAGGATCGGTGCAAATTGATCATTTTCGAATCGGACTGATGAGACTGTATTTATACATAGTCTCATCGTCCAAATCGGGCTTAAAACGCTTAAAATATCATTAAAATACCCCAAAATATGCTTGTGTTTGTTCATTGTGTATTTCAGGTACGGATATCGTGAATTCACCAAACGATTACAAGAATAGAGCAAAAATGAACACGGGAAACGAAGCCGCACAAAGAACCGGGCCCAAGAATGGAATTTCCATAAATACCCTTGAAGTTTTGAAGATTGGCAATATTGGTCCCTCAAGAATTGAAGACTTGTAATTTTATACCCCTGTATATCCTCAAAATTACTTGTGGGTCCCTAAAATATCAAGTATTTACAAGCTTAGTCCTTGGAATATGAAGAAATTACAAGAGAGGTCCTTATACAAAGTTTACAAAACCCTTATGCCAAATTTGACAAGAAGGCCAAAGTTGTTAACAAAGGAAATAGAGTTGTTGGCTGTTTAATGCTAGGTGAACAAGACAAGGAAAGTGAGGGACTACTTTTGCCCAGACATACAAACCCACACAACCAACCATATCATGCCATGTCACACCCTCCACCAATCTAATCCCACCACCTCATTTCACCCCCCACGTCATACTCCACTTCCATTTTTTAAATTGATTTATTAAAAACAGTTAATATAATTGGAGGTAAACACTTTATTCAAAAACCTTTTCCCCTAATTAGCATCTAACCTTCCCTGTTTAGCCACTAATCCCCTATAAACCCTAAAACGTAATTGGCACAAACCAAAGGGTTTTTGGTCAATTATTTCCAGAATGTTAATTATCACTCACCTCACCACATCCCACCATTAAACAACCCTCCCCGTGACCCCTGGGCCCCACACAGACAACCTTGTCACCCCAAAAATGGTAAAAAAGGAATCCTCCAGCAAATCAACGTCCCAATTGTTAAACTTGGTCCCAAAGGCATCAAAAGAACGTTCAGGATCATCTCATCCAACTGGCATTCACATGGAACCAATTTGACCAAGAATTCAAAGGGCATTTTCAGATTTTCAGCACATTAGGGTTTATGTTAGCATTTGTTTATTCAGCATTCTAGTATCTTCTCCTTAGTCTATTTAAAGCACCTATAAACATGTGATAGGGCTTGTTCCAGTTTTTGTATGTTTTTTAAAAAGTAATGATAATGAAATTTTCTTCACATACATAACTGAGTTCCCATTTATTTGTGCTTTCTAGTTTAAGTTTATTTTCAAAGCAAGTTAGTTTAAGTTCCAAAAGGATTTTCAGTTTTCAAGAAGTTTCAAGTAGGTTTTAGATATTCGAAAATTTTTAAAAGTTCTTTGAAGTGAAAGTGGATTTGAACTTTTGGTTTTTCTGAATTTATGTTTTCAGTTATTATTTAAAACGTTTCACAAGTTATCTTGTTGATAACAAGATTGGAGGATTGAGAAAATCTCATTTTTTCACTGTTTTTTACTTACTGTTCAATAAGCCACCCATAAGCTGCTTGATAAACAGCTTATTGGGTGCTTATTCAACTTGTATTTGTCTCCTGGTTGGTTGTTGTGTGCAGGTTGCAAGAAACAAGTACCACCATTTATTCATCCATTTCATTTCATATTAACCATTTGAAGATATTTAGGGCTTTGGGTCATTTTTTATTCAAACAACAAGCCATCTCTACATGTTCTTTAGCTTCCATAAGCTCTCAAGAGCCCAAGTAGAAGGCATTCAGCCAGATCAGTAGGCTTGAACCCTACTTGAGTAATTTTGTGGTTTGTTTATGCAAGTTATGTGATTTTGTGGAATCTTGTTTTTTATGTTATTTCATCTGTTAAATTATGTTAGTTTAGGTCTAATTTACATGTTTGAGTTGTTGAGAATCAGATTTGTGTAATCTTAAACCAGTTTCCTTTGATAATTTTTAGTTTTCTGAATTAAGGGGGTGTTTGGATTTGGTTTTTGATTGAAATTGGTCAACTCATTTGGGTTAAAAACTAGTCTATTATACTCACTTAGGTTTATTTAGGTTGAATTCATGGTTGTTTTTCTGTATCATAGAGTTTTAGAGAAGTTGGCATGATAAAAAATGGTTAAAATAGCATAGAAATCAGTAAGCCCTTTCTCTGCCAGTTTTTGTGTAAGATTTTCTTGAATTTTTGCATGATTGATAGAAGTACTGCTTATCTAGGGTTTTAGATAGTTTTTATGTGATTTGGTTGGGTATTAAGCAAGTTTGATAGCTTTGAAATTCATCTTTGTGCTACTTGCATCAGCTTACTGTTCATCAGATAGGGCTAGGGTATAACAGTCACTTGATTTGGCTTTGTTGTGTGATTCTTGTGAAGTGCTTGTGTATTTTTGTGATATTACAGACTCCCTACACTCCACTGAGTGTAGGGGTGCCCCATTGTCCAAGAAAAACTCAAGCAAGAGCTTTCCTAAGCTCAAAATAGTCCACAGACCCGTTTTTCTGCATTAACAGTGGGAACTCAGTTCCCACTGCCTGTGTTAAGGTTACCACTGCTTGGCTACCAGACAAAAGTGGCAAAGTGTCACTTTCAGAAACTTGTTTTTTTGTCTTTTGTGACCTTAAATAGGAATTAGGACCTCAAATTAGTTTCATTATTTTTCTTATTTTATTTTTTATTTTTCAGTTTAATTTATTTTCAGTTACTGTTCATTTGATATTTTTTAGATTAAATAGCTATTTAAATTACTTTTAAATATTACTGTTTTTGTCTTTTAGTGGTAAAATTTAATATTTCTCAGTTTTAAAATTTTTCTTAGATTTAGAAAAAGATTTTAAGATTTTTAGTTTAAAAAGATTTTACTGTTCACTGTTTTAAGTAATTTTTAGATTTTAATTAAGTTTAATTAAGTTTAATTAAGGTTTAATTATAATCAGTTTTGTCTTGTAGTGCAAAATTTTACTTTTTTCGAACTTTTTCAATTTCTACTGTTCATTAGTATAATTTATGATTTTTAAAATTGTCAAATCATTTTTAGCATTATTTTATTATTTTTATGATTATTTTAGTTTAAAAATAGTTTTAAGTGATTTAAAAATAGAAAAATAATTTTTAAAATTTAGGAAAAATACTTTTTAGTCTTTAAATAATATAAGTGATTTACTAGTTCAATAAAATTATATTTTGGACATTTTGTTAATTATATTTAATTTTAGGGCTTTAATTAGCATTAAAAATTGAATATTTAATTAATAAAAGGTTTTAAAATATATTTGTTGGATTTTTATTCTTATTTATATTATTTTAGACTTAGTTTAATCTTTTAATTAATTTTTAGGTTTAATTTTAATTTTGTCGCGTTTTACGTAATTACGTTCGCGTTTTACGTCAATACGTCGTAGTGTAACCGTAATCGTAGCTCGTCTTTACTTTTTCTCTCTTAAACCAAAAACGTCACTAATCCAATCTTGATTTTATATAATTGGCACACCTAATCCACACACCTCCTTCGAGAACGAACTTGGAATTTATTCGTCTTTACGGTTTTCCTAAATCGTGTCGATTAATACTTTCCGCCTTGTATTCTTGTTTTTCCTAAAATAAGAAGTACAAAACCACAACTATCATTTTGGCGCCGCTGCCGGGGAGGTGTTTTTAGTGTGCCATTATTAGTATCGTGTTTGTGTGAGTAGTGCGTTTTTGCTTTTCAATTTTTGGAAAGCGTAAATATCGTACATACTCATTTTTGTTATTTTTCCTTATTATATCATAATATCCAAATAAATCGTGTTTAATTTTCCTAAATTAAACACAAATCAATCATCTTACTATATTGTAGATATATTGGTTTTCGTTTTTCTTGTGAATATATTATTACTATATTGTACTTACGTAGAACAATAAAGATACAAGTACTCCAAAAGCGTGAAAACGCAACCTTGATTCGGGATTTCATCACTCGATCATTGTATTCGAATCCAAAGCAAAAGTTTAAAGGCAAAATAGATAAATACTTTCGTGAGGCTTAATTTCAATTAACACAAACTATAAGGTGGGTATAGGGCGGTTGTATTTCACGACCTAAGGGAAAAAGGCTCTTAAGTGCTTAGCGCCGCCTCGTTTCCCCCGCTTGCTTGTGCGTGTTTTGAGAAAGAGGGCTAATCGAGGATTTGCCGCCCAAGTATTATCTACGTATACTATATTTGCTTGTTTTCAAGATTAAACCCTCTTGAACGTTTTGGTGTTCCACCAACGTTCTAAAGTCATCGAAAGCGTTCACTCCACGTGATCGTTTTCATTCCTTGAGGCTCCTTTAATCGAGAAGATTGATTCGAGGGGAGATTTGTAGATTTGTGTCTACAAAATACAACAAAAAATCCAAAAAAAATTAAAAAACAATCAAAAACCAAAAAAAAATTGAAAAATGTTGATCCCAAACTTAGATCGATTAGCTTTGTGTATACGAGATTAGATCAAGTATAACACGTAGAGAAACCTTTGTTATATGCTTTGTGAATCTAAGTATTATGCGGAATTTAATACTTAAACAAGAACACAAGATGTAAACAAAACTTTCACTTTGATTATGAATGTCGAACTTGCTTACAATGAAAGATGTTTACGAATGAAAACTTAATGAAAACTTGATATTAAACATTAACCTAAAGGCCTTCTTTTATAGACTAAGAAGCCTTGTACAATAAGCTACGTATCAACTATTCTAGGTAAAGATAAACATAGAAAATACATTGTCGTTTCTATCCTTACTAGAAGTATTCTAGAACATAATAAACGTGTAGCTCACATCTTCCATCAGTGCTTGTCTTCAATCTATCAACGCTTGACTTTAACTTGTCAACGCTTAAGCTGTCAGCGCTCACTTTGCTCTTGTCAACGCTTGAGTTGTTCTTGTCAGCGTTCAAGTGATCTGGCCTTAATTTATTCCCAACAATCCTCCCCTAAACTTGATATCCACTCTTATGATCAACTTTCTGAATAAACAATAAGAACTTGGAGGAGTCTGACAAACCTTATCATATTGGTAATAAATAAATCTGATCAAATTCTTTGCCACGTCACTTGTGTAATCTATCTCCAACTGGGTGTCCTTCATCTTTTCCAAAACAGCCTTGGATATGAAATACTGAGCATCTACAAGTAAATACTCAGCAAACTTTGTAGAACTCAAATGGTATACACCAGCAGCTGAATATAACCTCCATTGAAGACCACTGAGGTCATCTTCAAGATCCTTCCATATTTCAGGATCTTCCTCATTTGTCCCACACATTCTTTTGAATGTGGTCCAAAGTTTTATTCCATTAGCTGAAGTTGGTGCTTCAGCCTCATACTTGGTTTCCAACAACCTCCAAAGGTCCACCAAGTCTTCTCTATCACAACTTGCAAATAAAGATATGAGAGTGTTAAAAGTGTGTACCTCCTTGCCATATCTTCCAATTTTCCAGAATCCACATTCATCCTCATCATAACTCACAATTGGATTCCTGGAATCTAGTGGTAACACATGTACCATATCTGAAGCTTCTAATGGGGAGAGCTTGAGGCTCTTTCTAATAACTGCTTTACTTGGATATAGTTGATTCATATCTTTTGGAAACTCAAGTGTAAATCCCTTCTTCACTGGTCTAGGAACTATCATAGCTTTCTTGATTTCCATCTCTTCTGCAAGTTGCTCCTTTCTTTCATCTGAAAGAAGTCTGAAAGTGTTTTCTTCCTGCACTTTCACCCAAATAGGATAAGCCCTATGTTCCAACTCATCAAATGTCAAAGCCTTCAACTTCTGATGTGTCCATCCAACTCCATGACATCTGAGCAACATAAAGTAGAGCTTCCTTCTATCCCTTTTCAACTCAGAGAGAATGTTGCTTGCCTTGTGCTTCAAAATCACCTTACAATCCTTCTGAACTATAAGAAGAATTTCCAAACCCCATATCTGATCTGAAATGGTCAAGTCTGGATTATCCATACAGCTTTCTTCCCAAGAATTGTACATCTGAACCACCTCTGGCATATCAAAATCAATCTGCAACTTTAAATCTCTCAGCTTTTCCCTAGCAAGCTCATCACCATACTCAAGCCTTTCTGGTTCAATAATCATCACACTTGAGTCTGAGCTAGCTCCATCACTTTCTTCTTCAGAAGTCACAACAAATGGTGACTTTTCCTTTTCACCTTGTTCCATCATTTGCTCAGCCAATCTTCTATCAAATTCAATCTGAGCTGCATTCTTTGGAACAATTTCTTCTACCAACTTACCCTTACCCTTATCTGATGGTGCAATGGTTGGTAAGGTAGATGGTAATACCTGAGTAGGAACATCCTTGATGATAGATGATGACTGGAATACATCACCTCCATATGCAGATCTGTCAACGCCTAAATTTCCTCTATCAGCGCTCAAAATACTTCTATCAGCGTCCAAACTTGTCTTGTCAACGCTCAAATATTTTCCCTCAGCGCCTTGTGTAACCTATCTCAACATTGCTGTAAATGATAAATTTAGATTGGTTGGAGAGATTAAGGACGTATCAAAACCTGTTTGTTCCTTCAAAGTAGTAAGAGCTTCAGCAACATCCAATGATTGACCATCTTGACTGCTCTTATCACTCAGATTTCTTTGATCTTCCTCCCCTTTGGAAGACTCCTCGATACCTCCCTTTGCATGAGCACTCTCCAAAACAACAATCCTCTCCCTCAATTGCTTGAGTTCAAGGCCTTGTAAGCTGACAATTCGTACTAAGTCTGCATTCTGCTTTTGCAAGCTAATGCAGACAGCCGTCAATTCCAAAAGAGTCATTGGTTCCAGTCTGCCCTCTTCTAAAATGGGGATTTGACCTCCCAAGTCAGGTTCATTGGGCATGGATGAGGACTTAAGTATGGTAGGACTGCCTTGGCCAGCTTCTAAGCCAGAACCAATAGTCCCAGCCTCATCCAGGTCACCAGCCACACTTGTGGTGGTGGTTCTCTCTGCTTCATGGCTAGGACCACCAGAGGAGAACACTCCAGCAGTCCTTTGGCGTTTAATCAACCTATATTCAGGTGGTGTGGAAGATGGTGTGGAAGAATGGGTAGATGTGGGTTGGTTAAGGGGTGTTTGGGATTGTGATGGTTGGGTGTCAGCGTTGGAAATAGGCACATCAACGCCCATATTAAATGTGTCAGCGTCAAAGGGTTCTTGGTCTATTTGCATTTGGTCAGGTGAGGGTAAAGGTTCAGGAATAGGTTCAAGTTGTGGGTGAGGGTCAATATGAGGTTGGGGGTCTGGTTGGGGTTGTGCTGCTGCAATAACAGCAAGCATGGCTGGGGTTAAAGGTAGGTCTCTATGAGGTGGTGAATTCATCTTGGTAAAAATAGCTTTCTTTTGTTCAGGGATTTTATAAAAGTCATTGTGATCCCTTGAACAATATCTTTGATCATCAAAAATCATTTGCAGAAAACGGGGATAAGCTAAAGTCATTTTTGTCCCCTTGTTTTTACACATCCCTTCAAAAATCATTTTAGAATAGTTATATTTTTGCCCTGTTGCAATACACACAATAGCAGTTGCAATGGATCTATTGATCTCATTGTGTGCAGTACATTTGGGACTCAAACATTGAAGGAGAATGTGAATGAGGTACTTCCAGGCTGGGGGAAATTCCTGCTTATGGTACTTATTAAGAGTACCTTCATCAGGAATCGGGTATCCCAAAGCCCTAAGCCCTTGTTCTATTTCAGTTATGGGAAGAATGGTTATACCATCAGCATCATCAAGATGCAAGGCCTGGCGTACCAAGGCCTCAGTAACCACCCAAGATCTCCCATGAACAATAGAAGTTAATGTGGTCACTCCATTAACTGTTGAGGAACTAACAGTGTTCCAAAACTGTTTAATGTGTGTGACTGGAATGAGTGGTGCATGAGAAAGATCATATCTTAATGGGGATGCGTTCAAATACGCCACCATTTGTGTGTATTGAGGGAACAAAGTATTATCAGCAACAAGATAAGCAATCATGTTGTGTTGAGACTTGAACCCCAAATCCAATTCTGCTGAGTTAAATCTTGGTGCCATTGATGAAAGTTGTTAATCTGAAGTGTAAAAGATGAAGGTTGATAAGAGAAAAGTGTTAGACAAAAATTATAGATACCCTGTTTAAAAATAGGAGCCAAATTTATAGGAGTGGATGAATGCATGTGATTGGCCCAAAAATAGGCAAAGATTTTCAAAAACTAATCATGAAAAGATTTTCAAAAAATTTATAAGTTATCTCATGCATTTAATGAAAGTAACAACTCCTAAAATTACGGCTTGAAAATATGTCAAAAAGTAACAACTGGGTAGGTCCCATTGATTGTCAACGGTCAAATATAACCCATCAACGCCCAACGGCTATAATCTTGTCAACGTTCGCCTAAAGCCATGTCAGCGTCCAATTTGGTCACAACAACGCTTGGAAAAATCTTGTCAGCGTCCAAAAATAAAATTGTTTTAAAAAGTGAAAAATGACCTTAACAAGTAATTTCTCCTAGAGAAGATAACCAAAAGCTGATAATTATCATAGAGCGGCAAGCACTGTCCAGTTATGCACACTTGCATAAGCAAGATAGACATAACAGTCCTCTAGTGTCCCTTGCTAACCAAAATTCTTAACAACCAAGTTACCTCATAAAATCCTTGTTACTCCCAGGTAAATCCCATATGAAAACCATTCCCAAGTCTCCCAACAGACCACAACCAATTCTAGGCCAAAAATGTCTTGGCAGCATGCAAAGTTGATATACTATGCATTCTACAGTGCCTCATGGTATAGTAAAACTAACCCATACTCACCTGTGGACACAATCTAGAATTGTGATAAGAGTATCATATGGATACCCAAAAATCCTAAAGGTTCCTAAAACCTCCCCTTAAACAAAGATACAAAGAGTTCGCTAAAATTATGCATGAACATAAAAAAAATTTATGTCAAGATAGGAATGAAACATTCCAACCATCATCCATAAACAAAAACATGTCCAAATGCTTCTCCTTTGATCCATAAGCAACTCTGTATCCAATGGTATACTGCTAACACCATCTGCACATTTAGATTGAAAACCACAAAACTAACATTGTTGCTAACAACGCCCCGATAACACATAACAGCGTTGAAGAAAGCTTTGTCAGCGTTAGACAATTATATTGCTGACAACATTGTAAAAAACACTTATCAGTGTTCAAACAACCTTTGTCAGTGTTAGAAAAATATAGTGGAAAATCTAAATCATCAATAAGACTAATAATAATAATGCATCATCCTGTACATACTTTTACAAAAAGAATCCAAAACACATACTTAAGTGAGATTAACCATTCCAATACTTGTTACCAAGTACTGAAATCTTCCAGTATCAAAAGGTTTAGTTAATAAATCTGACACATTTTCCTCAGTGTCAACCCTATCTGGTTGTATTAAACCTTTCTCAAAGCAATCTCTTATAAAATGGTGTCTAATTTCTATGTGTTTAGTTTTAGAATGATGTACAGGATTCTTAATGATGCATAAAGTACTATTATTGTCAACAAATATCTTAGTATGCATGAAATTATACCCATAATCCAACAGCTGGTTCTGAATCCACAACACTTGACCACAACATGCTGCTGCAGCCACATATTCTGCTTCAGTTGTAGAGTTAGCCACCACTGTCTGTTTCTTGCATTGCCAAGATATTAATCTGCTCCCAAGAAATTGACATCCACCAGTTGTGGATTTCCTATCAAACTTGTCACCACCATAATCACTATCTGAATATGCAATCAGCTCCAATGGTGAATCCTTTGGGTACCACAAACCAAGAGTAGGGAAACATCTTAGGTACCTAAAGATCCTCTTCACAGCATAAAGATGACATTCTTTGGGAGTCACTTGATGGCGTGCACAAGCACATACAGCAAACATGATGTCAGGTCTGGAAGCAGTAAGATACATCAAGGATCCAATCATGGATCTATAATGCCTGACATCAACATCTTTCCCATCTCCAATCTTTCCCCAAGGGTGTTCTCTATCCATAGGAGTAGAAGCCCTCTTTTCATGTGGAGAAAAGCCAAACTTCTTCAAGATTTCAGCAACATATTTGTCCTGGGAGATGAAGATACCATCTTCTTTCTGCTGAACTTGTAAACCAAGAAAGAAGTTCATCTCCCCCATAGCACTCATCTTGAATTTGTTTGTCATAAGCTTGGAGAAATCCTCACTCATCTGTGGATCAGTAGACCCAAAAATGATATCATCAACATAGACCTGCACAAGCAACACATCTTTGCCTTTCTTCTTTGTAAATAGTGTCTGATCTATGGTGCCCCTCTTGAATCCATTGTCCACTAAATATGTAGACAAAGTACCATACCATGCTCTAGGGGATTGATGAAGGCCATACATAGCCTTTTTGACTCTATACACCTTATTTGGATGCTCAGGATCCTCAAAACCAGGAGGTTGCATGACATAAACTTCCTCAACTATGGTGCCATACAAGAATGCACTCTTTACATCCATTTGATAGACTGTGAAGCCCATGTAAGAGGCATAGGCTAGAAAAATCCTAATAGCTTCAATCCTTGCAACTGGTGCAAAGACTTCTTCATAGTCTATCCCCTCCTCTTGTGTATAACCTTGAGCCACTAACCTTGCGTTGTTTCTGACCACAATACCTCTTTCATCTCTTTTGTTCCTGAGAACCCATCTTGTCCCTATTGGTCTGACATATCTAGGACAATCGACCAGCTCCTAAACATCCTGAATAGCAAATTGGTGAAGCTCATCCTGCATTGCTTCCACCCAACTTGGTTCTTTGAGAGCATCAAATATCTTCTTGGGTTCTTCTTGTGACAGAAAACATGCAAACAAACATGCTTGCACAAGAGGGGTATCAACCTTCTTGTGTATATTGGCAATAAATCCACCAAGACTTTGATGGGATCTTCTTGTCTGAACTGGAGTCATAACATCACCAATGATCTGAGATGGGGGGTGATTCTTCATTGTGGAAGTGAGAACTCCTCCTTCAAAAAGTCTGGTGTCCTCAACTTCACACTCCATGTTGCCAATATCTTCTTCATCAGACTCTCTTTGAGCAACAGGAATCTCTTCATGAACATTGGAAGGTCCACCTTGTTCAAAACTGGAAGAGAAAAGATGCCCATAAGTGTTGTCAACGTTTGAATCTTGGTTGTCAGCGTCAGGGCTAACAGCGCCTGAAATGTTGTTGTCAACGTCTGAATTGGTCTTGTCAGCGCTGGATTTTCCTTTGTCAGCGCCTGAAGAACCATGCATGTTTGTATTTGGTGGTATTTGGAAACCACCATTATTTTGTCCAGCAGCAGCAGTAGCAGCAAAAGCATCAGTCCAAATGGGAATAGTAACATATTCAAATGTAGGAGATGCCTTTTCTGCTTGTGATCCAACCCTTTCATCAACTTGTGTACCTGAAACATGAACAACTTGTTCCTCCATAACATTTGAAGTTTCCTTCATAATGTCTGGATTAGTGACAGGCATATAATTTAAAGTTCTAGATAAGGGTTCCAAATCAAACAACCAATTAGGACCACTTTCAGGATCACTAGGTTTATTCTCTAAGAACCTAACATGTACTCTTTCAACAATACGTTTGTCCTCCTTAAGATAAACCCTATAACCCTTGCTATGTACTGAATACCCCATGAAGTAACCTTCATCACCTTTTGCACTAAATTTCCCTAAGGCATCACTAGTGTCTAAGACTACTACATGACATCCAAAAGGTCTGAGAAAACCAATATTAGGTTTTCTTCCCCAAAGTAACTCATAAGGTGTCTTGTTCTGAATTTTGTTAACCAATGCTCTATTTTGCACATAGCATGCTGTATTAACAGTCTCAGCCCAAAAGGCTATGGGAAAGTGAGAATCAGCCAACATTGTTCTGGCTGCTTCAATTAGGGTTCTATTCTTCCTTTCAGCAACCCCATTTTGTTGTGGGGTTCTAGCAATACTAAACTGCCTAGTAATTCCCTTCCTGGCACAAAAATCATCTAGCTTCTTGTTCCTAAATTCTCCACCATTATCACTCCTAAGCATCTTAACCTCATAGCCAGACCTTTTCTCAATTTGAGTGATAAATTCAATAAGAACATCAGTTGTGTCACTCTTCATAGCTAGAAAGAATGTCCAAGTAAACCTAGAAAAGTCATCAGTGACAACAAAACAATATGATTTTCCATTCAAACTTTCTATATTAGTTGGACCAAAGAGGTCCATGTGAAGCATATGAAGAGGTCTGGAACTAGTATGCACCTGCTTGGACATGAATGAGACCTTGTGCTGCTTGCCTTTAAGACATGCAACACAAGAGTGGTCATTTTGGAAGGCCTTCTCAGGCAAACCATCAACTAAACCAAGCCTCACAAGTCTATTTATATTTTTAAAGTTTATGTGCCCTAGTCTCCTGTGCCACAAATTACTTTCATCTACTGAGGCCTTAGCATAAAAACAAGACATATTTGTATTCACTTTAATCCCATTTAAATTCACATTGTATATGTCCTTATGCCTAGGTGTTCTATACTCAATATACTTCTCATCAGGGATCTTAAAATCCTCGCTTAACACCAAACACTCAGTATCAGTGAAAAGAACCTTATTTTTGTTATCACACACTTGTGATACACTAAACAGATTATAATCCAGTTCTTTTACCAGGAAGACGTTCTCAAAACGTAGATTATTGGTAATAAGGGTTCCTTTGCCTGTGATGGTGCCGTAGCCCCCTCCAAAGTATACCTTATCACCATCTTTAATAGGAGAGAAGTTAGTCAGATAGTCTTCCTTTCCTGTCATGTGCCTTGAGCATCCACTATCCCAATATCCATAATCATTGATCTGCTTTTGAATGCCCTGCACATAAAGAAAACAAATTAGTTTTCTTTGGGAACCCAAGTCTCAGAAGACTTAGATTCATCTGGTTGTTCAATAAGAACAGACTTAGTTCTCACAACAACCCCATGCTCATCCCTTTTTGGATGAAAAACCCAGTTAACCCCAATTGGTTTTGTAATGACTTTTGAAATATAATTAAACCTATTGCAAGTCATTGAAATTCCATTATTATTAGGGTTTTGATATTTCTTGGGTCTCCATGTTAAGCTTGAAGAAGCTTTAGACCCCTTACCTTGTGGCTGCAAATACTTAGGTCTGGACACGTTTCTGTCAGCGTTGGATTTTTTCCTGTCAACGCTGAAATTACCCTTGTCAGTGTTGAACCTAGGGTTTGCTACAGGAACCCATTGCCTATTTGACCAGGTATTTGTCTTTTGAAAAGGTCTTTGTCCATGAGTGTTAGACCTTCTAGTAAAGAATGGGGCTGGTCTAATCACTTGTGGACTTTGCTGCACACAAGGTCTGGGTCTGACAACGTTTGACTTCCTAACAACGTTGACTTTCTTCCTATCAGCGCTGAAATTGTTCCTATCAGTGCTGGCTTTGGAAGCGTTGACACACTTGTATGCCAAATGTTAAAAGCTACCACAAGTATAACAGGCTTTCTTAGACACATTCTTAGGTCTAGAAGCAAAGAAACCTGTTCCATGATTGTTAACTTGGCTCTTGGGTGACCTATTATTCCTATACATCTCTGCATATTTAATGGTAGGTCTTCTAACAGTGTTGGAGCCTAGGTCAACAGCTTCACCAGTAACTGGGTGAGTAACCTTAATGGGTGGAGATTCATTGGGACTTTCACATAGCAAACCTCCCTTAACAAATAAAGTAGGGTTAGCTTTCTTCCACTCATTTAGGTCAGTCAGTTTTTGTTGATACTCTTCTACTGGGGTGACAACTCTTGGTGGAGGAATAAATTCCTCTTCTTGGCATTCTAGAATACCAGTCCAAGATAAATCCTTTCTAAGGACACCATAGAAGTCACCAGCTGGTGGTGGAACCAGAGAGTAATCATTCTCATTCATCCCAAGCCCAGTCATATCCTTAGGATCTCTTTGTTTAGCTACACAGTCTCCTAGGGCTTGGGTGGCTCTATCAAATCTTTGAATCTTGAGGTCAACATTATCTTTATTCTTAATGGCCTCATCTAACTTAGCCTGTAGGTCTTTATTGACCTTTGACATGATATTTCTAATATCCATACTACCCTCTAGCTCATGTTTTAAGATATTTATCTTATCTTTTAAATCAAATTCCATTTTCTTGTATTCAGAAACGGTTTTCTCAGTTTCAGTAAGAGCTAGTTGGTAATTGGATAATTTACACCTTTTAGTGCTCATATCCTCTTTTAGTTTTAACACTTCTTTGTTAAGTCTGTCAGTGTTTAACCTACAACCTTTGCTACAAAAAGCATCATCATATACCTCATTATCAGATGAAGAGGAGGAGTGTGCCATGAGAGCATATTCAATATGCTCTTCTTCTTCAATATCAGCAATCAAAGCTTTGTCCTCTTCAGCATCCTTAGCCAGATAGCTCCAATCCCATCCAGTACCATCAATTCCTTGAACTGCAACCATGGCTTTGGAGTCTTGAGCTTTAACCACCTGACTTGAGGGTTTACCAGCATCAGATCTTCTAGGAGATCTGCATTCCCTCATGAAGTGCCCCATGCGATGGCAGTTGTAGCACTCAACTTTGGATTTATCAAATCCAGCAGTGTCTTTAGCATTGAAGGTCATCTTCTTCTTGAACCTTCTATTCCACCTATTTGCTCTTATACTAGCAAGAGCCATATTCCACTTGATGTCCATCTCTTCTAAGTGTTCATCACTTATCTGCTCAAGGTCCTCATATGTAATCACTGAACCATTGGGCAAAGAAGCAATGTAAGCACAAACAGTATCCAAATCCAAACCAGCAGGTTTAACTCTTGGGGAGTCATTCATGAATGTGTCAGCGTCTGAAAAGGAGACGTTGACAGGACTTGTTCTAGCGCTGACAAATGATGATCCAGTAACTGGATGCATAAAAGAGTCCTTCTGATTGAATTGACCTTCACTATGAGAGAAGAAGGCCATGTTGCTGGTGCTAGCTTTGCTTGAAAGAGTTTCATCTTCCAACAGTCTTAGTTTGTTGTAGATGTCATCAAACGAAGAGCTCTTGTGAGTATTATTGGCAAGAATAGATCTTGCCTCAATCTTCCATGTCTCACCAAGACTTTTCAGAAAAGTAGCATTGGTGTCAATATCACCAACTTGTGTCCCCATGAAGGACAATTTGCTTGTGATGTCAAGCAATCTGCTTCTCACACTGCTCAGTTTCTCATTGGGCTGAGCTTTGAAGACAACATAATCATGCAGAAGTTGCTTTTTCTTTTCTTCCTTAGTTTCTACATTACCACCATATGCAACTTCAATTGCTTCCCAAAGATCCTTAGCAGATTCATAGCTTCTATATTTGTGCTGATTTTCTTGTCCCAAAGATACTTTCAGAATATTTAGGGCTTTCATGTCAGCCCTTTTCTTTGCAATATCTTCAGCACTTACAGCTCTACCATCTCCAGGTTTTTCTTTCTTATCTTCATCAGGACATCCTTCAACAGCTGTTCTTGCCGCAATGGCATTCTGAATCTTTTGAGTTTTATTGAATGAGTTTCCATATTCAATAATGTCCCAGAGTGTGTAGTCAAAGATCCCCAGATATTGTTCAAAGTTGAACCTCCATAAGTCAAAGTTGGTTGCATCAAGCATGGGAATCTTGATGTTTGGTAAGGATGAGGAGGAGGAGGTTATTGCTTCAGACATGATGTTTTTAGGGTTTTGAGAAAATTGTTTTGGTGTTCGTATATCGTTCTGGTGTTCTTCAAAGATCAAAAGTTCCTCAACAAGCTCTGATACCACTTGTTGATCCCAAAATTAGATCGATTAGCTTTGTGTATACGAGATTAGATCAAGTATATCTGGTAGAGAAACCTTTGTTATATGCTTTGTGAATCTAAGTATTATGCGGAATTTAATACTTAAACAAGAACACAAGATGTAAACAAAACTTTCACTTTGATTATGAATGTCGAACTTGCTTACAATGAAAGATGTTTACGAATGAAAACTTAATGAAAACTTGATATTAAACATTAACCTAAAGGCCTTCTTTTATAGACTAAGAAGCCTTGTACAATAAGCTACGTATCAACTATTCTAGGTAAAGATAAACATAGAAAATACATTGTCGTTTCTATCCTTACTAGAAGTATTCTAGAACATAATAAACGTGTAGCTCACATCTTCCATCAGTGCTTGTCTTCAATCTATCAACGCTTGACTTTAACTTGTCAACGCTTAAGCTGTCAGCGCTCACTTTGCTCTTGTCAACGCTTGAGTTGTTCTTGTCAGCGTTCAAGTGATCTGGCCTTAATTTATTCCCAACAAAAAATCGAAAAGCCGCAAAAAGAATCTTCTTTGCTACCACCCATTCTATGCTTAGTGCATGCGCACTCGATCGAAGGATTATTCCAATTCTAGCGAAGCTTCGAATCGACGCAATCGTAATCGAAGGAATCGACGACCTAGACGAGATTTAGAAACCGACGTTCCTAATATCGTTGTTGAAGAGACCGTAGAGGAGATGGCCGACAATCGTTCGATGATGGAATTGCTCCAAGCGCCCACCGAGGGTTATGGAGACGCGATCGTAATTCCCGCTATCGAAGCGGAGAATTTTGAGATTAAGAGCGGAATGCTTTCGTTGATTCAAGCTACGAAGTTTCGAGGTCGTGAAGCCGATAATCCTCACGACCATATTCGGAATTTTGATCGTCTTTTAGCCACGAGCAAGTTTAAGAACGTCGACACCGATGTCGTCAAGCTTATGCTTTTTCTGTACTCGCTCGATGGTGCCGCCAAGGATTGGTACGAGAAAGAGCCACCTAATTCGATAACTACGTGGAAGGATCTCGTCTCCAAGTTCGTTAATTATTTTTTCCCACCGTCTAAGACGACGTTTTTCAAAAATGAGATTACGAAATTTGAGCAAAAACCGAATGAATCTTTTAGAGACGCGTGGGATCGTTTTAAGGAATTGCTTAGGCAATGTCCTCACCATGGTTTTTCCGAGTTGCACCAAATCGATACGTTTTACAACGGTCTTAATTTTCAAGAACAAGATTCGTTGAATTCCGCCGCCGGTGGCAACTTTTTGTGTAAGACTCTGAAAGATGCATTGATAATTATCGAAAACCGTTCCAAGGTTTACCAACTCCGCAACGCACCGAGTGTTGCCAATGTCGCCAATGTTAGTAGTTCTAATCGCGACATTGAGAGAGTTGATGCAAAAGTCGACAAGTTGACGAATGTGTTTACGTCTTTTCTCGTTGAGATGCAAAAGAAAGACGCTCCCGCTACGGTGAAAGCGGTTGAGGTTTCGTGTACGTTTTGTGGTGGACTTCATAATTATTACGAGTGTGCGGCTACGGATGGCCAAACGTCGAATGTGAGTGCGTTAAATGGAAACAACAATTTTCAAAATCAAAATAACGCGGGTCCATCACAACAAGGAAATTATAACCAAGGCAACAATTTTCAAAATCGTAACAGTTTTCAAGGAAATAATCAACAAGGGAATTTTCCGAATCAAAATCAAGGAGGTTATAATCAAGGTCGTAATATAAGTTGGCAAAATCGAGATAACAATCAAGGTAACAATTTTTCAAGTGGGAATCAAGGAAATTTTCAAAGAAGTAATCAAAACCAAGGGAACTTTAATTCAAATCAAAATAGTTCGTCAAATGATTTTCAAAATTACATGTAAACGAATGAGGCTAATATGAGACGATTAGAGGGAGAAATTGGTACTTTGAAAAACGACTTTTCTAATACTTTGAAATTGCAAAACACGAAGATTGAGCAAGGACAAATCGACATTAAAAAGATGTTTTCGGCCTTTATGAACAAGTCCTCGGGTGCGTCATCGAGTTCGTTACCTAGTGACACCTTGCAAATCCGAAGGAACAATGTAAAGCCGCCTCGTATCGTGAGAAAGGTCGTGTGATTACCCCTAACCTTGAAGGATTTCGTGTTGTTTATTCTTCTCAACCCTCGACTTCTAAGACGTCTTATTGTTCTAAAGTCGATGGGGTGAACGTGGCGACCAAGGAGAAGAGTGCACACCCTCGTGTACCTCAAATTCCATCCACGGTTCAAAAAGAGAGTTTTATCGACCTTACCAAAGTAACCCTTGAAGAAACTTGTGCATCGATCCTTCTTAAAAAACCCAAAAGGCGTATGCCGAGAAAGGAAGAGGATCCGGGCCAATTTCTACTACCTTGTGATTTTTCCGAGATTGAGGGATGTTTAGCCCTTGCCGATTTAGGTGCTAGCATCAATCTTATGCCTCATTCTCTTTGGAAATTGATGAGATTGCCTAGACTTACCCCCACGAACATGACAATTGAGCTTGCAAATTGTACTCCACTTATACCAATTGGAATAGCCAAGGATGTCTATGTTAAAACTGGGAAGTTTGTTTTTCCCGCGGATTTCGTTATATCCGATTACGAGTGTGACCCTAAATGTCCCATTATTTTAGGCCGACCATACTTATCGACGGCTCGAACCGTAATCGACGTTCACGAGGGGAGACTTACTATGAGATATAGGGATGAGAAAATGGACTTTTTGCTAGAAAATCCCAAGGGTTTAATGATAATGAAAAAACCGAGGTTTCAAAACCTAATGATTCAAATCCTAATGATTTCAAAATGTTCACTTTAGCGGAAAGAATGAGGCTTAATGCATGTTTTGAAAGAATTAAGAAAAACGGTTTTAAAGATGATGATTTTAATGATAAAGAGTACGTGTACCTAATTCAAAAGGGTATGTGTAAATTTATGGATGAAAACTCACTTTGGGATGTATTTAGCGAAACAAGTGAAACACCAATTCCGAAGGGCGACGTTAGTGCCATCACGACAATGACCAAAATGGGCTCGTCTTCACCACCTTCGAAGGACCACGTCTTTGAGGCTTCAACTTCTAACTCCATAGAAGTGCCTCCTTTGCCTAGCCCAACACCCGTTGAGGCTAAAGGGTTTATCGACATCGATCATCTCGTCTTAGAAAAGTCACCTAAGCATAGTCATTCGACTTGTAAGACCATGGTTGTGAGTGCTCACATCGACTCTTTCTTTGACGATGACGATGGCGATTTTGCCGAGATTGATCACGTACTTCGAAATCCACATGCCATTTTTTAAGATTCTCCCAAAAAGACCTCTTCTCATGTGAAGTACGATGATTACGAGTTTGATCCCGAGATTGAGGAAATCATTGAACGAGAGCTAGCTCTTATGCCTTCACTTCCACCTACGAGTGAGGTCGATCTTTCCAAAATCGAGGATGAACTTAATGAGTTGGAACGTCTAATTTTCGATGACGAACCAACTCATGTGACCACCAAAAATCCAATTCTCGAGGAATTACCTAATCAACACTCCTCAAATGAGAATTACGTTTACCACATTCGTGAGGATTTAACTTATCAACAATCCCCACAAAAGGATGATGGTTTCGTGCTTGATCGTGATCTTTTCGAGAGAGTTTCTAAAATACTCAAGGAGGGGAATGACAAACCTTGGTTTGACAAGCCTATCTTTGATGAAGAAATCGATGAGATCGACGTTCATGAGGATGACGAATATGTAGACCCCGAGGGGGCGGTGTTCTTTATTGATAAACGTTTTGAGAACTTATATAATCCGCCACCCCCTCCTACCAAAGAGTTAAATGTGAGGATTTTTAGCGCGACTAATTTTGAATTTTACACGCCAAATATTTTCGACATTATTCAATCGGGTTTTCATAAAGAGTTTAAACGATGAAAAAGGAAAAGATTTTAAAAATGTTTTAAAAGATTTTTCTACATGTTTAACTCCGTCATCACCGCGTTTCATGAGTGCTACCACCTCGTCTACTCCTTTTGACGACGGTTGGTGTGGATCTAGTGTGGGGGAAGCCCCATATGTTCCCTCACATTTCTCCACCGAGGACGAGATTTACGATCCCGGAATTGATTGTAAAGGGAAATCTCGGTCTTCCACCGATGCAATAAATGGAAAATCTTTTCGTTTGCTTGGTGTGAGTCTACCTCGAGTAGCTCATTTTAGTGACTTACCCATTGCCCCACCTTTCTACTTCTCATCTATATTCTTCTACCTCTTTGAGGTTTTGGCACGTGTCGAAGTGGCGTTGGTTCGTTTAGCCCATGAAAACGAGGACGCCATCTTCGATCCCGGTATTTTGCATCATCAAAGGACTTAGTCCTTAGTACCGGTTGCTTTTGGGCATTGTTTATCATGTAAGCCCCACCAAAAATGACCAAACCATGATTATCCCTAAATGATCACATTTATGGGGATTCGAGTCGAGCTTTTGACTCGGTTATCAAAAACAAGGTGCCTCGTGGGGGATTTTCATGCTTATCCTTGTACGTATTATCGCTTTCTTAGTTTAATGTAACGAGGGGACTTGTGCTCTTCCAACCTTTGTTCCGTGGTTGTTTGTGATCGTGATTTATTAGGTTCATCGTCATCATTGAAGCCTCTCATGTTCGTTTTACGGATCACTCGAGCTTCGATCGTTGCCTTTGGAGATTCTGATATCCGATGATATCCTTTTATGTTCTAACGATTATCTTAGTAGCACAATTCATAAACGGCTTTTAGGTTATTCGTTTTACCCTTTCCATGCTCGAGATTAAGCATTCGACTTCGTCTCTAGTATGGGGGTTTTTACACCCCTAGACTCGAAACATTGAGGACAATGTTTAGTTTTAGTATGGGAGGGTGAGTAGATACTTCACCTTGCTTACGTCAACACGCAATCCAATATTCATCTTTTTGTTATCGTTTTGTTGCAAATAAGGCTAAAAATGGCCAAATTTTAAAAATTTTCATATTTTCCATAAGTGTTTAAGACACGAATGTAGGTTTTCCGATGGTGAGAATAAGAGTAATTTTTGACTCAACCGTGCGTGTTGAGCACTTAGCTTCGATTCCTTAACTTTTTAGGCTAAGTCTCTTAAATGAGGACGAGAAATGATAGAGTTATTTATAAGTCTCGTAATCGTCACGATCTCATGTGTAGTGATTATTAGCTTATTCTCTCCACTCTTTTGTATAATAAATTGTTAATAAATATTGATTTAGCGGTTTAGTCACTATTGTTGGTTTCTAATTTGTTTTAGTAGCTTCCATGTAATTAAATTGGGAAAACATTAAGGTATCGCCAGCGTCACGGTTTTGAAGTATTGGCACCCGAATAATCGAAAGCTTCACCTAATAATAAGATTTCAAGTGCTCACCTAAATTAAGCAAAAATTTGAAGCTCACAAGGCCCAAAAATCTATGCCCAAATTGAAAGTGAATCAAGCCTTAATCTTTGAAGCTTTAAAGATCCAAAATTCGCTTTAGCGTGAGGATATACGTCTTTGGCTAATAAAACCACCGATGAGGCGGATAATAAAAGGCAAGGCAAGACCGAAGTCATAATAAAAGCTTCATGGCGAAGTTGAATAAAAGATGGAAGTAAACCATGATAATAAAACCACCGATGATGGCGGATAATAAAAGTCATGGTAATAAGTCTCATGTTCAAAACCGTTATAAAACCGTGTTTATCGATCCTTCTTGTTGACTTAATTTTTTGACATCGTTGTCTATTAGGGTGAATTATTAATTTAATGATTTTGGTTACACCGTTAAGTTTCTATTTTTAGACTTAATCTCTATTGACGCATAAGTCAATGATGTATCCTCGTGATCATTAAGACATAATAAAATATAAGAGATACCAAGTAGGAATAAGGGAGTTTAGGTTCGTAATTAACACTCATGAGATGTGTTCGTGTTGCTAACTTATAATAACAATGATCTCGTTACACGCTTAGCATGGAATTGGGTGAAAATCGAGGACGAAGAAATTATTTCTAACGAAGCATTCACGTGTTCTTGTTCTATGATCCCAAAAGTCACTTTATCGTGATGAAAACATTACATTATGTCTAAAACGCGTGTAGTAGTTTATTTAAATTTATGTCTTCAAATAAATGTCATCATAAAATGGATTTTAGAAGTGCTATGATACTTAATTCTAGCATTGCGTGGGGACACGGCAATGGTTTAGTATGGGGGAGTGATGAGACTGTATTTATACATAGTCTCATCGTCCAAATCGGGCTTAAAACGCTTAAAATATCATTAAAATACCCCAAAATATGCTTGTGTTTGTTCATTGTGTATTTCAGGTACGGGTATCGTGAATTCACCAAAAGATTACAAGAATAGAGCAAAAACGAACACGGGAAACGAAGCCGCACAAAGAACCGGGCCCAAGAATGGAATTTCCATAAATACCCTTGAAGTTTTGAAGATTGGCAATATTGGTCCCTCAAGAATTGAAGACTTGTCATTTTATACCCCTGTAAATCCTCAAAATTACTTGTGGGTCCCTAAAATATCAAGTATTTACAAGCTTAGTCCTTGGAATATGAAGAAATTACAAGAGAGGTCCTTATACAAAGTTTACAAAACCCTTGTGCCAAATTTGACAAGAAGGCCAAAGTTGTTAACAAAGGAAATAGAGTTGTTGGCTGTTTAATGCTAAGTGAACAAGACAAGGAAAGTGAGGGACTACTTTTGCCCAGACATACAAACCCACACAACCAACCATATCATGCCATGTCACACCCTCCACCAATCTAATCCCACCACCTCATTTCACCCCCCACGTCATACTCCACTTCCATTTTTTAAATTGATTTATTAAAAACAGTTAATATAATTGGAGGTAAACACTTTATTCAAAAACCTTTTCCCCTAATTAGCATCTAACCTTCCCTGTTTAACCACTAATCCCCTATAAACCCTAAAACGTAATTGGCACAAACCAAAGGGTTTTTGGTCAATTATTTCCAGAACGTTAATTATCACTCACCTCACCACATCCCACCATTAAACAACCCTCCCCGTGACCCCTGGGCCCCACACAGACAACCTTGTCACCCCGAAAATGGTAAAAAAGGAATCCTCCAGCAAATCAACGTCCCAATTGTTAAACTTGGTCCCAAAGGCATCAAAAGAACGTTCAGGATCATCTCATCCAACTGGCATTCACATGGAACCATTTTGACCAAGAATTCAAAGGGCATTTTCGGATTTTCAGCACATTAGGGTTTATGTTAGCATTTGTTTATTCAGCATTCTAGTATCTTCTCCTTAGTCTATTTAAAGCACCTATCAACATGTGATAGGGCTTGTTCCAGTTTTTGTATGTTTTTTAAAAAGTAATGATAATGAAATTTTCTTCACATACATAACTGAGTTCCCATTTATTTGTGCTTTCTAGTTTAAGTTTATTTTCAAAGCAAGTTAGTTTATGTTCCAAAAGGGTTTTCAGTTTTCAAGAAGTTTCAAGTAGGTTTTAGATATTCAAAAAATTTTAAAAGTTCTTTGAAGTGAAAGTGGATTTGAACTTTTGGTTTTTCTGAATTTATGTTTTCAGTTCTGATTTAAAACGTTTCACAAGTTATCTTGTTGATAACAAGATTGGAGGATTGAGAAAATCTCATTTTTTCACTGTTTTTTACTTACTGTTCAATAAGCCACCCATAAGCTGCTTGATAAACAGCTTATTGGGTGCTTATTCAACTTGTATTTGTCTCCTGGTTGGTTGTTGTGTGCAGGTTGCAAGAAACAAGTACCACCATTTATTCATCCATTTCATTTTATATTAACCATTTGAAGATATTTAGGGCTTTGGGTCATTTTTTATTCCAACAACAAACCATCTCTACATGTTCTTTAGCTTCCATAAGCTCTCAAGAGCCCAAGTAGAAGGCATTCAGCCAGGTCAGTAGGCTTGAACCCTACTTGAGTAATTTTGTGGTTTGTTTATGCAAGTTATGTGATTTTGTGGAATCTTGTTTTTTATGTTATTTCATATTTTAAATTATGTTAGTTTAGGTCTAATTTACATGTTTGAGTTATTGAGAATCAGATTTGTGTAATCTTAAACAAGTTTCCTTTGATAATTTTTAGTTTTCTGAATTAAGGGGGTGTTTGGATTTGGTTTTTGACTGAAATTGGTCAACTCATTTGGGTTAAAAACTAGTCTATTATACTCACTTAGGTTTATTTAGGTTGAATTCATGGTTGTTTTTCTGTATCATAGAGTTTTAGAGAAGTTGGCATGATAAAAAATGGTTAAAATAGCATAGAAATCAGTAAGCCCTTTCTCTGCCAGTTTTTGTGTAAGATTTTCTTGAATTTTTGCATGATTGATAGAAGTACTGCTTATCTAGGGTTTTAGATAGTTTTTATGTGATTTGGGGAATTAAGCAAGTTTGATAGCTTTGAAATTCATCTTTGTGCTACTTGCATCAGCTTATAATTCATCAGATAGGGCTAGGGTATAACAGTCACTTGATTTGGCTTTGTTGTGTGATTCTTGTGAAGTGCTTGTGTATTTTTGTGATATTACAGACTCCCTACACTCCACTGAGTGTAGGGGTGCCCCATTGTCCAAGAAAAACTCAAGCAAGAGCTTTCCTAAGCTCAAAATAGTCCACAGACCCGTTTTTCTGCATTAACAGTGGGAACTTAGTTCCCACTGCCTGTGTTAAGGTTACCACTGCTTGGCTACCATACAAAAGTGGCAAAGTGTCACTTTTAGAAACTTGTTTTTTTTGTCTTTTGTGACCTTAAATAGGAATTAGGACCTCAAACTAGTTTCATTATTTTTCTTATTTTATTTTTGATTTTTCAGTTTAATTTAATTTTCAGTTACTGTTCATTTGATATTTTTTAGATTAAATAGCTATTTAAATTACTTTTAAATATTACTGTTTTTGTCTTTTAGTGGTAAAATTAAATATTTTTCAGTTTTAAAATTTTTCTTAGATTTAGAAAAAGATTTTAAGATTTTTAGTTTAAAAACATTTTACTGTTCACTGTTTTAAGTAATTTTTAGATTTTAATTAAGGTTTAATTATAATCAGTTTTGTCTTGTAGTGCAAAATTTTACTTTTTTCAAACTTTTTCAATTTTCTACTGTTAGGATTTTTAAATTGTCAAATCATTTTTAGCATTATTTTATTATTTTTTATGATTATTTTAGTTTAAAAATAGTTTTTAGTGATTTAAAAATAGAAAAATAGTTTTTAAAATTTAGGAAAAATACTTTTTAGTCTTTAAATAATATAAGTGAATTATTAGTTCAATAAAATTATATTTTGGACATTTTGTTAATTATATTTAATTTTAGGGCTTTAATTAGCATTAAAAAATGAATATTTAATTAATAAAAGGTTTTAAAATATATTTGTTGGATTTTTATTCTTATTTATATTATTTTAGACTTAGTTTAATCTTTTAATTAATTTTTAGGTTTAATTTTTTATTTTGTCGCGTTTTACGTAATTACGTTCGCGTTTTACGTCAATACGTCGTAGTGTAACCGTAATCGTAGCTCGTCTTTACTTTTTCTCTCTTAAACCAAAAACGTCACTAATCCAAACTTGATTTTATATAATTGGCACACCTAATCCACACACCTCCTTCGAGAACGAACTTGGAATTTATTCGTCTTTACGGTTTTCCTAAATCGTGTCGATTAATACTTTCCGCCTTGTATTCTTGTTTTTCCTAAAATAAGAAGTACAAAACCACAACTATCACGGACCGTACCCAGGAACTTCTCCACGAAGTTAATTAGAAGCTTGAGATCCCCCGTCTTGTGCTTCGTGCATCCGGAGTCCAGTACGAAGAGAATTATTTCGATCCTTGCAGAAGAATTAGAACACGATGGAGCATTTGCTAAATTGGATTCGATGTTAGTTGTGATTTCCGATTCGTTAGTTTCCCTAGTTTCAGCACTTAAAGGCATACTAACGCTCGTTTTCATGTTTTCTTTCCTGACCTTAGGCATCCATTTATATCCTGGATGACATTGATTAGCAAACCACCATTTCCAAGACTTGATAGCAGACTCATATAATTCCCTAATTCTACTTCTAGGGTTCTTAGTGGTGAAGTCTGATGCAATACTTTTCTTAGTGGGGGTTGCACCAGAATGGCTCACTTTGCGTTTGGGTTTACTAGCACTAATAGGCATCGCAACTTGCTTCTTAGTTCTAGTATCTACGCCTTTCACATTATTCATAGCACACATCGAATTATCAGCATTAGCACATTTTCCATATTTCACACAAACAAACTTAACATTTAAAGCATTCAAATCAGTCGAATCATTCAAATCGTCATTACATGCGATTACAGACGTTTTATTCTTAAAAACATGCAAATTCCTAGGGTGTTCTTCTACTTCCTTCATCTTCCCTTGACTCTTGTGTTTCCAAACCTTATGATTCACTTGAGTGCTCTTAAGCTGAGACCGACTAACACTAGCAGTGGAGACTACTCCTGTAGTAAAAGACACACGAGTATTAGTGTTTCTAGAAGTATGAGGAGATTGACTAACTTTGTTTGTGGATTTAATGGTCATTCTATACATCCCTGGTTTAATCACATTATTGTGCTTAACGCTTGGTGCGTGAGTATTCCTTATGGGTTGATTATGTGGTAACCTTTCCTTTCCATCCATCTTGGGGGCAAACACAGGTTTTGCAAACGAGGAATTTGAAAAAGCGGATGGTTTTCCCAAGATAGAGGATCTATTCACTTTATAGGTATTGGGTTGTCTAGTGATGAGACTGCTTTTATACATAGTCTCATCGTCCAAAAAGGGCTTTAAATGCATAAAATATCATGAAAATGGCCAAATATATGCTTGTGTTTGTTACTTGTGTATTTTCGGTACGGATATTGAGAAAATGACAAAAGATCACAAGAATCATGCAAAAACGAACACGGGAAACGAAGCCGCACAATGAACCAAGCCCTAATGAAGATTTTCCAAGAAAAACCCTTGAAGATTTGAAGATTATGCAAGAAGGGTCCTCCAATATTGAAGAATTGACACTTTAAACCCTTGTATCTTCATAATTACAAGATTGGTCCCTAAAGTTTGTCAAATTTACAAAAAGGGCCCTCCACTTTGAAGAATTGGCAAATTTACTCCCTCAACAAAACTAAATTGTCAATATTAGTCCTCCTAAAAATCAAACATGCCATGAAGGACTTCAAGTTACAAGAAAGAACAAGTTTGGTCCTTTAAATATGTCAAAATTGCAAAAAGGACCCTTGACTTTGAACAAATGGCAAAAATGGTCCCTCAAGAATGAAGACTTGTCAATTTTAGTCCTCCAAAATGTCAACCATACAAGTCAAGACCATTATCTATGAAGAAAATGCCAAAACACCCTTCAAGTATCAAGAATTGGCAAGAAATACCCCTGAAAATACTTTGGAAAAGTATTTGGGGCAAAAGTGTGAAAAGTGAAACTTCAAATACAAAGGAAAACGGATTTTGGTTATTTAAACATCAAATGAAAGAAAGGGAATAAGTGAGGGACTTAAGTTGTCAAACATCCAACCTTACCTAGACCAGTAGTGGGGTGACACGTGCCCCACTACCACTTTTCCACCAATCACTATTTAGCCTGCTGCATTGTCATAACCCACTTATAACTAATCCTAAATTAGTTATAAAATACGCGCCTAACAAGTTTTCAAAAACTAAACTAGATTAAAACCTCACTATTCACAACTATGAAAATAATTAGGGGTTTACTAATTACTTGTAATTAGCCCCTAAATCTTTCCAGATTTATGATTAAGCTAGTCTTAATCATAACCGAACCCATAAATCACTTGCCACCTCACCACACATGTCACATGGGACATGCCCTGCTACAAATAAGAAGAAGATGCCAAAATAGCCAGAGAAATCCAACGTCCCACAACCAGCTTACATCCTAAGCATACTTTGGACCCTTTGATCACAATTCCACCTCTGACACCTCAACAAACTGCCAAAACAAAGTCACATGTTCAAGAATCTTCAAAACCCTCAAAGGCATATCTGCAAACTCACCAACTAGGTTTTTATGTTTTTATTGCTTTCTAGTTCACAATGTAGCCTATATAAGGCATAGGACCTGTAACATTTGCTTTTGCTCTTGATTTTTCCTTTGTTCAAGTTCTATAAATCCTTTGTCATTTATGAATGAAAAGTGTTTGAATCTTTGAAATTAAACCAAGTGCCAATCTTATTTACTTCTTGTTTATGTTGAATGTTTGCTAAAAACTAAATCTCAAAATAGGCTTTGTGCAAGAAATTGCTCAAAGTCCTTAAATCTTGATATTTTGCTAAGTTCTTGGTACACCTTGGAATTTTTGGGCTATAAGTGGATCATAGCACCCCTGATATTGTGATATCAAGGTGTTGTGAGGCTTATAACTTGGGGATAATCAAGTATGGGGTACAAGAGTTGCATTAATCAAGGATTTGTTACTTTCTGATTTTGATATTTTTGCTTCTAACTTTGTTGAATCTTAGCAGGCTTGTTTGTGGAAGCTTGTGCTTGTTCTTGCTAGCACATAAGCTCAAAATTCGTGGGTGTGGATGTACATCCATGAGGTTTGAACCTTTCTACCCAAAATCTACTTAAAAACTTGATTTTTGGTGATTTGGTGCATTGCTTATGTTCTTGTTGTTTTTATGGTCTAATCTTGCTTGATACTGCATGTTATAATTGTTAATGTGTTTGATTGGGCTTGGGTAACCTTGGAATACACTTATACTTGTTTAAATTGTGATTTGAAAAAGATAAGGAGTGTTTGTGATTATCTGTTTAAGATCATAGCTTGTTATTTTGTTGTTCGAAGTTGTTGTTTATGCTTTGTATCTGCTATTCACTTGGTTTGGTACTAAAACCTACAAGTTATTGGCTTTAAAACCTTGAATCCAAGATTGTGCTATATCTCACTTGTTTTAACTGATTTTGACCTAAGATTTTGGAAATACCTAGAGTATATGCATGTTTAGGGACAAAAGGTGTTAAATCAAAGTTTGTGTAACCTGATTTGAAGATTTGAGTGTTTGAAATTGGCTTGTTGGTCAAGTATATCAGCTAAGTGTTCATAACTGCATGCTAGTGTTCATCAGTAACTTTAATGTGCTTGAATCTTGATCTACACTTTGAATCATTGCATGAAACCTGTTTAAATTTGTTCATTTGAATTTATTATAGCTTGTGTATGCATTTGGTGAAGTTTGGTTGGCTGATTTTTGCTAAAAGTGCTTATTGAACCAAATCTACTTATTGTTCATGTCTGTGACTGATTTGGTGATAAATTGAATTAACTGCACTAATTGGCTGATTGGAAGTGTGATTTCTTTGTTGTTTCTGACTCCTTGTGATTCACTGATCACAAGGGTGCCTTGTTTGTAACTTGAATCCACAAAAAAGTCACTAAATACAAAATGTCAATTAAGTCAAGCAGTGGGAAAAGTTTCCACTGCTCAACATCTAAAACTAGCCCCTGCTAGTGTAATTTGTCATTCAGCTTATTAATAAGCTAAATTGGCTTATCCAGACTTGCAACAACTTACTTTTTGTGATAAATCTTCCTCATTTGACCCATTTATTTAAACTAGAGCTTATCAGACCTTAGCTTTGACCTTTTGCTAGAAAACTTATAAGGTTGACTTTTAATTAAGTGCTTATTTGCTTATTTCATCTTATTGAGTGTGCTTATTGAGAAAATTTTTGTTTATTAAGCTTAGTTAAGTCATTTAAAAGCTTTTGAAAGTTGGATCAGCTCTTGGGGTAGCCTAGAACTCGAAAACGACTATTTTGTCGTTTTGTGAAGATAGCTTTTAGCTTATTCAGGCTTATTCCTTGTGCTTTTTCCAATTTTCTTTTTACAGATCTCTTAAGTAACTCAAAAGAAGCTTGTGTGTCTAATTTGAGCTTATGGCATCAGCTTATAGCTTAATGTGCCAAAAAGCCCATTAAGAATAAGCTGCTTTGAAATAGGCTAGCTTAAACACATTTTCAGCTTTTGTGCCTTCAGATTTTTGTTCTTAAAATCAAATTTTGAGTCAGATAGGAGCTTTTGGGCTTAATTGGACAATATTTTTCTTATTGGGCCTTAAATAGCCCATTAACGGGTCTGTTTGGACTTTTAGCCCATTTGACCCAATAGGGGTATTTTTGTAATTTCAACTTCATTTCTGTATTATTTAGGTTAAAATAAGCAAGTTTGCAAATTTTTAGAATTTTTTATAAATTTTGGATTTTTATTAATATTTTATTATTATTTTATTATTAAAAATTAAAATTTAGATTTTTCAAGTTTTTTCATTTTTCTTAGTTCAAATACATTAAGTTAGGAATTTTACAATTTTTAGAATAATTTTATTGTTATTAGATTAATATTTAGAATTATTTTAAGTTTTAATAGTTTTTAATTGTTTTTAAATAGTTTTTATCAATTTTAAAATTTTCAAAAATAGTTATAAATTTAGTTAAGTCATTTTAGAGGTTTACAATTGAAAAAATCTCATTTTGGGCTTTTTATTAATTAAATAGATATTTTGGGCTTTAATTAGCATTAAAAATTATTATTTAATTAAATAAAAGGTTTGAGTGATTTTTGATTTTTTGTAAACTCTAATACATTTTTAGTATTTATTGCAATTATCTAGGAATTTTTAGGGTAAATTTTTAATTTTGTCACTTTTTACGGTTTTACGTGTACGACATTTCGTCTTAGTATAATTCATAATCGTAACTGTCATTCTCTTCTATTTTCTTGCTTCAAAAATTATAATCACAAAAGTTAATCATCTCTTAACACAACACACTAGCCTCCTTGAGAACGATCCCCACTTTGGGTCACTACATGTGGTTTTCCTAAACTACTTGTGTACTTACCCTAATTACCTTTGTTTTCCTAAACAAAGTGTAAAAACTCAACTATCGGGGAGGCGTGTTGTGTTTTGATTTGGAAATTGTTGTTTTTATACTAACCATAAATAGTATTTGTATTAGTAGCACTCTACTAATACGTATTATCAGTTTTTTGTTTTTTGTGAATACTGTTACTATATTGTATACGTAGAACAATAAATTCACAAGTACTCCAAAAGTGTGAAAACACAACCTTGACTTGGGAGGTCATTACCCAATCATTGTATTCGAATCTCAAACCAAAAGAAAAAGGCAAAATAGATAAATACTTTCGTGAAGCTTAATTTTGAAAAACACAAACTATAAGGTGGGTATAAGGCGGGAATTATAAAATATACCCTAAGGAAAAAGGCTCTTAAGTGCTTCGCGCCGCCTCGTTTCCCCGCTTGCTTGTGAGTGTTTAGATAAAAAGGGCTAATCGAGGGTTTACCAACCAAAGTATTATCTAAGTATCATATATATTTTCTTGGTTTCATTTGATTAAACCCTCTTGAACGTTTTGGTGTTCCACCAACGTTCTAAAGTCATCGAAGGCGTTCACTTCACGTGATCGTTTTCATTCCTTGAGGCTTCTTTAATCAAGAGATTTGATTAAGGAGGAAGTTTGTAGATTTTGGTCTACTTAATACAATCACTAAAATCCAAAAAAAGTAAAAACGATCAAAAACCATAAAAAATTGGAAAAATACAAAACACCAAAAAGAATCTTCTTTGCTCATCCCCACGTTGTACGTGACATTTATGCAAACTCGCAACCAAGCAAGACGTGCACGTAAACGTAGAAACCGAAAGGAGTCAACACCTACTCCTAATCTCTATTGACGAACCTATCATAAGAGAAGAACCAACCATGGCGAATCGAACTATGATGGAGTTACTTCAAGAACCCACCGAAGGTTATGGAGAGGCTATTGTAATTCCCGCTATCCTTGCAGAGAACTTTGAAGTGAAAACGGGTTTGTTGTCGATGATCCAAAACAACAAAATCCGTGGTGATGAAAAGGACAACCCGCACAACCATATCCGCTAATTCAATCGTCTTACCGCCACTTGCAAATTTAAGGATGTTGTTAATGACTCGATTAAATTGATGCTTTTTCTGTATTCCTTAGCGGGGCCCGCTAAAATTTGGTTAGAGAAAGAGCCACCCAATTCTATATTGACGTGGAAGGATCTCGTTTCTAAGTTTGTGAACCAATTTTTCCCGCCCTATAAGACTACGCATTTGAAAAACGAGATTTCGAAATTTTCACAAGAATTTAATGAGAGTTTTTCAACGGCTTGGAATAGGTTTAAGGAAATGTTACATGAGTGTCCTCATCACGGTTTTTCCGACTTGCATCAAATTGACACGTTTTACAATGGATTGAATGATCATGAAAAGGATTATCTAAATGCCGCCGCGGGGTGGTAACTTTTTGTGTAAAACGGTTGAGGAAGCGTTGTTGATAATTGAGAATAAATCTAAGGTGTATAGTCCTCGTAACACATCGAGTGTTCGTAAGGCTTCGTCTTCGGCTTCACCTTCTTTGTCTAATACCATCGATGCTTGCCAAAATGAGGCGAACTTGGAAAACAAAATATTTGATAAGCTTAAAGGACTTTTAATTGAATTCAAAGTTGGAGAACAAAGTGCTCCCGCTACGGCTAAAGCGGTTGAGGTTTCATGCATGTATTGTGGTGGAGGTCATGATTTCTCCGATTGCATTACCAACGGTGGTAACACTTCGAGTGCCTACGCGGTCACGGGAACTTACAACCAAAACGGTCAAGTTACCCGCTCTAATCAATTGACTCCACCGGGTTTTGCTCCCAATCAAAATGCTAACAACAACTATCGAAACAATCAAGTTGGTTTTAAAAACAACTACAAAGGAAACTATGGGAATCAAGGGGTTAATAATCAAGTTTCAAACAAAAATCAAAACAATGATTTTCAAAACAACAACAAGGGTTTGCAAACTTTGAAAGATCTTCCAAATGAATTTGTTGAATATGCCAATGGAAACGATACTAGGTTTGACAACCTTCAAAGAGAAATCATTAGCCTAAGATCCGAGTTTAAGAACGACTTGAAGAAGGAGTTGAAAAACGAGTTAGCAAATGAGCTTAAAATTCATACAAACAAAATGGAAGGAAATGTAACTAGGTTACAACAAAACCAACAAAAAATGGAACAAGGGCAACATGAAATAAAACAAGAGATGATTAAGGCCGAAAAGAGGCAATCCATGTTTGAGGATAAAATTTCATCTATGTTTGAGGCTATTATGTGCAAACCGTCTTTGAGTAGTCTTCCTAGTAACACCATATCGAACCCTAAGGGAGAGATGAAAGTGATTACCACACATAGTGGTAAGACACTTAATGAACCAACTCCTCAACCAATTGCCCCTACGGAGGAAGCAATTGAGGAAGAACCCGAGGTAGTGGTCGAAAAAGAGCATGTCCCAATCCCACGAAGTACTGCTCATGACACACCTACGGTTGACCCATTACCACATTTGGAACCCGAGATTCCAAAGGCTATGCCTATGCCTCAACCCACACCACCTTTGCCTTATCCATCGAGACTTAGAAAGGAGAAACGTCAAGAGCACGAAAATAACCAATTTGAGCTTTTTATGAAAATGTTTCATGAAGTTCATTTTAATGTGAGTTTCGCCAATGATTTGGTCATGATGCCTCGATTTGCCGCTAACTTTAAGAGCATGTTGAACAACAAGGAGAAATTGCAACAATTGTCTAGATTTTCATCGGTTTATCTTAACCGCATACCTCAAAAAGTCGGTGATCCCGGTAAATTCTTGATCCCTTGTGCAATCCAAGATATGGAAGAATGTTATGCCTTGGCCGATCTTGGTGCTAGTATTAACTTGATGCCACTTGCAATCTTCAAGTCGCTCAATCTTCCTAATCTTACTCCTTCACTAATGTCTATTGAGTTGGCCGACCATTCCACGATTCCCGCATGTGGATTGGCGGAAGACGTTTTTGTGAAAGTGGGAAATTTTTATTATCCGGTAGACTTTATCGGTGTCGATATTCCCAAGGATCCTCAAGTTCCTCTCATTTTAGGTCGTTCGTTTTTAGATACGTCTATGGCTTTAATCGATGTCCATGCTAGAAAGATCACCTTACGTTTCAACGACGAGGAACTTGTTATAAACGCAACTCAAAATTCTCAAATTTCTCATGTTTATTCCGTTACGACCATAAACCTCGTTGATATGATTGACGTAGTTTGCGAGGAATTTTCACAAGAAGTTCTAGGTTTTGGTGATGATGAAAATAGTGGCAATCCCACTATGTTAGATCCCATTCTTGATAACTCGACACCAACCTTCACTCTGTTTGAAGGTGGTGGTTTTACGTTGGAAGAATTCGATGTTCCACGTACTTGTGACGAAGACCTCGACAATGATCAGGACTTCTCGATTATCAAGGATTTTCTTAACGATTTCCCATTTCCTCCACCCGAGGAGGTTATGAGTATCGAGCCCAAATCTTCAATTGAGGAACCACCTATCCTCGAGTTGAAATATTTACCTCCTCACCTCGAATATGTCTTTTTGGAGGAGGACGACAAGTTGCCGGTTATTATTGCGAAAGATCTTTCGGATGATGAAAAAACCGCACTTGTCGATGTTCTAAAGGATCACAAAGGGGCAATTGCGTGGAAGTTATCCGATATTAAGGGGATCAATCCCAAATTTTGTACCCACAAAATCTTAATGGAGGAGGATTACAAACCCGCAATCCAATGTCAAAGGAGGGCGAACCCCAAAATTCACGACGTCATCAAAAAGGAAGTCCTTAAAATCCTTGACGCGGGAATGATTTACCCTATTTCCGATAGCCCTTGGTAGTCCTATTCATTGTGTCCCTAAAAAGGGAGGAATGACCATTGTGCCAAATGATGCCAACGAGTTAATTCCCACTAGACTCGTAACCGGATGGAGAGTTTGCATTGACTATCGTAAGTTGAATGACGCCACTCGAAAAGACCATTTTCCCTTGCCCTTCATGGACCAAATGTTGGAGCGTCTTGTGGGAAACGATTTCTATTGTTTTTTAGATGGTTTTTCCGGTTACTTCCAAATCCCCATTGATCCTCGTGATCAAGAAAAAATTACGTTTACGTGTCCATATGGAACGTTTGCCTATTGTAGAATGCCATTCGGACTTTGCAATGCACTGGGAACCTTTCAAAGGTGCATGATGGCTATTTTTCATGATATGATCGAGAAGAGGATGGAAGTCTTCATGGATGACTTTTCCGTGTTTGGTAGTTCGTTCACTTCGTGTTTGTCGAATCTTGAGAGAATGTTGAAGCGTTGTGAGGAAACCAACCTTGTGCTTAATTGTGAAAAATGTCATTTTATGGTTAAAAGTGGAATCGTCTTATGGCACAAGGTTTCGAAAGCGGGGATTGAGGTAGATCAAGCTAAGGTAGACGTCATCGCCAAATTACCTCATCCCAAAACCGTTAACGGAGTTAGGAGTTTCCTAGGCCACGCGGGCTTTTATCGTCGATTCATCAAGGATTTTCAAAGATCTCTCGACCTATTACACATCTCCTTGAAAAAGATGCACGTTTTGTCTTTGACGAAGATTTTGAATGAGCCTTTGAAATCCTTAAGAGGAAACTTAGCGAAGCTCCCATTCTTGTTGCTCCCAATTGGAACCTCCCCTTTGAGCTCATGTGTGATGCTAGTGACTACGCTATTGGGTCCGTATTGGGGCAACGTCATGAAAAAAACTTCTTGCCTATTCACTATGCTAGCAAGACGATGACCGAAGCTCAACTAAAATACACTACAACAGAGAAGGAGTTCCTTGCCGTGGTGTATGCATTTGAGAAATTCCGACCTTATCTCGTCTTGACTAAATGCATAGTGTATACGGATCATTCGGCTATCAAGTATCTTATGGCTAAACAAGATGCAAAGCCAAGATTACTTCGTTGGATTCTCCTCCTTCAAGAATTTGATCACAAAGTCGTTGACAAAAAAGGAGCCGAGAATCTAGCGGCCGATCATCTTTCTCGTTTGGAAGATCCTCACCAAAGTGTTTACGAGCCCAAGGAAATTACCAAAACATTTCCGCTCAAGACACTTGGTGTAGTGAATTCTAAGCTTGATTATTCCACCCTATGGTTTGCGGACATCGCAAATTACCATGCGGGCAACTTCATCATCAAGGGTATGACGACTCAAGAAAAACGAAAATTCTTTCGTGACGTCAAGTTCTATTTTTTGGAACGACCCTTACTTGTTTCGAACTTGTGCGGATCAAATTATTCGACGTTGTGTCTTTGGTACCGAAGCTTCTAACATCCTTAGAGCTTGTCACGAGGGACCCACGGGTGGTCACCACGGTGTTAATCTCACGGCTAAGAAGGTTTTTGATGCCGGTTTCATTTGGCCTACAATTTACCGAGATGCACATGAGCTTGTGAAGTCATGCGACTCATGCCAACGACAAGGAAAAGCCTCACAAAAAGATGAAATGCCACAAAATATCATCCAAGTGTGTGAGATCTTTGACGTTGGGCATTGACTTTATGGGGTCGTTCCTATCATCTCATGGTAATAAGTACATCCTTATCGCCATTGACTACCTATCTAAGTGGGTGGAAGCTAAGGCTTTGCCCACCAATGATGCTCGTGTGGTAGTCAAGTTTTTGAAAAGCTTATTTTCTCGGTTTGGAACCCCTCGTGCGATCATAAGTGATCGTGGAACCCATTTTTGTAACGACCAATTCGAAAGGGTCCTAAGGAAATATAGGGTTACACATCGTCTTTCTACGGCTTATCACCCACAAACGAGTGGGCAAGTCGAGGTTTCAAGCCGAGCTTTGAAGAGGATCTTGGAGAGATCTATTGGGGAAAACCGACAATCTTGGTCGGATAAGTTGGATGATGCTTTATGGGCCTTTAGGACCGCTCATAAGACGCCCATCGGGTGCACTCCCTATAAGCTTGTGTATGGGAAGAATTGTCACTTGCCAATTGAACTTGAACACAAAGCTTATTGGGCCCTTACGCATTGTAATGATGATATGGAGACTGCGGGAAAACACCAGAAAATGCAACTTAATGAATTGGATGAATTAAGGGATATTGCTTATGAAAATTCATTGATTTATAAATAAAAGACTAAAAAGTTTCATGATTCAAAAATTAAAAACCGGGTTTTTAACATTGGGGATCAAGTTTTGCTTTTTAACTCTCGTTTGAAAATCTTTTCTAGTAAGTTGAAATCCCGTTGGTCCGGTCCATTCACCGTGACTCAAGTTTTTCCATATGGGACCATCGAGCTAGCTGAAAATGATGGCCCCAATTTCAAGGTGAATGGACATAGGTTGAATCACTACTTTGGCGGGGAAGTTCCATCCTTGAACTACCTCGACCAGAACACCTTCCCCAATGATAATTAGTATTGAGGGGATCGAGTCGAGCTCATGACTCGGTAATCAAAAACGAGGTGCCTCGTGGGGGAGTCCCATGCTTATCCTATGTACATATTATCGCTTTCTAATGTAGTAACGTGTGGGGATTTGTGCCCTTCCAACCTTTGTTCCGTGGTTTTTTGTGAATTATAAATTTTAGATGATCATGATCTTCACGATTGGAGCCTCTCGTGTTCGTTTTATGGGAGCACTCGATCGTTTGCTTGGAAGAATTTCTCAATATCCATGATATATCCTTTGATGTTCTAACCTTAGGTTTATAGCACACTTCATAAACGGCTTTAAATTTAACGGTTACACCCTTTTCATGCTAGATTAAGCATTCGACTTCGTCTCTAGTATGGGGGTTTGCACCCCTAGACTCGAAACATTGAGGACAATGTTTAACTTTAGTATGGGGAGGTGAATAGATACTTGCCTTGCCAAACCTTCACGCTTTCCAAAGTTTATCTTTTTGTGTATCGTTTTGTTGCAAAATAAGGCTAACAATGGCCAAATTTTAAAAATTTTCTCATGTTTTATAAGTGTTTGAAGACACGAATGTAGATTTTCCGATGGCGAGAATAAGAGTAAATTTTTACTCGACCGGGCGTGTTGAGCACTTAGCTTTGATTCCTTAACTTTATATTAGGCTAAGTCTCTTAAATGAGGACGAGAAATGATAGAGTTAATTATAAGTTACTATGCTAAACGTAGAGTACTCGTATTCTTTTAAAAACTCATGTGTTTTCGTTGTTTGCTTATTCAACCTTCGCTTGTAAATATTTTTTGCTTAATAAATATTGACTTAGCGGTTTAGTCTTGATTGTTGGTTTCTAGACTTTTCTAGTAGCTTCCATGTAATTAAATTGGGAAAACATTAAGGTATCACCAGCGTCACGATTTTGAAGTATTGGCAACCCGAATAATCAAAAGCTTCACCCAATAATAAGATTTCAAGTGCTCACCTAAATCAAGAAAACAATTTGAAGCTCACAAGGCCAAAAAATCTATGCAAAATTGAAAGTGAATCAAGCCTTAATCTTTGAAGCTTTAAAGATCCAAAATTCGCTTTAGCGTGAGGATATACGTCTTTGGCCATAATAAAACCACCGATGAGGAGGAAAATAAAAGGCAAGGCAAGACGGAAGTCATAATAAAGCTTCATGGACAAGTTGAATAAAAGATGGAGGTAAAACTAAGATAATAAGGCCCTTCCGTTAGGGGGCGTATAAAAGTCTTGGTAATAAGTCTCATGTTCAAAACCGTTATAAAACCGTGTTTATCGATCCTTCTTGTTGACTTAATTTTTTGACATCGTTGTCTATTAGGAGGGGTTATTAATTTGATGGTCTTGGTAACACCGTTAGGACTCTATTTTTAGACCTAAATCTCTATTATCGCATAAGTCAAACAATGTATCCTCGTGAAACATTCAAGACAAAATAAAATATAAGAGATACAACTTAGGAAAATAGGAGGATAAGTACGTGATTAGGGCATATGAGTAGTGTTAGCATTACTAACTTATAATGATAATGATCTCGTTGCACGCTTAGCATGGAATTGGGACGAAAATCGAGGACGATGAAATTATTTCTGACGAAGCATTCACGTGTTCTTATTCTACGAACCTAAACGTCCCATTTTGCGATGAAAATTATACATTATGTCTAAAACGCAAGTAGTAGTAATAGTAGTAGTGTAGCTAGTTTATCATTCAATAAAAGTGAATAAAAATGAATTTTGGAGATGCTACGATACTTTATTCTAGCATTGCGTGAGGGCACGGCAATGGTTTAGTACGGGGGAGTGATGAGACTGCTTTTATACATAGTCTCATCGTCCAAAAAGGTCTTTAAATGCATAAAATATCATGAAAATGGCCAAATATATGCTTGTGTTTGTTACTTGTGTATTTTAGGTACGGATATTGAGAAAATGACAAAAGATCATAAGAATCATGCAAAAACGAACACGGGAAACGAAGCCGCACAATGAACCAAGCCCTAATGAAGATTTTCCAAGAAAAACCCTTGAAGATTTGAAGATTATGCAAGAAGGGTCCTCCAATATTGCAGAATTGACACTTCAAAACCCTTGTATCTTCATAATTACAAGATTGGTCCATAAAGTTTGTCAAATTTACAAAAAGGGCCCTCCACTTTGAAGAATTGGCAAATTTACTCCCTCAACAAAACTAAATTGTCAATATTAGTCCTCCTGAAAATCAAACATGCCATGAAGGACTTCAAGTTACAAGAAAGAACAAGTTTGGTCCTTTAAATATGTCAAAATTGCAAAAAGGACCCTTGACTTTGAACAAATGGCAAAAATGGTCCCTCAAGAATGAAGACTTGTCAATTGCAGTCCTCCAAAATGTCAACCATACAAGTCAAGACCATTGTCTATGAAGAAAATACCAAAACAACCCTTCAAGTATCAAGAATTGGCAAGAAATACCCCTTAAAATACTTTGGAAAAGTATTTGGGGCAAAAGTGTGAAAAGTGAAACTTCAAATACAAAGGAAAACGGATTTTGGTTATTTAAGCATCAAATGAAAGAAAGGGAAGAAGTGAGGGACTTAAGCTGTCAAACATCCAATCTTACCTAGACCAGTAGTGGGGTGACACGTGCCCCACTACCACTTTTCCACCAATAACCATTTAGCCTGTTGCCATTTCATAACCCACTTTTAACTAATCCTAAATTAGTTATAAAAAACGCGCCTAACAATTTTTCAAAAACTAAACCGGATTAAAACCTCACTATTCAGAACTATGACATAATTAGGGGTTTACTAATTACTTATAATTAGCCCCTAAATCATTCCATATTTATGATTAAGCTAGTCTTAATCATAACCCAACCCATAAATCACTTGCCACCTCACCACACATGTCACATGGGACATGCCCTGCTACAAAGAAGAAGAAGAAGATGCCAAAATAGCCAGAGAAATCCAACGTCCCACAAGCAGCTTACATCCTAAGCTTACTTTGGACCCTTTGATCACAATTCCACCTTTGACACCTCAACAAACTGCCAAAACAAAGTCACATGTTCAAGAATCTTCAAAACCCTCAAGGGCATATCTGCAAACTCACCAACTAGGGTTTTACATTTTTTATTGCTTTCTAGTTCACAATGTAGCCTATATAAGGCATAGGACCTGCAACATTTGCTTTTGCTCTTGATTTTTCCTTTGTTCAAGTTTTGTAAATCCTTTGTCATTTATGAATGAAAAGTGTTTGAATCTTTGAAGAGAAACCAAGTGCCAATCTTATTTACTTCTTTTATGTTTAATGTTTGCTAAAAACTGAATGGGTTAATATACAAAGAAGTTACTAAACTTTCCATGAAATTTGTCCTAAGGTAACGAACGTTCATTTTGTGTTTCTAAGTTACTAATGTGCATATGACCGGTTGATTAAGTTATCCACTTATCAAAAACGTGATATTTATGTTACTTAACATGAAAAAACAAGACAATTATGTTACATAAATTATTAAAAAACATGCATTCGGGTTACCTCAAATTAACTCTAAATTATAGTGATGTATAGTTTAGTAAAGTTTAGTAACTTAGAAACACAAAATGAACGTTCGTTACCTTAGGACAAATTTTTTAAAAAGTTTAGTAATTTCTTTGTATATTAACCCAAACTGAATCTCAAAAGGTTTTCTTAGGCTTTGTGCAAGAAATTGCTCAAAGTCCTTAAATCTTGATATTTTGCTAAGTTCTTGGTACACCTTGGAATTTTTGGGCTATAAGTGGATCATAGCACCCTGATATTGTGATATCAAGGTGTTGTGAGGCTTATAACTCGGGGATAATCAAGTGTGGGGTACAAGAGTTGCATTAATCAAGGATTAGTCACTTTCTGATTTTGATATTTTTGCTTCTAACTTTGTTGAATCTTAGCAGGCTTGTTTGTGGAAGCTTGTGCTTGTTCTTGCTAGCACATAAGCTCAAAATTCATGGGTGTGGATGTACATCCATGAGGTTTGAACCTTTCTACCCAAAATCTGCTTAAAAACTTGATTTTTGGTGATTTGGTGCATTGCTTATGTTCTTGTTGTTTTTATGGTCTAATCTTGCTTGATACTGCATGTTATAACTGTTAATGTGCTTGATTGGGCTTGGGTAACCTTGGAATACACTTATACTTGTTTAAATTGTGATTTGAAAAAGATAAGGGTGTTTGGGATTAGCTGTTTAAGATCATAGCTTGTTATTTTGTTGTTGGAAGTTGTTGTTTATGCTTTGTATCTGCTATTCACTTGGTTTAGTACTAAAATCTGCAAGTTATTGGCTTTAAAACCTTGAATCCAAGATTGTGCTATATCTCACTTGTTTTAACTGATTTTGACCTAAGATTTTGGAAATACCTAGAGTATATGCATGTTTAGGGATAAAAGGTGTTAAATCAAAGTTTGTGTAACCTGATTTGAAGATTTGAGTGTTTGAAATTGGCTTGTTGGTCAAGTATATCAGCTAAATGTTCATAACTGCATGGTAGTGTTCATCAGTAACTTTAATGTGCTTGAATCTTGATCTAGACTTTGAATTGTTGATCCCAAACTTAGATCGATTTAGCTTGTGTAAACAAGATTAGATCAAGTTATAGACATAGAGAAACTTTGTTTATGTATAAAGTAATTTAAGTGTTATGCGGAATTAACACTTAAACAAGAACACACAAAGGATGTAAAACAAACTTTCACTTGATTGATTGAACCGAACTTGCTTACAATGAAAGTGTTTAACGTATGTGAAACTTATGTGAAACATAACCTAAAGGTCTTCTTTTATAGACATAAGAAGCCTTGTACAAGAGTCTACGTATCAACTATTCTAGGTAAAGATAATTATAGAAAATACAATGTTGATCCTATCTTTACTAGAAACAAACTAGAAACATAATACGCGTAGACCATATCTTTCTATCAGTGCTTGTCTTCAACCTATCAACGCTTAACTTCTTCTTGTCAACGCTTGATCTGTCAGCGTTTGTTTTCTTCTTATCAACGCTTGTTTTCCTCTTGTCAGCGCTCAAGTGGACTGGCTACATTTTATTCCCAACAATCCTCCCCTAAACTTAATATCTACTCTAGTAATCAAGTTTCTGAATAAAAATTAAGAACTAGGAGGAATCTTACAAATCTTATCATATTGGTAATAAACATGCCTAATCAAATCTTTGGCCACGTCACTTGAATAGTCAATCTCCAGTTGTGTTGTCTTCATCTTTTCCAAAACTTCTTTGGACATGGGATACTGACCATATACAAGAAGATACTTAGCAAACTTTGTAGAGCTCAAATAATACACACCAGCAGCTAAATACAAACGCCATTGAAGACCACTGATATCATCCTCAAGATCCTTCCAACAGTAGGATCTTCTTCTTTTTGTCCACACATTCTCTTGAATGTTGACCAAAGTTTTATTCCATTGAATGAAGTAGGAGCTTTAGTCTCATACTTGGCCTCCAACAACCTCCAAAGGTCTACCAAGTCTTCTCTATCCACACTTGCAAAGAGATACACAAGAGTAGTAAATATGTGTACCTCTTTCCCATACCTGCCAATCTTCCAAAACCCACTTGCATCTTCTTCATAGCTTATGATAGGGTTTGTGGCATCAAGAGGTAACACTTGTACCATATCTGAAGCTTCCATGGGTGAGAGCTTAATGCTCCTTCTTATAACAGCTTCACTGGGATTCAATTTATCCATATCTTTAGGGAACTCAAGTAGAACTCCCTTCTTCAAAGGCCTTGGAACAATCATTGCCTTCTTAATCTCCATCTCTTTTGCAAGTTCTTCTTTCCTTTCATCTGAAAGAATTCTTAGAGTGTTCATTTCCTGCACTTTTGCCCAAATGGGATAAGCCTTGTACTCCAATTCTTGAAAAGATAATCCCTACAATTTCTTGAAGGTCCATCCAGTGCATGACATCTGAGTAACATGTAGTAGAGCTCTCTTCTATCCCTCTTCAGCAGTGAGAAAACATTGCTAGCCTTGTGTTTCAGAATTACCTTGCAGTCACTTTGAACTCTTAGAAGAATCTCCAAACCCCAAATCTGGTCTGAAATTGTCAAATCTGGATTCTCCATAATCCTATTCTCCCAAGCATGGTACATCTGAACAACTTCTGGCATATCAAAGTCTACTTGCAATTTTAACTGTCTAAGCTTCTCCCTTGCCAAGTCATCACCATATTCAAGTCTTTCTGGTTGTTCAATTATCATCACACTTGAATCTGAACTTTCTTCATCACTTCCTTCTTGTTCCTCAGAAGTGACAACAAATGGTGATTCACCAACCTTCTTCATCTCTTGTTCCACAAGTTGTGCAGCCAACCTTGAATCAAACTCTACTTGTGCTGCATCCTTTGGAACTTCTACTTCTACCATGATTCCTTTACCCTTATCTAATGGATCAATGATGGGTAAGGATGATGGTAATACCTGTGAAGACACTTCTTTGATGATAGCTGATGACTGGAATACATCAACCATATCTGCAGGTCTGTCAACGCTCAAATTCCTTGTGTCAGCGCCCAAATTACTCTTGTCAACGCTTGGTGTGTCAGCGTTCAAATTTTTCTTGTCAATGCCCAACTTACTTGTCTCAGCATCTCTTGTAAATTGCTCCAACATAGCTGTAAAAGACAAGTTTAAATTTGTAGGAGTACCAGAGATCTATCAAAACCTGGTTGCTTCTTCAATGCAGTGAGGGCTTCAGCAACACCCAAAGATTCTCCATCATGTGAGCCTTTATCACTCACATTAATCTGCTCATCCTCCCCTTTGGAAGATTCCTCCATCCCACGCCTAGTGCTAGCATTCTCCAAAATGACAATCCTCTCCCTCAATTGCTTGAGTTCAAGGCCTTGTGTACTGATTGTTTGTACCAGGTCTGCATTTTGCTTTTGCAAGCTAATGCAGACAGCCGTCAATTCCATCAATGTGTATGGTTCCAATCTGCCCTCCTCTAAAATGGGTATTTGACCTCCTAAGTTAGAGTCATGGGGCATGGATGAGGTCTTAAAGATGTTAGGACTGTCTTGGCCTGCATCTAAGCCAGAACCAATAGTCCCAGCCTCATCCATAGCACCAACCACACTTGTGGTGGTGGTTCTCTCTGCTACATGGCTAGGACCACTAGAGGAGAACACTCCAGCAGTCCTTGGGTGTTTTTGCAACCTATATTGAGGTGGGGTAGAAGATGATGTGGATTGGGTGGATGTGGGAAGATTAAGGGGTGTTTGGGTCTGTGAAGGAAAGATGTCAACGTCTGGATTACTTGTGTCAACGCCAACATTTAAGGTGTGAGCGTTGAAGGGTTCTTAGTCAATTTCCATATGTTGAGGTGAAGGCAAAGGTTCTGGTATTGGGTCAAGTTGCGGTTGTGGGTTTGGTTGGGGTTGTGCTGCTGCAATAACAGCAAGCATAGCTTGGGTGAGGGGTAATTCACGGTGAGGGGGTGAATTAATCTTGGTAAAAATAGCTTTCTTTTGCATAGGGATCTCATAAAAATCATCATGATCCCTTGTGCAGTAATTTTGCACATCAAAAACCATTTGCAAAAATCTGGGATAAGCCAAAGTCATCTTATTCCCTTTGTTTTTACACATGCCATCAAAAATCAGTTTTGAATAATTAAACTTTTGCCCATTTGCAATGCACATATATGCACTAGCAATTGATCTATTAATTTCATTGTGTGCAGTACATTTGGGACTCAAACATTGTAGGATGACATGTATGAGGTACTTCTAGGCTGGGGGAAACTCTTGTTTATGATATTTGTTTAAATTGCCCTCATCAGGGAAAGGATAACCCAAAGCCCGAAGTCCTTGTTCTATTTCATTTATGGGAAGGGTGGTTATACCATCTGCATCATCAAGATGCAAAGCCTGGCGAACCAAGGCTTTAGTAACCACCCATGTACGCCCATGAACAATAGCTGATAATGTAGTCACATTATTAACTGTTGAGGAACTAACAGTGTTCCAAAACTGTTTAATATGAGTGATAGAGATGAGAGGAGCATGAGAAAGAGCATACCTAATAGGGGATGCATTCAAATACGCCACCATCTGAGTGTATTATGGAAACAGAGTATCATCAGCGTCCAAATAAGCAATCATGTTGTGTTGACTCCTGAATCCCAATACCAAGTCACTTGGTTTAAACTTTGGTGCCATTGTTGAAGAAAGCTGTTTGTGAATTACTGAGAAAGATGAATTATAGGAGAAAATTTGTTAGACAAGAATATGAGATACCCTGTTTAAAAATAGGAGCCAAATATATAGGAGAGATAGGCACATGTGATTGGTCAAAAATTAGGCAACTATTTTCAAAATATAATGATGAAAATATTGAAAAGAAAATAAGTTATCTTGTGCATTAATTAAAAGTTATCTGCTCCCAAAAATACGGCCCCAAAATTCGTCAAAAATAACAACTGGGTAGGTCCCAATGAGTGTCAACGGTCAAAAATAACCCATCAACGCCCAACGGCTATATTCTTGTCAACGTTTGCCAAAGCCATGTCAGCGTCTAAATTGGTCATAACAACGCTTGGAAAAATACTTGTCAGCGTCCAAAAATAAAAATAATAAAAATGAAAAAGGACCTTAACAAAGTAATTTATCCTAGTGAAGATAACCTATAAATTGATAATTATTATAGGGCGGCAAGCACTGTCCAGTTATGCACACTTGCTTATGCAAGATAGACATAACAGTCCTCTAGTGTCCCTTGCTAACCAAAATTCTTAACAATTAAGTTATCTCATAAAATTCCTTGTAACTCCTAGGTAAAACCCATTATAAATCATTTCCTAGTCTCCCAACATACCACACCCAATTCTAGGCCAAAAATGTCTTGGCAACATGCATAGTATATCAACTTTGCATGCTACAGTGCCTCATGATTTAGTAAACTAACTCATACTCACTTGTGGACACAATCTAGAATTGTGATAAGAGTATTATAAGAATACCCAAGTCCTAAAGGTTCCTAAAACCTCCCCTTAAACTGTGATACATATGTTGCCCAATAATATGCATGAATATAAAAATTTATGTCAAGATAGGAATATAAATATTCCAACCATCATCCATAAACTAAAACATGCTCAAATGATTCTCCAAGGATCCATAAGCAACTCTGTATCCAATGGTACAATTCTATCAACGCCTGCACACTTAGATCAAAAACCACAAAACTAACATTGTTGCTGACAACGTCACGATAACACTTATCAGCGTTAAGGTAACCTTTGTCAGCGTTAGACAAATATAGTGGAAAATCTAACCTTAAAAAGACCAATAACAATGCATATCATGTACATACTTTTAAAAAAAGACCCCAAAACACATATTAAGTGAGATTGATCATTCCAATACTTGTTACCAAGTATTGAAACCTTCCAGCATCAAAAGGTTTAGTTAATAAATCAGACACATTTTCTTCTGTGTCAACCCTATCTGGTTGTATTAAACCTTTTTCAAAACAATCCCTTATAAAATGATGTCTAATTACTATGTGTTTTGTTTTAGAATGATGTACATGATTTTTAATAATGCATAAAGTACTATTATTGTCTACAAAATTCTTGGTATGCATGAAATTATACCCATAATCCAACAGCTGGTTCTGAATCCATAAGACTTGTCCACAACAAGCAGCTGCAGCAACATACTCTGCTTCAGTTGTAGAATTGGCCACCACTGTTTGTTTCTTGCATTGCCAAGATATCAACCTACTCCCAAGAAACTGACATCCACCAGTTGTAGATTTTCTATCAAACTTATCACCACCATAGTCACTGTCTGAATATGCAATAAGCTCCAATGGTGAATCTTTTGGGTACCACAATCCAAGATCTGGGTAATATCTGAGGTACCTAAAGATTCTCTTGACAGCATGAAGGTGACACTCTTTGGGAGTCACTTGATGGCGTGCACATGCACACACAGCAAACATGATGTCAGGTCTTGAGGCTGTGAGATACATCAATGAACCAATCATTGATCTATAGTGCCTGACATCCACATCTTTTCCATCTCCAACTTTTCCCCAAGGGTGTTCTCTATCCATAGGAGTAGTGGCCCTCTTTTCATGTGGAGAAAAGCCAAACTTCTTCAAGATTTCTGCCACATATTTATCCTAAGAGATGAAGATACCATCTTCTTTCTGCTGAACTTGTAACCCTAGAAAGAAGTTCATCTCCCCCATTGCACTCATCTTGAATTTGTTTGTCATAAGCTTTGAAAATTCTTCACTCATCTTTGGATTGGTGGATCCAAAGATGATATCATCCACATAAACCTGAACAATTAAGACATCCTTACCAGTCTTCTTTGTAAATAATGTCTGGTCTATGGTGCCCCTTTTGAATCCATTTTCCACCAGATAAGTGGACAATGTGCCATACCATGCTCTTTGGGCCTGATGAAGTCCATACATAGCTTTCTTGACTCTATACACCTTGTCTGGATGCTCTGGATCTTCAAAACCAGGAGGCTACATGACATACACCTCCTCAACAATTATGCCATATAAGAAAGCACTCTTCACTTCCTTTTGATAGACAGTGAAACCCATGCAGGAAGCATAGGCTAGAAATATCCTAATAGCCTCAATCCTTGCAACTGGTGTAAAGACCTCCTCATAGTCTATCCCTTCCTCTTGTGTATATCCTTGAGCCACTAAACGTGCCTTGTTTCTTACCACAATGCCTCTTTCATCTTTCTTGTTTCTAAGAACCCATCTTGTCCCAATAGGTCTGACATATCTGGGAAAATCAACCAGCTCCCAAACATCCTGAATAGCAAATTAGTGAAGCTCGTCCTACATTGCTTCCACCCAACTTGGTTCTTTGATAGCATCAAAAATCTCCTTGGGTTCCTGTTGTGACAGAAAACAGGCAAACAAATATGCTTGAACAAGAGGGGTATCAACCTTCTTGTGTATATTGGCAATAAATCCTCCAAGACTCTGATGAGATCTTCTAGTCTGAACAGGAGACATGACATCCCCAATAATTTGAGAAGAGGGGTGATTCTTCATGGTAGAAGTGAGAACTCCTCCCTCAAAAAGTCTATTGTCTTCAATCTCATCATCCAAGTTACCAATATCTTCTTTAGACTCTCTTCCATCAATATTTGTATGAACCTCTTCATTTCTGCTTGAAGGTTCACCTTGTTCAAAATTGGAAGAGAAAATATGCTCAAAAGAGTTGTCAACGCCTGAACCAAGGTTGTCAGCGTTTGATCCATCCACGCCTGAAATGGTGTTGTCAACGTTTGAGCCATCAACGCCTGAATTTGTCTTGTCAGCGCCAGATTTTCCTTTGTCAGCACCTGAAGGACCATGCATGTTGTTAACTGGTGATACTTGGGGACCACCATTTTCCTTTCCAGCAGCAGCAGCAGCAAAAGCATCTGTCCATATAGGAACAGTAACATACTCAAGTGTGGGAGATGACTTGTCTGCTTGTGATCCAACCTCTGCATTAACCTGTGTACCTGAAACATCAACAACTGGTTCTTCCACAACATTTGAAGTTACCTTCACAATGTCTGGATTAGTAACAGGCATATAATTCAAAGTCCTAGATAGAGGTTCCAAGTCAAACAACCAATTTGGACCACTTTCAGGATCACTAGGTTTACTCTCTAAAAACCTAACATGTACTTTCTCAAGTATATGTTTTTCCTTCTTTAGGTACCTGTATCCCTTGCTCTGCACTGAATAACCCATGAAATAGCCTTCATCGCCTTTAGCACTAAATTTACCTAAGGCATCACTAGTATCCAACACAACTACATGACAGCCAAAAGGTTTAAGAAAACCAATATTAGGTTTCCTTCCCCAAAGTAACTCATAAGGTGTTTTGTTATGTATCTTGTTGACCAATGCTCTATTCTGAACATAACAAGCTGTATTCACAGCCTCATCCCAAAAAGCTATGGGAAAGTGAGCATCAGCCAACATAGTCCTGGTTGCTTCAATTAGGGTTCTATTCTTTCTCTCAGCAACCCCATTTTGCTGTGGGGTTCTGGCAATACTAAACTGTCTAGTAATCCCTTTCTTGGCACAAAAATCATCCAATAGTTTATTTCTAAACTCACCACCATTATCACTTCTAAGCATTTTAACTTCATTACCAGTCTTTTTCTCAATTTGGTTAATAAAGTTAATTAAAGTATCAGCAGTGTCACTTTTCATGGCTAAAAAGAAAGTCCAAGTAAACCTAGAAAAGTCATCTGTGATGACAAAGCAGTATGATTTACCATTCAAGCTTTCTATATTAGTTGGACCAAATAGGTCCATATGCAGCAAGTGAAGTGGTTTAGAACTAGAGTGCACCTGTTTAGACTTAAATGAGACCTTGTGCTGTTTTCCTTTAAGGCATGCAACACAAGAGTGGTCATTGTGGAAAGCCTTTTCAGGCAAACCATCAACCAAGCCAAGTCTCACAAGTCTGTTTATATTTTTAAAGTTAATGTGCCCTAGTCTCCTGTGCCATAGATTACTCTCATCAACTGAAACTTTAGCATAAAAACATGACATATTATTATTCATCCTAATACCATTAAGATTCACATTATAAATGTCCTTATGCCTAGGTGTTCTATAGTCAATAAATTTCTCATCTGGCCTTTTAAAATCCTTGCTCAACACCAAGCATTCAGTATCAGTGAGAAGAACCTTATTTTTGTTATCACAAACTTGTGATACACTGAAAAGATTATAATCAAGTTCTTTTACTAGAAACACGTTTTCAAAACGCAAGTTTTTGGTGAGAAGAGTTCCTTTGCTTGTGATAGTTCCATATCCGCCTCCAAAGTAAACTTTATCACCATCCTTAATGGGAGTGAAGTTTGTCAGATAATTTTCCTTCCCAGTCATGTGCCTAGAGCATCCACTATCCCAATAGCCATAATCATTCACCTGTTTTTGAATGCCCTGCACATAAAGAAAACAAATTAGTTTTCTTTGGGAACCCAAGCCTGAGCAGACTTAGATTCATCTGGTTGTTCAACAAGAACAAACTTAGTTCTCATAACAACCCCTTGTTCATCCCTTTTTGGATGAAACACCCAGTTAACCCCAATTGGTTTTGTGATGACCTTTGAAATATAATTAAATCTGTTGCAGGTCATAGAAATCCCATTAGAATTAGGGTTTTGATCTTGCTTAGGTCTCCATGTCAAGCTAGAAGAAGCTTTAAACCTTTTTCCATGTGGTTGCAAATATTTAGGTCTGGCAACGTTTCTGTCAGCGTTTGATTTGGTCTTGTCAACGCTGAAATTACCCTTATCAGCGTTGAACTTAGGGTTTGCTACAGGAACCCATTGCCTATTAGACCATGTATTGTTCTTCTGAAAAGGTCTTTGTCCATGAGTGTTAGACCCTTTAATAAAGAATGGGGCTAGTCTAACAACTTGTGGACTTTGCTCCACAAAAGTTTTGGGTCTGACAGTGTTTGACTTTTTGTCAGCGTTGACCTTGGAAGCGTTGACACACTTATAGGCTAAATGTGAAAAGCTACCACAAGTGTAACAGGCTTTTCTAGACACAACTCTAGGTCTAGAAGAAAAGAAACCTATTCCATTATCACTAACTTGGCTTTTTGGTGACCTAGTATTCCTATACATTTCTGCATACTTAATGCTAGGTTTTCTAACAGTGTTTGAGCCAAGGTCAACAGTCTTGCTAGTGATTAGGTTTGTTACTTTGATTGGGGTCGACTCATTTGGACTATCACAAAGCATGCCACCCTTGACAAACAGGGTAGAGTTGGCTTTCTTCCATTCATTCAAATCAGTCAACTTTTGCCTATATTCCTCTACTGGGGTAAGGACTCTTGGTGGAGGAATAAATTCCTCTTCTTGGAGTTCTGGTAAACCAGTCCAAGATAAGTCCTTTCTTTGGACACCATAGAAGTCCCCAGCTGGTGGTGGAACACCATAATACTCTTTCATCCCAATCCCAGTCATGTCCCTAGAATCCCTCTGTTTACTAACACATTCTCCTAGGGTTTGTGAGGCCTTATCAAATCTCTAAATTTTAAGGTCTACATTATCCTTATTCTTGATAGCCTCATCTAACTTAGCCTGTAATTCAGCATTGACCCTTTCCATGATGTTTCTAATATCATTACTAGCATTTAGGTCATGTTTTAATATATTTATTTTATCTTTTAGGTCAAACCCCATTTTCTTATACTCAGAAACTGTCTTTTCAGTTTGAGTGAGAGCAAGTTGATAGTTAGACAACTTTCATCTCTCAGTACTCACATCTCCTAACAATCTTAAAACCTCTTTGTTAAGTCTTTCAGCATTTAAACGACAACCCTTACTACAAAAAGCATCATTATATACCTCATTGTCTGATGAAGATGAGGAGTGTGCCATGAGAGCATATTGAACATGCTCTTCTTCTTCTATCTCAGCAACCAAAGCTTTATCCTCTTCCTCATCCTTAGCCAAATAGCTCCAGTCCCATCTAATACCATCAATTTCTTGCACTGCCACCATGGCCTTAGGATCCTGAGCCTTACCAATTTGGCTTGAGGGTTTTCCAGCATCAGATCTTCTTGGAGATCTGCATTCTCTCATGAAGTGCCCCATACGATGACAATTGTAACACTCAACCTTGGATTTATCAAATCCAGCAGTGTCCTTAGCATTAAAAGTCATCTTCTTCTTGAATCTTCTATTCCACCTGTTTGCTCTTATACTAGCAAGAGCCATGTTCCACTTTATATCCATCTCCTCCAAATGCTCATCACTTATTTGCTCAAGGTCCTCATATGTAGTCACTGAACCATTGGGCAATGAAGCAATGTATGCACACACAGTATCCAGATCCAAACCAGCAGGCTTAACTCTTGGTGAGTCAATTTTGTACGTGTCAGCGTCTGAATATGAGGCGGTGACAGGATATGATCCAGCGTTGACACATGTTGATCCAGTAACTGGATGCATGTATGAATCCTTCTGATCAAATTGGCCTTCACTATGTGAGAAGAAGGCCATGTTACTATTGGTAGACTTACTTCTATGATCCAAAAGAGTTTCATTCTCCAACAGCCTCAGTTTGTTGTAAACATCATCAAAAGTAGAACTTTTGTGAGTGTTGTTGGCAATTATAGATCTTGCCTCAATCTTCCACGCATCACCAACGCTTTTAAGAAAAGTGGCAATAATGTCAACATCACCAATTACTGTCCCCATGAAGGACAGCTTGCTTGTAATGTCAAGAAGTCTGCTTCTCACACTACTTGCTTCTCATTAGTTTGAGCCTTAAAAACAGCATACTCATGTAAGAGTTGCTTCCTTTTCTCTCCCACAGTATCAGCATTACCACCATATGCAACTTCAAGGGCTGCCCAAAGGCCTTTTGCAGACTCATAACCTCTGTATTTGTGCTGATTTTCTTGTCCCAAAGAAAGTTTTAGAATGCTTAGGGTTTTCATATCAACCCTTTTCTTTGTTATGTCATCAGCAGACACAGCTCTACCATCTTTAGGTTTTTCCTTCTTATCTTCTTCAGAACATCCTTGAACAGCTGATCTTGTAGCAATGGCATCTGCAATCTTTTGAGCTTTATTGAATGTGTTTCCATATTCAATAATCTCCCAGAGAGTGTAGTCATGGATTTGCAGATATTGCTCAAAGTTGAACTTCCACAGCTCAAAATTGTCTGCATCTAGCATGGGAATCTTGATCTTGTGGTTTGAGGAGGAGGAGGTTACTTCTGGAGTGGACATGATGTTTTTAGGGTTTTGTGAAAATTAGGGTTTTGGTGATTTAGGGTTCTTGTGTTCTTTTAGATCAAAGTTTCTCACCAAGCTCTGATACCACTTGTTGATCCCAAACTTAGATCGATTTAGCTTGTGTAAACGAGATTAGATCAAGTTATACACATAGAGAAACTTTGTTTTATGTATAAAGTAATTTAAGTGTTATGCGGAATTAACACTTAAACAAGAACACACAAAGGATGTAAAACAAACTTTCACTTGATTGATTGAATCGAACTTTCTTACAATGAAAGTGTTTAACATATGAAAAACTTATGTGAAACATAACCTAAAGGTCTTCTTTTATAGACATAAGAAGCCTTGTACAAGAGTCTACGTATCAATTATTCTAGGTAAAGATAATTATAGAAAATACAATGTTGATCCTATCTTTACTAGAAACATAATACGCGTAGACCATATCTTTCTATCAGTGCTTGTCTTCAACCTATCAACGCTTGACTTCTTCTTGTCAACGCTTGATCTGTCAGCGTTTGTTTTCTTCTTATCAAAGCTTGTTTTCCTCTTGTCAGCGCTCAAGTGGACTGGCTACATTTTATTCCCAACGTGAATCATTGCATGAAACCTGTTTAAATTTGTTCATTTGAATTTATTATAGCTTGTGTATGCATTTGGTGAAGTTTGGTTGGCTGATTTTTGCTAAAAGTGCTTATTGAACCAAATCTGCTTATTGTTCATGTCTGTGACTGATCTGGTGATAAATTGAATTAACTGCACTAATTGGCTGATTGGAAGTGTGATTTCTTTGTTGTTTCTGACTCCTTGTGATTCACTGATCACAAGGGTGCCTTGTTTGTAACTTGAATCCACAAAAAAGTCACTAAAGACAAAAAGTCAATTAAGTCAAGCAGTGGGAAAAGTTTCCACTGCTCAACATCCAAAACTAGCCCCTGCTAGTGTAATTTGTCATTCAGCTTATTAATAAGCCAAATTGGCTTATCCAGACTTGCAACAACTTACTTTTTGTGATAAATCTTCCTCATTTGACCCATTTATTTGAACTGGAGCTTATCAGACCTTGGCTTTGACCTTCTGCTAGAAAACTCATAAGGTTGACTTTTAATTAAGTGCTTATTTCATCTTATTGAGTGTGCTTATTGAGAAAATTTTTGTTTATTAAGCTTAGTTAAGTCATTTAAAAGCTTTTGAAAGTTGGATCAGCTCTTGGGGTGGCCTAGAACTCGAAAACGACTATTTTGTCGTTTTGTGAAGATAGCTTTTAGCTTATTCAGGCTTATTCCTTGTGCTTTTTCCAATTTTCTTTTTACAGATCTCTTAAGTAACTCAAAAGAAGCTTGTGTGTCTAATTTGAGCTTATGGCATCAGCTTATAGCTTAATGTGCCAAAAAGCCCATTAAGAATAAGCTGCTTTGAAATAGGCTAGCTTAAACACATTTTCAGCTTTTGGGCCTTCAGAGTTTTGTTCTTAAAATCAAATTTTGAGTCAGATAGGAGCTTTTGGGCTTAATTGGACAATATTTTTCTTATTGGGCCTTAAATAGCCCATTAAGGGGTCTGTTTGGACTTTTAGCCTATTTCTAGGCCCAATAGGGGTATTTTGTAATTTCAACTTCATTTCTATATTATTTAGGTTAAAATAAGCTAGTTTGCAACTTTTTAGAATTTTTTATAAATTTTGGATTTTTATTAATATTTTATTATTATTTTATTATTAAAAATTAAAATTTAGATTTTTCAAGTTTTTTCATTTTTCTTAGTTCAAATACATTAAGTTAGGAATTTTACAATTTTTAGAAAAATTTTATTGTTATAGATTAATTTCTAGAATTATCTTAAGTTTTAATTGTTTTTAATTGTTTTTAATTGTTTTTAAATAGTTTTTATCAATTTTAAAATTTTCAAAAATAGTTATAAACTTAGTTAAGTCATTTTAGAGGTTTATAATTGAAAAAATCTCATTTTGGGCTTTTTATTAATTAAATAGATTTTTTGGGCTTTAATTAGCATTAAAAATTATTATTTAATTAAATAAAAGGTTTGAGTGATTTTTGATTTTTTGTAAACTCTAATTACATTTTTTAGGATTTATTGCAATTTTCTAGGAATTTTAGTGTAAATTTTTAATTTTTTCACTTTTTACGATTTTACGTGTACGACATTTCGTCTTAGTATAATTCATAATCGTAACCGTCATTCTCTTCTAGTCTCTCTTCTATTTTCTTTCTTCATAAATTATAATCACAAAAGTTAATCATCTCTTAACACAACACACTAGCCTTCTTGAGAATGATCCCCACTTTGGGTCATTACTTGTGGTTTTCCTAAACTACTTGTGTACTTACCCTAATTACCTTTTTTTTCCTAAACAAAGTGTAAAAACTCAACTATCATCTAACAACAGATTTCTTAACGCTAGGTTCCACAACTTTACCACCCATCTTAGCAACGAGTTTCTTCAACTCTGTTATTGCTATGTCTTTTTCTTGTAACTGAGCTTTCAAATCCGCAATATCAAGACTTTTTCGTTTAGTAATCGACATGACTCAGATAATTTTACTTCCAAAGGTGTATCATTTTAAAGGCTGCCAACTTTGTTTTGCAAAGCAAGTACAAGTGAATGAAAATTTTTTTGAAGATAATCATATCTATGTTGAAGTAACGAAAACTCTTTTTGGTCAACTTTATTCGAAAGCTCAATTTCAAGACGTTCACACTCTTTGACTTGATCAAGATATTTGCATGCAACATCAGAATATTCATCGATATCAGCACAAGATGTAACATAGACACACATAATATCTTTTGAGAGGCATTCTTGCAAGAGTATATCATATGCTATAGAAAAATCGTCTCTTTCAGGTTGATGGTCGTCAATTTCTTTTTCAAGAGATTCCACATATTTCAAATCGTCAAACATTTCTTGCTCTATTAACTTTTCAAATTCCAAAGCATGTTTTTTTGTTCTTTCTGAAAGAGGAATCAAAATAGTTTTCACAAGAACAGTTACATCGTGAGGAATTTCTTTATCGCCTTTCAAAAGTTCACGTTTTTTCCAGTCATCATCAACAACCTTTTTGAAATTTTCAGTGTTACTCTTAAGAATACTAAGTGCTTGCTTACTCTTGCTTATAGAAACTTGATGCGGCAAGTACCTGATATATTTTGAAACATTAGTTTTCTTTGTGGCAAAAACTTGTCTCATTTAATTCTTATTTGTGCACATTCGTAAATTATTTGCTCACGAGACTTCAGTTTTTGTGGTTTGAAAATTTCATAAAGACTATTTTCATAAGCATAATTATATGGTTTCACAAAGTCTTTATTCACTGGTGATCTACTCTCCTCTTCAAAACATAGTGACTCATCACTATCGGGCCTAACAAGAAGACAATCAAGGTCGGTCCATTGGGACTCCTCAAGATATAGTCGCGGGTTCTCAGATTGAGCTTGCTCAAGGTACTTAGGACTAGCAAAACTAGCTTTACCCTTGAAAAACGAACGAGGTGCAAACATTCTCATGGGTTGAATGGATTGATTTGTTTTATAAACAATTTTCTTAAAAAAATCAATTTCAACTTCAAGTTCCACGACTTTGTCAATGTCTTTAGCTTGTTTAATTTTGAAATCTTTTTGCAAGTTTGCAACCTCTTCCGTCTTCGCAGTGACTAGTTTAGTTTTATCTTCTAGAAGAAAACCAATCTTTTGAGTTAACTCATTCACTTTGGTGGTAGCAAGATACGTTTTGTGTCGTTCCGTACTTAAAGAGGTGTTATAATTACGTTTCTCTTGTTCTAAAAGCTTAAGAGTTTGGTTGTATTTTGTTTCAAAAACATCCTTGACAGTAGTAATGACACCCCCTTTGTACCTTGCAAGCTCTTTGTCTTTTTGAATAAGCTCAGCTCTGCAGCTTGCAAGAAGCTCACTAGATTTTATAACTGCAGCTTTGCTTTCTTCAAAATTTTGAGTGAGCGTAGCGTTTGCCTTCTTTAATTTCTTTTGACTCTTTTTAGTTTCTTTGACATCTTTTTGTAAAGAAGCAATTAAGTTAGCAAGCGCAATACGCTCCTCATCATCATCATATTCGTTTGCATGTTGATCATCCTCAGACTCATTATTTTACATGTCTGATGAATTGGGTGTGGTATTGCTATCAACCGTTTCCATCATACATGTGTCAGTAATGGTTGTTGGAAGCTCACTATGCTCATGAATATCACCAAACACATTATATTCGTCGTCAGTATGTACCTTATCGATTGGCTCAGTGTCAAAGATAGGACCATTTTCATCTTCAGTGACTTTGAGAACTTCTTTAACCTTTGCCATGTACGAGTAATGTGCTTCGAGTTCTTAGTCGGAGACTTCATCATCAGTGTCATCAAGCATTGCTCCTTCCTCAGCCGACAATTTAACCCCTGCATCCATCTTCTTGCATAGCAGCATTTTCTCCTTATGATATGCATAATCCTTAACCCGTTTCGGCTTTTTACATTCCTTTTCCATATGCCCAAATCTGTTGCAATTATAACAATGAATCCCACTTTGATGAACCACTTGAGTACCAACTGTTTCCCTACTCCCAGTAACAGTAACAGCTCTCTGATTATCATATGCACCAGGTTGTCGATCATAACATGCAGACTCCTCAATATGCGTTGGATTACGTTGATCATACCTTGAAGGACTCTCCCCATGCCTACGTGTATCAAACCTTGGAGGGCTCTCGACATATCGGTTGCGGGTGTTAGATAAAGTTCGTAGGTTGTTGTTGGTGGGTTTGTAAATCTTCTTGTAAGACTTCATTATGAAAGCAATTTGTTGTTCCATTTCCCTATCCTTTTGAGCTTGTTCTTCATCACTATCTTCTTCGGATGAGTGCTCAGATTGTGGTGATGGTGCTCTAGGCTCTTTACCTCTTGATCTTGTGGGAGCAGATGTCTTGGATGCAGTGGAGTATCTTGGTGATGATGATTGAGTAGAGTGTGACTTTGGAGCACGAGAGCGATGATTTGGATAATGTTGAGTAGTAGACACCAAAGCAAGTGGATTAGCAGTCTTTGCTACCCGTTCAGCTCGAAGTTCATTTGCCCTATTCTGAAATTGTTTCGAAATGTCAAAGAGCGTGTGATAGTTGACCTCGTCTAACTTATTTTGTTGTTTCACCAACATTACAAATCATGTCCATTCTGGTTGAAGTTGTTGTAGAAATTGCACATTGACTTGCATGGTGGAGACTGTTAGCCTCAAAATATTGAGTCAAACAAGAATGTTCGGTCATAGGTTTCTATTGTAATATTTATTAGAACGTTGTAATAGATAGTTAAATAGTCGTGGTTCACGGGCTTGGATTTAAACTACTTTAAGTTCAAAAGACAAGCCCGGCCCAATATATAGCCCATTAGAGCCCGCATGTGGGTGGACTATATATACTACCCTCCTAGCATGTTAGGAGGGTTGGTTGTTCATTTTCATTCTCACTTCTAATCTAATATTCACCAAGTTAATCATCTTCTTCTCTCTACTTTCTCTCACTACTTTCTCTCTCTAGAATTCATCTTCTTCATCTATTTTCTTTCTTAAATTCGTATTATATCATCTAAATATATGGGACAACAATTGGTATCAATCGCCATGGGGTAGATTTGTGATTGGTTGTGGTGTTTTTATTTGATTCGAATGTTTTGATCTCTATTTCATTTCTCGAATTCAGTTTTTTTGTGTTTTCCATGTTCTAAATCTTGATCAAAATCTCCTACACAGTAGTGGTAGGGATTTGGTTGGTTTGCTTTGGGTAAAATCACGTTTTTTCTTGGTAAAAATCTCATTTTTTGGCCTAAAATTTCGGAAAAGTACCCTTATTGCGACAGAAAACCTTACCTTCCATCGCAATACGCTAGGGTTTATCATTGCGATCGACATTGCGATTCATATTGTGATTGGTGTTGTTTTTGATATTGCGACAGGGTTATTGCGCAGGGTTATTGCGACAGGGGTCATTGCGACAGGGGTCATTGCGACAGGGGTCACTGCGACAGGGTTATTGCGACAGGTCATTACGACAGACATTACGACAGGTCATTGCGACAGACATTGCGATGGGACAACATTGCGATGGGACAACATTGCGATGGGATATTGAGATTTGTTTGGTTAAATTTTGTTTGAGTATTTTTTAGACTTAGCCACTATCTAGACTTGTCCTGGAACATAGTTTGCACGAAGATTAAAAAAAAGAAAAAAAAAGAGTTAAAATTTTTCCGTCAAGTAAATTCAAAGTTTTTCCATACTAGTTTTCGGACAATTCTAGCTCGATTTCAAAATTTGGCGATTACAAAATTTTTGGTCTACCGTTTTGTCGGACTGGGGAATTTATTGTTGGACTAAAGAAAAATTACAATTTTCGGAATTTAAACCACAACAACAATCACAACACATCTACTTAAGATCCAATTCACTTCATCATTTCAGAGAACATTGGATGGATTCTACTGCCGGATATCGTGTGACGAACAACAACATAATGGTGGCGGGTAACAAAGAGAGACCACCAATGCTTGTGTCTGGTCGGTATGCTCAATGGCAATCACATTTCATACGATACCTTGATACAAGACCTAATGGTGATGCCTTGAGGAAATGTATTACTCATGGACCATATATATTCAAGAAGATCTCAATTCCTCCAAGACCAGCCACAGATACTACTGATCCAATACCCACAAGTGAACGTGATGAAACAAGAGCTGATCTTACACCTGAAAATTATGCTTGGCATGATGCGGAGAAGGAAGCGATCTATATGGTTTTAAGTGGGATTGGAGATGATATTTACTCCACGGTTGATGCATGCTCGACAGCACATGAAATGTGGACTGCTATTGAACGCTTGCAACAAGGAGAATCACTCAACAAACAAGATGTCAAAACAAACTTGTTTTGGAATTTTGGCAAGTTTACTTCAAGGGATGGAGAATCAATTGATTCATACTACTCCAGGTTTTATAAAATGATGAATGACATGATAAGCAATAACCTGCAAGTCTCCACCATGCAAGTCAATGTTTAATTTCTTCAACAACTTCAACCCGAGTGGACACGATTCGTCACTTTAGTGAAACAACAAGAAAAGTTAGACGAGGTCTCATATCATCGACTCTTTGATATCTTGAAGCAATTTCAGAATGAAGCAAACGAGATTCGAGTTGAACGTGTTGCAAAGACGGCTAATCCACTTACTTTAGTGACTACCACTCAACATGTTCAAGACCATCACTCTTGTGCTCCTAAGCCATACTCCACTACATCATCCTCACCACGATATTCCACATCATCTAAGTCTTCATCATCCACAAGATCACAAGGCAAAGTGCCAAGAGCACCATCACCACCATCTGAGTCATCATCTGAAGAAGATAGTGATGAAGACCAAGCTCAAAAGAATCGTGAGATGAAACAACAAATTGCTTTCATAATGAAGACTTACAAGAAAATCTACAAACCCACCAACAACAATCTTCGAACATCATCTAACACAAAGAATCAATATGTTGAGAGTCCTCCAAGGTATGACACACGTCGACATGGTGAAAGTCCTTCTAGGTATGATCGACATAATCCAACGCATTTGGAGGGTTCTGCAAGGTATGATCGACAAACTGCCAAGTATGATACTCAGAGGATTGATGATGCTACTAGGAATAGGGAAACTGTTGGAATTCAAGTGGTTCAGCAGAGTGGGATTCAATGTTTTAATTTCCAAGGTTATGGGCATATGGCAAAGGAATGCAGGAAGCCGAAAAGGGTTAGAGACTCCAGCTATCACAAGGAAAAGATGTTGCTATGCAAGAAGATGGAAGCAGGGGTTAAATTGTCAGCTAAGGAAGGAGCAATGCTTGATGACACTGATGATGAAGATTCCGATCAAGAACTTGATGCACATTGCTCGTACATGGCAAAGGTTGAAGAAGTTCTCGAAGTCACTGAAGATGGCAATGGTCCTATCTTTGACACTGAGCCAATCGATAAGGTACACACTACTGATGAATATAATGTATTTGGTGATATTCATGAGCATAGTGATCTACCCAATGCCATTAATGACACGTGTATGATGGAAACGGTTGATAGCAATACCACACCCGATTCATCAGACATGTGCAATAATGAGTCTGAGGATGATCAACATGCAAATGAGTATGATGAAGAGGAACGTATTGCGCTTGCCAATTTAATTGCCACTTTACAAAAAGATGTCACTGAAAATAAAAAGAGTCAAAAGCAATTAAAGAAGGCAAACGCTACGCTCACTCAAAATTTTGACGAATTGAAAGCTGCTCTTATCAAATCTACTTAGATGACTGAAAGCTATAGAGATGAGCTCCTTCAGAAAACCAAAGAGCTTGAGGGGTACAAGGGAAGTGCGTTAAAAAGTCAAAAGGACGATTTTGAAAACAAATATAATACAACTCTTGAGTTATTAGCCAAAGAGAAGCGTCAATATAATGTTTTCTTAATGGATGAACGTCAAAAAACGTACCTTGCCAATACCAAAGTTAATGAACTTGAACAAAAGCTCTCTATGACCACTACTGATTCTGCTAAAATTTTCGAGGATAAGAAACAAGAGGTAGATGCGTTAAAACAAGACTTCAAAAGTAGATATGATAAAGAAACCGAAAAAGTAACGAAACTAGAAGAACAAGTCGAATTTTTTGAAGAAAGTTGTTTATAAAACGCATGATTCTATTCAATCCGTAAGAATGCTAGCACCTCTGTCGATGTTTAAGGGTCAAACTAACTTTGCAAGTCCTGAGTACCTTGCCAAAGCTCAAGCTGTGAACCCGTGTCTTTATCTTGATGAGACTGAAAGGACTGATCTTGATTGCATGCCTGTAAGTGCCGATAGTGAAGAGACTTCCCTTTGGGATGATGATAGTCGACATCTTATCAATAAGGAGTTTGTAAAACCATATAATTATGCTTATGAGAATAGTCTTTATGGTCTTTTCAACAAACAAACTCAGAAAACTCGTGAGGAAGTGTTTCTAGAATGCAAACAAAAGCGAATTCAATGGAAGAAAGCATTTGCCCCTAAGAAATCGAATGTTTACAAATACAAAAACTACCTCCCTCTAGATGAATCTAAAAGCAAGAGTAGGAAAACATTAGGTATTCTTAAACACCACATAGATAATGTTAAATCTATTGTTGAAAGAGATTGGGCAAAACGTGAAAATGCTGAGTGGCAATGCCCGATTCCTCAAGATATTACCTTGCTTGTGAAAGAACTCTTAATTCCAAACACGGCGTTGATTAAAGAAACTGTTCTACAACTTGAGGAGTTCATTCGGACTGAAATGTATGATGATTTAAAATATTTTGAATCTCTTGAGAAACACATTGATGATCTTCAAATGGAGAAGTCTGATTTTTCAGATGAATATGATTTACTCTTGCAAGAATACGTTTCTAAAATTGTTATGTGTGCTTATTTTACATCTTTTGCTGATATTGATGAATATTCTGATGTTGCATGAAAATATCTTGATAAGATCAAAGAATGTGAACGTCTTGAAATTGAGCTTTCGAAACGTAAAGAAAATGTTGATAAAAAGGCTTTTGAGTTACTTCAACACAAAACTGATTTCCTTCAAAAACATTGTCATTCTCTTGAACTTGCTTTGCAAAAAGACGTTGGTAGTTTTCCATAATAAATTGCAAGAAAAACTTTCCCAAATGTTTCAAGAAACGAATGAACAGAATTTGAAAATTAAAGGGTTGAAAGCTCAGTTACAAGACAGGGACAGAGCGATAGCAGAGTTGTAGAAACTCGTTGCTAAAATGGGTGGGAAAGTCGTGGAACCTAGCATCAAGCAACTTGTTGTTAGACAACCCAATGCCTCTAAAGTGAATAGATCCTCTATCTTGGGAAAACCATCTGCTTTATCAAATTCCTCGTTTGCAAAACCTGTGTTTGCCCCCAAGATGGATGGAAAGGAAAGGTTACCACAGAATCAACCCATAAAAAATAATATAGCACCAAGCGTTAAGCACAATAATGTGATTAAACCAGGGATGTATAGAATGCCCACTAAGCCCACAAACAAAGTTACTCAATCGCCTCAGACTTCTAGAAACACTAATATTCGTGTGTCTTCTACTACAGGAATAGTTTCCACTACTAGTGTTAGTCGGCCTCAGCTTAAGCGCACTCAAGTGAATGATAAGGTCTGGAAACACAAGAATCAAGGGAAGATGAAGGAAGTAGAAGAACACCCTAGGAATTTGAATGTTTTTAAGAATAAAAAGTCTGTAATCGCATGTAATGACGATTTGAATGCTGTGAATGATTTGAATGCTATGAATGTGAAATTTGTTTGTGTCAAATGTGGAAAGTGTGCTAATGCTAATCATTCTATGTGTGCTATGAATAAAGTCAAAGGCAGAGATACTAGAACTAAGAAGCAAGTTGCAATACCTATTAGAGCTAGTAAACCCAAACGCAAAGTGAACCATTCTGGTGCAACCCCCACTAAGAAAAGTAATGCATCAGACTCCACCACTAAGAACCCTAGAAGCAAAATTAAGGAATTATATGAGTCTGCTAGCAAGTCTTGGAAATGGTGGTTTGCTAATCAATGTCCTCCAAGATATAAATGGACGCCGAAAGCTAGGACAGAAAATGTGAAAACGAGTGTTAGTTTGCCTTTAAATGTTGATAAGGACACTAATGATTCTACTATCACAACTACTGTGGTATCCAATTTAGAAAATGCTCCATCGTGTTCTAACTCTTCTGCGGGTGATACAAATAATTCTCTTCATACTGTACTCCGGATGCACGAAGCACATGACGGGGAATCTCAAGCTTCTAATTAACTTCGTGGAGAAGTTCCTGGGTACGGTCCGATTCGGAAATGATCAATTTGCACCGATCCTAGGATATGGAGATTTGGTTCAGGGAAATATTACAATTAAAAGGGTATACTACGTCGAAGGGCTCAATCACAATCTTTTCTCGGTTGGTCAATTCTGTGATACGGATTTGTAGGTTGCTTTCAGAAAGAAGACATGTTTTGTTCGTGATTATGATGGGAATGACTTACTTACCGGTACACGGGGTACTGATCTTTACACAATTTCACTTCAAGACACAACTTCATTAACTCCAATTTGCTTCATGGCTAAAGCTTCAACGACTCAGGCATGGTTATGGCAGCAACGTTTATCTCATCTTAATTTTGATACCATCAACTTGCTTTCCAAGAAAGATATTGTAAGAGGCCTTCCAAGTTTGAAATTCATCAAAGATCATCTTTGTTCTTCTTGTGAGCTTTGTAAAGCTAAACGAAGTAGCTTCAAAACAAAGACTACACCAAGCTCTAAAGGAAGGTTAGATCTTCTTCATATGGATTTGTGTGGTCCCATGCGTGTTCATAGTATCAATGGAAAGAAATATATTCTGGTAATTGTCGATGATTACTCAAGGTACACATGGACTTAATTCTTGAGGTCCAAGGATGAAACACCCGAAGTTCTCATTAGCTTTCTTAAACTGATACAACGTGGTCTTTAAGCTCAAGTCAAAGTGGTTCGTACTGACAGAGGTACAGAATTTTTGAATTCAAAACTGAGAAACTATTTTGAAGCCGAAAGAATTGAACATGAAACATCTATTGCTCGAACACCCGAACAAAACGGCGTTGTTGAAAGACGAAACCGTACTTTAGTTGAGGCTGCTCGAACATTATTATCCGCTTCAAAACTTCCACTATACTTTTGGGCCGAAGCCCTGTCAACTGCATGCTACACACAAAACCGTTCCTTAATTATCCCAAGACCCGAAAAGATACCATATCACATAATTCATGATCGAAAACCTTCACTCAAACACCTTCATGTTTTTGGATGTACTTGTTACATTATTCGAGATGGTGAAAATTTGGATAAGCTGAAAGAGAAAGGTGATGCATGTATTATTGTGGGATATGCAACTCAGTCTAAGGGATATAGAGTATACAACAAGAGAACAAAATTGATTGTCGAGACCATTCACATTCGATTTGATGAATTACCAGAGATGGCACTTGAACAAAACAGTTTAAGTCCCGAACTCCAACGACAAACGACTTCCGTTCACAACCGCACGGAACTCGGAACTCAAGACCACAGCAATGAACCGTCAAGTTAAACGCTGGTTCCAGAAAATGTTCCTAGAGCTGATATGACAGTCAACACGACAATTGAAGAGTTGGAAATGTTATATGGACCAATGTATGATGAATATTTCACGGGGGAGAAACAAGTTGTATCAAAGTCTTCCGCTGTCACTCATGATAAGAATGATGATACCGATCATCGTCAACAAAAGGATACAACTTCATCTACTTCAACACCGGTTGCTGCAGATTTACCTCCTCAGAATATCACTTCAACAATCGATCCTATAACATCCACAACTACTGTCATTGCTCCAGAGAACACAAATCAAGCAGACAATGCATTATCTGACGAAGACGAATTTATCAACCCATTCGGTACACCGGTACACGAAACTGGAGAGTCTTCTACTCGTCATGTTTATCCGTCAAATATGCATACATTCTATCAACGACGTCCTTCAACACATCATTGGACCCGAGATCATCCTTTGGTTCATGTAATTGGAAACCCTTCACAACCCGTTCGCACAAGACGACAGCTTAACACCGATGGCGATGTTTGTATGTTCGCACTCGCCGTGAGTTCAGCTGAACCGAAAAACATCAAAGAAGCCATGGCTGATCATGCTTGGATTGAATCGATGACGGATGAACTTCAACAATTTGAAAGACTTAAAGTCTAGGAACTTGTTGACAGACCATTCGATGCAATTCCATTAAATCTTTGATGGATCTGGAAAAACAAGATGGATGAAGAGAACACGATCATCAAGAATAAATCTAGGCTAGTGGCTAAAGGGTATGGACAGAAAGAGGGTATTGATTTTGAAGAATCATTTTCACTAGTAGCTCGTTTGGAAGCGGTCGGGATTTTTCTTGCTTATGCTGCACATAAGGGATTCATTGTCTATCAAATGGACGTAAAGACGGTGTTTCTTAACGGTCCTTTGAAGGAAGAAGTCTATGTCACACAGCCGGAAGGATTCGTAAATCCTCATTATCTTGACAGGGTGTATCGTCTCCACAAAGCACTTTATGGACTCAAGAAAGCTCTAAGGGCGTGGTACGACGAGCTCTCGAAATTTCTGGTCTCAAAAGGTTCCATTGATCTAACTTTGTTCACTTATAAAAATGGGGATGACATTTTGCTTGTGCAGATGACATTATTTTCGGGTCTACAAACCCAAAACTTTCAAAATGGTTTGAAAAAGTAATGCACAGCAGATTTGAAATGTCTATGATGGTCGAACTAAAATTCTTTCTAGGAATTCAAGTTCACCAATCCCTAAGTGGTATCTTTATAAACCAAGCTAAGTATTGTCAAGAGATAATCAAAAAGCATGGTATGACATCATGTGACCCCGATGGGACACCATTATCAACCACATCCCTAGATGCTGATTTAGAGGGATTACCCATAGATCAAACGAGATATTGTTCCATGATCGGGTCCCTCATGTACTTGACAGCAAGCAGACCTGATATTCATCATGCTACATGCTATTGTGCACGATATCAAGAACGGCCCACTGATAAGCACCTCAAGGAGGTTAAACGGATCTTTCGGTACCTTAAGAATACCATTCATATGGGACTCTGGTATTCGAGGGAAACCGGTTTCTTTCTAACGGCCTATTCAGATTCTGATCATGAAGGGTGTCTTGATACACGTAAAAGTAATTCTGGTGGTGCACAATTTCTAGGTCAAGATAAGCTTGTGGGATGGTCTTCAAAGAAGCAGGATTGCACATCATTGTCATCAGCCGAAGCGGAGTATGTGTCTCTATCTGCGTGTTGTGCTCAAGTTCTTTGGATGAGAACACAACTCACGGATTATGGCTTTCACTTTGATAAAGTACCTATGTATTGTGACTCAAAGTCCGCCATAGCCATCTCCTACAATCCGGTACAGCATTCCCGCATGAAGCACATTCATGTCAGATATCACTTCATTAAGGAACAAGTTGAAAAGGGTATTGTCGAATTATACTTTGTTGGAACTGATTACCAATTAGCTGACTTGTTTACAAAAGCTCTTTCGAAAGAGAGGTTTGCGTATCTTGTTAGGCAAATTGGTATGAGATGTTTGACTCCAGCAGAACTAGAGATTCTGGCAAAGAAGCCTGCTTGATTCATCTATCAAACATCTACTTGTAAATATTAATGAAAAAGAAAAATACAAAATTAAAATTTTTTTTGATAATCCAAAAATATTCTTCTCGACATGTCTTTCAGTATCGATAATATGGACGCACCTAGAAATGTCGCTCAATAACGACACGGGTGTGTACATAAAGCTCGAATGAAAGTTGTAAATATTTTTCAAAACATGTCATTTCTATCTTTTCTAAAGGAAATTGTCTAGTTTGGACAATATTTCCAACAACGGGTAGAGCAATCTATCTTGGGTTGAGCTTGTCACAAAACATTCAACGTTTTGAGCTCAACACAATGGCTTGTAATCACTTTCAACTTACAACCCGGAACTATATTCACGGGGGAGTGTACGATTTCGTGCTCTTACCCTCAGTAAAAGAAGAGAGATCTTCTTACACTTGAGTGGATTCGTCAAGACATTCAACGTCTATGAACTCAATTTAAAAAGCGTTGAAGACAATTTTTTCAAGAATTTCATAAAAAGCGTTGAACACAATTTTTTCAAGAATTTCTCAATGATTATTCAAAATCTTTCAAAAATTGTGTGTTCAACAACTCCCATCCTCAAAAAGTGAAATGTGGATCATATCCTCACAATGACAATTCAATTGGATCAATTTTTGAGGGGGAGCATTTTAACTTCATGCAAAAGATTAACACATCTTTCTCCCGGAGATTTTCAAGACTATTTTTCAAAATATATTTTAATCAAATTTGGTATCTCTAATATCAAAAGATTATATATTAGGGGAGAAAATGTGATTAAAATGTGATCTTATATAAGACTCAATCACTTTAACTCTTACCTACATGTGCGAAATACTTTCGATTATCGATGCACATGTGAAGGGGGAGCATTTCTGAAACGACAAAACTAGCAAGGTGTTAAATGTTTTTTCAAACACTTTGTTAGAATTTAAAGTGTTTTTCATGGTTACGATCAAATACCCAAAACATCTTTAATTCACGACGTTATTGGTGTCAAAAGGGTGGTTAGGTTTAAGTCCTATGATCCAACCAGAACCGGAGGGATCTTCCCAGGGACAATCCAATAGATTATTAGAAGTCCTTAGGAAAGATGGAGTAGAATGTGAACGAAGCTGAATGCCGACTAAGTACTGATGGTAGCACTAGAACAATCACAACAAGGTGCTAGTAATGATGTCTTGGTAAGCATTGAAGGGGTTGAAGAATGAAAAAGAAATGTAAGGATAAAGGGTCTAAAGAAAGAAGCCCTCCATACAACTTAGGCAGAAACTGGGTCAGCACATCATGAAGACAATCTCATCATGGACCCAGTGATGAAGTGCACAACCCTTTCCTAGCTACTCGGGCTTCTCTCAAAAGAATTTTGTTTTATTGTCACGGAGAACAACATGACTTCTATTAGCTTTCTCATTCCGAGATAGTTGATATTGAATAGGTGGCATCTACTCCAGTCTCCGACCACTAAAAGTGCACAAATCGAGTCTAGAGCCAAGAGATCAATCAAATCTCGTTAGGACACACGGATGAAGATGAAGAGAGTCCTATGCTATATCCTTGTGATATTGCTAGAACACTCAGAGTGATACTACTTAGTATTCACAATGATGAGTGGAAATCCTTCCATTGTTAACATCAAACAGCGCTGCGGTAGGTCATGTGTAAGACTATTTATGAATTGAACACATGTAAAACTAAAAAGCAACAGTGGTTTGATTCTGAATTGATTCAAACTCGTTTCAGGTTTCTACGAAATATCTTCATGGTCTTGCCAGAACATTCAGAGTGATATTCATTAATATTCACAGTGACGAATGGAAATCCTTCTAGCGTCAATATCAAATAGCGCTACGGTAGGTGACTTGTGAGATTCTTATGAATCAAACTTGTGTCAGCTGGAAAGCAACAATGGTAAGATTCTTAATGAATCAAACTTGTTTCAGGAATTTAAATTGATGACTTTAATCAAGCGGATATTTATCCAATTGATTCACTCTTTATGTTCGCAGTCTTGCTTTAAGACTGCCGAGTAAAGAGAACGGCTAGTACAGCCGCGAAACCCTGTCAAGGAGATTCTTAATTGAATCTACCTAATCACAGGTACGGTATTTAATATCGTATAACGGTCTTCACCGACCGGAGGTAAAAACGCTACCGATTTAGGACGAATGTCAAAGCCATTCAGTCCGTGTCTATGTTTTGTCTCGAGAAGGTGGCATCACGGTGTACTCAGCAAAGTCAAAGATTCAAAACCACATATTCATGCCCAAAGACTTATTCAACAATTAATAGTGTGAGCATGTGGATAAAGACACAAGATCGCAAGATGGCAAAGACAAGTCAATAATGATTTAACGATCTCAAGATAAAAGACTAAGTCGAAAGACAATGACAAAGGCTCAAAGATCACAGCATGAAGGAACAAGACTACTGTTACACGTTCAAGACTCATTTATGACAAAATTTATAAATCTCCATTGGACTCCAAATATCTAAGAGGAATGACCTCACATTGGGGGAGATTGTTAGCCTCAAAATATTGAGTCAAACAAGAATGTTCGGTCATAGGTTTCTATTGTAATATTTATTAGAACGTTGTAATAGATAGTTAGATAGTCGTGGTTCACGGGCTTGGATTTAAACTACTGTAAGTTCAAAAGACAACCCCGGCCCAATATATAGCCCATTAGAGCCCGCATGTGGGTGGACTATATATACTACCCTCCTAGCATTTTAGGAGGGTTGGTTGTTCATTTTCATTCTCACTTCTAATCTAATATTCACCAAGTTAATCATCTTCTTCTCTCTATTTTCTCTCACTACTTTCTCTCTCTAGAATTCATCTTCTTCATCTATTTTCTTTCTTAAATTCGTATTATATTGATACAATGCTTTTTACACCTAGTAAGAAAGTTAAAGTTCATTGTGTTGGTCTAATCGAATTGATTACTGGTTTAACTTTCTCAGCTGTCTTTGGTGAAAACAAATGTTTGTCGTTGTAGTAAAATTAAAAGTGCAGAACTTTAAAGTAAATGACGGTTAATTAAATCTATAATTAATTAAAATGTAAATTTACAATATTAAAACGTTTAAAAGTAAATGAATTAAAGGACAGAAAATAAAAGCGTGACGAAAAATTAAATTGACAATGTAATAAAAATGTGAATTTTTAAAAATTAGACTAAGACAAAGCAATAAAAATAACCCTTAAGAAAAATGGCGGGAAAGTAAATGCTTGAAAATAAAAAGGAAGTAAACAGAACCTAAGCCGGGATCCAAAATACTGTCACTATTCGGAATACCCAACAAAGTATACTTATCCGGAATGTAAGCTGTCACCTTTATCCGGAATAGTCGTTCTGCTACTTATCTGGAATACCTTCTGGCTAGTTATCCAGAATAACTTCACAATGCGTTATCCGGAGTCAAAAGACGCACCCTATCCGGCATAAAGAACTTCTCTTTATCCGGAATAAACAAAATCAAGCTATCCGGAATATGCTGACGAACTTTATCCGGAATCTGCTGCTTTCCCTTATCCGGAATAAACAAAAGGGCTTATCCGGAATCTTTCAAGATGCTTATCCCGAATACCAGACCAAAAGACTTATCCGGAATAATATTCCGATGGTTTATCCGGAATCCTGTCGAGACCACTATCCGGAATGTTGCTTCCTTCGATTATCCGGAATAAACAAACTTGTGTTATCTGGAATTACGTTCTGGTCTTTATCCGGAATTCACTTAAGTAAATTATCTGGAATATGGGTTTGAACCCTTATCCGGAATTCTCACCTTCACCTTATCCGGATTACGAGGGATCAAGGATATATCAGGAATAACTTACCTTGTAGCTTATCCGGAATGAGGGAATGGAGGCATTGTTCGGAATACAAGGGTTTACCAAACCCGGATAACAACTAACTTCAAATAAGCTAAAAACTACAAATAAGCTAAACACAAATAAGCACTAATCTAAAAGTTTAACCAAAACACTTTTAAGAAAAAGCTATAAAACCAAAATTTAAAAACTTTTAAAAACAATAACTTTTATAAAATCAACTTTTAATAAAAATCACGAATAAGCTAAAGATTTAATAAGCTAAATCAACCAAAAGCATAAAAACATGAACATAAATCAAATATGCAACACAATAAGCACATAAACAATAAGATTAAATCAATAAAAAGAATGGTAGATGAGAGAATAACAATAAAAGTAAAGATTGACAATAATTAAAAGGAAACTTACTTAAAATTAAAGGTATTTAAGGTGCAAGACAATGTATTTAAATGACAGGTAATTAAAGTGCAAGGTAATTAAAATGGAAGAACTAATTGTCACTATTAGCCAACAAAATGAAATGTAAATCCTAATGATCTATTTATAGGAGGATTAGGGAGGTGCTTAGGAAGCTTCCTCCCCTCTTTCTTCTTTCTTTAATTGCATGATTAAGCCCTTGTCTTCTTAATTCTTTGACTTTAATGACTTTGTCTCGGGATTTCTTTAAACTCGTCTTGTAATTCTTCAATAATTTAGACTTGAGTTCTTCGGCTTTTAGTAAACTTCCGTCTTTTGACTTTTTCTTCGATAAATCTTCAGAATTGGTCTTGGACTTCCGTTCTTTTTCCACTCTTGATTTCTTGACTTCGTCTTTTGTCATTTTCTTCGATAAAAGCCCGTGAATACCCGTGTTTTCTCCCCTTTTCACAATGTCGTCCTAAATCACAACAAAAACACAAACCACGCATAATTCCGACATTTACGACATAAAATACACGTTTTTGCTTGGTTATTATTGTAGTTAAGTGGTAAAAAGGATGGGTGTTTACACACCTATCATATATCATCTAAATATATGGGACAACAGAGACTTCCAAGTTGTTTCGTGTCATGTCATTCATCATCTTGTAGAATCTGGAGTAATATGAATCAATCGATTCTCCATCCAATGAAGTAAACTTTCCAAAGTTCCAGAACAAGTTTGTTTTGACATCTTGCTTGTTAAGTGATTCTCCTAGTTGCAAGCGTTCAATGGCAAACCACATTTCTTTGGCCGTAGAGCAAGCATCAACCGTTGAGTAAATATCATCCCTAATCCCACTTAGAATTAAGTAGATTGCTTCCTTCTCTGCATCAATCCAAGCACGTTTCTCGTTTGTAGTGTTCTCATATGTTTCCTCAATTGTCTGCTCATCGGAACCGGGCTTCGAGTCGGTTGCTGGAATTGAAGGAATGGTTATTGTATATAGAGTATAGGGTCCTTATTTGATGCAACGGCGTAGAACATCACGATATGGCTTAGTATCAAGATATCGAATAAAACGTGATTGCCATTGTGCATATCGACCAGAGACTAGCATTGGCAGTCTCTCTTTATTACCCGCCACCATGATGTTGTTATTTGTCACACGATACTCTATAGTAGAATCCATCTTGATAAGCTTTGAATTTTGAAATGAATATGGATCTTAAGTAGATGTGTTAGTGATTGTTGTATAGAAAAATAGTTGAAATCCCCTAAAAATGTTCTTGAAAAACCAAAAAATTATCCAAGACCAAAAAACACACTTGTTTGAAATTTTTTAAGTGTATTTTCGGAATATTCAAAAGATTATCTTCGCAATAACACAAAACCTAAACTTCGCAATGTTTGAAATCCAACTTGTCGCAATGTTCACAAAGAAAGTCTTCGCAATGTTCGGAAAACAAGTCTTCGCAATACCAATAACTGAACCTGTCGCAATGCGAAAACCTGAACCTGTCGCAATGCCAAAACCCTGAACCTGTCGCAATGCTAAATATTGAACCTGTCGCAATGCCAAAAACCTGAACTTGTCGCATTGCTAACAACAATACCTGTCGCAATACCAACCATCACAATATGCGTCGCAATGTATAAACCCTAGCGTATTGCGATGGAAATGAAAGTACAAGTGTCGCAATGTGTCGACTGTTCCAAAAAAATGAGTAAAAAATGAGATTTTTTCTTAGAAATCCATGATTTTAACCAATCCAAAGCACCCAAATCTCTACCACAACTATGTAGGATATTTATATCAAGATTTAGAGCACGGAAACACAAAAAAAATTTGAATCCAGTACCAAATGTTGTCCCTTAATTTGTGATGATCAAACAAGAAATAAAGAAGAAAGATAGATGAAAATAGATTAATTATAGAGAGAGAAAGTAGAGAGAGAAAACAGAGATATGTGTGAAACTTAGAGAGGATTAGATTAAGAAAAATGAACAACCAACTTATCTCTCCTAACATTCTAGGAGAGGTATTTATAACCTTGCCTACATGTGGCATAATGGGCCATATGTTTGATTGGGTCGGGCTTGAATAAATGCTTAGTACCTTGAAAGAGGTCTTTTAAGCTATCCATCAAGCTCGTATCGTCACGACTATTATACTACCTATTACAACGTTCTAATAAACGATACATAATAAACCTATGACCAATCATTCTTGTTTGAATCAATATTTTGAGGCTAACACAATTATATGCTTTAAAACTTTACATGATTGACATGACAACTACATTCATTGCCTGAGCTTTATATACCTGCATGACCAGTTATTACTAGTTACGGAGGTACCGTAACCATGACACTTGAGCCACCGGTGTCATGACTCCTCTGCGGGGGAGTGATTTCTCGCAGCGTCCCTTTTATTCAGCTTGGCCATTTTATCAGTATTATCTGCGGGGCGTATGGGTGCATCCTAGGGTATTCAGTTACAGCTTATCAGGTGAATGTGGTGTGTGCTCTACATCCTTCACATTGGAGTTGATCCCTCCACCCAGCACATCAGTTAGATGTCACCCATCTACAGCATGACCAGGTTACCCCTCTATGTATTCATGCAGACGTTGTTACAGTACATGACCTATATAAGCTCTTGGCACTTAAAATACAGTAAATGCATGTTTTCAGATTTAACAGATAATAATTCAGCTTTACTAATTAGAAATCAGACTTTTCAGAACATACATAGTTTTCCACTGCACTTTACATATCAGTCTTATAGCTTCAGTATTTGTTATCTGTTTCATTCTTGTACTTCTTATCATTCTTTATATCCGTTCACTGGGTGTTATGCTCAGCCGTATTCTTTTCATGTTCTAAACGGCAGGTACACAGGGACGCTCTTAGGATTCTGAGAGAGTATGTGCATTAGATGGAAGCTATCTAAACATTCTTTACTTTATGCACTTCATCCATTACTTTGCTTGTTTGACATTGTTTTGTCCTTCCTTTCAGTACTTAATCATTTATATTTGAGCTTATGTTGGATTACCAATGTTTGATTTCGGTATTTCCGTTATGGTCAGTTAATGTTTTTAAAACATTTTCCTTGCATGCTTTGATGACACACCATAAATGCACGTAACAGTCTACTTATCCAAGTGGGGTGTTACAGTGAGTATAAGTGATGAGACTGCAATTATACATAGTCTCATCGTCCAAATCGGGCTTAAAACGCTTAAAATATCATTAAAATACCCCAAAATATGCTTGTGTTTGTTCATTGTGTATTTTAGGTATGGATATCGTGAAATCAACAAAAGATCACAAGAATAAAGCAAAAACGAACACGGGAAATGAAGCCGCACAAAGAACCGGACCCGAATCATGATTTTCCATTTAAGTCCTTGAAGCTTAGAAGATTGTCAAGATTGGTCCCTCATCTTTTGAAGACTTGACATTTTATACCCTTGCAAAACTCAAATATTGCATTTGGGTCCCTAAAATGTTGAGATATTACATGATTGGCCCTTGAAGATTCAAGAAAATTCAAAATTAGCCCTTGAAACAAGTATCCATAAATTTGTGTGGCCAAAATGAGAAAACAAAAAGTTTTATAACAAAGGGAAATGCATACATGCTGGTACAAACTTGAAATGACAAAGTTTTGGGAATACAAGGACCAAGTGTGACCATACAGCAAACCTCCATCATCCACTCACCATTTGCCACGTCCCCCACCCCATGCCACTTCACCTCGCCAGCTCACTCCCACTACCCTGATTGATATTAATTAAATAGATTTTAAATCTGTTTAATATGTATAATTTGGGTGGGAAACAGGTACTATTCACATCATCACCCAAATCCACCCTCCTAATCTGTCACGAACCTTAATCCCCAAACCTCATTAATCAAAGGGGAAAACCCTAATAGCTTCCAGATTGATAATTCATGATGTTAACATCCAACCCCAAATACCAAAACCTTTACCAGACCACTACACATGACTACTGGGCCCTCCCCTGCACCCCTGTGTCTTCTTTTTTGGCAAATAGAGAATCTGAGCAGTGAATCAAGAGCTCTAAGGCATTTTCGTGCTCCTCAATACAAAATAAACGACTCAGATTGGTCAACAAACAACTGGAATCAACAAATCACATGGATATGAAGACCATTTTCAAGATTCAAAATTTTCAAAGGGCTTTTAGGGGATTTCAGCTTATTAGGGTTTAGCTTTTCTATGATTTCTAGAATCTCCCATAGGCCTGTATTTAAAGAGGTTCCTGTACCTCTTTCATTTTCGTTCCAACTTTATTGTATTTTTTTTAAATTAATGAAATTATTTTTAAATTTTACAAAAAGTCTGAGTTTCATTTTTTGTTACTTATCTTAGTTTAATCTCTTTTATTTTCTGCATCTGAGATACAATCTCTATCAAAAAGTTTTGGGCCGAAAATATTTGGGTCAAATCCTTTTGAGAACCTTCAGGATATACCATGATCATGGCAGTTTGTTTGACTCACAAACTGTTGTGAGTGATATATCTTGAAGTTACTTTCACGTTTGGTTATTGGTACTACATTTGTCAAAGTGATTTTCCAAGTTTTGTTTCAAAAAGTTTGGTTTCAAAAGTATCTTTTCAGAAAAATCAATGTTGTTGATTTTGTTTACTTACTGTGTCAAAGCTTATCAATACTTGACTGACAATCAAGTATTGATTAAACTTTGACACTTGTAGTGTTCTTTCTGTTTGTTTTTTATCGTGCAGGTAGCAAGTTCAAAACAAGAAGCCCCATCCATTTCATTTTTCTTCTTGAATATATGATAGCTTTGGTTCTATTGTAGAACCCTAACAAAGCTCCTCTACATACTTCTCATAAGCTCAATAAACCACTTAGCACTCATTTAGAGAAGGCATCAGCCTAGGTTTGGCTTTGAACCCTCTAAAATTGTGTTTTGAATCGTTTGTGGTGATTTTGTGAAATCAGTTGAATGATAGCTTTATGTTTTGTTTATGTCCATGATTATCAGTTTAATGCATGCTAGACTAAGTTTAGATAGATTTGTGGTTGATTTGTGAGGTTTACTTTGCAAATTTTTCATTTTCAAAAACTTAAGGGCTGTTTGGTATTGATGATTAATCAGCATGGGTGACAACATGGTGGCTTAAATCAGTCTAAATAGGCTCTTATAGATAGTGTTAGGTTTATTTAGGTGTTTGCTTTGAGTATAGTAGTGTAATATATAGTTTGCATGTTAAATTTTCAGTATAAATCTGCTAAAACATTCAGTAGGTCATAGGAAGGTTGTTCTAGTGAATTTTGAGTCTTGAAATCTTGGGTACAGTTAATGTTAGTATAAACCTAGGGCTGCTAGTAGTTTCTTTGAAGTTTGGTTGTGTTTTGTGCAAGATTTGGTGTGTTGAAATTCACTTGAGTGACCAAACATATCAGCAAAGTGCCTTGGCCTGTATTTGCTCTTTGGTTTGATTTTCTTGGCTTGGACCTGTTGATTTTATTGTTACTGTGACTCCCCATAACTTAACTGGTTGTGGGGGTGCCTCTTGTTCCAAAAGAAACCAAGAAACAAGCAAGTTATAAGCCCTATACGTTTTTTTGATAAGCATCAGTTGGAAAAAGTTCCCACTGCTAGTGCAACCTTTGCCACTGCTTCACTGGCAGACAAAGAGAAGTGAGGTATGGGCCAGGGCTTTTTTTGCCTTCTGTTTTTAAACTACTTTTATAAAACATAAAAAAATATACTACGAATATTAAGCTACAAAAATCTAAAAATAATCTAGATGACAATAAAGATGCTAAACTAAACAACCATAATCAAACTACTTGAATCAAGATACAAAAGCTAAACTTGCAATAATAACGATATATTTAAGCTAATGCAATAAAATAAGAAAAGATATAGAGAATTTAACCCGAAATGATGAACCGGAGACGAAAAATTAAACACCCGATCTAATAACTAAATCAAATCAAAAGCTTATAACTTTCAAAGTTTTTATCAAACTAATTAGCCGATAAAGTTGTCAATTTTATCGACGTACTAACGAGATAAAAACAAATCGAGCTTTAAACTTTGAAACTTAATCTAGCTAAAAGACCCGTAAAGCTCCTCGCCAAAATATATAAACCGGATACGCCGAGATAACATAAAATATAAAACATTAACAACAATTAAGATAAACGCCATTTTTAACTAATTATAAAAACTATTTAAAAAAATTCAAATTTTATAACTAAATAAATCTATTTAAAAAAATGGTTTTCAAACAATAAACTAAATCTATTTTATAACTAAATAAATCTATTAAAAAAGGAATAATTAAATAAAAGTAAGGATAAGAAAACATCTTATGTCTATCTCTTGCTACTTCTTTATATCTAAAAAATTGACTCCTCTAAAAATGATGAAGTCCGCTTAATCTACTGCTACCTTCATAAAATAAAATAAAAACGCATATAAAATAATATTTACCCTGCACCCAATGTTGGCCCAATTCAAATTACGGTAACAATCCACAAGACTTATATCACCAAACAAAAAAAATGAACTTCTAGTAAGATATTAATAATAATATCGAATGTCTACTTATTTTTTTTATTTTTTTGCTGCGTGTACAGATCTAAAAAAATGTGCAAATCTCGTTTTTTTATCTGCTCTTAAAGAAAGAAAATTATAAAATCCTATCCTAAATCTAATATTCTAAACGCAGGGTAATAATTAGTGGTGAAGATTAGATAAATATGGAATGTTTTTTATCTCCTAATCTATGCTACTCTAAAAAAATTAAGACAATGAAAAATAAAAGAAAGAAGAATGCGTCTTACCTCTACTAAAAAGATACAGGAAATAAAAATATATGGAATGTTATCTTCTACTTGTTCTATCCTCTCTAAAAATAAAATGAAATCTGGAAGGAAAAAAAATAAAAGACGCAGGTCTTCCAAAAAAAATATATGTGGAAAAAATCTTGACTGCTTCATATGTACGCATATCCTGATCTTCTATTTTTTCACTTTCGGGCTTGCCTGGGCTTTTTTTTTTGCTGCGTCTATTTGTTTTTCCACAAAACATCCATTTCCTTTTCATCTTTTTTTGCTATGTTGCGTCCATTCCTTTCTACGCTGGGCCTGTGTGGGCTTTGTTGGGCCATACTGGGCTGCTGAGCTTAAGATGTATTAATGGGTCGGTTCGACACATTTAAATGGTGTCGGACCGGCCCAATAAAACACGAATGCACCGTCAAACTCGATTTCCCGTGCTCTTTCCATTTCTCGTGCTCGTTTTTTACTCTTTGGCTTCGTTTTTGCTCATTTTCTTTGATATTCGTACCTACAATAATAAATAGCAAATATAAACGATATATGCACTAAAAATACATTTTTGCTATTTATTATGCGAAAAATGAAGGAAAATTCCCACTAAATGCATGAATAATTACATGTTTAACACACCCCTACACTTAAACGTTGCTTGCCCCTAAGCAACTGTTATCACAAACGTTAAATTCAAAAACAATTTAAAACCACTTTATTCGAAAATGCTAAAAGAAAATAAAAATAAAAATCATTGTGACCCGCCATGCTCGACTTTTTATTCAAGGTATAAGGGTCATAGAACAGGAAACACGCAAACTGGGTGTCTCCAGGGAATAAATATCGTCATCCTCTTTTATTACTCCCAACTAAGCTAAGACTCCTTGTGCAAACGTTTTGGCAAAATTCGAACACTACTTATACTAATAACCTATGTAAATATAACTTTTCACTCCTATAATTATAAATGACTAGGCAAGTGTGTTCATTTTCAAATTTTTGATCGTTCAAATCGACATTTATTATGTTTGCTAATCATCTAAGTGGAATATTAGACTCACCAAGTATCACGAGATTTATGAATCAAAAATGACCTTTCCCATGTAGCGGCTTTCTTCTCGGAACGTCCCAACCTAATCGGTTAAGTACCCGGGCTTTTGACACCCCACGGAGAATAGTACCGGGATTGGCGGGATTTTGAAATCAAAGATCTTGAAATCGCCGCTAAGCTAATAAAAGACATTTAGATGAAAAACAACGACGGTAATTAGAGAATGAAGATTCAAAGGAGAGATCACTCCATGTAGCGAATTTCTTCTCAGCTTGTCCTTTAGCAAAGCTTAGGAGGCTAGGTTTTTACACCCTCGAGAATAGTATCGGAGCTCACGGGACCTTTGACTTCTACACTCTCTAATACCGTCTAAATTCTTATAAAAAATTGACGAATTCTAGTTCAACCCTTTGGATTTAAATTTGAGAAAAAGCAAGTTTCTCACAATTATAAATAAAGCAACAAAAACACTTATTCATTTATTCGACTCTTCTAACTCTATTGAACATTTTTTTTCAATTTTTTTTTCTTTCTTTTTCTTGTTTTTTTCTCTTTTTCGATTTTCTTTTTCTCACTCCTTTTTTTTACTCTTTTTCTTTTTCTTTCCTTTTTTCGATATATTTATTCACGCAACATTATTAAGAAAGTATGCTTTCACTCGAATTTAAATAAAAAGTTGAACTAGGACTCTATATCAAAATTGCATAAGAATTTATTTTTGCATAACAAAACGATTTTTAACGTTCAAAGGCTTGAAAACAACACACTTATTAATTCTAGTTATAATCTAGGAGGAAAAGCCACAGGTTACTCATATAAGCTCTAAAGAGAACCAACTACTTCACATTTAGCATTTTTATTTGCACAATTCCTAAAAGCTTAGTCTAAAAGTTAAGGGAGCAGCCAGATCAACACTCTAGCAGAGTCGGGATCCCCTTTGTTCTAGCCTACGGGACAAGTCAATCACGCACGGTCAAAACGTTTTATTATTATTAATAAAATAAAAACAAACAGACATTTGATCAAAATAAGATGCAAGAGGGAAAACAAGTAGGCATGAATATGATCAATATGTTAGCCTCAAAATATTGAGTCAAACAAGAATGTTCGGTCATAGGTTATTATTGTAACATTAATTAGAACGTTGTAATAAGTAGTTAATTAGTCGTGGTTTACGGGCTTGGATTTAAACTAATTAAAGTCCAAAAGACAAGCCCGGCCCAATATATAGCCAATTAAAGCCCGCATGTGGGTGGACTATATATACTACCCTCCTAGCATGTTAGGAGGGTGGGATGATCATTTGTAACTAATCTTATCTAAATCTAATATTCACCAAGTTAATCATCTCTCTCTCTACTTTTTATCACTACTTTCTCTCTCTAGGAATCCATCTCTTTTCATCTATTTTCTATCATTAATCATCATAATATTATGGGACAACATTTGGTATCAATCACCACGGGGTAGATTGTGTTTGGTTGTTTGGTTTTAGTTTGATTCGGTTGATTTTTCTATATAAATCATCCTGAATAAAATTTCTTTTTAGTATTTCGGGCTAGAAATCTTGATATAAATCATTTATATCGATTTGGTAGGGATTTAGTTTGGTTTTTGTGGTAAAAATCGCAAGATTTTGAGGTGTTTGGATTCATTTTGGTGTTACGGTTACTTTACTGTATCAAGATCATTCCGGAAAAAGTTTTTCAGAAAAGGGTTTATTATTCCGAAAATACTGATTTTCGGATAAGGATTTAATATTCTGAGTATTCTGAAAAAGTGAATATTCTGAAAAAGGGATTTTTCTGAAAAAGTGGTTTTTCGGAAATATTTTTCTGAAATTATCAATATTCCGAAAAAGATTCCGAAGAAGTGTTTTTCTGAAAAAGTCTAATTTTTCTGAAAATACTCTTATTCCGAAGATTTATCCGAAGATTTCTCTGAAAAATCAATTATTCCGAAGATCCACGTTTTTCTGAAAACCCATTATTCCGAAGAAGTGATTTATCCGAAGAAGTCTATAATCTGAAGATTATTCCGAAGAATTGCTTATTCCGAAGACTATTCCGAAGAATTGCTTACTCCGAAGATTATTCTGAAGAATTGCTTATTCCGAAGATTATTCCGAAGATTCACATTTTTCTGAAAACCCAGTTAATCCGAAGATTTATCCAAAGATTTTTCTGAAAACATCATTATTCCGAAGAAAGATTTTTTTGAAAACCTCATTATCTCGAAATACCCCAATTTTTCTGAAAATGTTAGTTATTCCGAAAAAAAACCAAAAGTGAAAACAATTTTTGGTTTCTTGTGAAGACAATTTTTAGGGGATTTTAACATTTTTCATCGACAACAACAATCAACACAACTACTTAAGATCCACATTCAATTCATCACTTAAGACAATATTAAGATGGATTCTACTACAGAATATCGTGTGACAAATAACAACATCATGGTGGCGGGTAACAAAGAGAGACCACCGATGCTTGTGGCCGGTCGATATGCTCAATGGCAATCACGTTTTCTTCGTTATCTTGATACAAGACCTAATGGTGATGCATTGAGGCAATGTATTAACAATGGACCATATGTTTTCTCCGATATCACTGTTCCTCATACACCAGCCACTGACACTACCACAGAAGTACCCGCAACCACAAGAAAAGAAACTTTATCTGATCTTACACCAGAGAAGCGTGCTTGGTATGACGCAGAAAAAAAAGCGATATGTATGATTCTAATTTGAATTGGAGATGATATTTATTCCACGGTTGATGCATGTCCTACGGCACAAGAAATGTGGACGGCTATTGAACGCTTGCAACAAGGAGAATCACTCAACAAGCAAGATGTTAAAACAAACTTGTTTTGGAACTTTGGTAAGTTTACTGCATTGGATGGAGAATCAATTGAGTCTTATTATTCACGATTCTACAAGATGATGAACGATATGACAAGAAACAACTTGGAGGTCTCCACCATGCAAGTCAATGTGCAATTTCTTCAGCAACTTCAACCAGAATGGACACGTTTTGTTACTTTGGTGAAACAACAGAAGCAGTTAGACAAGGTAAACTATCACACTCTCTTTGATATCTTGAAACAATTTCAAAATGAAGCAAATGAGATTCGAGCTGAACGTGTTGCAAAAAAGGCTAATCCACTTGCTTTAGTGACTACCACTCAACATGTTCAAGATCCTCACTCTCGTGCTCCTAAGCCATACTCCACTACATCATCTTCACCATGATATTCCACTACATCATCTTCACCACGATATTCCACATCATCTAAGTCTTCATCTTCCACAAGATCACGCGACAAAGAACCAAGAGCACCATCACCACCATCTGAGTCATCATCTGAAGAGGATAGTGATGAAGATCAAGATCAGAAGAATCGGGAAATGAAACAAGAAATTGCTTTCATTATGAAGACCTACAAGAAAATCTTCAAACCCACCAACAACAATCTTCGAACATCATCCAACACAAAGAACCAATATGTTGAGAACCCTTCAAGGTATGACACACGTCGACGTGGTGAAAGTCCCTCTAGGTATGATCGACATAATCCAACGCATGTTGAGGGTTCTACAAGGTATGATCGACAAACTGCCAAGTATGATACTCAGAGGATTGCTGCTGCTACTGGGAATAGGGAAACTGTTGGAAGTCAAGTGGTTCAGCAGAGTGTGATTCAGTGTTATAATTGCCAAGGTTATGGGCATATGGCAAAGGAATGCAGAAGGCCGAAACGGGTTAGGGACTCTAGCTATCATAAAGAAAAGATGTTGTTATGCAAGAAGATGGAAGCATGGGTCAAATTGTCGGCTGAGGAAGGAGCATTGCTTGATGATACTGATGATGAAGCCTCCGACCAAGAATTAGAAGCACATTACTCGTACATGGCAAAGGTTGACGAAGTTCTCAACGTCACTGAAGATGCCAATGGACCTATCTTTGACACTGAGCCACTCGATAAGGTACACACCACTGATGAATATAATGTGTTTGGTGATACTCATGAGCATAGTGAGCTATCCAATTCCATTAATGACACATGTATGACAAAAAAGGTTGATAGCAATACCACACTCGATTCATCAGACATGTGCAATAATGAGTTTGAGGATGATCAATAATAAGTGCGAAAACACTTATCCTTTTACCACTTAATTACAATAATAACCAGGCCAAAACATGTATTTTATGTCGTAAATGTCGGAATTATGCGTGGTTTGTGTTTTTGTTGTGATTTAGGACGAAATGTGAAAAGGGGAGAAAACACGGGCTTTCACGAGCTTTTATCGTAATAAAAGACAAAAGACGAAGTCGAAAGATCAAGAGTGCTAAAAGAACGGAAGTCCAAGGCCAATTCTGAAGATTTATCGAAGAAAAAGTCTAAAGACAGAAGTTTAATAAAATCCGAAGAACTCAAGTCTAAATTAATGAAGAAATTACAAGACGAGTTTATTAATCCCGAGACAAAGTTGAAAAAGTCGAAGAATTAAGAAGACGAAAAGATGTGAAGAAGAAGAATAAACCAACACATGCTTAGTCTCTCCTAATCACCTATAAATAGACTCCTAATGTGTCATTAGGAGTTGTTGGCTAACTTGACAAATTAGCTCTTCCACCATTTTCATTTCTTGCAAATTTATTTTCATGTCATTTTAAATACTTGTCTTGCACTTTAATTCCTTTAATCCAAGTAAGTTTAATCTTTAATTTTGTTGTTTAATCTTTACTTTTAATCAAGCTTTTCTTTATCTTTCTCATTCTACTTTTCTTGTTTTTGGTTTATTGCAATTTCGGATTAAGCAAGGTTTTGCTTAATCTCTTTGCTTATTTGATTAAAAAAATTCACCTTTTTACTTTTATCAAAGTTTTCGTATGAGATAAGCTATAAGTTTGACAATCTTATTGGCTTGTTTTGTACTTAGCTTATTTGCTTTTCTAAGTTTTCTAAAAGTTTCATCTTTCTAAAAGTTTGCTTGTTTTGTTTACTTATTTTGTGTTTTGAAAAGGTCTTTAATTTTGTAGCTTATTGTCTCGTCTTATTTCTATTTCATTTAAGTTTTTGAAATTAGCTTATTAGTTTTAGCTTATTTAGCTTTTGCTTATTGCGGATTGTATTCCATCGGAAAGTGAGGGATTTTACACATTGCGGCGGCTCTTCTTCTCAACATTCCGATTGTGACAGAATTGGAACAAGGGATTTCACATTCCGACGGTTTGCGATCTAGAGTAACAACCCCCTCATTTCGATCTGGGATTGCGATCGCACATTGTGATCGCATATTCCGACGGCTCTTGAGGTATTTTGAATCGAAGTGCTGCCCAAATTTGTATAGCAACATTCCGATCTGAACAACATTCCGATGCCTTTTTAATTATTCCGATAGATTGCAATTTTAAACATTCCGATAGGTTGCATTTTTCCTTATTCCGATAGACACATTCCGATAGGCCATTGCGATCTGGATTCCGATGGGCATGGTGACAGCATTCCGATCTAACATTCTGATGGTTTTGGGCTTGGAATTATATTTTGCTTTGTTTGATTTTTACGTTACATTTTTAATACTTTGTCAAATTTAATTTTTGTCACGCTTTAGTTTTAAGTCATTTAATCAAATTACTTTTAAAGTTTTTAATATTGCACCATTTACTTTTAATTAGTTTTAGTTTTATTTACCCGTCATTTACGTTAACGTTTTGCAATTTAGTTTACTACAACGACCAAAAATATTGTTTCCACCAAAAGACGATTGAGTCGCACATTTTTCCCTTTCTCAATTCGAAAAGATCGGACGATAAAATTTTCTTACTGGGTAAAAACTTGGTATTAAATGGCACCGCTGCCGGCTCTTTTCGTTAAGATTAACGGTTTTCTGTGAGAGACGCGTTGCTTTTTGGCATCCGTTCATTCGTGAGCGTTATTTTTTCTTGCTTAAAAATTGTTAAAAATCCATAAAAATTAAATAGTTTCAAAAATTCAAAAAGATTTTATTTTTATAGTGTATATATATTGTCTATTGCTTTGGTATCTTTTTCTTTTGCCTTTGCAGGTGTATGCGTACTAGATCTTCAATTTATCCAGAGCCCGAGACTCGTGAAGATTTAGCTATGGCAGGTGTGAACAACAACAATAATCCACCGCACCTCAACAATAACAACAACAATGTTCTTCCACAGCCCGATCTTCGGACAATGGAGGAGCTTTGTCAACCAACTATGTATGGACGAGGAGGACCGATTGCGCCGATGCAAATCACGGCTCCGGAGTTTTCGTTGAAGCATCACATGATCTAACAAATGCAAACTAATCCATTTCGCGGATTGCCTGATGATGATGCCAACAAGCACCTCGACAAATTCATTACTATTACAAAAAGCATGAACTTGCCCGGTGTAACTATGGATGTCCTTCGCCTACAGCTCTTTCCACATACTTTATCCCACCATGCCGAAAAATGGTTTGATCGTCTCCCGAAGAATTCCATTCATACTTGGGACGACATGACTCAACGATTTTTGTCGTGCTACATTCCACCATCCATGGTCACGAGCCTTCGAAATCAAATCAGCGGTTTCATGCAAGAACCCGATGAATCTCTCTTTGATGCTTGGGAAAGATATAATGTTTTGATCGATCGATGTCCAAACCACAACATGCTCCCCGTTACGTTGATTGATACTTTTTACAATGGTTTAACTTTTCGTGATAGTGATACTATTAATGCAGCCGCCGGTGGCACATTTATGAATAGAAGACCCGAGTAGTGTAGAGAGCTTATTGAGAACATGACTACTCATCACAAAAATTGGGATTCCTCCGCATCTTCAAGGAACAACCCGAGAGTCAATGTTTCTTCTACTTCAGCAAACCCCGACATGACCGAATTCACCCGCATGATGGCTGAAATGAACAAAAATATCTTGCTCATCGCTACAAACCAACAACAACAAGTTAAAGCTGTAGCAATTTCTTGTGAGACTTGCGGTGGTCCTCATTCATACACTGATTGTCCTTCTACTCAAGGCAATCCAGAAAATGTGTATGCGGCTTATGGTAACTATTCACCGGAAAATTACCAAGCCCGACCTCAAGGTGATCGAATTTGCTAAGTTACCGTTCTAACAACTATCTTTCACCCGGTTTTTCTCCTCAAAACCACAACCCCAACAACTACAATAGAAGCACTCCAAACCCACCTCGAGCTTCTACTCCATATCACCCACCCGCCCCCAACCTCCACCCGTAAATCAAGATGTTGAAACTTTCATGAAAACCCAACGAGAGCTAGTTAACAATCTTCAAAGCCAAATCATCACCTTGAAAAGTGACATCACTAAACAAGGAAATGATATTAGAACCGAGCTTCGTCAAGATATGCAAACTTCTATCAGCACTCAGACGAATGAATTAAAGAATATGTTCGCTAGTTTCTTTCAAGGTAATCAACCTTCTACTTCGGGCTCACTTCCTTCAAATACTGTTACCAACCCGAGAGCGAATGTAAGTGCTATTACTACCCGTAGTGGAACAACTTTAGTAGGACCATCTATCCCACCCCCAGTTACACCATCTACACCTCCTCCACCACCATTTATCCCTACTACTCCCACACCTAGTATTATTTCACCATTACCGTCTCCGCCTCGTCATGAAGAAGTACCCAAGAAGAACCCTTCACCAACCCCACCTTCTATCTCTAAACCCTCAACATCTCAACCTGTACCCGCTACACCTACACCACCTAAACCCAACATTCCTTACCTTTCCCGGCTGGACAAAGGTAGAATTCTTACTAAGGATGACGTTCAAGTCTCCAACTTTTTGAACAAGGTTTCCGGCATAAACATCACCTTTAGCCTTGTTGAAGCTCTTGCACAAATGCCTAAAGTTGTCAAGATGTTTAAGGAATTGCTTAGCAAGAAGGAGAAGATGGCCGAGTTTGTTAATACTCGATTGAATGAAAATTGTTCTGCCGTCCTTCTTAAAGAACTTCCGGAGAAACTTGGAGATCCCAGTCGTTTTGTGCTACCATGTACTTTTCACCAAACCGAAGAATTTACTGCCTTAGCCGATCTCGGGGCAAGTATAAATCTTATGCCTTTAAGTGTTTAGAAAAAGTTATCATTACCCGACCTTACACCAACGAATATGTCTCTTGAGCTTGAAAATCGCACTCTCGCTTACCCTCTTGGTATTGCCGAAGATGTGTTTACTAAAGTGGGCACCTTCACTTTTTCGGTCGACTTTGTTGTTGTTGATTATGAAATGGACCCTCGTATTCCTTTAATACTTGGTCGGCCATTCTTGAGAACCGGAAAAGCTCTAGTCGATGTTGCCGAAGGTGAGCTCATCTTAAGGGTCGGGAATGATGCACAAGTGTTTAAAATGGGGAAGATCACAACCAAATCAAATGGAAGAGAATCCGCGAATATGATTAATGTGCTTGATGATTTTATCGTCTACAACAATCCTCTATTAGATTATTGATATGATAATCCACTGTTCCAAGATGATGTGGATGATTCTCTCTCCAATTCTGATCCTCCACCAATTTACGATTCTCCACCGATCTTTGATGCTTATGATGACAATTCTAGTTCCGATGGAGATGATTATGATGATTTTACTTCTGAGTATCCAGACATGCCCACTTATGATGATTTTGATGAGGCTGATACTCTTTCGAGTGATTCTTCACATGATGAAGATCCTCCGCCAACAACACTTGATCCTACTTTGGATGACTACTCATTTGAGGAAGACTTTGCTACTTTTCTCAAGACATACTTTCCTCCTGAGAGTGATGCCCCTCCTTTGGACTTTGATGATTATGGTCTTTATCCTCCTACGGATATGAAGAAACTTCTTTCAAGGGAGAAGACGCCGGAAAACACCAACATCCGCAGCATGTATGTTTTAACACCTCTCTGTCCACCTTCTGAGGACGAGGTTGTGCATTTTCTTGGCGGATCTTCTTCAAATTCTGTTGAGCCTGAGTGTTATTTTCCCCTAAAGGAAAAGGTGTTCGACCCCAACATTGCACTTTTCAAGCCATCTCAGTATCCATCTGATGAAATAAAAGGAAAAATCTTTGGAACTTATGAAGATATGCTTGCACCTCACCATACTTGCTTCTACCGTGCTCACTCGCTGCTTAAGGGAACCTTGCCTACTCTTCATTGGCTTGCCTTGTTCGCCTTAAGCCTGTGCTATTTGATGGATGAAAACCATGTCTTTGATCCCGGTGGATGTGTTTCAAGCTTCTTCCTATGCTAATCAAGGTCGAGTCAGGCTCACGACTCGGTTATCAAAAACAAGCGCTTTTTGGGAGGCAACCCAAGTATCTATCCTTTTTCTCTGTTTTCATAATAAGTGTAGGGGGAGACCCTAGTATGTGTTTGTTGTTTTCTTTCTTATCATGTGCAGGGATTCGAGCTTTCAAAGATCCACTCTTGATGACTTTTGATGAACCGTGATTCCGTGTTCCCGTCCTCCCGGTTCTATCCTAAACTCTTTTGATTCTCTATTTTATATTTTCTAATATTAAAATAGGAATCACTTTAGTTGTCCCTACCTTATCAAGATTTAAACATAGTGCACAATGTCCTAATTGTAGGGGAGTTTACTTCCACATGCTTAAACATTGAGGACAATGTTTATATTAAGTGTAGGGGGCCTTCTATCGAAGTTAAGTGGTCTTTTCCTTGTATTTGCCCTCATTTTAACCGAAAAATCAATTTTTCGACATTTTTCAAAATTTTTAATCTATTTTGTCCTAGTAGTATAGTAGTATTCTCCTTTGGTATCGTTATTTACTTTCCTTGCTAAAATAAATTTTAAATAAAGTGGTTTTTATTTTCAAACATTATGAATCTTTTGACTCAACCCGAGTTTACTTATCCAAGTTTACTCTAGCTAGTATCCTTAACTTGTTTAAGTCAAGTTTTGCTAGGCTATTATTTAGGGAGCTTTAAAACGCGAAAGTCTTAACTCTTACGGGTTAAGAACAAGAACTTTTCGCAAGTTCCTATAACTGATCCTAGAGAGTCGTTTATCAAGGTAACTTTAAAATGCGTTTTCTAAACTTGAAAAAGTATAAGAATTTGCAAGATCCTATAGATGACTCGAAAACCTAAAACTTTGATTTAATAGGCTAAGCATCCACGAGTCTCATTCCTTGAGATTTTAAACTGTGGAGAACGAGAGATGATAGAGTCAATTATAAGTTTGGTATTCTTTCGTGAATTTATGTGAGTTGATTATAAGCCTATTCTCCCATCGCTTGTTAATAAATTTATCTAAAATAAAAAGTTTGTACGATTTGAAAAGTTACTTAGCTTCTAGCCCAAGATCGTTTAAAATTTGCTCGGTATTAATTAGAGTTCATAGCCAAGGCATAACTTATTGAAGCGGGATGCGAAGATTAGCGAGTCCGAAAAGGCCCTAACAAGGCATGAGGGCTACATTTTGTTGCTAAAGATCCAAAGTGATGTGAAGAATCATTTATCAAAAACCAATATGAAGGATCGAGACACACGACAAGCAAATACTCCCGTAAAGATCATGGAGAAGTCTATCCAAAAAGGCCCTAACAAGGTATGAGGATAAATAGATCCAAGTCCTAAAAGGAGGCGGATAGCTGTATATCAAATTCCCAAATAAAGATTGGAGAAAAATGAAGAAGTCGTGGTCCAAAATTGAAGAATCTCTCAAACACTTCAAGTGAAGAAATTCCCATTATGAAGAGAAGACCATAATTTCAAGAATGTCTCTCAAGATTCGAAGTATGAAGTCGCTGCTAAATATCGGTCCGAGAAAGGTCTCAAATCGTGAAGCGAGTTATGCCAAGATATGAACTTTATGAGGTCCTGAGAAGCAGTTTTAAAAGATTTTGTCCTTTAGCTAACTATTGATTAAATCGTCCTACTTTATTTTCAGCCTAATAACTATCGAAATAAGTCAACAATGCATCCTCATGATCATTCAAGACAATAATAAAATATAAGAGATACACCTAGGAATAAGGGAGTCTAAGTAAATAATTGGCCCACATGAGTTTGTGTTAGTTTGCTAACTTATAATAACAATGATCTCGTTTTTAAGCTTGGTTTGGGGAACGTGAAAACTTGAGGATGATAATCATTCATGACATTTCTAAAACCCCAAGGTAAGTTTTTGTTCTTTTTACTTGTTTTCTTCTTTTGAATATTTTGTAATTTTCTATCTTTTTAATAAAGGCCAATGTGGATTGATTATGATGGAAAATGTAAAAACTTGCTTTGTAAGTAATGCATTGCATGAGGACATTGCAATGGTCAAGTGTAGGGGATTTAATAAGTGTGAAAACACTTATCCTTTTACCACTTAATTACAATAATAACCAGGCCAAAACATGTATTTTATGTCGTAAATGTCAGAATTATGCGTGGTTTGTGTTTTTGTTGTGATTTAGGACGAAAATGTGAAAAGGGGAGAAAACATAGGCTTTCACGGGCTTTTATCGAAGAAAAAGACAAAAGACGAAGTCGAAAGATCAAGAGTGCTAAAAGAACGGAAGTCCAAGGCCAATTCTGAAGATTTATCAAAGAAAAAGTCTAAAGACAGAAGTTTAATAAAAGCCGAAGAACTCAAGTCTAAATTAATGAAGAAATTACAAGACGAGTTTATTAATCCCGAGACAAAGTCGAAAAAGTCGAAGAATTAAGAAGACGAAAAGACGTGAAGAAGAAGAATAAACCAACACATGCTTAGTCTCTCCTAATCACCTATAAATAGACTCCTAATGTATCATTAGGAGTTGTTGGCTAACTTGACAAATTAGCTCTTCCACCATTTTCATTTCTTGCAAATTTATTTTCATGTCATTTTAAATACTTGTCTTGCACTTTAATTCCTTTAATCCAAGTAAGTTTAATCTTTAATTTTGTTGTTTAATCTTTACTTTTAATCAAGCTTTTCTTTATCTTTCTCATTCTACTTTTCTTGTTTTTGGTTCATTGCAATTTCGGATTAAGCAAGGTTTTGCTTAATCTCTTTGCTTATTTGATTAAAAAGTTCACCTTTTTAATTTTATCAAAGTTTTCGTATGAGATAAGCTATAAGTTTGACAATCTTATTGGCTTGTTTTGTACTTAGCTTATTTGCTTTTCTAAGTTTTCTAAAAGTTTCATCTTTCTAAAAGTTTGCTTGTTTTGTTTACTTATTTTGTGTTTTGAAAAGGTCTTTAATTTTGTAGCTTATTGTCTCGTCTTATTTCTATTTCATTTAAGTTTTTGAAATTAGCTTATTAGTTTTAGCTTATTTAGCTTTTGCTTATTGCGGATTGTATTCCATCGGAAAGTGAGGGATTTTACACATTGCGACGGCTCTTCTTCTCAACATTCCGATTGTGACAGAATTGGAACAAGGGATTTCACATTCCGACGGTTTGCGATCTAGAGTAACAACCCCCTCATTCCGATCTGGGATTGTGATTGCACATTGCGATCGCATATTCCGACGGCTCTTGAGGTATTTTGAATCGAAGTGCTGCCCAAATTTGTATAGCAACATTCCGATCTGAGCAACATTCCGATGCCTTTTTAATTATTCCGATAGATTGAAATTTTAAACATTCCGATAGGTTGCATTTTTCCTTATTCCGATAGACACATTCCGACAGGCCATTGCGATCTGGATTCTGATGGGCATGGTGACAGCATTCCGATCTAACATTCCGATGGTTTTGGGCTTGGAATTATATTTTGCTTTGTTTGATTTTTACGTTACATTTTTAATACTTTGTCAAATTTAATTTTTGTCACGCTTTAGTTTTAAGTCATTTAATCAAATTACTTTTAAAGTTTTTAATATTGCACCATTTACTTTTAATTAGTTTTAGTTTTATTTACCCGTCATTTATGTTAACGTTTTGCAATTTACTTTACTACAACGACCAAAAATATTGTTTCCACCAAAAGACACATTGAGTCGCATATTTTTCCCTTTCTCAATTCGAAAAGATCGGACGATAAAATTTTCTTACTGGGTAAAAACTTGGTATTAATCAACATGCAAATGAGTATGATGATGAGGAGCGTGTCGCGCTTGCTAATTTAATTGCCAGTTTACAAAAAGATGTCAATGAAACTAGAAAAAGTCAAAAGCAATTAAAGAAGGCAAACGCAGCGCTCACTCAAAATTTTGAAGAATGCAAAGCTGCACTAATTACATCTAGTGAGACCATTGAACACTATAAAGATAAGCTTCTTCAGAAAACCAAAGAACTTGAGGGTTACAAGGGAAGTGCGTTAAAAAGTCAAAAGAACGATTTTGAAAACAAATATAATACAACTCTTGAGTTATTAACCAAAGAGAAACGTCAATTTAATGTTTTGTTAATGGATGAACGTCAAAAAACATACCTTGCTACCACCAAAGTTAACGATATTGAACAACGGCTTTCGATGGATAACACCGAGTCTGCTAAAATTCTTGATGTTAAGAAACAAGAGGTTGAAACGTTAAAACAAGATTTCAAAAGTCGACATGAAAAAGATACTAAAAAAGTAACAGAACTAGAAAAACAAGTCGAATTTTGAAGAAAGTTGTTTATAAAATGCATGACTCTATTCAAATCGTAAGAATGTTAACACCTCCGTCTATGTTTAAGGGTCAAGCTAGCTTTGCAAGTCCTGATTATCTTGCCCAAGCTCAAGCTGCGAACCCGCGCATTTATATGGATGAGTCCGAATGGAACGATCCTGAATATCCTCTTGGTTATGATGAGACATCCCTTTGGGAAGAGGAGAGTAGATCACCGGTCAATAAAGAGTTTGTGAAACCATACAATTATGCCTATGAGAATAGTCTATATGGCCTTTTCACTACACAAAAACAAAAGTCTCGTGAGGAATTGTTTTTATAATGCAAACAAAGAAGAATTCAATGGAAGAAAGCTTTTGCTACTAAGAAAACAAACGTTTCTAAGTTTATCAACTACTTGCCTCTTGATGCTTCTAAAAGCAAGAGTAGGCAGACATTTGGGTTTCTACAACATTACATTGATAATATTAAATCCATTGTTGACAATGAATGGAAACAACGAGACAATGATGAGTGGAAAAAAACAATTCCTCAAGATATAACTGTGCTTATCAAACAAATCTTAATACCGAACACGACCACGTTAAAAGAAAATATGCTTGAATTTGAAAGATTAATTCGGTCTGAAATGTTTGATGATTTAAAATATGTTGAGTCTATTGAGAAAGAAATTGACGATCTTCAAATGGACAAGTCCGTTTTTTCTGATGAATATGATTTACTCTTAGAAAAATGTCTCTCCAAAGATATTTTGTGTGTTACTCTTCAATCTTGTGCTGATATCGATGAATATTCTGATGTTGCATGCAAATATCTTGATAAAATCAAAGAATGTGAGCGTCTTGAACTTGAGCTTTCGAAACAAAAAGAAAATGTTGATAAAAAGGATTTTGAGTTACTTCAACACAAAACTAATTTCCTTCAAAAACATTGTCATTCTCTTGAACTTGCTTTGCAAAAAGACGTTGGTAGTTTTCCACATGATAATAAATTGCAAGAAAAACTTTCCCAAACGTTTTGAGAAATGAATGAACAGAATTTGGAAATTAAAGGGTTGAAAGCTCAGTTACAAGACAGGGACAGAGCGATAGCAGAGTTGCAGAAAATCGTTGCTAAAATGGTTGGAAAAGTTGTGGAACCTAGCATTAAGAAACCTGTTGTTAGACAACCCAATGCTTCTAAAGTAAATAGATCCTATATCTTGGGAAAACCATCTGCTTTATCAAATTCCTCGTTTGCAAAACCTGTGTTTGCCCCCAAGATGGATGGAAAGGAAAGGTTACCACATAATCAACCCATAAGCACGAATATCATAGCATCAAGCGTTAAGCACAATAATGTGATTAAACCAGGGATGTATCGAATGACCACTAAGCCCACAAACAAAGTTACTCAATCGCCTCAGACTTCTAGAAACACTAATATTCGTGTGTTTTCTACTACAGGAAATAGTCTCCACTACTAGTGTTAGCCGGCCTCAGCTTAAGAGCACTCAAGCGAATGATAAGGTCTGGAAACACAAGAATCAAAGGAAGATGAAGGAAGTAGAAGAACACCCTAGGAATTTGAATGTTTTTAAGAATAAAAAGTCTGTAATCGCATGTAATGATGATTTGAATGATGTGACTGATTTGAATGCTATGAATGTGAAATTTGTTTGTGTCAAATGTGGAAAGTGTGCTAATGCTAATCATTCTATGTGTGCTATGAATAAAGTCAAAGGCGTAAATACTAGAACTAAGAAGCAAGTTGCGATGCCTATTAGAGCTAGTAAACCCAAACGCAAAGTGAACCATCCTGGTGCTACCCCCACTAACAAAAGTAATGCATCAGACTCCACCACTAAGAATCCTAGAAGCAAAATTAAGGAATTATATGAGTCTGCGAGTAAGTCTTGGAAATGGTGGTTTGCTAATCAATGTCCTCCAGGATATAAATGGATGTCGAAAGCTAGGACAGAAAATGTGAAAACGAGTGTTAGTTTGCCTTTAAATGTTGATAAGGACACTAATGATTCTAATATCACAACTACTGTGGTATCCAATTTAGCAAATGCTCCATCGTGTTCTAATTCTCTTCATACTGGACTCCGGATGCACGAAGCACATGATGGGGAATCTCAAGCTTCTAATTAACTTCGTGGAGAAGTTCCTGGGTACGGTTCGATTCGGAAATGATCAATTTGCACCGATCCTAGGATATGGAGATTTGGTTTAGGGGAATATCACGATTAAAAGGGTATACTACGTCGAAGGGCTTAATCACAATCTTTTCTCAGTTGGTCAATTCTATGATGCGGATATGGAGGTTGCTTTCAGAAAGAAGACATGTTTTGTTCGTGATTATGAAGGGAATGACTTACTTACCATTACACGGGGTACTGATCTTTACACAATTTCACTACAAGACACAACTTCATCAACTCCAATTTGCTTCATGGCTAAAGCTTCATCGACTCAGGCATGGTTATGGCATCAACGTTTATCTCATCTTAATTTTTATACCATTAACTTGCTTTCCAAGAAAGATATTGTGAGAGGCCTTCCAAGTTTGAAATTCATCAAAGATCATCTTTGTTCTTCTTGTGAACTTTGTAAAGCTAAAAGAAGGTGGTCCTATGCGTGTTCAGAGTATCAATGGAAAGAAATATATTCTGGTAATTGTCGATGATTACTCAAGGTACACATGGACTCACTTCTTGAGGTCCAAGGATGAAACACCCGAAGTCCTCATCAGCTTCCTTAAACTCATACAACGTGGTCTTCAAGCTCAAGTTAAAGTGGTTCGTACTGACAGAGGTACAGAATTTCTGAATTCAAATCTGAGAAAGTATTTTGATGTCGAAGGGATTGAACATGAAACATCTATTGCTCGAACACCCGAACAAAACGGCGTTGTTGAAAGACGAAACCGCACTTTAGTTGAGGCTGCTCGAACATTATTATCCGCTTCAAACTTCTACTATACTTTTGGGCCGAAGCCGTGTCAACCGCATGCTACACACAAAACCGTTCCTTAATTATCCCAAGACACGAAAAGACACCATATCACATAATTCATGATCGAAAACCTTCACTCAAACACCTTCATGTTTTTGGATGTACTTGTTACATTATTCGAGATGGTGAAAATTTGGATAAGATGAAAGAGAAAGGTAATACATGTATTCTTGTGGGATATGCAACTCAGTCTAAGGATATAGAGTGTACAACAAGAGAACAAAATTGATAGTCAATACTATTCACATCCGATTTGATGAATTACAAGAAATGGCACTTGAACAAAATAGTTTATGTCCCGATCCACAACGACAAACGACTTCCGTTCACAACCGCACGGAACTCGGAACTCAAGACCACAGCAATGAACCGTCAAGTTCAAAGCTGGTTCTAGAAAATGTTCCTAGAGCTGAATATGACAATCGACACAACAATTGAAGAGTTGGAAATGTTATATGGACCAATGTATGATGAATATTTTACGGGGGAGAAACAAGTTGTATCGAAGTCTTCCGCTGTCACTCATGATAAGAATGATGATACTGATTATCGTCAACAACCGGATACAACTTCATCTATTTCAACACCGGTTGCTGCAGATTTACCTCCTCAGAATATCACTTCAACAATCAATCCTACAACATCCACAACTACTGTCATTGCTCCAACGAACGCAAATCAAGCAGACGATGCATTATCTGACGAAGACGAATTTATCAACCCATTTGGTACACCGGTACACGAATCTGTAGAGTCTTCCACTCGCCATGTTGATCCATCAAATATGCACACGTTCTACCAACGACATCCTTCAACACATCATTGGACCCGAGATCATCCTTTGGTTCATGTAATTGGAAACCCTTCACAGCCCGTTCGCACAAGACGACAGCTTAACACCGATGGCGATGTTTGTATGTTCGCACTCGCTGTAAGTTCAGCTGAACCGAAAAGAATCAAAGAAGCCATGGCTGATCATGCTTGGATTGAATCGATGACGGGTGAACTTCAACAATTTGAAAGACTTAAAGTTTGGGAACTTGTTGACAGACCATACGATGTAATACCATTAAATCTTCAATGGATCTGGAAAAACAAGATGGATGAAGAGAACACGATCATCAAGAATAAATCTAGGCTAGTGGCTAAAGGGTATGGACAGAAAGAGGGTATTGATTTTGAAGAATCATTTGCACCAGTAGATCGAATGGAAGCGATCAGGATTTTTCTTGCTTATGATGTACATAAGGGATTCATTGTCTACCAAATGGACGTAAAGACGGCGTTTCTTAACGGTCCTTTGAAGGAAGAAGTCTATGTCACGCAGCCAGAAGGATTCGTCAATCTTCATTATCCTGACAAGGTGTATCATCTCCACAAAGCACTATATGGACTCAAGCATGCTCCAAGGGCGTGGTACGATGAGCTCTCGAAATTTCTGGTCTCCAAAGGTTTCTCAAAAGGTTCCATTGATCTAAGTTTGTTCACTTATAAATATGGGGATGACATCTTGCTTGTGCAAATTTATGTTGATGACATTATTTTCGGGTCTACAAACCCAAAACTTTCAAAATGGTTTGAAAAAGTAATGCACAGCAGATTTGAAATGTCTATGATGGGCGACCTAAAATTCTTTCTAGGAATTCAAGTTCACCAATCCCCAAGTGGTATCTTTATTAACCAAGCTAATGATTGTCAAGAGATAATCACAAAGCATGGTATGACATCATGTGACCCTGTTGGGACACCATTATCAACCACATCCCTAGATGCTGATTTGGAGGGATTACCCATAGATCAAACGAGATATCGTTCCATGATCGGGTCCCTCATGTACTTGACAGCAAGCAGACCTGATATACATCATGTTACATGCTATTGTGCACGATATCAAGCACGACCCACTGAAAAGCACCTCAAGGAGGTTAAACGGATCGTTCGGTACCTTAAGAATACCATTCACATGGGACTCTGGTATCCGAGGGAAACCGGTTTCTTTCTAACAGCCTATTCAGATTCTGATCATGTAGGGTGTCTTGATACACGTAAAAGTACTTCTGGTGGTGCACAATTTCTAGGTCAAGATAAGCTTATGGGATGGTCTTCCAAGAAGCAGGATTGCACGTCACTTTCATCAGTCGAAGCGGAGTATGTGTCTCTATCTGCGTGTTGTGCTCAAGTTCTTTGGATGAGAACATAACTCACGGATTATGGCTTCCACTTTGATAAAGTACCTATGTACTGTGACTCAAAGTCAGCCATAGCCATCTCCGGCAATCCGGTACAGCATTCCCGTACGAAGCACATTGATGTCAGATATCACTTCATTAAGGAACAAGTTGAAAAGGGTATTGTTGAATTATACTTTGTTGGAACTGATTACCAATTAGCTGACTTGTTTACAAAAGCTCTTTCGAAAGAGAGGTTTGTGTATCTAGTTAGGCATATTGGTATGAGATGTTTGACTCCAGCAGAACTGGAGGTTCTGGAAAAGAAGCCTGCTTGATTCATCTATCAAACATCTACTTGTATATATTAATGAAAAAGAAAAAAATAAAATTAAAAAATCTTTGATAAATCCAAAATTATTCTTCTCGACATGTCTTTCAGTATCGATAATATGGACGTACCTAGAAATGTCGCTCAATAACGACACGGGTGTGTACATAAAGCTCGAATGAAAGTTGTAAATATTTTTTAAAACATGTCATTTCAACGATTTACAATTACCTCAGATTGTGACACGTACTTCAAAGAAAGGAAAGTTGATCACGATGATTACTTATCCTCAACAACGGGAAACTTAAATTTCTCGGTCATGAGCTATCGATAAAAACATTCAAAGTTTTTAAGCTCGTGTAAACGACTTACAATTAAATGTCAGACTGTAACTCGAACTTCAAATAAAGGAAAGTATATCTTTAAAGATAAACTTATCCTAACAAACGGGTAGAGCAATCTATCACGGGTTGAGCTTGTCACAAAACATTCAACGTTTTGAGCTCAACACAATGGCTTGCAATCACTTTCAGATTGCAACCCGGAACGATATTCACGGGGGAGTGGACGATTTCGTGCTCTTACCCTTAGCAAAAGAAGTTAATCTTCTTACACTTGAGTGGATTCGTCAAGACATTCAAAGTCTATGAACTCAAGTTTATGCTTTAGAAAAACCTTTTCGCCAAAAAGAATTGATTTTTCAAAAAGCGTTGAACACAATTTTTTCAAGAATTTCTCAATGATATTCAAAATCTTTCAAAAACTGCGTGTTCAACAACTCCTATCCTCAAAAGTTTAATGTGGATCAAATCCTCGTAATGACAATTCCATTGGATCAATTTTTGAGGGGGAGCGTTCCAAACTCATGCTAAGTTTGACACATCTTTCTCTCGAAGATTTTCAAGACTATTTTTCAAAATATATTTTAATCAAATTTGGTATCTCTAATATCAACGATTTTATATATTAGAGATAGGGGAGAAAATGTGATTAAAATGTGATCTAAAGACTCAAGCACTCATGGTTACGATCAAATACCAACAACATCTTTAATTCACGATGTTATTGGTGTCAAAAGGGTAGTTAGGTTAAGTCCTATGATCCAACCAGAACCGGAGGGATCTTCACAGGGACAATCCAATAGATTATTAGAATTCCTTAGGAAAGATGGAGTAGAATATGAACGAATCTGAATGCAGACTAAGTACTGATGATAGCACTGGAACAATCACAACAAGGTGCTATTAATGATGTCTTGGTAAGCATTGAAGGGGTTGAAGAATGAAAAAGAAATGTAAGGATAAAGGGTCTAAAGAAAGAAGCCCTCCATACAACTTAGGCAGAAACCGGGTCAACACATCATGAAGACAAACTCATCATGGACCCAGTGATATGATGCACAACCCTTTCCTAGCTACTCAGGCTTCTCTCAAAAGAAGTTTGTTTTTATTGTCACGGAGATCAACACGACTTCTATTGACTTTATCACTCCGAGATAGTTGATATTGAATAGGTGGCGTCTGCTCCAGCCTCCGACCACTAAAAGTGCACTAATCGAGTCTAGAGCCAAGAGATCAATCAAATCTCGTTAGGACACACGGATGAAGATCAAGAGAGTCCTACGCTATATCCTTGTGATATTGCTAGAACACTCAGAGTGATACTACTTAGTATTCACAATGATGAGTGGAAATCCTTCTAGTGTCAACATCAAACAACACTGCGGTAGGTCATATGCAAGATTCTTTATGAATTGAACATGTGTAAAACTGAAAAGCAACAATGGTTTGATTCTGAAATGATTCAAACTCGTTTCAGGTTTCTACGCAATATCTTTATGGTCTTGCCAGAACATTCAGAGTGATATTCATTAATATTCACAGTGACGAATGGAAATCCTTCTAGCGTCAACATCAAACAGCGCTATGGTAGGTGACTTGTGAGATTCTTATGAATCAAACTTGTGTCAACTGGAAAGAAACAATGATAAGATTCTTAATGAATCAAAATTGTTCCAGGAATTTGAATTGACGACTTTAATCAAGCGGATATTTATCCAATTGATTCACTCTTTATGTTTGCAGTCTTGCTTTGAGACGGTCGAGTAAAGAGAGCGGCTAGTACAGCCGCGAAACCCTGTCAAGGAGATTCTTAATTGAATCTACCTAATCACAGGTACGGTATTTAATATCGTATAACGGTCTTCGTCGACCGGAGGTAAAACGCTCCGATTTAGGACGAATGTCAAAGCCATTCAGTCTGTGTCTATGTTTTGTCTCGAGAAGGTGGCGTCACGGTGTACTCAGCAAAGTCAAAGATTCAAAACCACATATTCATGCCCAAAGACTTATTCAACAATTAATAGTGTGAGCATGTGGATAAAGACACAAGATCGCAAGATGGCAAAGACAAGTCAAGAATGATTTGAAGATCTCAAAATAAAAGACTAAGTCGAAAGACAATGACAAAGGCTCAAAGATCACAGCATGAAGAAACAAAACTATTGTTACACGTTCAAGACTAATTTATGACGAAATTCATAAATCTCCATTGGACTCCAAATATCGAAGAGGAATGACCTCACATTGGGGGAGATTGTTAGCCTCAAAATATTGAGTCAAACGAGAATGTTCGGTCATAGGTTATTATTGTAACATTAATTAGAACGTTGTAATAAGTAGTTAATTAGTCGTGGTTTACAGGCTTGGATTTAAACTAATTAAAGTCCAAAATACAAGCCCGGCCCAATATATAGCCCATTAAAGCCTGCATGTGGGTGGACTATATATACTACCCTCCTAGCATGTTAGGAGGGTGGGATGATCATTTGTAACTAATCTTCTCTAAATCTAATATTCACCAAGTTAATTATCTCTCTCTCTCTACTTTCTATCACTACTTTCTCTCTCTAGGAATCCATCTCTTTTCATCTATTTTCTATCATTAATCATCATAATATTATGGGATAACACAATATGATATAAACCCTCCTACACTTAGAAACGAACATTTGCCTCAATGTTCAAAAGTGATAAGGTGCTACCCCTACACTTAGGAACACAAAAGGCTAAAGCTAGAATTCCAAGTGTAAGAAGGAGAACACAATCAGATATGTATAGATAATAATGAGAACTGAGTACTGCCCTAATATAAACATGAAGATCGATCAGAGACTGAATGAAGAAGATGATGGAAAACAGCAACATCAACCCTCTGAAAGTCTCTTGATCAAAGGGAACCTGCACACAAAAACAAAATCCACAAAGCACACATGGAGAGAAGCACGCCCCTACACTTATGTTAGAAAATAGATAAAAAGGATAGATCCTCGGGTTGCCTCCCGAGAAGCGCTTGTTTTTGTTAACCGAGTCACGAGCCTGACTCGACCCCGAATTAAATGGTCCATGGGGGAGCAAGAGAATCACCACTGGCTCAAAACAGATATGCCAGGGTTAAAAATTGTATCCTCATTACCGGATGAGAATAAAGAAGAAGAATCCACAGTATAAGTCAAGAAAAGCAGAAGGATTCTTATAACATACGAGAAATAGGTATAAAGGCGATCCGTAAGAATACTCGTCTTTGCTAAGGGCGGGAGGGTGGGAGAAAAAGATATCAAAGTGTCACACGAGGACACTTGATAGAAACTCAAAGCAAGAGTCGATGGGGTAACCGGTAAAACATCACAAGTGATAGCAACATCAACGTCTCCCCCAGGATCAAAACACTCATCCTCATTTCCCGCTATGAAATGAGGAGAGTAAAAACGACACATCACCCGCTTGGGCGTACACGTGGTAGGACGGGGTGGCAACATAATATGATAAATATCAGAAGAAATATCTACCACCCGCGTCACCTCTCTATACCGAATCAAACGGAAGGTAGGGTCAGATCTCTCCACCTCCTCTACGATAGGAGGTGGCATGGCTAACAAAGAGTGCTCATCAATAGCAAGAGAGTCGGATCTATCAATGTCCTCAATCCCCTCTTCAAAGAGAGGATTCACCTCACTAGAGATGTTGGCGTCATCGAAATCAAATAAAGGGTTCGAATAAATCTTGAAATTTTCCTTCTGAACGTCTTCATCGGATAGTGACTCGTCATCACTAGAAGTAAAATCATCATTGAGATCAAAAAGAGGATTAGAGAAAGCCAAAGAATCATCTCCCAAGATGTCAGTGGGAGGTAATGAATCATCACTAGAAAGAGATTCACATCACTAGAAAGAGATTCACATCACTAGAAAGAGATTCACACTCACTATCACCATCGGAAGCAACCGTAGGCTCACTTTGGATTGGAATAAGAGTCTCATCACAAGGAATAGTGATAAGACCCTCATCCCCCATGATGAGAGAGGCATCGGTCTCCGTAGTGGAAGAATCGAGAATAGGAGTGGTAGTCTCACATGATAGATTGAGATCGTAAATATTATCCTCGTCATCATCATAACAATAAGGAATCACACGAGGCGTTGAGGTATAAGCATTAAGACTAGATAATTGCTCTTGTCGTTGTTGCTCGTCCAGTGTTTCGCTTAGTCGAATTAAACCGTCATGAAGTCTGAAAAGAAGGACTCGTTCTTCGTCACTGAAAGAAGGTTGATGATCGAGGGTATAATGTGGGGGCTCAAAATTATGAAAACCGGAATTATAGCACGGATTTGGCTCATAATAATTCATCGATTGATAAGAAATAGTATCGTAAGGGCCCCCCACAATTGTTGCAATACGGGTATCGAGAAAAACCCGGTGCATTTTGTGGATAAGGATCCCCATAAATGTAAGAGGGTGAGATAGTGTCATTAGAGGTGACGTACGAATTGATCGAATTACAAAATAGACAATGTCCAAATTGTAAATTGGGGAGATCTCTTCCGCACCGCTCGCATGAACACCATTGATATGATTGACTACCAGACGATGGTCTCCCACACCCTATACAATACGAATCCATGAAAAATTAAAAATAAGAGGGGTTGAGAAAAAGAATTATAGAAAGAGAAAGAAGTAGAAGATAAGAATTAAATGATAAGAGGGTGAGGAGAAAAGAATTAAATACGATAGAAGATAAAGAAGAATATTTTTAAAACTTTTTTTATATATAATAATAAAATAATAATAAAATAATAAAAAGAAAATATTAAATTATAATATACTATATAAAACTATATATCATATATAATATATACCTAAAAGAAAAATAAAGTCGAAAGAAAATATTTTTAGATTATTTAAATGATATATATAGTAATAAATAAAAGAAGATAAAATAAGAAAATATTTTTGGTTTTTATTGATTTTATATTTTTTTATTTTTAAAATATATATATATATATATATATATATATATATATATATATATATATATATATATATATATATATATATATATATATATATATATATATATATATATATCTTTACATTATATATAAGAGGAGGGATATGCCACATAAGCACCTCATTAATCCATGTCATCATTTTTATTTTAAGTATTATTATTATTTTATAATTTTCGGATTTTATTATAAATTATTATTATTATTTTAATTATTACTACGTATATTATTTTATCTCATCAATACGTATCTTCTCAACAATCTAACCGAAAAAAAAACCCTAAAGCAATCACTAATACTTCAGAATCATAATCGGACGTAACTTTTGTCAACCCAGACGCTCACGAACCAAAATTAGACTTTTGACGATGCAGGTGGAATATACGATCTCTAACAGGTTTGCTTAATTTTGTATTCGATTTTCAATTGTTATTTAGGAATTGAATAATGATGTTTGATTTGTATACAAACAAATACCACCAAATCATGTCCAGTTGGATTAGTTTTTGTTCCATTGACGTTCGTAACCGATAAGCTATCATCAACACAAAACCTATTCTCATCCCAATTTTAATTAACAGATCGACGTTAACAAAGAAATCCTTCAACCAGTATACTAAGTTAGAAGTTGTGATTCATAATGAAAACCAAAATATTTATTTGGATCTTGCAAATAATCCTGACATCAATATAGGCTTTTTATTTTATCAAACAAATAATAGTACTTCTGTTTATACCACGCCATAGATAAAAAAACCCTCAAACCGACAAGATTCAGAAAACCCTAAGACCACAAATATCATCAAGTTTTGTAAGTTCGTCTATTAATTAACAAGGTTTTTGAATTCGTCTGTTAATTCATTGAATTCGTCTATTAATTCTTTGTATAAACGTTATGTTACATTATGTCTTGGTATTTATCCGATTCATAAACCTTAATAACGAGGATTGTAGATGTGCATGTTTAACTTAGGGTTTTGATGATAAAATTGAAACTCTAATCTTTAACCAAGTTTGTGTACCTTATAGATACACAACCGTTGTGTGACCCGCAACGGATTCGTGGCGGTGGTAATTTGCGGGTAAGAACCATTGGCTCTGCGCATTATATACATCCACCTTTCTTGAAGATATTTTAAGAATGTATGTCGTTTTTAATAGGATTTACATTTGACATAGTTGTATCTGAATGATTTCGGAATTTGAAATTGCCATGGTTTAACTGTAATATAGTAATGAAACAGCACCTAAATTAAACTTACTGTGACCTAAACTTACTGTGACCTAAACTTGTCTTTAATTATTTCAGTTCATAATGTTAATTAGAGGAATGCGTCTTTAATATAAACTGTGTGATTTCCACCGGTCTTACACCACATAATCCAAGTCCCTAAGAGTTAAAGGTGTCTAAAACTTGCTTCTTTTCTCTTTTCTTAGCGACTGTTTTAATGTAATTTTGGAGCAGGAAAACCGTACATCGTAGATTTGAATATGGATCATACCGTTACGGAGGGTTTGACATTGGAAACCACTTCAACGAATATGACAGCAGAATGCCAAGATGTAATTCATAACGTGACGTAAGAATATGTGTAGCTCTCGCCACGATTGTCAAACACAACAGACTTCGAATCCCGAAACCGCAGTAACAACTGTCAGAACTTCTGCGAGTAAGTGCTCTATTATTTCACTCACGTCTTTCTGAAAGTTTTATGAATTGTTTCGGTTAAATTTTTTTCTTTCCCTTCTTTCTTTTTCAGCCATAGTTGCAGCTGTTCGTGGATCTACTTAAGCCACTCCCAACTGTTGTAAAAGAGTTGTTGGTCACAACCAGCAGATGCCACAGTGTGAACAACAGTTTACTCAAAGGAACTTTCTCAGGCATGTTGCGACAAACCGGTCTATTGGCACGATTGTAGAGGGATTCAACTATGTTCTAAATGAAGGTAAATAGTTCTTCATGTTGTTCAATCAGATTTTAACTTTTACTGTAATAGACCGTTTGTTATTTAAATAGGTAAAATATTCATTTGAATTGATTCTTGCACAATCGTTTATGCAAGTGTATCACAATCAGAAACTCTGATATGAAGCTTTGTCTACATTAGCAGAAACACACCCATTTTGACTTCCTTTCTTGATGGCGACGTCCATCTGCTCAAAGGTGTTGTAGCTTTTCAAGTTCATGTCGTCGAAATTCGTCTTCTATAGCAAATAAAAAACGAGACCATTTCATATCCTACTAATTCTTCTTTGTTGCTTATCTCCAAGGCATTGGTGTGCCTAGGTCGAAGTTGTTGACTATCAACATGGATGTCAAGCTCAATATTTAGCTTGAGGTCAGTATCAGCACCACAAATGCCCACACGATCACCACAAATCTTAAGTTGCTTATCAACTTTCTTTTTTGGGTAAAGAAGTTGCTTATCAACCCTGCAAATACCCATTTTCCATATTTCAATAACCTTATTTCACTCACAAAGGCATTCAAGGTAAATTTTGTTTCTTATATTTTAAGTAAGAATGGATAAATCTGCTTATTTGCATATTTATTGTGAAAGGTTTTAAGCATGTATGCATTCTTAATAAGCAATCCTAAACACTCCTTTCACTGTTTTTCGTTTCTGATCTTATGTTCATTTTTTGTTCGCTTTTCAGCTCAGATGTGAATTGTATATGTAGGGTAATTAGAACACTGAGAGGCTATCATCAGGTTTAGGAAGCCATTTATGACTCGGTTGAATGTTTTATAGGAACACATTACAGGTAAGTCTTTTGACCCGCTCTTTTCTTACTGAAGTCTTTTTAGCAAAAGTAGACTTGATGATCACCACATATTTTTTGAGATCAGATTAGAATAATTTCCAGTACCCCAAAATGGCGGCCGACTGTTGAGTGGGTCTCTCTGACCCCTTACCCAACATCGCTTGCTTTTCTAATTAGGTAACCATGGTTTCTAACCTTTTGGTTTACTACATCGTAGATTATAAACCATGTCACCAGAAAAGGGCAACGTCCAACGTATATAACTATTTCCAATAATATTGCTTCTTATTTTTATTTAGCAATAGACTAACTGTCATTCTGTTTTCATGTTTATAAAATGAAAAGTAGAATCCACTTGATGGGGATGGGTTTTAAGTTATATCAATTGTTATGGTCGTTTTTATAGATTACACTGGATCATTTTCTTTCCTAGAGGACGTCGAGACAAACAAATCAATAAGAGGCTGTCAAGGAGCAATAAATGGCAGCGGAGACCAATGTGTGTAACTTCCACCAATAAACCAAGCTTAAAAATGATTGTCTGTTATTACTAAAGTTAATGGTGATGTTCATGTCCATTTGGGTACAGATTGTGCAGCTTCCATTAGCTTAAACAAAAATTGGTTACACCGAAGATAGCTCAACTTTCATGTCAATACAGGTACATAGTATGCAACTTTCAAAAGGATGGATTACAAAGGCCAGAGATGCTTATTCTTCAAAGTCTATGCAGGTAATACTTCTTACCTTCTTTGTCATATTTCTGTGAACCACGCTCTGCCTATTAAGCACGAAAGCTCAAATTTTAGTTTTAGGTTACTTCAGGATGTCATAATTGATACGACTTCTAACATATTTCAAATATATTTTAATATTGTTTTAGGTTTCAATGGGTTTGTCCCATTGAAAAATGTACCAGGAGCTTATTTTAATATTGTCTTACCTTTCGTTATGTTTTAATATTGTCTTACCCTCCGTATTACATCTTTAAGCTTATGTACCAGGAGCATATATCACAACAGAAGAAGATTACTAAGTCGTGTGTTACAGTACCTTTGCACATTTTAGTTCAGTAAGTACTATGATGTGGCACAGGTTTGAAAGGGGTTGCTCTTCTTATTGCTTCTTAGTTAATGTTGTTTGGGAATAATAAAGTATGATAGCTTCCTACATATTGGGCACGAACTCAAGATGTCGGTCAAGATGTTTATGCTTCATCTCATACATTTCTTATAGTGGTCAAAGGGTGGGTTGTCTTGCTTTTGTTCTAAATTAATCAAATTATAGACGAGGTCAAACGATTGTTATTTAATACTGTAAACCATCAATAAGTTATCATTGTGATTATTTTTTTGCACAAGCTGTTTGACTTCGATGCTGTAGCTTAGCTCTTTCTATCTGTTTAGCGAGTTGGGGAGCTCGACTAAAGCCAACCTAAGGTAGGCCTGCAACCATATTCTAAAAAATGTATTACATCATATGCTTTTCCCTAAAATATGTGCCAAGCTGATGATCTTCAAGTTATAATGCCAAGCTGATGATGTAATACGGAGGGCTTTTAATCTGACAAGAAGAATTTAGATATTCTTGCGGCTGGACTTCGTGAATGACTAATTATAGAAATTGTTATTACTTCCAGTATATTTGGTAACATCTCTTCTTTATTTTTGACTTGTGATCTTTAGTAACCTGATCTACAGACACCTAACTATGAGATTATTATATTATACTATACATTTTGCTTTAAGAGTGTAGCCACCTAGACAATTATATGTATTTGTTTGCATAACCATGAGTTCTATTAAGTAGAAAATTTAAGGTAGTATATGACCCATTTTGACTCACAACGATGTTTCTTTAAACTTACATTTTTGAGCTTGCTTTGGATTAAAACCATTCGTTGGTTCAAAAACATTAATGTAAAGGCTACTCTGCACGAAATATTACATCACACCTGGAATGTCGGTCATCCTTGGGATTTAAAGTCCCGTTGAGAATGACAATAATGTAGCCGATGTCTATATGCACATGATGCTTGGTTATCCCTTATATCTTCTGGAGGTGAGTTGGTTTCTTTGAAAAAGTTCCCTTTTTCTCAGCTTATTTCTTCATTTAGACTTTCGGCATTTACGTACCTTTTGTGATTGTGACTGTGTTTCAGATTTCAGGTTTCACTGATAAACCATATAAAAAGACCCCCTGTGAGTCTCAAACCACATACTACAGAATGGGTAGTTCGGATTTAGATTGCAGCTGCAGTTAGGGTTCTTATTTATATTTTGATTATTCCGATGTTTAGTCTCAAACCATATACAAAATACCATTGGTAATGTCCAAGTAGAAACAAACAATGGTGGACTGTTGGCAAAGCTATCAAAATTTTCAGAATGTGACAGATTATTCTTTGTACTACTTTGGTACAAGTTGACAAAGTATGCACTCCTAATTGGTCTAATCTCTCATATCTTCATAGTTTATGTTATACCAATGAACTTGCCAAAATCCATAACATCGTTCTTAAACCTACTATATATTTACCTCACTGAATTGAACCAAACTTTTCAGACATATACTAACCAAGCCTATAACAATACTTTAAACAGCTTGACTCACATTATCTAAGTACTTGCGTCATTGCAGTAAATGGATATTCTTATAAGTCCACAAAGATCCGTTTATTTTGTCATGTTCTATTAAATAGTCTCGATGTACTTAACATTTCTCTAGAGTATATTTGCTGAAATCGATTGGAAACTTGATTGAAATGTTATTCTATGCTTACTATCATCTCGAGTTTCTGCTAATGGAAAAGTTCATCGATCTTCTTATGTCGTAAAAGGAATGGATATGTCCTTTATAATTACCCACGTAGTAGCTTTGAATCCACGTTCAAAAGAAGAGTCAAATATATTCCAAAAATAAATGGGATAAAAATATTTCAAAATATAAAAAAGGTAGTTTTATATCAAATTTTAAGTAAATATTTTATTTTTGTATAATTTTATACCAAATTATAAAAACTAAATTAATATATAAAAATAATATTATATGTTGGTTGTTGATGAATGGTAAAAGAGTTGAGCCAGATTGTATGCGAGGTTCTAAAAGGCTTGCAAAGAATTTCCAAAGGAGTCGGGTTTGATTTTCACGCCACGCATAAAACAAGGCTTGAGCTTAAAGCTTTACATGAGACGATGAGTAAAAAAACGTGATAAGTCACGATAAAACGAGATGCGTGGAGACTTTTTAATCTTAAGTTCGATAAAATCGTATTTTGTATAATAAAATAGAAAAAAATAGATTTAAAATAGTTTGTTAACTTTATTCTTTATGTATGACACTTTTTATGAGCTCAATATATTTATATTTATAATATGATATAAATATATAAATTTATATATATTTTATGCGTTTTAATTTACGCCTTAGAAAAGCTATATATACCTCGTCATGACTCGCAAAGACGTAAAGTTTGGCCATGACGCTACGCCACACCTCACACTATCTAGAACCTTGATTGTATATATTGTTTATATAGGTAAATGAGTAAAAAATAATATTTTAATAAAAAATATGATTATGATAGGTTTTAAATAAACATATTTTAAACTTGTCTATCACGTCAGTTTAATATATTTTGTTAATTTTTGTAAAAAGAGACTTACAACTTGCTTAAAAAGGTATTTCTTTTTATTTGGATAACATTTGTTACATTATTTTTACAATCTACCCTTTTAGTATGAAAGTAAAAATGACTTTTAAAATTTTTAGAAGTTATATGTCAGAATTTACTTTTTGTCATTACATATTATTTTCGCGACTTAAGATAATGTTTCTGCATATTATTTTCATGACTTAAAGATGTGCTAAACAGTTACTTTTGAACAATACATACCCATATTAACCTAACTTACAAAAAAGACTTTAATCAAACATATAATTAATAATAAGATAACTTACAACCTTAGCAAGTTTAGTATAACTACAAAAATATCTTACATTAGTTGGTATGTAATTCATTTTAATTTATGTTATACTTATAAAAAAGTATATTGACAATCAAATTTAAACCTCAATAAAAAAGGTAAACAAAAAATTGTAAATGACAATCAAAAGTTATGCCCGTTCATCGGACGGGTTTTGTGACAAATATTTATTAAATAAAAAAGCCTTAAATAACAATAAGAATTCATGCCCGTCAATTGAACATTATAAATAAATATTAAACAAATAAAAAAGAAGTTAAACGACAATCAAAAGTCATACCCGTCCATCGGACGGGTTTTGCAACTAGTATATATATATATATATATATATATATATATATATATATATATATATATATATATATATATATATATATATATATATATATATATATATATATATATATATATATATATATATATATATATATATATATATATATATATATATATATATATATATATATATATATATATATATATATATATATATATATATATATATATATATATATATATATATATATATATACAAATACGAAAATAAACTTTCAAAGCGAAAGGATGTTCAAGTCACTAACTAAAAACACAACGTCAATATCGCTATACACATTCCCCGGCAGCGGCGCCATTTTAATATAGAATTTTTTATTATATAATCGTTTTCTCCTCGACTCGACTTGAATTGATTTCCAATTTTAACGTAGAGATTAATTTTTTTTGGTTAATAATACTTGTTTGGTAATCTATGTCTATTTAAGCGAAAAATGGGGAAAATATGTAGGCTAAGGACTATATAAAAATAAAAGCACAATTAATTCACGTAAAAATCACTCTAAAATGCAACGTAAAAATTAAACTATAAATATAAATCTAGATGCAACAAAAATAAACTATAATTAAAAATAAATTTAAATACGAAATTAATCTAATGCAAGCACACGTAATATCAAGTAATAGTGACCAAAAATGAATTCACAAAGATAAACTTAAAAATAAGCATAAAGCTTCAACCTTTTAAACTTATTAACCTTTTTAGATGATAAAGCTACAAGCTTTATATACTAATAAGCTTAATAAACACAAAAAGGTGTAAACTTTTTACTAATTATGGGCTTATCTAAATGAAGTCTAATTTTTAAAACTTTTAAATCTATATTTTAACACAAATAATAATAACTAAAACTAATTAAACCGGTTTTTTTTATGAAAAATATTATTTTATTAAAAATAATTTAAACTATAACGATCTAACTAATAAAATTAAAGCGATAAAGCTATAAAAATAAAAAGGAGAACTTTAGTACCCGTAGTCCGTAGAAAACCGCTCTAAACAAACAACATCAACAACATCAACAAAATACGGCCTGTTAAGTACACGACCTCCCAGTACCAAAACTATCAAAAGCAAAACCCGAATTTGGCCCGTAAAGTACACGGCCTCTCAAATCAATCTCTAACCAAATCAATCAAACCATATCAACTTGAACCGAATTAATCAACTATAAGCTCTTCTTCAAAAATGATAGATCGATACGTCGAGATCAAAGAAAACATAAAAGGTTAGAATAATAAGCAATAATTATTAAATGATAAAGAGATTTAATTAAAACTAATAGATCTAAAATATTTTTTATGTTTTATAAAAGTAGTTTAAAATTTAAAAATACTTTGCATATCCTGATCTTCTATTTTTCGACTTTTGGGCCTGCATGGGCTTTTTTTTTTTGCTGCGCCCATTTGTTTTTCAACAAAACGTCCATTTCCTTTTCATCTTTTTTTGCTATGTTGCGTCCATTCCTTTCTATGCTGGGCCTGTGTGGGCTTTGTTGGGCCATATTGGGCTGTTGAGCTTAAGATGTATTAATGGGTTAGTTTGACCCATTTAAATGGTGTCGGGTCGGCCCAATAAAACACGAATGCACCGTCAAACTCGATTTCTCGTGCTCTTTCCATTCCTCGTGCTCGTTTTTTACTCTTTGGCTTCGTTTTTGCTCATTTTCTTTGATATTCGTACCTACAATAATAAATAGCAAATATAAACAATATATGCACTAAAAATACATTTTTGCTATTTATTATGCGAAAAATGAAGGAAAATTCTCACTAAATGCATGAATAATTACGTGTTTAACAGGTGTCATTGTAAGTTTTTACTTATTTTTGTCTTTAGTGGTGAAACTTAAGTATTTTTCATTGTTTTATTTTTCCCTGTTTGGTTAGATTATTTTGAGATCTTTCATAAAGTCATTTTTTATTTTACTCTTCATTTACTTAATTTAGCATTTTATTCAAATTTAATTAGTTTTTATTAATCTGATATTTGTCTTTTAGTGTAAAAAAGTATTATTTTTCAGTTTTAAAAATTTTCTTAGTTTCAGTAAAATGTTTTATGATTTTTAGAATAAAAAGTTCACTGTTCACTTTATTTGATTATTTTCTAGATTTAATTTAAGTTTAGTTAGTTTTTAATTCAAACTGTTTTGTCTTTTAGTGGTAACATTTATTTTTTTTCAAACTTTTTTATTTTTCTACTGTTTAGTAATATAAAATAGGATTCTTCAAAAAGTAAAATTAATTTTCTCATTATTTTATTATTTTTAATCATTATTTTAGTTTAAAAAGTATTTTTAGCATTTAGAAATTAGAAAAATAGTTTCTAAAATTTAGTAAAAATACTTTTAGTGTTTAATTAATATAAGTAAGATATTAGTTTGATAAAATAATATTTTTGGCTTTTTCTTAATTATATTTAATTTTAGGGCTTTAATTAGCATTTAAAATTGAATTTTTAGTTAATAAAAGGTTTTAAAATTTATTTATTGAATTTTTATTCTTATTTATATTGTTTTAGACTTAGTTTTAACTTTTAATTAATTTTTAGCTTTAATTTTTAATTTCGTCGCGTTTTACGTCATTCGTCGTAGTTTAATCGTAGTGTAGCTCGTCTTTTAATTTTCTTTCTCTAAACCCAAAAACGACACTAATCCAAACATTATTTTTATTATATTGGCCTAATACACATACACCTCCGCCGAGAACGAACTCGCATTTATCGATTTTACGGTTTTCCTAAATCGTAAGACTTAATACTTGCCGATTATACGCGTTTTTCCTAAAATGTGTACGATTATACCTATATCAATAAGTATGTTTGTTCTTACTTAAATTGAAAGTGATGTGAGTGTGAGAGATGAGTATAGATTAGTTCTAGCTAATATTAGAACTTGACATCTAGCATTTTGTCGGTAAAGAAAATGTGCGAAGAATGTAGATTGGTTCTAGCTAAGATTAGAACTCGACATCTAGCCTTGTGTTAGTAAAGGAAATGGGCAACAAGAGTAGATTGTTTCTAGCTAGGATTAGAACTCGACATTTAGCTTAGTGTCGGTTATTGTTGTAAGCAACGATGTAAGGTTTTCTCCGCCAAGAAGGGAGCTTGTGGATATAGTGAAATCTCGAGTAAGGTGTACTCTAGGAGTGGAGTAGGAACCAAGAGAGAGCTTCGTTTTTGGACCACTATAAATCCTTGGTGTCTTCATTTAGGTTGTTTCTTTCCTTACTCCTTATTTATATTTGTTTTTATCTTTAGTCATTCATTACCATGATTTCTTGATATAGCAAATGCTTTTGAAACATTGATTAATTGGTCTAACTATTATGAAACAAGTTTTCAAATAATAGTCACATCTAAAGGCAAGCATAATTTTAATTAGGGAAACTATTCAACCCCCCCCCCCCCTATAGTTCTACACTTTTGTATATATGTTGGCTCTTTCCCTCCTATGTAGTGTAGTATGTTTTATGTCCTTCGCTTGTACCTTTTACCCATTTGTTTGTTTGTCCCTTTCATTCTCGTGTTTATGGTGTTAATTTCTTGTATGCTTGTTCTTTATCTTATATTTGATTTGTCTACCTTGATTTTTCATGTCCACTTGCTATCGTGCTTCCTTTTACCACACTCTTATGACATGTACACTGGTCGGAGGTTCACTGAAAGCAGTCTCTTTACTTCCGGGTTTATCCCGAAGGTAGGGGTAGGATTTGTATACATTTCACCTCTCTCATACCTTGCTCCGACGGGATTGGATTTGTTGTTGTTGTATCGCCAATCTAACATGGAAATTACAATGAAACAAATGTTATTAGATTACTCCGATTCAAACAAGAATGATCTCTCATGAGGGTTTGGCTCGGCACAAATTACATTTGTGGGTGTGCGGAACTGAGACGGAGAGGTGTTAATACCATGAGGTAAGTCTAAATGCTACGTGAGTTCTCCATCAGAGGCCTAGCTAAAGCTATATTCTGAGCTACTAGACATGTTGGAGTAGAGGTTACTCTAACGTGGTTTTCAAAGCAGATTCTCTATCCTTGGTTACTGCAAAAATTCGTAACCAGTCCATACCCTTACAAATCGCGACTTTGTTTTGGATATTTTATCAATCTCAAATGGTTTTAAAATATGTGAGTGGTCATTTGTAAGAAGGGGTGTGAATAAGGTAGCTCACAGTATAATGTCATGGGCGTTGAGATGCACTAATAATGTAACCTTAGAAGGCTAACTTTCAAATTATGCTTGTTTTAGCTACGATAGAAACTTTTTCGTCTATTTATTAAATTCTTCTTTTCTACTCCCTCGTCCCAATATTAGTGTCTACATTTTCCTTGTGTGATTTGCTAATTCAATTGTCCAGTACTAAAATTAGAATTCGAAGTTTAATCAAGTTTATCATATTACCATTAATTAAGATTATTATTATAAACTTTGAAGAAGATTTTAATCCGTTAGTTAAATATAAAATAGTTATTCTAGTAAAAAGTAAGAAAAATTAAATAGTAACAAATGTGCTTCTCTTAAAATACGCGTTTCTTGTCGAGGGACAGTAATTTTGAAACAAATGAAGTACTCCCTCCGTCCCAAAATTATTTTCCCCACATAGTTCTAGAAAATCATTATTTTTACAACATTTTCTCTTATATTTTTTTTTGTAAAATGACAGTTTTATATTTAACTAACTTTTATTTATAATAACAACTTTAAGTGAGGATGCTATGATAAAGTCGAATTAAATTATCTATCTATTTTTAAAAAATAGATAATTATTTTGAAACAACCAAAAATAAAATAATAAATAATAATTTTAAAGTGAATATATTATAAAGAGAAATGATATTACCACAAACAAACTTATACAAAAAAAATTTACAAAATCATGTGATATGTAATTAATGAAATTCTCAAAGTTATTTTTTAAATCTCTCTTTCATATGCATCCATAAGTTATATACCCTTTTATTTTGAATTTTTTTTTATAAATTTGTTTACGTCTTTATCATTCATTTGTTTGACTATAAGGAGTGGTTCATTAACCCACTCACTACACGTCCGTGTCACATCAGCTTTTTAACAAACTCACCACAACTCACTCAAACTCATTACAGGAGGTAATGACACTCACTACACATCACTCCCAATTTTTTATTAAATGTTTTTTATTCATACATTTTATTAAAATACTGAAATTCAAATACAATAGGGAAGAAAATACACTACTAGATAGATAAAATAAAAATACATAATACGATTAGTCATTTCCCGGATCCGAATCCGATAACTGACCAGGTAACTCCCAACTAATTGTTTCTTCTTCATCTTCTTCGGCTATAATTTTTGTCTCCAACTCCCTTTGTACCCTTTCTTCTTCTTGCAGTGTTTCTCTCAATACTTTTTGATCTAGTTATAGTTGCCAGTAAGTAAGCCATTTGAGTCGTTTACAATTGGAAAGGGTAGATCAGGAGACACATTTCGGCGTCAGTGTTGTTGTGATGAAGAACCGATATGTGTTGTTTGAGTTTGGGATGAAGAACCGATATGAGTTTGGGATGAAGAACCCAAATGATTCAGCCATTCAGTATTTTTTTCAATTCGAGCCTCCAATTTTGCCGACTTTCTAAACAAAGATCTCGGATGTTAAAATCGATATCAGATTGATTACTTAGAAACGTGTCGATTAAATGACGTTTCGGTGGGGAAAGATCACGACATTTATCACATGATGTGCGCAGTTTCGTATTATCTTCGTACACAGCATCGAAATCATCAGCTAACGTCGTAAATGCATCGTAACGACGTTGTTGTTAAATTATTTGTTTCTGAATCATACCATTAATCTCGTCATCGGTGTGTGAAAAAGAGCATGCCATTTTTTATTTTACAAATTGTGTTTGAAAATATATAAAGTTATGTGTGAAAATTTGGTGTGTGAAGATTGGTATTTATAAAAAAGAAAAAATATTTAAAAAATAAATAATTATGAGACCTAGTTAAAATATAACTCACAACGGTGAGTTTGCACATAAAAATTAGTTTAAGCCACAAACTCATGCACGAGCAACTTAGAGAAGGGTAACAAGTCGTGTGCGACTCTCCCACTCACTCTCGTGGGTTAAGCACCACTCCATTCAACCTTATAAAATAAATAAGATTTAAGTTCATTTGGATACCAAACTTTATTTAGATACTAAGGGACTAATCTCCACCACTCATCTCCATCTTAATCTAATAGATAAGATTAAACATAAAACCAATTTCCTCTTTTTTTTTCAAACATTAATATCTTTTAAACCGTCAATCGTTATACGAAAAAAAATATATCATTACGACGGGCATTTAATTATCTTTCTACAGATATGTTATATGATATACTTTCGACAAATTATTTTTTTTGTTTTTTCCGTAATTTATCATATATGATACTAAATATCATATATGATAGTAACACTGGTATCATATATGATATAACTTATCATATATGATATAAACCAATATCATATGATATAAACCAATATCATATGATATAAACCAATATCATATATGATTCTGTAATAATTTGTAACATAACACTAATATCATATATGATAAAACACTATTATCATATATGATATTTTACGCAAATTTAAAAAAAAAACGATTTTTTTTTTCTTCAAAAGTATATCATATTGCATATCTGTAGAAAGCTAATTAAATGCTCGTCGCGATGGTATATTTTTTTTCGGTTAACACTTAACGGTTTAAAAGATATTTAAATTTTAAAAATAAGTGAAATAATTAAATACTTTTAATCTCAACCATTAGATATGATGAGAATGGATGGTGAGGATGAGTCCCTTAGTATCCATGATACATATAATATCTAAAATAACTTGACTCAATAAATAAGGGTAAAAGTTATAAAATACCATCTTACTTATTGATTTGTGCCGACTTTAAACACTTACTAATTAATCTTGTGACTTTACCATTTTACTTTCAAATTTGTTCCGAAGTTACCAATATGATAACTTGTTACTGACACGCTGGCACGGTAATATCCACGTAATAAAGTTTTTTTTTTTAATATATCCAGGTCAGATTTCCATTGTATAAACATTCATATTAAAAAGTTAACTTATCATTACCCTGCAACCTCATATTCACAGTCACCATCTTCTCACCATTCCTCCCTCAAATCCGTCAACAAAATCACGTATCAACCTGCTCTCATTAAACTTCTCCCAAATCGATGAAGGTGATGATGAAATAACTTTTGTTTCATTGAAAAACAAAAAAAAATTATATTATAATTATTTTCAAAATTATTTTATTTTAATACATATCCAGATCTATATTATCCTCAGAACCCCCATTTTCGCCACATTCAATATCATAAAACGAGTCTTCATAACCAGAATCAGAATCAAAATTGAACCGGATATTAGGACAACCCGAATCCGATAATGCGCCAAGATCGATGAAATTTTTCTCGAGAAGTAAAGTAGTCGAATTTCCCGAAATTCTATCCCGGCCCCTCTTAAAAGTATTCCATCGACGATACCGTGGATTAATACTCACTCGATGCTTCTACTTTATCATTGTTTTAGATTGTTATAGACATATTTGGAGTGATACTTTTACTCACTTTATCATTCATAATACTTGTACTAACTCGATGCTTCCACTTTATCATTCTTGTTAGATCAAGTTGCAGCAGCTTTCACTTTATCATCGTGGAAAATCAGTACAAATAATTAGGATTCTTTATTTAGATGTTGGGATGAAAAAGTGAAAATGGGACGAGGTATATAGGTTTAGGATAATATATATTGGGTTGGTTCATGGACCGGGTAGTGGACAAGTGGATCTGGTCAAAAGCAACCTTTTATTTTCATGCTGGATATATTAATTGATTTTTTATATTTAAAATAATTATTTTAATGACGTGTAAATATAAACGGTCATAATGGTAATATTGTTATAAAACAAACAAGTATAATGGTAAAGTCACGAGATTAATAAGTAAGTGTTTAAAGTCGACAAAAATTAATAAGTAAGATAATATTTTATAGCTTTTACCCAATAAATAAAGTAAAAACTTTCGACCCCCCAATATATAAAAGTAAAAAAAAAATAACCAACCGAATTTACCAAGATACCAAAAATACCCTTTCCATAAAGTCATCCCATACAGATTGGTATAACCACCAAACATAACCCACCGGAAAATCACAATTTATCTCTTTTTCCGGCAACTGGAGCTCAGTTTTCCGATCAAAACTCCCAAAACCTGATTTTTTTAGCGATCAAACCGATCTTTTATAATTTTCCATCTGGGTTTTTGATTTTTGACATAACCCACATCTTTGATTTTCGTTTAAGGCTACAGGTATATTTTCTAATTGAATTGAGCTCTAAATTTGATAAAGATGCTTGCTTTTTGGTTAGATCGATTAAAATCTATGTGAATTTAGATGGGTTTTGTGTTTTTTTATCGTTGCAGTTTTATACTGGGACATGTTTTTATTGCATAATTGATTGTCATATGAGTAAATTTTACATTTTTTTTACATGTAGAATGTGTTTAATTGCATAATTGATTGTTAAATATACAAAGTCTACCTTTTAAGCTTATGTGATTTTGGCTTATGTTTTATAAGCTCAAATTTTCAACGTTTTTTTAGATTTATGAGCTTATATAAGCTTACTATATTGTAATAAGCTTATATAAGCCCATAAGTCTCAAAATAAGCCTGAAAAATTTAAGCTTGTGAATTATAAGCCGAAATTACATATGCTCGTAAGCCCACAAATAAGCTTAAACGAACATCCCCTAGAATGTGGTTTTATTGCATAATTGATTGGTAAATATACAGAGCTTACATATTGTTTTAGTAGAATGTGTTTGTGTGTGTAATTGATTGTACAAGAGTTTTGTGTATTTTTTTGTGTATTTTGTTACGTGTAAGGTATAGTTATACGAATTATTGTGTTTGGCATTGTATCAATGTTTTTTTATGCTAGTGTGTTTTGATTTATTAGATAAGCAGTTTTAGGGTGTTTGGATTGCTTTTCAAAGAAACTCGTGTGCTTGTTTTGTTATGGTACAATAGATAAGTTGTTTCATGGCGTGTAGGATGGATTGTTACAACTGTTTATCTGATTATGTATGGGTTATTATGAATGACCAACACGGAGATGTTTGTTTATAACAACTTGTTTTTCTTAAGAAATAAGGAGATAAGGTGTTTCAGTTGCAATGCTAAACACCCTTTAGTATGATAGCTTAAAGTAACTGCTATCTGTTGTTTTTGGGAAATATTCAAATCGAAAAATTGTATGGTTCATTGGTGTGTAATCTGTAACATATAATGTTACTTGCCAATTTTATATTTTACACGCTGGAAAATACGGTAAGCATGCTGTATGAAATGGTGAAAAACAGAACATGATGCATGTACTAGTAGTATATAATGAAGAGTACTCTCTTTTCGTTTACCTCTCTTTTTAGAATTATTTACTGCTCATTTGGCTTTATTATCGTGAATTGCTTCTCTAATGATTACATATTTATATGGATTACTTTAGCATTACATTGTGTATTTAAAGAACTTAAACTGCTTTATGCAGGGCTGTACTTTGAAGATGAGATCAGGACACACCACAAAGGAAGAATGGGGTGCAAAACCGACTAGAAGAATCCCTACATTGGTTGATCTTTGTGTTCAAAAAGCTGTAGACAATGTTAGGTACTTAGGGGATGTAGGAGAAACAGACCAAAATCTCTTGGATCGGATTTTGCCACATTGTAATGTAGATCAGCTGACGCATATCGAGGACTCAACCGAGGTAAAGATTCCTTTTTAGCATTGTTTTTCCCAACCATCAAATCCTGTTCAATTTTAAGACCTTTAAGTATTGAATGTTGTGCAGGTGCAAGATCTTAGCCCCATTACCGATAAGCTATGGAAGAACTTTTACGTGAAACAGTTTGGCGCTAAGAGCACCAGTGTTGTAGTTGATAGAATGAAACAGAAGCGGGTTTCATTCAGTTGGAGACAATTGTATGAGGTGACAATCTTTTATTTCCCCTTTATCAAATATTCATGGCTCCGTTGCTATTTCTAAATATTTACACAGCTAAAAGATATATGATACAAGTATTAGTAGAATTTGGAGCAAAGTTATATGATCTCTGCTCATTACTACTCAAAAATGGCACTGCTAAAATTAGGTTGCTCAATCTGCAGGCTAAGCAAAAGGATGTAGAGGAAGCCCAACAGAAGTCATTTGAGCGAATAAAGCAACTTTATAAAAAAGAAGATGCTAGTAAGTTTTTCCTTTCCTACGTTCAGGGACAAGAATTTTTTGATGCTATTATCGACTCAATAGAACTCCAACTTTTTCTGATTCCACTAGCAACTTTAATTTGTGCACTTGAGCCATTGTAACTGTATCCTAATGAGTACTTTTACATTTGGTATCAACACGGTTCAGAAAAACTTTTCTTGTTATGAACTCCAAGTTATTTGCTTTATGTTCAAAGTTCTTTACATACTGTTCTTTATAAAACTCATTTCCGCTTGGTGCATATAATCTATACTACTATTTTGCTATCTTACATTCACTATCTTATGCTATGTCAGAGAAGCAAAGTCGACAAGTTCAGCTCTGCACCAAGGTACCACCTTCCAGCAACAAACGGAGCTGGTTTGGAGGTACGTTTTACAAGTTTCAGTTTCTCATTAATTATGATCAAATTCATTAGTTTTATGTCACTCACGGTAAAGCTGAAATGGTGGTGTAACTTGTGTAGGTGGTATCAACATTGGCAATAACAAAAGCGGGATCATGAAGAAGGCAAAATTAGAATTCATCAACAGGTACTTGTTAACCACCATTAAAAAATTGTATATTATCATTCAATTTTCATTGTGATTTATTTATCTATTCATTTTTATTACAGTCGAGAGGTCAAAAACCTGTCAGCTATGAAGAGAACTACCATGAGTACCAATCACATGCCTAGCAATCACAGGTACCGTTATAATTTGTATCTTGCTTCTAATAGTTGTCGTAAACTGAATTTTACTTTCTTTTTTCGTCTGTTTAGAGTCGTTCCTGTACAGAAACCAAGTCAATATCCTAAAAGTACTGCTGCTTCAAGTTCCAAATCTATTGCACCACCAAGAAGAAGATTCTGATAAGCCTTTATACAACATTCATAGTTTCAAGATTTGTTAAAAATGTTTCAAACATTGATAAAAATCTCATCTCTATATGTACTTCTGTATCTGGAAATGATCTTGTCATGATGCTGTATACATTTGTTTTTTTACCATTTTTTTGCATACCATTCGTTGCAGGTGGAAGCAATTTTGTATTTATTGTACTGACGTTGTAATTAAGAGTTGAAAAACTTTTCGTTTACCTCTCTTTTCTTGTAAGATGTCTCTTTACTATGCCAGAACGACACCGTGAAACTCTTTTATGCCGGATGCTCGGTTTTGCATCGAGAGTTTGGATATCCACATGTGACCCAAAATCGTCTGACCATATCTCTTCTTTCACAGTTGATAATGAATGAAGAATCACAATGGTGAACTAACATATACGGATCTGAGAAATTCAAATTGAAGTTTTATAACGGAAGATAAAAAGTATCAAAAGAAAGTGTTCTTCCACTACTCAGATTTTAAAATTGAGAAACATACTCCAACAATAATGAATGTGCTTTTATCATTGACAACCAATATAAGAATTTATATAAGTGACTGTCAACATGTCTTGTATATGGGAACATGAGTCCGACATAGCATTGATTATACATTTTATTACAAGTACCATACAATAATCATATAAATTATCACAGTACTTGGGACTAGTATGCGCAACCTTTTTTTATCTTGTCTGAAAGTTGAAGCACGCAGAATACGCACCGTTTCACGTATTAAGCTCAAATAGCAGAGCCAGATAAGCGACGTCTTGTTGCATTGGAGACTGACAGCTGTCCTAGCTTATCTACTACAGCTCCGGTTGATGACATGCGTTCTTGGGCCGAAATGTAATGACGCATCCATACACCTGTGTAGACCTGAGCAAAAGGTGACAGCAAAAATAAAATATAAGACCCGAATAGATAACATCTGCTGATGGTCACGTTGACTGTAACACTTCTTTTAATCAAAAAATAAAGAACCTAGTTCGTCAAATATGATCAAAATAGTTGTATTACTATTAGGGTTTCTGCATAGAACACTTTGCACGACTTTCAACCCATTTGACATGTTTCCCTTTTAGCTACTTTTAGTGTTCGACCCGTGAAAACACATAGAACACAACCAAATACCAACCCATTTGTAAGTAAATGGACCAGAACTGCCACCTTTAGTTAAGTATGTACATCAAAGTAAAATTTAGAAACAAGCTAAACAAAGGGGAAAAAAAAGACAAGAGAAAAGCAAACCTGTGCAGGCCTCATAATCTTAGTGTCGGGGTCATCAAGCGACTCTCGCCAGTGTGATAAATAGCCAGCCATTCGAGGTATAGCAAACAGAACAGGAAAGAACTCAGTAGGGAAACCCATTGCCCTGTTATGTTATGAAGTCAGATAGACAGATCTAACATTTAGCAATCAATATTAGGCTTAAAAATATCAGAGGCATACCTATAAATCAGTCCAGAATAGAAATCAACATTTGGGTACAACTTTCGTTTGACAAAGTACTCATCCGATAGTGCAGCTTGCTCCAAAGCAATAGCCACCTTTTCACAGCAGCATGTAGTTGATTATTTTTTAATGATAAGGCCGGATAAGTAAATATCATCTAAAGAGCTTGAAATACCTCAATAAGGGGATCCCTGCCTACAATTGAGAAAACTTCCTCTGCTAACTTTTTAATAACCTTTGCTCTGGGATCATAGTTCTTGTACACACGATGCCCAAAACCCGACATTTTTCGTTTCCTGTAGAAATGAAATTGAAAAACGCCATCATCATTATCATTACATAAATTCGTATTAACATGTCAAGAGTATAAATTAGACACGAGAACAGACCTGTTTTTCACACCTTCAATGAACTCTGGGATATTGTCAACAGTCCCGATCTCATTTAGCATCTTTAGGACCGCCTAAGACACCAAGAAAAATAAATGAGAACTTAGTCCTATTTGTTATTCTTACATTCGAAAAATGCCGTTTTAACACATCACCCGACAGCCTACCTCATTTGCTCCGCCGTGGAGTGGACCGTACAGTGCTCCAACGGCTCCGGCAAGAGCTGTGTACACATCAACACCACTGCAATGCACATATCAAGTCATTTCTTGCCATAACATAAGGCTAATTAATGACTTTGTTCGGTCATAAAAAGAAATAAAATGGTTACCTTGATGCAAGATGTCTTGCAGCTGCTGTGGAGCAGTTCATCTCATGCTCTGCATGTAATATAAAGAGAATATCGAGTACTCGAGCAAGTCTAGGATTTGGCTTGTAAGACTTATCACCGCTGCAGTTATATAAAGCAAATATCACGATCATGCCAAAGTTGGTTACCTTTTCATGAAATTAGCCGAATAGTATAATAGCAATTGATATTGTTGGATAGATAACTAGTAACACAAAATCAGAACATATAACATACAGTGAATCGAGCATGTATAAGAAGTTCTCTGAGTAAGAAAGGGTGCTGGAAGGAAGAACAGGAGGCCTTCCTGCCATCCTCAGATAAGCTGCTGCTGCGATAGTTGGGGCCTGACCACAAATAGATAGTTTGCATAAGCTCAATTGATAAACCAAATAGTATGCGGGGAATACTGGATACAAGTGAACTGCTAAATAGTCGCACCTTCCCAAGTATGCGCACAATTTGCTTGTCTCGCACTGGCTTAGATTTGTATAGATCTTGACCCTATTACAACAAAGTAAAGATTGAAGCAATTTTCACAATAATTTATAATGAGATTTAGGGTTAATGCTAAAATTGTAAACCTTTTTACAAAGAGAGATTTCTTACTCTGAGAGCAGGGTTTGCATCAGGATGAAAAACTGAAAGGGCACTCATTGCACTGACCAGAACACCCATTGGATGAGCATCATGAGGCATGGCATGTATAATATCCTGCCACGCATAAAATTTATACTCTTTTCATAAAAAAACTCTTATAATATCTTTTCAGCCGAAGATTTTTGTTATACAAGATATGCAGTACTAATCTTAGGAGACACACTATAGTTCGAATTTGTACAGTTGTGTAAGAAAAATAACTTAAAAATTATGCGTGCATATCTAAGGTCTACATTTGCCAAACTTATTGAAAACGTTCTAAAACATCTGAACAATAGTGAATTGTATTTCACAATCCCTTCACTCCAGATGATATACTTTCACACTCGGTGACAGCTCAAACTATTCTATAGAAATTAATGTAAAAAATTGCATATATAGAAGAACCATCATACCAAAATTCCCTGTGGAACAGCAGAGTGTTGTGCTACAGTGAACTCCCAGTCCGCCAATTGGCTCTGTGAAGGTAAGTTCCCATACACTGCAAACAACAAATGCTAGTGAGCTTAAAGCAGTCAAGACATATAACAATCTGGGTAGTATAAGAACTTACTTAAAAGGTATGCTACATCTAAGAACGAACTACTCTCAGCCAACTCTTCTATCGGGTATCCTCTGTATCTCAAGATCCCTTCATCACCATCAATGTAGCAAATAGATGACCGAACAGGAGCTGTGTTAAGGTAGCCTGGGTCATAAAGCTTCAAACCCTTATCATTGCTTCCTGTCGTTATCTGTAACAAGTTATATATCCAGTTAGCTTCAAGCTCAGGGTATGCAAATTTACAAAAGACATGTTCAACTAGATACACATTTCAATCCATATACATGATATCATTCTTTCAAGTTTCTTCATTTCAGGGTTTAATGAATATATAACGCTTCAAACCAGTTTATTTCAACCAGTATGCGACAAGTTCGCACTAAACGGCCGTTGTCTGATACTTCCTATTACAAGCGCTTATGCTTTTAAAAATAAGGAGAAGCAATCACATATGTAAAACTGCAGTGCATCAGATAGTGTCTGGATTCGCTTTGTTATAATGGAACATGATAATCAGCTGTATAAATGTTTGGCTATTTTGCTCATTTAAGGACTTAGAGTACAAGAGGTAAACTGATCAGAAGCAGAATAGCAGCTGCAGTTTAAATAAGCAACTCACAAAGTTTATATCATAATTTCTCAAAGATGCCTATATCACGTAACCATAGACAACTTGCTTATTTACTACATCTAAAAGGGTTACCATACAAGTGTAAGGTTATTTTCAGAACCAACTAAATGTACAGAACTGCGAGAACCACCTTTATACTCTTAATAATGCATATGTATTTTCATTATTATGTTTAATTAACATTTAATAATTGTTTTATTGGTTACAGATCCGAGTATAATGAGCGATATGAAGAGTGCACATGTGTTTTATATTATCCAACGAAAAGATAGTTACAATACATACAAAACAAATACATGTGCATGGTCCTAGGATACATGTTCCTAGTGACCTACGACAATGAAATTTTTTTGTATTTCTACCAAATGAACTAACCCGGTGAATATACATGTGCATTTTAAGAGTAAAAAGGTGGTTCTCGCAGTTCTGTACATTTGTTTGGTTCTGAAAATAACCTCACCCTACATGTTACTAAAATTTGTGCGAAAGTTCGCCCAAGTTACTATAGTTTCATTTTGTTCACTTCGGTTACTAAACTTTTAAGAAGCATACTCCACTATAATTTCAGTGTTAATTCGAGTAACATGAACGCATCATATTTTTTTATAAGTAACATAAATGTCGCGTTTTTACAAGTTATAAGTGATGTTTATGTATATTCTTGTAGGTTCGGTAATCTCAAATGTCATGTTTCATATCTTTAGTAACCTAAGTGAACAGAACGAAACACACACATGCAGTCTTAGTAAGACAGGTTGACCCTTGAATGAACACTTTTTTTTAACGACTTAAATGAACACATGATCATAAGCAATTTTAGATAAAAAGGCAATAGCCAGTCAATACTCTGGATTTGATTTTACGGCAACAAAGTGCGATAATCAAATAAACAATTCTTTTAGCGTTACAGAGATTAGCAGGGTACCCGCGCGATGCGGCGGCGGGTACCCTGTGATTAATCGGAGGAAGGTAAAAAGAATGATCGCCTGGTTCGCTCATTTGCATAGGTTTCGGCCGGTTTTCTCCCGTTGACTGGTCCGATTTTAAAACCATACGTACCAGCAACTTGTAAGTTATATAAAGTTTTTTTTGTGTTTTAATAGTTGTACAATATGTATAATAAGATGTATTATTCATTTTAGGGGTATTTTTAAAATATTATTAATTAGGGTGTTTAATATATTAATTAATGTTGTAACATATACTTTATAACATGTATTAATTAAAATTAATTTTAGAAAAGTGATGGTAATGCTTAATTGACTTGTACAATATGCTTTAAAATTTGTATTACTTAAAAATTTAATGAAGAGAGAGTGCATATAATGTTTTATAAAATAGTATGATATGATATGATTTACCAACATCATGTAACCACAAGGGGTGCTCCAGCGGTTAGAATACCAACCTTCCAAAGTGGAGGTCAACGGCTATGTTGCACGGATACGGATACGGAAACGGGGACGGAGACGGGTACTTAGAAACGCCAATGTCCCAAAATCCATGATACGGGTACGGCGGGAAACGTTTTTGTATTTTATATATATTTTATTAATAAATTAAATAAACATGAATCTTTAACCGATAAAGAAAGAAAAAATCAATACTCATAGTGCGAAATAACATATACTTAACATTGAACAAATACTGATAGTCAATTTTTAGAGGTTTGTTAGAAGATATAGCGACCTACCATATGTATATAGATATAAATGGACCAAACAATGTTTCATGGCCCAAAAACTAGCCCAGAAACGTGCTAAAATCCCAAGAAACGTTTCCCTTCGCGTTTCTGCTAGAACCTCGGCGTTTCCTATCTTCATGAAACGTTTCCCTTTTTGGGGAAACGTTTCCGCCGCGTTTCCAGCCGTTTCCCGTTTCCGAAACGTTTCCGGGACGGGCACGGCACCCGAGGGGCGTTTCCGTGCAACATAGGTCAACGGTTCAAATCCAACGGAGAGAAAATTAATCCCCTTGTGGCCACGGAGGGGATCAGTCGGCTCGCAAGGTCAAGGAAACTCTCGCAAGGTCAAGGAAACTCAGGTTACCAAACAAACAAACAAAAAATTATAGGGATTTACAATAATTATAAGCCGTTTGCTTCTATCCCACTACTAAAATTTCACAGTGTTACCTTTTAATTCATCTTTATTCACAAATCCAAATATCGAATCAATTAAATAAGATTTAAGTTCATTTGCATACTATACCTATCATCTTATTTTAATCCGATGGATAAGATTAAACACAAGATATATTTTCACCCTCTTTTTTCAAACATTAATATCTTTTAAACCGTTAATCGTTATGCGAAAAAAAAACATACCGTTACGTAGAGCATTTAATTATCTTTCTATAGATATGCTATATGATACACTTTCGACAAATTTTATTTTTCTTCATTTTTTTCACGTTTTCGAAAATTATCATATATGATACTAATATCATATATGATGTAACACTGTTATCATGATGTAACACTGTTATCATATATAATGTAACAGTATTATCATATATTTCACGTAAATTTTAAACGAAATTTTTTTTTCTTCGAAAGTATATCATATTGCATATTATATTGGTAGAAAGATAATTAAACGCTCGTCGCGATGGTATAATTATTTTCGTTTAACACCTAACGGTTTAGAAAATATTTAAATTATAAAAATTAGGTAAAAAATAAAATATATTTAATCTCATCCATGGTATGAAAATGAAATGGATGATAAAGATGAGTCCCTTATATCCATGGTTCTAAATAGCGCGCTATAGCGCGCCTTATAGCGTGCTATAGCGTGAAGCGTGACCTCCACGTTACGAAACAGACTAAGGCGTCCTCTCTAAGAGTAGCATGCTAAAATGCGGCTTAAAGCGCGATATAACGCGCTAGCGTGGCACTTTTTTGTGAATATTTTTGCAAATTTACAAGAATTGGGCTTGTTTACTAGTTTTGGGTAGTTTTATTATCGGAAAAACTCTTTGAGTAATTATTAGCCGGTTTTGTTTTAAATTTGAATTAAAATATTCTTCCATTTTGTAAAATCGCTATACAAATATTAATTTATAAAAATTTTGTGCCGCTATATATCACGCTTTAGAAAACGCAAGCTATAGCTTGTGTAGCTTGTAGCTTGGCAATACCGCTACGCTACGCTTCACGCTATTTACAAGCATGCTTATATCTAAGGAAAAGTATGATATCCAAAATAACTCTTTCATTAAATAAACAACATGATGAAGAAAAATCTAAATTAGTCCAAATTACCCCAAACAAAAAGAAGCCAAATCAAAAAACAAAAAACCAATATAAAAAACACAAAAGTTTATAATAAAAGATGCTACCTTTTTGAGATCAGTAGCTTTGATGGTTCCTTCATCAGAAACTTGGAGTTTATACTTCTTACCAGTTCTTTCATCAGCAATCACCAAAGAGCCTTTTAAATTAGGAGGTGGTGATACAAACACTTGAGCCGAAACTGGTGATGTTTCAATAAAATCATTTGATTCAACACATGATGAAAGATGAGCTTGTAATACTGCTAATCTACCACGTGCAACAATACTTGGTTTATCTTCAATACCCATTTCTTTTTTTATGAAAATTGGATCTTTGAAATGTGAGTGAATTATGAGTTGCTTGTAAAGATTGATCACCGAACTTTTGGAAGGAAGGAAAGTTATTTAATATGGGAATGTGTTGTTATTTTATGTTTATTTCTAGGGGATTGTACCTTTGACAAAATGGGTTTATCTTTATCTCAAAAGATTTTCTTTTTTTAATTCGGTGTAAATGTCTTTCCCTATATGTGTTGTTTTTATCTGTTTTTGCTTCTTCTTTTAAGATGTTACAAACTTCTGAAATTTGAATTTATCTTCTTCTTTTCGTAACAATGTTTTCCATTTTTGGGCGACTAATCAACCGAGTTTAAACTTATCACTACACAAGATTAAAGTTATGTTTTTTAGGTTATCAATTTAGATTGTGAATTTGAATCTCGTTAATGTGAGATAAAATTGGTGAGGTAGTGCAAATAGTAAAGTTGTTTATGCGATTAGATAAAATTTGTGAGATATATAATGTAGGTCGTAAAAGTATTAGTAAGATAAAGCTGATAATATGAATAATGTAAGGGTAAATAGCATAAAAAGGTACCCATCTTATACTTAAATTCAATTAAAGGTATTCATATTTTTTTTCTCAATTTAAGGTATCGATCTTTTTTTTGTTGCAATATTGGGTAATTAACAAATTTCAAGGTTATATATTGACGATCGTTTACTTTATTATAGCATCGCTAGTCCTTTGTATTAGCGATACTTTAAACTAAACTCAAAAACCATTTTTTTTACAATTTTCGTCCGTTTTCTATTTTTCCGTTTGATTTTTATCGTTTTTGTTCGCTTTTTATATCGTTTCGCCCGTTTTTACAGTGTTTGTCAGTCTTTCACCGTTTCTGACCGTGTTTGTCCATTTTTGAACCGTTCTGTTTTCGGCCCCTTCTGGCCGTTCTCGTCCGCTTTTACAATTTTCGACCATTTCCGACTGGTTTTTACGTTTATGAGTGTTCTTCACCGTTTTTGATAATTTTCATGTTTTTTACCGTTTTTTCCCTCTTTAGATTGTTTCCGTCTTTTGTTTACCGTTTTCGACATTTTTTTATCGTTTCTGACTGCATTGACTCATTTTTTTTTATTGTTTTCATTCGTTAAAAAATAGGCAAAAAAATGGTCTAAAACGATAAAAGAATGGTTGAAACGGTTTTAAAAAGAATGAGAACAGTAAAAAAGGACGAAACGGTTGGAAGTAGTAAAAACAGAACAAAACGGTCGCAAGCAATCGAAAACAATTAAAAAAACTGACGAAATTGTAAAAAATGACGAAATTGTAAAAGATGACCAGAAATGGTAAAAAAATGAAAAAAAAAAGGTAAAAACTATGCGAAAAGGGTAGAAAAAGAACGAAAACCGTAAAAAGCGGGTTTGAAGTTAATTACAAAGGTTCGTTAGTATAAAGGACTAACGACGCAATAATAAAGTAAACGTTCGTTATTATATAACTCTCAAACTTGTTAATTGTCCAACATTGCAAGAAGAATAAAGATTGATACCTTAAATTGAGAAAAAATAAGATGAGTACCTTTAATTGAATTTGAGCTTAAGATGGATACCTTTTTATGCAATTTACCCATAATGTAAGTAGTAAAAATTGGTCAAATAGGTGATCTCATAATCTGGTGCAACTTCGAATAGTGCATTGGTGTGATTCTTTAGGTTGTGCACATCAGTTGTGTTTTCAATCGGTCCCCAAATTATTTCATCGATCATCACTATTCATTATCCACTTTATTTCAACACAAATCGATCATCCACACGACCAAGTGTCGTGTGCATTTGTGTTTAATTTATAATTACATAATTTTGTAGTGTATGTTTTTGGTGAAGATCGTTTTGATTTGAAAATAAACCTTTTGTATGTTGTCGAAGAAAGAAAACTGACGTGCAAGATTTAATTAGTTCACCAATGTGATCGCTTTTTACCCAGTTAATGAGTTTTTCTGTTCTAATATCATTTGCTTTTGGGGAAGACGAACATTATCAACCATCATAACATTTAGCTTCAATGACATTCTGGTGATGCCTATAGCGCATTGCACTAAGGGTAGTCATAGATGGATCATTGACCATTTCTTCAGTTCCTCTGCATTTCGTAGGCTTCACCAAAGGAAACCCACAAAACACCAATATACATGGATAGCCTTATATTTGTTTATTTAAATAAAAAAATGTTCATACTCTATATATCGTCTGCTTTTCTTCTCAAAAGAAAGAGCGGAAACTAAAACATATCAAGAATGAAAATTTATACTGAAATCACCTATTACTCGTATCATATACTCGGTACTTAGGCTGGGGCAGTGGCACCTGTAAAATTCACCGCCACTTAGTTTTCTTTCTCCTCTCACTAACTCACTCAAAACTCACATTTCAAAGGTAATAAGGAAAAAAAACTCTATCTTCATTTTATATAAAATATACCCCATTAAATACTCCCACTAAATATTCCCACTCATAATCTATTAAATAAGTAAAAAAGAAAAAATTAGGGTCCACCATTTGTAAACCCACTACAGATGAGTAAGTGACAAGTAGTGGGTTTTTAAAAGTAAAACCCACGCGTGACTTAGGTGAAGTTTATGGGGTAGGTTTTGTCTACATAGGACTTACCCGTGGGATTCTATATCACTCCCTCCAGCCTTATATGTGAATATTAAACATATCAACAAGGTTATTAAAAAAAATGTTACCTGGTTCCTAACCACCCTTCATTTGTCCATATATGCAGTACTTGTGAAATAGTGTCCACAAAGAGCAAAAGTTACATAAAACCATAGAGAAATTTTCGGTTTTGGGCCATGTGCCCTAGGATGTAGACCTTTTATGGCCAGACAACAACTCTCTTCCTGTTTTTGCCATGCTCTAACAAACTTGCTCTACCCATACCAATGGTTGACACCTGTCCTGCTCTACCGTACTTTTCCAGACCCACTAATGATTGGATTGCCCCACCCCTGGCCCACTATATCCACTGACGTCTTTTGTATTTATGTCCACGTCATTGCTCTACCCACTTCTATGGCGGCTACTCTACTCTGACACTGCTCTACCCACTTTTTTAGGATTTGACTTTTTTACCTCGGGAAAGAAAGATTATCAATTAAATAATATTTTAAATATCCGATTAATTCAAATTAATTCAAATTATTCATCATTATATCTCTTTTCCTTCTCACACACAACTATTTTCCGGCCAACCCTTGCCGGAATTTCGCACAAGTATGATTATCGATGATATGGTATTATTTTCTCCATCGTTTCATCTTATAGCATTTAGATCTGTTTATAGTCATTTGTTTATAATTACATTTCGATTTATTATCTTTATATATTGTTTTTTTAATGGTAGATGCTTAATAAGTTAATTGAACATACACATTTGTTACATTTTAGTTAATTATCTTTTTAGATCCCATGGCTTAATTGTCTACACTGTTTAACATATATGCTCATTGTTTTAGGCTAAATTGATGCTTTTGTTGTTTTTAGTTTTGTTAATCTGAGTTACTGTATCTTTGTTATTATAGGATTATTCGGCTAGGATTCATTTTAAAAGCAAGCCACATTACTTCAAGTTAATCAAAGATCGAATGAATTCAGAGCGTTGTGCTCTTTTTGAAACAACATGTTTCGGACCATGGCTTGATGTGACATATTTTGATAAAGACGATGGCATGATTCATTACATGCTTCAAAAACAAAACCATGCTAATGATGATAACTACGACTTACCACTCATATACTTTGTTAATGGACATAGTCTCCATCTTGGCCGTTGTGGGTTTTGCATAGTCACTGGTTTTCAATTTGGCCCACTTAGCTTCCCTTAATTCAGGAATGGCGATATCCCCTTTCATAACCGTTTATTTCCTCAAAAGATAGGATATGATGTTCAAATTGATGATTTACTAGCTTTTCTAGAGGATGATGAAATTGGTCTAAATTTTCTGATCAGGATGCAATCCGTGTATGTCTATTGTTAACTTTGGAGGTTATTTTCATGGGTCGGGATTTGGTGTATGTTGTGGATGATGTATTTCTTAGGATGGTTGAAAGTCTTGATTGTTGGAACTCGTTTGCATAGGGTGAGCATATTTGGAGGCAGCTTTATGAAACCATTAGAAATGTTGTTGGCAATTATAAGAGTGAACACATTAATGGGTTGACGAAAAGCAACAAATATGTCCCTAACTATTCATTGTCTGGTTTTCTTTTCGCATTCAAGGTTTGTACTGTCACCTATATAATTTTATTCTTGCATTTATACAAAGTTTGAAAAGATTTATTTACCTCATTTTGTAGATATGGATTATAGAGTCTTCTAGCGACGCCAGTCTCTAATGGTCAAGTTTTCATACATGATCCCAAGAGCAGTCTCATGGTCTAAGAAGCCTGAATTTAACAACTTGGATAATTTTGCTGATTTATTTGCCAAGGTAAAAAAATTAAATTGTAATTTAGCTTATTTTGTCATTGTCTAATATACTATAAACATGTTTTACACTAGGCGCCAATTGAGCTACACCCACGAAATTTAAATGACATTCCCAATGGTACACACATAGCCATGATTATTTTTTGTGGTATGCACCGATCTAACACCCCACAATATGCTATGCGCAACGGAACTACAACATTTGGGTGGTAGGCAGTTATCATTACACACAAGCTATTTTGAACGACTCAAAGAGACGTAGAAATTTAAACATTAATTAAACATTGTCAAAATACTAAAGTCTACTGCTTCCCAAACCCTAAATAAAATACAAAACAGATTTGCGTTTAGGTCCCTACTGAATCTCAACCCACAAGTACATTAATAGTTCACATGACATAATATAAAAAGTTTTAAGTTATAAAAGGGAGGAAAGACAAAGTAGACCGCCAAGCCACAACCAACATCCATCCTAGCATGCTCCTTGCTACCATATCATCTATTACCTGAAACACATGCTTAAGAGGGTCAACAAATAATGTTGAGCGAAATTTATAGGTTTTACAATCTCATTTTTGAACATAAGTGTATAAAATCAATCACGATCATTTATAGAATTGTCGATCAAACAATCTATCATTCAAGGTTATTATCGTTAGCAATAGCTAATAATTGTGTTTAAGATCATGACACTAATCCGTTAACTCAATCACCCGCGTACATTTACCGGCATGATTAAGATGAAACCAATGCCCCTTCTAAAGACATTAGTTTCAATTATACCTTATTTCTTATCACAAGTTATCCGTCCGCAGAGGGTACTCAACGTACTAGCTCTCGTCTCGGATAGGGTCGTCAACCCCATATTACTATCAGTTGTATAAGCGGCTATTTTCAATCCACACGAGGATTAAACAATAGTTAATAGTTCATGAATATAGGGTCTTATGCAACTAGGTACTCAACACAGTTCAGGCAACTTTCGGGTCCAACAATCATTCATGACTTATGTTCGTTTTATTTAAAATAGCATGCATCCCCCTCGCGGGTAAAACCATTTAAAAGTGTTAATAAGCGAGGCTATAAACTCACCTTGCGTAGTAGTAGTGGTTCTAGCGAAGACGTAACGTAAATATCACCGACGATTTGGTTGCCCCGGAAAATCTAACACGTGACCTAAAAATCAAAGTACGAAAACCGAGTCAATACTCCGTGTACATTATTGTACTAAACACGCGTATATAAAAACACTTAATACTTATAAAAACTCACGCCAAACTCATACATGTGATTATTACTAGACTCGTACTATCTATCTATGTAAATAAAAATATTTTCCCATTTTATAATTTTGTCGGTACTTACCAAAAGTACGGGCTATTTTCTATCACTTAAGAATCACTATAAATTACAAGAAAATTTGTAAGAATCCCTTATAACCTGTAGAAAACACATTTTAAATTCCATAAAAAGTTTTCACTTTTAAGACCCATTACTCATTACATTACTAGACGTAAACTTTTAGGACTGATTTTGCACTTTTACTATGTAAGACTTCTTTGCTTGTTTAAAACATACCATTTGCTAATTTGACCCATAAGTATAAAAATAGACTCAAAAATGCAGGTTCAAAACCAAAGAACAACTTTCAATTATTTATAAAACTCTATCTATGGTCCCCGTGATTTGACCTAAAACCAAACATAATTTCGGATTATATTGATTCTCATCTCCCGGTACACGAACTTTCAAAATAGCATAACTTTTGACTCGTTAGGAGTCGTAAGCTCTTTCTTATACCAAATCGAAGCTAAGACAATGCTCTACAACTACATCCTAGCCTCATGACCTGTTTTCAAAGTTAAACCCATGAAAACATGCTTAAACAATCTGCCTAAATTTTCCTTCCTCAAAATCAACCCAACACTTGTTTCCATTCCATTCTAACATCATCTAGACCTAACCTAACCACTTATAAACATTACCAAACACCCTATTCAGCCTATACTACTAAGAACATCACATCTTCATAAAAACCCAAATCCTAAATCACACATGCATTACGTTTATCTCATTTAAAAACATCAAAAATACAACTCTAAACACAAACCCACAACACAAATCATCAACCACCATGAACAACCAAACACCCCCATTTGGCCGTGGGGTGGTGGTGTTCAAAACACCCCAACCAAATTGATTTTGGTTGATTTTGTGGATGATTATCCATTACCCAAACATCAATCAAACATGCAACTAGTCTAATTACATCAAAACATATTTTTGAAAAATCTTTGATTCTTGAAAAAAATTTGTTAATGCATGTTGTTATAAATTACACTAAAACACTTACAAATGAAAACTAAGATGTGGTCTAAACTTGGATTTGTTAAAATCAAAGGGGAAAAAAATTGGTGGTGGTGGTGGTGGTGGTGGTGGTGTGGAGGCCGACGGCCAAAGAGAGAGAAGGGAGGAAGGAGAGAAAAATTTGAAATGAATTTTGTTTGTGTGTGTTTAATCCTTCCCTTTTTGTAAAATTTTGAGGGGCCTCTTTTTCCATTTTGCTTTTCTTTTGGCCTCCTATTTAAACGACACAACTTAGTAGCGGGAAATGACTTACTAATTGATTTTGAAAATTTGCGGGAGTCGGGGGTCGCCCCGAACACTCGAAAATACTATTAAAGAGATTTAAACGCACCCGGGATAAAATAAAACGCACTCGGCTCGACTTAACACGAACCAAAAATAAAATTCTCGAAAAATTCTAATATCGACAAAATGACAATAAAACATAAAAATTGGGCATCCGTCGGGATCGTAGTTGTCGTCGTCTTTCTTAAATCGTCAATCGTTAAGATTACGACCTTAAACGTTGGTTTCAACTTAAACCGTCAAATATATAATAAACAAAATTTCTTAAAAATTTCAAAAATATTCGTAATTTAGGGTAAAATAAATGACCTCGGGTTCTGGGTATCACAACCAAGGACTCCTCCTGTGTCTGTTGAAGGTCTTTATGGTGAATATTTGGAAAAAAAAAAGATGCTACCCGTATGGCTAACCAACAAAGTGATGCGGATGTTAATGTTTTTTGTGTTAAAGACAAGGTTGAAGATAATACATTGATATATCGTCTTATAAATCTTGAAGCAATCTGTGAAAGTTTGATAACTCTACCTACAGAGGTTAAGACATTGAGAGGCCGTGTAACACCCCATTTTGGTAAATGGAATGTCACGCGTGATTATGGCGTGTCATCAAATCATACAAGGATAAATGTCTTAAACATTACATGACCATAAAGGAAATACCAGAAACAACCATCGGTACCCCAAAGTATAAGCTCATCACACACAAACATAAGTACTGTAAAGGAAAAGGACTAAACAATGTCCATGGAAACAAGTAGCAAAATGTATGATGATAAGCATAAAGTAATGAAGGCTAGAAAGCTTCCAATCCATATGCACGTACGCTTAGAGTCTACGAGCGTCCCTGAGTACCTGCCGTTTTGGGAACATGAAAGGGAAACGGCTGAGCATAACGCTCAGTGCACGGATATACAAGCATAGAATGAATAACATAAGCATATACAACATATAGCAACGAAATTGATTAAGTCCTAGAAAACCTGGTATAACTTAGTAAAACTGGTTTTATAGTTTGAAAAGCCTTATGTATATCTTATGAAAACTGTTTAACATGTTAACCATTAAGCCAATATAGGTCATGAAATATCAACGTGCATGAATACTTGGAGGGGTGACCTCGTCATACAATTAGAGGGGTTGCCTCTAATTAATATATGTTTGGGTAAGAGGGATCAACTCCTTGTGAAGGATGCAAGGCACACACCACATTCACCTGAACAATCTGTTAAAAAATGTAACCTAGGATGCACCCATACGCCCCACATGATAACATAATAATATGGCCAAAATCTGAGAGGGACGCCACGAGCTATCACTCCGCCGTGGTGAAGTCATAACATTGGTGCCTCCAGTGTTATGGTTATGGTACCTCCATAACTAGGTGAAACTGGTCATGCATGTATATGGCTTAGGCATTTAATTAAACATAAGCAAATCAAAACATATAAAACATATACTGGGAAAACAGTTAGCTGCATACGGGGAATCCTAATAAGGAAAGAATGTCCATACTGAAAGGACGGAGAATCCGTACCTTATGTCCAGTGAACGAAGAAGACGAACGGAAGAGAGTCCTACTCCGATCTCACTAATGCTACATAAATAGTGTACATATATAAGTATTCTGATTACTGAGTACGTAACTGATTTTATATCGTGTCCTAGCTTGTTTTATATGTTCATGTCTTGTTTTACTGATTTTAACGTTATATTGTGTTTATCATGTATTATGTATATTCTGTTTAAGTATTACTTGTATTTCTTGTACTATTATACTTGTGTGTAATAATAAGTAACTTTATAAAAGTAGCAGGTTTCCTAAAATAAAAAGTTTCCAAAAATAGAAAGTTTCCAAAAATAGATTAACTGCTTAAAATAGATAAGTTTCTTAAAATAGAATGTTTCCAAAAATAGTAAGTTTCCTGAAATAGAAAGTTTCCATAATTAGAAATAAGCTGGATTATTAAGCTAATACGATAAGCTTAAGTTTTACTGATTAAATATACTAAGTCATGTGATTAATGGTATAGTTTATTAATTATAACATGTTAATTAAATAAACTATATTTTATACGATTTAATTAAATATAATCATGATTTAATTAAATTAAAATATATATAATACTTAGGTTAAAACATGTATTAATATTTATATTAATATAACCTAAGTCATGGAAATTAATTAATTATATGTCATGTTTTAATAATTATTAATTACTATAGTCTAATTCACATAAATAAATACTTAGGTTAAAATCATGTATTATTAAATATTAATAATAAACCTACGTCCATGTTTTAATTAAATTAATTATATGACATGTTAAATTATTTAATTAACTTGTAAATAAATAAACTTGTAAAAATAATAACCCGAACCTATGTATTATTTTTATTAAAAACATGTCGTGAACCGGACCCGTGAACCCATGAACCGGCCCGAACCAAAACCCCACCGAAAACAGTGGCAAACCGGCCTAAGCCGGTTGCCCCTGCTCTCGGCAAAACTGCCACCGGCTGTGTGTCGGTAGTCTTGTCATTCGGCCAGCCGCTGACGCCACCAAAGTCCCCACTGGCAGCAGCTAGTGATCCCCCTGCTGCCTGCGGTAGGTTCCCCCTGCTTACCAAAAATAGCCACCGGCAGTTGCCGGTGGTGGGGCTGTGGCTGGCGAGACCAACCGAACCACAAGGACACCCCCGACGCGAGTCGGGGTGCCTTGCCCTTGCTGCCGACCGAACACCAACACCACCGAGACCTTTGTCTCGTGTGGTGATGCGAACCAAATGACACCGAGAGTCATGAGACTCTCGGTTTGTGTGGCGGCCGAACACCAAACCCGAAAACACCCTTGTATTATTTACCCACCATGGTTTTACTTGTTTTAATTCTTGTGTTTTTAAACCCCATGATCATACATGCATAAAACATAAAAAGAAAATAAAAAGAAAGGTTTTCGGATTACCAAACACGTGTAATCAATAGATCTTGAATACACGAACACGTTCTTGTGATTTCTTAAACAAAATCAACCAAACCCCTTGTTTGATTGATGCGGCCGCCGGCCTAAGGAGCAAGGAGGAGGGTCTTAGGGATTTTACTTTTCTAAAGTTTTACTGTGAATGAATAATGTTTACATTATTTGTTTACTTAATAAAACAAATGGGCTGGGCCCCTCCTTCTTTGTGTGCCACGGCTACTAATAACTAGGATTTAGTTAGAAAAATTGTTCGTTAAAATCGATCTTTTCGATTGATTACTAGTAGAAAGTGCGACTCAGTCGTTCTTTTGATGGAAAACAATAGATTTGTCGTTGTAGTAAAGTAAATGTGCAAGACTTTTAAAGTAAATGTCGGTAATTAAAACTAAAACTAATTAAAACGTAAATGGTGCAATATTAAAACTTTTAAAAGTAAATAATTTAATGACAAAAATTAAAGCTCGACGAAAAGTAAATTTGACAATGTAATAAAAATGTAAACTTGAAATTTAAAATAAAGAAAAACGATTAAAATAACACTAAAGTAAAATGGCAGAAAAATAAGCTTTAAAAATTAAACTAAAAATTACTAGAAAAACACTTGGTAAAAACAGAGATTTCGGGAAGCGTGAAAAATTTGAAAACTTAAAATAATGCAAACATAAAAATAAAACTAAAACAAAATATTAAAACAAACCTGTCGGAATCCGATCGGAATACGATCGGAATACACCCAAAAGGAATCCTATCGGAATCCCCAATAGGAATGTAGGCTTACCTCCCCTTATCGGAATCGTGATCGGAAAGTGTTCCTGTCGGAATGTTGATCGGAATCCACTATCGGAATGACCAACCTTAAGACGATCGGAATGAGGATTGGAATCCTGGTCGGAATGTTGTCACCACAAAGCCAAATCGGAATACCAACCCAACACCCCTGATCGGAATGTCAAATCGGTATCCTTGTCGGAATGATCAAAACCCTTTTCCGATCCACTGATCGGAATGTAAAGCCCTTTTCTGATTGGTATGATCGAAATGTAGTAAAAGGAAAACGTAATAAGCAAGATCTAATAAGCTATTAACCAAATAAGCACACAACTCAAAACTTAACTAAACACGTTTAAGAAAAAGCTAATAAGCTAAAATTCAAAAACTTTTAAAAACATTAAATGATAGAATAATTAAAAAACGACTTTTTAACAAAAATAACTTTTATAAAACTTAAGTAAATTTAAGATAAACACAAATAAGCTATAAAAATCAATAATCCAAGACAATCAAAAGCATAAAAACATAACACTTAATCAAATAAGCATAACAATAAGCACATAAACATAAAGATTAAGCAAAACAAGAAAGGAAGAATGAGAGATTAAAAATAAGAACTTGATTAAAAATAAGATTTAAGAACAAAATTAAAAAGACTTACTTGAATTAAAGGCAAGAAATTTAAGGTGCAAGACAAGTAATTAAATGACAATTAAGTAAAGTGCAAGAAATTAAAAGGATGGAAGACTAGTTTGTCAAGTTAGCCAAAACCTTCTAATGTGATATTAGGAGGGTATTTATAGTGATTAGGGAGGTAAGCATGTGTTGGAAGCTTCCTTCTTTCTTTATTTCTCGTCTTTTCGTCTTCTAAATTGTAGAAACTAGAAGGGGGGGGGGGGTTGAATAGTTTCTTATATTTACTTGTTAAAAGGTGGTTTTCAAAAATCCTTTTTCAAAAACTTAGGCTTGAGGAAATATGTGAAATCTTCTTATGCACAATATGAACAATGATAGTGTAACTAAACTAATACTAACAAAAATATATGCACAAAGAATAAAGAATGTAAAGAGTTAAGGGTAAAGAAAGATCAAACCGAACACCAAGGATTTATAGTGGTTCGGCAACGAAGCTCACTCCTCGTTCCTACTCCACTCCTCGAGTACTCCTTACTCGAGAGTTCACTACACAACAAGCTCCTTATGGTGGAGAAAACCGTACACGTCGCTTAACCAATTTCCGACTCTAAGCTAAAAGTTGAGCCCTAATCGTAGCTAGGACCAATCTACACAACTATACTTAGTACATACACAACTTCCAAATAGACACAACTACTTGGATCTTCACAACTATGACACAACAACAAATGTATAAAATTAGATCTTCAATGGATCTTTGTTGGTGGACTCAACACTTCACAAGGATAGTGTTGTTCTCTTTGCACTTGGAGAGGAAGGGATGGAAGAACAAGATTCACTTCTTAAATAAGTAGTAATCAAACAAATGATCAAAGATTTGAGTGATTAAAGAAGAGTGTTTGAATCTGGAAATAGATGTGCAAAAGAGGTGAATTGAAAAGCTGAGAATGGTCCACTATTTATAGGACAAAGGGCCAACGGCTATATCTGCCCGCGGTTCCTTATCTTAGCCCGCGGTACCTTATCAATAAGGAACCGCCTAGGAGCTAAGGAACCGCTGGACTAGACTCAGCTCCCTTTTTGTCCTTTAGTGGTGGAGGTCATATCTGGTTTAAAAAATATCCTGATAGAATATTCCTAACCAAATAAGAATATGCCATTTTCAAATTTTCAAATAATTAATTTAATAAAACATTTTCTTAAAAAGAAAGTTTAATAAAAACTTGTCACACTTAATAAAAAGTGAGTTTTAAGAAAAGATTAAATCACTTGATCACTTGATTAAGGTTAGTACTTGTTTATCCATACCTTAAGTGAAAATGGGTAAAATGAAAAATACTTGAACTCAAGAATTCGTTTTTTGTTGTTTTCGTAAATGCTTGTTTTTACATATTGTCGTAATCAAAACTAAGAGAGTCCGAAAAATGCAAGTAACGTTTTTAGGCATCATTGCATTAACAATCTCCCCCTTTTTGATTCCGACAATACATAAACTCAATCACAAAAAAAAACAAGATTTTCGAAGACGAGTTTATTCATTTCTCCCCCTTTGTCGAAGCAAAAAGGTTGCACAAGTCGATGTTGAAGAGACGGACTTTGCAAAGACTCCCCCTTGGTGCTTACTCCCCCTAGCTTGGGGCACCGAGGAATCGAGATATGGTGACAAGCTACATAGAAGGGTTAGTTGAACAAAAGAAACAACCAACAAGATATAGCAATAGGTCACAAAATAAAAGAGAAGAAAACAAAAAGACAAAGATCCAAGATAGGTTACTAAAAAAATCATACAAAGATTTATGGAAAAAGAAACAAGCCAAAAGCATAAATCTAATCCTAGTTATTCTAGAATTCTAAGATTTGCTTGAATTTGGTGTCTTGTGGATAAACAATCAATGCTTATATGAAAGACAAGGTAATGGCGGAGGGTGGTGGTGGTGGCTTGTTGGAGATCTCATAATCATAGTGAAGAGGAGGCTTGATTAAGAGACTCTTGATGTAGTTCAACTCCTCATAGATGTGTGCCATAGCAAGATGTTGATATTGACAACAATGACAATATGTTCCATGGTGCATGACATTATCATGAGAAGGAGGAAGAACACTAAAGGGTGGTGGTGGAAGAAAAGGTGTTCCATAATCAACATTCTTGGTAGGAGATATGTGATTAAGAGTGTTCTTGGGTGAGTTTGGATTGTAATGGTTTTTGGGTGAGTTGGGATTGAAAGCAATTGGAGAAAATGGAGGAGATTCAAGGCTTTCATTAGGAGAATAAGACATTTTGAGATGTGAAGTATGGCAAAATGCTTATGGTTTAAATAGGGAAGGCTTAGGGTATTTTTGGGGTGGTCAAAGGGTTTGAAACAAAGATTCTCAAAAATGTTGGAGCAAATCTGGAGTTTCAGACAAAAACTCGAAAAAGGAAGGCACTGTAGGTGGTTCCTTATCACGACTGGCGGTACCTTATCACTAAGGCACCGTGGTTCACATATGGAACCGCCTGCAGAGGCTGTGTTTGGTGTTTGGAGGGAGATTTTTCAGCAAATCTTATTTTTCTAGTCTAACTTATCATAGGGATATGCTTAAAAGCAAAGATAGACAAAGAAAACCTATGCAAACTTACCAAATAGAGATTTGACCAAAATACATGGATTAAAAAAATCGATGTAGGAGGTGTGTAAGACAAGACCTTAAGTCATGACACAATGATCCTCCATGATTCTATCTTGTTCTTGCTATGTGATATGAGCTTAAATACTCATATCATTTGTATCTTAAAACAATGAAATTATGCATGAAATGTATCAAATATGCCTTGTATGTGTGTATTTCTTGTTTTAATGTGTGTAGGTATCAAGATCGTGAAAATCGGCAAAAAACCGGCACGAGTTTGAAGAAAAAGATTGCAGAAGCCAAAATCGAGCTCGACTTGAGTGGATTTAGTCTTAATTGGGCCTAGTGGGTCCCACATTAGGAAAATGGGCTCAAAAGCCCATTTGGAAAGTTGTTTTATATGATTAATTTGATAAGAGCCCAAATGGAAGCCAATTTAGCCAAAAAAAGAAACGGATGGAAATAATAATTGAGCCCAAGTTTAATCCAACAAGCCCAATGCTATGTTAAGTAAGGGACGGATGTTTTTTGGAAAGCTCATTAGGGTTAATTTACAACTCAAATAAAGAAGACTTAATTCTTTGTTTCAGTCAAATGTGTATTTACACGTAACCTTTTCATTCGACCACTCATTAAAGCTATCCACATACCACCACAAGTTTTCACAAATAAATAAATCGTTACCCATTCATTTATATTCATTCCACTCACGTCACTCTCACATTAAATAAAATATAACCTTCGATAAAACCAAAGTGCTTTCTTCCCCATTTTTCCATCTTCCCCATCTCACAAAACCAGTAACTTAATAGTTACTGTGTTAAAAAAACCCTAGATCAATAAATAGTCAAAATAACATGGGGCTTTTGATATACACGCTTAATTCATACGTGTGGGAATAAAATCCCCATGGTTTAAGGAAGAGAAAGGATGGAGAGAAGATGCTACGTGTCAAGATTCGATTGGAAGAAACAACTCATTATTCCTATTCAACCAATCAGAGGGCTAGAAAGAAACACAACTAGCACACACGGATGCCACGTTGGCAATCCGTGTGCTAGTGGTGTTTTCTCAACCATCAGATTATTACAACCAAGAGAGAGAGAGATGATCCAAGAGCTGAAAAGAAGAAGGGATATTCCCTTGGAAGATTCGAATATTCCTCCTCAGCAGCCTTGGGATGGCTATAAAAAACCCCCCAATTTACTTGTAATTTTTATCCCTTTTTTATTTTTTAATGTTATTATGTTAAAATTAGTGTAGGCTTGTAATCTCTTTTTCAATAATGTAATGTTACTTTGAGTTAATGAAAAGTTTAATTTTAATAAGTTCTTGAGTTCCTGTTTATTTTAATCTTTTGAATTACTGTTTTTACAACCTTAATAATTTTGATATTTAATAACTGATAATATTATTTAATTGGGCTAAATAATAGCTTTAATTAAGTGATTGAGTAAAATTGGGATGGCATTTTTTCCCACTGGAAGAAATTTAAATAAAAATCAGTTTGGTTCGAGATGAATGTTCGAATGATGATGGTTGGTTCGAATGGTGGATAAAGGTGGTGATTGTTACGGGTTCATAAGGCAGCACAGCGCTGACCTTCATCTCAAAGGAAATCTACATTAGGTTCTTATCTCTTTTCTTTTAATGTTTAGTTTTATAAATCTGTTTGGTATAATTAATAGATCTTGTTTGTTTTATGTTATGTTTAAGCTGTATGGATTAATTCGTAGGGTTATCTAGTTTCTATGGCTAAATGATGTTATCTGTTTCTTTATAGCTATACTAGATGATTGATATCTGCTATGAGTTTCTGTGCCTGCTAACTTGTTTTGGATAAGTAGTTCAAGTTTAAATTTAATCTGATATAGTACCCGTTTTACTACATTGTAAGTTGTGATTACTGGTCATTTGTAGCTGATATGCTATAGAATTTTTATTAGAATGATTTGTGTTTATTTGAGCTGATATGGCATGATCTGAGTGTCACCGAAACTAACTGATAAACTATTTGAAGTGTTGTTACTTTTCTGCATAGTTTCGTTGGTTAAATAGCTTTAGCAGTCTAGACATGCTTTATTGGTTTTCTATTCTTGATATTTGAAATGATTGTTGTGTAATTTAGGACTAAAAGTTACTGCCTTAGACTGCTTATTGCTAATATTTGATTTGCTTTTCTGAAATATGAGAATGGGTTAACTGTGGGTTAACTAATATCAGTTTTGAGTTTGCTGAATTTAAGAATGTTTGTAGTCTGATATAGAAGTTTGTTGATTCGTGGTTGATTGCTGATTTGATTTGGTGCTGTATGAATGCTGTTATTCTCATTTACGCCTGTGAGGATTTGTAGTACTGATTTGTTTAGTTTCTATTTATATAAGATTGTTCTGATGAATCTGTTTTCCTTTAATTAGTTATTAGAATCTGGTTTAGCTGATATTTGGGTGAGTACATTCAAGTCTGTGGTTATTATTAATGTAGTAATTTTCCATAACTGTTTAAGTTTAAGCTTATCAGATCCATTAATCTGATAAGCCCAAAAGAGCTGTTTCCTAACAGCTTATAGTATATAAGCTTACAAAAGTCACTCCTGTGACATCTTCCAAAGTTTTCTATCATAAAAACATAATTCACAAAATTATGTCTCTAGTGAGATTCGAACCTGTGACCTCCTGGTCACAGGCCCTATGTGTTTACCATATGGACTGACCCCATGTCTTTGTTATAATTCGTTTATAGTATTTAATATAGCCTTAATTTTTGTTGTCAGATTTATTAGTATTGAACTCTAGTTTCTAGCTTAATTGTTTTATTATAAAATATTTAAATAAGTTTTAATTGTAATAAATATTTTCAGAATAAAAATAAAATATATTTTATTAGTTATAAAATTTAGTTTAAATAAAAATAGCTTTTAAAATAGATTTTGTTTTATAAAAAGTAAAAAAAAAATATTTTTAGTACTTTAAAAAGTTTAATTAGTTAATTTTCATAATTAGATTTTAATAATTAAATAAATATAGTTTTAAAATAGATTAGGTTAAAAAGTAATTTCTAGTAAAGTAATTAGTTTAAAAAGTTAAATTAGATTTTTTTTAAAAGTAGATTAAAAGTTATTTTTATTAAATAGGTTTACTTTTATAGATTTTTTAATAGATTAATTTTTAAATAGTTTTAATTTTTAAGTAATTAATTGTTTGTAGATTTTAAATATAGCGGGGTTACGATTCATGCACTTTAGGTTAATTTTAAATAGTTTAAAATTAGTGGATTTTAATTCTAGTTTTAAAAACCGAAAACCAATTCAAATCGATTGTCCAAATCAAAGCAAAACGTCTCAAATTCACTCGATCTTCGTGTACAACGAACTTGGTTCATCCACGTGTTTAATTGAATTCGTCTTTGGTAATATTAGTTTATTACTTTTTCCTAAAGGTAATTTTCTAATTTACCCTATAACGTATCTCAAATTATCACATATACTATCTACGACACATCAAGAATTTTGGCGCCGCTGCCGGGGATCTTGTGTACGATTCGCTTTTGTGGAGATTTGTTGATCGTTGATTTGAAGACCCTTTCCGTCCTCGGAAAGTTTTGTTATTTTTCTATTATATAGTATGTATCGTTTTTCTCGTTTTTTGTGAATAATATATTGTATTACGTAGAACAATAAATTTACATACTTATCAAATAAGGCCTTAGTTGGGATTTCATCACCTAGCTATTGTAGTCGAATCCAAAACAAAAATAAAAGGCAAAATAGATAAATACTAATAAGAAGTTTGAACTCGATTTATACAAACTATAAGGTGGGTATAAGGCGACGTGCTATAAAAGGCCGTCTAAGGAAAAAGGTTTTTAAGTGCTTTGTGTCACCTCGTTTCCCCGCTTGCTTGTGCGTATATTGAGAGAGACGACCTATTATTGATTTGCCGACTCAAGTAGTAATAAATCTTATTTTTGTAGTTTACTTATTGTACCTCAAGACGTTTAGGTTTTCACCTATCGTTTCAAAGTCGACCGAGGGTAATTTACTTCCATAGTAGTTATCCTTATTCCTTGTTTTTATCGATCATTTTTGATTGAGCAATACCAAATAAAATACCAAAAATAATCTTCTTCTTGTCTAATTTCTTTTCTTCAATCCTCTAAATTCTCGTCTTTGTAGTGTATGCAATTACGTTCTTCTCGTCTTGTGATTGATTTTAATAGGCTTGAAAATATTCCTCGTAGAAATAGAAATCGTCAACAACGAATAGTGGAACCCGAGCTTCCACCTATTGTTGTAGAGATGGCCGATAACCGAACAATGGAGGAATTGCTCCGTGCACCCACCGAAGGGTATGGGGAAGCAATCGTTGTGCCGGCTATTTTGGCGGATCATTTTGAGATTAAGACGGGTCTTTTATCGCTCATTCGTGCCGACCAATTTCGTGGCAATGAGACCGATAGCCCGCATTCTCACATTCGGAATTTTAATCGAATTACCTCGACTCTCAAGTTTAGAGATGTGCCGAATGACGTGATTAAGCTCATGCTTTTTCCGTACTCGCTCGAGGGTAATGCTAAGCTTTGGTATGAGAAAGAACCACTGGGTTCGATCTTAACATGGGATGATTTAGTATCTAAGTTCATGAATTATTTCTTTCCACCGTCTAAGACAACACACTTTAAGAATGAGATCACTAGATTTGAACAAAAAGTGCATGAATCGTTTGGGGTTGCATGGGAAAGATTTAAAGATTTGTTGAGACAATGTCCACACCACAGTTTCTCGGAATTGCATCAAATAAATACTTTTTTTAATGGGCTAAATATGATTGAACAAGATTCTTTAAATGCCGCCGCGGGTGGTAATCTTTTAAGAAAAACTCCGAGAGACGCGTGGAGAATAATTGAGGATAAGTCTAGAGCACAATATTCACGAAACACACCGGTTGTTTCTAATGTGAATCCCGAGATTGCTAGATTGGACTCTAAGATTGATAGTGGATTCGCGACTTTGTTGAGTGAGATTAGGAAGAATCCTCATGGATCCATTAATATGGTTGAGAATGTTTGTGTATCATGTGGTGGAGCACATCCTAATTATGCTTGTTTAAACACGGGGTTTGATCAAGCTAGTGCTTTTGCCGCGACGGGAACTTATGGCTCTAACGGTCAAGTTCCTCGTCAAAATCATGTTGCTCCACCGGGTTTTCCACAGGTTCAAAATAGGTACAATAATGGAAACAATGGGAATAATTTTAACCGTGGTAACCAAGGGAATTACAATCAAGTAAATGGGTTTAATGCTAATCAAAACAATCAAGGTTTTCAAGGGAGTAATCAAAATGATTTGTCAAGCTACATGAAAACGAATGAGGCAAATTTAAAAGCTTTTCAAAACAACATTCAAGGACAAATGGCAACTTTGAAAAATGAGTTTCAAAATACGATTAAAGGGCAAAACAATAAGATTGAGCTTAATCAACAAAGAATTGAACAAAGATTTGAGCAAATGTTTGAGCAAAGTCAAAATCGTATGCAACAAAGTATGGAACAAGGTCAAAATAAATTGCTTTCGATGTTTGAATCTTTTATGACCAAACCTTCCTCGTCTTCGGGTGGTTTACCTAGCAACACCATTCCAAACCCGAAGGGTGAGATGAAAGCCATAACCACACGTAGTGGAAAGCTTTAGACGAACCTTTGCTTCCACATGTGAGTACCTCTCCGGTGAGGGAAGTGGAGCAAGAACCCGAGGTGGTTAAAGAAAAGGAAATTCCTATTCCACCAAAGGTAGACCAATTGCCTATTCCGGAACCCGAGCTTCCGAAGACTAAACCCACACTACCCTACCCTTCGAGACTTAACCAAGAAAAGCTCCGCGAAAAGTCCAATGCTCAAATGACTACTTTTTTAGAGATGTTTAAGAATCTTTATATTAATGTTAGTTTCGCGGATGCATTGCTTTACATGCCTAAGTTTGCTTCGACTATTAAGAGATTGATGAATGATAAAGGGAAATTGGTTGAAGTGTCTACATCTTTAGATGCTAATTGTTCCGCGGTTCTTACACAAAAGCTTCCCAAAAAGCTTGGAGACCCGGGCAAGTTTGTGATACCATGTGATTTCCCTAATATGGAAGAATGCTTAGCTTTAGCCGATCTTGGTGCTAGCATTAATTTGATGCCTCTTTCCATATGGAAAAGGTTATCACTTTCCGAGCTTACACCTACTAAGATGACTCTCGAGCTAGCGGATCGATCGATCGCCTTACCAAAAGGTATAGCCGAGGACGTGTTTGTCAAAGTAGGTAAACTCGTCTTTCTAACGGACTTTGTAGTTTGCGATTATCCCGAAGATTCTCGTGTGCCACTAATTTTAGGAAGACCGTTTTTGATGACGGCTAGTGCTTTAGTTGACATGAAAGCGGGGAAATTGACTTTAAGAGTTGATGAAGAACATATCACGTTTGATATTGGTCATATCTCTAAATTTTCTTCCAAGTATTACGAGGAATCAATTAATCAAATCGATGTGATTGATGTTACTTGTGAAGAATATTCTCAAGAAGTGCTTGGATTCTCGGCTTCTTCTAAAAGTGGCAATCCCACTTCTTCGAATCCTATTATCTCTTCGGCTAAGCCTCCACTCACTCCATTTGAGGGAGGTGACTTCGTTCTTGAAGAGCTTGAGAATAATGGTTATTCAAAAATCGAAAAGGAAATTGATGATTACCTTAGCACACCATTTGATCCTAGTGAGTTTGATAGTGAGAATTTTGATCCCGAGGGTGATATTGCGTTGATTGAAAAATTGTTGAATATGGATCCTTTTGAATCACCACCTATGGATTTAAAAGTGGTGAATGAAAATGAGACTAAAGTGAAAACATCTATTGAGGAAGCACCCGAATTAGAACTTAAGGAATTACCCACTCATTTGGAGTATGCTTTTCTTGAGGGATCAGATAGGTTACCGGTGATTATTGCTAAGGGATTAAAGGAAAATGAAAAGGATGAACTTATCAAAGTGCTTAAGAAACATAAACGGGCCATTGCATGAAAAATCTCTGACATTAAGGGTATAGATCCCAAATTTTGTACTCATAAAATTCTAATGGAGGATGATTATAAACCCGCTATCCAAAATCAAAGAAAGGTCAATGCAAAGATTCATGAGGTGATCAAAAAGGAAGTCACTAAACTTCTAGACGCCGGAATGATCTACCCTATCTCGGATAGTCCATGGGTTAGCCCCGTACATTATGTTCCAAAGAAAGGAGGAATGACGGTTGTTACTAATGAGGATAATGAATTGATTCCTACTAGACTTGTGACCGGTTGGCGTGTTTGTATTGACTATAGGAAACTTAATGATGCCACTAGGAAGGATCATTTTCCATTACTTTTTATGGATCAAATGTTAGAGAGACTAGCGGGGAATGAATTCTATTGCTTTTTGGATGGATTTTCCGGCTATTTCCAAATCCCCATTAACCCTCGTGATCAAGAAAAGACCACATTCACTTGTCCTTATGGAACATTTGCTTATCGTCGCATGCCTTTTGGACTATGCAATGCTCCGGGGACGTTCCAAAGGTGCATGATGGCTATTTTCCATGATATGATCGAGAAAACCATGGAAGTCTTCATGGACGACTTTTCGGTTTTTGGGGAATCTTTCACTTCATGTCTCTCTAACCTTGAAAGAATGTTGCAACGTTGTGAGGAAACAAATCTTGTGCTTAATTATGAAAAATGTCACTTCATGTGCAAAGAGGGAATTATGTTAGGACATAAGATCTCTAAGGCCGGTATTGAGGTTGATAGGGCTAAAATCGACGTGATTGCCAAATTGCCTCCACCCATCACCGTTAAGGGAGTAAGGAGTTTTATCGGCCATGCCGGCTTCTATCGACGTTTTATACAAGACTTCTCTAAGATAGCTCGGCCTATGACCCATATTTTGGAAAAAGAGACTCCTTTCATCTTTTCAGATGAGTGTATTCAAGCCTTTGAGATGCTTAAAAAGAAGTTAACCGAATCTCCAATCTTAGTTGCCCCGGATTGGGATCTACCTTTTGGAATTATGTGTGATGCTAGTGATTATGCGGTAGGTGCGGTTTTGGGGCAACGTAAGTTAAAACACTTCTTGCCAATACACTATGCAAGTAAGACTATGACGGATGCTCAAACAAAGTACACTACAACGGAAAAGGAGTTACTTGCGTTGTGTATGCTTTTGAAAAGTTTAGACCATATCTCGTCTTGTCTCAAACCATAGTGTATACGGACCACTCGGCTATCAAATATCTTCTTAATAAACAAGATGCTAAGCCGAGGTTGCTCCGGTGGATTCTCCTCCTTCAAGAATTTAATGTCAAAATTCTAGACAAAAAAGGAGCCGAGAATCTCGCGGCCGTTCATTTATCTCGACTTGAGAATCCTCACCAAAGCGATCGAGAGAACAAGGAAATTAATGAAACATTTCCTCTCGAGACGCTTGGTATGATTGCTTTTCGTGGTGATGATAGTACCCCATGGTTTGCGGACATCGCAAATTACCATGCGGGGAAGTTTATGATCAAAGGTATGTCGTCCCAACAAAAACAAAAGTTTTTCAAGGATATCTCCTACTACTTTTGGGACGACCCCTATTTGTTTCGTGTGTGCGCGGATCAAGTGATTCGTAGGTGCGTGTTTGGCAAAGAAGCTCAAGATATCCTTAAATCTTGTCATGAGGGACCCACCGGGGGACATCATGGTGCTAACGCCACCGCGAAAAAAGTCTTTGATGTCGGCTTCTTTTGGCCTTCCATATATCGTGATGCCCAAGACTTGATCAAGACTTGTGATGCTTGTCAACGTCAAGGAAAGAACTCACAAAGGGATGAAATGCCTCAAAACATTATCCAAGTTTGTGAAATCTTTGACATGTGGGGGATCGATTTTATGGGGCCGTTTCCATCTTCGAAAGGAAATAAATACATTCTCGTAGCCGTGGACTATTTGTCTAAATGGGTTGAAGCTAAGGCTTTGGCCACGAATGATGCTCGAGTTGGGGTGAACTTTTTGAAACAACTCTTTGCTAGGTTTGGAACTCCGCGGGCTATTATAATTGATCGTGGGACCCATTTTTGTAATGAACAATTTGAAAAAGTTCTAAAGAAATATGGTGTCACTCATCGACTTTCTACGGCTTATCACCCTCAAACGAGTGGTCAAGTGGAGGTTTCAAACCGAGCTCTTAAAAGGATTTTGGAGCGTTCTATTGGAGAGTATCGCACTTCATGGTCGGATAAATTGGACGATGCATTGTGGGCTTTCCGTACGACTTACAAGACGCCAATTGGTTGTACACCATTTAGGTTGGTCTACGGAAAAGCATGCCACTTGCCAATTGAACTCGAACATAAGGCGTATTGGGCTCTTAAGCATTGTAACTTTGATTTGAGGACCACGGGTGATCATCGCAAGGTTCAAATGAATGAACTAAGTGAATTAAGGGATCAAGCTTATGAAAATTCTTTAATCTATAAAGAGAAGACTAAGAGGATTCATGACTCTAAGATCAAAAACCGCATTTTCAATGTTGGTGATCAAGTCCTCTTATTCAACTCTAGACTTAAGATTTTCTCGGGCAAGCTTAAATCCCGTTGGTCCGGACCATTCACCATTGCACAAGTTTTCCCTTATGGCACCGTTGAGCTAGCTCAAAAAGACGGGCCTAACTTTAAGGTGAATGGTCATCGTGTGAAACATTACTTTGGAGGGGACATACCTACGGAGGTTGTCCCGGATATTCAAACTTTCCCTAAGGACCAATGAATGCGGGGATCGAGTCGAGCTCATGACTCGGTGAACAAAAACGAGGTGCCTTGTGGGGGAGTCCATACATTCTATCTTCTTTCTATTTTATAACACCAATAAGGCTTGATCTTTCAAGCTCGTGCTCGTGTTTTGTTGTGTTGTGATCTTAGGTATGAACCTAAATATTTGAAGACTCTCGTGTTCGGTTTTTGCTGGTCCACTTGATCTTCCATTCTTTGAATGCCAAAAAGGGGCACACTTTCTATCCCTTGATTTTTATCGACTAACGTTTTATCTTGAGGCATAATTAATAAACAGCTTATAGATTTGCGTGCTCTTTCCATGCTAGGAATTTGCATTAGACTCTTCGTGTTTTAGCAAGGGGGTGTTACTCTTGAGCTAAGAAACATTGAGGACAATGTTTGGTTTTAGCATGGGGGAGTCAATCGATATAATCGCTTGCAATTGCTTTTGTCGTGTCCAAACGTATTGTTTTTCTCATTTTTCAATAAAATTTTAAATTTTTAGTGTTATTTTTAAGTTTTAATAATAAAATAAGTGCTTTTGACACGAATGTAGGCTTTCCGTTGGTGAAAATAAGAATAGTTTTTGACTCGACTTGGTTTTTAACCTTAGCTTTTCCTTAACGTATTTGAATTAAGTTTTGCTAGGCTTTTATATATGGAGCTTTAAAACGCGAAAGTCTTAATTCATACGGATTAAGAACAAGAACTTTTCGCAAGCTCCTATAATTGATCCTAGAAAGTCGTCTATCAAGGGAACTTTAAAACACAAATTCTAAAACTTGAAAAAGTGTAAGAAGATGCAAGATCCTATAGATGACTTGAAAACCCAATACTTTGATTTAATAGGCTAAGTATCCATTGATTTCACATTTTTGAAATTTTACAATATGGAGAACAAGAGATGATAGAGCCAATTATAAGTTTGGTATTCTTTCGGGAATTTATGTGAGTTAATTATAAGCCTATTCTCCCATCGCTTGCTAATAAATTTATCTGCAATAAATAAGGTTGTACGATTTGAAAAGTTACTTAGCTTCTAGCCCAAGATCGTTTAAAAGTTGCTCGGTATGGATTAGAGTTCATAGCCAAGGCATAACTTATTGAAGCGGGATGCGAAGATTGGCGAGTCCAAAAAGGTCCTAACAAGACATGAGGGCTATATTTCATGGCTAAAGATCCCAAGTGATGTGAAGAATCATTTATCAAAAGTCAATATGAAGGATCGAGACACACGACGAAAAGCAAATACTCCCCAAAAGTCATGGAGAAGTCTATCCAAAAAGGCCCTAACAAGGTATGAGGATAAATGAAGCCAAGTCCAAAAAGGAGGCGGATCGTTGTATATCAAAATCCCAAATAAAGATTGGAGAAAAATGAAGAAGTCGTGGTCCAAGTATGAATCTCTCAAAATTTCAAGTGAAGAAATTCCTATATGAAGAGAAGACCATTATTTCATGAACGTCTCTCAAGGTTTGAAGTATAAAGTCACTGCCAAATATCGGTCCGAGAAAGGTCTCAAATCGCGAAGCAAGTTATGCCAAGATATGAACTTTATGAGGTCCCGAGAAGCAGTTTTAAAAGATTTTGTCCTTTAGCTAACTATTGATTAAATCGTTCACTTTATTTTTGGCCTAATAAATTATCGAAATAAGTCAACAATGCATCCTCGTGATCATTCAAGACAACAATAAAATATAAGAGATACACCTAGGAATAAGGGAGTCTAAGTGAATAATTGGCCCACATGAGTTCGTGTTAGTTTGCTAACTTATAATAACAATGATCTTGTTTTTGCACTTGGCATAGAAAAGTGAAAAGTCAAGGACAATGAATCTATTTGAGCTTTTATGATCCTTAAAGTTATTTTTCAATAATGAAAGCAATACATTATGTCTTTGCTAAATAAAGTGTCAATAGTTGAATAATGGTGTAGTTACTGTTTTATTTTATCATTGCGTGAGGACACGACAATTGCTTAGCAAGCGGGAGTTTGATATGAGCATAAATACTCATATCATTTGTATCTTAAAACAATGAAATTATGCATGAAATGTATCAAATATGCCTTTTATATGTGTATTTCTTGTTTTAATGTGTGTAGGTACCAAGATCGTGAAAATCGGCAAAAAACCGGCACGAGTTTGAAGAAAAAGATTGAAGAAGCCAAAATCGAGATCGACTTGAGTGGATTTAATCTTAATTGGGCCTAGTGGGTCCCACATTGGGCAAATGGGCTCAAAAGCCCATTTGGAAAGTTGTTTTATATGATTAATTTGATAAGAGCCCAAATGGAAGCCAATTTAGCCAAAAAAAATAAACAGATGGAAATAATAATTGAGCCCAAGTTTAATCCAACAAGCCCAATGCTATGTTAAGTAAGGGACGGATGTTTTTTGGAAAGCCCATTAGGGTTAATTTACAACTCAAATAAAGAAGACTTAATTCTTTGTTTCAGTCAAATGTGTATTTACACGTAACCTTTTCATTCGACCACTCATTAAAGCTATCCACATACCACCACAAGTTTTCACAAATAAATAAATCGTTACCCATTCATTTATATTCATTCCACTCACGTCACTCTCACATTAAATAAAATATAACCTTCGATAAAACCAAAGTGCTTTCTTCCCCATTTTTCCATCTTCCCCATCTCACAAAACCAGTAACTTAATAGTTACTATGTTAAAAAACCCTAGATCAATAAATAGTCAAAATAACATGGGGCTTTTGATATACACGCTTAATTCATACGTGTGGGAATAAAATCCCCATGGTTTAAGGAAGAGAAAGGATGGAGAGAAGATGATACGTGTCAAGATTCGATTGGAAGAAACAACTCATTATTCCCATTCAACCAATCAGAGGGCTAGAAAGAAACACAACTAGCACATACAGATGCCACGTTGGCAATCTGTGTGCTAGTGGTATTTTCTCAACCATCAGATTATAACAACCAAGAGAGAGAGATGATCCAAGAGCTGAAAAGAAGAAGGGATATTCCCTTGGAAGATTCGAATATTCCTCCTCAGCAGCCTTGGGATGGCTATAAAAACCCCCCAATTTACTTGTAATTTTTATCCTTTTTCATTTTTTAATGTTATTATGTTAAAATTAGTGTAGGCTTGTAATCTCTTTTTCAATAATGTAATGTTACTTTGAGTTAATGAAAAGTTTAATTTTAAAAAGTTCTTGAGTTCCTGTTTATTTTAATCTTTTGAATTACTGTTTTTACAACCTTAATAAGTTTGATATTTAATAACTGATAATATTGTTTAATTGGGCTAAATAATAGCTTTAATTAAGTGATTGAGTAAAATTGGGATTGCATTTTTTCCCACTGGAAGAAATTTAAATAAAAATCAGTTTGGTTCGAGATGAATGTTCGAATGATGATGGTTGGTTCGAATGGTGGATAAAGGTGGTGATTGTTACGGGTTCATAAGGCAGCACATCGCTGACCTTCATCTCAAAGGAAATCTACATTAGGTTCTTATCTCTTTTCTTTTAATGTTTAGTTTCATAAATCTGTTTGGTATAATTAATAGATCTTGTTTGTTTTATGTTATGTTTAAGCTGTATGGATTAATTCGTAGGGTTATCTAGTTCTATGGCTAAATGATGTTATCTGTTTCTTTATAGCTATACTAGATGATTGATATCTGCTATGAGTTTCTGTGCCTGCTAACTTGTTTTGGATAAGTAGTTCAAGTTTAAATTTAATCTGATACAGTACCCGTTTTACTGCATTGTAAGTTGTGATTGCTGGTCATTTGTAGCTGATATGCTATAGAATTTTTATTAGAATGATTTGTGTTTATTTGAGCTGATATGGCATGATCTGAGTGTCACCGAAACTAACTGATAAACTATTTGAAGTGCTATTACTTTTCTGCATAGTTTCGTTGGTTAAATAGCTTTAGCAGTCTAGACATGCTTTATTGGTTTTCTATTCTTGATATTTGAAATGATTGCTGTGTAATTTAGGATTAAAAGTTACTGCCTTAGACTGCTTATTGCTAATATTTGATTTGCTTTTCTGAAATATGAGAATGGGTTAACTGTGGGTTAACTGATATCAGTTTTGAGTTTGCTGAATTTAAGAATGTTTGTAGTCTGATATAGAAGTTTGTTGATTCGTGGTTGATTGCTGATTTGATTTGGTGCTGTATGAATCTTGTTATTCTCATTTACGCCTGTGAGGATTTGTAGTACTGATTTGTTTAGTTTCTATTTATATAAGATTGTTCTGATGAATCTGTTTTCCTTTAATTAGTTATTAGAATCTGGTTTAGCTGATATTTGGGTGAATACATTCAAGTCTGTGGTTATTATTAATGTAGTAATTTTCCATAACTGTTTAAGTTTAAGCTTATCAGATCCATTAATCTGATAAGCCCAAAAGAGCTGTTTCCTAACAACTTATAGTATATAAGCTTACAAAAGTCACTCCTGTGACATCTTCCAAACTTTTCTATCATAAAAACATAATTCACAAAATTATGTCTCTAGTGAGATTCGAACCTGTGACCTCCTGGTCACAGGCCCAATGTGTTTACCATCTGGACTGACCCCATGTCTTTGTTATAATTCGTTTATAGTATTTAATATAGCCTTAATTTTTGTTGTCAGATTTATTAGTATTGAACTCTAGTTTCTAGCTTAATTGTTTTATTATAAAATATTTAAATAAGTTTTAATTGTAATAAATATTTTCAGAATAAAAATAAAATATATTTTATTAGTTATAAAATTTAGTTTAAATAAAAATATCTTTTAAAATAGATTTTGTTTTATAAAAAGTAAAAAAAAATATTTTTAGTACTTTAAAAAGTTTAATTAGTTAATTTTCATAATTAGATTATAATAATTAAATAAATATAGTTTTAAAATAGATTAGGTTAAAAAGTAATTTCTAATAAAGTAATTAGTTTAAAAAGTTAAATTAGATTTTTTTAAAAGTAGATTAAAAGTTATTTTTATTAAATAGGTTTACTTTTATAGATTAATTTTTAAATAGTTTTAATTTTTAAGTAATTAATTGTTTGTAGATTTTAAATATAGCGGGGTTACGATTCATGCACTTTAGGTTAATTTTAAATAGTTTAAAATTAGTGGATTTTAATTCTAGTTTTAAAAACCGAAAACCAATTCAAATCGATTGTCCAAATCAAAGCAAAACGTCTCAAATTCACTCGATCTTCGTGTACAACGAACTTGGTTCATCCACGTGTTTAATTGAATTCGTCTTTGGTAATATTAGTCTATTACTTTTTCCTAAAGGTAATTTTCTAATTTACCCTATAACGTATCTCAAATTATCACATATACTATCAACGACACATCACTATGTTTGAGAGAATCATACATATGAATTATGTAAGCTCTAGATTAATAGCGAGAACTTATGAAAAACCGTTTTTAGATTGAATTAACAATGTCAAACATATTTCTCGACCATTTTAAAAAGAGACTTTGAGAATTTTGAAAAGGAGAAGAGAGGGTTTTTCAAAAGGAGTTTGGAAGACTCAATGACTCAAAGTGGTAAAAAAACACACAAAAAGAAAAGAAGGTATTCAAGGAAGATGTTCCATTAATCCTAGACCTAGACGCAAGAAATTAAAAGGTTCCCTCTTAAGGGGCTTAGTGAAGATGTCGGCTAAGTTGTCTACGGAGGGTACCTTCTCAATTGAAATGTTCCCCTTTTGAACATTATCCCTAAGGAAATGGTGTCGAATTTCTATGTGTTTGGTTCGCGAATGTTGCACGGGATTCTTGCTAAGGTCTATAGCACCTTTATTATCGCACATGATGGGAACATCATTAAGAGAAATCCCATAATCAACAAGCGCTCGCTTCATCCATAGAGCTTGTTGGCATGCTTTTCCGGCACTCACATACTCGGCTTCCGTGGTGGATATTGCAAGAGCGGTTTGTTTCTTGGAGAACCAAGAAGTTAAATAACAACCCATGAAGGTACAAACTCCACTAGTGCTTTTCCGGTCCACATAGTCTCCCGCATGATCCGAGTCCACGTAGACAATGGTTTCTACACCGGTCCCTTTAGGATACCATAATCCTAAGTGTATAGTGCCTTTAATGTATCGGAAGATACGCTTAACCGCTTCGAGATGAGAGGTTTTGGGAGCCTCTTGGAAGCGAGCACAAAGGCAAACACTAAACATGATATCCGGTCGACTTGCCGTTAGGTACAACAAACTACCAATCATACCTCTATATTTGGTGTTGTCTACTGACTCACATTCATCATCTACGGTGAGTTTCGTATCTGAGGCCATTGGGGTCTTCCTTGGTCTAGATTCTTCTAATCCAAATTTCTTTAGCATTTCTTTAGAATACTTAGATTGACTAAAGAAAATACCATCATCCATTTGTTTAATTTGGAGTCCTAAAAAGAAGTTAAGTTCTCCCATCATACTCATTTTAAACTCATCATGCATGATTTTGGCAAAGTCATCACACAATTCTTAACAAGTTGAGCCAAATATAATGTCACCAACATATATTTGTACGATTATGAGGTGAGTACCTTTCTTCTTTGTAAAGAGTGTATTGTCTACCATCCCCATGGTATACTCATGTTTAACAAGAAACACTTTAAGTCTATCACACCAAGCTTTGGGTGCTTGTTTGAGACCATAAAGTGCCTTCTTAAGCTTGTAAACATGATCCGGTTTCTCAAAATCAATGAAGTCGGGAGGTTGAGCCACATATACCTCCTCATTGATCAAACCGTTAAGAAACGCACTCTTTACATCCATTTGTTGAAGCTTAAAGTCTAAGGCACAAGCGTAGGCTAAAAGGATTCTAATGGATTCTAATCTTGCTACCGGTGCATATGTCTCGTCATAATCAATCCCTTCTTGTTGATTATAGCCTTGAGATACAAGTCTAGCCTTGTTACGAGACACAACACCATTTTCATCTAACTTATTCCTAAAGACCAATTTGGTTCCTATAATGGTAGAACTTCTAGGTGGAGGAACAAGTTCCCAAACATCATTGGCAACGAATTGATTCAATTCTTCTTGCATCGCAATGACCCAACTTTCATCCGTCAAAGCTTCTTTAACATTCTTTGGTTCAATCAAGGAGACAAAACAAAAGAAGTTGCTTTGGTTTTGGACTTGAGATCTTAGGGTCCTTTGATTTAAGTCACCAATGATATTATTGAGAGTATGATCCCTAGATTGCTTAATGTTTACTTCCTTTTCAACATTAAGGTCTTCAACTCCTATTTTTCTAACCTCTTTGGCTTTAACTACTTCTAATTCATCTAAGTCATCATCAACCAATGGTGGTGTCTTGGGTGAAGGAGGGGTTTCATCAAAGGTTACGTTAAGTGATTCTTCAATAACCCTCGTGGTTCTTTTTAGGACAATGTAGGCTTTGCTAGTTTGGGAATAACCTAAGAGGATACCTTCGTAAGACTTGGGGTCAAACTTGGTAAGGTAGTCTTTGGTGTTGAGGATAAAGCACTTGCTTCCAAACACCCTAATGTATTCCAATGAGGGTTTCTTACCTTTAAGAATCTCATAGGGGGTCTTTCCTAGGAAAGGTCGAATAAGAATCCGGTTGAGAATATAAGTCGATGTGTTCATGGCATTGCACCAAAACTTTTGAGGCAAATATTCCTCGTTTAACATCGCCCTACTCATCTCTTGGAGTGTCCTATTCTTCCTTTCAACTACCCCATTTGATTGTGTAGTGCGAGGAGCAGAGAAGTTATGGGTAATACCATGAGCTTCACAAAAGGCACCAAATTGCACTTCATTATCAAATTCCCTACCATGATCCGTCCTAATAGAGATAATTGGACATCCTAGTTGATTTTGAATTCTTCGACTAAAGATTTCGAAGTGATCGAAAGCTTCATTCTTAGATGCCAAAAATCTAGTCCAAGTGAATCTAGAATAGTCATCAACTATAACTAGGGTATAAAGGTTACCTCCATAACTCCGTATAGCGGAAGGTCCAAAGAGATCCATGTGTAGGAGCTCTAAGCAACGAGAGGTTGAAACCAAATTCTTGGCTTTGTGACTTGAGTGAACTTGCTTTCCAACTTTGCAAGCATCACAAAAGTGACTATCAAACTTCATCTTGGGGAGGTGTCTTACCAACTCCTTAGAGACTAAAGATTGAATTAAGCGCATATTAGCGTGACCTAATCTCCTATGCCAAAGAGTAGAACTATCATCTATAGTCGCAAGACATATGTTGTCTTTTGAATTCTTATTGACCTTCATGACATAAAGCCCATGCTTTCTAACACCTTTTCCAATGACTTTTCCATCTTTTACGATTTCACTGTCATGTTCCGAAAATATGACCTTACACTTATTGTCACAAGTTTGACCTATACTTAAAAGGTTAAACCCTAAGTTATCTACGTGCTCAACATTTTGAATGGTCATAGAGTCAAGAGAAACCGTACCTTTTCCAATGATATTACCACGTAGAATACTTGCAAATGTGACGTTACCTCCATCATATGCTTTGTAGTGCGAGAACAAACTTCGATTACCTGTCATGTGTTTAGAACATCCACTATCCTTAATCCACTCGTCGGGCTCCAAATCAATTCCCAAGCATATCTAGGTAACAACAAACAAGATCAAACATTTGGTCCCCAATATCTCATGGGTCCAAAATTGTTAGTTCCAAACATCCCTTGCATTTGGTTGGGATGCATGAATGAAGGAGGGGTTCCCCATGGAGAACAAAATGGAGGAGGATAGTAATTCATATAACCATTTTGTTGTTCGTTATTTCTCCTGGGTGTATTTGATCTAGGTTTAGAGTTATGATCATTTCTTCTAGGTGTTGGGGTTTTACTTCTAGATCGTGAATTGTTTTGATTATCTCTTCTAGGCGTTGTCGTTCTACTTCTAGGCTTAGACTCATTCCGTACTCTAGGTGGAGTAGAAGATGGTCTTGATAAACTTCTATTTCCCATGAGAGGTTTACTTAATGGCTTGTAGAACTTATCAATAGCAATGTCATCAAGTATGGGTAATTTTACCTTATTAACAATAAGATGCTTTGGTTTTTCACCTGACTTTGACTTTTTAGAAAGTTCATGATTTTCACAAAACTCTTCTTCTGGCCGCGGTACCTTATCTATGGCGGCAGTTCCATAGTGATAAGGAACCGCCCCATACAATCTGGGACCGCGTACAGTTGGTGATTTTTGTGAAAATCTAACTTATTTAGGTTCACTAGTTGAGGCTTCATTTGAGTTAAAACCTACACCAAGTCTTTCCTTTGAATGAACTTGTTTGTTTAACATATCATCAAGAGCACTAGTACCTTTCATGAACTTTTCCAATTTAATGGAGGTGCTCTTGAGATTTTCATTCTCTAATCTAAGTTTCTCACAACTTAAGCAACCTAAATCAACTTCTTTATTTTTTTCAAGTTTTGCCAATTTCTCCCTAAGTTCATTGATCTCATTTTCAAGCTTAGTTTTGGTTGATTTTAAGGTTTTATTCTTTTCTATGAATTTAAGACTAAGTTTGTGTAAACTATCATATTTACCTTCAAATTAGATATCATCAAAGGTGGAGCTATCATTGCTATAACTATCGGTTTCGGAATGTACCTCTTTAGAAGTGTGAGCCATAAGACATTTCTCCTCTTTGGGGTTGTCATCATCATCTTCACCGCTATCGCTCCAAGAGCCACTAACGAACGCCGTGTGATTCTTATCACGAGAGGGCTTTGGACAATCACCAATGAAGTGATTTGGATCACCACATCGAAAGCAATTCCTATCACCTTTTTCGTTCTTGACAAACCGATTATTTGAGAATGGTTTCTTGTCATTGTTGGGTTGCCTAACGTGTTGACCTCGTCTCTTGAAGAACTTCTTGAAACCTCTCACCGCCAATGCATACTCCTCGTCATCGCTATCCGAGGAACTATCATGGTCACTTTGTGCCTTCTTGGCTTTAAGTGCAAGAGATTTTCTTTCACTCTTGGTTTTCACTAATTCCGAGTCCTTCAAAATTATCATCTCATGAACCTTCAAGTTGCCTATGAGTTCATCGAGTGATAAAGTTGAGAGATCTTTCGATTTTTCAATCGCCGTGACTTTTTCTCTCCACTTTGGATGTAAAGCCCTTAGAAACTTCCTAACATTGTTCTTGCTAGAAAAACCTTCATCAAGTGCTTTTAGACTAGTAATAATGGTGTTAAACCTAGCAAATGCACTATCAATAGTTTCATCTTCTAAGATGAAAAATTGTTAATATTGTTGTACAAGAAGATCGATTTTGCTTTCTTTGACTTGGCTATTACCTTGGTGGGTTACTAAAAGAGTGTTCCAAATATCTTTAGCGGTTTCACACATAAAAATCCTTTCATACTCTTTCCTAGGTAAAGCATTATAAATCACCATTTTAGCCTCATTATTTTTTGAAAGTTTCTTTTTAGTATCGTCATTAGCTTTGTCAAAAGTGACCAATTCTTTTGTTTTAGAAACTTCATTAAATTGATAGGGTAAAAAATCACCATTGGTAATAACATGCCAAAGATCTAAATCTTTTGATTTCACATAAGTTTCAAATCTAATTTTCCAATAAATAAAACTACCGGTTTCAAAAAGTGGTGGTCTTTGCATAGATTGCCCTTCTAGGTATTTGTTGGAATCCATAGATCGATTCAAGTTTTAAAATACAATATACTTTAAAAATTCTTGAGCAACCCTCTCTGATACCAATTGTAGAAACTAGAAGGGGGGGGGGGTTGAATAGTTTCTTATATTTACTTGTTAAAAGGTGGTTTTCAGAAATCCTTTTTCAAAAACTTAGGCTTGAGGAAATATGTGAAATCTTCTTATGCACAATATGAACAATGATAGTGTAACTAAACTAATACTAAGAAAAATATATACACAAAGAATAAAGAATGTAAAGAGTTAAGGGTAAAGAAAGATCAAACCGAACACCAAGGATTTATAGTGGTTCGGCAACGAAGCTCACTCCTCGTTCCTACTCCACTCCTCGAGTACTCCTTACTCGAGAGTTCACTACACAACAAGCTCCTTATGGTGGAGAAAACCGTACACGTCGCTTAACCAATTTCTGACTTTAAGCTAAAAGTCGAGCCCTAATCGTAGCTAGGACCAATCTACACAACTATACTTAGTACATACACAACTTCCAAATAGACACAACTACTTGGATCTTCACAACTATGACACAACAAAAAATGTATAAAATTAGATCTTCAATGGATCTTTGGTGGACTCAACACTTCACAAGGATAGTGTTCTTCTCTTTGCACTTGGAGAGGAAGGGATGGAAGAACAAGATTCACTTCTTAAACAAGTAGTAATCAAACAAATGATCAAAGATTTGAGTGATTAAAGAAGAGTGTTTGAATCTGGAAATAGATGTGCAAAAGAGGTGAATTGAAAGCTGAGAATGGTCCACTATTTATAGGACAAAGGGCCAACGGCTATATCTGCCCGCGGTTCCTTATCTTAGCCCGCAGTACCTTATCTATAAGGAACCGCCTAGGAGCTAAGGAACCGCTGGACTAGACTCCGCTCCCTTTTTGTCCTTTAGTGGTGGAGGTCATATCTGGTTTAAAAAATATCCTGATAGAATATTCCTAACCAAATAAGAATATGCCATTTTCAAATTTTCAAATAATTAATTTAATAAAACATTTTCTTAAAAAGAAAGTTTAATAAAAACTTGTCACACTTAATAAAAAGTGAGTTTTAAGAAAAGATTAAATCACTTGATCACTTGATTAAGGTTAGTACTTGTTTATGCATACCTTAAGTGAAAATGGGTAAAATGAAAAATACTTGAACTCAAGAATTCGTTTTTCGTTGTTTTCGTAAATGCTTGTTTTTACATATTGTCGTAATCAAAACTAAGAGAGTCCGAAAAATGCAAGTAACGTTTTTAGGCATCATTGCATTAACATAAATTCTTCGACTTTTTCGACTTTGTCTCGGGATTAATTAAACTCGTCTTTGTAATTTCTTCATAAATTGCAAAATATCAAAAACTTACCATCTTGGCCTTTATTTAAGGGATAGAAAATTGCAAAATATTCAAAGGAAGAAAAACAAGTAAAAAGATCAAAAACTTACCTTAGGCTTTTGGAAATTTCATGAATGTTCATCATCCTCAAGTTTCACGTTCCCCATACCAAGCTTAAAAATGAGATCATTGTTAGTATAAGTTAGCAAACTATCACAAACTCATGTGGGCCAATTATTTACTTAGAATCCCTTATTCCTAGGTGTATCTCTTATATTTTATTGTTGTCTTGAATGATCACAAGGATGCATTGTTGACTTATTTCGATAGTTATTTAGGCTGAAAATAAAGTAGGACGATTTAATCAATAGTTAGCTAAAGGACAAAATCTTTTAAAACTACTTCTCGGGACCTCATAAAGTTCATATCTTGGCATAACTCGCTTCATGATTTGAGACCTTTCTCGGACCGATATTTGGCAGCGACTTCATACTTCAAATCTTGAGAGACGTTCATGAAATAATGGTCTTCTCTTCATAATAGGAATTTCTTCACTTGAACTTTTTGAGAGATTCTTCATATTTGGACCACGACTTCTTCATTTTTATCCAATATTTATTTGGGACTTTGATATACAACGATCCGCCTCCTTTTAGGACTTGGATCTATTTATCCTCATACCTTGTTAGGGCCTTTTTGGATAGACTTCTCCATGATCTTTAGGGGAGTATTTGCTTTTCGTCGTGTGTCTCAATCCTTCATATTGATTTTTGATAAATGATTCTTCACATCACTTGGGATCTTTAGCAACAAAATGTAGCCCTCATGCCTTGTTAGGGCCTTTTCGGACTCGCCAATCTTCGCATCTCGCTTCAATGAGTTATGCCTTGGCTATGAACTCTAATTAATACCGAGAAACGTTTAAACGATCTTGTGCTAGAAGCTAAGTAACTTTTCAAATCGTACAATGCAATTAAATTTATTAACAAGCGATGGGAGAAAAAGCTCATAATCAACTCACATAAATTCACGAAAGAATACCAAACTTATAATTGACTCTATCATCTCTCGTTCTCCACAATTTAAAATCTCAAGGAATGAGACTCGTGGATGCTTAGCCTATTAAATCAAGGTTTTGGGTTTTCAAGTCATCTACAGGATCTTGCAAATTCTTAGACTTTTCCCTTGATAACGACTTTCTAGGATCAATTATAGGAACTTGCGAAAAGTTCTTGTTCTTAACCCGTAAGAGTTAAGACTTTCGCGTTTTAAAGCTCCCTATATAAAAGCCTAGCAAAACTTGACTTAAACACGTTAAGGATACTAGCTAGAGTAAACTTAGATAAGTAAACTCGGGTTGAGTCAGAAGACTCACAACGTTTAAAAACTAAAACCACTTTATTAAAATTTATTCTAACGAAGAAAGAAAATAACTATAACAAAAGAAAAACTACTAGGCCAAAATAGATCAAAATTTTTGAAAAATGTCAAAAAATCAATTTTCCGGTTAAAATGAAGACAAATACAAGAAAAAGCCTACTTAACTTCGATAGAAGTCCCCCCTACACTTAATATAAACATTGTCCTCAATTTTTAAGTATGTGGGAGTAAACTCCCCTACACTTAGGACATTGTGCACGTTGTTTAAATCTTGCTAAGGAAGAGACAACTAAAGTGATTCCTATTTTAATATTGAAGAATATAAAATAGTGAATCAAAAGAGTTTAGGATAGAACCGGGAAGACGGGTACACGGAATCACGGGTCGTCAAAAGTCTTCAAGAATGGATCATTGATAGCTCGAACTACAAATAATAAGAAAGAAAACAACAAACACATACTAGGGTCTCCCCCTACACTTATTAGAAAAACAGAGAAAAAGGATAGATACTGCGGGTTGCCTCCCGAGAAGCGCTTGTTTTTGTTAACCGAGTCGTGAGCCTGACTCGACCTTGATTAGCATAGGAAGAAGCTTAAGGAACATCCACCGGGATCAAATACATGGTTTTCATCCATCAAGTAACACAAGCTTAAGGCGAACAAGGCAAGCCAAAGAAGAGTAGGTAAGGTTCCCTTAAGCAGTTGTTGAGCACGGTGGTAGCTAGGGTGAAGAGGTGCAAGCATAACTCCAAAAGTTCCAAAATTCTTTCCTTTTATTTCATCAGATGGATACTGAGATGGCTTAGAAATTGCAATACCGGGATCGAACACATTTTCCTTTAGGGGAAAATAACACTTAGGTTCAGTAGTCCTTGAAGATGATCCGCTCATAAATCTCACAATCTCATCCTCAGAGGGAGGATAGAGAGGTGTCAAGACATAGGTGCTACAGATATCGGTGTCGACTGGCTTCTTCTCCTTTGAAACAGGTTTCTTCATATCCAAAGGAGGATAAAGACCATAATCATCAAAGTCCAAAGGAGAAGCATCACTCTCATTGGGGAAGTAAGTGTTGAGAAAAGTAGCAAAGTCTTCCTCAAATGAGTAGTCATCCATAGTAGGATCAAGCATTGTTGGTAGAGGATCTTCATCAAAAGTAGGTGCAAGGTCATCATGAGAAGAATCACTCGAGAGAGTATCAGCCTCATCAAAATCATCATAAGTGGGCATGTCTGGATACTCAGAAGTAAAATTATCATAATCATCCCCATCAGAACTAGAATCATCATCATAAGCATCATAGATCGGTGGAGAATCATAAATTGGTGGAGGATCAGAATTGGAGAGAGAATCATCCACATCATCTTGGAACAGTGGATTATCATAGAAAGAGTCGAATAGAAGATTGTTATAGACGACAAAATCATCAAGCACATTAATCATATTCACCGATTCTCTTCCATTGGGGTTGTTTGTGATCTTCCCCATTTTAAACACTTGTGCCTCATTCCCGACCCTTAAGATTAACTCACCTTCGGCAACATCGACTAAGGCTTTTCCGGTTCTCAAGAACGGCCGACCAAGTATTAATGGAATACGAGGGTCCATTTCATAATCAAAAATAACAAAGTCGACCGGAAAAGTGAAGGTGCCAACTTTAATGAACACATCTTCGGCAATACCAACGGGGTAAGCGAGAGTGCGATTTACTAGCTCAAGAGTCATCTTCGTTGGTGTAAGATCGGGTAGTGATAACTTTTTCCAAACACTTAAAGGCATCAGATTTATACTTGCCCCGAGATCAGCTAAGGCAGTAAATTCTTCGGTTTGGTTAAAAGTACATGGTAGCACAAAACGACCGGGATCTCCAAGTTTTCCCGGAAGTTCTTTAAGAAGGACGGCATAACAATTTTCATTTAAGCGTGTGTTGACAAACTCGGCCATCTTCTCCTTCTTATTAAGCACTTCCTTAAACATCTTAACAAATTTAGGCATTTGGGCTAGAGATTCAACAGGGCTAAAGGTGATGGTCAGTCCCGGAATCTTATTCAAATATTTTGACACTTGAATGTCATCCTTGGTTTGCAGTTCGGCCTTGTCTAAGCGAGAAGGATAAGGAATGTTGGGTTTAGTTTGTGTAGGTGTAGCAGGAGAAGGTTGAGATGTTGAAGGTTTAAAGGTGGAAGGTGAGGTTGGTGAAGGGTTCTTCTTAGGTGCTTCTTCATGCATAGGTGGAGACGGTAATGGAGAACTAATACTAGGCGTGGGAGTAGAACGGATAAATGGTGGTGGAGGAGGTGTAGATGGAGTAACTGGGGGAGGGATAGATGGTCCTACTAAAGTTGCTCCACTGCGTGTAGTAATAGCACTCACATTCGCTCTCGGGTTGGTGACGGTAGTAGAAGGAAGAGAGCCCGAAGTAGAGGGTTGAGTACTTGGTAAGAAACTAGCCAGCATATTCTTCAAATCATTTGTTTGAGATCTAAAAGAGGTTTGTATATCATGTCGAAGCTCGGATCTAATATCATTACCTTGCTTAGTGACATCCCCTTTCAAGTTGATAATTTGGCTTTGTAGATTCTTGATTTTCTCTCCTTGGGTCCTCATAAAAGCTTCAACATCTTGATTAATGGGTGGTGCTTGTTGAGCGGGTGGGTGATAAGGATTAGAAGCTCGAGGTGGGTTTGGGTTGCTTCTATTGTAGTTGTTGGGGTTGTGGTTTCGAGGAAAAAACCGGGTGAAAGAAAGTTGTTAGAACGGTAACTTAGCAAGTTACGATCACCTTGAGGTCGGGCTTGGTAGTTTTTCGTTGAGTAGTTACCATAAGCTGCATACACGTTTTCCGGATTGTCATGAGTAGAAGGACAATCAGTGTATGAATGAGGACCCCCGTAAGTCTCACAAGAAGTTGCTACAGCTTTAACTTGTTGTTGTTGATTTGTAGCCAAAAGTTGCATATTCTTGCTCATTTCGACCATTGCGCGGGTCAATTTGGTGATATAAGGGTTTGAAGAAGTAGAAGAAACATTGACTCTCGGGTTTGATCTTGAAGATCCGGATGAATCCCAATTTTTTTGATGAGTAGTCATGTTCTCTATAAGCTCTCTACACTCCTCGGGTCTTCTTTTCATAAATGTGCCACCGGCGGCTGCAGTAATCGTATCACGATCACAAAAAGTTAAACCGTTGTAGAAAGTATCAATTAAGGTGACGAGGAGCATGTTGTGGTTTGGACATCGATCAATCAAAACATTATATCGTTCCCAAGCATCAAAAAGTGATTCATCAGGTTCTTGTGTAAATCCACTAATTTGATTGCGAAGGCTCGTGACCATGGATGGTGGAAAGTAGCGCGACAAAAAGCGTTGAGTCATCTCATCCCAAGTATGAATTGAATTCTTCGAAAGACGATCAAACCATTTTTCGACATGGTGGGATAAGGTGTGTGGAAATAGGTGAAGGCGAAGAAAATCCATAGTAACCCTGGGCAACTTCATGCTTTGAGTAACGGTAATGAACTTGTCGAGGTGTTTGTTGGCATCATCATCCGGCAATCCGCGAAATGGATAAGTGTTTTGAACTTGTTGGATCATGTGATGCTTCAACGAAAACTCTGGAGCCGTTATTTGCATCAGCGCAATCAGTCCTCCTCGTCCATTCATCGTAGGTTAAATGTAAATTTGACAATGTAATAAAAATGTAAACTTGAAATTTAAAATAAAGAAAAACGATTAAAATAACACTAAAGTAAAATGCCGGAAAAATAAGCTTTAAGAATTAAACTAAAAATTACTAGAAAAACACTTGGTAAAAACAGAGATTTCGGGAAGCGTGAAAAATTTGAAAACTTAAAATAATGCAAACATAAAAATAAAACTAAAACAAAATATTAAAACAAACCTGTCGGAATCCGATCGGAATACGATCGGAATACACCCAAAAGGAATCCTATCGAAATCCCGAATCGGAATGTAGGCTTACCTCCCCTTATCGGAATCGTGATCGGAAAGTGTTCCTGTCGGAATGTTGATCGGGATACACTATCAGAATGACCAACCTTGAGACGATCGGAATGAGGATTGGAATCCTGGTCGGAATGTTGTCACCACAAAGCCAAATCGGAATACCAACCCAACACCCCTGATCGGAATGTCAAATCGGAATCCTTGTCGGAATGATCAAAACCCTTTTCCGATCCACTGATCGGAATGCAAAGCCCTTTTTCGATTGGTATGATCGGAATGTAGTAAAAGGAAAACGTAATAAGCAAGATCTAGTAAGCTATTAACCAAATAAGCACACAACTAAAAACTTAACTAAACACGTTTAAGAAAAAGCTAATTAGCTAAAATTCAAAAACTTTTAAAAACATTAAATGATAAAATAATTAAAAACGACTTTTTAACAAAAATAACTTTTATAAAACTTAAGTAAATTAAGATAAACACAAATAAGCTATAAAAATCAATAATCCAAGACAATCAAAAGCATAAAAACATAACACTTAATCAAATAAGCATAACAATAAGCACATAAACATAAAGATTAAGCAAAACAAGAAAGGAAGAATGAGAGATTAAAAATAAGAACTTGATTAAAAATAAGATTTAAGAACAAAATTAAAAAGACTTACTTGAATTAAAGGCAAGAAATTTAAGGTGCAAGACAAGTAATTAAATGACAATTAAGTAAAGTGCAAGAAATTAAAAGGATGGAAGACTAGTTTGTCAAGTTAGCCAACACCTCCTAATGTTATATTAGGAGGGTATTTATAGTGATTAGGGAGGTAATCATGTTTTGGAAGCTTCCTTCTTTCTTTCTTTCTCGTCTTTTCGTCTTCTAAATTCTTCGACTTTTTCGACTCTGTCTCAGGATTAATTAAACTCGTCTTTGTAATTTCTTCATAAATTAGACTTGAGTTCTTCGGCTTTATTAAACTTCCGTCTTTAGACTTTTCTTCGATAAATCTTCAGAATAGGTCTTGGACTTCCGTTCTTTTTGCCTCTTGATCTTTTGACTTCGTCTTTTTGTCTTTTTCTTCGATAAAAGCCCGTGAAAGCCCATGTTTTCTTCCCTTTTCCTATTTTGATCCTAAATCACAACAAAAACACAAACCACGCATAATTCCGACATTTACGACATAAAATACACGTTTTGGCTTGGTTATTATTATAATTAAGTGGTAAAAGGATAAGTGTTTTCACACTTATTAGCTACCAGGGCCCACCAAGGGAAACCCGTAGATATTTCGTGTTCTAAATTGTTATGTGTTCGTGTGCTTGTATTTACGTGACATTATTATTAAATATTCGTGTTATAATATATACTTGTACGTAGTCGTAATAATAATTACGTAAATACCTAATTATACATGCGTGATTATTACGTTCATGATTTCATGTTTGTGATTATAATTATTATTGATAATAATTATCGTGCATTAATACATACTTAATACTTATCGTGTAATAACACGTACGTATTTCTTGTCATTTACGTTCGTGAAACGTATTCATGTTATAAAAGGAAAGTTTTAATCATGTACGTACGATACTAAGGGTACTATTCATGGTAAAAGCATGCAGTTTTACAACTCCTCCCCCTAAAAAGAATAATTCGTCCCTGAATTATAGATAAAGTAAACTGAAAAAGAGGAACATACCCGAATTCAAAACTTGAAATGAGGGTAAGAAGTCCGGATAGACTCCTCGGTTTCCCAAGTGGCTTCCCGCTCGGTATGATCCCTCCAAAGGATTTTGACGAATGGAATCGTCTTCTTCCTCATGACTCGTTCTTGCCTATCAAGAACTCGTTCGGGTTCTTCTATGAAGGTAAGGTCTTCACGAATCTGTTCCAGTGGATACTGAACCATGTGAAGGGGATGATACTTGTACCCTCTGAGTAAGGACACATGGAAAATGTCGTGAATGTGGGAAAGCTGTGAAGGTAACACTAAACGATAAGATACTTCACCGACTCGCTCAATGACATCAAACAGTCTGATGAATCGAGGACTGAGCTTCCCTTTGATTCCAAAACGCTTAACACCACGTGCCGACGATACCTTAAGAAAGACGCGATCTCCTACATTAAAATGTAAGTCCCTACGGTGCTTGTCGGCATAACTCTTCTGACGTGATCGTGCTTCTTGCAATTTCTGCTTAGCTACAGCGACCTTCTCGTTGGTCAACTCAATCATTTCTGGTCCTTCAAGTGTTCGCTCACTAACCTGATCCCAGCAGATTGGGGCGCGACACTTTCTGTCATATAACATCTCGAATGGAGCATACTTAATGCTAGCGTGCTAACTGTTGTTGTATACAGACTCTACCAAACAGATGTAATCGTCCTAGTCTCCTGTCCATTCCAACGCACATGACCTCAAAATGTCTTCTAATGTCTAAATCGTTCGCTCCGATTGCCTGTCTATTTGAGGATGAAAAGCCGTGCTAAGCTTAAGTTTTGTACCCCAAGCTTTCTGTAGACTCTTCCAAAATCGCGAAGTGAAACGAGGATCTCTGTCCGAGACGGTATTGGATGGAGCACCATGAAGCCTCATGATCTCCTTCTTGTAAGTATAGGCGAGTTTACTGACCGAATCTTCCTTGCGGATCAGTAAGAAATGAGTTGACTTAGTAAGTCGATCAACGATAACCCAAATCGCATCGTGCCTCCTCTTTGTCTGCGGAAGACCGGTAACAAAATCCATGGTGATCTTGTCCCACTTCCACTCTGGAATATCTAACAGTTGTAGAAGACCGCCAGATCGTTGATGCTCGATCTTAACCTGCTGGCAGGTAAGACATTTGGAAACGTAAGTCGCAACATCCTGTTTCATACCACTCCACCAAAAGTATTGCTTGATGTCGTGGTACATCTTGGTCGAACCAGGATGAATGGAGAATGGGTAGCTATGAGCCTCAGCTAACAATGCTTCCCGGAGTTCTTGATCATCAGGAACACAAAGTCTCGTGTCCTGCCATAAGATACCGTCTTTGTCTACACGAAATTATGTCTGCTTCTCTAAGTTCTGAATTATCGCCCAGATTTCACCATCATCCTTATGAGCTTCCTTGATCCTAGAGAGTAACTCAGGTTCCACTCTAAGATTAGCCCAGTAACCGTGCTGTCCACGTACCATGATCTCAATGTCTAGTCGCTCTAAGTCTCTTATAATTTCCTCCTCAATTTTAATGCCGTTTATCATTCCGGACTTTCTGTTAAGTGCATCTGCCACTACATTCGCTTTGTCGGGATGATACTGCAGATTAATGTCATAATCCTTCAACAGCTCTAACCATCTCCTCTGTATCATGTTCAATTCACGTTGAGTGAAGATGTACTTCAAGCTCTCGTGGTCTGTGAAAATGTCACATGATTCTCCATACAAGTAGTGCCTTTATATCTTCAATGCAAACACGACTGCTCCAAGTTCCAAGTCATGCGTAGGGTAATTTTCCTTATAAGGCTTAAGCTGCCGTGAAGCGTCACTTTCCCATGTTGCATGAGAACACAGCCAAGTCCCTTCCCTGAAGCATCACTGTAGATTTGAAATCCACCTGTACCAGATGGGAGAGTAAGAATCGGTGCAGATACTAACTTCTGCTTTAGGTCTTCAAAGCTCTTTTCTCTTTCTTCAGTCCAGACAAATTTCTCCCCTTTCCGCATCAGTTTGGTCAATGGTAGTGCTAAACGGGAAAAGTTCTCTACGAACCTACGGTAGTAACCAGCTAAGCCTAGGAAACTACGAACCTCAGTCGCTGATGTCGGTCTTGGCCACTTGGTAATAGCCTCAACCTTTGCTGGATCCATGGTGATTCTTTCTGCTGATACAATGTGACCTAAGAACGCCACCTTGTCTAACCAGAACTCATACTTGGAGAATTTAGCATACAGCTGCTTCTGGCGAAGAATCTGTAGCACTATACGAAGATGGTCTTCGTGTTCCTCCTTGGACTTAGAGAATATCAGGATGTCGTCAATGAAGACAATGACGAACTTGTCCAGAAATTCATGGAAGATTCTGTTCATCAAATCCATGAACACAGTTGGAGCATTGGTAAGGCCAAATGGCACGACTACAAATTCGTAGTGCCCATAGCGTGTACGGAAAGCAGTCTTGGCGATGTCCTGCTCTTTAACCCGTAGCTGATGATAGCCCGGCCTCAGATCAATTTTGGAGAAATGTTTGGTCCCTTGGAGTTGGTCAAACAAGTCGTCAATGCGTGGTAAAGGATACCTATTCCTGATGGTTATCTTGTTGAGCTTACGGTAATCTATGCAAAGACGCATACTGCTGTCTTTCTTCTTCACGAATAAGACCGGTGCGCCCCATGGAGATGCGCTCGGTGGAATGAAACCTCGTTCCAGAAGTTCTTGCAATTGCTCCTTCAACTCCTTCAGCTCTATGGGAGCCATGCGATAAGGAGCCTTGGAAATCGGCTTAGCTCCTAGGATGAGCTCGATGTTAAACTCTACTTCACGTGCAGGTGGAATACCCTGAAGTTCTTCTGGAAATATGTCTAGAAATTCTGACACTATTGGCTGATTCTGAATTGATGGAGATTCAACATCCATGTCATGAATAGTAGCTACATAGCTCTCGCAACCATGTTAAAGTAAAGCACGTGCTTGCAGGGTTGATATGATTTGTACAGACCTTTCGGGTACGAACCCGTTGTGAATGTACTCTAGTGCATTTGCATCACCGAAGATGACCAGATATGTATGACAGTCTATGGTGCCGTGATGTTTGGATAGCCAGTCCATGCCCAATATCATGTCAATTTAACTCATGTCCAGCGGAAGTGCGTCAACAGGACGAATCTTGTCGTCAAACTCTAGGGGAAGGCTCTTGTACACATGGGTTATGCGTACAGAGTCTCTTAAAGGCGTGGAAATATTTAGTACATTTTCTAATGGCATAGGGGATATCCTAACGTTCTTAGCATAAGCAGTAGAAATGACCGAATGAGTAGCACCCGTGTCAAATAAAACACATGCAACTTGACCATACATATACAAGATTCCAATGATGGTACCTGTAGACTTGTTGGCCTGATCACGAGAAGTCGTGTAAACGCGTCCGCTAGTAGGAGGCGGCTTAGAATCAGCATGTCCAGATGTGCCCTCCATCTCGCCCTTACGGCAGTCCTTCATGCGATGAAAAGTAAGGCCACACTTGTAGCATGCGTCGCTGTCGCGGAGACATGGCCCTGGGTGCCTACGGTTGCAGGTAGTGCAAAGAGGATGAGTATACCCTCCAGCAGGTATCCTTGTTGGCTGGGAGCCTATTAAGAACAGTATACATGAGACATGGTTTATAGGTACAAAAGGACAATGCGGAAAATTGTAAGATGTAATACCAGTAATAGCTGGTCGGTTAGGCTGTGAACCTCTTTGGTTCTAGTCCCTCCCGTTACCATGATTCCTGGTAAAAGATTGCTAATGTGTCAGAATTATGAAATATTGCATGTAACATATGAAAATGAGTAAGTGTAAGGACCTGCTGCTATTGGAGTTTCCAGCGTTGTTACGGTAATTATCATTACCGCCACGCCTATCCGTAGCAGAACGGTCGTGAGTCTGACCATTTCCCTTGGGCTGAGTAGGCTGTTGCTGGGTAGCCGGCTGAGACCGGTCCCTAGTCTTCTGCCAGAAAGATGCAGTTTAAAGAGAGATAAATATTAGATAATACTGAAATAATTCGGAATGTTCACCGCTAAATAACGAATATTTACCTCTTCTCGGGTCCCTCTGCTTCCCCGAACTCTTCTCTTTCTTGCAGCATCTCCAGTTTACGTGCTGCATCGGCAACTTGTGCCACCGTGTTGAATGTAGCACACACCAAGTTGTTGGCGACTGATGTACGAAGAGCCCATCAGAAGTGGTATGCTTGCTTTTCGGCAGTACCTGTTGTTGCGCCAAGAAGATCAGCCAAACGAAGAAAGCGGTGCATGAAGTCGTTGCTGTTCTTCCCAGCTCTCTGCCTGATTCCGTGGTACTCCCTCTTCAGCTTGTCTTGGTCAGACTTGGGGAAGAACTGTCCCATCACTAACTCCCTGAACTGAGCCCAATTCAAACCAGCCACCCAATCATCACCTCCCTCAGACTGCTTGAGTGCCTTCCACCATCCTAGCACATCACCTTCGAACTTGTAATAGGCCAACCTCGACTTGAAGACGGAATCACAGCCCATTGCATCGAATATCTTCTCAATATGAGCCAACCAGCTTTCAGCTTCACTAGGGCTATCAGTTTTCTCGAAGGATCGAGGGAGTTGCTTGTTGAATCTCTCCAGCCATGTAACTAATGTTGCTGGAGGAGGAGGTACTGGGTGCTGTTGCTGATTGTTGGCAGCCTGCACCTCAGCCCTTATTTCGTTCCTTAGCTAAGGAAGCAAAGCTTGCATCGCAGCTTGGACTGCTACATTGAGTTGTTCCTGCTCGCGTGTGAGAACCATCTTACAGTATAACATAAAAATACATGATAAAACTGATCAAAGCATAAAATATATACATGAAAAAAAATTATACCAATAAATCATGAGAAAATTTTTATGCAGGAAAACTAGTACATAAATGCATGATGCAGTTTTTTTGAAAACTTTTATATGCGCAAGAGTGAACGCCTATGGTCAGTTCACTCAAAACAAAAGACATGGCGAGGGGACGCCAATGGGTCGGTCCCAAAGTTAAAAGTTTCGATAAAAGCACATGCGACTAAATAGGGCCAGTCCTGTACCAACCATTACTTAGTCATAAACCTGCGATAATGACATATATATGAATGCATGAAAACAATGAATGCATGAAAACCGACTGTCAGTTCTAGGAAGACCATAGTGACTACCTACTAATCACAAGTCGTGTTTTGAGAGCATACAGGTCGAAGCCTTGGATCTGATACCATAATTGTAACACCCCATTTTGGTAAATGGAATGTCACGTGTGATTATGGCGTGTCATCAAAGCATACAAGGATAAATGTCTTAAACATTACATGACCATAAAGGAAATACCAGAAACAACCATCGGTACCCCAAAGTATAAGCTCATCACACAAAAACATAAGTATTGTAAAGGAAAGGGACTAAACAATGTCCATGGAAACAAGTAGCAAAATGTATGATGATAAGCATAAAGTAATGAAGGCTAGAAAGCTTCCAATCCATATGCACGTACACTTAGAGTCTACGAGCGTCCCTGAGTACCTGTCGTTTTGGGAACATGAAAGGAAAACGGCTGAGCATAACACTCAGTGCACGGATATACAAGCATAGAATGAATAACATAAGCATATACAACATATAGCAGCAGAATTGATTAAGTCCTGGAAAACCTGGTATAACTTAGTAAAACTGGTTTTATAGTTTGAAAAGCCTTATGTTTATCTGTTGGAAATTCACTTTATGTGACGACATTTAAGAATTCCCATTAGTTATCATAGTCACACACGCATAGACTAGACTAGGTAACGATGTATAGTTTAGGTGTCGTGTGACTATATACCCCTCCAAGGCTTCCAAGGAGGGGGTTGTTGTTTGTTTTTCATTTTCACTTTAATCAAACTTTTCTTTCTTTTACACACACAACCTTCTCTACTTCATCCATGGCTACCAACACCTTCTACCACCCTACTAGACCACCGGATCTTATATAGCAAAACCACAATTGGCATTAGAGCCACGGTTCAATCCTTGGATTGACGTGCTTTCGTTATTGATTTTGGTGGTCTAAATTTTTTTTGTTTCAAAATCTGTTCAACAGTTTATACATTTTGTTTTATTTTTTTTTGTTACAAATAAAATGAGTTTTGGTGGTCTAAATCTAGATCTCTGTCTGATATTATTTGGTCACAATGGGTCAATTTTGTCACGATTGTTGTTCTTGTCTCACTAGTCTCTCACTTGTCCAAAACATTGTCATATCGCTGGTCTCATTTTCGTTCACGATTTCACATATCTGGTATCACATATATCAGTCAACGGTCTCAATTATCTGGAAGTTTCAAGATATGGTCTTTTCAAGATTTTCTGAGTTTTTATTTATTTTGAACATGAAGATTTGAACCCAGAAATCTTAGATCCATAAAAATCAGAAAAAGTACAACTTTTGGATAAGATTTCAGATGGCTACTATGGATCGCATTGATTACGATGGCTGGACTGCGATGGGTCGTTACGATGGAACCATTGCGATGGAACCATTGCGATGGAACCATTGCGATGGAACCATTGTAATGGAACCATTGCGATGGAACCGTTGCGATGGTGTACTTTATATTGCGATGGTTGAGAAAAGATTGTGACCAGTTTAACAAAAACGTGACCATGTAGTTTAAAACTTGCCGAGACCAAAACTGAATATTACACTCCAACCTTTTAACTCCACAACAAATCCACATCTAAACCTATCCCATCGTCTCCTAATCCCCCATCGCATCTAGACTCGAAAAAAAACATAAATGAAAACTTGATCTCAGTTTGGTTCAATGTAATAAAATCTTTACAGATTTTGTCTTTGAACAACATGCATCACAGATCCATGTTTGGTTTACCCACTTTTATTATTCGAATCAAAGGAAAGAGTTCAAACTAAAGAGTTTGATCTTATTTTTTTTATTCATGTAGACAACACAGAAAAACCGACATGCATATAATCACCTACCCGAGATCTTGTTAAAGATCTTGAAGAAGAAATCGTTTTGGATCTTGGCTCTTTCTTATGATTCAAACAATTTTTGATTTAAAGTGGCACTGATCATGAAACCATAGGTGGAATAGGTTCGTTTGATTGGTCATCTTATTGGTGTTTGATATGTGATGGAGATTCGATGATCAGTAGTTTGAAGGATCATGAGAGATGTTTTCAATGGTGACTGTTTTTTGCTAAAAAGAGTTGGTGGGTGAGGAGATGAAGGAAATTAGGGACGGAGGTTTCTATGTGATAAATGGATGTATGTGTTTTTTGATTAGGTCTAACCTAATTTCTAGGGTTGGGTTATATAAGCCTAAGACATATGATGCTGGATCGGGTATTTCATTTGATGTCAACATACCTACACTTTCTTGGTGGGTTGTTATACTTTTAGATATTATGATTGGGCCAACTTCAGTTAATGGTTCAACAAATCATGGACGAATGTAAGTAATATTGTTTGGCACGCATGATATATTATATTGGACATGAATTAGTTTGACGAATAGCTATACACATTATATCCGAATTTTTATCTCAAAATTCTTATTTTAAATAAAATTTGTGTATTATGTTATACTTTGGTCATAATCGGGACGTGACAAAGTGACAAAATGACGAGACAAAAAGACGTGACTATGTGACAAAAATATTTAGACGAGACCAAGAAAAATGACTATATTTTTAGTGGCTACGGATTTTTGATCGGGTATTAATTATTTGAAGTTGAAAACGGATTTTTCGAAGGCGTGTACTTATTTTATCTTTCAAAGATAACTTGCTCGTGCTTAATCTTAGAATGAAGACTTGTATATCTAGATTCCGGGTTCGGGGTGGTTGGTTAATGACCCGGATAACTATCACATTAATGAGTTACATTATTGTACTCTGTGTCACGCGCATAGTCGACGTGGATAATTTCAAGAGGTGTTGTGCTTTTATACTTCTTCAGTAATGTATTGGGTACTTAGAGATTTCTCCACCGTTCTTTATTCAACAATTGTGCAAGCTTAAGTCACAAGATCGAAGGATTTTCATTCAGTCTCATGTTTGGTATATCCGGTTCATTCCATCAGTGGTCACTTCAAATTGCCTACAAGGGGGTTGGTAAAGACGGCCATGGAGAGTTTATGAGTAGAGAATTTTGATCAACAACTGATTCTCACAAAATATATAATTCAACTTATTTATTATTCTCACGAGATTTTCAGGTACATGTGCGTGCGATTTATTGCTGGTTCCGAATTTCGAAACTATCAAGGGGAAGAAGAAGACATATTAAACGCACAACGAGTACACGTGATGAACTTCATACCTTCTTTTGATTTGAAGACATTTCGGGAAGACAAATGTCATAACCGAAGAGAAAATCAGTGTTTTAACTCGTGGCGTTATCAATCTTTAAATGGTACACTATTGTTTGATGTTTAATTGTTTTGATGTTTCAATTATTCATCATCATTATCCTATATGGAGAGATATGCACTTCCGAGACTTAATTGACTCTGGTGCATCTTCGGAAGAAGATATGTGCATTTCCAGGACTTAATTGACTCTGGTGTTACGATGTCAACTTCATGAATGGGATAAAGTGTCTACTTCAGTATTTGAGCTTCATACTTGGGATTGGTTTACTTTCTTCAACTACGTGGGGGAAGAAATGTCTTGATTCTTACTAGTATGCATAACTTGAACTCTTAGGGGGAAGAAAAATTTAGAAGAATTATTCAAGCGTGAGAAGAGAAGTTGTTGATCTACTTGGTGTGCCCCAAACTCTCAATCACTCTTAGCAACATTATCATTTCATATGATGGGGTTTGCTTGTTAAATTCCGTTGTGCGCTTAATCATTCTAAGCTTTATTGAAAGCTTTGAAGTTGCTTATGAGGATTGTCGGTTTAGGTGGAAGCTATTAAAAGCTTCTACATCAAGTTTATGTGGCATGAATTAGGGGGAAGTTAATTCAGAAGCTTCTCCTTAACCAGAAGTATATGGATTACTTAGCTCGTGCCGTTACAGTATTTCTTCTACAAGTTACTTTAAAGATGAGTCGTTTTGAAGTGAAGACTTGAAGTCAAAGGCCTCAGAAGACTTCATCGGCATTGGATGCTTCATGGAAGCTTTTGTTCTTAATCATTATGTACTTGTTAGGAAGAATATTGTAAGGAATTCTACACATCGTCCCATGGGGGAAGATTGTTGGAAATTCACTTTATGTGACGACATTTAAGAATTCCCATTAGTTATCATAGTCACACACGCATAGACTAGACTAGGTAACGATGTATAGTTTGGGTGTCGTGTGACTATATATACCCCTCCAAGGCTTCCAAGGAGGGGGTTATTGTTTGTTTTTCATTTTCACTTTAATCAAACTTTTCTTTCTTTTACACACATAACCTTCTCTACTTCATCAATGGCTACCAACACCTTCTACCACCCTACTAGACCACCGGATCTTATATAGCAAACCCACATTATCTTATGAAAACTGTTTAACATGTTAACCATTAAGCCAATATAGGTCATGAAATATCAACGTACATGAATACTTGGAGGGGTGACCTCGTCATGCAATTATAGGGGTTGCCTCTAATTAGTATAAGTTTGGGTAGGAGGGATCAGAAGGATGCAAGGCACACACCACATTCACCTGAACAATCTGTTAAAAACATGTAACCTAGGATGCACCCATACGCCCCACATGATAACATAATAATATGGCCAAAAGCTGAGAGGGACGCCACGAGCTATCACTCCGCCGTGGTGAAGTCATAACACTGGTGCCTCTAGTGTTATGGTTATGGTACCTCCATAACTAGGTGAAACTGGTCATGCATGTATATGGCTTAGGCATTTAATTAAACATAAGCAAATAAAAACATACAAAACATATACTGGGAAAACAGTTGGCTGCATACGGGGAGTCCTAATAAGGAAAGAATGTCCATACTGAAAGGATGGAGAATCCGTACCTTATGTCCAGTGAACGAAGAAGACGAACGGAAGAGAGTCCTACTCCGATCTCACTAATGCTACATAAATAGTGTACATATATAAGTATTCTGATTACTGAGTACGTAACTGATTTTATATCGTGTCCTAGCTTGTTTTATATGTTCATGTCTTGTTTTACTGATTTTAACGTTATACTGTGTTTATCATGTATTATGTATATTCTGTTTAAGTATTACTTGTATTTCTTGTATTATTATACTTGTGTGTAATAATAAGTAACTTTCTAAAAGTAGCAGGTTTCCTAAAATAGAAAGTTTCCAAAAATAGAAAGTTTCTAAAAATAGATTAACTGCTTAAAATAGATAAGTTTCTAAAAATAGAAAGTTTCCAAAAATAGTAAGTTTCCTGAAATAGAAAGTTTCCATAATTAGAAATAAGTTGGATTATTAAGCTAATACGATAAGCTTAGGTTTTATTGATTAAATATACTAAGTCATATGATTAATGGTATAGTTTATTAATTATAACATGTTAATTAAATAAAAATATATGTTATACGATTTAATTAAATATAATCATGATTTAATTAAATTAAAGTGTATATAATACTTAGGTTAAAACATGTATTAATATTTATATTAATATAACCTAAGTCATGGTTATTAATTAATTATATGTCATGTTTTAATCATTAATTAATTACTATAGTCTAATTTACATAAATAAATACTTAGGTTAAAATCATGTATTATTAAATATTAATAATAAACCTAAGTCCATGTTTTAATTAAACTAATTATATGACATGTTAAATTAATTTAATTAACTTGTAAATAAATAAACTTGTAAAAATAATAACCCGAACCCAAGTATTATTTTTATTAAAAACATGTCGTGAACCGGACCCGTGAACCCATGAACCGGCCTGAACCAAAACCCTACCGAAAACAGTGGCAAATCGGCCTAAGCAGGTTGCCCCTGCTCTCGGCAAAACTGCCACTGGCTATGTGCCGGTGGTCTTGTCCATCGGCCAACCGCATACGCCACCAAAGTTCCCACTGGAAGCAGCCAGTGGTCCCCCTGCTGCATGCGGTGGGTTCCCCCTGCTTACCAAAAATAGCCACCGGCAGTTGCCGGTGGTGGGGCTGTGGCTGACGAGACCAACCGAACCACAAGGACACCCCCGACGCGAGTCGGGGTGCCTTTCCCTTGCTTCCGACCGAACACCAACACCACCGAGACCTTTGTCTCGTGTGGTGATGCAAACCAAACGACACCGAGAGTCGTGAGACTCTCGGTTTGTGTGGCGACCGAACACCAAACCCGAAAACACCCTTGTATTATTTACCCACCATGGTTTTACTTGTTTTAATTCTTGTGTTTTTAAACCCCATGATCATACATGCATAAAACATAAAAAGAAAATAAAAAGAAAGGTTTTCGGATTACCAAACACGTGGAATCAATAGATCTTGAATACACGAACACGTTCTTGTGATTTCTTAAACAAAATCAACCAAACCCCTTGTTTGATTGATGTAGCCGCCGGCTAAGGAGCAAGGAGGATGGTTTTAGGGTTTTTACTTTTCTAAATTTTTACTGTGAATGAATAATGTTTACATTATTTGTTTACTTAATAAAACAAATGGGCTGGGCCCCTCCTTCTTTGTGTGCCGCGGCTACCAGGGCCCACCAAGGGAAACCCGTAGCTATTTCGTGTTCTAAATTATTATGTGTTCGTGTGCTTGTATTTACTTGACGTTATTATTAAATATTCGTGTTATAATATATACTTGTACGTAGTCGTAATAATAATTACGTAAATACCTAATTATACGTTCGTGATTATTACGTTCATGATTTCATGTTCGTGATTATAATTATTACTGATAATAATTATCGTGCATTAATACATACTTAATACTTATCGTGTAATAACACGTACGTAGTTCTTGTAATTTACGTTCGTGAAACGTATTCATGTTATAAAAGGAAAGTTTTAATCATGTACGTACGATACTAAGGGTACTATTCATGGTAAAAGCATGCGGGTTTTACAAGCCGAATCTTTAAATTGGAGTCAGTTATTCAGGTTCTTTAAATTGGAGTCAGTTATTCAGTAAAGCTGTGTCTATGGTTAGCTGTTATTTTATGGCACTTGTTCTTCAAGGATCTTTGCCAAACTTTTACTCTGACACACAGCTTTACCCTTTGGCATGGAAAGATGTTGAGCGGGTAAGTACAATCCATTTGTCTTCTTAAAATGAAAGCAACAATATATTTTTATTGTGCTGAATCATGTCATTGACATAATTTACAGGTCTTTATTCCCATCAATGAACCATCTCGTCACTAGTCTCTGGTAGTGTTTGACATCTGCACTGGACTAGTTACATTTTATGACACTCAAGTCACTTTTGTTGATGAATTTCGCCCCTGGTATTTGAAGATGAGGAGTTGTTTGGAAGATAACCTACCATTGATTATGAAACAAACCAGCGTGTTTGAAAAGAAAGGAATTAACCCTTCTACTTGTACTATTTATTTTAAGCATGCTCAGAGTGTTCCAAAACAGGGTGGGCTGTACGGTGATTGTTGTATCTTTCTTTGCATGTTTCTATACAAGTCAGTTTTTTTTACTTTTAATTGTGTTTTTAAGCATATTTTGTTTTATAAAATCCCTTAAATACTTGGGTCTTTAAATGCTAGGTTAGCAAATCGGATCCCATTGGGGAAAGTTGAGGATCCAGTACAAACTGCTCTTGCCTACGGGGAAAAAATGCTTCTGTTTTATTTCGATCACAAAATGTTTTCTCCATGAATGTTGTATGTTCCTATCATTTGAAGACCCAAGAATGTTGCCACTTTGAATATTTTTAACTTGTTCAAATAATTAAAAACTTCTGTCTTATTCGTACTTACATCGTGTTTGCAAAAACCATCATTGATTGTATGGTGTTTGCAAAAACAATTAGATCCTTATTATGAATTTATGCACCAACTATTATCAAACATATTCTATATTATTGTATTTATTATTTCCTATTTTATTTTTAAGTCTTTTGTATTTTTTTATATTAAACAATCATAAATATGCATCCATCTTAAACACTGTTCACCTGTAACATACAAAACCAACGAACTTCAACATTAGCATATCCATAGTTAACAAAAGCATCAATCATAACGAATGTCCGGAAATAAATACCAAAAGCATAAACAACATCAAATGCATAATCTTCATCATATGGATCATTCAACATTTGTTTCTTAAGGGTCATCCAGGTTAACAAGATTCCATCCAAACCTTGTCTCTTGTGATCCTCCCCCAAAAGCATATTCAAGCCATGGGCACCTTGCCTTATTTTGTTGTAAGCTACCCTCTCCAAAGTTAAATTGGTTCACCGTGAAGGCCATTGCTTGGTTTGGGCCTCTGGAGCTTTCTCCTACGTAAATTTGGTTAACCATCATCGGCAAGTTTCCATGTGTCTCTCTTGAACTTCCACCCAAGTTAAATCGATTCACAGTCACAGGAAAAAGTCCTTGTCTGTCTCTCCATATGTTTGAGCTTGGAAAAGTAGAACCCTATCATTTTGTATATATTAGTTAACTTAATAAAACAAATAATTAACAAGATTAACATAATCGCACTCACATCATTATTTTCAAGGGGTGAATGGCAAGCAGCCCTTGTGTGTCCAGACTTTCCGCACCTTGAACATTTTGTCACAATCGGTGCCTCACCTTTGGATTTTATCCGGTCTTTGTTTTTTGGCCTACCAGATTGTCGAATGTCCATATTTGGTGCTTTAACAACTTCAAGTCCATCTGGTACTATCCATTCGTGTGATTCCCCAACAGGATACACCAACTCTTTGTAAGTATCATAAAGAACTGATATTCTAAACCACCATTCCACTAACTCGCTACAATCAGAACATACAAGATGTCTACTAACCGCTATAACATGACCGTAAGGTATACCCGAAAGTTGCCATATACGAAAAGTGCATGTACGATCAATCAAATTTACCTGTTGTAAATTTCGTCGATCATCTACTTGGTAAAGTATGCCAACTTGAATGCTAGTCACCTCCCAATGAAAACCTTTTTCCATTCTCTTCTTGACTTTTGTTGTAGCCCAATCACTTATCGTATTGAACTTTGCATCTTGAAGACGGTTTATAATAACATTACATATATATTCAAATTATCACTGAAAATAATTTATGGTATTGAAATAATATTAATCTTTATATTTTTCGCACCTAGCACAATATCACTTTTGTAGAAGACCCCTGAACCAATCCATGAGCTTCGTCACCGGAGCATATCTAATATGCCTTGACAAATTATTGATAGATTGGCGCTGTTTGATGTCATATAATTATAACGATTAGCCGGGCACATCGCCCTTGACCATTTTTCAAAACCAGCATCTTCAAGTTTTCTGTAAGCATCTGGTTTATATGCCTGTATTTCAGAAATGCCTCGTTGAAACTCTAGAGGGGTGTTTGCTTTACACGTCTTCTAGAATTTAGACCTAAGCTCCTCACTCTTCAAATTACAATTCATTTTGAAGCGCCTACAATAGTACCCATGAAATGCATCAGGAAATACCTCTTTGCATGTAAGTGCTATTGCCGCATGTCTATATGTTATGATGGCAAGATTTGGCACGTCGCCTATACATTCCCTCGTCTCCTCAAAAACCATGTCCACGACTCCCCAGTCTCTCCTTGAGAAACACCTGTAGCAATTGGTATTATCTGATTGTTTCCATCCATTCCATTCAGCACCAGATTTGTTCCTTTGTAAGTACCTTTCAAATGTGATCCGTCTGTTATTAAAAGTGGTCTCATGGTTGTTAAGAAACTCTGAATCTGTATATTATTTTAAAAATGTTATTCATACACTAGAAAAATTATTTAAGAATCTTAAAAACATATAACCATAGTTAAATAAAGTAAATGCTTACCGCAATACCAAATGCTATAAAGCACATTTTAAAACCTCCCTCATCATCGGTATCAATATGTTTTACTGTCCCCGGGTTCCGCAACTTTAAGTTATAACAAGAAATAGGTAACTGGGTGAATGATTCTATATGGCCACCATAGTTAAGTTCCAATGCTTTGTTTTTTCCACACCATGCTTTTTTGTAAGTAATGTTAATGTTGTAATCAAGGTTCATATCTTTCATTATGTCTTGAGGTTTGTATATACGACTATTATCTCTTAACTTTGGTGAGATTAGGTGGCGTATCAATTTTTAGTAGCATTACGGTGATTAGTATTTATTTTAGTTCTTGTATAAGTGTGAACATCATTCTGCTTTGATTATAATTTAAAAAAAAACTAGATGAATGATTCTTTTAGAGAAAGAGCACTATATATAAGTGAAAAAATACATGTAGTGTACTATAAAGCAATAGGTAGGCACTTCAATAAATTTTATAACGTCGATATATTAATTTTCATATTATGATAAATTCATATCTACATTTCAACTCTCAACAATTTTCATCTCACTATACACATCTAAGATATGGACTCACCACCAAACGAAGGCTAGAAATTCATGCTCGATATAGATGACTCAGATCTAAAACTCTCTACGCCCCTCGAAACTTTGAATCACCAAACCAAAAACCCAATCATATGTTCATCAAACACCATAGACTCTCATTATGGAAACATAAATCCTGTAAGGATAATTCCAGGTCCCGCTGGAGAATTTCAACAAGGTAAATTATTTAACCTTACAAATATTAGCGATGCTCCTACTCAAGAGTATATTAGGAAAATAAACGACGAGGTTAGTGATGATGATGATCTCAAAACCATTCCTTAGGTCAACGCTGTCGAGTTTATGAAAGATAATGGGGAGTTTGGCGGTGGAATTTTTGGGGATATAAAAAACTACATTGTAAATGGTAAAAGTGAGTACGTTGTTGCTATTATAACATCCTGTAAGCCAAATCTAATTGGTGATATGAACGTTACACTTAAAGATCCTTCAGGCACGTTTAATGGGATAATTCACTACAAAGTTATAGCAGATGATCTTTATGCAAAATCTATTAAAGTAGGGTCTGCTTTAATACTAAAAAATGTATGAGTCTTCTGTCCTAAATCATCAAGTATGGCTCTCAACATTACAATCCGAAATTTGGTTTGTGTATTTCCAAATTAGCTTTAACGGGCTTATGGATAAGGGGCAAGTGTAAGCAATCAGTTCCAATAAAAGATGTTGTAATTTCTTTTTTCAGAATGTGGTTAGCTTAATTGTTTTATTTAGATATAATGTATTGCTTGATAGAGCATTGGACATGTTAGAGCATTGGAATGGATAGAGCATGTGTTTGAAAAAAGACGTGAAACTCTTTACATCGACATGACATGTAGTAAATTCTACTATCCTTATACCTGCATCATAGTAGAATAGAAGACTAGATCATTCAAGTTTACATGGATAGAGCATTCGAGTGGATAGACCAAATGTTTGCAAAAATACGTGAAACTAGGTACAACACATGACTTGTAATAAATACTTCCTTAAACAATCTTTATACATGCTACATAGTACAATAGGATACTAGGTCATCATACTATCTCATTTAAGTTTACATAGATATCGCAACTTCTGTTAGAGCATTAGACCTGTTAGAGCATGTGTTTGCAAAAATACGTGAAACTCTTTACATCGACATGACATGTAGTAAATGCTACTATCCTTATACATGCATCATAGTAGAATAGGAGAATAGATCATTCAAGTTTACATGGATAGAGCATTCGAGTGGATAGAGCAAAAAATTTTGCAAAAATACGTGAAACTAGGTACAACGACATGACTTGTAATAAATACTTCCTTAAACAATCCTTATACCTGCTACATAGTACGATAGGATACTAGGTCATCATACTATCTCATTTAAGTTTACATAGATATGGCAACTTCTGTTAGAGCATTAGACTGGATATAGCATGTGTTTTTAAAAAGATGTGAAACTCTTTACATCGACATGACATGTAGTAAATGCTACTATCCTTATACATGCATCATAGTAGAATAGGAGACTAGATCATTCAAGTTTACATGGATAGAGCATTCGAGTGGATAGAGAAAATGTTTACAAAAATACGTGAAACTAGGTACAACGACATGACTTGTAATAAATACTTCCTTAAACAATCCTTATACCTGCTACATAGTACAATAGGATACTAGGTATCATACTATCTCATTTAAGTTTACATAGATATGGCAACTTCTGTTAGAGCATTGGACCTGTTAGAGCATTGGGCCTGTTAGAGCATTGGACCTGTTAGAGCATGTGTTCGCAAAAATACGTGAAACTCTTTACATCGACATGACATGTAGTAAATGCTACTATCCTTATACCAGCATCATTGTAGAATAGGAGACTAGATCATTCAAGTTTACATGGATAGAGCATTCAAGTGGATAGAGCAAATGTTTGCAAAAATACGTGAAACTAGGTACAATGACATGACTTGTAATACATACTTCCTTAAACAATCCTTATACCTGCTACATAGTACAATAGGATACTAGGTCATCATACTATCTCATTTAAGTTTACATAGATATGGCAACTTCTGTTAGAGCATTGGACCTGTTAGAGCATTGGACCTGTTAGAGCATTGGACCTGTTAGAGCATGTATTTGCAAAAATACATGAAACTCTTTACATCGACATGACAAGTAGTAAATACTTCCTTAAACAATCCTTACAGCATTTGATTGGATAGAGCTAGAGTTTGTAAAAAGACGTGAAAGTTATCAAAATTCTATATCAAAGGATACCAAATATTTTAAATGAAATAAAATCAGTAGGGTTTACATAAAAATTCAAAATGACAACAAAACATGGTGTTTATCCTTCAGGAAGTGGCAACAACGATAAAATCGAATGGTAAGTTTATAACATAAATCTTAAAGAAGTTCAAACATTTGGTTTATTTGTAATCGTCTTTTTTAATTAAAAGTATTCAATATTTGTTGCAGCCATTATTTGAAGTCTTTTCATTTTGAAATTATCCATAGTAGGTCATTTCACTTTTATCCTCGTATAACCTATCCTACAAGAGAGGAAGAATATCGGTTCTTCAAAGTGCGTCCTACAGCAGAAAGGTTGTCCTATAAAGAATGGCATGAGTTATTGTTGGATGAAACAAAACAAGACATATGGGCTTGATTTTTCAACTCTAAAACTGACTATAATGATCTCGAAAACGGTTTGACTATCTTTTAAAACGATAATGATGTAAACAAAATTTACGACTTCGCTCCTCTGAACGACAAATCCGTTCAGATGTATATTGCCCATGATCCTCAAGTTGAACTTCTTTCTTTTTATTTTAAGAACTTGACTTTGACCGGTTCTTTCAAAGACTTACAAAAAACGCGTGCAAAACATGAAAGTATAAACAATGTGTTGGATAATGTATTGTTTGAACAACTGCGTGCATGGAACAAAGAAGAAAGCCAATCACCAAAGATTCTAAGAACACCGGATAAGGCCTATAGAGAGTATGCAAGAAAATTCAAAGGGAAGAATCTATTTGATGACTTTGAATCAGTGTCCACCGAACATCATGATACTTTGTCGAGTACTATTCCAACTTATGATGTTTGTGAGAAATGTGTTTCACCTAAATGATTTTTTATCATGTTATAACTTAAAGAGAGTAGGTTTGTTTGATTTCTCTTTTATTTATTGTAAGATGTAGTTCGTTTTGCATCATTTGACTATGTTAACAAAAGTAATTGTAGGTTGTAGGTCATTTAATGACACATCAGTAGAGCATCGCTTGATAGAGCATCAAATTTTAGAGCACTCGTCGGTATATGCTCCTGCCTCTCTATTAAATACAACAGTCACGATAAATGCCCATACAAACTGTTAGATCTTGAAAACAGTATTTTCATAAAATGTACAGACACATACCATTTGAAATTCAAATGGAAATAATGGTTAGAACTCAAGTGGAGGTTTTACTATGGTTTTGAAGAGTGTCAAAGACTTGGAAGGAATCAATATATCAAGCCCAGTTCATCATTGCTACGGTTTACGGGCAACAACCTCGTGTTCCTTTCATATAACATATAAGCACGTCGATAATGGTTTCATGTACACGGTCAGTGGCAACTTAAATTTCATTCGTTTTTATCCGCCATACAATCTTCGTGTTTTTAGGTCAATTTCTACTTGTAAAGGTATATGGTTCTTAACATATGTTAATAATATGTCACTTATGCTATGGAACCCGTCAATAAGAAAATGTGTTACGATAGTAGTAGAAAATCATGTGAACCAACCAAATTCACCAAGAATGGTGTTTAGATTTGGTATAAGTCCACAAAATCAAGACCCTACCCTATTAAAAATTAACTACCCGTTGGTCAGTGAAACCGCATGGTATGTTTCGGTGTTTACACTTAGTTCTCTAAGTTGGAACAATCTGGCCAACAACTGCTTGCCTCGTTATTAATTAAGAATAATATGGTCGTCAGGAAAATCGGTTGTCGATGGTAAAATATTTTGGGTGGCTTTTGAAAAGATCGTTTGTTGCCAATGTAGGAGGCGGAAAAATTACATGCTAGTATCATTTGACTTGGTTAGACATCAATTTAATGTACTAGACATTCCAGATGGGATCAAAAATATGATTCCACATCCATACTATATGTCAAAACTAGGAGACTATCTAGTTATTGCAGGAAGTTTCACCGTGAATGGTTTACGGTTTGTGTGCATGGGTGTTACAATTGAACGTGGGTGTGATTTCATCAAATAGACTACTTTTTAGCATTCCAAAGCCAGAGCATCAAGTGCCAAGGTTATTGGGATTTGATAATGACGAGCAACCAATTATCGTTACTAATGTCAACGAACACGCCTTGGCTCACTCACTGGAAGTGTATAACCAAGAAATGCAAACATTAGAAACGATTGATTATGAAGGAAATGGTCGTTCATTTATCATTGGACCATACAAATAATCACTAGTTCTTAGTGACCGACAACAAAATGAATGGATCTATTAAAGAATATATCAGGTAATTTGTGTCTTAGTGTTTTGTTTTAATGTTACTTTCATTTAGACTTTTTTTATGTATCTTGTTTACTATGTCTGTGAATACATTTACAAATGTTTGTGCTCAATTTAGCTACATTTGTATGAACAAAACTATGTAAAGACCAACAACATTTGAGCCACTAAATATACATAATAACAACTGAATAAGACCCATCATAAAATAACGCAAAGTTTACATAAGTACATACCATAAATGCAGAACCATAAATAAGCATTATCCCAACTTTATCAGACCCAAAATAAAAGTTTACCAGAAATCTAAAGTAGCAGAACTAGAAGTTTACATAAGTACATACCAGAAATCCAAAGTTAGAAGTTTAGCAACCACTTACATCAGACCCAAAATATACCATATCATGATAAGTTTAGTAAACGTCTAACAAACATCAAATACTGGGCAATCTTCTTCTTCACCATCACTGTCGTATACCTGGATATTTCTCACATATTTCAACCTTAGCATTTTATTGTAGTGAAACCTACATGCCATTCTGAACTCCCTCCCTTTGCCTTCAAGAATTACATGATTAGTCCTCCACGTCCTATCCTTGTGATGGTATGTTTTCATACTCATCCAACATTCTTGATCCTGGTGTTTGAGAAGAGCCCAACGATAAATATGCATCGGATGATCCTCCATCATTAAAGCTTTGATTGCCTAAAAATTTACCGATCAGATAGAAAATTAAGTAAACTATATTATTTGTATATTCAGATTATTTGAATGTTGTTAAAACAAAATAGTTACCCATCTTTGCTTATCCATAGTCGACGAGAATGGCATGTAAAATGCACGAGATCTTTCGGAAAAATGACCAGAATGATGTGGCCATAAACACGGTAGTGCATCCTCTCATCGGCTGCATTTTTTCAATAACAACCATTTAACTATGTTCCTAAATATAACTTCATTTATAGGAATGAAGGTTTTTCTATAACTGATCATACCTGATTCTGAATAAGAAAGCTCCTTCTGTTGTCTCTTCATATTAGTTATACCAGACACTACTGGAAGTGTTATTAGATTCCCGTCCATTTCAAATGCCATTAAATCGAGTCTGTTATTATTTTGTTTTGTTAACACTACATACATACCGTCCTTAAACTCCAGCCCATTAGCCATTGCTGTCCAACCTGTTCCATTCAGCTGATACTTGAACACCCCGGGGCTTTCATCACAATCGACCCTTTGATATCTGACAGTATAGGTCTCATCATTTGCTGATATTAATAACGGTTGATTGTGATTAAACCCAATCACAAAGGTTCTCGGAACAAACTGCAATTAATCATCAAACAATAAAGAGGTATTTTCTTTTAAGATAAGTATGTGATTTAAATTATATTTACCATTTATAATTGTTGACGATTCTGTAAAGTTACCTGTGGATAGTCTTCATATGGCCAAGAACGTGACAAAAATCTTTTTGGTCTATTAGTAATTACGTTATAGCCGCCGCATTCGATTCCATCAATACCATATCCAGTAACGTAAAACGTGTCATCGCCCTCTTCAATGAATTGCATCAGTACTGCATCTTTCATGTTCTCAAGACAAAACTCAGACCACCTTTAACCTTCAACCCGAATGTTTCCACTGTTTGGCACCTTTAAACCACATTTGAACCTGTATAGATCATTACTTGTCAAATACATGTGCATGTTCCCGTTATAGTAACCTTCCCAGAACAACGACGGTAGAACCTACAAATTATATAAAACTTCTATAATTATGTAGGGCTCTTTTATTATAAAAGCATATAAAAACATATTGATCTATTATAGTATAGGTTTTTAATACCTGTGATTTGGGAAATGTATCCCTGTTCACCAATAAAACAAACTCTATTGGCATTTGTCTGCATATTGAGATTAATTTAAAAACATCAATACACTTTTATACAAGTAATGTTGTTCTTATATTTTGTTTATTTAGCATTTATCATTGTATTTTAGAATAAAGCCTTATTTATGCTTGTGCGTGTTTTTGATAAAGTAATTTTAAAAACCTATGATATGTTCAAAAGTATTCTTATAACTATTTCAAGCAAAAACCCTAAACAATCATGCACTTTTGAAACCCTAAACAAAAACTAATAACAGGTATGAAAAGTATTTCTGATTAATGATCACAATCAAAATCAACTACTAATCTTCAATTAGTAACTATCAGGGTAAAAAATAGTCGAATGGAGGATAAGATTAGGCAAACAATGTTATTTTGGAAATCAAAATGTATAATACATTATAAATCAAGTTGGAAACATCATACCTTGCGTCTTCGATGGGTCAATGATCTTTGATTGGAAATACTGTTCCTCAGGCGGTGTGAATGATCTTTGATTAGAAATATAACACTTATAACTGTTTTTGTAGTTGGTTAGTATTAATTATTTCTAGGGGTTCATTTGTATATAATTTTTTTATAAGGTGCATTCGCATTAAAGTGTTATTAAAAGAAAACTACATCAATAAAACTTAACCAAACCAAACTATTACATATCCAAATTAATACAAAATCAAAAACATCACCGAAGACCTTGAATCTTTCTCATCCGAAGAAAATATGCTTGCCATTGTCGTGATTGATTGGGGGGCAGTAACATAGATCCATAGATCCATTAATGGTTCTTTTTGTTATATTTTTTGGTAATGGGTTTCCCCGGTAAATAGATTAACCAAAAAAACAATTAAGTACAAATGGAATATGGATAAGGTACCACATTAACCTCAAGCTAAACAGCTTGATAAACACCTAAATCTAGTGCTTATGACAAGCCATAAACACTTACAAAACACCCAATACCCAACAAGATGAACTAGCTAATAGCTTCCATGAAGGAATTTCCACCTGCATTTGTTTTAGGGAATAAATTGGTTGTTTCATCATAAACCATTTCAACCTCATCATCTTCATCATCATGATCTAATACAAAGTAAGTATTTGATGTAGATAGCCCAACACCTGATGATGACGTATCAGTAGACTTCAACTTGGAAAAAGAAACACTCTCGCACTAGTCACTCCCTTCATCGGGTTACTAATTGTAGCTTTAGGAACAAATTTAACATTCGGCTGAACCGATGAACCAGTAAACTTACCACCCTTGAAAGATTTCGTCATCTTTCTCTTTCTTTTGGTCACCGTTTGGAAACCATCATTATTCTCAACAACAAGAGTAGCACTAGAAGTAGATGGACCAGTACTAGCAGTAGGAACTATTGGAGAAGCAACCACCTTATTAGAGCATTGATCAATAGAGTGACCAAAAGTCTTACACTCAGCACATCTAGGAGGTCTCCATTCATATTCAACACGGATAGCTTCCTTTATAAAACCCTCCCCCGAAAGAGAAGGGACACCAATGGTAACAACATCCACAAAATCAGCCTCAGCATTAACCTCAATTAAGCATCTGGCAAAACTACTCCGACCCCATGACTCCTTACACATAGAACTAGTATAGGAATCAAGCATCACAGGGTTTCCAATGAAAGAAGCAATCAAACTAATTCCTTCTTCTTCAAAGACTTGAATAGGCACATCATGTAATTTTACCCAGACAGGAATACGAGTCAATTCTTCTTTAATCAACCTAGTATCCATCGACCATTTTTTGAGAATGATCGGAAATTTACGAATCAACCACGGGCCCTCCTCTAAAACTGTTTCTAAACCAGCAAGTGACTTGAATTTAAAAAAGAAAAAACCCTTAGAATTCATCATGATCCGTGTCAACACATGTTTCACCTAATTGTTTCTAACATAATAATCCACAACCGGGAAAGCCATTCTCTTTCCAATAAAGTAACCATATAGAGTATGTTCAAGACGATGACTGACCTTCTGAACCACTTTACGAGGAATAGAGACGTTTACACCATCAAAAACATCTTCTGACACAATTGACGAAAACTACCATTATCAACAGATTGCTCCGCTTCAGTTGCAATAGAAACAAGCTAATAAGTGTGAAAACACTTACCCTTTTACCACTTATTTCCAATATTAACAAGACCAAAACGTGTATTTTATGTCGTAAAAGTCGGAATTATGCGTGGTTTGTGTTTTTATTATGTTTTAGGGCCAAAAGATGAAAAAGAAAGAAAACACGGGCTTTCACGGGCTTTTATTGATACAAGGCTTTTGGCCAGGTAAAAATTAATGTTCGTTGATGTGGTCTAATCGAATTGATCTGGTTAACTATGTGACTCAGTCGTTCTTTTGGTGAAACAAATAGTTGTGTCGTTGTAGTATATTAAAAGTGCAAAACAATTAAAGTAAATGACGTTAAAGTAAATCTAACTCTAACTTAAAATAAATGGCAAGTATTTAAAAGCGTGACAAAAAGTAAATGGCAATTAACGTAAATAACGCAAACTTAAATCTATCTAAGGCAAACTTAAAACACAACTAAAACTTAAAACTAAGGCAAGGCTAAAATAAATCTAAGGCAAATAAACTTAAAGTGCGACTAAGGAAAAAGGCGTAAAAAATAAAGCTTGAAAATTAAAAATTAAAAACTGAAATTAAGAAGAACCTGAAAATAGCTCATCCGGAATAAACCTTTGTTCGGAATAATCACTCATTCGGAATGTCACCTTCGTTCGGAATGATTCTTCTTCACTCGGAATATTTACCAAAAACCTTGATCCGGAATAAATCCTTAATCCGGAATATGTCACTTAACCGGAATAAAGTCTTGATTCGGAATACTTAAGCTTGATCCAGAATGTTGCTGATCCGGAATATTTTGAATCCCCTTGATCCGGAATGTTGAAGATTCCGGATGAACACTTTGGCTAAACCCTTGATCCGGAATAATTAATTATTCCGAATAAAACTCCTTGATCCGGAATATATGGTATTCTGAATGAAAGGTTTGATCCGGAATGTTAAATTATTCCGAATAAACAAGACTGATCCGGAATGTCTCCTTGATCCGGAATGTTGGATATTCCGGATGAACACTTTGGCTAAACCCTTGATCCGGAATGTTTGGTTGATTCGGAATGAGAGGCTGATCCGAAATATGTCACTTATTCCGGATGAACGCCCTTTATTCGGAATAATCAACAAACAATCTTCACTCGGAATATCTGGGCTTTGATCCGGAATGTACCTCGGTATCAGTAACAACAGCGAAGAACAAGGAACAAGGAAAAAGCTACGGATCTAAACAAATATAATCAAAATCAACCAAGAGATTAAGCAATACTAATCAATAAACATCTACTAACCATAAACAAACAATCCAAATTAATCAAACTAACAAAACTAATCAAAATAATCAAAACCCACTTTAATCAAATCAATAAAATAAGAACATGAACATAAACATAAAGATTAAAGAAAGGTAGATAGGAGATCAAACAATAAAAATAAAGATTGACAAGAATTAAAAGAAAACTTACTTGAAATTAAAGGTATTTAAGGTGCAAGACAATTAAGGTAAATGACATGAAATTAAATGACAAGGAAAATAAAATAGAAGAACTAATTGTCACTATTAGCCAACAAGAGAAAATGAAATGATTATCTAATCTATTTATAGGGGAGGATTAGGAGGTGCTTAGGAAGCTTCCTTCCCTCTTTCTTCTTTCCTTAATTGCACCATTAAGTCCTTAAGTCTTTAATCTTCTTAAATCTTGGACTTTAATGACTTTGTCTCGGGATTTCTTTAAACTCGTCTTGTAATTCTTCAATAAATTAGACTTGAGTTCTTCGGCTTTTAGTAAACTTCCGTCTTTTGACTTTTTCTTCGATAAATCTTTAGAATTTGGTCTTGGACTTCCGTTCTTTTTGCATTCTTGATTTCTTGACTTCGTCTTTCGTATTTTTCTTCGATAAAAGCCCGTGAATGCCCGTGTTTTCTCCACTTTTCACCTTTTCGTCCTAAATCACAACAAAAATACAAACCACGCATAATTCTGACATAAAATACACGTTTTGGCTCGATTATTATTGTAATTAAGTGGTAAAAAGGATGGGTGTTTACACACCTATCAAATCCCCTACACTTGACCATTGCAATGTCCTCATGCAATGCATTAGTTACAAAGCACGTTTACATTTTTCATCACAATCAATCCACATTGGCCTTTATTAAAGAGATACAAAATAACAAAAACAAGTAAAGAAATCAAAAGCATACCTTAGGGTTTTGAAAATGTCATGAATAATCATCATCCTCAAGTTTTCACCTTCTCCAAACCAAGCTTAAAAACGAGATCATCGTTATTATAAGTTAGAAAACTAACACGAACTCATGTTGGCCAATTATTCACTTAGACTCCCTTATTCCTAGGTGTATCTCTTATATTTTATTTTTGTCTTGAATGATCACGAGGATGCATTGTTTGACTTATTTCGATAGTTATTAAGGCTGAAAATAAAGTGGGACGATTTAATCAATAGTTAGCTAAAGGACAAAATCTTTTAAAACTGCTTCTCGGGACCTCATAAAGTTCATATCTTGGCATAACTCGCTTCGCGATTTGAGACCTTTCTCGGACCGATATTTGGCAGCGACTTCATACTTCAAACCTTGAGAGACGTTCATGAAATAATGGTCTTCTCTTCATATTAGGAATTTCTTCACTTGAAATTTTGAGAGATTCTTCATATATGGACCACGACTTCTTCATTTTTCTCCAATCTTTATTTTGGACTTTGATATACAACGATCCGCCTCCTTTTTGGACTTGGATCTATTTATCCTCATACCTTGTTAGGGCCTTTTCGGATAGACTTCTCCATGACTTTTGGGGAGTATTTTCTTTTCGTCGTGTGTCTCGATCCTTCATACTGATTTTCGATAAATGATTCTTCACATCACTTGGGATCTTTAGCAACAAAATGTAGCCCTCATGCCTTGTTAGGGCATTTTCGGACTCGCCAATCTTTGCATCCCGCTTCAATAAGTTATGCCTTGGCTATGAACTTTAATCCATACCGAGCAACTTTTAAACGATCTTGGGCTAGAAGCTAAGTAACTTTTCAAATCGTACAACCTTATTTATTGCAAATAAATTTATTAGCAGGCGATGGGAGAATAGGCTTATAATTAACTCACATAAATTCACGAAAGAATACCAAACTTATAATTGAATCTATCATCTCTCGTTCTCCACAGTTTAAAATCTCAAGTAATGAGACTCGTGGATGCTTAGCCTATTAAATCAAAGTTTTGGGTTTTCGAGTCGCCTATAGGATCTTGCAAACTCTTAGACTTTTTCAAGTTTAGAAATCGCATTTTAAAGTTCCATTGATAAACGACTCTATAGGATCAATTATAGGAACTTGCGAAAAGTTCTTGTTCTTAACCCGTGAGAGTTAAGACTTTCGCGTTTTATAGCTCCCTATATAAAAGCCTAGCAAAACTTGACTTAAACACGTTAAGGATACTAGCTAGAGTAAACTTAGATAAGTAAACTCGGGTTGAGTCAAAAGATTCACAACGTTTGAAAATTAAAACCACTTTATTAAAAATTTATTCTAGCAAAGAAAGAAAATAACTATACAAAGGGAAAAACTAATAGGCCAAAATAGATTAAAAATTTTGAAAAATGTCGAAAAATTGATTTCCCGGTTAAAGTGAGGACAAATACAAGGAAAAGACCACTTAACTTCGATAGAAGTCCCCCTACACTTAATATAAACATTGTCCTCAATGTTTAAGCATGTGGGAGTAAACTCCCCTACACTTAGGACATTGTGCACTTTGTTTAAATCTTGCTAAGGAAAAGACAACTAACGAGATTCCTATTTTAATATTGGTAAATATAAAATAGTGAATCGAAAAGAGTTTAGGATAGAACCGGGAAGAAGGGAACACGGAATCACGGTTCGTCTAAAATCATCAAGAGTGGATCATTGAGCGCTCGAATCCCTGAATATGAGAAGAGAGGAAATAGCAAACACCAACAGGTCTCCCCTACACTTAGGATAAAGAAAGCTAAAAGATAGAAACATGGGTTGCCTCCCAAGAAGCGCTTGATTTTTGTTCACCGAGTCGTGAGCCTGACTCGACCTTGATTATCATAGGAAGAAGCATGAAACATATCCACCAGGATCAAATACATAGTTTTTGTCCATCAAATAGCACAAGCTTAAGGCGAACAAGGCAAGCCAAAGAAGAGTAGGCAAGGTTCCCTTAACCAAAGATAGAGCACGGTGGAAGCAAGTATGGTGGGGTGCAAGCATATCTTCAGTAGTTCCAAAAATCTTTCCTTTTATTTCATCAGATGGATACTGAGATGGCTGAAGAATTTCGATACCGGGGTCGAACACCTTTTCCTTTAGAGGAAAATAGCACTCAGGCTCAGCAGAATTCGAAGAAGATCCGCGAAGAAGATGCAAAACCTCGTCCTCAGAAGGTGGACAAAGAGGTGTCAAAACATACGTGCTGCGGATGTTGGTGTCGACCGGTTGCTTCTCCTTTGAAAGAATTTTCTTCAAATCCAAAGTAGGATCAAGACCATAATCATCAAAGTCTAAAGGAGGTGCATCACTCTCATGAGGGAAGTATGTATTGAGAAAAGTAGAGAAGTCTTCCTCAAATGAGTAGTCATCCAAAGTAGGATCAAGTGATGGCGGAGGATCTTCATCATGAGAAGAATCACTCGAAAGAGTATCGGCCTCATCAAAATCATCATACGTGGGCATGTCGAGATACTCGGAAGTAAGGTCATCATAATCATCCGAATCTGAGCTAGAATCATCATCATAAGCATCAAAGATCGGTGGAGAATCATATATGGGCGAAGGTTCTAAATTGGAGAGAGAATCATCCACATCATCTTGAAACAGTGGATTATCAATGCAAGACTCAAATAGAGGATTGTTGTAGACGACAAAATCATCAAGCACATTAATCATATTCGCTGATTCGCGTCCTCCAAAGGATTTGCTTGTAATCTTCCCCATTTCAAAAACTTGGGCATCATCCCCGACTCTTAAGATGAGCTCACCTTCGGCAACATCAACTAAAGCTCGTCCGGTTCTTAAGAATGGCCGACCAAGTATTAAAGGAATACGAGGGTCCATTTCATAATCAACAACAACAAATTCGACCGGAAAAGTGAAGGTGCCAACTTTAATGAACACATCTTCGGCAATACCAACGGGGTAAGCGAGAGTGCGATTGGCAAGCTCAAGAGACATCTTTGTTGGAGTAAGGTCGGGTAATGATAGTGTTTTCCAAACACTTAATGGCATCAAATTTATACTGGCCCCGAGATCAGCTAGGGCAGTAAATTCTTCGGTTTTGTTAAAAATGCAAGGCAACACAAAACGACCGGGATCTCCAAGTTTTTCCGGAAGTTCTTTAAGAATAACTACAGAACAGTTTTCATTTAAGCGTGTGTTGGCAAGCTCAATCAGCTTCTCCTTCTTGTTAAGCAATTCCTTGAATGCTTTGACAAATTTCGGCATGTGGACAAGTGCTTCAACAAGGCTAATGTTGAAATTCATTTGAGAGATCATCTTCAAATAATTTGACACTTGAGAGTCATCCTTGGTTAGCATTTTGGCCTTGCCTAGCCGTGAAGGATAAGGGATATTGGGTTTGGGTGGTGAAGGTGTAGCAGGTAAAGATAGAGATGTTGAAGGTGGGGTTGGTGGAGGATTCTTGGTGGGTACTTCATCACGACGAGGCGGAGACGGTAATGGTGCACTAATACTAGGTGTGGGAGGAGTAGGGATAAATGGTGGTGGAGGAGGTGTAGATGATGGGGGCGGAATAGGTGGTCCTACTATGGTAACTCCACTACGGGTAGTAATAGCACTCACATTTGCTCGCGGATTGGTGATGGTGTTTGAAGGTAGAGAACTCGAGGTAGAAGGTTGAGTTGTGGGCAAGAAACTAGCAAGCATATTCTTCAAATCATTCGTTTGATTGCTGAAGGAGGATTGGATATTATCTCGTAGCTCGGATCTTATGTCATTTCCTTGCTTGGTGATATCTCCTTTCAAATTGATAATTTGGCTCTGTAGATTCTTGATTTGCTCTCCTTGAGTTCTCATGATGGCTTCAACATATTGGTTAATAGGTGGGGCTTGTTGAGCGGGTGGGTGATAAGGATTAGAAGCTCTTGGTGGGATTTGGTTGCTTCTAGTATAGTTGTTGTTGGGGTTTTGGTTTTGAGGAGAAAAACCGGGGGAAAGGTAGTTGTTTGACCGGTAACTCAGCAAATTTCTATCCCCTTGAGGTCGAGCTTGGTAATTTTCCGGTGAATAATTACCATAGGCTGCATACACGTTTTCCGGATTTCCTTGAGTAGAAGGACAATCAGTGTATGAGTGAGGACCACCGCATGTTTCACAAGGATTGGCTACCGCTTTAACTTGTTGTTGTTGGTTTGAAGCGATGAGCAAGATATTTTTGTTCATTTCAGTCATCATGCCGGTGAATTCGGTCATATCGTGGTTTGCTGAAGTAGAAGAAACATTGACTCTCGCGGTTGTTCCTTGAAGAAGCGGAGGAATCCCAATTTTTGTGGTGAGTAGTCATGTTCTCAATAAGCTCTCTACACTCCTCGGGTCTCCTTTTCTAAATGTGCCACCGACGGCTTGCATTAATCGTATCACGATCACGAAAAGTCAAACCGTTGTAGAAAGTATCAATTAAAGTCACATGGAGCATGTTGTGGTTTTGGAACATCGATCGATTAAAACATTATATCTTTCCCAAGCATCAAAGAGAGATTCATCAGGTTCTTGCATGAAACCGCTGATTTGATTGCGAAGGCTCGTGACCATGCATGGTGGAAAGTAGCGCGACAAAAAGCGTTGAGTCATGTCATCCCAAGTATGAATGGAATTCTTCGGGAGACGATCAAACCATTTCTCGGCGTGGTGTGATAAAGTAGTGGGAAGAGATGTAGGCGAAGAAACATCCATTGTGGCACCAGGCAACTTTATGCTTTGGTGATTGTAATGAACTTGTCGAGGTGTTTGTTGGCATCATCATCAGACATTCCGGCGAATGGATTAGTTTTGCACTTGCTGAATCATGTGGTGCTTCAACGAAAACTCCGGAGCCGTGATTTGCATCGGTGCAATCGGTCCTCCTCGTCCAAACATGGTAGGTTTGACAAAGCTCCTCCATTGTCTGAAGATCGGGCTGTGGAAGAACATTGTTTTTATTGTTGAGGGTGCGGTGGATTATTGTTGTTGTTCACACCTGTCATACTTAAATCTTCTCGAGTCTCGGGCTCTTGATAATTAGAAGATCTAGTATGCATACACCTACAAAGGCAAAAGAAAAGATACCAAACACAAAGAGAATATATATACACAATAAAGATAAAATCTTTTTGGATTTTTGAATTTTTAATTTTTATGGATTTTTAACAATTTTTAATTTTTTTGGTTTTTTTTTTTTTGAAATTTTTTGTGCAAGAAAATAACGCTCACGAATGAACGGATCCCAAAAAGCAACGCGTCTCCTCACAGAAAACCGTTAATCTTTACGAAAAGAGCCGGCAGCGGCGCCATTTGATACAGGGCTTTTGGCCAGGTAAAAATTAATGTTCGTTGATGTGGTCCTAATCGAATTGATCTGGTTAACTATGTGACTCAGTCGTTCTTTGGTGAAACAAATAGTTGTGTCGTTGTAGTATATTAAAAGTGCAAAACAATTAAAAGTAAATGACGTTAAAGTAAACCTAACCCTAACTTAAAATAAATGGCAAGTATTTAAAAGCGTGACAAAAAGTAAATGGCAATTAACGTAAACCAACACAAACTTAAATCTATCTAAGGCAACCTTAAAACGCAACTAAACTAAAACTAAGGCAAGGCTAAAATAAATCTAAGGCAATAAACTTAAAGTGCGACTAAGGAAAAAGGCGAAAAAAATAAAGCTTGAAATTAAAAATTAAAAAATGAAATTAAGAAGAACCTGAAAATAGCTCATCCGGAATAAACTTCGTTCGGAATAATCACTCATCCGGAATGTCACCTTCGTTTGAATGATTCTTCTTCACTCGGAATATTTTACCAAAAACCTTGATCCGGAATAAATCCTTTATCCAGAATATGTCACTTATCCGGAATAAAGTCTTGATCGGGATACTTAAGCTTGATCCGGAATGTTGCTGATCCGGAATATTTTGAATCCCCTTGATCCGGAATGTTGAAGATTCAGGATGAACACTTTGGCTAAACCCCTTGATCCGGAATGATTAATTATTCCGAATAAAATTCCTTGATCCGGAATATATGGTATTCCGAATGAAAGGTTTGATCCGGAATGTTAAATTATTCCGAATAAACAAGACTGATCCGGAATGTCTCCTTGATCCGGAATGTTGGATATCCGGATGAACACTTTGCTAAACCCTTGATCCGGAATGTTGGTTGATTCGGAATGAGAGGCTGATTCGAAATATGTCACTTATTCCGGATGAACGCCCTTTATTCGGAATAATCACAAACAATCTTCACTCTGGAATGTCTGGGCTTTGATCCCGAATGTACCTGGGTATCAGTAACAACAGCGAAGAACATGGAACAAGGAAAAAAGCTACGGATCTAAACAAATATAATCAAAATCAACCAAAAGATTAAGCAATAACTAATCAATAAACATCTACTAACCATAAACAAACAATCCAAATCAATCAAACTAACAAAACTAATCAAAATAATCAAAACCCACTTTAATCAAATCAATAAAATAAGAACATGAACATGAACATAAACTTAAAGACTAAAGAAAGGTAGATAGGAGATCAAACAATAAAAATAAAAATTGACAAGAATTAAAAGAAAACTTACTTGAAATTAAAGGTATTTAAGGTGCAAGACAATTAAGATAAATGACATGAAATTAAATGACAAGGAAAATAAAATGGAAGAACTAATTGTCACTATTAGCCAACAAGAGAAAATGAAATGATTATCTAATCTATTTATAGGGGAGGATTAGGAGGTGCTTAGGAAGCTTCCTCCCCTATTTCTTCTTTCCTTAATTGCACCATTAAGTCCTTAAGTCTTTAATCTTCTTAAATCTTGAACTTTAATGACTTTTTCTCGGGATTTCTTTAAACTCGTATTGTAATTCTTCAATAAATTAGACTTGAGTTCTTCGGCTTTTAGTAAACTTTTATCTTTTGACTTTTTCTTCGATAAATCTTCAGAATTTGGTCTTGGACTTCCGTTCTTTTTGCATTCTTGATTTCTTGACTTCGTCTTTCGTCTTTTTCTTCGATAAAAGACCGTGAATGCCCGTGTTTTCTCCACTTTTCAACTTTTCGTCCTAAATCACAACAAAAATACAAACCACGCATAATTCTGACATAAATGACATAAAATACACGTTTTGGCTCGGTTATTATTGTAATTAAGTGGTAAAAAGGATGGGTGTTTACACACCTATCATTTATCGAAGAAAAGGAGAAAAGACGAAGTCAAGAGATCAACAGTGCTTAGAGAACGGATGTCCAAGACCTATTCTGAAGATTTATCGAAGAAAAAGTCTAAAGACGGAAGTTTAATGAAGTCGAAGAACTTAAGTCTAAATTAAAGAAGACAATTATTAAGACAAGTTCAAATCCCGAGACGACGTCGAGAAAAGACAAAGAATTAAATCAAGTCGAGAAGACGTGAAGAAAGAAAGAAAGAGGAGGCTACACATGCACCTCCCCATTTTTATATAAATACCCTCCTAAACACATTTAGGAGGGTTGGTTAGTTTTAGTTAGCTAGTTTCATTTTCATTTTTCCTTTCTAGTTTTTAGAGAGAGAAAGTTCCAAACTTTCTCTCACTAAGTTTTCATCTTTTCTTTCTTTTAATCTTTCAAGATTAAGCTTTTTGTATTTGGATTTCATTAATCAAGTTTAAGTTTAAGCTTTTAATCTTTAATCTCTTTCTACCTTTCTTTATTTTTATTTAATTTTGATCTGAAATGTTGATAAACCGTGTTTGATCTTAATGTTTTAAGGATTAAAAAGTTCGTATTTTTATCATACTTAACGGTTAAACTTTAAGATCTTTGTGCGTATTGGCTTATTTGTATGTCTAGCTTATTTACTTTTTAAAAGCTTTCTTAAAAAGTTTCATTTTTTATGGTTTGATTTAAAAGATTGCTTATTTTAAGATTGGATAAGTTGTTATTCGTGCTTATTTAGTCCTTTTCATTATAGATTCGTTCAAGTTTTGGATTTGGCTTATTGAAAATAGCCTAGTACTTAGATTATTCTCGAATTCGTACCATCGGAAAGGGTAAACCCCTTTTCGATTTGGCTTTCCGATCAGAGGTCCTTATTCCGATCGTTTGATCGGAAAAGGGTTTTAGCACATTCCGATTGTGGCGGTTTGTGAGACATTCCGATTAGACTTATTCTTTAATTATTCTGATTGCTTTTAATTCCCATTATTCTGATTGTGTCCCTTTTTATGCTATTCCGATTAGGATTTCTACCATATTCCGACTACTTACTTTCACTAGATTCCGATTGCACTGCTATTCCGATCGAGGGTATCTTGTTAAACATTCCGATTGGATTCGATTCTTTGTATTCCGATTGCTTGGTTTTAGATACATTCCGATTGCATTAGGTTGGCCTTATTCCGACTGCAAGTTATTATTAATATTCCGATGAGACATTCCGACTAGGGAGTATTCCGACAAGTGCTTTCCGATCAGCTGTATTCCGACGGGGTTCCGACCAGGATTCCGACGGGCTTAATTTCCTGTTTTTTTTTACAAAGTTTTCAAGTTTTAGATTCATTAAGTTTTAAAGTATTTTTCTAATCTTGTCTTTAAGTTTTCAAGCATTTATTTTTAACTCGTCATTTTTGTTTAATCTTTAAATCTCTTATTTTACTCAACGACAATTTTCATACTTGCTTTTAGATTAAAATAGATAACCAAACCATTTATTATTCCACCAAGAACAATTGAGTCGCACTTTCTACCAATAATCAATTCGAAGAGATTTGGAACAACGAACTTTGATACTTGGAAAACCCTCGTATTAAATGGCGCCGCTGCCGGCTCTTTTTGTTAAGATTAAAGGTTTTTAGTGAGAGACGCGTTGGATTTTGGGATCCGTTCATCTTTGAACGTTATTTTCCTTGCTTTAAAATTTTCAAAAATCCTAAAAAATATAAAATTTTCAAAAATACAAAAAAATTAAAAAAACATAAAAAACCAAAAATATTTCTTGCTTTGTTAGTTCTTTTGCAGGTGTATGCGCACTCGATCAACGTCTTATCAAGAGCCCGAGACTCTCGATAACTTAGACATGGCCGGTGTACACAACAATAATAATAATCCACCTCAAAACAACATGAATAATAACAACAATGAACCTCTACCGGACAATCGCCCTATGATCGAACTTTTGCAAGCACATGTAGAGGGTAACCACGATGCTATTGTCATACCCGCGATTGGAGCCAACTACTTTGAGCTCAAATCCGGCTTTATTCAAATGGTCTCTGCTCAACCATTCTTGGGACGTACCATTGATGATCCTCATGACCACATCAAAAGGTTCCTTCAACTCCCGAATACGGTCAAATTCAATGGGGTTTCACAAGAGGTAATCCGCTTGCAACTTTTTCCTTTCTCCTTAGAGGGACAAGCCCGGCATTGGCTTGATAAGGAACCGCCACAAAGTATTCTTACGTGGACGGACTTAGAGACCAAATTCATAAACTACTTTTTCCCACCCTCTCGTACTACCGCTTTGCGGAATGAAGTTATTACTTTTGAACAAAAGTACGATGAGACTTTTAGTGAATCTTGGGACCGTTTTAAAGAACTTTTAAGAAAGTGCCCACAACATGGTTTTACCAAAGTGCACCAAATTAATACTTTTTACAATGGTTTAAGCATGAATGACCAAGATTTAGTAAATAGTGCCTCGGGGGGTAATCTTTTGGTTAAGTCTTCTAATGCCGCTTGGGATATTATTGAGAACAAATCTAGAGCGCAAACCAAGAGTGTTCAGACCAATGTGGCAAGTGCTAGCACTAATGAGAGCGACAAGAGACTTGATAAGCTTACTTCGCTTGTTGAATCACTTGCTCTCCAAGCCGCCAATAACACCAAAGCTATCACTGCCCAAGCCAATGCTATGACTCAATCATGTGATATATGCGGGGGATCTCACTCATACACCGATTGTCCTTCGACTCACGACAATCCAGAAAATGTGTATGCCGCCAACGGTACCTATTCTACGGGAGGCTATCAAGCACGACCTCAAGGTGACCGCAACTTGATCAGCTATCGCTCAAACAACTTTCTTTCACCACCGGGTTTCCCCCCACAAAACCCGAACAACCTCAATCGCAACAATAAAAACCAACCACGTGCTCCAACTTCATATCAAAACTAAAGAATCCTATATCCACCTCAAAGAAACAACCAAGTTTACCAACAACCTGCTTATCAACCACCCGCCTACCATGCTCCTCCTCCCAACCAACCCACCGTATTACACCAAGATGTTGAAACCTACATGAGGACTAATGATGTGATCGTGCAAAATCTTCAGCGCGAAATGGCCAACATGAAAGCAGATATGGTGAAGCAAGGGAATGATCTTCGAGCTGATATGCGAAACACTTTGGCAAGTCAAACGAATGACTTGAGGAATATGATGGCTAATTTCTTCCCTAGTAATCAAGCCTCTGGATCGGGTTCTCTTCCGAGTAACACTGTTGCTAATCCAAGAGGGGAGATGAAAGCAATCACCACTCGCAGTGGAAAAGGTTTAAAGGTACCCGAGCTTCCTACACCTTCACCGGTGATTGTGACAAAGGAAAACGAGTCTCCTTCTCCAAATCCTCCATCTTCTATTCCTCCAACTTCTACTTCTGCAATTCCACCACCTTCTACTTCTACCCCTCCACCACCCACGGATGTGAGTGAGAATTCTATCCTAAAGCCTTCATCTCAACCCAATATACCTTATCCTTCGAGGTTGCGGAAAGAGAAATTGAAGAACAAGGATGATATTCAGGTTTCGAACTTTCTTAAAATGTTCAAACAACTGAATTTCAATATCTCCTTTGCTGAGGATCTCGCTCACATGCCCAAATATGCGAAAATGTTTAAATATCTTCTCAGTGATAAGGAGAAACTTCTCGATATTGCTCAGACCCAACTTAATGAGAATTGCTCCACAGTGCTCTTAAGGAAATTGCCCACCAAACTTGGTGATCCGGGTCATTTCTTGATTCCTTGCAACTTCCCGGGAGTAGAGAATTGCATGGCCCTAGCCGATCTAGGTGCTAGTATTAACTTAATGCCATTAAGTGTTTGGAAGCAATTATCTCTCCCCGAGCTAGTCCCCACACGAATGACTTTGGAATTAGCCAACCGTACGGTTGCTTATCCAGTGGGGATAGCCGAAGACGTCTTCGTTGGTGTCGACAAATTCACCTTCCCGATGGATTTTGTTGTCGTTGACTACGAGATGGACCCCCGTGTTCCATTAATCGTTGGACGTCCATTCTTGAGGACCGGTCGCACTCTCATTGATGTAGCCGCGGGCGAATTAATCATGAGAGTTGGTGACGATAAAATCGTCTTCAACATGGGTAAACTTTCTAAGCAGCCTTCTGAAAATGAGAGTGTTAATTTCATTGATGTTCTTGATGAGGCTTGTGAAGAACATTTCAAAGACGCTTGTAAAAGTGGTTCTTCTTCTCTACCCATTGTTGAGACCGTTGCCTCTATTGCTCCATCACTGACTCCATTTGGAGAAAGTGATTTCATCTTGAAAGAATTTGAAGCAACTTTGGGAGATGTGGACTTAAAATATGACAATTCTCCCTCCAATTGGGATGAAGACATTCGTACCATTGAGAAACTTCTCAATGAGGACCATTATTCTCCACCATCTCCTAAGGATATCTCTATCGATGAACCGAATTTGACTACGCCTTCCATCAAAAATCCTTCGGATTTAGAGCTTAAGGACCTACCGTCTCATCTCGAGTACGTTTTCCTTGAAGACAACAAGAAGTCACCCGTGATCATCGCAAAGGACCTGAAAGAAGAAGAAAAATCCCGACTTATCGCCGTGTTGAAGAATCATAAGAAAGCGATTGCGTGGAAGATCTCCGATATTCGTGGAATTGATCCTCACTTTTGCACACATAAAATTCTCATGGAGGACGACTTTAAACCCACTATTCAAAGCCAACGAAGGGTGAATCCTAAGATCCATGACGTTATCAAAAAAGAGGTTATCAAACTTCTTGATGCGGGCATGATCTATCCTATCTCGGAATCACCGTGGGTTAGTCCCGTCCATTGTGTGCCTAAGAAAGGCGGAATCACCGTTGTTCCCAATGAAAACAACGAGTTGATTCCTACTCGTCTCGTTACAGGGTGGAGAGTTTGTATAGACTATCGCAAACTCAATTGATGCTACGAGAAAGGATCATTTTCCCCTTCCTTTCATGGACCAAATGCTTGAACGTCTAGCGGGTAATGACTATTACTGATTTTTAGACGGTTTCTCCAGGTACTTTCAAATTCCCATCAATCCCAAAGACCAAGAGAAAACCACATTCACTTGTCCTTATGGAACATTTGCCTACAAAAGAATGCCTTTCGGCTTATGCAATGCTCCTGGGACATTCCAAAGGTGTATGATGGCTATCTTCCATGACATGGTTGAAGAAACTATGGAAATCTTCATGGATGATTTCTCGGTTTATGGCGATTCTTTCTCTGCTTGCCTTGCCAATTTAGAACGTATGATTAAGCGGTGTGAAGACACTCGCCTTGTTCTAAATTGGGAAAAATGCCATTTCATGGTAAAAGAGGGCATCGTGCTAGGACACAAAATCTCCAAAGCCGGTCTTGAAGTGGACCGTGCTAAAGTCGATGTTATTGCTAAATTGCCTCCACCTTCAACCGTGAAGGGTGTGAGAAGTTTCCTCGGTCATGCGGGCTTCTATCGTCGATTCATTCAAGATTTTTCTAAAATTGCTCGCCCGATGACCCACCTCTTGGAAAAAGATACCCCTTTCATCTTTTCCAAAGGGTGTCTTGAATCCTTCAATCTTCTTAAGGATAAGCTAACTAAGGCACCGGTCTTGGTTACCCCTAATTGGGAGCTACCTTTTGAGTTGATGTGTGATGCTAGCGACTTTGCTATTGGAGCGGTTTTGGGCCAAATAGTGAACAAACACTTCCAACCAATCCATTACGCTAGCAAGACAATGACGGGGGCTCAATTGCATTATACCACTACCGAAAAAGAGCTTTTAGCTATAGTGTATGCTTTTGAAAAGTTCTGCCCCTATCTTGTCCTTTCTACCACCATCGTGTATACTGATCATTCCGCGTTGAAGTACTTGATGACTAAGCAAGATTCTAAGCCAAGACTTCTTCGTTGGGTTTTGCTCCTTCAAGAATTCAACATTGAAATTCGTGACAAAAAGGGAGCTGAAAACCTAGCCGCGGATCATCTCAGTAAACTTGAGGATCCTTATCAAGGGGATCATCCGAACAAAGAGATCAATGACTATTTTCCCCTTTAGGCCTTAATGTCTATCAATCCAAATCTCGATGACACCCCGTGGTTTGCGGACATTGCAAACTACTTAGCGGGTGGAATTCTCAAGGAAGGGTTCACGTCCCAACAAAAGAAAAAGTTCTTTAATAGATATTGAACATTATTTATTGGACGACCCTTACCTCTTCAAACAATGTGCGGATCTTGTCATTCATCGATGTGTTGATGGGCCGGCAGCGGTACAAATCCTTGACGCTTGCCATAAAGGACCCACCGGTGGTCACTTTGGTCCTAATTACACCGTGAAGAAAGTATTAGACTCTGGATTTTATTGGCCCACCATATATCGTGACGCTCACGAAATGGTTAAACATTATGATGCTTGCCAAAGACAAGGCAAGATCACACATAAATATGAGATGCCTCAAAATTTCATACAAGAATGTGAAATCTTTGATGTATGGGGCATCGACTTTATGGGGCCATTTCCATCATCCAAAGGGAACAAGTACATCCTCGTCGCCGTTGACTACGTTTCTAAATGGGTTGAAGCCAAGGATCTCCCAACAAACGATGCAAGGGTGGTTGTGAACTTTTTGAAGCAGCTGTTTGCTCGATTCGGTGTTCCTCATGCTATTATCAGTGAACGCGGGACTCATTTTTGCAATGATCAATTTGCAAGAGTCATGGCTAAGTATGCTGTCAATCACCGTCTTTCCACCGCCTATCATCCCCAAACCAATGGTCAAGCCGAGATTTCCAACCGTGGATTGAAGCGAATTCTGGAACGTACTGTGGGAGAGCATCGTGCCGCGTGGGCCGATAAGTTAGATGATGATTTGTGGGCTTTCCGTACTGCTTATAAGACCCCGATTGGTTGTACACCTTATCGTCTTGTGTAAGGGAAAGCATGCCACCTCCCTATTGAGCTGGAACATAAGGCGTACTGGGCCTTGAAGTGGGCTAACTTCGACATCAACAAAGCCGGTGATCTTCGGAAGATTCAACTCAACGAGCTAAATGAACTGAGGAATGAAGCTTACGAGAACTCGCTGATCTACAAAGAGAAGACCAAGATCATCCATGATGCAAGGATTAAGAACCGAGAGTTCCACATTGGTGATCAAGTCTTACTTTTTAACTTTCGGTTGAAGATCTTCTCGGGCAAGTTGAAGAGCCGCTGGTCTGGTCCATTCACCTTCGCCAAAGTCTTTCCATATGGCACCATTGAGCTTTCTCAGCCAAATGGGCCTAATTTCAAGGTGAATGGCCAGCGTGTTAAGTTGTACTTTGGTGAGTACATCTCTCATGAGATGATTCCATCCCTCACCACGTTTCCCATGAACTAATTTTGGGTCGAGTCAAGCTCGTGACTCGGTTATAAAAAACAAGCGCTTCTCGGGAGGCAACCCGTGATCTATCCTTTACTGCTTTCATAATAAGTGTAGGGGGAGCCCCGTATGTGTTTGTTGTCTTGTTTCTTATTCTCTACAGGGATTCAAGCTTCAAAGAGCACCTCGATGACTTTTGACGAACCGTGATCCCGTGTACCCGTCTTCCTGGTTCTACCCTAAACTGTCGTGATTCAATATTTCATATTTTATATGTTCACATTGAAATCACTTTAGTTGTCCTTTCCTTAACAAGATTTAAACAAAGTGCACAATGTCCTAAGTGTATGGGAGTTTACTCCCACATGCTTAAACATTGAGGACAATGTTTATATCAAGTGTAGGGGGACTTCTATCGAAGTAAGTGGTCTTTTCCATGAATTTGTCCTCATTTTAACCGGAAAATTTGATTTTTCGACATTTTTCAAAATTTTTAATCTATTTTGGCCTAGTTGTATTGTTGTATTTTCCTTTGTTATGGTTATTTTCTTTCCTTGCTAGAATAAATTTTCAATAAAATGGTTTTAAATTTTTCAATGTCGTGAACATTTTGACCCAACCCGAGTTTACTTATCTAAGTTTACTCTAGCTAGTATCCTTAACATGTTTAAGTCAAGTTTTGCTAGGCTTTTATATAGGGAGCTTTAAAATGCGAAAGTCTTAACTCTCACGGGTTAAGAACAAGAACTTTTCGCAAGCTCCTATAGTTGATCCTAGAGAGTCGTTTATCAAGGTAACTTTAAAATGCGATTTCTAAACTTGAAAAAGTCTAAGAATTTGCAAGATCCTATAGATGACTCGAAAACCCAAAACTTTGATTTAATTGGCTAAGCATCCACAGTCTCATTCCTTGAGATTTTAAACTGTGGAGGACGAGATATGATAGAGTCAATTATAAGTTTGGTATTCTTTCGTGAATTTATGTGAGTTAATTATGAGCCTATTCTCCCATCGCTTGTTAATAAATTTATCTGCAATAAATAAGGTTGTACGATTTGAAAAGTTACTTAGCTTCTAGCCCAAGATCGTTTAAAATTTGCTCGGTACTAATTAGAGTTCATAGCCAAGGCATAACTTATTGAAGCGGGATGCGAAGATTGGCGAGTCCGAAAAGGCCCTAACAAAGCATGAGGGCTGCATTTTGTTGATAAAGATCCAAAAAGTGATGTGAAGAATCATTTATCGAAAATCAATATGAAGGATCGAGACACACGACGAAAAGCAAATACTCCCCTAAAAGATCATGGAGAAGTCTATCTAAAAAGACCCTAGCAAGGTATGAGGATAAATAGATCCAAGTCCTAAAAGGAGGCGGATCATTGTATATCAAAGTCCAAAATAAAGATTGGAGAAAAATGAAGAAGTCGTGGTCCAAATATTGAAGAATCTCTCAAAACTTCAAGTGAAGAAATTCCTATTATGAAGAGAAGACCATAATTTCAAGAAGGTCTCTCAAAGATTCGAAGTATGAAGTCGCTGCCAAATATCGGTCCGAGAAAGGTCTCAAATCGTGAAGCGAGTTATGCCAAGATATGAACTTTATGAGGTCCCGAGAAGCAGTTTTAAAAGATTTTGTCCTTTAGCTAACTATTGATTAAATCGTTCACTTTATTTTCGGCCTAAATAACTATCGAAATAAGTCAAACAATGCATCCTCGTGATCATTCAAGACAAAAATAAAATATAAGAGATACACCTAGGAATAAGGGAGTCTAAGTAAATAATTGGCCCACATGAATTCGTGTTAGTTTGCTAACTAATAATAACAATGATCTCGTTTTTAAGCTTGGTATGGGGAACGTGAAACTTGAGGATGATAAACGTTCATGGCAGCCAAAACCCATTGTAAGTCTTTGATTTCTTTACTTGTTTCTATCTCTTTATGTTTAGTATTTAATAAAGGCCAAGGTGGGTTATTTATGATGGAAAATGTAAACCGTGCTTTAAAATTAATGCATTGCATGAGGGCATTGCAATGGTCAAGTGTAGGGGATTTAATAAGTGTGAAAACACTTATCCTTTTACCACTTATTTCCAATATTAACAAGACCAAAATGTGTATTTTATGTCGTAAAAGTCGAAATTATGCGTAGTTTGTGTTTTTATTGTGTTTTAGGGCCAAAAGATGAAAAAGGAAGAAAACACGGGCTTTCACGGCCTTTTATCGGAGAAAAGGAGAAAAGACGAAGTCAAGAGATCAAGAGTGATTAGAGAACGGATGTCCAAGACCTATTCTGAAGATTTATCGAAGAAAAAGTCTAAAGATGGAAGTTTAATGAAGTCGAAGAACTTAAGTCTAAATTAAAGAAGAAAATTATTAAGACAAGTTCAAATCCCGAGACGACGTCGAGAAAAGACAAAGAATTAAATCGAGTCGAGAAGACGTGAAGAAAGAAAGAAAGAGGAGGCAACACATGCACCTCCCCATTTTCCTATAAATACCCTCCTAAACACATTTAGGAGGGTTGGTTAGTTTTAGATAGCTAGTTTCATTTTCATTTTTCCTTTCTAGTTTTTAGAGAGAGAAAGTTACAAACTTTCTCTCACTAAGTTTTCATCTTTTCTTTCTTTTAATCTTTCAAGATTAAGCTTTTTGTATTTGGATTTCATTAATCAAGTTTAAGTTTAAGCTTTTAATCTTTAATCTCTTTCTACCTTTCTTTATTTTTAGTTAATTTTGATCCGAAATGTTGATGAACCGTGTTTGATCTTAATGTTTTAAGGATTAAAAAGTTCATATTTTTATCATACTTAAGCTTTCATACGGTTAAGCTTTAAGATCTTTGTGCTTATTGGCTTATTTGTATGTCTAGCTTATTTACTTTTTAAAAGCTTTCTTAAAAAGTTTCATTTTTTATGGTTTGATTTAAAAGATTGCTTATTTTAGGATTGGATAAGTTGTTATTCGTGCTTATTTAGTCCTTTTCATTATAGATTCGTTCAAGTTTTGGATTTGGCTTATTTAAAATAGCCTAATACTTAGCTTATTCTCGAATTCGTACCATCGGAAAGGGTAACCCCTTTCCGATTTGGCTTTCCGATCAGAGGTCCTTATTCCGATCGTTTGATCGGAAAAGGGTTTTAGCACATTCTGATTGTGGCGGTTTGTGAGACATTCCGATTAGACTTATTCTTTAATTATTCCGATTGCTTCTAATTCCCATTATTCCGATTGTGTCCCTTTTTATGCTATTCCGATTGGGATTTCTACCATATTCCAACTACTTAATTTCACTAGATTCCGATTGCACTGCTATTCCGATCGAGGGTATCTTGTTAAACATTTCGATTGGATTCGATTCTTTGTATTCCGATTGCTTGGTTTTAGATACATTCCGATTGCATTAGGTTGGCCTTATTCCGACAGCAAGTTATTATTAATATTCCGATGAGACATTCCGACTAGGGAGTATTCCGACAAGTGCTTTCCGATCAGCTGTATTCCGACGGGGTTCCGACCAGGATTCCGACGGGCTTAATTTCCTGTTTTTTTTACAAAGTTTTCAAGTTTTAGATTCATGAAGTTTTAAAGTATTTTTCTAATCTTGTCTTTAAGTTTTCAAGCATTTATTTTTAACTCGTCATTTTAGTTTAATCTTTAAATCTCTTATTTTACTCAACGACAATTTTCATACTTGCTTTTAGATTAAAATAGATAACCAAACCATTTATTATTCCACCAAGAACAATTGAGTCGCACTTTCTACCAATAATCAATTCGAAGAGATTTGGAACAACGAACTTTGATACTTGGAAATCCCTCGTATTACAAGCGTATCCATTTTATTAGAAAATTCAGTGGTAATATCCTTGATCGACTGTACATAATCATTACTTGCACTATTCGAACCACCCCCTTGATCCTCAACTCAATTTCATATGCACACAATAAAGTATAGATCTCCTTCAATCGTTCACTGGTTATCAACGAACAAATATCAAATTTCGTCAACTTGAAATTGTGCTTGAGCTCACAAACTTCAGCCACCGTGTGCAGTGGTATCCCAAAAACCTTACCAATCACATCAATCATACAAGGCTGCATCTTATTAAGTAACGCAGCCTTTGCATCCACATCCATCCTCGAATATTCATTAGGTTCCATTATAAACCCTACAATCGATTAAGATAAACTAAAAGAAACCCTATAAAACTACCCTAAAAATAATAAAGTGCGACACAGAAAAATCGATCGAATCAACTCATAATAAACAAACGCACTAGTCAGCCAACCACGTGATACTTAAATTCATTGTCAGCCGACCTTAACTTAGAATAAACTAGTGTCAGCCGACCACCATTAATTCAATATCAGCCAACCAATAATCAAGCGCACCCTACCACAATTTATACCACGTGAAAGTAAAAAAAAACAAACCAATTATGTGATAATAATCAACCGTGAACGCACAAAGGATTGTTAAATAAACCGTGAACGCACAAACTAATGACGGCAGAAAAGTAAAATAAAAACTAATTTAATTAACCCTAAAACCAATCAACCAAACAAGGACTTTGTTAACTCAATAATAATCAATGATTAATCGAGAAAACAGCATCATTATAAGGTATTCGGATTAAAGGAATAAGAAAATCAGGTTATGAGAAGAGGGGATTTTTCGGCAGCTATTGATGTTTTTTAGGGTTTTTTAGATTGCCGAGTTGACTTTGGTTCTTTTTGTTATATAAGGGGTGAAAGTGAAAACTTTTTTATATTTTTGTTTTGTGATACAACAATAAATTTGTATGGGCACAGTATCATTTTTCATTGTTTGTTGGTTGTGGTTTGTAAAATATTTTCAAAAATGGTTTTTGAAAAGATTGTTTGTTGCCAAGAGATGCAAACATTTGAACTAATGTTTCAACAATCGTGGTGATACATAGAAACTAAAACATTACAAAACTTCATAAACATAAAATACCAATACAAAAGCAAATATCCATAAAACACATTACAAAACGTCATAACATAGAAATTGCTAAGCGAATATACACCAAAACTAACCGTAGTGGGTTAGTGTTTCTTAAACATAAAAACTAATCATAATAAAAGTAGTAAACATATGTTACTACCGGTTAAAGACTAAATCAAGAATAAACAACCTTAGGTGCACTCCTAAGGCTGTAACGTCTGCCTGTGAGTAATGGTGTGACCAACGTCTCAACATAGGCACATGTTTCTAGGGCGAACTCCTCTATAATCTGATAAGTCATGTATATAGTGTTATACAAAGTAACATGAACACCAAAATGAATGAGAATTCGGGCGTGTTCTGTTATAAATATTGGGCACGATTATTGTGTCCAACCTTGAACGAAATCAATTCTAGGATCAAGTTCGTGGTCGGGGTAGCGAATAGAATACAATATGTTCCAAGTTTGATTAACGGGAGCGATTGTTGGTATCCACACATCACAACTACGATCGTTTACCAAGTTAGCGAGCATGCATAGGCCTTGTGTTAGTACACCCAAGTCAAATGATTTAATTCCTCTTCGAGAATTAGGAACAACAACCTCATGAAATGTTTCCATTCGCAGATCGATTGAAACAATAGAACATGTGAAGTCGCCCATCCCTACCCAAATTGAATCCTCCCAATACAAGCGTCCTTCAAAATACAAACCGTTCCAAAAAATAGTCTTTTGATGTAGAATAACTCCTACGGTTTTCCAATTGCCGTTAGCCAACGAGAAAATTTTAACCTTGTACATTCTATGCTTACAAATTGCCACCAACTTATAATCTCCGTCAACAGTTCTCCCAAATCCGTACTCAGCTCGATATGGATGCTCCGTTTCACGACTCATGTCAATCGTTAAGTTTGTACGAGTTGATGGGCTGTAAAATGACACCCCACCATGCAAGCTCACGCAAATTAGTCCATTGCAAGACCCTAATACACGAATGAAGTTGGGGTTATGATACGGATGACCATCGCCCAAGAAAAATACGGACGGGTTACTTAACACCTCATCATTGAGGAGCCGAGTGGGTATAGTAAAATCGTCATGACATACGAATCGTCTGCACCTTGCTTCCTCGGATTGGCGACGAATGAATAAGGGGTGGGTAATGACATTGTACCATGCTTTGCAAACAGTTTTGTAAACCAACAATGTGGAAACAGGTAATTGTAGGAAAATGATCATCAACAAATCAAAGGTTAGATCTTCAAATGTAGTAGCCATCATTTTGTTTGGAGAAATTATGGTTTTGTTATATAGACGAAATTGTTTGTGTAAAAGACTATGAAACTTTGAACGTGAATTTAAGTTAAGACTTAGGTGAGAGTTTGTTAGTGGGAAAACCGTTAGAAAATTGTGGAGAAAATTACCACGTAAAAAAAACTTTTCACTTTCACAAAACGTTTAGTGTTAGTGGGCCTTTTAATGAAAAACGGTTAGTGTTAGTGTTCTAAATTATTGAAATAAAATTTTTGTGTGATTTTTAACATACAAATAATTTTTTTTATTTTAACACAAGTGAGATGGAGAAGCTCCGTGTAATTCGTGCAATACGTATCATCATGCAAATTGATTAGTTGGTAAATTACATTAATTGAGAAGCTCCGTGAATAAATCTACACTCAATGACCATGCAACTTGCTAAATAGACATGATTACAACCGAAATAGAGGAGGCAAAACAAATAGAGGAGGATGGGGACATCGAAATGGCCATGAATCTTAGGATGCTTAGGGACGAGGATTTGAATAAGGCTAAGGATGTCCTACAATAAATATACATAATAACAATTGAATAAGACCCATCATAAAATCAAGAACCATAAATAAACATTATCCCAACTTCATCAGACCAAAAATAGAAGTTTAGCAGAAATCCAATAAATAAACATAATCACAGCTAAATAAGATCCATCTTAAAACAACACATAGTTTACATAAGTACAAAAACTACATAACCATAAAACACGATTACAAAACACGTACTAGAAAACATATAAACTTCCTAGAAAATAAAAAACAAAACTAATCGTAGTAGGTTAGTGTTTCTTGAAAATAAAACCTAATCATAATATTAGTAGTAAACATATGTTACTATCGATTAAAGACTAAATCAAGAATAAACAACCCTAGGTGCATTCCTAAGGGTGTAACGTCTGCCCGTGAGTAATGGTGTGACCAATGTCTCTACATAGGCACGTGTGTCTCGGGCGATCTCCTCTATAATCTCGTAAGTCCTGTTTATAGAGTTATACAAAATAACATGCACACCAAAATAAAGGAGAATTCGGCCGTCTTCTGTTATAAATAATGGGCGAGAGTACTTTGTCCAACCTTGAACGAAATCAATCCTATGATCAAGACGGTGGTCGGGGTAGCGAATACAATACAATCTGTTCCTTAGTTGATTAACGGGAGTGATAGTCAACAACCAAACATCACAACGATGAGTGTTTATGAAGTTAGAGAGCATGCATAGACCTCGTGTTAGTACACCCAAGTCAAATGATTTAATTCCTCTTCAAAAATTAGGAACATCAACCTCGTGGAATGTTTCCATTTGTAGATCGATTGAAACAATAGAACATGTGAAGTCGCCCATCCCTACCCAAATCAAATCCTTCTAATACAAGCGTCCTTCAAAATACACACCGTTCCCAAAAATAGACCCTTGATGTGGAATAACTCCCACGGTTTTCCAATTTCCGTTAGCCAATGAGAAAATCTTAACCTTGTACTCCTTACAAATTGCCACCAACTTATAATCTCCGTAAACAACTCTCCCAAATCCATACTTAATTCCATGTGGATGATCCATTTCACGACTCAAGTAAACCATTAAATTAATACGAGTTGCTGGGTTGTAAAATGACACCCCATCCCTCAAGCTCACGCAAATTAGTCCAATGCAAGACCCCAATACACGAATGAAGTTGGGGTTACGATACGAATGACCATCGCCCAAGAACAATATAGACGGGTTACTTAACACCTCATGATTTAGGAGCCGAGTGGATATAGTCAAATCGTCATGAAATACGAATCGTCTGAACCTTGCTTCCTCGGATTAGCGACAAGTGAATAAGGGGTGGGTAACGACATTGTACCATGCTTTGCAAACAGTTTTGGAAACCAACAATGTGAAAACAGGTAATTGGAGGAAAATGATCATCAACAAATCAAAGGTTAGATCTTCAAATGTAGCAGCCATCATTTTGTTTGGAGAAATTATGGTTTTGTTATATAGACGAAATTGTTTGTGTAAAAGACTATGCAACTTTGAACGTGAATTTATGTTAAAACTATGGGTGAGATTGTGTTAGTGGGAAAAATATTTTAGGATATCATAGAGGATGGAGAAAGTTACCACGTACAAAAAAAATGTTCACTTTCACAAAACGTTTAGTGTTAGTGGGTGTAATAATGAAAAACGGTTATTGTTAGTGGGCGTATTCAAATTAATACAATCATGTTGGAGAAGCTCCATGTAAATCATGCAGAACGTATCATCATGCAACTTCGTTTGTTGCTAAATTACATTAATGGTGAAGATTCTTGAACAAATCCACCACATATAACCATCCAAGTTGCTTACTCCACATTATTACAAGGGGTCAAATTTCAACCAAATTGTAACTAATAGTTATAAATCTTTGACACGTATGACTTCTAGTTGAAACTAAAATTAATTACTACAAGATAGATAAAATATAAAATTCAATAGTAAGTGTGATCTTGCCACCTATCCCTTCCATAACCTTCCACACCTATACTGTAACTTTTTTTCACCTACCACATATCAACATGCAACTGGATTGAGTGTTATTTAAACATCCACTCGCTATATTTCATTATCACTTATATCAACTATGTTTGTGGTCTCAGTTTATATAATACTATCATGTTACTAAATTTCTATCAAAACTTAAAGCTAATCAACTAAAACTAAGCATGATATAAGCAACTACACTTTAAGTCTATGGAAAAAATCATGAAGTAGCAAACTAAAACCTATGTAAACAAAAATAATTGTTTTCGAAAACGTATCTTTGTTTACTGTCTAAGAGTACTTACCATACAAGGCTCACCTTTTCTAACAGATGGTACTAAAATGTTGCAAGACAAGCACAATAGGCTCAATGTAATGACCATACCTAAAAATGGGAGTTCATTGTTTACTCGGAATCAGCAAGCTTCACATCCAATTTGTATTTCAGGTAAAATTGCATAAATTTCTCCCGATAAGCTAAAGTTGCTTGTACGAAATCATTTACTTGCAATGGCAAATTGTTGGACAACCTGTACAACAGTATGCAAACCCAAATATCACAGTCGCCGTATAGGCCAGCTTGTTTCGGTACTGTATAGTCATAGCGATAACTGATCTTGTACTTGGATGCATCTAAATGTTTTTTTATGCATAACTTTGCTTTCAACCAAATACATGGGCAATGTCAGACTCAATTTTGACATAATATTCACCATCCAGTTGCAATTTTCATTCCCATCGACAGGCGATCCCATACTGTCGTAAAAAGTTACAACTCCCGAACAAATATGGAACTCTGCCATCAACCAATGTATATTCTCAATATTTATTGGGAAGTACACCCGCAACGGGTAAAACATTATAAGATAATGTTATGAAATAAAACAGTTCATTCCAAATACGGTATACTACTTCAAACCTTTTGAACATTTTCATCCCACCAAGGGACTTCATACTTTCGACCTTCAGCAAAGCATATAAGGTAAGTTCTAGTCCAAGAAGCTTATAGCTAAAAAAGGATTCATCATTGCCCAGTCAGAACCAACCTTCCGGAACAACCAAAGATATAGAACCCAAATGTCGATGTGCTGGGGATAAAATATATAAATATTACGTTAGTTTGATAAACAATGTTTTTTGCCAGTCCAACGATGTTTATTAATGGATTAGAGTTACCTCATCAGATAGCCAACCCCTTCTTGCACATTATTTGCCACTCAAAGATTCCCAAAAAACACTACCAACATCGTGAGATTCTTCTAGCCATGGAAATGTCCATCGCATTTTCTTGAAATTTCTTTCGCTCATTAATGCTTGGAGTTCATCAGGAATAAGCACGGTTCTGGCAGGTGCTTTTTTTATCACGACTCAAATCCTATAAAATTAATTATAATTTAAGATTAGTTTATCTTTCATATTCCCATACATATAAGATGGTTTGAAAATTGATACCTCTTTCCACGGAGTTAGTTCGATCTCAATTCCACCAGGGCCAAAAATAACTTTATTAGCATGTCCTTTCACAGGCATGTTTGTCTTGCGGCGCATTTTGTTGCAAGGAACTTCTGTTGTCAGAGGTTATTGCATAAATGGTTCTTGTAGAGCCGGACCCAGTCTCTTTTGACGGTCAAGTGGAAGAGAAAATGTTGGAGTAGGTGTATTCGGCTCCAGTTTCAAAAAACCATTTTCCATGTAAACATTATTATCGGGTAGTTTTTCCTGAAAAAAGGTAAAAAGGTAAATATTAAATTCTTATCAGACAAGCACAATGGTTTAAAGTGACGTGATCCGGTTTTGGTCATGCTCTACTAGAAAAATACTCTACCTATCCCAGCGACTGACACATGGCATACTCTACCCAACTTTTTCAGGCTCTACCTATCCCAGCGACTGACACGTAGCATGAGTAGAGCATTTTTGGGTAGAGTATAGCACGTTTGGGTAGAGCATGGCCATAACAAGAAACATTTTGTCTATATTTTAGCCATAATCCCAAATAGATCACTTCTCCCCAAGTTTATCCATAATCCCAAATAGAGCATTTGTGAAAGGACAGTCTTCAAGTCCAAATGAAATCCACTATAATATATATAAATGCACCAGCATCTTTTCTTTACCCTTTTTTATGTAAGAACCGTTTACTTGACCCTTAGTGTGTGCGTTTTTATAGGTATAAATAATGTCAATTACTGTCTTTGAAGAACCACCCTTTTATTTTCTATAGAATGGTCGAAGTTTTTACTTCCCATTTGTAAATTTTGCCTCTTCTTTCAGAATCAAATATTTCGAGTCATGACTTTGAATAAGCTCTCTTTCACTTTGAGTTTAAGTATCGGAATATAATCCACACATGGATCAATCCAGATTTTAAATGCATGATATGAACCACACAAGCATGAATCTAGATACTCAAACTGGAAAAGAGTATCCGAATACTGAAACAGAAAATGAAAAGGAGAGCATTCATAGTGATGACTCAAACTATTTCATCCCCCATGAAGCGCAAACACTGAGAACTGGGAAGGAAAAACATCGACCGATCAACAGAAAATAAAAGGGTTCATTAAAGACCGTAATTGACGTTATTGATACCAATGAAAACGCAAACACTAGTGGTAAAGTAAAAGGGCCTTACATAAAAGTAAAAGGGCCTTACATAAACCGTCCTAACGTATGGATAAAAACAAAGACTGTTCTGAGTGATGTATTTTACTACTAACTACATACATGTGACTACAATAGATAAAAGAAAATAGAGCATTTAAGCATAGCTTTAGACAAGATCCCAAATAGTCCTTAATGGACATTACCTCAGCAAACGGTGTAAAACGGACCCGTCATTGTAAGAATTTAAAGTGGGATTTTGAGACATCCTAGTAAAAGCATGAACATCAACCTTCTCTTTATCCTGATACATATGTCAATTAGGAGGCATAATAATTTATGTATAAATCCAATGACATGCATTATAATATAAAACAAACATACCTTAAAATCATCACTTTTGGCAGTGCCTCTAGACTCGACAGCAATAACATTAGGATCATTCGACAACTTGTTAAGAGCATAAACAGCTATATTCTCGTGATCATTCACACTCTGAAAATGAATAGATCATTCAAAATAAGATGATGTAAAAAGATAAAATTGTAAAAAGACAAATAAGTATATAAGAAAACCTTAGCAATATGATCTCCCGAAAATAGTAAGACACACAGATAATCTTTAAAATCCATTGACAAACCTCGTTCGGTATCAAAATTCTGCTAAATTGAAAAAACAGTAAATATATTACAATCGGGATCAACAAAGGTAATATATTACAATTAGATAAACTATAACTTTAGCATAACCAACCTTATTATCGGGGTTGTCATCCGTAGCATGAATGTTTTGATCATGGTCCAAATTAGCAATATGATTTTCCGGAAGTACCGACTCATTCGAAATACCATTAAAATCCATGGAATACCTGTTAATATTAATGTCCGTCTCCTAAATTGAATAAAAAAGGATACATATTAAAGTTAGATACATAGGGGTAAATTTAATAAATAAGTGTAATTATTAACTATGTCTTTATGCCCACAAACCTTATAATCCGGGTTGTCAATCATATCTGAGACACTAAACGCATTACCATCAACCTTAGCAACATCATCCGTCAGAGGTACAGAGTCCTTTTGTTAAAAAAGAGGATAATTGTTGAAACAATAAAACATTGGAAGAATGTCCTAAAAAATGAATACGTGCAAACAAACCTTATCAACTTTATCAACAATTAATGTGGAATCATTAAACATCTCCTCATGCGCAACCTATATAATTATTTAAAGGAAATTAGATAAAATACTTTACATTCTTAAAGTGGAACATTGGTTAAGATACCAAATAAAACACAAACCTTAATAGAATGAGACTGAGACTGATCACCAACATTAGATAAAGGGTTAAGATCAGCGGCGGTAAATTGAACCTTATCATGTGGTTCAACGTGGGATTTAGAGTAATGCTCATCAAAAACAACCAATTTCTACAATAAAAAGATATACAATGCTGTCAAACCATATAAACTTATAGAAATGAAGCATAATGAAATTTTAGGAAACACACGATCAAACCTTTGAACTTATATCAACAACAACATTTTCAAATCCAAACTCGTTCTGCAAGATACAATTAAAGGTAAGGTCCTTTTAATATTAATTTTAAGATAGGTTAAATTGAGAAAATAGTGACAAATAAGAAACCTTGTCATTATGTTTAACAATAGTTTGTTGGATAAGAAAGTTTTGAATATTTTCTTGATGACGCTTGAGTTCATCAATCTGAGATGCTTGCGCACTAAGTTAAGATGCTTGCTGATTAATCTGAGTTGCTTGTTGTGTGACCATCTGCTTGAGTTCAATATCGGGTTGACATGCCACCTGTTTCTCCATATCAGGACGAGCATGCGAAAGATTGGGTTTAGGTGCAACCTGTTTCTCCACATGTACCTTAGGACGAGGCGCCATACAACCACTTGATCTAGTTTTACAAACTTTCTTAGCATCACGCGAGGTAGATCTAAGTACAATTTTAGAGGTTGATGGACTTGGTGTAGTTCTTTTGTTGAAATATTCCAAGCTAGACCTCCACCAAAGTGCATTTTTCTCTTGAGGTACATGGGTTAGTATGGTTCTACTTGCTGTAGAAAATAATTTCTTATAATTCTCTTCATCCTTATCAAACGGGATATTATCAAGCCAAGCAAGAGCACGGGGAAACAACTTTTCATTTTTGTGCCACCAATAGTGAGAGTTGGAAAAAATCTATAAAGCCCATATCTAGAATGAAAATAACAAAAACACAAATTAATAAGAATGAAGTTAATTGACTTTTATCGTAAAATAAATAATGAATAATATGCATATAAAAATGCAACTAACCTTGAATGAAAAAACAAATCCATACAAAGCATATGTTAGCAAGTAATGGGGATTAGCCTTTAGCTTATTCAAATGTTTTTTCTGTGATAGTGGACAATGTTATACGCCCGACTGTGGAAAAGTGGCCACATATGTTCACCCCATGGAAATGCATTCCATTTTTAAAAAATCATCCACCAAATTTACTATAGCTTTAGGAAGTACGTGCTTGAGCTCATGACCCATAAAAACGTAGTCCAAAGCTAATAGCAAGCATACACGCACAGCATCATCGTCATCCAACTCATTGAAGCTAACTTCATTTTGAACAATGGATATCAAATCAAAACCACGTATTTTTTTTTCTCGGGGAATACACGAACACGGAATTCAGATTTATCTCTCTCATTAAAATCCAACATAATTTTTCCAAACTGGAACCCGGTGATTAAGCAGAATTCTTTGCGATCATATTCATATGTCTGGCCACCAATATCAAAAATAAAAGGGACCTCGGGACTAGCGTTTTTGATTACTCTTTGGTGTTGTAATATATAATTCAACATGTAATTATCATTGTATGTTGTTTGAATATCTAACCAGTGACCAAAAACAGTCCGTCTAAACATATTAAAACGTTGAGGCTTCAAAATCAACTGATCACGCATGGTATGAAGAATATGCAACTTCGATCTAATACTAACTCTAGCATCGTAAACCTAAACAAAAGTGCAATTAAAGCTTAAAATCATACAATAATTAAATAGTCAAAATTGAATAATTAGGGATTCAGTTATAACTTACAGTCGTTGTTCCATCGATAATATAGTGCGCCGGTGAGGAGGTCTTGGTGACGTTAGTGAATTATGGATATAAATAGGACGGATTAGTTGTATAATTTGATATAATCGGAGAAATGGGAAGTCTGGATGTGGTTTAATCAGATAATATTGGTTGGATTTGTGTTTAACCGGAAAAATATAATGCGCCGGTGACCGGAAAATCAAAGGCGGATGAAAAGATGTATGTGTGTGTTTTTTTTTTTTTTTTTATGAAAGAGGTAAAAAAGTCAAAATCTAAAATAAATAGTATACGAAAAAATTGATGCAAAACTTTTTCTGAAAAGGCAACAATTTGTACGGGTAGAGCATGCTTAGTAAAGCATGGCTAATAGAGCATCTGACGTGTATTAGAGTACAAAATGGTATTAGAGTATAAAATGGTAGATTAAAGTATTTTAGTTTAATGATTAGTGGCCTGAAAAAGTTAGATAGAGCATGACACGTGTCTGTCGCTGGTATGAGTAGAACAGTTTTATGGTAGAGCATGGTATAAACCAGAAAAACACAAATGTTTGGCCATAAAAGGTCTATAGCCTATGCGACAGGCCCAAAACCGGAATTCTCTCAAAACCATATTGCTCGTAAGTCGCAAACTGTAGTTGTTAAATAGAGGACCTTTTTACATCAAAATATGGAATTACTAATTTATCTTAATTAGTTTTCTTGCTGTTTTTGTTAACAGCAAAGGACATACACTTGGTGTTAAGCTCCAATAATAACCATAAAAGAATACACTGCCAGTGCCAAGTGCCAATGATGACCAAAAGGGAAAACTATACACATGGATACCCTTCGCTCCAGTGGTGTCGCTTAACACCCACACAAAGCTAAAGAAAAATTTATAGAAGCATAACTAGAGGTTTATCATGCAAAGAGCTCGACACTAATAAAATAGAAACATGTATAAACAATAATGTGCACGAGTTAAAAATTATAACAATTTCCTTGATAAGAAAGAGCATATACAAACTTTGCTTAAAAGATGTGTAAGATTTTAATTACTTGGTGTGTCTGTATTTCCAAAGGGCAACCGCATAGGTTACTTATTCATACAAAAAAAAAGACTAGATCGTACCATTCTAAACCTGACCAGACTGTATGAAGCTTAACACAAAACTATTCGCTGTTTTTAATACCAAAGGCAATGAAATTGACACCAATATCATCAGTAAGAGACCATTGACCAGTCATGGGGTTATATGCAAAGCCAGCCATCTCTTCTACCTGCAAAAAGATGAAGTCAAATAATCAAATAAATCAATTTATGATACAGCAATGAGCATGAATACCACTTGTTGACCAAAGTTGGTATGTGTTTGCTTACAGAGATAGAAGCACGCTGCAGTGTCAATGCTAGTTCTTCAGGAGTTAAAAAACTTGACCATTGATGTGTACCCTTTGGAAGCTGTCATAATATAACATCTCAGTCTCTCAGAGAACAATAAAGACTCAATTTTGGAAGCGAAAAATGAAAATATATATTTGATGACAAACATCATGGAGTATGATCATACCCAATGTAGGATGTATTCTGCTGCAACAATTGCAGTTGCATATGCTCTCATAGATCGGTTAATGGTTGAGATAACGGTAGCTCCATTAGAGACAGTTAATGCCGACAAGGATTTGCAAAACTCAGCAGGATCTGCCACATGTTCAAGTACCTGAGAGCTAAATAATCAGCATTTTGAAGATAAATCGGAGAAAAAGATTTATAGAATTAGGAAAAGCTGCATTCAATGGTGAGAATATATTTTGTTATCAAGTAATTTGCAAAATTTGCAAAACTCTCCCTGTAGTATGTCTCAAAATTGCAAGTGTCGTCCGTGTTGGATACTATTGGTGTGGATATCGTTCCTGCCCTAAAGTGAAATGACTATAATGCGCCAGCGTGAGATGACAATGTCTCACTGTAGGCAAAGGTATTTTAGTAATTTCACTTTGAGACAGGGACGATTTTCGCACCAAAGGTTTCTCCATGGACAACACTTGCACTTTCAAAAAGGTAGGGGTGACTGCGATTTGAACATACTACAGTGACGATTTGTTCTGCAATTTACTCTTATTATAATGTATTACAAAATTTCGAACTGACTGACATGTGAATTACGGATTAGTTTTATCATACCTCTAAAGCAAGAACCGCATCAAACTTCTTTTGCTCTTCTACCAAATTTTCTGTTTACATGGTTGTAACACAAACATCATAAAATTGTATATAAGATAAGTATCAAAGAAATAGGAATAAATGGATGTTGTTGCCTAGACAGAAAAGATTATAGTATTAGAGGATGATATAGAAACTTCAAGCAATGAAAGATGATAAGAGCGGCAAAGCTAAATAGAGCATAGGAAGTACCCGCGGTTGTGCAACGATATTCGATTGAGGAAGTTACTGGATCCAAATCCTAAACAGATGTGGTATACACATGTCATCACGTACACACAACATTATAAAATGAGAATATTTTCCATTTGTCCCAAAGGTAAATGAGTAACTTTCAATCCAAGTTACCATGTTGCCAATTAGTAGTCACTAGATTCTTAATAATTGACCTCAGTCAAGCAAATATCCTTTTTATTAAGAAAGGCATTTTGATGTTTGGCTTCCAGGCGTTCAGCACATAATCAAACTATGTGCCTAGCCAGACATTTCATCGTTCTGAGACAAATGGGGTGACTTTTTAAGCGAACGCATTCTAAAAATACGTACCGCATGAAGACGTGCAATCTTGATATTCTTGTCCACGGCATCAACTCCTGTCACTGAAGCTCCCATGCGAGCCAAAGGCTAACCACAGTAAACAAGACATAAGAAATAATTATGCTAAACTTAGAACTTTGGAGGGGACACAAGTCTACCTATCCAAGTGTCCTAATCTGCAAAGCCTCTTAAGCATACATACCACAGAACGGAGTTGGTGTTCACTATCATACAAGCTAATTATATAGATAACTAATCTATGCTATTTTCCTTGTTTATTTAACAATAGGTCCACCACATCATTGCGTCTTTGCCTCAATCATATGTTGATACGGGGAATTATAAACTCTAAAACTTGGAGATATAGGGGTGAGTTTATATACGTGTCTGTGAGTCTCCAAATACTACTAGGTAAGCAAGTACTGTTACAAGAAAGTATAACATTTTGAGTAGATATGCACATATTAGATGACAATGTCTTAAATATGAATTAATACCTCAGACAATATACCGCCTCCACAACCAACATCTACAAATTTTAGTCCTTCAAATGGCCTTACTGAAAATGGATCCTTGCTGAGAGAAGTAATAACCTTATTAGTTAAGTGCTAAGTATGTGGAATACAAAATTGCTTTTAAGTAACAATATAAAGGAAACATCAACAGAACAGATGAAAAGAAACAATACCCAAAATGTCTGCAAAGACTTGATCGTATAAAAGCTAGCCTTGTAGGATTCATGACATGCAATGGCTTAAAAGGTCCTTCTGCATCCCACCTATCCAATACAATATTTTATTCACTGATAACTCAAGAAATTAACCAAGGCTACTTTTCTCGTAGGCCTACTAAGAACTAGCTTGTCCTATTTTCTTCGCAGTATTACGCCATTTAAGTCCATTACATAACAATGAAGATATCTAAGCAAACTACATTCTTAATACTAACAAGTGCCAATAACAAGTTAAAGCACGCAATTTTACCAACTATCAGCAATAGCCGCGAATTTCGCTAATTCGGCTTGATTCAAAGAAGAAACAGAAGCAGCAGCAGGCTGAGGAATACTCGCATAACACCTATCGTGAAATTCCGGTCGCAACGCCCCAACAACCCCTCTAACACCACTTCTCGTACCACTTATCAATCCACCACTACTTCTACACAACTTCTGCAGCTGACATAAACTCCTAGTAAACATCCTGCCAGACATTCCAACCACAACAACACAACGTGAGCCCGAAAAGCGTTAACCTTTTCTCTTGTGTTCTTCAACTAACTTGATCACAAACTGTCATTCAGACATTTTATTAAATACTTGGTGTGCAATATATAAAAACAGGCACTATAATGATATAAAAATTAAAAAATGTACACAAATAAAATGGTTTTAAGTCCATTGATTTATATGATCTGGGTTTAGATTATTGTGTTATACAGTATTTGTTACTTTTAGTTAGTAGGGTTTAATGGAATTAGAAAAAGATATGAATTATTTATTTTACCTGAATTTGAAGCAAAGAATGATTTATGTTGAATTGTAGAAAAAGGGATTGAATCCAAAATGTGAAATTAGAAAAAGATATATCGATTTGATGTGGAATTTGTGGGGTTTTGAGCGGTGGGTTTAACTCCAACGGGGTGTGAATTGGTGATTATGTGCCAAGATACATTTAACCTACTTTATGAGTCCGGTTATTTTACATAGTATCTTTTGATATAAGGTGATAAATCTGGGTCACTCATCACATAAAATCTAACGATCCATATTTAAAGAAAAAAAAAGCGGAGGGGTAGTTTCGTCTTTTCACTATCCCACCCAAACCCTACAAACTACTATCTATCTTTGTTTCTCCGTCATTTCATTTCAAACAAAAACACACACACACAAAAACACACACAACAACCACCATAACCGTCATCTTCTTCCCCAAAAATCCACCGAAAACATCTCAAAAAACAGATCCAGATCCAAAATCAAAGCTTCGAGATGAAATCGAAGGCTAAAACGGAGCCTTCTACCAACAAAACAGACAAAAATATGATCAAAACAAGGCAAAAAGGTATAAAAGTACAGATTCACTGCTTTTTATATGATTATCATGATTATTGTATCCTTTTCAGCTTATTCTATGCTATTTCAGCTTATTCTATGCATATCATGCTTATTCTATGCTTTTTCTAGTTTTTTAAGCTTTTACAGTGTTTTTTCTATGATTATATGCTGACTATAATAGATCTAACATACAAAACGTCATTTTTTTTAACTCACTTTATGTGTTTTAATATTACTTGCATGTGGATATAATCATCTAGGTTGAAATAAAAAAAACATCATATATGGTAAACGTTAATCATATATGTTGTATAACATATTTAATTTTTTTTAACAATAACAGTTATTTTTTTTCATTTATGATAAGAAAGCTTATTAAACTTGATGTGTGAGATGGAAAATCTTACTTTTTTATATCTTTTAAGAAAAAGAGGTTTACAAAATTATACATCATATATGATAGATGAAACATCATATATGATAAGCACTTACATATATGTTAAAAAAAAATTCATCGTTGATAAATGATACATCATATATGATAAAATCTTATCATATATGATATATCATGCTTGATATTTGACGAGCAATAAAAAGCACAATTAGGATTGAAAAACATATATCATAAGCACTTATCATATATGTTATACAATATTTCATAGTTGATAAAATGATACATCATATATGATCAAAATTATCATATATGATATATCATATATAGATATTTGATAAATGAAAAAGTTGCATCATAATGATACTAACGTATCATATATGTTACTAATGAATAATATTTGATAGGTCATGCAACATATATAGCATTAAGAGATGTACTTTTGTCTAACTTTACACTTTTATTGCAGATAAACAAACAAATATTACCCTTTTAACTCAGGTAAACTGATGCAACTAAAAAGAAGTTATAAAAATAGTATAGTAAAAATAGGTAACATATTTGATAAGGCTTTGACATTTGCAGTTGCAAAGAAAATAAGACAAGCCAAGGAGACAGATGCCGTTCAGGAAAAAGAAAAAGAACCCAAGGGCAAGGCTAAAGCTGGCGCTGAAGCTAAAGAAAAAAAGAAAAATGTTGTAGCCAGGGGCAAAGAAAAAACGTCTGCCAGAACAAAGAAAGTGGAAAAGCCAATCGAGAGTACAGAAGGTAAGAAAAATATACTTTGTATCATATTACTTCATTAGAAAAAACATACATTAATGAACAACTCTTTGCTCTGTAAAAATGTAGAAGAAAGTGAGTCAGAAGATGAATTAATCAGCAGCGGGGAAGAATATGTAGAGGAAGAACCCGAGTCTGAACAACCCGAGACAGAAGAAGGTGACGAGGATGAGGAAAACGAAGAAGAGCCAGAGGGCAATGACGAGGGGGAAGACGAGGGAGATGACGGAGACGAGGAGGAAGACGAAGGAGATGAGGAAGACGAGGGGGAAGATGATGTCATTGATGAGGGTGAAAGTAGCGAGGAGAATGATGAAGACCAGGAAGAAGAGGAACATGAGAAAGAAGAGAGGATCAACGACGTTTTGAAGAAAAAAACAAAGATCAAGTTCATCAACCCTTCAAAAACAAAAAAAGGTAACAATTAATGATAATTTTATCAAATACGATATAGCATACACTCTGAAGAAAATATTTATGTATCATATATGTTGATTGTATAATACTAACACATTTCAATCTATTTTGCAACACAACAAGCTTTCCTGAAGTGGAAAAGAAGGATAAAAAAGCCGGAAAAAGGAAATTGGAACAAAAGCAAGAAGCAAAACGTCCACATAAAGGGACAAAAAGACAAAAGCATACATACAGCGGGGGCAAAAAAACAACCGGAAAAAAATAAACACCTTCGCAGGAAGAATCAAGTGAAGGAGAAGAAGATGAGCTGATGAATGAGAAAATCGAAACCGACGATGACGAGGAGAACGAGCCTGAACATGCGGTTGGCACATCAAAGATGCTAGTTGTCAAACCTTCACCTTCTAAAGGCAACAAGTTAAAAAAATACGAAACTGAAGAAGAAGACGACGACTACAGGATGGTTTTGGTAAAAAAAAAGGGTAGAGGTCCAACAAAAAAGAAGCAGCCAAAGGTATACCCTACTGCCTTGACCAGATGCTCACCTAAATCCTTGTTCGAAGCAACCTCGGGACTGTCAGATAAGAGAAAGAAAGTTTTAAAACAAATCGGTTTTGAGAGGTACATTGAGTTTCCCATAGACGAGCTGTCTTCACACCTTCTGTACCATGTTGTCGAGAAGTTCCATCCACAAAGCATGGAACTGAGACTCCCCAAAGGATCGATCAAAATAACAAGAGAAAGGGTGCAACAAATGCTTGGTGTCCCGATGGGGACAATATCTCTTAATGAACTACCGGAAAGGGAGAACGATGATGCTTTCATCGAAGAATGGAAGGCTCAATACGGCACATTAAAACCAAGCCCAACAACAATTGCAAAAAGGATCCAGTCGACCAACACAGCAGACTTCACCTTCATAATGAACTTCCTTATGCTCTTTGGTGGCACGATGTGCAACTTAGACTCTGGTGGGAAAGTCCTTTTGAAGATTTTGAAAAAGGTCACAGAGAAACACAACATTAATGAGATCGACTGGTCGTCCTATATACTAGAATGCCTCAAGAGAAGTAAAAGCAAGTGGAACGAACAAGCTGTAAAAAGATGGTACAACGGACCTGCTACTTTCTTGTGTGTAAGTAAAACTAACTTTTTTTTAAATTTAAAACTTACTTTGTATGTTCTCGTTAACCTTAACCAAAACAAACTTGTTCTTTTCACAACTGCTTTACTTGGACTCAACTTACTTCCTAGGATTAGCCGTGATGCGGCGAAGACCAGCAATAAGAAGCTGGAACGGTCGGTTGATGAAGTTGAGAATACAAGAAGAAATGAAAATTCAATGTTTGGGGAACCTAGAACATCAAGATGAGTACAAGGAAGAAGATGTCCATATGGGGGTTGATGTGTACAAAAACAACGACTTCTATCTAGAACCAATTAAAGACAGGAAACCACAAACACTGGAGGTAAAACAAAAAACTATGATTTTCATATATGATAGTATGAACTATCATATATGATATGATAAAGTATCATATATGAAAGATACTAATACACTTACAACATACTTTTTTCTATGCATGAGTTTGTTGAAAAAAGTATTGATCGATTTGGAGAATTATATGAGGCAAGGAGAGTGCTTGCTGAAACACTTGGAGAAGGACTTAGAAAGTTTGAAAATGATGAAACATTGCTTGGTCTATGCAAAGAATACCAGGTGGTATTCAAAAGAAACAAGGATGATGGCCTTGATGTGGATTTCATGGATTGGGAGCAAACCTCCACGGATGATGGGAAAACAAAAGATGCTCCTGTTTCAGAAAAACAGCCGGTTACTCTTGAAAATATACAAACTGAGGATGAGGAATCTGCTCAAAAAGCTCAAAAGGAAAAAGATAAAGAAAAGCAAACTACAAAAGAGGAACTTGTCACCGAAGCAGGGTTGGTTAACCAACCAAAATCAGCTAAAGAAGCAGCGATGTTGGTAGATGTTCATAAGACTGTTTACACAGACGAGCCATTGTCCGGGGAGTTTGAAAACGACCTAGAGTTTGATGAATACCTGGACAGGTATTGCATGGAGTTGGAACGCCAAGCTGCAATTGAAAGCGTAAAAAAGAAGCTTGAGGAAGAAGAGATGGCGAAAAGGAAAACCAGAGGGACGAGGCAACCAAAGTCTCTCAAATCAACACCATCTTTCAACCAAATCACAAAAACGCCTGAAACAACACCTAAGCAGATAGTGCTGATGGTAGAAGAAGATGATGTTGCAAAAGTACAAAAGAGGCCATCCCGCTTGCTCCTTTCAAACTACATAAACAAGAAAGCACCAGCACGGGGAAAGCTCACTGTTGCAGAGTTGATGATAGGAGAGAGTTTGTTCTCAATGATTAATGACGACCTGTAAGTAAAAGCTAAAACACTAACAAACTAATTATCATTCAAGTAGGATCATATATATATGATAAAAAGTAATTGAACTATGTTTGTAGGGATTTCATATTCGAGTCAGCGGACCATAATTATGCTTGCATAAGGGACAACATGCAGACAATGGCTCCGGGTCTAAAGGTAGATGCACCTGTCATCGACACATACTCAAAAGTTCTAAACTTTGAAGAACACACTCGCACAAGAGGAAGAAAGAAGAAACAGTACTTCATGTCAACTATGATTGTAAGTATATCTTACATCATATATGTTTTTTAAAACAAAATTATGTCCACAAACTAAAAAAATATCTTGTTGATTATGCAATACAGACAGCAAACATGTTTGATTGGAAGCTGGCAAACGGACAGTATGACGTCCAGAAGCAGTTTCAAAAGTTTGAAGAAAACATGAGAACCTCCATGGGAGAAGATGAGGACTTGCTGAAGTTGAAGAGTGTAAATCTGGTAAACACTTGACTAACATATATGATAAAAAAAGTACAACATATATGATAAAAACTTATCATATATGATGAGTGACATTCAATCAAAAGCAGTAGGATTAGAACATATATGATATTACAGTTTACAGTTTACAATAAATCTGGTAAACACTTGACTAACATATATGATAAAAAAAAGTACAACATATATGATAAAAACTTATCATATATGATGAGTGACATGCAATCAAAAGCAGTAGGATTAGAACATATATGATATTACAGTTTACAATAGATTCAAAAAAATATAACTTATAAAAACTCTGCAGGTGTTCTTCCCTGTCATATCTCACCAGCACTACTACTTGGTGGTCTTTAACCTCATCAACAGCGTTGTGTCAATCATCGACAACTCAAAAGTCCCCAACACATATGAAAGCAAGTACCAGACGTACTGTGACCTACTGGGAAGTCACTAAATACATAAATAAACTAAAAAACATGAACATCTATACATTTCAAAAGCATCTAAAAAAAATAACACACCAAAGAATATGATAAACTTGGGGCTTGTTTTGTAGATGAAAATGTTTATGATGTATATGGAGAGCGTCCAGCACAAAATGACGAAAAAACTCAGGAAGCATACAATCATTAGACCAAAGTGGGGAACAATGTACAACAACGTCGATTGTGGGGTGTTTGTAATGATGCACATGGAGCATTATGAGGGAGAAAGTGCAAAAGGTTGGGTTTTAGACTTCCCGAGTGATTCAGATGAGCAAAGAAAGGAAATACTGAAGCTGAGGTTCATGATCGCTGCAAAGATATTATCACACGAGAAGAACACCAAGAGGCAGCAGGTAACCGATGAAGCTTATGAATTTGCAAGAACCCACCAGATGCAACCAGTAAAGACAAAGGTTATCAAAGAGGCAATCAAGAAAAGAAAGGAGGAACAAGACAGAGATGTGGCCAAGAGCGCCATCTGAAGAAGAAAAGACAAAAAGACAATACAGTTTAAGACATTAATTTTTAATTTGGTCTATAATAATTTAGATTTTTGTTTAAGACTTCCGCTTTGCTTAGCCTATCCTCTGGGAAAGGGGTACGCGACATGCAGGAGAACCCATGGTGGGTTGCTCCAAACTTGGGGTCCTCTAGTCGTAGATCATGGATCGGTTAATAGGCATCCATTAGTCCGACTACCCCCAAGTCATGGCGCCTACCTTAATAAGATTTAACGCTTAACCCACTGGAACATTAGGCTAGGCAAAGAGATTAGTGAACTTATTTAGATTAGAAGCAATTAGATGACTTATCCAATCGGAAAAGGAGTACGCGACATGCAAGAGAACCCATGATGGGTTGCTCTAAGCTTAGGGTCAACTGGTCGTAGATCGTGGATCGTTTAATAGGAATCCATTAGTCCGACTACCCCTGAGTCATGTCGCCTACACCTGACGTACCATTGGAAAACATTTGGATAGAATCGTAGGAGAGACAAGTTGCTGGCGGTAAAGTAGGATGTACCGCATTTTGTGGATACAACTTGTTTTAACTTGTAACCCGTCGAATTTTCTATTATGAAATGGAAGATGAATATTTTGTTTCATATGTATTGTTCTTGTATTAAATTTCTAGAGAATAGAAAGATATTGAAAAACATGTAAACTGTTAAAAACAAAACTATCATATATGAAACATTAGTTTCATATATGATAGTCCAAAAAAAACTTGTAAAAACACACTTGCTCTGGAAATGAAATTCTAGAAAGAAGTAACATTAGTATCTTAAAAACTATCATATATGATACATACGTATCATATATGTTGTGTTGACAACTTAACATATATGATACATTAGTATCATATTTGATAGTCCAAAAAAAACTTGTAAACTGACAAAAGCAAACAAACTAAAAAAAACTAAAGGATTGAACACAGCTTAACATATATGATACATACGTATCATATATGTTGTGGTGACAACTTAACATATATGATACATTAGTATCATATCTGATAGTCCAAAAAAAACTTATAAACTGACAAAAGCAAACAAACTAAAGAAAAACAAAGGGATTAAACACAACTTCCACAACTTCTCATGACTCACTGACATATGATTATCCAAAAAAAGATAGAGTATCAAAAACAACTTCTCATGAATCAAAGTGATCAAGACAAAATAGCATCATACATCATAATGACATGTTCAGAAACTGCAAACAGTAAAATAAAACGGGAAAAAAAATCCTAAAACAAACACTTTTCTTCTATCCAACTTCATCCACTCGTACTTGCATCTGCAACAGGTGGATCCTCGACAACAACTTCCTCCGATCGCTTACTAGTGCAAGTCCTCTTGTTATGATCAGTACCCCCGCACACCGAACATGTAATCTTGTTCTTCTTGCCTTTCTCAATAGCTATCTCTCTACCACCTTTAATATGCAGCTTTTGACGCCCAGGACGTCCTCTAGGGGTTCCAACATCTGGATTATCAACCAAACGTACAAACGGATGAGAGACACCAACGAGCTGCTCCAAACAGTCTATCTTCTTCTTAGATGGAGGATTTTGGCAATCCGCTTCAACATCTTTCTTCAGCTGCTTCAACTTTTCAACAAAAGCACCCAACCTAGGCTCGTCATTGCTCAATAAATGCACACAATGATCAACAATAGATGTCGCCTCGCTCGAATAATTCTCCAAAACAACATTCTTCTCCCCATACCTGTTCCTCTTGTTCCTCAACGCAGCCGGGATAAGGTTCTTGGTCCAACGCTTAAGAATGTATTGCTGAGGGATCATCTCGATATTGGCATTCTTGAACACACAAAAAATATGCCTGCACAATATCCCAACCCTCATAAACAACTGGCATGTACAAATAACTGAACCATCCTCTAAGTTGCGCAAGACCTGGGAAAAAAAACCAAAAAAAAGAAGTGAATATCATATATGATACATGTGCTTATCTAATATGATATGTCAAAAAAAATTATATTAACCAAAAACTCACATACCTTGTACAACCCATCTTCTCTAGTAAACATGTCAACCTCATCATCTTCCTTCTCCTTCTCTTTATCATTGTCATTTTCTTTATCTTTCACATTATTAGAAGACTCGTCAACTTTACCCTTATCAGTAACCTTATCATTCACCTTCTTCTTGTTCTTCTTACCAGGCTCTTCATAAACAAAATGCCTAACTCTGATAACAGAAACCTCAGAACCCTCGAGCACATTCTTAGTATCTATCTGACAATACCATAATCCAACGAAAATCTCTTTCTGAACCAACTCAAACAAGGTACGAGTGTAAACCATTGCAGCATGCTTCTCAATCTTGAGAAAAGTCCTTAACTTCGGAACAGTATCCATTGTATGATGATCCATTCTCTCTTGAACACTCCTTTGCTTTTCCATCGCCGTCTCAAAGCAATTCATAAAGTTCATAAGCGTCGAGCTAGAATTGGTAAAGTGGGAGAAGAAAAAATTCTCGCTCTCTGATCTAAACGTAGTCCTCATCAGTCCACACAACGGCGAGTCAGAAAAATAAGCAGGGATCCAAGTTGAACGCATATCATACATCTTCGTCAGCCACTTGTGTCCCACCAAATTATACTCTGTCATCAGATCACCCCATCTGGTGTCAAACTCCTCGGGACCAATGTACATGTTCCAAATAATCTTGTTCAACTTCTCTTTAAAAACCTGATCATTGTATATTTTCTCACATATCTGCAAAGACATACAAAAACCAAATGATATGAATCAAATTTTGTTCTCACATCATATATGATGCTACTTCAACATATATGATACTATTAAAATATCATATATGATGCTACGTCATCATATATGATACTAGTCTTAAAGAAAGTACCTTCGCTGGAAGCTTCTGCATGATATGCCACATGCACAGCCTATGCTTTGTACCAACAAACTCGGCTTCAATGGCATTCCTCATCGCCTTATCTTGATCAGTCACTACTATGCTAGGTGCTTTACCAAACGCTTTGATGAAGGCTTTAAGTAACCAAACATACGATTCCGTGGTCTCGAACTTGAGCAAATCAGCAGCAACCGTAACACACTTCCTATGGTTGTCAATCGTCGTAAAAGGAACAAATACCATTTTGTACTTGTTTGTCTTAAACGTAGCATCAAAAGAGACAACATCACAAAACTCCGTATAGTTGTACTTGGAGACTTCATCAGCCCAGAATAAACCAATAAGCTCAGCCTTGTTAACCAAATAATCAAATGAAAAATCAGCAACGTACTCCTTCCTCTTCTCCATCTTGTTTTTCAACATCTGCGCGTCATAGTCCCTGATGTAACAGTTGACACCACGGAAGAAGTTCTTGAAGTCAACAGTAGTGCCGTGAACGAGCAGATAAGAACCCTTGATCCCGGTCAGAAGGTGATGAGCTCTTGTAGCACCGATATTCACACTCGCAACCTTGACAATAAACACCTGCTCCGCATATGTTAACTGCCTCTGATTCTTTGACAGATGCTTGTACTCCTCGCGTTCAAGCTCGTGGTTGTGGATAGTATCAAATACACTCAACTTGAACTTCGTCGTACCAGGGATCAAGTCAAACACAGCACGAGCTTTAAAACCGGTGATATGCAGATTTGAATGCCTCATTTGGTTGTAACCATTCTCCAAATCTAGGGTGTCTACATATATATCCTTGGGGGAACCCTTCCTGTTGTAAATCAAATACTTTTGCTTCACAATCCCGCTCCTCAATCTTTTCTGACACGATTTCCTAACAATAAAACCAGCTTTAATGGCATACTTCTTGTAAGCAGCAATGTAATGCTCAACTGAATCGTACTCGTTCCCTTTAACAAGTAAAAACTCGGCAGGCACTTTTGGAATGTAGTAAACAGTACCACCAGGAGTATCAAAGTTGGAATGAGTGATATACGACTCAGGAGTCCGCACAACATTCAACTCTGCAAAAAGAAACATATAAAAACATATATGATTACAAAATACTAGAAAAATTTAACACATATCATGTAAACATCATATATGATAGACATGTATCATATATGATAGTATATGTTACATGGCTATCATATCTATGTAAAAATACAAACATCATATATGATACGTTGCTATCATATATGATACATTGGCAACATGCACTAAGCTCAACAAAAACTAGAAAACTTACTCTTAACAGCTTCCGCTTCTTCACCGTCTTGTTCATACGCAGAAATCTCATCCGCAAGACTATGAAGAACACTTTCGGATGGCAGATCCAAACCTTGATTGACACTAGTCTGATCATTAGTCAAATCAACCAACGTAGAAGGATCAACAACACCACTACGGCCACTAGAATCACTTGAATCCATCATTAAAACCTAAGCAAATCGAAAAACAACAACTCATAAAAAGCTTATCTAAAACCTAAAAGAATCAAAGCTTATTAAATAAGCTTATAAACAATATCCATAAAAATAGACCAGACACATAAAATAAGCTTATAAAAAAGCATATTAATCGTTCCGATCGATTAATAAGCTGATTAATAAGCTTATTAATCAATCCGCTCGATTAAATACGCTTATTTATAAGCTTATTAATCAATCCGAACGATTAATAAGCTTATTAATCAATCGGATAGTTAATAAGCTTATAAAAAAGCGTATTTAATAATCCGATCTATTAATAAGCTTATAATAGATGGGAATCGCTTATTTATAAGCTTACTAATAAGCTCATTAATAAGCATTATTAACAAACAGTATATCTAGAGAGAGAAACATAGAGAGAGAAAGTACCAGTTTAATCGGGGAAGAAGAACGAAGAATGAAACGTGTTTGTTAAAACCGTATATATATAGCCCGACGTGAAAAGACGAAAATACCCCTGTAGTATAAACTGGGGGATTTAATCTCAGCCCTCGGATGAGATGCAGATGGATGGTGGGGATGAGTCCCCTTGTATCTTAGAAAACTTTGGTATCCAAAAGAACTTAAATTTTCTGTTAACTAAAGTAATTTTAATGCTCGTGCATACATAATTTCATTATTATGATTTTATATATATTATATATGTTTTCTTTAAGCATATATGTAATATTTATATGTTTGATTATTTTGTTGTTTTAGTGTCTACCGTGTAAATTAATATAAATTCATTTCTATTTTTATTTTGAATTTCATAATGTTGTTAGTTTTGATATTTTATTCTAAATAGTTACTATTAATCAATAAACCATTTACATCAATATACACGATTTATAAATTCATAATTTTGTAATGATTAATATTATTCTATAAAATAATGTTAGACTTTTAGTAATTAAATAGTTACAATGCTTATGAACTCACGAGTTTTACATTATTTTTTTATGTGATAATATTAATCGATATTTTATATAGATATTTGTAGCATAAATGATTTGAATTTTTTAACTGAAATGTTAGCTATCTTTTTCTAGACATCGTGTGTTTAGTGACATATAACGACCTTGAAAAATAATATGTTGTTGTAATATGTAGAATCTAGTATGTTTATTTTCATCTCACATCGATTTTTGAGGTCCTGCATTCATTTTGACATTTATATTCATGTTAATAATAATTTATGTAGATTGCATTGTTTGACTTTGTTAAGTGTCAAAAAAGAAATAGGTAATAATTTGTGTTTTATTTGAATATTTATTATCATGTGATTTGATAAATTTTTAATAGTACATATATTTTGTATTTTTAAAATATAAAGTATAGAGAGTATAAAGTTTAAGGGGTATTTTGTTTATTTTATAAAATTACTAAAAAATATATAAAACTATAAATTTACACTTGAGTCCATTTAATTTACTTAAAATTCAACCACTAAATTTTAGTAATCTCCTCCTCCTTTTTTAAGTTTTTATTTTCACAAATTTGTCACGTATATCTTTATGTGTTTTCATCAATTTCTTCACCAAAAAATTTCTAATTTTGACTAAAATGAATTCAATTCTTACTTTTTTCGACCAATCACATCGCTTGATTTTGTTTATTTGTCAAAATCAAGCCATTTGATTGGTCCAATTATTTTTTTCTACAACCTCCACTTTTCACTAAAATTCTCTAATAATCTAATTCTTTTAATATATAAAAGATATTTTTATCTTTTTTAATGTTTTAACTGTTTTTATTAGTAATAAATATTATAGATGGTTATATTGGATACATGTATCTCTTGGATACAAGAGACCAATCCTCACCTTCTATTTAATATAAATCAAATGCTGAGATATTCCTATTTCTATTAATTAAAATAACGGAGGGGTATTTTCGTAATTTTATCCCTCCCACCTAACACTACCTCCCACATTAGATTAGATCTATTCTTCGTCTTTTTTCTTCTTCTCTCTAAAACAAACACACAAACACAAACTTGATCAAATCTCTAATCTAAATCACAAATTGATCCATCCTCAATCTATTATATCATTATCTCTTTCGTAATAGAATCATTCCCATCTACAATTCATTAGAACTAGGTAATATCATCAACATCTATATATTTTTTTAGCTTATTGATGTAAATAAGCTTATTTTTTAAGCTTATTCGACATGAATTTCTATACTAGTTTAGATTTGATGTGAATAAGATGATAAATTTTTTTAGCTTATGAATTTATTCAAATTTAGCTTATTTTGATGTGATTATGGATGTGTTAGCTTATTTGATGTGTTATGATTAAGCTTATTCGATGTGTTATAATTAAGCTTAATGTGAATAAGCTTATTAGAAGAATTATATGAATATTAGAATATAGTTATGTGGATAAGCTTGTAAATTGAGTTTGTTGAACTTGTATGATAAGCATGAGATGAGGTATGTGAACAAGCTTATTATGAGAGTTGTAATGACACTGTAGACTATATTGAACAGATGTATCAAATATGATACCTCAATACATCATATATATGATATATGGAGTTATCATATATGATAATATGATAATATGTTTGAAAACAAAATACTAGCAACTTTGTGATCTCCTGATGTATTGAACAGATGTATCAAATATGATACATCAATACATCATATTATGATAAAATATATCATGTATGATATATGGATGTATCATATATGATAATATGCTTGAAAACAAAACACAAGCAAGTCTGTGATCTCCTGATGGGTTTTAAAAGCTAGTTGTGTATATGTTACATATATGATAATCTGCTTGAGATTCAACTTCTGTAATATATCATATATTATAATCTATTTGAAACTAATACCAAGTCTTTTTATTTGTGTACAAAAAGTTGTTTTCAAAGAATCTTGAAGAACTCAATCATCTCAAGGTCAAACAAGTGAAAATAAAGAGAAAGAGTCGTGAGGCCAAAGTGAGCTACAAAAAGACAATGACAAGAAGTGGAACATCTGATTGCCGACTAAAATAGCAAGATCAAGTGTGTGAAAATGACAAAGAAGAGTGCCAAGTTTGCAACAAAAATGTTGATGCATGAGATCAACATACATAACTTTAGGAATTTGACTCTTTATCTTTTAGTAATTTCCTTATGGTGATGTAATAATTTAACTTTGTAATTCTACTCAATCATTATGATTTTGGTTGAATATAAAAATGGTGAAACATCTACGGACGTTACTTATGGATGATGACTATTTTGTTAATGTTCACATTTCAGAAGCATATTTTTTTTGCTTTTTTCTAGTATCATTTATTGTAATACATCATTATATATGATCATCCATGTAACATTTGGAATTATCATATATGATAATGCGTTATTATATATGATACTCAAAAATAAAGTTCCATAGATTATCTGTAAAGTTGGTAAATCTATATATATAGAGAGAGAAAGGGTTACACACACACTTTTAGAGAGAGAAATGAGAGAAAAAACACCTTTAGAACTATGTGAAATTATGTGAACAACCAACCCTCTCCATCTAAGGAGAGGGTTTATATACCCAAGTCCATTAGATGGGCTTGGGACTCCGGTCCATGACAAACCATGGGTTGGGCTTGATAACTAGTTAACTATTTAGCTAACTATTATTTACTTGGACTACGAGCTACTAATTAATATACTGTTTGAATGATCGATCCTTCCTAAATACGTAAAATGTATTTCCAACAATCTCCCCCTAAGGGAGGTCACATAAGTATGAAGGGGTCACCCAAATTATGATGATTAAAACCTAGCATACTATGCTTGTCTTGAGCTCGTAGTCTTATTCATTCTTTCTATTTCATTTTATTTGGTAAATATGCTGACATGATCTTTAACTTTAATCTTGAGCACTTTTCTCTTGCCTTGATCTCGTATATTCATCACTTGTGATATTCGCATCCTCGTAACTTCATGTCCCACACACTTATACCTTTGTAATTCTTGAAAGCTATAGAGTTTGATACAACGGAAGACTTTAAGTTGAACTTTCTTGAATTATCTGAAGTATATAATGTAGAAAATATAAACATATAGGGACGGCTTCTTTCAGGACACCACAACGCTACCGTCTTCAAATGCAATAACATAAGTAGACACGAACGAAATGGATTTGACATTTCATTCTAATTCGTTAGCATTTTACCTCTAGTCGGTGAAGATCGTTGGACGATATTAAATATCATACTTGTGGCAGGTAGTTTCAATTAAGAACCCCCTTTACAAGATTTCACGGGTAAACCTGTTTGCTTTACTTGATCGTCTCAAAGTTGACTGCGAACATAAAGAGTGAATCATTTCGATAAAATTATCCCCATGATTGAAGCCGTCAACTCAGATTCCTAGAACAAGTTTGATTCATTTAAGAATCGCACCATCGTTGCTTTCTAGTTGTCACTAGCTTGATTCATGTATAATCTTGCAAGTTACCTACCAAGTGTTGTGTAGGATATTGTAAATCTTGCTTATGTTTAGAGAGAGAAAGAGATAGAAAGATAGATGATTTCACACACACTTTAGAGAGAGAAAGTGATTAACTATGTGTAAAATGAAATGAAACCACACCCTCTCCATTTAAGGAGAGGGTTTATATACCCAAGCCCATGAGATGGGCTTGGGCTTACAATGGGCCGCCGGCCTACTACATGTTGTAGGCTTGGCTTGGCCTTGTTTGCTTAATATTAAGTTAACTAAACTACGAGCTATTACATATACTATTGTTGGAGTGACCGGTCCTTTCTAATGGTAAAATGTATTTCCAACAATCTCCCCCTAACGGAGGTCACTCCAAACAAGGGCGTTGCCCTAGTTACAATAATAAAATAAACCTAGCATACTATGCTTGTCTTGAGCTTGTAGTCTTCGTCTTTCTTTTCTTTTTCTTTTCTGGTGAACATGCTGATGTGATCTTTGATATCAATCTTTAGCATTAATCTCTTGCCTTGATCTTGTGCATCCATCACTCGTGATATTCGCCTCTTCGTGACTTCATGTCCCACATACTTATACCTTCGTAATTCTTGAAAGCTTTAGAGTTCGATACAGCGGAAGACTTTGACTTTTAGGCTTTCTTGAATTAGATGAAGTATTAAGTGCATAAAGTATAAGCATGCGGGGACGACTTCTTCTCGGATTTCGCAACGCCACCGTCTTCAAATGCTGCAACATAAGTAGACACGAACGAAATGGCTTTGAACATTTCATTCTAATTCAGTAGCATTTTACCTCCGGTCGGTGAAGACCGTTGGACGATATAAAATATCGTACTTGTGGCAGGTAGATTCAATTAAAAATTTCCTTGACAAGATTTCGCGGGTAAACCCGTTCTCTTTACTCGACCATCCAAAGCTGACTACGAACGTAAAGAGTGAATCATTTGGATTAAATTATCCGCATGATTGAAGCCGTCAATTCTGATTCCTGGAACAAGTTTGACTCATTAAAGAATCGCACCATCGTTGCTTTCTAGTTGTCACGAGCTTGATTCGTATAGAATCTTGCAAGTTACCTACCAAGTGCTGTTTGAGGTTAACACTAGAAGGATTTCCACTCATCACTGTGAACACTAAGGTATCACTCTGAGTGTTCTAGCAAGATCACTAAGATATTGCGTAGAGGCCTGGAATGTGTTTAAGTTTAGTTAAGAATTAAACCACTGTTGCTTTCCAGTTATCACAAGCTTGATTCATAAAGAATCGCACAAGTCACCTACCATGAGCTTTTTGATATTCGCTCAAGAAGGATTTCCATCTTCATTGTAAATACTTTCGTATTACTCGGATGTTCAGGCAAGATCATGAAGATTTTGCGTAGGACTCTTAAGATCTTTCTTAATTTTCACAGTGTGTGAAGAAGCAAGGAATTATGGAAATGTGTCCTAATGAGATATTTGATGATCTCAAATGGCTCTAGACTCGATCGTGCATTTTGGATTTTAGTGATCGGAGGCTGGAGAGGAGTGCCACCATTTCAATACCAATTTACTCGGAGTGAATAAATCGATAGATAATGCGTTGTCTCTATGTGATTAAAACAAATATCTTTTGAGAGATATCTGAGTTAGTTGGGATGGGTTGTGCATTGCATCGCTGGGTCCATGATGTCTTATCTTCAATATCAAGCATTATTAAAAATGATCTCAATAGCATATGTATTGACCCGGTTTCTGCCTAAGGTTGTAAGGAGGGCTTCTTTCTTTACACCCTTTATCTTTACAATTCTTTTTCATTCTTCAACCCCTTCAATGCTTACCAATACGTCATAACTAACACCTTGTTGTGATTGTTCCAGTGCTAACTTAAGTACTTGGTCGGCATTCAGCTACGTTCACAATCTTTCCCCATCTTTCCTAAGGACTACTATTTCTACCAATGGAATGTCCTTGGGAAGATTCCTCCGGTTTTGGAAGAATCATTGGACTTAACCTATCCTACCATCCTTATGTCACCACATTCTTCATCGTCGTGAAATAAATGGGTTTAGGGTAAGTATATGTCATCATGAAATCCATTTTGATACAGCAAATCCATTTTGCTCCCTCTTAACATATGACACGATATTCGAAAACATTTCGCATATGTCGGGATGAGCCATCACGTTAAGTCAAACCATTTGTGATAATTTCCCATATTAAATCACATTTTCTCCCCCATATTAAAAAATTAACCCAATCGATGTTTTTAATATCAATTGATTTAATGAATTTTTAACAAAGGTTTTGGGAAGAAAAATGAAAGTCCTTTTAATCTTCATGAGACCAATTTGTGAGATATAATACCGATTTGTAACATGATCACATATTACCATATTAGAATAAATTGACAAGGTTGGACCTGATTGATGAGAACATCATATGATAAGATCAAATGGTTCTTGTCGGCAAATGTTGGTCGCCTCGTCACGTCTGAAGTCATCTCTTGACACCACATGTACGATTGGTATTGTTGTCTTGACACCACTTAGTAAACTTGGCACTTTCGGCATCGAAGATTCTGAACGCTTGACAATTGCTCCCCCTCAATTGTTGACCCGTGTTCTATTGAAAGAGCTGTAGTCATCGTTTGAGTAGTCGCATCATCGAGTATGTAGATACCAATTGTAGATAGCTATGGTTGTAGAGATGATAGCTTCATAAAAACAAGATTTCTCTTGTTGTAACAAATAAATGCACTGATGCATACATAGATTTGTGTTAGACCAAGTTATAAAGTAACTTGATCCCTTACAAGGTTTTAAAGTAAACCTTGCCCGAGAAAATTAATTCCCGTTGAGAGTCAAAGTTTTCATAAGAAATACTTGACTTTAATGTGAAAACCGGGTTGCAGTCAGAAATAACTACAAGCCATATGGGCATGTTTTATGAAATATTTACAAATTTTGTACGAACTCGGTTTATGGCGCCATGTCAATATTAATCGACATTTCTAAGGCGGTAAATATTATCGTACCAAAAGACATGCCTTTGAAAAAAAAAAGTAAAAAAACATTTTTGGATTTTTCTGAATTTTTCAATTTTTATGGTTTTTATATGGTTTTATATTTTTGTATTTTGCTTTTGTGGATAAAACTATAAACAATATATACAGATGATCACCAAGGATACGGAGAATAGTTTACCACCACTATTCTTTCGCTTCATCTGCCAGTTGCTTTAGAGTCTCGGGCGAGAAAGTTCTCAAACCTAGCTTGTCGGCCAAAAATTCCATTCGAGCGCGATCTAAAGCCTTCGTGAAAATATCCGCCAATTGATACTCAGATCGGACAAAGTAAAGCTCGATCACTCCATTTTCCACTTGCTCCTTGATGAAGTGGTAGCGAATGTCTATATGCTTCGACCGGGAGAATTGAACGTTGTTACAGCATAAGGAAATTGCACTTTTATTGTCACAGTACATCGGAATTTTGTTGAAACCTAGACCATAGTCGGTTAATTGCGATCTCATCCAAAGAATTTGAGCACAACAACCGGACATAGCTATGTATTCTGCTTCCGTACTTGAAATTGCAGCGCTTTTCTGCCTTTTCGATGCCCAACTGATTAGTCGATCTCCTAGTAGTTCCAAAGTCCCACTCGTGCTACGCCTTGTATCTTGACAACCCGCATGATCCGCATCTGCATATGCCATAAGTGCAATCGAAGAGTCCTTCTGTTAGAAATACGTTTTGTGTATTAAGAAAGTCCCGGTCACTCCAACTATATAGTTATAAGCTCGTAGTATTGTTTAAGTAATTCTTATGTTTAGCCCGACCCATGAGCATGTTCATGGGTCGGAGGCCCAAGTCCACTTAAGGACTTGGGTATATAAACCCCTTTCCACCATGGAAAGGGGTGTTGGTTGTTTAGTTATTTCACACATATTAATAAAAGTTTCTTTGTTTCTCTCTCTTGTTTCTCTCTCTAGATTAACAACAACCCTCTTGATTAGTTATAAGATTATCATTGTTCTACAATTGGTATCAAGAGCATGGGATGATTTAAGGTATGTTGATTCATGTTGTTTAGTGTTTGTTTGGGTTAGTGGGTGTTTTAGGATAATCCATCTCAAATCTTGAAAATTTTTGTGATTTTATGGTTTAAAGTGGTAAACAAAACATACAGTTTGATTATCTTGGTAGAAATCACAAATTTTTTTCTTGTTTTTGGGTACTTTTTAGCTATTATTAAGTTACTGTATATCCAGTCGTACAAGGAATTTCGGAAAAGGGTTTGTTATTCCGAAATTTTGTCATTTCGGAAAAGGGTTTATAAGTTTCTGAAAACACACTTATTCCGAAGAAAGTTCAGAAAACCCATTTATTCCGAAGATATTTCTGAAATCCCATTTATTCCGAAGATATTTCTGAAATCCCATTTATTCCGAAGATACTTCTAAAATCCCAGTTATTCCGAAGATATTTCTGAAATCCCATTTATTCCGAAGATATTTCTGAAATCCCATTTATTCCGAAGATATTTCTGAAATCCCACTTATTCCGAAGAATTTTCTGAAAACCCATTTATTCCGAAGATATTTCTGAAAACCTACTTATTCCGAAGAATTTTCTGAAAATCCAATTATTCCGAAGATATTACTGAATATCCACATATTCCGAAGAAATATCTGAAAATTCCTTTATTCCGAAGATTAGTTCTTTTTCTGAAAACCCAATTATTCCGAAGATTTATTCAAAGATTTCTCCGAAAAATCAATTATCCGAAGATTCACATTTTTCTGAAAATCAAGGTTATTCCGAAGATAAGGTTATTCCGAAGATAGGGGATTATTCCGAAGATTAGTGATTGGTTTTATTTAGAATATTTTTCTAGGGTTTTTAGTGGATTTCAATACTATACATCAACACACGATCTAAATCGACAACAACATTTTTCACATCCTTACTTCATTGAACGATCAAAAGATAATCTTTTTCAATCAAGTGTTCCAACAATGAATCATCATTCATTCATGCCTACAATGACTTCACTTACCGATATCTCAATCATTTCGGGTACCGATACTCGCCCACCTTTGCTCATCAAAGATTTATTTGAAGCATGGCAAGATCGCATGAAAACGTACATCATGGGCAAACCCAGTGGTCGACTTATGCTTCAATCAATTGAAAAAGGTCCATTAGATTGGGGAGAGGTTACAGTCAACAATGTGACAAGGGCAAGGGAGTATCATGAGTTAACCGATGCTAACAAAATCATTCCAGATGCAGATGAAAGGGCTGTTCAGACAATTCTTCAAGCCCTTCCACCCGATATCTTTAGAATGGTAAGTGAACATAAAGTGGCAAAGGATCTTTGGGATCGACTAGCTGTTTTGTTACAAGGGACATCTCTAACTAAGCAAGAACGAGAGTGTCAATTGTATGAATTGTTTGATTGGTTTACATACATTCCAGGGAGACTCTAAACGATTACTACTGGCGTTTCACCACTTTGATGAATGACATGAGTGTGTATAGTCTAAGGATTCAACAGTTTCAGCTAAACACAAAGTTCTTGAACACGTTACCCCAAGAATGGAGTCAATATGTTACCGATGTTAAGATGATCCGCGATTTGCACAAGTCCAATTTAGATCAACTCTATGCATTCTTACAACAACACGAGAAGCATGTGATCCAAAAACGACTCTCTCAGGGATCTTATCAAGAACCATTGGCTTTAATGGCAAACAATCCTACACTGTCATACCACAATTCTCAGCTTGCTTTGGGACACCAATCTTCATATCAACCTTTGTATCAAACACTAAGCTTCCCACATTACTCGATCTTGCCACAACCACCTACATCTTATCACCAACAATTCAAGCAACCAGCAACATCATCACAAGGAGATTCACATCCATTACCTTATGCTACACACCAGTATTCACCTTATCAACCTCCAATAAACCCTGCTGTTACCTATCAACAACTTGAGGCTCCTCAACCCTATTACTCCCAACAAGTTAGTGCTCCATCAAATCAACTTGTAGCTCAATCAAAACCAGCGTTCTATTGTGATGATGAGATTCCTGTCCCTGAGTTTAGACAAGGGGATAGTCCTACTGATATACTTGCTCAAATGTCTGCTTATCTCATTCAAACTTTGAACAAACGAGGTTACAGAAGGCCAGCTCCAACAAACAATCAGTTAAGGAACTCTTCTAACTCTCGACAACAAGCTACAATTTAAGATGGCAGAGTCATGGTGCAACCACTTCAGGGGAGACCCAATTCATCTATTGCTGGTGTACGTTCATCTAACACTGCTGCTACAAGAGGTAATAGCACTGGCAAAACGAAGGTGATTACATGCTACAACTGCAAAGGGGAAGGGCATATGGCCCGAGAGTGTAAGCAGCCCAGGAGGAAAAGGGACAACACATGGTTTCAGGAGAAGATCTACTTGGTGAATGCTCAAGCCCAAGGACGTGAGCTTGATGAAGAAGAGTTGGCATTTCTCGCAGATCCGGGAGTCGCGGACACTGACGGTCTCACAGCAGCCATCACAAACAATGTCGTATATCAATGTGATGATTTGGATGCATACGACTCTGACTGTGATGATCTCAATACCGCCAAAGCAGATCTCAGGGCAAATCTTTCACTTTATGGAGCTGACATAATTTCTGAGGTACCAAATACTGCTACAGATACTAGTATTGTACCTTATCAAGTTGAGCAAGTGTCTAAGTATTCAGAACAGCCTCCGGTGGTTAGTAACTCAATCGAGGAGACAAACAATGATAACAATATCAATGAAAGTCCCCAGACTTTGAGTGAACCACAACCGAGAGCTATTACGACTACCAATTCGTCTGCTCAACCTGATTTGGTTATGGTCTCAGCATCATTGCTTAGCCAAATGAATAATGCGGTCCTTGAAACCCTCAGTGTTAATCAGACTTTATCTGCCGAGCTTGCTTTGCATAAGGAAAAGGTTAAAACCTTGGAATTAACTCCTGTGTCTACTACCTTAACCAATCTTGAATTTGATAGGTTTAGGCAAGTCTAAATGGATAATCTGCTAGAAATTGAGAGTTTAAGATCAAATCTTTTGAAAGAACTTAAAGAAAAAGAGTCAGTCGTTAATAATTTTCAAAAACTACAAACGGATTTCGAAATACTCGAGTCTAAAAGAGTTGAAACGAAAATTAAGGCGTCTGAGAGAGTTAAAAAGACTGAAATTTTGCTTTTAAAATTATACTCTACTTCGCATTTAGTACACTTGTTTCATTCTTCATTTCAAGAGTTCAATCTATCGCGTCTAATAGACCTACCACCTAACCCGGGGTATGCAAAGCAAGCATTTCACCACAACCCACGACTTTATGATGCAACTAAGTTAGGATTGGTATTAGATCCGATTGAGTTTGTAAATGATTCTGAGAGCATGACACCATATGAAGAGAATCGGTTAAAATTACTTACTACATATCCTGAATATGACTATACTCAAATGAATGCAACAAATGCTACAATAGATCTTAGAACTCGATTTAATATGAACTATCCAAACATCCACTTTCATGCCTACTAGAGAATGCCTTAGTATAATTCCTACACTCGTTAACTCAGACGAACCGAAGGAAATTCCTAAGAATCTTCCACCGGTAAGTACGGTAAAGCTCAGCTTGGAAGAGATTGAGCGATACCTTACCGAGTTTGACAAGGTCATCCTGGAATGTACGACTTCAACGGCTCTAACCGCTGGAGAATGGGCTTTCGAACACATGAAAACGGTTTTTGAGAAAGAGATCGTTCCGTTTGTGAACCATATTAAAAATGGAGTCTCTGATCTAACGGGTAATCTAAATTTTGAAATTGGTGAAGTTCAAAAAGTTTTTTATGAAATGGATGATGCTTATGAACAACATTTAATTGAAAAAGAAAAGATTTTATCCGAATATGACCGATTCTTAGAACATATAGTGTCTCTCGAAGTGATGCAAGTTGTTACTCTTAAATATGCTCATGAGATTTCATCTACGACTGTGAATACATGTGATGATGTGCATGATATATCTGTGAATATTGTTGAGCCTGTGATTAATGTAGATAATCATTCTTGTCATGAATCTAACGCTGAATTTTAGAGCTTCAAGATTCTTATAACACACTTTCAAAACGTTTTAATGAGCTTCAACAACATTGTATATCTCTTGAAATTGAAAATCAATCTAAAAATGAAACTCTTTCAAAAACAAATGATTGTGAAAACTTCGTTGAGACAAGTGACAAGATGATTCAGGTTGTTCAGGCTCTAGAGGAAGAAATTATGAGACTTAAAAGAGAATCAGTAGCAGAGAAATTGGAACTAGAGGCTGCAGAGATTAAGAATCATGCCCTAGAAGATAGAATTAATTCTATGATAGGGGAGCTTGATAAAGTAAAGCAGGGTTTCTCAGATATTTATGGTTCATTAGAAGAACGCTTCGCTTTTAATGCGGTAGAGCAAAAGTCACTCGTTGAACAATTGAACCGTAAGTGCGAGGAAATCTCTGACTTAAACATTCAACTCATAGACAAAAACATGGTTTTGGTTGAATTAAAGGATACACTTCAACTCAAAGGACAAGAAGTTGTTGATAATCCAGCCACCATCTCTGCCTCGACCTCTAGTGCTCCCGAACCCAACCCATGTGTGCTATATCGAGATCCAAAATTTAAGAATAGTCCAACTAAGTTTGCCACATACATGAAAAATGCCTTAGAACATGCTGATATCGCTAGAGAGATCGTTGATGAAATGCGTGAACTAGATCCCACAAGTCATCTTCTATATGAGCTTTTCTTATATGTGGATCGCGTTCAGGATTGTTTAGCAAACTTAGAATACATTAGGCAACCGATATCTATACCCCCAAAACAGCAAACCACCACCATTGCCATTACTCCATTCAATAAGAATCCATGATCTAAGCCTATTTTAAACACACCCATCAAGGCTACATCAAAATCTGTCACTAATGTTCCCATGGCTTCTACAGGAGTAATTGTTTCTACTAAGGCTAAAGGATCTCAAGACAAGAAGAATAAGATCAAGCCTTCCACTAGTAGAACTGCGAAGAAGAAAGTAGAAGTTCACCATAGGAATGTTATTTCAAATTTGAATAAAAAGAATCATGTAACTAAGACTAAAGGCCCTGCGCTTGTGCAGCAGCCTAAGCAAAATGTGAATTCTAATTTGAGATGTTGGAATTGTAATGAATGCATGTTTTCTCAGCGTCATAATTTATGCCTTGTTGATCACGTGAATTAAATGTATGCAATTAGGAACAATCTTGAATGGATTCCAACGGGGAAGAAATTCACCCAAGTTGGTTGGCAATGGAAACCCACTGGTAGGATCTTCACTGCTAATGGAACTACGTGCCCTTTAACTAGGACCACATCCACGAAAGTTAGGTCTCAGCGTCCTTTAAATAGGAACACTAGCACTAAGAAATGGAAAAAGCGCCCTTTAACTAGGTCTGCCCCCACTATTGTGCCTACCAGTGAAGAAGTACCTCAGGATCTTAGACAACTAGAATCTAAGCCGGCATTTAGGAAGCAAGTTTGGAAGCCTAAGAATTCTTCGGTTAGCAAATCTAAGATACTTATATCTGTACCTGCTAACATAGAGGAACTACTAGATTCCGATACATCGTCCTTGTCTGGTGATATTTTTAGGTGGTCCAAATCATCCTCTGGTACTTGGACTCTGGATGCTCAAAGCATATGACCCGAGATCGCTCGATGCTCAGAAATTTCGTCAGCAAGTTTCTAGGAACGGTTAAATTCGGCAACGACCATATTGCGAAGATCATGGGTTATGGTGAATACCAAATTGGGAATGTTACGATTTCAAGGGTTTATTATGTGGAGGAACTTGGTCACAATCTATTTTTAGTAGGACAATTTTGCGATTCAAACCTTGAAGTGGCTTTTAGACAACATACTTGCTTTATTCACGATCTTGCAGGAAATGATTTGTTAAAGGGTTCTCGAGGGGATAATCTCTACACACTGTCCATTCAAAACATGATGGCCGCCTCTCCTGTTTGCCTTCTCTCCAAAGCATCTAAGACCAAGTCATGGTTGTGGCATCGTCGGTTATCTCATCTTAACTTTGATGCTATAAACCATTTGGCTAAAAACGAACTTGTTCGTGGTCTTCCAAAACTTAAGTTCGACAAGGATCATTTATGTTCCGCGGGTTCTTTGGGAAAAAGCACCAAGAAATCATACAAACCTAAAGCTGAAGACACCAACCAAGAACCACTGTATCTTTTGCATATGGGTCTTTGCGGGCCTATGCGTACGGCTAGTGTGAGTGGTAGAAAATACATCCTCGTCATGGTGGATGATTTCTCAAGGTTTACATGGGTAAAAATTTTAACATCCAAGGATCAAGCACCAGAGTATATTATTACTTTCTTAAAGATGATCCAAGTACGTCTTAATGCTACTGTTCGCCGCATTCGGACTGATAACGACACTGAGTTCGTTAATCAGACTCTTCGAAATTATTATCAAAAGGTTTGTATTTCTCATGAAACATCAGTGGCTCGCACTCCACAACAAAACGGTATCGTTAAAAGACGTAACCGTACACTTATGGAAGCTTCTAGAACTATGTTGATTTATGCGAATGCTCCTTTATTTTTATGGGCTGAAGTAGTGACAACCGCATGTTATACCCAAAACCGCTCCATCATTCGTAAACGTCATGGTAAAACTCCATATGAGATACTTCATGGACACAAACCCGATATTTCATATCTTCATGTGTTTGGTGCACTGTGTTATCCAAATACAAATAGAGAGAATTTGGGTAAACTTCAACCGAAGGCTGATATTGGAATTTTCATTGGTTATTCGCCTGCAAAGAAAGCTTACCGAATTTATAACCGTCGTCTTGGCAAGATAGTAGAAACTTTGGATGCCGATTTTGATGAGCTGACAGCGATGGCTTCTGAGCAACACAGCTCTGAACCCGCATTACATGAGATGGGAACCGGTACAATCAGTTCTGGATTAACTCCCAACAATCCTACTTCTCCATCATTTATACCACCTACAAGGTCCGAGTGGGATAAGTTATTTCAACCTATGTTTGATGAATTCTTTGATCCACCGAGTAATGATTATCCAGCACCTTCAGCAGTAGCTCCGATTCCCGAAGTTATCGCTCAAGATAATGGAAATCAGTCCGAGACATCTACTGTTACTCTTGAACCAGATGTCCCATCCCCCAACAATTCACAAACTACACCTGAATCATCACCCCCACTCGTTCCTAATGATGTTGAAGAGGATCCCTATGATCACGACTTGGAATATGCTCACTTACAAGAGCTTCCCTTCTCTGGTTCACATATACCTGAAGACCCTACCGGTGCGTCTACCTCAGAGGAAGCTCCTGCAATCGTTCACTCCCGACCACCACGGATTGAAACTCACAACACAAAATGGACAAAGGATCACCCAATCCGCAATATTATTGGTGACATCGATCGACCAGTCTTAACACGCCACCAACTCCAAGAACATGCATTATATTGCTATTTTGATTCATTTCTTTCAGACACTAAACCTAAAAACTGGCAACAAGCCATGACCAAATCATCTTGGATTGAAGCCATGCAAGAGGAACTTAATGAATTCCAACGTCTTGAAGTGTGGGAATTAGTTCCTTTACACAACAACGTTGAAATCCTGACATTGTTGTGGGTCTATAAGGTTAAACTCGATGAGTTAGGTGGAGTGCTGAAGAACAAAGCTAGATTGGTTGCTAGAGGTTACAAACAAGCTTTGGGTATTGACTTTGAAGAATCCTTTGCTCCTGTTGCACGATTGGAGGCAATTAGACTATTCCTTGCTTATGCTGCTCACATGAATATGATCGTCTACCAAATGGATGTTAAGACGGCATTTCTCAATGGTGAATTAAGGGAAGATGTCTATGTAAGCCAGCCGAATGGATTCGTCAACTCGGAGTATCCTAATCACATGTACAAGCTCAAGAAGGCTCTTTACGGGTTGAAACAAGCTCCACGCGTGTGGTACGATCTCTTATCGTCGTATCTCATCTCGAAAGGCTTCTCCAAAGGCAAAGTGGACCCAACTTTATTCATTCTCAAGGAGGACAACGACATGATACTGGTACAAATTTATGTTGATGATATAATATTTGCTGCTACTAATCAACTATTGTCTGACCATTTTGAGAAAATTATGTCCACACATTTTAAGATGTCGATGATGGGAAAAATTTCATTTTTCTTAGGGTTGCAAATTTCTCAGAATCCCAGAGGCATCTTCATTAATCAATCCAAATTTGCTCTTGAATCATTAAAGAAATATCATTTTGACAATTGTGACCCCGTGGATACTCCAATGGTGGAGAGATCCAAGTTAGATGAAGATAAGGAAGGGATAGCTGTCGATCCTAAACTTTACCATGGAATGATCGGCACCCTTCTCTATCTGACTGCTAGCATGCCTGATTTGCAATTTGCTATATGCATGTGTGCCCGTTATCAGGCTCGGCCTACCGAAAAGCACTTACAAAAGGATCTTTCGGTATCTTAAAGGAACACTTCATCGTGGTCTATGGTATCCGAAGGATTACTCTATTTCACTAATCTCATATGCAGATGCGGATTATGCCGGGTGTCAAGATACCAGACGTAGCACTTCTGGCAGTGTGCAACTTCTTGGAGATAGACTTGTTAGTTGGGCATCAAAAAGACAGAAAAGCGCCGCGATATCAAGTACTGAGGCTGAATACATTGCTATGTCCGGTTGTTGTGCTCAAGTTCTTTGGATGAGATCACAATTAACTGACTACGGTCTTGGATTCAACAAAATCTCGATGTACAGTGATAACAAAAGTGCAATCGCTCTGTGCTGCAACTACGTTCAACATTCCCGAGCAAAGCACATTGACATACGCTACCACTTCATCAAAGAGCAAGTGGAAAATTTAGTGATCGAACTGTACTTCGTCAACACTGAGTATCAGCTGACAAATATATTCACAAAGGCCTTAGATCGAGGACGTATCGAGTTTTTGATCGAAAAGCTAGGCATGAAATCATTCTCACCAACGACACTTAAGGAATTGGCAGAATAATCTGAAGAATAGTGGTGGTAAACTATTCTTGAGTATCCTTTGATCGTGATCTTGTATATTATCGTATATATTTAAACCACCAAAAGAAAAATACAAAAATATAAAACATAGAAAAACCATAAAAAATATAAAACATAGAAAATCCATAAAAAATATAAAATCAAGAAAATCCAAAAATATTTTTCATTTTAAAAACGGGCATGTCTTTTAGTACGGTAATATTTACGGCCTTAGAAATGTCGATTAAAATTGACACGGCGCCATAAATAGAGTCCGTATAAAAGTTGTACATATTTTAAAACATGCCCATATGGCTTGTAGTTATTTCAGACTGCAACCCGTTTTTCGCATTAAAGTCACGTATTTCTTATGAAAACGTTGGCTCACAACGGGAATTAATTTTCTCGGGCAAGGTTTACTTTAAAACCTTGTAAGGGACTAACTTTACTTTATAACTTGGTCTAACACAAATGAGTGTACGTATCAGTGCACTTATTTTGTCAAAATAAGAGAAATCTTATTGCCACCACAAATTGTTTTAATATCGTCTTTCATCAGTTCTCTTAACTACTAAGACTACAACTCTTTAAATAGAAAACGGGTCTGTATTTAAGGGGGAGAAAAAGTCAAATTGTTTTCATCATCGAATCGGTCTTCAAAAGTCTTTCAGAAAAACTAATTGGTTACTCACTTTATGGTGTATTATTCTTCGTGTGTACTCGTTGAGCTTCGTGACCTTTTGTGATTTAAGTGATTCGGTCTTAGGATGTTGTCGTGATTCTATAAATAATGTGTGTTATGGCATAGGAGTTCAATTGCATTACTTGGATTGTATGTGTTTAAATAGGATTGTCACCAAAAGTAAACAGACAGAAATAAGAGGACTAAACTTGCAAAAAGGGAAACTATTTATTTTTGACCTAAGTCAAACCTTCATATACACGCGCCTCCATTCACTGTATGTTCATCTGTTTATTCACAAACACAAAACCACACCTTTGCCGCCATTCCTGTTTCCATCATCGACCTATTTTGTTTGATCTAATCGGCAATAAACATCTAAGGTATCATGTTTAATCCAACTTCGTGTATGATTCCTCTGTTTACTTGATCAATTAGTCAACCCCCTAATGTCAAAAAAATTAGGGTTTATATATATATTTTCGGTTAATTGGTTATTTGATAGAGAGGTTTTGTATGCCATTAGATTTAGAACATAGAGCCTTAGTGTAGGATGCCTTAGATTCACTCTTTGCCTCACGAATCATAACGAGATGGTAGGTTAGAATGAAACACATGAACTTTTTTCTGAAACAATGAATTTATCCGAAGATTTTTCTGAAAACATGATATTTATCCAAAGATTTTTCTGAAAAAGTCATTTTTTTACGAAAAAGATTTATCTGCAAAGATGATTTTTCTGAAAATGTCATGTTTCCGAAGAAGTAAACTTCACTGAAAAAGCAATCTTTCCGAAAAAGTTGTTTCACTGAAAAAGTCATTCTTCCGAAAAAATTAATTTCACTGAAAATGTTATTATTCCGAAGAAGTTGAATATTCTGAAAAAATTGATTTCATAGAAAAGTCATTTTTCCGAAAAAATTGGTTTTCCGAAGAAGTTGATTTTCCGAAAAAGAGGGTTTTTCCGAAAAAGAGGGTTTTTCCGAAAAAGATGATTTTTTCCGAAAAAGATGGTTTTCCGTAAAAGATAGTTTTCCGTAAAAGATGGTTTTCCGAAAAAGATGGTTTTCCGAAAAATATGGTTTTCCGAAAAAGATGGTTTTCCGAAAAAGATGGTTTTCCGAAAAATATGGTTTTCCGAAAAAGATGGTTTTCCGAAAAAGTGGATTTTACTGAAAAAGTAATTATTCCGAAAAATTTGTTTTTCTGAAAATGCCATTATTCCGAATATGTGGATTTTTCTGAAATTGTTTGTTATTCCGAAAAAGTGGATTTTCTGAAATTGTCATTTATTTCGAAAAAGAGAATTTTTTTCTGAAAATATTAATTATTCCGAAAAAGATGATTTTTTTGAAAATGTCAAGTGCACTTTTTCCACAGATTGTAGGATTATTCAAAGATGGTGTATTGCTTGTTGTCCTTGGTATATGCTTAGGTATATATACATCATGAAATATATTTTTGGGTATATCAATCTTGTATGTTTGTTCATCTTAAGCAGAAAACATGTCTAAACTTACCGACAAGCAAATCAAAGCTAATCAGGCACTTGAAGCCGCCAAGGCTCTACAGTTCATACCAAACAACTTTCGACTAAAATAAGACAAAGAAGATTATGCCTCAGCTCACTATGCTATCAAAGTGGTCACCGATATTCTTGGTCGAACTCCAATTAAGAAGGTATTTTGGGGTACGACTTCGGTTCCAACCGATTATATGCATGAATTTTGGGCTTCCAAGAAACGGCTCACAGACAGAAAGTTCTCATTCACCATCAACAACAAGGAATGTATTCTCACAATTTCTATCTTTCGTCAAATATTCGGATTACCAATACCACCTGCAGGTCAAAAGTTTACAGCCGACCCCGACAAGACTGCAATTGTGAAGATGTATCACTCTCTTGGATACGGTGATCCTGATTTACGACTGGTGTCTGCGTTTACTACAGCTAACTTGGGTCAACCTTGGAAAACATTTTTCGGAATACTCGTTCGGTGTTTTACTGCTAAATCAACTGGATATGACTCTTTGCGTTTTTCAACTGCTTGTATCTTTTGGGGTATCTATGAGAGGAAGAATGTGAACTATGCCGAGTTACTATGAGAGAATTTTACTTATCAACCCTTCCACAATACCAAGAAGAAGACAAGTTATTTTCCTTTCCCACGTTTCATTAAGCTTATTATTCGTCACTTCATGCAATTAGATGCCTCAATCGATAAGCTTGAAGGAAGTCCTCAGCATACTCCCGATGACGATGATATTCTTGCGGATTTAAAACACGATGGAAACTCCGGGGTTTACTCAGGTATTCCAACCGCTATTCCTAATCATATGTTGACTGATGAACTCAAAGCAAGTGCGGCATACAAGCAATTTTTGGAAGAAATGTAACTTCAAAAGGAAAGAGCTGCATTGGGAGAGTTCTCTTCACCAAAACCCAAAGGCAAAGGCAAACGCAAACAAGGTGAACCATCAGATGAAACAGCCTCACCTAAGCCCAAAAAGAAGAAAATTGTTGCCAAGTCTAGTGGGAAGGAGCTAATGCTTGAGGATGAAGATGAAGATATCAATGAAGAAGAAATTCTTTGAAAAACTGAAAGAAGAAATGTCAAGGTAGCTATCAAGCAAAGTAAGAAAGACACTGGGGGTAATGGTTCTGGTATGAAAGAAAAGGAAACCATACTACCTTCTGATATTGCTGAATTTGGGAAATCTGATGAGCACATACCTCGTCGTGATAAATCTGCCCAAACTGCTGATGATGTTGATGATGAACAACGACCTCATGACAGAATGAAGGATATGGAAGTTACCGGGTCGACTGATACGACAGCATTTGTTGAGACTACCAAAGTCATAAGTTCTATAGTATCTATACCCGTTACTACAATGCCTTCAAGTATCTACAATGCCTCCACCAGTTTCCACAATGTCCTTACCTCTTTCTACAGTGCCTCTACAAGTTTCTATAGTAACCCCACCAGTGTCTACAATGTCTTTACCACTTTCAACAATGCCTCTACAAGTTTCTACTGTGCCTCCACCAGTTACTACAGTGCCTCCACCAGCTACTACAGTGCCTCCACTAGTTTTAACTCTACCCCCACCGGTTATTACAGAGACTCCACCTGCGTCAACGCAACTCCCGTTAACTCTACCAAGTCGCCCTCTTTCCACTTCGTTGTCGAGCACTGCCGTGACCATTATTCCTACACAACAAACCACAGCTGCACCGATAACGTTGATTCCATCTTTATCAACAATGTTCATGATTCAGATAGAACAACACTTGCAAGCTCAACAAGAAGAAATGGGTCGGATTAAAGAGACAACAAAGTGAAGAATCCTTAAGAAAAGCTCAAGAAGACGCCATTGCTAAATTCCAAGAAGAGTTGGAATTATCTCGCAAACTCTATGCAGAAGAACTAGCTCTCGTCAAAGAAAAGGAAAAAACCAAAAACGAAGCAACATTCATTCGTCTTCGAGACCTAAAAAGAGGTTCTTAAAGAAGCTAATGAAGCAATTGTTCAATCACTCGATGAAAAGGTCAAGGAATCTGTTGACAATCTGCGCGACGAGTTGAAACAAATTGTTGCAAGCAACGTCATGATCAAGTCTTCTGACGCTAAAAAGTCAGATTTTCTCATGGCTCAAAAGTTCACGGATTATGAGTTAAAGAAAATCTTACATGCTCGGATGATTCAAGTCGGGTCTTACAATAAAACCAAAGCTCAAAAGATCCTTCACAAAGCTCTTAAGACGGCCATAGATCAAGATACTAAGATATTCGAGAAACATGGTTCTGTAGTTCCCTACGATATCTTAAGTGAAGAAGAAGATGAATCCGACGATGATGACGACGATGCTGATGATAACAATGACGATGATGACAAGGGTGATGAAGACAAAGATAGTGATGACAAAGGTCGGAGTGATGAAGACAAAGGTACTGATGACGATGAAGGTACCAATGACAAAGAAGGAAGTAACAAACACAACGATGGTGATGATAATGGTGATGATGATGGTAATGGCAAAAATGGTGATGATCAAGACGAAGGAAACGATGATACAGGGAAAAAGGATGGAGACAAGCAAGACAAGTCCAAAGGTGACAAATCTTCCAAAGATGAGCTTACCAAGGGTAAATCAACTCCAAAACCTACACCTCGTCAAGGCAAACGCACCAAGAAGTTTCATGATGTAGATGCTGATACAGCCTCATCACATACTCCAGCCACAACCACTCCTGCAACCACATCTGCTTCAGTTGCCTATGTCACGACACCTTTAGTGCAACAACAACTGACGAAACCAGATCAACCTGTACCAGACGTTCCAGTATCTGATCCAGTCCAAGACATAGCAGACACTGAAGTAGTAGCAGAACCTGTTGATGATGTTCAAGTCTCTACTACAGTTCCTGATGTTCTAGAGACAAGTGAACCAACATGGGTGGATACACTCGAGGAAGATGAAAATGCACCCGTACAACCTTGGGTATCCAATGCTGCTGCACTTCATCCACTGACAAAGGCTGATGAAGCTGACTTCTCTCAATTCCTAAGTAATCCAATAGACTTTTCAAGATTCTTGGAGTACAACTATGGGTCTAATGTAACTCAAGCAATGGTTGTGAGAGGACTCAAAAATCACAACCTTCGTGTTAAATCAAGGCTCAGCAGCACAGAATACGAGTACAACGCAAATGAACTTCTGAAAGCGTTGAGAACCACTCAAAGGGATGGTCTTCATGCGCCTGAAAAACCTCCTCCTACTACAACTGCAGATGATGATCAAATTTCACTTGAATTCTTTGTTAGTGAGGATCTTGAATACTTGCTCAAGGGATCAAACAAGTATGCAACTTCCCTAACATTGGTTAAGGCTGCAACTTGGGATTTGATACTGTGGTTAGAAGAAAAAGTTAATCGTCTTTGGATTCCACAAAAATATCCTGAATATGATCGATATGCTGAATTGGGTGCTTCATATTGGGATGAGCGTGTGCGACGCGCCTACAACTATGCATGTGTGCACAACTCAGGTTCTCAAGTCTTCTCCCTAATTCGAATCAAAAGCATCCAAGGCGTTAGGATTGAACCCAAAATAGGCTATCAACATTTGACAGAGATCAGACTCATTCGAGAAGATGAAAAAGTCTACACTATCCAGGAAGGCGACTTTCCACTTCTTCGTCTCGAGGACATTGAGGACATGCTGCTTTTGCTAACTCACAACGCCCTTAGACATTTGACGTCAGAAGAACTAATTGCCCTGAATTCAGCTCTTCGAATGTACACACGTCGAGTTGTCATCAAGAAAAGAGTTGAAGATTTGCAACTTGGAGTAGAAAGTTATCAACGGAAGCTCAACCTTTCAAAACCACGTACTAAAGTCTTCAAGAGGCATGCAGACAAATCTCCTTACACCAGCACCTCTGATCCGATGCCTGGAATTTTCTACCTGAATGGTCGTGGTCTTATGAAGTTCATGAGAATTCCGGAGATCAACAAATTCAGTGACGGGACTCTCACCTATATTCGGGACAAGCTGGTGCATCTCAACAAGCACAAGACTCTTCCAGAGGTAACTGTAGAATGGGACAAGGTATATCAACAGAGTGCTACATACGCGATCAAGAAGATTGATGAGAAGCTGAGAGAAAGACGTCTCATAAGAAGTTTAGAATGATTCGTTGGTGGAAGACCGTATGGAGCGCACCACAAGTTCATGGAACGATCCATCTAATGGGTCGTACTACTTTAGGTCATCTCCATATTGTTAAATTTGTGAATATATAAATATTGTGTATATTATGCTTTTGTGGCTTGTTGTAGTGTGACAGTATGATAATGTTTCAAGAATTTCTCACGAGATTCTAAATCTTTCAAAATATATCATACTCAAGCACTACAACTTACCCTCATTAACTTGAGGGGGAGCATTAATATGTTTTATGGCCATAGATTGATTTCATTTTTACCCAAAGACCGGTTAATCCATTTAATATCCAAAATATTGATGGTTAACATTTTCGAAAGGGGAGAAAATGGGATTAAGGAGACTTAATGATATTTGGCTAAACAATGGAAAAGACTTAAAAGATAAACCAACTTAATATGTGTCATGCACATGTTAAGAGGGAGCGTTTTTGATGATCAAAACACTTAAGGCACAAAAACTTTGATTATAATATCACAAGTGCGTTAAGTGATTTTTCAAGGATTTTTCATGGTGACAGTACTTACCCAAAACACACTTAATTCACGACGGATGTGGTGACAAAAGGGTGGTAGGTATAGGTATTAGTCCAATGATTCATCAGAACCGATGGAATCTTCCCAAGGACAACTCCCTAGATAGAATTAGAAGTCCTAGGAAAGATGGAGAATGATTGTGAACGTAGCTGAATGCCGACCAAGTACTTAAGCTAGCACTGGAACAATCACAACAAAGTGCTAGTGTTGACGTATTGGTAAGCATTGAAGGGGTTGAAGAATGAAAAAGTATTGTAAAGATAAAGGGTGTAAAGAAAGAAGCCCTCCTTACAACTTTAGGCAGAAACCGGGTCAATACATATGCTATTGAGATCATTTTTTACAATGATTCTCGATATTGAAGATAGACATCATGGACCCAGTGATGCAATGCACAACCCTCCCTAGCTAACTCAAATATCTCTCAAAAGATATTTGTTTTAATCACACGGAGTTCAACACATTATCTATTGGTCTATTCACTCCGAATAAACTAATATTGAATAGGTGGCAATCCTCTCCAGCCATCGCTCACTAAATCAAAACGAACTATCGAGTCTAGAGCCACTAGATCATCAAAAGTCTCATCAGGACACTTTCCATTTATTCCTTGCTTCTTCACACACTGTGAAAAGTAAGAGATCTTTATGAGTCCTACGCAGTATTCTTGTAATATTGCCAGAACATCCGAGTGATACGTAAGTATTACAATGAAGATGGAAATCATGCTTGAGCCAACATCAAACAAGCTCATGGTAGGTGACACGTGCGGTTCTTTAAGAACCAATCTTGTGAAAACTGGAAAGAAACAGTAGTTTAATTCTTAATTGAACTTAAACTCGTTCCAGGCCTCTACGCATTATCGTATGATCTTGCCAGAACACTCAAAGTGACACTCGTTAGTGTTCACAGTGACGAGTGGAAATCCTTCTAGTGTTAACATCAAACAGCACTTGGTAGGTGACAAGCAAGATTCTATTTGAATTAAGTTTGTGACAACTGGAAAGCAACGATGGTGAATATCTTAATTGAAATTCACTTGTTCCAGGTTTCATGAATTGACGGCTTCAATCATAAGGATTTTTAATCCAAATGATTCACTCTTTATGTTCGCAGCCAGCTTTGGACGGTCGAATAAAGAGAACGGGTTTACCCGCGAAATCCTGTCAGGAAGTTACTTAATTGAAACTATCCGTCACGGGTACGATATTTAATATCGTCCAACGGTCTTCACCGATCGGAGGTAAAATGCTATCGAATTAGAATAAAATGTCAAAGCCATTTTATTCGTGTCTTATTATGTTGCTGCATTCGAAGACGGTGGCGTTGCGGTGTACCTGTTAAAGACGGTGGCGTTGCGGTGTACCTGTTGAAGTCGTTCTCACATATTTATTCCTTTTGCTTCAAATATTTCAGCAAATTCAAGAAAGTCTGACCTAAAAAGTCTTCCGCTGTATCAACTCTGAAACTTTCAAAGGATTCAACAAAGGATAAGTATGTGGGACATGAAGTCACGAGGAGGCAAGAATCACAAGAAGGCAAAGATCACACGTGAAGGGTCAAAAGAACAATGCTTTAAAGCCAAAGCCTAAAAGATCAACATCAACATATTCACAACAAAAAGAAAAGAGAAAAGAGAAAAGTGGACTACGAGCTCAAGAACAAGATCTAACATGCTAGATTAGGACTTTGTAAATTTGGAGTGACCTCCCTTTGGGGGAGATTGTTAGAAATACGTTTTGTGTATTAAGAAAGTCTCGGTCACTCCAACTATATAGTTATAAGCTCGTAGTATTGTTTAAGTAATTCTTATGTTTAGCCCGACCCATGAGCATGTTCATGGGCCGGAGGCCCAAGTCCACTTAAGGACTTGGGGTATATAAACCCCTTTCCACCATGGAAAGGGGTGTTGGTTGTTTAGTTATTTCACACATATTAATAAAAGTTTCTTTGTTTCTCTCTCTTGTTTCTCTCTCTAGATTAACAACAACCCTCTTGATTACTTATAAGATTATCATTGTTCTACACCTTCAAATACCAAAGTCCCCGATTAATGGTTCCTTTAAGATACCGAAATATCCGTTTAACAGTAGCTAAGTGTAACTCAGTAGGCCTAGTTTGATACCGAGCACACATACAGATAGCAAACTGAAGATCAGGTCGACTAGCTATGTTGTACAGAAGGGTACCGATCATTCCATGATAAAGTGTCGGATCAACGACAACTCCATGTGGATCTGCATCAAGCTTAGTTCGTTCCATCATTGGAGTATCCACGGGGTCTCAAGATTCTATCTTATATTTCTTAAGAGATTCAAGGGTATACTTGGATTGATTGATAAAGATGCCTCTGGGACTCTGAGATATCTGAAGTCCTAAGAAGAATGATACCTTGCCCATCATTGACATCTTAAACTTGGAAGACATGAGTGTCCCAAACTCGTCGGATAAGGTTTGGGTCGAGGCACCAAATATAATATCATCAACATATATTTGTACCATAATCATATCTTTACCTCGTTTCTGAATAAACAGCGTGGGATCCACCTTGCCTTTAGTGAAGCCTTGCGTGATGAGGAATTGTGACAATAGATCATACCATGCGTGAGGAGCTTGCTTCAACCCATAGAGAGCCTTCTTAAGCTTGTACACATGATTAGGATATTTAGGATTCACAAAACCATCCGGCTGTTGAACATAGACCTCTTACTTGATTTCACCATTGAGAAATGCCGTCTTCACATCCATATGATAGACGATCATATTCATGTGGGCTGCATAAGCAAGGAATAGTCTAATAGCTTCCAAACGGGAAACAGGTGCAAAGGATTCCATAAAGTCGATGCCCAATAATTGCTTGTATCCATGATCTACGAGTCGAGCTTTGTTCTTCAGTATGCCGCCTAACTCATCGAGTTTCACCTTATAAACCCATTTCAAAGTGAGTAACTGCACTTGATACGGGCATGGGACAAGTTACCATACTTCAAGACGTATAAATTCATTAAGTTCTTCTTGCATAGCTTCTATCCAACAGGATTGAGTAAAAGCTTCTTGCCATGTCTTAGGTTCAACTTCAGTGAGAAAAGCATCAAAATGACAAAACATTGCATTTTCTTCTAACTGACTTCGTGTGGATACCGGACGAACAGGGTCACCAATAATAGAATCTATAGGATGATCCTTTGTCCATTTTCTGTCATGTTCACGAATCCGTGGATCGGAATAGACTGTAGTAGGAGCTTCCTCTAAGGTGGACGACCCGGCTTGATTAGAATCGGGAATAGGTACACCAAAGAATGGAAGTTCACGAATTTGAGCGAATTCCAAATCGTGATCATCATCATCCTCTTCATCATCAATAGGCATGACATGGGTAGTTGAAACATGTGTTGGTTGAGAATTACTCGTTGAAGGTAAATCTTGACCAATTGTAGGTGCAGATGTGTCTGATTGTGCTTCGGTTGCTGGAGCGACAACTTCGGTTACCGGAGCTATTACCTCAGGTTCTGGAGCAACAATACTTGGAGGAGTAAATAATTCATCAAAGAACGGTTGAAACAACGTATCCCATTCATTCCTAGTAGGTGGTGTAAACGATGATGAAGTAGGGTTGTTTGGGACAAGACCAAAACTGATGTTACTAGGTCCCATTTCATGAAGTGCGGGTTCAGAGCTGCTTTGCTCAGAAGCCATTGCTATCAGCTCATCAAAATCAACATTCATAGTTTCGAGGATCTTACGAGACTTACGGTTGTAGATTCGGTATGCCTTCTTTGTAGGTGCATAACCAATGAAAATACCAATATCAGCCTTGGGTTGAAGTTTTCCAAATTGTCACCATCATTATTTGGATAGCAGAGAGAACCAAATACATAAAGATATGATAAATCTGGTACTTTTCCATGTAGAAGCTCATAAGGTGTTTTACCATGGCGTTTACGAATTAGTGACCGGTTTTGGGTGTACACTGCGGTAGATACTGCTTCTGCCCATAAAAACAATGGATCCTTTGCATAAATTAACATAGTGCGAGCAACTTCCATAATTGTGCGATTTCGCCTTTCAACGACACCGTTTTGTTGTGGAGTGCGAGAAACGGATGTTTCATGAGATATGTCAACTTCTTCATAATAATCACGCAAAATTTGATTCACAAATTCGGTTCCATTATCTGTACGAATACGTCGGACAGTAGTGTTGAGACGCACTTGAATCATCTTGAGAAATCCGATGATGAATTTAGGTTCCTCATTTTTTGTTGTAAGAAATTTCACCCATGTAAACCGAGAGTAATCATCGACTATTACGAGGATGTACTTTTTGCCACTAAGACTTTCAACACGCATTGGCCCACAAAGATCCATATGCAACAATAAAGTTTCTCTTGGTTGGTGTCTTTAGTCTTGGGTTTGTATGATTTCTTAGTGCTTTTCCCCATTGTACACGTGGAACACAAATGATCCTTGTGAAATGAAAGTTTAGGAAGACCACGAACAAGTTCGTTTTTTACCAAATGATTAATAGCATCAAAGTTAAGATAAGATAACCGTCGATGCCATAACCATGACTTAGTCTTCGATGCTTTGGAGAGAAGACATACGGGAGAAGCGGCCATCATGTCTTGTAGAGAAAAAGTATACAAATTATTTCCTCGAGTATCTTTCAATAAATCAACCCCTTCCAAATTACGTATGAAGCAGGTATACTCTCGAAAAGCAACTTCTAGGTATGCATCACAAAATTGTCCCACAGAAAATAAGTTGTGATCGAGACATTCCACGTAATACACTCTTGAAATTATAACATTTCCAATATGATATTCACCATAACCCATTATCTTTGCAATATGATCATTTCCAAATCGAACCGTACCAATAAACTTGCTGACAAAATTTCTGAGCTGAGAGCGATCTCCGGTCATATGCTTGGAGCAACCAGAGTCCAAATACCAGAGAACAATTTGGACCACCTGTTTTCAATAACAACAGTAGATAATGCATTGGAAACTATTGGTTCCGGAGTGTTAGCAGATACAAATATAAAATTATCAGAATTGCTAACATTTCTGTGACCCTTAGATTTCCTGCGTTTTCTAATGTGAGTTTTAGCACTAACAGGTTTTACTGTTCCAACTTTCTAAGGTTTTGGAGTATTAGCGCGCACTACAGTGGGAGTATACCTATTTAAAGGGCACTTGGTTCCTACGGTAGTGTTGGTGTTCCTAGTTAAAGGACACGCTTGTGTTTTGGTAGCCTTGGTACTCCTAGCTAAAGGGCACGCTTTCTTCGCGGTAGTGGGAGTGATCCTAGTTAAAGGGCACGCATTTCCTACTATAGTGAAAGTTCTACCAATGGGGCGCCACATCCAACCAACTTGGGTTAACACTTTCCCAGTCGGTTTCCATTCTAATCCATTTTTCCGGGCATTCATCTCATTCACATGGTCAATAAGGCAAGAATCATGACGACTAGAAAACATACATTCATTGCAATTCCAACATTTCAAATTAGAATTCACAGTAGGCTTAGAACGCTGCACAACCCCAGAGCCTTTAGGTTTAGCTACATGATTCTTTTTATTCAAGACAGAAATAACATTCCTACGGCGGGCTTTTACTTTCTTCTTCTCTTGACTACTAGATGGGGGAAGATCCTATCATTCTTCTTGTTTCTTTTAAGCTTAGATTTTTGAGCCTTAGTAGTGGTGATTACTCCTATAGAAGGCAACACGGGAATATTAGAAGCTGGTTTTGATTTTTCCTTTTCTTTAGTGACCAATTGATAGGTGTGAAAACACCCATCCTTTTTACCACTTATTTCTGGCTAAAACGAGACCAAAACACGTATTTAATATCATTTGTTTGGAATTATGCGTGGTTTTTGTGTTTTTTTGTGTTTTCAGAGTCAACCGGGTGAATGGGATTGCACGGGTTTTATCGAAGAAAAAGACTCAAGACGAAGTCTATTATCCAAGAGATGCAAAAGATTTGAAGTCATTGTGCCTATTTGAAGATTTATCGAAGAATAGAGCCAAAGATGGAAGATTCATATATGTCGAAGAACTCGAGTCTATAAAACAAAAGATTATAAGACGAGTTGGAATTATTCACCGACACTTCTCAAAATCCAAAGTCGGAAACGTTTATTTAAAGAAACGTAAAGACTAAAGAAGAAAGAAGAAAAGAAGCCTAAAACCAAAGCCCGTTCACAAAGCCCACAAGAGACGCCTATATATAGGATTCCACTTCACAATTTTGGAAAAGTTTTAGTTTTGTAGTTAGTTTTCACTTTTCATTTTTCTCTCTAGTTTTAGAGAGAGAAAGTTCTCAACTTTCTCTCACTAAGTTTTCATCTCTCTTTCTTTTAATCTTTCAAGATTAAACCTTTGTATTGTTTCTTTGATTAATCAAGTTTGAAGTTTAAGTTTTTAATCTTTCATCTCTTTCTACCTTTCTTTGATTTTGATTTACTTTTGGTGCAAATTACTTATGATCCGTGTTGTTCATCAAAGTTCGTGCTTAAAAAGTTAATCTTTTTATGTTTATTCAAGTTTTCGTATGAATAAGCTTTAAGATCTTTGTGCTTATTGGCTTATTTATTTGTTTAGCTTATTTACATTTTTAAAAGTTTTTCTTAAAAAGTTCATCTTTTATGGTTTGATTCAAAAGTTTGCTTAATTTAAGTTTAGATAAGTTGTTATTTGAGCTTATTGGATCCGATTCATTTTAGATTCGTGCTAGTTTTGGTGTTGGCTTATTCCCATAGCTTATCACCTTGCTTATTGTTTTCGGATCAAAGGGGTAAATCGGAAAGGGTATAAACCCTTTTCCGTTTGGGTTATTCCGAGCACAGCACCCTCTTTCCGATCATTAGATCAGAAAAGGGTTTTCGTATTCCGATTGTGGCAGTCTTCACATTCCGATCAGTCAGATCAGAATAGGGTTTTAGTGGATTCCGATTAGGGTGTTTTGGTTTATTCCGATTGTAAAGCTTTCATGACATTCCGATTAGTACTAATTTAAACATTCCGATTGTGGCTTATTTTAAGGATTCCGATTGTGAGCTTTATTAGTTATTCCGATTTTCTTCTTCTTTCGAACATTCCGATCTGGATCCATTGGTTAATATTCCGATTGTGGTATCTTGTAATATTCCGATTAGTCTTCTTGTTTACATTCCGATCAAACAGATCGGAATATATTCCGATCTGGTGTTTTGCTTATTCCGATCAGTGTAGGTTTCAAAGATTCCGATGGTTTTAGTTCTTGTTTTTTATAAACTTTCCAAGTGTTAGTTTTATTAAGTGTTCTAGCATTTTACCTAACCTTGTCTTTAAGTTTTCAAGCATTTACTTTTAACTTGTCAATTTAGTTTAATCTTTTAAAGTTTTAATTTACTCTTCGACACTTGTTTATTTGTTATTAGTTTAAGATAGATAAACAAACCAACCCCTTTTTATTAACCAAGAACAAATCATTCCACTTTGAGCTGTGATCAATTCGAGGAGATACCGAGAATTAAAATACTGAACCCATACAAAACACTTGTATCAAATGGCGCCGCTGCCGACTCTTCTCGTTCAGATTACCAGTTTTTTGTGAGAACTTGGATTTTGGGATCCGTTCACCGTGAACGTTACTTTTTCATAAAAATTTTCAAAAACACAAAAAAAATTTAAAATTTTCAAAAATCCTAAAAATTAAAAAACCATAAAAACCAAAAATATTTCTTGTTTGCTTTGTTAGTTCTTTTGCAGGTGCATGCGTACACGATCCACGTCTTATCAAGAGCCCGAGCCTCTCGAAGACTTAGACATGGCCGGTGTACACAATAACAACAATAACCCACCTCTCAACAACAATAATAACAACAACAATAACAATCCACCTCTCAAAAACAATCATAACAACAACAATGAGCCTCTACCAGACAATCGCCCGATGATTGAACTTCTGCAAGCACATGTAGACGGCAAAAATGATCCAATTGTCATACCCGCGATTGCAGCCAACAATTTTGAGCTCAAATCAGGCTTTTTCCAAATGGTCTCTGCTCAACCATTCTTGGGGCGTACTATTGATGATCCACATGACCACATCAAGAGATTCCTACAACTCACGAATACGGTCAAATTCAATGGTGTTCCACAAGAGGTAATCCGTTTACAACTTTTTCCCTTTTCTTTAGAGGGACAAGCCCGACATTGGCTTGCTAAGGAACCGCCACAAAGTATTCTTACGTGGACTGATTTGGAGACCAAATTTATCAACTACTTTTTCCTACCCTCTCGTACTACCGCTTTGCGGAATGAAATCATTAATTTTGAACAAAAGTACGATGAGTCTTTTAGTGAATCTTGGGACCGTTTCAAATATCTTTTAAGAAAATGCCCACAACATGGTTTTACCAAAGTGCACCAAATTAACACTTTTTATAATGGTTTAAGCATTAATGACCAAGATTCACTAAATAGTGCCTCGGGGGGTAATATTTTGGTTAAGACTTCCAATGCAGCTTGGGATATCATTGAGAATAAGTCTCGTGTGCAAACCAAGAGTGTTCGGACCAATGTCGCTAGTGCTAGTACTAGTGACAGCGACAAGCGACTTGACAAAATTACTACGCTTCTTGAATCGCTTGCCGCCCAAACCGCCAGCAACACCAACAGCATCAACGCTAAAAACGCTCACGACGCTCAAGTCAATGCTGTTAGCCAACCATGTGAGATATGCGGGGGTCCTCACTCTTACTCCACTTGTACCGCCACCCAAGACTATCCTTCTGAGAATGTGAATGTAGCATACGGTACCTATCCTCAGTCTGCTTATCAAGCTCGTCCTCAAGGAGACCGCAATTTGCTTAGCTACCGCTCAAACAACTATCTCTCACCGCCCGGCTTTCCTCCTAACAACCCAAACCAACAACAAAACCTCAATCGCCCTCCTCAACAACAACAACAACCTCGTGCACCATACAAACCACCTCACAAACAACCATATCCACCTCAAAGAAACAACCAAGTTTACCAACAACCTGCTTATCAACCACCCGCCTACAATGCTCCTCCCAACCAACCCACCGCATTACACCAAGATATTGGAACCTACATGAGGACTAATGATGTGATCGTGGACAATCTCCAGCGGGAAGTGCTCAACTTGAAAGCAGACATGGTGAAACAAGGGAACGATCTGCGAGCCGATATGAGAAACACTTTGGCTAGTCAAACGAATGACTTAAGGAACATGATGGCTAGTTTCTTCCAAGGTAATCAACCCACTTCTTCGGGTACTCTTCCGAGTAACACCGTTGCGAATCCAAGAGGGGAGATGAAAGCAATCACCACTCGCAGTGGCAAAGGTACCAAGGAACCCGAGCTTCCTATACCTCCACCGGTGATTGTGACTAAGGAAAACGAGTCACCTGCTCCTATTCCTCATCCTTCTACTTCCCCAATTTCTCCACCTCTTACTTCTACCCCTCCTCCACCCAAGGATGTAAGTGATCCTTCGATCCTAAAGCCTTCCTCTTCTTCCGATATACCTTATCCATCAAGGTTGAGGAAAGAGAAGCTCAAAAGCAAGGAGGATATTCAGGTTTCGAACTTTCTAAAAATGTTTAAACAATTGAATTTCAACATCTTCTTCGCTGAGGCTCTCGCACACATGCCCAAATATGCAAAAATGTTCAAAGATCTTCTTAGCGACAAGGAGAAGCTTCTTGATATTGCTAACACCCAACTTAATGAGAATTGCTCTACAGTGCTCTTAAGGAAATTGCCAACCAAGCTTGGTGATCCGGGTCGTTTCTTAATCCCTTGAAACTTCCCGGGAGTAGAGAATTGCATGGCCCTAGCCGATCTAGGTGCCAGTATTAACTTAATTCCTCTAAGCGTGTGGAAGCAATTATCTCTCCCTGAGCTAGTCCCCACCAAAATGACTTTGGAATTAGCTAACCGTACGGTTGCTTATCCAGTGGGGATAGCTGAAGACGTCTTTGTAGGAGTCGACAAATTCACTTTTCCTGCCGATTTCGTCGTCGTCGACTACGAGATGGACCCTCGTGTGCCATTGATCGTTGGTCGTCCATTCTTGAGGACCGGTCGCACTCTCATCGATGTTGAAGCCGGTGAGCTTATCATGAGAGTGGGTGACGATAAAATTGTCTTCAACATGGGAAAGCTTTCTAAACAGCCTTATTCATACGAGAGTGTTAATTGTATTGATGTTCTTGATGAGGCTTGTGAAGAACACTTCAAAGATGCTTGTAAAAGTATTCCTACCTCTCCTCCCAATGTTGAGACCGTTTCCTCTATTGATTCATCACTATCTCTATTTGGAGAAAGTGATTTCCTTTGGAAAGATTTGGAAGCCACCATGGGAGATCTAAACTTAGCTCATGACGATTCTCCCACCAATTGGGATGAAGATCTTCGCCTCATTGAAAACCTTCTTAAAGAAGACAATATTTCCCCACCATCTCCCACGGTTATTGCTGTCGATGCTCCGACTTTGAATACGCCTCCCATCGAAAATCCTCCAGATTTAGAACTTAAGGAGTTGCCACCCCATCTCGAGTACGTGTTCCTTGAAGAAAACAAGAAGTCGCCCGTCATCATCGCGAAGGACTTGAAAGAAGAAGAGAAATCTCGCCTCATCGCCGTGCTTAAAGATCATAAGAAGGCAATTGCTTGGAAAATTTCCGATCAGCGGAATTGATCCGAACTTTTGTACTCACAAGATTCTCATGGAAGATGACTTTAAACCCGCAATCCAGAGCCAAAGAAGGGTTAATCCTCGCATTCATGACGTCATCAAACAAGAGGTTATCAAACTTCTTGATGCCGACTTGATTTACCCTATCTCGGATTCCCCTTGGGTAAGTCCCGTCCATTGTGTGCCGAAGAAGGGCGGAATAACCGTTGTTCCCAATGAACACAACGAGTTGATTCCCACTCGTCTTGTTACTGGGTGGAGAGTTTATATCGACTATCGCAAGCTCAATGATGCCACGAGAAAAGATCACTTTCCTCTTCCTTTCATGGATCAAATGCTTGAGCGTCTAGCAGGTAATGACTATTACTGCTTCTTAGACGGTTTCTCCGGGTATTTTCAAATTCCCATCGATCCCAAGGACCAAGAAAAGACCAGATTCACTTGTCCCTACGGAACATTTGCTTACAAACGCATGCCTTTTGGTTTATGCAATGCTCCTGGGACGTTCCAAAGGTGTATGATGGCTATCTTCCATGACATGGTGGAAGACACTATGGAAGTATTCATGGATGATTTCTCGGTTTATGGCGATTCTTTCTCTGCTTGCCTTGCTAATTTGGAACGTATGCTGAAGCGGTGTGAAGACACTCGCCTCGTTCTTAGTTGGGAAAAATGCCATTTCATGGTAAAAGAGGGCATCGTGGTAGGACACAAGATCTCCAAAGCCAGTCTTGAAGTAGACCGTGCTAAAGTCGATGTTATTTCTAAGTTGCCTCCACCTTCAACCGTGAAGGGTATGAGAAGTTTCCTCGGTCATGCGGGCTTCTACCGACGTTTCATCAAAGATTTTTCTACAATCGCTCGCCCGATGACCCACCTCTTGGAAAAAGATACTCCTTTTATCTTTTCCAAAGAGTGTATTGAAGCCTTCAACTCGCTTAAGGATAAGCTAACTAAGGCACCCGTCTTGGTTACCCCTGATTGGGAGCTGCCTTTCGAGTTGATGTGCGATGCTAGCGACTTTGCTATTGGAGCGGTTTTGGGCCAAAGAGTAAACAAACACTTCTAACCAATCCATTACGCTAGCAAGACAATGACAGGGGCTCAATTGCATTACACGACAACCGAAAAAGAGCTTTTAGCTGTTGTCTATGCCTTTGAAAAGTTTCGCCCCTATCTTGTCCTTTCCACCACAATCGTTTATACCGATCATTCCACGTTGAAGTACTTGTTGACTAAACAATATTCTAAACCAAGACTTCTTCGCTGGGTTTTGCTACTCCAAGAATTTAAAATCGAAATTCGCGATAAAAAAGGAGCTGAAAACCTAGCCGCGGATCATCTCAGTAGACTTGAGGATCCTTACCAAGGGGAACATCCGAACAAAGAGATCAATGACTCTTTTCCCCTGGAGACCTTAATGTCTATCAACTCGACTTCTGATGAAACCCCGTGGTTTGCGGACATTGCAAACTACTTGGCGGGTGGAATTCTCGTTGACGGGTTAACATCCCAGCAAAAGAAAAAGTTCTTCAAAGACATTAAGACTTACTTTTGGGATGACCCGTATCTATTCAAACAATGTGCTGATTTGATTATTCGCCGATGTGTTGATGGACCGGCAACTTTAGAAATACTTGACGCTTGCCACAAAGGACCCACCGGTGGTCACTTTGGTCCCAACTACACCGCCAAAAAAGTGTTTGACTCGGGATTTTATTGGCCCACCATTTACCGTGATGCTCACGAGATGGTTAAACGTTGTGATGCTTGCCAAAAACAAGGCAAGATCACACATAAAGACGAGATGCCTCAGAATTTCATTCAAGAATGTGAAATCTTTGATGTTTGGGGTATCGACTTTATGGGGCCATTCCCTTCATCTAAAGGAAACAAATACATCCTTATAGCCGTTGACTACATTTCAAAGTGGGTTGAAGCCAAATCTTTACCCACTAATGACGCAAGGGTGGTTTGTAACTTTTTGAAATCGCTATTCGCTAGATTCGGTGTGCCTCGTGCCATTATTAGTGATCGCGGGACTCATTTTTGCAATGACCAATTTGCAAAAGTCATGGCTAAGTATGGTGTAAATCATCGTCTTTCCACCGCCTACCACCGCCTACCACCCACAAACTAATGGCCATGCTGAAATATCCAACCGAGGATTAAAGCAAATTCTTGAAAGAACCGTGGGAGAGCATCGTGCCTCATGGGCTGATAAACTTGATGATGCTTTGTGGGCTTTTCGTACCGCTTACAAGACTCCGATTGGTTGTACACCATATCGTCTCGTGTACGGGAAAGCATGCCACCTCCCCATTGAGTTGGAGCACAAGGCTTACTGGGCCTTGAAGTGGACTAATTTTGATATCAACAAAACCGGTGACCTACGTAAGATCCAACTCAATGAGCTGAATGAACTCCGTAATGAGGCTTATGAAAATTCTTTGATCTATAAGGAAAAGACTAAGCTCATTCACGACTCTAAGATTAAAAACCGAGAGTTCCACGTTGGAGACAAAGTTTTACTCTTTAACTCTCGGTTGAAAATCTTCTCGGGCAAGCTAAAATCTCGTTGGTCCGCCCCATTCACCATTGCCCAAAATTTTCCATTTGGTACTCTCGAGCTCGCTCAACCTAATGGACCTAATTTCAAGGTGAATGGACAACGAGTGAAGTTGTACTTTGGTGAGGACATCTCTCATGAGATGATTCCATCCCTCACCACGTTCCCCATGAACTAATTTTGGGTCGAGTCAGGCTCGTGACTCGGTTATCAAAAACAAGCGCTCCTCGGGAGGCAGCCCGAGTATCTATCCTTTTCCGTCTTAACCTCCTAAGTGTAGGGGGACCTATATAGGTGTTTGTCTTTGTGTGGTGATGTGATTACAGGGATGAATGCACTTTTGGAACCTTTGAAGAACCGTGCTCCCGTGTATCCGAAGTCCGGTTCTATCTCTCAACTATCGTGATTCAATTTTCTTCATACTCACATTTGAAATTGATCACGTTAGTCGTCTCTTCCTTAGCTTGAGTTAACCAACGTGCACAATGTCATAAGTGTAGGGGAGACTTTTCCCACATGCTTAAACATTGAGGACAATGTTTATCTTAAGTGTAGGGGGGACTTCTATCGAAGTTTTAAGTGGACTTTTCCATGAAAATGCCTTCATTTAACCGGAAAATCAATTTTTTCAGCATTTTTCAAATTTTTAATTAACTTTGGCCATGTAGTCGTAATTTTTAAATTTTTATCGTTGCTTTCATATGTATATATCCCGCAATAAAGTCTAAAATATTAATAAAGTGGTGTAGCTAGTTTTGAAATCTTTGACATATTAGGCCCGTTGCGATTATTTTGACTCAACCCGAATAGACTTATCTAAGTTTATTCTAGCTAGTATCCTTAACCATGTAGACCTTAATTGGTTTATTAGGCTAAGCATCCACGAGTCTCATTTCTTGAGATTTTAATTGTGGAGAACGAGAAATGATAGAGTCAATTATAAGTCGGTATTCTTGCGCAAGCTCACTTGGTGTAATTATTTGCCTATTCTCCCATCACTTGCTAATAACTTATCTGCAATAAGTAAGGTCGTACGATTTGAAAAGTTACTTAGCTTCTAGCCCAAGATCGTTTAAAAGTTGCTCGGTAATGATAAGAGTTCATAGCCAAGGCATAACTTATGAAGCGGGGCGCGAAGATTGGCGAGTCCGAAAAGGCCCTAACAAGGCATGAGGATTCAATATTATTGCTAAAGATCCAAGGTGATGTGAAAAGCATTATTCCCAAAATCAATATGAAGGATCAAGACTCACGACGAAAAGCAATGAACTCCCATAAAGATCATGGAGAAGTCTATCCGAAAAGACCCTAACAAGGTATGAGGATAAATAGATCCAAGTCCGAAAAGGAGGCGGATCGTTGTATCTCAAAATCCCAATTAGAGATTGAAGAAATAATCATGAAGTCGTGGTCAACAAAGTTGGAGTACACCTCAAAAGTCTCCAAGTGAAGAAACTCTATTAACGATGAGAAGACCATTATCTCAAGCACGTCTCTCAAGATATGAAGTATGAAGTACATGCCAAATATTGGCCCGAGAAAGGTCTCAAATCGTGAACCAAGTTATGCCAAGATATGAACTTTTTGATATCCCGAGAAGCAGTTTTAAGAGATTTTGTCCTTTAGCTAACTATAGATCAAATCGTCCTACTTTGCTTTCAGCCTAAATAAACTATCGAAATAAGTCCAAAAATGCATCTTCATGATCATTCTAAGACAAAAATAAAATATAAGAGATACCTCTAGGAATAAGGGAGTCTAAGCATTTAATTAAGCCATGTGTGTAAGTGTTTGATATGCTAACTTATAATAACAATGATCTCGTTTTTAAGCTTAGTTTGGGGAACGTAAAACTTGAGGATGATAAATCTTTGCAGCACCGAAGCCCTAATGTAAGTCCTTGATCTCTTTGCAAGTTATTTCCATATAGCTATTTTCAAGTGAAAATGGTTTTCTATCCTTTTGTTTACATTAAAGTTTTAGTTTTTCTTAGTACTTTAATTTTTGTTTAGAAATATTTTAATAAGGCCAAGGTTGATTGATTATGAGAAAAGTGTAAATTTGCTTTATCACTAAGCATTGCATGAGGGCATGGCAATGGTTAAGTGTAGGGGATTTGATAGGTGTGAAAACACCCATCCTTTTACCACTTATTTCTGGCTAAAATGAGACCAAAACACGTATTTAATATCATTTGTTTGGAATTATGCGTGGTTTTTGTGTTTTTTGTGTTTTCAGAGTCAACCGGGTGAATATTGAAGAAAACATGGGATTGCACGGGTTTTATCGAAGAAAAAGACTCAAGACGAAGTTTATTGTCCAAGAGATGCAAAAGATTTGAAGTCATTGTGCCTATTTGAAGATTTATCGAAGAATAGAGCCAAAGATGGAAGATTCATATATGTCGAAGAACTCGAGTCTATAAAACAAAAGATTATAAGACGAGTTGGAATTATTCACCGACACTTCTCAAAATCTAAAGTCGGAAACGTTTATTTAAAGAAACGTAAAGACTAAAGAAGAAAGAAGAAAAGAAGCCCAAAACCAAAGCCCGTTCACAAAGCCCACAAGAGACGCCTATATATAGGATTCCACTTCACAATTTTGGAAAAGTTTTAGTTTTGTAGTTAGTTTTCACTTTCATTTTTCTCTCTAGTTTTAGAGAGAGAAAGTTCTCAACTTTCTCTCACTCAGTTTTCATCTCTCTTTCTTTTAATCCTTCAAGATTAAACCTTTGTATTGTTTCTTTGATTAATCAAGTTTGAAGTTTAAGTTTTTAATCTTTCATCTCTTTCTACCTTTCTTTGATTTTGATTTACTTTTGGTGCGAATTACTTATGATCCGTGTTGTTCATCAAAGTTCGTGCTTAAAAAGTTAATCTTTTTATGTTTATTCAAGTTTTCGTATGAATAAGCTTTAAGATCGTTGTGCTTATTGGCTTATTTATTTGTTTAGCTTATTTACCTTTTTAAAAGTTTTTCTTAAAAAGTTCATATTTTTATGGTTTGATTCAAAAGTTTGCTTAATTTAAGTTTAGATAAGTTGTTATTTGAGCTTATTGGATCCGATTCATTTTAGATTCGTGCTAGTTTTGGTGTTGGCTTATTCCCATAGCTTATCACCTTGCTTATTGTTTTTGGATCAAAGGGGTAAATCGGAAAGGGTATAAACCCTTTTCCGATTGGGTTATTCCGAGCACAGCACCCTCTTTCCGATCATTAGATCGGAAAAGGGTTTTCGTATTCCGATTGTGGCAGTCTTCACATTCCGATCAGTCAGATCGGAATAGGGTTTTAGTAGATTCCGATTAGGGTGTTTTGGTTTATTCCGATTGTAAAGCTTTCATGACATTCCGATTAGTACTAATTTAAACATTCCGATTGTGGCTTATTTTAAGGATTCCGATTGTGAGCTTTATTAGTTATTCCGATTTGCTTCTTCTTTCGAACATTCCGATCTGGATCCATTGGTTAATATTCTGATTGTGGTATCTTGTAATATTCCGATTAGTCTTCTTGTTTACATTCCGATCAAACAGATCGGAATATATTCCGATCTGGTGTTTTGCTTATTCCGATCAGTGTAGGTTTCAAAGATTCTGATGGTTTTAGTTCTTGTTTTTTATAAACTTTCCAAGTGTTAGTTTTATTAAGTGTTCTAGCATTTTACCTAACCTTGTCTTTAAGTTTTCAAGCATTTACTTTTAACTTGTCAATTTAGTTTAATCTTTTAAAGTTTTAATTTACTCTTCGACACTTGTTTATTTGTTATTAGTTTAAGATAGATAAACAAACCAACCCCTCTTTATTAACCAAGAACAAATCATTCCACTTTGAGCTGTGATCAATTCGAGGAGATACCGAGAATTAAAATACTGAACCCATACAAAACACTTGTATCACCAATGTTTGAGATGGTTTAGTCCTAGGGCCCTTATTAAATGGTGTGACGGCTATAAGGTTCCTTTTGATTGCACTAGAGGACGATGCTGAGACAGTGGCTGCGTTATCCACAACATTCTTACCTTTTAGAGTACGAAGTGTTTCCTTTAACTCAGCCAAAGCCAGATTTTTATCACAATGTTCCCTCAAATCAGATATTTCCACCGTGTTTCGATTAAATTGTTCAGTCAATGATTGATTCTGTGTAGTGGTATTAGCACATGCGGGCTTTACTGAATCGAAGAGTTGTGTATTTTTCTGTTTTAAGTTATCAACTTTGGACAAAATCTTGGAAACTCGATTATCTAGAGCAAGTTTAAAATTCTCAGCGGCCTCAAGTACGTTCACACAATTATGCTCCTTAGACTTCTCTATGTCTATCGGCAATGATTTAGCAACCTTGTCACTTGGCTGACGCTGTTTTGATTGTAAATTCAATCAAAAATTCTTTTGAAAATTTGCATCATCGATATTAACACCTTCGAATGACGTTTCAAAGATTTCTTGAATAAATTGTTGCTTGCGTTAAAGCAAAATACAATGTGTTTGAATCTCATCAAAACTTTTTGAAAGCGAAGAATATGAATCTTGAAGCTTTAAAATTCAGCGTTAGATTCGTGACAAGTACCATCTACCACATTATCCACATATTCAACATTATGCACAATAGAATCATTATCAACACTTTTATTCACACAGACGGAAACTATATCATGATACATCACTTGCTTCAGAAGCTGATCATTTTGGCGTGAAACTCGTTCTATTTCAAGTAAACTGTTTTCATAAGCATCATCCATTTCATTGAAAACACGTCTAACTTCTTCTATTTCCAAAAGCAAATCTTGATCAATAGTACTAAGACAAGCTTTAACATTGTTTACAAATGGAACAATTTCGTCTCGGAACGCAGCTCTAGTGTGCTCAAAATTCCATTCACCTTCCGTTATGGCCGAAGCCATCGTACGTTCCAAAATGACCTTGTCAAAATCGGCTAAGTGTTGGTGTACCACATTTAAGCTAACGGGCGCCTTACTAACCGGTGGAATTAACTTCGTTAAATCCGTTTTGACAAGTGTAGGAGACGTACTAGGAGGGTTTTCATTTGACAAACTTTGGGGCACAAGAACTGTCAATTCAGCTAATTCCTTTTGTAAGCGAGTACGTGTCTTTTTAGAATATTGATCTTTATTATGCTTATCATAATCAATCTTATGGAATTTTGAAAGCATTTTAGAATGAGTTTCTTCCGCAAGTGACTGTGTCTCCTCAGTACTACGAACAAAAGGTGCTTCTTTCGATTTGCCAATTAGGGTCATATCATAAAGACACGGAATATATTCCTGAGCTTGTTTTGCATAACCGGGATTAGGTGGTAAATCTTGAAGACGCTTAAGTTCGAGTTCTTTAAACGATTTAGTTAAAAGATGAACCTTTTCTATGGAAGCGTATTGTTTTAAAAGCTGTTGTTCTTTGAATTTAAGAAGTTTGATAATTAATTTCCGATTCAAACTTTTTTAGACTCGAGAGTTTCGAAATCCATTTTAAGTTTCTGAAAATCACTGACAACCGACTCTTTTGCTTTTAATTCATTAGAAAGATTAGCTTTTTTTGATTCTATTTCTTTCAAGAGTTCAATCTTTTCAAAACGAAATTGGTCAAATTCAGAACACGTTATTTTCTCTGCTTGAGGGACCATTTCAAAAGCTTTGACCTTTTCTTTATGCAACGCAAGCTCAATTGTTAGGGTGGAATTCGTATCTACGGATTATATAAGAGCCATATGCATTTGATCAATAATATGTTTAGGCACCATGACCAAATCATGTTGAGCATAAGATTCTATACCCATCGTCGCATTTGGTTGAGGTTCACTCAAATGTGTAGGATTGGGTACCACATCATTTGAGTTACTAGTTCCCGAATGCTGTTCGAGGTTGTTATTTTCATGCCCAACTTGATGTGGGTTATCATCATTACCAAGATTGGTTGTGGTGGGTACCTCACTGACGACATCAGAACCATAGTAAGAAATATTAGCAACGAGAGCAGCTGAGGCTGAGTGAATGTCATCACAATCTGAATCATATGCATCAAGATCGTCCGCTTGATATGCTGCATTAGAAGTAGAAACGACTGCGATGCCTTCATTATCTGCTGCCCCTGGGTCTGCAAGAAATGCTAACTCTTCTGAATCCAAGATCTTTCCCTTAGACTAAGCATCAACCAAATACATCTTCTCACGAAACCATGTTGCATCTCTTCTTCTTTTTGGCTGAGTGCATTCCCTAGCCATATGACCTTGTACTCGGCAATTGTAGCAAGTCACAACCTTTTGAGGACCAATAGGGCTTCCATTTCCATTAGCTTGAGAATTCACATCTTGAGCATTCACAGTCTTTATAGGAGGTCCATATGAAGTTTGCCTTCCCTGAATAGGTTGCACCGTTACTTGACCATCTTGAACAGTGGCTTGTTGTCGAGGATTTGAAGAGGTGCGGAGCTGATTGTTTGTTGGTGGAAATCCTCTAGTTGCAACAAGTTTTGACAAGTAGGCAGTGAGATGGTTTAGAACATCAGTTGGCGTATCATTTGGAGTAAAGACCGGTGCTTGGATTGGTGGAAGTTCATTGGAGTAGAAGGCTTGTGCTGGTTGTGCTTCAATTGGAAAATATCCTTGCTGAGGAGTATAGCCCATTGGAGAAATGTTGGCTTGTGATGGTGATGTCTGATGTGGTGGTTGCTGTGGAAAAGATTGTTGATGAACACTTTGTTGAAATGATTGATGTGGCATGATTAGTGGTTGATAAGATGGTTGTTGTGGTTGCTGATAGGTGTGTGGTGGTGGCTGCTGCAAGTATGATGGTTGTTGATAAGTATAAGCCATGTTTTGTTGAGAAGCATACATGGCAAGTGGATCATGAACTTGAGGTGTAGACAACCGAGCCTTGATCACATGGCATTCGTGTTGTTGAAGAAAAGCTTGAAGTTGATCCACATTGGTGTTATGCAAGTCCTTAGCGAATTTAACATCCGTCACGTACTTTTTCCATTCTGAAGGAAGAGTGTTCAAATACTTGGTGTTCAATTGAAACGTAGAAATTGCCATGCCATAGATATTGAGCTCATTCAACAATAGGGTAAATCTCAGATAGTAATCATTGAGAGTCTCCCCTGGCACATAGGCAAACTTATCAAAAGTATCATAAAGCTTACACTCTCGTTCTTGTTTAGTTAACGAAGTGCCTTGTATTAGAACATGAATTCTATCCCGTAACTCTTTGGAAACTTTATGTTTACTGACGAGTTTGTAGACATCTGGAGGAAGGGCTTGGAGAATGATATTTGTAGCTTGTTTATCACACTTGTCTTGTATCTTAGCATCTCCAGTTAGTTCACCCATTGTGCGAGGACGAGTAACAGCACCTTCCGTCATAGTACCATATACCAATGGTCCATTGAGAACCGATGCCCAAATTAGATGTCTATTTTCTTTGTTCAACATATAAAGTTCCATTCGGGAAGCCCAATCCTCATACATAGTCTTCACCAACATTGGTGGACGATTATCCGTACCCGAGAGGATGGACTTATCCGTAAGAGATGTGTACTCCATTTCGTTAAGTTAAGATTTACAAATGTTGATCGAACAATGAAAGAAAGTAAATGTATTTGTTGTTGTGTGTTAAATCCGAGAAACAATGTTGAAATATCCTAAAATATGTTCTCGATGACCAAAAAATTCCAAGACAAAAAAACACACGAATCGAAATTTTTTAAGGAATAATTTTTGGATCGTCGGAATATTGATAGGAATAAATGATCGAACAACTATCGGAATATCAATCGGAAAACCGTCGGAATAAATCTATCGGAATAACTTCTATCGGAATAACCTCTATCGGAATTCCGTCGGAATAACCTGTGTCGGAATACCACAATCGGAATACCCGTCGAAATAATGGTCGGAATGATAAAACCTTTTTCGATGGAAGCTGTCGAAATACTTAAACCCTTTTCCGATGGTTTATATCGGAATATTTCCCAGTTTTCTCGAACAAAACTCAACCAATTCGAGATTTTAAGCCAAAAAATGATCAAAACACCCAAAAATTTTGTGTTTTTAGCCAAAGTAACTATACCAAATCTCTACCACAACTATGTAGAAGATTTGTATCAAGAAAAAACCATAAAAAACAAAAAAAAAATTCGGTTCCTGTAAAATGGATCAAAATAGGCTTATTGAAGGTCTACGTAATACTTGGCCTATTCTACATGATTGGATTAGATAGATTTAATAGATTGATTGATTAATAATATAAGAAGGAGATGAATGGAGATGAGGGTGTAGAGAGAGAAAGGAGAGAAAGGAGAAGAGTAGAGAGAGAAAGTAAAGATTGATTATTAGAAAAATGAAATCACCAACCCCTCCTAACATGCTAGGAGGGGATATATATAGCCCACCCTACATGTGGGCTATATGGACTATACGTTTACTAAGTAGATCACGAGCCCATTACATAAATATCGTTGGAGCGACGGATCCTTCATAAATACGTAAAAACGTATTTCCAACAATCTCCCCCTAAGGGAGGTCGCTCCAAGTTACAAAGTTCTAAATATTCTATATCTTGTGATCTATGCTAACTAAGATGTGACCGAGGCTTTATTGGGAAAAACGTATTTCCAACAATCTCCCCCTAAGGGAGGTCACATCTTTTTACAAAATCTTAAACCTAGCATCTATGCTTGAGTCTTCGACCTTGTTCTTGTGAATATGCTTGATGTGATCTTTGACTTAAGTCTTGAGCATGTTTTCTTGCCTTGACCTTGTGCATTCATCACTTGTGACATTCGCCTCTTCGTGACTTCATGTTCCACATACTTATACCTTTAAATTCTTGAAAGCTTTAGAGTTTGATACAGCGGAAGACTTGACCTTCAGACTTTCTTGAATTTGTTGAAGTACTAATTGTATGTAGTATAAGCATGTGGTGACGACTTCTTCTGGATTGTACACCGCAATGCCACCTTCTTGTTACGCTGCATAAGACAGTTAGCAACAAACAATATACACGGATGAAATGGCCTTGAACATTTCATTCTAATTCGGTAGCATTTTACCTCCGTTCGGTGAAGACCGTTGGACGATATTAAATATCGTACTTGTGGCAGGTAGTTTCAATAAAGAACCTCCTTGACAAGATTTCGTGGGTAAACCCGTTCTCTTTATTCGACCGTCCAAAGCTGACTGCGAACATAAAGAGTGAATCATTTGGATAATAATATCCGTATGATTTGAAGCCGTCAATTCATGTTCCTGGAACAAGTGAAGTTCAATTAAGAACCGCACCATCATTGCTATCCAGTTGTCACGAGCTTGATTCGTATAGAATCTTGCAAGTTACCTACCAAGTGCTGTTTGAGGTTAACACTAGAAGGATTTCCACTCATCACTATGAACACTAAGGTATCACTCTGAGTGTTCTGGCAAGATCACTAAGATATTGCGTAGAGGTCTGGAACGTGTTTAAATTCAGTTAAGAATTAAACAGCTGTTGCTTTCCAGTTATCACAAGTTTGATTCATAAAGAATCGCACAAGTCACCTACCATGAGTTTTTTTATATTCGCTCAAGAAGGATTTCCATCTTCATTGTAAATACTTTCGTATTACTCGGATGTTCAGGCAAGATCATGAAGATTTTGCGTAGGACTCTTAAAATCTTTCTTACTTTTCACAGTGTGTGAAGAAGCAAGGAAATATGAAAGTGTGTCCTAATGAGATATTTGATGATCTCAAATGGCTCTAGACTCGATCGTGCATTTTGGATTTTAGTGATCGGAGGCTGGAGAGGAGTGCCACCATTTCAATATCAATTTATTCGGAGTGAATAAATCAATAGATAATGCGTTGTCTCCGTGTGATTAAAACAAATATCTTTTGAGAGATATCTGAGTTAGCTGGGATGGGTTGTGCATTGCATCACTGGGTCCATGATGTCTATCTTTAATATCAAGAATCATTAAAAATGATCTGAATAGCATATGTGTTGACCCGGTTTCTGCCTAAAGTTGTAAGGAGGGCTTCTTTCTTTACACCCTTTATCTTTACAATTCTTTTTCATTCTTCAACCCCTTCAATGCTTACCAATACGTCATAATTAGCACCTTGTTGTGATTGTTCCAGTGCTAACTTAAGTACTTGGTCGGCATTCAGCTACGTTCACAAACTTTCTCCATCTTTCCTAAGGACTACTATTTCTAGCTATGGAATGTCCTTGGGAAGATTCCTCCGGTTCTAGAGGAATCATTGGACTTTAACCTATCCTACCATCCTTATGTCACCACAATCTTCACCGTCGTGAATAGAGATGTTTTGGGTAAGTGTATGTCACCATGAAATCCATTTTGAAGTGCAAATCCATTTTGCTCCCCCTTAACATATGCCACGATATCCGAAAACATTTCGCACATGTCGGGATAAGCTAGCACGTTAAGTCAAACCATTTTTGATTAATCATTTCCCATATTAAATCACATTTTCTCCCCTATATTAAAAATATTAACCCAATCAATGTTTTTAATATCAATTGATTTAATAGTATTTTAAGAAAATTTGGGAAGAAAAATGCAAGTCCAATTATCTTCATGAATTACACAAGCTCCCCCTCAAATTAATGAGGGTGTACTTGAAACGTAAATAAAATACCTTTTAAACACAATTGTAAGGTATTTATCACGTGCAAAGATCATATATGATAATGAATTCACAAGATTAGCAATTTACGAGGTAGGACCTGAATGATGGAGAACATCATATGAAAGATTCACATGGTCCTTGTTCACGAATGTTGGTCACCTCGTCACGTCTAAAGTTATCTCTTGACTCCATGTGTATGATTGATATCGTTGTCTTGACACCAATATGTGAACTTGGCACTCTCGGCATCAAGGATTCTGAATGCTGGACAATTGCTCCCCCTCAATTGTTGACCCGTGTTCCATTGAAAGAGCTGTAGTCACCGTTTGAGTAGACGCATCGTCGAGTATGTAGATATCAATTATAAGTTGCTACGGTTGGTGGAGATGATAACTTCATAAAAACAAGACTTCTCTTGTTTTAACAAATAAATGCACTGAATCGTACATATATTCGTGTTAGACTGTGTTATTACGTAAACACAATCCCTTACATGGTTATAAAGTAAACCATGCCCGAGAAAATTAATTCCCGTTGTCGAGTCAAAGCTTTCCGGTGAAATGCTTGACTTGATTATGAAAAACGGGTTACTATTTGAAATAACAGCAAACCATTTTGAGCATGTTTTAAAACATTTGAACTTCTGCTCGAACTTTATTTACAACCCCGTGTCATTATTGAATGACATTTCTAGTATCGTAAATATTATCGATTCCAGAAGACATGCTCTTTTTATCAAAACATTTTTTGAACACATAATTTTGAAAGATTTAGAAAACCTTTTTGAGAAATTCTCGAAAAATTGTGTTCAACGTTTTGAAAACCAATTACTTGAGCTTAAGATGTTGAATATCTTGCAAAACGAGCTCAAGTCCGAGAAGTTGTAAACTTCCCGTTGTTAAGGATAAGTTACCATCAGCGATAAACTTTCCTTTTAATTGAAGAACGAGTCCTAAGTTGACATTTACTTAGAAGTCGTTTTCATGAGCTTGAAAACTTTGACTGTTTTAACGGAAAGCTCATGACCGAGAAAGGTTAATTTCTCGTTATGAGGAAAAGTTCTCTTATTTAAAAGATACACTTTCCTTTCTGAGCTTAAAACTTCGAATGTTTTAAGACAGGCTCATGACCGAGAAATGTTAATTTCTCGTTATGAGGATAAGTTATCATTAATGATAAATTTTCCTTTATTTGAAATTCAAGTTACAGTCTGACATTTAACTGTAAGTCATTGTGCATGAGCTTAAAAACTTCGAATGTTTTTATTATTAGCTCATGCCCGAGAAATAATTAATTTCTCGTTGTAAGGATTAGTTATCATCGGCGATAACCTTTCCTTTATTTGAAGAACGGGTCAATGTCTGACATTTAACAATGAACCATTTTACATGAGCTTAAAACCGTTGAATAGTTTTTAAGTAAGCTCGTGTCCGAGAAAATTTAATTTCTCATTTTTGAGGATAAGTTTATCATCGGCGATAAACTTTCCTTTATTTGAAGATCGGGTCATCATCTGGTATTAAATGAAGAGCCTTATACACGAGCTTAAAACCTTTGAATGGTTTTAGGATAAGCTCGTGTCCAAGAAAACTTAATTTCTTGTTAAGAGGGTAAGTTATCGTTGCGTAGATAAACTTCCCTGTCTCTGAAGTCCGGGTCATCGCCCGTCATTTAGCGAGGAGCCATAGTGCATGAGCTTAAAAACTTCGAATGTTTTTAACATAAGCTCATGCCCGAGAAAACTTAATTTCTCGTTGTTAGGATAAGTTTATCATTGGCGATAAACTTTCCTTTCTTTGAAGATCGAGTTATAGTCTGTGATGTGACTATAAGTCCTTACATTAAGCTTAACCATGAATCCCCTGAGAAACTTGTTTCTCTGATATCTGCTTCTTCAGCAACCAAACTCTGAGAGTGTCCTTAGTTGAACGGTATACAATGATTGGACCGCTTCGTTCTTTTGGAACATCAACTTTGGTTCCTGCATTCTCATTAGGAGTTTGTATACTTTGACATGGGTTAGCGATATCTATCTTAGAAGCATGTGGGGGTTCACAGTTGACTTTACTTATGTCAGAGGTGACCTGAGTAGATGATTCACTTATCTTAGTTTGCAAACGTTTCCTTTTATAGAAAACTTTAAGTTCAGGCTTAAGTGATGTATCATCTTTTTCAATTTCCTCCCTAGCAGTCTTAGTAGAGTCGGAGATTATCCTAGTTAAAGGGCACTCGTTTCCTACAAGAGTGAAAGTTCTACCAGTGGGGCGCCACATTTTACCAATGGGTTTGATTTTAGCAACACACTGGGATTTAAATCTAGCACGGGAGTTCACCTCATTAATAAGTTTCTTGATACAAGAATCATGATTTGCCGTAAAGACACATTTTCTACATGTTTTACAAGTAGCATATTTAATGTCCGAGTAATTCCTAGATGATTGATCGATGCTCCTAGGAGATGACATGCTACGGTTAGCAGTGTTGGGTAATCTAGAAGGCATGTGACTAGGTTTGACATTTCTATCTCTTACTTGTGTCTTTTGAATAGCTTTCCTGTGACCAACATCATGGCGCACATCATTTGAACTAGTTCTAGACGTGTTCTTTGAACTATTCTTAGAGAAACTAGAGGCAATCATGTGATTAGGTCTAGCTAAAGCTGATTTAGTCATATTAGGCCTAGTTGGTGGAGTGACTGTTCTAGAAATATGAACCGTATCAACTTGGGAGGCAAACCGCGGTCTCGAGGATTGTGATCGCTTGGATCTAAATGCAGTAGGTTGTCTGACAGTCGGTTGTCTGACGAACTGATTTGTAGGCGGTTTCCCCAAGATTGATGGTTTTTCAAGCTTAGTGTCCACACTATGTCCTCTAGTTTTCCTTAACTCGTTTTTCAACGCAGCTATAGCAAAAACCTTTTCCTGTACTTGAGCTTTTAAGGTCTCATTCTCTTTGAGCAATCTATCTTGGGATGCCAATTTAGACTCTAGTAACTGAATTTGTTTCAAAAGATTATCCTTTTCAGCTTTTGAATCTAAAACTTTTTGATCCAATTTTCTTTCAAGAACAATGTTTGACTTTTCAAGTTTTTCAAAGTATGTTTCAAATTTGTCCGTTTTCTTTGAAAATTCAAGTTTGGCATCCTCAAGATCTTTTGATTGTTGAGCTACAATCGTTTCGAGCTCTCTAATCTTGGAATCAGAAGCAGTCAATGAAGCAGTTATAATACAATTATCATGATGTACTATAGCATTCTAAACAATCTCTCCCCCATTATGACTTACATCGGATGAATCAGAAGTGGTATTGCTATCACTCGTTTCCATCCCATGTTTGTCATAATTAGGTTCAGAATTCTCAATATGCGGCATATCATCAGCATATACATCATAAACAACATTACATTGTACTATGTTTGCAGGCTCTGCGTCATAAATGGGTAAGGTGTCATCAAGAGAAATCTCGTGAACATTCCCCGACGTGTCACTGGTATCATGTTGTCCTCCTGATTCCGTGCTCTTGGCATCGATAGGCTCTAAGTTTTCAACCGTATGACCAGTTTCCTCTTGCATCGAAGAGTCTGGCACTCCATTATCGTACCCTTGCTGAAGTCGAGATCTTTCATAAATCAAAGACGAGACCGATGACATGAGTTTCAAAATAGTATCACAGAAAACTCGAAGCTCGGTATGTGTATCTCGAAGAAATGATTGGCAAATCACTGAACTTTCAGGCTTGATGATATTGAATTCGAGGAAAGGCGTGAGTTGTGTCACAAGAGGCCGATGCAGAGTGATTAAAGTTGTCGTGGTTGAGTTTCTCGGCGAGTTGGGTCAAAGTGGTGAATATTGAGTCGATGAATATATGACGATCTTGTCCAAAGATGGTCACAAATTCGCTCCCTCCTTGAATCCATGAAAGAGTGACAAGATGAGATTGAAGCATTCGAAATGAAGTAATGCCATTATCACTGACTTTGTTTTGCATTTTATGCGCTTCTCCCTTTTGATGATGTAACTCTTTTCTCTGCTCAACAATTTTTATTGGCTCAAATGTTGATAAAATAAACCCGATACTAATAGATCCAATTACCTCGGTTTTACAAAGTAAGTAAACTCGACCCAAGTCGAAATACCCCTAGTCACCTAATACAAATAATTTAAAGCTCACTTACACGAAATAAAATATAGCTCACTTACATGTATGTAACACACGTCTTGTTTGATTTTTAAGATTGTTGTGTTTGAAAAAATATTAGACACAGTGCCCTTCAAAAAAAAATCCCATAATAAAGGAAAGAAATCTAATAATTTCTTGCAAGCCCACTGGCTATAAAATCAATATGAAATATGAAGTTTGTTGACACTGTAGTTACCACACACGTGGCTATAGCAAGCCCACTCACAAAACACGTTGTAATTAAAGACGTGGCTATATCCTCTAGAAACCTCCGCCTACAAAACAAAAATATAAACACTCCTCTGTCTAATCTCAAAAGTTCCGCCCCACAATCTCTTTCTTATCTTTCTTCTCAAATCACAAATGACACACTAAAAAATTACTCTCTATCAAAATCTTGTGTCCTCCGCCCCTTTGACTCAAATAAACTCAGCCACCAAACATTCAATTCTTAGCACCCAAAACACTCAATTGCTGAAACTAATCGGGACCTACTGAATCACAACCCTCATATTCATCCAACCAATCTTGCTGAATTAATACAAGTTGTATTCTGGTAGAAGAAGGCTTCAAGATCTTAAAGGATCTCGGGTAGGTTTTGTTTTTTGATTTTTGTTTTGATCGAGGATGTTTTTATTATGACGGAGATCTTTGTGTTGTTTTGAAGTCGAGGGTGTGTTTTGGTTTTGAGTAAATGGTTTGAGTCTTTTCTTTGTCAAGGGTGTTTGAGCAAATGAAGTTTGAGAGGTCGAGTGTGAGCAGTCTGGTGTTTAATGGTGTCGAGTCTGAGTTAATGGTGTTTGTGTTGGAGTCGAAAATGGGTGTATTGGGTTGACAATTTTGATGAGAGGTTGTTTTTTTATCGAGAGTTTGTGTGGGTGAGTTTGTGTTTGTTAATGAGTTTGTGTATGTTAGTCTCGAGTCTTTGTGAGTTTCAGTCGAGTGTATGTTAATGAGTCTTTGTGTGGGATATTGTTGAGACTTGTGTGTTTGTTTGTCGAGGCTAGGGTCAGGGAGAGGAGACGAGGGTGAGTGGTCAGGTTTGATGTCAAGAGAATGTAGAGTTCAGTTATGTTTGAATAAAAAAAAAACTTCGTTCGGAACAGGTTCGATTCGGAAGAAAGTCGATTCGGAAGAAAGTCGATTCGGAAGAAAGTCGATTCGGAAGAAATGTCGATTCGGAAGAAATGTCGATTAGGAAGAAATATGTCGATTCGGAAGAAATATGTCGATTCGGAAGAATATGTCGATTCGGAAGACTGTTCATTCGGAAGACTGTTCATTCGGAAGACTCTTCATTCGGAAGACTGTTCATTCGGAAGACTGTTGATTCGGAAGACTGTTCATTCGGAAGACTGTTGATTCGGAAGACTGTTGATTTGGAAAAACGGGTTTGGTTGTGACTATCAAAGCGAACTGAGACTGTTGAGATTCAACTGATTTTTCGTATGAAATACAAAAGGACGAAACAAACAATTTGACAATTAAAAAAATTAAAATAAAATTAAAATAAAAAAGATGAAAAAACTTTAAAATTAAAAAAGATGAAAAAACTTTTAAAAAAAAAACTCCAAATTAAAATTACTTAAAAAATAAAAATAAAAAAATAAAAATAACAAAAATAAAATTGAAAAAAAATAAAATTAAAAAATAAAATACTTGAAAATAGACTATCAATAAAAAATAAAACTAAAATTAAAAGTGTAATCAAATATTTGCAATAATAAAAAATTCAATCAAAAAATAAAAGCGTGTCTTTTGTTTTTTCAATCAAAAATACAATCAAACGAAAAGTAAAACATATTTTGCAATAAAAATTCAAGGATAAGAAGATAAAATTAAAAACTTTTAATTGAATAAAACCCGCAAGATTTGTAAAAATACAAACTTTTTCAAGATTTGATTATAAAAATATGAGATTTTGTATAAAAATTGTGATTTTTATATAAAATAAGTAAATCAAAGATTTGACTATGATTTAAAATATAAAGACACAAACGTTTTAAGATTTAAGTTTGAAAAAATCAAAATCCACCAAAATCAATTAAAATAAAAGCAAGAATAAACCAAACTAACCTTGGCTCTTGATACCAATTGAAGGTCTACGTAATACTTGGCCTATTCTACATGATTGGATTAGATGGATTTAATAGATTGATTGATTAATAATATAAGAAGGAGATGAATGGAGATGAGGGTGTAGAGAGAGAAAGGAGAGAAAGGAGAAGAGTAGAGAGAGAAAGTAAAGATTGATTATTAGAAAAATGAAATCACCAACCCCTCCTAACATGCTAGGAGGGGATATATATAGCCCACCCTACATGTGGGCTATATGGACTATACGTTTACTAAGTAGATCACGAGCCCATTACATAAATATCGTTGGAGCGACCGATCCTTCATAAATACGTAAAAACGTATTTCCAACACGTATGAATCAAGAACACAAACACATAAACCAAACAATCATCCCATGGCTCTTGATACCATTTGTTAGAAGTATTTAAAATGATGGTCATATAATATACCGTTGCGAAGCTCGTGGAAAAAGCTACTTAATGGTGTCGAGAGTTCTATGTTATTGTTATGTATGTAACGGGAATTAGTCCCGAACACACAAATGAGGAAGGCCTCCTAATCTTGTAAGCCTTTGTATAAAAGGCATAACCATCCTCATTTGTGTGTTTGTCTCCCATAGTGCTTTTCATATTCATAGTTTGAGAGAGAGAAAGGTGTGTTTGTTTTCTCTCACTAGGAAAACACCAACTTTGTATTTTCTTTTTCTTCTCTTCATCTTAATCTAATCTTTCTTTTTTAGTTTAATCATCATCATGTTATTTGTGTTTGATTAGTCGTGTGATTTAGTTCTACAAGTGGTATCATTCGCCAAGGGATTCGTGGATAGCTCTTTGGTGTTGTCCGTGTTTTTTCTTGACATCCGTATCTTTTTGATCAATTTTTTTTGTGTTTTTTAGTGTTCTTCAAGTCGTATACCTTCTTTATTGTTGTAGTAGTGATTTGGGTATCTTGGTTTCGGGTAAAACACAAATCTTTTGGCTCAAAAGTTAAGAATTCTCTTGCTTCAACTTTGCGAATTTCACTGAAATTGATTCCATCGGAAAAGTACAGGTAAGTACGGTTCGATCGCAATAACCCAAGGGTTTTACTTTGCGATCACAAGTATTCAGATACCTTATTCCGACGCTTATTGCGATCGCTCTTTGCGATCGTGGATTGCGACGGTTTTTAAGGATTATTGTGACGTCGCTCTGTCCAAATCTTATTAGCCATATTGCGATCGTGGATTCCGATAGTGTCACATTCCGATACTTGTTGCATTCCGACAGATCCTACATTCTGATAGAAGGACATTCAGATAGAAGGACATTCCGATAGTAGGACATTCCGATAGAAGGACATTCCGATAGAAGGAAATTCCGATAGAAGGACATTCAGATAGAAGGGGTATTCCGACAGATCCACATTCCGATAGAATATTCCGATGGGCATTCCGATGGAAATTTTGTTTGACTAATTTTTAGACTTAGCCACCATCTAAACTAGTCCCGGATCATAGTTTACACGAAGATTTTTTAAAAAAAAAAGTTTTTTGGCGGGAAAACCATAGTAAAATTTATTTTTTCCTAAACCATTTTTGGCCATTTAAGCTTCAATTTCAAATTTTGGCAATGCGAAAAAATTTTTGACCAAAAATTCAAATTTTCGGACCAAAATTCAAATTTTTAGGCCAAATTTCAATTTTTTTAGGTTTTATTTTTCATTAAAAATTTCATTTTTTCAAACTTTTTCCCTACTAGTTATTGGCTATTTCTAACTCGATTTCAAAATTTAGTGTTTCAAAATTTTTTCGGCTTACCGTTTTGTTGGACTGAGGAATTTTTTGTCGGGCTGGAAAATTTAGGCAAAGTTTGATTTTGTTGACATTCCAACACACGCTTTCTACGAATTGAGATCCTGTTTTTCACACGACTTCTACTATGACTTATCAACAAGACAGTGATGCTGCGGGTTTTAAGCATCGTGATAGCCATGTAAGAAAGAAGAAGAATGTTGCCCATCTCCAGTCTCAGCTTCTTATAGCACAAAAGGAAGAAGCAGGAATACCACTTCTAGCTGAAGAGTTTGATCTCATGGCATCTGCAGCAGCATATGATGAGGAAGAAGAGGTGACTACCGACTCCATCTTGATGGCTAATTCACAGCAATCATCCACATCGGTAGTTCAACCTGACAGAGCTCCTGTGTATGATTCAGACGGTTCCTCTGAGGTACACCCACGTCTCAATGATAATGAGTTATATAATATGTCTAATCAGGAGGAAGAGTATACTGAGTCACTTGAGCCTTCCACTGAGACACACGGGGTTCAAACGAATAATAGCAATAATATTTCTAATGCGCCCAGTGTGGACCTTAGTGGAGATCAAGTAGCGCAACCTACAACCCTTCCTGACGAGACGCATGCGTATTATAAATCATTATTTGATAAGCTTGCCAAGGATGTTGCTCATTTGAATGTGGTTAATAATAAGTTTAGAGAAACTAATGCCAAATTGACCACTGAGCTTGCGGGATATTAGGAACGGGAGAAAAGTTTTGAGATTCATCATGCTAAAATCAAGGAACTTGAACAAGCTCATGCTACATCGGTTTATCAAGAAAAATGCACCACTAATAAATTAAATGGCTTACACTTGAGTAGTGATAAAAAGATAAGCGAATTGAATGATGAAATCACATCTCTTAAAAAACAGCTTTCAACTGAAAAATCTATTATTTTGGATTTAAAAGAAGAACGAAAAAAGTTGAAACATGATTTCAAAATTCGAGAAGATGGGCTTCTTGAGGATTTTTGCAAAGCTCAGGATAGGATTAGAGAATTAGAAAACCTCTTACTAAAACGTGGCCAAACTATGCAGACAATAAATATGCTCGCACGAAAAGTGAATGAGATAAATTACACTCGATACAAATTGGCTTTAGGTTGTCCTCTTCCCCTAACCCTGGATATCTTAAGCAAGTTCAGGCCACTAATGAAACCTTATATAATGGTAGTGTGCTCTTGTCTGATGAGCATGATCCTCCTAGTGTGCATGATTCCGAGGAAACTACTGAACTTGCAGTAGAGACTTGTTTAAGAATGAAAAAGCTTGATAAAGAAGTGACACCTGTTTATTATCCGAAAGTTAATCCTCCAACTGTTTTTGTTCGGTCTAAAACGAGTTCTGAAATGCTTTTGCTAATAAGTGAGGAATTGTCTGATGACCCTCCGAAACCGAGTATCACACGTAGGTATCTAAACGAGCTCAAAGATAATTTTGTCATTCTCAAACGGGTTGTTAACGCCAAAATGTCTGGAGGAAACTTTACATCACCCGTTCATGTCGAGTTACAAAAAGTGCTTTATACTGAAATCAATCCGATTATTAATCAAGTTGATGCGAGGATAGGCAATCTTGAGAACGTTTTTCTAAAAGAACTAGCCAAATTTGTTGAAGACTTTAAATCTTTGGCGAAGGAGGCTGATGAATCTCTTGATAGAATTAAAGTTTTGGAAAACGACCTTGCATGTCTCTCGAAATCAAGTGACAGTGGTGATTGTGTTGATAGTAACCCCGTTGCGGTAAACATCTCTGGGTCAGACAATGCAACCCTCCAAAATGAGCTTGATCATACGAAAGAGAAAATGGAGTCTTATGTCATCAAAAAGGATAACGAATTCACCGATCTTTGGAATAAATATGTCAAAAAATGTGATGAATGTAAGGATGACAAACTCTCGTATGATAAAGCTTACAATGAACTGCAACAAACAATCGAACAACTGCAAGCTCAGTTAGGAGGTGAATGTCGCGATAGTGAGCCTTCAACAAATGTTAATCAAAAAGAGTTCACGATTCTTCAACACCGATATGATTTTATTCAGAAACATTGTCATTCTCTTGAACTTGCTTTGCAAAACAAAGTTGTAAAAGTTCCCGATGACAGTAATTTACAAGTAAAACTCTCTGAATCATTTCGCGAATTGAATGAAAAGAGTAAGGATATTTCTGATCTAAAAGCGCAGTTGCAAGAAAAGGCCATCGCGATTGCTGAGTTGAAGAAACTTGTTGGAAAGATGGGTGGAAAAACTGTGGAACCTAAGGTTGTAAAACCATTTGTTAGACAACCCAATGCGTACAAAGTACCAAAGCCATCTATCTTAGGAAAACCGCCTTCTACTGTTTCTAGGTTACCTCCTAATACCGATGTGCAATCAACTGTTCCAAAACCAGCCATATCACCCTACGTTCCTCCATTTATAAAACCCACTTTTGCTAAACCCAACCATGTGAATGCACCTTCCACTACTCCTAAGAGTACTTCTAAGCATGTGATTCTTAAGCCCACAAAGGAATATAAAGGTTCAAATGACGTTGTTCAAATCAACAACCCAGGGGATGGTAAGCAAACAGGGAACATTAAGAAAGTAAACCATGTGTATTCACCACCTAGTAACCAAACAACCGCTAGAGTTCAACACACTCCTAATGGTAATCAACCAAAACCTAGGACCCCTTCCCAACAACCTAGGAATTGGCAACCACCAATGAGTAGTCGTGTTTCTAACATGGCGTCTGAACGATCAGCAAACCCTAGGTACACAAGGCCTTTCGAGAATCCCAAACTCCATGTATGTCTCATGTTCAAAAAGGGCATTCACTATGGAAATCATGCTCATTGCATTCTTCAATACCTCTATGAGGTAAACTCTCGTGCCTTCTCATAGAGAAAGAATGTAGAATCCCATAAGACAACCAAGAGATTCACACCCGTCACAAAGAAAAGCAATGACAAGAAATCTTCAAGGCGGATCAGTGTAGGACCTAGTTTCTCTCTAGAGAAGTCTTCCGCTGTGCAAGAGAATACTACTCCTAGATCTAGTCTTCAATGGAAACCAATGGGTAGGATCTTCAAGGAAGTTGGTCTTAAGTGGATTCCCATCAAGAAGGGTGATGACACCTGCTCCAGCACTAATGTGAGTGTTCTAAATGTTGAAAATGCATTTGTTACTCCTAACACTAGTATTTGTGCAAACTCTTCTTCTGTCATTGCAGGTACAACAAAGGATTGTGAATCCACTTCTTCAAAGGGTTCCAATTCTGTACATTCTACATCACCTTCTTCTGCTGTACAAAGGTCTATTTTGGATTATTTTAAAAAACACTGAAAATCAAAATACAAAAATATAAAACCTATAAAAACAAAATAAAAAACGAAAAAAAATATTTCAAAAATACCGAAAATATTCTTCTCGACATGTCTCTCAGCATCGATAATATGGACGTACTTAGAAATGTTGTTCAATAACGACACGGGTACATACATAAAGTTCGAATGAGAGTTCAAATGTTTTCAAAACATGTCTTTTCTATTTTCTTCTCATAATGGCTTATAGTCACATGTCAGACTATAACCCGGTGCCCAAAGAAAGGAAAGTATTTGACTTATCCTCAACAACGAGAAATTAATTTTTCTCGGTCATGGGCTTATATCAAAACGTTCAAAGTTTTAAGCTCATGAACACAAGGAAAATGTTCATTTATGTACATTATTCCTTATCAACGGGAAAGTAAGTTTTCTCGGGTTTTTGAGCACAATTTTTCAAAGTATTTCAAAACTGTGTGCTCATATACTCCCCTAATTTTAATTAGAATTTCTTTTCGAGGGGGAGTACAAACTTTCACCAACATTATTCTCTCCATGTTTTATCACTAGTTTCACAAAAATTTCAATGTCATGCAATTTTTGAGGGGGAGAATAGTGATTAAAATGTGTTATCTTGGATAAGATCTTTGATATAAGTGATTTCTCTTCCAAATATGTGCAAAAACCTTTCCTTTTATGATGCACATATGTAGGGGGAGCGTTTTGGTGATACAAAAAACCTTCAAGGTGTAAACACTGATTTCTTCAACACCTTGATTGCTTTTTCAACAGGTTTTTTCTGGTTACGATATCTATACCCTTCAACACATTAATTCACGACGGTATTGGTGTCAAAAAGTGGTTAGGTATTCGTCCTATGATCCAACCAGAACCGGAGGGATCTTCCCAGGGACAATCCCTTAGAATTTAGATGTCCTTAGAAAAGATGGAGTAGTTGAGTGTACGGGAAAAATGCCGACTAATGACTTAAGCTAGAACCGGAACAATCACAACAAGGTGCTAGTTATGACGTCTTGGTAAGCATTGAAGGGGTTGAAGAATGAAAAAGAAATGTAAGGATAAAGGGTGTAAAGAAAGAAGCCCTCCATATAACTTAGACAGAAACCGGGTCAATACATCTATTATCATAATCACTTTGATGATTTCTGATACTGAAGACAAAGCATCATGGACCCAGTGATGCAATGCACAACCCTTCCCAGCCTACTCAAGCTTCTCTCAAAATAAGTTTGTTTTATTGTCACGGAGTTCAACTCATTTCTATCAACTTTCTCGCTCCGAGATAGTAGATATTGAAAAGGTGGCAGTCTGCTCCAGCCTCCGATCACCAAATAAATGTGCACTTATAGAGTCTAGAGCCAACAAGATTCATCATAAAGTCTCATTAGGAAACTTATTCCATATATGAATTGTTGTTCATCTCTATAACACAAGCGATAATTTACAGACTCCTACGTTCTATCCTTGTGATATTGCCAGAACATTCAGAGTGATACTCATTAGTATTCACAGTGATGAATGGAAATCCTTCCAATATTAACATCAAACAGCACTGCGGTAGGTCATATGTAAGATTCACTTGAATTGAACATATGTTAACTGGAAAGCAACAGTGCTTTGATTCTTTTGTGATTCAAACTCGTTCCAGGTCTCGACGCAATATCTTTATGATCTTGCCAGAACATTCAAAGTAATACTCCTCTTACAGTGACGAATGGAAATCCTTCCAGTGTCATCATCAAACAGCACTGCGGTAGGTGACTAGTGAGATTCCATACGAATCCAACTTGTGTCAATTGGAAAGAAACGATGGTTTGATTCTTAATTCAAACTTGTTCCAGGAAATTGAATTGACGACTTAATCAGCAGAATGAAACTGCATGATTCACTCCTTACTATGAATTATCTTTCGATATATTCAAGTATTGAGAACGGTTACCACAGCCGGAAACCCTGTCAAGGAAGTTCTTTGAACTTACCTAATCACAGGTACAATATTCTTATTGTATAACGGGAGACCGGAGGAATGCAAACGGTGGCTTAACATCAAGAGTCGTAATTCAAGACCACATGCTCATGTAAATGAAGAAAGCTCAAGAACATCTAAAGACAAAGACTTCCGTTACTCTGATGATCAAGGGAGATTGTTAACAAGCTTTCAAGGAAACACAAAATATAAGTATGTGGGGAAAGACACAAGAACACAAGTTGGCAAAGTTTCAAGATCAAGTCAAGGCAAAGATTAAAGATCCAAGATCACAAGTCTTTAAAGGAACGATGAAGGAACTCTCAAGAGAACAAGCTTCAAAGTCTGCAACAACAAAGAAGTGAAGTCACATAATACATGACCACCACTTAGGGGGGGATTGTTGGAAATATTTAAAGTGATGGTCAAAGAAGTGAATCACATATTATATGACCACCCCTTAGGGGGAGATTGTTAGAAGTATTTAAAGTGATGGTCATATAATATACTGTTGCGAAGCTCGTGGAAAAAGCTACTTAATGGTGTCGAGAGTTCTATGTTAGTGTTATGTATGTAACGGGAATTAGTCCCGAACACACAAATGAGGAAGGCCTCCTAATCTTGTAACCTTTGTATAAAAGGCATAACCATCCTCATTTGTGTGTGTGTCTCCCATAGTATTTTCTCTTCTTCTTGTTTTAGAGAGAGAAACTCTCCTTAGTTTCTCTCACTAGAAACATACTCCTTGTATCTTTCTTCCTCCTTCTTCATCTAATCTAATATTCCATTCTTAGTTTTAATCTTGTTCTTCATCATCTCTATTTCTTGTTCTATAAGTCGTGTGTTACTTCCTACACCATTTGTATGAGATATTGTAAATCTTGCTTATGTTTAGAGAGAGAAAGAGATAGAAAGATAGATGATTTCACACACACTTTAGAGAGAGAAAGTGATTAACTATGTGTAAAATGAAATGAAACCACACCCTATCCATCTAAGGAGAGGGTTTATATACCCAAGCCCATGAGATGGGCTTGGGATTACAATGGGCCGCCGACCTACTACATGTTGTAGGGTTGGCTTGGCCTTGTTTGCTTAATATTAAGTTAACTAAACTACGAGCTATTACATATACTATTGTTGGAGTGACCGATCCTTTCTAATACGTAAAACGTATTTCCAACATGTCGTTTGATGTTAACACTAAAAGGATTTCCATTCGTCCTTGTGAACACTAAAGAGGTCACTCTGAATGTTCTGGCAAGATCATAAAGATATTGCGTAGAGGCCTGGAAAGAGTTTGAATTCAGTTAAGAATTTAGCCACCGTTGCTTTCCAGTTATCATAAGTTTGATTCATAAATAATCGCACAAGTTACGTATCATGAGCTTTGATGTTTACTCAAAAAGGATTTTAATCTTCATTGTAAATACTTGCGTATTACTCGGATTTCCAAGCAAGAGAATGAAGATTTTGCGTAGGACTCTTAATATCTTTCTTACTTTTCACAATGTGTGAAGAAGCAAGGAAATATGGAATGATGTCCTAATGAGATTAATGATGATCTCAAATGGCTCTAGACTCGATCGTGCTTTTTGGATTTTAGTGATCGGAGGCTAGAGAGGAGTGCCACCTTTTCAATACCTACTTATTTGGAGTGAATAAATCGATAGATAATATGCTGATCTCCGTGTGATTAAGACAAATACCTTTTAAGAGATATATGAGTTAGCTGGGATGGTTGTGCATTGCATCACTGGGTCCATGACGTCTTATCTTCAATACTGAGCATAATTTAAAGTGATCCCGATAGCATATGTATTGACCCGGTTTCTGCCTAAGTTGTAAGGAGGGCTACTTTTCTTTACACCCTTTATCTTTACAATTCTTTTTCATTTTCTATAAATTAGAAGGGGGGTTTAATATTTTCTTAAATTTACTTGATTAAAGATCGGTTTTTAAATATCCTTTTTCCAAAAACTTAGACTTGAGTGATTATGTGAAATCTTCATATGTACAATATGAACAATAGATAGTGGATCTAATCTAGCTAATCACAAATATATGCAATAAAGAATAATGAATGGAAAGAGATAAGGAAAAGAAAGATCAAACCAAACACCAAGGATTTGTAGTGGTTCAGCAACGAAGCTCACTCCTTGTTCCTACTCCACTCCTCGAGTACTCCTTAATCGAGAGTTAACTAATCAACAAGCTCCTTAAGGTGGAGAAACCGTACACGTCGCTTAACCAATTTCCGATTTTAAGTCAAAAGTCAAGCCCTAATCTTAGCTAGGACCAATCTACATCAATATACTTTAAGGCCTAAATATTAACAACAATACATACACAACTTCCAAATTTACACAACAATTTGGATCTTCACAACAACACAAGAATGAATTAAAGTTTTGATCTTCTATGGATCTTGAGGTAGACACAACACTTCAAGGATGAAAGTTTTCTTCTCTTTGCACTTGAGAGGATGAGAGGGGAGGAGAAAGATTCACTTCTAAACAAGTAGTAATCAACCAAATAATCAAGGATTTGAGTGATTTAAAAAGGTAGATTGAATCTGGAAATTTGTATGCAAAAGAGGTGAAATGAAAATATGGAAATGGTCAATGCAAATTAATGCCTAAAAACATTATTAGTGTTAACTAATCTTTCTTAGTTTTGATCACGACAAATTAAATTTATCGTCATATACAATCATAAGACGAATTATCTAACAAACACTATCATCAAGGTAATAATCATTTAAGTATTACACTAACTTATCTTAATCATGAATAGTGATCATAAAAGTGATTAGTCCTAAACTTAAATTTTGTCAAATGTGACAAAAGATTATTTAATAAACTTTCTTTTTAAGAAAATGTTTTATTAAAATGAAAAATGTAAATTTTAATATGGCATATTCCAAATGCCATAGGAATATCCTTTGAAGGTAAAAACTTATCTCAGATATTACATCCCCACTAAAAGACAAAAGGAAGCATAGTCAACTCCCACGACTCCTTAAATACCTATGTGGCTCCTTATCAATAAGGAACCGTATGGAAAATTAAGGAACCGTGCTCAGAGAGCCGTTGGCTTTTGTCTCCTATAAATAATGGATCAAATCTACATTTTCCATGAACCTTTTTGGACACTCATTCTGCCATCTTTCTTTTTTCTAATTCCTAATCATTTGTAAATGATCACTTAATGTGTTAAGTATGTTTACTTATGATTATCCCCTTGATCTCCTTCTTTACCTTATCAAAAGAGAAGATCACTCATACACTTGTGATGTGATTAAAGATGAAGCCTTGATGAAGATCATCCTCTCCTAAAGATCTCTAGTCGTGTTCATCATTTGTTTTATTTATGTCTTGTGTAGATCCAATGTATTTGTGTATACTTGGATTAGTTGTGTTAATCCATTGTATTAGTGAATACTTGGATTAGTCTTGTGTAAATCCATTGTATGTGTGTATACTTGGATTTGTCTTGTGTAGATCCAAGTTATATGTGTATACTTGGATATGTGTTATTGAGTTGTAAAAGTTGTGTGTTAGTTCTCACTAAACTATAAAGTGATGTGTGGTTGTGTCTTGTGAGTTCTCACTTAGCTTCAAAGTGAAAAGTCGTGAAGATTGGTTCTAGCTATCAATTAGAACTCGACATCTGGCCTTGTGTCGCAAAATGGTGAATTAGGCAATGTTGTGGAGATTGGTTCTAGCTTTCGATTAGAACTCGATATCTAGCCTTGTGTCAGAAAATGGTGAAGTAGGCGACGTGTGTAGATTGGTCCTAGCTAAGATTAGGTCTCGACATTTAGCTTAGTGTTAGAAAATAATGTAAGCGACGTTGTAAGGTTTTCTCTGCCAAGAAGGGAGCTTGTGGATGTAGTGGAAATATCGAGTAAGGTGTACTCGAGGAGTGGAGTAGGAACGAAGATAGAGCTTCGTTGCCGAACCACTATAAATCTTGGTGTCTTCCTATTAGGTAGCTTCTTTCCTTACTCTTTACTTACTTTCATTATTACATCACATATAACAACTACTTGTCATTGCTAATGCGTTAGAGTTGAATCTGATCATTATGCAACTAGCTTTCAAGTAAAAGCTAGTTTTGAGACAAACCTAATTGAAAGGAATTTTAATTAGGACGTAAACCGAATAGAAAATATTCAACCCCCTGATACTTGTAAATTCACACTCGTTTAGGAAAACGAGGTAAAAGCAGTAAGTATTAAACAAGTGGTTTAGGAAAACCAAGTATTTATGACCCAAAATGGTGTGGGATCGTTCTCAAGGAGGCTAGTGTGTTATGTAAAGAGATGATTAAATATTTGTGATTATGATTATGAGAAAAGAAAAGAGAAAAGGATGACGGTTAGGATTAAAATTACACTAAGACGAAAGTCGTACACGTAAAACCGTAAAATATGACGAAAATTAAAAATTATCCTAAAAATTCCTAGCAAATTAGTACAATAAATCCTAAAAAATGTAATTAGAGTTTACAAAAAATCAAAATTCACTCAAACCTTTCATTTAACCAAAATAATAATTTTTTAATACTGATTAGAGCCCAAAAATCAATTTAATTAAAAAAAGCCCAAAATGAGACTTTTCAATTTGTAAACCTCTAAAATAACTTAATTAAACTAAAAACTATTTTTGGAAAATTTAAAATTAATTAAAACTATTTAAAAATGATTAAAAAACAAAAAAATATTAAAATAATTCTAAAAATTAATTAAATGACAAGAAAATTAATCTAAAAATTTTAAAACTCCAAACTCAATGTATTTAACCTAAGAAAAATGAAAAAGTTGCAAAAATATTTAAAACTAATTTTAATAATAAAATAATAATAAAATATTAAAAAAAAGTTCTAAAAACTTGCAAACTAATTTAATTTAACTCAATTAAACAGAAAATGAACTTGAAATGACCAGATTACCCATAATGGGCCTCCAATTGGGTCAAATAGTAAAACAGACCCCTTAATGGGCTCAAATTGGCCCAATAAGAAAAATATTCACAAAATGGCCCAAAACTTCCAGTTAAGCTTAAAATTCAATTCTAAACACAAAATTTCAAAGGCCCAAAAGCTGAAAATGAGCTTATCACAACTTTTTTCAAAACAGCTTATCCTTAATAGGCTTTTTGGCCCATTAAGCTATAAGCTGATGCCATAAGCAATAACTTCACACACGTCCTTCTCTTGACCTAAATAAGCCTTTTGTAAAAAGAATTTTTGAATAAGCCCAAGAAATAAGCCTGAAATAAGTAAAAGCACTCTACACAAAACGACAAAATAGTCGTTTTCGAGTTCTAGGCTGTTTCAAAAGCTGATTCAACTTGCAAAAGGTTAAATGACAAAACTAAGCTTAATCAACAAAAAATTTTCAAATAAGCACACTCAATAAGCTGAAATAAGTAATAAGCTGGTTTTGAAAAAGACAAAATAGTCGTTTTCTAGTCAAAAGCTAAAACCAAAAACTGTAAATTTCAAAACTGATTTGTAAGCTCAAAATAATAAGATCTATCACAAAAAATAAGTTTTTACACAATAGAATAAGCTAGAATGACTTAAAAATAAGCTGTTGACCAATTTACACTAGCAGTGGCTAGCAGTAGTGGGAAAGGGTTCCCACTGCTTTGACTATTTGACTTGATGTTTTAGAGTGAATCACTTGGTTTCTTTGGACAATCAAGGCACCCTTACAACCAGTTGGTTGTATGGAGTCAATAACAAGCAAGAAAACACAAAATCACTCAGCCAAATGATACAGTTTAATCAAAGATTACACAAACATGGCACATATATGTTATAAGCAGATCTGGTGATATAAGCTAATGTTTAAGCTAGTATAAGTTGACCACAGCCCGCAAAATGCATACACAAGCTCAATACAACTTAGTGACACATAAATTAACTCATTTCATACACTGATTCCAAGTTTTGAACAAGATTCAAGCTTATGCAGGTTTACTGATGAACAATGAATATACAAAATTCCTTTTGCTGATACACTTGACCACAAACCCAATTTCAAAGCCTTAGATCTATTACTCAGGTTGCATATACTTGGATTTTATCACTTGTTAGCCCTAGTCTAATGTTAAGTCTAGGTGTTCACAAGATCTCAGTCCAAATATCCTAGAACAAACTAAATAAGCCAAGATTTCAGATTTTATGTTTAAGAGCATAAGAGCAGCAAATATGAGCATATAACCACCCAATTATTAGATACAAACTCAAACAATACCCTAAAACCTACTCATACTCATGCAGATTAGAACCAAATAGCAATCCCAAACACCCTTTATACTTTTTAAATCCAATTTTAATAAAGTAAAAGTATTCTCAAGACTGATTTAAGCTCAAATAAGCATCATAACATCAAATATATAAACTAAGAACCAAGTTGCATGCATAAAAACACACATACACCAGCAGACCACAAAAATCACTTATAACCAAACTCTTGACAGATTTTTCAAGAAAAGAGGACAAACCTCATGAATGCACATCCACACTCACGAATTTTAGAGCTTTTGTGGTAGCTTAACAACCACAAGCTTCCAACAAAACACTGCTAAGATCAACAAAGTTAGTAACAAACAGATTAATAAAGGAAAAATGGAAAAATGACCAAGACCTTTTCAATCTTGTACCTCACCCCTTGATCCTTCCCAAACCACAAACCTCACAACACCTTGATAGACTCTTTATCAGGGTATTATGATCAGCGTATACCCCAAAAAGTTCAAGTGTTTGAACAAGAACTTAGAAAAAATCAGGTTTTTGAAACTTTTGCAAAATCTTGAACAATCTTTAAAACCAAACTATGAGACTTCAAACTCACAAACTTTAAACAATAACAACAGAATATTAAGATTTGAACTTGGAATTCGTCACAAAATCAAACACTTAATTCATTCACTTGAAAATAAGGCTTTACAGATTTTTGACCTAGGAACCCAAGAACAAGGAACAGTGTATGACCCTATACCCTTTATATAGAGGGTGTACGTGTCTTCTATAAAGCTAAAAACATAAAAACCCTAGTGTATGCACTTCCTCTTTTGCCCCTTGAAATTTGGAATTTGTTGACTGAATTTTGACTTCTTGGCATTATGTTGAGATGCCAGTGGTGAAAAGGTAATCTTAGACGTCCAATACAAGCTTAGGAAGTAAGCAAAGACTTGGGTCGTTGATTTGCTGCAAGTATTTTGTTTGAAGGTGAAAATTGGGGCAGGGGAGGGTGGTAGATTCATTTGAGGTGATGGTGATGGGGGTTTAAGGGTGGGTTTAGGATTAGGGTGACCCTAATCATGTTTCTGGATAGTATGAAGGCCTAATTCATCATGATTAGAAAAAACCCAATTCGTGTTAAGAACATGAAGAACAACAATTTGATCTTTGTTTGGGTTTAAAAAGGTGTTAGGCGCCAAGATTAATAACTAATTAAAATTAGTTATTAAACCGGTTTGAGTGGAAAGTGAGGTGGAGGGATAGTGGCTTGTGATTGGATGTGGTGAGATAGTGCGGCACATGGCATGCCACCACTGGTCTAGGTAAGTATGGATATTTGACAGCTTTTCCCCTTTGCCTTCCATTCATCTTTCACTTGCAATTAAATAGGCCAAAATTCAGAATGCTTTGTTAATAAACTTTTGTTTTTCACACTTTTGCCACAAAAAGTTTTGCAAAGGGATTTCAAGGACTAGTTTTGCTATTTCATGATATTTGAAGGACCAAACTTGACATGTCTTCAATCTTTAAGGTCTTGACTTGTATTTTTAACTTTGTGGAGGAATAATATTGACAAGTCTTCATAATTGGGGGACCATTCTTGCCAATTCTTCAAAGTTGAGGGTCCTTTTTGTAAATTTAACAAACTTTAAGGACCAAACTTGTAATTATGAATATACAAGGGTTTAAAGTGTCAATTCTTCAATAATGGAGGACCCTTCTTGTAAAATCTTCAATTCTTCAAGGTTTTTTCTTGGAAAATCAACTCTAGGGCCCGGTTCATTGTGCGGCTTCATTTCCCGTGTTCGTTTTTGCTTGTTTCTTGTGATCTTTTGCCATTTTCTCAATATCCGTACCTAAAATACACAATGAACAAACACAATCATATATTTGGCACATTTTATGATATTTTATGCATTTTAAGCCCATTTTGGACGATGAGACTATGTATAAAAGCAGTCTCATCACTCCCCCATACTAAACCATTGTCGTGCCCTCACGCAATGCTAGAATAAAGTATCGTAGCACCTCAAAAATTCATTTTTATGCACTTTTATTGAATGATAAACTTGCTACCCTACTACTACTTGCTACTACTTGCGTTTTAGACGTAATGTATGATTTTCATCGCAATATGGGACGTTTAGGTTCATAGAACAAGAACACGTGAATGCTTCGTTAGAAATAATTTTGTCGTCCTCGATTTTATCCTAATTCTATGCCAAGCGTGCAACGAGATCATTGTCATTATAAGTTAGTAATGCTAACACTACTCATATGCCCTAATCACGCACTTATACTCCCATAATCCTAATTGGTATCTCTTATATTTTATTTTTATCTTGAATGATCACGAGAATACATTTTTTACTTATGCGATGATAGAGATTTAGGTCTAAAAATAGAGTCATAACGGTGTAACCAAGACCATCGAATTAATAACCCCCCTAATAGACAACGATGTCAAAAAATTAAGTCAACAAGAAGGATCGATAAACACGGTTTTATAACGGTTTTGAACATGAGACTTATTACCAAGACTTTTATACGCCCCCTAACGGATGGGCCTTATTATCATAGGTTTACCTCCATCTTTTATTCAACTTCGCCATGAAGCTTTTATTATGACTTCGGTCTTGCCTTGCCTTTTATTATCCTCCTCATCGGTGGTTTTATTATGTCGAAAGACATATATCCTCACGCTAAGGCGAATTTTGCATCTTTAAAGCTTCAAAGATTAAGGCATAATTCACTTTCAATTTTGCATAGATTTTTCGGCCTTGTGAGCTTCAAATTGTTCGTTTGATTTAGGTGAGCACTTGAAATCTTATTATTAGGTGAAGCTTTCGATTATTCGGGTTGCCAATACTTCAAAACCGTGACGCTGGCGATACCTTAATGTCTTCCCAATTTAATTACATGGAAGCTACTAGAAAAGACTAGAAACCAACAATCAAGACTAAACCGCTAAGTCGATACTTATTAAGCAAAATATATATACAAGCGAAGGGAGAATAAGAAAACAACGAGAATACATAAGTTTTTGAAAGAATACGAGTACTCTACGTTTAGCATAGTAACTTATAATTAACTCTATCATTTCTCGTCCTCATTTAAGAGACTTAGCCTAATATAAGTTAAGGAATCGAAGCTAAGTGATCAACACGCACGGTCGAGTAAAAAATTATTATTATTCTCGCCATCAGAAAATTACCATTTTTAGCCTTATTTTGCAACAAAACGATAAACAAAAAGATAAACTTTGGAAAGCACGAGGGTTTAGCAAGGCAAGTATCTATTCACCCCCCATACTAAAGTTAAACATTGTCCTTAATGTTTCGAGTCTAAGGGTGCAAACACCCCCATACTAGAGACGTAGTCGAATGCTTAATCTAGCATGGAAAGGGTGTAACCATTAAATTAATAGCCGTTTATGAAGTGTGCTAAAAACCTAAGGTTAGAACATGAAAGGATATATCATATGGATATTGAGAAATTCTTTAAAGCAAACGATCAAGTGCTCCCATAAAACGAACACGAGAGGCTCCAATCGTGAAGATCATGATCATCTAAAAACCACATATCACAAACAACCACGGAACAAAGGTTGGAAGGGCACAAATCCCCTCACGTAAGCTACATTATAAAGCGATAATATGTACATGGATAAGCATGGGATTCCCCCACGAGGCACCTTGTTATTGATAATCGAGTCAAAAGCTCGACTCGAATCCCCATAAATGTGATCATTTAGGGATAATCATGGTATGGTCAATTTTTGGTTGGTCTTACATGATAAACAAGGCTCAAAAGTACGTGGAGTACTTTAAAAACCCGATAAACATATACCGGGGTCAAAGTTAGCATCCTCGTTTTCGGAAGAAAGACGAAACACCGCTACTTCAACCGAAGCCAAAACAAAGGGTCAAAGAAAATAGATGAGAAGAAATAGAAGGGTGGGACAATGGGTAAGGCTCTAAAACAATGAGCTACTCGAGGTAGACTCACACCAAATAAATGAATGTAATTTCCATTTATTGTATCGGTGGAAGATCGAGATTTCCCTTTATAAGCAATTTCGGGATCAAATATCTCGTCCTCGGTGGAGAAAGGGAAGGGAACATAAGGGGCTTCCCCCACACTAAGACCACACAAAGCATCGTTAAAAGGAGTAGACGAGCTTGTAGTACTCAAAACACGAGGTGATGACAGAGTTAGAATTTTAGAAAAATCTTTTAAATTCAATTCAAAATCTTTTCCTTTTTCATCTTTTGAAAACTCCTTTTGAAAACCTAATTTGATTATGTCAAAAATATTTGGTGTTTCTAAAACGATGTTAGGCACACTAAAAATTCTCACATTTAAGTCACGTTTAGGTGGAGGTAAGTTCTTGAAACGTTTATCAATAAAGAACACCGCCCCCTCGGGGTCAACATATTCATCATCCGAAAAATCTTCCGTGATTGGAGACGTAGGTTCAACACTCTTAACCTCCACCGGCGGAGGAGATGGAAAATCATTTTTATCAACAACTCCTAAAACTCTTTTTGAAAATTCTTTGTAAATGTTTTTGATTGAATCAACATTGTTCAAAGACGTGATATAATAAACATGAGAAAACGTAGAGTTTTGAATTGCATTTATGACGAGTTCCTCCTCATTGAAACGTAGAGTGATTTTCCTAGCATGAACATCAATAAGTGCTCTCCACGTATCCAAAAATGAACGACCTAAAATTAGAGGAACTTTAGGATCGATGGGAATATCTACAACGATAAAGTCCACGGGATAGTAAAACTTTCCAACTTTCACGAAAACGTCTTCGGCTACTCCACAAGCTAGAATCGTAGAATGATCGGCCATCTCGATTGACATTCTTGAAGGAATAAGATTAGGAAGATTGAGCGACTTAAAAATCTCAAGAGGCATCAAATTAATACTAGCACCAAGATCGGCCAAGGCGTGGCATTCTTCCATATCTTGGATAGCACACGGAATTAAAAATTTACCTGGATCACCGACTTTTTGAGGTATGCGGCTTAGAAAAACCGATGAACAACTAGACGATTTTTGCAATTTCTCTTTGTTATTCAACATATTTTTGAAGTTTGCGGCAAATCGAGGCATCATGACCAAAGCGTCGGCAAAACTTATGTTAAAATGTAAGTCACGAAACATTTTCATAAAAAGCTCAAATTGGTAATTGGTACGTTCTTGTGACTTTTCCTTGTTTTGTCTCGATGGGTAAGGTAAGGGTGGTGTGGGTTGGGGCATAGGCATCGGCCTTGGAATCTTGGGTTCCACAATTAGTATTGGTTCAACCGTAGGTGCGGTTTGAGCGGTACTTTGTGGGATTGGGATATGCTCCTTTTCGACCACCACCTCAGGCTCTTTCTTGATTTCCTTCGATGTAGAAGTACTTGGACGAGAAATGGGTTCTTTGAAAGTTTTACCACTACGAGTAGTAATAACCTTCAATTCTCCTTTCGGGTTTGACACGGTGTTACTAGGAAGACCACCCGAAGAGGAGGGTTTACACATGATTGCTTCAAACATTTTACCCATTTGATCTTCAAATTTTGATTGCCTTGCATCGCTTTTAACAACTCTTGATTAATCTCATGTTGACCTTGTTCCATCTTTTGTTGATTTTGTTGAAGACGTTGAACATTTCCTTCCATTTTATTAGCATGAGTTTTCAATTCATTAGCAAGTTCGTTTTTAAGCTCGTTTTTCAACTCGGATCTTAAACTAATAATCTCACATTGCATGTTATCAAACTTAGCATCATTTGCTTTTGCATAATCCAAAAATTATCCATTAAGATTTTTAGTGTGAGCTTTTTGAAAACCTTGTGTAGTAGTTTGAAAATCACGGTTTTGATTTTGATTTTGAATTTGCCCATTGTTCCCACTTTGGTAATTACCCTTGTTGTAGTTACGTTGATTTCCTTGATAACCACCATTTTGATTGTTGTTTCGATAGTTGTTTACATTTTGATTTTGTGGAGCTTGATTTGGGCGGGAACCTTGACCGTTTTGGTTGTAATTTCCCGTTGCTACATAAGCACTCGAAGTGTTTCCATCCGCGGTAATGCACTCGGAAAAATCATGAGCTCCACCACAAGAAATACAACTATTTCCAACCGCTTTAACCGATGCGGAATTCAAAGATCTTGTGCTTTCCAATGAGTCATTAGAGTCGAAACCTATCGAAAAACCGATTTTCCTTATTTGCTTCATCTTTCAAGGCACTCATGTTACGAGACGACGATGACGAACCCATAGTGGCAACACTCGGTGTGTTACGAGGGTTATAAACCTTAGACCTATTCTCAATTATTTTCAAAGCCTCATCGGTCGTTTTGCACAAAAAATTACCACCCGCAGCGACATTCAAATAATCTCGTTCATGATCATTAAGCCTAATAATTGTGAAAACACTTATCCTTTTACCACTTATTTCCAATAATAACTAGACCAAAACGTGTATTTTATGTCGTAAAAGTCGGAATTATGCGTGGTTTGTGTTTTTATTGTGTTTTAGGACCAAAAGATGAAAAAGGAAGAAAACACGGGCTTTCACGGGCTTTTATCGAAGAAAACAGAAAAGACGAAGTCAAACGATCAAGAGTGCAAAAATAACGGAAGTCCAAGGCCTATTCTGAAGATTTATCGAAGAAAAAGTCTAAAGACGGAAGTTTAATGAAGTCGAAGAACTCAAGTCTAAATAAGTGAAGAATTTATAAGACGAGTTTAATTAATCCCGACACGACGTCGAGAAAAGTCGAAGAACTTAAAAGACGAAGAGCCGAGAAGAAAGAAAGAGGAGGCAACACATGCACATCCCCATTTCCCTATAAATACCCTCCTAAACACATTAGGAGGGTGGATAGCCAGTTTCATTTTCAATTTTTCCTTTCTAGTTTTTAGAGAGAGAAAGTTTTAACTTTCTCTCACTAAGTTTTCATATTTTCTTCATTTTTATCTTTCAAGTTTAAGCTTTTAATCATCCTTGTATTTGGATTTCATTAATCACAAGTTCAAGTTAAGCTTTTTGTTCATTAATCTCTTTCTACGTCTCTTGATTTTGTTTTACCTTTGATCTGAAATACATTTGATCCGTGATTGATTTTGATGTTTTCGTGATTAAAAAGTTAATCTTTTTATTCCTTCATAAGCTCTTATACGTCTAAGCTATAAGCTCTTTGTGCTTATTGGCTTATTTGTATATTTAGCTTATTTACTTTTATGCTTTCTTAAAAGTTTTATTGTTTTAAAATTTGTGTTATAAAGTTCACGTGTTTAGATTAAAAAAGGTTTCGAATTTGTGGTTATTTATCCTTGGCGAAGAGTTGGCAAGTGCTTATTGTATTAACTGCTTATTCATTTCTGCTTAAGTTGCTCTTTGTGTTTCATTACGATCTTAGAAGGGTTTTACTTGGTTACGATCCTTGGCTGCGATCGCAGTGATTGCGATCTACACTTCTTTCCCTGGCTACGATCCACACCACGATCACATATTGCGATCGGTGGGTGCGATCGTGTCACGATCCTTGAGTTCGATCGCATTGATTGCGATCATTGTGTTACGATCAAAGAACACGATCCACTTGTTGCGATCGTGGTTGCGATCGTGGTTGCGATCTGTGAGTGCGATCACTATTTCCCATCGCATTGAGTGCGATCTGACCTCAGGCTACGATTGTGAGTGCGATCGGTGGTCACGATCGTATTGCGATCTGAGTACGATCGCATTGTGATCTGATTTTGGCTTTTGATTTACTTTTCTTAGTTTTTAACTTTTCCCGCCATTTTAACTGAATTATTTTAAACAAGTTTCATCTTAGTTTATTTTTACCAAGTTTTCAAGTTTTTAATCGTTTACGTTTTAATTTCCAAAAATTGCACGCTTCCCGAAATCTCCATTTTTACCAAGTATTTTTCTAGTAATTTTTAGGTTAATTTTCAAAGCTTTAATTTGGTATTTTTCTAGATTTATTTTTAGCTTATTTTAATTACGTTTTGCACTTACCTTTTCTAATAGAATAGAAAATCAACTCCCCCTTTTAATGACCATTACCGACTATTCCACCATTAACCGTGATCAATTCGATTAGATACCGAGAACGATATCGAGTACACACATGCTAGTAAAAGTCATACATTAAATGGCGCCGCTGCCGGATCTTTTCGTAAAGATTAACGGTTTTTAGTGAGAAATTGGATTTTGGGATCCGTTCTTTTAGGAACGTTATTTTCAAGCTCAAAAATTTTCAAAACTCCTAAAAAATACAAAATTTTCAAAAAATCCAAAAACAATAAAAAAGATAAAAATCAAAAATATTTTATTTCCTTTTAGTGTATGCGTACTCGATCTACGTCTTATCCTGAGCCCGAGACTCTTAGAGACATAGATATGGCCGGTGTGCATAACAATAATAACAACCCACCCATCCCAATTTGAATAACAATAACAACAACAACAACAATGTTCCCCCACCCGACCTACGAACAATGGAGGAGCTTTGTCAGCCCACCATGAACGCACGCGGAGGACCGATTGCGCCGATGCAAATCACGGCTCCTGAATTTTCGTTGAAGCATCACATGATCCAGCAAGTTCAAAACGCTTGCCCGTTTCGCGGATTACCGGATGATGATGCCAACAAACATCTCGACAAGTTCATTACCGTCACTCAAAGCATGAAACTACCTGGTGCTTCCATGGATTTTCTTCGCCTTCACCTCTTTCCACACACTTTATCTCACCATGTCGAAAAATGGTTTGATCGTCTTCCCGAAAATTCAATTCAAACATGGAATGACATGACTCAAAAAATTTTGTCGCGCTACTTTCCACCATCCATGGTCACTAGTCTTCGCAACCAAATCAGTGGATTCACACAAGAACCTGATGAGTCACTTTTCGATGCTTGGGAATGCTATAATGTCTTGATCGACCGTTGTCCAAACCATAACATGCTCCCTGTTACTTTGATTGATACTTTCTATAATCGTCTAACTTTTCATGATCGTGATACGATTAATGCTGCCGCCGGTGGTACATTCATGAAGAGAAGACCTGAGGAGTGCAGAGAGCTGATAGAGAACATGACCACTCACCACAAAAATTGGGATTCATCTGCATCTTCAAGGAATAACCAGAGGGCCAATGTTTCTTCTACATCATCCAACTCTGAAATAACCGAACTTACTCGCCAGATAGCTGAGATGAACAAAAACTTCTTAACCATGGCTACAAACCAATTTCAACAAGCTAAAGCTGTAGCAACTTCTTGTGAGATTTGCGGGGGTTCTCATTCATACACCAATTGTCCTTCTACTCTTGACAATCCGGAAAATGTGTGTGCCGCCAACGGTAACTTTTCTACAGGCGGCTATCAAGCACGTCCTCAAGGAGACCGTAACTTGCTAAGTTATCGTTCCAACAACTATCTATCTCCACCCGGTTTTTCTCCTTGAAACCAAAACCAAACAATTTCAATCGCAACAATCAAAGCCAACCTCGAGCTACCAATCAATATCAATCCCAAAGAAACCCATATCCACCTCAAGGAAATAATTCATCTTACCAAGCCCCACCTCTAAATCAACCCACGGCATTGAACCAAGACCTCAAAGCTTACATGAGGACCAATAGAGAGATGGTGACGAATCTTCAAAGCCAGTTCATTAACTTGAAGGGTGACATGGCAAAATAAGGGAACGATATTCGAGCCGAGCTAAGGAATGACATGGCAAAACAAGGGAATGCTCTTCAAGTCGATATGAGAAACTCTATGAGCAATAAAACGAATAACTTAAGGGATATGATGGCTAGTTTTTTCCCAAGTGATCAAGCCTCGGGTTCGGGTTCTCTTCCGAGTAACACCATTGCTAATCCAAGAGGGGAGATGAAAGCAATCACCACCCGAAGTGGTAAAGGTTTAAAGGAACCCGAGATTCCTACACCTACACCGGTGATTGTGACAAAGGAAAACGAGTCCCCTTCTCCAATTCCTCCACCTTCTACTTTCACCCCTCCACCACCCAAGGATGTGAGTGAGAATTCCATTCCAAAGCCTTTATCTCAACCCAATATACCTTATCCCTCAAGGTTGAGGAAAGAGAAGTTGAAGAACAAGGATGATATTCAGGTTTCTAACTTTCTTAAAATGTTTAAACAACTGAATTTCAACATCTCCTTTGCCAAGGCTCTCGCTCACATGCCGAAGTATACGAAAATGTTTAAAGATCTTCTTAGTGATAAGGATAAACTCCTTGATATCGCTCAGACCCAACTTAATGAGAATTGCTCTGCAGTGCTCTTAAGGAAATTACCAACCAAACTTGGTGATCCGGGTCGTTTCCTCATTCCTTGCAACTTCCCCGGGGTAGAGAATTGTATGGCCCTAGCCGATCTAGGTGCTAGTATAAACTTAATGCCTCTAAGCGTTTGGAAACAATTGTCTCTACCCGATCTAGTCCCCACACGAATGACTTTGGAATTATCTAACATTACGGTTGCTTATCCGGTGGGGATAGCCAAAGACGTGTTCGTCGGTGTCGACAAATTCACCTTTCCGGTGGATTTTGTTGTCGTTGACTACGAGATGGATCCCCGTGTTCCATTAATCGTTGGACGTCCATTCTTGAGGACCGGTCGCATTCTCATTGATGTAGCCGTGAGCGAATTATTCATGAGAGTTGGTGACGATAAAATCGTCTTCAACATGGGTAAACTTTTTAAGCAGCCTTATGAAAACGAGAGTGTTAATTTCATTGACGTTCTTGATGAGGCTTGTGAAGAACATTTCAAACACGCTTGTAAAAGTGGTTCTTCTTCTCTACCCATTGTTGAGACCGTTGCCTCTATTGCTCCATCACTAACTCTATTTGGAGAAAGTGATTTCATTTTGAAAGAATTTGAAGCAACTTTGGGAGATGTGGACTTGCAATATGACGATTCTCCCTCCTATTGGGATGAAGACATTCGTACCATTGAGAAACTTCTCAATGAGGACCATATTTCTACACCATCTCCTAAGGATATCTCTATCGATGAACTGAATTTGACTACGCCTTCCATCGAAAATCCTCCGGATTTAGAGCTTAAGGAATTACCGTCTCATCTCGAGTACGTTTTCCTTGAAGAGAACAAGAATTCACCCGTTATCATCGCAAAGGACTTGAAAGAAGATGAAAAATCCCGACTTATCGCCGTGCTGAAGAATCATAAGAAAGCGATTGCATGGAAAATCTCCGATATTCGTGGAATTGATCCTCACTTTTGCACACATAAAATTCTCATGGAGGACGACTTTAAACCCACTATTCAAAGACAAAGAAGGGTGAATCCCAAGATCCATGACGTTATCAATAAAGAGGTTATCAAACTTCTTGATGCGGGAATGATCTACCCTATCTCGGATTCACCATGGGTTAGTCTCGTCCATTGTGTGCCTAAGAAAGGCGGAATCACCATTGTGCCCAATGAAAACAACGAGTTGATTCCTACTCGTCTCGTTACAGGGTGGAGAGTTTGTATAGACTATCGCAAACTCAATGATGCTAAGAGAAAGGATAATTTTCCCCTCCCTTTCATGGACCAAATGCTTGAACGTCTAGCGGGTAATGACTATTACTGCTTTTTAGACGGTTTCTCGGGTTATTTTCAAATACCCATCGATCCCCAAGACCAAGAGAAAACCACATTCACTTGTCCTTATGGAACATTTGCTTACAAAAGAATCCCTTTCGGCTTATGCAATGCTCCCGGGACTTTCCAAAGGTGTATGATGGCTATCTTCCATGACATGGTTGAAGAAACTATGGAAGTCTTCATGGATGATTTCTCGGTCTATGGTGATTCTTTCTCTCATTGCCTTTCCAATTTGGAACGCATGCTTAAGTGGTGTGAAGACACTCGCCTTGTTCTAAATTGGGAAAAATGCCATTTCATGGTAAAAGAAGCCATTATTCTTGGACATAAAATCTCCAAAGCCGGTCTTGAAGTCGACCGTGCTAAAGTGGATGTCATAGCCAAATTACCTCCACCTTCAACCGTGAAGGGTGTAAGAAGTTTCCTTGGTCATGCGGGCTTCTATCGTCGTTTCATTCAAGATTTTTCTAAAATCGCTCGCCCGATGACCCACCTCTTGGAAAAGATACTCCTTTCCTCTTTTCCAAAGAGTGTCTTGAATCCTTCAATCTTCTTAAGGATAAGCTGACTAAGGCACCGGTCTTGGTTACCCCTAATTGGGAGCTACCTTTTGAATTGATGTGTGATGCTAGCGACTTTGCTATTGGAGCGGTTTTGGGCCAAAGAGTGAACAAACACTTCCAACCAATCCATTACGCTAGCAAGACAATGACGGGGGCTCAATTGCATTATACCACTACCGAAAAAGAGCTTTTAGCTGTAGTGTATGCTTTTGAAAAATTCCGCCCCTATCTTGTTCTTTCCACCACCATCGTGTACACCGATCATTCCGCGTTGAAGTACTTGTTGACTAAGCAAGATTCTAAGCCAAGACTTCTTCGTTGGTTTTTGCTCCTTCAAGAATTTAAAATTGAAATTCGTGACAAGAAGGGAGCCAAAAACCTAGCCGCGGATCATCTAAGTAGACTTGAGGATCCTTATCAAGGGGATCATCCGAATCAAGAGATCAATGAATCTTTCCCCCTTGAGGCCTTAATGTCTATCAGATCCAATCTTGATGACACCCCGTGGTTTGTAGATATTGCAAACTACTTAGCGGGTGGTATTCTCATCCAAGGGTTAACATCCCAACAAAAGAAGAAGTTCTTTAAAGATGTTAAAAATTACTTTTGGGATGACCCTTATCTCTTCAAACAATGTGCTGATCTGATTATTTGTCGGTGTGTTGATGGACCCGCAGCATTAGACATTCTCGAAGCTTGCCATAAAGGACCCACTGGTGGTCACTTTGGTCCCAACTACACCGTGAAGAAAGTGTTTGACTCAGGATTCTATTGACCCACCATTTATCGTGACGCTCACGAAATGGTTAAAAATTGTGATGCTTGTCAACGCCAAGGCAAGATCACACATAAAGATGAGATGCCTCAAAATTTCATACAAGAATGTGAAATCTTTGATGTATGGGGTACCGACTTTATGGGTCCGTTTCCATCATCTAAAGGGAACAAGTACATCCTCGTAGCCGTTGACTACGTTTCTAAATGGGTTGAAGCCAAAGCTCTCCCTACGAACGATGGGAGGGTGGTTGTGAACTTTTTGAAGCATCTTTTTGCTCAATTCGGTGTTCCTCGTGCTATAATCAGTGACCGCGGGACTCATTTTTGCAATGATCAATTCATAAGAGTCATGGCTAAGTATGGTGTCAATCACCGTCTTTCCACCGCCTATCATCCCCAAACCAATGGTCAAGCCGAGAATTCTAACCGCGGATTGAAGCGAATTCTGGAACGTACTGTGGGAGAGCATCGTGCCTCGTGGGTCGATAAGTTAGATGATGCTTTGTGGGCTTCCGTACCGCTTATAAGACCCCGATTGGTTGTACACCTTATCGTCTTGTGTACGGGAAAGCATGCCACCTCCATATCGAGTTGGAACACAAGGCATACTGGGCCTTGAAGTGGGCTAACTTCGACATCAACAAAGTCGGCGATCTTCGGAAGATTCAACTCAACGAGCTCAACGAACTAAGGAATGAAGCTTATGAGAACTCGTTGATCTACAAGGAGAAAACCAAGATCATACATGATGCAAGGATTAAGAACCGAGAGTTCCACGTTGGTGATCAAGTCTTACTTTTTAACTCTCGGTTGAAGATCTTCTCAGGAAAGCTGAAGAGCCGCTGGTCTGGTCCATTCACCGTCGCCAAAGTCTTCCCATATGGCACCATTGAGCTTTCTCAGCCAAATGGGCCCCATATTAAGGTGAATGGCCAGCGCGTGAAGTTGTACTTTGGTGAGGACATCTCTCATGAGATGATTCCATCCCTCACCATGTTTCCCTTGAATTAGTTCTGGGCCGAGTCAAGCTCGTGACTCGGTTAACAAAAACAAGCGCTTCTCGGGAGACAACCCGTTGATCTATCCTTTACCGTTTTCATAATAAGTGTAGGGGGATCCCCGTATGTGTTTGTTGTCTTGTTTCTTATTCTGTGCAGGGATTCAAGCTTCAAAGAGTACTTTTGATGACTTTTGACGAACCGTGATCCCGTGTACCAGTCTTCCTGGTTCTATACTAACCTGTCGTGATTCAATATTTCATATCTTATATGTTCACACTGAAATCACTATAGTTGTCCTTTCCTTAGCAAGATTTAAACAAAGTGCACAATGTCCTAAGTGTAGGGGAGTTTACTCCCACATGCTTAAACATTGAGGACAATGTTTATATCAAGTGTATGGGGGACTTCTATCGAAGTGAGTGGTCTTTTCCATGCATTTGTCCTCATTTTAACCGGAAAATTAATTTTTCGACATTTTTCAAAATTTTTGATCTATTTTGGCCTAGTAGTTTAGTAGTTTTATCTTTATTATAGTTATTTTCTTTCTTTACTAGAATAAATTTTAATAATGTGGTTTTAGTTTTCAATCGTTGTGAACCTTTTGACTCAACCCGAGTTTACTTATCTAAGTTTACTCTAGCTAGTATCCTTAACGTGTTTAAGTCAAGTTTTGCTAGGCTTTTATATAGGGAGCTATAAACGCGAAAGTCTTAACTATCATGGGTTAAGAACAAGAACTTTTCGCAAGTTCCTATAATTGATCCTAGAGAGTCGTTTATCAAGGGAACTTTAAAATGCGATTTCTAAACTTGAAAAAGTCTAAGAGTTTGCAAGATCCTATAGATGACTCGAAAACCCAAAACTTTGATTTAATTGGCTAAGTATCCACGAGTCTCATTCCTTGAGATTTTAAATTGTGGAGAACGAGAGATGATAGAGTCAATTATAAGTTTGGTATTCTTTCGTGAATTTATGTGAGTTGATTATAAGCTTTTTCTCCCATCGCTTGCTAAAAAAAATTATCTGCAAATAAATAAGGTTGTACGATTTGAAAAGTTACTTAGCTTCTAGCACAAGATCGTTTAAAAGTTGCTCGGTATTAATTAGATTTCAGCCAAGGCATAACTTATTGAAGCGGGATGCGAAGATTGACGAGTCCGAAAAGGCCCTAACAAGGCATGAGGGCTAAATTTTGTTGCTAAAGATCCAAAAGTGATGTGAAGAATCATTTATCGAAAATCAATATGAAGGATCGAGACACACGACGAAAAGCAAAAACTCCCTAAAAGATCATGGAGAAGTCTATCCAAAAAGGCCCTAACAAGGTATGAGGATAAATAGATCCAAGTCCTAAAAGGAGGCGGATCGTTGTATATCAAAGTCCAAAATAAAGATTGGAGAAAAATGAAGAAGTCGTGGTCCAAAGATGAAGAATCTCTCAAAACTTCAAGTGAAGAAATTCCTATTATGAAGAGAAGACCATAATTTCAAGAACGTCTCTCAAGATTCGAAGTATAAAGTCGCTGCCAAATATCGGTCCGAGAAAGGTCTCAAATCGTGAAGCGAGTTATGCCAAGATATGAACTTTATGAGGTCACGAGAAGCAGTTTTAAAAGATTTTGTCATTTAGCTAACTATTGATTAAATCGTCCCACTTTATTTTCGGCCTAAATAACTATCGAAATAAGTCAAACAATGCATCCTCGTGATCATTCAAGACAATATTAAAATATAAGAGATACACCTAGGAATAAGGGAGTCTAAGTAAATAATTGGCCCACATGAATTCATGTTAGTTTGCTAACTTATAATAACAATGATCTCGTTTTTAAGCTTGGTATGGGGAACGTGAAACTTAAGGATGATAAACGTTCATGGCAGCCAAAACCCAATGTAAGTATTTGATTTCTTTACTTGTTTCTATCTTTTTATTTTCCTTAATGTTTAGTATTTAATAAGGCCAAGGTGGGTTATTTATGATGGAAAATGTAAACCGTGCTTTAAAATTAATGCATTGCATGAGGCCATTGCAATGGTCAAGTGTCGGGGATTTAATAAGTGTGAAAACACTTATCCTTTTACCACTTATTTCCAATATTAACTAGACCAAAACGTGTATTTTATGTCGTAAAAGTCAGGATTATGCGTGGTTTGTGTTTTTATTGTGTTTTCGGACCAAAAGATGAAAAAGGAAGAAAACACGGGCTTTCACGGGCTTTTATCGAAGAAAACGAGAAAAGACGAAGTCAAACGATCAAGAGTGCAAAAATAACGGAAGTCCAAGGCCTATTTCGAAGATTTATCGAAGAAAAAGTCTAAAGACGAAAGTTTAATGAAGTCGAAGAACTCAAGTCTAAATAAGTGAAGAATTTATAAGACGAGTTTAATTAATCCCGAGACGACGTCGAGAAAAGTCGAAGAACTTAAAAGACAAAGAGCCGAGAAGAAAGAAAGAGGAGGCAACACATGCACCTCCCCATTTCCCTATAAATACCCTCCTAAACACATTAGGAGGTTGGATAGCTAGTTTCATTTTCAATTTTTCCTTTCTAGTTTTTAGAGAGAGAAAGTTTTAACTTTCTCTCACTAAGTTTTCATCTTTTCTTCATTTTTATCTTTCAAGTTTAAGCTTTTAATCATCCTTGTGTTTAGATTTCATTAATCACAAGTTCAAGTTAAGCTTTTTGTTCATTAATCTCTTTCTACATTTCTTGATTTTGTTTTACCTTTGATCCGAAATACATTTGATCCGTGATTGATTTTGATGTTTTCGTGATTAAAAAGTTAATCTTTTTATTCCTTCATAAGCTCTTATACGCCTAAGCTATAAGCTCTTTGTGCTTATTGGCTTATTTGTATATTTAGCTTATTTACTTTTAAGCTTTCTTAAAAGTTTTATTGTTTTAAAATTTGTGTTATAAAGTTCACGTGTTTAGATTCAAAAAGGTTTTGAATTTGTGCTTATTTATCCTTGGTGAAGAGTTAGCAAGTGCTTATTGTATTAACTGCTTATTCATTTCTGCTTAATTTGCTCTTTGTGTTTCATTACGATCTTAGAAGGGTTTTACTTGGCTACGATCCTTGGCTGCGATCGCATTGATTGCGATCTACACTTCTTTCCCTGGCTACGATCCACACCACGATCACATATTGCGATCGGTGGGTGTGATCGTGTCACGATCCTTGAGTTTGATCGCATTGATTGTGATCATTATGTTACGATCACAGACCACGATCAAAGACCACGATCCACTTGTTGCGATCGTGGTTAAGATCTGTGAGTGCGATCACTCTTTCCCATCGCATTGAGTGCGATCTGACCCCAGGCTACGATCGTGAGTGCGATCGATGGTCACGATCGTATTGCGATCTGAGTACGATCGCATTGTGATCTAATTTTGGCTTTTGATTTACTTTTCTTAGTTTTTAACTTTTCCCGCCATTTTAACTTAGAATTATTTTAAACAAATTTCATCTTAGTTTATTTTTACCAAGTTTTCAAGTTTTTAATCGTTTACGTTTTAATTTCCAAAAATTGCACGCTTCCCGAAATCTCCATTTTTACCAAGTATTTTTCTAGTAATTTTTAGGTTAATTTTCAAAGCTTTAATTTAGTATTTTTCTAGATTTATTTTTAGCTTATTTTAATTATGTTTTGCACTTACCTTTTCTAATAGAATAGAAAATCAACTCCCCCTTTTAATGACCATTACCGACTATTCCACCATTAATCGCGATCAATTCGATTAGATACCGAGAACTACACACATGCTAGTAAAAGTCATACATTAAAGCCCATTGTAAAAAGTATCAATTTGATGCAATTCAGAAAAATCATGGTGTGGACATTCATGTAGCATTTCTTTAAATCTTTCCCAAGCCATAGAAAAACTCTCATTAGACCTTTGAGTAAATCTTGAAATCTCGTTTTTCAAATGTGTTGTTTTAGATGGTGGAAAAAATTGATTAACAAACTTAGAAACGAGATCACCCCACGCCAAAATTGAATTTGGGGGTTCTTTCTCGAGCCATATCTTGGCGGGTCCATCTAACGAGTATGGAAATAACATCATCTTAATGGTGTCATGGGACACATCCTTAAACTTTCTAGTCGCGGTGAGACGATTGAATTGCCTAATGTGATAATGTGGGTTGTCTTTTTCATGTCCGCGAAACTTGTTGGCTTGAAGCATAGACAATAAACCCGTATTGATCTCGAAGTTCTCCGCAAGGATGGTGGGAATCACAATGGCTTCTCCAAAACCCTTGGTGGGTGCTTGAAGCAACTCCATCATAGTACGATTAGCCATGGTGGCTTCTTGTTCTACAATAGGTTCCTCACTTGGAGATTCTTCACTAGAAGGTGTTGGTGTGTTTTCCTTTCGATTACGACGTTTACGTGCATGTCTTGCTTGATTACGAGTTTGCATAAACGTCACGTACAACGTGGGGATGAGCAAAGAAGATTCTTTTTGGTTTTTTTAACTTTTTCCAAAAAAAATTTGTGCTTTTGATTGTTTTTACTTTTTTTGGATTTGTGATGTATTACGTAGACAAAAATCTACAAATCTCTCCTCAAATCAAATCTCTCGATTAAAGGAGCCTCAAGGAATGAAAACAATCACGTGAAGTGAACGCCTTTGATGACTTTAGAACGTTGGTGGAACACCAATACGTTCAAGAGGGTTTAATCTTTTGAAACCAAGAAAATATAGATACGTAGATAATACTTTGGTTGGCAAGATTAGCCCTTTTTATCTAAACACGCACAAGCAAGCGAAGAAACGAGGCGGCGCGAAGCAGTTAAGAGCCTTTTTCTTTAGGGTGTATTTTATAACACCCGCCTTATACCCAACTTATAGTTTGTGTTTTTCAAAATTAAGCTTCACGAAAGTAATTATCTATTTTGCCTTTTTTTTCTTTGTTTGAGATTCGAATACAATGATTGAGTGATGAAATCCCAAATAAAGTTTGTGTTTTCACACTTTTGGAGTACTTGCTAATTTATTGTTTTACGTATACAATATAGTAATAATATTCACACAAAAATGAAAAACCGATAATACGTATGTTTAGAGTGTTAATCACACAAATAGTTATTATGGCTAATATAAAAACAAAATTTGGTCAAATCAAAACACAACACGCCTCTCCAGCAGCGGCGCCAAAAATGATAGATGTAAATTCACACTCGTTTAGGAAAATGAGGTAAAAGCAGTAAGTATTAAACAAGTGGTTTAGGAAAACCAAGTGTTTATGACCCAAAATGGTGTGGGATCATTCTCAAGGAGGCTAGTGTGTTGTGTAAAGATGATAGGTGTAAAAACACCCATCCTTTTAACACTTATTTCTTGCTAAAAAAACAAGACCAAAACACGTATTTAATGTCATTTGTTTGGAATTATGCGTGGTTTGTGTGTTTGTTGTGTTTTCAGAGCCAACCGGATAAATATTGAAGAAAACATGGGATTGCACGGATTTTATCGAAGAAAAAGACTCAAGACAAAGTCTATTGTCCAAGAGATGCAAATGATTTGAAGTCAATGGGCCTATTTGAAGATTTATCGAAGAAAAGGACCAAAGATGGAAGATTTACATAAGTCGAAGGAACTCAAGTCTATTAAACGAAGAAATTAAAAGACGAGTTGAATATCGTCGACAAATCTCGAATCAGAATAAAAAACGTCAACTTTTCTGAAAAGACGAGAAGATAAGAAGAAAGGGAGAAAGCCCACTCACCAACCAACCACTAGGCCTATAAATAGGACTCACCTTCACACTTTTTGAGCTAGTTTTTCTTTCCGGTCTTTTCTTTTTCTTTCGTAGGAAGCCAACACCATTAAGGTGTTGGTGATTTTTCATTATTATTGAGTCTTTAATCTTGTAAGTTTTTTAATCTTACCTTTTGTTTACTTTACCTTAATCAATCAATATAATCCTTCCATTAATCTTGTTCATCTTCATCTTTTTCATTTTAAGTTTAAAGTTCTTATTTGGTTGATTTTAATCCATAAAAGTAAGTGGGTTCTGTGTTTTTAGTGTTTTGGTTTGATGATTATGGTTAGTAAATGATTATTGGTTAGCTTGGTTTAAATCTTTTGGTTTATTTTGATTGATTTTGTTAAAAATCGTCTTCTCTGTTTCTTTACTGTTCTTCAATAACCCAGATTCCGAATCAAGTTATTTTACTTTTTATTCCGGATCGACTGGATATTCCGGATCAACCGGATATTCCGGATCAGTTACTTATTCCGAATCAAGCACTGTTTACTTTTATTCAGAATCAATATTGTTCATCCGGAATATTTTATATTCCGGATCAAAACCTTTCATCCGGAATAATCAATTATTCCGGATCAACTCTTTTATTCCGCATCAACCTTCATTATTCCGCATCAACCTTACATTCCGGATCAAGCACTTCCTTTCATTTTTTCCGGATCAAATTTATTCCAGATCAGTTAGTTCATCCGGAATAATCAATATTCCGGATGAGTGGCATTATTCCGAATCAAGGTCTTTAAGAAAGTTATTCCGCATCAAGCTCTTATTCCGGATCAACACCATTTATTCCGCATCAACCTTCGTTATTCCGCATCAAGCTCTTATTCCGGATCAACACCATTTTTTCCGCATCAACAACTTTATTCCGGATCAACTTTCTATTCCGAATGAAGTGTTTTCTAGTAAGGGGTATTTACTGTTTCTGTTTTATTGTTTAATTTTAATTCGATTTCAGTCTTATTTTATTAACTGCTTTTAGTCTAATTTTATATCTTTGTGCATTTAAACATTTTCAGTAGAATATAAAACCAAACCCTTTTTAGTAACCAAGAACAACTATTCCACTTTGAGCCGTGATCAATTCGAGAAGATTCCGAGAACTTAATCTGAACCCCATGCAAAAACCTAGTATCAAATGGCGCTGCTGCCGGCTCTTCTCGTAAAGATTAACAGTTTTTTGTGAGAACTTGGATTTTGGGATCCGTTCACCGTGAACGTTACTTTTTCATAAAAAATTTCAAAAACCCTAAAAAATATAAAATTTTCAAAATACAAAAAAAAAATTAATTAAAAAAACCATAAAAACCAAAAATATTTCTGCTTTGTTTTTGCTTTGTTAGTTCTTTTGCAAGTGTATGCGCACTCGATCAACGTCTTATCAAGAGCCCGAGACTCTCGATAACTTAGACATGGCCGGTGTACACAACAACAATAACAATCCACCTCAAAAGAACAATAATAACAACAACAATTAACCTCTACCAGACAATCGCCCGATGATTGAACTTTTGCAAGCACATGTAGAGGGCAACAATGATCCAATTGTCATACCCGCGATTGCAGCCAACAACTTTGAGCTCAAATCCGGCTTTATTCAGATGGTCTCCGCTCAACCATTCTTGGGGTGTACCATTGATGATCCACATGACCACATCAAAAGGTTCCTGCAACTCACGAATACGGTCAAATTCAATGGTGTTCCACAAGAGGTAATCCGTTTACAACTTTTTCCTTTCTCCTTAGAGGGACAAGCCCGGCATTGGCTTGCAAAGAAACCGCCACAAAGTATTCTGACGTGGACGGATTTGGAGACCAAATTCATAAACTACTTTTTCCCACCCTCTCGTACTACAGCTTTGCGGAATGAAATTATTAATTTTGAACAAAAGTACGATGAGTCTTTTAGTGAATCTTGGGACCGTTTTAAAGACCTTTTAAGAAAGTACCCACAACATGGTTTTACCAAAGTGCACCAAATTAATACTTTTTACAATGGTTTAAGCATGAATGACCAAGTTTCACTAAATAGTGCCTCGGGGGGTAATATTTTGGTTAAGAGTTCTAATGCCGCTTGGGATATTATTGAAAATAAGTCTCGTGTGCAAACCAAGAGTGTTCGGACCAATGCCGCTAGCGCTAGTACTAGTGACAACGATAAGCGACTTGACAAAATTACTACGCTTCTTGAATCGCTTGCTACCCAAACCGCTAGCAACACCAACAGCATCAACGCTAAGAACGCTCAAGTCAATTTTGTAAGCCAACCATGTGAAATATGCGGGGGTCCTCACTCTTACACCACTTGTACCACCACCCAAGACTATCCTTCTGAGAATGTTAACGCAGCATACGGTACCTATCCTCCGGCCGCTTATCAAGCTCGTCCTCAAGGAGACAGCAACTTGCTCAGCTATCGCTCAAACAACTTTCTTTCCCCGCCTGGTTTTCCTCCTCACAACCCAAACCAACAACAAAACCTCAATCGCCCTCCTCAACAACAACCTCGTGCACCATACCTACCACCTCAAAGACAACCATATCCACCTCAAAGAAACAACCAAGTTTACCAACAACCTGCTTATCAACCACCCGCCTACCATGCTCCTCCTCCCAACCAACCCACCGCATTACACCAAGATGTTGAAACCTACATGAGGACCAATGATGTGATCATGGAAAATCTCCAGCGGGAAGTGCTCAACTTGAAAGCAGATATGGTGAAACAAGGAAACGATCTTCGAGCTGATATGAGAAACACTTTGGCAAGTCAAACGAATGACTTAAGGAACATGATGGCTGGTTTCTTCCAAGGTAATCAATCCTCTTCTTCGGGTACTCTTCCGAGTAACACCGTTGAGAATCCAAGAGGGGAGATGAAAGCAATCACCACTCGCAGTGGCAAAGGTACCAAGGAACCCGAGCTTCCTATACCTCCACCGGTGATTGTGACTAAGGAAAACGAGTCACCTACTCATATTCCTCATCCTTCTACTTCCACAACTTCTCCACCTCTTACTTCTACCCCTCCTCCACCCAAGGATGTGAGTGATCCTACTCTCCAAAAGCCTTCCTCTTCTTCCGATATACCTTATCCCTCAAGGTTGAGGAAAGAGAAGCTCAAAAACAAGGACGATATTCAAGTTTCGAACTTTCTCAAAATGTTTAAACAATTGAATTTCAACATCTCCTTCGCTGAGGCTCTCGCTCACATGCCTAAATACGCGAAAATGTTCAAAGATCTTCTTAGCGACAAGGAGAAGCTTCTTGATATTGCTAATATCCAACTTAACGAGAATTGCTCTACGGTTCTCTTAAGGAAATTGCCAACCAAACTTGGTGATCCGGGTCGCTTCTTAATCCCTTGCAACTTCCCGGGAGTAGAGAATTGCATGGCCCTAGCCGATCTAGGCGCCAGTATTAACTTAATGCCTTTAAGTGTTTGGAAGCAATTATCTCTCCCTGAGCTAGTCCCCACCAAAATGACTTTAGAATTAGCTAACCGTACAGTTGCTTATCCAGTGGGGATAGCCGAAGACGTTTTTGTAGGAGTCGACAAATTCACTTTTCCTGCCGATTTCGTCGTAGTCGACTACGATATGGACCCTCGTGTGCCATTAATCATTGGACGCCCATTCTTCAGGACCGGTCGCACTCTCATCGATGTTGAAGCGGGTGAGCTTATCATGAGAGTGGGTGACGATAAAATCGTCTTCAACATGGGAAAGCTTTCTAAACAGCCTTATTCATACGAGAGTGTTAATTGTATCGACGTTCTTGATGAGGCTTGTGAAGAACACTTCAAAGATGCTTGCAAAAGTATTCCTACCTCTCCTCCCAATGTTGAGACCGTTTCCTCTATTTATTCATCACTAGCTCTATTTGGAGAAAGTGATTTCCTTTGGAAAGATTTTGAAGCAACCATGGGAGATGTGAACTTAGAAAATGACGATTCTCCCACCGATTGGGATGAAGACATTCGTCTCATTGAGAAACTTCTCAAAGAGGACCACATTTCTCCACCATCTCCCAAGGCTATTGCTATCGATGAACCGAATTCGACTATGCCTACCATCGAAAATCCTCCGGATTTAGAGCTTAAGGAGTTGTCGTCCCATCTCGAGTACGTATTCCTTAAAGATAAGAAGAAGTCGCCCGTCATCATTGCTACGGACTTGAAAGAAGAAGAGAAATCTCGCCTCATCGCCGTGCTTAAAAATCATAAGAAGGCAATTGCTTGGAAAATTTCCGATATCCGCAAAATTGATCCAAACTTTTGTACTCACAAGATTCTCATGGTAGATGACTTTAAACCCACAATCCAGAGCCAAAGAAGGGTTAATCCTCTCATTCATGACGTCATCAAACAAGAGGTTATCAAACTTCTAGATGCCAGCTTGATTTACCCTATTTCGGATTCACCATGGGTAAGTCCCGTCCATTGTGTGCCCAAGAAGGGTGGAATAACCGTTGTTCCTAATGAACACAACGAGTTGATTCCCACTCGTCTCGTTACTGGGTGGAGAGTTTGTATCGACTATCGCAAGCTCAATGATGCCACGAGAAAAGATCATTTTCCTCTTCCTTTCATGGATCAAATGCTTGAGCGTCTAGCGGGTAATGACTATTACTGCTTCTTAGACGGTTTCTTCGGGTATTTTCAAATTCCCATCGATCCTAAAGACCAAGAAAAGACCACATTCACTTGTCCCTACGGAACATTTGCTTACAAACGCATGCCTTTCGGTTTATGTAATGCTCCTGGGACGTTCCAAAGGTGTATGATGGCTATCTTCCATGACATGGTTGAAGAAACTATGGAAGTCTTCATGGATGATTTCTCGGTTTATGGCGATTCATTCTCTGCTTGCCTTTCCAATTTAGAACGTATGCTTAAGCGGTGTGAAGACACTCGCCTTGTTCTTAATTGGGAAAAATGCCATTTCATGGTAAAAGAGGGCATCATGCTAGGACAAAAAATCTCCAAAGCCGGTCTTGAAGTGGACCGTGCTAAAGTCGATGTTATTGCTAAATTGCCTCCACCTTCAACCGTGAAGGGTGTGAGAAGTTTCCTGGGTCATGCGGGCTTCTACCGTCGCTTTATCAAAGATTTTTCTAAAATCGCTCGCCCGATGACCCACCTCTTGGAAAAAGATACTCCTTTTATCTTTTCCAAAGAGTGTATTGAAGCCTTCAACCTTCTTAAGGATAAGTTTACTAAGGCACCGGTCTTGGTTACCCCTAATTGGGAGCTGCCTTTCGAGTTGATGTGCGATGCTAGCGACTTTGCTATTGGAGCGGTTTTGGGCCAAAGAGTGAACAAACACTTCCAACCGATCCATTACGCTAGCAAGACAATGACGGGGGCTCAATTGCATTACACGACAACCGAAAAAGAGCTTTTAGCTGTTGTCTATGCTTTTGAAAAGTTCTGCCCCTATCTTGTCCTTTCTACCACCATCGTGTATACCGATCATTCCGCGTTGAAGTACTTGTTAACTAAACAAGATTCCAAACCAAGACTTCTTCACTGGGTTTTGCTACTTCAAGAATTTAAAATCGAAATTCGTGATAAGAAGGGAGCTGAAAACCTAGCCGCGGATCATCTTAGTAGACTTGAGGATCCTTATCAAGGGGATCATCCGAACAAAGAGATCAATGACTCTTTTCCCCTGGAGACCTTAATGTCTATCAATTCGAATCAAGATGAGACCCCGTGGTTTGCGGACATTGCAAACTACTTGGCGGGTGGAATTCTCATTGACGGGTTAACATCCCAGCAAAAGAAAAAGTTCTTCTAAAGAAATGTAAATCTTTCTTATTTTTTAGAGAGAGAAAGAGATGGTGGATTTCACACTTTTAGAGAGATAAAGTTAAGAGAACTATGTGTAAATTATGAAACCACACCACCCTCTCCATCTAAGGAGAGGGTTTATATACCCAAGCCCTTGTCATGGGCTTGGGCATACATTTGGGCCGGCCTACACATGTTGTAGGCTAGGCTTGTTCTTGTTTAATAAATAAAGAAAGTTAACTAAACTACGAGCTATTACATGGACTATTAATGGAGTGACCGATCCTTCTTAATACGTAAAACGTATTTCCAACAATCTCCCCCTAAGGGAGGTCACTCCAAAAAAGGGCATTACCCAAGTTACAATAATTAAATAAACCTAGCATACTATGCTTGTCTTGAGCTTGTAGTCTTCGTCTTTCTTTTTCTTTTTCTTTTCTGGTGAACATGCTGATGTGATCTTTGATATCAATCTTTGAGCATTAATTTCTTGCCTTGATCTCGTGCATCCATCACTTGTGATCTTCGCCTCTTCGTGACCTTACGTCCTACATACTTATACCTTAGTAATTCTTGAAAGCCTCAGAGTTCGATACAGCGGAAGACTTAACTTTTAGGCTTTCTTGAATTAGATGGGGTATTAAGTGCATAAAGTATAAGCATGCGGGGACGACTTCTTCTCGGATTCCGAAACGCCACCGTCTTCAAATTCCGCAACATAAGTAGACACGAACGAAATGGCTTTGAACATTTCATTCTAAATCGGTTGCATTTTACCTCCGGTCGGTGAAGACCGTTGGACGATATTAGATATCGTACCCGTGACGGATAGTTTCAATTAAGTAACTTCCTGACAGGATTTCGCGGGTAAACCCGTTCTCTTTATTCGACCGTCCAAAGCTGACTGCGAACATAAAGAGTGAATCATTTGGATAATAATATCCGCATGATTTGAAGCCGTCAATTCATGTTCCTGGAACAAGTGAAATTCAATTAAGAACCGCACCATCGTTGCTTTCCAGTTGTCACGAGCTTGATTCGTATAGAATCTTGCAAGTTACCTACCAAGTGCTGTTTGAGGTTAACACTAGAAGGATTTCCACTCATCACTATGAACACTAAGGTATCACTCTGAGTGTTCTGGCAAGATCACTAAGATATTGCGTAGAGGCATGGAACGTGTTTAAATTCAGTTAAGAATTAAACAGCTGTTGCTTTCTAGTTATCACAAGTTTGATTCATAAAGAATCGCACAAGTCACCTACCATGAGCTTTTTGATATTCGCTCAAGAAGGATTTCCATCTTCATTGTAAATACTTTCGTATTACTCGGATGTTCAGGCAAGATCATGAAGATTTTGCGTAGGACTCTTAAAATCTTTCTTACTTTTCACAGTGTGTGAAGAAGCAAGGAAATCTGAAAGTGTGTCCTAATGAGATATTTGATGATCTCAAATGGCTCTAGACTCGATCGTACACTTTGGATTTTAGTGATCGGAGGCTGGAGAGGAGTGCCACCTTTTCAATACCAATTTATTCGGAGTGAATAAATCAATAGATAATGCGCTCTCTCCGTGTGATTAAAACAAATACCTTTTGAGAGATATCTGAGTTAGCTAGGATGGGTTGTGCATTGCATCACTGGGTCCATGATGTCTATCTTCATTATCGAGCATCATTAAAATGATCTCAATAGCATATGTGTTGACCCGGTTTCTGCCTAAAGTTGTAAGGAGGGCTTCTTTCTTTACACCCTTTATCTTTACAATTCTTTTTCATTCTTCAACCCCTTCAATGCTTACCAATACGTCATAACTAGCACCTTGTTGTGATTGTTCCAGTGCTAACTTAAGTACTTGGTCGGCATTCAGCTACGTTCACAATCTTTTTCCATCTTTCCTAAGGACTACTATTTCTAGCTATGGAATGTCCTTGGGAAGATTCCTCCGGTTCTGGAAGAATCATAGGACTTAACCTATCCTACCATCCTTATGTCACCACAATCTTCATCGTCGTGAAATAAATGGGTTTTGGGTAAGTATATGTGATAGTTGTAAAATCACACTTGTTTAGGAAAACAAGGCAATAATATAGGGTAAGCACGACGATTTAGGAAAACCGTGTGTAAATGACCCTTGAAAGTGAGTTCGTTCTCTCGAGGAGGCACGTGTGTTGTGTAATGAATGATTGATTATGTTTTTGATTATTAATGAGAAGAAAAGAAGAGAAAATGACGAAGACGAAAAATTATAGAAAAATAAGGCAAAAACACTACTAGAAAGTTACGACGTAGAACGTAAAAAGCACAAAATTTAAAATTTTAATCTAAAAATTCCTAAAAATTACTAAAAAATCCCAAATAATATTCTAAGAGTTTACAAAAAATCCAAACTTGCCAAAACCTTTTAATTAATTTAATAATGACTTTTTAATGCTAATTAAAGCCCTAAAAATCACTTTTAAATATTAAAAAGCCCTAAACAAGATTTTATAGTTTGTAAACCTCAAAAATGACCTAATTAAACTAAAAACTATTTTTTAAAATTTTAAAACCAATTTAGACTATTTTTAAACTCCTAAAAACTATTAAAATCTATTAAATCTTAAATTAATTCTAAAAATTAATTGAAAAGCCTAAAAGTTATTTGGAAAGTGACAAAGGTCCTATTTTAATGTCTAGTATCTAGGAAAAATGAAAAAAAGTTAAAAATAAAACTTTGACTTTTTATGATTAAAATAATATTAAAATATTCTTAAAAATAAAAAGTTTTCAAATAAATTCTAAAAAATTCTCAAAAATCCTAAATATTCTAATTAGAACAAAATGCAAACCAAATTTCCTGAAACCTATTAAATAATTTTATATTGAATTTTAAAGTTACTAAAAAACCCTAAAATCTTATAAAATTAAAAATAAGCCAAATTGAAAACCTAATAAGCTGTAAACCTCAAAATATTTATTAAAAAGCTAAAAATTATTTTTCCTAAAAAATAAAACTCTATTTACTATTTTTTAATGATTTTTCAAAATACGTCTAATAAATAAATGCTAGAAAATAAACAAATAAAGGAAAAAAAATGAAACCAAGTGGGAAAAATCTCTAAGTCTATTACTTCCCTAAGAAAAATAATAAGAACCCAATTTGCTTATTGAATAAGCTCAAAACCCACGAAATAAGCTACGGCTTTTGTTTAAGCTTACAATGTAAAAACTGGTTAAATAACATTTGAAAACAAACCCTAACGTAAAATGATATCTAGATTAGCGGTAGGACACTTAACCCTCCAGCGAGAGGTCTAGTGTTCGAGCCCGCTACGGGTATTCTTTTTGCTATATTTTTCTTTTTAATTTTTTTTTTCTTTTTACAATCAAAACTGACACCCTTGTTAGCTAGAAAACACAAATCAACTTTCTTTTTGTCAAGATTAGACACAGATGAAAGATCAAAACGAATGCAGTTCACTCTTTTGAAGAACACAGATTTGTGTGTTCTTTCTTTTATCTTCACAAGTGGAAAGAACCCAAGAGGAGCTTGGGTTTGCTTGTTTGATGGTGATATTGTGGAACAAAGGGCACCCTTGTGCTTATTTAAGCACAAGGAGTCAACACAAAGCAGATAATACACACTTCACAAACAAAATTTCACAAACAAATGCAAATCAAAACGGATTCAAGTTTCTGTGATAATTTTCTAAGTCTGGTGGGCTTATACGCAGTTTACTAGCACCCTAATGAGATTCAACTTCCCAAATTAAGCACACAACTTCATCAGATAGCATACAAACAAATTCCAACCTTGAATCATTCTCACACTTAGCAGATTTGAAAAATCAAGCACCAAAATTTCATTAAATTTAAGCAGAAAATGACTTAGCAAATTTTGGCTATACTTTACTTTTCAAACACACCAATAGCTTCTAATTTAGCACTAAACTGACACACAACTAACAGCAAACCTATCTCAATCCTTTTTCAACACTTCTAACACAAATCAAATTTTATGCCCTGCTAAAACTTATATCCAAACAGTCCTTTAAAAACCTTTTTCAACTTTTAACAAATCAAAGCCTTTCAAAACTCAGTCAAAATGGATACCAAAGCTTATAACATGCATATAATCACATAAGAACTTAGATCATACAATCTTAACACACTTAATCAACAAATCAAACAAATTCATTCAAACTTCACTTTCTGAAATTTTAACAAGGTCACAAGGTTTTACCTTAGGACCTTACTTCCAAGGTCCTTGTGGTTGCTTAACCACCTCCTACCAACTCGGGTTGGTGCTGACAAAGATCAACAACAAATGCTCAAACCTGTTTAAGAAAAAAAATCAAAAAGAAACACAAGTATACAACAATATATTCTGTTTCCCTTTTCTTTCTTAAAAAACCTTTCACAAAACCTTTTCAAACTTGAAACACACGTTTTTAAAAAAAACTAACAATCACAAAACACAAATCTGTATTCCACTTTCACTTCCTACAAATTTGTAAGTTCTTGATTCTGACCAAACTTTTTATAAAACCCTTTTGAAAATCAAAACACAAACCTTCACAAATTAATGGAACTCAGCCTTAGCCTTTTCACAATACACAACTTTTAAAAACAATAAAAAGGAATTACACTTGAGATTATCAAACACCAAACTTTTATTTTATTAAAAAGGAATTACAAGTGAAAATTGCTAAGAAACTGGAACAAGAATATGATGAACAGGCTCATCATATTTATACACCTAATGGAACTATCTAGAATGTAAAATAAAATAATACAAATGCTTAAACCCTAATTTCTGAAATCTCTAAAAAGCCCTTTTCTTCTTTGGACGAATCTTGGTCAAAAGCCTTTGGCATGTGATATGACAGCTGTAGACTTCAATCTTGGACGTTAAAACAAGCTTGGAGGCAAAGGAATGCAATCCCATCGTTCAATTTGTCGGATTTTGGTATTGGGGTGAAAAGGACTTGGAAGGGGAGGTACGGGGTGGGGGCCACAGGCCATGTGGGAGTGTTTTGTTGAGTGGGAAAGGATTAGGGGAAGGGTAATTAGCATTCTGCACTTAATTGGGGATTTTCCCTTTGATTTGGGTGTGATTGAAACTGGAGGGTATTAGGGTTCTTTGGGAATTAAGGCTGTTTTAATCCATTTGGGGTTAATTTTATTTTTAAATTGGTGTTTAGGAGGGAATGGGGTGGGTAAGTGGGTTTTGACCGTGGTTTGACCACGTTTTAATAATAAAACGGGTAAAATGGGATTGGGCTTGGGGTGTATTTGGGCTTAGGTGTAGGTTTTGCATTACCAGTCCCACTTAACGTAGTAACTTGTTAAGTGGTTGCATTATCAGTCCAAATCAGTTCAGTCTTCTCACACCAAGTCCAAATGTATTTCAAAATTAGTCCTTTTGTTGATTAGGCTAACTTTTTGCACTTTAGATAAATTTCCAAGGGCTGATCTTGTAATATCTTCAAACTTAAAGGTCCATACTTGTACAATTAACTTTTAGAGGGTTAATTATGACAAGTTCTTCAAAGATGAGGGGTCATTTTTGCCAATTCTTCAAACTTGAGGGGTCTTTTTGCAAAATTCCATTTTTGAGCTTGGTTCATTGTGCGTCTTCGTTTCCCGTGTTCGTTTTTGATTGATTCTTGTATTATTTTGCCAATTCCACAATATCCGTACCTAAAAATACACAAGTAACAAACACGAGCATATATTTGGCATGTTTTATGATATTTTATGCAATTTAAGGCCGTTTTGGATGATGAGACCATGTATAAAAGCAGTCTCATCACTCCCCCATACTAAACCATTGTCGTGCCCTCACGCAATGCTAGAATAAAGTATCAAAGCATCTCCAAAATTTAATTTTATTCACTTTTATTGAAATGATAAACTAGCTACACTACACTATCACTACTACTTGTGTTTTGGACACAATGTATGATTCTCATCGCAAAATGGGACGTTTAGGTTCATAGAATAAGAACACGTGAGTGCTTCGTTAGAAATAATTTCGTCGTCCTCGATTTTCACCTTAATTCCATGCCAAGCGTGCAACGAGATCATTGTCATTATAAGTTAGTAATGCTAACACTACTCATATGCCCTAATCACGTACTTATTCTCCCATTATTCCTAAGTTGTATCTCTTATATTTTATTTTGTCTTAATGATCACGAGGATACATTGTTGACTTATGCGATAATAGAGATTTAGGTCTAAAAATAGAGTCCTAACGGTGTAACTAAGACCATCAAATCAATAACCCCTCCTAATAGACGACGATGTTAAAAAAATTAAGTTGACAAGAAGAATCGATAAACACGGTTTTATAACGGTTTTGAACATGAGACTTATTACCAAGAATTTTATACGCCCCCTAACGGAAGGACCTTATTATCTTTGGTTTACCTCTATCTTTTATTCAACTTCGCCATGAAGCTTTTATTATGACTTCGGTCTTGCCTTGCCTTTTATTATCCGCCTCATCGGTGGTTTTATTAGCCAAAGACGTATATCCTCACGCAAAAGCGAATTTTGGATCTTTAAAGCTTCGAAGATTAAGGCTTGATTCACTTTCAATTTTGCATAGATTTTAGGCCTTGTGGGGCTTCAAATTGTTTGCTTGATTTAGGTGAGCACTTGAAATCTTATTATTGGGTGAAGCTTTCGATTATTCGGGTTGCCAATACTTCAAAACCGTGACGCTGGCGATACCTTAATGTCTTCCCAATTTAATTACACGGAAGCTACTAGAAAAGACTAGAAACCCAACAATCAAAACTAAACCGCTAAATCAATATTTATTAAGCAAAAAATATTTACAAGCGAAGGGAGAATAAGCAAATAATGAGAACACATGAGTTTTTGAAAGAATACGAGTACTCTACGTTTAGCATAGTAACTTATAATTAACTCTATCATTTCTCGTCCTCATTTAAGAGACTTAGCCTAATGTGTAGTTAAGGAATCAAAGCTAAGTGCTCAACACGCACGGTCGAGTCAAAAATTACTCTTATTCTCGCCATCGGAAAATCTACATTTGTGTCTTCAAACACTTATGAAACATGAGAAAAATTTTAAAATTTGGCCATTTTTAGCCTTATTTTGCAAGAAAACGATAACAAAAGGATAAACTTTGGAAAGCGTGAAGGTTTGGCAAGGCAAGTATCTATTCACCCCCCATACTAAAGTTAAACATTGTCCTCAATGTTTCGAGTCTAGGGGTGCAAACACCCCCATACTAGAGATGTAGTCGAATGCCTAATCTAGCATGGAAAGGGTGTAACCAATAAGTAATAGCCGTTTATGAAGTGTGCTATAAACCTAAGGTTAGAACATAAAAGGATATATCATATGGATATTGGGAAAGGCCTCCAAAGCAAACGATCGAGTGCTCCCATGAAACGAACACGAGAGGATCCAATCGTGAAGATGATGATCTAAAAGACACAATTCACAAACAACCACGGAACAAAGGTTGGAAGGGCATAAATCCCCTCACATTACACTAATTAGAAAGCAATAATATGTACATGGATAAGCATGGGTCTCCCCCACGAGGCACCTTGTTTTTGATAACCGAGTCAAAAGCTCGACTCGAATCCCCATAAATGTGATCATTTAGGGATAATCATGGTATGGTCAATTTTTGGTGGGGCTTACATGATAATCAAGGCCCAAAAGCACATGAAGTACTTTAAAAATCCGATAAACGTATACCGGGGTCAAAGATAGCGTCCTCGTTTTCGGATGAAAGACGAGACAACACAAATCCAACACAAATCCCAATGGGATAGAAGAAAATAGGAGAGAAAAAATAGAAGGGTGGGACAATGGGTAAGTCATAACATTGAGCTACTCGAGGTAGACTCGCACCAATCAAATGAAAAGATTTTCCATTTATTGCATCGGTGGAAGACCGAGATTTCCCTATATAAGCAATTCCAGGATCAAATATCTCGTCCTCGGTGGAGAAAGGGGAGGGAACATAAGGGGCTTCCCCCACACTAGGTCCACGCAAAGCATCGTCAAAAGGAAAAGACGAGCTTGTAGTACTCAAGACACGTGGTGATGACGGAGTTAGAATTGAAGAAAAATCTTTTAAATTAAATTCAAAATCTTTTCCTTTTTCATCTTTAAAACTCTCCTTGTGAAAACCCGATTTAATTATGTCAAAAATATTTGGTGTATCTAAAACAATGTTAGTCACACTAAAAATTCTCACATTTTGAAAGCGTTTTGGTTTAGGTGGTGGCAAGTTTTCAAATCTTTTGTCAACAAAGAAAACCTCCCCATCGGGATCAACGTATTCATCATCCGAAGAATCACTCGAGATTGGAATCATAGGCTTAACACTCTTAACCTCCATCGGCGGAGGGGACGGAACTTCATTTTTATCAACAACTCCTAAAACTCTATTTGAAATCTTTTGACAAATGTTTTTGATGGGATTGACATTGTACAAAGATGTGATCGAATAAACATGAGAAAGAGTGGAGTTTTGCGTTGCATTAATGACGAGTTCTTCCTCATTGAAACGAAGAGTGATTTTTCTTGCATGCACATCGATAAGTGCTCTCGAGGTATCCAAAAAAGATCGACCTAAAATTAACGGAACTTTAGGATCGATGGGAATATCAACAACTATGAAGTCTACGGGATAATAGAATTTCCCAACTTTCACAAAGACGTCCTCGGCAACTCCACAAGCTAGAATCGTAGAATGATCGGCCATTTCGATTGACATTCTTGAAGGAGTGAGATTTGGAAGATTGAGCGAGTTAAAAATCTCGAGAGGCATCAAATTAATACTAGCACCAAGATCGGCCAAGGCGTAGCATTCTTCCATGTCTTGGATAGCACATGGGATTAAAAACTTTCCAGGATCACCGACCTTTTGAGGTATGCGGCTTAGAAAAACCGAAGAACAACTAGACGATTTTTGCAATTTTTCTTTGTTATTCAACATACTTTTGAAGTTCGCGGCAAATCGAGGCATCATGACTAAGGCGTCGGCAAAACTTATATTAAAATGCAAGTCACGAAACATTTTCATAAATAGTTCAAATTGATAATTATTTCGTTCTTGTGCCTTTTCCTTGTCTCGTCTTGATGGGTAGGGTAAAGGTGGTGTGGGTTGGGGCAAATTAGGCATAGGCATCGGCCTTGGAATCTCGGGTTCCATGATGGGTATAGGTTCAACCGTAGGTGTGGTTTGAGCGGTACTTCGTGGGCTTGTAATGTGCTCCTTTTCAACCACAACCTCGGGTTCTTTCTCTTTTTCCTTCTCCATAGAAGTACTTGGACGAGAAATGGGTTCTTTGAAAGTTTTACCACTACGAGTAGTAATAACCTTCAATTCTCCTTTCGGGTTTACGATGGTATCACTAGGAAGACCACCCGAAGAAGAGGGCTTACACATGATAGCTTCAAACATCTTAGCCATACGGTCTTCAAACTTAGATTGCCTAGCATCCGCTTTTAACAACTCTTGCTTAATCTCATGTTATCCTTGCTCCATTTTTTGTTGATTTTGTTGGAGTCGTGTGACATTTCCTTCCATTTTATTAGCATGAGTTTTAAGTTCATTAGCAAGTTCGTTATTAAGCTCGTTTTTCAACTCGGATCTTAAGCTAATCATCTCACGTTGCATGTTATCAAATTAAGCATCATTAGCCTTAGCATAATCTAAAAATTCTCCTTGCAAATTTTTAGTGTGAGCATTTTGAAAACCTTGAGTAGGAGTTTGAAAATCACGGTTTTGGTTTTGGTTTGAAATTTGCCCATTTCCACTTTGGTAATTACCTTTGTTATAATTCCTTTGATTTCCTTGGTAATTTCCACCTTGATTGTTGTTTCGATAGTTATTAGCATTTTGATTTTGTGGAGCTTGATTTTGGCGGGAACTTTGACCGATTTGGTTATAAGTTCCCGTGGCTACATAAGCATTCGAAGTGTTACCATCCGCGGTAATGCACTCGGAAAAATCATGAGCTCCACCACACGAAATACAACTCTTAGCAACCGCTTTAACCGAAGCGGTGTTTGAAGCTTCTTGAGCTTTCCAATGAGACATAAGAGTCGAAAACCTATCGAAAAACCGATTCTCCTCATTTGCTTCATCTTGCAAGGCATTAATGGAACGAGACGATGACGAGCCCAAATTGGCAACACTCGGTGTGTTACGAGGGCTATAGACCTTAGACCTATTTTCTATGATTTTCAAAGCCTCATTGGTCGTTTTGCACAAAAAATTTCCACCCGCGGCGGCATTTAAATAATCTCGTTCATGTTCATTAAGCCCATTATAAAAAGTGTCAATTTGATGCAATTCGGAAAAATCATGGTGTGGACATTCATGTAGCATTTCTTTAAATCTTTCCCAAGCCATTGAAAAACTTTCATTTGGTCTTTGTGTAAAACGTGAAATCTCGTTTTTCAAATGTGTTGTCTTAGATGGTGGAAAAAATTGATTCACAAATTTAGACACGAGATCGGCCCATGTCAAAATCGAATTCGGCGGTTCTTTCTCAAGCCAAATCTTGGCGGGTCCATCCAACGAGTAAGGAAACAACATCATCTTAATGGCATCGTGTGGTACATCCTTAAACTTGCTTGTCGCGGTGAGACGATTAAATTGCCTAATGTGATAATGTGGGTTGTCTTTTTCGTGACCGCGAAACTTGTTTGCTTGAAGCATAGACATTAAACCCGTCTTGATCTCAAAGTTCTCCGCAAGGATGGCGGGAATCACAATGGCCTCTCCAAAACCCTCGGTGGGTGCTTGAAGCAACTCCATCATAGTACGATTAGCCATGATAGCTTCTTGTTCTACAATAGGTTCCTCACTTGGAGACTCCTCACTAGAATGAGTTTTAGTAGGAGTTTTGTTCTTGCGTCTACGTGCACGTTTTGCTTGATTACGAGTGAGCATAAACGTCACGTACAACGTGGAGACGAGCAAAGAAGATTATTTTTGGTATTTTGTGTTTTTTCAATTTTTTTGTGGTTTTTGATTGTATTAACCTTTTTTGGAAATTGGTGAATGTATTAAGTAGACAAAAAGTCCACAAATCTCCTCACTAATCAAATCTCTTGATTAAAAAGGCCTCAAGGAATGAAAACGATCACGTGGAGTGAACGCCTTCGATGACTTTAGAACGATGGTGGAACACCAAATCGTTCAAGAGGGTTTAATCAAATGGAAACCAAGAAAATATATATGATATGTAATAATACTTTGGGCGGCAAAACCCTCGATTCACTCTCAAAATCAAATACGCACAAGCAAGCGGAGGAAACGAGGCGGCGCGAAGCACTTAAGAGCCTTTTTCCTTTAGGTTGTGAAATACAACCGCCTTATACCCACCTTATAGTTTGTATTATCAAGATTAAGCTTCACGAAAGTATTTATCTATTTTTGCCTTTTTCTTTGGTTTGAGATTCGAATACAATGATCGAGTGATGAAATCCCGAATCAAGGTTGTGATTGCTCACGTATTTGGAGTACTTGTGTATTTATTGTTCTACGTATACAATATAGTAATAATATTCACACAAAAACCGAAAAACGATAATACGTATTAATAGAGTGCTATTAATACAAATACTATATGGCTAATATAGAAAAACAACAATGGTTCAATCAAAACACAACACGCCTCCCCGGCAGCGGCGCCATTTTGATAGTTGTAAAATCACACTTGTTTAGAAAAACAAGGCAATAATATAGGGTAAGCACGACGATTTAGGAAAACCGTGTGTAAATGACCCTTGAAAGTGAGTTCGTTCTCTCGAGGAGGCACGTGTGTTGTGTAATGAATGATTGATTATGTTTTTGATTATTAATGAGAAGAAAAGAAGAGAAAATGACGAAGACGAAAAATTATAGAAAAATAAGGCAAAAACACTACTAGAAAGTTACGACGTAGAACGTAAAAAGCACAAAATTTAAAATTTTAATCTAAAAATTCCTAAAAATTACTAAAAAATCCCAAATAATATTCTAAGAGTTTACAAAAAATCCAAACTTGCCAAAACCTTTTAATTAATTTAATAATGACTTTTTAATGCTAATTAAAGCCCTAAAAATCACTTTTAAATATTAAAAAGCCCTAAACAAGATTTTATAGTTTGTAAACCTCAAAAATGACCTAATTAAACTAAAAACTATTTTTTAAAATTTTAAAACCAATTTAGACTATTTTTAAACTCCTAAAAACTATTAAAATCTATTAAATCTTAAATTAATTCTAAAAATTAATTGAAAAGCCTAAAAATTATTTGGAAAGTGATAAAGGTCCTATTTTAATGTCTAGTATCTAGGAAAAATGAAAAAAAGTTAAAAATAAAACTTTGACTTTTTATGATTAAAATAATATTAAAATATTCTTAAAAATAAAAAGTTTTCAAATAAATTCTAAAAAATTCTCAAAAATCCTAAATATTCTAATTAGAACAAAAATGCAAACCAAATTTCCTGAAACCTATTAAATAATTTTATATTGAATTTTAAAGTTACTAAAAAACCCTAAAATCTTATAAAATTAAAAATAAGCCAAATTGAAAACCTAATAAGCTGTAAACCTCAAAATATTTATTAAAAAGCTAAAAATTATTTTTCCTAAAAAATAAAACTCTATTTACTTTTTTTAATGATTTTTCAAAATACGTCTAATAAATAAATGCTAGAAAATAAAAAAATAAAGGAAAAAAATGAAACCAAGTGGGAAAAATCTCTAAGTCTATTACTTCCCTAAGAAAAATAATAAGAACCCAATTTGCTTATTGAATAAGCTCAAAACCCACGAAATAAGCTACGGCTTTTGTTTAAGCTTACAATGTAAAAACTGGTTAAATAACATTTGAAAACAAACCCTAACGTAAAAAGATATCTAGATTAGCGGTAGGACACTTAACCCTCCAGCGAGAGGTCTAGTGTTCGAGCCCGCTACGGGTATTCTTTTTGCTATATTTTTCTTTTTAATTTTTTTTTTCTTTTTACAATCAAAACTGACACCCTTGTTAGCTAGAAAACACAAATCAACTTTCTTTTTGTCAAGATTAGACACAGATGAAAGATCAAAACGAATGCAGTTCACTCTTTTGAAGAACACAGATTTGTGTGTTCTTTCTTTTATCTTCACAAGTGGAAAGAACCCAAGAGGAGCTTGGGTTTGCTTGTTTGATGGTGATATTGTGGAACAAAGGGCACCCTTGTGCTTATTTAAGCACAAGGAGTCAACACAAAGCAGATAATACACACTTCACAAACAAAATTTCACAAACAAATGCAAATCAAAACGGATTCAAGTTTCTGTGATAATTTTCTAAGTCTGGTGGGCTTATACGCAGTTTACTAGCACCCTAATGAGATTCAACTTCCCAAATTAAGCACACAACTTCATCAGATAGCATACAAACAAATTCCAACCTTGAATCATTCTCACACTTAGCAGATTTGAAAAATCAAGCACCAAAATTTCATTAAATTTAAGCAGAAAATGACTTAGCAAATTTTGGCTATACTTTACTTTTCAAACACACCAATAGCTTCTAATTTAGCACTAAACTGACACACAACTAACAGCAAACCTATCTCAATCCTTTTTCAACACTTCTAACACAAATCAAATTTTATGCCCTGCTAAAACTTATATCCAAACAGTCCTTTAAAAACCTTTTTCAACTTTTAACAAATCAAAGCCTTTCAAAACTCAGTCAAAATGGATACCAAAGCTTATAACATGCATATAATCACATAAGAACTTAGATCATACAATCTTAACACACTTAATCAACAAATCAAACAAATTCATTCAAACTTCACTTTCTGAAATTTTAACAAGGTCACAAGGTTTTACCTTAGGACCTTACTTCCAAGGTCCTTGTGGTTGCTTAACCACCTCCTACCAACTCGGGTTGGTGCTGACAAAGATCAACAACAAATGCTCAAACCTGTTTAAGAAAAAAAATCAAAAAGAAACACAAGTATACAACAATATATTCTGTTTCCCTTTTCTTTCTTAAAAAACCTTTCACAAAACCTTTTCAAACTTGAAACACACGTTTTTAAAAAAAACTAACAATCACAAAACACAAATCTGTATTCCACTTTCACTTCCTACAAATTTGTAAGTTCTTGATTCTGACCAAACTTTTTATAAAACCCTTTTGAAAATCAAAACACAAACCTTCACAAATTAATGGAACTCAGCCTTAGCCTTTTCACAATACACAACTTTTAAAAACAATAAAAAGGAATTACACTTGAGATTATCAAACACCAAACTTTTATTTTATTAAAAAGGAATTACAAGTGAAAATTGCTAAGAAACTAGAACAAGAATATGATGAACAGGCTCATCATATTTATACACCTAATGGAACTATCTAGAATGTAAAATAAAATAATACAAATGCTTAAACCCTAATTTCTGAAATCTCTAAAAAGCCCTTTTCTTCTTTGGACGAATCTTGGTCAAAAGCCTTTGGCATGTGATATGACAGCTGTAGACTTCAATCTTGGACGTTAAAACAAGCTTGGAGGCAAAGGAATGCAATCCCATCGTTCAATTTGTCGGATTTTGGTATTGGGGTGAAAAGGACTTGGCAGGGGAGGTACGGGGTGGGGGCCACAGGCCATGTGGGAGTGTTTTGTTGAGTGGGAAAGGATTAGGGGAAGGGTAATTAGCATTCTGCACTTAATTGGGGATTTTCCCTTTGATTTGGGTGTGATTGAAACTGGAGGGGTATTAGGGTTCTTTGGGAATTAAGGCTGTTTTAATCCATTTGGGGTTAATTTTATTTTTAAATTGGTGTTTAGGAGGGAATGGGGTGGGTAAGTGGGTTTTGACCGTGGTTTGACCACGTTTTAATAATAAAACGGGTAAAATGGGATTGGGCTTGGGGTGTATTTGGGCTTAGGTGTAGGTTTTGCATTACCAGTCCCACTTAACGTAGTAACTTGTTAAGTGGTTGCATTATCAGTCCAAATCAGTTCAGTCTTCTCACACCAAGTCCAAATGTATTTCAAAATTAGTCCTTTTGTTGATTAGGCTAACTTTTTGCACTTTAGATAAATTTCCAAGGGCTGATCTTGTAATATCTTCAAACTTGAAGGTCCATACTTGTACAATTAACTTTTAGAGGGTTAATTATGACAAGTTCTTCAAAGATGAGGGGTCATTTTTGCCAATTCTTCAAACTTGAGGGGTCTTTTTGCAAAATTCCATTTTTGAGCTTGGTTCATTGTGCGTCTTCGTTTCCCGTGTTCGTTTTTGATTGATTCTTGTATTCTTTTGCCAATTCCACAATATCCGTACCTAAAAATACACAAGTAACAAACACGAGCATATATTTGGCATGTTTTATGATATTTTATGCAATTTAAGGCCGTTTTGGATGATGAGACCATGTATAAAAGCAGTCTCATCAATATGTCACCATGAAAATCCATTTTGATATGCAAATCCGTTTTGCTCCCCCTTAACATATGCCACGATATTCGAAAACATTTTGCATATGTCGGGATGAGCCAGCACATTAAGTCAAACTATTTGTGATAATATCCCATATTAAATCACATTTTCTCCCCCATATTAAAAATATTAACCCAATCGATGTTTTTAATATCAATTGATTTAATGAAGTTTTAACAAAGGTTTTGGGAAGAAAAATGCAAGTCCATTTCATCTTCATGATATCAAATGTATGAGATATGATATCGATTTGTAACATGATCACATATTCACCATATAAAAAAGAATTGACAAGGTTGGACCTGATAGATGAGAACATCATATGATAAGATCAAATGGTTCTTGTCAGCATATGTTGGTCGCCTCATCACGTCTGAAGTCATCTCTTGACACCACATGTACGATTGGTATTGTTGTCTTGACACCAACTTGTGAACTTCTCACGTTCTGCATCGAAGATTCTGAATGCTTGACAATTGCTCCCCCTCAATTGTTGACCCGTGTTCTATTGAAAGAGCTGTAGTCGTCGGTTGAGTAGTCGCATCGTCGAGTATGTAGATACTAATTGTAGATTGCTATGGTTGTAGAGATGATAGCTTCATAAAAACAAGAGTTCTCTTGTTTTGACAAATAAATGCACTGAAACATATATTTGTGTTAGACCAAGTTATAAAGTAAACTTGATCCCTTACAAGGTTTTAAAGTAAACCTTGCCCGAGAAAATTAATTCCCGTTGTGAGCCAAAGCTTTCATAAGAAATACTTGACTTTAATATGAAAACCGGGTTGCAGTCTGAAATAACTACAAGCCATTTAGGCATGTTTTATGAGATATTTACAACTTTTGTACGAACTCTATTTATGGCACCGTGTCGATATTAATCAACATTTCTAAGGCCGTAAATATTATCGTACCAAAAGACATGCCTTTGAAAAATAAAGTAAAAATTATTTTTGGATTTTTATGAATTTTTCAATTTTTATGGTTTTTATATGGTTTTATATTTTTGTATTTTGCTTTTGTGGATAAAATATAAAAAATATAAACATTATATACAAATGATCACCAAGGATACAGAGAATAGTTTTACCACCACTATTCTTTCGCTTCATCTGCCAGTTCCTTTAGAGTCTCAGGCGAGAAGGTTCTCATTCCTAGCTTGTCGGTCAAAAATTCAATTCGAGCGTGATCTAAAGCCTTCGTGAAAATATCCGCCAATTGATACTCAGATCGGACAAAGTAAAGCTCGATTACTCCATTTTCCACTTGCTCCTTGATGAAGTGGTAGCGAATGTCAATATGCTTCGACCGGGAGAAATGAACGTTGTTGCAGCATAAGGCAATTGCACTCTTGTTGTCACAGTACATTGGAATCTTATTGAAACCTAGACCATAGTCGGTTAATTGCGATCTCATCCAAAGAATTTGAGTACAGCAACCGGACATAACTATGTATTCTGCTTCCGTACTTGAAATTGCAGCGCTTTTCTGCCTTTTCGATGCCCAACTGATTAGTCGATCTCCTAGCAGTTGCAAAGTTCCACTTGTGCTACGCCTTGTATCTTGACAATCCGCGTGATCCGTATCTGCATATGCCATTAGTGCAATAGAAGAGTCCTTCGAATACCAGAGTCCCTGATTAATGGTTCCTTTAAGATATCGAAAGATCCTTTTAACAGTAGCTAAGTGTAACTCAGTAGGCCTAGTTTGATACCTGGCACACATACATATAGCAAACTGAAGATCAGGTCGACTGGCTGTGATATACAGAAGAGTACCGATCATTCCACGATAAAGTGTCGGATCAACGGCAACTCCATGTGGATCTGCATCAAGCTTAGATTTTTCCACCATTGGAGTGTCCACGGGGTCGCAAGATTCCATCTTATATTTCTTAAGCGATTCAAGGGCATACTTGGATTGATTGATAAAGATGCCTCTGGGACTCTGAGATATCTGAAGACCTAAGAAGAATGATACCTTGCCCATCATTGACATCTTAAACTTGGAAGACATGAGTGTCCCAAACTCGTCGGATAAGGTTTGTGTCGAGGCTACAAATATAATATCATCAACATATATTTGTACCATAATCATATCTTTACCTCGTTTTTGAATGAACAGCGTGGGATCCACCTTGCCTTTAGCGAAGCCTTGCGTAATGAGGAATTGTGACAATAGATCATACCATGCGCATGGAGCTTGCTTCAACCCATAGAGAGCCTTCTTAAGCTTGTACACATGATTAGGATAATTAGGATTCACAAAACCATCCGGCTGTTGAACATAGACCTCTTCCTTGATTTCACCATTAAGAAATGCCGTCTTCACATCCATCTGATAGACGATCATATTCATATGGGCAGCATAAGCGAGGAATAGTCTAATAGCTTCCAAACGGGCAACAGGTGCAAAGGATTCCATAAAGTCGATGCCCAATAATTGCTTGTATCCACGAGCTACTAGTCGAGCTTTGTTCTTCAATATTCCACCTAACTCATCGAGTTTCACCTTGTAAACCCATTTCAAAGTGAGTAATTGCACTTGATCCGGGCATGGGACAAGTTCCCATACTTCAAGACGTATAAATTCATTAAGTTCTTCTTGCATAGCTTCTATCCAACAGGATTGAGTAAAAGCTTCTTGCCATGTCTTAGGTTCAACTTCGGTGAGAAACGCATCAAAATGACAAAACATTGCACTTTCTTGTAACTGACTTCGTGTGGATACCGGACGATTAGGGTCACCAATATTAGAATCTATAGGATGATCCTTTGTCCACTTGCTGTCATGTTCACGAATCCGTGGATTGGAGTAAACTGTAGAAGGAGCTTCCTCTGAGGTGGACGACCCGGCTTGATTAGGGTCGGGAATTGGTACACCAAAGAATGGAAGTTCACGCATTTGAGCGAATTCCAAATCGTGATCATCATCATCCTCTTCATCATCAATAGGCATGACATGGGTAGTTGTTACATGTGTTGGTTGAGAATTACTTGTGGATGGTATATCTTGACCAATTGTAGGTGCAGATGTATCTGATTGTGCTTCGGTTGCTGGAGCGACAACTTCGGTTACCGGAGCTATTACCTCAGGTTCTGGAGCAACAATAGTTGGAGGAGTAAAGAATTCATCAAAGAACGGTTGAAACAACGTATCCCATTCAGTCCTAGTAGGTGGTATAAATGACGATGAAGTAGGGTTATTTGGGACAAGACCAGAACTAATGTTACTGGGTCCTATTGCATGAAGTGCGGGTTCAGAGCTGCTTTGCTCAGAAGCCATAGCTGTCAGCTCATCAAAATCAACATTCATAGTTTCAAGGATCTTGCGAGAGTTACGGTTGTAGATTCGGTATGCCTTCTTTGCGGGTGCGTAACCAATGAAAATACCAATATCAGCCTTTGGTTGAAGTTTTCCCAAATTGTCACCATCATTATTTAGATAGCAAAGAGAACCAAATACATGAAGATATGATAAATCTGGTACTTTTCCATGGAGAAGCTCATAAGGTGTTTTACCATGGCGTTTACGAATTAGTGACCGGTTTTGGGTATACACTGCTGTAGATACTGCTTCTGCCCATAAAAACAATGGAGCCTTTGCGTAAATTAACATCGTTCGAGCAGCTTCCATAAGTGTGCGATTTCGCCTTTCAACGACAACGTTTCGTTGTGGAGTGCGTGCAACGGATGTCTCATGAGATATGCCAACTTCTTCATAATAATCACACAAAATTTGATTCACAAATTCGGTTACATTATCTGTACGAATGCGTCGGACAGTAGTGTTGAGACGCACTTGAATCATCTTGAGAAATCCGATGATGAATTTAGGTGCCTCATTTTTTGCTTTAAGAAATTTCACCCATGTAAACCGAGAGTAATCATTGACAATGACGAGGATGTACTTTTTGCCACTAAGACTTTCAACACGCATTGGCCCACAAAGATCCATATGCAAAAGATAAAGTTTCTCTTGGTTGGTGTCTTCCGTCTTGGGTTTGTATGATTTCTTAGTGCTTTTCCCCATTGTACACGCGGAACACAAATGATCCTTGTGAAATGATAGTTTAGGAAGACCACGAACAAGTTCGTTTTTCGCCAAGTGATTAATAGCGTCAAAGTTAAGATGAGATAACCGTCGATGCCATAACCATGACTTAGTCTTCGATGCTTTGGAGAGAAGACATACGGGAGAAGCGGCCATCATGTCTTGTAGAGACAAAGTATACAAATTATTCCCTCGAGTACCTTTCAATAAATCAACCCCTTCCAAATTACGAATGAAGCAGGTATGCTCTCGAAAAGCAACTTCTAGGTTTGCATCACAAAACTTTCCCACAGAAAATAAGTTGTGACCGAGACCTTCCACATAATACACTCTCGAAATTATAACATTCCCAATATGATATTCACCATAACCCATTATCTTTGCAATATGATCATTTCCAAATCTAACCGTACCAAGAAACTTGCTGACGAAATTTCTGAGCTGAGAGCGATCTCCGGTCATATGCTTGGAGCAACCAGAGTCCAAATACCAGAGAACAATTTGGACCACCTGTTTTCAATAACAACAGTAGACAATGCATTGGAAACTATTGGTTCCGGATTGTTATCAGATACATATATAGAATTATCAGAATTGCTAACATTTTTGAGACCCTTAGATTTCCTGCGTTTTCTAATGTGAGTTTTAGCACTAACAGGTTTTACTGTTCCAACTTTCTTAGGTTTTGGATCATTCGTGGGCACTACAGTGGGAGTAGACCTATTTAAAGGGCACTTGGTTCCTACGGTAGTGTCGGTGTTCCTAGTTAAAGGACACACTTGTGTTTTGGTAGCCTTGGTACTCCTAGTTAAAGGGCACGCTTTCTTCGCTGTAGTGCGAGTGATCCTAGTCAAAGGGCACATATTTCCTACTATAGTGAAAGTTCTACCAGTGGGGCGCCACATCCAACCAACTTGGGTTAACACTTTCCCAGTCGGTTTCTATTCTAATCCATTTTTCCGGGCATACATCTCATTTAGATGGTCAATAAGGCAAGAATCATGACGACTAGAAAACATACATTCATTGCAATTCCAACATTCAAATTAGAATTCACACTAGGCTTAGAACGCTGCACAACCACAGAGCCTTTAGGTTTAGCTACATGATTCTTTTTATTCAAAACAGAACTAACATTCCTAGGATGGGCTTCTACTTTCTTCTTCACTTGACTACTAGATGGGGGCAAGATCCTATCATTCTTCTTGTTTCTCTTAAGCTTAGATCTTTGAGCCTTAGTAGTGGTGCTTACTCCTGTAGAAGGCAACACGGGAATATTAGAAGCTGGTTTTGATTCCGCCTTATCTTTAGTGACCAAAGTTTGAGATGTTTTAGTCCTAGGGCCCTTATTAAGTGGTGTGACGGCTATAAGGTTCCTTTTGATTGCACTAGAGGACGATGCTGAGACAGTGGCTGCGTTATCCACAACATTCTTACCTTTTAGAGTACGAAGTGTTTCCTTTAACTCAGCCAAGACCAGATTCTTATCACAAATTTGTTCCCTCAAATCTGATATTTCCATCGACTTTCGATTCAATTGTTGAATCAATGATTGATTCTGTGCAGTGGTATCAACACATGCGGGTTGTACTGAATCGAAGAGTCGTGTATTTTTCTGTTTTAAGTTATCAACTTTGGACAAAATCTTGGAAACTTGATTATCTAGATCAAGTCTAAAATTCTCAGCGGCCTCAAGTACGTTCACACAGTTAAGCTTCTTAGATTTCTCTATTTCTATCGGCAAAGAGTTAGCAACTTTATCACTTGGCTGACGCTGTTTTGATTGTAAATTCAATCGAAAATTCTTTTCAAAATTTGCATCATCGATATTAACACCTTCGAATGACGTTTCAAATATTTCTTGAATAAATTGTTGCTTGCATTCAAGCGAAATACAATGTGTTTGAATCTCATCAAAATGTTTTGAAAGCGATGAATATGAATCTTGAAGCTTTAAAGATTTAGCGTCAGATTCGTGACAAGTACTATCTACCACAGTATCCACAGATTCAACATTATGCACAATAGAATCATTATCAACACTTGTATTCATACAGACATAAACTATATCATGAGACATCACTTGATTCAGAAGCATATCATTATGGCGTGAAACCCGTTCTATTTCAAGTAAACTGTTTTCATAAGCATTATCCATTTCATTGAAAACACGTCTAAATTCTTCTATTTCCAAAAACAAATCTTGATCAAGATTACTAAGACAAGCCTTAACATTGTCTACAAACGGAACAATTTCATTTTGGAACGCAGCTCTAGTGTGCTCAAAGTTCCATTCACCTTTCGTTATGGCCGAAGCCGTCGTACGTTCCAAAATGACCTTGTCAAAATTGGCTAAGTGTTGGTGAACCGCATTTAAGTTAACGGACACCTTGCTTACCGGTGGAATTAACTTTGTTAAATCCGTTTGGACAAGTGTAGGAGACGTACTAGGAAGGTTTTCATTTGACAAACTTTGGGGCACAAGAACTGTCAATTCTGCTAATTCCTTTTGTAAACGAATGCGTGTCTTTTTCGAAAATTGATCTTTGTTATGTTGATCATAATCAATGGTATGGAATTTTGAAATCATTTTAGAATGAGTTTCATCCCAAGTGATTGTGTCTCCTCAGTACTACGAACAAAAGGTGCTTCTTTCGATTTTCCAATTATGGTCATATCATAAAGACCGGGAATATATTCCTGAGCTTGTTTTGCATAACCGGGATTAGGTGGTAAATCTTGAAGACGTTTAAGTTCGAGTTCTTTAAATGATATAGTTAAAAGATGAACCTTTTCTGTGGAAGAGTATTGTTTTAAAAGCTGTTGTTCTTTGAATTTAAGAAGTTTGGTAGCATTAATTTCTGATTCAACCTTTTTAGACTCGAGAGTTTCGAAATCCATTTTAAGTTTCTGAAAATCATTGACAACCGACTCCTTTTCTTTTAATTCATTAGAAAGATTAGCTTTTAATGATTATATTTCTTTCAAGTGTTTAATCTTTTCAAAACGAAATTGGTCAAATTCAGAACATGTTATTTTCTCTGCTTGAGGGACCATTTCAAAAGTTTTGATCTTTTATTTATGCAACGCAAGCTCATCAGTTAGGTTGGAATTGGTATCTACGGATTGTCTGAGGGCCATATGCATTTGATCAATTATATGTTTAGGCACCATTACCAAATCATGCTGAGCATAAGATTCCATACCCGTCATAGCATTTGGTTGAGGTTCACTCAAATGTGTTGGATTGGGTACCACATCATTTGAGTTACTAGTTCCCGAATGTTGTTCGAGGTTTTCATTTTAATGCCCAACTTGATGTTGGTTATCATCAATATTATTAGATGTGGTTGGTACCTCACTGATGACATCAGAACCGTAGTGAGAGAGATTAGCAACGAGAGCAGCTTGGGCAGAGTGAATGTCATCACAATCCGAATCGTATGCATCAAGATCATCCGCTTGATAAGCTGCATTAGAAGTGGAAAAAACTGCAATGCCTTCAGTATCTGCTGCCCCTGGGTCTGCAAGAAATGCTAACTCCTCTGAATCCAAAATCTTTCCCTTAGACTGAGCATCAACCAAATACATCTTCTCACGAAACCATGCATTATCCCTTCTCCTTTTCGGCTGAGTGCATTCCCTAGCCATATGACCTTGTCCTCGGCAATTGTAGCAAGTCACAACCTTCTTAGGACCAATAGGAATCCCATTTCCACTAGCTTGAGAATTCACAGCTTGATTGTTCCCAGTCCTTGTAGAAGGTCCATATGAATTTTGCCTTCCCTGAATAGGTTGCACCGTCACTTGACCATCTTGAACAGTGGCTTGTTGTCGAGGATTTGATGAGGTGCGGAGCTGATTGTTTGTTGGTGGAAATCCTCTAGTTGCAACAAGTTTTGACAAGTAGGCGGGGAGATGGTTTAGAACATCAGCTGGCGTATCATTTGGAGTAACGACCGGTGCTTGGATTGGTGGAAGTTCATTAGAGTAGAAAGCTTGTGCTGGTTGTGCTTCTATTGGAAAATATCCTTGCTGAGGAGTATAGCCCAATGGAGAAGTGTTGGCTTGTGATGGTGATGTTTGATATGGTGGTTGCTGTTGAAAAGATTGTTGATGAACACTTTGTTGATATTCTTGCTGTGGCATCATTGGTGGTTGATAAGATGGTTGCTGTGGTTGCTGATAGATGTGTGGTGGTGGCTGCTGCAAGTAAGATGGTTGTTGATAAGTATAAGCCATGTTTTGTTGAGAAGCATACATTGCAAGTGGATCATGAACTTGAGGTGTAGACAACCGAGCCTCGATCACATGGCATTCGTGTTGTTGAAGAAAAGCTTGAAGTTGATCCACATTGGTGTTATGTAAGTCCTTAGCCAATTTAACATCCGTCACGTATTTTTTCCATTCTGGAGGAAGAGTGTTCAAATACTTGGTGTTCAATTGAAAGGTAGGGATTGCCATGCCATAGATATTAAGCTCATTCAACAATAGGGTAAATCTCAGATAGTAATCATTGAGAGTCTCCCCTGGCACATAGGCAAACTTATCAAAAGTATCATAAAGCTTACACTCTCGTTCTTGTTTAGTTAACGAGGTGCCTTGCATTAGAACCCGAATTCTATCCCATAACTCTTTGGCAACTTTATTTGCTGACGAGTTTGTAGACATCTGGAGGAAGGGCTTGGAGAATTATGTTTGTAGCATACTTATCACATTTATCTTGAATCTTCATATCTCTAGTCAACTCACCCGTTGTGCGAGGACAAGTAGTCGTACCTTCCGTCACTGTACCATAATCTAATGGTCCATTGAGCACCGATGCCCAAATTAGATGTCCATTCTCCTTGTTCAACATATAAAGTTCCATTCGGGAAGCCCATTCCTCATACATAGTCTTCACCAACATTGGTGGACTCATTTTTGCAATGATCAATTTGCACGAGTCATGGCAAAGTATGGTGTCAATCACCGTCTTTCCACCGCCTATCATCCCCAAACCAATGGGCAAGCCGAAATTTCCAATCGTGGCTTGAAGAGAATTTTGGAGCGAACTGTGGGAGAGCATCGCGCCGCGTGGGCCGATAAGTTAGATGATGCTCTGTGGGCTTTCTGTACTGCTTACAAGACCCCGATCGGTTGTACACCTTATCGTCTTGTGTACGGGAAAGCCTGCCACCTACCCATCGAGCTGGAACATAAGGCGCACTGGGCCTTGAAGTGGGCTAACTTCGACATCATCAAAGCCGGTGATCATCGCAAGGTTCAACTCAACGAGCTAAATGAACTAAGGAATGAAGCTTATGAGAACTCGCTGATCTACAAGGAGAAGACGAAGATTATCCACGATGCCAAAATCAAGAACCGAGAGTTCCACGTTGGTGATCACGTCTTACTCTTTAACTCTCGGTTGAAGATCTTCTCTGGCAAGTTGAAGAGCCGCTGGACTGGTCCATTCACCGTCGCCAAAGTCTTTCCGTATGGGACTATTGAGCTTTCTCAGCCGAATGGGCCCAATTTCAAGGTGAATGGCCAGCGTCTGAAGCTGTACTTTGGTGAGAACATCTCTCAGGAGATGATTCCATCCCTCACCACGTTCCCCATGAACTAAAATTGGGTCGAGTCAGGCTCATGACTCGGTGAACAAAAACAAGCGCTTCTCGGGAGGCAACCCGTGCTCTATCCTTTTACTGCTTTCATAATAAGTGTAGGGGGAGCCCCGCATATGTTTGTTGTCTTGTTTCTTGTGCTGTGCAGGGATTAAAGCTTCAGAAAGCATCTTGATGACTTTTGACGAACCGTGATACCGTGTTTTCCATCTTCCCGGTTCTATCTTAAACTCTTGTGATTCAATATTTCATATTCTATATGTTCACATTGAATTCACTTTAGTTGTCTTTTCCTTAGCAAGATTTAAACAAAGTGCACAATGTCCTAAGTGTAGGGGAGCTTACTCCCACATGCTTAAACATTGAGGACAATGTTTATCTCAAGTGTAGGGGGGACTTCTATCGAAGTAAGTGGTTTTTTCCATGAATTTGCCCTCATTTTAACCGGAAAATTTGATTTTTCGACATTTTTCAAAATTTTTAATCTATTTTGGCCTAGTTGTATAGTTGTATTTGCTTTTGTTATGTTTCCTTTGCTAGAATAAATTTTTAATAAAGTGGTTTTAGATTTTTCTTAGTCGCGAACATTTTGACTTAACCCGAGTTTACTTGCCTAAGTTTACTCTAGCTAGTATCCTTAACGTGTTTAAGTCAAGTTTTGCTAGGCTTTTATATAGGGAGCTATAAAACGCGAAAGTCTTAACTCTCACGGGTTAAGAACAAGAACTTTTCGCAAGTTCCTATAATTGATCCTAGAGAGTAGTTTATCAATGGAACTTTAAAATGCAATTTCTAAACTTGAAAAAGTCCAAGAATTTGCAAGATCCTATAGGCGACTCGAAAACCCAAAACTTTGATTTAATAGGCTAAGCATCCACGGGTCTCATTTTTTGAGATTTTAAATTGTGGAGAACGAGAGATGATAGAGCCAGTTATAAGTTCGGTATTCTTTCATGAAGTTATGTGAGTTAATTATGAGCCTATTCTCCCTCCGCTTGCTAAGTAATTTATCTGCTAATAAATAAGGTTGTATGATTTAAAAGGTTACTTAGCTTCTAGCCCCAGATCGTTTAAAAGTTGCTCGGTAATGACGAGAGTTCATAGCCAAGGCATAACTTATGAAGCGGGGCGCGAAGATTGGCGAGTCCGAAAAGGCCCTAACAAGGCATGAGGGCTACGTTTTGTTGCTAAAGATCCAAAAGTGATGTGAAGAATCATTTATCAAAAATCAATATGAAGGATCAAGACACACGACGAAAAGCAAGAACTCCCCAAAAGTCATGGAGAAGTCTATCCGAAAAGACCCTAACAAGGTATGAGGATAAATAGATCCAAGTCCTAAAAGGAGGCGGATCGTTGTATATCAAAGTCCAAAATAAAGATTGGAGAAAAATGAAGAAGTCGTGGTCCAAAGATGAAGAATCTCTCAAAAACTTCAAGTGAAGAAATTCCTATTATGAAGAGAAGACAATAATTTCAAGAACGTTTCTCGAAGATTCGAAGTATGAAGTCGCTGCCAAATATCGGCCCGAGAAAGGTCTCAAATCGCGAACCAAGTTATGCCAAGATATGAACTTTCTGATATCCCGAGAAGCAGTTTTAAAAGATTCGGTCCTTTAGCTAACTATTGATTAAATCGTTCACCTTATTTTCGGACTAAATAACTATCGAAATAAGTCAAACAATGCATCCTCGTGATCATTCAAGACAAAAATAAAATATAAGAGATACACCTAGGAATAAGGGAGTCTAAGTGAATAATTGGCCCACATGAGTTCGTGATAGTTTGCTAACTTTTAATAACAATGATCTCGTTTTTAAGCTTGGTATGGGGAACGTGAAACTTGAGGATGATAAATGTTCATGGCCGCCAAAACCCAATGTAAGTTTTTAATTTCTTTACTTATTTCTATCTTTTATGTTTAGTATTTAATAAAGGCCAAGGTGGGTTATTTATGATGAAAAATGTAAATCGTGCTTTAAAATTAATGCATTGCATGAGGACATTGCAATGGTCAAGTGTAGGGGATTTAATAAGTGTGAAAACACTTATCCTTTTACCACTTATTTCTAATAATAACAAGACCAAAACGTGTGATTTATGTCGTAAAAGTCGGAATTATGTGTGGTTTGTGTTTTTATTGTGTTTTAGGACCAAAATATGAAAAAGGAAGAAAACACGGGCTTTCACGGGCCTTTATTGAAGAAAACAGGAAAAAGACGAAGTCAAAAGATCAAGAGTGCAAAAAGAACGGAAGTCCAAGGCCTATTCTGAAGATTTATCGAAGAAAAAGTCAAAAGACGGAAGTTTAATGAAGTCGAAGAACTTAAGTCTAATAGAAGAAGAAAATTAAAAAGACAAGTTCAAATCCCGAGACGACAAAGACGAAGAATTAAAGTCGAGTCGAGAAAACGTGAAGAAAGCAAGAAAGAAGATGCAACACATGCACTCCTTCCACCTTCCCTATAAATACCCTCCTAATAGTCATTAGGAGGAGAGTTAGATTTTAGTTAATTTTTCACTTTTTAGTTTTCTCTAGTTTTTAGAGAGAGAAAGTCTTAAACTTTCTCTCACTAGTTCATCTTTTTCTTTTAATCTTTCAAGATTAAACATCTTTGTATTGCTTATTTCATTAATCAAAGTTCCATTTTAAGCTTTTAATCCTTATTCTCATTCTACTTTTCTTTGATTTAAGATTGATTTTGGTGCGTATATCATAAGATCCGTGTTGTTCTAATTGATTTCGTGCTTAAAAGTTAATCTTTTGATCATTTTATAAGTTTTCATTTGATTAAGCTTTAAGACCTTTGTGCTTATTGGCTTATTTTTATGATTAGCTTATTTTTCTCATTAAAAAGTTTTATTAAAAAGTTTATGTTTTTATTGTTTGATCTAAAAAGTTGATTAATTTCGAGTTGAATAAGTTGATCAAAGTGCTTATTAGATTCGGATTTGTCATTGATTCGGGTTGGTTTTGGTATTAGCTTATTACTTTAGCTTATTACCTAGCTTTTCCCCATTTCCACAAATTTCGGAAAGGGTGGTAAAACCCCTTTCCGATTGGCATATTCCGACCGGGTGTTCCCCTTAACTGATTTACTTGATTTTCGGAAAGGGCTTAAAACCCTTTTCCGATCGACACCATTCTTCAATATTCCGATTGGTGGCTTTGTTAATATTCAGACGGTAGGGTTTTTACTTATTCCGATTGGGATTTGTCCCGTATTCCGATTTGAAGCCTTGTTGAACTTTCCGATTGGTAGCATTTTGTCAACATTTCGATCACAACCAAGCCTTGATATTCCGATTGGGACTTTCCCAGTATTCCGATTGTGTTGCTCCACCTACATTCCGATCAACCGATCGGAAAACATTCCGATCGGGGGCCTTTTTGGTTTGTTTTGGTTTCTTTCGATATCACTTTCTTATAGTACTTTTTATTTTCTGAAAATTTTCAAAGTGTTAGTTTTATTTAGTGAATTAGTATTTTTCCATTGTCACCTTTACGTTTATATGCATTTGTTTTTACTCGTTATTCAAATTAATCTTTTAACTTCCATTTTACTCAACGACACTTTATTTACTTGCTAGTAGTTTAAAACAAACAAAACCAAACCATTCACTTGATTCACCAAAAGACGATTGAGTCGCACTTAAGACCGGTTTTCAATTCGAAAAGATTTGGGACTACAAAATTTTATATTTGGTTGCAAAAACCAAGTATTAGCCTTGCTAGCCAATCAAAGAAGATTCTTCAAAAGATCAGAGAGAATAGGATCAGCTAGTAAACAAACCGACAGATCAAAAGAAACTTGATTTGCCTGTGGAAAGCTTGGACACTTCCAAAAAGACTGTCCTTCCACCAAGACATCCTCACCTTCCTATCCATCATCTTCCACCAAACCTTACAAGTTCAAATCACAACAAAACAACTCATCTCACCAATTCAACTCATCAGACAATGAGAAGAAGGATTACAAGAACAAGTACAAGGCGCTTAAAGCTGAGTTAGAACAGATGAATTTGAAGCTTGAAGCTCTGTCTAAGAAGAAATGAGGTGATAAAAAGACAGAGAAAGGGTTGGTAGCTGAAGCATATGATTGGAATGATGAGCCGCTGACTTCAGATGAGGAAGATACTACTAGAGTCAGCGCTTTCATGGCTATAGCTGAGGATGAACCAGCTGTTGGGAAAGGTGATGCAAGATCAGGATAATGGGTTGACATCACAATGAAAAAGGTACACAGGCATTTATCTATGTCTGATAGTGATGAACGCAAACATGTCCTTGATTACACCATTGTTGATTTGCACTTTGTTGAGGAACAAAGAAAGAACTTGCTTGATAAGTTTCACTCTGTTAAAAATGAACTGTTGAATGCTAAATCTGAATGTGAAACTCTCAAACGGGTTAATTTAGAAAAAAAAATCCCTTCAAAATGAAGTCAGTAGGTTAACCTTGAAGAATAGTGCCTTAAATGATCAAGTATCTGAATTAAACAAGGTTATTGGAAAATGGCTGTGTAGTAGGTTCACTATAGATCAATTGCTTAATGATGAACTGTCTGCTGATATTAAAAGGGATGTCTCTGCTAAGAAAAATAAGCTGAAAATTATCACCAAACCCAAAGAGATTGTTTTTAAATCTAGAGAGACAATTCATATGTCAGATCCTATTTTGACTGATGACCCTGTCTCTGAAGATGTGGCTGAATTACCACCTTTACCCAAACTCTCAGGAGTTGAACCCAGCAATTCCTCTAGAGGAGCTAAGGGTGAACTTAAAACAGATGTTGATAAACCACCAGCTAAAATATTTTCAGTACCTGCTAAACAATCTGTTAAGCAAGTTGCATTTAAGCCTGTCTTAACAAAATCTATGAACAAAGTTGATTCCTCAACTGAAGAACGCCTGTTGTCGTTAATGAAAGAAGTAGAACTCTTAAAACAGCACATTAAGCCTTCCGCTGAATGCTCTACTTCTCGTGAACCTAAGTCTGTTCTAGGTGAACCCAAGGGGGAAAGGTTAGTCAAACCTTATTGCAATATCTGTAAAAACTCTCATCACATGACCTTAGACCAAGATAGACAAATGGCTGTTAAGAGAGCTCAGACACCATCTAGGGAAAGACAACAGGGTTCTAAGAGACAACTAGGGAACTACAGACCTTATCCTCCCTGTAAATTCTGTGGATTCACAGACCATCACTCAGATGAGTGTGGTGACTTCCCAGGTTGTGATATCTGTGGAAGTTTCACCTATGAGACAGCTAATTGTCCTTCCCATCACCAGAAGTTCTATAGGAACTCAAGAGTTGCTGATCTATAATTCAGGGAACCCACTGGAAAGTGGGTTCACCATAGGAACTAACTTGTTTCTATGTATCTGTGCATAAACATCTTAAGGAATCGGTATGGTATCTAGACAGTGACTGTCTAGACACATGACAGGGATTCAACAATACCTGCATAGATACTCAAGGGAGCCAGGTCCTAAAGTAGTGTTTGGGGATAATTCTTCAGGCGACACAGAGGGATACGGCTCAGTGAACTGCAATGGGATAACCTTTACAAGGGTTGCATATGTGAATGGTCTTAAACACAATCTCATTAGCATCAGCCAATTGTGTGATGCTGACTACAAGGTTTTGTTTACTAAGACTCAGGGAACCATATTCAACAAGAACAATGATGTAGTGCTTATTGCACCAAGAAGGAGAGATGTTTATGTCATCAACATGGTTGTTTGCTTTGAAGACAGCTCAAATTGTTTTCTTGCTAAAGCCTCTAAAAGTGTCAATTGGCTGTGGCACAAAAGACTGTCTCATCTCAACTTCAAGAACATCAATAAGATAGCCACACAAAACCTGGTTGCTGGTCTACATTCAGTGATGTTTTCTAAAGACAAGACTTTTTCTGCTTGTGTCAAGGGAAAGCATCACAGGTCTTCTTTCAAGACCAGGCAATCATTTTCTATTGACAAGTGCTTACATCTCCTTCACATGGATTTGTTTGGGCCTGTCAAACCTCAGACCATTAATCACAACAAATACACCTTGGTCATAGTTGATGAGTTTTCAAGGTATACATGGGTTTTCTTCCTTAAAAGGAAAAGTGATGCAGCTGATACCATCATGTCCTTCATCAGACAGGTTGAAAATATGAATGATGTTAGAGTCAAAGCTATAAGAAGTGATAATGGTACTGAATTCAAGAATCATCAACTTGAATCTTTTTGTGATGAAAAGGGAATATCACAAAACTTCTCTTCAGCTGGCACCCCTGAACAAAATGGTGTGGCTGAAAGAAGAAACATGACTTTGATTGAAGCAGCCAAAACTATGTTAAATGGTGCAGCTTTACCAAAGCAATTTTGGGGAGAAGCTGTTCACACTGCCTGCTATACCCAAAATAGATCTATCATTGTCAAAAGACATGGTAAAACTTCCTATGAAGTTTTCAGAAACAGAGCTCCAGATGTCAGCTATTTTCATGTTTTTTGATGCCCTGTGTTCATTTAAAACTATAGGGATAAACTTGGAAAATTTGATGAAAAAGTTGATGATGGTTTCTTCTTGGGATACTCTCCAACAGCCAAAGCCTTCAGAGTATTCAACATCAGAAGACAAGAAGTAGAAGAAACCTTTCATGTAAGATTTAATGAAGATGATTATGTCATACAGAGAACTGGAACAGAGGGTGATGAAACTAATTTTAATGAAAATGTGTCATTCCTAAGTGATGAATTCTCAGAACCAAGACCTGCATGTCATTACCATCATCACTCCAACACTCTCACTCCTTATGTTCCTGCTTTTGACCCTCTGTCTACACACAACATTGAAGTTCCTACCTCTCAGGAACTTGATGAAGAAGAACTACAGCCTTCTTGTAGTCCTTCTTCCTTAACTGTTATTGATGACTCACCAATTCTTCAAACCCCTGAAGAATCTCCTACTGATAATGAACTTGTACCTCTTGATATGACTGAAGTAGACTCAGACACTGAAGTCATCTTTGAAGAAAGCCCTCCTAGTCAGCAGGATGAAACTCAAATATTACCAGCTATACCCACAATTGTCCCTGTCCTTGAGTCCCCAGCTCCCCAAACCAAGTGGTCAAGAGATCAACACATCCTTCTTGTCAACATTATTGGGGAACCTAATGCAGGGGTTACTACTAGACAGCGAATTCATGACTCAGAGTCTGCCTCAGCCAACGAATGTCTCTTTGCTGAATTTCTCTCTCAAATTGAACCTAAGAGAGTAGCTGAGGCTCTTGTAGAAGATGGGTGGGTAGCTGCTATGCAGGAAGAAATCAATCAGTTCAAAAGAAAAAAGTTATGGACACTAGTGCCAGCTCCACCTGGTAAGAACATCACAGGAACTACATGGATCTATAGAAATAAGATGGATGAAATTGGAAACATCGTCAGAAACAAGGCCAGGTTGGTGGCACAAGGGTATACATAGACTGAAGGAATTGATTATAATGAAACATTTGCACTTGTAGCAAGACTTGAAGCCATCAGAATCTTCCTTGCTTATGCTGCTTATATGAACTTCACTGTGTATCAGATGGATGTTAAGAGTGCCTTCCTCAATGGAGATTTGGCTGAGGAAGTATATGTTAAACAACCTGAAGGATTCGAGAACAGCGAGTTTCCCAATCATGTGTACAGATTACACGAAGCCATGTATGGGCTGAACCAAGCTCCAAGAGCATGGTATGAAACTCTTTCTAATTTCTTAACTAAAAACAAATTTTTCAGGGGTTCTATTGATAAAACACTCTTTACCTTCAAGGATAAGAGTGATTTTATCATTGTGTAGATTTATGTGGATGATATCATGTTTGGGTCAACAAATGTTAATCTTAGTAAACGTTTTGCTAAATTAATGACCAAGAAATATGAGATGAGTATGATGGGTGAATTAACTTACTTTTTGGGTTTTCAAATAAATAATGTCCTAAGGGAATTTCAATTTGTCAATAAAAGTATGTTAAAGATTTACTTAAAAAGTATGACTTAGTTGATTGTGCATCAGTGAAATGCCCCATGCTTCCACCCAACAACTTGGGTCCTGATGAGTCAGGGGTCTCTATTAATGATACTTTATACAGAGGTATGATTGGGTCACTCATGTATCTAACAGCTAGTCGTCCTGATATCTAATTCTCCACATGTCTCTGTGCAAGGTACCAAGCTAACCCAAAAGAATCCCATCTAGTGGTTGTTAAGAAAATTTTTAGGTATCTCAAAGGAACACCCTCCCTAGGTCTATAGTATCCCAAGGAATCAGGCTTTGATCTCAAGGCCTATTCAGATTCTGACTATGTTGGATGCTGTATTGACAGGAAAAGCACCTCAGGTAGCTGTCAAATCCTAGGAGGAAAATTGGTTGGATGGAGTGCTAAGAAGAAAAACTCTGAGGCCATGTCATCTGTTGAAGCAGAATATGTCGATGCTGCCAGCTGTTGTGCTCGGGTGCTCTGGATGAAAAGTCAATTGGCTGACTATGAGATCTTATATGACAAAGTGCCAATCTTTTGTGACAACACCAGTGCAATTGCCATCTCCAACAACCCTGTTCTTCACTCTCGTACCAAACACATTGATATCAGGTATCATTTTATCAGGGATCACATAATGAAGGGAGATATTGAGCTGCACTTTGTTCCCATAGAGCTGCAACTAGCTGATATTTTCACAAAGCCTTTGGCTGAACCTTCGTTCAACAGGCTAGTTGCTGAGCTAGGGATGCTCAATATCTCAAAGCATGTGGCTTGATAATAAATGTGTTCATTAAATGTCTGATTCAATATTAAATGTTTTTCACATGAAACTAGGTAGTTACTTTCCAAGTAAATGCTAAAAAACATTCTCAATATTTAATCATTTATTTTCCAAATAACGAGGAGACAAATTGTTTTTGAAAGTTCAAGGGACCCACATGTGCAGTCATTTTCCCAGATTACATTAAATGCGGTTGAATAACTGTTTTCACATTTGAATATATATATTGTCTCTCGTATCTCCTCACCTACCACTATTCTCATTTCACAAATATCTCTCTCTCTCTAAGCTTTCTCTCTCTAAACCCATCCTCCATTTTTACTCTTCTTCAACCTTGAATCCATGGCATTCCCAGTTCCCAAGGCAGCAAACATAAACTTTGAACTTAACGAAAGCATTCTTGCATCGAACAACTCCATTGGATGGCTCAAGGATCCAAACGAATCCTACTCAGATCTGGTAAACTTCATGAAAAATTGTGATGCAAGTGAAGCATTCACAAAATCCCCAACCACCTTCTACCAAGAATACCTTAGGGAATTCTGGTACTCTGCTGAGGTCGTTGATGACACCATTACCTTTAGCCTCTCATGCAACGAACACCCATTTACCTTTTCTCTAAAAGACTTTGCTAGTGTGGCTGGGTTAAGACATAGTGATGAATGCCTGGAGGTGATTGACAAAAAGGATGTTAAGGACGCCCTTGCCACACTAAAACCCTTTCATGATGTAAACCCTACTCTTACACCCGCTGAGGTCCTCTCCAAGTCTCCTTTGAAGATCAAGTATTTTCCCCTATGTGGCGTGTCCTCTTCACCCACATAGTCAAATCCCTAGGAGGAATGCAGGGATCCCAAGATCAGATGTCCTTCAACCACCAATCTATTGCATATGGGCTGATCTGGGGCACAGATGTTGATGTAGGAAGTATCCTTTTCTCCAACCTTGTAGAACAACTGAAGGGACGTAACCAGGTCAGGGAGAAAAACATATGCTACGTTCGCTTTCTATCTCTGATCTTTGAAATCCTGTTGGGTTACAGCTATCACAACTCTGCACTCACTTATCTGAAGCCCTATCGCATCACTGGTGCCAATTACAAGGAAATTGGAGCTGAAGATGTCCCTGTCACCTCTCACATGATGAACATAGCAAACAAACAACCATCTGCTGAGAAGTCCTTGATCCCTTCCTCTGAGAAGGTGAATACCTCTGGTGTGTCTGGCAAGTCTACGTCTTTGACCTCTGGGCAGCACACTACGACGCCCAAGGCAACAACTGGCCAACAGCCTAAGAAGAAGAAAACCCCATCTTCTTCCCACACCAAACCTGTTGCAAAGGCCAGGGGAAAGAAGAATGTGAACCTCAAAACCTCCTCTGTTCCAGAGACTCTTGTGGAATCAGAGACTCCAACTGACAAACAACAAGGGTCTAGTGTCTCGATGTCAGCGAAGACAACAGGGAACCTGCCGAATTCTGCTGATATCATACAGGTAATCAGTGTAAGTTTTTAGAGGTCGACAAGCAACCACTCTCAAATGTCTGTAGGTGAGAGTGGTGAAGTTAGGGTAATCCTCAACCCATATAAGTCAGTATATGCACTTAGAACTCTTTAAGACTTCTGTACACTCTGTCTATGCACCAGGGAATGATTCATTTGTGTTTATAAAGCACCCTGATAACCCTGCACCCTCTAGACAGTATTCAGGCAAACAACAACCTGCTTACATATATGTCTCGACCTTGACCAGTTGTACCTCACACAGCCTCTTGGTCTCCTCAGAAAAAGAATCCCAAAAGTTTTACTTTTAGAGGAGCTGAATAATCATCCTCAGCTCTTCTAGAGACAACGTAACAGACGATCTTCATCCACATATGTTTCATCATTAAAAGAGTCCCAAAGGTTTCTTAACCTTTGGGGGGGGATAAATAATAACACTCAGCTTTCCTAGGGGCAGCGAATGGCGATCCTTAACAACATATGTTTCACAATCAAAAGAGTCCCAAAGGTTTTAACCTTTTGGGGGGGCTGAATAATCACACACAGCTTTCCTAGGGGCAGCGAATGGTGATCATTAACATTATACTTTTCACCCTTAAAAGAATCCCAAGGATTTATCCTTTGGAGTGGCTGAGTAATCACCCTCAGCCTCTCTGGGACAACGACATGGCGACCATTCCCCTTCCTTATTTCCCTGTTACTAATCTGAAACAATTTGCAGGCTGATATTGTACAGCCAAACACAGAATCCCTGGAGCAACAAGACAAAGAAGCTGATTCAATAATTCAGGATCAACCTAATGAAGAAGAGCCCCTGCTTGATATTGAAGATGAAGTGCTCTCATTAGTTGATGATTTCTTTGAACCTGAATCGATACCTGAGGACGAAATACCCCCTGAGGGGATGTTTGAGGAGGAGGAAGATGAAGAAAAAGATGATCAACAATCTGTGTCTCCTCCCAAGGAAATAGTTGTGTCCAAACCAACTGATAATACCACTCCTCCTCCCAAAGAAGCTGTTGTCACTCCCACCTCTGCTACCTCCACCACAACAGTCTTCCAAAGACCTGCTTATGATCCAACCGCTGAATTCCTTATGTTTGATCATCCTGCCCAAACCATTTTTGATCTTTTGCCAAGGGGGATGATTATGCACAACAAAGCCTGAACATCCATAATCTTCAGCCTGTTCATCATCAATCAGATATGGAACGCCTATCAAGAAAGCTGGATGTTATCAAGTCTGAGATGCATAACTTCACTGTCACATTTCCAGGGATCATTAGTCAGGCGGTTAGGGATGCAATCACTGAACCCATCAAGGATGGTGCAAGAAAAGGAGTATCATAAGGACTTAGTCATTTGTCCACAAGAATCAAGGATGCCATTGTCATAGAGGTCCATGCTCTCCTTCATGATCATGAGTTAACAATGCACAGAGAGTTTGAAGCTTTTCGTAGCAGGCAATATCGTCACACAAACTTTATTGTTGATCGTGTTCATTGCAACACCAATGGAAATTTCAACCTCCTTCTGAAGATTGCCAGAGCTTCAAGGACCAGGCAACGTAATATGGCTGCCTCTGTTGACCAGATTGCAAGGTACTTTCAGGCACGTTAATCCAAACGTCTGAAGAGACAGGCTGAACGTGAGGGGGAGAAGGAAAAGATACTTAACCTTGAATCTGCCAAACAGGGCTCAACCTCTGCTGATAACACCATTTCTTCACCTGTCCCCCTCCAAGTCATTACACCTATAATCGTACCCGATGACGAGGATGAAACTAAGGGGGAGCAACAAAATAATAATGGAGTTGATTCCTCAAAGTCCCTGACTTTGGTTAACACCAGCAAGTCTGGGGATGATGGTGAACCAGCTGCCAAGAAGCTAAAGTTCACTGTTAGCTCCCTACCCAAGGCAATACAAATTCAAGCTCAGTCAGCGTTCATCAAAAGAGCTGAGGAGCTGAAAAACATGAGTATGGAATCCTCTGTCTCAAAGAAAGTAAAGGAAATAGTTTTGGTTGACACAGACCCCAAACTAAAGAAGATAGCTGCGATGCTAGAGACAGGAGGATCCACCACAGACCTTTCCCAATTTTCAAACCTTTACACCTTCTAATGAGAATCCCTTAACACCTGAAGAGATAGAGAAACAGGTTGAGGAATTCAAGAGACTCAATGAAATCAAGAAAGTCAAGGAGCTTAATGAGGAAACTCCGAGGAAGATGACTCCACCTGAAAGGGAGAAGTAGAGACAAAGGTTGAGGGAAATGGAGGCTAAACGCGTAGAGGCACTAAGATAGGTAAAAGATGATTATGATGCCTGCGTTAACAACAGGTATGCACCTGGCAAGATAACCAAGTTCAAATACACAATTCAGAAGTCCACCAATACACCACAAATGATTTTGTGGAGAGATAACCAACAGGGTAATATGGATGTCTTTGAGGACTTCAGGTTAAAGAAACTTGGGTTATCTGAATGGTTTGAACTTGAAGCCTTGGCTGCTAAAAGAACTGGTCAGACCAATTTCATTCTTCTTAAGACCCTTAAGGCTAAGTTCACCTGGATCAAAGAAACAGCAGCCAAGCTTAAAATAGATCCCCCACCACAGCTGTTTGAACAAGAACCCCCAAAGTCTGTCAAGAAAAGAAGAAGGGTGACTCAACTTGTTAAGGAGACCTTCGTCACAGATGATGTTCAAGTGGATGGAATGCATAGGGATCTGATACTACCAAATGAAATCGTTGGTCCTGTTGATGGTCAGACCTACACAGAGCCTGAAAGAGGTATGGCCTTCATGAACATAGCTTGCCAATATGCATTCCAAAGAGAAGATGAGCTTGGCTTAGCATCAACAATTCAGCTACTTTGTCTCAAAATGGGGCTCAAGATTAACTCAGAGTATTCCAAGGTTTTTGCATAAGCTTTACAGGCAGAATTGGATACTAGAATAGGCATAGCTGAAGCTGAAGAAAAGATAAAAAATGATGACTATTAAATAATTTCACAGCTCAATTTTACCTTCACATTTTATTTCACTTTTGTAATGTACTTGTAATTTTCTTTAAGTATGAATAAAATCATGAGGTATGTTTGTTTAGATCTGTTATGAGTAAGAAGAAGTTGTTATCTCACTTACCTTAACTTAGATAGATCTAGCTATATTTATGTTTAAATAGGGGGAGATTGTTAGGAATCTAAGTTTGTTAATTCCCTGTATCATAGATTTAAACACAAATTAAGCTGTTAGATAGTCACTTGCATGTGCCTAGGAGGCAGGCAAGTATCGCAAGACTCACAAAGATCCAAGTCTCTGTGAGCAACCTCAGAGGAGTCCATGTCAGAGACATTTTCAAGGAAGTCGAAGATTACTTGAAGACATACTCATTGGCTGTGATGGATAACAGCCAAGATGTATCAGGGACTCTGAGGGGTTCAGGGTTAACAGGGGTGGCAATACCCTGTTAACACTCAGCACACTTTGGACATGCCATTTGTCTGTACGAGACTATGAAGAAAAGGGAAACTAATTCAAGATCTGTTTTCCTAAAGTATTATGGCAGACTACCAAGAATAGAAGAGCATCTTGTGACAAATGTCTGAAAAGTGAATGTCTTGTGTAGTCACCATCAACTAGTACTTAGGTCAACCTCGTATCACAATAAATAGGATGTGTAGCCCAGCATTAATGTTTAACACTTTGAGAATATTCACACATTAATGCTTAGAACTTATTGAATTAAACAACTGTGACTGTATTCATTAGTTAGGTTATTTAGTTGTTCAAAGTGTGCACAACACATTATCGTCAAACGGTGTTATCCATAACACTTGTAATTCTTTATTATACAATAATAAGTATTACGTTTGAAAAGTATTTCCTTGTGTTGATTAGTTAATTTTAGTGTTTCTAGCATTTATTAGGGACTTTCACTTACCCTCTCTACATCTCGTGCAACCGTAGACATCCAGGGCTGTGCCACCATGCTAGTGCTGCTTGCTTCAAATGTGGCCAACCAGGCCACCAGATCAAGGATTGCCGAAAGGGTGAGATTGAAGGTACTTCTGGGTCCCAAGCCACCTCTGACTACTTGACGTGTGTACACTACCATGCGTGACAAAGAAAACAAGTCATCAGGTACCCTCACTGGAATCTTGTTTAGGTATGGTCAAGGTGCTTGCATTTTTTTGACACGGGTGCGACTCATTCAGTCATATCCACTGTTTATGCTAATCGTGTTAGGATATCCCCTATGCCACTAGAAAATGTCTTAAACATTCCACACCCCAAAGAGACTCTGTACGCATCACACATGGGTACAGAGATCTTCCCCTTAAGTTTGACGATAAAATCCGTTTAGTTGACGCACTTCTATTGGACATGTGCGAATTTGACATGATATTAGGCATGAAATGGTTATCCAAACATCACGCCACCATAGATTTCCATTTATATCGGGTTATTTTTTATGATGTCAACGCGCCAGAATACATTCACAATGGTTTCATATCACGAAAGTCTTCACAGATCATTTCAGCCTTACAAGCACGTGCCTTACTGTCACATGGTTGTGAGGGTTTCTTAGCTGATGTTCATGATATTGAGGTTGAATCTCCATCCATTCAGGATCAGCCTATCATGTCAGAATTTCCCATCGTGTTTCTTAAAGAACTTTCAGGCATACCACCTGCTCGTGAAGTAGAGTTTAATATTGATCTCATTCTAGGAGCTGAGCCAATTTCCAAGGCTCCTTACCGCATGGCTCCCATTGAGCTTAAGGAGTTAAAGAAGCAGCTCCAGGAACTTTTGGAGCGAGGTTTCATCCGCCCTAGTGTATCTCCATAGGTTGCACCGGTGTTGTTCGTGAAGAAGAAGGATGGCAGTATGCGACTATTTATTGATTACCGTGAGCTTAATAAGATCACCATCAGAAACTGATATCCTCTACCACGCATTGATGATCTGTTTGACCAACTACAAGGCGCCAAACGTTTCTCTAAAATCGATCTGAGGTCTGGCTACCATCAGCTACGGGTGAACGAGTAGGATATCTCCAAAGATTGTTTTCCGTATATGCTATGGACACTACGAAGTTGTAGTCATGCCTTTTCGCCTTACCAATGCTCCAACAATCTTCATGGATCTAATGAACCGAGTCTTTCATGAGTTTCTAGACAAGTTTTTTATCGTTTTCATTGATGATATTATGATTTTCTCTAAATCCAAGGAGGAACACGAAGACCATCTTCATACAGTATTACAGATACTTCGCCAGAAGCAGCTGTATGTCAAGTTCTCCATATGCGAATTCTGGTTGAACAAAGTGGCGTTTCTGGGCCACATCGTATCCGTAGAGGGAATAACCATGGATCCTGAGAAGGTTGAGGCTATTACCAAGTGGCCAAGACCGACATCGACAACTGAAGTTCACAGCTTTCTAGGCTTAGCTGGTTACTACCGTAGGTTCGTGTGGAACTTTTCACGACTAGCACTGCCATTGACCAAACTGAAGCACAAAGGGGAGAAATTCGTCTGGACTGAAGAAAGAGAGAAGAGCTTTGAAAAACTAAAGCAGAAGTTGGTATCTGCACCTATTCTTACTCTTCCATCTGGTACAGGTGGATTTCAGATCTATAGTGATGCCTCAGGTAAGGGCCTTGGCTGTGTTCTCATGTAACATGGGAAGGTGATTGCACACGCATCACGACAGCTTAGGCCTTATGAGAAGAACTATCCTACCCATGACTTGGAGCTTGCAGCAGTTGTGTTCGCACTAAAGATTTGGATGCATTACTTGTACGGGGAATCATTTGATATCTTCATGGATCACAAGAGTCTGAAATGTATCTTCACCCAACATGAACTCAACATGAGGAAAAGAATGTGGTTAGAACTGTTGAAGGATTATGACATTAATCTTCAGTATCATCCCGGCAAAAAAATGACCTTTAAAAAAATGACCTTTAAAACATTCGGAAGTTTTGTAACTAAAACATTCGGAATTTTTGTAAATAGTACTTTCGAAAAAAAAATGACCTTTAAAAATGTGGCAAACAGGAATGACCTATTGGAAATTTGAATGGACAAAAAAAAACATTCCGAACCCTTTTTATATGTCACATTCAAATGTTTTTTCCTAACATCACTTTCACATCTTCTTTTTTCTTTGTTTGACTTTCGGAATATAAACTCCAAGTCACTTTCGAGAAATTATGTTTTTTGGCCGGAAAGTTTATGCTATAAAACTAGTTTCGCAGTATAAGGGATTTGAGTTTCGGAACTTTGCAAGAAATAATGAGTTTCCCAACTTTGAAAAAAATGAGTTTCGGAAAAATATACTAAATTGAGTTTCGGGAAAGGCCAAAACTGAGTTTTGCAATAATAACAAAAAAATGAATTTCAGAATAAACTAAATAATGTGAGTTTCGGGATATAAAAAAATAAAAAAAAACGACTTTCAGATAAATGATAAAAACGACTTTCGGATAAATAAATTAAAAAACGACTTTCAGATAAAGGACAAAACCCTTTTCCGAAGTCAGACTTAAAACTGACGACGCAAGATCTAAAAAACATGGATAAAAAATAAGCCAAAATAAGCAAAATTAATCTAAGAAATAAGCAAAAATTAAGCCAAAATAATCCATAAAATAAGCCAAACACAACACTAATAAAAAAACTATAAAAAAACCAAATATGCAAAATAAATAAATCTAGAGGGTGTTTGGTTTAGCTTATATAGTGGGCTTATAAGCTTATTAGCTTATATAAGCTTATAAGCTAAAACCAAGTGTTTGGTTAAGCTTATATAACTGGGCTTATAAGCTTATATGTGGGTGTTTTGGTAAGCCATAAAAGTGAGGCTTTTATAACAAAAAATGGCTTACATAACAATAACATATAAAAAGACTTTTATACCCCACATTTAATAACTACATCATTTAATACTCATGGACTTTTTTGTCATTTAACTTATCAATTTTGATGAGCTAAACCAAACACTAAATTTGGGCTTATAAGCTTATTATATATAAGCCATAAATGGCTTATATAATATAAGCCTAACTCAACTCATAAGCTTAACCAAACACCCCCCTAATCTAAAAACATTAAGCTACCAAACTCACTCAAATAAAAATAAGCCAAACATAAAATAAGCAATAAACACAATAAGCTATAAAAATCAACCACATAAAAAGTAATAAAAGCAAGAAATAAGCAACACAATCAAATAAGCAATAAGCATAAATAATCTAACTAGATTAATCAACTTAAACACAAATTAAACAAGAAAGAAATAATGAGATTAATTGAAAAGCTTAATGAAAAGATTAAGATTCAACAATGGAAGATTAATGAGAAATTAAGACATGAAATATGAAAAGCTTAAAGAAAAATGGAGAAAATTATTCTACTCCTAATTAAAAACTAACTTGGAGTCTATTTATAGGTGGAGGAGTATGTTGGTGATGTTGCTTCCTTCTTTTCTTTTGCCTTCTCGTCTTGACAATAAATTCGTCATTCTCGATTTTGTCTCGGGATTATTCGATAAATAAAACTGAACCTGTCTTCTAATTTCTTCTTTTATTAGATTTGGTTCTTCAACTTGTTAAACTTCCGTCTTTGGTCTTTTTCTTCAATAATTCTTCAGAATAGGCCTTTGACTTCCGTTCTTTTTGCACTTTTGATCTTTCGACTTTTCTTTTGTCTTTATCTTTGATAAAAGCCCGTGAAATCTCGTGTTTTCCTCCTTTTTATCTTTTGGTCCTAAAACACAACAAAAACACAAACCACGTGTAATATTAAACACACGTTTTGGTCTCGTTTTTATTTGTTTTAAGTGGTAAAAGGATAAGTGTTTTCACACTTATTATTGAGTATTCAATGGATCAATAATATGTATGCCCGCCAATTTTTGTTTTAAGTCGTTGTAGAATAGTGGTAAGTATTCCCGCCTGTCACGCGGGTGACCCGGGTTCCATCCTCGGCAGGGGCACCATTTTAATAACTGATTTTTAATAAGAAAAATGTTTTTAGTTGGTCTTAATGAATTGATTTTCAGTGTAAAGCGTGACTTAGTTGTTTTTTGGTGAATAAAAGAAGATTTGGTTATGTATATCTACTTAAAAAGTAAATGCGGAAATTTTTAAACATAAACTAAAGACAAATGATAAACAATAAAGAAAAAAACGAATTAAAACTTATTAGAAGTAATAAAGGGAAATGTAAGAAAATAATGTGGGATTTAAAAATAATAAATGTCGAGATAAAATAAAAATATAGAAGTCGAAATATAAAATAAAAATAAAAGTCAAAACTTTCAACTAAAAATTAAAAATAAAAATAAAACTAGACAAATATTAAAAAGTCAATTAATAAAAATAAAACTAAAAACTTTCGCAAATAAATTTAACCCAACTAAAACTTTCGGAAAAATAAAACTAAAAACGACTTTCGGATAAAAATAAAAATAACGTTCGGATAAAAATAAAACTGGGTTTCGGTGTAATTTACTTAAATCCACTTGCAAAATGTCGGAAATGGGGAAAAATAATAGGCAGGAAACAAAGAATGGAAAATGACCACTTTTGGGTATTGTGGAAACATCCCACTTCCGCGAAAGAATTTTAGGCGGGAAAAGAAAATAATCACTTTCGGTATAATGAAGAAACGACTTTCGGTATAATGAAGAAACGACTTTCGGAAAATTGATAGCAAATGAAAATGAGTTTCGTAATTGAAGAGGTATAATTGAATTTCGCAATATGTTGAATGTGACTTTCGGAACAAAAAAAAGCGGGAAAAAATTTGAGTTTCGGATTAATATAAAAATGAGTTTCGCAATATTTTACCAAACTCAGTTTCGGATAAAATAAAAATTGACTTTCGGGAAAACTAAAATGAATGACTTTCTGTTAAAAAAACCTGACTTTCGGGAAAAATGCTATAAACCCTTTTCTGAAAGTAAACTTTAAAACTAACGACGCAAGATCTAAAAATTAGGGAACAAAAATAAGGCAAAATAAGCAAATTAATCTACGAAATATGCAAAAATTAAGCTAAATTAATCTATGAAATAAGCCAAACACAACACTAAAAAAACTATAAAAACACCAATTAAGTAAAATAAATAAATCTAATCTAAAAACATTAAGCTACCAAATCCACACAAATAAAAATAATCCAAACATAAAATAAACAATAAGCACAATAAGCTATAAAAATCAACCACATAAAATAATAAAAACAAGAAATAAGCAACTCAATCAAATAAACAATAAGATCAAATAAGCTAACATGATGATTAACCAAATCAACACAATTAAAACAAGAAAGGAAGAATGAGATTAAATGAAAAGCTTGAAATTAAAGATTAAGATTAAAGATTCAACAATTGAAAGATTAAAGATGAAAAGCTTAAAGAAAAATGAGTGAAAGTTTAGATCTAATTATTCTACTCCTAATTACTTAAAAATAACATATTAACTACTCACTAACTATGAAAGGAAATGAGGTCTTTATATAGGTGGAGAGTGGTAGGTGGTGTGGCTCCTTCTTTCTTTTCTTTAGTCTTCTCGTCTTGACAATAAATTCGTCATTCTCGACTTTGTCTCAGGATTCGTCAATAAATAAAATTGAACCGTTTTTGAATATCTTATTTTATTAAATTTGGTTCTTCGACTTGTTAAACTTCCGTCTTTGGCCCTTTTCTTCAATAAATCTTCAAAATAGGCCCGTTAACTTCCGTTATTTTGCACTTTTGATCTTTTGACTTCGTCTTTTGTCTTTTTCTTCGATAAAAGCACGTGAAATCCCTTGTTTTCTTCCTTTTTCATCTTTTGGTCCTAAAACACAACAAAAACACAAACAAAGCGTAATTCCGATATTAACGACATTAAACACACGTTTTGGTCTTGTTTTTATTTGTTTTAAGTGGTAAAAGGATAAGTGTTTTCACACTTATTAACTCCCCTACACTTGACCATTGCAATAACCTCATGCAATGCATTAATTTCAAAGCAACGTTTACATTTTCCTCATAATTAACCCACCTTGGCCCTTATTACATACTACGACACTATGGGAACTAAACAGATAGAAAATTTCGAAATTGTTTGATGGAAGAAACATGTAAAGAAATCAATGACTTAAATTAGGGCTTTGGTATCATGAATATTTATCACCCTCAAGTTTCACGTTCCCCACATCAAGCTTAAAAACGAGATCATTGTTATTATAAGTTAGTAAAACTAACACTTACTCATGTGGTTCAATTATTCACTTAGACCCCCTTATTCTTACAGTGTATCTCTTGTATTTTATTTTTTTCTTAAATGATCACGAGGATGCATTTTAGACTTATTTCGATAATTTAAGGCCGAAAATAAAGTAGGATGATTTAATCCATAGTTAGCTATGGGACAAAATCTTTTAAAACGGCTTCTCGAGATCTCATAAAGTTCATATCTTGGCATAACTCATTTCACGATTTGAGACCTTTCTCGGACCGATATTTAGCATTTACTTCATACTTCAAATCTTGAGAGACGTTCTTAAAATAATGGTCTTGTCTTCATATTGGGAATTTCTTCACTTGAAGTTTTTCAGAGATTCTTCAAACTTGGACCACGACTTCGTCATTTTTATTCAATCTTTATTTAGGATTTGGATATACAACGATCCGTCTCCTTTTCGAACATGGACCTATTTATCCTCATACCTTGTTAGAGTCTTTTTGGATAGATTTCTCCTCGATCTTTATGGGAGTAATTGCTTCTCGTCGTTTGTCTCGATCCTTCACATCATCTTGGATCTTTAGCAACAAAATAGATCTCTCATGCCTTGTTAGGGCCTTTTTGGACTCGCCAATTTTCGCATCCCGTTTCAATAAGTTATGCCTTGACTATGAACTCTAATTAATCCCGAGCAACTTTTAAACGATATTGGGCTGGAAGCTAAGTAATTTTTCAAATCGTACGACCTTATTTATTGCATTTATTTATTGCCAATTGATGGGAGAAAAAGCTTATAATTAACAAATTTTAATAACTGAATTTTAGATAAGAAAATTGTTCTTTGTTGGTCTTATCGAATTGATTTTCAGTTCAAAGTGGACTTAGTCGTTTTTGGTGAATAAAAGAAAGATTGGTTAAGAAAAAAAAAGTACAAAGAAAGTAAAAGTAAAAATATTATCTATTACGTAATACGTACTAATCTAAAAATATTTAGCAAGAACCACAATAAAGCACAAAGTACAAATAGGTAATGCACAAAAATGAAAATTAAAACTAAAATAACTTGTAAATTCAAATAAAATCAAACGTTTATTACACTAGAAAATATCCTACGTTTATTTTTAGAAAATGGAAAGTTGTCGTTACAATTTTATAAGCTGAACATTTAATAAAATACAAAACCAATGGCCCAATAATGAAATGAGCCCAACAAGAAACAGTTGGATGGCAATGACTTTCGGGATGTTTTGCAATAGTAACTTTCGGAATGTTTACATATTTTGGCGGGAAAAAACTGAGTAAAATGAGTTTCGGAATTTGATAAAAATGAGTTCGGAATGGAGTTTCGGAATATTTTGAGAAGAATTGAGTTTTGGAATATAACATAAAAACGAGTTTCGAAAAAAAAAAGAAATAAAATGAGTTTCAGATAAAACTTAAATATGACTTTCGGATGAACTGAAAATTGACTTTCGGAGAAACTGAAAAATAAAATGAGTTTCGGAGAAAATAAAAATTATGACTTTCGGATAAACTAAAAAAATGACTTTCGGGTAAAATAAAAAAACTGACTTTCGGGAAACAAAACTAAAGATGACTTTCGCTATAAAATACTTAACCTCACTTTCGGATAAAGGTCAAAACCCTTTTCCGAAAGTCAGTTCTAAAACTGCCGACGCAAATAAAAAATAGATCGAGACTCAATTAAGCTAAAATATGCAAATTAATAAAAGAAAATAAGCAAAAATTAAACTAAATTAATCTAAAAATAAGCAAAACAAGTCACAAATTAAAACAATAATAAGCACCAAATTAAGTAAATCAATTAAATCTAATCTAAAAATATTAAGCTACCAAATCTACTCAACAATAATAAGCAAAAACATAAAATATACAATAAGCACAATAAGCTATAAAAATCAACCACATAAAAATAATAAAAACATGACATAAGCAACTCAACCAAATAAGCAATAATATCAAATAAGCTAACATGATGATTAACCAAATCAAGACAATTAAAACAAGAAAGGAAGAATGAGTTTAATTGAAAAGCTTGAAATTAAAGATTAAGATTAAAGATTCTACAATTGAAAGATTAAAGATGAAAATCTTAAAGAAAAATGAGAGAAAGTTTAGATCTAATTATTCTACTCCTAATTACCTTTTAACTTCTAATGAAAAATTAACTAAAAAACTAACTATTACAAATGAATGAGATTAGATCTATTTATAGTGGAGAGTGGTTAGTGTGGTGCTTTCTTCTTTCTTTTTGTCTTCTCGTCTTTTTAATTAATTCATCATTCTCGACTTTGTCTCAGGATTTGTCGATAAATAAAATGAACTCGTCTTCTAATTTCTTCTTTTATTAGATTTGGTTCTTCGACTTTGTTAAACTTCCGTCTTTGGTCTTTTTCTTCAATAATTCTTCAGAATAGGCCTTTGACTTCCGTTCTTTTTGCACTTTTAAACTTTTGACTTTCTCTTTCGTCTTTTTCTTCGATAAAAGCCCGTGAAAGCCCGTGTTTTCCTCCTTTTTCATCTTTTGGTCCTAAAACTCAAAAAAACACAAACCACGCGTAATTCTGACTTTTACGACATTAAACACACGTTTTGGTCTCGTTTTTATTTGTTTTAAGTGGTAAAAGGATAAGTGTTTTAACACTTATTAAATCCCCTACACTTCACCATTGCAATGACCACATGCAATGCATTAATTTCAAAGAAACATTTACATTTTCCTCATAATTAACCCACCTTGGCCTTTATTACATACTACGACACTATGGACACTAAAAAGATAGAAAATTTTGAAATTGTTTGATGGAAGAAATTTGTAAAGAAATCAAAGACTAGAATTAGGGCTTCGGTGTCATGAATATTTATCACCCTCAAGTTTCACGTTCCCTACACCAAGCATAAAAACGAGATCATTGTTATTATAAGTTAGTAAAGCTAACACTTACTCATGTGGCTCAATTATTCACTTAGACCCCCTTATTCCTACGGTGTATCTCTTATATTTTTTTATTGTCTTGAATGATCACGAAGATGCATTTTTGACTTATTTCGATAATTTAATAAGGAAAAAAATAAAGTAGGATTATTTAATCCATGGATAGCTAAAGGACAAAATCTTTTAAAACGGATTCTCGAAATCTCATAAAGTTCATATCTTGGCATAACTCACTTCACGATTTGAGACCTTTCTTTGACCGATATTTGGCATTTACTTCATACTTTGAATCTTGAGAGACGTTCTTGAAATAATGGTCTTTTCTTCATATGTGTAATTTCTTCACTTGAAGTTTTTGAGAGATTCTTCAAACTTGGACCACGACTTCTTCATTTTTCTTCAATCTCTATTTGGGATTTTTATATACAACGATCCGCCTCCTTTTCGAACTTGGATCTATTTATCCTCATACCGTGTTCGGGTCTTTTTGGATATAATTCTCCATGATCTTTATGGGAGTAATGGTTTCTCGTCGTGTGTCTTGATCCTTCATATTGATTTAGGAATAATGATTCTTCACATCATCTTGGATCTTTAGCAACAAAATGGAATCCTCATGCCTTGTTAGGGCCTTTTTGGACTCGCCAATCTTCGCGTCCCATTTAAATAAGTTATGACTTGACTATGACTCTAATTAATCCCGAGCAACTTTTAAACGATTTTAGGCTAGAAGCTAAGTAATTTTTCAAATCGTACGACCTTATTTATTGCATTTATTTATTGAAAAGTGATAGGAGAAAAAGCTTATAATTAACACACATAAATTCATTAAAGAATACAAAACTTATAATTGACTCTATTATCTCTCGTTCTCCATAATTCAAAATCTCAAGGAATGAGACTCGTGGATGCTTAGCCTAATAAACCAATTAAGGTCCATATGGTTAAGGATACTAGCTAGAGTAAACTCAAATAAGTAAACTCGGGTTGAGTCAAAATATTCACGACGGGCCTAATATATCAAAAGAAATCTAAACTTGTTTAAAACCATTTTATTTATTTATTTATTTTGACTTTGTTCTAGAAATGAAATAAATACATAAAATGAAAGAAAGTAACGATAACAAAGGAAAATACTACTAGGCCAAAATAGATCAAAAAATTGAAAAATATCGAAAAATAAAAAATTTCCGGTTAAAATGAGGCCAAATTCATGGAAAAGCCCACTTAACTTCGATAGAAATCACCCCTACACTTAATATAAACATTGTCCTTAATGTTTAAGCATGTGAAAGTAAACTCCCCTACACTTAAGACACTGTGCACGTTGTTTAAATCTTGCTAAGAAAGAGACAACTAAAGTGATTCCCATTTCAACATTTATGGATATAAAATATGAATCACAAGAGTTTAGGATAGAACCGGGAAGACGAGTACAAGGAATCACGGGTCGTCAAAAGTCATCAAAACTGGATCTTTGAAAGCTCTAATCACTGCACATCATAAGAAACAACAAAAACAATAAACACCTACTTGGCTCCCCCTACACTTATTAATAAGTGTGAAAACACTTATCCTTTTACCACTTATTTCCAATAATAACAGGACCAAAACGTATGATTTATGTCGTAAAAGTCAGAATTATGCATGGTTTGTGTTTTTATTGTGTTTTAGGACCAAAATATGAAAAAGGAAGAAAACACGGGTTTTCACGGGCTTTTATCGAAGAAAACGGGAAAAGACGAAGTCAAAAGATCAAGAGTGCAAAAAGAACGGAAGTCCAAGGCCTATTCTGAAGATTTATCAAAGAAAAAGTCTAAAGGCGGAAGTTTAACGAAGTCGAAGAACTTAAGTCTTATAGAAGAAGAAAATTAAAAGACAAGTTCAAATCCCGAGACGACAAAGACAAAGAATTAAAGTCGAGTCGAGAAAACGTGAATAAAGCAAGAATGAAGATGCAACACATGCACTCCTTCCACCTTCCCTATAAATACCCTCCTAATAGTCATTAGGAGGGTGGTTAGATAGTTTTTAGCTAGTTTTTACTTTTAAGTTTTCTTTCTAGTTTTCTAGAGAGAGAAAGTTCAAAACTTTCTCTCACTAAGTTCTTCTTTGTTTTCATCTCTTAAATTTACGCTTCCTTCAATCTTTGTACTTGGATTCCTTTAATCAATTTCAAGTTAAGTTTTGTGTTCTTTAATCTCATTCTACATTTCTTGGTTACTTTGTCTTTGATCCGAATTACACATCTCATTTGTATGATTTGATGTTTTCGTGAGCAAAGGATTAATCTTCTTGGTTTACACATAAGTTCTTATACGTTTAGGCCATAAGCTCTCTATGCTTATTGGCTTACTTCGAGTTTAGCTTATTGATTTTCGGATTTCCCCAAGGTTTTAGTTAATTTAAAAGTCATTTCATAAAGTTTGAAATCTTTCGTGTTCTAGAAGTTATCAAATTTAAGCTTTTTGAGTTATTTGAGGGTCGGGTATAATAGCTTATTGCATTTGCTTATTGAGTTTTATGATCTCCACCAATTTCGGATCGAGTTACATTCCATCGCAATCTAGGGGTTGTTGCACATTCCGACAGCTTCTACACATTCCGATAGACCTCAGTATTTTGATCGCAATAACCCGTTAGGGTTTTACTTTGTGATCATTTGGTAATCCCCCTTTATTCCGATCTGGGTTGCGATCGCTCATTGCGATCGCACATTCCGACGGGACTAAGGTCTTGTTAAGACGAAGTGCTGCCCGATTTTACTTTACCACATTCCGATCTGAACCATTTTGTGATCTAAGAACATTCCGACGACCATCATTGCGATAAGTAGTTTTTACAACATTCCGATAGGTGGTGAGTTTAACATTCCGATAGACCTTGTTTGGAATATTCCGATGGCTCTTTCTAGTGATATTCCGATGGTTTTAATTTGGTGCATTCCGATGGAAATGAAGTGTAAATTGCGATGAAACATGTTTTTAACTTTTAAAGCTTTTACTTGTTCTACATAGCTTTTAGTTTAAACACTTTAACTTTACTCAACGACACTTTAATTACTTGCTAATAGTTTAAAATAGACAATCAACCAAACCATTTGATGGTTGTAAAATTACTTCTTTTAGGAAAAAGAGCGTAAAATAGGGCAAGCGTGCACGACGATTTAGGAAAACCGTGTGTGAATGACCCTAAGTGAGTTCGTTCTCGAGGAGGCTAGTGCGTTGTGTTAAGAGTTGATATTGATTTGTGATTATATTGATTGAGAAAGAAATGAGATTAGAAGAGAAAGACGGTTACGAAAATGAATTAAACTACGACGAAAAAGGCGTAAACGTAAAACCGTAAATAGTTCCAAAATTAAAATTTTAACCTAAAAATTCCTAAAAATTACTAAAAATCCCCAATAATATTCTAAGAGTTTACAAAAAATCCAAACTTGCTAAAACCTTTTAATTAATGAAATAATGACTTTTTAATGCTAATTAAAGCCCTAAAAATCACTTTTAATTATTAAAAAGCCTTAAACAAGATCTTATAGTTTGTAAACCTCAAAAATATCCTAATTAAGCTAAAAACTATTTTTAAAAATTTTAAAACCAAATTAAACTATTTTTAAACACTTAAAAACTATTAAAATCTATTAAATCTTAAATTAATTCTAGAAATTAGTTGAAAGGTCTAAAAAATATTTGGAAAGTGACAAAGTTCTTAGTTTAATGTCTACAATCTAGGAAAAATGAAAAAAAGTAGAAAAAACAACTTTCAATTTTTACTAATAAAATAATATTAAAATAATCCAAAAAATGAAAAGTTTGTAAATAAATTCTAAAAAATTACCAAAACTCCTAAATAATGTAACTAAAACAAAAATGCAAACCAAATTTTTTGAAACCTATTTAATAATTTTATATTGAATTTTAAAGTTGCTTAAAAACCCTAAAATCCTATAAAATTAAAAATAAGCTAAATTGAAAACCTAATAAGCTGTAAACCTCAAAAATATGATTAGAAACCTAAAAATTATTTTTCCAGATTTTTAAATTACTTTTAACTATTTTTAAATGACTTTCTAAAAATTAAACTTCAAATAATCCTAATAAATAAAATAATAATGGGAAAAATCTAATTTTTGCTCAAAAAAATCAACAACCCTAATACAATCCTAGGAAAAATCTTAAACAAGAAAAAGCTAAGAGAAATAAGCTGGAAACAGCTTATTTAAAAGCTGTTAGCTAAATAAGCACAAAACCAAAAACACCTTAAATAAGTAATGAAAGGAAAGGAAAACGTAAAAAGGCCATCTGGATCACTGGTAAGCACGCTACTCCTTGGAACGCAAGGTCGCGTGTTCGAGTCTAGGCAGGGTGTGCCTTTTTGCAAAACTTTTTTTTTTTTTAAACACAATCCAGTAACTAATTAACTACTAAAATGCAAACACAAACCCAAAATAACAAGATTATAGCAAGATTGAATAAAAAATGTGCCCAGGACTGATGAACTTTCTGATGAACAACAAGTGTATCTCTTCACTTGTGCAATTATGACCAAGAGGACTTGGTTTGCTTTTGTAGATGTTTTTGGTGGATAACAAGGCACCCTTATACTCTTTGGAGTATAAGGAGTCAAATCACAAGCAGAAACAAGCAAATTGCACATAATTTCAAGCTCAAAATATCAAAGAAAGTTACTGATATGGCTTATATGTTTCTGATTAGTACTTGCTGATATACAAGGCACAATGGTGAGATTTCAAGCCAAATATAATGCATATAAGTTCACCACTTAACATACAAACAAGGCACAATCCTTAAACAACCCTAAATCTAACAAACTACAAGATTTGCTAACCAAATTTCAACAAAATCAATCAAACAAGGCAGTTTTCTGATTTTTGACTATATGACTAAATTTTGACATACAAATTGTTTAAAAACCCACCCAAACTGACAAACAAGTAACAAACCACCTAATACCAACCTAGTGAGTGCAGTTAAACAAGATTCAAGCCAAGTCTAAATCATATAAACCAAATAAAGCCTTAATCCAAACACCCCTTTAAATCTGAAAATCAACTTTTTTCAAAGCAAATCCAATCAAGACTTAACCAAAGTGATTGAACACTATCTAAGCATGCGTACAAGTCCTATTTAAGCATTTTTAAGCACTCAAACATACATTTAACAACTTAACACAAAAATCATACAAATCACATAAAATTTCAGAAAGCTAAAATTTGAAATGGATATCAAGAGACTACCTCAAGGGTCCTACATCCAGGACCCTTAGTGGTTGAAAAACCACCTCCATATAGGCTGGGGCCTATGCAGAACTTTGTTGATGGGTTGATGAAATTTTTCTTTAACAAAAATGGATAAAAATGTTCCTTGTTTGAACCTGCTAAGAGAGAACAAGGGAGACTGTGTAAAAGCTTAAAACTTGCTCCTAGCTTATAGATTAAGCTAGAAGAAAGTTTGAGCTTGTGGGTAAGGATATGATAAGCTTAAAAATAGGAAATGTCCAAACCAATGGATATTTTAAACTTGGGTACCCACTACACCAGAACAAGCCATGGTGTTATGGACATACACAAGCTCAAATACCATCAATCCAACACAATTAATCATTATTTTAACAGGTTTGTATGAAAATTTAAGGTATAAGAAATCTTTGAAAAAAAAACAGAAACTTTAAAACTTGAAAACTTTTTGCTGAAAATCAAACCAAACTCAAACAATTATAATTTAAATCAACTGAAATGTAAAGGGAACTCAATATTTCTCATCAACAACACTTAAACCATTTATATTAATTCATAAACTGGCTTTACAAAGTTTGTGAAAAAAAGAGAAAAATCAAGAACAAGAACTATGCTACGTCCTACAATGCCTTTATATAGAGGCTACAATGAGATTCTAGAACTGAATGGAAACTAGAAACCCTAACAAGTGAACTTCCAATCTTGCCCTTGGATGATTTTGAATTTTTCAGTCAAAACAAAGCCATGTGATGATCTTGGCATTTTGTGAGATGCCAGCTGCTTTGGAGTGATCTAGGACGTCCATTTAGCCTTTGGGAGCAAGAAAATGCTGTGAGTTGTTGATCTTGCTGTCCATTTTTGTTTGGGAGCGAATAGTGGGGCAGGGGAGGGTTGGAGGGACATGTGAGGTGATGGTGATGGGAGTTTAAGGGTGGTTTTGGGTTTAAGGGAGGGTTAATCATGGATCTGGAAATAATCAACCAAAAACCCCTTGTTTTAAGTGATGTTCTTCCTGGGAAAAGTTAGGGTTTAAGGGTGGATTAAGGGGGTTTTAATCCGTTTTAGGTTAATGGTTTTTTAAATTAAGTGTTTGGAGGGCAGGGTTAAACTGAATTAAGTATTCAGTTTATGGTGAGTGGAGAGTGACGTGGAGGGAGGGACGATTCTGATTGGGTGATGGGTGTGAGTGGGTGAGGTGTCAGCTTGTGAGTGGAGGGTTTGTGTTTGTTTGTCTGGCAGGTTTGCCCCCCTATGTTTCAAACTTTGTTCAAGTTATATTAAATGGCTATCAACGCCAAATTAACACACAACAACTTTTGGAAGGTTGTCAAATTTGGCACAACAAGTTTTGAAACTTGTTTTAAGGACTTAAAATGCAATTTCTTCATATCTCAAGGGCTGTTCTTGACATGTCTTCATACTTCAAGGACTTTGACTTGTTTGTTGACTTCTTGAAGGACCATTATTGACAATTTAGATTTGTTGAGGGACTAAATTTGCCAATTCTTCAAAGTTAAGGGTCTTTTTTGTAATTTTGACAAACTTTAGGGACCAAACTTGTAATTATGAAGATACAAGGGTATAAAGTGTCAAATCTTCAATCATGGAGGACCAATCTTCATGATTCTTCAAATCTTCAAGGGTTTTCTTTGGAAAATTCTTCATTAGGGCTTGGTTCATCGTGCGGCTTCGTTTCCCGTGTTCGTTTTTGCTTGATTCTTGTGATCTTTTGTCATTTTCTCAATATCCGTACCTAAAATACACAAGCAACAAACACAAGCATATATTTGGGTATTTTGATGATATTTAATGCATTTTAAGCCCTATTTGGAAGATGAGACTATGTATAAAAGCAGTCTCATCACTCCCCCATACTAAACCATTTCCGTGCCCTCACGCAATGCTAGAATAAAGCATCGTAGCATCTCGAAAATTCATTTTTATGGACTTTATTGAAATGATAAACTAGCTACACTACTACTATTACTACTACTTGTGTTATAGACATAATGTATGATTTTCATCGCAAAATGGGACGTTTAGGTTCATAGAATAAGAACACGTGAATGCTTCGTTAGAAATAATTTCATCGTCCTCAATTTTCACTCCAATTCCATGCCAAGCGTGCAACGAGATCATTGTCATTATAAGTTAGTAATGCTAACACTACTCATATGCCCTAATCACGTACTTATTCTCCCATTATTCCTAAGTTGTATCTCTTATATTTTATGATGTGTTGAATGTTTCACGAGGATACATTGTTGACTTATGCGATAATAGAGATTTAGGTCTAAAAATAGAGTCCTAACGGTGTAACCAAGACCATCAAATCAATAACCCCTTCTAATAGAAAACGATGTTAAAAAATTAAGTTGACAAGAAGAATCGATAAACACGGTTTTATAACGGTTTTGAACATGAGACTTATTACCAAGACTTTTATACGCCCCCTATCGGAAGGGCCTTATTATCTTTGGTTTACCTCCATCTTTTATTCAACTTCGCCATGAAGCTTTTATTATGACTTCGGTCTTGCCTTGCCTTTTATTATCCGCCTCATCGGTGGTTTTATTAGCCAAAGACGTATATCCTCACGCTAAAGCAAATTTTGGATCTTTAAAGCTTCGAAGATTAAGGCTTGATTCACTTTCAATTTTGCATAGATTTTAGGCTTTGTGGGGCTTCAAATTGTTTGCTAGATTTAGGTGAGCACTTGAAATCTTATTATTGGGTGAAGCTTTCGATTATTGGGGTGCCAATACTTCAAAACCATGACGCTGGCGATACCTTAATGTCTTCCCAATTTAATTACACGGAAGCTACTAGAAAAGACTAGAAACCCAACAATCCTAACTAAACCGCTAGGTCAATATTTATTAAGCAAAAAATATTTACATGCGAAGGGAGAATAAGCAAACAACGAGAACACATGAGTTTTTGAAAGAATACGAGTACTCTACGTTTAGCATAGTAACTTATAATTAACTCTATCATTTCTCGTCCTCATTTAAGAGACTTAGCCTAATGTGTAGTTAAGGAATCAAAGCTAAGTGCTCAACACGCACGGTCGAGTCAAAAATTACTCTTATTCTCGCCATCGGAAAACCTACATTCGTGTCTTCAACACTTATAAAACATGAGAAAAAATTTAAAATTTGGCCATTTTTAGCCTTATTTTGCAACAAAACGATAAACAAAACGATAAATTTTGGAAAGCGTGAAGGTTTGGAAAGGCAAGCATCTATTCACCCCCCATACTAAAGTTAAACATTGTCCTCAATGTTTCGAGTCTAGGGGTGCAAACACCCCCTACTAGAGACGTAGTCGAATGCCTAATCTAGCATGGAAAGGGTGTAACCAATAAATTTAAAGCCGTTTATGAAGTGTGCTAAAAACCTAAGGTTAGAACGTCAAAATGATATATCATGGATATTGAGAAATGTCTCCAAAGCAAACGATCGAGTGCTCCCATAAAACGAACACGAGAGGCTCCAATCGTGAAGATCATGATCTAAAAACCACATATCACAAACAACCACGGAACAAAGGTTGGAAGGGCACGAATCCCCACACGTAAGCTACATTAGAAAGCGATAATATGTACATAGGATAAGCATGGGACTCCCCCACGAGGCACCTCGTTTTTTATTACCGAGTCATGAGCTCGACTCGATCCCCTCAATACTAATTATCATTGGGGAAGGTGACTTGGTCGAGGTAGTTCAAGGATGGAACTTCCCCGCCAAAGTAGTGCTTCAACCTATGTCCATTCACCTTGAAGTTAGGACCATCATCTTGAGCTAGCTCGATGGTCCCATACGGAAACACTTGAGTCACGGTGAATGGACCGGACCAACGGGATTTCAACTTACCGGAAAATATTTTCAATCTTGAATTAAAAAGCAAAACTTGATCCCCAATGTTAAAAACCCGGTTTTTAATTTTTGAATCATGCAACTTTTTAGTTTTCTCTTTATAAATCAATGAATTTTCATAAGCAATATCCCTCAATTCATCCAATTCAGTTAATTGCATTTTCCGGTGTTTTCCCGCGGTCTCCATATCATCATTACAATGCTTTAGGGCCCAATAAGCCTTGTGTTCTAACTCGATAGGCAAATGACAATTCTTTCCATACACAAGCTTAAATGGAGTGCACCCAATGGGTGTCTTATGAGCGGTCCTAAAGGCCCATAAAGCATCGTCTAACTTATCCGACCAAGATTGCTGGTTTTCCCCAACGGATCTCTCCAAGATCCTCTTCAAAGCTCGATTTGAAACCTCGACTTGCCCACTCGTTTGTGGGTGATAAGCCGTAGAAAGCCGATGTGTAACCCCATATTTCTTTAGAACCCTTTCAAATTGGTCATTACAAAAATGGGTTCCACGATCGCTTATGATAGCACGAGGGGTTCCAAACCGAGAAAACAATTGCTTCAAAAACTTGACTACCACACGAGCATCATTGGTGGGCAAGGCCATGGCCTCCACCCACTTAGAAAGGTAGTCAACCGCAACAAGGATGTACTTATTACCACGAGATGATGGGAACGGCCCCATAAAGTCTATGCCCCAAACGTCAAAGATCTCACATACTTGAATGATATTTTGTGGCATTTCATCTTTTTGTGAGGCTTTTCCTTGTCGTTGGCATGCATCACACGACTTCACAAGATCTTGTTCATCTCGGTAAATAGTAGGCCAAAAGAAGCCGGCATCAAACACCTTTTTAGCCGTGAGATTAGCACCGTGGTGACCACCCGTGGGTCCCTCATGGCAAGCTCTAAGGATGTTAGAAGCTTCGGTGCCAAAAACACAACGTCGGATGATTTGATCCGCACAAGTTCGAAACAAGTAAGGGTCGTTCCAAAAGTAGAACTTGACGTCACGAAAGAATTTCCGTTTTTGTTGAGTCGTCATACCCTTAATGATGAAGTTACCCGCATGGTAATTTGCAAAATCCGCAAACCATGGGGTAGAAGAATCAAGCTTAGAATTCACTACACCAAGTGTCTCGAGCGGAAATGTTTCGGTGATTTCCTTGGGCTCGTAAACACTTTGGTGAGGATCTTCCAAACGAGAGAGATGATCGGCTGCTAGATTCTCGGCTCCTTTTTTGTCAACGATTTTGTGATCAAATTCTTGAAGGAGGAGAATCCAACGAAGTAATCTCGGCTTAGCATCTTGCTTTGCCATAAGATACTTAATAGCCAAATGGTCCGTATACACTATGCATTTCGTCAAGACGAGATAAGGTCGGAATTTCTCAAATGCATACACCACGGCAAGGAATTCCTTTTCTGTTGTAGTGCATTTAAGTTGAGCCTCGGTCATCGTCTTGCTAGCATAGTGAATAGGTAAGAAGTGCTTATCATGACGTTGCCCTAAAACGGCCCCTATAGCGTAATCACTAGCATCACACATGAGCTCAAAGGGGAGGTTCCAATTTGGAGCAAAAAGAATGGGAGCTTCGGTAAGTTTCCTCTTAAGGATCTCAAAGGCTCGTACACAATCTTCGTCAAAGACAAAACGTGCCTCTTTTTCAAGAAGATGTGTAATGGGTCGAGAAATCTTTGAAAAGTCCTTGATGAATCGACGATAAAAGCCCGCGTGGCCTAGGAAACTCCTAACTCCCTTGACGGTTTTGGGATGAGGTAATTTGGTGATAACGTCTACCTTAGCTTGATCTACCTCAATCCCCGCTTTCGAGACCTTGTGCCCTAAGACGATTCCACTCTTAACCATAAAATGACACTTTTCCCAATTGAGCACAAGGTTGGTTTCCTCACAACGTTTTAACATTCTCTCTAGATTCGACAAACACGAAGTGAAAGAATCACCAAACACGGAAAAGTCATCCATGAAGACTTCCATCGTCTTCTCGATCATATCATGAAAAATAGCCATCATGCATCGTTGAAAAGTTCCCGGTGCATTGCAAAGTCCGAATGGCATTCTACGATAGGCAAACGTTCCATATAGACACGTAAACGTAGTTTTTTCTTGATCACGAGGATCGATGGGAATTTGGAAGTAATCGGAAAAACCATCTAAAAAGCAATAGAAATCGTTTCCCGCAAGACGCTCCAACATTTGGTCCATGAAGGGAAAGGGAAAATGGTCTTTTCGATTGGCTTCATTCAACTTTCGATAGTCAATGCACACTCTCCATCCGGTCACGAGTCTAGTGGGAATCAACTCGTTGGCATCGTTTGGCACAACGGTCATCCCTCCCTTTTTGGGGACACAATGAATAGGACTCACCCAAGGGCTATCGGAAATAGGGTAAATCATTCCCGCGTCAAGGAGTTTAAGGACCTCCTTTTTGATGACGTCGTGAATTTTGGGGTTCACCCTCCTTTGACTTTGGATTGTTGGCTTGAAATCCTCCTCCATTAAGATTTTGTGGGTACAAAATTTGGGATCGATTCCCTTAATGTCGGATAACTTCCACGCAATCGCCCCTTTGTGGTCCTTAAGAACATCGACAAGTGCGGTTTTTTCATCATTCGAAAGATCCTTCGCAATAATAACCGGCAACTTGTCGTCCTCCTCCAAATAGACATATTCGAGGTGAGGAGGTAAATCTTTCAACTCGGGAATAGGTGGTTCCTCAAGTGAAGATTTGGGCTCGATACTCATAACCTCCTCGGGTGGAGGAAATGGGAAATCGTTAAGAAAATCCTTGATAATCGAGAAGTCCTCATCGTTGTCGAGGTCTTCGTCACAAGTACGTGGAACATCGAATTCTTCCAACGTAAAACCACCACCTTTAAAAGGAGTGAAGGTTGGTGTCGAATTATCAAGAATTGGATCTAACATAGTGGGATTGCCACTAGTTTCTTCATCACCAAACCCTAAAACTTCTTGTGAAAATTCCTCGCAAACCACGTCGATCGTATCAACGAGATTTATGGTAACAACGGAATAAACATGAGAAAGTTGAGAATTTTGAGTTGCGTTTATAACAAGTTCCTCGTCGTTGAAACGTAAGGTGATCTTTCTAGCATGCACATCAATTAAAGCCATAGACGTATCTAAAAACGAACGACCTAAAATGAGAGGAACTTGAGGATCCGTGGGGATATCAACAACGATAAAGTCTACGGGATAGTAGAACTTCCCCACTTTCACAAAAACGTCTTCCGCCAAACCACATGCAAGAATCGTGGAATGGTCGGCCAACTCAATAGACATTCGTGAAGGAGTAAGATTAGGAAGATTGAGCGACTTGAAGATTTCAAGTGGCATCAAGTTAATGCTAGCACCAAGATCGGCCAAGGCATAGCATTCTTCCATATCTTGAATGGCACAAGGGATCAAAAATTTACCAGGATCACCGACTTTTTGAGGTATGCGATTAAGATAAACCGACGAACAACTAGACATTTGGTGCAATTTTTCCTTGTTGTTCAACATACTCTTAAAGTTAGCGGCAAATCGAGGCATCATGACCAAAGCATCGGCGAAACTCACATTAAAGTGCAAATCACGAAACATTTTCATATAAAGCTCAAATTGGTAATTATCGCGCTCTTGTCGTTTCTCCTTCCTAAGTCTCGATGGGTAAGGCAAGGGTGGTGTGGGTTGGGACATAGGCATAGCCTTTGGAATCTCGGGTTCCAATATGGGTGATGGGTCAACCGTAGGTGTGGCATGAGCGGTACTTTGTGGGATTGAAATATGCTCCTTTTCGACCACCACCTCGGGTTCTTCCTCAATTTCCTCCACCGTTGGAGTAATTGGTTGAGGAGTCGGTTCTTTAAGTGTCTTACCACTTCGTGTGGTAATCACTTTCATCTCTCCCTTCGGGTTTGAAACGGTGTTACTAGGCAAACTACCCGAAGTAGAGGCTTTGTTCCCCATGACGGCTTCTAAAATGGCATTAAGCTTAGCATCAAAACTATTAAACTTCAAATCTTGACTAGCGGCTTTTTGGTCAATTCTTTGTTCAAGCCTAGCATGACTTTGCTCTATCTTGTTGTTTTGACCTCGAATTTGGTTAGCAAAATCATTTTTCAATTCATTCCTCATGCTAAGATTTTCTTTAACAAAATTAGCTAACTCCTTAGTGTTTTTAGCCGTGTCCCTAGCTTGATTAGCCAATTGCTCTTGAATGTTTTCCAAAATCTTATCATTTGCCGTGGCGTAATTCACAAAGTCCATTGGAAGTTCTTTAGTGTAAACATTTTGAAGACCTTGAATCGTGTTTTGAAAATTACGGTTTTGATTTTGATTTTGCAATTGGCTACTACTACTCCCTTGGTTCCCATAGTTGTTATTACCCTTGTAATTGTTCCTTTGATTGCTTTGGTAACCAACTTGATTGTTTCGATAATTGTTAGCATTTTGATTTGGTGGAAAACCCGGTGGAGTCAATTGATTAGTGCGAGAAACTTGACCGTTTTGGTTATAAGTTCCCGCGGCCGCGAAGGCACTCGAAGTGTTACCACCGTTGGTAATGCACTCGGAATGATCGTGAGCTCCACCACAATACATACAAGAAACCTCAACCGCTTTAATCGTAGCGGGAGCGGGTTGTTCACCAACTTTAAACTCAACTAACAATCCTTTCACTATATCAAAAATTTTGTTCTCCAAATTAGCCTCGACTTGGCAAGCATCAACGGTGTGTGACAATGAAGGCGAAGACGAAGACGAAGTCTTACGAACACTCGACGTGCTACGAGGACTATACACCTTAGACCTATTCTCAATGATTAACAATGCTTCCTCGACCGTCTTACACAAAAAATTACCACCCACGGCGGCATTAAGATAATCACGCTCATGATCGTTCAAGCCATTGTAAAACGTGTCTATTTGATGCAAGTCGGAAAAACCATGATGAGGACATTCGTGCAACATTTCCTTAAACCTATTCCAAGCCGTTGAAAAACTCTCATTATACTCTTGTGAAAACTTTGAAATCTCGTTTTTCAAGTGCGTAGTCTTAGAGGGCGGAAAAAATTGGTTCACGAATTTTGAAACGAGATCCTTCCACGTCAATATAGAATTGGGTGGCTCTTTCTCTAACCAAATTTTTCGGGCCCCGCTAAGGAATACGGAAAAAGCATCATCTTAATCGAGTCGTTTGAAACATCCTTAAACTTGCATGTGGCGGTGAGACGATTAAATTGGCGAATGTGGTTATGAAGGTTGTCCTTTTCGTCCCCTCGAAACTTGTTGTTTTGAATCATGGACAACAAACCCTTCTTAACCTCAAAATTCTCCGCAAGGATAGCGGGAATCACAATCGCTTCTCCATAACCCTCGGTGGGTGCTTGAAGCAACTCCATCATAGTTCGATTAGCCATGGGTGCTTCTTTCACTACAATGGGTTCGTCAATAGGAGACTCCTCACTAGAAGGAGTGATGGATTTGTTTCTTCGTTTACGAGCACGTCTTGCTTTAGAGCGAGTTTGCATAAACGTCACGTACAACGAGAAGGCGAGCAAAGAAGATTCTTTTTGGTGTTTTTACCTTTTCAATTTTTTTTTGTGGTTTTTGATTGTTTTTACTTTTTTTGGATTTTTGGAATGTATTAGTAGACACAAATCTACAAATCTCCTCCTTAATCAAATATCTCGATTAAAGAAGCCTCAAGGAATGAAAACGATCACGTGAAGTGAACGTCTTTGATGACTTTAGAACGATGGTGGAACACCAAATCGTTCAAGAGGGTTTAATCAATAGAAACCAAGAAAATATATATGATACTTAGTAATACTTTGGGCGGCAAAACCCTCGATTAGCTTTCAAAATCAAAATACGCACAAGCAAGCGGAGGAAACGAGGCGGTGCGAAGCACTTAAGAGCCTTTTTCCTTTAGGTCGTGAAATACAACCGCCTTATAGTTTGTATTTCTCAAAATTGAGCTTCTCGAAAGTATTTATCTATTTTTTTTGCCTTTTTCTTTGGTTTGAGATTCGAATACAATGATTGGGTAATGACCTCCCAAGTCAAGGTTGTGATTTCTCACGTATTTGGAGTACATGTAAATTTATTGTTCTACGTATACAATATAGTAATAGTATTCACAAAAAAAAACGAAAAACGATAATACGTATTAGTAGAGTGCTACTAATACAATTACTTTTATGGCTATATATAAAAACAACAATGGTTCAACCAAAACACAACACGCCTCCCCGGTAGCGGCGCCAAAATGATGGTTGTAAAATTACTTCTTTTAGGAAAAAGAGCGTAAAAATAGGGCAAGCGTGCACGACGATTTAGGAAAACCGTGTGTGAATGACCCTAAGTGAGTTCGTTCTCGAGGAGGCTAGTGCGTTGTGTTAAGAGTTGATATTGATTTGTGATTATATTGATTGAGAAAGAAATGGGATTAGAAGAGAAAGACGGTTACGAAAATGAATTAAACTACGACGAAAAAGGCGTAAACGTAAAACCGTAAATAGTTCCAAAATTAAAATTTTAACCTAAAAATTCCTAAAAATTACTAAAAATCCCCAATAATATTCTAAGAGTTTACAAAAAATCCAAACTTGCTAAAACCTTTTAATTAATGAAATAATGACTTTTTAATGCTAATTAAAGCCCTAAAAATCACTTTTAATTATTAAAAAGCCTTAAACAAGCTCTTATAGTTTGTAAACCTCAAAATATCCTAATTAAGCTAAAAACTATTTTTAAAAATTTTAAAACCAAATTAAACTATTTTTAAGCATTTAAAAATTATTAAAATCTATTAAATCTTAAATTAATTCTAGAAATTAATTGAAAGGTCTAAAAAATATTTGGAAAGTGACAAAGTTCTTAGTTTAATGTCTACAATCTAGGAAAAATGAAAAAAAGTAGAAAAAACAACTTTCAATTTTTACTAATAAAATAATATTAAAATAATCCAAAAAATGAAAAGTTTGTAAATAAATTCTAAAAAATTACCAAAAATCCTAAATAATGTAACTAAAACAAAAATGTAAACCAAATTTTCTGAAACCTATTTAATAATTTTATATTGAATTTTAAAGTTGCTTAAAAACCCTAAAATCCTATAAAATTAAAAATAAGCTAAATTGAAAACCTAATAAGCTGTAAACCTCAAAAATATGATTAGAAACCTAAAAATTATTTTTCCAGATTTTTAAATTACTTTTAACTATTTTTAAATGACTTTCTAAAAATTAAACTTCAAATAATCCTAATAAATAAAATAATAATGGGAAAAATCTAATTTTTGCTCAGAAAAATCAACTACCCTAATACAATCCTAGGAAAAATCTTAAACAAGAAAAAGCTAAGAGAAATAAGCTGGAAACAGCTTATTTAAAAGCTGTTAGCTAAATAAGCACAAAACCAAAAACACCTTAAATAAGTAATGAAAGGAAAGGAAAACGTAAAAAGGCCATCTGGATCACTGGTAAGCACGCTACTCCTTGGAACGCAAGGTCGCGTGTTCGAGTCCAGGCAGGGTGTGCCTTTTTGCAAAACTTTTTTTTAAAAAAACACAATCCAGTAACTAATTAACTACTAAAATGCAAACACAAACCCAAAATAACAAGATTATAGCAAGATTGAATCAAAAATGAGCCCAAGACTGATGAACTTTCTGATGAACAACAAGTGTATCTCTTCACTTGTGCAATTATGACCAAGAGGACTTGGTTTGCTTTTGTAGATGTTTTTGGTGGACAACAAGGCACCCTTATACTCTTTGGAGTATAAGGAGTCAAATCACAAGCAAAAACAAGCAAATTGCACACAATTTCAAGCTCAAAATATCAAAGAAAGTTACTGATATGGCTTATATGTTTCTGATTAGTACTTGCTGATATACAAGGCACAATGGTGAGATTTCAAGCCATATATCATGCATATAAGTTCACCACTTAACATACAAACAAGGCACAATCCTTAAACAACCCTAAATCTAACAAACTACAAGATTTGCTAACCAAATTTCAACAAAATCAATCAAACAAGGCAGTTTTCTGATTTTTGACTATATGACTAAATTTTGACATACAAATTGTTTAAAAACCCACCCAAACTGACAAACAAGTAACAAACCACCTAATACCAACCTAGTGAGTGCAGTTAAACAAGATTCAAGCCAAGTCTAAATCATATAAACCAAATAAAGCCTTAATCCAAACACCCCTTTAAATCTGAAAATCAACTTTTTTCAAAGCAAATCCAATCAAGACTTAACCAAAGTGATTGAACACTATCTAAGCATGCATACAAGTCCTATTTAAGCAGTTTTAAGCACTCAAACATACATTTAACAACTTAACACAAAAATCATACAAATCACATAAAATTTCAGAAAGCTAAAATTTGAAATGGATATCAAGAGACTACCTCAAGGGTCCTACATCCAGGACCCTTAGTGGTTGAAAAACCACCTCCATATAGGCTGGGGCCTATGCAGAACTTTGTTGATGGGTTGATGAAATTTTTCTTTAACAAAAATGGATAAAAATGTTCCTTGTTTGAACCTGCTAAGAGAGAACAAGGGAGACTGTGTAAAAGCTTAAAACTTGCTCCTAGCTTATAGATTAAGCTAGAAGAAAGTTTGAGCTTGTGGGTATGGATAATGTAAGCTTAAAAATAGGAAATGTCCAAACCAATGGATATTTTAAACTTGGGTACCCACTACACCAGAACAAGCCATGGTGTTATGGACATACACAAGCTCAAATACCATCAATCCAACACAATTAATCATCATTTTAACAGGTTTGTATGAAAATTTAAGGTATAAGAAATCTTTGAAAAACAAACAGAAACTTTAAAACTTGAAAACTTTTTGCTGAAAATCAAACCAAACTCAAACAATTATAATTTAAATCAACTGAAATGTAAAGGGAACTCAATATTTCTCATCAACAACACTTAAACCATTTATATTAATTCATAAACTGGCTTTACAAAGTTTGTGAAAAAAAGAGAAAAATCAAGAACAAGAACTATGCTACGTCCTACAATGCCTTTATATAGAGGCTACAATGAGATTCTAGAACTGAATGGAAACTAGAAACCCTAACAAGTGAACTTCCAATCTTGCCCTTGGATGATTTTGAATTTTTCAGTCAAAACAAAGCCATGTGATGATCTTGGCATTTTGTGAGATGCCAGCTGCTTTGGAGTGATCTAGGACGTCCATTTAGCCTTTGGGAGCAAGAAAATGCTGTGAGTTGTTGATCTTGCTGTCCATTTTTGTTTGGGAGTGAATAGTGGGGTAGGGGAGGGTTGGAGGGACATGTGAGGTGATGGTGATGGGAGTTTAAGGGTGGTTTTGGGTTTAAGGGAGGGTTAATCATGGATCTGGAAATAATCAACCAAAAACCCCTTGTTTTAAGTGATGTTCTTCCTGGGAAAAGTTAGGGTTTAAGGGTGGATTAAGGGGGTTTTAATCCGTTTTGGGTTAATGGTTTTTTAAATTAAGTGTTTTGAGGGAAGGGTTAAACTGAATTAAGTATTCAGTTTATGGTGAGTGGAGAGTGACGTGGAGGGAGGGACGATTCTGATTGGGTGATGGGTGTGAGTGGGTGAGGTGTCAGCTTGTGAGTGGAGGGTTTGTGTTTGTTTGTCTGGCAGGTTTGCCCCCCTATGTTTCAAACTTTGTTCAAGTTATATTAAATGGCTATCAACGCCAAATTAACACACAACAACTTCTGGAAGGTTGTCAAATTTGGCACAACAAGTTTTGAAACTTGTTTTAAGGACTTAAAATGCAATTTCTTCATATCTTAAGGGCTGTTCTTGACATGTCTTCATACTTCAAGGACTTTGACTTGTTTGTTTACTTCTTGAAGGACCATTATTGACAATTTAGATTTGTTGAGGGACTAAATTTGCCAATTCTTCAAAGTTAAGGGTCTTTTTTGTAATTTTGACAAACTTTAGGGACCAAACTTGTAATTATGAAGATACAAGGGTATAAAGTGTCAAATCTTCAAACTTGGAGGACCAATCTTCATGATTCTTCAAATCTTCAAGGGTTTTCTTTGGAAAATTCTTCATTAGGGCTTGGTTCATCGTGCGGCTTCGTTTCCCGTGTTCGTTTTTGCTTGATTTTTGTGATCTTTTGTCATTTTCTCAATATCCGTACCTAAAATACACAAGCAACAAACACAAGCATATATTTGGGTATTTTGATGATATTTAATGCATTTTAAGCCCTATTTGGAAGATGAGACTATGTATAAAAGCAGTGTCATCACCATTCTCTTGATTCACCAAAAGACGATTGAGTCGCACTTCAGACCGATTTTCAATTCGAAAAGACTTGGGACTACGAATTTTCATACTCGACCTAAAAACCAAGTATTAAATGGCGCCGCTGCCGGCTCTTTTCGTTACGATTAACGGTTTCTAGTGAGAGACGCATTGAATTTTGGGATCCGTTCTTTGAACGTTATTTTCCTTGCTTTAAAGATTTTCAGAAATCCTAAAAAAATATAAAACTCTTCAAAAATACAAAAACATTGAAAAATCATTAAAAGCAATTCTTTTCCAAAAGGTTTTGCACCAAAAAGATTATATAGATATTCTCTTTGTGTATATTTTTCTTCTGCAGGTGTATGCGTACTAGATCTTCCAACTATTCTGAGCCCGAGACTCGTGAAGATTTAGATATGGCTGGTGTTAATAACAACAATAATCACCCACCTCAACCCAATTTGAATAACAACAACAACAACAACAATGTCCACCTACCTGATTTACGAACCATGGAGGAATTGTGTCAACCCACCATGAACGGACGCGGAGGCCCGATTGCGCCGATGCACGTCACGGCCCAGGAGTTTTCGTTCAAGCATCACATGATCCAGCAAGTGCAAACGTACCCATTTCGTGGAATTCCGGATGATGATGCCAACAAACACCTCGACAAATTCATTACCATAACCCAAAGCATGAAGTGCCCCGGTGTTCCTATGGATGACCTTCGCCTCCAACTTTTTCCCCACTCGCTTTCTCACCATGCCGAAAAATGGTTTGACCGTCTTCCTAAGAATTCTATTCATACGTGGAATGACATGACTCAACGCTTTTTATCGCGCTACTTCCCTCCATCCATGGTCACTAACCTTCGTAACCAAATCAGTGGATTCATGCAAGAGAATGATGAATCACTTTTTGATGCTTGGGAACGATACAATGATTTGATCGACCGCTGTCCAAATCATAATATGCTCCCCGTCACTCTCATTGACACCTTCTACAATGGTCTCACTTTTCGTGATCGTGACACGATCAATGCCGCCGCCGGTGGTACTTTTATGAAAAGGAGACCGGAGGAATGTCGAGAGTTGATTGAAAACATGACTACTCACCACAAGAATTAGGATTCATCCGCATCCTCAAGATCTAACTCGAGAGTCAATGTTTCTTCTATTACTTCCAATCCTGAGATATCCGAACTTACCTGACAAATCGCGAGTATGCACAAGGATTTCATGTCCATAGCCACAAACCAATTTTAACAAGCTAAAGTCGTTGCTATTTCTTGTGACACATGTGGTGGCCCTCATTCTTACAATGATTGTCCTTCAACTCAAGGCAATTATTCTGAAAACGTTAACGCAGCTTACGGCACTTATCCCACGGGAGGCTATCAAGCCCGCCCGCAAGAAGACCGTGGCTTGCTAAGTTATCGTTCCAACAATTATCTTGCTCCACCCGGTTTCCCTCCTGCAAACCAAAACCAACAACAAAGCTATAACCGAAACAACCAATCCCAACCTCGTGCTCAAAATCAATATCAATCCCAACAAAACCCATACCCAACTCAAGGAAATTCTCAAGCTTACCAAGCTCCACCTCTCAATCAACCGATGGCAGTTAATCCAGACGTCGAGACAATCATGAAGACTAATCGGGAGATGGTGACGAATCTTCAGAGTCAAGTCCGCAACTTGAAGGGCGAAATGGCGAAACAAGGGAACGATATTCGAGCCGAGCTAAGGAATGACATGGCAAAACACAGCAATGAAATTAATGCAAACATGAGAGACTCTTTTAATAATCAAGCGGTTCACCTTCGTGATATGATTGGTTCGCTCATCCAAGGTAATCAACCCTCTTCTTCGGGTACTCTTCCGAGTAATACCGTTGCAAATCCAAGAGGGGAGATGAAAGCAATCACCACTCGTAGTGGAAAAGGTTATATGGAACCTGAGCTTCCTACACCTCCACCCGTGATTGTGAACAAGGAAAAAGAGCAACTTTCCCCACCTCCTTCACCTTCTATCCCCATTTCCCCACCACCCGTGGTTGTGAGTGATCCTATTCCCTTAAAGCCTTCTTCTTCATCCAATATACCTTATCCTTCAAGGTTGAGGAAAGAGAAGCAAAAGAGCAAGGATGATATTCAGGTTTCAAACTTTCTAAAAATGTTTAAACAATTGAATTTTAACATCTCCTTTGCCGAGGCTCTCGCTCACATGCCCAAATACGCTAAGATGTTTAAAGATCTTCTAAGTGATAAGGAAAAACTTCTTGACATCGCTCAGACCCAACTTAATGAGAACTGCTCCGCAGTGCTCTTAAGGAAATTGCCCACCAAACTTGGTGATCCGGGTCGCTTCTTGATTCCTTGCAACTTCCCTGGAGTAGAGAATTGCATGGCCCTAGCCGATCTAGGTGCCAGTATAAACTTAATGCCATTAAGTGTTTGGAAGCAATTATCTCTCCCCGAGCTAGTCCCCACCAAAATGACTTTGGAATTCGCCAACCGTAGGTTGCTTATCCAGTGGGGATAGCCGAAGATGTCTTTGTTGGCGTTGAAAAATTCACCTTCCCGGCGGATTTTGTGGTCGTTGACTACGAGATGGATCCTCGTGTTCCATTAATCGTTGGACGTCCCTTCCTGAGGACCGGTCGCACTCTCATTGATGTAGCCGCAGGCGAAATAATCATGAGACTTGGTGACGATAAAATTGCCTTCAACATGGGTAAGATTTCTAAGCAACCTTATTCGTATGAGAGTGTTAATGCTATTGATGTTCTTGATGAGGCTTGTGAAGAACATTTTCATGATGCTTGCAAAAGTACTCTTTCTTCTATACCCAATGTTGAGACCGTTGCCTCAATTGCTCCAGCATTGACTCCTTTTGGAGAAAGTGACTTGGATGATTTCGAAGCTAGCTTGGGTCCTCTCGATATTAAGTATGATAATTTGTCCACCAATTGGGATGAAGACATTCGTACTATTGAGAGACTTCTCAATGAGGACCCAGTTTCTCCTCCTTCTCCTAAAGAGGTGACTAATGATGATCCATCGTTAGTTTCACCATCTATTGAGGATCCTCCCACTCTTGAGCTTAAGGACCTACCTCCTCATCTTGAGTACGTTTTCCTGGAAGACAACGAGAAGTTACCAGTCATCATCGCAAAGGATCTGAAAGAAGACGAAAAAGACCGACTCATCGCAGTGTTGAAGAAACATAAAAGAGCTATCGCTTGGAAAATCTCTGACATCCGTGGAATTGATCCTCACTTCTGCACACATAAAATTCTCATGGAGGACGACTTTAAGCCCATAATTCAAAGGCAACGAAGGGTGAATCCTAAAATCCATGAAGTCATCAAAAAAGAGGTTATCAAACTTCTTGATGCGGGTATGATTTACCCTATTTCGGATTCACCATGGGTTAGTCCAGTCCATTGTGTGCCTAAGAAAGGCGGTATCACCGTTGTTCCCAATGCCAACAACGAGTTGATTCCTACCCGTCTCATTACTGGGTGGAGAGTTTGTATAGACTACCGCAAACTCAATGATGCCACGAGAAAGGATCATTTCCCTCTACCTTTTATGGACCAAATGCTTGAACGTTTAGAGGGTAATGAATATTACTGCTTTCTTGATGGTTTCTCGGGTTATTTCCAAATACCCATCGATCCCCAAGATCAAGAGAAGACAACATTCACTTGTCCCTATGGCACATTTGCTTACAAACGAATGCCTTTTGGCTTATGCAATGCCCCCGGGACCTTCCAAAGGTGCATGTTAGCTATCTTCTATGACATGGTTGAGCAAACCATGGAAGTCTTCATGGATGATTTCTCGGTCTTTGGGGATTTCTTCTCTTCTTGCCTTGCCAATTTGGAACGTAGGCTTAAGCGGTGCGAAGACACTCGCCTTGTTCTGAATTGGGAAAAATGCCATTTTATGGTAAAACAAGGCATTGTTCTAGGACACAAAATCTCTAAAGCCGGTCTTGAAGTCGACCGTGCTAAAGTAGATGTCATAGCCAATTTACCACCACCTTCAACCGTGAAGGGTGTGAGAAGTTTTCTGGGTCATGCGGGCTTCTATCGTCGATTCATTCAGGATTTCTCTAAAATCGCTCGCCCAATGACCCACCTCTTGGAAAAAGATGCTCCTTTTATCTTTTCTAAAGAGTGTCTCGAAGACTTCAATCTTCTAAAGGATAAGCTAACTAAGGCACCGGTCTTGGTTACCCCTAATTGGGAACTGCCTTTTGAATTGATGTGCGATGCTAGCGACTTTGCTATTGGTGCAGTTTTGGGCCAAAGAGTGAATAAACACTTCCAACCAATCCACTATGCTAGCAAAACAATGACAGGGGCTCAATTGCATTATACGACAACCGAAAAAGAGCTTTTAGCTGTTGTCTATGCTTTTGAGATATTTCGCCCCTATCTTGTTTTATCCCCCACCATCGTATACACGGACCATTCCGCGTTGAAGTACTTGATGACAAAGTATGATTCTAAGCCAAGACTTCTTCGCTGGGTTTTACTCCTTCAAGAATTCAACATTGAAATTCGTGACAAGAAGGGTGCCGAAAACCTGGCCGCGGATCATCTGAGTCGACTTGAGGATCCATATCAAGGGGATCATCCGAACAAAGAGATCAATGACTCTTTCCCCCTTGAGACCTTAATGTCTATAAATCTCAATCTTGATGGCACCCCGTGGTTTGCAGACATTGCAAACTACTTAGCGGGTGGTATTCTCATCAAAGGGTTAACATCCCAACAAAAGAAAAAGTTCTTGAATGATGTTAAGACTTACTTTTGGGATGACACTTATCTATTCAAACAATGTGCTGATCTGATCATTCATCGATGTGTTGACGGACCGGCAGCTTTTGACATTCTCCAAGCTTGCCACAAAGGACCCACCGGTGGTCACTTTGGTCCCAACTACACCGCTAAGAAAGTGTTTGATTCTGTATTCTATTGGCCCACCATTTATCGTGACGCTCACGAAATGGTTAAGCATTGTGATGCTTGCCAACGCCAAGGAAAGATCACACATAAGGATGAGATGCCTCAAAATTTCATACAGGAATGTGAAATATTTGATGTATGGGGCATCGACTTTATGGGGCCATTTCCATCCTCCAAAGGGAACAAGTACATCCTCGTCACCGTCGACTACGTTTCTAAATGGGTTGAAGCCAAGGCTCTTCCTACGAATGATGCGAGGGTGGTTGTGAACTTTTTGAAGCAGCTTTTCGCTCGATTTGGCGTTCCTCGTGCTATCATCAGTGACCGCGGGACTCATTTTTGCAATGATCAATTTGCAAGAGTCATGGCTAAGTATGGTGTTAATCACCGTCTTTCCACCGCCTATCATCCCCAAACCAATGGGCAAGCCGAGATATCCAACCGTGGCTTGATGTGAATTTTGGAGCGTATTGTGGGAGAGCATCGCGCCGCGTGGGCCGATAAGTTAGATGATGCTCTGTGGGCTTTCCGTACCGCTTACAAGACCCTGATCGGTTGTACACCTTATCGTCTTGTGTACGGGAAAGCCTGCCACCTCCCAATTGAGCTGGAACATAAGGCGCACTGGGCCTTGAAGTGGGCTAACTTCGACATCAACAAAGCCGGTGATCATTGCAAGGTTCAACTCAACGAGCTAAATGAACTGAGGAATGAAGCTTATGAGAACTCGTTGATCTACAAGGAGAAGACGAAGATCATTCATGACGCTAAAATCAAGAACCGAGAGTTCCACGTTGGTAATCAAGTCTTACTCTTTAACTCTCGGTTGAAGATCTTCTCTGGCAAGTTGAAGAGCCGCTGGTCTGGTCCATTCACCATCGCCAAAGTCATTCCTTATGGGACCATTGAGCTTTCTCAGCCGAATGGGCCCAATTTCAAGGTGAATGGCCAGCGTCTGAAGCTGTACTTTGGTGAGGACATCTCTCACGAGATGATTCCATCCCTCACCATGTTCCCTATGAACTAAATTGGGTCGAGTCAGGCTCATGACTCGGTGAACAAAAACAAGCGCTTCTAGGGAGGAAACCCGTGTTCTATCCTTTACTGCTTTCATAATAAGTGTAGGGGGATCCCCGTATGTGTTAGTTGTCTTGTTTCTTGTGCTGTGCAGGGATTAAAGCTTCAAAGATCCACCTTGATGACTTTTGACGAACCGTGATACCGTGTTCCCATCTTCTCGGTTCTATCCTAAACTCTTGTGATTCAATATTTCATATTTTATATATGTTCACATTGAATTCACTTTAGTTGTCCTTTCCTTAGCAAGATTTAAACAAAGTGCACAATGTCCTAAGTATAGGGGAGTTTACTCCCACGTGCTTAAACATTGAGGACAATGTTTATCTCAAGTGTAGGGGGGACTTCTATCGAAGTAAGTTCTCTTTTCCATGAATTTTCCCTCACTTTAACTGGAAAATTTGATTTTTCGACATTTTTCAAAATTTTTAATCTATTTTGGCCTAGTTGTATAGTTGTATTTTCCTTTATCATGTTTATTTTCTTTCCATTGCCAGAATAGTTTTTCAATAAAGTGGTTTTAGATTTTTCTTAGTCGTGAATATTTTGACTCAACCCGAGTTTACTTACCTAAGTTTACTCTAGCTAGTATCCTTAACGTGTTTAAGTCAAGTTTTGCTAGGCTTTTATATAGGGAGCTATAAAACGCGAAAGTCTTAACTCTCACGGGTTAAGAACAAGAACTTTTCGCAAGTTCCTATAATTGATCCTAGAGAGTCGTTTATCAAGGGAACTTTAAAATGCGAATTCTAAACTTGAAAAAGTCTAAGAATTTTCAAGATCCTATAGGCGACTCGAAAACCCAAAAGTTTGATTTAATAGGCTAAGCATCCATGAGTCTCATTCCTTGAGATTTCAAACTGTGGAGAACGAGAGATGATAGAGTCAATTATAAGTTCGGTATTCTTTCGTGAATTTATGTGAGTTAATTATAAGCTTATTCTCCCTCCGCTTGTTAATAAATTTATCTGCAATAAATAAGGTTGTACGATTTAAAAGGTTACTTAGCTTCAAGCCCCAGATCGTTTAAAAGTTGCTCGGTACGGATTAGAGTTCATAGCCAAGGCATAACTTATTGAAGCGGGATGCGAAGATTGGCGAGTCCGAAAAGGCCCTAACAAGGCATGAGGGCTACATTTTGTTGCTAAAGATCCAAAAGTGATGTGAAGAATCATTTATCGAAAATCAATATGAAGGATCGAGACACACGACGAAAAGCAAGAACTCCTCCAAAGTCATGGAGAAGTCTATCCAAAAAGACCCTAACAAGGTATGAGGATAAATAGATCCAAGTCCTAAAAGGAGGCGGATCGTTGTATATCAAAGTCCAAAATAAAGATTGGAGAAAAAATGAAGAAGTCGTGGTCCAAAGATGAAGAATCTCTCAAAACTTCAAGTGAAGAAATTATATTATGAAGAGAAGACCATAATTTCAAGAACGTCTCTCAAAGATTCGAAGTATGAAGTCGCTGCCAAATATCGGTCCGAGAAAGGTCTCAAATCGTGAAGCGAGTTATGCCAATATATGAACTTTATGAGGTCCCGAGAAGCAGTTTTAAAAGATTTGGTCCTTTAGCTAACTATTGATTAAATCGTTCACTTTATTTTCGGCCTAAATAACTATCGAAATAAGTCAAACAATGCATCCTCGTGATCATTCAAGACAAAAATAAAATATAAGAGATACACCTAGGAATAAGGGAGTCTAAGTGAGTAATTGGCCCACATGAGTTCGTGATAGTTTGCTAACTTATAATAACAATGATCTCGTTTTTAAGCTTGGTATGGGGAACGTGAAACTTAAGGATGATAAACGTTCATGGCTGCCAAAACCCAATGTAAGTTTTTAATTTCTTTACTTATTCTATCATGTTTAGCATTTAATAAAGGCCAAGGTAGCTTATTTATGATGGAAAATGTAAACCGTGCTTTAAAATTAATGCATTGCATGAGGGCATTGGAATGGTCAAGTGTAGGGGATTTAATAAGTGTGAAAACACTTATCCTTTTACCACTTATTTCCAATAATAACAGGACCAAAACGTATGATTTATGTCGTAAAAGTCGGAATTATGCGTGGTTTGTGTTTTTATTGTGTTTTAGGACCAAAATATGAAAAAGGAAGAAAACACGGGTTTTCACGGGCTTTTATCGAAGAAAACGGGATAAGACGAAGTCAAAAGATCAAGAGTGCAAAAAGAACGGAAGTCCAAGGCCTATTCTGAAGATTTATCGAAGTAAAAGTCTAAAGGCGGAAGTTTAACGATGTCGAAGAACTTAAGTCTTATAGAAGAAGAAAATTAAAAGACAAGTTCAAATCCCGAGACGACAAAGACAAAGAATTAAAGTCGAGTCGAGAAAACGTGAAGAAAGAAAGAATGAAGATGCAACACATGCACTCCTTCCACCTTCCCTATAAATACCCTCCTAATAGTCATTAGGAGGGTGGTTAGATAATTTTTAGCTAGTTTTTACTTTTAAGTTTTCTTTATAGTTTTCTAGAGAGAGAAAGTTCAAAACTTTCTCTCACTAAGTTCTTCTTTGTTTTCATCTCTTAAATTTACGCTTCCTTCAATCTTTGTACTTGGATTCCTTTAATCAATTTCAAGTTAAGTTTTGTGTTCTTTAATCTCATTCTACATTTCTTGGTTACTTTGTCTTTGATCCGAATTACACATCTCATTTGTATGATTTGATGTTTTCGTGAGCAAAGGATTAATCTTCTTGGTTTACACATAAGTTCTTATACGTTTAGGCCATAAGCTCTCTATGCTTATTGGCTTACTTCGAGTTTAGCTTATTGATTTTCGGATTTCCCCAAGGTTTTAGTTAATTTAAAAGTCATTTCATAAAGTTTGAAATCTTTCGTGTTCTAGAAGTTATCAAATTTAAGCTTTTTGAGTTGTTTGAGGGTCGGGTATAATAGCTTATTGCATTTGCTTATTGAGTTTTATGATCTCCACCAATTTCGGATCGAGTTACATTCCATCGCAATCTAGGGGTTGCACATTCCGATAGACCTCAGTATTTTGATCGCAATAACCCGTTAGGGTTTTACTTTGTGATCGTTTGGTAATCCCCCTTTATTCCGATCTGGGTTGTGATCGCTCATTGCGATCGCACATTCCGACGGGACTAAGGTCTTGTTAAGACGAAGTGCTGCCCGATTTTACTTTACCACATTCCGATCTGAACCATTTTGCGATCTAAGAACATTCCGACGAGCATCATTGCGATAAGTAGTTTTTACAACATTCCGATAGGTGGTGAGTTTAACATTCCGATAGACCTTGTTTGGAATATTCCGATGGCTCTTTCTAGTGATATTCCGATGGTTTTAATTTGGTGCATTCCGATGGAAATGAAGTGTAAATTGCGATGAAACATGTTTTTAACTTTTAAAGCTTTTACTTGTTCTACATAGCTTTTAGTTTAAACACTTTAACTCTACTCAACGACACTTTAATTACTTGCTAATAGTTTAAAATAGACAATCAACCAAACCATTCTCTTGATTCACCAAAAGACGATTGAGTCGCACTTCAGACCGGTTTTCAATTCGAAAAGACTTGGGACTACGAATTTTCATACTCGGCCTAAAAACCAAGTATTACTTATTATGGAAAACGGATAAAGAAAGATAGATCGTCGGGTTGCCTCCCGAGAAGCGCTTGTTTTTGTTAATCGAGTCACGAGCCTGACTCGACCCTGAATACTATGGTTGAAAGTTCATAGAAAACCTTGAAGAAAATCCGTCGGGGTTATAGACGTAGTTTCATCCAACAAGTAGCATAAACCTATGGTGAACAGCACAAGCCAAAGTAGAGTAGATGAGGTTCCCTTAAGCAAAAGTTGAGAACGGTGATAGAAGGCATGGTAAGGTGAAAGCGTAGCTCCGGATATTCCAAAAGTCTTTCCTTTTATTTCATTAGATGGATACTGAGATGGTTCAAAAACTGTGATACCCGGATCGAACACCTTTTCCTTTAGGGGAAAATAAGAAAGACACTCAGTAGACCTTAAAGAAGATTCCCCCATATACATCACAATCTCATCCGAAGAAGGTGGAAAGAGAGGTGTCAAAAAATAAGTACTACGAATGTTGGTGTTGCCTGGTTTCTTTTCCTTTAAAACGGGTTTCTTAAAGTCCGAAGGAGGGTAAAGGCCATAATCAAAATCCAAAGGAGGAGAATCATGCTCATTAGGAAACTAAGTATTGAGAAAGGTGGCGAAATCTTCCTCAAAAGAGTAATCCTCTAAAGTAGTATCAAGCGTAGTTGGTGGAGGATCCTTAATGTAACTATTTTTCAAGTAATCCTCTAAAGTAATCCTCTAAAAAATTTTCTTTTATATAGCTTTAATAAAAAAAATTAAAAAGATAAAAAAAAATATTTTAATTACTCTCATAAATTTTAAATTGTTTTGTTTCTAAATTTTAGTTTTTATAGAATTAGTTTTAATTAATTTAGATTTATTTAAAAAATAGTTTTACATAGATCTCATTTAAATTTAAAATAGTTTTTTATTTAGTCTAATTAATTTTGTTTTCAAATTAGCTTTAAATTAGTTTTAAATAGCTTTCTCATTTGTTTAATTTAGGGGTGGCAATTTCAGACCCGACCTGAAACTGACACGAAAATTAACAGGTTCGGGTTGAATATATTGAATCTTAGGCCAGGTTTGGGTCAGCCTATCTGACCCATTTATTAAAAAGGTTAGGTTTGGGTTGGATAAAAATTAAGTAGATCGACCCGACAACCCGTTTAAGATTTTTTTCCTTATATTAAAAATGATTAATATTTTACCATACGTGTTTATTAGGTTAAACATAAACACATTTAACATACTTAACACGTCTAATGTGCCTACTTTTATATATAAAACTTGTTAAATGGATCAATATATAAGCCCGTTTAACCTATTCAACTTATGTAACATCTTTAACTGTCAACCCAAATATATATATGGGTTAAATGGGTTAGGTTCGGGTTATGTGTAAACGGGTTAGGGTTGACATAATTGACCTGATTATTTAAATGGGTTAGGTTTGGGTTGGGATTTTCTGACCCGACAACCTGACAACCCGAACCCGCTAACCCGAACCCAACACGAATTGCCACCCCTAGTTTAATTAAGTAGCTTTTAATTAAATAGTTTTTAGTTTAAAATACCAAAAAGTTTTATTTACCAAGAACAAATTAATCCACGTTAGTTTGAGATCAATTCGAGTGAGTCGAGGAAACGAACATTAATTTTAAAAGAATTGACAAAAATTTGTATAATAAATTGACTCTAAACAGTTGCAAAATTCTATATATTAAGAGCTTTTAAGAAAATGTCCACAACATGGTTTCACTAAAGTACATCAAATCAATACGTTTTACAATGGTTTAACTCTTAATGACCAAGACTCACTTAATAGTGCCGCGGGGGGCAATATTCTTGTGAAAACCATGAACGAGGCTTGGGCAATAATTGAAAATAAGGCTAAAGTACAAACCAAGAGTGTTAGGGCTACTATGGCAAGTGCTAGTTCTAGTGAGAATGACAAGAGAATTGATAAGCTTACTTCGCTTGTTGAATCAATTGCTTTACAAACCAAAGCCATCAATGGTCAAGTCAATGCCTTAAAAGAAACTTGTGAAACGTGTGAGACTTGTGGTGGACCACATTCATATTTTAATTGTGACAAGGTTTACAATCAACAACAACAAGTTTATGCTTATAACACCAATGAAAATGAGCGGGTTCAATTCAAACCAAATGTTGATGTTAACCATTTATCTTATAAGAGTACTAACTATTTGGCTCCCCCGGGATTTGTAGCTCCACAAAGACCACCCCCACCCGCCCAAAATACCCAAAACCAAAATAGGAACCAAGGTCCTCAAATGGGTAATTTTCAAGGGAATGCAAATCAAGGAATTTTTAATGGTCAAAATCAAGGGTTTCAAAATAATAACCAAGGTTTTCATAATAACAACGGTTTTCAACCTCAATATCAAAACCAAGGTTTTCCTAATCAATGGTTTAACAATCAAGGGTATAATCAAACGAACATGCATAATCCTCAAATGGACTTGGTTCTCCAAAAATTTACCGAACATAAAAAAATCATGAAAGCAATGCAAGAATCTACTAGACAAATGCAAGAGTTCAACGATAGGAAGTTCGTCCAAATGTTGCAAGCCCTTAGACCCCAAGGAGCCTTACCTTCTAATACTGAGATTAACCCTCGTGCTAATGTGAGTGATATCACTACTCGAAGTGGAGACACTTTAGTGGGACCTTCCATTTCTTCGCCCATAAAGGAGAGACAAGGCCCGGAGGTCATAATGAGTAATCCTACTCCCCCTTCGGTGATTCCTCCCACTACCACTCCTAGTACTAGTTCTCTATTGCCCAAAGAGCTTATCCCTAAGGTTGTTCAAGAAGCGAGTCCTTATCCTTCTCAACCTTCATCATCTAAGCCCAATATCCCTTATCCCTCTAGATTGGACAAGGCTAAAGTGCTCACCAAAGATGACATTCATGTTTCCAACTTTTTGAAAATGATTTCCTACGTCAATGTTAACATTAGTCTTATTGAAGCACTTGCTCAAATGCCTAAATTTGTGAAAATGTTCAAAGAATTGCTTAATAAGAAAGAAAAAATGGTTGAGCTCGTGAATACTCGTTTAAATGAGAATTGTTCCGCGATTCTTCTCAAAGAGCTTCCCGAAAAGCTATGAGATCCCGGACGATTCGTGTTACCTTGCTCGTTTCCCAAATTGATGATTATATGGCTTTAGCGGATCTCGGCGCTAACATCAATCTTATGCCACTCTCGGTATGGAAACGATTATCATTACCCGACCTTGTACCGACTCGCATGACTCTCGAGTTAGCTAATAGAACTCTCACATACCCCGTTGGTATTACCGAAGACGTTTTTGTTCGAGTTGGTACATTCACTTTTCTCGTGGACTTTGTTGTAGTCGACTATGAGATGGATCCTCGTATTTCGTTAATACTTGGTAGACCATTTTTAAGAACCGGAAAACGGTTAGTTGATGTAGCCGAAGGAGAATTAATTCTTAGGGCTGGGAATGATCAACAAGTGTTTAAAATAGGGAAAATGGTAAATAAATGAAATGGAAAAGAATCGGTCAATATGATTGATGTTCTTAATTTTGATAATGAAGAAAGTTTTATCAATCCTTTTGAAACTAAAAATTTTAATCTTAATGATTTTTTTGTACATTCAAACCCACTTTTTGAAATTTCAAATGATAATCCACTTTTTGAAGAAAATGAAGAAGCTAGTTTTAGTGACGACACTTCTTTAAGTGATCTCATTTCCTTGGGTTTTGACGAGACACCTAGTGAGCCTAATGATCCTATTATCTCTATGAGTGATCCTCCCATTCTTAAGTCTTCCTTTGACTCTTATATTCCAAAATTGGGAGTTACGACTTTTGAAAAAGATCCTCCACCTTTAGAGGTTGCCCCTATTTTAGAGGATATTCCATTTGAGGAGGATTTAGATATCTTTCTAAATTCCTATTTTACTCACGAGGATGAGTTTTTGTAACACCTCCAAATATACACAATTCAATACAACGGAAGACTCGTTGGTGTTACGGGATAGCACATTACTCACATCATAGACAACGCTTAAAAATCACGTCTTTAATAATAAAGTATTTCCATTCATGAATATCAAATTTACATAGGTCCCAAGTCATAGTATTTCATACAAGTTTTACAATGCATTTGAATGGAAATTATTATTTAAGTGCGGGCCATGAATTCTTTTTGTCTTCCCGAGAATTACCTTCAAGTACATGAGATAAACATGTTAAAAGAAAAGGTCAGCGAAAACGCCGAGTGGATTCATAGAGTTTAATGAAATCCATCAATATAACATCGGGATAAAATTATTACCGAAAATCATTTTGTACAAATCTTTGTAATAGGCCATAAAATAGCCAAAGTCATTTTATATAAATCCTTATCAAAAATCATAATATAGGCGTTTGCCTTCAAATCATTATACGAACCATTGTCGTAAAAACATCATACAATACGTTTTATAACGTTGTATAGAGTTAAATAAAAATCGTTATATGAATATGGTTATGTAAAACCAAAACACGAACATAATATCAATAATAAGACCCCGTATTGCTAGTCAGACAATATATCATAATTCAGTGCGTATAGCAGTATTTCGTTATTTAGATTATTATAAGCCGCATGACATTGTTACCTTACTACAACAAACAACGGGTAGCTAACCCGAAACTCAACTTGTCCATCTAAGTTAGTGTGTCGTCACAAAATCACGCTATGGAAATCTTCTCATACATAATTCGCTTACCAATCAATGTGGGACGACGGGGATCAACCGTCAAGGCGCGAACTGGGGTGATCGTCCCCAAATAGTACTATTATATGCATAAGCGTCTACCAATTCCCGGTAGTTCACAATTCATGCTAATGGGACTTTTAGTGACATAACCTAACTTTAATAATCCATTTTATTTCATACATCGGGTCACATAATCATTCATCAGGTCATACAATCATTCGGGTCCAAATCAATAAACAAACAATCGGGACAACTAGTGTCCTATTTTATAAAAACTAACATGTTATCTCCCTCGCGGGTTTATAAAACATTTCATAAAAACATTTAAAAGAGTGCGAGGCTATGAACTCACGTTGATGTGGGAAGGCGGTTATCGGCGATATGGATGTACGGTACGTGCTTCAATCACAGAAACCTAGACAAATAATACTCGTCTTAGACTCTTGTCCAATGACTTTATAAAAACAATGTCTATGTACATATATGATGATATCATGAGTATGATGATGATCATGTAGGAGTTTATATCTTTATACACATTATAATGTCATGTGTTGGTACATTTCTAGACTAGTTATACTAGTTCAATTTATTTACATTTTGAGGCCCAATGGGCCCATTACAAACCCAATATATTATATTAGCCCAATTATACTCTTAATATCAGTATTATATTTTACATGTTGGGCCTAAGTGGGTTAAGCCCAATAAGAAAATTTATAAGTGCTTAGCCAAATTAGTTGGATTAACAGTCCAATAAGGCTAACTTAGCCCGTTAATATCTGTATGTTATATAGTTCGAGTTTTATCGGTTTTTACTTGTAATAGATACTTATATATCATTATATGACTTTTAAAAAGTTTACATTAGACGGGTCCGACCGTATAAGTTTTATTTGACAAAAACGTTAATCTTTCGGTTTTAGCCGAAAAGACGTAAAACTTAGGTATATAGTTTTATAACTTATAAAACTTATCAAACTACCAATTTTATAACATGTTCATTTATTTATCCTTGTACATATTTATATAAATGTAATATATAAGTTAGTGGGTTTTAATTCACATTTTATACTATATTTATTTGAGTGCTTATATAATACTAATAAACTTTAATTTCACAAAATCTTATTTTTAGTTTCACTTTCACCATTTTTATCATATCTTGAGTTCTACAAGAAGATAGAACCTCAAATTTTTATGACAGAAACTAAATGATATGTGCTTCATTTAACTCCATTATAGCTACTGATGAATCAACCTATAAGTATTTTATAAATTCGTCCAAAACAGTGTAGACAGATTTGCACTCCAATCTTGTTTTGATCATATCTCATTCATTTTAATGATTCCATTGCATGGCTAACTCTCACATGTGTATAATACCTAATACTTACTGTATATTGATTCCACTATGCCATTTTATCAGTTTATCATTTGGTTTCTTACTGTTTTTACACAGCCAACTTATTAAGCAAGATTTTAACCTTCTTTCATATAACTCTTAATCATTTTAATCATGTTTATTAACACAAGATCCCCACACAATGTTTTTAATCATCATTCATCATCATATACATATACATAAATAAAGAAAATACAAGATTACATAATCAAAATAACAACAAGGATAGGAAGAATGATAGTTGTATTTTTACCCCTTCAGGAAAAGGAAGGCAAAAGCGGTAAGTATTAAGTGCACGTTTAGGAAAACGTAAACACTTATGACCCAAATGGGGATCGTTCTCGAGGAGGCTAGTGTGTTGTGAATTGGATTGATGATTAATGTTTTTGATTATTAACAAGAAGAAAAGAAATGAGAAAGGAAAGAAAAGACGGTTACGAAGACGGATCGAGGTAAGACGAAAACGCGTACACGTAAAACCGTAAAACTACAAAAATTTAAAATTTTAAACTTAAAAATTAATTAAAAGCTAAAACAAGTCCAAAATAATATAAATAAGAAATAAAATCCAATAAAAATATTTTAAAACCTTTTATTAATTAAATATTCAATTTTAAATGCTAATTAAAGCCCTAAAATTAAATATAATTAATCAAAATGTCCAAAATATGATTTTATTGAACAAATAACTTACTTATATTATTTATAAACTAAAAATATTTTTCCTAATTTTTAAAAACTATTTATCTATTTTTTAATTACTAAAAATTATTTTAAAACTAAAATAATTATAAAAAATAATAAAATAATGCTAAAAATAATCTACCAATTTTAAAAATCCTAAATAACTCTAATGAACAGTAGAAAAATGAAAAAGATTGAAAAATATTAATTTTTTTCACTAAATGACAAAACTAGTTTAATTAAAACCCTAATTAAGTTAAATTAATTCTAAAAAATAATAAAAAGATGAACAGTAAAATCTTTTTTAACCAAAAATCTTAAAATAATATTCTAAGTTCAGGAAAATTGATTAAACTGAAAAATATTACTTTTTGGCACTAAAAGACAAAAACATAACTATTAAAGTTAATTAAAAATGCTAATAAAACTAAAAAAATAGAAAATGAACAGTAATAAAAAAATCTAATTAATCAGAAAAATCCTAAAATAAATAAGAAAAATAACAAAACAAGCTTGAAGGCCTAATTCAACTTTTTACCCACAAAAGACCAAAAAAAAAACAAATCTGATAGTGACATGTTGCTGGACTTTTGTCCTTTTGCTTAGCAGGGGAAACAAATGCACAAGCAGGGGGAATGATGTTCCCACTGCTAGTGTTAATTCTTGATCAGGAGACCAAATGAGCTTAGGAAAGCTTATGCTTGATTTTTGATTGGACAAAGGGCACCCTTATACTCTTTGGAGTATAAGGAGTCTGATTAAGCACAAAAATCAGCAAGTTGCAAGCAAGAATCAAGCAGAAATAAGCCAAAAAGTTTCTGATTAAGCTAAATATAGGTCTGAGAGTATGTTGCTGATATACTTGGCACAATAATGAAATTCTAGGTCAAATTACATGCACACATCCAAACCAAATAGCATACAATCAGTTCACAAACCTACTAGGGCCTATAATCCAACAACTTTACCAGATAAGATGCACAAATTCCAACAAAATCATACACAATGAGCAGATTTCTGATTTTTGATATGTGTTCAATTTTTAATCATGCAAATTGGTTCAAACTCTTACCAATCAGAAACCTAAGCACATGCATCTATTACCAGTACCCTAAGGAGTGTGATTAGTATGTTTAAAAACAATCTTGCAGTCATTAAACACTACTTAGCCCTTAATCCAAACACCCCTTAATAAACTGATATGCAATTTTTTTCAAACCAAATTAGTTCAAATCTACACTAAACTGATTATAAACAACTCTAACATGCATATCATACCAAAAGAAACATAATCAAACAACACCAGAACACTTAAACATCATTATCACAAATTCATGCAAATTCACAAAATTCTGAAAAATGAAAAATGGGACAAGTGAGCTACCTTGTTGGGCCTACATCCAGGCCCAACAGTGACTGTATGTCACCTCCAATAGACCCGGGTCTATGCTGATCCTTGGACAAACTCCTTCAACAAACCTGCAAATCAAAACAAGAACAAACACAAAAAATACACTTTCTGATTTTCTTAAAACTTTTAAAACCTTTTGAAAAACCTTTTTAATACTTCTCAAATATGTTACTTTCAAAAACACCTTAATCCAACAACTTATAATCCTCAAAATCAAACCTTGAAACAATTTCCACCAAGAAATTTTCCAAATTCAGAAACTTTTTCTAAAAAATTTCAAAACATGAAATGTTTTGAACAAATATGAATGGAACTCAGATTTTACTCAACAAATAAATACCAACTTTTAAAAAACAGTAAAAGGAATTACATTTATAAAAATACCAACTTTAATTTCTTTAAAAAGGAATTACAATTTTGGAGTAAAATCTGGAACAAGGGAGATGTACATGCCACATTCTCCTTTTATAAGCTAACCAGGAACCTTCTAGTGCTACTAAAACCCTAGTTCTTGAATTGCCAATAAAGCCCTTGGGTCTTTTGAATTTGTTGACTGAGAATTGGGTCAAAAATGAACCCATGTGACGCCAGCTCTCTAATCTTGATCTTGGACGTTGAAAATCCCTTGGAGGCCAAGTAGAACAATCCTACACGTTCAAATGGTCGGGTTTTGGGGTTTTGGTGAGAGTGACGTTGCAGGGGAGGTACGGGGTGGGGTCCACAAGGCGTGTGATGGTGTTTTGTGAGGTGGGATAATGTGACAAAAGTGTGAATTAGGGATCTGCACAATTTCAGGGAAAACCCCTTTGATGTTAATCCAATTTATACTGGGAGTAATTAGGGTTTAAGGGGGATTAAAGGCTGATTAGATCCATTTTGGGTAATAACTTTATTTAAAAAGTTGTTTGGTGGGAAAAGGGAAAAGGTTGACTGGGGTTTGACCCTGGTTTAATAAATAAACCGGTTGGGTTTGGGTATTGGACTGGGTAGGGTCGGGTGGATGGGTTATTGGGTGGGTTTTGTGACGTGGCAGGTTGTGGTTGGAGGGGTGAGAATGGTTGTCTGGCAGAATTGCCCCCCAAGGTTACTTGTTCTTTGCACTTGGTAATAAATGGCTATCAATGCCCATTTTCCCTTTATCAACTTTGGCAGATTTACAATTTTGGCACAAAAACTTTTAGAAACTTTTCCAAGGGTTTCTTTTGTACTTCTTGGATTTTTCAAGGACTGGAATTGTAATATCTTCAAAATTTAGGGATCATTCTTGTACAATTGACATTTGGAGGGTCATTTGTGACAAGTTCTTCAAAGATGAGGGACTAAAGTTGCCAATCTTCAATTCTTCAAGGTCCATTTTGCAAAATTCCAAACTTGGGCCCGGTTCATTGTGCGGCTTCGTTTCCCGTGTTCGTTTTTGAATGATTCTTGTGATCTTTTGCCATTTCCTTAATATCCGTACCTAAAAATACACAAGTAACAAACACGAGCATATATTTGGTATATTTAATGATACTTTAAGCATTTTAAGCCCGATTTGGACGATGAGACCATGTATAAAAGCAGTCTCATCACTCCCTCATACTAAACCATTGTCGTGCCCTCACGCAATGCTAGAATAAAGTATCATAGCATCTCCAAAATTCAATTTTATTCACTTTATTGAAATGATAAACTAGCTACACTACTACTATTACTACTATTTGCGTTTTAGACATAATGTATGATTTTCATCGCAAAATGGGACGTTTAGGTTCATAGAACAAGAACACGTGAATACTTCGTTAGAAATAATTTCATCGTCCTCGATTTTTACCTTAATTCCATGCCAAGCGTGCAACGAGATCATTGTCATTATAAGTTAGTAATGCTAACACTACTCATATGCCCTAATCACGTACTTATCCTCCCATTATTCCTAAGTTGTATCTCTTATATCTTATTATGTCTTGAATGTTCACGAGGGTACATTGTTGACTTATGCGATAATAGAGATTTAGGTCTAAAAATAGAGTCCTAACGGTGTAATTAAGACCATCAAATCAATAACCCCTCCTAATAGACAACGATGTCAAAAAATTAAGTTGACAAGAAGAATCGATAAACACGGTTTTATAACGGTTTTGAACATGAGACTTATTACCAAGACTTTTATACGCCCCCTAACAGAAGGGCCTTATTATCTTTGGTTTACCTCCATCTTTTATTCAACTTCGCCATGAAGCTTTTATTATGACTTCGGTCTTGCCTTGCCTTTTATTATCCGCCATCATCGGTGGTTTTATTAGCCAAAGACGTATATCCTCACGCTAAAGCGAATTTTGGATCTTTAAAGCTTCGAAGATTAAGGCTTGATTCACTTTCAATTTTGCATAGATTTTAGGCCTTGTGGGGCTTCAAATTGTTTGCTAGATTTAGGTGAGCACTTGAAATCTTATTATTAGGTGAAGCTTTCGATTATTAGGGTGCCAATACTTCAAAACCGTGACGCTGGCGATACCTTAATGTCTTCCCAATTTAATTACACGGAAGCTACTAGAAAAGACTAGAAACCCAATAATCCTAACTAAACCGCTAAATCAATATTTATTAAGCAAAAAATATTTACATGCGAAGGGAGAATAAGCAAACAACGAGAACACATGAGTTTTTGAAAGAATACGAGTATTCTACGTTTAGCATAGTAACTTATAATTAACTCTATCATTTCTCGTCCTCATTTAAGAGACTTAGCCTAATGTGTAGTTAAGGAATCAAAGCTAAGTGCTCAACACGCACGGTCGAGTCAAAATTACTCTTATTCTAGCCATCGGAAAATCTACATTCGTGTCTTCAAACACTTATAAAACATGAGAAAAATTTTAAAATTTGGCCATTTTTAGCCTTATTTTGCAACAAAAATGATAAACAAAAAGATAAACTTTGGAAAGCGTGAAGGTTTGGCAAGGAAAGTATCTATTCACCCCCCATACTAAAGTTAAACATTGTCCTCAATGTTTCGAGTCTAGGGGTGCAAACACCCCCATACTAGAGACGTAGTCGAATGCCTAATCTAGCATGGAAAGGGTGTAACCACTAAGTAATAGCCGTTTATGAAGTGTGCTAAAAACCTAAGGTTAGAACATAAAAGGATATATCATTTGGATATTGAGAAATGTCTCCAAAGCAAACGATCGAGTGCTCCCATAAACGAACACGAGAGGCTCCAATCGTGAAGATCATGATCTAAAAACCACAATTCACAAACAACCACGGAACAAAGGTTGGAAGGGCACAAATCCCCTCACATTAAACTACATTAGAAAGCAATAATATGTACATGGATAAGCATGGGTCTCCCCCACGAGGCACCTTGTTTTTGATAACCGAGTCAAAAGCTCGACTCGAATCCCCATAAATGTGATCATTTAGGGATAATCATGGTGTGGTCAATTTTTAGTGGGGCTTACATGATAAATAAGGCCCAAAAACAACCGGTATTAAGGACTAAGTCCTTAAATGGTGCAAAATACCAGGATCGAAGATGGCGTTCTCGTTTTCATTGGAAAAACAAATCAACGCCACTTCATCAATAGTCAACAAAAACTCAAAGAGTTTCAAGAAAATAAGAGAGAAGAAATAGAAGGGTGGGACAATGGGTAAGTCTCTAAAAACATGAGCTACTCGAGGTAGACTCGCACCAATCAAATGAAAAGATTTTCCATTTATTGCATCGGTGGAAGACCGAGATTTCCCTATATAAGCAATTCCAGGATCAAATATCTCGTCCTCGGTGGAGAAAGGGGAGGGAACATAAGGGGATTCCCCCACACTAAGTCCACACAAAGCATCGTCAAAAGGAGAAGACGAGCTTGTAGTACTCAATAAACGCGATGATGACGGAGTTAGAATTGTAGAAAAATCTTTTAAATTCAATTCAAAATCTTTTCCTTTTTCATCTTTTACACTCTCCTTGTGAAAACCCGATTTAATTATGTCAAAAATATTTGGTGTATCTAAAGCAATGTTAGTCACACTAAAAATTCTCACATTTTGAAATCTTTTTGGTTTAGGTGGTGGTAAGTTTTCAAATCTTTTGTCAACAAAGAAAACCTCCCCATCGGGATCAACGCATTCATCATCCGAAGAATCACTCGAGATTGGAATCGTAGGCTTAACACTCTTAACCTCTACCGGCGGAGGGGACGGAACTTCATTTTTCTCAACAACTCCTAAAACTCTATTGGAAATCTTTTTGCAAATGCTTTTGATGGGATTGACATTGTACAAAGATGTGATAGAATACACATGAGAAAGCGTGGAGTTTTGGGTTGCATTAATGACGAGTTCTTCCTCATTGAAACGAAGAGTGATTTTTCTTGCATGCACATCGATAAGTGCTCTCGAGGTATCCAAAAAAGATTGACCTAAAATTAACGGAACTTTAGGATCGATGGGAATGTCAACAACAATAAAGTCTACAGGATAGTAGAACTTTCCAACTTTCACAAAGACGTCCTCGGCAACTCCACAAGCTAGAATCGTAGAATGATCGGCCATTTCGATTGACATTCTTGAAGGAGTGAGATTGGGAAGATTGAGCGATTTAAAAATCTCAAGAGGCATCAAATTAATACTAGCACCAAGATCGGCCAAGGCGTAGCATTCTTCCATGTCTTGGATAGCACATGGGATTAAAAACTTTCCAGGATCACCGACTTTTTGAGGTATGCGGCTTAGAAAAACCGAAGAACAACTAGACGATTTTTGCAATTTCTCTTTGTTATTCAACATACTTTTGAAGTTCGCGGCAAATCGAGGCATCATGACTAAGGCGTCGGCAAAACTTATATTGAAATGCAAGTCACAAAACATTTTCATAAAGAGTTCAAATTGATAATTATTTCGTTCTTGTGCCTTTTCTTTGTCTCGTCTTGAAGGGTAGGGTAAAGGTGGTGTGGGTTGGGGCAAATTAGACATAGGCATAGGCCTTGGAATCTCGGGTTCCATGATTGGTATTGGTTCAACCGTAGGTGTTGTTTGAGCGGTACTTCGTGGGCCTGTAATTTTCTCCTTTTCAACCAAAACCTCGGGTTCTTTCTCTTTTTCCTTCTCCATAGAAGTACTTGGACGAGAAATGGGTTCTTTGAAAGTTTTACCACTACGAGTGGTAATAACCTTCAATTCTCCCTTCGGGTTCACGATGGTATCACTAGGAAGACCACCCGAAGATGAGGGCTTACACATGATAGCTTCAAACATTTTAGCCATACTGTCTTCAAATTTAGATTGCCTAGCATCCGCTTTTAACAACTCTTGCTTAATCTCATGTTGTCCTTGCTCCATTTTTTGTTGATTTTGTTGGAGACGTGTGACATTTCCTTCCATTTTATTAGCATGAGTTTTAAGTTCATTAGCAAGTTCGTTTTTAAGCTCGTTTTTCAATTCGGATCTTAAGCTAACCATTTCACGTTGCATATTGTCAAACTTAGCATCATTAGCCTTAGCATAATTCAAAAATTCTCCTTGAAGATTTTTGGTGTGATCATTTTGGAAACCTTGGGCATTGTTTTGAAAATCACGGTTTTGGTTTTGGTTAGAAATTTGCCCATTTCCACTTTGGTAATTACCCTTGTTATAATTCCTTTGATTTCCTTGGTAATTTCCACCTTGGTTGTTGTTGCGATAATTATTAGCATTTTGATTTGGTGGAGCTTGATTTTGGCCGGAACCTTGACCGATTTGGTTATAAGTTCCCGTGGCTACAAAAGCATTCGAAGTGTTACCATCCGCGGTAATGCACTCGGAAAGATCATGAGCTCCACCACACGACAAAAAACTCTTAGAAACCGCTTTAACCGAAGCGGAATTCGAAGCTTCTTGAGCTTTCCAATGGGACATAAGGCTAGCAAATCTATCAAAAAATCGATTTTCTTCGTTTGCTTCATCATGTAAAGCATTGATACTACGAGACGATGATGACGAGCCCAATTTGGCAACACTCGGTGTGTGACGAGGGCTATAAACCTTAGACCTATTCTCAATTATGACCAAAGCTTCTTCAACCGTTTTACACAAAAAATTACCACCCGCGGCGGCATTTAAATAATCTCTTTCATGATTGTTAAGTCCATTGTAAAACGTGTCTATTTGGTGGAAATCGGAAAAACCGTGATGAGGACATTCATGTAACATCTCCTTAAACCTATTCCAAGCCGTAGAAAAACTTTCATTTGATTCTTGTGAAAATTTAGAAATCTCATTTTTCAAATGGGTAGTCTTAGAGGGCGGAAAAAATTGGTTCACAAATTTCGAAACGAGATCCTTCCACGTCAATATAGAATTGGGTGGCTCTTTCTCTAACCAAATTTTAGCGGGCCCCGCTAAGGAATACGGAAAAAGCATCATCTTAATCGAGTCATTCGAGACATCCTTGAATTTGCACGAGGCGGTAAGAGATTAAATTGGCGGATATGGTTGTGGGGATTGTCCTTCTCATCACCACGGAATTTGTTGTTTTGGATCATCGACAACAAACCCGTTTTCACCTCAAAATTCTCCGCAAGGATTGCGGGAATCACAATAGCTACTCCATAACCCTCGGTGGGTGCTTGACGTAACTCCATCATAGTTCGATTCGCCATGGTAGGTGCTTCTCGTACAATGGGTTCGTCAATAGGAGACTCCTCACTAGAATGAGTTGGAGTGGGAGTTTTGTTCTTTCGTTTACGTGCACGTTTTGCTTGATTACGAGTGAGCATAAACGTCACGTACAACGAGGAGACGAGCAAAGAAGATTCTTTTTGGTATTTTGTGTTTTTCAATTTTTTTGTGGTTTTTGATTGTATTAACTTTTTTGGAAATTGGTGAAATGTATTAAGTAGACACAAAAGTCCACAAATCTCCTCCTTAATCAAATCTCTTGATTAAAGAAGCCTCAAGGAATGAAAACGATCACGTGGAGTGAACGCCTTCGATGACTTTAGAACGATGGTGGAACACCAAATCGTTCAAGAGGGTTTAATCAATAGAAACCAAGAAAATATATATGATATGTAGTAATACTTTGGGCGGCAAAACCCTCGATTCACTCTCAAAATCAAATACGCACAAGCAAGCGGAGGAAACGAGGCGACGCGAAGCACTTAAGAGACTTTTTCCTTTAGGTCGTGAAATACAACCGCCTTATACCCACCTTATAGTTTGTATTATCAAAATCAAGCTTCACGAAAGTATTTATCTATTTTTGCCTTTTTTCTTTGGTTTGAGATTCGAATACAATGATTGGGTAATGACCTCCCAAGTCAAGGTTGTGATTGCTCATGTATTTGGAGTACTTGTGAATTTATTGTTCTACGTATACAATATAGTAATAGTATTCACAAAAAACGAAAAACCGATAATACGTATTAGTAGAGTGCTACTAATACAAATACTAATATGGATAATATAAAAAAACAACAATGTTCAATCAAAACACAACACGCCTCCCCGGCAGCGGCGCCAAAATGATAGTTGTATTTTTACCCCTTTAGGAAAAGGAAGGCAAAAGCGGTAAGTATTAAGTGCACGTTTAGGAAAACGTAAACACTTATGACCCAAATGGGGATCGTTCTCGAGGAGGCTAGTGTGTTGTGAATTGGATTGATGATTAATGTTTTTGATTACTAACAAGAAGAAAAGAAATGAGAAAGGAAAGAAAAGACGGTTACGAAGACGGATCGAGCTAAGACGAAAACGCGTACACGTAAAACCGTAAAACTACAAAAATTTAAAATTTTAAACCTAAAAATTAATTAAAAGCTAAAACAAGTCCAAAATAATATAGATAAGAAATAAAATCCAATAAAAATATTTTAAAACCTTTTATTAATTAAATATTCAATTTTAAATGCTAATTAAAGCCCTAAAATTAAATATAATTAATCAAAACGTTCAAAATATGATTTTATTAAACATATAAACTAAAAAGTTCTTTTCCTAATTTTTAAAAACTATTTATCTATTTTTTAATTACTAAAAACTATTTTAAAACTAAAATAATTATAAAAAATAATAAAATAATGCTAAAAATAATCTACCAATTTTAAAAATCCTAAATAACTCTAATGAACAGTAGAAAAATGAAAAAGATTGAAAAATATTAATTTTTTTCACTAAATGACAAAACTAGTTTAATTAAAACCCTAATTAAGTTAAATTAATTCTAAAAAATAATAAAAAGATGAACAGTAAAATCTTTTTTAACCAAAAATCTTAAAATAATATTCTAAGTTCAGGAAAATTGATTAAACTGAAAAATATTACTTTTTGGCACTAAAATACAAAAACAGAACTATTAAAGTTAATTAAAAATGCTAATAAAACTAAAAAAAATAGAAAATGAACAGTAATAAAAAATCTAATTAATCAGAAAAATCCTAAAATAAATAAGAAAAATAACAAAACAAGTTTGAAGGCCTAATTCAACTTTTTACCCACAAAAGACAAAAAAAAACAAATCTGATAGTGACATGTTGCTGGACTTTTGTCCTTTTGCTTAGCAGGGGAAACAAATGCACAAGCAGGGGGAATGATGTTCCCACTGCTAGTGTTAATTCTTGATCAGGAGACCAAATGAGCTTAGGAAAGCTTATGCTTGATTTTTGATTGGACAAAGGGCACCCTTATACTCTTTGGAGTATAAGGAGTCTGATTAAGCACAAAAATCAGCAAGTTGCAAGCAAGAATCAAGCAGAAATAAGCCAAAAAGTTTCTGATTAAGCTAAATATAGGTCTGAGAGTATGTTGCTGATATACTTGGCACAATAATGAAATTCTAGGTCAAATTACTTGCACACATCCAAACCAAATAGCATACAATCAGTTCACAAACCTACTAGGGCCTATAATCCAACAACTTTACCAGATAAGATGCACAAATTCCAAAAAAATCATACACAATGAGCAGATTTCTGATTTTTGATCATGCAAATTGGTTCAAACTCTTACCAATCAGAAACCTAAGCACATGCATCTATTACCAGTACCCTAAGGAGTGTGATTAGTATGTTTAAAAACAATCTTGCAGTCATTAAACACTACTTAGCCCTCAATCCAAACACCCCTTAATAAACTGATATGCAATTTTTTCAAACCAAATTAGTTCAAATCTACACTAAACTGATTATAAACAACTCTAACATGCATATCATACCAAAACAAACATAATCAAACAACACCAGAACACTTAAACATCATTATCACAAATTCATGCAAATTCACAAAATTCTGAAAAATGAAAAATGGGACAAGTGAGCTACCTTGTTGGGCCTACATCCAGGCCCAACAGTGACTGTATGTCACCTCCAATAGACCCGGGTCTATGCTGATCCTTGGACAAACTCCTTCAACAAACCTGCAAATCAAAACAAGAACAAACACAAAAAATACACTTTCTGGTTTTCTTAAAACTTTTAAAACCTTTTGAAAAACCTTTTTAATACTTCTCAAATATGTTACTTTCAAAAACACCTTAATCCAACAACTTATAATCCTTAAAATCAAACCTTGAAACAATTTCCACCAAGAAATTTTCCAAATTCAGAAACTTTTTCTGAAAAATTTCAAAACATGAAATGTTTTGAACAAATATGAATGGAACTCAGATTTGACTCAACAAATAAATACCAACTTTTAAAAAACAGTAAAAGGAATTACATTTATAAAAATACCAACTTTAATTTCTTTAAAAAGGAATTACAATTTTGGAGTAAAATCTGGAACAAGGGAGATGTACATGCCACATTCTCCTTTTATAAGCTAACTAGGAACCTTCTAGTGCTACTAAAACCCTAGTTCTTGAATTGCCAATAAAGCCCTTGGGTCTTTTGAATTTGTTGACTGAGAATTGGGTCAAAAATGAACCCATGTGATGCCAGCTCTCTAATCTTGATCTTGGACGTTGAAAATCCCTTGGAGGCCAAGTAGAACAATCCTACACGTTCAAATGGTCGGGTTTTGGGGTTTTGGTGAGAGTGACGTTGCAGGGGAGGTACGGGGTGGGGTCCACAAGGCATGTGATGGTGTTTTGTGAGGTGGGATAAGGTGACAAAAGTGTGAATTAGGGATCTGCACAATTTCAGGGAAACCCCTTTGATGTTAATCCAATTTATACTGGGGGTAATTAGGGTTTAAGGGGGATTAAAGGCTGATTAGATCCATTTTGGGTAATAACTTTATTTAAAAAGTTGTTTGGTGGGAAAAGGGAAAAGGTTGACTGGGGTTTGACCCTAGTTTAATAAATAAACCGGTTGGGTTTGGGTATTGGACTGGGTAGGGTCGGGTGGATGGGTTATTGGGTGGGTTTTGTGACGTGGCAGGTTGTGGTTAGAGGGGTGAGAATGGTTGTCTGGCAGAATTGCCCCCCAAGGTTACTTGTTCTTTGCACTTGGTAATAAATGGCTATCAATGCCCATTTTCCCTTTATCAACTTTGGCAGATTTACAATTTTGGCACAAAAACTTTTAGAAACTTTTCCAAGGGTTTCTTTTGTACTTCTTGGATTCTTCAAGGACTGGAATTGTAATATCTTCAAACTTTAGGGATCATTCTTGTACAATTGACATTTGGAGGGTAATTTGTGACAAGTTCTTTAAAGATGAGGGACTAAAGTTGCCAATCTTCAATTCTTCAAGGGTCATTTTGAAAAATTCCAAACTTGGGCCCGGTTCATTGTGCGGCTTCGTTTCCCGTGTTCGTTTTTGAATGATTCTTGTGATCTTTTGCCATTTCCTCAATATCCGTACCTAAAAATACACAAGTAACAAACACGAGCATATATTTGGTATATTTAATGATATTTTAAGCATTTTAAGCCCGATTTGGACGATGAGACCATGTATAAAAGCAGTCTCATCAAAGAACAATCTCTATACCACCAATAGTGATGAAAATGTGAGGTTGATGATGAACAAGGCTTGGTTTTGGGTAACCAATCTTATGATATATCAACACCACTTCTAGGATCACCAAATATTTGTAGACTACTTGATAAATCATCCCTTGATCTTCATAAAATCTCCTTTGTGGATGTTATGATCATCTCCAATCAACAAGTCTTCAAAGGGTTTCCATCTTATGCAAGTTAAACATAAGATTCATGGTAGAAAATTTGATGAATATGGTGGTGGTGATGGTGATATGGACGGCCATGGAGGAAGGGTGGGGAGAAAATGAGTTGTTTTGCATGTAGTGTGTGTGGGAAATGGTTTATGATTTGCTTGTTTAGGTGTTTAAGTGGTTTGGTCAAATGGGAAGGACAAGTGTCCTTCCTAAGTGTATAAACTTGACACACATGAGGTGTTGTGGCTTGTTATGGCCGGTTATAGTAGGGGTGGGACAAGTGTCCCACTTGTCTCATCTCCACTAATTTACGGGTACTTCTTGATTCTAGTTTCCTCGATTTACGTGCCCTCGGGTCGTTTTATGAAAAACGTTTTTATAAATTATTAATCAACAACACAAAACGAATCAAATAAAAATTGTCTCATCAAAAACGGAGTTCAAAAACGTAAATACGTAAACCTAGGGTTTCCGGTTTAGTCGTAAAGGACGTTAAATTATGCACGTAAGTCCTAATCTCTTCTCGTAAATTTGTGAGTTTATGAACCAACACAAATTTAAAATCCCAAAATAATATTCACGGATAAATTTTGATACAAGGCTTTTGACACCCTGTATAAAAATATTAAACTTCGTTGTGTTGTTCTCTTCGAATTGAAAAACTTGTTGTTTAATGTGTGACTCAGTTGAACTTTGGTGGAATCAAAAGTGTGTCGTTGTAGTTTTTAAAATAAAATGTGCAAAACAATTAAAGTAAAGGTGCAATTAAAGTAAATCTAAGTCTAATTAAAATAAAGTGCAGGTAATTAAAAGCGAGACTAAAATTAAAGGGCAATAAAGTAAATAACGCAAACTTAAATCTAACTAAGGCAAACTTAAAGTGCAACTAAAACTAAAACTTAGACTAAGGCAAATAAACTTAAAGTGCGAGTAAGGAAAAAGGCGGGAAAAATAAAGCTTAAAATGAAAAGGCAGAAAACTAAAAACTAAGATTTCCCTATCCGGAATAAACTCCTATTCAGAATAAAAGGCTGTTCGGAATATCTGTCCCTATTCGGAATATTACCCTATTCGGAATATTTATCTACTCGGAATATTAGACCCTATGCGGAATAAACCTCCATTCGGAATAGCTGTCCCTATTCGGAATGAAGTCCTACTCGGAATATTGAGCCTATTCGGAAAACTTGAGCCTATTCGGAAAGATATGTTATGCGGAATAAAAGTCTCTATTCGGAAAAATAGCCCTATGCGGAAAATCTCCCCTATTCGGAATATAGGATATTCCGAATAGCAATTTCTTCAAAACCCCTATGCGGAATAATTAAATATTCCGAAGAAGCAATTTCTACAAAACTGTTACGCGGAATAAAACCTCTGTTCGGAATTTGAAATATTCCGTATAGGGCACAATGATCCACACCTATTCGGAATGTTTCTGGGCTCGATCTGGGAAATATCAGAAACAGTAAAACGAAGAACAAGGAAAAGAGATAGCACGAATTAAATAAAAACTTAACCAAATCAACAAAAAGATTAAACCAAACTAATAATAAAACATCTAATAAACATAAACAATCAATCCAAAACAACAAATCAAACAATAAAGATCACAATAATCAAAACCCACTTAAATAAATCAACAAAAATTAAGAACATGAACATAAACAAATCAACACAAAGATTAAAGAAAGGAAGAATGAGATTAACAAGGTAAAGATAAAGCTTGACAAGAATTAAAAAGAAAAACTTACTTGAATTAAAATGGTAATTAAGTGCAAGACAAGGTAATTAAATGGACAAGTATTTAAATTGACAAGGTAATTAAAGGTGGAAGGACTAATTGTCACTATTAGCCAACAAGAGGAAAATGAAAATGATCTAATCTATATATAGGGGAGATTAAGGCTTGCTTAGGAAGCTTCCTTAATTGCATGCTTAGTCCCTCCTTCTTTAATCTTCTTTTAATTGCACCATTAGTCCTTTTCTTCTAATCTTTCTTTTAAATTTGGACTTTAAGGACTTGTGGCTCGGGATATCTTTTGAACTCGTCTTTAATTTCTTCAGTAAAATAGACTTGAGTTTCTCGACTTTTGATAAACTTCCGTCTTTTGACTTTTTCTTTGATAAATCTTCAGAATTGGCCTTGGACTTCCGTTCTTTTTCCACTTTAGACTTCTCGACTCCGTCTTTCATCTTTTTCTTCAATAAAAGCCGTGAATGCCCGTGAATTCTCGTGTTTTCTCCACTTTTCATAATTTCGTCCTAAATCACAACAAAAACACAAACCACGCATAATTCCGACATAAAAGACATAAAATACATGTTTTGGTCCGGTTATTATTGTAATTAAGTGGTAGAAAAGATGGGTGTTTACACACCTATCAAATCCCCTACACTTGACCATTGCAATGTCCTCATGCAATGCATTAGTTACAAAGCATGTTTACACTTTTCATCATAATCAATCCACATTGGCCTTTATTAAAGAGATAGAAAATTATAAATTAAACGCATACCTTGGGTTTTGAAAATGTCATGAATAATCATCATCCTCAACTTTTCACTTTCTCCAAACCAAGCTTAAAAACGAGATCATTGTTATTATAAGTTAGTAAACTAACACGAACTCATGTGGCCCAATTATTCACTTAGACTCCCTTATTCCTATGGGTAGCTCTTATATTTTATTATTTGTCTTGAATGATCACGAAGATGCATTGTTTGACTTATTTCGATTATTATTTAGTCTGAAAATAAAGTGCACGATTTAATCAATAGTTAGCTAAAGGACTTTTAAAACTGCTTCTCGGGATATCAAAAAGTTCATATCTTGGCATAACTTGGTTCGCGATTTGAGACCTTTCTCGGGCCGATATTTGGCAGCGACTTCATACTTCAAATCTTGAGAGACGTTCATGAAATAATGGTCTTCTCTTCATAATTGGAATTTCTTCACTTGGAATTTTTGAGAGATTCTTCATATATGGACCACGACTTCTTCATTTTTCTCCAATCTTTATTTTGGATTTTGATATACAACGATCCGCCTCCTTTATTGACTTGGATCTATTTATCCTCATACCTTGTTAGGGTCTTTTCGGATACACTTCTCCATGACTTTTTGGGAGTTTTTGCTTTTCGTCGTGTGTCTCGATCCTTCATAATGATTTTCGATAAATGATTCTTCACATCACTTTTGGATCTTTAGCAACAAAACATAGCCCTCATGCCTTGTTAGGGCCTTTTCGGACTCGCCAATCTTCGCGCCCCGCTTCATAAGTTATGCCTTGGCTATGAACTCTCGTCATTACCGAGCAACTTTTAAACGATCTGGGGCTAGAAGCTAAGTAACTTTTCAAATCGTACAACCTTATTTATTAGCAGATAAATTTATTAGCAAGCGATGGGAGAATAGGCTTATAATTAACTCACATAAATTCACGAAAGAATACCGAACTTATAATTGGCTCTATCATCTCTCGTTCTCCACAGTTTAAAATCTCAAGCAATGAGACTCGTGGATACTTAGCCTATTAAATCAAAGTTTTGGGTTTTCGAGTCGCCTATAGGATCTTGCAAATTCTTAGACTCTTTCAAGTTTAGAAATTGCATCTTAAAGTTCCCTTGATAAACGACTCTCTAGGATCAATTATAGGAACTTGCGAAAAGTTCTTGTTCTTAACCCGTGAGAGTTAAGACTTTCGCGTTTTATAGTTCCCTATATAAAAGCCTAGAATAACTTAAATTAAACACGTTAAGGATACTAGCTAGAGTAAACTCGGATTGAGTCAAAAGATTCACAACGTTTGAAAATTAAAACCACTTATTAAACATTTATTCTAGCAAAGAAAGAGAATAACTATACAAAAGGGAAAAACTAATAGGCCAAAATAGATCAAAAATTTTGAAAAATGTCGAAAAATTGATTTTCCGGTTAAAATGAGGACAAATACAAGGAAAAGACCACTTAACTTCGATAGAAGTCCCCCCTACACTTAAGATAAACATTGTCCTCAATGTTTAAGCATATGGGAGTAAACTCCCCTACACTTAGGACATTGTGCACGTTGTTTAAATCTTGCTAAGGAAAAGACAACTAAAGAGATTCCTATTTTAATATTGAGAAAATATAAAATAGTGAATCGAAAAGAGTTTAGGATAGAACCGGGAAGAAGTTGAACACGGAATCACGGGTCGTCGAGAATCATCAAGAGTGGGTCATTGAAGTTCGAATCCCTGATTAAGAAGTGAGGAGAGGAAATAGCAATCCAAAGGGTCCCCCCTACACTTATGGTAAAGAAAGCGAAAAGATAGATGCATGGGTTGCCTCCCAAGAAGCGCTTGGTTTTTGTTTACCGAGTCGTGAGCCTGACTCGACCTTGATCATCAACGGAAGAAACATGAAACAAATCCACCAGGATTAAAAACATAGTTTTCATCCATCAATAAGCAAGAGCTTAAGGCGAACAAGGCAAGCCAAAAGAGAAGTGGCAGGGTTCCCTTAAGCAGTGATGGAGCATGGTGGGAGCAAGTATGAAGCAGTGCGAGCATGTCTTCAATAATTCCAAAGATTTTTCCTTTTATTTCATCAGGTGGATACTGAGATGGCTCTAAGATTGCAATACCGGGGTCGAACACCTTTTCCTTTAAGGGAAAATAGCACTCAGGCTCAGCCGAGTGTGAAGAAGATCCACAAAGAAGCACAACCTCGTCCTCAGAAGGGGGACAAAGAGGTGTTAAATCATACGTGCAACGGATTTCGGTGTCCACCGGTTTCTTCTCCTTAGACAAAATTTTCTTCAAATCCAAAGTAGGATCAAGACGATAAGATTCAAAGTCCAGAGGAGGTGCATCACTCTCATGCGGGAAGTATGTATTGAGAAACATAGAGAAGTCTTCCTCGAATGAGTAATCGTCCAAGGTAGGATCGAGTGATGGCGGAGGATCTTCATCATGTGAAGAATCGCTCGAAAGAGTATCAGCCTCATCAAAATCATCGAATGTGGGCAGCTCGGGATACTCAGAAGTACAATCAAAATCATCCGAGTCTGAGCTAGAATCATTATCATCATAAGCATCAAAGACCGGTGGTGAATCATACATGGGAGAAGCGTCAAAAGTAGGGGGAGAATCATCCACATTATCTTCAAAGAGTGGATTATCAGTGGAAGACTCGAATAGAGGATTGTCATAGATGGTAAAGTCATCGAGCACATTGATCATATTCACTGATTCTCGACCTCTAAAGGATTTGCCTGTAAGCTTCCCCATTTTAAAAACTTTAGAATCATCCCCGACTCGTAAGATTAACTCACCTTCGGCCACATCTATTAAAGCACGTCCGGTTCTCAAGAATGGCCGTCCAAGTATTAAAGGAATACGAGGGTCCATTTCATAATCAACTACGACAAAGTCGACCGGAAAAGTAAATGTGCCAACTTTAAGAAACACATCTTCGGCTATACCAACGGGGTAAGCGAGAGTGCGATTTGCAAGTTCAAGAGTCATCTTAGTTGGAGTGAGGTCGGGAAATGATAGTGTTTTCCAAACACTTAGTGGCATCAAGTTAATACTAGCCCCGAGATCAGCAATGGCAGTAAATTCTTCAGTTTTGTTGAACACGCAAGGCAACACAAAACGACCGGGATCTCCAAGCTTTTCCGGAAGTTCTCTAAGAAGAACTGTAGAGCAGTTTTCATTTAAGCGTGTGTTTGCGAGTTCAATCAGCGTCTCCTTCTTGCTAAACAATTCCTTGAATGCTTTGACAAATTTCGGCATGTGGCAAAGTGCTTCAACAAGACTAATGTTGATGGTCATTTTAGATAGCATATCCACATATTTCGATACTTGGCAGTCATTCTTGGTTAGATCATTGGTCTTGCCTATGCGAGAAGGGTATGGGATTCTGGGTTGATAAGGGTTAGGTGAAGGTGTAGGTGGTGAAGGTTGTGATGTTGAAGGGTCCTTCCGAGATACATCGTCATGACGAGGCGGAGACGGTAATGGTGTACTATCACTAAGTGTAAGAGGAGTAGGGATATATGGTGGTGGAGGAGGTGTAGATGATGGTGGTGAATCAGGTGGATTGACAATGGTAATTCCACTACGCGTAGTTATAGCACTCACATTAGCTCGCGGATTAGTGACGGTGTTTGAAGGTAGAGAACCCAAAGAAGAAGAAGGTTGAGCTTCGGGCAAGAAACTAGCCAACAGATTCTTCAATTCAGTTGTTTGAGTGATCAAAGAGGATTGAAGATTATCACGAACCTCGGTTCTGATGTCATTACCTTGCTTCAAGATATCTCCTTTCAAATTGATTATTTGGCTCTGTAGATTCTTGATTTGCTCACCTTGAGTTCTCATGATTGTGTCAACATCGGGATTAATGGGTGGGTGTTGTTGGGTGGGTGGTTGATAAGGGTTAGAAGCACGAGGTGGGATTTGGTTGCTTCTATTGTAGTTGTTGGCGGGATTTTGGTTTTGAGGAGAAAAACCGGGTGAAAGGTAATTGTTTGAACGGTAGCTCAGCAGATTTCTATCCCCTTGTTGTCTAACTTGGTAATTCTCCGGTGAATAATTACCGTAAGCAGCATACACATTTTCCGGATTTCCTTGTGTCGAAGGACAATCGGTGTATGAGTGAGGACCGCCACATGTTTCACAAGGATTAGCAACCGCTTTAACTTGTTGTTGTTGTTGGTTTGAAGCGAGAAGCGTAATACTTTTGCTCATTTCGGCCATCATGCGGGTGAGTTCAGTCATCTCAGGGTTTGCTGAGGTAGAAGAAACATTGACTCTCGTGTTGTTTCTAGAAGAAGCAGAGGAATCCCAGTTCTTATGATGAGTAGTCATGTTTTCAATTAACTCTCTACACTCCTCGGGTCTCCTTTTCATGAATGTGCCACTGGCGGCTGCATTGATCGTATCACGATCTCGAAAAGTCAATCCGTTGTAGAAAGTATCGATCAAGGTGACCGGAAGCATGTTGTGGTTTGGACAACGGTCGATCAAGACATTATATCTCTCCCATGCATCAAAAAGAGATTCATCGGGATCTTGCATGAAACCGCTGATCTAAATGCGAAGGCTTGTGACCATGGATGGTGGAAAGTAGCGCGACAAAAAGCGTTGAGTCATGTCATCCCAAGTGTGAATAGAATTCTTCGGGAGACGATCAAACCATTTCTCGGCATGATGTAATAGAGTGTGTGGAAAGAGTTGTAGGCGAAGTTCATCCATTGTGGCACCGGCCAACTTCATGCTCTAGGTGATTGTAATGAACTTGTCGAGGTGTTTGTTGGCATCATCATCAGGCAATCCTCTAAATGGGTTTGTTTGTACTTGCTGAATCATGTGGTGCTTCAACGAAAACTCAGGAGCATTGATTTGCATCGGCGCAATCGGTCCTCCTCGTCCAAACATTGTTGGTTGACAAAGTTCCTCCATGGTCCGAAGATCGGGCTGTGGAAGAGCATTGTTGTTATTATTATTATTATTGAGGTGCGGTGGCATATTGTTGTTGTTAACACCTGCCATATCTAAATCTTCTTGAGGCTCGGGCTCTTGATAATTAGAAGATCTAGTACGCATACACCTGAAAATGCAAAAGAAAACAAAACCAAACACAAAAACAATATATATACACAATAAAGATAAAATCTTTTTGGATTTTTGAAACTTTTAATTCTTATGGTTTTTTATCAATTTTTAATTTTTTATGATTTTTTGAATTTTTTATGCAAGAAAAATAACGTTCACAAGTGAACGGATCCCAAAAAGCAACGTGTCTCTCACAAGAAACTATTGATATTTACGAAAAGAGCCGGCAGCGGCGCCATTTGATACAAGGCTTTTGACACCCTGTATAAAAATATTAAAGTTCGTTGTGTTCTTCTCTTCGAATTGAAAAACTTGTTGTTTAATGTGTGACTCAGTTGAACTTTGGTGGAATCAAAAGTGTGTCGTTGTAGTTTTTAAAATAAAATGTGCAAAACAATTAAAGTAAATGTGCAATTAAAGTAAATCTAAGTCTAATTAAAATAAAGTGCAGGTAATTAAAAGCGAGACTAAAATTAAAGGGCAACAAAGTAAATAACGCAAACTTAAATCTAACTAAGGCAAACTTAAAGTGCAACTAAAACTAAAACTTAGACTAAGGCAAATAAACTTAAAGTGTGAGTAAGGAAAAAGGCGGGAAAAATAAAGCTTAAAATGAAAAGACAGAAAACTAAAAACTAAGATTTCCCTATCCGGAATAAACTCCTATTCGGAATAAAAGGCTGTTCGGAATATCTGTCCCTATTCGGAATATTACCCTATTCGGAATATTTATCTACTCGGAATATTAGACCCTATGCGGAATAAACCTCCATTCGGAATAGCTGTCCCTATTCGGAATGAAGTCCTACTCGGAATATTGAGCCTATTCGGAAAACTTGAGCCTATTCGGAAAGATATGTTATGCGGAATAAAAGTCTCTATTCGGAAAAATAGCCCTATGCGGAAAATCTCCCCTATTCGGAATATAGGATATTCCGAATAGCAATTTCTTCAAAACCCCTATGCGGAATAATTAAATATTCCGAATAAGCAATTTCTACAAAACTGTCACGCGGAATAAAACCTCTGTTCGGAATTCGAAATATTCCGTATAGGGCACAATGATCCACACCTATTCGGAATGTTTCTGGGCTCGATCTGGGAAATATCAGAAACAGTAAAACGAAGAACAAGGAAAAGAGATAGCACGAATTAAATAAAAACTTAACCAAATCAACAAAAAGATTAAACCAAACTAATAATAAAACATCTAATAAACATAAACAATCAATCCAAAACAACAAATCAAACAATAAAGATCACAATAATCAAAACCCACTTAAATAAATCAACAAAAATTAAGAACATGAACATAAACAAATCAACACAAAGATTAAAGAAAGGAAGAATGAGATTAACAAGGTAAAGATAAAGCTTGACACGAATTAAAAAGAAAAACTTACTTGAATTAAAATGGTAATTAAGTGCAAGACAAGGTAATTAAATGGACAAGTATTTAAATTGACAAGGTAATTAAAGGTGGAAGGACTAATTGTCACTATTAGCCAACAAGAGGAAAATGAAAATGATCTAATCTATATATAGGGGAGATTAAGGCTTGCTTAGGAAGCTTCCTTAATTGCATGCTTAGTCCCTCCTTCTTTAATCTTCTTTTAATTGCACCATTAGTCCTTTTCTTCTAATCTTTCTTTTAAATTTGGACTTTAAGGACTTGTGGCTCGGGATATCTTTTGAACTCGTCTTTAATTTCTTCAGTAAAATAGACTTGAGTTTCTCGACTTTTGATAAACTTCCGTCTTTTGACTTTTTCTTCGATAAATCTTCAGAATTGGCCTTGGACTTCCGTTCTTTTTCCACTTTAGACTTCTCGACTCCGTCTTTCATCTTTTTCTTCAATAAAAGCCGTGAATGCCCGTGAATTCTCGTGTTTTCTCCACTTTTCACAATTTCGTCCTAATCACAACAAAAACACAAACCACGCATAATTCCGACATAAAAGACATAAAATACACGTTTTGGTCCGGTTATTATTGTAATTAAGTGGTAGAAAAGATGGGTGTTTACACACCTATCAAATTTATTTCCTGAAATGTCGGACTGTCACCAAAACGGTGTATGTAAACGTAAGCACGTAACGTAGAATTTTTCGGTTTAAATGTAGTCGATGCTACTTCAAGACGTAAACCCAAATTTCTTCCCAAAATAAGTGAATTAAAAATAATGTTTTTTAATAATACTTGAGAATAAAATATCAACCATAAATTGACGGATTGTCACAGCATTTACCCCTAAACAGGATCTTTGTCCTCAACGATCAATTTATCTTACTAATCGCTACTTATAGAGTTAAAGCCATGTGGGTATATCCTCCACATTCGGTCTTTTCTCACAAGTGTAATTCGTTACAATACGCGAGTTTCATCAAACATAACTACGGGAATAAGATCAGGCTTAATGTTGACTTACTTTCTCTATCCATGATGTTCACGGGTTTTTGATGAATGCAACTTTATGCCGATCTAAACTTCATCAAGAAGAATTCAGATTTTCACTTGATAGATATTTTATCAAGTTCGATTTATGAAACATAATTCACGAAGCCCTTGAAGTCATAGGGTAGATCCAGCTTATATGCCTTTCAAACCAACTTTTACATCATTTCAATGGTCCCATACAACGGGGACTTAATTCCTATGATCTTTCAGATCTTCAATTCATCTTTCTATGGTGAAATTTTTTGGCATAACTTCGCTACCCATCCTGCACTTCAAGATCTATATTTCATATTCACAAAACCTTCTGCCCACTACTGGCAATCAATAATCAGATCCTAATTTACACAATCATTTCAGGTCTCGCGGGTTGGGTATTTTGCAAGGTTAGGTTTATCATCATAGGAAACCTTAAACCTAAAAACATGTCCAACTCACAATGGGTGTATGTCGGGTGTCTTCCTCGCAACTCCTGCTTACAAATGCTCTAATATTTAGATACTTAAAAGATTCGATCTCGATCCTAATACGATAATTATCAGTGATAATCTCTCCAAAGGAAAATGATTATACGGTTTATTACCAAAGGTCAATTATTCAAACATTAAACAACACTTCTAGTGTTTTGTATCATTACTTTACCTCGTCCCTTCGATTGGGGTGGTAAACAGTACTCTCATCAAGGTTCGTTCCCAATGACTTCTGAGCAAATCTCTAGAAATTCGATGCGAAGCGAGGATCTTAATAAAGATGATCGATACTGGCACACTATGTTTACACAACTCTTTTAAACATAAAGAGTCAATTTCTTCATCGAGAATTTATCATTAACAAGAATGATTTTAGCAGATTTGGTCAGTCTGTCGATGATGACCCAAATCGAATCAAATTCAGATGATGAACTTTGCAATAGCTAGACGTTTACTAATGTATGAGGCGATGTCTGCCTTCATAAATTGCCATCAGTACAACTTCTTCTGATAAAGATAAATTTGGTCAGAAATGACATGAATAGAACACTTAATCTTATGAGATTCCAACATAACTATATCTCACAATCCTCCATATTTAGACAACCACAAGTTGCCTTTTAATCATTTAACGCCATCGGCTTCTCAAATCTAATGGTTCACATTATCCGCGAACCCCTTTTATTATCTATATTATCCTTTTTACAAGCATCAGCTATTTTAAATTGTTCGACAATTTATTTTGCAAAGTCATTACTAAGGAACACATCCTAATTAATTATTTATCCTTTCTATATTATGTGTCAGTAATTATATTCACCTTCCCTGATTAAATAAATATCATGACCGTATTCATTCAAAATTTCTTTCTTCATATTTTCTAGGTTTTAGTTTCGTCTCAACTATCATTTTTATCAGTTTTGCTCAATCCGACGTTTAAAGCGTCAATAAATATTACAAGTAATTAAATAATAAATATTTAATTTTTTTTATGAAGCGTAAACGTACAAAAGTTTTAAATTTTCTCAGTTCGTCCAATTATAGAAGAATGTTCAAAATAAATTTGAATTTAATAAACAAGATTTTTGTTGATTTATTGAAAATAATTAAGAATATTCGTAAATGTTCGAAAAATCTTTGGTTATACTTTGGTCAAAATTTTCTTAACTGAAAAGCAAACATTGTCGTTTTTAGTCTTGGTTTAAACGGTTTCCTCAATCCCTCTTAGGTTGTCTTGAGATATACCCAAACATTTACCCCTAAACAGAAGCTTAGTTAAATGTTCTGGGTATAAGGGAATAATCCCTCAAAAGTTCTTTTAGATAAAACATTTGTCAAAACATATTTGCACTTTCTTTTTGGTAAAAACCAGAGTCTTAAATGACTTCTAATTTTTGGAAGAGTCGATATATATATCTTACCATCATTAATCAAACGGTCATTTTATGTAAAGGATCAAGCCTTAAATCACATGTTAAATATTCAAGGTACAGGTTTTCATTGTTCGGCCAATTCAGGGCACTCTATAAATAATTATTAACTCATTCTTATTCTTATAAACAAACATATGGTCCTTAATGATCACAAGCATGAATTTATCAAATTACAGCCTAGACATGTGATTCACCAAATTTATAGATGCTACATGTGTATTGGTCAATCCAAACGACATCACATGAAACTCATAATGTTCATTATAAGTTCGGGATGTAGTGATTGGAATAGATAATCTTTTTCGCGGACGCGAAGTTGATGATAACCATGCCGAGGATCAATTTTTTGTGAATATACGCTAGAACTTGGTAAATGATCGAACAAATCTATCATCTTGGGTAGTGGATATAGATTTTTAATCGTCAATTTCCCTAGTTCACATTAATCAACAAATATAAGGAGTAATAACACCATATCTCTTCATGATGACGAGCTCGGTAGAATAAAAGCTTCCCCCGACAACTCTCTCAGTTGTACAGTAATTCTTTTAATTCAGATAGTGCTGACATACAGTGCACACGCCACAAGTGTAGCACCGGGAATATAATCAATACCAATTTCAACTTGCCTTAATGGCGAAAGTCAAGGTAATTCACCAGCAAATACCTCCTAAAGTTTCAGATAGCAGGAAAATCTTTTAATAAATTCATATTAGGTTCTTTCTAAATTATAATTTCTATGACTAATTCACAACCATTCACGGTATAATTTCAAGTCTAAATGCAGGATATGGTCATCCATCAAGAATTTATTTAGATCACTTTTGATAATCAACATCTTATCTTTTAGGGAAATTCTACTCGAGTCCCCATCAATTAAGACAATGTCGTCATGTCATAATTAATTAACCCATTCTACTGGCACTATCATCTTTCTAGTTTCATTACCGTTGATAAGATGCGAAATTCTCAAAAGACTAATAATAACTCATAATCCTTCACAAGTTCAAGGATATATGGAGACATAGCTAATATTAAAAGAGTAAGGTCAACACATAATCTACGCGAGAAAATTTAAAATCAGATACAGACGAAAACATTAACGAATATGAGTCTATCCCATGTTTTCATGATTTGAGTACGCATTCGAAAGCTCCTCGGATCATTACCCAGGTCATTTAAATGAAATCTAATCAAAATAAATGGTAGGAACATCGATACATCCAGTCGGGTATCAACACTCGGTAATCAGATACTTTTCCAAAGAATCTCACCACGGGAGAATTGGACAATAAGGGAATATCAATTTGTCAAATAATACAATTTCCACAAATGTGTAAATTCGACTCAGAAGAATAAATAGTACGGGCACATATGTAGGTGTCCCTAACAATATGTCCCTATTTTGCACTTCTTGCAGATCTCATAAATTTTTAATCTTTCATAACTTCAAAGAAAATGTAGTGTTTATTAACAATTTCATGGTGACTACTAATCAGCCTTGCATGGTCCCTTCCAAATTGTATGTAGGCGCGCAACTATATACAATTTCAGGATTAACGTTGCAATACTCAGTTCTTCAAAACTTTGTCATCATTTTTTTTAAAAATATATATTCATGCTTAATTCAAAATGAATTTACAGAGAAGTTCTTTGTTATGGAAACAATTAAGTTTTCCAAAGCTTTTCATAAACAACTTTATTTTGATAATGATTATTTATAAGTCTTACATTAAATAATCCATATGGTGATGATAATTCAATTTTCTCAAAGGATATGGTTTAAACTTTATAAAAACAATGAGTGATCTGCAAAAGAGTGATGAAGAGTTGTTCACCAAGAACTAACTACAATATGATAGGAAATAAGCTTAGCCAATTAATCATGAGGTTCATGACCTCGATGGCACTCAAAAAGAATAATCCACAACGTAACTCAAATCGAGATGAGTACTTGTTCAATGGTTGCATCACTAATGCGAACATTAGGAACAAGCAAGAAAAGATAGATAACATTGATACATGTAGGATTTAGCAATCAAAGGTAGTCTTTTCATTAATCACAAACAAGTCAAAATTGTACCGTAACACATTACGTGTCACTATGTCATACAATTCTAAGAACTCATACTACCAACTGATGTCTCAGTTAAGTTAGGGATTTTTAAAAGATACCACAATGAATACTAATCTACAAGAGTCATTAGGTGTTCCACCTATCCCAGAAGATCCATCGGTCCCAATTTAGAAGAAGATTTCTTCAATTAATTTCTTGGACACTGGGCATCCTCGTCATTGGACAATGGCCTAGGAACAACCCTTAATACGAACCAACAATCATTTAAAACCTTATAATTCAATCATAGAACGTAACGAACTCCTCTTATCAATCTCATATTCCATACGGGTTAAATTTTACTTTATTCAAGTTTCAACCAACTTATACTCAATGCAACATCCTACCTCATTTTCCAATACTTTCAACCTTATTCATAAACCTTAAAAGGGCAATAAAAGCTCGATATGAACAACACTTAGTTTCCAATCCTATAGCTCTTACAACAATAGTTATCAAATGAGTCACTAGTATAAAATGACTCACATATTCAATTAAACTTCTCGGAAAGGTACTAGTGGCATGAGGCTTTTGGGTAATGGTTCCAATGACAGCCTCAAGTGCAACATTCACCCTTTCGATTTCAAGTTTCAGAATTGGGTGACAACGAATCAGATGACACCTTTCCAGGTGGTAACGTTTTGTCAAACTCCACTCTATAAGGAAAGATCGTCATGACATCGACATCAGATTAAATCTCGCCAATTCTTCTTTAATATCATAATCTACTAATATCAACATTTCTACGAATATCAACCATTTGTTGGGATCATAAATATCCACAACTTGGTTTAGGTACTTATATATCATTATATGACTTTCAAAAAGTCTACATTAGACGGGTCCGACCGTCTAAGTTTTATTTGACAAAAATGTTAATCTTTCGGTTTTAGTCGAAAAGACGTAAAACTTAGGTATATAGTTTTATAATTTATAAAACTTATCAAACTACCATTTCTATAACATGTCCGTTTATTTATCCTTGTACATATTTATATAGATGTCATATATAAGTTAGTGGGTTTTAATTCACATTTTATACTATATTTATTTGAGTGCTTATATAATACTATTAAACTTTAATTTCACAAAATCTTATTTTTAGTTTCAATTTCACCATTTTTATCATATATTGAGTTCTACAAGGAAATAGAACCTCAAATTTTTATGACAGAAACTAAATGATATGTGCCTCATTTAACTCCTGTATAGCTACTGATGAATCAACCTATAAGTATTTTAATAAATTCGTCCAAAACAGTGTAGACAGATTTGAACTCCAATCTTGTTTTGATCATATCTCATTCATTTTAATGATTCCATTGCATGGCCAACTCTCACATGTGTATAAGACCTAATACTTACTGTATATTGATTCCACTATGCCATTTTATCAGTTTATCATTTGATTACTTACTGTTTTTACACAGCCAACTTATTAAGCAAGATTTTAACCTTCTTTCATATAACTCTTAATAATTTTAATCATGTTTATCAACACAAGATCCCCACACAATGTTTTTAATCATCATTCATCATCATATACATATACATAAATAAAAAAATACAAGATTACATAATCAAAATAACAACAAGGATAGGAAGGACAATCTCTATACCACCAGTAGTGATGAAAATGTGAGGTTGATTATGAACAAGGCTTGGTTTTGGGTAACCAATCTTATGAGATATCAACACCACTTCTAGGATCACAAAATATTTGTAGACTACTTGATAAATCAGCCCTTGATCTTCATAAAATCTCCTTTGTGGATGTTATGATCATCTCCAATCAACAAGTCTTCAAAGGGTTTCCATCTTATGCAAGTTAAACATAAGATTCATGGTACAAAATTTGATGAATATGGTGGTGGTGATGGTGATATGGACGGCCATGGAGGAAGGGTGGAGAGAAAATGAGTCATTTTGCATGTAGTGTGTGTGGGAAATGGTTTATGATTTGCTTGATTAGGTGTTTAAGTGGTTTGGTCAAATGGGAAGGACAAGTGTCCTTCCTAAGTGTATAAACTTGACACACATGAGGTGTTGTGGCTTGTTATGGCCGGTTATAGTGGGGGTGGGACAAGTGTCCCACTTGTCTCATCTCCACTAATTTACGGGTACTCCTCGATTCTAGTTTCCTTGATTTACGTGCCCTCGGGTCGTTTTACGAAAAACGTTTTTATAAATTATGAATCAACGGCATAAAACGAATCTAATAAAAATTGTCTCATAAAAAATGGAGTTCAAAAACGTAAATACGTAAACCTAGGGTTTCCGGTTTAGTCGTAAAGGACGTTAAATTATGCACGTAAGTCCTAATCTCTTCTCGTAAATTTGTGAGTTTATGTACCAACACAAATTTAAAATCCCAAAATAATATTCACGGATAAATTTATTTCTTGAAATGTCGGACTGTCACCAAAACGGTGTATGTAAACGTAAGCACGTAACGTAGAATTCTCCGGTTTAAATGTAGTTGATGATACTTCAAGACGTAAACCCAAATTTCATCCCAAAATAAGTGAGTTCATAATATAACATTAAAATTAATGTTTTTAAATAATACTTGAGAATAAAATATCAACCATAAATTGACGGATTGTCACAGCATTTACCCCTAAACAGGATCTTTGTCCTCAAAGATCAATTTATCTTACTACTCGCTTCTTATAGAGTTAAAGCCATGTGGATATATCCTCCACATTCGGTCTTTTCTCACAAGTGTAATTCATTACAATACGCGAGTTTCATCAAACATAACTACGGGAATAAGATCAGGCTTAATGTTGACTTACTTTCTCTATCCATGATGTTCACGGGTTTTTGATGAATGCAACTTTATGCCGATCTAAACTTCATCAAGAAGAATCCATATTTTCACTTGATAGATATTTTATCAAGTTCGATTTATGAAACATAATTCACGAAGCCCTTGAAGTCATAGGGTAGATCTAGCTTATATGCCTTTCAAACCAAATTTTACATCATCTCAATGGTCCCATACTACAGGGACTTATATCCCATGATCTTTCAGATCTTCAATTCATCTTTCTATGGTGAAATTGTTTGGCATAACTTCGCTACCCATCCTACACTTCAAGATCTATATTTCATATTCACATAACCTCCTGCCCACTACTAGTAGTCAATAATCAGATCCTAATTTACATAATCATTTCAGGTCTCGCGGGTTGGGTATTTTGCAAGGTTAGGTTTGTCATCATCGGAAACCTTAAACCTAAAAACATGTCCAACTCACAATGGGTGTATGTCGGGTGTCTTCCTCCCAACTCCTACTTACAAATGCTCTAATATTTAGATCCTTATAAGATTTGATCTCGATCATAATACGATAATTATCAATGATAATCTCTCCAAAGGGAAATGATTATTCCGTTTATTACCAAAGGGCAATTATTCAAACATAAAACAACACTTCTAGTGTTTTGTATTATTACTTTACCTCATCCCTTCGATTGGGGTGGTAAACAGTACTCTCATCAAGATTCGTTCCCAATGACTTCTGAGCAAATCTCTAGAAATTGGATATGTTTACACAACTCTTTTAAATATAAAGAGTCAATTTCTTCATCGAGAATTTATCATTAAAAAGAATGATTTTAGCAGATTTGGTCAGTCTGTCGACGATGACCCAAATCGAATCAAATTCAGATGATGAAATTTGCAATAGCTAGATGTTTACTAATGTATGAGGCGATGTCTGCCTTCATAAATTGCCATCAGTACAACTTCTTCTGATAAAGATACATTTAGTCAGAAATGACATGAATAGAACACTTAATCTTATGAGATTCCAACATAACTATATCCCACAATCCTCCATATTTAGACAACCACAAGTGGCCTTTTAATCATTTAACGCCATCGGCTTCTCAAATCTAATGGTTCACATTATCCGCGAACCCCTTTTATTATCTATGTTATCCTTTTTACAAGCATCAGCTATTTTAAATTGTTCGACAATTTATTTTGCACAGTCATTACTAAGGTAAACATCCTAATTAATTATTTATCCTTTCTATAGTATGTGTCAGCAATTATATTCACCTTCCCTGATGAAATAAATATCATGACTGTATTCATTAAAAATTTCTTTCTTCATATTTTCTAGGTTTTAGTTTCGTCTCAACTATCATTTTTATCAGTTTTGCTCAATCCGACGTTTAAAGCGTCAGTTTTAGTTTCTTCAAAAGTTCTTTTAGATAAAACATTTGTCAAAACATATTTTCACTTTCTTTTTGGTAAGACCCAGATTCTTATATGACTTCTAATTTTTGGAAGAGTCAATATATATATCTTACCATCATTAATCAAACGGTCGTTTTATGTAAAGGATCAAGTCGTAAATCACATGTTAAATATTCAAGGTACAGGTTTTCATTGTTCGGCCAATTCAGGGCACTCTATAAATAATTATTAACGCATTCTTTTTCTTATAAACAAACATATGGTTCTTAATGATCACAAGCATGAATTTATCAAATTACAGTCTAGACACGTGATTCACCAAATTTATGGATGCTACATGTGTATTGGTCAATCCAAACAACATCACATGAAACTCATAATGTTCATTATAAGTTCTGGATGTAGTGATTGGAATAGATAATCTTTTTCGCGGACGCGAAGTTGATGATAACCATGCCGAGGATCAAATTTTTGTGAATATACGTTAGAACCTGGTAAATGATCGAAGAATTATATCATCTTGGGTAGTGGATATAGATTTTTAATCGTCAATTTCCCTAGTTCATAGTAATCAACAAATATAAGGAGTAATAACACCATAGCTCTTCATGATGACGAGCTCGGTAGAATAAAATCTTCCCCCGACAACTCTCTCAGTTGTACGGTAATTCTTTTAATTCAGATGGTGCTGACATACAGTGCACACGCCACAAGTGCAGCATCGGGAATATAATCAATACCAATTTCAACTTGCCTTAATGGCGAAAGTCTAGGTAATTCACCAGCAAATACCTCCTAAAGTTTCAGATAGCAGGAACATCTTTTAATAAATTCATATTAGGTTCTTTCTAAATTATAATATCTATGACTAATTCACAACCATTCACGGTATAATCTCAAGTCTAAATGCAGGATATGGTCATCCATCAAGAATTTATTTAGATCACTTTTGATAATCAACGTCTTATCTTTTAGGGGAATTCTACTAGAGTCCCCATCAATTAAGATAATGTCGTCATGTCATAATCAATTAATCCATTCTACTGGCACTATCAACTTTCCAGTTTCATTACCGTTGATAAGATGTGAACTTCTCAAAAGACTAATAATAACTCATAATCATTCACAAGTTCAAGGATATCTGGAGACATATCTAACATTAAAAGAGTAAGGTCAACACTTAATCTACGCGAGAAAATTTCAAATTAGATACAGACGAAAACATTAACGAATATGAGTCTATCCGATATTTTCATGATTTGAGTACGCATTCGAAAGCTCCTCGGATCGTTACCCAGGTCATTTAAATGAAATCTAATCAAAAGAAATGGTAGGAACATCGATACATCCAGTCGGGTATCAACACTCGGTAATCAGATACTTTTCCAAAGAATCTCACCACGGGAGAATTGGACAAGAAGGGAATATCAGTTTGTCAAATAAGACAGTTTCCACAGATGAGTAAATTCGACTCAGAAGAATAAATAGTACGGGCACGTATGTAGGTGTACCTAACAATATGTCCCTATTTTACACTTCATGCAGATCTCATAAATTTTTAATCTTTCATAACTTCAAAGAAAATGTAGTGTTTATTAACAATTTCATGGTGACTACTAATCAGCCTTGCATGGTCCCTTCCAAATTGTATGTAGGCGCGCAACTATATACAATTTCAGGATTAACGTTGCAATACTCAGTTCGTCAAAACTTTGTCATCATTTTTTTAAATATATATTCACGCTTAATTCAAAATGAATTTACAGAGAAGTTCTTTGTTATAGAAACAATTAAGTTTTCCAAAGCTTTTCATAAACAACTTTATTTCGATAATGATTATTTATCAGTCTCACATTAAATAATCCATATGGTGATGATAATTCAATTTTTTCAAAGGATACTGTTTTAACTCTATAAAAACAATGAGTGATCTGCAAATGAGTGATGAAGAGTTGTTCACCAAGAACTAACTACAATATGATAGGAAATGAGCTTAACCAAATAATCATGAGGTTCATGACCTCGATGGCACTCAAAAAGAATAATCCATAACGTAACTCAAATCGAGATGAGTACTTGTTCAATGGTTGCATCACTAATGCGAACATTAGGAACAAGCAAGAAAAGATAGATAACATTGATACATGTACGATTTAGCAATCAAAGGTAGTATTTTCATTAATCACAAACAAGTCAAAATTGTACCGTAACACATTACGTGTCACTATTTCATACAATTCCAAGAACTCATCCTACCAACTGATGTCTCAGTTAAGTTAGAGATTATTAAAAGATACCACAATGAATACTAATCTACAAGAGTCATTAGGTGTTCCACCTATCCCAGAAGATCCATCGGTCCCAATTCAGAAGAAGATTTCTTCAATTTATTTTTGGACACTGTGCATCCTCGTCATTGGACAATGGCCTAGGAACAACCCTTAACATGAACCATGTAACACTCTCAATTTTCGTATCGGTACAGCGGAAAGGTCTTTTAGAATGTTACGGGATAGCACAATAACTCCAATCATAGATGATGAGATGGCATTTATACATGATCTCATCGTTCTTTTCGGGCTTTAAATGCATAAAAATGTCATAATATACCATATATATGCTTGTGTTTGTTTACTTTTGTATTTTAGGTATGGATATCGTGAAAAAGACAAAAGATCACAAGTTACAAAGAAAAACGGACACGAGAAACGAAGCCGTACAAAGAACCGGGCCCTAATCATGGAATACTCAACAAATACCCTTGAAGACTTGAAGACAAACAAGATTGATCCTCATTTATTGAAGAAATGACACTTAAAACCCTTGTATATTAATAATTACAAGTTTGGTCCCTTAAGTTTGTCAAAATTACACAAATGGTCCTTCAACTTTGAAGAAATGGCAAGATTTGTCCCTCAACAATTCCAAATTGTCAATTATGGTCCCTCATCAAGCCAAAGATACATTGAAGACCTTTGAAGATCAACATTGTCCAAAATGAGCCCTTGAAATATGCAAAAGTGTCAAAAATAACCCTTGAAACACTTTTTGGAAAGTTTGGTGCCAAAAGTGACAAAGGTTGAAAGATATTTGCAAAGGAATGGGAGTTTTGTAAGCTGAAAAACATGTTATACATATTTTGCCAAAGAACAAGGACCCAGATTGCCAATTCCAAACTTCAAATCCCTAAACACGCGCCAAACAACTTTCTCCCTAAGAAAACGGATCAAACCTTGTTACTGTAGCAAGTAAGAACCCAGAATTAACTTTTTACCAACAAAGGGTAAAATGAAACTGGTTGTTCCCACGTTTGATTCACACACTCTAAATTCCATCCCAACTTTAAACCCTCACTCCCACTCACCAAGGACCCCACCCCCAATTCCCTTTACACCAATCAGGATACTACTTGCCCTCCAAGTCATCCAACGTGGCAAAATCAACAGCTAAGGATCAATGCTTCATTCCAAAGCTAAAATGAACATCCAGGATCATTTTGGACAGCTCACACCAAGAAAACATCTAGAAGGACTTAGGGCATTTAGGGAATTTCACTTCTAGGGTTTATGAATAGTGCTAGCCTTGGCATTTGCCTATATAAAGACTCCTCAACCTGTGAGAGAGCTTTGTTCCAGTTTTAGGCTATTATCTTTGTAATTCCTTTTTAAGTTTAAATAAAATTTGAATTTCTGAAATTTTGAAATCTCTTTTTGATTTAATTAAAAGTTTGGTGTTTGAGTAGCCTAATTCTGAGTTCCATTTGATTGATTAGACCTTCCTTAACCTTGTGGTTAAGGCACGTCTAGGTTTGAAAGGTTTTCAAGGTTCAAAGGCCTTGAAATCCTTGTTTCTGATTTTGGCTTATTTTGTGTACTAACCCTTAGCCATAAGCCTTGAGCTCCTTCAAGCTTGTTGACACCAAGCCTGAGAAGGGTTCTAAGCCTTTGGTTGAGTTTGTTTGCTGCTTGTGTTGAAGACATATCATAATCAAAGCCTTGTTCTGCTTTGAACATCAGCAGGCTTTGATCATCTTCATTGAAGTACCTTGGTCTTGTTCTAGTTGTTGAACAAGGTCCAAGGAGCATAGCTGGCCTTCCTAGGATGTTGTGGAAGGCAGGTATAATCCCTTGATTAAAATTCCTCTCAAAATTTCATGTTTATGCCTGTTTTGGATTTGGTGCTTTGATTTTGAGTATTTGTGTTTGTGCTGGTGATTTATGTGTTTGATTGTGTTAGTTGCTATCTAGTGAGTGTTTTTGATCATTAAAATCAGTAGGTTATTAGAAGAAATCACAAGTTTCTTTGTTAAGTGGTAGATTAAGGGGTGTTTGGATCTACTGCTTGAGTTGGATTTGTTGTTTGCTAAGTGTTTGTATTGTGATTGCAAGTGTTGGTATCTGTTACTTGGGTGTATTTGTTCATCTGTTTGCAGGTTTTGTGGGTTTGAACACATAGATTCATAATTTGGCTATAAAATCTTAAAAACTTGGTAAAATTGGCTAGGATTTTGAGGACACCTAGATCTAATCTTAGGCTAGGGCTAACAAGTGCTAAACCTTAGTTAATCACACCAGGGAAGAAGGATTTGAGGCTTGAAATTGGATCAAGTGCCAAATAGATCAGCAAAACTTGTCTGCATATTGTTCATTGTTCATCAGAAACTTTTTGTGCCTTGATCTTGTTATTTACTTTGATTCAGTGTTTGATTCTTGTTGCTTTGTGTTTATTCTTAGTTTATATAGCTTGTGTATGCATCTTGTTAAGTTTGGTTGGCTTATTCAGTCTAAATCTGCTTATTAAGTGCTTAACTGCTTATTTCCATATCTGGTGCATATCTGGTGACTGTTTGGCTTATTGTGGCTTATTGTGTGAACCAATTTGTGATTTTCTTGTTGCTATTGACTCTTTGTGATTCACTGATCACAAGCCTTTGTTCCCAATTGAATCAAACCAGAACTCTCATATAAGCTTGGTCAAATAGTCAAAGCAGTGGGAACTCCTTTCCCCTGCTAGTTACCACTGATAGTGTAAATTTGGGTTCAGCTTCTCAATAAGCTATAATAGCTTATTCCAACCAGCAACAACTTTATTTTTGTAATAGGTGCCCATATTTTGACCCATTTGTTCATACTGGAGCATTTGGTGGGTTGACTTTAGGGTTTGACTAGAAAACCAACCTCATTGACTTTTTCATAAGTTCATTTGTGCTTATTCTGGCTTATTGGTTCTGCTTATTGGATTTTTGTTGATTGATTTTGCTTATTGAGTCCATTTGAAATCTTTTGCAAGTTGAATTAAGTCCTGAGGTGCCCTAAATCTCTAAAACGACTATTTTTTCTTTTAGTGGATTTTTACTTTGCTTATTTCTGGCTTATTGAGTGAGCTTTTTCAAAATTTCTTTTTACAGATCTCATAAGCATCCCAAAAGAAGGTTGTGTGTCAAATTAGAGCTTATGGCTTAATGGGCTGAAAAGCCCAATAAGAATAAGCTGTGATAAGCTCATATTCAGCTTTTGGGCATTTAGAGTTTTGTTCTTAGAATTCAATTTTGAGTCAGATAGGGATTTTCCAAGTCAATTGGGCCAAGTTTGACTTTTTGGGCCCAAAAGCCCATTTTGGTTGACTGTTTTTGGTTTTGGCCCATTTGAGGGCCCAATAGGGGTATTCTGGTCATTTTACTTTGATTTTCTGATTATTTAGGCTAAAATAAACTAGTTTGCAAGTTTTTAGAATTTTTTATAATTTTTGGATTTTTAATATTATTTTATTATTATTTTATTATTATTTTTAAAATTTCACATTTTCCAACTTTTTACATTTTTCTTAGGTTTAATACATTAAAATAGGAATTTAGCAACTTTTAGAATAATTTTATCTCTTTTAGATCAATTTTTATAATTATTTTAAGTTTTAATAGTTTTTAAATCATTTTAAATAGTTTTTATTAGTTTAAAATTTTCTAAAAATAGTTTTTAATCTTTTTAGGTCATTTTAGAGGTTTACCAATTGAAAAATCTTTATTTGGGCTTTTTATAATTTGTTTGATTTTTAGGGCTTTAATTAGCATTTAAAAATTGAATATTTAATTATTTAAAAGGTTTGAAAAAGTTTTGATCATTGGTAAAATCTTAGTTTATTTATTTTGATTTTTGGTGAATTTTTGGTAATTTTTGGAATTTATTTTTATTTTTGTGGTTTTTAAGGTTCTACGTTTTAACTTTCTAGAAGTACTTATTTTTTATTTTTACGTTTTCGTCATCTTCTTTTCTCACCCCCTTCTAAACCAATCATTAATCACAAACATTTAACAAATTTCTCACACACATATACCTCCTTGGGAAACGAACTTTCATTGGGTCATTAACACTTGATTTTTCCTAAAGTCATTTGTTCAATACTTTACCGCTCATTTACCCTCTTTTCCTAAAGTGTGGTAAAACACTACAATCATTTTGGCGCCGCTGCCGGGGAGGTGTGTCGTGATTAATTTGCATTGTTGTTTTTAATATTAACCAAAATAGTATTTGTATTAGTAGAAATCTACTAATACGTATTATCGGTTTTCTTGGTTTTTCTTGTAAAAATATTATTACTATATTGTATTAAGTATCACAATAAATTCACAATATCTCCAAAAGTGTGAAAACACAACCTTAATTGGGATTTCATCACTCAGTTATTGTATTTGAATCTCAAACAAAAAGAAAAAGGCAAAAATAGATAAATACTTTCGTGAAGCTCGATTTTGAAAAATACAAACTATAAGGTGGGTATAAGGCGGGTATTATAAAATATACCCTAAGGAAAAAGGCTCTTAAGTGCTTCGCGCCGCCTCGTTTCCCCGCTTGCTTGTGAGTACTTTGAAATTGAAGGCTAATCGAGGGTTTTGCCGCCCAAAGTATTATTACGTATAATGTATTTGCTTGGTTTCTTTGTGATTAAACCCTCTTGAACAATTTGGTTTTCACCAAAGTTCTAAAGTCATTCGAAGGCGTTCACTCCACGTGATCGTTTTCATTCCTTTGAGGCTTCTTTAATCAAGCGTTTGATTCGAGGAGAGATTTTGTAGATTGTTGTCTACGACGATACACCAAAATCCAAAAAAATTAAATATCATCAAAAACACAAAAAAATTGAAAATTCACAAAACACCCAAAAAGAATCTTCTTTGCTCACCTCCCATTCTTCGTGAAGTTTATGATCACTCGTAATCAAGCATAACGAGCTCGTAAACGTCTTCAAAAGCAAGCCAATCAAGAGACGTTGATTGTAGAAGAACCTCTAATTGTTGAACCTATTGTAGAACAAGAAGTCGTCATGGCTAATCGTACTATGATGGAGTTGCTACAAGCACCCACCGAGGGTTTTGGAGAGGCTATTGTGATTCCCGCCATCCTTGCGGAGAATTTTGAGATTAAGACGGGTTTAATGTCGATGTTGCAAGCAAATAAGTTTAGAGGTCACGAGAAAGACAACCCGCACTACCACATTAGGAATTTTAACCGTCTCACCGCCACTAGCAAGTTTAAGGATGTTCCACATGACGCCATTAAGATGATGTTGTTTCCATACTCGTTAGATGGACCCGCAAAAATTTGGCTCGAGGAAGAACCACCAAATTCGATTTTGACATGGGCCGATCTCGTTTCTAAGTTTGTGAACAAGTTTTTTCCACCATCTAAAACAACACATTTGAAAAATGAGATTTCACGATTTGTGCAAAGAAATAATGAAAGTTTTTCAATGGCATGGGAACGATTTAAAGAAATGTTACATGAATGTCCACACCATGATTTTTCGGAATTGCATCAAGTTGATACTTTTTATAATGGGCTTAATGATCATGAACGAGATTATTTGAATGTCGCCGCGGGTGGTAATTTTTTGTGAAAGACGACAAATGAGGCTTTACAAATCATCGAGAATAGATCTAAGGTTTATAGCCCTCGTAACACACCGAGTGTTGCCAATTTGGGTTCGTCATCATCGTTACAATCGTCTTGTAGCATTAATGCCTTACATGATGAAGCTAATGAGGAAAATCGGTTTTTGGTTAGATTTGCTAATCTTATGTCCCATTGGAAAGCTCAAGAAGCTTCCAATTCCGCTTCGGTTAAAGCGGTTGCTAAGAGTTTTTATCTTGTGGTGGAGCTCATGATCTTTCCGAGTGCATTACCGCGGATGGTAACACTTCGAGTGCTTATGTAGCAACGGGAACTTACAACCAAAACGGCCAAGGTTCCCGCCAAAATCAAGCTCCACCAAACCAAAATGTTAACAATTATCGAAACAACAACCAAGGTAATTACCAAGGCAAAACACGTAACTACAACAAAGGGAATTATCAAAATGGGAATGGAAAAATTTCTAATCAAAACCAAAACCGTGATTTTCAAAACACTACACAAGGTTTTCAAAATGCTCACACTAAAAATTTGCAAGGAGAATTTTTGGATTATGCTAAAGCAAATGATGCTAAATTTGATAATATGCAACGTGAGATGATTAGCTTAAGATCCGAGTTGAAAAACGAGCTAAAAAATGAACTTGCTAATGAACTTAAAACTCATGCAAACAAAATGGAAGGAAATGTCCAACGTCTTCAACAAAATCAACAAAAGATGGAATTAGGACAACATGAGATTAAGCAAGAGTTATTAAAAGCGGATGCTAGGCAATCAAAATTTGAGGACCGAATGGCTAAGATGTTTGAAGCAATCATGTGTAAACCCTCTTCCTCGGGTGGTCTTCCTAGTGATACCATTGCAAACCCAAAGGGAGAAATGAAGGTTATTACTACACGAAGTGGTAAAACTTTCAAGGAACCAATCTCTCGTCCAAGTACTTCTACGGAGAAGGAAATCGAGAAAGAACCCGAGGTGATGGTCGAAAAGGAGCACATTACAATCCCACGAAGTACCGCTCGAACCACACCTACGGTTGAACCAATACCAACTGTGGAACCCGAGTTTCCAAGGCCGTTGCCTAATGACCAACCCACACCACCTTTACCCTACCCTTCGAGATGAAACAAAGAGAAGTTGCAAGAACATAACAAACAACAAATCGAGCTTTTTATAAAAAAAATTCAACAAGTGCATTTTGATGTGAGTTTAGCCGACGCGTTGTTGTATATGCCTCGTTTCGCTTCCACTTTTAAAAGTATGATGAGCGATAAGGAAAAGCTTTCAAAGCGTGCTAATTGTTCTTCGGTTTATCTTAACCGCATACCGGAAAAGGTTGGTGATCCCGGAAAGTTTCTCATTCCTTGTGACATACAAGATATGAAAGAATGCCTCGCCTTGGCCGATCTTGGTGCGAGCATTAATTTGATGCCATTTTCCATTTGGAAATCGCTTTCGCTTCCGGCTCTCATTCCTTCGAACATGTCCATCGAGATGGCCGATCATTCTACGATTATGGCATGTGGAGTTGCCGAAGATGTTTTCGTGAAAGTGGGGAAGTTCTACTATCCCGTTGATTTTATAGTAGTTGACATCCCCGCGGATCCTCAATTTCCTCTAATTTTAGGTCGTTCATTTTTAGACACTTCGAGATCGCTTATCGATGTTTATGCGAGAACTATCACTTTGAGATTCAACGAAGAGGAACTTGTTATAAACGCTACTCAAAACTCGAAACCTTCTCATGTTTATGCAATCGCTACCATCAATCACATTGACATCGTTGATGTGGTTTGCGATGAGTTTTCACAAGAAGTGTTAGGTTTTTCCGATAGCTCGTCAAGTGGCAATCCCACTATTTTGGATCCGATTCTTGCTAATTCCACACCAAATCTCACTCCATTCCAAGGAGGCGATCTCACTTCAAATGAAATCGACAATGAAGATGAGGTGATGATTAGTGATGAAACTTCTATTCCACCATTTCTTTCGCCGATGGAAGTTATGAGTGTTGAACCAAAATCTTCAATCGAGGAACCACCTATCCTTGATTTGAAAGATCTTCCTTCTCACCTTGAATACGCATTCTTGGAAGGTGATGACAAGTTGCCGGTTATTATTGCAAAAGGTCTTGCTAATGATGAAAAAACCGAGCTCTTGAAAGTTCTTAAGGCTCATAATGGGGCAATTGCGTGGAAAATATCCGACATTAAGGGTATTGACCCAAAATTTTGTACTCACAAGATTTTAATGGAGGAGGACTACAAACCCGCAATTCAAAGTCAAAGAAGGGTGAATCCCAAAATTCACGATGTCATTAAAAAGGAGGTCCTTAAACTCCTTGACGCGGGAATGATTTATCCTATATCCGATAGCCCATGGGTGAGCCCAATCCATTGTGTCCCTAAAAAGGGAGGAATGACCGTTGTGCCTAATGAAAACAACGAGTTAATTCCCACTCGTGTTGTGACCAGTTGGAGGGTGTGTATTGACTACCGAAAGTTAAATGACGCCACTCGTAAAGACCACTTTCCTTTGCCCTTCATGGATCAAATGTTGGAGCGACTCGCGGGAAATGAATTTTATTGCTTTTTAGATGGTTTTTCCGGTTACTTTCAAATCCCTATCGACCCTCGTGATCAAGAGAAGACTACTTTTACGTGTCCTTATGGAACGTTCGCTTATCGTAGGATGCCTTTAGGACTTTGTAATGCACCGGGTACGTTTCAACGGTGTATGATGGCAATTTTTCACGATATGATCGAGAAGTCGATGGAAGTGTTTATGGATGACTTCTCGGTGTTTGGTAATTCATTCACGTCATGCTTATCTAATATCGAGCAAATGTTAAAACGTTGTGAAGAAACCAATCTTGTGCTTAATTGGGAAAAATGTCATTTTATGTGTAAACAAGGAATCGTCTTAGGACATAAGGTGTCGAAGGCGGGGATTGAGGTCGATAAAGCTAAGGTAGACGTCATCGCCAAGTTACCTCATCCCAAAACCGTTAAGGGAGTTAGGAGTTACCTAGGCCACGCGGGCTTATATCGTCGTTTCATCAAGGATTGTTCGACAATCTCTCGACCTATGACACACCTTCTCGAGAAGGATGCTCCTTTTAACTTCAATGAGGATTGTGTTAAGGCTTTCGAAACTCTAAAAAGGAAACTTACCGAAGCTCCCATTCTTGTTGCTCCTAATTGGGAATTACCCTTTGAAACCATGTGCGATGCAAGTGATTATGCTATAGGGGCCGTCTTAGGGCAACGTTATGACAACCATTTCCGTCCTATCCACTATGCTAGTAAGAGGATGACCGAGGCTCAATTAAAGTACACCACAACGGAAAAGGAATTCCTTGCCGTGGTCTATGCTTTTGAGAAATTCCGACCTTATCTCGTCTTGACTAAAAGCATCGTGTATACCGACCATTCGGCTATCAAGTATCTCTTAGCTAAGCAAGATGCTAAGCCGAGATTGCTTCGTTGGATGCTCCTTCTCCAAGAATTTGATGTCACCATGCTTGACAAAAAAGGAGCCGAGAATCTAGCGGCCGATCATCTCTCTCGTCTAGAAGATCCTCACAAAGATGTTTTCGAGAACAAGGAAATCACCGAAACATTTCCTCTTGAGACTCTCGGTGTAGTGAATTCTAAAGACACCACCCCATGGTTTGCCGACATTGCAAATTACCATGCGGGCAATTTCATAATCAAGGGTATGACGACACAACAAAAACAAAAATTCTTTCGTGACGTCAAGTTCTATTTTTGGGACGACCCTTATCTCTTTCGGATTTGTGCGGATCAACTCGTTCGACGTTGTGTTTTTGGTGCCGAAGCTTCTAATATCCTTAGAGCTTGTCACGAGGGACCCACGGGTGGTCACCACGGTGCTAATCTCACGGCTAAGAAAGTGTTCGATGCCGGTTTCTTTTGGCCTTCTATCTATCGTGATGCACACGCACTTGTAAAGTCGTGTGATTCGTGCCAACGTCAAGGAAAATCGTCTCAACGTGATGAAATGCCGCAAAACATAATTCAAGTGTGTGAGATTTTCGACATATGGGGAATAGACTTTATGGGGCCGTTCCCATCGTCTCATGGCAACAAATATATCCTCTTCGCGGTGGACTACCTTTCTAAGTGGGTGGAAGCTAAGGCTTTGCCTACTAATGATGCTCGTGTGGTAGTGAAGTTTTTGAAGCAACTATTCTCTCGGTTCGGAACCCCTCGTGCTATTATAAGCGATCGTGGAACCCATTTTTGTAATGACCAATTCGAAAAGGTTCTAAAGAAATATGGAGTTACTCATCGTCTTTCTACGACTTATCACCCGTAAACGAGTGGGCAAGTCGAGGTTTCGAACCGAGCTTTGAAGAGGATTTTAGAGAGGTCAATTGGAGAAAACCGTGCTTCATGGTCCGACAAACTTGATGACGCTTTATGGGCCTTTAGGACCGCTTATAAGACACCTATCGGTTGCACTCCTTATAAGTTAGTCTATGGGAAGAATTGTCATTTGCCTATTGAGTTGGAGCACAAGGCATATTGGGCCCTTAAGCATGCAAACTTTGACTTGAAGACCGCGGGAGATCACCGGAAAATACAATTGAATGAATTGGATGAATTAAGAGATAATGCTTATGAAAATTCATTAATTTTTAAAGAAAAGACTAAAAAGTTTCATGATTCGAAGATTAAAAACCGGGTTTTTAACGTTGGTGATCAAGTGTTGCTTTTTAACTCTCGTCTTAAGATATTTTCCGGGAAATTGAAATCTCGTTGGTCGGGTCCGTTCACCATTACACAAGTGTTTCCATATGGGACCATTGAGCTAGCTCAAGATGATGGTCCTAATTTCAAGGTGAATGGACATAGGCTTAAGCACTACTTTGGTGGGGAAATTCCTTCAATGGTTGCCCTCGACCAAGTCACCTTCCCCAATGATAATTAGCATTGAGGCGATCGAGTCGAGCTCATGACTCGGTAATAAAAAACGAGGTGCCTCGTGGGGGAGATCCCATGCTTATCCTTTATGCTTACTATTCACAAATAAGGGGACTTGTACCCTTTCAACTCGTTGTCTCGTGGTTGTTTGTGATGGTGTTATCTAGATCATCATCATCATCTACGATTAAAGACTCTCGTGTTCGTTTACGTGAGCCTCCATCGTTTGCTTGAAGAAGTTTTTCACGAATCCATGACATATCCTTTATTGTTCTAACAATTATCTTTTAGCATACTTAATAAACGGCTTTAGATATATTGTTGATCACCCTTTCCATGCTAGATCCTAAGCATTCGACTCTTCGTCTCTAGTATGGGGGTGCTCCACCTTTAGACTCGAAACATTGAGGACAATGTTTGCTTTTAGTATGGGGGGGGTGAATAGGTACTTGCTTTTCTACGCCCTCACGCTTTCCAACTTTCAATGTTTTTGTTGCTAATAAGGCTAAAAATGGCCAAATTTTAAAAATTTTCTTAGTTTTTCATAAGTGTTTTTAAGACACGAATGTATATTTTCTGATGGGTAGAATAAGAGTTAATTTTTGACTTGATGGGCATTTGGAGCCGTTTACATTCCTTAACCCGCTCAATTCAAGTTTTGCTAGACTTTTATATAGGGAGCTTTAAAACGTGAAAGTCTTAATTCATTCGGGTTAAGAACAAGAACTTTTCGCAAGTTCGTATAATTGATCCTAGAAAGTCACTTATCAAAGGGAACTTTAAAATGCATTCTCTAAACTTGAAAAAGTCCAAGAAAGTGCAAGATCCTATAGGTGGCTTGAAAACCCAAAACTTTGATTTGATATAGTCTTAATGAAAGCTAATCCAAATTTGGCTTAATTTTGACTTGCATGGCTAAGTATTCACGAGTCTCTTTAATTAGAGGTCTTTATATAGTGAAGAATGAGAAATGATAGAGTTAGACAAGTGATCATGCTAAACGTAGAACATGAAAGTGTTCTTTCAAAAACTCATATGTTTTTAATTGTGGCTTTTTCTTCCCATAAGATCAATGCATTAGGAATAAATCATAATTGCAATAAGTAAGGTCGTACGATTTGAAAGGTTACTTAGCCTCTAGCGCAAGATCGTTTAAAAGTTGCTCGGGGTTGAATAGAGTTCATAGCCAAGGCATAACTTATTGAAGCGGGACGCGAAGATTGGCGATTATCCAAAAAGGCCCTAACAAGGCATGAGGAGCTCTATTTTTGCTAAAGATCCAAAGATGATGTGAAGTATCATTGTTCCTAAATCTATATGAAGGATCGAGACACACGACGAGAAGCAATTACTCCCCTAAAGATCATGGAGAAAATCTATCCAAAAAGACCCTAACAAGGTATGAGGATAAATATATCCAAGTCCGAAAAGGAGGCGGATCGTTTTATATCAAAATCCAAAGTAAAGATTGAAGAAAAATGATGAAGTCGTGGTCCAATATGAAGAATCTCTCAAAAAACGTCAAGTGAAGAAATTCCAAATATATGAAGAGAAGACCATAATTTCTAGAACGTCTTCCCAAGATTTGAAGTATGAAGTACATGCCAAATATCGGTCCGAGAAAGGTCTCAAATCGTGAAACGAGTTATGCCAAGATATGAACTTAAGGAGATACACGAGAAGCCGTTTTAAAAGATTTTGACCTTCGGCTAACTATTGATCAAATCGTGCTACTTTGCTTTCGGACTAATAACTACTCAAATAAGTCAATATGAATCACTTGTGATCCATGACAAATAGATAAAAAATTGTAGAATATTGATAATCAATGAATCTATGAAGGGGTTTGTTGATTTCTAGAGAGAGAAAGTTAGAGAGAGAAAGTGAGAGAAACTATGTGTATTTTATTAATATGGAAAACAAGAAATGACAACAACCAACCCCTTTCCTTAGTGGAAAGGGGTATTTATATTCCAAGCCTAACATTGGGCTTGGGCCGGTTCATGACAAGCCCATGAACCGGTTCTTACTTAGGTTAATAAGCAAATAATAACTAATTACTAAGTACGAGCTATTACAACATAAATCATATTGTGGAGTGACCGATACTTCTAATATACGTTAAAACGTATTTCTAACAATCTCCCCCTAAGGGAGGTCATTCCACGTTACAAAGTTCTAAACCTAGCATACTATACTAAGTCTTCGTTCTTTAGCTCGTAGTCCTTTCTTCTTTTCTTTCTTTTGTTGTGAATATGTTGGTTTGATCTTTTTGGCTTTGACTTGAGAGCATTGTTCTTTGGCCTTTCACGTGCGATCTTTGCCTTTCTTGTGAACTTTGCCTCCTCGTGACTTCATGTTCCACACACTTACGTCTTTTTGTTGAATTCTCGAAAGCTTCAGAGTTTGATACACCGGAAGACTTCATCTTGTACTTTCTTGAATTTTTGCTGAACTTTGTTGCAAAAAACATAAGCATGTGGGAACGACTTTTACAGGTACACCGCAACACCACCGTCTTCACTGGTACACAGCAACGCCACCGTCTTCAACAGGTACACAGCAACGCCACCCTCTTCAACAGGTACACAGCAACGACACGAATAAAATGGCTTTGAACATTTTATTCTAATTCGGTAGCATTTTACCTCCGGTCGGTGAAGACCGTTGGACGATATTAGATATCGTACCCGTGACGGATAGTTTCAATTAAGTAACTTCCTGACAGGATTTCGCGGGTAAACCCGTTCTCTTTATTCGACCGTCCAAAGCTGACTGCGAACATAAAGAGTGAATCACTTGGATAAATTATCCTTGTGATTAAAAGCCGTCAATTCATGAAACCTGGAACAAGTGAATTTCAATTAAGATTTTCACCATCGTTGCTTTCCAGTTGTCACGAGCTCAATTCATAAAGAATCTTGCACGTTACCTACCAAGTGCTGTTTGATGTTGACACTAGAAGGATTTCCACTCTTCACTGTGGTCAATAAAGAGTCACTCTGAGTGTTCTGGCAAGATCATATGATAATGCGAAGAGGCCTGGAACGAGTTTAAGTTCAATTAAGAATTAAACCACTGTTACCTTCCAGTTTTTCACAAGATTGGTTCTAAAAGAACCGCACGTGTAACCTACCATGAGCTTGTTTGATGTTGGCTCAAGCAGGATTTCCATCTTCATTGTAATACTTACGTATTACTCGGATGTTCTGGCAATATTACAGGAATATTGCGTAGGACTCATGAAAATCTCTTACTTTTCACAGTGTGTGAGAAAGCAAGGAATAAATGGAAAGTGTCCTAATGAGACTTTTGATGATCTCTTGGCTCTAGACTCGATTGTGCGTTTTGATTTAGTGAGCGATGGCTGGAGAGGAGTGCCACCTTTTCAATACCAGTTTATTCGGAGTGAATAAACCAATAGATAACGTGTTGATCTCCGTGTGATTAAAACAAATACCTTTTGAGAGATATTTGAGTTAGCTGGGGAAGGGTTGTGCGTTGCATCACTGGGTCCATGATGTCTTTCTTCAATACCAAGAATCATTAACAAAAATGACCTCAATAGCATATGTATTGACCCGGTTTCTGCCTAAAGTTGTAAGGAGGGCTTATTTCTTTACACCCTTTATCTTTACATTTCTTTTTCATTCTTCAACCCCTTCAATGCTTACCAATACGTCATCACTAGCACCTTGTTGTGATTGTTCCAGTGCTAGCTTAAGTACTTGGTCGGCATTCAGCTACGTTCACATTCTTTCTCCATCTTTCCTAGGACTTCTAATTCTATCTAGGGAATTGTCCTTGGGAAGATTCCATCGGTTCTGATGAATCATTAGACTAAACCTATTCCTACCACCCTTTTGTCACCACATTCGTCGTGAATTAAGCGTGTTTTGGGAAGGAATTGCCACCATGAAAAATCATTGAAAATCACCTAAAGTACTTGTGATATTGAGATCAAAAGTTTTGTACCTTAGGTGTTTTGTTCATCAAAAACGCTCCCCCTTAACACGTGCTTTACACATATTAAGTTGGATAATCTTTAAGTCTTTTTCATCTTTTAGCCAAGTATCACTTACGTCTCCTTAATCCCATTTTCTCCCCTTATCCAAAATGTTAACCATTAATATTTGGGATATTGAATGGATTAACCGGTCTTTGGGTAAAAATGAAATCGATGTTTGGCCATAGAACAAGTTATTGCTCCCCCTTAAGTTAATAAGGGATAGTTGTAGTGCTTTGGTATGACATATTTTGAAAGATTTAGAATCTCGTGAGAAATTCTTGAAAAATTATCATACCTTAACACTACACCAAGCCATTCAAGCACATTATTCACAAATATACATATTCACAATTGAAAACCAATATAGAGTGACCTGAAATGTACGACCCATTAGATGGATCGTTGTAGTGTCCTGTAGTGCACTCCATATGGTCTACCACCCACGAATCTTTCCAAGCTCCTCATCAATCTACGTTCACGGAGCTTCTGATCGATCTTCTTGATGACATACTTCGCCATCTGCCGGTAACCCGGATGCCAATCCTCCGTCATCTCTGGCAAAGTCCCACCCGAGTTCAGATGCTCCAATTTACCTCTGACTTGTATAAGAGTTCCATCACTATACTTGTGGAGCTCCCCCACCCGCATAAACTTCATCAAACCTCGACTGTTCAAGTAGAAAATGCCGTAATTCGGGACAGAAATGCCAGTATAGGGACATCTTTCTACATGTTGAGGTAGCACTTGATTCACAGGACGGGTTAAATTGAGCTTCCTCTGATAGCTTTCGACTCCCAACTGAAGGTCTTCAACTCGTGACTTGATGACAACGCTTCGTGTGAACATACGAAGTGATGTATTCAAAGCAATCAGGTCTTCACGAGGAATGTGTGTAAGTTGATCTCTGGTCATCAGAAGCAGCATGTCTTCGATATCCTCAAGGCGAATGATGGAAAAATCTCCTTGCTGGATTTTGTATTCCCTGTCATCCTCCCTTTTCAAGCGAATCTCCGTCACATGATAATAGCCGTTCTTGGCTTCCGTTTTCATTCCTAATATGCTGGAGATGCGGATTTCGGATCTAACATTGCTTCCAGAATTGACCAAGCAGCAACCCCTGTACGCCCTTCGGACTCGTTCGTCCCAATGAGATGCACCTATGACAGCATACATATCATAATTACGATTTATCTTAGGGACCCAGAGTCTGTTTACCTTTTCCTCGATAAAGGGTATTGTCCCCCAGTTGGCAGCTTTCAGCAATGTCAGGGAGGTTGCGTACTTTGATGACCCCTTCAGTAGATACACAAGATCGTTGGTGACGAAGAAGTCAAGAGCAATCTGATTATCTTGAGCAGGATCCATTGGAGGTGGAGCTCTTTCTGATTCATGAAGACCTGGCCGTTGAACGGTTTTCAGAGCCTTCAGGATCTCATCGGCATAGTACTCGAACTCCATTCGAGTTAATCGGGTTTTGGCACGCAGTCTCTTATCTTTCAGCGCTTTCTTGACCAAGGATGGAGTAACCGAAGTCTTATACTCATGAGCAAGAAATGCACATAAGTCAATCGGACTTCGGATACGGAGATACAGCACATCTTTGTCAGCATCTGTGATCGGATCATATTGTGCTGCTGCCGTGATCCAAGCTTGTGGTGGTGCAGACTCGTCTATCTCCAACGTGTCTTCCCAATTTCGTATGCTTGGTTCAGGAACCGTAGATTGTTGAGCTTGTTGTTGAGGAGTTGAAGTGCGAACATCTGTTGGTTCAGTTTCAGGCATTTCAGCAGTGTCGTGAACTGGTGAGTGTTGTGCAGCTTCGGGTTCCGTCACTGATTCTGCGATCACAGGAGCAACAACAACAGAACTAATGGGGTTAGTGGTAATAGGTAAAGATACAGCGATAGAGATACCGCGAGCCGAAGACGCTGTAGTGGCATTCACATCGTGGCGCCACTTAGTTCGTCTTGATTCCGAGGATGTCGATTTGTCCTTCTGTGCTGCATTTTTTGTGGACTTGGTTCCAGTCTTAGCAGTAGTTTTCTTGGAGCTGGTAACCTTGTCTCCCTCTTTCGGCTGTTCACCCCCATCATCATCCTGATTGTCATCCCCGTTACTACCCCTAGCACTCTCCTGATTCTCATCACCACCATCAACGCCATCATCATCATCCTCATCCTCGTCATCATCGTCATCATCCTCATCATCATCACCACCCTCATCATCCTTTTCTCCTTCTTCTTCTTCTTCTTCCTCTTCTGTACCCGTACCCTCTTCTTCACTCTCTTCCCTTTCTTCCTCAGGTAAGATGTGATATGGTACCACACTTCCAAACGTCTTGAATAATCTATCATCCTCCATGATAGCATCATTCAGGGATTTATATAGAGCCCGTTGAATCCTAGACTTGTCAAACGACCCAAGTTCCACCATACGAGCCTTAAGGATCTTCTTCAATTCAAAATCCGTCAGGTCATAAGCAATCTTGTAGGCGGCTTCAGAAGGGTTGGATGATTTGACCATCAAGTTGTCAGCAGCAAGTGTCTTCAACTCATCGCGAAGTTTAGGCATTAAGGATTCAACGGATTCTTGCACTCTTTCTTTCACAGATGCTTCCAGTGCTTCTTTTTGTTCCTTATATTTATCCCTCATCGCTTGAAGTCTGGTAATACGTGCAGCATGCTTATCAGCCTCAGCCTGCTTAACCCGAGCAAGTTCTTCTGCATGTGCTTTTCGAGTCAACTCCATATCTGAAGCAAACTTAGCAATCATCTCCTCTTGGGCTTTCCTAGATTCTTCTTCCCTCTGAGCTCGTCTTTGCAATTCTTGGCGAAGTTCATCCATTTCGCGTTTGTGAGTATCCACATGTTTGTCAAACATTTCGGCCATCACTAATGCAGCCATTGCAGATGTTGCAGAGCTGCTCTGGGTTGACTGAAGGGGCTCGGTTGTTACTGCTGTACTAAGGATTGGGATTATGGGTGGTGGAAGAAATGGTGTTGAAGCCGGTCGGGTTGGTAAAGGTTGTATGGGTGGAGGTTGAGATGTTAAGGGTTGAGTTGACACCACGATCGTAGGAGCAACAGGTTCCTTTTCCACACTTGCTGAAATAGGGATTGATGGCTCCTTCGAAGTAGAATAGTGTTCAGGTGACCCAAACTCATCAACATCATCGGGTTCCACGTACTCATCCTCAATATCTACCCTTGCCCCTGAACCACTACCTCCAGTATCTTTCCTACTCCTTTTAATAGCAATCTTCATCATTTGTTGCTCGGTTTTATCAAGAGTAGGATCAACAATATCTTCTTCGTCACGTAGACGCATCTCATCCTTACCCTTTCCCTTCTTACTCTCTGTCTTCTTCTTCTTGGGTTCGGGTTCAGGTAACGCTGCTGGTTGTTTGCGTTTACCTTTACTCTTAACCGTTGTGGACGAGTCTTCTCCAGTCTGAAGGTTTGCTTTCAGCCTCTTGATCTCTATCTGCAGTAGCTTGTAATCAGCAGAACCTTTGATTTTGTCAGACAGAAGGTAATCAGGAATAGGACCCGGAATCACACCAATAGACGGTCCTTCATGCCTCAAATCTACAGTATCATCAGCTTCTTCAGTGTGATAGCGACCTCCTGCACGCCTATCAATAGTAGCATCAAGCTTCATAAAATAATTTATGATAAGCTTAATAAACCGAGGATAAGGAAAGAAGTTTGTCTTCAGCTTCTTGTTGTAGAAGAGTTGAAAGGTGAATTCTTCCCATATCAACAAAGCATAATCTGAATTTGCAGCTTTGTACATGCCATAGAAGAGGTTTATTATCGGACTACGCAAAGCATCATGGCCACTCGTTTTTGGTGTAAGACATTTACTGAGAATACCCATCAACGCTCTCCAAGGTTGTCCCACCTTAGCAGTTGTAAACTCAAATGCAACTCGTATTTCCGGACATCCAAGTGCGTCAAATAACTCCACGAGTTCATCTTTAGTAGGGTCCCTCGAGAATGACATGCCCTTGGGTGTATCCCGTATACCAAGAATCTTACGGAAGTCTGAAACTGTGAGTGTCTGCTGCTTGTTGTCGATGGTGAAGGTGATCTTGTTCGAAGTGATTTCCTTGGTTGCCCAAAATTCAAACATATACTCATAAGGCACCGAGGCTGTATTCCTAAGGGCGTTCTTGAAATGAGAGTTATCAAGGATGGCTATGGCGACCTTAAAACCATGGTGAGTGGACTTAGAGACTTGCTTCAGCCAGTAGTTGTTGGGTATAAACTTAAGGGTTCGGGCTTTAGCAATATCGGCTTCTCTAGATTCTTGGATTGCTTGTACTGTTGGATTAGTCATTTTATCTGCTTAAGATAAGACATGAAAGGTTGATGCACAAAAACATATAGATATATATCTTTCTTACTTCTAAGCATAACACACTTCATAAGATAAAACAACAAGTACATATATAGCATGCAAGCAATAATAATCAAACTCTTCATCCGGAACTTTTCCTCATTCGGAACATCTTCATCCGGAACTTTTCCTCATTCGGAACTTCTCCTCATTCGGAACTTCTTCATCCGGAAGTTCTTCACTCGGAACTTCCTTCATCCGGAAGTTCTTCATTCGGAACTTCCTTCATCCGGAAGTTCTTCATTCGGAACTTCCTTCATTCGGAAGTTCTTCATTCGGAACTTCCTTCATTCGGAAGTTCTTCATTCGGAACTTCCTCATTCGGAAGTCCTTCATTCGGAACTTCCTCATTCGGAAGTTTTTCAGAATAAGTCCTTCATTCGGAAGTTTTAAGCCATGTTCATCCGGAACTTTTACAAACTAAACTCAGATGTTTGATCTAGCGCGTTTGTGAGTTTCTAAGGCAATCTAAAGCGATTTAATCATCATTTAACCTATTCCGAGCAAAACCCACCATAAATCCCTAATCAATTTAGCCTAATTTAATCAAAAACCCTAAGTCTGATAATATTAACTATCCGAATCAATTAAGGGAATCTAGATGATGAATTAGAGGAATTTATAAGTTAAATATAGATGTAGATTACCTTATTTTGTGAATGAACGGGATGGAGTGATTAGACGAGATGTTTGAAAGAGTTGTGTGTGTGTGATGTTTTCAACAATGGCGGCAAATGAGTGAATAAACAGTGAAAATGAATAGTGAGGGGCGGGGTGGTTTATGTTTTGACTTAGGTCAAAAATTTGCCAAGTTTCAACAAGTGACACTTTAAGTCCCTTAGTTATCTATTCATTTCCTTTTTGTTTCCAACTTTTTCATTTCACTTAACCCTTGTTTAACTTATACACCACTTAGCAAACGCAATCTATTAGCATATCTCCAAAATCTAAAAGCAATGCCTATCACTTAGAACGAACACAAGTCATATTCTAAAGCAAAACCACTCAACTACCATGTAGCCCTTAATTTTCACAATCACTTTTGAAAATCAATTTTAATGACGAAGATGATTTTACTATTTTCTCCCCCTTAAACGATGACCCGTTTTCTATTTAAAGAGCTGTAGTCATTGTTTAAAGAGTCAAATAGTGATGAAAGCATTTCCAATTTATCTCTTGAAAAAGTTTGATTCGTGGTTTTAATAAGATTTCTCTTATTTTAATAAATTAATGCACTGAGACGTACACAAATTCTTGTCAGACCAAGTTATAAAGTAAACTTGATCCCTTTGCATGATTTGGCTTGTAAATCACGCCCGAGAAAATTAATTCCCGTTCTGAGCCAACGTTTTCCAAGGAAATACGTGACTTTAATATGAAAACCGGGTTGTAGTCTGAAATAACTACAAGCCATTATGGGCATGTTTTAAAAATGTACAACTTTTATACGGACTCTATTTATGGCACCGTGTCAATATTGATCGACATTTCTAAGGCCGTAAATATTACCGTACTAAAAGACATGCCCGATTTAAAACGAAAAATATTTTTGGTTTTTCTTGGTTTTATATTTTTTATGGTTTTTCTAGGTTTTATATTTTTTATGGTTTTTATTGGTTTTATATTTTTGTATTTTCTTTTTGTGGTTTATATATTTACGATAATATACATGATCACAACCAAAGGATACTCTGAATAGTTTACCACGACTATTCAGCTGATTCTTCTGCCAACTCTTTGAGAGTCGCTGGAGTGAATGATTTCATGCCAAGCTTGTCGATCAAAAACTCGATTCGTCCTCGATCTAAGGCTTTGGTGAACATATCCGCCAGCTGATACTCAGTAATGACAAAATACAGCTCGATCACTCCGTTTTCCACCTGCTCCTTAATGAAATGGTAGCGAATGTCTATGTGCTTGGCCCGGGAGTGTTGAACATAGTTGCAGCAAAGGGCAATGGCGCTCTTGTTGTCACAATACATCGGGATTTTGTTAAATCCAAGACCGTAGTCAGTTAATTGTGATCTCATCCAAAGGACTTGAGCACAACAACCGGACATGGCGATGTATTCAGCCTCCGTGCTTGATATTGCAGCGCTTTTCTGCCTTTTTGAAGACCAACTGATCAATCTATCTCCAAGGAGTTGCACAGATCCAGAAGTGCTACGCCTCGTATCTTGACATCCAGCATGATCGGCATCTGCGTATGAGATTAAAGCAATAGAGGAATCTTTCGGATACCATAGACCACGATGAAGTGTTCCTTTTAGATACCGAAAGATCCTTTTCACAACATGTAGGTGCTTTTCGGTAGGCCGAGCCTGATACCGGGCACACATGCATACAGCAAATTGCAAATCACGCCTGCTAGCAGTCAGATATAGAAGGGTGCCGATCATCCCACGGTAAAGTTTTGGATCGACAATAGTCCCATTCCTATCTTCATCTAACTTGGATTTCTCCACCATTGGAGTGTCTACGGGGTCACAATTCTCAAAGTTATATTTCTTAAGTGATTCTAGAGCATATTTGGATTGATTTATAAAGATGCCTCTGGGATTCTGAGAAATCTGTAATCCTAAGAAAAATGAGATTTTTCCCATCATCGACATCTGAAAGTGTGTGGACATTATCTTCTCAAATTGTTTAGACAATTCTATGTTAGTGGCAGCAAATATTATATCATCAACATAAATTTGTACCAGAAGCATGTCGTTGCCGTCCTTGAGAGTGAATAGAGTGGGGTCCACTTTGCCTTTGGAGAAGCCTTCCGACATGAGATATGTTGACAGGAGATCATACCACGCGCGTGGAGCTTGTTTCAACCCATAGAGAGCCTTCTTAAGCTTGTACACATGATTAGGAGACTCCGTACTGACGAACCCATCCGGTTGACTAACATAAACTTCTTCCCTTAGTTCACCGTTCAAAAATGCCGTCTTTACATCCATTTGATAGACGATCATGTTCATATGAGCAGCAAACGCAAGGAATAGTCTAATCGCCTCCAATCTAGCCACAGGAGCAAAAGATTCCTCAAAGTCTATACCCAAGGCTTGTTTATATCCTCTAGCGACCAATCTTGCTTTATTCTTCAATACCGCACCCATCTCATCAAGTTTAACCTTATAAACCCATAACAAAGTAAGGATGTTAACCTTGTCAGGGCGAGGAACCAATTCCCATACTTCAAGTCGTTTGAATTCGTTTAGTTCCTCCTGCATAGCTTCAATCCAAGATGATTGGGTCATAGCCTGCTGCCAATTTTTGGGTTCAACTTCAGAGAGAAATGCATCAAAGTAACAATATAGTGCACTCTCTTGTAATTGATGGCGTGTAGAGACTGGTCGATCTAGATCTCCAATAACATTCCTAATCGGGTGATATTTTGTCCATTTAGTGCTATGGTTTTCAATCCTAGGTGGTCTGGAGTGAACAATAGAAGGAGCTTCTTCTGAGGTAGACGCGGTTGAAGGGTTTTCAGGGATCGCTACACCAAAGAAAGGAAGCTCTTGCAAGTGAGCATATTCCAAGTCGTGATCAGTAGTATCCTCTTCCACATCATTAGGCACAAGTGGGGGTGATGATTCAGGTGTAGTTTGAGAATCACTTGGTGAAGGTGCATCCGATTCAATGTGAATTGTAGATGCATTAGATAAAGGTTCATTAGCTTGAGCAACCACTTCAGGTATTGGAGCAATTACTACAGGTGCTGGAACTTCATCAGTCGGGGGATCGAAGAATTCATCAAACAATGGTTGAAACAGTTTATCCCACTCGGGCCTTGATGGTGGTAAAAATGATGTAGAAGTAGGATTGTTGGGAACTAATCCGGAACTAATAGCACCGGTTCCCATCTCATGAAGCGCGGGTTCAGAGCTGTGTTGCTCAGAAGCCATCGCTGTCAGCTCGTCGAAATCTGCGTCCATAGTTTCTACAATCTTGCCAAGACGACGGTTATAGATTCGGTATGCTCTTTTGGACGGTGAGTAACCAATGAAAATACCTATATCGGCTTTTGGTTGAAGCTTACCCAAGTTCTCACTATTGATGTTTGGATAACACAGAGCACCAAACACATGGAAAAATGAAACATCGGGTATGCGGTCATGTAGAAGCTCATAAGGTGTTTTTCCATGGCGTTTCCGAATGATAGAACGGTTTTGGGTGAAACATGCAATAGAAATAGCCTCTGCCCACAAGAACAATGGAGCGTTCGCATAAATAAGCATGGTCCTAGCAGCTTCCATAAGTGTACGATTCCGTCTTTCAACGACACCGTTTTGTTGTGGAGTGCGTGCAGCGGATGTTTCATGTGATATACCAACTCCTTCATAATAATCACGAAGAGTCTGGTTGACGAACTCTGTACCATTGTCTGTACGAATACGGCGGACAGTGGTATTCAAACGTACCTGGATGAACTTCAGAAAAGTAATGATAGCCTTCGGTGCTTCATCCTTTGTACGTAAAAATCTAACCCATGTAAACCTTGAGAAATCATCCACAATAACCAGAATGAATTTCTTACCGCTCACACTTTCAGTTCTCATCAGCCCACAAAGATCCATATGCAAAAGATGAAGTTTTTCTTGATTGGTGTCTTCAGCTTTGGGCTTGTAAGATTTCTTGGTACTTTTCCCCCTTGAACACGCGGAACATAAATGGTCCTTGTGAAATTTAAGCTTAGGAAGACCACGAACTAACTCGTTTTTAGCCAGATGATTAATAGCATCAAAATTAAGATGAGATAATCTACGATGCCATAACCATGACTTGGTCTTAGAAGCCTTAGAGAGAAGACATACTGGAGAGGCGGCCATCATGTCTTGTAAGGACAAGGTATATAGATTTGCACCACGAGATCCCTTCAACAAATCTTTTCCTTCCAAGTTGCGGATGAAACAAGTGTGTTGTCGAAAAGCAACCTCAAGGTTGGAATCACAAAACTGTCCTACTGAGAATAAGTTATGACCAAGACCTTCTACATAGTATACCCTAGAAATCGTCACGTTTCCAATCTGATATTCACCGTACCCCATAATCTTTGCTATATGATCATTCCCAAATTTAACCGTACCAAGAAACTTGCTGACGAAATTTCGGAGCATCGAGCGATTTCCGGTCATATGTTTTGAACAACCGGAGTCCAAATACCACAGGATGATTTGGACCACCTGAAAATATCACCACACAAAGACAATGTAGAGGTATCGGAATCTGAGTGTTCCTTGTTATTAGCAGGTACAGATTTAATAATCTTAGATTTGCTAACTCTAGGTTTCTTAGATTTCCTAGCCTTCCTCTTCTTAATAGGTGGTGTAGATTCTAGTTGGCTCAAATCTTGAGGTATTTCTTCACTGATAGGCACTATAGTGGGAGCTGACCTAATTAAAGGGAGCTGTTTCCATACTTCAGTGCGAGTGTTCCTAACTAAAGGACGCTCAGACCTAACCTCAATGGATGCATTCCTAGTTAAAGGGCACATTTTACCATCTAGTGTAAAGGTCCTACCAGTGGGACGCCATTGCCAGCCAACTTGGACACGAGTTCTACCCGTTGGCTTCCATTCAAGACCATTCTTAATAGCATTCATTTCATTAACGTGATCAATCAGACACAAATCATGACACTGGGAAAACATACATTCATTACAATTCCAACAATTTAAATCAGAATTCACGAATGGTTTAGGCTGCTGCACAGGCGCAGAGCTTTTAGTCTTAACATGATTCGTTTTATTTAAAACTGAACTAGCATTCCTATTGTGGACTTCTACTTTCTTCTTTGTGGCACTACTAATGGAGGGCTTGATCTTAGCTTTCTTGAGTGGCGATCCTTTAGCCTTAGTAGTCTCTTTTAATCCTGTAGAAGGCAAAGTGGGAACATTAGCAACAGGTTTTAAAGGTGTCTTACTTGATTGTGCCAATGACGGTTTCGCTCCTGGAGTCTTATTAAATGGAGTGACAGCAATGGGCCTATTATTAAGAAGTGCAGAACCTGGTGTACCTATGTATTGCAAATAAGCCAAGCAATATTGAACTCTCTTAACATATTCATGAGCCGAATAATAGTCGCTACTTGAGGGATCTAAGGCATAAAGATCGTCTAAAATATCCCTAAGAAGATCGACATGCTTAATGGCATTCCTCATATAATCATCATAGGTAACCTGGTTTCTCTTATGAAGCGGATTCTTATAAAGCACTACTGACTTGGTTGTTGGAGCACTAGTGGACGGTGCAGAGTCGGTAGCTAAGTTATCAACAACTTCTTGTCGGGTGAGAAGAAGTGTCTCCTTTAACTCAGCCAAAACCATATTTTTGTCTATGAGCAGGATGTTCAAATCAGAGATTTCCTCGCACTTTTGGTTCAGTTGTTCAACAAAATATTGTTGCTGTGCCGCATTAAAAGCGAAGCGTTCTTCTAGTGAACCATAAAGAGCGGATAATCCCTGTCTTGTCCGATCCATCTCCCCTAGAACAGATGATAGTCTAATTTCTAAGACTTGGTTTTTAGACTCTGCAGCCTCTAGTTCCAATTTTAATGTTTCCTTTGATGATACCTCTCTCTTCAATCTCATGATTTCTTCCTCTAATGTCTCAACAATTGCAATCATCTTGTCACTAGTCTCAACACCGTTTTCACAACCATTTGATATCAAAAGATCCTCATTTTGAGTTTGTTGTTTTAATTCTAAAGATATACAGTGTTGTTCTAGTTGATTAAAGCGTTTTGAAAGTAAATTGTAAGAATCTTGTAGCTTTAAAAACTCAGCGTTAGATTCGTGACAAGAATGATTATCTACCTCATTTACAGGTTCAGCAACATTTACAGAAAGATCACAAACATCATCACAAATATGCACAACATCACAATTAATCACAGCAGATGTAAGCTCATTCGAATAATTAACATTTACAATGGTAAGCACATCACACGAGATAACTTCGGACAAGAATCGGTCATATTCGGTTAAAATCTTTTCCTTTTCAATTAGTTGCAGTTCGTAAGCGGTGTCCATTTCATAAAACACTTTTTGAACTTCCCCAATTTCAAACTGAAGATTTTCCTTAAGAGATGCAAAACTTCCTTTTAGACTTTCGACAAACGGATTGATCTCAGTTTTAAACACCTCGTTCATGTGTTCGAAAGCCCATTCTCCGGCGTTTAAGCCATTTGAAGTCGTACATTCCAAAATGACCTTGTCAAAGTTAGTAAAGTAACGGTTAATCTCTTGCAAGTTTAACCATACAGTGCTAACAGGTGGAAGATTCTTTGGAATTTCCTTAGGACCTTCCATGTTGACAAGTGTAGGAAATGTACTAGGGCTTTCTTCCTCGATCATGTAGGTTGGTGCTGTAATGAGATCCTTATCCATATGGAAGCGAACTCTAAAATCAGTTTTTGCAAGCTCCTTATTCATTTTAAAATAATCACAATCGGGATATTTTGCTGAATTGTATGACTGATCCTCATCAACTAGATCCTTATTTGTTCGATCATCGGGAAAAACAATCGGGTCTAAGGCCAATCCTAATTGAGTTGCATTATACAATCTTGGACTATGTCTAAAAGCTTGTTTTGCATACTTTGGGTTAGGGGGAAGGCCTTTTTGATGTGATAAGTTAAACTCTCTAAACGAAGCATCAAATAAGTGCACTAGTTGAGAAGCAGCGTATTGTCTTAAAAGCAAGTAGTCTAGACTTCTAATCTTATTAGCAGCATTAATCTCCATTTCATTCTTCTTAGATTCGAGTAATTCAAAATCAGTTTGAAGTTTTTGAAAATTAGTGACCACTAACTCCTTTTCTTTAAGTTCATTAGACAGATTTGCTCTTAAGTTTTCGATCTCTTGCAAGTGACCCATTTGTTTGTTTCTAAAATGATCATATTCTAGATTTGTGAGAACACTTGATGAAGGCACTAATTCCAAAGTTTGTACTTTCTCATTGCTTAAGGCAAGCTCATCAGACAAATTCTTATTCTTAGCTAAGGTTTCTAAGAGTGCAACATTCATTTGGCTAAGTAATGTAGCAGGAACCATTACCAAATCTTGTTGAGCAGGAGTAGGCGTATGCGAACTGGGTCCCGGTTGTGATTCACTCAAAGTCTGGGGACTCACATTGATATTGCTATCATTGTTTGTCTCCTCGTTTGAAGGACTCACCACCGAAGATTCATTCGAGTCAGCACTCTCTTGCACAACTTGATGTGGCTGAATACTAGCATCAGTGGTATTAATAAGTACCTCAGATCTCTTTTCTGGCCCTAAGCTGGAGATAGTTGCCATGAGAGCAGCCTTTGCAGATTGAAAGTCATCACAGTCGGAGTCATACGCATCAAGATCATCGGCTTGGTAAGCTGCATTCTGCGTAGTGACAACGTCTTGTTCAGCAATCCCTGGGTCAGCAAGAAATGCAAGCTCCTCTTCATCAAGTTCCCTTCCTTGCGCCTGAGAATTTACCAAATAGATCTTTTCTGCAAACCACTGTCCATCCCTTCTCCTCTTGGGTTTCTTACAATCCCTGGACATATGACCCTCTTCCTTGCAGTTGTAGCATGTAATCATTCTCAACTTGCCTGTATTAGCCCATGGAGGGTTGTTGACCATTGGAGCAGGAGCAGGATTGACGGTGCGAACATTGGTTGATGTGGAAGTTCTCCCCTGATATGGTTGAATTGGCTGAACCATTACCCTGCCATTCTCAATTGTAGCTTGTTGGCGAGAATTGGATGAATTCCTCAACTGATTGTTGGTAGGAGCTGATCCTCTGAATCCTCGTTTGCTTAAAGTTCTTGTGAGATAAGCAGACATAGTAGTTAGCACTTCAACTGGGTCAGCTCCTTGTTGGAATACAGGAACTGGGACTTCCTCATCATCACAATACAGTGCTTGATCTGGATAAGCTGCATAATCAGTAGAAGGAATACTCATTTGATCAAGGTAGCTTGATGGATATGCTGCATAAGGTGCAACATTTGATGGATGAAGTTGTGAAGCATACTGTGGTGAAGGTGTATTGAACCGATATTGTTGCTGATGTGAGGTGGGTGGTTGTGGTAGAATCGAGTATTGGGGAAAGGCTGGTGTCATGTAAGGTGACTGATGATAGGCTTGATGTCCCAAGATATAAGGTGTGTTGTTGTGAGACAAGCTTGGTTGATTCGCCATCAAAGCTAAGGAATCTGGGTACATACCGCGAGGTGAACGGTGCATAATCACATGCTTCTCATGCTGCTGAAGGAAGGCATATATTTGATCCAAATTGCACTTATGCAGATCCCTGGTTAACTTGACATCGGTAATGTACTCACCCCATTCAGCTTGAGGTAGAGTATTCAAGAATTTGGTGTTAACCTGAAATGGTGCAATCACAAGATTGTATACATTCAGATCATTCATGAGTATGGTGAATCAGAAGTAATAATCGTGGAGCGTTTCCCCTGGGTTGTACGTGAATCTATCAAACAGGTCATACAACTGACATTCCCTTTCCTGTTTGGTGAGAGACGTTCCTTGTAGCAACACCTTAAGACGTTCCCATAGATCCTTTGCCACCGTATACTGACTCACCATCCTATAGATGTCATGGGGAAGAGCTTGGAGAATTGTTTGAAGAGCTTTTTCATCTGCATCTGCAACAAGTTGTTGAGCTGGTGTGAGTTCTTCAAATTCTCGTGGTCTAGTCACGTTGTCAACCGTAATGGTACCATAGTCGAGTGGACCATTCAAAATCGATTTGACCATAAGCCTTCCGTATGTTGGTTTCCCCTTTAGATATTGCATCATTCGACCTTGCCATGCCTCAAACACCTCTTTAATAAGCATCAGTGGACGGCTATCAGTTCCCGTTATGATTGATATATCCGTAAGAGATGTCATCTGAGGCATTACTGAATTTGGATTCATTTTGTTTTCTTCAAAGAAACAGAGATTATCGGTTGATCGAGCGGTGAAGTAAAGCTTGTGAGTTGTGTTGTGTTTTTGTTGTAAGAAACCAAGATTAAATCCTCTAAAAAATCGTCGAAAAAACAAGCAAAATAACCCTTGATTCGGAACTTTTTGTTGATTCGGAAGTTTGATTCGGAAGATTACCTTGATTCGGAAGATTACCTTGATTCGGAACTTTTGGATTGATCCGGAACTTCTTGGTTCGGAAGTTCTTGGTTCGGAACTTTGGCTTGATCCGGAACTTCTTGACTCGGAAGTTCTTGGTTCAGAAGTTTGGCTTGATCCGGAACTTCTTGACTCGGAAGTTCTTGGTTCGGAAGTTTCTTGATCCGGAACTTCTTGGTTCGGAAGTTTCTTGATTCGGAACTTCTTGACTCGGAACTCCTTGATCCGGAACTCCTTGATCCGGAACTTCTTGATCCGGAACTTCTTGATCCGGAACTCCTTGATCCGGAACTTCTTGATCCGGAAGTTTTGCTGAATAAACAGAAACTTCCTCCGATGAACAGTCGAACAGTAAAAGTTAAGATTAAGCCCAGATTTTGACCAAATAACCCAAAAAGTTTTGTGCTTTCGACTAAAATAAGTATCAACTAATACTTATCCACTAATCCCAATCACAAAAACACCAAAAACACCAAGAATCAAGATGATTTTTCTTAAAGAACACTAATACAATCAAAAACTAAAAAACCACACAAATCACCACCTTAAATCACCCCATAGCTCTGATACCAAATGTAGAATATTGATAATCAATGAATCTATGAAGGGGTTTGTTGATTTCTAGAGAGAGAAAGTTAGAGAGAGAAAGTGAGAGAAACTATGTGTATTTTATTAATATGGAAAACAAGAAATGACAACAACCAACCCCTTTCCTTAGTGGAAAGGGGTATTTATATTCCAAGCCTAACATTGGGCTTGGGCCGGTTCATGACAAGCCCATGAACCGGTTCTTACTTAGGTTAATAAGCAAATAATAACTAATTACTAACTACGAGCTATTACAACATAAATCATATTGTGGAGTGACCGATACTTCTAATATACGTTAAAACGTATTTCTAACAAAAATGCTATTAACCCATTTCCTTTTATAATAACTAGGATTGCGGGGATAAAAAGTATTACACAATTTGGACGTATGAGTAGTGTTAGCATTGTGACTTGTACCAACAATGATCTCGTTTTTGCACTTAGCATGGAATGTATGACAATCAAGGATGACGAAGTTTACTCTAAGGGACATTCACTTGTTTCTATTCTTTGACCCTAAAAGTCACTTTTTGTGATGAAAATCATATGTTATGTCTTTACACATCTTCGTAGTATGTTGCATGTCTTTTACCTTTCAATAAAGGTTAATAAAATTGAACTTTGGTGATGCTTAGATAATTTATTCTAGCATTGCGTGAGGGCACGGCAATGGCTTAGTATGGGGGAGTGATGAGATGGCATTTATACATGATCTCATCGTTCTTTTCGGGCTTTAAATGCATAAAAATGTCATAATATACCATATATATGCTTGTGTTTGTTTACTTGTGTATTTTAGGTATGGATATCGTGAAAAAGACAAAAGATCACAAGTTACAAGGAAAAACGGACACGAGAAATGAAGCCGTACAAAGAACCAGGCCCTAATCATGGAATACTCAACAAATACCCTTGAAGACTTGAAGACAAACAAGATTGATCCTCATTTATTGAAGAAATGACAATTAAAACCCTTGTATATAATAATTACAAGTTTGGTCCCTTAAGTTTGTCAAAATTACACAAATGGTCCTTCAACTTTGAAGAAATGGCAAGATTGGTCCCTCAACAATTCCAAATTGTCAATTATGGTCCCTCATCAAGAAAAGATACATTGAAGACCTTTGAAGATCAACATTGTCCAAAATCAGCCCTTGAAATATGCAAAAGTGTCAAAAATAACCCTTGAAACACTTTTTGGAAAGTTTGGTGCCAAAAGTGACAAAGGCTGAAAGATATTTGCAAAGGAATGGGAGTATTGTAAGCTGAAAAACATGTTATACATATTTTGCCAAAGAACAAGGACCCAAGTTGCCAATTCCAAACTTCAAATCCCTAAACTCGCGCCAAACAACTTTCTCCCTAAGAAAACGGATCAAACCTTGTTACTGTAGCAAGTAAGAACCCAGAATTAACTTTTTACCAACAAAGGGTAAAATGAAATTGGTTGTTCCCGCGTTTGATTCACACACTCTAAATTCCATCCAAACCTTAAACCCTCACTCCCACTCACCAAGGACCCCACCCCCAATTCCCTTTCCACCAATCAGGATACTACTTGCCCTCCAAGTCATCCAACGTGGCAAAATCAACAGCTAAGGATCAATGCTTCATTCCAAAAATAAAATGAACATCCAGGATCATTTTGGACAGCTCACACCAAGAAAACGTCTAGAAGGACTTAGGTCATTTAGGGAATTTCACTTCTAGGGTTTGTGAATAGTGCTAGCCTTGTCATTTGCCTATATAAGACTCCTCAACCTGTGAGAGAGCTTTGTTCCAGTTTTAGGCTATTATCTTTGTAATTCCTTTTTAAGTTTAAATAAAATTTGAATTTCTGAAATTTTGAAATCTCTTTTTGATTTAATTAAAAGTTTGGTGTTTGAGTAGTCTAATTCTGAGTTCCATTTGATTGATTAGACCTTCCTTAACCTTGTGGTTAAGGCACGTCTAGGTTTGAAAGGTTTTCAAGGTTCAAAGGCCTTGAAATCCTTGTTTCTGATTTTGGCTTATTTTGTGTACTAACCCTTAGCCATAAGCCTTGAGCTCCTTCAAGCTTCTTGAAACCAAGCCTGAGATGGGTTCTAAGCCTTTGGTTGAGTTTGTTTGCTGCTTGTGTTGAAGACATATCATAATCAAAGCTTTGTTCTGCTTTGAAACATCAGCAGGCTTTGATCATCTTCATTGAAGTACCTTGGTCTTGTTCTAGTTGTTGAACAAGGTCCAAGGAGCATAGCTGGCCTTCCTAGGATGTTGTGGAAGGCAGGTATAATCCCTTGATTAAAATTCCTCTCAAAATTTCATGTTTATGCCCGTTTTGGATTTGGTGCTTTGATTTTGAGTATTTGTGTTTGTGTTGGTGATTTATGTGTTTGATTGTGTTAGTTGCTATCTAGTGAGTGTTTTTGATCATTAAAATCAGTAGGTTATTAGAAGAAATCACAAGTTTCTTTGTTATGTGGTAGATTAAGGGGTGTTTGGATCTACTGCTTGAGTTGGATTTGTTGTTTGCTAAGTGTTTGTATTGTGATTGCAAGTGTTGGTATTTGTTACTTGGGTGTATTTGTTCATCTGTTTGCAGGTTTTGTGGGTTTGAACACATAGATTCATAATTTGGCTATAAAATCTTAAAAACTTGGTAAAATTGGCTAGGATTTTGAGGACACCTAGATCTAAGCTTAGGCTAGGGCTAACAAGTGCTAAACCTTAGTTAATCACAACAGGGAAGAAGGATTTGAGGCTTGAAATTGGATCAAGTGCCAAATACATCAGCAAAACTTGTCTTCATATTATTCATTGTTCATCAGAAACTTTTTGTTCCTTGATCTTGTTATTTACTTTGATTAAGTGTTTGATTCTTGTTGCTTTGTGTTTATTCTTAGTTTATATAGCTTGTGTATGCATCTTGTTAAGTTTGGTTGGCTTATTCAGTCTAAATCTGCTTATTAAGTGCTTAACTGCTTATTTCCATATCTGGTGAATATCTGGTGACTGTTTGGCTTATTGTAGCTTATTGTGTGAACCAATTTGTGATTTTCTTGTTGCTATTGACTCTTTGTGATTCACTGATCACAAGGGCGCCTTTGTTTCCAATTGAATCAAACCAGAACTCTCATATAAGCTTGGTCAAATAGTCAAAGCAGTGGGAACTCCTTTCCCCTGCTAGTTACCACTGATAGTGTAAATTTGGGTTCAGCTTATCAATAAGCTATAATAGCTTATTCCAACCAGCAACAACTTTATTTTTGTAATAGGTGCTCATATTTTGACCCATTTGTTCATACAGAGCATTTGGTGGGTTGACTTTAGGGTTTGACTAGAAAACCAACCTCATTGACTTTTTCATAAGTTCATTTGTGCTTATTCTGGTTTATTGGTTGTGCTTATTGGATTTTTGTTGACTGATTTTGCTTATTGAGTCCATTTGAAATCTTTTGCAAGTTGAATCAAGTCCTGAGGTGCCCTAAATCTCTAAAACGATTATTTTGTCTTTTAGTGGATTTTTACTTTGCTTATTTCTGGCTTATTGAGTGAGCTTTTTCAAAATTTCTTTTTACAGATCTCATAAGCATCCCAAAAGAAGGTTGTGTGTCAAATTAGAGCTTATGGCATTAGCTTATGGCTTAATGGGCTGAAAAGCCCAATAAGAATAAGCTGAGTGTTAAATAAGCTGTGATATGCTCATATTCAGCTTTTGGGCCTTTAGAGTTTTGTTCTTAGAATTCAATTTTGAGTCAGATAGGGCTTTTCCAAGTCAATTGGGCCAAGTTTGACTTTTTGGGCCCAAAAGCCCATTTTGGTTGATTGTTTTTTGGTTTTGGCCCATTTGAGGGCCTAATAGGGGTATTCTGGTAATTTCACTTTGATTTTCTGATTATTTAGGCTAAAATAAACTAGTTTACAAGTTTTTAGAATTTTTTATAATTTTTGGATTTTTAATATTATTTTATTATTATTTTATTATTATTTTTAAAATTTCACATTTTCCAACTTTTTACATTTTTCTTAGGTTGAATACATTAAAATAGGAATTTAGAAACTTTTATAATAATTTTATCTCTTTTAGATCAATTTTTATAATTATTTTAAGTTTTAATAGTTTTTAAATCATTTTAAATAGTTTTTATTAGTTTAAAAATTTCTAAAAATAGTTTTAATCTTTTTAGGTCATTTTAGAGGTTTGCCAATTGAAAAATCATTATTTGGGCTTTTTGATAATTTATTTGATTAAGGGCTTTAATTAGCATTTAAAAATTGAATATTTAATTATTTAAAAGGTTTGAAAAATTTTTATCATTGGTAAACTCTTAGTTTATTTATTTTGATTTTTGGTGAATTTTTGGTAATTTTTGGAATTTATTTTTATTTTTGTGGTTTTTAAGGTTCTACGTTTTAACTTTCTAGTAGTACTTATTTTTTATTTTTACGTTTTCGTCATCTTCTTTTCTCACCCCCTTCTAAACCAATCATTAATCACAAACATTTAACAAATTTCTCACACACATATACCTCCTTGGGAAACGAACTTTCATTTCATAAGGGTCATTAGTGTTTACGTTTTCCTAAACGTACACTTAATACTTACCGCTTTTACGCCTTTTTCCTAAAAGGTCGTATTTTACCACAATTAATAGACAACACATAAAAATGGTTGTACAAGGTTCAACATACATTCATTCGATAAAAAGTTTTAAAGTGTACAACAGGTCCCAAATTATACAGGTCATTAAGTTTACAAAACATAGATCGAATGAACATTTTTCATGTTATGTGGGCCATCAGAGTCGGTCTCCATCCGGATTACCTTCAAGCACCTGAGATAAAAACATGCAAAAATCATATCAGCAAATGCCGAGTGAATTCATAGAGTTTAATAAAACCGTTATATAAAACAATCGTTGAAATCATAACACAAGTATAATATCGAAAGTAAGTCCTCGTATTGCTATCAAGCCTACATCTTAAACCGTCCATGAGACTGTAGCCCCAATATTAACATTATAGGTAATATTATTATCGTTATTAGCATCGTATCATATTGTATTGAAATACATTTTAGGATTATTATTAGCCGCATGACATTGTTACCTTACTATCACAACAACGGGCCGCGAACCCGACAAACAATTTGCCCATCTAAGTTAGCGTGTCGTCACAAAAATCACGCTATATAATCTTCTCATACATAAATTCGCTTACCAATCAATGTGGTACGACGGGGATCAACCGTCAAGGCGCGAACTGGGGTGATCGTCCCCAAATAGTACTATCATATGCATAAGCGTCTACCAAATCCCGGTAGTTCACAATTCATGCTAATGGGACTTTGAGTGACATAACCTAACTACTAATAATCTTTTTTATCTCGTTTATAGGGTCATAGCATCATTCGGGTCCATATCATTAAGCATACCATCGGGACTACTTGTGTTCTATTTTTATCAAAAACTAGCATGTTATCTCCCTCGCGGGTTTACAAATCATTTTATAAAACATTTAAAAGAGTGTGAGGCTATGAACTCACGTTGATAATGAAAGGCGGATTATCGGCTACGGGCGTGCTTCGGTCACGGAAACCTATCTAAATAATAATCGGTCTTAGACTTTTGTCCAATGACTTTATCAAAATAACAAATATACATATGATTATTTTGTACATATGGATGATCAAGTGGGTTTATATATTCTTATTTACTCATTTTTGTGTTTATGTATTGGTAACTTTTTACTAGTTTTACCTATTTACATGTTTTAAGTCCAATAAGCTTATTATAAGTTCATTAACTTGTATTAATCCATTTTATACTTGTATTATCAGTATTTATACTTTACATGTTGGGCCCAAATGGGTTAAGCCTAATAAGTAATTTTTATAAGTGTTTAACTTATTTAGTTAAATTAGTAGTCCAATATACTAACTTAGCTCGTTAATGTCCGTATGTCCTATAGTTTGGGTTTTATCGGTTTTTACTTGTATTAGATACTTATATATCAGTATATGACTTTTAAAAACTTCACATTAGATGGGTTTGATCGTCTAAGTTTTAATTGGCGAAAAACGTTAATTTTACGGTAATAGCCGAAAAAGTCGTAAAAATCATGTTTATAGTTTTTATAACTTATAAAACTTATTCAACTACCATTTTTATAAAGTTTCCATTTGTTTAACCTTATAAATATTTATATAAATGAAATTCATAAGTTAGTGGGTTTTAATTTCACATTTTATACTATATTATTTGAGTGCTTATATAATAGTATTAAACATTAATTCTTCAAAATCTGATTTTTAGTTTCATCTTCACCAATTTTTATCATATCTAGAGTTATACAATGAGTTAGAAGCTCATTTTTGGATGGCATGAACTTCTAATTATGTGCTACAATTAAGTTAGTTATAGCTACTGCTCATTCCATGTCTAACTATCCTTAACAGTCCCTACAAAACAGACTATTCAGATTAGCACACTCATCTTGTGTTGATCATATCTCACTCATTTTGATGATTCCATTGCATGACCAACTCTCACATGTGTATGACATCTTATACTTACTGTAAATGGATTCCACCATGCAATTTTATCAGTTTAAGTCTTGGTTTCTTACTGTTTTTATACAGCCAACAATTTAAGCATGATTTTAGCCTTGTTTCTTATGGTTATTCATCCTTTTAAACATATTTATCAACACTTGATCCCCACACAACATTTTTATCATCATATATTCATCATATACATATACAACAAGAAATAAAATACATTTGATCTTTACAAAAATAACAAGAGAAATGGAAAGGATGATCTTCTTTACCAACCAAGATTATATCTTGTTTTTGGAAGATAACAACTTGATGAACACCAAATATATCTCCAAGATCATCAAACACCAAGATAGTTTGTTGAGAAGTTAGCCCTAGGACACAAGCAAATCACCTCCTTTGTTGTTAAAATGGCCACCAATCAATCAAGGCTTCAAGGTTTCTCCATAATATAGCTAGATAACATGTATCTTGTGGCTAGAAAAGATCAAATGGTGGTGTATGGTGGTGAAATGGGACGGCAATGGTAGAGAGAGTGGGAGAGTTGTGAGTAGTTTTGCATGAGAGAAATGGAAGGAAATGGTAATGGTTAGTGGTTTTACTTGTTTTGTTGGGTGAAAATAAGCTTAAGTGTTAAGCTAGCTTACAAGTGTAGGCTACTAGTGTGTACGGATGCCACATCTTTGATGAGGTGTCTTCCTTGGCCGTCCCTTAAGTTAGTGGGGTGGGATAAATTAGTTTTATCCCATCCCGCTAATTTACGGGTATTCCTCGATTCTAGTTTCCTCGATTTGCGTGCCCTCGGGTCATTTTACGAAAAACGTTTTTATAAATTACGAATCAACGGCACAAAACGAATCTAATAAAAATTGTCTCATCAAAAATGGAGTTCAAAAACGTAAATACGTAATCCTAAGGTTTCCGGTTTAGTCGTAAAGGACGCTAAATTATGCACGTAAGCCCAAATTTAAATCCGTAAATTGTGAGTTCATCAACCAACACAAAAATAAGTTTCAAAATATTATACGAGAAAATAATTCACTACCTGAAAATGTTAGATTGTCACAGCTTTTCCTCCTAAAAGGGATCAACGTCCTCGTGATCCATTTCATTTTGATGTCCGTTTCTTAATGAAATCGAAGAGGTGCAGATATTTCTTCCACATTTCGTCCTCTCGTTCCCAAGTATATTCCGGTCCATGCTTTGAATTCCATCGGATCTTGACAATAGGTATCCGACTTTATTTCAGTTGCTTTACCTCACGATCCATAACCTCTACGGGTTCTTCAATAAAATGGAATGTGTTGTGAACACCATGAAGTTCTGGGGGTAACTCTAGTTTGTAAGCCACCGGACATACTCTAGATAAAATCTTGAAGGGTCCAATATATCGGGGATTCAATTTTCCTCGCTTTCCAAATCTTATAACGCCTTTCCATGGCGATACTTTCAACATTACTCGGTCACCCACTTTAAACTCCATCGGCTTCCGCCGCACATCCGCGTAACTTTTCTGGGCAGTCAACAACCTATTCTTAATCTGAACTATCATCTCCGTAGTCTCCCGGATCAATTCCGGTCCCGTGAGCTGGGTATCCCCAACTTCACTCCAACATACAGGAGATCTACACTTCCTACCATACAAAGCTTCAAACGGTGCAGCCTTAATACTAGAATGGTAACTATTGTTATACGAAAACTCTGCTAAAGGCAAATGTTTATCCCAATTCTTACCAAAATCTAACACACAAGCTCTCAACATATCCCCGGTGTTTGTATCGTCCTTTCACTCTGCCCATCAGTCTGGGGTGATAAGCAGTGCTCATGTCGAGATTCGTTCCCAAAGATCTTTGGAGAGATTTCCAAAAATTCGATGCGAATCTAGGATCTCGATCTGAAATGATCGATACAGGCACTCCATGCTTGCATACAACATTATCAAGGTATATACGAGTTAGCTTCTCCAGTGAGAACTGCTCTTTAACCGGAATGAAGTGTGCTGATTTGGTCAGTCTATCGACAATAACCCAAATCGAGTTGTTTCCAGATGATGTTCTAGGAAGCTTGGTGATAAAGTCCATCGTAATTCGCTCCCACTTCCATTCAGGAATCTTTGGTTGTTGAAGTAGTCCTGATGGCTTTTGATGTTTAGCTTTAACTCTAGCACAAGTCAAGCATTGAAGAACATACATAGCAATATCAGCTTTCATATTCGGCCACCAGTACAACTTCTTCAAATCATGGTACATTTTATCAGATCCTGGATGAATGGAATACTTATATTTATGAGATTCTAACATAATCAAATCTCTTAAGCCTTCAAACTTAGGTATCCACATACGACCTCTTAAGCATTTCACTCTATCAGCTCTAACCTATAAAGGATCTCCTTCTCCTCGGAACCCTTCGTTAACAAAATTTTCTTTCTTACAGGCTTCTATTTGCGCATTTCTAATTTGCTCAGGCAAATTATTGTGCACGGTCAAGACTAGAGAACGCACCCTGATAGGCTCTCTATCTTTCCTACTTAATGCATCGGCAACAACATTGGCTTTTCTTGGGTGATATTTTATATCATAATCATAATCACTTAACAACTCTATCCATCTTCGTTCCCTCATGTTTAATTCCTTCTGATCGAGAATATACACGAAGCTTTTGTGATCGGTGAATACCGTACACTTGGTGCCATACAGATAATGTCTCCACAACCTAAGAGCAAAGACTACATCTCCTAACTCAAGATCATGAGTAGTATAATTCTCCTCATTCTTCCTTAATTGCCTAGAAGCATAAGCTATCACATTCTCTCGCTGCATCAAAACAGCTCCATAGCCTCTAAGAGATGCATCACAATACACTACAAAATCTTCACTCCCGTCGGGTAATGATAAAAATGGCGCACTACATAATTTTTACTTCAATGTCTGAACTGCTCCATCCTCATCACTTCCCCAAACGAAAGGTTTATTCTTTTGGGTAAGCTTAGTCAAGGGTTTAGTTATTAAAGAAAATTCTTTAATGAATCGCCTATAATAGCCATCCAATCCTAAGAACTGTCGCACTTTCATTGGCGTTGTCGGTGCAGACCAATTCTTAATGGCTTCAACCTTTGCAGGATCAACATGAATTCCATCTTTGTTAATCACATGACCAAGAAATTGCACAGAATCTAACCAAAAATCACATTTCGAAAACTTAGCATACAACTTTTCATCCTTTAACAAATTCAAAATAATCCTTAAATGCTATATATGTTCATCTTCATTCTTAGAACAGATTAGAATATCATCAATAAACACAATCACAAATTTATCCAAGTAGGGCTTGCACACTCGATTCATTAAATCCATGAAAACCGTAGGTGCGTTAGTTAACCCAAATGGCATTACTTGAAATTCATAGTGTCCATAACGAGTTCTAAATGCAGTTATAGGAATATCTTCTTCACGGACGCGAAGTTGGTGATATCCTGACCGCAAATCTATCTTAGAATACACACTAGATCCTTGTAGTTGATCAAACAAATCCTCAATCCTAGGTAAAGGATATCGATTTTTAATTGTCAACTTATTTAGTTCCCTATTATCAATGCACATACGGAAAGATCCATCCTTCTTCTTAACGAACAAGACTGGAGCTCCCCAAGGCGACGAGCTCGGTCGAATAAAACCTTTATCAGACAACTCCTTAAGTTGCTCAGATAACTCCTTTAATTCATAAGGGGCTAATCGGTAAGGCGCACGTGCCACCGGTGCAGCACCAGGAATTAAATCGATTTGAAACTCTACTTGCCTTATCGGTGGAAGTCCGGGTAAATCTTTAGGAAATACCTCAGTGTAGAAACTAGAAGGGGGGGGGTTGAATAGTTTCTTATATTTACTTGTTAAAATATGGTTTCCAAAAATCTTTTTTCAAAAACTTAGGCTTGAGGAAATATGTGAAATCTTCTTATGCACAATACGAACAATGATAGTGTAGCTAAACTAATACTAACAAAAATATATCCACAAAGAATAAAGAATGATAGTGTAACTAATCTAGTACTAACACATGTATATGCATAAAGAATAAAGAATGTAAAGAGTTAAGGGTAAAGAAAGATCAAACCGAACACCAAGGATTTATAGTGGTTCGGCAACGAAGCTCACTCCTCGTTCCTACTCCACTCCTCGAGTAATCCTTACTCGAGAGTTCACTACACAACAAGTTCCTTATGGTGGAGAAAACCGTACACGTCGCTTAACCAATTTCCGACTCTAAGCTAAAAGTCAAGCCCTAATCATAGCTAGGACCAATCTACACAACTATACTTAGTACATACACAACTTCCAAATAGACACAACTACTTGGATCTTCACAACTATGACACAACTACAAGTGTATAAAATTAGATCTTCAATGGATCTTTGGTGGTGGACTCAACACTTCACTAGGATAGTGTTCTTCTCTTTGCACTTGGAGAGGAAGGGATGGAAGAACAAGATTCACTTCTTAAACAAGTAATAATCAAACAAATGATCAAAGATTTGAGTGATTAAAGAAGGGGTTTGATAAGACTGCTTTTATACATAGTCTCATCGTCCAAATTGGGCTTAAAATGCATTAAATATCATCAAAATACCCAAATATATGCTTGTGTTTGTTGCTTGTGTATTTTAGGTACGAATATTGAGAAAATGACAAAAGATCACAAGAATCAGTCAAAAACGAACACGGGAAACGAAGTCGCACGATGAACCAAGCCCTAATGAAGAATTTTCCAAAGAAAACCCTTGAAGACTTGAAGAATATTGAAGAATGGTCCTCCAAGTTTGATGAATTGACACTTTAAACCCTTGTATCTTCATAATTATAAGTTTGGTCCCTAAAGTTTGTCAAAATTACAAAAAGGACCCTTAACTTGGAAGAATTGGCAAATTTAGTCCCTCAACAAATCTAAATTGTCAATATTGGTCCTCCAAGAAGTCAATAAACAAGTCAAGGCCTTGAAGTATGAAGAAAATTCCAAAATTAGTCCTTCAAATATGAAGAAATTGCATTTTTAGTCCTTAAAACAAGTTTAAAAACTTGTTGTGCCAAAACTGCCAACTTCCCAAAGTTATTTACAAAGGAAAAGTGATTTAGGCTGTTTTAATACAAAGTGAAAGAAGAAGTAAACTATGGGGACCCAAACTGCCAAACACCTCACCCACCTCCACCAATCACACCCACTCTCCCTTCCACGTCTGCATTCCACCACTCCAGTTTAATTTATTAAACTTAATTAATACTTCCCTCCCAAACACTTAATTTGAAAACTATTAACCCCAAACCGGATTAAAACGCCCCTAATCCACCCATAAACCCTAGCTAATCCCCAGGAAGAACAATGACTAAAACAAAGGGGTTATGGCTATAACCTTCCAGATTGATAATTAACAATCACATAAACCAAACCCAACCCCCAAATTACCCATTACTCTCACCCATGTGACTCTCCAACCCTCCCCTGCCCCATAAAGAAGAAGAAAACAAAACTGAGCCAGTCCATCAACGAACCAAGGCATTTTACTTGGTCCCCAAGCTCATTTGAAGGGTTTAGATCACTTTACAACAGCTGGATACTTCAACATCATCACATGGCTTTGTTTTGACTGAAAAATTCAAAATCGTCCAAGGGCAAAGCTGGAAGTTCACTTGTTAGGGTTTTTAGCTTCTATTCACTTCTAGAATCACAATGTAAGCCTCTATATAAAGGCACTTAGGACGTAGCATTAGCCTGTTCTTTTTTCTCCATTTTTGTCACAAGCATTGTAAATCCGTTTTATTTTCTGAAATAAAATTGGTATTGTGTTGTTGATGAGAAGCAAAGAACCTCTTTACATTCCTGCATTTTAATTTTCCAAGTTTAAATCTCAATTTTACTTTTCTGTTTGAACTTAAGTTTTTAATTTCTGAATTTGGTCCAAGGGTTTAAGCTTGCATCATAAGCCTGATAATCTTGTAGATTATCAAGCTTAAGTGAGGGTTTAAGCTTTTGTTGATTTAATTTGTGGTAAAGTTCCAAGATATAAAGAAAGAAAAAAAAATATCAGCTTATCTTTATTTTATAAAGAAGCCACAAATAGCTTAATCAATAAGCTTGTTTGGTAGCTTATTTTTATTGTGAACAGTTGATCTTTGTGTTTCCCTCTTCTCTTAGCAGGTTTCAAAAGCTCAAACCCCTTGGAAAAGTCATGAGGTGTGTGTGTCAACAGTGACCACCACCACCCTCACTTCCTTTGCTTACTTGTTCATTAGTCCAAGGTTCAGCATCAGGCCACAGCCTGATTGGAGGTGGTTTATCAACCACTGAGGGACTTGGATGTAAGTCCCTCAAGGTAGAATCTTGTTTTCCTTTTTCAGTTTTTTATATAAATTTGGTGACTAGTTTGATTTGCATGAGAAGTGATTTGAATGTTTGTTAAATGATTTGTTTATGCATGATAAGGGGTTATATGCATGATAGAAGCAACATAAGTCAGTTTGGATTAAGTTTGGTGTGATTTGGTTTGTAAAAAATTGCATAACAGAACTTTAAGGGGTGTTTGGATCAAGGTTTTAATTGGTTTAATTGGTTTAGATTTTGCCTGCAATCTTGATTTAATCATTCCATAGGGTAGAATAGGGTGTATGCCAGTTGTTATTTCAAGTTTGGTAAGATTTAGAAGCATTTGCATGTCAAAATTTAGTCATATAGTCAAAAATCAGAAAACTGCCTTGTTTGATTGATTTTGTTGAAATTTGGTTAGCAAATCTTGTAATCTGTTAGATATTGGATTATTTAGGGATTGTGTGTTGTTTGCATGTTGTTTTGTGAGCTTGTGTGCAAGGTTTAAGCTACTGAAATCCATTTGAGTGCCAAGTGTATCAGCAAAATACACTCAGACACACATATGCAATATCAGTAACATATTTGGTGCATTTTTGTGCTTGATTTGTTCTAGGGTTTGCTTGTTTTGAGTTTGTCTTGACTCCTTGTACTCCAAAGAGTACAAGGGTGCCTTTGTTCCATCAAAATCACCACCAAACAAGCCAAAAACCAAGCCCTCTTGGTCTTTGCACAAGTGAAAAGGTCACTTGTGTTCATCAGAAACCAAGTGCTCAACTGAGCACGATTTGCTTTGAATCTTGTTTAATCTTGGTTAAAATTGAATTGTGATTAAGTTTTAGTGATCAAATAGGTCACAAGATTAAGTTTTAAAAGTTAAAAAAAAAAAAAAAAGTTTTGCAAAAAGCACACCCTGCCTGGACTCGAACACGCGACCTTGCGTTCCAAGGAATAACGTGTTAACCAGTGATCTAGATGGCTTTTTACGTTTTCCTTTCCTTTCATTACTTATTTAAGGTGTTTTGTTTTTGAGCTTATTTAAGTTAACAGCTTTTAAATAAGCAGTTTCTAGCTTATTTCTTTTAGCTTTTTCAGGTTTAGCATTTTTCCTGGGTTTGTATAAGTGTTGTTGACTTTCCAGAGCAAAAAGTAAATTTTTCCCTTTATTATTTTATTTATTAGGATTATTTTAAGTTTAAATTTTAGAAAGTCATTAAAAAATAGAAAAAAGTAATTTAAAAATCTGGAAAAATAATTTTTAGGTTTCTAATCATATTTTTGAGGTTTACAGCTTATTAGGTTTTCAACTTAGCTTATTTTTAATTTTATAGGATTTTAGGGTTTTTAAGAAACTTTAAAATTTAATATAAAATTATTAAATAGGTTTCAGGAAATTTTGTTTGCATTTTTGTTTTAGTTACATTATTTAGGATTTTTGGTAATTTTTTAGAATTTATTTACAAACTTTTTATTTTTTTTGAATATTTTTATATTATTTTATTATTAAAATTTGAAGTTTTATTTTTTCTTGTTTTTACATTTTTCCTAGGTTAAGGACACTTAATTAGGAGTTTTACTTTCCAAATATTTTTTAGACTTTTCAATTAATTTCTAGAATTAATTTAAGATTTAATAGATTTTAATAGTTTTTGAGTATTTAAAAATAGTTTAATTTTGTTTTAAAATTTTCAAAAATAATTTTTAGCTTAATTAGGATATTCTTGAGGTTTACAAACAATTAGATCTTGTTTAAGGCTTTTTAATAATTAAAAGTGATTTTTAGGGCTTTAATTAGCATTAAAAAGTCATTACTGAATTAATTAAAAGGTTTTAGCAAGTTTGGATTTTTTGTAAACTCTTAGAATATTATTGTGGATTTTTAGTAATTTTTAGGAATTTTTAGGTTAAAATTTTAATTTTGGCACTATTTACGGTTTTACGTTTTCGCCTTTTTCGTCGTAGTTTAATCCGTTTTCGTAACCGTCTTTCTCTTCTAATCCCATTTCTTTCTCAATCTTATAATCACAAATCAATATCAATTCAATACACAACGCACTTGCCTCCTCGAGAACGAACTCACTTAGGGTCATTCACACACGGTTTTCCTAAATCGTCGTGCACGCTTGCCCTATTTTTACGCTCTTTTTCCTAAAAGACGTAATTTTACTCAACATCATTTTGGCGCCGCTGCCGGGGAGGCGTGTCGTGTTTTGGTTGAACCATTGTTGTTTTTATATATAGCACTCTACTAATACGTATTATCGTTTTTCGGTTTTTGTGTGAATATTATTACTATATTGTATACGTAGAACAATAAATTTACAAGTACTCCAAATACGTGAGCAATCACAACCTTGATTCGGGATTTCATCACTCGATCATTGTATTCGAATCTCAAACCAAAGAAAAAAGGCAAAAATAGATAAATACTTTCGTGAAGCTTAATCTTGATAATACAAACTATAAGGTGGGTATAAGGCGGTTGTATTTCACGACCTAAAGGAAAAAGGCTCTTAAGTGCTTCGCGCCGCCTCGTTTCCTGCGCTTGCTTGTGCGTATTTGATTTTGAGAGTGAATCGAGGGTTTTGCCGCCCAAAGTATTACTTAAGTATCATATATATTTTCTTGGTTTCATTTGATTAAACCCCCTTGAACGATTTGGTGTTCCACCATCGTTCTAAAGTCATCGAAGGCGTTCACTTCACGTGATCGTTTTCATTCCTTGAGGCTTCTTTAATCGAGAGATTTGATTAAGGAGGAGATTTGTAGATTTGTGTCTACTAATACATTCCAAAAATCCAAAAAAAGTAAAAACAATCAAAAACCACAAAAAAATTGAAAAAGTAAAAATACCAAAAAGAATCTTCTTTGCTCGCCTTCTCGTTGTACGTGACGTTTATGCAAACTCGCTCTAAAGCAAGACGTGCTCGTAAACGAAGAAACAAATGCATCACTCCTTCTAGTGAGGAGTCTCCTATTGACGAACCCATTGTAGTGAAAGAAGCACCCATGGCTAATCGAACTATGATGGAGTTGCTTCAAGCACCCACCAAGGGTTATGGAGAAGCGATTGTGATTCCCGCTATCCTTGCGGAGAATTTTGAGGTTAAGACGGGTTTATTGTCCATGATTCAAAACAACAAGTTTCGAGGTGATGAGAAGGACAACCCTCATAACCACATTCGCCAATTTAATCGTCTCACCGCCACATGCAAGTTTAAGGATGTTTCAAACGACTCGATTAAGATGATGCTTTTTCCGTATTCCTTAGCGGGGCCCGCAAAAATTTGGTTAGAGAAAGAGCCACCCAATTCTATATTGACGTGGAAGGATCTCGTTTCAAAATTCGTGAACCAATTTTTTCCGCCCTCTAAGACTACACACTTGAAAAACGAGATTTCAAAGTTTTCACAAGAGTATAATGAGAGTTTTTCAACGGCTTGGAATAGGTTTAAGGAAATGTTGCACGAATGTCCTCATCATGGTTTTTCCGACTTGCATCAAATAGACACGTTTTACAATGGCTTGAACGATCATGAGCGTGATTATCTTAATGCCGCCGCGGGTGGTAATTTTTTGTGTAAGACGGTCGAGGAAGCATTGTTAATCATTGAGAATAGGTCTAAGGTGTATAGTCCTCGTAGCACGTCGAGTGTTCGTAAGACTTCGTCTTCGTCTTCGCCTTCATTGTCACACATCGTTGATGCTTGTCAAATCGAGGCTAATTTGGAGAACAAAATTTTTGATATAGTGAAAGGATTGTTAGTTGAGTTTAAAGTTGGTGAACAACCCGCTCCCGCTACGATTAAAGCGGTTGAGGTTTCTTGTATGTATTGTGGAGGAGCTCACGATTATTCCGAGTGCATTACCAACGGTGGTAACACTTCGAGTGCCTTCGCGGCCGCGGGAACTTATAACCAAAACGGTCAAGTTCCTCGCACTAATCAATTGACTCCACCGGGTTTTCCACCAAATCAAAATGCTAACAATTATCGAAACAATCAAGTTGGTTACCAAAGCAATCAAAGGAACAATTACAAGGGTAATAACAACTATGGGAATCAAGGGAGTAGTAGTAGCCAATTGCAAAACCAAAACCAAAACCGTAATTTTCAAAACACGAGTCAAGGTCTTCAAAATGTTTACACTAAAGAACTTCCAATGGACTTTGTGAATTACGCCACGGCAAATGATAAGATTTTGGAAAACATTCAAGAGCAATTGGCTAATCAAGCTAGGGACATGGCTAAGAACACCAAGGAGTTAGCTAATTTTGTTAAAGAAAATCTTAGCATGAGGAATGAATTGAAAAATGATTTTGCTAACCAAATTCGAGGTCAAAACAACAAGATAGAGCAAAGTCATGCTAGGCTTGAACAAAGAATTGACCAAAAAGCCGCTAGTCAAGATTTGAAGTTTAATAGTTTTGATGCTAAGCTTAATGCAATTTTAGAAGCCGTCATGGGGAACAAAGCCTCTACTTCGAGTAGTTTACCTAGTAACACCGTTTCAAACCCGAAGGGAGAGATGAAAGTGATTACCACACGTAGTGGTAAGGCACTTAAGGAACCGACTCCTCAACCAATTACTCCAACGGTGGAGGAAATTGAGGAAGAACCCGAGGTGGTGGTCGAAGAGGAGCATATTTCAATCCCACAAAGTACCGCTCATGCCACACCTACGGTTGACCCATCACCCATATTGGAACCCGAGATTCCAAAGGCTATGCCTATGCCCCAACCCACACCACCCTTGCCTTACCCATCGAGACTTAGGAAGGAGAAACGACAAGAGCGCGATAAGTACCAATTTGAGCTTTTTATGAAAATGTTTCGTGATTTGCATTTTAATGTGAGTTTCGCCGATGCTTTGTTCATGATGCCTCGATTTACCGCTAAGTTTAAGAGTATGTTGAACAACAAGGAGAAACTACACCAAATGTCTAGTTGTTCGTCGGTTTATCTTAATCGCATACCTCAAAAAGTCGGTGATCCCGGTAAATTTTTGATCCCTTGTGCAATTCAAGATATGGAAGAATGCTATGCCTTGGCCGATCTTGGTGCTAGCATTAACTTGATGCCACTTGCAATCTTCAAGTCGCTCAATCTTCCTAATCTTACTCCTTCACGAATGTCTATTGAGTTGGCCGACCATTCCACGATTCTCGCATGTGGTTTGGCGGAAGACGTTTTTGTGAAAGTGGGGAAGTTCTACTATCCCGTAGACTTTATCGTTGTTGATATCCCCACGGATCCTCAAGTTCCTCTTATTTTAGGTCGTTCGTTTTTAGATACGTCTATGGCTTTAATTGATGTGCATGCTAGAAAGATCACCTTACGTTTCAACGACGAGGAACTTGTTATAAACGCAACTCAAAATTCTCAACTTTCTCATGTTTATTCCGTTGCTACCATAAACCTCGTTGATATGATCGACGTGGTTTGCGAGGAATTTTCACAAGAAGTTTTAGGGTTTGGTGATGAAGAAACTAGTGGCAATCCCACTATGTTAGATCCGATTCTTGATAATTCGACACCAACCTTCACTCCATTTGAAGGTGGTGGTTTTACGTTGGAAGAATTCGATGTTCTACGTAATTGTAACGAAGACCTCGACAACGATGAGGATTTCTCGATTATCAAGGATTTTCTCAACGATTTCCCATTTCCTCCACCCGAGGAGGTTATGAGTATCGAGCCCAAATCTTCACTTGAGGAACCACCTATTCTCGAGTTGAAAGATTTACCTCCTCACCTCGAATATGTCTATTTGGAGGAGGACGACAAGTTGCCGGTTATTATTGCGAAGGATCTTTCGAATGATGAAAAAACCGCACTTGTCGATGTTCTTAAGGACCACAAAGGGGCGATTGCGTGGAAGTTATCCGACATTAAGGGAATCGATCCCAAGTTTTGTACCCACAAAATCTTAATGGAGGAGTATTTCAAGCCAACAATCCAAAGTCAAAGAAGGGTGAACCCCAAAATTCACGATGTCATCAAAAAGGAGGTCCTTAAACTCCTTGACGCGGGAATGATTTACCCTATTTACGATAGCCCTTGGGTGAGTCCTATTCATTGTGTCCCTAAAAAGGGAGGGATGACCGTTGTGCCAAACGATGCCAACGAGTTGATTCCCACTAGACTCGTGACCGGATGGAGAGTGTGCATTGACTATCGAAAGTTGAATGAAGCCACTAGAAAAGACCATTTTCCCTTGCCCTTCATGGACCAAATGTTGGAGCGTCTTGCGGGAAACGATTTCTATTGCTTTTTAGATCGTTTTTCCGGTTACTTCCAAATTCCCATCGATCCTCGTGATCAAGAAAAAACTACGTTTACGTGTCCATATGGAACGTTTGCTTATCGTAGAATGCCATTCGGACTTTGTAATGCACCGGGAACCTTTCAAAGGTGCATGATGGCTATTTTTCATGATATGATCGAGAAGACAATGGAAGTCTTCATGGATGACTTTTCCGTGTTTGGTGATTCTTTCACTTCGTGTTTGTCGAACCTTGAGAGAATGTTAAAACGTTGTGAGGAAACCAACCTTGTGCTCAATTGGGAAAAGTGTCATTTTATGGTTAAGAGTGGAATCGTCTTAGGGCACAAGGTCTCGAAAGCGGGGATTGAGGTAGATCAAGTTAAGGTAGACGTCATCGCCAAATTACCTCATCCCAAAACTGTCAAGGGAGTTAGGAGTTTCCTAGGCCACGCGGGCTTTTATCGTCGATTCATCAAGGATTTCTCGAAGATTTCTCGACCCATTACACATCTTCTTGAAAAAGAGGCACGTTTTGTCTTTGACGAAGATTGTGTACGAGCCTTTGAGATCCTTAAGAGGAAACTTACCGAAGCTCCCATTCTTGTTGCTCCAAATTGGAACCTCCCCTTTGAGCTAATGTGTGATGCTAGTGATTACGCCATTGGGGCCGTTTTGGGGCAACGTCATGATAAGCACTTCTTGCCTATTCACTATGCTAGCAAGACGATGACCGAGGCTCAACTTAAATACACTAAAACGTAAAAAGGAGTTCCTTGCCGTGGTGTATGCATTTGAGAAATTCCGACCTTATATCGTCTTGACGAAATGCATAGTGTATACGGACCATTCGGCTATCAAGTATCTCATGGCAAAGCAAGATGCTAAGCCGAGATTACTTCGTTGGATTCTCCTCCTTCAAGAATTTGATCACAAAATCGTTGACAAAAAAGGAGCCAAGAATCTAGCGGCCGATCATCTCTCTCGTTTGGAAGATCCTCACCAAAGTGTTTACGAGCCCAAGGAAATCACCGAAACATTTCCGCTCGAGACACTTGGTGTAGTGAATTCTAAGCTTGATTCTTCTACACCATGGTTTGCGGACTTTGCAAATTACCATGCGGGCAACTTCATCATTAAGGGTATGACGACTCAAGAAAAACGAAAATTCTTTCGTGACGTCAAGTTCTACTTTTGGAACGACCCTTACTTGTTTCGAACTTGTGCGGATCAAATCATCCGACGTTGTGTATTTGGCACCGAAGCTTCTAACATCCTTAGAGCTTGCCATGAGGGACCCACGGGTGGTCACCACGGTGCTAATCTCACGGCTAAGAAGGTGTTTGATGCCGGCTTCTTTTGGCCTACTATTTACCGAGATGCACAAGATCTTGTGAAGTCGTGTGATGCATGCCAACGACAAGGAAAAGCCTCACAAAAAGATGAAATGCCACAAAATATCATTCAAGCGTGTGAGATCTTTGACGTTTGGGGCATAGACTTTATGGGGCCGTTCCCATCATCTCGTGGTAATAAGTACATTCTCGTTGCGGTTGACTACCTTTCTAAGTGGGTGGAGGCCAAGGCCTTGCCCACCAATGATGCTCGTGTGGTAGTCAAGTTTTTGAAGCAATTGTTTTCTCGGTTTGGAACCCCTCGTGCTATCATAAGCGATCGTGGAACCCATTTTTGTAATGACCAATTTGAAAGGGTTCTAAAGAAATATGGGGTTACACATCGGCTTTCTACGGCTTATCACCCACAAACGAGTGGGCAAGTCGAGGTTTCAAACCGAGCGTTGAAAAGGATCTTGGAGAGATCCGTTGGGGAAAACCGACAATCTTGGTCGGATAAGTTAGACGATGCTTTATGGGCCTTTAGGACCGCTCATAAGACGCCCATTGGGTGCACTCCCTATAAGCTTGTGTATGGAAAGAATTGTCATTTGCCTATCGAGTTAGAACACAAGGCTTATTGGGCCCTAAAGCATTATAATGATGACATGGAGACCGGGGGAAAACACCGGAAAATGCAATTAAATGAATTGGATGAATTGAGGGATATTGCTTATGAAAATTCATTGATTTATAAAGAGAAAACTAAAAAGTTGCATGATTCTAAAATTAAAAACCGGGTTTTTAACATTGGGGATCAAGTTTTGCTTTTTAATTCAAGATTAAAAATCTTTTCCGGTAAGTTGAAATCCCGTTGGTCCGGTCCATTCACCGTGACTCAAGTATTTCCGTATGGGACCATCGAGCTAGCTCAAGATGATGGTCCTAACTTCAAGGTGAATGGACATAGGTTGAAGCACTACTTTGGCGGGGAAGTTCCATCCTTGAACTACCTCGACCAAGTCACCTTCCCCAATGATAATTAGTATTGAGGGGATCGAGTCGAGCTCATGACTCGGTAATCAAAAAACGAGGTGCCTCGTGGGGGAGTCTCATGCTTATCCTATGTACATATTTTCGCTTTCTAATGTAGCTTACGTGTGGGGATTCATGCCCTTCCAACCTTTGTTCCGTGGTTGTTTGTGATATGTGGTTTTTAGATCATGATCTTCACGATTGGAGCCTCTCGTGTTCGTTTTATAGGAGCACTCGATCGTTTTCTTTGAAGACATTTCTCAATATCCATGATATATCCTTTGATGTTCTAACCTTAGGTTTTTAGCACACTTCATAAACGGCTATTAATTTAATGGTTACACCCTTTCCATGCTAGATTAGGCATTCGACTACGTCTCTAGTATGGGGGTGTTTGCACCCCTAGACTCGAAACATTGAGGACAATGTTTAACTTTAGTATGGGGGGTGAATAGATACTTGCCTTGCCAAACCTTCACGCTTTCCAAAGTTTGTCTTTTTGTTTATCGTTTTTGTTGCAAAATAAGGCTAAAAATGGCCAAATTTTAAAATTTTTCTCATGTTTTATAAGTGTTTGAAGACACGAATGTAGATTTTCCGATGGCGAGAATAAGAGTAATTTTTGACTCGACCGTGCGTGTTAAGCACTTAGCTTCGATTCCTTAACTACACATTAGGCTAAGTCTCTTAAATGAGGACGAGAAATAATAGAGTTAATTATAAGTTACTATGCTAAACGTAGAGTACTCGTATTCTTTCAAAAACTCATGTGGTCTTGGTTGCACCGTTAGGACTCTATTTTTAGACCTAAATCTCTATTATCGCATAAGTCAACAATGTTTCCTCGTGAAACATTCAAGACATAATAAAATATAAGAGATACAACTTAGGAATAATGGGAGAATAAGTACGTGATTAGGGCATATGAGTAGTGTTAGCATTACTAACTTATAATGACAATGATCTCGTTGCACGCTTGGCATGGAATTAAGGTGAAAATCGAGGACGACGAAATTATTTCTAACGAAGCATTCACGTGTTCTTATTCTATGAACCTAAACGTCCCATTTTGCGATGAAAATCATACATTATGTCTAAAACGTAAGTAGTAGTAATAGTAGTAGTATATCTAGTTTATCGTTCAATAAAGTGAATAAAATTAAATTTTGGAGATGCTATGATACTTTATTCTAGCATTGCGTGAGGGCACGACAATGGTTTAGTATGGGGGAGTGATGAGACTTCTTTTATACATAGTCTCATCGTCCAAATTGGGCTTAAAATGCATTAAATATCATCATAATACCCAAATATATGCTTGTGTTTGTTGCTTGTGTATTTTAGGTACGGATATTGAGAAAATGACAAAAGATCACAAGAATCAGTCAAAAACGAACACGGGAAAAGAAGCCGCACGATGAACCAAGCGCTAATGAAGAATTTTCCAAAGAAAACCCTTGAAGACTTGAAGAATATTGAAGAATGGTCCTCCAAGTTTGAAGAATTGACACTTTAAACCCTTGTATCTTCATAATTACAAGTTTGGTCCCTAAAGTTTGTCAAAATTACAAAAAGGACCCTTAACTTTGAAGAATTGGCAAATTTAGTCCCTCAACAAATCTAAATTGTCAATATTGGTCCTCCAAGAAGTCAACAAACAAGTCAAGGCCTTGAAGTATGAAGAAAATGCCAAAATCAGTTCTTCAAATATGAAGAAATTGCATTTTTAGTCCTTAAAACAAGTTTAAAAACTTGTTGTGCCAAAACTGCCAACTTCCCAAAGTTATTTACAAAGGAAAAGTGATTTAGGCTGTTTTAATACAAAGTGAAAGAAGAAGTAAACTATGGGGACCCAAACTGCCAAACACCTCACCCACCTCCACCAATCACACCCACTCTCCCTTCCACGTCTGCATTCCACCACTCCAGTTTAATTTATTAAACTTAATTAATACTTCCCTCCCAAACACTTAATTTGAAAACTATTAACCCCAAACCGGATTAAAACGCCCCTAATCCACCCATAAACCCTAGCTAATCCCCAGGAAGAACAATGACTAAAACAAAGGGGTTATGGCTATAACCTTCCAGATTGATAATTAACAATCACATAAACCAAACCCAACCCCCAAATTACCCATCACTCTCACCCATGTGACTCTCCAACCCTCCCCTGCCCCACAAAGAAGAAGAAAACAAAACTGAGCCAGTCCATCAACGAACCAAGGCATTTTACTTGGTCCCCAAGCTCATTTGAAGGGTTTAGATCACTTTACAACAGCTGGATACTTCAACATCATCACATGGCTTTGTTTTGACTGAAAAATTCAAAATCGTCCAAGGGCAAAGCTGGAAGTTCACTTGTTAGGGTTTTTAGCTTCTATTCACTTCTAGAATCACAATGTAAGCCTCTATATAAAGGCACTTAGGACGTAGCATTGGCCTGTTCTTTTTTCTCCATTTTTGTCACAAGCATTGTAAATCCGTTTTATTTTCTGAAATAAAATTGGTATTGTGTTGTTGATGAGAAGCAAAGAACCTCTTTACATTCCTGCATTTTAATTTTCCAAGTTTAAATCTCAATTTTACTTTTCTGTTTGAACTTAGGTTTTTAATTTCTGAATTTGGTCCAAGGGTTTAAGCTTGCATCATAAGCCTGATAATCTTGTAGATTATCAAGCTTAAGTGAGGGTTTAAGCTTTTGTTGATTTAATTTGTGGTAAAGTTCCAAGATATAAAGAAAGAAAAAAAATATCAGCTTATCTTTATTTTATAAATAAGCCACAAATAGCTTAATCAATAAGCTTGTTTGGTAGCTTATTTTTATTGTGAACAGTTGATCTTTGTGTTTCCCTCTTCTCTTAGCAGGTTTCAAAAGCTCAAACCCTTTGGAAAAGTCATGAGGTGTGTGTGTCAACAGTGACCACCACCACCCTCACTTCCTTTGCTTACTTTTTCATTAGTCCAAGGTTCAGCATCAGGCCCCAGCCTGATTGGAGGTGGTTTATCAACCACTGAGGGACTTGGATGTAAGTCCCTCAAGGTAGAATCTTGTTTTCCTTTTTCAGTTTTTTATATAAATTTGGTGACTAGTTTGATTTGCATGAGAAGTGGTTTGAATGTTTGTTAAATGATTTGTTTATGAATGATAAGGGGTTATATGCATGATAGAAGCAACATAAGTCAGTTTGGATTAAGTTTGGTGTGATTTGGTTTGTAAAAAATTGCATAATAGAACTTTAAGGGGTGTTTGGATCAAGGTTTTAATTGGTTTAATTGGTTTAGATTTTGCCTGCAATCTTGATTTAATCATTCCATAGGGTAGAATAGGGTGTATGCCAGTTGTTATTTCAAGTTTGGTAAGATTTAGAAGCATTTGCATGTCAAAATTTAGTCATATAGTCAAAAATCAGAAAACTGTCTTGTTTGATTGATTTTGTTGAAATTTGGTTAGCAAATCTTGTAATCTGTTAGATATTGGATTATTTAGGGATTGTGTGTTGTTTGCATGTTGTTTTGTGAGCTTGTGTGCAAGGTTTAAGCTACTGAAATCCATTTGAGTGCCAAGTGTATCAGCAAAATACACTCAGACACACATATGCAATATCAGTAACATATTTGGTGCATTTTTGTGCTTGATTTGTTCTAGGGTTTGCTTGTTTTGAGTTTGTCTTGACTCCTTGTACTCCAAAGAGTACAAGGGTGCCTTTGTTCCATCAAAATCACCACCAAACAAGCCAAAAACCAAGCCCTCTTGGTCTTTGCACAAGTGAAAAGGTCACTTGTGTTCATCAGAAACCAAGTGCTCAACTGAGCACGATTTGCTTTGAATCTTGTTTAATCTTGGTTAAAATTGAATTGTGATTAAGTTTTAGTGATCAAATAGGTCACTGGATTAAGTTTTAAAAGTTAAAAAAAAAAAAAAGTTTTGCAAAAAGCACACCCTGCCTGGACTCGGACACGCGACCTTGCGTTCCAAGGAGTAACGTGTTAACCAGTGATCTAGATGGCTTTTTATGTTTTCCTTTCCTTTCATTACTTATTTAAGGTGTTTTGTTTTTGAGCTTATTTAAGTTAACAGCTTTTAAATAAGCAGTTTCTAGCTTATTTCTTTTAGCTTTTTCAGGTTTAGCATTTTTCCTGGGTTTGTATAAGTGTTGTTGACTTTTCTGAGCAAAAAGTAAATTTTTCCCTTTATTATTTTATTTAGTAGGATTATTTTAAGTTTAAATTTTAGAAAGTCATTAAAAAATAGAAAAAAGTAATTTAAAAATCTGGAAAAATAATTTTTAGGTTTCTAATCATATTTTTGAGGTTTACAGCTTATTAGGTTTTCAACTTAGCTTATTTTTAATTTTATAGGATTTTAGGGTTTTTAAGCAACTTTAAAATTTAATATAAAATTATTAAATAGGTTTCAGGAAATTTGGTTTGCATTTTTGTTTTAGTTACATTATTTAGGGTTTTTGGTATTTTTTTAGAATTTATTTACAAACTTTTTATTTTTTTGAATATTTTAATATTATTTTATTATTAAAATTTGAAGTTTAATTTTTTCTTGTTTTTACATTTTTCCTAGGTTAAGGACACTTAATTAGGAGTTTTCTCACTTTCCAAATATTTTTTAGACTTTTCAATTAATTTCTAGAATTAATTTAATATTTAATAGATTTTAATAGTTTTTGAGTATTTAAAAATAGTTTAATTTGGTTTTAAAATTTTCAAAAATAGTTTTTAGCTTAATTAGGATATTCTTGAGGTTTACAAACAATTAGATCTTGTTTAAGGCTTTTTAATAATTAAAAGTGATTTTTAGGGCTTTAATTAGCATTAAAAAGTCATTATTGAATTAATTAAAAGGTTTTAGCAAGTTTGGATTTTTTGTAAACTCTTAGAATATTATTGTGGATTTTTAGTAATTTTTAGGAATTTTTAGGTTAAAATTTTAATTTTGGCACTATTTACGGTTTTACGTTTTCACCTTTTTCGTCGTAGTTTAATCCGTTTTCGTAACCGTCTTTCTCTTCTAATCCCATTTCTTTCTCAATCTTATAATCACAAATCAATATCAATTCAATACACAACGCACTTGCCTCCTCGAGAACGAACTCACTTAGGGTCATTCACACACGGTTTTCCTAAATCGTCGTGCACGCTTGCCCTATTTTTACGCTCTTTTTCCTAAAAGACGTAATTTTACTCAACATCAGGGTTTGAAATCTGGAAATAAATGTGCAAAAGAGGTGAGGTGAAAAGCTGAGAATGGACCACTATTTATAGGACAAAGGAGCCAACGGCTATATCTGCCCGTGGTACCTTATCATAGCCCGCGGTACCTTATCGATAAGGTACCGCGTAGGTGCTAAGGTACCGCCGGAGTAGACTCCGCTCTTTTTGTCCTTTAGTGTGGAGGTCTTATCTGGGTATAAAAATATCCTGAAAGGATATTCTTAACCAAATAAGAATATGCCATTTTCAAATTTCAAATAATTAATTTAATAAAACATTTTCTTAAAAATAAAGTTTAATAAAAACTTGTCACATTTAATAAAAAGTGAGTTTTAAGAAAAGATTAAATCACTTGATCACTTGATTAAGGTTAGTACTTGTTTATCCATACCTTAAGTGAAAAAGGGTAAAATGAAAAATACTTGAACTCAAGAATTCGTTTTTCGTTGTTTTCGTAAATGCTTGTTTTTACATATTGTCGTAATCAAAACTAAGAGAGACCGAAAAATGCAAGTAACGTTTTTAGTCATTATTGCATTAACAATCTCCCCCTTTTTGATTCCGACAATACATAAACTCAATCACACAAAAACAAGATTTTCGAAGACGAGTTTATTCATTTCTCCCCCTTTTTCGAAGCAAAAAGGTTGCGTAAGCCAGTGTTGAAGAAACGGACTTTGCAAAGACTCCCCCTTGGTGCTTACTCCCCTAGCTTGGGGCACCGAGGAATCGAGATATGGTGACAAGCTACATAGAAGGGTTAGTTGAACAAAAGAAACAACCAACAATATATAGCAATAGGTCACATAAAAAAATTAAAAGAGAAGAAAACACAAAGACAAAGATCCAAGATAAGTTACTAAAAGAACATCATACAAAGAAGTATGGAAAAAGAAACAAGCCAAAAGCATAAATATAATCCTAGTTATTCTAGAATTCTAAGATTTTCTTGAATTTGGTGTCTTGTGGATACGCAATCAATGCTTATATGAAAGACAAGATAATAGCAGAGGGTGGTGGTGGTGGCTTGTTGGAGATCTCATAATCAAAGTGAAGAGGAGGCTTGATTAAGAGACTCTTGATGTAGCTCAACTCCTCATAGATGTGTGCCATAGCAAGATGTTGATATTGACAACAATGACAATATGTTCCATGGTGCATGACATAATCATGAGAAGGAGGAAGAACACTAAAGGGTGGTGGTAGAAGAAAAGAAGTTCCACAATCAACATTCTTGGTAGGAGAAATGTGATTAAGAGTGTTCTTGGGTGGGTTTGGATTGAAAGAAATTGGAGAAAATGGAGGAGATTCAAGGCTTTCATTGGGAGAATAAGACATTTTGGATGTGAAGTAATGCAAAATGCTTATGGTTTAAATAGAGAAGGCTTAGGTATTTTTGGGGTGGTCAAAGGGTTTGAAACAAAGTTTCTCAAAAATGTTGGAGCAAATCTGGAGTTTCAGACAAAAACCAGAAAAAGGAAGGCCACTGTATGCGGTTCCTTATCTAGGGTGGCGGTACCTTATCAATAAGGTACCGCGGTTCACATATGGAACTGCCTGCAGAAGCAGGGTTTGGTGTTTGGAGGAAGATTTTTCAGCAAATCTTATTTTTCTAGTCTAACTTATCATAGGTATATGCTTAAAAGCAAATATAGACAAAGAAAACATATGCAAACTTACCAAATAGAGATTTGACCAAAATACATGGATTAAAAAATCAATGTAGGAGGTGTGTAAGACAAGACCTTAAGTCATGACACAATGATCCTCCATGATTCAATCTTGTTCTTGCTATGTTTGAGAGAATCATACATATGAATTATGTAAGCTCTAGATTAATAGCGAGAATCTATGAAAAATCGTTTTTAGATTGAATTAACAATGTCAAACGAATTTCTCAACCATTTTCGAATGAGACTTTGAGAGTTTTGAAAAGGAGAGGAGAAGATTTTTCAAGGACTCAAAGTGGTAAAAGAAAACACACAAGAAGAAAATAATTTAAGGAAGATGTTCCATTAATCCTAGACCTAGACGCAAGTAATTAAAAGGTTTCCTCTTAAGTGGCTTAGTGAAGATATCGGCTAAGTTGTCCTCGGAGGGCACCTTTTCAATAGTAATGTTCCCCTTTTGAACATTATCCCTAAGGAAATGGTGTCTAATTTCTATGTGTTTGGTTCACGAATGTTGCACGGGATTCTTGCTTAGGTCTATAGCGCCTTTATTATCGCACATAATGGGAACATCATCAAAAGAAATCCCGTAATCAACAAGCGCTTGCTTCATCCATAGAGCTTGTTGGCATGCTTTTCCGGCACAAACATACTCGGCTTCTGTGGTGGATATCGCAAAATCTGTTTGTTTCTTGAAGAACCAAGAAGTTAAACAACAACCCATGAAGGTACAAACTCCACTAGTGCTTTTCCGGTCCACATAGTCTCCCGCATGATCCGAGTCTGCGTAGACAATGTTTTCTACGCCGGTCCCTTTAGGGTACCATAATCCTAAATGTATAGTGCCTTTAATGTATCGGAAGATACACTTAACCGCTTCAAGGTGAGAGGTTTTGGGAGCCTCTTGGAAGCGAGCACAAAGGCAAACACTAAACATGATATCCGGTCGACTTGCCGTTAGGTACAACAAACTACCAATCATACCTCTATATTTGGTGTTGTCTACCGACTCACAATCATCATCTACGGTGAGTTTAGTATCCGAGGCCATAGGGGTCTTCATTGTTCTAGATTCTTCTAATCCAAATTTTTTTAGCATTTCTTTAGCGTACTTAGATTGACTAAAGAAAATACCATCGTCCATTTGTTTAATTTGGAGTCCTAAAAAGAAGTTAAGTTCTCCCATCATACTCATTTCAAACTCATCATGCATGATTTTGGCAAAGTCATCACACAATTCTTGACAAGTTGAGCCAAATATAATGTCATCAACATATATTTGTACGATTATGAGGTGAGGACCTTTCTTCTTTGTAAAGAGTGTATTGTCTACCATTCCCATGGTATACTTATGTTTAACAAGAAACGCTTTAAGTCTATCATACCAAGCTTTGGGTGCTTGTTTGAGTCCATAAAGTGCTTTCTTAAGCTTGTAAACATGGTCCGGTTTCTCAAAATCAATGAAGCCGGGAGGTTGAGCCACATATACCTCCTCATTGATCAAACCGTTAAGAAATGCACTCTTTACATCCATTTGTTGAAGCTTAATATCTAAGGCACAAGCGTAGGCTAAAAGGATTCTAATTGATTCTAATCTAGCTACCGGTGCATATGTCTCGTCATAATCAATCCCTTCTTGTTGATTATAGCCTTGAGCTACAAGTCTAGCCTTGTTACGAGACACAACACCATTCTTATCTAGCTTATTCCTAAATACCCATTTGGTTCCTATAATGGTAGAACTTCTAGGTGGAGGAACAAGTTCCCAAACATCATTGGCAACGAATTGATTCAATTCTTCTTGCATCGCAATGACCCAACTCTCATCCGTCAAAGCTTCTTTAACATTCTTTGGTTCAATCAAGGAGACAAAACAAAAGAAGTTGCTTTGGTTTTGGACTTGAGATCTTAGGGTACTTTGATTTAAGTCACCAATGACATTATTGCGAGTATGATCCCTACACTCCTTAATGTTTACTTCCTTTTCAACATTAAGGTCTTTAACTCCTATTTTTCTAACCTCTTTGGCTATAACTACTTCTAATTCATCCAAGTCATCATCAACCAATGGTGGTGTCTTGGGTGAAGGAGGGGTTTCATCAAAGGTTACGTTGAGTGATTCTTTAATAACCCCCGAGGTTCTATTTAGGACTATGTAGGCTTTACTAGTTTGGGAATAACCTAAAAGGATACCTTCGTAAGACTTTGGGTCAAACTTGGTAAGGTAGTCTTTGGTGTTGAGGATAAAGCACTTGCTTCCAAACACCCTAAAGTATTCTAATGAGGGTTTCTTACCTTTAAGAATCTCATAGGGGATCTTTCCTAGGAAAGGTCGAATAAGAATTCGGTTGAGAATATAAGTCGATGTGTCCACGGCATTGCACCAAAACTTTTGAGGCAAAGATTGCTCGTTTAACATCGTCCTACTCATCTCTTGGAGAGTCCTATTCTTCCTTTCAACTACCCTATTTGATTGTGGAGTGCGAGGAGCCGAGAAGTTATGGGTAATACCATGAGCTTCACAAAAGGCACCAAATTGCACTTCATTATCAAATTCCATACCATGATCCGTACTAATAAAAACAATTGAACATCCTAGTTGATTTTGAATTCTTCGACTAAAGATTTCGAAATGATCGAAAGCTTCATTCTTAGATGCCAAAAATCTAGTCCAAGTGAATCTAGAATAGTCATCAACTATAACTAGGGTATAAAGGTTACCTCCATAACTCCGTATGGCGGAAGGTCCAAAGAGATCCATATGTAGGAGCTCTAAGCACCGAGAGGTCGAAACCAAATTCTTGGATTTGTGACTTGAGTGAACTTGCTTTCCAACTTTGTGAGCATCACAAAAGTGACTATCAAACTTAATCTTGGGGAGGTGTTTTACCAACTCCTTAGAGACTAAAGATTGAATTAAACGCATATTAGCGTGACCTAATCTCCTATGCCAAAGAAGAGAACTATCATCTATAGTCGCAAGACATATGTTGTCTTTTGACTTCTTATTAACCTTCATGACATAAAGCCCATGCTTTCTAACACCTTTTCCAATGACTTTTCCATCTTTTACGATTTCACTGTCATGTTCCGAAAAGATGACCTTACACTTATTATCACAAATTTGACCTATACTTAAAAGATTAAAACCTAAGTTATCTACGTGCTCAACATTTTCAATGGTCATGGAGTCAAGAGAAACCGTACCTTTGCCAATGATATTACCACGTAGACTACTAGCGAATGTGACGTTACCTCCATCATATGCTTTGTAATGCGAGAAAAAAACTTCGATTACCCGTCATGTGTTTAGAACATCCACTATCCTTAATCCACTCATCGGGCTCCAAATCAATTCCCAAGCATATCTAGGTAACAACACACAAGATCAAACATTTGGTCCCCAATATCTCATGGGTCCAAAATTGTTAGTTCCAAACATCCCTTGCATTTGGTTGGGATGCATTAATGAGGAGGGGATTCCCCATGGAGAACAAAATGGAGGAGGGTAGTAATTCATGTAACCATTTTGTTGTTCATTACTTCTCCTAGGTGTGTTTGATCTAGGTTTAGAGTTATTATTATTCCTTCTAGGTGTTGGAGTTTTACTTCTAGGTCGTGAGTTGTTTTGATTATCTCTTGTAGGCGTTGTCGTTCTACTTCTAGGCTTAGACTCATTCCGTACTCTAGGTGGAGTAGAGGATACCCTAGATAAACTTCTATTTCCTATGAGAGGTTTACTTAAAGGTTTGTAGAACTTACCAATAGCATTGTCGTCAAGTATGGGTAATTTTACCTTATTAACAGTAAGATGCTTTAGTTTTTCATTTAAGTTAGATTTTTTAGAAAGTTCAGAATTTTCACAAAATTCAACTTCTGGCCGCGGTACCTTATCTATGGCGGCGGTTCCATAGTGATAAGGAACCGCACCATACAATTTGGAACCGCGTCCAGTGGGCGTTTTTTGTGAAAACCTGACTTGTTTTGTTTCACTAGTTGAGGCTTCATTTGAGTTAAAACCTAGACCAAGTCTTTCCTTAGAATGAACTTGTTTGTTTAACATATCATCAAGAGCACTAGTACCTTTCATGAACTTTTCCAATTTAATGGAGGTGCTCTTGAGATCTTCATTCTCTAATCTAAGTTTCTCACAACTTTAGCAACCTAAATCAACCTCTTTGTTTTTCTCAAGTTTAGCCAATTTCTCCCTAAGTTCATTGATCTCATTTTCAAGCTTAGTTTTGGTTGATTTTAAGGTTTTATTCTTTTCTATGAATTTAAGACTAAGTTTGTGTAAGCTATCATATTTGCCTTCAAATTCAATATCATCTAAAGTGGAACTATAATTGTTATAATATTCGGTTTCGGAATGTACCTCTTTAGAAGTGTGAGCCATAAGACATTTCTCCTCTTTGGGGTTGTCATCATCATCTTCACCGCTATCGCTCCAAGCGCCACTAACGAATGTCGTGTGGTTCTTATCACGAGCGGGCTTTGGACAATCACCAATGAAGTGATTTAGATCACCACATCTAAAGCAATTCCTATCACCTTTTTCGTTCTTGACAAACCGATTCTTTGACAATGGTTTCTTGTCATGGTTGGGTTGCCTAACGTGTTGACCTCGTCTCTTGAAGAACTTCTTGAAATCTCTCACCGCCAATGCATACTCCTCGTCATCGCTTTCCGAGGAACTATCATGGTCACTTTGTGCCTTCTTGGCTTTAAGTGCAAGAGATTTCCTTTCACTCTTGGTTTTCACTAATTCCGAGTCCTTCAAAATTATCATCTCATGAACCTTCAAGTTTCCTATGAGTTCATCGAGTGATAAAGTTGAGAGATCTTTCGTCTCTTCAATCGCCGTGACTTTTGCTCTCCACTTTGGATGTAAGGCCCTTAGAAACTTCCTAACATTGTTCTTGCTAGAAAAACATTCATTAAGTGCTTTTAGACTAGTAATAATGGTGTTAAACCTAGCAAATGCACTATCAATAGTTTCATCTTCTAAGATGACAAATTGTTCATATTGTTGGACAAGAAGATCGATTTTGCTTTCTTTGACTTGGCTATTACCTTGGTGGGTTACTAAAAGAGTGTTCCAAAGATCTTTAGCGGTTTCACACATAAAAATTCTTTCATACTCTATCTTAGGCAAAGCATTATAAATCACCATTTTAGCCTCATTATTTTTTGAAAGTTTCTTTTTAGTATCGTCATTAGCTTTGTCAAAAGTGACCAATTCTTTTGTTTTAGAAACTTCATTACATTGAAAGGGTAAAAAATCACCATTGGTAATAACATGCCAAAGATCTAAATCTTTTGATTTCACATAAGTTTCAAATCTATTTTTCCAATAAATAAAACTATCGGTTTCAAAAAGTGGTGGTCTTTGCATAGATTGCCCTTCTAGGTACTTGTTGGAATCCATAGATCGATTCAAGTTTTAAAATACAATATACTTTAAAAATTCTTGAGCAACCCGCTCTGATACCAATTGTAGAAACTAGAAGGGGGGGGGGGGTTGAATAGTTTCTTATATTTACTTGTTAAAATATGGTTTCCAAAAATCCTAATTTCAAAAACATAGGCTTGAGGAAATATGTGAAATCTTCTTATGCACAATATGAACAATGATAGTGTAGCTAAACTAATACTAACAAAAATATATCTACAAAGAATAAAGAATGATAGTGTAACTAATCTAGTACTAACACATGTATATGCATAAACAATAAAGAATGTAAAGAGTTAAGGGTAAAGAAAGATCAAACCGAACACCAAGGATTTATAGTGGTTCGGAAACGAAGCTCACTCCTCGTTCCTACTCCACTCCTCGAGTACTCCTTACTCGAGAGTTCACTACACAACAAGCTCCTTATGGTGGAGAAAACCGTACACGTCGCTAAACCAATTTCCGACTCTAAGCTAAAAGTCGAGCCCTAATCGTAGCTAGGACCAATCTACACAACTATACTTAGTACATACACAACTTCCAAATAGACACAACTACTTGGATATTCACAACTATGACACAACTACAAGTGTATAAAATTAGATCTTCAATGGATCTTTGGTGGTGGACTCAACACTTCACTAGGATAGTGTTCTTCTCTTTGCACTTGGAGAGGAAGGGATGGAAGAACAAGATTCACTTCTTAAACAAGTAATAATCAAACAAATGATCAAAGATTTGAGTGATTAAAGAAGGGGTTTGAATCTGGAAATAAATGTACAAAAGAGGTGAGGTGAAAAGCTGAGAATGGTCCACTATTTATAGGACTAAGGAGCCAACGGCTATATCTACCCGCGGTACCTTATCATAGCCTGCGGTACCTTATCGATAAGGTACCGCCTAGGTGCTAAGGTACCGCCGGACTAGACTCCGCTCCTTTTTGTCCTTTAGTGGTGGAGGTCTTATCTGGGTATAAAAAATATCCTGAAAGGATATTCTTAACCAAATAAGAATATGCCATTTTCAAATTTCAAATAATTAATTTAATAAAACATTTCCTTAAAAATAAAGTTTAATAAAAACTTGTCACATTTAATAAAAAGTGAGTTTTAAGAAAAGATTAAATCACTTGATCACTTTATTAAGGTTAGTACTTGTTTATCCATACCTTAAGTGAAAATAGGTAAAATGAAAAATACTTGAACTCAAGAATTCGTTTTTCGTTGTTTTCGTAAATGCTTGTTTTTGCATATTGTCGTAATCAAAACTAAGCGAGACCGAAAAATGCAAGTAACGTTTTTAGTCATTATTGCATTAACACTCAGGAAATTCACAAATAATAGGTACATCTTCCAATCGTTTCTCCTTAGACTCATTCCCGGTCACTTGAGCTAAGAATAACTCACAACCGTTCCTGATGTACTTTTGGACTTTAATACATGAAATGATTTTCAAACGGGATTCACCTCGATTACCATCAATTACTAACGTCCTATTCCTAAGAGGAATCTTAACCTTCTTCTCTCCACATAAAATAGTAGCATAGTTCAACGACAACCAATCCATACCAATAATAACATCAAAACTACCTAATTCTATCAACATCAAATCAATCGGAAAGGAATAGTTTAAGAGATTTAGAGAGCATCCTTCTGATAGCTTATTAGTTTTAACTAATTTACCATCAGCCAATTCTACCTCGTAACTGGTATTTATCTCAATAGGTTCAATGTCAATAAGGGCACTAAATTTAGTGGATACAAAGCTCCTATCAGCACCCGAATCAAATAAAGCAACAGCATAATGATTGTTGAGTAAAAACGTACCGGTAACGACATTCAGATCCTCTTTGTTCACCTCAATTGTTCCAAGTTGATAGACACCACCCTGGGGGTTTCTTTCAGGTACAATCGCTTTCAACTTGGGGAATTCCAATTTCCTATGACCTTCTTCATTACAGTTGAAGCAAATGGTTCCCTTCTTACACATATCAACCTTGTGTCTAAGCTTTCCTCAATTTCGGCACTTCTAGCAGTCGCCAGGACGCCTCTTGTTGCCACACTTAGGACATCTATCATCATTGCGCGGTGTGTTGTTGGTAAGAGCATTTTCATTCCCCTTTCTCTGGTTCTGAAGGCGATTGAAATTCTTCCTATTATCACCTCTATCTACACGATCACCGTCACCCTTTCTTTTCCCACCAACACGGGCTTCATCTTCCCTATCCTGAATTATCTGTCCAATGAGTTGGTAAGCCATTCGAACAACATCATCAATGGTAGATGATGTCACGTCCCCCCGGATATTCTTGGTCAACCCTTTAATATATTGTTCAATTCGGATCTCTTCGGGTTCCACCAATCGAGGACATAGCAAGGCCAACTCATGGAATCGGTTTGTGTAACTATCAATGTCCACACCTTTCATTCTCAGATGAATCAACTCTTGTTCTAACCTAATGATCACACTACGGGGACAAAACTCCAAAGTCATCCACTTCTTAATTTCAGCCCAAGGAGTAGCATTAGCAGCATCAATACCCATGAAAGCAATTCTCCTGTTCCACCAAGTCAACGCACGACCTTTAAGAGTATCCATAGCAAAAGTCACTTTATCTTCCTCCTTACACTTACTAATCTGAAACACCGACTCAATCTTCTCAATCCACTGGCTTAATCCTATAGCACCTTCAGTTCCATTAAAAGGTAGAGGTTCACACTTCATGAACGTCACATAAGTACAACCACCAACTTCAGGTGTATTAGTTCCACCAATTCCACTATCGCCAGCTCCACTACCGCCAGCTCCACTACCGCCAGCTCCACTACTGCCAGCCCTACTACCGCCGGCTTCATTTCTAGCATTTTCCATAAATTCAGTCTTATATGTGGTAACTTGCTCCTTAATAATCCTACGTACATCATCCTCAGTCACAGTTTGCTTGGGCGGCATAGTTCTATAATTTCACAATTTCAAAGCATTCACCCAATAAGGGATTCATATAATATGGATTGAATTCATAATCAAGATACAAATAAGGCACAATATGGAATTTAAGACAAGATACATATTTCATTGGATTTGAAACAAAAGCATTGTCTTAATTACATCCCATATCAAAGTTCTAGCACTATACATACTCAAAATTTGTGCCAGGTCTACTACTAACAAGTCGGTTTAGTCAAGGCTACAAAAGTACAAAAGATACAAAGGTCACTACTAAACACGGACTGGTCTACTGAGAACCGCTAGATGGTCCATCATCCATCGTCTTCTGTATCTTTGTCGGACGATCACTAGACACATCTTCAGCTGGGCGCTTACGGATCACTCCTCTTTCAACCATGTCAGCATAAAATCTACTATTCCAACCCACAGATATATTCAACTCCTTCTCAGCTTTCTCACGCGTCGCACTAGCTACATTCAACTGAATCTCCATAGACTTCACCTTTTTCTTCATAGCAGCAAACTCACCCCTTTCTAACACAGATAACCTCCTAAAAGCCTTATTCAAACCACGCTCTACATCAGTCAAATCCAAACTAAGCAATTCCCGCTCTTTCTCACCAACCTTAGTCTTCGACTCCAAATAAGCAACATGAGTCTGAACAACACCTAATCTAATCTCTGTCATACTGCTCTGAGCACGGGAAGCATCAAAATCACGTCTCAAGGCCCATGGTGCAAGACCATCCATATGAGTAGCCTCTCGAGCACTAGACGACTCTCCTATCACACGTCTACGAGTAGCAATACCATCAGTACCGTCAAGTGCATTATCATCCTCATCCTCCTCTGATTCAGAATCAGATTCAGACGATTCAGACATTCCATCCCTAGGTAGCTCAACCTTAGAATCAGATAAATAAACTGGTGGGGGTAAAGGCTCGCCCTCTGGAACATCATATGGGTAAATAAGCTCGGCTTCCTCATCATCATCAACCTCATCGTCAATAACTATATCCTCCTCGAAATCCTTGTCATCAATCTCATCATCTAAATTATCTAACCCAATATCATCATCATTCTCAATATCAACATTATAGATCTCATTCTCTACCATATCAACCTGAGGGGTAATCTGATCTCCTAGTCCTATCTCGGGCTCGGGATCCTCAAATGGTTCCTCCTCATCATCATCCATATCATAATCTACTAAGTCTGAATAAGGATCATCATCTACATTAGGTTCGGGAATAGCATGGTTCTCTACAGGAATATTAGGGTCAGGCATGACAATCTGCATTTATATATATATCTCGTATTAGGATAACATACTTATTAAACAATTACATACTGAAACCACGATATATACATATATATAAATTAAATTATATATATCAAAATATATATCTTCTCAATAGGGCTTGTTGGTAACTTCGGAGATCTTTGGCACCATTATAGTCAAAAGATTTTTCAATTATTTTCTCAAATGTTCATAGTTAAAAGATTTTGAAAAGTTTTGTTCAAAACCTTGGTTTTTAAAATCTTTTGTTCTCTATAACGAGAGCTCTGATACCAAACTGTAACACTCTCAATTTTCCTATCGGTACAGCGGAAGGGTCTTTTAGAGTGTTACGGGATAGCACAATAACTCCAATCATAGACAACACATAAAAATGGTTGTACAAGGTTCAACATACATTCATTCGATAAAAAGTATTAAAGTGTACAACAGGTCCCAAATTATACAGGTCATTAAGTTTACAAAACATAGATCGAATGAACATTTTTAATATTATGTGGGCCATCAGAGTCGATCTCCATCTGGATTACCTTCAAGAACCTGAGATAAAAACATGCAAAAATCATATCAGCGAATGCCGAGTGAATTCATAGAGTTTAATAAAACCGTTATATAAAACAATCGTTGAAATCAGAACACAAGTATAATATCGGAAGTAAGTCCTCGTATTACTAGTCAGGAAATATATAAATCAAGCATACATCTTAAACCGTCCATGAGACCGTAGCCTCAATATTACAATTATAGGTAATATTATTATCGTTATTAGCATCGTATCATATTGTATTTCAATACATTTTAGGATTATTATTAGCCGCATGCCATTGTTACCTTACTATCACAACAACGGGCCACGAACCCGACAAACAATTTGCCCATCTAAGTTAGCGTGTTGTCACAAAAATCACGCTATGTAATCTTCTCATACATAAATTCGCTTACCAATCAATGTGGTACGACGGGGATCAACCGTCAAGGCGCGAACTGGGGTGATCGTCCCCAAATAGTACTATCATATGCATAAGCGTCTACCAAATCCCGGTAGTTCAAAATTCATGCTAATGGGACTTTGAGTGACATAACCTAACTACTAATAATCCTTTTTATCTCGTTTATAGGGTCATAGCATCATTCGGGTCCATATCATTAAGCATACCATCGGGACTACTTGTGTTCTATTTTTATCAAAAACTAGCGTGTTATCTCCCTCGCGGGTTTACAAATCATTTTATAAAACATTTGTCCAATGACTTTATCAAAATAATAATCGGTCTTAGACTTTTGTCCAATGACTTTATCAAAATAACAAATATACATATGATGATTTTGTACATATGGATGATCAAGTGGGTTTATATATTCTTATTTACTTATTTTAGTGTTTATGTATTGGTAACTTTTTACTAGTTTACTAGTTTTACCTATTTACATGTTTTAAGTCCAATAAGCTTATTATAAGTTCATTAACTTGTATTAATCCATTTTATACTTGTATTATCAGTATTTATACTTTACATGTTGGGCCCAAATGGGTTAAGCCCAATAAGTAATTTTTATAAGTGTTTAACTTATTTAGTTAAATTACTAGTCCAATATACTAACTTAGCTCGTTAATGTCCGTATGTCCTATAGTTCGGGTTTTATCGGTTTTTACTTGTATTAGATACTTATATATCAGTATATGACATTTAAAAACTTTACATTAGACGGGTTTGATCGTCTAAGTTTTAATTGGCGAAAAACGTTAATTTTACGGTAATAGCCGAAAAAGTCGTAAAAATCATGTTTATAGTTTTTATAATTTATAAAACTTATTCAACTACCATTTTTATAAAGTTTCCATTTGTTTAACCTTATACATATTTATATAAATGAAATTCATAAGTTAGTGGGTTTTAATTTCACATTTTATACTATATTATTTGAGTGCTTATATAATAGTATTAAACATTAATTCTTCAAAATCTGATTTTTAGTTTCATCTTCACCATATTTATCATATCTAGAGTTCTACAATGAGTTAGAAGCTAATTTTTGGATGGCATGAACTTCATATTATGTTATACAATTTAGTTAGATATAGCTACTGCTCATTCCATGTCTAACTATCCTTAACAGTCCCTACAAAACAGACTATTTAGATTAGCACACTCATCTTGTTTTGATCATATCTCACTCATTTTGATGATTCTATTGCATGGCCAACTCTCACATGTGTATGACATCTTATACTTACTGTAAATGGATTCTACTATGCAATTTTATCAGTTTAAGTCTTGGTTTCTTACTGTTTCTATACAGCCAACAATTTAAGCATGATTTTCGCCTTGTTTCTTATGGTTATTCATCTTTTTAAGCATATTTATCAACACTTGATCCCCACAAAATATTTTTATCATCATATATTCATCATATACATATACAACAAGAAAGAAAATACATTTGATCTTTACAAAATTAAAAAGAGAAATGGAAAGGATGATCTTCTTTACCAACCAAGATTATATCTTGTTTTTGGAAGACAACAACTTGATGAACATCAAATATATCTCCAAGATCATCAAACACCAAGATAGTTTGTTGAGAAATTAGCCCTAGGACACAAGCAAATCACCTCCTTTGTTGTTAAAATGGCCACCAATCAATCAAGGCTTCAAAGTTTCTCCATAATATAGCTAGATAACATGTATCTAGTGGCTAGAAAAGATCAAATGGTGGTGTATGGTGGTGAAATGGGACGGCAATGGTAGAGAGAGTGGGAGAGTTGTGATTAGTTTTGCATGAGAGAAATGGAAGGAAATGGTAATGGTTAGTGGTTTTACTTGTTTTGGTGGGTGAAAATAAGCTTAAGTGTTTAGCTAGCTTACAAGTGTAAGCTACTAGTGTGTAAGGATGTCACATCTTTGATGTGGTGTCTTCCTTGGCCGTCCCTTAAGTTAGTGGAGTGGGATAAATTAGTTTTGTCCCATCCTGCTAATTTACGGGTATTCCTCGATTCTAGTTTCCTCGATTCGCGTGCCCTCGGGTCCTTTTACGAAAAACGTTTTTATAAATTACGAATCAACGACACAAACGAATCAAATAAAAATTGTCTCATCAAAAATGGAGTTCAAATACGTAAATACGTAATCCTAAGGTTTTCGGTTTAGTTGTAAAGGACGCTAAATTATGCACGTAAGCCCAAATTTAAATCCGTAAATTGTGAGTTCATCAACCAACACAAAAATAAGTTTCAAAATATTATACGAGAAAATAATTCACTACCTAAAATGTTAGATTGTCACAAACCAACAATCATTTAAAACCTTATAATTCAATCACAGAACATAATGAATTCCTCTTATCAATCTCATATTCCATACGGGTTAAATTTTACTTTATTCAAGTTTCAACCAACTTATAGTCAATGCAACATCCTACCTCATTTTTCAATACTTTCAACCTTATTCATAAACCTTAAAAGGGCAATAAAGCTCGATATGAACAACACTTAGTTTTCAATCCTATAGCTCTTACAACAATAGTTATCAAATGAGTCACTAGTATAAAATGACTCACATATTCAATTAAACTTCTCGAAAAGGTACTAGTGGCATAAGGCTTTTGGGTAATGGTTCCAATGACAGCCTCAAGTGCAACATTCACCCTTTCGATTTCAAGTTTAAGAATTGGGTGACAACGAATCAGATGACACCTTTCCAGGTGGTAACGTTTTCTCAAACTCCACTCTATAAGGAAAGATCGTCATGACATCGACATCAGATTAAATCTCGCCAATTCTTCTTTAATATCATAATCTACTAATATCAACATTTCTACGAATATCAACCATTTGTTGGGATCATAAATATCCACAACTTGGTTTAGCTCTAGAATAGCTAGAATTCCTACGGGAATAGCTTCGATTGATTTGCTAGGGGAGTTAGGGTTTCTTGTGACAATCTACGTCGTATAAATACCTCGTATAAGTATTAAAACAATCATCAAACAATCATGTAATCAAATTACAACATATATATATATATATATATATATATATATATATATATATATATATATATATATATATATATATATATATATATATATATATATATATATTAAAATAATACTTCTCGGTCTGGCCTTGTCGGTAACTCAGGAATTCATCGGCACCGTTATAGTCAAAAGATTTTTAGACATTTTTAGAAAAATGTTTATAGTTAAAAGATTTTGAAATGTTTTATTCAAAACCTTAGTTTTAAAAATATTTCGTTCTCTATAACGAGAGCTCTGGTACCAAACTGTAACACCCCCAAATATACACAATTCAATACAGCGGAAGACTCGTTGGTGTTACGGGGTAGCACATTAATCACATCATAGACATCGCTTAAAAATTGCGTCTTTTAATAATAAAGTATTTCCATTCATGAATATCAAATTTACATAGGTCCCAAGTCATAGTATTTCATACAAGTTTTACAAAGGATTTGAATGGAAATTACTATTTAAGTGCGGGCCATGAATTCTTTTTTTCTTCCCGAGAATTACCTTCAAGTACCTGAGATAAACATGTTAAAAGAAAAGGTCAGCGAAAACGCCGAGTGAATTCATAGAGTTTAATGAAATCCATCAATATAACATCGGTATAAAACTATTACCGAAAATCATTTTGTACAAATCTTTGTAATAGGCCATAAAATAGCCAAAGTCATTTTATACAAATCCTTATCAAAAATCATAATATAGGCGTTTGCCTTCAAAATCATTATACGAACCATTGTGGTAAAAACATCATACAATACGTTTTATAACGTTGTATAGAGTTAAATAAAAGTCATTATATGAATATGGTTACGTAAAACCAAAACACGAACATAATATCAATAATAAGACCCGTATTGCTAGTCAGGTAATATATCGTAATCCAGTGCGTATAGCAGTATTTCGTTATTTGGATTATTGTAAGTCGCATGACATTTTTACCTTACTACAACAAACAACGGGTAGCAAACCCAAAACTCAACTTGCCCATCTAAGTTAGTGTGTCGTCACAAAATCACGCTATGGAAATCTTCTCATACATAAATTCGCTTACCAATCAATGTGTCACGACGGGGATCAACCGTCAAGGCGCGAACTGGGGTGATCGTCCCCAAATAGTACTATTATATTCATAAGCGTCTACCAATTCCCGGTAGTTCACAATTCATGCTAATGAGACTTTTAGTGACATAACCTAACTTTAATAATCCATTTTATTTCATAAATCGGGTCGCATAATCATTCATCGGCTCATACAATCATTCGGGTCCAAATCAATAAACAAACAATCGGGACAACTAGTGTCCTATTTTATAAAAACTAACATGTTATCTCCCTCGCGGGTTTATAAAACATTTCATAAAAACATTTAAAAGAGTGCGAGGCTATGAACTCACGTTGATGTGGGAAGGCGGTTATCAGCGATTTGGATGTACGGTACGTGCTTCAATCACGGAAACCTAGACAAATAATACTCGTCTTAGAATCTTGTCCAATGACTTTATATTAACAATGTCTATGTATATATATGATGATATCATGAGTATGATGATGATCATGTGAGAGTTTATATCTTTATACACATTATAATGTCATGTGTTGGTACATTTCTAGACTAGTTATACTAGTTCAATTTATTTACATTTTGAGGCCCAATGGGCCCATTACAAACCCAATATATTATATTAGCCCATTTATACTCTTAATATCAGTATTATATTTTACATGTTGGGCCTAAGTGGGTTAAGCCCAATAAGTAAATTTATAAGTGCTTAGCAAAATTAGTTGGATTAATATTCCAATAAGGCTAACTTAGCCCGTTAATGTCCGTATGTTATATAGTTTGGGTTTTATCATTTTTTACTTGTAATAGGTACTTATATATCAGTATATGACTTTTACAAAGTTTACATTAGACGGGTCCGACGGTCTAAGTTTTATTTGACAAAAACGTTAATCTTTCGGTTTTAGCCGAAAAGACGTAAAACTTAGGTATATAGTTTTATAACTTATAAAACTTATCAAACTACCATTTTTATAACATGTCCATTTATTTATCCTTGTACATATTTATATAAATGTAATATATAAGTTAGTAGGTTTTAATTCACATTTTATACTATATTTATTTGAGTGTTTATATAATACTATTAAACTTTAATTTCACAAAATCTGATTTTTAGTTTCACTTTCACCATTTTTATCATATCTTGAGTTCTACAAGGAGATAGAACCTCAAATTTTTATGACAAAAACTAAATGATATGTGCTTCATTTAACTTCTCTATAGCTACTGATTAATCAACCTATAAGTATTTTAATAAATTCGTCCAAAACAGTGGAGACAGATTTGCACTACAATCTTGTTTTGATCATATCTCATTCATTTTAATGATTCCATTGCATGGCCAACTCTCACATGTTTATAAGACCTAATACTTACTGTATATTGATTCCACTATGCAATTTTATCAGTTTATCATTTGGTTACTTACTATTTTTACACAGCCAACTTATTAAGCAAGATTTTAACCTTCTTTCATATAACTCTTAATCATTTTAATCATGTTTATCAACACAAGATCCTCACATAATGTTTTTAATCATCATTCATCATCATATACATATACATAAATAAAGAAAATACAATATTACATAATCAAAATAACAACAAGGATAGGAAGAACAATCTCTATACCACCAATAGTGATGAAAATGTGAGGTTGATGATGAACAAGGCTTGGTTTTGGGTAACCAATCTTATGAGATATCAACACCACTTCTAGGACCACCATATATTTGTAGACTAGTTGAGAAATCAGCCCTTGATCTTCATAAAATCTCTTTTGTGGATGTTATGATCATCTCCAATCAACAAGTCTTCAAAGGGTTTCCATCTTATGCAAGTTAAACATAAGATTCATGGTAGAAAATTTGATGAATATGGTGGTGGTAATGGTGATATGGATGGCCATGGAGGAAGGGTGGAGAGAAAATGAGTTGTTTTGCATCTAGTGTGTGTGAGAAATGGTTTATGATTTGCTTGTTTAGGTGTTTAAGTGGTTTGGTCAAATGGGAAGGACAAGTGTCCTTCCTAAGTGTATAAACTTGACACACATTAGGTGTTGTGGATTGTTATGGCCGGTATAGTGGTGGTGGGACAAGTGTCCCACTTGTCTCATTTCCACTAATTTACGGGTACTCCTCGATTCTAGTTTCCTCGATTTACGTGCCCTCGGGTCGTTTTACGAAAAATGTTTTTATAAATTATGAATCAACGGCACAAAACGAATCTAATAAAATTTGTCTCATCAAAAACGGAGTTCAAAAACGTAAATACGTAAACCTAGGGTTTCTGGTTTAGTCGTAAATGACGTTAAATTATGCACGTAAGTCCTAATCTCTTCTCGTAAATTTGTGAGTTTATGAACCAACACAAATTTAAAATCCCAAAATAATATTCACGGATAAATTTATTTCCTGAAATGTCGGACTATCACCAAAACGGTGTATGTAAACGTAAACACGTAACGTAGAATTCACCGGTTTAAATGTAGTCGATGCTACTTCAAGACGTAAACCCAAATTTCTTCCCAAAATAAGTGAGTTCATAATATAACATTAAAAATAATGTTTTTAAATAATACTTGAGAATAAAATATCAACCATAAATTGACGGATTGTCACAGTTTTCCTATGACTCCGATGATACTTATGTTTTCACATCTAGTTTGGAAGAGGACGACTCCACCACTTTGGATCAAAATGACATTTTGAGCTTTAATGTCCATACCTCTTGCTATTTTCCCATTAAGGAATCGGCGTTAGATCCCGGAATAGAGACTTTAGTGCTTTCATTGCCTTATCACCATAAAACCTTTCCTCGCAAGGAATTTTTGCCTAATGATACCCCACTTTTCTTTGCTTTGTGTGATTTCACCACCTCGGGGTTTATTTCCTTTTGTGATGGAAATTATGTATTTGACCCGGGTGGATTTTAATGGGGTATTCCTTATATGACTTTGTTTCACCCATTTATCATGGAGAGATTTTCCTCCCTTGGAAATCTCGGTTTTTCCGATGATTTTCCCATTTGAATGATGACATTCGGGAAATCGAGTCGAGCTAAAGACTCGTGATAAATAAATCAAGCATCGTTTGACTAGGTTAGATTTTTACCCTTTTCCACCCTTTCCACCCTTTTTCGCCTTCACCCATTTTCACCAATAAGTGTAGGGGGAGCCAATTAGGTTGTTTGTGTTGTGATTGTGTAGGGACATGTGCTTAATGATGCACTTTTGGTATTTTTGACGCGACCCGTGATCCCGTGTTCCCGTGTACCCGGTTCCTTCGATAAGTTTTTTCTATTTTGATTCAATCATGTATATAAATAAAACGAATAAACGCAATCACTTTAGTTGTCTCTTCCTTAGCTCGATTTAAACAACGTACTCAATGTCCTAAGTGTAGGGTAGTTTATTCTCCCACATGCTTAAACATTGAGGACAATGTTTATATTAAGTGTAGGGGGGATTTCTATCGAAATTTTATGGGCTTTTTCATGAATTTGACCTCATTTAACCGGAAAATTTTAAAAAAAATTTCAACGTTTTTCAAATTTTTGATCTATTTTGGCCTAGTAGTATTTTCATTTATTTTCTTTCCTTTTATCTTTGCATCGTATTTATATTTTCCATTTAAAGAATAAAGTCAAAAAAATAAATAAATAAATAAAATGGTTTTAACAAGTTTACTCTAGCTAGTATCCTTAACCATATGGACCTTAGTTGGTTTATTAGGCTAAGCATCCACGAGTCTCATTCCTTGAGATTTTAAATTGTGGAGAACGAGAGATGATAGAGTTGATAATAAGTTTAAGGGTTAATTCTTATTTATATGAGTTTTTGTGGCTCTTTCTTCCCGCTTTTTTAATTGCTTAATAAAGGAGGATTTTTGCGATGTCGATTCGATATCTTAACTCTTAGCCAAATCTTTATTCTCCTTGTAATTAAAGCATGAACACATTGAGGGTGCCAGCGTTGTGGACTTCCAACTAAGGTGGCTCATAACCACTAAGTGGGAGGCATTCATACGATGGGACCGCGGAATTTGGCCTACTATATATATCATAAATAAGAAAGAATAAGATTAAAACATGACCTCAAGGAGCCTTAGGGTGTGGGGCATGTAGCACGAACCTTGTCATTAGAGCCTTAGGGTGTATGGCATGGTAAGTGTTGAATAAAAATTGATCCAAAATATCAATTCCCTTGTTTATCGTTCAAGGAGCCTTAGGTATGGACAATAGATGAGGAGCATTTTTACATATTAAAGAGCCTAAGGGTATATGATGTGAACTTGCTAAACTCCACATAAAGTCAACATGACTTTGGAGGAATAATTAAAAAGTAGTACTATTGGCCAAATTTTGGGTCCGGGGATTTATTCCCCAAATCGTGTTAAATCATCCTTGATGTGGGCTTACTTTAGTGACAACATTTTTTAGGACGAGGTTAGGTTTTGAGTGTCGGGTTTGCACCGTTTGGCCTTCATTCTTGGACTAATAATTATCAAATAAGTCAAATGAGCCTACGGGTGAGTGACAATCAATAAAATCTAGAGATACAATATAGGAATTGGAGAAAGAGTATTACACAAATATCTTATATGAGTGGTTTTAACTTAAGGACTTATGGTAAACAATGATCTCGTTTTTAAGCTTGGTATAGGGAACGTGAAACTTGAGGGTGATTAATATTCATAACATCAAAGCCCTAATTTAAGTCTTAGACTTCTTTACGAGTTTCTTCCATCAAATAATTTCCAAGTTAATAAATTGTTATAACTTTTGTTTCCTTTTAAGTTTTTATCTTTATCGTAGTAGTAGTAGTATATCTTAATAAAGGCAGAGATGGATTAATTATGAGAAAAATGTAACTTTATGCTTTAAAATAATGCATTGCATGGGGTCATTGCAATAGTAAAGTGTAGGGGATTTAATAAGTGTGTAAACACTTATCCTTTTGCCACTAAAATCAAGGAAAAACATGACCTAATCATGTGTTTAATATCGTAAAAGTCAGAATTACGTGTGGTTTTCTGTTTTTGTGTGAAATAGGTACAAATGATCAAAAGGAAAGAAAACACGGGATTTCACGGTCAAATGTTTAAGTAAAGTCCAAGAAAGAGACAAAGACAATGTCAAAGAACCAAAAGTGTGCCGAAGATCGCGAAAACCGGCAAATTCGACACGACTTTGAAGAAAAGATCGACAAAGCTGAAATCGAGCTCGTTTTTAGCGGATTTAATATTTATGGAGTTAAACGGGCTTGTGGGACCCACATATGGATTAATGGGCCCAAAAGCCCATTAACATAAGCTAGGAAACCACTTTTTCACCTAAAGCCCACCAAAGGCCCAAATTCTATGATAAAAGGGACGGATGGAGTGTTGTTGGGCCAAGCCCATTTAGCCTAATAATGGACGGACGCATAAAGGGTTTCATGGCTTTGTTGTTTTCACATTGAACGGTAAAAAACAACAAGGTTATATAACTTTGGTTTGTGGTCAACCCTCACACAATAAACAATCACTCATCCACTCCCCTCATTCACACGTTTTATTTACAATCGTTACAACCAAAGTTCTTATCCTCACCCACTTACCTTTCTTTGTCACCAAAAACTAAACAGATACATTTTTTTACCCAATCTATAAACCCTAATTCACCCTAAACACAAAAATATCACCAAGAAATTTGGGGCTTTTACTCAAAACGTGTGATTCACACGCGCCCCAATTAAATCCCCATGGTTTTCGGATAAACTTGATGGTGGTCCTCTCCCGACGTGGCCTCACCCCTTGATTTTGATTGGTCTAAACCAATCACCACCACCACTTCTCCAATAATAGGATGCCAAATCAGCATGAAGAAGCACACCCTCGTTACAACCTGGCGATCCGTGGCACAAGAAAGATCTTCAGCCGTTTGATCAAGCAAAGGGAAGAAAGAGAAGGAAAGTAGATAAAAAGAGCGGCCAAGATTGTTTCCTTGCCCACCAAGATCACCAAACAGGTTTATGGGGTTTCCCTATAAAAACCCCTCTCCTGTAATTCATTGGTGTGCCTTATTTTATTTTCAACTTTCTTTCTACAAACAAATGGATTTAGGTTAATTGTAATTTTTCTCTCTTTAAAGTATTGTAATCCAATTTTCAGTTTTTAATAAAATTTATTTTCGGTTTTAATTCAGTCTCTTTAATTATTTTAATTCATTGCACTTCAATCTTTAATCTGTTTTATATTAATATTATTGAAATTAAATTTGGTATAATTAATCTTCCCCCACTGGGAAGATTTTAAATCTGGTCGACTAGTGTATTTGGTTCGGATGATATTTGGTTGATTAATAAGGTGGTGTTCAGTTTAGATTATAAGGGGGCTCAGCGCAAACCTTCTTCCCAAAGGTTATCACCAAAAGGTTCAATATCATTTTTTAAGTTTTGTTTGATGTTTATTTAAGTTTCTGTTGCTCGAATCTGATTAGCTTGAGTTTATTTATCTGCTTATTTTTATTAGTTTATTTGTTTAGTTTATCTGCTTTTGTAGTTTAATGTTTGTTTGGATTTAAGTTCGTTTGGATCTGCTTAGCTTAATTTGCCAGTTTCTGTTATATATAGTTATTTTGATTTTAGTTGAGTTTAGTAGTGTAATGTTTTAAGTAGTTGTTATTGGCTTATTTGATTTAGCTTATCAGATTTATTAGCTTATTTTGGTTATTTTTTTATGCTAGTTATATTTGCTTTATTTTTGGTTTATTAACTTTTGCTTATTAGATTTTTTTTGTTTTAAGTTTAGATTTTAGATTAAGTTCTGTCTGATCAGTTGCTGATTTGCTTATTTGGTTTCGTTTTATTTAATCTGCTTATTTACTTGTTTTAACTCATTTGCTTATTTGCTTATTTGATAAGCTGTTATGTTTTATTTGGTTTAATTTATGTTGCTGAAATATTTTACTACACTTGGAAACAGATCCCATTGTTCTGTTTTGTTCCAAAAATAAAAATAATATTCCAAAAATTTTTGGTCATAATGGGACTCGAACCCCTGACCCCTTGCTCAGCAGTCAAGGGCCTTAACCAACCCCTCTAGGCTCCTTTTGTGTTTATTCTCATTTCGGTTAATTAATATAGGTTATTTAATTTTAGACTGGCAGTTATTAATATTGTTTAATACAAGATTTTAGTTTAAGTAATTTTATATAAAAGGTTTTCATTAATTTTATTTAAAAGTTTTTATAAATTTTCTTTTATATAGCTTAAATAAAAGAAAATTTATAAAAACTTTTAAATAAAATTAATGAAAAACTTTTATAAAAATTACTTAAACTAAAATCTTGTATTAAACAATATTAATTAAACTGCCAGTCTAAAATTAAATAACCTATATTAATTAACCGAACTGAGAATAAACACAAAAGGAGCCTAGAGGGGTTGGTTAAGACGCTTGACTACTGAGCAAGGGGTCAGGGGTTCGAGTCCCGTTATGACCAAAAATTTTTGGAATATTATTTTTATTTTTGGAACAAAACAGAACAATGGGATCAGTTTCCAAGTGCAGTAAAATATTTCAGCAACATAAATTAAACCAAATAAAACCTAACAGCTTATCAAATAAGCAAATAAGCAAATGAGTCAAAACAAGTAAATAAGCAGATTAAATAAAACGAAACCAAATAAGCAAATCAACAACTTATCAGACAGAACTTAATCTAAAATCTAAACTTAAAACAAAAAAAAATCTAATAAGGAAAAGTTAATAAACCAAAAATAAAGCAAATATAACTAGCAATAAAAAAAATAACCAAAATAAGGTAATAAATCTGATAAGCTAAATCAAATAAGCCAATAACAACTACTTAAAACATTACACTACTAAACTCAACTAAAATCAAAATAACTAGATATAACATAAACTGACGAATTAAGCTAAGCCGATCCAAACGAACTTAAATCCAAACAAACATTAAACTACACAAGCAGATACACTAAACAAACAAACTAATAAAAATAAGCAGATAAATAAACTCAAGCAAATCAGATTCGAGGAACAAAAACTTAAATAAACATCAAACAAAACTTAAAAAATGAGATTGAACCTTTTGGTGATAACCTTTGGGAAGAAGGTGGGCGCTGAGACCCCTTATAATCTAAACCGAACACCACCTTATTAATCAACCAAATATCATCCGAACCAAATACACTAGTCGACCAGATTTAAAATCTTCCCAGTGGGGGAAGATTAATTATACCAAATTTATTTTCAATAATATTAATATAAAACAGATTAAAGATTGAAGTGCAATGAATTAAAATAATTAAAGAGACAGAATTAAAACCGAAAATAAATTTTATTAAAAACTGAAAATTGGATTACAATACTTTAAAATAGAAAAATTACAATTAACCTAAATCTATTTTTTTGTAGAAATAAAATTGAAAATAAAATAAGGCACACCAATGAATTACAGGAGAGGGGTTTTTATAAGGAAACCCCATAAACCTGTTTGGTGAACTTTGTGGGCAAGGAAAAAATCTTGGCCGCTCTTTTTATCTTCTTTCCTTCTCTTTCTTCCCTTTGCTTGATCAAACGGTTGAAGATCTTTCTTGTGCCATGGATCGCCAGGTTGTAACGAGGGTGTGCTTCTTCATGCTGATTTGGCATCCTATTATTGGAGAAGTGGTGGTGGTGATTGGTTTAGACCAATCAAAATCAAGGGGTGAGGCCACGTTAGGAGATCACCACCATCAAGTTTATCCGAAAACCATGGGGATTTATTTGGGGCGCGTGTGAATCACACGTTTTGAGTAAAAGCCCCAAATTTCTTGGTGATATTTTTGTGTTTAGGGTGAGTTAGGGTTTATAGATTGGGTAAAAAAATGTGTCTGTTTAGTTTTTGGTGAGAGAGAAAGGTAAGTGGGTGAGGATAAGAACTTTGGTTGTAACGATAGTAAATAAAACATGTGAATGAGGGGAGTGGGTGAGTGATTGTTTATTGTGTGAGGGTTGACCAAAAAACAAAGTTATATAACCTTGTTTTTTTTACCGTCCAATGTGAAAACAACAAAGCCATGAAACCCTTTATGCATCCGTCCATTATTAGGCTAAATGGGCTTGGCCCAACAACACTCCATCCGTCCCTTTTATCATAGAATTTGGGCCTTTGGTGGGCTTTAGGTGAAAAAGTGGTTTCTTAGCTTATGTTAATGGGCTTTTGGGCTCATTAATCCAAATGTGTGTCCCACAAGCCCCTTTAACTCCATAAATATTAAATCCGCTAAAAACGAGCTCGATTTCGGCTTTGTCGATCTTTTCTTCAAAGTCGTGTCGAATTTGCCGGTTTTCGCGATCTTCGGCACACTTTTGGTTCTTTGACATTGTCTTTGTCTCTTTCTTAGACTTTACTTCAACATTTGACCGTGAAATCCTGTGTTTTCTTTCCTTTAGATCATTTGTACCTATTTCACACAAAAACACAAAACCACGCGTAATTCCGACTTTTACGATATTAAACACATGATTAGGTCATGTTTTTCCTTGATTTTATTGGCAAAAGGATAAGTGTTTACAAATTTATTAATCCTCATCAAAAATGGGAGCAAAAAATCATCAGAAGACACAATAGTTGAAGAATCACTCGAAAGAGTGTCAGCATCATCAAAGTCATCATAAATCGGTATGTCTTTATACTCGGAGGTAAAATCATCATAATCATCATAGATTGGTGGAGCATCCAAATTGGAAAGAGAATCATCAGAATCTTCCACATGTTCTTGAAAAATTGGATCATCATAGAAACGCTTGAAAAGAGGATTGTTGTGTAGTACAAAACAATTGATATCAAGATTTGTGGTTTCCGAAGGAGTTGTAACAAGCTTGTCTTGAAGCACATCAATCATTTTCGCCGATTCTTTTCCATTAGATTTGCTTGTAATCTTCCCCAGCTTAAACACGTGTTGATCATAGATGTGTGTTTCGCAAGTCCTAAACAAAGGTCCAAAAACTTGATTGCGAAAGCGAGTTTTAAATGTATATTACTAGATGATTACCAAACAAAGGACTAAAAACACAACACGAGCAAGTATACCCTTTCGTGTATAGCATAATCTTAAGGTATGTCCAGGTCGTTCCACGGGATTGGTGTTAACAAGTTAAAACAATTGTCTTTAGAGTGTCACAAGTTCTAAAGACTTAAGCTTATCCGAATGAGGATTCAAAGAACATAGAAATGATATATAGCTAAGATGGTTATAAGCACATAAACAATGTAAGACAACATGTCGATTACTAGTCGCATATGCAACATCTAATTAATATAACAAAAATCCGACTAAAGATCATGTCATACCAATAGAATTAAGGATGGTTTATGCTTGATTTCAATAACTAAAGTACTAGATAAATTTATATAAGAGTTGTTATATGTTTTAGTCCACTAATCGCGACAAAAGTGATTAACAAGATTCATTTACTAGATGACAAGAAATCTATCCACTCACATGAGTACTAGTCATGATTATGAATAAACCCAACACATAACAATGGTCTTACACAATAGTATCTAATACAAAAGCATTTAGATCATACTTATAAACGCGAATCAGGGAAAAAGTGCGCCGCACAAACCTAATTGTGCGCCGCACTTTGATAGGTGTGTAAACACCCATCCTTTTTACCACTTAATTACAATAATAACCGGACCAAAACGTGTATTTTATGTCTTTTATGTCGGAATTATACGTGGTTTGTGTTTTTGTTATGATTTAGGACGAAATTGTGAAAAGTGGAGAAAACACGGCATTTACGGGCTTTTATTGAAGAAAAAGATGAAAGATGGAGTCGAAAAGTCAAGAGTGGAAAAAGAACGGAAGTCCAAGACCAATTCTGAAGATTTATCGAAGAAAAAGTCAAAAGACGGAAGTTTATCAAAAGCCGAAAAACTCAAGTCTAATTTATTGAAGAATTAAAAGACGAGTTCAAAGAAATCCCGAGCCAAAAGTCATTAAAGTCCAAGATTAAAGAAGATTTAAAGGCTTAAGGACTAATGGTGCAATTAACAAAGAGATTAAGAAGTAAGGGCCTAATGATGCAATTAAGAGAAAATGAAGGAAGGGAGGAAGCTTCCTAATCCTCCCCTATATATAGTCATTAGCATTTCATTTTTACACTTGTTGGCTAGTTTGACCAACTATGCTCTTCCACTTTAATTTTTGCACATTTAAATTCATGTCATTTACTTTATTGCACCTTTAATTACCTTGTCTTGCACCTTTAATTTTCAAGTAAGTTTTAATTTTGTGTTCTTTAATCTTTAATCTTTAAGTTTTTAATCATCTTGTTCATCTTCTCTTCTTGCTTATTGTCAATCTTTTTCTTAATCTATGTTTGTTTTGATTTCAAGTTTTCAATCTAAACCTTTTTCATCTTATTTTTATATAAAGTTTAAGTCTTTTTAATTTTCGTGTCTTGTTTTTGTTGATTTCATACGTTTTATCTTTGATCTAGTGTTTTTATTTAGCTTATTGGTGTTTTACTTTGCTTATTGTCTTCCAAAAGTTAACATTTTTGAGCTTATTTTCGTACTTTTTGTGTTTTCCTAGTTTTTAGGAAATCTGATTCGATTTAGGAACTTTTTCATTAATTGCGAAATCTTGTACTTTCTCCCCATTGCGAAATCTTCTTCCTGATTCGATTTAGGAACTTTTTCTGCTATTGTGAAATCTTCTTCCTGATTCGATTTAGGAACTATTTCTGCTATTGCGAAATCTTCTTCCTGATTCGATTTAGGAACTTTTTCTGCTATTGCGAAATCTTGCCTTTTTCTGCTATTGCGAAATCTTATTCCTGATTCGATTTAGGAACTTTTTCTAGCAACTGCGAAATCTTTGATTTCACAATTGCGGAATTGTTCGTTTCCATTGTGAAATCTTTTGTTTTTTTTACAATTGCGAATTTAGTTCTTTTAACTGCGAATTTAATTCAGTTTTTACAATTGCGAATTTAATTCGTTTTTAGTCAAATTTTATTTTTAAACTCCCGCCATTTTTAATTAACTTTATTTTAATTGTTTCGTCTTATTTTTACGTCAATTTATTTTTACTTGTTTTGTCTTATTTAATTTTCGAATTTACTTTTCATCAAATTTTAATTTCTCGTCATTTAATTAATTTACTTTTAACGTCTTTAATTTTACACCATTTATGTTTTAGTTAGTTTTAGCTTTACTTTAACGTCATTTATTTTAACGTCTTGCGATTTAATTTTAACAACAACCAAAAAATATTTGTCTCACCAAAAACAATTGAGTCGCATTTTGAACCTGAAATCAATTCGTTAAGATACCGAGAAACGAACAATTGAACCTAGCAAAATCTCAACATTAAAATGGCGCCGTTGCCGGCTCTTTTCGTAAAGACTAACAGTTTTCTGTGAGAGACGCGTTGCTTTTTGGGATCTGTTCACTTGTGAACGTTATTTTTCGTGTCAAAAATTTTCCAAAAACCCCAAAAACATTTGAAAATCATAAAAAGCATTCCTTTTTCACAAGTTTTGCACCAAAAATATTCCTCTTTATCCTCTATTATGTTTAATTCTTTTCTTTACCCCTCTTCTCTATAATTCTTCATGGATTCGTCTTGCGGCCGGTGTGGGAGACCATGGCATGGTTTTCAAACATGTCAATGGTGTACTTGTGAGCGGTGTGGTTTTGATATCGACGATACACAATTTGGATTTTGTCCATTTTGCAATTCAACAAATTCATACTTCAACTCTTACAATACTTTCCCACCCTCTCCCATCTATGACAATCCCTATCCTCAACATGCACTGGGTTTTTCTCCATACACGTGTTGCTATATTTGTGGGGGCCCTCACGATGTTTCTTCTTGTGATCCGTCGAAGATCTTTGAGAAACCACCGTGCTATCATCCCAGTGCATTTAACTTTGAGCCCCCACGTCAGACCGTCAATCATCAACCTTCTTTCGAACAATTGAGTACCCAAGAACAATGGGCTACTCTTGTTACTCAATTTCAAAGCCTCGAAGAAGCTTTCCATAAATACAACGCAAAATGTCAAGCGGATCAGCAACGAGAGCAGGTATCTAACCTTAATGCTTATACACCTCCTCTTGTGCCTCCATATTATTATGACAGTGATGACGATGAGAGTCCTAATTCTTGGACCGATGAGAATGCTATTCCTTCTCCTGACTTGCCAGAGCCTAAGGATTCAACCATCCTAAGGGATGAGGATATTAGTACAATTCCTGCAAGGGAATCCGACGAATTCAATACGTCTAGTGCTGATAACCTTGTCCCTATTCCAAGTGAATCTGAGTTGACATCCGACAGTGACGATGAGTATGATGCACTTTCTTCTGATGATGTTCCTTCCACCAACACTTTGGAAGAGGATTCTTTGGCTTTCTCCAATCCTCTTTTTGATCAACACGATGATTTTACTTCTAGTGATGACGAGTCACTATCTGATGAAGACGTTCCGAAGGAAACTTTCAAGATTTATTCGAACTCTTTATTTTATTTTGATGACGATTACATATCTAGTGAGGTGAATCCTCTCTTTGACGAAGGGATTAAGGACATTGATTGCTCTGATTCTCCTACTACTGATGAGCGTGCTTTGTTAGTCATGCCCCCTTCTATCGCAGAGGTGGAATGTTCTGACTCTATTGAAAAGATACCGCAGGTGGAAGGTAATTCTTATCTTACTTCTCATACTATCTTGCCCCCTCCTACTACTGAATGCACGCCCAAGCGGGTGATGTATCAATTTCCCTCTCCGGGAAATGAGGATGAGTGTTTTGACCCGGGAGGTGACAATGACCATTTTATGATTGATAACCTTACGGCTTTGCCAACTGGTCCTCGTCCATTGTCTTTGGAGGATGACAATGTGATTCCTATACCCACCCCACCTCCCGAGGATCAAGATTTCACATACTTCTCGTATGTTGAAAGAACCTTCCTACCATTCAAGACTTATCCTCATGCCCCTCCTTTGTTATATTCCTCCGGGAACGAGGACAAGGTCTTTGATCCCGGTATTACATTTGAGGCTTCCCCATGAACCATTTAATTCGGGGACGAGTCAGGCTCGTGACTCGGATAACAAAAACAAGCGCTTTTTGGGAGGCAACCCAATTATCTATCTATCTTTTTCTTTGTTTTTACCTTAAGTGTAGGGGGATACCCGTTGGTTTGCTATTTCCTCTCCTCTCTTAATCAGGGATTCGAGCTCAATGATCCACTCTTGATGATTCTTGACGACCCGTGATTCCGTGTTCACTTCATCCCGGTTCTATCCTAAACTCTTTTCGATTCACTATTTTATATTTTCCAGTATTAAAATAGGAATCTCTTTAGTTGTCTCTTCCTTAGCGAGATTTAAACAAAGTACACAATGTCCTAAGTGTAGGCGAGTTTACTCCCACATGCTTAAACATTGAGGACAATGTTTATCTTAAGTGTAGGGGGGACTTCTATCGAAGTTAAGTGGCCTTTTCCTTGTATTTGTCCTCATTTTAACCGGAAAATCAATTTTTCGACATTTTTCAAAATTTTTGATCTATTTTGGCCCATTAGTTTTCCCCTTTGTATAGTTATTTTCTTCCTTTTCTAGAATAAATTTTTAATAAAGTGGTTTTAATTTTTAAATGTTGTGAATCTTTTGACTCAACCCGAGCTTACTTATCTAAGTTACTCTAGCTAGTATCCTTAACGTGTTTAAGTCAAGTTTTTCTAGGCTTTTATTTAGGGAGCTATAAAACGCGAAAGTCTTAACTCTCACGGGTTAAGAACAAGAACTTTTCACAAGTTTCTATAATTGATCCTAGAGAATCATTTATCATGGGAACTTTAAAACGCGACTTCTAAACTTGAAAAAGTCTAAGAGTTTGCAAGATCCTATAGACAACTCAAAAACCCAAAACTTTGATTTAATAGGCTAAGTATCCACGAGTCTCATTCCTTGAGATTTTAAACTGTGGAGAACGAGAGATGATAGAGTCAATTATAAGTTTGGTATTCTTTCATGAATTTATGTGAGTTAATTATAAGCCTATTCTCCCATCGCTTGCTAATAAATTTATCTGCAATAAATAAGGTTGTACGATTTGAAAAGTTACTTAGCTTCTAGCCCAAGATCGTTTAAAAGTTGCTCGGTATAGATTAGAGTTCATAGCCAATGCATAACTTATTAAAGCGGGATGCGAAGATTGGCGAGTCCGAAAAGGCCCTAACAAGGCATGAGGGCTACATTTTGTTGCTAAAGATCCAAAGTGATGTGAAGAATCATTTATCGAAAATCAATATGAAGGATCGAGACACACGACGAAAAGCAAATACTCCCCAAAAGTCATGGAGAAGTGTATCCGAAAAGACCCTAGCAAGGTATGAGGATAAATAGATCCAAGTCATAAAAGGAGGCGGATCGTTGTATATCAAAGTCCAAAATAAAGATTGGAGAAAAATGAAGAAGTCGTGGTCCAAGTATGAATCTCTTAAAACTTCAAGTGAAGAAATTCCATTATGAAGAGAAGACCATAATTTCATGAACGTCTCTCAAGGTTTGAAGTATGAAGTCGCTGCCAAATATCGGTCCGAGAAAGGTCTCAAATCGCGAAGCGAGTTATGCCAAGATATGAACTTTATGAGGTCCCGAGAAGCAGTTTTAAAAGATTTTGTCCTTTAGCTAACTATTGATTAAATCGTTCACTTTATTTTCGGACTAAATAACTATCGAAATAAGTCAAAAATGCATCCTCGTGATCATTCAAGACAATAATAAAATATAAGAGATACACCTAGGAATAAGGGAGTCTAAGTAAGTAATTGGCCCACATGAGTTCGTGTTAGTTGGCTAACTTATAATAACAATGATCTCGTTTTTAAGCTTGGTTTGGAGAAAGTGAAAACTTGAGAATGATGATCATTCATAACATTTCCAAAACCCGAAGGTATGTTTTTGATTTCTTTACTTTTAATGTTTATAATTTTCTATCTCTTTAATAAAGGCCAACGTGGATTGATTATGATGAAAAATGTGAACGTGCTTTGTAACTAATGCATTGCATGAGGACATTGCAATGGTCAAGTGTAGGGGATTTGATAGGTGTGTAAACACCCATCCTTTTTACCACTTAATTACAATAATAACCGGACCAAAACGTGTATTTTATGTCTTTTATGTCAGAATTATGCGTGGTTTGTGTTTTTGTTGTGATTTAGGACGAAATTGTGAAAAGTGGAGAAAACACGGCATTTACGGGCTTTTATTGAAGAAAAAGATGAAAGATGAAGTCGAAAAGTCAAGAGTGGAAAAAGAACGGAAGTCCAAGACCAATTCTGAAGATTTATCGAAGAAAAAGTCAAAAGACGGAAGTTTATCAAAAGCCGAAAAACTCAAGTCTAATTTATTGAAGAATTAAAAGACGAGTTCAAAGAAATCCCGAGCCAAAAGTCATTAAAGTCCAAGATTAAAGAAGATTTAAAGGCTTAAGGACTAATGGTGCAATTAACAAAGTGATTAAGAAGGAAGGGCCTAATGATGCAATTAAGAGAAAATGAAGGAAGGGAGGAAGCTTCCTAATCCTCCCCTATATATAGTCATTAGCATTTCATTTTTACACTTGTTGGCTAGTTTGACAAACTATGCTCTTCCACTTTAATTTTTGCACATTTAAATTCATGTCATTTACTTTATTGCACCTTTAATTACCTTGTCTTGCACCTTTAATTTTCAAGTAAATTTTAATTTTGTGTTCTTTAATCTTTAATCTTTAAGTTTTTAATCATCTTGTTCATCTTCTCTTCTTGCTTATTGTCAATCTTTTTCTTAATCTATGTTTGTTTTGATTTCAAGTTTTCAATCTAAACCTTTTTCATCTTATTTTTATATAAAGTTTAAGTCTTTTTAATTTTCGTGTCTTGTTTTTGTTGATTTCATACGTTTTATCTTTGATCTAGTGTTTTTATTTAGCTTATTGGTGTTTTACTTTGCTTATTGTCTTCCAAAAGTTAAGATTTTTGAGCTTATTTTCGTACTTTTTGTGTTTTCCTAGTTTTTAGGAAATCTGATTCGATTTAGGAACTTTTTCATTAATTGCGAAATCTTGTACTTTCTCCCCATTGCGAAATCTTCTTCCTGATTCGATTTAGGAACTTTTTCTGCTATTGCGAAATCTTCTTCCTGATTCGATTTAGGAACTTTTTCTGCTATTGCGAAATCTTCTTCCTGATTCGATTTAGGAACTTTTTCTGCTTTTGCGAAATCTTGCCTTTTTCTGCTATTGTGAAATCTTCTTCCTGATTCGATTTAGGAACTTTTTCTGCTATTGCGAAATCTTGTCTTTTTCTGCTATTGCGAAATCTTCTTCCTGATTCGATTTAGGAACTTTTTCTAGCAATTGCGAAATCTTTGATTTCACAATTGCGGAATTGTTCATTTCAATTGCGAAATATTTTGTTTTTTTACAATTGCGAATTTAGTTCTTTTAATTGCGAATTTAATTCAGTTTTTACAATTGCGAATTTAATTAGTTTTTAGTCAAATTTTATTTTTAAACTTATTTTCCCGCCATTTTTAATTAACTTTATTTTAATTGTTTCGTCTTATTTTTACGTCAATTTATTTTTACTTGTTTTGTTTTATTTAATTTTCGAATTTACTTTTCGTCAAATTTTAATTTCTCGTCATTTAGTTAATTTACTTTTAACGTCTTTAATTTTACACCATTTATGTTTTAGTTAGTTTTAGTTTTACTTTAACGTCATTTATTTTAACGTCTTACGATTTAATTTTAAAAACAACCAAAAAATCTTTGTCTCACCAAAAACAATTGAGTCGCATTTTGAACCAGAAATCAATTCGTTAAGATACCGAGAAACGAACAATTGAACCTTGCAAAATCTCAACATTACACTTCGCCCCTGCGAAGCTAATATAACCAATTCAATAATCAATATCACAAGCATCAACAAACGTAGAAACATATCAATTTGATCAGTAAAGAAATGTACCAAATTCATTTATGCGAGTGGTTTGATTACAAAGTACCAAAACAATATTCCCATCAAAACAATATTCCTTCCAAAACAATCACTAGTCCAACAACCCAATGTTCCAATGGTGATTTAGGTTCTAAAAATCATGATGCTACTGTAGTAATTCGTGGTGGTGAGTGGTGGTGGTGATATGGTGGAACACCATAGATTAGAGGAGTGTTTGGTTCATTGGATCTAAAGATCCTCACCTAAGCTCTCCTTCTCCAATGGAGTTATTTGATATAGATATGGAAAGATATGAGATGGATGTTTCTCTGTGTTTTTTGGGTGTTTATATAGTGATTCTAACACTTGGGGACCAAGGTGAAGTCAATTGATTGGACTTGTAATGAATGGGAGTCATAAATATGACTTTTGAGCTGTGCAAAAGGAAAGTGCGCCGCACATTTTTATTTGTGCGCCGCACATTTTCCTACTGAAAAGTGTGCCGCACTTTTTGGATTGTGCGCCTCACATTTTGTCATTCCAGCTTTGGACCAAATGGCAAAGTTGTAGATCTTTCTTTCCTTTTTCCGTGGCCGCTTGAATCAACTAAAACGGAGTTCGTATGCTCAAGATATGGCCAAAACAGTGACAGGTGTGGGGAGACCAGAAACTTGACTTTATTTCTTCTTTTAAGCTTCGTTCCTTCGTGTTTTCTTCCATTTCCTTCCACGACATGTCCTTGGAACCTATAACATCAAATACACTCTATTAAGTATCGATAGTTCACATAATTAACTTATATATATACAGATAACGCACACGTAAACATGTATAATTAGAGCTTTATCAAATTCCGCCACACTTAAACTATTGCTTGCCCTCAAGCAATGCTAAGAAAAAAAAGTTAAAAATAAATTTTACCTAATTCCAAAAAGAAAAGAAAATTTTTAAAATTTTTGAAATCAAACATTTTTGGGTTTTTTATAAGAAAATTTTGCTAGAAAGAGCAAACACTCCCCCACACTTAAGGGTTTGCTTGTCCTCAAGCAAGAAAAAGAAAAATAATAAGTTTGTACATGTTTAAGTTTACCCATGTTGCTAGTCACCAAACGTATCACAAACCATGAACAATTCTCATAACACTTTTCTTCAATAACAAATCGAACAACATACGTATACCACGTCTTAGCACATTGGCTAATCGATATCTCAAATAAACTTCGGATTCCTTCATTTTCATAAATATACATATAGCTCATTGGCTTCTTTTCATTTTTTTCTACTTTTTTTTTCGATTTTGACTTTTTCGATTTTATTTTCGTCTTTTTCTCTCTTTGTTCATTCTTTTTTTTCATTTTTTTTCATCACGCCCTTCACAAGTAATAATTCCTCCACACTTGATATAAGCGTACACCACAAAAATACGAAAACACGAAGTTGAACACCACAAAAAATACGAAACATAAAGTGAGCTCTCTTTATCTTCGTTGGAATGACACAATACTCATAACCAAACGTGAACCAACTATTAGCAAAAATCAACTAATCATACCGGGTAACTAGCAACCAACCATTTTTTCTACGTTTTATTCTAATATATTAACCTACATGGCAAAGAAAAAGAAAAATAATTTTGATTTTTAGATTACCGAGGGCGAAGAAAAGTTTTTATTAAATAACGAGTCATATTTTCCAATTCATTTTCCCCCCACACTTAAGTTTAACAATATACGTAATTAAGAAAATAACTTAAAAGTGGACAAGTGGAAAAATAAATATAAGAGAAACGAGACTTCCCGGGGCTTATAAGTTCTTTGGTTGAATTCTGAAATTTAGCGCTAAACGGAGCACCATCACAAGCATGTGAAATCAACAATATGTAGTATTTTTCTACAATGATCCAAATATATATCTCACATCCCCAAGTGATAAGCTATCAATATCAATCCATACCAAGATCCACCTTTTTATTAAATCTGCAAAATAGACAAAACTACAAGAAAAACGTAAAATTCTAAAGCACACTTTCGTAGGCACCACGATTGCATTTAGCGTATGCAACAAGCCTTTAAACCCCTCAGTGTACCAAGTGGACGAGTTATAGTCTCGTGAGGGTTTCCAGGGGAACACACCCACAAAGTTCGTGAAATATTTTTGGTTGCAATAGTCAAGGTTTGAAACATACGGGCCCATGCACGTCACACTAATCAAATTGCAAAGTTTTTCGGTTTTTATATTTTTTTTAAATTTTCGTAAAAATCTTATTTATTTACATTTTACTAATAACACACAAAACATTACGAAATAAAAACTAAAGGAGACATAAAATATTTTTGGATTTTTAGTTTATTTAAACAAACATTAATCAAACACACACAATTATGTAAGATATTATTTCATTAAAGCTTATTACCCGAACAATCGAAAAGAATGAATTTGAGCAAAAATATTTTTGCAGACCAGAAAGCGCCTCGCACTTCGACAAAGTGCGGCGTACTTCGAGCCTATTTTTTCAAAAGTGTGCCGCACAAACCAAATGTGCGGCGGTTTTATTATGACAGAAAACCAATTTTAGTTTCTTTTTATTTATTACATTTTAATTATTACGAAAACATATATAAACATACAATAGATAAAACAAACACAAACAAACACATAGACACTTAGATTACATAGATTACAAAAAAAAATAAGAAAATCTTTTTTTTATATAAGTTTAGTTATGTTTTTAAGATTTTTAGTTTTTTTAGTTTTTTTATGCATATATACATTTCAAAACAAAATATGCAATGGTCACATACAAAAAAAATTCAAAACACTCATGCACAATAAATTAAAGTAACAAAATAAATAAGCAAACTCTTTTTTAGATTTTATAGTTTTTATATTTTTTATATATTTTTTTTTTAGATTTAACATTATTATGAAATCAAACACAAGATATCTATCTCACACATTCAAACACACAAGAGTATATTAAATGATTAGGAAATAATCTATATGATAATGATACGAAAAAGAAAAATATTTTTGATTTCAGCCCATAAGTGCGGCGTACAAATCAAATGTGCGGCGTACTTTCTGTACGATTTATTTTTTTTAGAAACTTTCGTATAACATAAAAACTAACAACTTTTTTAAAAAAAGTTTTATCAAAATCATTTGGATATATATAAACTATCTTAATCCAAACACACCCTTAAGAAATATGAAAACACATAATGCATGAAAAAAGAAAATGAGCACAAAACTAAAAAGAAAGACTAATAAGCTAAAAAGACAAGTAAAACTACTTATCACACAACATTCTAATAACAAAATAAGACATAACATAATGCACATGTAACACATAACATGAAACAAATAGCAAAAACTAGATTCCTAACTTTTTTTTTATTTTTCATGTATTTTCCGTTTATCTTCAAAATAGTTTTTTTAATTTTTTATTTTTACAAATATGACTTAAGGTATCAAATACCACTTATTTTGATGAAAGGAGAATTTTTGTTATGATTAAAATCGATAGAAAATAACTAATCCAAACGCCCCCTTAAACTAGGAAAAAGAACAAAAATGCATACAATGGATGAAATACAAACAAGCACACATAACACATGCGAACTAAAATGCAAGAAACACATTACAAGTATTCACGATATACAACTAAACGAATCATGTTTTTATTTCTACACAAAACTATTTTTTATTTTGCAGGACCAAAGTGCGGGGCACAATAACAAAAGTGCGACGCACAAACTGCGACAATTTTCGAACTTTTTTATATTTTATTTTTATGGATTTTATAAAAGATGTAAAAAACTAGACACAATACATAGAAAACACATTCTTATTATATTAACACAAACATGACTAAATTTAAAGTAACAAAATAAGCGAAACATAACTAAGAAGTAAAAATCTTTTTGGAGTTTTTATTTTTTTATTTTTTTATAAATGCAATATAATCTATAATGACACATGAAATTTTTAATTAATAACATTATGAAAACTTTAAAATAAATCAAAAATAATATAGATGGAAAATCTTTTTGGTTTTTATCTTTTTTTTAATAAATATTTTAAGTTTCATTATTTTAATTACCAAGAAACTCAAATGATTCATATAGCAAGAAAAAGCGAATAAGCAAAACTACAAAAGTTTTTAAAAAGCAAAACAAACAAGAGAAAAGATTAAAAGAAATATTTTTTGGTTTTTTTAGTTTTTTAAGTTTTTTTCTCTCTTTTTTATTTTAATGTACATTATATACAAATGCAAAAATTCAACAAGTAAGGGCACAAAGAAACTAATCCATATGTTCTTATTAGTTTAATTTAAGCATTAGAAAGGTTTGGTGGGTTTTATGAAATTCATTCAGTACACGTTTTGAAAATTTTTCCAGAAAAGTGTGGCGCACATTGCTACATGTGCGGCGTACTTAGTGCGTTCGCCAGAAAGTGCGACACACCAAAATAATTATGCGGCGTACTTTCTACAATTTCTAAGACAGAAAGTTTGAGATAGCCAGAAATCTCTACGGCAATGGTTTTTTTTTAACAAGTATCCTAGAAAGTTTTAATATGTAACGAAAACAATCTCCGGCAGCGGCGCCAAAAACTTGATATGTGTTTCGCAAGTCCTAAACAAAGGGCCAAAAACTTGATGTTGCGAAAGCGAGTTTTAAAATTATATTACTAGATGATTACCAAACAAGGGACTAAAAACACAACACGGGCAAGTATACCCTTTCATGTATAGCATAGTCTTAAGGTATGTCCAGGTCGTTCTACGGGATTGGTGTTAACAAGTTAAAACAATTATCTTTAGAGTGTCACAAGTTCTAAAGACTTAAGCTTATCCAAATGATGATTCAAAGAACATAGAAATGATATATAGCTAAGATGGTTATAAGCACATAAACAATGTAAGACAACATGTCGATTACTAGTCGCACATGCAATATCTAATTAATATAACAAAAATCCGACTAAAGATCATGTCATACCAATAGCATTAAGGATGGTTTATGCTTGATTTCAATAACTAAAATAGTAGATAAAATTATATAAGAGTTGTTATATGTTTAATCCACTAATCACGACAAAAGTGATTAACAAGATTCATTTACAAGATGACAAGAAATCTATCCACTCACATGAGTACTAGTCATTATCATGAATAAACCCAACACATAATAATGGTCTTACACAATAGTATCTAATACAAAAGCATTTAGATCATACTTATAAACACGAACCAGGGAAAAAATGCGCCGCACAAACCTAATTGTGCGCCGCACTTCGCCCCTGTGAAGCTAATATAACCAATTCAATAATCAATATCACAAGCATCAATAAATGTAGAAACATATCAATTTGATCAGTAAAGAAATGTACAACATTTATGCGAGTGGTTTGATTACAAAGTACCAAAACAATATTCCCATCAAAACAATATTCCTACCAAAACAATCACTAGTCCAACAACCCAATGTTCCAATGGTAATTTAGGTTCTGAAAATCATGATGTTACAGTATTAGTTCGTGGTGGTAAGTGGTGGTGGTGATATGGTGGAACACTATATATTAGAGGAGTGTTTGGATCATTGGATCCAAATATCTTCACCTAAGCTCTCCTTCTCTAATGGAGTTATTTGATATAGATATGGAATGATATGAGATGTATGTTTCTCTGTGTTCTTAGGGTGTTTATATAGTAATTCTAACACTTGGGGACCAAGGTGAGGTCAAATGATCGGACTTGTAATGAATTTGAGTCATAAATATGACTTTTGAGCTGTGCAGAAGGAAAGTGCGCCGCACATTTTCATTTGTGTGCCGCACATTTGCCTGTAGAAAAGTGTGCCACACTTTTTGGATTGTGCGCCACTCAGTCATTCCAACTTTGGACCAAATGGCAAAGTCGTAGATCTTTCTTTCCTCTTTATGTTCCGCTTGAATCAACTAAAACGGAGTTCGTATGCTCAAGATATGGCCAAAACAGTGTCAGGTGTCGGGAGATCAGAAGCTTGACTTTATTTCTTCTTTTAAGCTTCGTTCCTTCGTGTTTTCTTCCATTTCCTTCCACGACATGTCCTTGGAACCTATAACATCAAATACACTTTATTAAGTACCGATAGTTCACATAATTAACCTAGATATATACAGAATCTGAAAAAGCTATTAGATGAAAACTGGTTTCCTTCGGATACCAGAGTCCCATGTGAATGGTAATCTTAAGGTACCGAAAGATCCGTTTAACCTCCTTGAGGTGCTTTTCAGTAGGTCTGGCTTGATATCATGCACAATAACATGTGGCATGATGAATATCAGGCCTGCTGGCTGTAAGGTACATGAGAGACCCGATCATACTGCCATATCGCGTTTGATCTACGAGAGGTGAGTAAAAGTCAGCGTCTAGGGATGAGGTCGACAAAGGTGTACCAACGCGAGCACATGAGGTCATACCATGCTTTTGAAGTATCTCTTGAGCATACTTAGATTGGTTAATAAAGATACCACATAGGGATTGATTAATCTGGAGGCCTAAAAAGAAATTTAGCTCCCCCATAATTCACATTTCAAATATGTTGTGCATTAGTTTTTCAAAACGTTTTGAAAGTTTTGGGTTCATAGAACAAAAAATAATGTCATCAACATAAACCTGCACAAGCAATATGTCATCCCCATATTTATTAATAAAGAGAGTAGGATCAATAGAACCTTTGGAGAATCCTTTGGAAACCAAGAAGTTTGATAGTTCTTTGTACCACGCCCTTGGAGCTTCTTTAAGTCCATATACAGCCTTCTTGAGACGGTGGACTTTGTCAGGATGATGAGGATCAACGAATCCTTCTGGCTGATTCACATACACTTCTTCCTTCAAATGACCGCTGAGAAAAGCAGTTTTAACGTCCATCTGATAAACCGTGAAGCCCTTATGTGCAACATAAGCAAGGAATATCCTCACTGCTTTCAAACGAGCAACTTGAGAGAATGATTCATCAAAATCTATTCCTTCTTGTTGGCGGTATCCCTTAACGACAAGACGAGATTTGTTTTTGATGATTGTTTGTTCTTCATCCAATTTGTTTTTCCAGATCCATTAAAATCGAGAACTGATGTTCCATATGGTCTGTCAACAAGTTCCTATAATCCAAGTCTTTCAAATTGATGAAGTTAGTCTTGCATTGATTCAATCCACGTATGATCAGTCATGGTTTGTTTGATACTTGTAGGTACAGTGAAACTCACGGTGAGTTCATACATACATACATCGCCCTCAGTTTCGAGTTGTCTGCGTGTTCGAACCGGTTGTGAAGGATTTCCAATAACTTGCACTTGTGGATGGATATCGTTGATAGAATGTATGCATGTGTGACGGATCAACGTGTTGAGTAGAAGACTCTCCGACTTTGCGTACCGGTGTATCGAATGGGTTGATATATTCGTATTCGTCAGACTGTGTATCGACTGCTTGATTGTTGTTTCCTCCTGCAGGATTAATGGTTGGTGATGTTGGTAGTATGACTGTTTCTTGAGTTTTTTAAGTATCCAATGGAATTGTCTCTTGATCAATGGTTGCTGAAGTAGATGTAGTTGTGTCTTGTTGACTTTGTTCAGGTGCATCAACAATATTGACAGCGAAAGGCTATGACACAACTTGATTATTTCCATAGTAATATTCATCAAACATTGGATCATATAAATCAACCAACTCATTCATTTGTGTCGTATCTGTCGAGTCTGCTGTAGGAGTACTTTCTCGACGTTCTTGCACGGACGTACACTGTTTTGTGTAGGTGCCATTGCTGGACATTGAGGTACGGGACTTGAGCTGCTGTGATCAAGTACCATTTGTGGAAATTCGTCAAAGTTCACATGAATTGTTTCGACAATAATCCTTGTTATCTTGTTGTAAACTCGATATCCTTTCGACAATGTAGCATACCCCACAAAAATACATACATCACCTTTTTCTTTCATCTTGTCGAGATTCTCACCGTCTTTAAGAATGTAACATAAAGATATTAACATGTGAAAGAATTTAACATTAGGTTTCCTGACATTGATGATGTGGTAAGGTGTCTTTTCATGCCTAGGGATTACGAGAGAATGATTATGAGTATAACATGCAGTTGCAATTGCTTCAGTCCAGAAGAATAGTGGTAATTTTGATGCAGAAAGCATTGTTCGAGCTGCCTCAACCAAAGTACGGTTCTGTGTTTCGAAAATGCCGTTTTGTTCAGGATTTCGAGCAATTGAAGTTTGGTGTTCGATGCCTTCTTCTTGAAAGTAGGCTTGCAGAATCTTGTTCAGAAATTCATTACCTCTATCCGTTCTGACCGTTAAGACTTGAGCTTGAAGATTGCGTTGTATCATCTTGAGAAAGGTTTTTTAGAACCTCCGGTGTTTTATCTTTGGACCTTAAAAAGTAAGTCCATGTATATCTGGAGTAATCATCAACAATCACGAGAATATACCATTACCCGTTAATACTCTCTACACGCATGGGACCACATAAATCCATGTGTAGAAGTTCCAATCGTCCTTTTGAGCTTGGGGTAGTCTTTGTTTTGAATGACTTTCGTTTTGATTTCCCCAACTCACAAGAAGAACAAAGATGGTATTGGACGAATTTTAACTTAGGAAGACCGGTCACAATATCATTCTTCGAAAGCAAGTTGATGGTGTCAAACTTAAGATGTGATAATCGTTGATGCCATAACCATGCTTGAGATGATGAAGCTTTCGCCATTAAGCAAATTGGATTTGTTGAAGATGTGTCTTGAAAAGTTACTGTGTAGATATCAGAACCACGAGAACCTGTAAGAAGGTCATTCCCATCATAGTCTCTAACATAGCAAGTAGTTTTTCAAAAAGCCACTTCCAAATACGCATCAAAAAATTGACCAACCGAGAATAAATTATGATTCAGTCCCTCGACGTAATAAACCCGTTTGATAGTGATATTACCTTGAACCAAATCGCCATATCCAAGTATCGGTGCAAACTGATGACTTCCAAACCGCACCATACCCAGAAACTTCTCCACGAAGGTACTGAGAAGTTTGAGATTGGCCGTCATGTGCTTTGTGTACCCGAAGTCCATTATGAAGAGAATGATTTCGATGAGCTGCATAAGAATTATAAGACAATGTAGAGTTTGACAAATGGGAGCCCTTGATAGAAGTGGGTTCCAAAATATTAGTAGGCCTAGATACAAATACTAAAGGCAATATAACATTCATACACCCAATTCAAATAGTGGTTATCTTAGGTACCCATTTGTATCCGGGTGGTATAAATCTCGAGTACCCCCGTTTACATGTCCTAATCATGTTCTCATAAAGCTTCTTTAACCTGTTTTGTTTATGCAGAGTAGTGGACTCTAACGCACTTAGTTTCTTAAGTGGTTGAGTAGTAGATTGGTTCAAAGTTCTTGTGGGTTTTCTAGAACTAGTGGGCACAAGAATAGGCTTCCTAGTTCTAGCATTCACGCCATTATGATAAAAGCACAAGCATCATGATTGAAAGTATGAACACATTTTCCATATTTAACACAAGAAAATTCAACATTCGAGGTCTTAGCATTCAAACCGAAACTTGTATTTCTCATTTACAAATTCCTCTTCATTACATGCAGTTACAAACGTTTTATTCTTAGAAAACTTAAAATTCCTACGGTGGTCTTCTACTTCCATCTTCTTTCCTTGACTATTGTTAGGCATGACCTTATCTTGTATTATAGTGCTCTTAAGATGTGGTCTGCTAACGCTAGTGGTGGGAATTACTCCTGTAGAAAAAGACATACATTGATTAGTTTTCCTAATATTCTGAGGTAACCGCAATGTTCTAGTTTGAGTGGGCCTAGTGTTCATCTTATACATTCCTGGTGCTATCACATTTGTTCTCTTATCAGTTCCTAGCTTAGGCATAGTCTGTGGGGGTTTTCCCAAAACAGATGATTTAGGGCATTTAACCGCATTTGGTTGACGAACAGCGGATGGTTTACCCAAATCAGACTTTCCTTTCATTTTATCAATGAGTTTTTGTAACTCACTGATGGCTATGTCCCTTTCTTGTAGCTGAGCTTTCAAATCATTATTTTGAAACTTTTTTCATTCAATTCACGAAACGAAGAAGCTACAAGTTCTTGACACTTTTTATGATTATGAGATTTAGCACCACTTTGTAAAGCAAGATCAAGAGAAATGGAGTGATTCTCATGTTTGGTAAAACTTTTCGAAAGTTTATTATATGACTAAATTTGTTTTGAAAGCTCAACTTCAAGATATTGACATTTAGCGTCCGTTTCTGACACTAGACATGCTATATGATAATATTGATCAAGATCGATATACACACCAAGTATAGAATTCATGTGGTCAGCACAGTAGTATTCCTTAGAAAGTCGATCAATTTCGTTAGAAAGTTGGTGTTCTTGTGTCTTTAATTTAGTTTGAAGAAAAGCAACTTCGTCTTCAAGAGATTTTACATATCTTAAATCAGTTATCATTTCCTCAGTGAGAGCATTATAAAACATTTCCACATTATTTGAAAGATCATTGATGGTTGGAACAATACATTTTTGAATGACAACATCTACTTGTAGGTTAGGTTTAATATTCTAAACGGTATCTCTAGAAACATTTTCATAATCGACGACACCTTTGTACAAATTTAAAACCCCATGTTTTATAAACTCAAATTGCTAAAAACTTTTACTTTTCTCATCCCATGTACGGTTTTCATCCGCAATTTGTTTTTTTAACAAAACTAATTGTTTTTTAAACCCCTTTTTAAAGAAACTTTCTTTTCCATTTCATGACTCGTTGGTGGAACATTTTTGAAAAAACTCTTGTTATTTTAAATGTTCTTTTTGAGGAACAAACTTAATATGATTATTAGAAATAGAAAGGTTTATCAAATCACATAAGTTGGATCGACTTTCTTCGTGATGACGAATGATTTCGTCGCAGTCAGGGGAAAGCATAAGGGCAAGATTATCATTATAGCAACCAATATCATAAAGAGCTGGCTTGATACCTTTAACTTTCTTGAGATATTTAGGCTTAACAAAACTCGTTTTCATATTTCTATTGAACATGTTCATAGTTTGAATAGAATGACCCGTTTTGTAAACAATGTTGTTTAACGTTTCGACTCTATTCTCCAAAGAAAGAACCTTTTCAATATCCTTTTCTTCACGAGTTTTATAAATATTAGTTTGTTCTTTGTTAACTGACTCTAATTTAGAAATCTAGAGTTTATGTAGCAGCAGTTGTTCTTTAAGTTCCGATATCTTTTGTTTTGATATATGAATTTCATGTGTTACTTCAGATCAATATTGTTCGTTGAGCACCTTACATTCATATACCAAACCATTTGCTATAGCAACTCGTTGATTAGTTTCTTTTATATAATCACACTCTTTAAGCCTGTCTATCTCCTCGGCTAAGGATGTGTTTGCTTGCTTCAGACGTTTACTAGCCTCTTTGTTTTCATTAATTTCATATTTCAAAGTTTCAATAATAGACGCAAGCAAATCAGGGTCCTCATCCGATTCAGTATCTTGAGCAACATTACCGTCATCATTACACATATGCTGTGAATCCGTAGAGATATTGTTATCCTTCGTGTCCATTACATATGTGACATTGATGCTTTCGGGTTGCTCAGGATGTCGTCATTCATTAGCAAACACATTATAGTTATCATATGACGGTACCTTTTCAATTGGCTCAGTATCAAAGATATGTCCAGAATTGTTAGCAGTCTCTGGAATTACTTCTTGAATCTTTGCCATGTACACATAATTTGCTTCCATCTCTTGATCATCGGATTCATCATTATTGTCATCACGCCAATCAACTTCATCTGCAGTGAGTGGAATACATGCTTCTTATTTCTTACACAACAACATCTTTTCCTTGTGATATGCAAAATCCTTAACCCGTTTTGGCTTCTTTCATTCTCTAGCCATGTGCCTAAATCCCTTGCAATTGAAGCATTGAAACCCAGTCTTCTACACAACTAGAGTGCCTATAGTATCTCTAGCCCCAACTGGATTAGGCAACCTTTGATTATCATACCTTGCATTGGATGATGATCAGAGGTTGTTGTTGGTAGGTTTGTAGATCTTCTTATATGTTGTGGTGAGTAAAGACATGAGTTCCTCAATCTTCTTGTCCCTTGAAGTTTGTTCATCGTCATTGTCTCCATCTGACTCGGTGTCATATTTTGGAGGTGAAGTAGGTAAAATTTCTTTTGCTTTGTTTCTAACAGTAGCTAGAGGTTTGGTGGATGAGCGTGATGACCTTGAGAAATGAGAAGGTGTTTTTTGACGGTGAACGGGTTGTGTTGAAGTAGCAGCCACAAAAGCAATAGAGTTAGAAGGTCGTTCTGCCTTTTCATCCCTAAGTTCATTCACTTTGTTATGATGTAGTTTCAAGATATCAAAAAGTTTGTGATAATAGATAGTCTTGATATCTTCCCTTTGTTTAACCAAAGTCACAAACCTTTACCATTCCTGTTTGAGTTAAAGTAAAAACTGAAGATTGGCATGATGATTGGAGATGTGCACTAATTTCTGACAAGGTCATTCATCATTTTGTAGAATCTCGAGTAGTATGAGTCAATAGATTCACCATCTTCGGATGTGAATTTTCCGAACTCCCAAAGTAGATTAGTCTCGAGATCTTGAGCATTGATCGACTCACCTTGCTTTAATCGATGAATTACATTCCACATTTTCATAGCATTAGGAAATGCATCAACCGTGGAATAGATATCACTATCAATTCCAGTGAGTATGTAGTTCACAGCATCAGCTTTGGCTTGAAGAAGTTTCCTTTTCTCAAGAGGACATGTGTCGAAGTTCTCCATGGCTCTTGTAGTTGATGTAGTACCATCTGCATTCTGTGTGGTGGTTGGTCTGAATTCAAAGACGGGAGGTGCATTTTCAAGGAAATGACGAAGAGCAGTTCGGTTCTCTTTAGTGTCAAGAAATCTAAGGAAACAAGAGCTCCACTGAACGTATCAACCGGCTGTTAGCACAGGTGGATTACCGTTTCCTCCTTGTTCCAAACGAACTTGATTAGCATTCGCATTGTTGTTGTTGTTTGACATGGTAAATGCTTGTGAATGGATTACAGATCTTAGTAGATTTGTTGTGATGAGGTGTGGATGAAATTTCGTAGCGATCCGAGAATCTTCAGTCCGACAATAAATTCTTTAGTCCGACAAAACGGAAGACCGAAAATTTTGTATCACCAAATTTTGAAATCGTGTTAGAAATAGCTAAAAACTAGTATAGAAAAATCTTGATATTATTAGACCTAAAAAATTTAACTCTTTTTTTTATGGTAAACTATGTTCCGGGACTAGTCTATATAGTGACTAAGTCTAAAAAGTACTCGAACAAAATTTTGCAAAGTTATGATCTCGCAATAATGAAGGATCTCAGAATGTTGTAAAAGATCTCGCAATAACTCAAATATTGCAAAGATATCGCAATAATAATGTTTCAATGATTTTGCAATAATGGAATTGACACATATCTCGCAATGTCCTATATCAGAAGATTTCGCAATACCAAAGAAAATACAATTCTCGCTATTACTAGCTTCAAATATTTCGCAATAGCCAACTTTTCACAATATCCTAGACTTTTCGCAATAGCCAACTTTTCTCAATATCCTAGACTTTTCGGAATAGCAAACTTTTCGCAATATCCTATTCTTTTCGCAATAACTAACTTTTCACAAAACCCAGAAGAAGCCAACTTTTCGCAATAACCAAAAATAAGGGATTTCGCAATATCTATTTTAAAACCCTAATTATTGCGAAGTCTTTTAGAGAAGAATCCGCAATAAAAGGACGAATTTCGCAAAAATTTGAAAAATCGTACTTTTTCGCTTTAATCGAGCCAAACGCCCAAACAATTTTGTGTTTTTGGACGATCCAAAGTAACCAGATCCCTATCAAAACTATGTAGGAGATTCCAAAACCACAAAAAAAATAAAAAAAAAATTGGGACGTGGGTTATTGGATCAAAATAGACACGAAATCAATGAAAAACAAACCACAAATCTTCAATCACCTATCCATTATAGGCTGTTGATACCAAATGTTATCCCAATTTAATCTATAACACAAGATTTAGAGTAAGAAAGAGAAGAAAGTTAGAGAGAGAAAGTAGAGAGAATGGTGGAAGGTTTAAACATTACTAGAGAGAGAAAGTAAATGAACCAACACCCTCTTCGACACATGGAAGGGGGTTTATATACCCATGAGCTTGGTGTGCTCATAGGCTTGTGTCTTTAGGTCGGGCTTGGCTTGTATTTGGGCTTAGAGCCCCTAACTTATACAATATTAGCTTAAAGTCCAAGCCCGGTTTTCCTGACTAACCTATTACAATACAAGACCTTTAACGACTAATATGACCTATTACATTATTGTTCGACTATATAAAATATAGGGCTAACACAAGACTTAGTTTATATTATTAAAATTAATAATACATGTTTTAACCTAAGTATATTTATTTTGACATTTGTAATTGATTAATTATTTTACTTAATTTATATGAACTAATAATTAATTAATTAATCCATGACTTAGTTAAATTACTTAACTAAATAAAACATGTTAACATAAGTATTTTATTAGACTTAATTAAATTAAACATGACAAATTGAATTAAACGTTATAAGGAAATGTTTATTAATATAACATGACATATTATTAATTATTAAACCATGCATCTCATTAATAATTAATAATCACTTTAACCTATAGTATTATTTAATAAACTTTATTAATAGTTTGCCATGACTTATAACATATGACTGATAAGCACTAGGTTATATTTTTATACTTATTAATCCAGCTTATTTCTATTTATGGAAACTTTCTATTTCAGGAAACTTACTATTTTTAGAAACTTACTATTTTTGGAAACTTTCTATTTTTGGAAACTTTCTATTTTTTGAAACTTTCTATTTTGGAAACCTGCTATTTGTGGAAAGTTACTTATTATTACCGTACAAGTATAATAATACAAGAATACATGAAAATACATAATCAGAATACATGTAAAACATGATTAAATACAAGACAACATCTAAAACAGTAAAACATAACAAGAACATGTAAAATAAGCTAAGAACATACAGAACCAGTGATATACTCAGTTATCAGACAATTCATACATGTCCCTTATTTATGTAGCACTAGTGAGATCGGAGTAGGACTTTTCATCCTTTCATCTTTCCTTGTTCACTGGACATAAGGTACGGATATTCCGTCCTTCAGTCTGGACACTCTCTTTCCTATTTAGGATTCCCCGTTTGCAGCTAACTTTTTCCCCAAGTATTTTTTTATATGTTTTGATTGATTATGTTTAGTTTTAAATTCCTAAGCCATATACATGCATGTCATGTCATCTAGTTATGGAGGTACAATAACCATAACACTGGAGGCACCAGTGTTATGACTTCCCCACGGCGGAGTGATTGCTCGTGGCGTTCCTTTACATATTTGGCTATTTATTTATATTATCATGTAGGGCGTATGGGGGCATCCTAGTTACATGTTTTTACAGGATTTTTATGGTGAATTTGGTGTGTGCCTTGCATCCTTCACAAGGAGTTGATCCCTCGTACCCAGACTAATTTATTTAGAGGCATCCCCTCTAATTGCATGTTGTGGTCACCCCTCTATGTATTCATGCACGGTGAACCTCATGACCTATATGGGCTATTGGCTAACTAAAATACAGTTTTCATATTAAAACATAAGTCTTTTCAAACTATATAACCAGTTTATAAACATGTTCTAGGTTATCTAGGACTTATACATTTCCTCTTATACTAGTCTTATTAAGCTTATGTCATTTCATACAATGTTATATATCCGTTCACTAGGCGTTTTACTCAGTCGTTTCCTTTTCATGTTCCTAAATAGAAGGTACTCAGGGACGCACATAGGACCTTGAGAGTATGTGCATATGGATGGAAGCTATCTAGCCTTCATCACTTTATGCATTTTCATACATTACATTACTTTATCTCTTTGGACATTGTTTAGTCCGTTCCTTTCAGTATTTATATTCATGTGCGTGATTTTGTGTTGGACTACCGATGTTTGTTTTCGGTAATTCCTTTTATGGTCATTTAATGTTTAGACATTTATCTTGCATGCTTTGATGACACGCCATAATAATCTTGTGAGATTCCATTTGTCAAAATGGGTGTTACAGTATAAGTGTGTGTGTGTGTGTGGCGTCCAAAAAGAAAGAAAGGAAGGGCCTTGGCCCGGTCCATTAACTAATCCAAATTAGTAAACAATAAAACAACCAGAGGATTTCATTATATCACTTTTACATAATTAAAACCCTAAAACCTTTTATCTCTCTCTCTTGGCCGCGGCACATCAAGAACACAAGGAAGGATCTTTGGCTTTTGATCTTAAATATAATACGGGTATTGTGTTCTTTATCTAATCGTTAAATCATACACGCATTCGGTATCTTTAAACCCCTTAATCTATTATTTATTATGTTTAATTGTTTTGGATCTTTATAAAAAACATTGTTAAAAACATGTCATTAACAAGATTAAACATGGATCGGGATTAAGGTTGGTTGGTTTGTCATGGGTACGCAAACCGAGAGCTTGGTGGCTCTCGGTGGTTGCTCGGATCATACAGTCGCACCCTTATAAGGTTCGGCGTGTGTTTTTGTCTGCCAGCCACAACCCCAACTACCCAGCAGTGAGGTGCGTGTGGTGGTCAGTGTAAAACCGAGAGTCTATGACTATCGGTGAGAAATTTGTGCACAACAGGGGGGACCCCGACTGTAGCCGGGGGTATTTTGGGCCAGCAGTGGCACCGGCTAGGCTGCCGGTGGCTGTTGGTGGTGGTCGGACAGCAACCACAACCACAAGGTTGTGGTGTGTTGTTGTGTTTCGATGCGAACCGAGAGCTTCCATGGTCTCGGTGGGTTCCTTGTGGGGCTCGGTTAGAACCAAAAACACCAAGGGGTATGTTTGGCTAAACTTTTGCTAAAACATTGCATGTTATTTTATTAGTTAATTTTATTAAATAACACATGGTTTAATTTAATTAATTAATAACAAGACTTATGTAATAATTATTAAATATAATTATCATGATATAAATACATGGCTATTAAATAAACCTTATGTTATAATAATTATTAAAAATAATTATTCATGTTATAAGTACATGTACATTTAATTAATTTAATTAAGAGCTTAGCTTAATAAGTTAATTACATTATTAACCAAGGATTAATTAAATTAATAACCATACTTTAATTTAATTATAAAATAAATCATTTAAGGTAAAGTTTAATTATTATAATCATGTAATATTATTAATTAATTATTACTTATGATATCATGTATTATTATTATTAATTAATAATCATATGTTAGGACTAACTATTAAATATTATTAAATTTTACTATATAATAATCATGATTTATAATATGCTTATTAGAAACTATAGCTTATATCATTAACTTATTTAATAAGCTTATTACTAATTATGGAAACATGTTAAATATGGAAATATACTAATTATGGTAACATGCTATTTATAGAAACATACTAAATATGAAAACATACTAATTATGGCAACTTTCAATTTTTGGAAACTCACTATTTAAGGAAACTTGCTATTTTTGGAAAGTTACTATATATGGAAACCGGCTATTTTTGGAAAGTTACCATATATAGAAACTTGTTATTTTTTGAAAGTTACTCATTATGTTATAACAAGTACTATAACACTTAAAACATGAAATACACTAATAAATAACACTTGAAACACTAAGAATCACATGATAAAACAAGAACAAGTAAAACAAGTTAAGAACACGCCAAGTAAACTATTAATCAGTAAATATAAGTTAAACAGAAAACTCATTCATGTCCCTTTCATTATGAAGCTATTGTGAAGTCGGATTGATCTTCCACTTTCGTTTTCATCCTCATTACTGGACACAAGGTACGGATATTTCATCCTTCAATAAGGACACTCTCTTCCTATATTAGGTTTTCCCCGTTTGCAACCATCTATTTTCCCAGTAGTTTACATTAAACTAAACATTAATTAATATGATTAATATTTTGGATTGCCTTAGCTATGTACATGCATGCCAGTTCCACCTAGTTATGGAGGTACCATAACCATAACACTAGAGGCACCGATGTTGTGACTCTTCCATTGTGAGAGTGATTGCTCGCGGCGTCCCTTTCAGTTTTTTGGCCTTATGTTATTATCATGTGGGGCTTATGGGTGCATCCTAGGATAAGTTTAGCAAGATTACATGGTAACTGTGGTGTGTGCCTTACATCCGTTACATGGAGCTGATCCCTCCACCTAGACTATGTTAATTAGAGGCAACCCCTTGAATTGCATGATAAAGTCACCCCTCTATGTATTCATGAACGTTGATACTTCATGAGCTATATGGGCTCTAGGCATTTAAAATACAGTTTTTAGTATAAAAATAAACATAAGTCTTTTCAGAATATAAACTAGTTTATAAACATACACCAGGTTTTCCAGGACTCACACTTATTCCGTTGTACTTTCATTTCATTCTTTGCTTATGTTTATTGGTTTTCATATCATTGTCATATATCCGCACACTAAGCGTATTGCTCAGCCGTATTTTCTTTCCATGTCCCCATACGAAAGGTACTAAATGGCAAAGCTAGTAAATCAAGAGTACGTGCATTAAGATGGAGGCTCCCTTGTCTTCGTTTCTTTTAATTCATTTACATACTTTTGCTTTGCTAGACATTATTTAGTCCTTACTCTACATTTCTTTAATAATGCATTGTGTGTGGAGCTTATGTTGTAATAAGTAGTAGGTTAGTGGTGTATTACGGGCTTATCTTTATGCTAAAAGTTCATGTTTAAGGAACTAAAGCCTAAAAGGAAAGCCCGGCACAACCTATATAGCCCAAACAAGCCCGCATGCGGGTGGACTATATATACCCACCTCCTAGCATGTTAGGAGGTGGTTGGTCATTTGTATTTCCCTCTCTCCTAATCTAATCCTCCCAAGTTTCACACATCTCTCTCTTTTCTCTCTTTACTTTCTCTCTCTAAAATTCATCTCTTTTCTTATTCTTCCTTACTATAATTCGTGTTTAATCATCATAAATGTAGGACAACAATTGCTATCAGTCGCCACGGGGTATATTAGTGATTGGTTTTTGGTTTATACTACATTTCGTGAGTTTTTCTTGATCTTCATCTCGATTCTCCAAATTTTTTTCATGTTTTTATGGTTTGATCTTTTCCAATATCTCCTACATAGTTGTGATAGGGATTTGGTCACTTTGGATCGTCCAAAAACACCAAACTTTGAGGTGTTTGGCTCGATTTACGCAAAAACCCACGTTTTTTAACCATATTGCGGAATCTTTAGGGTTTATTGCAGAATCTTTCCCTAGAAATCTCGTAGTAATTAGGGTTCAGAGATTACAATATTGCGAAATCTGGGTTATTGCGAAATCTGGGTTATCGCGAAATTTGGTTATTTCGAAATATGGGTTATTACGAAATCTGGGTTATTGCGAAATTTGGTTATTGCGAAATCTGGGTTATTGCGAAATATGAGTTATTGTGAAATCTGGGTTATTGCGAAATCTGGGTTATTGCGAAATTTGGTTATTGCGAAATCTAGGTTATTACGAAATCTGAGTTATTGCGAAATCGGGGTGATTGCAAAATCTGGGTTATTGCGAAATCCTTTAGATTATTCTGAGATTATTTTTTGCGAGATTTTTGTTCGAGTAATTTCTAGACTTAGCCACAATCTACACTAGTTTAGGACACGTAAATTCAAATTTTTTACACACTAGTTTTTGGCTATTTATAACTCGATTTCAAAATTTGGCGATTACAAAAATTTTCGGTCTACCGTTTTATCGGACTGGAGAATTTATTGTTGGACTGAGAGAAAATTGGAATTTTTGGAATTTCAACCACAACCTTATCACAGCCTATCTACTTAAGATCCAAAGTCACTTCTTCAACTGAGACACCATTATCATGGAAAAGAGCAATACGGCTACTGAGGGAAAAGATGTAACTAACGTCGAGATGGAACGACAACAACAGCGGATATGTATCTTGAGGAAAAACTCCATGGATGGTTTTAGAGTACTTCATGAGTCTTTTAAGGACCTTTCAAAAGTCTTGCTCGAATTAGGGAATCCACTGGCACATTCAGAAAAACATTCACAAATGCCATGGATAAATTTGAAGCACAACTTGTCAACGAAAGAATCATTGCTAGTGAATGCAAGACCACTTTCATTGATCTCAAGACGACACTTGAAAAGACATTTACTTCTGAATTCATCAAGTCTTCGCGTACAAAGGACTGCTTCAAGAGAAATAATGGAATGGATGCTTTATCATACAAAGATATGATAACCCACAACATAGACTTCCTTGTCACCTATGTGAACCACACAATACAGAGGCAATAAACGATTGATGCAAGGCTCAATGCAAGTTGTAGAATAGCATCATATATTGAGAACACAAGCTTCAAATATGAGACTCCAAAGCATAGTTCAGGGAATGATGACAACAACTTTGGGAAAGAAAGCAACAACTCTGGCAAACAAGGCACAGACTCTGAGAATGTCATCAGCAATACACCTTCCTATGATAATGGCCCTATCTTTGACTCTGATCCATTGGAAGAGGTACACCATGATGACTTTAATGTGTTTGCCAATGCCAATACGCATGAGCATTGTGATCAAACAACAACCCTTATTGACACATGTATGACAGAAAAGGTTGATAGCAATACCACACCCGATTCATCAGATATGTGCAACAATATGTTTAAGGATGATCAACATGCAAATGAGTATGATGATGAGGAGCGTGTCGCGCTTGCTAATTTAATTGCTAGTTCACAATAAATGTCAATGAAACTAGAAAGAGTCAAAAGCAATTAAAGAAGGAAAACGCAACGCTCACTCAAAATTTTGAAGAATGTAAAACTACTCTAATTAAATTTAGTGAGACCATTGATAGTTATAGAGTTGAGCTTCTTCATAAGACCAAAGAGATTGAGGGGTACAAGGGTAGTGCTTTAAAAATTCAAAAGGACGATTTTGAAAATAAATATAACACAACTCTTGAGTTATTAGGCAAAGAGAAACGTCAATATAATGTTTTCTTAATGGATGAACGTCAAAACACGTACCTTGCAACAACTAAAGTTAACGAACTTGAACAAAGGATTTCCATAAATAACACTAATTCTGCTAAAATTCTTGATGAAAAGAAACAAGAGGTTGAAACGTTAAAATAAGATTTCAAAAGTAGACATGAAAAAGATACTGAAATAGTAACAGAACTAGAAGAACAAGTCGAATTTTTGAAGAAAATTGTTTATAAAATGCATGACTCTATTCAAACCATAAGAATGATAGCACCTCGATCGTTTTTTAAGGGTAAAGATAGTTTTGAAAGTCCTAAGTACCTCGATCAAGCTCAAGCTGCGAACCCGCGTCTTTATCTGGATGAGTCCGAATGGACCGATCCTGATTGTCCTCTTGTTAGGCTTGATACTAAAGAGACATCCCTTTGGGAAGAGGAGAGTAGATCACAATTAATACAGACTTCATGAAACCATATTATTATGCCTATGAAAACAATCTTTATGGTCTTTTCACTCCACTAAAACAGAAGTCTCGTGAGCAATTGTTTTTTGAAAGCAAACAAAGAAGAATTCAGTGGAATAAAATGTTTGCCACTAAGAAATTTAACGTTTCAAAATTTATTAACTACTTGCCTCTTGATGCGTCTAAAAGCAAAAGTAGGAAAAATCTTGGTATTCTTAAACATCACATTGATAATGTTCAATTAATTTTAAAAGAGACTGGAAAAACGTGAAAATGATCAGTGGAAAAAAGAGATTCCTCAGGATATAACTTTGCTTGTGAAAGAACTTTTTATACCAAATACGGCGACAATAAAAGCAACAGTTCTTGAATTTGAAACCTTAATTCGGTCAGAAATGTTTGATGATTTGAAATACGTCGAGTCTCTTGAAAAAGAAATTGATGAACTTCAAACGGAAAAATCAGAGTTCTCGAACGAATATGATCTCCTCTTAGAAGAATGTCTATCCAAAGATATTTTGTGTGTTACTCTTCAATCTTGTGCTGATATAGATGAATATTCTGATGTTGCATGCAAATATCTTGATAAGGTCAAAGAGTGTGAGCGTCTTGAAATTGAGCTTTCGAAACACAAAGAAAATGTTGATAAAAAGGCGTTTACGTTACTTCAACACCGATCTGATTTGCTTCAAAAACATTGTCATTCTCTTGAACTTGCTTTGCAAGACAAAGTCGGAAAAGGTCCAAATGATAATAACTTGCAAGTAAAACTTTCCGCTTCGTGTCGAGAAATGAACGAAAAGAGTATGGAAATTATAGACTTGAAAGCTCAGTTGCAAGAAAAGGACATAGCGATAGAAGAGTTGAAGAAACTCATTGCAAAGATGGATGGGAAAACTTTGGAAACTAAAGTTGTGAAACCTGTTGTTCGACAACCCAATGCGTACAAGGATCCAAAGCCATCTATCTTAGGAAAACCGACTCCTTTCTCCAATTCTTCACATGTAAAATCTAGGTTACCTCCTAAGACCAATGTGCAACCAAGTGTTCAAAAACAAGTCGTTTCACCCAATGTTCCTCCACCATTTAGAAAACCCATTTTTGCTAAACCCGATCATGTGAATGCACCTAGTACTTTTAGGAATACTCCCAAACGTGTGACATTTGTGTCCACATAGGAATTTGTAGGTTCAAATGACTTAGATCATACCAACAACCTAGAGGATGCTAAGCAAAAAGGGAAGATTCAGAAAGAAAAATCCGTGTATCCAAAACCTAGTACACCAAATCCTGCTAGAGTTTAACACACTCCTAATGGTAGTCAACCAAAACCTAGGATCACTTACCAGCAATCTAGGAATTGGAATCCATCCATGAATAGTCATGTTTCGAACACTACGTCTGAACGATTTGGAAAACCCAGGAATACACGGACTTTTGTGAATCCCAAATTCCCCGTATGCTCCACTTGAAAAAAGGGCATTCAAAATGGAAATCATGACCATTGCATTCTGCAATACCTCTATGAGGTTAAATCTCATGCCTTTGCACTGAGAAAGAATGTAGAATCCCATAAGACAACGAGGAGATACAAACCCGCCGCAAAGAAAAGCAATGCCAACAAATCTAAAACGTGGATCAAAAAGGACATAGTTTCTCTCCCAAGAAGTCTTCCGTTGTGTCAGAGAAAACTACTCCTAAACCTAGTCTTCAGTGGAAACCAACGGGTAGGATCTTCATGGAAGTTGGTCTTAAGTGGATTCCCATAGAGAAGAGTGTTGATACCTGCGCTCGCACTAACGCTATTGTTTTACATGTTGGAAACGAATGTGTTACTTCTAACAATGTTATTTGTGCGAATTCTTCTTCTGTGATTGCAGGTACTTCAGCGGATTCTGAACCCACTTCTTCCTCCAAGGGTTCCAGTTCTGCACATTCGATATCACCTTCGTCTATTGTACAAAAGTATATTTTGGATTATTTTCAAAAAACTTGAGAAAATACAAAAATAATATAAAATGTAAATATCATTAGAAAAACAAACTAAAAAATGAAAAAACTTTCAAAATACCAAAAATATTCTTCTCGACATGTCTTTCAGTTTTGATAATATGGACATACCTAGAAATGTCGCTCAATAACGACACGGGTGTGTACATAAAGCTCGAATGAAAGTTGAAAATATTTTTATTAAAACATGTCATTTCAATGATTTACAATTACTAAGGATTGTGACTCTTGACTCAAAGAAAAGAAAGTTGATCACGTTTGATAACTTATCCTCAACAACGGGAAAATTATTTTTCTCGGTCATGAGCTATTATTAAAAACATTCCATGTTTTTAAGCTCATGTAAACGACTTACAGTTAAATGTCACACTGTAACTCGGACTTCAAATAAAGGGAAGTGTATCTTTAAATATAACTTATCCTAACAACGGGTAGAGCAATCTATCACGAGTTGAGCTTGTCATAAAACATTCAAAGTTTTGAGCTCAACACTATGGCTTGTAATCACTTTCAGATTTCAACCCGGATCTATATTCACGGGGGAGTGTACGCTTTAGTGCCCTTACCCTCAGCAAAAGAAGAGAAATCTTCTTACACTTTAATGGATTCGTCAAGACATTCAAAGACTATGAACTCAATTTTATGCTTTAGAAAAACCATGTAGCCAAAATGAAATGGATTTTTCAAAAAGCGTTGAACACAATTTTTTCAAGAGTTTTTCAATGATTATTCAAAATCTTTCAAAAATTGTGTGTTCAACGACTCCTATCCTCAAAAAGCAAAATGTGAATCACATCCTGGCAATGGCAATTCAATTGGATCAGTTTTTTAGAGGGATCGTTCCAAATAATTCATGCTCGTAAGACACATTTTTCTCCCGAAGATTTTCAAGACTATTTTTCGTGATATATTTTAATCAAATTTGGTATCTCTAATATAAAAAGATTTTATATATTAGAGATAGGGGAGAAAATGTGATTAACATGTAATCTATCTTGCAAGACTCAATCACTATTAACTCTTAACCACATGTTCGAAACACTTTCGATTATCGATGCACATGTGAAGGGGGAGTATTTCTTGAAACCACTTGAAAGATTATGGTTTTATGGTTACGATCTTATATACCCACAACCTCATTAATTCACGAAGTTATTGGTGTCAAAAGGTGGTTAGGTATATGTTATATGATCCAACCAGAACCGGAGGGATCTTCCCAGGGACAATCCAATAGATTATTAGAAGTCCTTAGGAAAGATGGAGTAGAATGTGAACGTAGCTGAATGCTGACTAAGTACTGATGCTAACACTAAAACAATCACAACAAGGTGCTAGTAATGATGTCTTGGTAAGCATTGAAGGGGTTGAAGAATGAAAAAGAAATGTAATTATAAAGGGTGAAAAGAAAATAGCCCTCCATACAACTTAGGCAGAAACCAGGTCAACAGATCATGAAGACACGCATCATGGACCCAGTGATGTAATGCACAACCCTTCCCCAGCTGACTCAGGCTTCTCTCAAAAGAAGTTTGTTTTATTGTCACGAATATTAACATGACTTCTATTGACTTTCTCACTCCGAGATAGTTGATAATGAATTGGTGGCATCTGCTCCAGCCTCCGACCACTAAAAGTGCACTAATCGAGTCTAAGCCTAGAGATCAATCAAATCTCGTTAGGACACACGGATGACGAACAAGAGAGTCATACGCTATATCCTTGTGATATTGCTAGAACACTCAAAGTGATACTACTTAGTATTCACAATGATGAGTGGAAATCCTTACAATGTTAACATCAAACAGCACTGCGCTAGGTCATGTGTAAGATTCTTTGTGAATTGAACATGTGTAAACGGAAAAGCAACAATGGGTTGATTCTGAATTGATTCAAACTCGTTTCAGGTTTCTACGCAATATCTTTATGGTCTTACAAGAACATTCACTGTGATATTCATGAATATTTATAGTGACGAATGTAAATCCTTCTAGCGTCAACCTAAAACAGCGATGCGGTAGGTAACTTGTGAGATTCTTATGAATCAAGCTTGTGTCAACTGGAAAGAAACAATGGTAAGATTCTTTAAGAATCAAACTTGTTCCAGGAACTTGAATTAACAACTTTAATCAAGCGGATATTTATCTAATTGATTCACTCTTTATGTTCGTAGTCTTGCTTTGAGACGGTCGAGTAAAGAGAACGGCTAGTACATTCTAAAAACCCTGTCAAGGAGGTTCTTAATTGAATCTACCTATTCACAGGTACGGGCTTTAATATCATATAACGGTCTTCACCGGCCGGAGGTAAAACGCTACCGATTTAGGACGAATGTCAAAGCCATTCAATCCGTGTGTATGTTTTGTCTCAAGAAGGTGGCGTTACGGTGTACTCAGCAAAGTCAAAGATTCAAAACCACATACTCATGCCCAAAGATATATATTTAAGATGATGTATAGTGTGAGCATGTGGATGAAGACACAAGATCCCAAGATGGCAAAGACATGTCAAGGATGGTGACCAGCAAGAATGAAGCAGTCATTTTGAAGATCTCAATACTAAAGATTAATTATCTCCATAAATACTCGCATGTCATAGAGGAATGACCTCTCAGTGAGTGAGAAGTTAGTCTCAAAGTATTGTATCATCAAGAATGTTTCGGTCATAGATTTGAAGATCTCAAGATTAAAAGCAAAGTCGAAAGACAACGACAAAGGCTCAAAGATCACAGCATGAAGGAACAAGACTACTATTACACGTTCAAGACTCATTTATGGCGAGATTAGTAATCTCTACAAATCTTTAAAATTCCGAAGGGAAATGACCTCTCATTGGGGGAGATTGTTAGCCTTAAAATATTGAGTCAAACAAGAATGTTCGGTCATAAGTTTATTATGTATCATATTTTAAAACGTTGCAATAGGTAGTAGGTTAGTCGTGTATTACAGGCTTAACTTTAAGCTAAAAGTTCATGTTTAAGGAACTAAAGCCTAAAAGGAAAGCCCGGCCCAACCTATATAACCCAAACAAGCCTACATGTGGGTGGACAATATATACCCACCTCCTAGCATATTAGGAGGTAGTTGGTAATTTGTATTTCTCTCTCTTCTAATCTAATCCTCCCAAGTTTTAAACATCTCTCTCTTTTCTCTCTACTTTCTCTCTCTAAAATTCATCTCTTTTCTTATTCTTCCTTACTGTAATTCATGTTTAATCATCACAAATATGGGACAATAAGATCTTTGTGAAACTTGTTATGTATAGTGTATGTATAGTTGTGTTCTTAACTCTAAGTAAATAAATGATGACATAAGTTTTTAATAAAATGTCTTTTGAGCATTTTCTATTATTGTGACTATGATACCTTGAAAGTAATACCTTAGATTAGCTTCCGATGCTATATGGTAAAAATAGGGGTGTTACAGAGAGTCACCATGTCTTTGATATCAATTGCTATTCAAGATGTTGCACAAAGATTGTTGCTGTTAAAGTCAAAAGTTCAAATACTCAGAGGATCAAGCCTTGAAGATAAAGATGAACTCGACATGTTTTAGAGTTCATCATACCAGAAGAAGGAAATGTGACAGAGTGTTCGAATGCATTCTTTGTAATACAAGTTAGAAGATTACAACCTTACCGTAGAGAATATGATCTCTATAGGCTAAATGTGAAGACATGAAGATCCATATATTCAAGACAAAGAAATAAGAAGATAACAAGTGATCATTCATGTTTAGGGGAGGATTGTTGGGAATTGTTTTTATAAGTACTGAGGTACCGTAAGGCATGTAGTAAGTACCGTTAGTAATAATAAATACCGTTAGTATTGTTGCAGTATATGCATGTACCGACAATATTAACGTTAAGTACCGATAGATTGATAAGGACGATTATATCTTTAGTAAATATGTGTTTTAGTTTTATTAGAAGTATATCGTGTGTGATATACGTATCCTAATAGAATATTCCAGATTTACGTATAGTATAAAAGGAACATAGGTGTATTGAGGAAGTTGTACCTGAACATAGTTTTACAAATAATAAGAGAATCGATAGTTTGAAAACCTTGTCCTTCTTAGCTTTGATAAGTTAGATTCCACATAACTTATATTTGTTAGTAGATTCTCTCTTGTGCTTAGTTTATTTACACGTTATGTATAATCCTTAACAGGCTTAAGATCATTTCAAAGGGATAAACAATTAGTTCCACGACTCCCCTTTCTTATTATAGTTATAAATTAATGAATGGTACAAATTAGTCCGCCAACATATGATGACGTATAGTCCCCAAACGGGTCATGGACCCGGCCCACGGGTACTACCCGCATCCGGCCTGTCACTGATGGGTTGGATTAATGTCATTTAAGCTTATGGGCTTCGAATGAACAGTGGCTGCATAGATGTGTGCGATCCACGGGCCGGCACGGCTGGTGCAGGGTTAGACAGAATCACAAACCTATTAGCATTAGGATTTACCCTAAGTAGAGGATATACACTAACCATAATTAGAAGATAACAATCAAATTAACTATGGCACTTATCCTTTGCTTGGGGCCAAAGCATCGGTGACAACCCATTAGGGTTTCACCACCTATATAAGGAACCGATAAGGGTCCACAAAGGTATCACATTCTTCAGACTCTCAACCTACAACCGATTCATTACTAATAACTAGGGTTTGCCTCGTATGAAAGTTCGTTAAAACGATCTTTTCGAATTGATTACAAGTAATTAGTGCGACTCAGTCGTTCTTGGTAGAAAAGAAAATGGGTTGGTTATCTATTTTAAACTAAAAGAAAATAAGAAAATGTCGTTGAGTAAAATAAAATCTTTAAAAATTAAACTAAAAATTACTAGAAAAACACTTGGTAAAAACAGAGATTTCGGGAAGCGTGTAATTTTTGGAAATTAAAAATGAATTTAAAAATAAACAATTAAACCCGTCGGAATGACCTATCGCAATCCCGTCGGAATGTGCAATCACAGTATCCTTCAATCGTAATATGTCCTCTATCCAATCTATCGCAATACCAATCTATCGCAATGCCCTGATCGCAATATCCAATCGCAATGCACTTATCGCAATAACCTATCGCAAAATGAAACTTAAATCCAATCGCAATGTCACAAACTGATCTCTATCGAAATAATAGGATCTAGATCCTATCGCAATACAACCAAAAGGAATCCTATCACAATCCAAATAGCAAAACGCATCAGAATACAAAACCCTATTGAGATGCAGTGATCGCAATGTACGTTAGAATCCCAATCGCAAAAGGGTTTTACTTTGCGATGGCTTTGTGATTCGAAATAAGCTAAGATTTAAGCTATTTTAAATAAGCACAAACCAAGACTTAACCAACTCAATAATAAGCCGAACTAATAAGCACGAAATAAGGACTTTTTAAACTTTAAATAAGCAAAACTTTTAAATCAAACCATAAAAAAAATTAAAAACTTTAAGAAAACTTTTAAAAAGTAAATAAGCTAAGTACCAAATAAGCCACTAAGCATAATAAGCTCAAAGCTTAGTTTGCACAAAAACATAGATATGATCAAAAAGATAAACTTTTTAATCACATAAATATCAAGATGAAGCAATATGAAAAATGATACGAATCAAAAGTAAATAAAATCAAGAAAGGTAGAAGAAGATTAAAAATAAAAAGCTTAACTTGAACTTGTGATTAATGAATTCCAAATACAAGGATGAAATAAGCTTAAAATTGAAAGAAAAATGAAGAAAAGATGAAAACTTAGTGAGAGAAAGTTAAAACTTTCTCTCTCTAAAAACTAAAGAAAGGAAAAATAAACTAGCTAACACCCTCCTAATGTGTCATTAGGAGGGTATTTATAGGAGATAGGGAGGTGCATGTGCTTCCTTCTTTCTTTCTTTCTTCTCGACCTGATTTAAATTCTTTGTCTTTCTCGACGTCGTCTCGGGATTTGTCGATGTAAATTGAACTTGTCTTGTAATTTTCTTCTTCTATTAGATTTGAGTTCTTCGACTTTATTAAACTTCTGTCTTTAGACTTTTTCTTCGATAAATCTTCAGAATAGGACTTGGACTTCCATTCTTTTTGAACTCTTGATCTTTTGACTTTGTCTTTTCTCATTTTCTTCGATAAAAGCCCGTGATAGCCTATGTTTTCTTCCTTTTTCATCTTTTGATCCTAAAACACAATAAAAACACAAACCACACATAACTCTGACTTTTACGACATAAAATATACGTTTTAGTCTTGTTATTATTGGAAATAAGTGGTAAAAGGATAAGTGTTTTCACACTTATTAATTACCCTAAATTGATTACTTACTCTCACGTCGGAGTCTAATTGTGGGATACGTACCTACGATAAGCTTAATGCGTGCTGTTTTAGTGTGCAGGATTCCAATAAAATTCACTTGGTGCAAGAGCCGGAACCCCACATATCTGAATTAAGCCTAATTCAGATCAAGCAAGGATCATCCAACTTTTGTATCAACAAGCTGGCGCCATCCGTAGGACCCTACACTAAACTCAATCTCTCCCAATGACGAAGGGACACTTTCAGGGAACCCTAAGGAACACGAATCCTAGGAATCGGAAGTCCGCGGGTGATGGGATAATCTCCTAAACCCCGCACTCTGGTGGCCAAACAAGAGGACTGAATAATCGAAACATGTTTTAGTCTCTCGGTGGATAGGCACGTCCGATAATACCCCACCACCAACCCTCACTCTGGTTAATCCCGACCCGGGAACTACGCCAAAGGCCCCTACTAAGGAGCCACAAAAGCCACCAGTGGTCGAGGCAGAATTGGAAGTTGGTTCACTCGATGATGAGGATCTCGAACGTGTACTCACGCAAAAGTTCAACGGAATCATACAGAGTATCTCGGAAAGATTAAATCTGGGAAGGAAGCTCCAATCCAGACTTAACTTCAGCAGCGCCACGCACGGAACTCCCACTCAAGCTCAAAAAAGGGGAAGGAAGACGCGGGCTCAGGAACAGCCTCCCTTCGTGGAACCACCTCGAGCATGGAATGTGTTCCAGCGCATAAGGAATCGCATCATGCAAGAATTGCAAGAGCCCAGGGAGACGGGGATAAGTCCGACAGCTCCACTGGACGCCCGATGTTGGAAACTCCTGTGGACAATCGTCGCACAAGTGTGTGGCGTAAGAGAAAAACTCTGGTGGGAAGGAAGATCCTTCTCACAAAAGTGGTTATCATAAATCGAAGGTGGGGGAAAACCCCCCTATCACGACCCTTCGGGGTCTGATTCGGATGATCATCACCCCAGACGTCGTCGACCTAGGTATTCTACCCCTGAACCATCGGATGACGAAGGAAGTTACGGCGGTACCTACTATCGTGATGAAGAGGAGGAAGATCTCTCCCTCCCATGATGTAGCGAGAGGGAGGATGCCTTCACTATTCGTATACAAAATTATTCTGAGGAAAAGAAACACCGCATGTCGGCGAGCGTCAAAACCTATGACGGACAGTGGCCGCATAGATGTGCGTGGTCTGTGACAATCCGTCAATTTATGGTTGATATTTTATTCTCAAGTATTATTTAAAAACATTATTTTAATGTTATATTATGAACTCACTTATTTTTGGGAAGAAATTTGGATTTACGTCTTGAAGTAGCATCGACTACGTCTAAACCGGAGGATTCTACGTTACATGCTTACGTTTACATACACCGTTCTTGGTGACAGCCCGACATTTAAGAAAATAAAATCATCCGTGAATATTATTTTGGGATTTTAAATTTGTGTTGGTTCATAAACTCACTAATTTACGAGAAGAGATTTGGACTTACATGAATAATTTAACGTCCTTTACGACTAAACCGGAAACCTTAGGATTACGTATTTATGTTTTTGAACTCCGTTTTTGATGAGACAATTTTTATTAGATTCGTTTTGTGCCGTTGATTCATAATTTATAAAAACGTTTTTCATAAAACGACCCGAGGGCACGCAAATCGAGGACACTAGAATCGAAGAGTACCCGTAAATTAGTGGGATGGGACAAGTTTACACTTGTCCACCCCACTATATGGAATGGCTACACAATGACACCACATCACAAGATGTGGCAAAGTTGTAGCTAACAAGTTAACACTTGTTAACTAGAGCTTACTAAGTAAGCTACACATACCACCAAACCACAAAACCACTTCACTAAACCATTTCTCTCATTCTCAACATGCAAAACACCACAACTTTCTCTCTTTCCTCTCTAAAATTCGTCCTAAAATCAACACTAAATACCCCTCTTTGATCTATTTTATCCATAGAATCATGTGTTATTCATACACATGATGATGCTCCTTTGAAGCCTTGAAGATTGGAGGTGATTCTAACATCCAAGATGGTTATTTGGTGATTTCCACAGGCTGATTTCTACAAGGAGTTTACAAATATTGGTGGTCTTGAAGATTGGTGTTGATCTATCACAAGTTTTTCCATCAAAAATCCAAGCCTTGATCATAACCTACACAACCTTTGTGGTATAAAGATTGTTCTTCCCATCCTCTTGTTATTTTGATTATGAAATCTTGTAATTTCTTTATTTATGTATATGTATATGATGATGAATGATGATTAAAAATATTATGTGGGGATTTGGTGTTGATAGATATGATAAATATGGTTTAAAAGATGGAAAAACCATAGGTAACAATGTTAAAATATTGCTTAAAATGATGGCTGTATAAAAACAGTAAGTAACCAAGTTATAAACTGATAAAATTGCATGGTGGAATCAATATACAGTAAGTATAAGATTTCATACACATGTGAGAGTTGGCCATGCAATGAAATCATAAAAATGAGTGAGATATGATCAAAACAAAATTAGTATACCAATCTGAATAGTCTTTTTTGTAGGGACAGTCAAGGATAATTAGACATGGATTGAGCAGTAGCTATAACAAACTTATTTTTAGCACATAATATGAAATTTATGCCATCCAAAAATGAGCTTCTATATCCTTATATAACTCAGGATATGATAAAAATGGTGAAAGTGAAACTAAAAATCAGATTTTGTGAAATTAAAGTTTAATAATACAAGCACTCAAAATAATATAGTATAAAATGTGAAATTAAAACCCACTAACTTATAAATTTCATTTATATAAATATGTATAAGGTTAAATAAATGGAAACTTTATAAAAATGGTAGTTGAATAAGATTTATAAGTTATAAAAACTATAAACATGATTTTTACGACTTTTTCGGCTATTACCGTAAAATTAACGTTTTTCGCCAATTAAAACTTAGACAATCAAACCCGTCTAATGTAAAGTTTTTAAAAGTCATATACTGATGTATAAGTACCTAATACAAGTAAAAACCGATAAAACCCGAACTATATGACATACGGACATTAGAGAGCTAAGTTAGCATATTTGGACTAATAATTTAACTAAATAAGTTAAACACTTATAAATTTACTTATTGGGCTTAACCCACTTGGGCCCAACATGTAAAATATAATACTGATAATAAAGGTGTATAATGGACTAATATAAAGTATTGGGCTTGTAATAGGCTTATTGGGCCTAAAACATGTAAATAGGTAAAACTAGTAAAACTAGTATAAAAATGTTACCAACACATAAACACTATAATGAATGAGTAAATGAGAATGTATAAACCCACTTGATCATCATCATATGTATAAAATCATCATATGTATACATAATTATTATTTTTATAAATTCATTGGACAAGAGTCTAAGACGAGTATTATTTGTCTAGGTTTCCGTGATTGAAGCACGTACCGTACATCTGAATCGCTGATAACCCGCCTTTCCCAATCCAAGTGAGTTCATAGCCTCGCACTCTTTTAAATGTTTTTATGAAATGTTTTATAAACCCGCGAGGGAGATAACATGTTAGTTTTGATAAAATAGGACATCATTTGTCCCGATTGTTTGTTTATTGATTTGGACCCGAATGATGGTATGACCTGATGTATGATTATATGACCCGATAGATGAAATAAAATGGATTATTAAAGTTAGGTTATGTCACTAAAAGTCCCATTAGAATGAATTGTGAACTACCGGGATTTGGTAGACGCTTATGCATATAATAGTACTATTTGGGGACGATCACCCCAGTTCGCGCCTTGACGGTTGATCCCCGTCGTACCACATTGATTGGTAAGCGAATTTATGTATGAGAAGATTTACATAGCGTGATTTTTGTGACGACACGCTAATTTAGATGGGAAAATTGAGTTTCGGGTTAGCTACCCGTTTTTTGTTGTAATAAGGTAACAATGTCATGCGGCTTATAATAATCCAAATAACGAAAATACTGCTATACGCATCGAATTACTATATATTGCCTGACTAGCAATACGGGGTCTTATTATTGATATTATGTTTGTGTTTTGGTTTTACCTAACCATATTCATATAACAGTTTTTATTTAACTATATACAACGTTATAAAACGTATTGTATGATGTTTTTACGACAATGGTTCGTATAATGATTTTGAACGTAAACGCCTATATTATGATTTTTGATAAAGATTTGAATAAAATGACTTTGGCTATTTTATGGCCTATTACAAAGATTTGTACAAAATGATTTTTGGTAATAATTTTATATCGATGTTATATTGATGGATTTCATTAAACTCTATGAATTCACTCGGCGTTATCGCTGACCTTTTCTTTTAACATGTTTTGTCTCAGGTACTTGAAGGTAATTCTCGGGAAGACAACAAGAATTCATGGCCCACACTTAAATACTAATTTCCATTTAAATGCTTTGTAAAACTTGTATGAAATACAATGACTTGGGACCTATGTAAACTTGATATTTATGAATGGAAATGCTTTATTATTAAACGACGCTATTTTTAAGCGTTGTCTATGATGTGAGTAATGTGCTATCCCGTAACACCAACGAGTCTTCCGCTGTATTGAATTGTATAAATTTGGGGGTGTTACAGTTTGGTACCAGAGCTCTCGTTATAGAGAACGAAAGATTTTTAAAACCAAGGTTTTGAATAAAACATAACAAAATCTTTTAACTATAAACATTTTTCTTAAAATGTATAAAACTCTTTTGACTATAACGGTGCCGAAGAATTCTAGAGTTACCGACAAGGCCAGATTGAGAAGTGTTATTCTAATATATATATAACTTGGATATATATATATATATATATATATATATATATATATATATATATATATATATATATATATATATATATATATATATATATATATATATATATATATATATATATATATATATATATATATATATATATATATATATATATATATATATATATATATATATATATATATATATATATATATATATATATATATATATATATATATATATATAAATATATATATATATATATATATATATATATATATATATATATATATATATATATATATATATATATATATATATATATATATATATATATGATGTGATTTTATTACATGATTGTTTGATGATTATTTTGATATTTATACGAGGTATTTATACGACGTAGATTGTCACAAGGAACCCTAAATCCCCTAGCAAATTAATCTAAGCTATTTCTGTAGTAATTCTAGCCATTCCAGATCTAAACCAAGTTGTGGATATAAATAATCCCAACAAATGGTTGATATTCGTAGAAATGTAGATATTAGTTGATTGTGATATTGAAGAAGAATTGGCGAGATTAAAACTGATATCGATGTCATGACGATCTTTCCTTATAGAGTGGAGTTTGACAAAACGTTACCACCTATAAAGATGTCATATGATTCGTTGTCATCCAATTCTTAAATTAAAATCGAAAGGGTGAATGTTGCACTTGAGGCTGTCATTAGAACCATTACCCAAAAGCCTGATGCCACTAGTACCTTTCCGAGAAGTCTAATTGAATGTATGAGTCATCTCATACTAGTGAATCATTTGATAACTATTGTTGTAAGAGCTATAGGATTGGAAATTAAGTGTTGATAATATCGAGCTTTTATTGCCCTGTTAAGGTCTAAGAATAAGGTTGAAAGTATTGGAGAATGAGGTAGGATATCGCATTAAGTATAAGATTGATTGAAATTTGAATAAAGTAAAATTTAACTATTATGGAATAAGAAAATTGTTAAGAGGAAGTTGTTGAGTCCTGTGATTGAATTATAAGGTTTTAAATGAATGTTAGTTCGTGTTAAGGGTTATTCCTTGGCCATTGTCCAGTGACGAGGATGCCTAGTGTCCAATAAATAAATTGAAGAAATCTTCTTCTGAATTGGGACCGATGGATCTTCCAGGACAGGTGGGACACCTAATGACTCTTGTAGATTAGTATTCATGTTGGTATCTTTTAAAAATAATCCCTAACTTAACTGAAACATCATTGGGTAGGATGAGTTCTTGAAATTGTATGACATAGTGACACATAATGTGTTACGGTACAATTTTGACTTGTTTGTGATTAATGAAAAGACTACCTTTGATTGCTAAATCCTACATGTATCGATGTTATCTATCCTTTATTGCTTCATCCTAATGCTCGCATTAGTGATGCAACCATTGAACAAGCACTCATCTCGATTTGAGTTACATTGTGGATTATTCTTTTTGAGTGCCATTGAGGTCATGAACCTCATGATTATTTGGCTAAGCTCATTTCCTATTATATTGTAGTTAGTTCTTGGTGGACAACTTTTCATCACTCTTTTGCAGATCACTCCTTGTTTTTATAAGATAAAACAATATCCCTTGAGAAAAATTGAATTTTCATCACTATAAGGATTATTCAAAGTAAGATTTATAAGTGATTCTTATCGAAATAAGGTTGTTTATAAAACACCTTGGAAAACTTAACTGTTTTCATAACAAATAAAATCTTTGTAAATTTATTCTTGAATATTATTTAAGAATTAAGCATGAAAATATTTTTATTATAAACATGATGATAAAATTTTGACGAACTGAGTATTGCATCGTTAATCTTGAAATTGTATATAGTTGTGCGCCTACTTACAATTTAGAAGTGACTATGCAAGGCTGATTAGTAGTCACCATGTAATTATTAATAAACACTAAATTTTCTTTGAAGTTATGATAGATTAAATTTTATAAGATCTGCAAGAAGTGAAAAATAGGGACATATTGATGGGGACACCTACATATGTGCCCGTACCATTTATTCTTCTGAGTCGAATTTACTCATTTGTGGAAATTGTCTTATTTGACAATTGACAATTCTTTCTTGTCCAATTCTCCTGTAGTGAGATTCTTAGGAAAAGTATCTGATTACCGAGTGTTGATACCCGAACGGATGTATCGACGTTCCTATCATTTTCCTTTGATTAGATTTCATTTGAATGACCTGGGTAACGATCCGAGGAGCTTTCGAATGCGTACTTAAATTATGAAAACATGGGATATATTCATATTCGTTAAATGTTTTCATCTGTATCTGAACTGAAATTCTCTCGCGTAGATTATGCGTTGACCTTACTCTTTTAAGGTTAGTTATGTCTCCTGATATCCTTGAATTTGTGAAGGATTATGAGTTATTATTAGAGTTTTGAGAAGTTCACATCTTATCGACGGCAATAAAACTGAAAAGTTGATAGAGCCAGTAGAATGGATTGATTGATTATGACATTACGACATTGTCCTAATTGATGGGAACTCGAATAGAATTCCCCTAAATGATAAGATGTTGATTATCAAAAGTGATCTAAATAATTCTTGATGGATGACCATATCCTGCATTTAGACTTGAAATTATACCATGAATGGTTGTGAATTAGTCATAGATATTATAATCTAGAAAGAACCTAAGATGAATTTATTAAAAGATGTTTATGTTATCTGAAACTTTAGAAAGTATTTGTTGGTAAATTACCTAGACTTTTGCCATTAAGGCAAGTTGAAATTGGTATTGATTATGTTCCCGGTGCTGCACTTGTGGCATGTGCACTGTACGTCAGCACCATCTAAATTAAAAGAATTACCGTACAACTAAGAGAGTTGTCGGAGAAAGCTTTTATTCTACCAAGCTCGTCATCATGAAGAGCTATGGTATTATCATTCCTTATATTAATTAATTACCGTGAACTAAGTAAATTGATGATTAAAATCTATATCCACTACCCAAGATGATAGATTGTTCGATCATTTACAAGGTTCTAGCGTATATTCAGGAATTTGATCCACGACATGGTTATCATCAATTTCGCGTCCGCGAAAGAGATTATCTATTCCAATCACTACATTCAGAACTCGTAATGAACATTATGAGTTTCATGTTATGTTTTTTGGATTGACCAATGCACATGTAGCATTCATAAATTTTGTGAGTCACGTGTGTAGGCTGTAATTTGATAAATTCATGCTTGGGATCATTAAGGACCATTTGTTTGTTTCTAAGAATAAGAAGGAGTTAATAATTATTTATAGACTGCCTTGAATTGGCCGAACAATGAAAACCTGTACCTTGAATAATTAATATGTGATTTAAGACTTAATCCTTTATATTAATTGACCGTGTGATTAATAGATAATGGAATATATTGACTTTTTTAAAAATTGAGCCATTTGAGACTTTGGGTTTTACCAAAAAGAAAGTGCAATTATGTTTTGACAAATGTTTTATCAAAAGAATTTTTAAGGAATCATTCCCTTAAATCCAGATCATTTAACTAAACTCCTGTTTAGGGGTAAATGTTTGTGTATACCTTAAGACAACCTAAGAAGGATTGAGGAAACCATATAAACCATTACTTGAAATTTGAAGCGATAATTTTTGCTTTTCAACTAAGAAAATTTTGAACAAAGTATAAACAAGATTTTTCGAACATTTACAGATCTTATTAATTATTTTAATTATTTTCGATAAATCAACAAAAAAATCTTGTTAAATAAATTCAAATTTATTTTGAACATTTTTATATAATTGGCGAACTATGAAATACAAACTTTTACGTTTACGTTTCATAAAAATTGAATATTTACTATTTAATTACTTGAAATATTTATCGATGCTTTAAACGTCAGATTTAGCAAAACTGATAAAAATGATAGTTGAGACGAAACTAAAACTTAGAAAATATGAAGAGAGAAAGTTTTGAATGAATGCGGTCATGATAATTATTTCATCAAGAAAGGTGAATGTAGATACTGACACATAATATAGAAAGGATAAAGAATAAATTAGAATGTGTTCCTTAATAATGACTATGCAAAATAAATTGCCGAACAATTTAAAAATAACTGATGCTTGTAAAAAGGATAATTTAGATAATAAAAAGAGTTCACGGCTAATGTGAACCATTAGAATTGAGAAGCCGATGATGTTAATTGTATAAAAGGTCACTTATGGTTGCCTAAATATAGAGGATTTCGAGATTTAGTCATGTTAGAATCTCATAGGATTAAGTATTCTATTCATGTCATTTCTGACTAAATGTATCTTTGTCTGAAGAAGTTGTACTAATGGCAAATTATGAAGGCCGACATCGCCTCATACATTAGTAAACGTCTAACTATTGCAAAGGTCATCATCAGAATTTGATTTGATTTGGATCATCGTCGACAAACTGACCAAATCTGCTAATATCATTCCTGTTAATGATAGATTCTTGATGAAGAAATTGACTCTTTGAATTTAAAGGAGTTGTGTAAACATAGTGTGCCTGTATCGATCATCTTTATCAAGATCCTCGCTTCGCATCGAATTTCTAGAAATTTGCTCAGAAGTCATTGGGAATTAACCTTGATGAGAGTACTGTTTACCACCCCAATCGAAGGAACGAGGTAAAGTAACGATACAAAATACTATAAGTGTTGTTTTATGCTTGAATGATTGACCTTTGGTAATAAACCGTATAATCGTTTTCCTTTGGAAAGATTATCATTGATAATTATCGTGTTAGGATCGAGATAGAATCTTGTTAGGATCTATATGAGAGCATCTGTAATCAGGAGTTGGGATGAAGACACCCGACATACACCCATTGTGAGTTGGACATGTATTTTAGGTTTAAGGTTGCCTATGATGGCGAACCTAACCTTACAAAATACTCGACCCGCGAGACCTGAAATGATTGTTGAAATTAAGATCTGATTATTGACTGCCGGTAGTGGGAAGGAGGTTATGTGAATATGAAATGTAGATCTTGAAGTGCCAGATGGGTAGCGAAGTTACGCCAAAAATTTTAACCATGGAAAAAAAATGAATTGATGATCTGAAAGATCACGGGATATAAGTCCCTGTTGTATGGGACCATTGAGATTATGTAAAAGATTGGTTTGAAAGGCATATAAGCTGGATCTACCCTAGGATTTCAAGATCTACTTGAATTATGTTTCGTATATCGAACTTGATAAAATTCCTATCAAGTGAAAATCTAACTATTCCTTAATAAAGTTTAGATCGGCGAAAAGTTGCATTCATCAAAAACCCGTGAACATCATGTATAGAGAAAGTAAGTCAACATTAAGCCTGATCTTATTCCCGTAGTTATGTTTAATGAAACTCGCGTATTGTAATGAATTACACTTGTGAGAAAAGACCGAATGTGGAGGAAATACCCACATGGCTTTAACTCTATAAGAAGCGAGTAGTAAGATAAGATGATCTTTCAGGAGAAATATCATGTTTAGGGGTAAATGCTGTGACAATCCGTCAATTTATGGTTGATATTTTATTCTCAAGTATTATTTAAAAACATTATTTTAATGTTATATTATGAACTCACTTATTTTTGGGAAGAAATTTCGTCTTGAAGTAGCATCGACTACGTCCAAACCGGAGGATTCTACGTTACATGCTTACGTTTACATACACCGTTCTTGGTGACAGCACGACATTTAGAAAATAAATTCATCCGTGAATATTATTTTGGGATTTTAAATTTGTGTTGGTTCATAAACTCACTAATTTACGAGAAGAGATTAGGACTTACATGAATAATTTAGCGTCCTTTACGACTAAACCGGAAACCTTAGGATTACGTATTTACGTTTTTGAACTCCGTTTTTGATGAGACAATTTTTATTAGATTCGTTTTGTGCCGTTGATTCATAATTTATAAAAACTTTTTTCATAAAACGACCCGAGGGCACGCAAATCGAGGAAACTAGAATCGAAGAGTACCCGTAAATTAGTAGGATGGGACAAGTTTACACTTGTCCACCCCACTATATGGGATGGCTACACAATGACACCACATCACAAGATTTTGGCAAAGTTGTAGCTAACAAGTTAACACTTGTTAACTAGAGCTTACAAAGAAAGCTACACATACCACCAAACCACAAAACCACTTCACTAAACCATTTCTCTCATTCTCAACATGCAAAACACCACAACTTTCTCTCTTTCCTCTCTAAAATTCGTCCTAAAATCACCACTAAACACCCCTCTTTGATCTATTTTATCCATAGAATCATGTGTTATTCATACACATGATGATGCTCCTTTGAAGCCTTGAAGATTGGAGGTGATTCTAACATCCAAGATGGTGATTTGGTGATGTCCAAAGGCTGATTTCTACAAGGAGTTTTAAAATATTGGTGGTCTTGAAGATTGGTGTTGATCTATCACAAGTTTTTCCATCAAAAATCCAAGCCTTGATCATAACCTTCACAACCTTGGTGGTATAAAGATTGTTCTTCCCATCCTCTTGTTATTTTGATTATGAAATCTTGTAATTTCTTTATTTATGTATATGTATATGATGATGAATGATGATTAAAAATATTATGTGTGGATTTGGTGTTGATAGATTTGATAAATATGGTTTAAAAGATGGAAAAACCATAGGTAACAATGTTTGTAACACCCCACTTGGATAAATGGACCGTTACGTGTATTTATGGCGTGTTATCAAAGCATAAGGTAAATGTCCTAAAACATTAACTGACCATAAAGGAAATACCGGAATCAAACATCGGCAATCCAAACATAAGCCCAAAACATGAAAAATAAAATACTGAATGAAAGGACTAAACATTGTCCAAATAAGCGGAATAATGTAATAAATGCATAAAGTACGAAGTCTGGATAGCTTCCATCCAAATGCACATGCTCTTTGAATCCTAAAAGCGTCCTGGTGTACCTGCCGTTAGAACATGAAAGGAACTATGGCTGAGCATAACGCTCAGTGAACGGATATAAAGCATGATAAGGAATTACTGGAATGAACATATGATGAAATGCTGGAGCTGTAAGACTGATAAGTAAAGTTGTAGCGGAAATATGTGTATAATCTGTAAAGCCTGAATTATAATTAATAAAGCTGAACTGTTATCTGTTAAAATCTGAAAACATGCATTTACTGTAATTTAATTGCCAGAGCTTATATAGGTCATGTGCTGTAACAACGTTGCATGAATAACTGGAGGGGTGACCTCGTCATGCTATAGAGGGTGACCTCTAAATAACTGTGCTGGGTGGAGGGATCAGCTCCAATGTAAAGGATGTAGAGCACACACCACATTCACCTGCTAAACTGTAAACTGTAGCCTAGGATGCATCCATACGCCCCACTAATAATACTGATAAAATGGCCAAGCTGAGCTGAGTGGGACGATGCAGGATATCACTCTCCTGCATGTGAGTCACGACACCGGTGCCTCTAGTGTCGTGGTTACGGTACCTCCGTAACTAGTACATAAACTAATCATGCTTGTATATAATGCTCAGGCAATTTATTTAATTCTTAACATGATCACTGATAAGTTTAAACATATACTGGGGAAAAACATTTGGCTGAAGATGGGGAATCCTAATCATGCATAAAAAGGAAAATCCTTACTAAAAGGACGGGAAATCCGTACCTCGTGTCCAGTACTGAAATAAGACTGAAAGCTGACGGATCGAATCTGACTTCACGGCTACTACATAAATAATGGACGCGAAAAATAAGTTGACTAATTACTGTTTGTATGTAATCTGATAGGTTCTGACTGTTTCTTTAACCGTTTACTGATTAGTATATATCCTGTATTTCTGGTTACCGTATAATATAATATGTTCTGTTATTTACAATATTACTATAGGTAGTAACCTGCTATAATTAGAAAGTTCCTTAAATTTGAAAGTTTCCAAATTAGTTTCTTTGAAAATAAGTCATTAACTAAATCCCATGTTTTAAGTAGTAAAAAGGATAAAGTTAATATCAATTTAATTGTATTAACAACATTAATAAAACAAAACAATATAATTAACTTTATTTATAAAACTCATTTATGAAATGATTTAACTAATTTAAATAATTCCTTTGCTTTTATTATCATTTGTGATCCCGAAAACCGTGCTTAAACCCTCCCCGAGACACCTATGTCTCGGGTTAAACAAACCGGCTCCTTTGCTGCTGATTATCCCTCGTGGTTCCCACTGTTTCTTTTTAAGTTCCCACTGTTAGTTTAAGTTCCCACTGCCAGTTATATTACTCCCACTGTTCTGTTTAAGTTCCCATTGTTAGTGTTCTGTTCCCACTGTTTATACACACCCAAACACCCCTGCAGGAAACTGCAGTCCCAAACATACCCTTGCTAGAACTGCAGTCCCAAACGCACCCCTGCTGGGCCATTTTTCCCCACTGTTTTTCACAAACACCCCTGGTGGGTTCGTGTCGCCTTGGTGGTCGAAAAAAACAGCCCCAAGCCGCCCCCTGTTGGGTCACGGCTGTCATAAAAAGAAAAGTCACCGAGACATTTGTCTCGATTGTCCATCATCACAGCCCACCGAGAGCTTTATGCTCTCGGTTCTCTTTTTTTTTTCTTGACTGCCTCCAAAACCCGACCACTTCTTATAGATTCAAATCATGATTTCGTTTTATGAAAATTTAAACCATCTAGATTCGATTTTAAAGTCATGAAATCAAAGATGAAAAGTATTACTGTTATGGAATTGATGGAGGATGATGAACACACGCAGTTCATTAGACGAATTAGGCCGAATCTCTCTTTCTTTGTTCTTGTGATTCCGGCCGGCGGCCATTTCTTTTTTTTTTTGTCTTTTCTGTCGGCAGGAGCCAACAGCCAGCAACCCTAATTTCTCTTTTTTTTTGTTCGCTGAGTGTGTAAAGGGGAAAACCCCCGTCCTTTTTCTTACCCCAAATGGGCTTAGCCCAATTTTCTTTTTCTTTCCTTTCTTACACACTAACCGGCTGAAGACCTTCTCTTTCCTTTTTTTTTAATTTTTTTTTAAATAATTGTATACATTATTTTCTCGCGTTTTTGTTTCCGGAACGCGATAATTATTTTTCGTGTAATAATACCTACGTAATATGTTCTGAAACTTAATAGTTATTTTCTGAATAATTATTCATTTGTAATATTGAAATAAACTGAGACTACACGTATTTAATATTAACGTTTAATTATTTCTGTAAATTAATTAATTCATCTGTAATATTTTATGAGACTGAATACTTATCATCTGAATAAACTGTAATATTTATAGTATTTAAATAAACTGGAATTTCGTATTTAATTTCTGCGTTTCTATCTCTGTCTAATAATTAATACTTATATAGTTTATTAAAATTAAACTGCGTATTTAAATATTCTGATTTTTAAATACAGGTTTTACAATTCTTCCCCTCTACAAACAATAATTCGTCCCCGAATTAAAGATACGACTATACTGGGTTTCACAATTCTTGCCCTCTAAAAAGGAGAAATTCGTCCTCGAATTAAAGGTAATAAGCTGAGGAAGTTATAAGAATTGAAAGGACACATATGATGAAAGAGCATGAAGGCTGAAAAGACATATGAGCTGAAGGATCATTCGTCCTTGATTTAGAACATGATGCTGCTGAAAGGGTATGAACGTGACATGACTGAAGTGAACATGGACGTGACATGGCTGAAGAGAACATGGAACATAACATGACTGAAAGAACTTAACTGGATTTATTAAAGGAAAGGAGTGAGAGGTCCGGATGGACTCCTCCGTTTCGAGTGGCTTCCCGCTCGAACCGATTCTTTCAAAGGTCTAAACAAAATGAAATCTTGGTCCTGATGATCCTGTCCTGATGATGCTGAATAGTTTCTGGTTTAATACTTAAGATGGGTTTTCTGAATCTGATCGAAGGAGTAAGCTATAACATGTAGGAATACATGAAACGATAAGTACGATTAATATGAAACGATGACTTTTATATCTCTGAGCAAAGCTGCTGAAAACATATAAAGACGAACTACATAATTGTGAACGTGCTACGTGAGCAATTGTGAACGTGGTCCACGATTATATGAGGAATGCTGGGCATGGAATATATTGTGAACGTGATACGTGAAACATACTGTGAACGTGATGCTAGGACGTATCATAAACATATGGTGACTGAGAAAAGAATGCCAAACGATACGGCCTGAGACGTAAAACGTCTACCTGGGTATGGAAAAATTATGCTAAACTTGAGTCTGGTTTCTTAAGATTTCTGTATCCGTATTCGGTAACAAGCTGTGAAACGTGTATCGTGAGATAGAACACGAATCTGATCGTGAACAATGTCATGAACGTGAACATGAACTTAAATGAGATAGCCCAAATTATGGGCTAAAACACATCATAATGTGAACGTGACACATAAACGTGAAGGTTGACGTAAACGTGAATGTTAACATAAACGTGAATGTGAGCGTGATCGTGAACATGAATTTCTATATGATATGATGGTTGATGGAGTACCTAGAATCGTATGATCTATTGCTGAATTCCCTGCAGATATGTTACTGCGTAATCCTTTCGGATGAAAGAAACGTGGAGGCTGATTAAATGGTCGACAATGACTTAGATCGTATTATACCCCTTCTGAGTCTGTGATAACTGATAACAACCTCTATGGAATATTATTTCATTTCTGCTCAGAATTTCTAATGGTTGTAATAACTCACTAACATGATGGTGTTCTACCTTAAACCTGCGGTATGTCAAGTATCTAGGTATGAACATAGCTGCATCAATGTGTTATACTGCTTCTATCAAAATTCTGTCAGGGATTATGGTACGTTCTGGTAGAATCTGGTGAATAGTCATGAAAGAATTTTGAAGTGTAGGTCATCTACTTTATGCGTAAGCTTGGTCACGGAAAGCTAATCGCGATAATAGTCAGCAATTTCTGCGGTAGTAGTCAACTGAGTTCTAGAAAATTTGTACTTAATCACAGACGTCGGTCTTGACCATCTGGTGATGGCCTTCACCTTCGCAGGATTGTCTTAAATTTCTTTCTGCTGAAATGACGTGGCCCAGAAATGCCACCTTGTTCAACTAGAAATCACATTTGGAAAGCTGCGTATATAATTTTTTTTCCTATCGGAGAATCTACAGACTCGTGAGAAGATTACTCTCGTGCTCTTCTCTCTAGAATTTAGTAGACCAGAATCGTATCACTGAATATACTGATGATTTTGTTTGGGAATTCATGCGAAATTTTATTCATAAATTTCATAATATAGTTGGAGCATTAGGGAGCTCAGAAGTATAAATCAAAATTTTAGAGAGACTATAATATGTGCAACAGCAGTCTTGGAAACATCATGTTCTTTCTCTTACCACTGATGGTTGCCTGATCATGCATTATTCTAGAAAAATGTTTGACATCGTAGCAGATCAGATAAACCTTCTATACGTGGAATGAATATTGATTATGAATGGTGATCTTGTCAAATTTCGGTGGTCGATACCTGATCTCATGTTATCGGCCTTCTTCCTTGACAAATAGAAACGATGCACCTCCTGGTGGTAAACTCGGGCGAATAAAGCCTCGTTCCAGCAATTCTTGCAGCTAATCCTGCAACTCTTTTAACTCAGCTGAAGCCATGCAATAAGAGTTCTAAAACAGGTTCTGTCCTTGAGACAGACTTGATGTTAAACCATGTCTTGTGGTTAGGAAGGAATTTCTGGAAAACCTTCTGGAATGACATCTGGAACTCTGGAATAATATGTTGATCTTGGATTTAAAGGACTTCAGAAGTTGATTTATAATTGGTAGCTATAAGTCCTCGTAGCTTTGGGCTGATAAGTTACGCGCTCTAAGGCAGAAACAATTTGTACTGATTTTTCTGGTAGAAAATATAATGAATATTTTTGGAATTTGGTAAGACGGATCTCGTCGTTGACTGAAAGTAAACCTTAATAAATATGGATGATACTGTGAAGTCTTTTCTGGCTGGGAGGTAGGTAACTACTTGATTTAAGATAGAGCTGGCATATGAATACTTGAAGTAAACGTGGCAGCTTTCATTGATTGTGTTCGTCTTTAACCTCACAGAATGATTACCGTGTGTTTAATCTGAATAATACTCTAGTGGTGGTGACTGAATTTTAATGATCTGATTCATGCGTGCATAATAGAACGGGTATACCCCTTTCTGATGGGTACCCTGAATTTCTGAGGGCCTGGTTTAGAAACATACTGGAGTTATGAGTTCTGACTCATATTTTGAGGAAAGATTCGTATGACGTGTACCATGACTGGTGTCCTAATATGTGCCTTCCGAAAAGATACCTGAGGCCTATGCCTTGACTGATATCTTGACACGTGTTTTAGTAGATGAATCTGAACAAGGTTAAAAAATTTTGTAACTGCTAGGATTGGCGGACCGATTAGACTACTGACCTCTATATCTCTGGTCACGTCCGTACCGGAGTTCCGATGGTTACTGACTGGTTAATTATAAGCACGGTGGTTGTCATTACCGTCTTGTCTGTCAGTTTCCTGACGGTCGTTATCATGACCGTGATTCACGTAACTACTTCTGCTGAGTGGCCGGCTGGTTACCGGTTCTCACTCTTTTGACTGAAAGTTTAGCTGAGTGAATTGTGACACCTAACTGAGAAAGTATAAGCATGGAATAGAATGGTAGTGTCTGATGATTGAAATTTATTCTTGTTAGAAATTTCAAGTTATAGTTTTCATCCTTATTCTGCAGAGTCTTCGAAGTATAAACGGCATCAGCATCTTGAGAAATCTCGAAAGTATCAGCAGCATCAGCAATTGTGAGGTCTTCAAAATGTTAGCAGTATCAGCATCTGGTAAAATCTTCAACTCACGAGCAGCATCAGCACCTGGTAGAATATCGACAAGTGGAAACGCCCGCGATGATTAAGGAACAATCAGCAATATCCATAGGTTAGGGTACCTAGAGTACACCTGGACTACTGTACATGAAGTATAAAATGAATACTGCACATGGTGCATATTTGAGACACAGTACGTGGAGTACACATGAAGTACTGTATGTGGAGTATAACTGAGACACTGTACATGGGGTACATATGGAATACTGTACATGGAGCTGGTGGAAATTTTACGAAATGATCGATACTGGTATCGCTTGTCTGACATTATCAAAGAAATAAATTGATTTAAACGGTAGTAAACTGAACTGAAACGGTTAACATGATAGGCTGATAATTTCTGCGTAGACTTAATGCTGGTTGTATAGAGGCTAATGGAGTTCCATCAACGTTCAGTATAAAGACATAATTGATAAAGGCTAGAACATGAATTATCATGAAATAGTATTTCATTGTAACCCTTATGTATCTTAGCATGAAACATTATCATTCTGTTGAAAACATAATCCTTGTAAGGAATCATGAAACTGAATCCGCCTGAAGGCGATATCAGCTTGAAATGGTAAAACTGGATTGTTACAAAGAACATAAAAAAAATCAAATCAACTGAGGTGTATTATCAACTGATGTGGACGGCTGTGGTTCAATCCTACGAATCCAAAGAAGAAAACATGAGACTAAGTATGGGCTATTCTGGTTCGATCCATACTGGTCAAAATTTTCTGAGAACTGTCATGTATAGAAATTTATAATCTGGTATTAAATATGGATGGCTGTAGTCCAATCCATACTTGTCAAAATTTATAGAATGTCATGATATGACAAATGTGAACAACTATGGATCGATTCACTAAACAACATTTGACTGAATATCATGAAATTTGATCTGAACATTAGTGAACGTATATGGGCTGGTTCACCACGTAATATTGGACTGAAAACATAGATCTGACATGAGTAAGGATAAGCGCCCATGATCAGTTCATCTATACAAAAATCCGAACGGGCAAGGGTGAACGCCTATGGTCAGCTCACCAAAACGAAAATTCGCCAAAAGCACATGCGACTAAATATGGCTAGTTATGTACCAACCTTTTACTTAGTCAAAACTTTAAGAAAACTGACTGATAAATGGAGAAAACTGACTGAATAATCCATGAGAAACATGAAAGATAACAACGCCAAAATCTGGGAAGTTCCTGGTGACTACCCACTAGTCACAGGTCAAGTTTTAGAGCCTACAGGTCGAACCTTGCGCTCTGATACCATAATTGTAACACCCCACTTGGATAAATGGACCGTTACGTGTATTTATGGCGTGTTATCAAAGCATAAGGTAAATGTCCTAAAACATTAACTGACCATAAAGGAAATACCGGAATCAAACATCGGCAATCCAAACATAAGCCCAAAACATGAAAAATAAAATACTGAATGAAAGGACTAAACATTGTCCAAATAAGCGGAATAATGTAATAAATGCATAAAGTACGAAGTCTGGATAGCTTCCATCCAAATGCACATGCTCTTAGAATCCTAAAAGCGTCCTGGTGTACCTGCCGTTAGAACATGAAAGGAACTACGGCTGAGCATAACGCTCAGTGAACGGATATAAAGCATGATAAGGAATTACTGGAATGAACATATGATGAAATGCTGGAGCTGTAAGACTGATAAGTAAAGTTGCAGCGGAAATCTGTGTATAATCTGTAAAGCCTGAATTATAATTAATAAAGCTGAACTGTTATCTGTTAAAATCTGAAAACATGCATTTACTGTAATTTAATTGCCAGAGCTTATATAGGTCATGTGTTGTAACAACGTTGCATGAATAACTAGAGGGGTGACCTCGTCATGCTATAGAGGGGTGACCTCTAAATAACTGTGCTGGGTGGAGGGATCAGCTCCAATGTGAAGGATGTAGAGCACACACCACATTCACCTGCTAAACTGTAAACTGTAGCCTAGGATGCATCCATACGCCCCACTAATAATACTGATAAAATGGCCAAGCTGAGCTGAGTGGGACGATGCAGGATATCACTCTCCTGCATGTGAGTCACGACACCGGTGCCTCTAGTGTCGTGGTTACGGTACCTCCGTAACTAGTACATAAACTAATCATGCTTGTATATAATGCTCAGGCAATTTATTTAATTCTTAACATGATCACTGATAAGTTTAAACATATACTGGGGAAAAATATTTGGCTAAAGATGGGGAATCCTAATCATGCATAGAAAGGAAAATCCTTACTGAAAGGACGGGAAATCCGTACCTCGTGTCCAGTACTGAAATAAGACAGAAAGCTGACGGATCGAATCTGACTTCACGGCTACTGCATAAATAATGGACGCGAAAAATAAGTTGACTAATTATTGTTTGTATGTAATCTGATAGGTTCTGACTGTTTCTTTAACCGTTTACTGATTAGTATATATCCTGTATTTCTGGTTACCGTATAATATAATATGTTCTGTTATTTACAATATTACTATAGGTAGTAACCTGCTATAATTAGAAAGTTCCTTAAATTAGAAAGTTTCCAAATTAGTTTCTTTGAAAATAAGTCATTAACTAAATCCCACGTTTTTAGTAGTAAAAAGGATAAAGTTAATATCAATTTAATTTTACTAACAACATTAATAAAACAAAACAATATAATTAAATTTATTTATAAAACTCATTTATGAAATGATTTAACTAATTTAAATAATTCCTTTGCTTTTATTATCATTTGTGATCCCGAAAACCCGTGCTTAAACCATCCCCGAGACACCTATGTCTCGGGTTAAACAAACCGGCTCCTTTGCTGCTGATTATCCCTCGTGGTTCCCACTGTTTCTTTTTAAGTTCCCACTGTTAGTTTAAGTTCCCACTGCCAGTTATATTACTCCCACTGTTCTGTTTAAGTTCCCACTGTTAGTGTTCTGTTCCCACTGTTTATACACACCCAAATACCCCTGCAGGAAACTGCAGTCCCAAACGCACCCTTGCTGGAACTGCAGTCCCAAACGCACCCCTGCTGGGCCATTTTTCCCCACTGTTTTTCACAAACACCCCTGGTGGGTTCGTGTCGCCTTGGTTGGTCGAAAAAAACAGCCCCAAGCCGCCCCCTGTTGGGTCACGGCTGGCATAAAAAGAAAAGTCACCGAGACATTTGTCTTGATTGTCCATCATCACAGCCCACCGAGAGCTTTATACTCTCGGTTCTCTCTCTCTTTTTTTTTTCTTGACTGCCTCCAAAACCCGACCACTTCTTATAGATTCAAATCATGATTTCGTTTTATGAAAATTTAAACCATCTAGATTCGATTTTAAAGTCATGAAATCAAAGATGAAAAGTATTACCGTTATGGAATTGAAGGAGGATGATGAACACACGCAGTTCATTAGACGAATTAGGCCGAATCTCTCTTTCTTTGTTCTTGTGATTCCGGCCGGCGGCCATTTCTTTTTTTTTTTTTGTCTTTTCTGTCGGTAGGAGCCAACAGCCAGCAACCCTAATTTCTCTTTTTTTTTGTTCGCTGAGTGTGTAAAGGGGAAAACCCCCGTCCTTTTTCTTACCCCAAATGGGCTTAGCCCAATTTTCTTTTTCTTTCCTTTCTTACACACTAACCGGCCCAAGACCTTCTCTTTCCTTTTTTTTTATTTTTTTTTAAATACTTGTATACATTATTTTCTCGCGTTTTTGTTTCCGAAACGCGATAATTATTTTTCGTGTAATAATACCTACGTAATATGTTCTGAAACTTAATAATTATTTTCTGAATAATTATTCATTTGTAATATTGAAATAAACTGAGACTACGCGTATTTAATATTAACGTTTAATTATTTCTGTAAATTAATTAATTCATCTGTAATATTTTCTGAGACTGAATACTTATCATCTGAATAAACTGTAATATTTATAGTATTTAAATAAACTGGAATTTCGTATTTAATTTCTGCGTTTCTATCTCTGTCTAATAATTAATACTTATATAGTTTAATAAAATTAAGCTGCGTATTTAAATATTCTGATTTTTAAATACGGGTTTTACAATGTTAAAATCTTGCTTAAAATGATGGCTGTATAAAAACAGTAAGTAACCAAGTTATAAGCTGATAAAATTGCATGGTGGAATCAATTTACAGTAAGTATAAGATTTCATACACATGTGAGAGTTCGCCATGCAATGAAATCATAAAAATGAGTGAGATATGATCAAAACAAAATTAGTATACCAATCTGAATAGTCTGTTTTGTAGGGACAGTTAAGGATACTTAGACATGGATTGAGCAGTAGCTATAACTAACTTATTTGTAGCACATAATATGAAGTTTATGCCATCCAAAAATGAGCTTCTATATCCTAATATAACTCAAGATATGATAAAAATGGTGAAAGTGAAACTAAAAATCAGATTTTGTGAAATTAAAGTTTAATAGTATTATATAAGCACTCAAAATAATATAGTATAAAATGTGAAATGAAAACCCACTAACTTATAAATTTTATTTATATAAATATGTATAAGGTTAAATAAATGGACACTTTATAAAAATGGTAGTTGAATAAGATTTATAAGTTATAAAAACTATAAACAAGATTTTTACGAATTTTTCGGCTATTACCGTAAAATTAACGTCTTTCGCCAATTAAAACTTAGACAATCAAACCCGTCTAATGTAAATTTTTTAAAAGTCATATACTGATGTATAAGTACCTAATACAAGTAAAAACCGATAAAACCCGAACTATATGACATACGGACATTAAGGAGATAAGTTAGCATATTTGGACTAATAATTTAACTAAATAAGTTAAACACTTATAAATTTACTTATTGGGCTTAACCCACTTGGGCCCAACATGTAAAGTATAATACTGATAATAAAGGTGTAAAATGGACTAATATAAAGTATAGGGCTTGTAATAGGCTTATTGGGCCTAAAACATGTAAATAGGTAAAACTAGTAAAACTAGTATAAAAATGTTACCAACACATAAACACTATAATGAATGAGTAAATGAGAATGTATAAACCCACTTGATCATCATCATATGTATAAAATCATCATATGTATACATAATTAATATTTTTATAAATTCATTGGACAAGAGTCTAAGACGAGTATTATTTGTCTAGGTTTCCGTGATTGAAGCACGTACCGTACATCCGAATCGCTGATAACCCGCCTTTCCCAATCCACGTGAGTTCATAGCCTCGCACTCTTTTAAATGTTTTTATGAAATGTTTTATAAACCCGCGAGGGAGATAACATGTTAGTTTTGATAAAATAGGACATCATTTGTCCTGATTGTTTGTTTATTGATTTGGACCCGAATGATGGTATGACCCGATGTATGATTATATGACCCGATAGATGAAATGAAATGGATTATTAAAGTTAGGTTATCTCACTAAAAGTCCCGTTAGCATGAATTGTGAACTACCGGGATTTGGTAGACGCTTATGCATATAATACTACTATTTGGGGACGATCACCCCAGTTCGCGCCTTGACTGTTGATCCCCGTCGTACCACATTGATTAGTAAGCGAATTTATGTATGAGAAGATTTACATAGCGTGATTTTTGTGACGACACGCTAATTTAGATGGGCAAATTGAGTTTCGAGTTAGCTACCCGTTGTTTGTTGTAATAAGGTAACAATGTCATGCGGCTTATAATAATCCAAATAACGAAATACTGCTATACGCATCGAATTACAATATATTGCCTGACTAGCAATACGGGGTCTTATTATTGATATTATGTTTGTGTTTTGGTTTTACATAACCATATTCATATAACGGTTTTTATTTAACTATATACAACGTTATAAAACGTATTGTATGATGTTTTTACGACAATGGTTCGTATAATGATTTTGAAGGTAAACGCCTATATTATGATTTTTGATAAAGATTTGTATAAAATGACTTTGGCTATTTTATGGCCTATTACAAAGATTTGTACAAAATGATTTTCGGTAATAATTTTATACCGATGTTATATTGATGGATTTCATTAAACTCTATGAATTCACTCGGCGTTATCGCTGACCTTTTCTTTTAACATGTTTTGTCTCAGGTACTTGAAGGTAATTCTCGGGAAGACAACAAGAATTCATGGCCCGCACTTAAATAATAATTTCCATTTAAATGCTTTGTAAAACTTGTATGAAATACAATGACTTGGGACCTATGTAAACTTGATATTTATGAATGGAAATGCTTTATTATTAAACGACGCGATTTTTAAGCGTTGTCTATGATGTGAGTAATGTGCTATCCCGTAACACCAACGAGTCTCCCGCTGTATTGAATTGTATAAATTTAGGGGTGTTACACGGTCCACGGCCCGGCACAGACGGTGCATGGTTAGACAGAATCACAACCCTATTAGCATTGGTATTTACCCTAAAGTAGAGGATATACACTAACCATAATTAGAAGATAACAATCAAACTAACTATGGCAGTTATCCTTTGCTTGGGGCCGAAGCATCGGTGACAACCCATTAGGGTTTCACTGCCTATATAAGGAACCCATAAGGGTTCCACAAAGGTATCACATTCTTCATACTCTCAACCTACAACCGATTCATAACCCTAAATCAATTACTTACTCTTACGTCGGAGTCTAGTCGTGGGATACGTTCCTATGGTAAGCTTAACGCGTGCTGTTTTAGTGTGCATGATTCCAGCAATAAGTTCACTTGGTGCAAGAGCCGGAACCCCACATATTTGAATTAAGCCTAATTCAGATCAAGCAAGGATCTGTTGGGTCAAAAAGTTGATGTGGCAGAAACTCAAAAATGAAGAAAATATGTAGGCATTTGTCTGGGCATTGTCAAGAGCAAATCAGGCGTTGTCAAGAGTAAATCGGGCGTTGACTGAAGTCAACATTGACAAGCATTGTCATGTGTAATCCAAGCATTGTCACATGTAATTCAAGCATTGACAGAAACGTAGACAAGTTTTGTTGGAAGCTTCTATTTAGATAAGTATGCAGAATATATTCTGTATAAGTTTATATGAATAGAAGATTTACATGTTTATTTGATATTATCTCTTATAAACCCTATTCCTTACACTATAAAAGGAACCAAGGGTATTAGGTTTATTCATAACTTTCATATACAATGTAAACCTAAAGCGTGTGTCGACTAGGTGTGGGATTCAATGTACACACACCTAGTGATTGTTTGTTATTAATATAATGAGCAATCCTTTTGTTTTAATTCATGTGTTTTGTGCCTAAAAACCTTGTTAATGTGTTGTGTTCTAATTCTGCTTTGATTATGTAATCATATGAACATGATGCATTCCTAATAGCTAAAAGATCGAGGAAACCAAGGTTTCCATAGTTGGTATCAGAGCCTCGTGGCTCGTGATGCTAGGACCAACAAGGTGTTCGTGTATGGTGAAAGAAGAAAAATCCGTCTAGGGTTTTTCTGGACGTTTTTGTGTGCGCAGCAGTATTCAGAAGGTCATAACTTTTGATTGAACTGTTGGATCGTCACGAAAATTTTTATGTGTGTTCTACATACATATATCTAAATATCCACCGGAGGGATTGTTCAGATTAGCCCTCAATCAAAAGTTATTAAGCGTCAAAGTCAACAGTAGGATGAATGCAGTTTTCTATGAACAGCCATGTTCAAAACACGATTTCTCTTTCGTTAACCGTTGGATCATCGTGATTTTTGAACTGTAGATTCTTGGCACTTGTGTCTAGGATCTCACCAAAGGGATCTTTGATCTGAGCTGTTATGGAGAAGTTATAGTGTGACGAAGTTGGCAGTAGATGGTGGTTTTCAAGTTTTTGTTTTGCATAAAATAATGATTTACGGTTTCTATAAACCCTAGATCAATTTCTTAACAGAATATTTGAGTTTGTATTCATGATTAGAAGCTGTGATAAATCAAGGGTTCGAATACAAATTAAGGTGAAGGCAACAATCATGTGGGTATGTATTCACATGACAAACAACATGACCTACTTTGTGTTCACACGATCAAGAAAAGGAATTCACCAATGAGATTCAACTTCTGATATGATCTGTGTTCACACGACCAAAAGGAGAAAAAGCATGGTGTGTTCACATGGTTATGTAATTGTGTTCACATGATTACTTAACTTAGTATTCACTGTGGTTATTTGAACGTGACATATGGGTCATGAGTTTACAAGATACGGTTCTTGATCTGCTGATTTTATGGGTATGCTTTATTAGTGGACATGATATATGAACGTGGGATTTTGGAAAAAGGCTGCACATATATGGAAGTCGAATATGCATCCTATTTTACAGGAATTATATTTGATTGTTCTGTTGGACGTAAAGTGAATTGAAAAGATATCTATCACGTGAAGTAAATAAGTACTTTGGGAAGTTTGCTCACGTGGGATATAAGCAGAAAAGGAAGTGATTTTACTTGTAAACTTTGGTAATCACGTATCCACAGATCTTGGTAGTGGATAAATGAGACGCTGACAGGTTTTTGCGTAGACGCTGACACTTGTTAATTTGACGCTGACAAGAATAAGTCAAACGCTGATAGAAAGCGTTGACATGAGTTGTCCGAGAAAAGTTTTGTTCAAGCGCTGATACGTTTTGTCCGATATTGGGCAATGCACATGACAGAGATACTGGACAATGAAGGTTCTCGGATAACAAAAGGATAGCTACTGTTTGAGAAAATTGGTACGTTTTTAGCACACAAAAAGGAGGTATTTACACGCAAAGGTACATGGAATCTCCGTTTTTATATAGAATATCAAGTTGATATTTATGGCTCGGATATTTTTAAAAGGGATTAATGATTTTAATGCGAGTTAGCAACTATTCATGGGGAATTTGATGGATATTAGATTATGTAATCGGGGTAGCCTTGTGAAAGAGTTATGCGTCAAATCCTTTTACATATGGTATGAAGATGTTATTTCATTAAAATTCGTCATGAAGAGGTGTTAGCTTAAGGGGAAGAATTCTTATGGTAAGTTTGATGTTTGAATAAGATTTTCACGAGGTTATGTTCTATCATATCTTAAAAGTGATCAACATTACAGTTAACTTTTAAGGTAACTTGTTTGTGCTTTAAATGTTTGGTGATGAAGACTTGTCATAACACTTGAAGGAGTTACATTATCGTGCTCAGTGTCTCACATAGGATGAGAATATTGACAAGGGATCGAGGTCTACTTATATTTAATCATTAGTATAAGTTCTTCATCACATGGATAGTGCAAGACATGGAACACAAGGTTTGGGTTATTCTACTTCTACATCAAGAATATTATATTTGTTTTTCTTCAAGATCATTACACAGAGCCTACATTTGGAGAATCTTCAAGATTGCATACATTGTTTACTTCCCTGTTGATGTAACACCCCCAAATTTATACAACTCAATACAACGGAAGACTAGTTGGTGTAACGGGATAGCACATTACTCACATCATAGACAACGCTTAAAAATCGCGTCGTTTAATAATAAAAGCATTTCCATTCATAAATATCAAAATTACATAGGTCCCAAGTCATTGTATTTTATACAGGTTTTACAAAGCATTTGAATGGAAATTAATATTTAAGTGCGGGCCATGAATTCTTGTTGTCTTCCCGAGAATTACCTTCAAGTACCTGAGATAAAACATGTTAAAAGTAAAGGTCAGCGATAACGCCGAGTGAATTCATAGAGTTTAATAAAATCCATCAATATAATATAAGTATAAAATTATTACTGAAAATCATTTTATACAAATCATTTAAATAGGCCATAAAATAGCCAAAGTCATTTTATACAAATCTTCATCAAAATCATAATATAGGCGTTTGCCTTAAAAATCATTATACGAGTCAATGTCGTAAAAACATCATACAATACGTCTTATGACGTTGTATGAAAATAAAAACCGTTATATGAATGTAGTTATGAAAACCAAAACACGAACATAATATCACTAGTATGACCCTGTATTGCTAGTCAGGCAATACATCGTAATTTGGTGCGTCTATTAGTATTTCGGTAATTGGATTATTATAAGCCGCATGACATTGTTACCTTACTAAACCAACAATGGGTAGCTAACCCGATACTCAATTTGCCCATCTAAAGTAGCGTGTCGTCAAAAAGGTCACGCTATGGAAATCTTCTCATACATAAATTCGCTTACCAATCAATGTGGCACGACGGGGATCAACCGTCAAGGCGCGAACTGGGGTGATCGTCCCCAAATAGTACTATTATATGCATAAGCGTCTACCAAATTCCGGTAGTTCACAATTCATGCTAATGGGACTTTTAGTGACATAACCTAAATTTAATAATCCATTTGATTTCATCTATCGGGTCCTTTAATCATTTATCGGGTCATACAATCGGGTCATTCAATCATTCGGGTCCAAATCAATAAACAAACAATCGGGACAAACGGTGTCCTATTTTATAAAAATTAACATGTTATCTCCCTCACGGGTTTATAAAACATTTCATAAAACATTTAAAAGAGTGTGAGGCTATGAACTCACGTTGATGTGGGAAGGCGGGTTATCGGTAATTTGGACGTACGGTACGTGCTTCAATCACGGAAACCTAGACAAATAATACTCGTCTTAGACTCATGTCCAATGACTTTATAAAAATAACAATTATGTATACATATGATGATTTTATATATATGATGATCAAGTGGGTTTACATATTCTCATTTACTCATTTTAGTGTTTACGTATTGGTATCTTCTTACTAGTTTACTAGTTTTACCTATTTACGTGTTTTAAGTCCAATAAACTTATTATAAGTTCTTTAACTTGTATTAATCCATGTTATACTTATATTATCAGTATATACACTTTACAATTTGGGCCCAAATGGGTTAAGCCCAATAAATAAGTTTATAAGTGTTTTAGTCCATTTTGTTGTATTATTAGTCCAATAATGTTAACTTAGTCCGTTAATGTCCGTATGTTATATAGTTTGGGTTTTATTGGTTTTTACTTGTTATACATGTTTATATATCAGTATATGAGTTTATAAAAGTTTACATTAGACGGGTCCAACCGTCTAAGGTTTATTTAACAAAAATGTTAATTTTACGGTAATAGCCGAAAAAGTCGTAAAAATCATGTTTATAGTTTTATAACTTATAAAACTTAACAAGTTACCATTTTAATAAAATGTCCACTTATTTACCCTTGTACATATTTATATAAATTAAATATATAAGTTAGTGGGTTTTAATTCACATTTTATACTATTTTTATTTGAGTGCTTATATAATACTATTATTCTTTAATTTCCAAAATCTGATTTTTATTTTCATGTTCACTAAAACTTCCATATCTAGAGTTCTATATGGAGATAGAAGCTCAAATTTTTATCACATAAATTACATGATATTTGATCCATTTAACTCTTCTATAGCTACTGTTGAATCATCTTCTAAATATTTTCTAAAAATCGTCCAAAACAGTAAACTCAGATTGGTACTCTAAACTTGTTTTGATCATATCTCACTCATTACAATGATTCCATTGCATGGCCAACTCTCACATGTGTACAAGACCCATATATTACTGTAAATCCATTAATCTATGCCATTTTTATCAGTTCATCATTTGATTCTTTACTGTTTTATACAGCCAACAAATTTAAACAAGATTTTAGCCTTGTTTCTTATAGTCTTTCATCTTTTTAAGCATGTTTATCAACACCAAATCCCCACACAATATTTTTAATCATCATTCATCATCATATACATATACATAAGTAAAAGAAATACAAGATTACATAATCAAAAATAACAAGAGGATGAGGAGGACAATCTTTATACCACCAAGTTGATGTAGGTTGTGATTTGAGCATGGATTTTGATGGAGAAACTTGTGCATAGCCAAGACCATCTTCAAGACCACCATTCTTCATAAACTCCTTGTGGAAAATCAGCCCCAAGACTCCATGGAAACTCCTCCTTGGATGTTATAATCACCCCCAATTAATAGGGCTTCAAAAGGTTTTCATCATACGTGTGAATAACACAAGATATTGTGGTTAAAATGGATCAAATGGGGCGTTTTTGGGTTGAGTTTGGACGAACTAAGAGAGAGAAATGAGAGGATTTTGAGGTGGTTTGCATGTATGAATGGTGGAAATGAGAAAACTAGTGGTTTTGCTAGTTTTTGGTGGGTAGAAATAAGCTTGATTTGTAAGCTATACTTACACATGTAAGTATTAAGCTACATGGTTGCCACATCTTGTGATGTGGTGCCTTGTTGTAGCCGTCCCATATAGTGGGGTGGGACAAGTGTAAACTTGTCTCATCCCACTAATTTACGGGTATTCCTCGATTCTAGTTTCCTTGATTTGCGTGCCCTCGGGTCGTTTTACAAAAAATGTTTTTATAAATTAGGAATCAACGGCACAAAACTAATCTAATAAAAATTGTCTCATCAAAAACGGAGTTCGAAAACGTAAATACGTAATCCTAAGGTTTCCGGTTTAGTCGTAAAGGACGTTAAAATAAAATCGTAAGTCCTAATCTCTTCTCGTAAATTTGTGAGTTTATGAACCAACACAAATTTAAAATATCAAAATAATATTCACGGATAAAATTATTTTCTAAAATGTCGGACTGTCACCAAAACGGTGTATGTAAATGTAAGCACGTAACGTTGAATCCTCCGGTTTAGGCGTAGTCGACGCTACTTCAAGACGTAAATCCAAATTACTTCCCAAAAATAAGTGAGTTCATATTGTAACATTAAAATAATGTTTTCAAATAAATATTAAGAATAAAATATCAATCATAAATTGACGAATTGTCACAGCATTTACCCCTAAACAGGATCTTTGTCCTCAAAGATCATCTTACCTTACTACTCGCTTCTTATAGAGTTAAAGCCATGTGGGTATTTCCTCCCCATTCGGTTTTTTCTCACAAGTGCAATTCATTACAATACGCGAGTTTCATCAAACATAACTACGGGAATAAGATCAGGCTTAATGTTGACTTACTTTCTCTATCCATGATGTACGGGTTTTTGATGAATGCAACTTTTCGCCGATCTAAGCTTTATTAAGAAGAATTCAGATTTTTACTTGATAGATATTCCATGAAGTTCGATATACGAAACATAATTCACGCATCTCTTGAAGTCCTTGGGTAGATCCAGCTTATATGCCTTTCAAACCAAATCTTTTACATCATCTCAATGGTCCCATACAACGGGGACTTATATCCCATGATTTGTCAGATCATTAATTCATTTTTCCAAGGTTAAAATTTTTGGCATAACTTCGCTACCCATCTGGCACTTCAAGATCCACATTTCATATTCACATAACCTCTTGCCAACTACCGGCAGTCAATGATCAGATCCTAATTTCAACAATCATTTCAGATCTCGCGGGTCGGGTATTTTTCAAGGTTAGGTTCGCCATCATAGGAAACCTTAAACCTAAAAGACATGTCCAACTCACAATGGGTGTATGTCGGGTGTCTTTATCTCAACTCCTGCTTACAGATGCTCTAATATTTAGATCCTAACAAGATTCGATCTCAATCCTAATACGATGATTATCAATGGTAATCCTTCCAAAGGAAAGCGATTATACGGTTTATTACCAAAGGTCATTCATTCAAACATAAAATAGCACTTATATTACTTTGTATCGTTACTTTACCTCGTCCCTTCGATTGGGATGGTACATAGTACTCTCATCAAGGTTCATTCTCAATGATTCCTGAGCAAATCTCTAGAAATTCGATGCGAAGCGAGGATCTTGATAAAGATGTTCGATACAGGCACACTATGTTTACATAACTCTTTTGCATTTATCATTAACGGGAATGATATTAGCAGATTTGGTCAGTCTGTCGACGATGACCCAAATCGAATCAAATTCAGATGATGACCTTTGAAATAGCTAGACGTTTACTAATGTATGAGGCGATGTCTGCCTTCATAATTGCCATCAGTACATCTTCTTCAGACAAAGATACTTTTAGTCATAAATGACATAAATAGAATATTTATACTTACAAATTCTAACATAACTATATCTCACAATCTCCATATTTAGGCAACCACAAGTGGCCTTTAAAACAATTAACGCTATTGGCTTCTTAATTTTAATGGTTCACAATAGCCGCAAACTCCTTTTATTATCTATATTATCCTTTTTACAAACTTCGTTTATTTTTATATTGTTTGGAAATTTATTTTGCACCTTCATTATTAAGGAACATATCCCTATTGGTTCTTTATCTTTTATACATAATGTGTCAGTAATTACGTTCACTTTCCTGATGAAATAAATATCATAACCGTATTTATTCAAAATTCTTTCTTCATATCTTCTATGTTTTACTTTCGTCTCAACTATTATTTTTATCAGTTTTTCTCAATCCGACGTTTAAAGCGTCGATAATTATTACAACTAATTAAATATTAAATATTCAATTTTTATGAAATGTAAACGTAAAGATTTTAAATTTCTTAGTCCGTTTAATTATATAAAAATGTTCAGAATAATTTTTAATTTAATTAACACGATTTTTGTTGATTTATCGATAATAATTAATAAGATTCGTAAATGTTCGAAAAATCCTTGGTTATACTTTGATCAAAATTTTCTTAGTTGAAAAGCGAAAATTATCGTTTCAAATGTCAAGTCATAAATTATATAGTTTCCTAAATTCTTCTTAAGTTGTCTAAAAGCACACCCAAACATTTACCTTAAACAGGAGTTTAGTTAAATGTTCTGGGTATAAGCGAATAATCCCTCAAAAGTTCTTTTGATAAAACATTTGTCAAAACATTTTTGCACTTTTTTTTCTTTTTAGTAATACTCAAAGTCTTAAATGACTTCTAATTTCTGAAAAGTCAATATATTCCATTTTCTATTAATTACGCGGTCAAATAATATAAAGGATTAAGTCTTTTATCACATGTTAATTATTCAAGGTACAAATTTTCATTGTTCGGTCAATTCAGGGCAATCTATAAATAGTTATTAACTCATTCTTATTCTTATAAGCAATCAAATAGTCCTTAATGATCACGAGCATGAATTTATCAAATTACAGCCTACACACGTGCTTCACCAAATTTATGGATGCTACATGTGTATTAGTCAATCCAAACGACATCACTTGAAACTCATAATGTTCATTACAAGTACCGGATGTAGTGATTGGAATACATAATCTTTTTTGCAGATGCGAAGTTGATGATAACCATGCCGTGGATCAAGTCTTTAAAACATACGCTAGAACCTTGTAAATGATCGAACAAATCTTCCATTTCGAGTTATGGATATCGCTTTCGATTGTCAATTTACTCAGTCGCAGTAATCTATAAATATAAGGAATGATAACACCATAGCTTTTCATGATGACGAGCTCGATAGAATAAAATCTTTCTCCGACAACTCTCTCAGTTGTACGGTAATTCTTTTAATTCAGATGGTGCTGTCGTACAGTACACACGCCACAGGTGCAGCATCGAGAATATAATCAATACCAATTTCAACTTGCTTTAATGACGAAACTCAAGGTAATTCACCAACAAATACTTACTTAAAGTTTCAGATAACAGAAACATCTTTTCATATATTTAATTTTAAGTTCTTTCTAGATTATAATATTTATGACTAATTCACAACCATTCATGGTATAATTTCAAGTCTAAATGCAGGATATGGTCGTCATCACTTTTGATAATCAACATCTTATTATTTAGGGGAATTCTATTCGAGTTCCCATCGATTAAGACAATGTCGTCATGTCATAATCAATCAATCCATTCTACTGGAACTATCAACTTTCCAGTTTTATTGTCGTCGATAAGATGTGAACTTCTCAAAAGACTAATAATAAATCATAATCCTTCACAAGTTCAAGGATATCTGGAGACATAACTATCATCTAAATAGTAAGTTCAACGCATAATCTACGCGATAGAATTTCAAATCAGATACAAACGAAAACATTTAACGAATATGAAATATCCCATGTTTTCATTAATTGGAGTACGCATTCGAAAGCTCCTCGGATCGTTACCCAGGTCATTCAAATGAAATCAAATCAAAAGAAATGATAAGAACGTCGATACATCCAATCGGGTATCAACACTCGGTAATCAGATACTTTTCCTAAGAATCTCACTACGGGAGAATTGGACAAGAACGGAATATCAATTGTCAAATAAGACAAATTCGATAGATGAGTAAATTCAACTCAGAAGAATAGATGCTACAGGCACATATGTAGGTGTCCGTAACACTATGTCCTTATTTTTCACTTCTTGCAGATCTCATAAAATTTAATCTTTCACAATCTTCAAAGAAAATTGTAGTGTTTATTCATTAGTTTTACGGTGACTACTAATCAGCCTTGCATGGTCCATTCCAAATTGTATGTAGGCGCGCAACTATATACAGTTTCAAGATTAACGATGCAATACTCAGTTCGTCAAAACTTTATCATCATGTTTATAATAAAAACATTTTCATGCTTAATTCTTAAATAAGAATCAAGAATAAATTTACAAAGATTTTCTTTGTTATGGAAATAATTAAGTTTCCAAAGCGTTTCATAAACAGCTTCATTTTGATATCAATCACTAATAAATCTTACTTTGAATAATCCTTATTGTGATGAAAATTAAATTTTCTCAAAGGATACCGTTTTAACTTTATAAAAACAAGGTGTGATCTGCAAAAGAGTGATGAAGAGTTGTTCACCAAGAGCTTAACTACAATATGATAGGAAATGAGCTTTAGCCAAATAATCATGAGGTTCATGACCTCGATGGCACTCAAAAAGAATAATCCACAACGTAACTTAATTCGAGATGAGTACTTGTTCAATGGTCGCATCACTAATTCGATCATTAGGATGAAGCAATAAAAGATAGATATCATCGATACATGTAGAATTTAGCAATCAAAGGTAGTCTTTTCATTAATCACAAACAAGTCTAAATTGTACCGTAACACATTATGTGTCACTATGTCATACAATTCCAAGAACTCATCCTACCAACTGATGTCTCAGTTAGGTTAGGGGTTATTTTTAAAAGATACCACAATGAATACTAATCTACAAGAGTCATTAGGTGTTCCACATGTCCCGGAAGATCCATCGGTCCCAATTTCCGAAGAAGATTTCTTCAATTTATTTGTTGGACACTGGGCATCCTCATCATTGGACAATGGCCTAGGAACAACCCTTAACACAAACCTACAATCAATTAAATCCTTATAATTCAATCACAGAACTTAACGACTTCCTCTTAATAATCTCACATTCCATACAAGTTAAATTTTACTTTATTCAAGTTTTAACCAATTTTATACTCAATTTGATATCCTACTTCATCTTCCAATACTTTCAGCCTTATTTATAAACCTTAAAAGGGTAATAAAAGCTCGATATGAATCAACACTTAATTTCCAATCCTATAACTCCTTTATCAATAATTATCAAATGAGTCACTAATATGAAATGACTCGATCATTCGATTAAAATTCTCAGAAAGGTACTAGTGGCATGAGGCTTTTGGGTAATGGTTCCAATGACAGCCTCAAGTGAAACATTCACCCTTTCGATTTCAATTTAAGAATTGGATGACAACGAATCATATGACATCTTTCCAGGTGATAACGTTTTGTCAAACTCCACTCTATAAGGAAAGATCGTCATGACATCGATATCAAATATAATCTCGCCAATTCTTCTTCAACATCACAATCAACTAATATCTACATTTCTACGAATATCAACCATTTGTTGGGATCATAAATATCCACAACTTGGTTTAGATCTAGGATAGCTAGAATTCCTACGAGAATAGCTTCGATTAATTTAATAGGGGATTTAGGTTTCTTGTGACAATATACGTCGTATAAATACCTCGTATAAATATCAAAATAATCATCAAACAATCATGTAATAAAATTACATCATATATATATAATCCAAGTTATATATATATATATATTAAAATAACACTTCTCAGTCTGGCCTTGTCGGTAACTCGGGAATTCTTCGGCACCGTTATAGTCAAAATATTTTTAAACATTTTGTGAAAAATGTTTATAGTTAAAAGATTTTGAAATGTTTTATTCAAAACCTTGGTTTTAAAAATCTTTCGTTCTCTATAACGAGAGCGCTGGTACCAAACTGTAACACCCCCAAATTTATATAACTCAATACAGCGGAAGACTAGTTGGTGTTACGGGATAGCACATTACTCACATCATAGACAACGCTTTTAAAAATCGCGTCGTTTAATAATAAAAGCATTTCCATTCATAAATATCAAAATTACATAGGTCCCAAGTCATTGTATTTTATACAGGTTTTACAAAGCATTTGAATGGAAATTAATATTTAAGTGCGGGCCATGAATTCTTGTTGTCTTCCCGAGAATTACCTTCAAGTACCTGAGATAAAACATGTTAAAAGTAAAGGTCAGCGATAACGTCGAGTGAATTCATAGAGTTTAATAAAATCCATCAATATAATATCAGTATAAAATTATTACTGAAAATCATTTTATACAAATCATTTAAATAGGCCATAAAATAGCCAAAGTCATTTTATACAAATCTTCATCAAAATCATAATATAGGCGTTTGCCTTAAAAATCATTATACGAGTCAATGTCGTAAAAACATCATACAATACGTCTTATGACGTTGTATGAAAATAAAAACCGTTATATGAATGTGGTTATGAAAACCAAAACACGAACATAATATCAATAGTATGACCCTGTATTGCTAGTCAGGCAATACATCGTAATTCGGTGCGTCTATTAGTATTTCAGTAATTGGATTAGTATAAGCCGCATGACATTGTTACCTTACTAAACCAACAACGGGTAGCTAACCCGATACTCAATTGCCCATCTAAAGTAGCGTGTCGTTACAAAGGTCACGCTATGGAAATCTTCTCATACATAAATTCGCTTACCAATCAATGTGGCACGACGGGGATCAACCGTCAAGGCGCGAACTGGGGTGATCGTCCCCAAATAGTACAATTATATGCATAAGCGTCTACCAAATCCTGGTAGTTCACAATTCATGCTAATGGGACTTTTAGTGACATAACCTAAATTTAATAATCCATTTGATTTCATCTATCGGGTCCTTTAATCATTTATCGGGTCATTCAATCATTCGGGTCCAAATCAATAAACAAACAATCGGGACAAACGATGTCCTATTTTATAAAAATTAACATGTTATCTCCCTCGTGGGTTTATAAAACATTTCATAAAACATTTAAAAGAGTGCGAGGCTATGAACTCACGTTGATGTGGGAAGGCGGGTTATCGGCAATTCGGACGTACGGTACGTGCTTCAATCACGGAAACCTAGACAAATAATACTCGTCTTAGACTCATGTCCAATGACTTTATAAAAATAACAATTATGTATACATATGATGATTTTATATATATGATGATCAAGTGGGTTTACATATTCTCATTTACTCATTTTAGTGTTTACGTATTGGTATCTTCTTACTAGTTTACTAGTTTTACCTATTTACGTGTTTTAAGTCCAATAAACTTATTATAAGTTCTTTAACTTGTATTAATCCATGTTATACTTATATTATCAGTATATACACTTTACAAGTTGGGCCCAAATGGGTTAAGCCCAATAAATAAGTTTATAAGTGTTTTAGTCCATTTTGTTGTATTATTAGTCCAATAATGTTAACTTAGTCCGTTAATGTCTGTATGTTATATAGTTCGAGTTTTATTGGTTTTTACTTGTTATACATGTTTATATATCAGTATATGAGTTTATAAAAATTTACATTAGACGGGTCCAACCGTCTAAGTTTTATTTAACAAAAACGTTAATTTTACGGTAATAGCCGAAAAAGTCGTAAAAATCATGTTTATAGTTTTATAACTTATAAAACTTAACAAGTTACCATTTTTATAAAATGTCCGCTTATTTACCCTTGTACATATTTATAAAAATGAAATATATAAGTTAGTGGGTTTTAATTCACATTTTATACTATTTTTATTTGAATGCTTATATAATACTATTATTCTTTAATTTCCAAAATCTGATTTTTATTTTCATGTTCACTAAAACTGCCATATCTAGAGTTCTATATGGAGATAGAAGCTCAAATTTTTATCACATAAACTACATGATATTTGCTCCATTTAACTCTTCTATAGCTACTGTTGAATCATCTTCTAAGTATTTTCTAAAAATCGTCCAAAACAGTAAACTCAGATTGGTACTCTAAACTTGTTTTGATCATATCTCACTCATTACAATGATTCCATTGCATGGCCAACTCTCACATGTGTACAAGACCCATATATTACTGTAAATCCATTAATCTATGCCATTTTTATCAGTTCATCATTTGGTTCTTTACTGTTTTATACAGCCAACAAATTTAAACAAGAATTTAGCCTTGTTTCTTATAGTCTTTCATCTTTTTAAGCATGTTTATCAACACCAAATCCACACACAATATTTTTAATCATCATTCATCATCATATACATATACATAAGTAAAAGAAATACAAGATTACATAATCAAAAATAACAAGAGGATGAGGAGGACAATCTTTATACCACCAAGTTGATGTAGGTTGTGATTTGAGCATGGATTTTGATGGAGAAACTTGTGCATAGCCAAGACCATCTTCAAGACCACCATTCTTCATAAACTCCTTGTGGAAAATCAGCCCCAAGACTCCATGGAAACTCCTCCTTGGATGTTATAATCACCACCAATCAATAGGGCTTCAAAAGGTTTTCATCATAGGTGTGAATAACACAAGATATTATGGTTAAAATGGATCAAATGGGGTGTTTTTGGGTTGAGTTTGGACGAATTAAGAGAGAGAAATGAGAGGATTTTGAGGTGGTTTGCATGTATGAATGGTGGAAATGAGAAAACTAGTGGTTTTGCTAGTTTTTGGTGGGTAGAAATAAGCTTGATTTGTAAGCTATACTTACACATGTAAGTATTAAGCTACATGGTTGCCACATCTTGTGATGTGGTGCCTTGTTGTAGCCGTCCCATATAGTGGGGTGGGACAAGTGTAAACTTGTCTCATCCCACTAATTTACGGGTATTCCTCGATTCTAGTTTCCTCGATTTGCGTGCCCTCGGGTTGTTTTACGAAAAACGTTTTTATAAATTATGAATCAACGGCACAAAACGAATCTAATAAAAATTGTCTCATCAAAAACGGAGTTCGAAAACGTAAATACGTAATCCTAAGGTTTCCGGTTTAGTCGTAAAGGACGTTAAAATAAAATCGTAAGTCCTAATCTCTTCTCGTAAATTTGTGAGTTTATGAACCAACACAAATTTAAAATATCAAAATAGTATTCACGGATAAATTTATTTTCTAAAATGTCGGACTGTCACCAAAACGGTGTATGTAAACGTAAGCACGTAACGTTGAATCCTTCGGTTTAGGCGTAGTCGACGCTACTTCAAGACGTAAATCCAAATTACTTCCCAAAAATAAGTGAGTTCTTATTGTAACATTAAAATAATGTTTTCAAATAAATATTAAGAATAAAATATCAATCATAAATTGACGGATTGTCACAGTTGATGTGACAAAAAGGGTAAGACATACATGCTACAATTGATGGGAAGCAATTTGAAGATGTTGTACAACTTACAAGAGATACACAAAGAGTTTTGCCAACATCAACTAGGGGAAGATTGTTGGGTCAAAAAGTTGATGTGGCAGAAACTCAAAAACGAAGAAAATATGAAGGCATTTGTCTGGGCGTTGTCAAGAGCAAATTAGGCGTTGTCAAGAGAAAATCGAGCGTTGACAGAAGTCAACATTGACAAGCATTGTCATGTGCAATCCAAGCATTGTCACATGTAATCCAAGCATTGACAGAAACGTAGACAAGTGTTATTGGAAGCTTCTATTTAGATAAGTATGCAGAATATATTCTGTATAAGTTTATTTGAATAGAAGATTTACATGTTTATTTGATATTATCTCTTGTAAACCCTATTCCTTACACTATAAAAGGAACCAAGGGTATTAGGTTTATTCATAACTTTCATATACAATCTAAACCTAAAGCGTGTGTCGACTAGGTGTGAGATTCAATGTACACACACCTAGTGATTGTTTGTTATTAATATAATGAGCAATCCTTTTGTTTTAATTCATGTGTTTTGTGCCTAAATACCTTGTTAATGTGTTGTGTTCTAATTCTGCTTTGATTATCTAATCATATGAACATGATGCATTCATTGATTATAGGACACCTAGGCATAAGGACATTTATAATGTGAATCTTAATGGAATTAGGATTAATAATAACTTGTCATGTCTTTATGCTAAAGCTTCAGTTGATGAAAGTAATCTATGGCACAGGAGACTAGGGCACATTAACTTTAAAAATATAAACAGGCTTGTGAGACTTGGCTTGGTTGATGGTTTTCTGAAAAGGCTTTCCACAATGACCACTCTTGTGTTGCATGCCTTAAAGGCAAACAACACAAGGTCTCATTTAAGTCTAAACAGGTGCACTCTAGTTCTAAACCACTTCACATGCTGCATATGGACCTGTTTGGTCCAACTAATATAGAAAGCTTGAATGGTAAATCTTACTGTTTTGTCATCACTGATGACTTTTCTAGGTTTACTTAGACTTTATTTTTAGCCTTTAAAAGTGACACTGCTAATACTTTAATTAACTTTATTAACCAAATAGAGAAGAAAACTGGTAATGAAGTTAAAATGCTTAGAAGTGATAATGGTGGTGACTTTAGAAATAAGCTGTTGGATGATTTTTGTGCCAAGAAAGGGATTACTAGACAGTTTAGTGTTGCTAGAACCCCACAGCAAAATAGGGTTGCTGAGAGAAAGAATAGAACCCTAATTGAAGCAGCCAGGACTATGTTGGGTAATGCTCACTTTCCTATTGAATTTTGTGCTGAGGCTGTGAATACAGATTGTTATGTTCAGAATAGAGCATTAGTCAACAAGATACATAACAAAACACCTTATCAGTTACTTTGGGGAAGAAAACCTAATATTGGTTTTGTTAAACCTTTTGGTTGTCATGTAGTTATACTAGATACTAGTGATGCCTTAGGTAAATTCAGTGCTAAAGGTGATGAAGGCTACTTCATGGGTTATTCAGTGCAGAGCAAAGAATACAGGGTTTACATTAAGAAGGAAAAACGTATACTTGAAAAAGTACATGTTAGGTTTTTGGAAAGAAAACCTAGTGATCCTGAAAGTGGTCCAAATTGGTTGTTTGACTTGGAACCTCTGTCTAGGACTTTGAATTATATGCCTGTTACTAATCCAGACATTGTGAAGGTAACTTCAAATGTTGTGGATGAACCAGTTGTTAATGTTTCAGGTAAACAAGTTAATGAAGAGGTTGGATCACAAGCAGACAAGTCATCTCCCATACTTGAGTATGTCACTATTCCCATATGGACAGATGCTTTTGCTGCTGCTGCTGCTGGAAAGGAAAATGGTGGTCCCCAAGTATCACTAGTTAACAACATGCATGGTCCTTCAGGCACTGACAAAGGTAAATCTGGCACTGACAAGACAAATTCAGGCGTTGATGGCTCAAACGTTGACAACACTATTTCAGGCGTGGATGGCTCCAACGCTGACAACCTTGGTTCAGGCGTTGACAACTCTTTTGAGCATATTTTATCTTCCAATTTTGAACAAGGTGAACCTTCGAGCAGAAATGGAGAGGTTCATACAGATATTGATGGAAGAGAGTCTGAAGAAGATATTGTTAACTTGGAAGATGAGATTGAAGACAACAGACTTTTTGAGGGAGGAGTTCTTACTTCTAGAATGAAGGATCACCCCTCTTCTCTAATTACTGGTGATGTGATGCCTCCTGTTCAAACTAGAAGATCTCATCAGAATCTTGGAGGATTTATTGCCAATATACACAAGAAGGTTGATAACCCTCTTGTTTAAGCATGTCTGTTTGCCTGTTTTCTGTCACAACAGGAACCCAAGAAGATTTTTGATGCTCTCAAAGAACCAAGTTGGGTGGAAGCAATGCAGGATGAGCTTCACCAATTTGCTATTCAGGATGTTTGGGAGCTGGTTGATTGTCCCATATATGTAAGACCCATTGGGACAAGATGGGTTCTTAGAAACAAGAAAGATGAAAGAGGCATTGTGGTCAGAAACAAGGCACGTTTAGTGGCTCAAGGATATACACAAGAGGAAGGGATAGAATATGAGGAGGTATTTGCACCAGTTGCAAGGATTGGGGCTATATGAATATTTCTAGCCTATGCTTCCTGCATGGGCTTTACTGTCTATCAAATGGATGTGAAGATTGCTTTTCTTTATGGCACAATTGATGAGGAGGTGTATGTAATGCAGCCTCCTGGTTTTGAAGATCTAGAGCATCCAGACAAGGTGTATAGAGTCAAGAAAGCTATGTATGGACTTCATCAAGCCCCAAGAGCATGGTATGGCACATTGTCCACCTATCTGGTGGAAAATGGATTCAAAAGGGGCACCATAGACCATACCTTATTTACAAAGAAGACTGGTAAGGATGTCTTACTTGTTCAGGTTTATGTGGATGATATCATCTTTGGCTCTACAAACCCAAAGATGAGCGAAGACTTTTCCAAGCTTATGACAGACAAGTTCAAGATGAGTGCCATGGAGGAGATGAACTTCTTTCTAGGGTTACAAGTTCAGCAGAAAGAAGATGGTATCTTCATCTCTCAGGATAAATATGTAGCAGAAATCTTGAAGAAGTTTGGCTTTTCTCCATATGAAAAACGGGCTACTACTCCTATGGATAGAGAACACCCTTGGGGAAAAGTTGGAGATGGAAAAGATGCGGATGTCAGGCACTATAGATCAATGATTGGTTCATTGATGTATCTCACAGCCTCAAGACCTGACATTATGTTTGTTGTGTGTGCATGTGCACTCCATCAAGTGACTCCCAAAGAGTGTCACCTTCATGCTATCAAGAGAATCATTAGGTACCTTAGATGTTATCCAGATCTTGGATTATGGTATCCAAAAGATTCACCATTGGAGCTTATTGCATATTCAGACAGTGACTATGGTGGTGATAAATTTGATAGAAAATCCACAACTGGTGGATGTCAGTTTCTTGGGAGTAGGTTGATATCTTGGCAATGCAAGAAACAAACAGTGGTGGCCAATTCTACAACTGAAGCAGAGTATGTAGCTGCAGCTGCTTGTAGTGGACAAGTCTTATGGATTCAGAACCATCTGTTGGATTATGGGTATAATTTCATGCATACCAAGATTTTTGTAGACAATAACAGTACTTTATGCATTATTAAAAATCTTGTACATCATTCTAAAACAAAACACATAGAAATTAGACATCATTTTATAAGAGATTGTTTTGAAAAGGGTTTAATACAACCAGATATGGTTGAAACAGAAGAAAATGTGTCTGATTTATTGACTAAACCTTTTGATACTAGAAGGTTTCAATACTTGGTAACAAGTATTGGAATGACCAGTCTCACTTAATATGTGTTTTGGGGTCTTATTGTAAAAGAATGTACATGATATGCATTGTAATTGGTCTTTTTGAGAAGTTAGATTTTCCACTATATTTGTCTAACGCTGACAAAGGTTATTTTAACGTTGATAAGTGTTATCGTGACGTTGTCAACAACATGTTACTTTTGTGGTTTTTGATCTAAGTGTGCAGGCGTTGTTAGCATTGTACCATTGGATACAGAGTTGCTTATGGATCCGTGGAGAATCATTGGAGCATGTTTCAATTTATGGATGATGGTTGGAATATTTATATTCCTATCTTGACATAAATTTTTCTATACATGCATGTTATTGGGCAACATATGTATCACAGTTTCAGGGGAGGTTTTAGGCACCTTTAGGACTTTTGGGTATTCTTATAATACTATTATCACAATTCTAGATTGTGTCCACAGGTGAGTATGAGTTAGTTTACTAAATCATGAGGCACTGTAGCATGCAAAGTTGACATACTATGCATGCTGCCAAGACATTTTTGGCCTAGAATTGGATGTGGTCTGTTGGGAGACTTGGGAATGCTTTACAATGGGTTTACCTGGGAGTTACAAGGAATTTTATGAGCTAACTTAGTTGTTAAGAATTTTGGTTAGCAAGGGACACTAGAGGACTGTTATGTCTATCTTGCATAAGCAAGTGTGCGTAACTGGACAATGCTTGCCGCCCTATAATAATTATCAATTTATAGGTTATCTTCACTAGGATAAATTACTTTGTTAAGGTCCTTTTTCATTTTTATTACTTTTATTTTTGGACGCTGAAAAATATTTTTCCAAGCGTTGTTATGACCAATTTAGACGCTGACATGGCTTTGGCAAACGTTGACAAGAATATAGCCGTTGGGCGTCGATGGGTTATTTTTGACCGTTGACACTCAATGGGACCTACCCAGTTGTTATTTTTGACGAATTTTGGGGCCGTAATTTTGGGAGTAGATAACTTTTAATTAATGCACAAGATAACTTATTTTCTTTTCAATATTTTCATCATTATATTTTGAAAATACTTGCCTTATTTTTGACCAATCACATGTGCCTATCTCTCCTATATATTTGGCTCCTATTTTTAAACAGGGTACTTCATATTCTTGTCTAACACTTTTTATCCTATAATTCATCTTTCTCAATAATTCACAAACAGCTTTCTTCAACAATGGCACCAAAGTTTAAACCAAGTGACTTGGTATTGGGATTCAGGAGTCAGCACAACATGATTGCTTATTTGGAGGCTAATGATACTTTGTTTCCACAATACACCCAGATGGTGGCGTATTTGAGTGCATCTCCAATTAGGTATGCACTTTCTCATGCTCCTCTCATCCCTGTCACTCATATTAAACAGTTTTGGAACACTGTCAGTTCCTCAACGCTTAATAATGTGACTACATTAACAGCTATTGTTCATGGGCGTACTTGGGTGGTTACTGAATCCTTGGTTCGCCAGGCTTTGCATCTTAATGATGCATATGGTATAACCACTCTTCCCATTAATGAAATAGAACAAGGACTTCGGGCTTTGGGGCATCCTTTCCTGATGAGGGCACTTTAAACAAATATCATAAACAAGAGTTTCCCCTAGCCTGGAAGTACCTCATACATGTCATCCTTCAATGTTTGAGTCCCAAATGTACTGCACATAATGAAATTAACAGATCAGTTGCTAGTGTAATTTTGTGCATTACAAATGGGCAAAAGTTTAATTTTTCAAAACTAATTTTTGATGGCATGTGTAAAAACAAAGGGAATAAGATGACCTTGGCTTATCCCAGATTTTTGCAAATGGTTTTTGATGTGCAAAATTACTGCACAAGGGATCATGATGATTTTTATGAGATCCCTATGCAAAAGAAAGCTATTTTTAGTAAGATGAACTCACCTCCTCACCGTGAATTACCCCTCACCCAAGCTATGCTTGCTGTTATTGTAGCAGCACAACCCCAACCAGACCCACAACCACAACTTGACCCAATACTAGAACCTTTGCCTTCACCTCAACACATGGAAATTGACCAAGAATCCTTCAACGCTGACATGTTAAATGTTGGCGTTGACACAAGTAATCCAAACGTTGACACCCTTCCTTCACAGACCCAAACACCCCTTAACCTTCAAACTATCACCCAATCCACATCATCTTCTACCCCACCCGAATATAGGTTGCAAAAACGCCCAAGGACTACTGGAGTGTTCTCCTCTAGGGGTCCTAGCCATGTAGCAGAGAGAACCACCACCACAAGTGTGGTTGGTGATATGGATGACGCTGGGACTATTGGTACTAGCTTAGATACAGGCCAAGCCAGTCCTAACATCTTTAAGACCTCATCCATGCCCCATGACTCTACTTTGGGAGGTCAAATACCCCTTTTAGAGGAGGACAGATTGGAACCATACACAATGATGGAATTGACAGCTGTCTGCATTATCTTGCAAAAGCAAAATGCAGACCTAGTACAAACAGTCAGTACACAAGGCCTTGAACTCAAGCAATTGAGGGAGATGATTGTTGTTTTGGAAACTGCTGAGTCTAGGAGAAGGCAGACAAGAGTCCTTTCATCAGGGGAGGATTCTTACAAAGGGGAGGAAGCTGCTACATAGCCTGTTAATTTGAGTGATAAAGGCTCACATGAAGCTGCTATAGATCCATTTAATTTGAGTGGCAAAGGCTCATATGATGGAGAATCTTTGGGTGTTGCTGAAGCCCTTACTGAATTGAAGAAGCAATCAGGTTTTGATAAATCTCTGGTTACTCCTACAAACTTGAACTTGTCTTTTACAACTATGATGGAGCAGTTTACAAGAGGCGCTGAGACAAGTAATTTGCGCGTTGACAAGAAAAATTTGAACGCTGACACACCAAGCACTGACAAGAGTAAATTGGGCGCAGACACAAGGAATTTGAGCGTTGACAGACCTGCAGATATGGTTGATGAATTCCAGTCATCAGCTATCATCAAATAAGTGTCTTCACATATATTACCATCATCCTTACCCATCATTGATCCATTAGATAAGGGTAAAGGAATCATGGTAGAAATAGAAGTTCTAAAGGATGCAGCACAAGTAGCGTTTGATTCAAGGTTAGCTGCACAACTAGTGGAACAAGAGATGAAGAAGGTTGGTGAATCACCATTTGTTGTTACTTCTAAGGAACAAGAAGGAAGTGATGAAGGAAGTTCAGATTCAAGTGTGATGATAATTGAACAATCAGAAAGACTTGAATATGGTGATGACTCGGCAAGAGAGAAGCTTAGAGAGTTAAAATTGCAAGTAGACTATGATATGCCAGAAGTTGCTCAGATGTACATTGCTTGGGAGAATAGGATTATGGAGAATCCAGATTTGACAATTTCAGACCAAATTTGGGGATTGGAGATTCTTCTAAGAGTTCAAAGAGACTGTAAGGTAATTCTGAAGCATAAGGCTAGCAATGTTTTCTCACTGCTGAAGAGGGATATAAGGGAGCTTTACTACATGTTACTCAGATGTCATGGTACTGGGTGGACCTTCAAGAAATTGCAGGGATTATCTTTTGAAGAATTGGAGTACAAGGCTTATCCTATTTGGGCAAGAGTGCAGGAAATGAATACTCTAAGACTTCTTTCAGATGAGAGGAAAGAAGAACTTGCAGAAGACATGGAGATTCAGAAGGCAATGATTGTTCCAAGGCCTTTGAAGAAGGGAGTTCCACTTGAGTTTCCTAAAGATCTAAATAAAGTGGTTCCCAATGAAGCTGTTCTTAGAAGGAGCATTAAGCTCTCACCCATCGAAGCTTCAGATATGGTACAAGTGTTACCTCTTGATGCCAGAAACCCTATCATTAGCTATGAGGAAGATGCAAGTGGGTTTTGGAAGATTGGCAGATATGGAAAGAGGTACACACATTTACTACTCTTATGTCTCTCTTTGCAAGTATGAATAGGGAAGACTTGGTAGACCTTTGGAGGTTGTTGATAGCCAAGTTTGAGACTAAAGCTCCTACTTCAGTCAATGGAATAAAGCTTTGGTCAACATTCAAGAGAATGTGTTCACCAGAAGAAGAAGATCCTGTTTGGAAGGATCTTGAGGATGATATCAGTGGTCTTTAATGGCATTTGTCTTCAGCTGCTGGTGTGTATTATTTGAGCTCTAAAAAGTTTGCTGAATATCTACTTGTAGATGCTGAGTATCTCATGTCCAAAGAAGTTTTGGAAAAGATGAAGACAACATAGCTGGAGATTGACTATTCAAGTGACGTGGCCAAAGATTTGATTAGGCATGTTTATTACCAATATGATAAGATTTGTAAGATTCCTCCTAGTTCTTAATTTTTATTTAGAAACTTGATTACTAGAGTAGATATCAAGTTTATAGGAGGATTGTTGGGAATAAAATGTAGCCAGTACACTTGGATGCTGACAACAAGAAAACAAGCGTTGATATGAAGAAAACAAACGTTGACAGATCAAGTGTTGACAGGAAGAAGTCAAGCGTTGATAGGTTGAAGAAAAGTACTGATAGAAAGATATGGTCTACGCGTATTATGTTTCTAGTTTGTTTCTAGTAAAGATATGATCAATAATGTATTTTTTATAATTATCTTTACCTAGAATAGCTGATACGTAGACTCTTGTACAAGGCTTCTTATGTCTATAAAAGAAGACCTTTAGGTTTAGTTTTCATATAAGTTTTCATACGTTTAAACACTTTCATTGTAAGAAAGTTCGTTATTATCAATCAAGTGAAAGTTTTTTTACAACTGTTTGTGTGTTCTTGTTTGAGTGTTAATTCCGCATAACACTTAAATTGTTCTATACATAAACAAAGTTTCTCTACGTGTTTTACTTGATCTAATCTCGTTTACACAAGCTAAATCGATCTAAGTTTGGGATCAATAGGATCATCCAACTTTTGTATCAACAAGTTGGCGCCATCCGTAGGACCCTACACTAAAATCAATCTCTCCCAATGACGAAGGGACACTTTCAGGGAAACCTAAGGAACACGAATCCTGGGAATCGGAAGTCCGCGGGTGATGGGATAATCTCCTCAACCCCGCACTCTGGTGGCCAAACAGGAGGACTGAATAATCGAAACATGTTTTAGTCTCTCGGTGGGGATAGCACGTCCGATAATAACCCACCACCAACCCTCACTCTGGTTAATCCCGACCCGGGAGCTACGCCAAAGGCCCCTACTAAGGAGCCACAAAAGCCACCAATGGTCGAGGCAGAATTGGAAGTTGGTTCACTCGATGATGAGGATCTCGAACGCATACTCCGCAAAATTTTGATAGAATCATACCGGGTATCTCGGAAAGATTAAATCTGGGAAGGAACCTCCAATCCAGACATAACTTCAGCAGCGCCGCGCACGGAACTCACCTTCAAGCTCGAAAGAGGGGAAGGAAGACGCGGGCTCAGGAACAGCCTCCCTTCGTGGAACCACCTCGAGCATGGAATGTTTTGGAGCGCATAGGTAATCGCATCATGCAAGAATTGCAAGAGCCCAAGGAGACGGGGATAAGTCTGACGGCTCCACTGGACGCCCGATGTTGGAAACTCCTGTGGACTATCGCCGCACAAGTGTGTGGCGTAGGATAAACTCTGGTGGGAAGGAAGCTCCTTCTCACAAAAGTGGTTATCATAAATCGAAAGGTGGTGGAAAACCCCCCTATCACGACCCTTCAGGGTCTGATTCGGATGATCATCACCCAGACGTCGCCGACCTAGGTATTCTACCCCTGAACCATCGGATGACGAAGGACGTTATGGCGATACCTACTATCGTGATGAAGAGGAGGAAGATCTCTCCCTCCTATGGTGCAGCGAGAGAGAGGATGCCTTCACTATTCGTATACGGAATTATTCCAAGGAAAAGAAACACCGCATGCCGGCGAGCGTCAAAAGCTACGACGGATCTGGCGATCCAGAGGATCACCTAAAGGTGTTTGACACACTGGCTAAAATTGAACGATGGTCGATGCCCATATGGTGCCAAAATGTTTAATTCAACTTTGATTAATGCACGCGACTGGTTTGAGAAGCTCCCCCATCGAAGCATCAAAAGCTTCGATGAGTTACGCACAGCGTTCCAAAACAATTATACTCAGCGAAAGAAGTATAATAGAGATCCGGTCTCATTGGCGACAGTCAAACGAAGGCCCGAAGAGTCTACAAAAGACTTCACGGAGCGTTTTAATGACGAGTGTACGCGTACAAAATCGTGTCGAGAGCTCCTTAAAATCTCTGACTACATGCACGCCATAACGGACAAGGAGCTAATTAGGTGCCTCAACGATAAACTTCCGGAGAAGTTTGTTGAACTCATGGAAAGGGTTCGAAATTTTATGGAAGGGGAGACCGTGGTTGCTGCGACTTACCCCACAAAAGGGAACCACGGCTATCGATCAAACGATCAGCCTAGAAGGCAATCAGGTGGCCAAGGTAACCACGGCAATGGGAGGAGCTTAGATTACAAAAATCAAGCAAAAGGAGGACAGTCGGATGACAAGTTCACCCCTCCAATGAAGACTTAACGAGATATCTTACTCACAGAAGGAGCAAATTTTCCAAGACCTCCCCCAATGACAACTCCACTTGATCGTCGTCAAGGCACTCGCTTCTGCGAGTTCCATAATGACAAAGGTCACGGCACGGAGGAGTGCATTCAGCACAAGAAGCATATAGAGTCGCTGATTAAATCAGGCAAACTCAAACATCTGGTTAAGGATTGGAAGGATGTGAAGGATAACAAAAAGTATGACAAAAAAGATTCCCAAAAGGATAAGCCCAAGACCATATACATGGTTCAATCATGGAAGCGTCGGACGAAGCAGAAAGTTAGTCAAAAAATTTCACGTGGCATGGAAATCTCATTCCCACCTATTACGGCAAGAAACATGGCTGATGAACCTCTTAAGATTGAGGTAAGAATTGGAACCCATAACGTTCGTCGTATGTATGTGGATGGAGGATCATCGGTGGAAGTACTCTACGAACAATGCTTCGTACAGCTACGACCAGAAATCAAAAGCCAATTGATGTCGGCCACGTCACCGCTCATTGGCTTTAATGGAGACACTATCTGTCTGATAGGACAACTACGTTTGTTGGTAACCATTGGAGATAAATAGCATTCCACCATGGCATGTATGATTTTTATGGTGATACGTTCACATTCTCCGTACAATGGTATTATTGGAAGACCATGTATCCTAGCCATACGGGTAGTCCCGTCCACGGCACACAGCATGATCAAATTCCTGGTCGAAGGGGTAATTGTTACTATTTACAATTCGATCGTGCCGGCATCGGAATGTCACGCCGTGACAACACCAATCCAGCCAGCTCCTATAAAGGAAGGATCACCACCCCCCAATTGGAAGGTGGTAATCCACCCTGAATATTCCGAACAAGAGGTAGCTATCGGGGGAACCCTCTCCGAAAAGGGAAGAAGGCCATGTGCTCTCTCCTAAAAGAAAACCTTGATATATTCACATGGGAACCAAAGTATATGACGGGCATACCGCGTTCGATCGCAGAACATAAGCTTCAAAAACGCGCTGGATATCCCCCTGTTAAACAAAAGAAGCGCGGTCAAGCACCAGAATGCAACCAGGTAATACTGGACGAGGTACGGAAACTGGTGGATGCAGGAAATATGCACGAGGTCTATTACCATGAGTGGCTCTCTAATCCGGTCATGGTCAAGAAGCATGATGGAAGCTGGTGCATGTGTGTGGACTTCACAGACTTGAACAAAGCTTACCCACAAGATTGCTATTCGCTATCAGAAATCGATTAGAAGGTAGAATACTTATGTGGGTACTTTTTTAAATGTCTCTTGGACGCATATAAAGGATATCATCAGATCCAGATGGCGGAGGAAGACGAGGAGAAAACGGCGTTCCATACCAGTCAGGGCGTATATTGTTACACAAAAATGCCGTTCGGACTCAAGAACGCAGGGGCGACATATCAGCAACATGTTAACAAAGCCTTCGACTCGCAGATAGGCCGTAACCTTGAAGTCTACCTAGACGACTTGGTTATCAAAAGCCATACGGAGGACGAACTCCTCCGTGATGTTCAAGAGAAATACGACACATTGAGGAAAATCAACATGAAACGGAATCCCAAAAAATGCACGTTTGGAGAAACTGAAGGAATGTTCCTTGGATATATGATTAATCCAAACGGCATCAAGCCTTGTCTGGAAAAGACGGACGCTATGATACAGCTACCATCCCCTCGGACACTAAAAGAGGTGCAATCACTGAATTGAAAGCTGGCCGGTCTTAATAGGTTCTTATCAATATCCATAGAGAAGTCACTTCATTTATTTAAAACACTCAAGAAGTGATTGAAGAAAAGAGACTTTCGCTGGAAAAGGGAGGCGGAGGAAGCGTTTGGGCAGCTCAAGCAACATCTCACTGCTCTTCCCATGCTAGTCGCCTCGGGACCTAAGGAGGAACTAATCTTGTACTTATCCGCTACATATGGAGAAATAAGCGCAGTTCTCATGACTGATCGGGATTCAGTCCAGACTCCGGTCTACTTCATAAAGAGCGCTGCAAGGGCCAGAGCTGAATTACTCACCAATGGAGAAATTGGTCTTGTCATTGGTTTACGCCGCAAAAATGTTACACCGGTACTTCCAGGCGCACCCAATAGTGGTGGTCACGGACCAACCAATAAAACAGGTTATCTCCAAACCAGACGTGGTGGGAAGACTACAGCAGTGGAGCGTCCTACTAGGGAATACAACATCTCCTATAGACCAAGGACAGCCATAAAAGGCCAAATTTTGGCATATTTTATAATTGAGAACCCCGAGGAGGACGAACCAATGGTACCAAAAGAAGATATCCCAACGGAACCATGGTTTTTGTTCACGGACGGATCTTCTTGCACGGACGGATCAGGAGCGGGCCTCATACTCACAAATCCGGAAGGCATGGAGTTCACCTATGCCTTGCGTTTTGAATTCACAGCTAGGAATAATGAGGCGAAATCTGAAGCATTGATTGTGGGTTTGAAAATCGCCGCTAGGATGGGAGTACGCAACCTTGAAGCCTACATGGACTCACGGCTCGTCGCAAATCACATCCTAGGAGGGTACGAAGCCAAGGAGGAAAATATGATCCAATATCCGGAGAAGGTCAAGTCACTTATCGCTAGTTTTGGCAAGTTCTCTATCAAGCAGGTACCGCGGGGCGAGAACAAGAAGGTGGACGCCCTTAGCAAAATCGCGTCTACAAGTTTTTCCCATTTATCCAAACAAGTGCTGGTGGAAATAGTTAAGGATAAATCCATCGCAAGAGAGGAGGTCGCAACAATAGTTGATGAGGAGGGGGCTACGTGGATGACCCCGATCATAGACTATCTGACAGACGAAACCCTTCCTGATGAGGAGACAGAGGCGCGCCGCGTTAAAGGAAGTCGTAACACTTTGAACTACTAGATGGTGTGTTATACAAACGATCATTCCTACAGTCGTGGTTGCGATGTGTCGGACCACGCCGAGCTAGTTTTGTGATTAGTGAAATTCATGAAGGGTCGTGCGGCATGCACGCTGGCCCCAGATAAGTAGTAGCACGGGTGATCGCGGTAAAAGAGTACTCCTTTTAGGAAAACACGTATAATTGGCAAGTATTAAGTTATACGATTTAGGACAACCGTAAAAACCGATAAATGTGAGTTTGTTCTCGGCGGAGGTGTATATGTGTTAGGCCAATATAATAAAATCAAGTTTGGATAAGTGTCGTTTTTGGGTTTAAAGAGAGAAAATTAAAAGACGAGCTACACTACGATTAAACTACGACGAATGACGTAAAACGCGAACGTAAATACGTAAAACGCGACGAAAATAAAAATTTAATCTAAAAATTAATTAAATAATAAAACTAAGTTTAAAATAATATAAATAAGAATAAAAATTCAATAAATAAATTTTAAAACCTCTTATTAATTAAATATTCAATTTTAAATGCTAATTAAAGCCCTAAAATTAAATATAATTAACAAAAATCCCAAAATACTATTTTATCAAACTAATATCTTACTTATATTAATTAAACACTAAAAAGTATTTTTACTAAATTTTTGAAACTATATTTCTATTTTTTAATTGCTAAAAACACTTTTTAAACTAAAATAATGATAAAAAATAATAAAATAATGTTAAAAATAATTTTACTTTTTCAAAAATCCTGTTTTACTTAACTAAACAGTAGAAAAATGAAAAAGTTTGAAAAAAGTAAATTTATCTAATAAGACAAAACAGTTTTGATTAAAACCTATTTAAACTTGAATTAGTTCTAAAAAATAATAAAATAAAGTGAAAAATGAAATTATTATTCTAAAAATCTTAAAATATATTAGTTAAACTAAGAAATTTTTAAAACTGAAAAATATTACTTTTTAGCACTAGAAGACAAAAACAAGAATATTAAAAACTAACTAAATCTTAACTAAAATGCTAAAAATAACAAATAAACAGTAAAATAAAAATTAACTTTTCTAAAAATATTAAAATAAATAAAAAAAAGAGAAAACTATAAAATCAAGAAAAAGCTAATTTAATGTCAGTAAAGACGGAAAAAAAGAAAGAAGCTGATGTCGACTTGCCTAGGGCTTTTGTCCTTTTGCTTGTCAGTGGGAAGAGTAACACAAACAGTGGGAACTTTCTACCCACTGCTTGACCTCAGAGACTAGTAAATAGACTATTTTAGACTTGTTACTTGGTTTCTTTGGAAACAAGGGGCTCCCTCACACTCAGTGGAGTGTGGGAAGTCAAATTATGGCAAAAAAACACACAAGTCTAATACAAGAAAGAACCACAAATGTGAAAAATCTAGTTACTGATGTGTCTAGGGAAGGTCTGGGCACTTGTTGCTGATATAGATGGCACTTAGACGAATTTCAAGCAGTCCAACCTACCAATCTAGCATACCAAATCCAAAACCAAGAACATAGAACCCTACCTTAACCTAATATCTAACTGTCTACAAGATTTTGTGGTCTAAAAATTGCTAAATCTACCTTGTTGAGCTTAGTGGTTGTTAATGCAGTTTTTAACCAAATTTTTACCAAGCAACTTCTTTATTACACCTACAATCTCAAAACAAAAAGCAATTCTATCTATCACTACCCTATTTGAGCATGGATGAGCAGTGCTAACCTACCTTGTGTCACCCAAGACCAGTTAACATCCAAAACCAAACACTCCCTTAAATTCTGATAATGAAATTTTTTTAAAAGAAATCTCACATATCAACAACTAAAGATCCTAGTGACTACAAGAACAATTGAGAGTCATAAAAATAAAGCTATTAGATCAAATAAAACATTACTTCACAGCAAACAACAAGACTTTACAGATTTACAAAAAATCACAAAAAAATGGGAGGGTTCAAGCCAATCTTACCAACTGATGCCTTCTCCTGGTTTTTGTGAGCTTATGATAAGTATGTAAAGTCCCTTGTTGGCTGGTCTACGACATACCAAATGGTAACTTATTTCTTCAACATGGAAATGAAAAAGGATGGTGGTGAGACTACAACAGTCAAACACCACCACTTGAGTTCCTCCTATCACACACAAAGAAAAGAAAATATTGAAGTAACAGAAATCTTGTATAAGATTGTCAAGCTTATACAAGCTTATGCTACAGTGAGGTGAAAAAAAACATAAACAAGATCTTTTGAACAAAATCTTTTGGAGCAAAATTTTGCAATAGGCAAATGAAAAGGAGATGCAATAAGCAAAACAAGGTCATATAAGTTTCATGAGCTTTTGAGTTGTCAAGTAAACAACTCATGAAAAGCTTATATGACTTTGGGTCCCAAAGTCTTAAACCAAAAAATTTGATGAACACATTTGGTATAAGTTGAAACTTTCTTAGACAAAACTGAAACACATCAATATTTAAAATCTACAGCTAATGGAACTTGGAATTTTGACAAATGCAAGGTTTTTCTCGTTACTTTAAATATTTGATGAAAAAAAGTTTACAACTTGAACAAAAAAACTGGAACAAGGGCTTACACATGTTGTAAGCTCCTTATATAGGAGTAAAGAGAAGATTCTAGACTACTTGATAAACATAAAACCCCAACAACTGGATTTCCAAATGTGCCCTTGTGGTCTTCACATTTGGATCTTGGTCAAGGAGCTTCATGTGATGCTTGTACTTGATACAGCTGGTGAAAAAATGATCTTGTGCGTTGTTTTGGACTTTGGGACAAAGGCATTCATCATAGTCGTTGGATTTCTGCTTGATTCGAACTTTGCCAAAAATAGGAGTGATAGGGGAACACTGGTGGGACCTATTGGAGTCACGGGAGAGGGTGGTTTGTGAGTGGGTTTTGATTATGTTGTTGTTTGTTGATCTGGACAGTTTGGGTTTTGATTATGGGGTTTTTAGGATAAACCCAATTTAGGGTTCTTGGTTCATAGGTGGGTTTATGAAAAGTGATTAGATCCATATTAAGGGAATAGTTGTTGTTTGGAGGGAAAAAATAATACTAATTAAATCGTTTAAACAATTAATTAATATGTAATATGTTTAGTGCTAGGTGACGTGGAGATGATGACTGGGTGGGGGTGGTGGACGTGGCAAGTTGTGGTTGGGTGTTGGAGTTTCATAGTCTGGTCAGTTTAGCCCTTGTATTCCCAAAAGTTCTTCATAACAAGTTACAACAGCTATCAAACCCTTTCCTTTGTAAACTTATTTGAGCAAATGATAAAATGCCCCCCTCTCATTTGTATAACATGGAACCAAGGACTATTGTTGCATATTTTGCATTCACCAAGGACTAATGAGGTAAATTCTCATTATTTTAGTGACCCATATGCAATTTTTGAGTTTTGCAAGGGTTTAAAATGACAAGTCTTCCAAAGTTGAGGGACCAATCTTGAAAAATCTTCAAACTTCAAGGACTTCTTTAGAAAATCAACATCCGGGTCCAGTTCTTTGTGCGGCTTTGTTTCCCGTGTTCGTTTTTGCTTGATTCTTGTGATCTTTTGTTGATTTCAGGATATCCGTACCTAAAATACACAATGAACAAACACAAGCATATTTTGGGGTATTTTAATAATATTTTAAGCCCAATTTGGACGATGAGTGATTGTAGGTAAAATACGACCTCTTAGGAAAAAGGCCTAAATGCGGTAAGTATTAAACAAATGATTTAGGAAAATCAAATGCTAATGACCCAAAGGTGAAAGTTCGTTTCCCAAGGAGGTTTATTGTGTGTGATTAACTTGTATAATTTTGGATTAATATTTGAGAAAGAAAAGATGAGAAAAGAGGATGACGGATACGAAAAAATTAAACTACGACGACAAAACGTAAATCCGTAAAAATAGACAAAATAAAAACTTGCACTAAAAATTCCCAAAAAATTACCAAAATTTCCTAAAAATCCAATTAGGGTTTACTAATGATCAAAACTTTTCCAACCCTTTTATTTAATTAATATTTAACTTTTTAATGCTAATTAAAGCCATAAAAATCAAATAAATTAATAAAACGCCCAAATAAAGATTTTTCAATTTGTAAAACTCTAAAATGACTTAATTAAACCTTAAAGTATTTTTCCAAATTTTTAAAACTACTAAAACTATTTAAAATGATTAAAAACTAAAATTAAATATTAAAATAATATTAAAAATTCAAAAATTATAAAAAGTTTTAAAAACATGCAAACTAGTTTATTTTAACCTAAATAATTAGAAAATGAAAGTGAAATTACCAAAATACCCCTATTGGTCCCCCAAATGGGCTAAAACCAAAACAGTCCACTTAATGGGCTTTTTAGCCCAATAAAATTCAAACTTAACCAAATAAGCCCAAAATCACCAGACTGACTCAAAATTCAATTTTAAGCAAAAAACTCTAAAGGCCCAAAAGCTGAAAATGTGCTTATCACAGCTTAAATAACACACAACTTATTCTTATTGGGCCAATTAGGCCAATAAGCTATATGCTGATGCCATAAGCTCTAATTTAACACATATTCTTCTTTTATGATTATAAAGCAGATTGTAAAAAGAAATTTCGAAAAAGCTCAACAAATAAGCCAGAAATAAGCAAATTACTTTTTCATAAAACGACAAAATAGTCGGGTTTGAGTTCTAGAGGGTTTCAAAAGCTGATTCTTTTTGCAAAAGCTCACAAATAGCTTAACTATGAATAATCAACAAAGAAAACACCAAAAAGCCAAGTGAAATAAGCTGTAGAAGCAAATAAGCACACTGAAAAAGCCAAATAAGCTAGTTTTCTAGCAAAACCTAAACCAATTGAGCTGAAACCTTTCAGATGTGACAATAAGCTGAGAAAAATGACACCTATCACAAAAACTAAGTTATTGCATGTACCAATAAGCAAAACAGAAAAATAAGCCAAATTGAGCTTATTTGACCAAAAGTCAAAGTATTCTAAATGTTACCAAATTATCAGGGTTTGTTATGAGCTTGTTTTGAGCAACTTTTGTGAAGGAATCAAGGCTGAATCCTTTTGAATCAAGAGGCCAGTTAGCCAAATGATTTTAGTTTTGGTACACATATGGCCAATAAGCCAATTGGCTTATAAGCACTCAAACAGGCAACCCAAATAGCAAGATAAGTTCACAAGCATCACAATAACAAATTTCAAGCAACAAATTAGCAGGGAAAGCACTAGGTAAACAATTGCAAGGCAAAATAGAGGTGGTCACTTTGCTGATGCAATTGACCACTTCAGCCACTTGCAATAAGCTATAACTCACTCAATAAGCCATCAAAGTTAACAAATAGGTATAGCACAGATATCACACCACAAAAACTCTACCCAATCCAAAAATCAGACCCTGAATCCAACAAACAAAGATTTTATGCTTGCTGATGTGTTTAACTGAAATTGTGTAAATTGAAGTTCGTTTCTCTCGATTCTTAACCAATTGAAAGTCCTAACAAAATCAGGTTTATTATCGTTTTTGGTTGATAGGGTTATTTTGATTTTCTATGTCTATTTAATCAAGAAAGTAAAAATGTGAAAAATATTAACTACGTAACCGTAAAACAATTAGCACATACCAAGTTTTAATTCACAAAAGGACAAAATTGTAAATCTATGGAAGTAATGTGCTAAAAATATAAGAAATTGAAACTAAATTGCTTGAAATGTAAAATTCAGAAAGTATAAAGACCAATTATGAAAATTCTAACAAACTTCTAACCAAATGTAACAACTTGTAAAACTACTTAACTGAAAATGACAAGGATTGCAAAGTTTAGGACTGAAATTAAGCAAACCTAATTAATTGGAAATTTAGCTAGATATACAAACTGCTTCAAACAAAAGGGAATAAAGTGCAATTAAAAGTAAGTTTTAACCAAAAACGGGCTTAAGGAACAAATAAGCTCGTTTAAGATCAAAAATCAACCAAATCAGCTCTAACAAGTTTTAAATTGCTTAAAATCCAAAAACACTTAGGCTTATCCAATGAAAAAGCTTGAAATGCACTAGAACTCAAATAAGCCAACTCCAATAAGCCAAGAATAAGCTATAATGAAATCCAGACATGCACATCTATGAACAGAGACAACTACAATTCTTCACAATAAGCTCCTGAAGATCAAATGTGATCACAAGCAACTCATAACAACACAAATTCAACAGGAATGCAGGAATTGGTAAGGAGATTAAATGAAAAGGAGGGAACTTAATTGATTTGAATGTGAAAAGTTTTTACAGAATTAGGTAGTTACAACTAACTATAACTAACTCAAGAGTTTGTCAAGCTCTTGAGTTTGTTATACTAACAACTAACTAGCTAGATTGAGAGAGAAAAATGGGAAGTGTGTGAAATTTTCACACTTAGCTACATACATCAAATGACAGAACTACTCCCTATTTATAGACAAGAGATGAGAAGTTGTTGGGGTTGATGACGTATCCCCACCAATAGATTGCTGCCAGGTGTCATGAATTGGTTAACTGAAAATTCTTGTGTTCTTCATGAATTAAGGATTTTTGATTTCTTGAGTTTGAGCTTGATTAAGTGTTACCAATGCATTCCTCACTTGAAAACGAGTAAGTTTCATGTAGAAATCATTTGTTGAAATTCAATGTAGCTCAAAAACGATCCTGGGTTTATTTGTTGAAGAAGACGCCACATGGCAAGCTTGGATTGGTTGAAATGTGAGCACACAGATTGTTATCCAAAATTACATAAACTGATTATTGGTTGTCCTCTTCTTATTGGTCAGAAACTTAGATAGTGGACTTTTACTGTAGCTAGACGGCTCATTAATGAGCTGGTGATGTGGCCATAAAGCTGGCAATCCGTGTCCCTCTTTTCTTGCAATCTCATTGGCTATAAGGCAATACACACGGCTTTGTGCATTTTTGGCAGATTAAGTCCCTTAAGTTTGGCAGATTGTTCAAATAAGCTAGAATCTTCATTCCAATGTCATTTTTGGTCCTTCCACTTGCATTCTTGTCTAATTTGACCCTTTGACTTGGTTGATTGAAGAGTTGACCATGTTTGACTTGAATCTTGACTTTGACAAATTTACACTTTGAGTCCTTCAACTTTGGAGTGTTGTCAAGATAGGTCCTTCATCTTCAAAGTCTTGTCATCTTTGATCCTTTTTTGTCTTTTTCATCCAAATAAGCTTGATTTCTTCTTGTTTGCTTGAAAATTTATCCTTCTTACCTATTTATACACAAACACAAAACATACCACATAATTCCGCTTAATAACACAAAAGTTAGGTATTTTCCTTGTGTTTTAGGGTGATTTGTTGATGAATTGATATGAGTTTTTGCTCATATCAAATCCCCTACACTTGAAAATTGCTATGACCTCATGCAATGCTATATTTTAAAGCACAAATTTACATTTTCATCATAATTAACCCACCTTGGCCAATATGGAATGCTATTACACTATGCTACTCTATATGATGCATGATTTTGATTTTGAACAATGCAATGCAAAAGAAACAATTATATTTATATCTTTTTGGATTTTTCTTGAAATGGATTTGATGGAAAAACTCATAAAGAAGTCAATGACTTAAATTAGGGATTTGGTACCATGGACACTTATCACCCTCAAGTTTCACTTTCCCCATATCAAGCTTAAACATGGGATCATTGCATTCACAAGTAAAAAGATGCATCAACTTATTCATGAAAATTAAATATGAAACCGGTTATTATTTGAGCAAATTGCTTGAAGGCAAATTTGTCATTATTTGAAGCGTGAAATATAAGAAATGTAAAATCCAAAAATAAGGAAGCACGGTTTTAATCCTAAGTAATCCTCTCATCCATTACTTGAAAAACCGCTCAAGAGTAATAAGTCATTCGCCTTATGTGTAAAATCCTTATGTCATGCATTAATAAGTAGCTACACACTCGCTAAGGAAAGAAAAATAAAACTCACGCAATAATTTACATCCGCCGCCTTTTTGAGACTTTGGATCTTCAATCCCGCAACCCGTCAAGGTAATATTGGAATCTAATAGTTACTATAATTAACACTTCACTGCCCCTCTTGGGAGTCTTGTATAATTATTTCTTTTCTTTTTTTTTTCTCTTTTTTTTTCTAGCCACTCATTTTTTTTCATAAGCCGCTCTTATTTTTCTTTATTCCTCACAAAGAAAGTTGAAAAGAGTAAAAGGAAAAACACCCGCTAAATATTAAGCATGACATAAGTCTAGTACACATAAAACGTTCTAACTTAGAATCTTAAGACGTACTTATATCAACCATGAAGGATTAGACAAAAATGCATAAGAGACTACAAACCAATTAAAACCGTTCTTGATTATTTATTAACATATATACATGCGAAGAATATAGAGGTAAAGAAAAGAAGGGTTTAGCCACAAGTAATCATCATGAAGTTTATCTAGCCCTTTTATACTTGCTTCAACTCTTTCATCTCCCATTCTCCACAAATTTAAAATCTCAAGTAATGAGGCTTGTGGATGCTTAGCCTAATAGACCAATGAAGGGCTACATGGTTAAGGATACTAGCTAGATAATGCTTAAATAAACAAACTCGGGTTGAGTTAAAATATCTATGGCGGGCCTAATATGTCAAAGAATTCTCAATTTATTAACCATGTTCTTATTATATTGTTTTTCCTTTTTATATTTTTTTGATGAAAAATAAAAGAAGAAATATATACAATACAAATGTGTTATGAAAATGAAAAATGATTGATGCAAAAATTATGAATGCATATTTTGGTGGCCAAAGTAGATCAAAATTTGAAAATTGTTTGAAAAATTAATTTTCCATGTTATCATGAAGGTCAATGACAAAGTCTAGGTAAGGTCACTTCGATAGAAGACCCCCCCTACACTTAAGCTAAACATTGTCCTCAATGTTTAAGAGCATGGAAGTATAAAACTTCCCCTACACTTATGACAATGAATAGACTTTGCTTAACCCAAGTTACGGAAATATCAACTATAGTGAATTCATTTTTAAAGCATAATATGTCTATGAAAAATCAATAGTAACGAAGTGAACCAGATACAAGGGCCTCCTCCATAAGCTCCAAAGCACGTGATGAGTGAGCAACCATACAAACAACATGAAGACAAAAGAAAGTCTCCCCTACACTTCTCATCAACTTGCTATCCTTATTTCTAACCTACAACACTCTAGATCTGAAAACTTCTAAACCTAGTTATTCAAGCTTGATTTAAGGAGTCTCTAGCTTGACTCATCCCACACTTAAATGTGCCTAAAACCTATCATGGAGAAGAAACGTTTTACCATTTTTAAGAAAAATCTCTATGATGAGGTAAAACAAGTTTTCAATGATCAAAACTCCATAATATCCCCCGGATCAAATACATAATTACCATCCCACTTATAACACAATTCCACAACTAAATTTCCAAGCGATGGTGAAAAAGGTGAGGTGTTGTTCTCCAAAATGGTGGCCCTTATGTTCTTCACAGGGTGATAAGGTGATGCTCTTAAATCTTTCACAAGGTTTCCTTTTGTTGCATCAGACGGATACTGAGATGGTTTAGCAAGCTCTATGCCAGGATCAAAAATTCGTTCCTTGATGGGAAAACAACAAGTGTTGGTTGCCTTAAAAGACTCTCCCTTGTAAGTCACATGGTGAGAGAAAGGTTGTGTAGTAATGGGTAACAACAAGCTCTTAGAAGGAACCATGATGACTTGTTTTCCTTTTTCACATTGAAGGGTTGAGGTGGACAAGGAAGAAGGTAAAGGATCTTCATGCAATAGAGATTCTAGATAGAGTATGTCCCCATCCTCATCAATATAACCAAGAGTGTACTCAAAAGGTATATCCACCTCTAAAAACTCATCACTCTCATCCATGATAGAATCCTCCTCATCACCATAAACATCATAGATTGGTGTATCAAAGATTGGTGATTCCTCAAAACCCAAGTTAGTGTGATCATCAACAAATGGAGAGTCACAAGTAGAGATCTCATAATCACTATAATCATCATATGTTGGTGTATCACAAAGAAGAGATTCTTCATCACTAAAGTCCTCACTCGTATCTCCATTATTGTGGAAAAGTGGGTTATCATATGAGGTTTCAAAGAGGAGATTGGAATGAATCACAAAATCACCAAAGTTAAGCTCTGTAGGTTCATGAAAATCCAATGATGAAGTAATAGAAGCAATGGTATCTACATGAGGTAAATCATAATCTCCACTTTAGCAAGCTTCATAAATATATTCATCACAAAATTCATCAAGGATATCATCTTGTGTTGCCTCCTCATTTACAACATCAATATGCTTCACCGCTTCGTGCTCATTAGACTTATTTGACAACTTTCCCATGTTAAACACAACTCTCTCATCTCCTACCCTCATCGTAAGTTCACCTTCCGCCACATCTATTAGAGTTCGACCCGTTCTCAAAAATGGCCTACCAACAATCAAAGGAACTCTCGGATCCATATCATAATCAACCACCACAAAATCCGCGGGAAAGGTAAATCTATCAACCCCAACAAAAACATCCTCCGCAATTACCACCGGATAAGCTATAGTACGGTTGGCCAACTCAAGAGTCATCTTAGAAGGAGTGAGCTCGAGAAGTGAAAGTTTCTTCCAAACCGATAATGGCATGAGATTTATGCTTGCTCCTAAATCCGCTAAGGCCATGCAATTTTCCACCCTGGGGAAATTGCAAGGAATCAAAAACCTCCCCGGATCTCCAAGCTTAGTAGGCAACTTCTTAAGCAAAACCACAGAGCAATTTTCATTCAAGGAAGCATTAGGCAAATCCACCAATCTCTCCTTAGAAAGTAAGTCCTTGATCATCTTAGCAAACTTAGGCATATTGGCTGAAGCTTCCGCAAAGGAGATATTTATGTTAAGTTGCTTGAACATCCTCAAAAAGTTTGAGACTTGTATATCATCCTTGTTTTTAAGCTTGTCTTTTTTCAATCTTGATGGATAAGGGAGACTTTATTTTGGTTGTGGTTGAGTGGTTGAAGAAGGATTTTCCTTGTTGGTTGCTTCATGAGTAGGTGTGGAAGTGGGAGAAATGGGAGAACTTGAGGATGGTGAACTAGATGTAGAAGGCGTTTCACAAGAAGGAATCATAGTAGGCTTCACCAAAGTAGGGTTGGGTGGTGAAGGATCATGAGCTTTCTTTCCACTTCTTGTTGTGATAGCATTGACATTTTCCCTCGGGTTTGTTTGTGTGTTAGAGGGTAAAGCCCTTGTTGTCTTTGATTAAATGCTATCAAAAGCCTCTTAGTTTGCTCCTCCATTGAAAGTTTCATTTGCTCATTCATTCTTTTTTCACTTTCACGAATTCTCCTCTCAACATACTCATGAGTATATTGTAACCCATATCCTTGATTTTTAATTTGAGGGTATCCTTGATTTGGGAAGGGTGGGGTGGTGGATTAAATCCTTGATTTTGTGGATAAAAGTTATTTCCTTGATTTTGAAAATTGTTAGGTGCCTTGTAATTGTTCCCTCGGTATGATGGTCTTGGTCCTTGGTTTCTTTGTAATAATTTAGGGGGATTTTGTTGAAGTTGAGTGGGTGGTTGGGTTGGGAATCCCGGTGGAGTAAGGTAATTTTGAGACTTATAAGAAAGGTTATTTTGATTGATGTTGGGCTTGAAATGTTCTCTATGTTCCTCTTGGTATGCATAACACTCCCCTTTATCCTTGCACCTTATCACATTGTTGATATGAATGGGGACCTCACAAGTCTCACATGAAAGAGTAATAGCATGCACATCATTTGTGGAATTATTGCCCAAAGAAAGTTTCATAAAGTCATTCATCATGGTTTGTTGCATCTTTTGGGTGTTTTGCATAATTGTTTGACTTTTCCTTTTGAGCTTGAGTCAATTCTTGGATGCATGAAATGAGTTGAGTCTCCAATGGTTTAGAACCTCCTTCTTGAATCACATGTACTCTCTCATCAAATTGTGTGTTAGTTTGCACCATTGCTTTAGTCTCAATTATGTCCCAAGCGTCTTGAATGGATTTAAGAAGAATATTTCCTCCCGCGGAAGCATTGAGTGAGTCTTGGTGAGGAGGTCTAAGGCCATTGTAGAAAGTATTGATTTGGTGAACGTCATCTAATCGATGGTTAGTGCATCTCCTCAATAACTCTCTATACTCCTCCCAAGCATCACTAAATGTTTGACTAGGTTTTTGTTAAAAGCCTATAAGTAAATTCCTCAAAGTCGTGGTCTTAGATGGGGGAAATAACTTGTTCAAAAACTTCTTAGTGAAACCATCCCATGTGGTAATGCTCTCGGGTGGTTGTGTATCTAACCAATGCTTAGCCGGACCCTCTAGTGAAAATTGCACTAATATCAACTTAATGGCATCATGGGGAACTCCGTTGTACTTAATGGTGTTGCAAAGAGCAAGAAATTTCTTAAGGTGATCATGTGGATTATCATTCTTGTTCCCATAAAATGGTGCATTTAAAACCAAGTTAATCATGGATGTTTTTAGCTCAAATGTGTTTGGGGGAATATCGGGTATCTTGATAGCATCAGCATATCCTTGCACATTGGATTGGAAGTGCTCCATCAAAGGTCGAGTATCAACTCCGGCCATGGCTTCTTGATGTGTATGGATCAAAGCACGATTCTCGAGATCGGCTTGATGGACGGTGGTGTTCCTACTCTTTCTATTTTTCTTCCTTTTCGGAGGAAGGGGTTGTACACCAATCGGTATTTGTGCACGCCCGTGAGTGAGCATGCAACTCAATACGAGGAATGAGAGAGAAGCTCTCGTTTGACTTTGAAGAGAAAAGGACTATCCTCTTCGAGTTTCAATATGAAATATCCACAAGAAAGTATACTATACGTAATTACTACTTGGGTGCAAGACCCCCAATGAAGCCTTCCTTCTTAGAATACGCACTAGTGAACGGGGGGTTAGGTGGCGCGAAGCACTTAAGTACCTATTGACCCTTAGATGGCATTTTATAGCACATCGCCTTTCTATTCACTTTGTAGTTTGTATTATTAGAATTATTGCTTATTGGAAGTATTTATCTATTCTTTCTTTATTGAATTTGATCGATACACGTGTTAAGGACCGGAATGCCCCTTAACATGGTGTATTGCCTTGGCAATACTTATGGAGAATATGTGTATTGGTTGTTCTTATACATATACGTATTTACATATAATAATACAGAAAAATATTTTTGTATTTATTAGGGTTTTGTAAAGAAAATACTATATGTACATAAAAACCAAGGAAATCCAATAATATATATTTTTGGGTGCAATCTCTTAGGAAAAAGATTGCTTTTTGATTTTTTATTTTTTTTGGTCAATTCTTTAGGAAAAGAATTGTTTTTTGTTATTTTTAGTTTTTAAATTTTTAAATTTTTGATTTTTTATTGTTTTTTATTTATGATACGTAAAAATAACGTTCACTAGGTGAACGGATCCCAAAAGTCAATGAAAACCGTCAATCGATAGTCTCTCGTAAAGTCAAAGAACCGGCAGCGGCGCCATTTGAAATTGTGTAAATTGAAGTTCGTTTCTCTCGATTCTTAACCAATTGAAAGTCCTAACAAAATCAGGTTTATTATCGTTTTTGGTTGATAGGGTTATTTGGATTTTCTATGTCTATTTAATCAATAAAGTAAAAATGTGAAAAATATTAACTACGTAAGCGTAAAACAATTAGCACATACCAAGTTTTAATTCACAAAAGGACAAAATTGTAAATCTCTAGAAGTAATGTGCTAAAAATGTAAGTAATTGAAACTGAATTGCTTGAAATGTAAAATTCAGAAAGTATAAAGACCAATTATGAAAATTCTAACAAACTTCTAACCAAATGTAACAACTTGTAAAACTACTTAACTGAAAATGACAAGTATTGCAAAGTTTAGGACTTAAATTAAGCAAACCCTAACTAATTGGAAATTTAGCTAGAAATACAGACTGCTTCAAACAAAAAGGACTAAAGTGCAATTAAAAGTAAGTTTTAACAAAAAACGGGCTTAAGGAACAAATAAGCTCGTTTAAGCTCAAAAATCAACCAAATCAGCTCTAACAAGTTTTAAATTGCTTAAAATACAAAAACACTTAGGCTTATCCAAGGAAAAAGCTTGAAATACACTAGAACTCAAATAAGCCAACTCCAATAAGCCAAGAATAAGCTATAATGAAATCCAGACATGCACATCTAAATTTTAAAGTCAAATCTAATTAATCAGCTTATGGAAAGTCTGGAATGTCTTTTCTTATTGAAAATGATCAAGTATTTAAGCTGGAAGTTGCAAATAAGCTGAAACCTAGCTTATTGACCAAGTTTGACAAAAAAGTGAGAAAGCTGAAAACTCCAGGATTTAATCAAGGCATGTTTCTAAACAGGAATGTGAAAGAATATCACAAGATTTATGAAGTAGATTTGTCAGTACAAGAAATCAGTATGCTACTTTGTCACAGAAACTTGAAATGGCTTAAGTGCTTATGAAAAAGCTGATTTCTGACTTGAATTAAGATACTGTAGAATTTCCTTTACAACAATGAAACTTTAGATGTTAAAGGACAAGTAGAAACTGGTTAAAATGAATTTCATCAAGAAATGAACAAATGCTAAGAGATTGAAAATGGCTACTTTTCTGATGAACTAGTATCACAAAACTGACCCAAACATTTTTTAACCATTTGCCTGTTTGACAAACCTTTTGACTTGAAAACTACTAAGACTTGTTTAAAATGAATGAAGAATGCATTCAGTGCAAAGATTAACAAGTTTATAACACTTGAACTACAAATTGACAACAAATCCAAACACCACTTATCTGATTTTATTACAACTTTTATTAAGAAAATATGAGCAAATGATTCAACTGAGCTAAGATTGATATCTACACAAAATTGTTGAACAAAATGAAGTGTAAATGAACTGATAACAGACTAGAAAACTCACAAGTACTCAAAGTGCTAAAACAAGCTATAAGACTGATGAATTCAGCAACAGAAACAAGTATTAAGCAAGCTAAAGGCTAATCAATCTAACAATAAGCTATCTACTCAACAAGATCAATCCAAAACAGACTAATCACACTTGATCAAAGCAACAAATAATGTTTAAGCTATAATTGAGCATGCATTTGACTGTTTAGTGGAACAAAACTAAGAAACATGAAACCTTTTTGCAGTATGCCTTCATTGATGGAGTAGGTAGGTGCTGAGCCTCCTAAACAGTGCTAAACCACCACCTTAGCACTAAAATCTACTGATTAACCATCTACCATCATCAACATCATCATATCAACCCACAATCTGCTACAAATCAACTCAGCAACAGGTATGAACAGAGACAACTACAATTCTTCACAATAAGCTCCTTATGATCAAATGTGATCACAAGCAACTCATAACAACACAAGTTCAACAGGAATGCAGGAATTGATAAGGAGATTGAAGGAAAAGGAGGGACTAAACTAGCCAAATCTTCAAAGTTGAGGGACCTTTTTGTAATTTTGACAAAATTAAGGGACCAAACTTTTAATTATCAATATAAATGGGTATTAAATGTCATTTCCTCTTTGATTAGGGATCATTCTTGAACATCTTCAATTCTTCAAGGTCTTTTCTTTGGAAATTCATAACTTGGTCCCGGTTCATTGTGCGGCTTCGTTTTTTGTGTTCGTTTTTCCTTGTTTCTTGTGATCTTTTGTCTTTTTCACGATATCCATACCTAAAATACACAAGTAAACAAACACAAGCATATATATGGTATATTTATGACATTTTGTGCATTTAAAGCCCGAAAATAACGATGAGATCATGTATAAATGCCATCTCATCAATGAGACTATGTATAATTACAGTCTCATCACTCCCCCATACTAAACTATTGTTGTGTCCCCACGCAATGCTAGAATTAAGTATCATAGCACATCCAAAATTAATTTTTAGGTGACATTTATTGAAAACGTAAACTTAAATAAACTACTACATGCGTTTTAGACATAATGTAATGTTTTCATCACGATTAAGTGACTTTTAGGGTCAAAGAATAAGAACACGTGAATGCCTCATAGAGATAAATTCATCATCTTCGGTTTTCACCCAATTCCATGCTAAGCGTGTAACGAGGTCATTGTCATTATAAGTTAGTAAAACAACTATTACTCATGAGCGTTAATTACGTACTTAGACTCCCTTATTCCTAAGGTGTATATCTTATATTTTATTTTCTCTTAATGATTACGAGGATACATTTGACTTATTTCGATATTTTATTAAGGCCGAAAATAAAGTAGGACGATTTAATTAATAGTTAGCTAAAGGACACGATCTTTAAAAACGGCTTCTCGTAATCTCCTTAAGTTCATATCTTGGGATAACTCGTTTCACGATTTGAGACCTTTCTCGGATCGATATTTGGCATGTACTTCATACTTCAAATCTTGGAAGACGTTCTTGAAATAATGGTCTTCTCTTCAAATATGGAATTTCTTCACTTGACCACGACTTCATCATTTTTCTTCAATCTTTATTTGGGATTTTAATATACAACAATCCGCCTCCTTTTCGGACTTGGATATATTTATCCTCATACCTTGATAGGGTCATTTTGGATAGACTTATACATGATCTTTAGGGGAGTATATTGCTTTTCGTCGTGTGTCTCGATCCTTCATATTGATTTTGGAATAATGATACTTCACATCATCTTGGATCTTTAGCAACAAAATGGAGTCCTCATGCCTTGTTAGGGCCTTTTAGGAACTTTGCCAATCTTCACATCCCGCTTCAATAAGTTATGCCTTGGCTATAAACTCTATTTAAACACGAGCAACTTTTGAACGATCTTAGGGTAGAAGCTAAGTAATCTTTTAAATCGTACGACCTTACTTATTGCATTTATTGAAACAAAAACGTGGGGAGAATAAGCTAATAATTACTACACATGAGATCGTGAAAGATTTCGTAACTTATAATTAACTCTATCATTTTTCGTCCTCATTTAAGAAACTTAGTCTAAAAATAGTTAAGGAATCGAAGCTAGTGCTCAACACGCACGGTCGAGTCAAAAATTACTCTTATTCTCACTATCGAAAAACCTACATGCGTGTCTTAAACACTTATAAAAAATTAGAAAAATTTTAAAATTTGGCCATTTTTAGCCTTATTTTGCATAAAATGATAACAAAAAGATGAAAATTAGATTGCGTGATGACGTAAGCAAGGTGAAGTATCTACTCACCCCCTATACTAAAACTAAACATTGTCCTCAATGTTTCGAGTCTAGGGGTAAAACACCCCCATACTAGAGACGAAAGTCGAATGCTTAATCTCGAGCATGGAAAGGGTAAAACGAATAACCTAAAAGCCGTTTATGAATTATGCTAATAAGATAAACGTTAGAACATAAAAGGATATCATCGGATATCAGAATCTACAAAGGCAACGATCAAAGCTCGAGTGATCCGTAAAACAAACACGAGAGGCTTCAATGATGACGATGAACCAAATGAATCACAATCACAAACAACCACGGAACAATGGTCAGAAGAGCACAAGTCCCCTCACATTAAACTATTAGAAGGAAATAATATTTACAAGGATAAGAATGAGAATCCCCCACGAGGCACCTTGTTTTTGATAACTGAGTCAAAAGCTCGACTTGAATCCCCTTAAATGTGATCATTTAGGGATTATCATGGTATGGTCATTTATGGTGGGGCTTACATGATAAACAATGCCCAAAAGTACATGGAGTACTTTAAAAAACCGATAAACGTATACCGGGGTCAAAGATAGCGTCCTCGTTTTCGGATGAAAGACGAAACAACGCTACTCCAACCAAAAACCCGAGAGGGTCAAAGAAAATAGATGAGAAGAAATAGAAGGGTGGGACAATGGGTGGGGCACTAAAACAATGACTCACTCGAGGTAGACTTACACCAAGCAAATGAATAATTTTTCCATTTCATCGGTGGAAGACCGAGATTTCCCTTTATAAGCAAATCCGGGATCGAATATCTCGTCCTCGGTGGAGAAATGTGAGGGAACATAAGGGGCTTCCCCCACACTAAATCCACACACACCATCGTCAAAAGGAGTAGACGAGGTGGTAGAACTCATAAAATGCGGTGATGACGGAGTTAAACATGTAGAAAAATCTTTTAAATCAATTCTAAAATCTTTCCCTTTTTCATCGTTCAAAAACTCCTTATGAAGACCCAATTTGATGATGTCAAAAATATTTGGCATTTTAAACTCAATATTAGTCACGCTAAAAATCCTCAGATTTAAGTCGCGGTTAGGGGGTGGTGGATTGTATAATTTCTCAAAATGTTTATCAACAAAGAACACCGCCCCCTCGGGGTTAACATATTCGTCATCCTCATGATCGTGAATCTCACTGATTTCTTTATCATAGATGGGTTTGTCAAACCAAGGTTTTTCATTCCCCTCATTGAGGATTTTAGAAACTCTCTCGAAAAGATCACGATCAAGCACAAAACCATCATTCTTTTGTGGGGATCATTGATAAGTTAGATCCTCACGAATATGGTAAACGTTATTCTCATTTGAGGAGTGTTGATTAGGTAACTCCTCGAGAATGGGATTTTGGGCCACGTGAGTTGGTTCGTCATGGAAAATAAGACGTTCCAACTCGTCAAGTTCATCCTCGACTTTGGAAAAATCAACCTCACTCGTAGGTGGAAGTGGAGGCAAAAGAGCAATCTTTCCTTCGATAATTTCCTCAATCTCGGGATCAAACTCTTAATCATCTTACTTCCCATGTAAAGAAGTCTTTTTAGGAGAATCCTAAAAAATGGCATGTGGATTTTTAAGCACGTGATCAATCTCGGCAAAATCGCCATCGTCATCATCAAAGATAGAGTCGATGTGAGCACTCACAAACATGGTCTTACAAGCCCTAGGGCTATGCTTAGGTGACTTTTCAATGACGAGAGGATCGATGTCGATGAAACCTTTAGCCTCAACGGGTGTTGGGCTTGGAAATGGAGGTACTTCAATGGAATTAGAAGTTGAAGCCTCAAAGACGTGGTCATTTGAAGGTGGTGAAGACGAGTCCATTTTGGTCATTGTCATGATGGCAATAACGTCACCCTTTAGAATTGGTTGTTCACTTGTTTCACCGAATAAATCCCAACATGATTTTTCATCCATAAATCTACGAATACCCTTTTGAATTAACTAAACGTATTCTTTATCATTAAAATCGTCATCTTTAAAACCGTTCATTTTATTTCTTTTAAAACATGCATCAAGCCTCATATTTTCCACTAAAGTTAACATTTTGAAATCATTAGAATTTGAAACCTTGGCTTTATCATGATCATTTGAAACTTGGGATCTACTCGTGAAAAAGTCCATTTTCTCTTTCCAATATTTCATAGTGAGTTTCCCACCGTGAACGTCGATTACGGCTCGAGCCGTCGATAAAAAGGGTCGACCTAAAATAATTGGACATTTAGGATCACACTCATAATCAAATATGACCAAGTCCGTGGGAAAAAAAACTTTCCAATCCTAAAATAGACATCCTCGGCTATTCCAGTTAGTTCTAAAGGTGTACAATTTGCTAGATCGATTGTCATTTTTATGGGGGTAAGGCTAGGTAATTTCATCAATTTCCATAGAGAATGAGGCATGAGATTGATGCTAGCACCTAAATCGGCAAGGGCTAAACATCCCTCAATCTCGGAAAAATCACAAGGTAATAGATATTGGCCCGGATCCTCTTCCTTTCTTGGCATATGCCTTTTAGGTTTTTTAAGAAGGATCGAAGCACAAGTTTCTTCAAGGGTTACTTGGGTGAGGTCGATAAAGCTCTCTTTTTAACCGTGGATGGAATTCGAGGTACACGAGGGTGTGCAATCTTTTCCTTGGTCGCCACGTTCACCCCATCGACTTTAGAACATGAAGGCGTCTTTGAAGTCGAGGGTTGAGAAGAAGGAACAACTCTAAATCCATCAAGGGTAGGGGTAATCACACAACTTTTCTCACGAGAAGAGACGACATTAACATGTTCTGTTGAAGCATAGTCTGGCTGGACCGGTTCGACGATTCTCCTAGGCCGTTCGGCGTCTTCCCGGGTGCTAGGTAATGCTACAAACAATAGAAAACCGTTTAGACATGGACCCGAGGTCGGAGACCCGGGGTCTACCTCCGACGGTCAAGTTAGTATCATGATGATAAAGTATAAGAAAGGTGTGTAACTATGAGAGATAACCTCCTTATAATGAGACCCCTACCCCTGTTATAGGCTTAGGGTTTCTTGTAGGATAAGTAAAGTGTGCGTGTAGGCCGTGGGCCTGTCGGGCCGAGCCCATTGCCGACTGTACGTCGACATGTCCCCAGTCTAGTATGATATGGTCCATGATCATGTTATGCTAGACTCAATCGTGTATCATGCTCACTAAACAACCGCGTGCGGCTTGCTGCTAGGACATCCTCGTGGGTTGTCCGTAACATATGGATCCACTCGTAATGGGATACTTTTAGAGAAAATATGATGGTTTGGTGTTACGAATAATGAGCGTAGCCACTATACGTCATCATGTCCCCCCAGTCTAGTATGCGAGGTCCTCACCAAGGTTACTAGACTTTTACACCATATCAGGTACTTGTAAGCATATTCACGACAAAAGAAATGAGAAAACACATATATGTAAGACGGGTGGTTGTGCTCGATTGCTTGGTTTCACGTGATTAGACTGTAAGGACCCCGTAAGAATAAAGTGTGTTTTATAGCCGTGGTAGCACTGGCATTGGCAAGGTATCATTCTTATTCATCTCTAACGTGAGGATGATAAGAAGGTTTTGTGAAGGTGGAGGTGGAACCCGTGTATTGCATCGTGAACATTTGAAGGCGTACTTCTTATACCCACTAATGATGTAGCATAGTGCGAATATTGCATTCGTCTTAAGGCCAACAGAACATGTACTTCTGTGGCAAGGTGATGCAGATGATACATCCGTCTTGCGGCCACGACATACGATAATGACTTTCAAAAAATTTGTCACGGCTTTTCCTAAACTAAACGTAGTTGATCAGGCTTCGCCTAATTAAGGTCTAACATTGCAAACTTTGGAAAAATCACTTCGTGGCCGAGTAAAGTAATTCATCGCGGAAGACGTACTTCCGCAACAAAGAAATGTGCCAACGGAAGACGTATTTCCGCGGCGAAGATAATGAGTGCGCGGAAGAATTACTTCCGCGACAAAGGTAACGAGTGCGCGGAAGAATTACTTCCGCGACCAAGATAATGAAACCGTGGAAGGATTCTTCCACGGGGAAAGATAATGAGCTCGTGGAAGGATTCTTCCACGGCGAAAGCAATGCGCTAGTGGAAGGAATACTTCCACGGCGAAGATAATGAGCACGTGGAAGGAATACTTCAACGGCGAAATATAATGAGCACGTGGAAGAAACACTTCCACGGCGAAAGATAATGAGGACGTGGAAGAAACACTTCCACAGCGAAAGATAATGAGCACGTGGAAGAAACACTTCCACGGCGAAAGATAATGAGCACGTGGAAGAATACTTCCACGACGAAACAACGCGCCAGTGGAAGGAATACTTCCACGACGAAGGATAATGATCCAACGAAAGAGGTAATTTCGTGGCGAAGATAAGCACGTGGAAGGATACTTCCACGGTGAAACAACGCGCCAGTGGAAGGAATACTTCCACGGCGAAAGATAATGAGCACGGGGAAGAAACACTTCCACGGCGAAAGATAATGAGCACGTGGAAGAATACTTCCATGAAAAAACATGCGCCAGTGGAAGGAATACTTCCACGGCGAAAGATAATGAGCACGTGGAACAATACTTCCACGGCGAAACAACGCTCCAGTGGAAGGAATACTTTCACGGCAAAGGATAATGAGCCAACGAAAGAGGTATTTTCGTGGCGAAGATAATGAGCATGTGGAAGAGTACTTCCATAGCGAAGATAATGAGCATGTGGAAGGATTACTTCCACGACAAAGATAATGATCATGTGGAAGAATACTTCCATGGAGAAAGATAATTATCACGTGGAAGAAATACTTCCACGGTGAAACAACGCGCCAGTGGAAGGAATACTTCCATGGCGAAGGATAACGAGCCAACGAAAGAGGTACTTTTGTGGCGAAGATAATGTGCACGTGGAAGGATACTTCCACGACGAAAGATAATGAGCACGTGGAAAAAACACTTCCACGGCGAAAGCTTATGAGCACGTGGAAGAAACACTTCCACGGAGAAAGATAATGAGCACGTGGAAGAATACTTCCACGGCTAAATAAAGCGCCAGTGGAAGGAATACTTCCATGGCGAAGGATGATGAGCCAACGAAAGAGGTACTTTAACGGCGAAGATAATGAGCACGTGGAAGGATACTTCCACGGCGAAAGATAATGAGCACGTGGAAGAAACACTTCCACAGAGAAAGGTAATGAGCACGTGGAAGAATACTTCCACGGCGAAACAACGCGCCAGTGGAAGGAATACTTCCACGGCGAAACATGATGAGCACGTGGAAGAAACACTTCCACGGCGAAAGATAATGAGCACGTGGAAGAAACACTTCCACGGAGAAAGATAATGAGCACGTGGAAGAATACTTCCACGGCGAAACAACGCGCCAGTTGAAGGAATACTTCCACGGCGAAGGATAATGAGCCAACGAAAGAGGTATTTTCATGGAGAAGATAATGAGCACGTCAAAGGACACTTCCGCGGCGAAACAACGCGTTAGTGGAAGGAATACCTCCACGACGAAGGATAATGAGCCAACGAAAGAGGTACTTTCGTGGCGAAGATAATGAGCACGTGGAAGGAATATTTCCACGGAGAAAGATAATAAGCACGTGGAAGAAATACTTCCACGGCGAAAATAATGAGCACGTGGAAGAGTACTTCCACGGAGAAAATAATGAGCCAGCGGAAGAGGTACTTCCATGGCGCAGGAATAGGCCAACGTAAGAGATACTTCCATGGCGCACGAAGATAGATGCGTGACGTGCACAAAAATTGTGGTATTTATACCCTGGTATCCCCCCAAGTTTAATGGTGCTACACTCGGTTAGTAGTATTTAAACTTAATCAAGTATTCAAAAATTACGGTCGAATGGACGGACCATAGTTGCGTACAAAAGATAGAAATTAGGTTCGAACGTGCGAACCAACACGGATGGGTCTTGCCTTAACCACGAATTGTCAGATAGTATAAGACGTATTTAACTAACTTATGGGATGAGCTATGCCATTACGTGCGGCGTACTGCTACGACCATAAGGACGGTCAAAGTTTTGAAAAAATGTTGTTAGATGTGCACAGCGTCCTTTGCAAGTCCATCATGAGTCATGTGGTTTGCGTAACTTACTACAACGTCTTGATAGCAAGGTGTCTAACAAGGATACATGATCCGTGGTCGATGGGTTTGCAACCCTCTTACACGAAAAGTTGAATTATTAGGTTCACTCAATCCTCTTATTCCGCTTGGGAACGATAAGTACATGTACGCCCGTAGGCAGAAGATATCCGAGTGTACGGACAAGCACGGATGGACGTACCATGACCGCGAATGATAAACATATTATATAAAAGATATATGTAATGTATCTTACCGATTTAAAAGATATATATAATAAAAAATATCCAGATATATCCTAAAGACTATCTTGTAGTAATTTAAATGATATGTGTAATATCCGTTATTAATATAAACAATATATCCAAACATGCGGATTAATATAGAAGACACGGCTCATGACCGCAATGAAAAATAAAATATAACTGAACATACAGACGAGCACGGCTGGACATACCATGACCGCGAATAAAAAATTAAATAATTGTTGAATGTGCAGATGAGTACGGATTGACGAGCCATGATCGTAAATCACGATAGTACTACGTTGGGTCGCGACATATATATGAAAAACATATTTAATCAAATCAGAAGATATATGTAATATCTCCTTGCCAATTTAAAAGATATATGTAATATCTTTTATTTACATGAAAAATATTGATAAAATATTTTGTTTATGTTAAAAGATATGGGTAAATCTTTTTACCTAAAAAATAAGATATTAAAAATCTGTGTATAAATTTAAAATATTGCGTAATATTTTACTAATATAAAAAATATGTCCGATCGTATGTACCAACGCAAAAAGACGCGTCTCATGACCGCATATATCAAAACTAAAAATAACAAAGATAATATCTTTTGCAAATTAAAAATATATTGACAAATCTTTTTGCCAATATAAAATATTTGTTACCAACTAAAAAAGAATTCTTTTTTGAAACGACATTAACATCGTCGGTATCTTGCTGACAAAAGTATTGATACTGTTAGATGAAATAGAAATTCATCAAAGGAATTGATATCGTGTTATCAATAATATGTTATTTTTTTAAAATGGCTAAGCTATGAAAAATATATCATCAATCTCGGCACCTATAATCATTATAAGCGCATGATAATTTGACTCTTTTACCAAAAAAGAAATGTTTTTTTTATTATGTTAACTTTCAATGAAAAGGTATCTGCTCTTTCTTTTAATGGATAACAAACAAAAATAGATAGCTGAACTTACCCGTAGCAAAAAATTCATCCATTAAATAAATAGGCGCATTCTGGCGAAGTAAACCACATTAGATATTTACACATAAAAAGAAACGACCAAGTATATCATCAGGATTAATTGACAGTGTTCGTTTAATTTTAATACGTGAATTGACGATATTTATCTAACGACGTAACTTAGTATGATAATAGTCAAGATCGATGCCATGTGACAAAAAATTAGAATTACCGATTTTCGCGTTGAGTTCCGCGTTTCGGTAGCATGAGACCACGAGACAAAGTTTATTCAAATTCCTACGGATGGCGCCAACTTGTTGAAGCATAGTTTGGCTGGACCGGTTCAGCGACTCTTGATGAGACTTCTTTTACACATAGTCTCATCGTCCAAGACGGGCTTAAAACGGTTAAAATATCATAAAAAGTGCCATATATATGCTTGTGTTTGCTCAATGTGTATTTTAGGTACGGATATCGAGAAAATGACAAAAGATCACAAGAACAGTCAAAATGAACAAGGGCAAAGAAGCCACACAATGAACGGGACCCTAGAGTTAATTTTCCAAGAAAAGTCCATGAAGAATTGAAGATTATACAAGAAGGGTCCTTCATTATTTAAGAATTGACACTTTATACCCTTGTTTATTCATAATTACAAGTTTGGCCCCTAAAGTTTGTCAAAATTACAAAAAGGACCCTCAACTTTGAAGAATTAGCAAGAATGGTCCCTCAAAATTGAAGACTTGTCACTTTTAGTCCTCCATGAAGATAAGAATACAAGTGAAGACCTTGAATAATGAAGACATGCCAAAAATCACCCTTCAAATATCATCAAATTACAAAAAAAGTCCTTTGATAAACTTTTGGAAAGTTTTTGTGGCAAATGTGTGATGTTTAAAACTTCACTTACAAAGGAATTCATTTTGGGCTGATTAAAACTTCAAATGAAACAAAGGAAAGAATTAAGGGACTAAAGTTGGGCGACAAAGAAAGATACCTAGACCAATACTATGATGCTACATCATCCCACTTACAAAAACCAACCAATCACCACCCATCCTTTTACCACCTCACAATCCCACTCACCGGTTTAATACTAATACTTAATTAGTATTTAAAATTGGTGGTTAACACATGGTTTAAACATAAAACAAGATCAAACACTCCACAGTTTAACCAAGAACACGATTTAGGCTTTTGTTAATCTTTGTGAATTAAACCCTAATCTCTTCCAGATTAATGATTAAGGGTTTAATAACCAAAACTCAACTCATAAACTTGTTGCTACATCACCCAAGGTATCACATGATACCTCCCCTATTGCATACTTTTGGGAACATGACAAATTTGCCAGAGAATCAATGTGCCTTAGCTTTACTTGCATCCAACGCTCACATTGAACGTCTAGGATCACCTCTACACCACTTGCATCTTCACAAGACGCCGAGAAGTCGAAATTCAGTCAACAAATATTCAAATTTCAAGGGCAAAAATAGGACTTCATCAACTAGGGTTTCTAGTATTTTATTCAGCATTTAAGTTCTTTGTAGCCTATATAAAGGCATTAGGGTTTTACATTTACCTTTGTTCTTGGTTTTCCTTTGGTCAAAAGTCTGTAAAACATTGTTTCAAGTGAATGAAAAATGTGTGAACTTTGTGACGAATTTCAAGCACCACTTTACTTTCTTGTTATTGTTTAATGATATGAGTTTTTTGAGATTTGAGGTTTCAAATTTGGTTAAAGTTTAATGCAAGTTTGTTTCAAAAAGTTTCAAAATCTGATTTTTTCCATTTCCTTGTTCAAACACTTGGAGTTTTTGGGGCATAAGCTGATCATATCACCCTGATAAGATTATTATCAAGTTTAGGTGAGACTTGTGGCTTGGAAAAATTCAAGGAGTGGGGTACGAGTTGGAAGAAATTTGTTTCCAGTTTCATTTTTAATATAATCCGTTGTTCTTAACCTTGTTGATCTGAGCAGGGGAGTTATTGGAAGCTTGTGTCTTGTTTTGCTGGACACATAAGCTCTTAGATTCGGGAGTGTGGATGTACATTCCTTAGGTTTGTATTTTCTAGTCCAAAATCTGTCAAAAATACTTGTGCTAAGTGATTTGTTGCCTGTTGTTATTTGGTGTTGTTTGATGCTTGATTACTTGTTCTTAGTTCATGTTATTGATGTTTGAGTGCATGTTTAACATTTTCTTGGACTAAAAAACATTCTGCTTGAATAAAATCTTGTTATAAGTTCTTAAGTGGTGTTTGGGACTGCATGATTTAAGGTTTTTGATGGCAGTTGAGTAGGTGTTGAGGGGACTATTGTGTTTGAATCTGTGATAGGTGTGAAAACACCCATCCTTTTACCACTTAAATCTGGCTAAAACAAGACCAAAACACGTATTTAATATCATTTGTTTGGAATTATGCGTGGTTTTTTGTGTTTATTATGTTTTCAGAGTCAACCGGATGAATATTGAAGAAAACATGGGATTGCACGGGTTTTATCGAGGAAAAAGACTCAAGACGAAGTCTATTATCCAAGAGATGCAAAAGATTTGAAGTCATTGTGCATATTTGAAGATTTATCGAAGCATAGAGCCAAAGATGGAAGATTCACATATGTCGAAGAACTCGAGTCTATTAAATATAAGATTATAAGACGAGTTGGAATTATTCACCGACACTTCTCAAAATCCAAAGTCGGAAACGTTTATTTAAAGAGACGAGAAGACTAAAGAAGGAAGAAGAAAAGAAGCCCAAAACCAAGCCCATTCACAAAGCCCACAAGACTTGCCTATAAATAGGACTTTACTTCACAAAATTTGCACTTAGTTTTTTACACTTAGTTCTTTTAGGTAGTTTTAAGTTTTCATTCTCTCTAGTTTTAGAGAGAGAAAGTTCAAAACTTTCTCTCACTAGATTTCATCTTTTTCTCTTTCAAGATCAAACTTTTGTATTATCTTTCATTAATCAAGTTCAAGTTTTTAGCTTTTAATCTTTAATCTCATCCTTCCTTTCTTTGATTTTGATTGATTTTGGTACAAATCTCGTATGATCCGTGTTGTTCATCAACGATTTTGTGCTTAAAAAGTTAATCTTTTTATGTTTCCTTAAGTTTATACACGAATAAGCTTTAAGATCCTTGTTCTTATTGGCTTATTTGTTGATTTAGCTTATTTACTTTTTAAAGTTTTTATAAAAAGTTCATCTTTTTATTGATTCGATTTAAAAGTTTTTTTTTTTAAGCTTAGATAAAATTGTTCTTAGTGCTTATTTGATCAGCTTATTGTTGGATTCGAGCTAGTTTTGGGAGTTAGCTTATTCCATAAGCTTATTTCCTTTGCTTTTCATTCGAATTTGCACCATTTTCGGAAAGGGAAAAGCCCTTTTCCGACCTGTCATTCCGACCGAGCACACCCCTTCATTTCGATCGCATGATCGGAAAAGGGTTTAGCAGATTCCGATCACCATAGTTGCCATTATTCCGATTGTAGCTTATTTGGAGCATTCTGATTGTTGCATTGTTTCGAGTATTCCGATTGCTTCATTTTGCCCACATTCCGATTTGCCCCATTTAAATACATTCTGATCTGAACCATTGTTTGCTTATTCCGATTAGTGCATGTTTTTGGTTATTCCGATTGAGACCCATTGTGTTATTCCGATTTGCATCATTTCTAGATATTCCGATCACTCGATCGGAATAATATTCCGATTTGCCCTTTTTCTAGATATTCTGATCTAAGCTATTTTGTTTTGTTCCGATCTTACTTTCTTTTAGTATTTTCCAACAAAGTTCTTATTTTTCACAAAGTTTTCCAAGAGTTAGTTTTTATTGAGTGTTCATTTATTTTTATATTAAAATCTTTAAGTTTTCAAACATTTATTTTTAAACTCGTTTCTTTACTTTAATCTTTTAAATCTTTAAGTTTACTCTTCGACACTTAATTAATTGTTATTAGTTTAAAATAGATAAACAAACCAACCACTTTTTATTAACCAAGAACAAATCATTCCACTTAGAGCCGAGATCAATTCGAGAGGATACCGAGAGAATATAGAGAACCCTAGTGCAAAACGTATGTATCAAACGGCGCCGCTGCCGGCTCTTCTCGTTAAGATCAAAAGTTTTTTGTGAGAACTTGGATTTTGGGATCCGTTCCCCGTGAACGTTAATTTTTCATAAAAACTTTCAAAAACACTAAAAAATATAAAATTTTCAAAAATCCTAAAAAGTAAAAAACAAAAAAAACCAAAAATATTTTTGCTTTGTTTTTCTCTTGTTAGTTCTTTTGCAGGTGTATGCGCACTCGATCAACGTCTTATCAAGAGCCCGATCCTCTCGATAACCTAGACATGGCCGGTGTACAAAACAACAACAATAACCCACCTCAAAACAATAATAACAATAACAACCCACCTTTCAACAACATGAATAATAACAACAACAATGAGCCTCTACCGGATAATCGCCCGATGATTGAACTGCTGCAAGCCCATGTAGATGGCAACACTGATCCAATTGTTATACCCACGTTTGCAGCCAACAACTTTGAGCTCAAATCAGGCTTTATCCAGATGGTCTCTGCTCAACCATTCTTGGGGCGTACCATTGATGACCCACATGACCACATCAAGAGATTCTTTCAACTCACCAATACGGTCAAATTCAATGGTGTTCCAGAAGAGGTAATCCGTTTACAACTTTTTCCCTTTTCTTTAGAGGGACACGGCATTGGCTTGCTAAGGAACCTCCACAGAGTATTCTTTCGTGGGCGGATTTGGATACCAAGTTTATCAATTACTTTTTCCCACCCTCTCGTACTACCGCTTTGCGGAATGAAATTATCAATTTTGAACAAAAGTACGATGAGTCGTTTAGTGAATCTTGGGATCGTTTCAAAGATCTTTTAAGAAAATGCCCACAACATGGTTTTACCAAAGTGCACCAAATTAACACTTTTTATATTCGTTTAAGCATGAGTGACCAAGATTCACTAAACAGTGCCTCGGGGGGTAATCTTTTGGCTAAGACTTCCAATGCTGCTTGGGATATTATTGAGAATAAGTCTCGTGTGCAAACCAAGAGTGTGAGGACCAATGTCGCTAGTGCTAGTACTAGTGACAGCGACAAGCGAATTGACAAAATCACTGCGCTTCTTGAAACGCTTGCTACCCAAACCGCCAGCAACACTAACAGCATCAACGCTAAAAACGCTAAAGACGCTCAAGTCAATGCTGTAAGCTAACCATGTGAAATCTGCGGGGGTCCTCACTCTCACAACACTTGTACTGCCACCCAAGACTACCCTTCTGAAAATGTAAATGCAGCTTATGGCACCTATCCTCAACCCGCTTATCAAGCCCGACCTCAAGGTGACCGCAACCTGCTTAGCTACCGCTCCAACAACTATCTCTCACCACCTGGTTTTAATCCTAACAACCCAAACCAACAACAAAACCTCAACCGCCCTCCTCAACAACAACAATCTCGTGGACCATACATACCACCTCACAAACAGCAACAACCACCTCAACGAAACAACCAAGTTTACCAGCAACCTGCTTATCAACCACCAGCATACCATGCTCCTTCCAACCAAACCCCCGCATTACATCAAGACATTGGAACCTACATGAAGACTAACGATGTGCTCATGGACAATCTCCAACAGGAAGTGCGCAACTTGAAAGAAGACCTGGTGAAACAAGGGAACGATCTGAGAGCTGATATGAGAAACACTATGGATAGTCAAACGAATGACTTAAGAAACATGATGGCTAGTTTCTTCCACGGTAATCAACCCTCTTCTTCGGGTACTCTTCCGAGTAACACCGTTGCGAATCCAAGAGGGGAGATGAAAGAAATCACCACTCGTAGTGGCAAAGGTACCAAGGAACCCGAGCTTCCTATACCTTCACCGGTGGTTGTGACTAAGGAGAACGAGTCACCTGCTCCTATTTCTCATCCGTCTCCTTCCCCAATTTCTCCACCTCTTACTTCTACCCCTCCTCCACCCAAGGATGTGAGTGATCCTATTATCCCAAAGCCTTCCTCTTCTTCCAATATACCTTATCCATCTAGGTTGAGGAAAGAGAAGCTCAAAAGCAAGGACGATATTCAGGTTTCGAACTTTCTTAAAATGTTCAAACAATTGAATTTCAACATTTCCTTCGATGAGGCTCTCGCTCACATGCCTAAGTACGCAAAAATGTTTAAAGATCTTCTGAGTGACAAGGAAAAGCTTCTCGATATTGCCAACACCCAACTTAATGAGAATTGCTCTGCAGTGCTCTTAAAGAAATTGCCAACCAAGCTTGGTGATCCGGGTCGTTTCTTAATCCCTTGCAATTTCCCGGGAGTAGAGAATTGCATGGCCCTAGCCGATCTAGGTGCCAGTATTAATCTAATGCCTCTAAGCGTTTGGAAGCAGTTATCTCTCCCTGAGCTTGTCCCCACCAAAATGACTTTGGAATTAGCTAACCGTACGGTTGCTTATCCAGTGGGGATAGCCGAAGACGTCTTTGTAGGAGTCGACAAATTCACTTTTCCTGCCGATTTCGTCGTCGTCGACTACGAGATGGACCCTCTTGTTCCCTTAATCGTGGGTCTTCCATTCCTGAGGACCGGTCGCACTCTCATCGATGTTGAAGCCGGTGAGCTTATCATGAGAGTGGGTGACGATAAAATCGTCTTCAACATGGGAAAGTTGTCTAAACAACCTTATTCATACGAGAGTGTTAATTGTATTGACGTTCTGGATGAGGCTTGTGAAGAACACTTTAATGATGCTTGTAAAAATATTCCTACCTCTCTTCCCAATGTTGAAACCGTTTCCTCTATTGATTCATCATTGTCTCTATTTGGAGAAAGTGATTTGTTTTGGAACGATCTTGAAGCCACCATGGGAGATGTGAATTTAGCTACTGATGATTCTCCCACCGATGGGGATGAATACATGCATTTCTTTGAAAACCTTCTCAACGAAGACAATCCTTCTCCTCCATCTCCCACGGTTATTGCTACCGATACTACGACTTTGAAAACGCCTCCCGTCGAAAATCCTCCAGATTTAGAACTTAAGGAGTTGCCGCCTCATCTCGAGTACGTGTTTCTTGAAGAAGAGAAGAAGTCGCAAGTCATCATTGCTAAGGACTTGAAAGATGAAGAGAAAACTCGCCTCATCACCGTGCTTAAAGATCATAAGAAGGCTATTGCTTGGAAAATTTCTGATATTCGCGGAATTGATCCTCACTTCTGCACACACAAAATTCTCATGGAGGACGACTTTAAGCCCACAATTCAAAGCCAACGAAGGGTGAATCCAAAAATCCATGAAGTCATCAAAACAGAGGTTATCAAACTTCTTGATGCGGGTATGATTTACCCTATTTCGGATTCACCATGGGTTAGTCCAGTCCATTATGTGCCCAAGAAGGGCCGAATAACCGTTGTTCCCAATGCAAACAACGAGTTGATTTCCACTCGTCTCGTTACTCGGTGGAGAGTTTGTATAGACTACCGCAAACTCAATGATGCCACGAGAAAGGATCATTTCCCTCTACCTTTTATGGACCAAATGCTTGAACGTTTAGCGGGTAATTAATATTACTGCTTTCTTGATGGTTTCTCGGGTTATTTCCAAATACCCATCGATCCCCAAGATCAAGAGAAGACAACATTCACTTGTCCCTATGGCACATTTGCTTACAAAAGAATGCCTTTTGGCTTATGCAATACCCCCGGGACTTTCCAAAGGTGCATGTTAGCTATCTTCCATGATATGGTTGAACAAACCATGGAAGTCTTCATGGATGATTTCTCGGTCTTTGGGGATTCCTTCTCTTCTTGCCTTGCCAATTTGGAACGTATGCTTAAGCGGTGCGAAGACACACGCCTACTTCTGAATTGGGAAAAATGCCATTTTATGGTAAAAGAAGGCATCGTGCTAGGACACAAAATCTCCAAAGCCGGTCTTGAAGTAGACTGTGCTAAAGTCGATGTTATCGCTAAGTTGCCTCCACCTTTAACAGTGAAGGGTGTGAGAAGTTTCCTGGGTCATGCGGGCTTCTACCGATGATTCATCAAAGATTTTTGTCAAATCGCTCGCCCGATGACCCACCTCTTGGAAAAAGATACTCCTTTTATCTTTTCCAAAGAGTGTCTTGAAGCCTTCAACTCGCTTAAGGATAAGCTAACTAAGGCACCCGTCTTGGTTACCCCTAATTGGGAGCTGCCTTTCGAGTTGATGTGCGATGCTAGTGACTATGCTATTGGAGCGGTTCTGGGACAAAGAGTGAACAAACACTTCCAACCGATCCATTACGCTAGCAAGACAATGACTGGGGCTCAATTGCATTACACGACAACCGAAAAAGAGCTTTTAGCTGTTGTCTATGCTTTTGAAAAATTCTGCCCCTATCTTGTCCTTTCTACAACAATTTTATATACCGATCATTCCGAGCTGAAGTACTTGTTGACAAAGCAAGATTCCAAACCAAGACTTCTTCGCTGGGTTTTGCTTCTCCAAGAATTTAAAATCGAAATTCGCGATAAAAAAGGAGCTGAAAACCTAGCCGCGGATCATCTCGGTAGACTTGAGGATCCTTACCAAGGGGATCATCCGAACAAAGAAATCAATGATTCTTTTCCCTTGGAGACCTTAATGTCCATAAATTCGAATTCTGATGAAACCCCGTGGTTTGCGGACATTGCAAACTACTTAGCGGGTGGAATTCTTAAGGAAGGGTTAACATCCCAACAAAAGAAAAAGTTCTTCAACGATATTAAGACTTACTTTTGGGATGACACTTACCTATTCAAACAATGTGCCGATTTGATTATTCGCTGATGTGTTGATGGACCGGCAGCTTTAGAAATCATTGACGCTTGCCACAAAGGACCCACCGGTGATCACTTTGGTCCCAACTACACCGCCAAAAAAGTGTTTGATTCGGGATTTTATTGGCCCACCATCTATCGTGATGCTCACGAGATGGTTAAAAGATGTGATGCTTGCCAAAAACAAGGCACGATCACACATAAAGACGAGATGCCTCAGAATTTCATTCAAGAGTGTGAAATCTTTGATGTTTGGGGTATCGACTTTATGGGGCCATTCCCTTCCTCTAAAGGAAACAAATACATCCTTGTAGCCGTTGACTACGTTTCAAAGTGGGTTGAAGCCAAAGCTTTACCTACTAATGATGCAAGGGTAGTTTGTAACTTTTTGAAATCGCTGTTCGCTCGATTCGGCGTTCCTCGTGCTATTATCAGTGACCGCGGGACTCATTTTTGCAACGATCAATTTGCAAGAGTCATGTCGAAGTATGGTGTCAATCACCGTCTTTCCACCGCTTATCATCCTCAAACCAACGGTCAAGCCGAAATAACCAACCGTGGATTGAAGAGAATTTTGGAGCGTACAATGGGAGAGCATCGTGCCGCGTGGACTGATAAGTTAGATGATGCTCTGTGGGCTTTCCGTACTGCTTATAAGACCCCGATCGGTTGTACACCTTATCGTCTTGTGTACGGGAAAGCATGCCACCTTCCCATCGAGCTGGAACATAAGGCGCACTAGGCCTTGAAGTGGGCTAACTTCGACATCAACAAAGCTGGTGATCATCGCAAGACTCAACTCAACAAGCTCAACGAACTGAGGAATGAAGCTTATGAGAACTCGCTGATCTACAAAGAGAAGACGAAGATCCTTCATGACGCAAAAATCAAGAACCGAGAGTTCCACGTTGGTGATCAAGTCTTACTTTTTAACTCTCGGTTGAAGATCTTCTCTGGCAAGTTGAAGAGCCGCTGGTCTGGTCCATTCACCGTCGCCAACATCTTTCCATATGGGACCATTGAGCTTTCTCAGCCAAATGGGCCTAATTTCAAAGTGAATGGCCAGCGTCTGAAGCTGTACTTTGGTGAGGACATCTCTCAGGAGATGATTCCATCCCTCACCACGTTCCCCATGAACTAATTTTGGGTCGAGTCAGGCTTGTGACTCGGTTATCAAAAACAAGCGCTCCTCGGGAGGCAACCCGAGTATCTATCCTTTTATGTTTTAACCTCCTAAGTGTAGGGGGGCCTGTATAGGTGTTTGTATTTGTGTGGTGATGTGATTACAGGGATGAATGCACTCTTGGAACCTGTGAAGAAACCGTGCTCCCGTGTTATCCGAAATCCGATTCTATCTCTCAACTATCGTGATTCAATTTTCTTCATACTCACATTTGAAATTGATCACTTTAGTCGTCGCTTCCTTAACTCGAGTTAACCAACGTGCACAATGTCCTAAGTGTAGGGGAAAATTTTCCCACATGCTTAAACATTGAGGACAATGTTTATCTTAAGTGTAGGGGGGACTTCTATCGAAGTTTTAAGTGGACTTTTCCATGAAAATGCCTTCATTTAACCGGAAAATCAACTTTTTCAACATTTTTCAAATTTTTAATTAACTTTGGCCATTTAATCGTAATTTTTAAATTTTTATCGTTGCTTTCATATGTATATATCCCGCAATAAAATCAAAAATATTAATAAAGTGGTGAAGCTAGTTTAGAAGTCTTTGACATATTAGGCCCGTTGCGATTATTTTGACTCAACCCGAATAGACTTATCTAAGTTTATTCTAGCTAGTATCCTTAACCATGTAGACCTTAATTGGTTTATTAGGCTAAGCATCCACGAGTCTCATTACTTGAGATTTTAAATTGTGGAGGACGAGAAATGATAGAGTCAATTATAAGTCGGTATTCTTGCGCAAGCTCACTTGGTGTAATTATTTGCCTATTCTGCCATCACTTGCTATTAATTTATCTTCAATAAGTAAGGTCGTACGATTTGAAAAGTTACTTAACTTCTAGCCCAAGATCGTTTAAAAGTTGCTCGGTAATGATAAGAGTTCATAGCCAAGGCATAACTTATGAAGCGGGGCGCGAAGATTGGCGAGTCCGAAAAGGCCCTAACAAGGCATGAGGATTCAATTTTATTGCTGAAGATCCAAAGTGATGTGAAAAGCATTATTCCCAAAATCAATATGAAGGATCAAGACTCACGACGGAAAGCAATCAACTCCCATAAAGATCATGGAGAAGTCTATCCGAAAAGACCCTAACAAGGTATGAGGATAAATAGATCCAAGTCCGAAAAGGAGGCGGATCGTTGTATCTCAAAATCCCAATTAGAGATTGAAGAAATAATCATGAAGTCGTGGTCAACAAAGTTGGAGTACCCCTCAAAAGTCTCCAAGTGAAGAAACTCTATTACGATGAGAAGACCATTATCTCAAGAACGTCTCTCAAGATATGAAGTATGAAGTACATGCCAAATATCGGCCCGAGAAAGGTCTCAAATCGCGAACCAAGTTATGCCAAGATATGAACTTTTTTGATATCCCGAGAAGCAGTTTTAAGAGATTTTGTCCTTTAGCTAACTATTGATCAAATCGTCCTACTTTGCTTTCAGCTTAAATAACTATCGAAATAAGTCAGAAAATGCATCTTCATGATCATTCTAAGACAAAAATAAAATATAAGAGATACACCTAGGAATAAGGGAGTTTAAGCATTTATTTAAGCCATGTGTGTAAGTGTTTGAATTGATAACTTATAATAACAATGATCTCGTTTTTAAGCTTAGTTTGGGGAACGTGAAACTTGAGGGTGATAAATCTTCGCAGCACCGAAGCCCTAATGTAAGTCCTCGATCTCTTTATAAGTTATTTCCACATAGCTATTTTCTATCCTTTTGTTTACTTTAAAGTTTTAATTTCTCCTAGTACTTTATTTTTTGTTTAGTAGTATTTTAATAAGGCCAAGGTTGATTGATCATGAGAAAAGTGAAAATGTGCTTTGTCACTAAGCATTGCATGAGGGCATGTCAATGGTTAAGTGTAGGGGATTTGATAGGTGAGAAAACACCCATCCTTTTACCACTTAAATCTGGCTAAAACAAGACCAAAACACGTATTTAATATCATTTGTTTGGAATTATGCGTGGTTTTTTGTGTTTATTATGTTTTCAGAGTCAACCGGATGAATATTGAAGAAAACATGGGATTGCACAGGTTTTATCGAGGAAAAAGACTCAAGACGAAGTCTATTATCCAAGAGATGCAAAAGATTTGAAGTCATTGTGCCTATTTGAAGATTTATCGAAGAATAGAGCCAAAGATGGAAGATTCACATATGTCAAAGAACTCGAGTCTATTAAATAAAAGATTATAAGACGAGTTGGAATTATTCACCGACACTTCTCAAAATCCAAAGTCGGAAACGTTTATTTAAAGAGACGAGAAGACTAAAGAAGGAAGAAGAAAAGAAGCCCAAAACCAAGCCCATTCACAAAGCCCACAAGATTTGCCTATAAATAGGACTTTACACTTAGTTCTTTTAGGTAGTTTTTAGTTTTCATTCTCTCTAGTTTTAGAGAGAGAAAGTTCTAAACTTTCTCTCACTAGATTTCATCTTTTTCTCTTTCAAGATCAAACTTTTGTATTATCTTTCATTAATCAAGTTCAAGTTTTTAGCTTTTAATCTTTAATCTCATCCTTTCTTTCTTTGATTTTGATTGATTTTGGTATAAATCTCGTATGATCCGTGTTGTTCATCAACGATTTTGTGCTTAAAAAGTTAATCTTTTTATGTTTCCTTAAGTTTATACACAAATAAGCTTTAAGATCCTTGTTCTTATTGGTTTATTTGTTGATTTAGCTTATTTACTTTTTAAAGTTTTTATAAAAAGTTCATCTTTTTATTGATTCGATTTAAAAGTTGTTTATTTTAAGCTTAGATAAAGTTGTTCTTAGTGCTTATTTGATCAGCTTATTGTTGGATTCGAGCTAGTTTTAGGAGTTAGCTTATTCCATAAGCTTATTTCCTTTGCTTTTCATTCGAATTTGCACCATTTTCGGAAAGGGAAAAGCCCTTTTCCGACCTGTCATTCCGACCGAGTACACCCCTTCATTCCGATCGCATGATCGGAAAAGGGTTTAGCAGATTCCGATCAGCATACTTGCCATTATTCCGATTGTAGCTTATTTGGAGCATTCCGATTGTTGCATTGTTTCGAGTATTCCGATTGCTTCATTTTGCCCACATTCCGATTTGCCCCATTTAAATACATTCCGATCTGAACCATTGTTTGCTTATTCCGATTAGTGCATGTTTTTGGTTATTCCGATTGAGACCCATTGTGTTATTCCAATTTGCATCATTTCTAGATATTCCGATCACTCGATCGGAATAATATTCCGATTTGCCCTTTTTCTAGATATTCCGATCTAAGCTATTTTGTTTTGTTCCGATCTTACTTTCTTTTAGTATTTTCCAACTAAGTTCTTATTTTTCACAAAGTTTTCCAAGAGTTAGTTTTTATTGAGTGTTCATTTATTTTTATATTAAAATCTTTAAGTTTTCAAACATTTATTTTTAAACTCGTTTCTTTACTTTAATCTTTTAAAGCTTTAAGTTTACTCTTCGACACTTAATTAATTGTTATTAGTTTAAAATAGATAAACAAACCAACCACTTTTTATTAACCAAGAACAAATCATTCCACTTAGAGCCGAGATCAATTCGAGAGGATACCGAGAGAATATAGAGAACCCCAGTGCAAAACGTATGTATCAATCTGATATAGGATATATTAGAGTAAAAATCTGCTTACTTTGTACTTTGAAACACCAAATCTGAATCTTGGCTAATCAAGCTTGTTTTAGGTCCTTTTGAACTGAAACTTGGTGATGACGTATAGTCCCCAGCCGGGTCATGAGCCCGGCCCACGGGTACTACCCGTATCCAGCCCATCACAGATGGGTGGGAATAATGTCATTTGAGCTTATGGACTTGGATGAACAGTAACCGCACACACGTGTGCGGCCCACGGCCCGGCATGACCGGTATAGGGTTAGACATAATCATATTCTGTCTATGAATAGGATTTACCCCAAAGAAGAGGATATTCACTCACCATAATTAGAAGATAACAGTCAATCTAATTCTGGTACTTATCCTTTCCTTGGGGCCGAAGCATCAATGACAGCCCATTAGGGTTTCACTGCCTATAAAAGGAACCCCCAAGGGTTCCACAAAGGTATTACGTTCTATACACTCTCAACTCATCCGATTCCTATAAACCCTAACCGATTACTTACTCTCACGTAGGAGTCTAATCGTGGGAAACATTCCCATGGTAAGCCTAACGCGTGTCGTTTAGTGTGCATGATCCCAACCATACAATTCACTTGGTGCAGGAGCCGGAGTCCAGCCAACCTGAATTAAGCCTAATTCGGGTCTCGTAAGGATCACCCAACTTTTGTATCAACAAGTTGGCGCCATCCGGGGGACCCTTACACTAAGCTAGAGCAGAAATATCATCTTGAAATTCTCAATGAAGAAGGGGCATCCGCAAGGCAACCCAGGAACACAAATCTTGGAAATCGGAAGTCCCAAGGGGAAGGGATACTCATTCCCACCCGATCCCCTAGCCATCAAGCGGGGGACCAAACAACCGGAGTGGCTTTCAGTCCATGGGGGTGACAAGCACCATCTCCATGACTCCAACACCTACTTCGACCTTGGACAATCCTGATCCAGGGAGTGCGCCCAATCCCCCTAACAAGGAGCCGCGCAGACCATCGACCGAGGAAGAAGTAGAGGTCGAACCACTCAGCGAGGAGGATCTCACTCGAGTTCTCACGCAGAACTTTGATAGGATCGTCACAGGGATTGCATCAAGGTTGAATCTACGGAGGGACCTCCAATCTAGACTCAACTTTGGCAATGCCGGACCAAGCACCTCTTCTCAAACTCAGAGGATGAGATGACCCGACCTCAGGAGCGGAGCCTCTTTGAGGAAACTCCCCAACCTAGGAATGTGTTTGAACGCAAAGGGGATCGTCTCATGCAGGAATTAACACAGTCTCGAGAAGAGGGAGAGAGGTCCGACGGTTCACCCGAACGACCAGATCAGGAACTGACCAGAGCCAATCGCCGCACGAGTGTGTGGGATAGGATGAATATCGGGAAGAAGGCCCCTGGCTCTTCTCACATGAGCGGTCCTCACCCAAGAGATGGGGCACCGCCTCCTTCTCTCGATCCATCAGGAGATGACTCGGATGACCATCCGCCCAAGCGCCGCCGACCTAGGCGTACTCCTCCACCGCCACCAAACAATGAGGAGTACTATGGCGGTCCCTATTACCGAGAGACGGAAGCAGAAGATCTTTCCCAACCGTGGTGTGACCCTAGTCTCACCCGTCCATGGGTAGACCCCAGGGAAGATCCTTTTACTCTCCGCATACGGAATTACTCCGAGGACACAAAACATCGCATGCCGGCGTGTGTCAAGACATATGATGGAACTGGTGATCCGGATGATCACCTCAAGATACTTGATACGCAGGCGAAAATTGAGCGATGGCCCATGCCTATATGGTGCCAAATGTTCAATTCAACCTTGATCGGCAATGCTCGCGACTGGTTTGAAGGTCTTCCTCCGTGAAGCATTGATAGCTTCACTGAATTACGCACTGCGTTCAAGAATAATTATACTCAGCGGAAAAAGTATAATAGGGACCCGGTCTCATTAGAAACCGTTAAGCAACGACCGGGGGAGTCTACGGAAGCCGTCACTATGCGCTTCAATGACGAGTGCACACGCACAAAGACAATGTCGGAACTCCTGAAAATTTCCGACTATATGCATGCCATAACAGACAGGGAATTAATCAGGCGTCTCAATGACAAGCGTCCGGAGAGGTATGACGACCTCATGGAAAGGGTCAGAAACTTCATAGAGGGAGAAACCGCGGTTTCCGCGGCCTATCCTTCAAAAGGAAATGGCTACCGGTCGAACGACCAGTCTAGGAGATAGTCGGGCGGTCAAAGCAATCAAAACAATGGGAGGGGCTCAGATTACAAGAGCCAAAACAAGGGAGGACGGCCGGACGATAAGTCTACCCCTCTAAAGATTTCCTACCAGGAGATCTTGCTGACGGAAGGGGCTAATTTTCCGAGGCCTCCCCCAATGACGACTCCGCTGGACCGTCGCCAAGGAAATCGTTTCTGCGAATTCCATAACGACAAGGGCCATGGTACGGAGGAGTGTATCCAGCTCAAGAAGCACATTGAGTCACTGATCAAGTCAGGTAAACTCAAGCATTTGGTTAAGGATTGGAAGGATGGAAAAGACAACAAGAAGTATGACAAGAAGGATCCCTAAAAGGATAAACCTTCAACTATATATATGACCCAATCCAGACAGCACCGCACGAGGCAGTAAATTAGTCAAACATTTTCACGCGGCAGAGAAATCTCATTCCCTCCCATCATAGCAAGCGATGTGATTGATGTGCCTCTCACTATTGAGATAAGCATTGGAACACACAACGTTCGTCGCATGTATGTGGATGGGGGGTCATCAGCAGAAGTACTGTACGAACACTGTTTCGTACAGTTACGACCAGAAATAAGAAGCCAATTAGTACCAGCCACATCGCCGCTCATTGGTTTTAGTGGAGACACCATCTGGCCAATAGGGCAACTGCGTCTGCTTGTAACCATTGGGAATGAAGAGCACTCCACCACTGCGTGGATGAACTTTATGGTGATATGCTCACACTATCCATATAATGGGATCATAGGCAGACCAGGTATTCTGGCCATACGGGCGGTACCTTCCACGGCACATGGAATGATCAAATTCCCTATTGAAGGAGGAATTGTCACCATTTACAACACAATAGTACCAATATCTGAGTGTCATGCCGTGACAACACCAGTTCCACCTGTTCCACCCAAGGATGGATCACCACCTCCCAATTGGGGGGTGGCAATCCATCCTGATTATCCGGAACAAGAGGTGTCCATAGGGGGAACGCTCTCGGATAACGGCAAGAGGGCCATGTGATCTCTCTTAAAGTCAAATTTAGATATATTCGCATGGGAGCCCAAGCATATGACGGGCGTACCACGCGCGATAGCAGAACACAAGCTCCAGATCCGCCAAGGGTTTCAACCCGTCAAGCAAAAGAAGCGCGGTAAGGCACCTGAACACAGCCAAGTGATACTGGATCAGGTACGGAAACTAATGGACGCAGGTATCATGCGCGAGGTATACTACCACGAGTGGTTATCCAATCCAGGCATGGTCAAAAAGCATGACGGAAGCTGGCGCATGTGCGTGGATTTCACGGATCTGAACAAAGCTTGTCCACAGGATTGTTACCCGTTACCGGAGATTGACTGGAAGGTGGAATCCTTATGTGGATATCCCTTTAAGTGCTTCTTAGACGCATATAAAGGATACCACCAGATCCAGATGGTAGAAGAGGACGCAGAGAAGACGGCGTTCCATACTAGTCAAGGCGTATACTGTTATACAAAAATGCCGTTTGGACTAAAGAACGCCGGGGCAACATACCAGCGGCTTGTGGACAAAGCTTTTGACTCACAGATATGCCGCAACCTGGAGGTCTATGTGGATGACTTAGTCATCAAAAGTCATACGGAGGATGCATTTCTCCGGGATGCCAAGAGACGTTCGACACATTGAGGAGGATTAATATGAAGCTAAATCCAAAGAAATGCACATTTGGGGCAACAGAAGGAATGTTCCTTGGATATATGATTGATCCAAATGGCATCAAACCTTGCCCAGAAAAAACGGACGCAGTAATACAGCTACCATCCCCTCAGACGCGGAAAGAGGTGCAGTCCTTAAATGGAAAGCTGGCCGGGCTGAATAGGTTCTTATCATAGTCCGCAGAGAAGTCACTCCACCTATTCAAAACACTCAAGAAGTGCATCAAGAAGGGAGACTTCCGGTGGACAAAGGAAGCTGAGGAAGCCATTGGTCAACTCAAGCAACACCTCGCATCTCTCCCCATGCTAGTAGCTCCCCGGCCAAAGGAGGAGCTCATTATGTATCTATCAGCCACACATGGAGCAATAAGTGCGGTACTCATGACGGATAGGGATATGGTACAAACTCCGATCTACTTCATAAGTAGAACACTACAAGGGTCGGAGTTGAATTACTCCTCTAGGAAAAAATTGGTTTTGGCACTAGTGTTTGCTACAAAACGGTTGCACTGATACTTTCAGGCGCACCCAATTGTAGTCATTACTGACCAACCAATAAAACAAGTCATCTCTAGACCAGATGTGGCAGGTAGGCTACAAAAGTGGAGCATTCTATTGGGAGAACACAACATATCTTATAGGCTAAGAACGGCTGTTAAAGGCCAAATCTTGGCGGATTTCTTGATAGAGAAGTCGGATGAAGAAGGACCAATCGTAAAACAAGACGAAACTCCAGCAGAACCATGGGTGTTATTCACGGACGGATCTTCGTGTACGGATGGGTCAGGAGATGGTCTCATCCTTACGAATTCGGAAGGAATGGAGTTTACATACGCCCTTCGCTTTGAGTTCACAGCCACCAACAATGAGGCGGAATATGAAGCATTAATTGCGGGTTTAAAAATCGCCGCTAGAATGGGAGTCCGCAACCTTGAGGCCTACGTGGACTCACGGCTTGTCGCGAACCACATTCTAGGTGGATATGTAGCTAAGGAGGATAACATGGTCCGATACTTGGGGAAAGTCAAGTCACTCATCACGGCTTTCAGCAAGTTTTCTATCAAGCAGGTACCAAGAGGTGAGAACAAGAAGGCGGACGCTCTTAGCAAGATCGCGTCTACAAGTTTCGCCCACTTATCTAAGCAAGTCTTGGTGGAAATACTCAAGGAAAAGTCTATAACAAAAGGGGAGGTCGCTACTATAGTTGAGGAGGATGGACCTACATGGATGACCCCGATCGTCAACTATTTGACTAATGAAACCCTTCCGGACGAGGAAAAAGCAGCACGGCGCATCAGAAGGAAGTCGCAGCACTTCTAGCTTCGAGAAGGTATCCTTTATAAACGCTCTTTCTTGTAGCCGTGTTTGCGGTGTGGTGGACCACGTCGGGCCGCTTACGTGATCAGTGAGATACATGAAGGGTTATGCGACATGCACACAGGTCCACGATCCGTGGTAGCTCGAGCCCTACGCACAGGATATTATTGGCCTACCATGCATAGGGATGCATGCGACATGATTCGCAAGTGTAGTGATTGCCAAGTGCACAGACCAGTGCCGCGACATCCGTAGTAGGAACTTACACCTATTACATCCCCATGGCCATTCTATAAGTGGGGGATCGACATCGCAAGACCATTTCCTGTAGATGCGGGGGGAGTTAAGTTCTTGGTTGTCGCAATGGACTACTTTACACGTTGGATAGAGGCCAAGGCAGTCAAATCCATCACAGGCAAACAAGTTAAAAAGTTTGTTTGGGAGAACATCGTGTGCCGTTTTGGCTTACCAGGAGAAATCATCTCGGACAACGGGAAATAGTTCGCGGATAATCCATTCAAGGACTTGTGCGCAACATTGAATATCAAACGGCGCTTTGCGTCTGTTAAGCACACGCAGACAAATGGCCTTGTGGAACGAGCAAATAGAAGCTTGGGAAACGGCATCAAAGCACGCTTGGAGGAACGAAGTGACAAATGGGTAGACGAACTACCACATGTTCTATGGCACATAGGACTATGATCAAAAAAGCCAATGGGGACACTCCATTCGCATTGGCCTACGGCACTGAAGCTGTTATACCAGCAGAAATAGGAATGCCTACCATCCGCATGGCGGAGGTTAATGTCGTCACGAACGACGAGCAACTCCGGATCAATCTGGATTTGTTGGAGGAAAAAGGGGAGATAGCGGCTATCAATGAGGCCAAGGCCAAGTCCACGGCGTTGTAGATGTGATAAACACCTAGATTGCATGTGTAACTAGTTCTAAAAGGTGAAAAAACAAAGTTTGTGCAACCTGAGTAATAGATTTAGGGCTTTGAAATTTAGTTCTTGGTCAATCAGTTCAACAAAAGGATTTTTGTGTGTTCATTGTTCATCAGTAACTCACATAAGCTCATAACTAGATCTAATCTTGGAATTTTTGCATGAAACCAGTTAATTTAAGCTTGTTTAAGATGGTTATAGCTATTGTATGCTTTTGGTAGAGTTTGGTTGGCTTATATTAGCTTAAACATAGCTTTTATTCATCAGATCTGCTTATTTCATTTCTATATCATGTCTGTATGCTTTTTGAATTAACTGTATCAATTGGCCTGTTGGAAGTGTGTTTATTTGTTTGATTGTGACTCCCTACAACTCACTGGTTGTGGTGGTGCCTTCATGGTCCAAAGAAACGAAGTGAATCTCTCTAAAAATGCAATTCAAAAAAGCAAGCAGCGGGAACTCTTTCCCACTGAAAGTTCCCACTGATAGTGTAATTTGGTCATTAGCTTATTAATAAGCTATTCTGGCTTATTCTATTGTGCAACAACTTTGATTTTGTAATCAGTCTTCCTTATTTGACCCATTTACTTGATTTGGAGCTTTGTAGCCTTTGACTTTTAAGTTTGACTAGAAAACGAATTGACTTTGTTTTTCAAAACAACTTATTCCTTTTGTCAGCTTATAAAGTGTGCTTATTTGAAATCTTTTTGTTGATTAAGCTTAATTAAGTCATTACAAACCTTTTGCAACTTGAATCAGCTCTTGAAGTGGTCTAGAACTCAAAAACGAGTATTTTGTCGTTTTTTGTAGAGTCTTGGCTTATTTCAGGCTTATTTCTTGAGCTTTTTCATTGTTTCTTTTTACAAACTGCTTTATAAGCTCAAAATAAGGATGGGTGTCAAATTTCAGCTTATGGCATTAGCTTATGTCTTAATGGGCCAAAAAGCCCATTAAGAATAAGCTGAATTCTATAAAGCTGTGATAAGCATTGATTCAGCTTTTAGGCCTTTAATGTTTTTTTAAAAAAATTGAATTTTAAGCTTATCTGGAAATTTTGGGCTTATTTGGTTAACATTTTTCTTTTTGGGCCTTAAAAAGCCCATTTAGCAAACTATTTACTGTTTTGGCCCATTTGGAGGCCCAATACGGGTATTTAGGTAATTTTACTTTCATTTCTTGTTTTATTAGGTTAAAATAAGTTAGTTTTCAAGTTTTTAGAATTTATTATAAATTTTGAATTTTTAATATTATTTTATGAGTGAATTACATAAATCGTCCCTGTGGTTTATCGAATCCTACAAGATTAGTCCCTCAGTTTTTTCCATCATGATTAGTCCTCGTGGTTTCTTTTTCATACATATTTAGTACACCCATCAATATTTATAATTAATTACCCAAAAATATGAGGGGTATTTTGGTCTTTTTCAAAAAATATTTTTAGAAAAACTTTTTCGAACTTTATTTTCCCAGAATTTGTTTTTATATTTCGAAAATATTTTTTCGAAAATCTTTTTTTTTTATAAAAATTCGAAATTTTTTTTTTTAATTCGAAAATCTTTTTTTAATTCGAAAGTTTTTATTTTTCGAATTTTATAAAAAAGAAATGATTTTCGAATTAAAAAAAAGATTTTCGAATTTTTATTTTTCGAATTAAAAAAAAAGATTTTCGATTTTTTTAAAAAAAAAGATTTTCGAATTAAAAAAATAGATTTTCGAATTTTTATTTTTCGAATTATAAAAAAGATTTCCGAATTCTTATAAAAAAAATATTTTCGAATTTTTATAAAAAAAAATTTTCGAATTAAAAAAAAAATTTCGAATTTTTATAAAAAAAAAGATTTTCGAATTAAAAAAAAGATTTTCGAATTTTTTAAAAAAAAAGATTTTTGAATTAAAAAAAAGATTTTCGAATTAAAAAAAAGATTTTCGAATTTTTATAAAAAAAGATTTTCGAATTAAAAAAAATAGATTTTCGAATTAAAAAAAGATTTTCAAATTTTTATTTTTCGAATTAAAAAAAAAAGATTTTCGAATTTTTATAAGAAAAAGATTTTCGAATTTTTATAAAAAAAGATTTTCGAATTAAAAAAAGGTTTTCGAATTAAAAAAAAGATTTTCGAATCTTTATAAAAAAAGATTTTCGAATTAAAAAAATAGATTTTCGAATTAAAAAAAAGATTTTCAAATTTTTATTTTTCGAATTAAAAAAAAAAAGATTTTCGAATTTTTATAAGAAAAAGATTTTCGAATTTTTATATAAAAAAGATTTTCGAATTAAAAAAAGGTTTTCGAATTTTTATTTTTCGAATAAAAAAAATTCGAATTAAAATTTTCGAATTTTTATTTTTCGAAAATCTTTTTTTTATAAAATTCGAAATATAAAAATTTTCGAATTAAAAAAAAAAGATTTTCGAATTTTTATAAAAAATAGATTTTCGAATTAAAAAAAAGTTTTCGAATTAAAAAAAAAAAGATTTTCGAATTTTATAAAAAAAATATTTTCGAAAAAAATATTTTCTAAATATAAAAAACAAATTCTGGGAAAATAAAGTTCGAAAAAGTTTTTCAAAAAATATTTTTTGAAAAAGACCAAAATACCCTTCATATTTTTGGGTAATTAATTATAAATATTGATGGGTGTACTGAATATGTATGAAAAAGAAACCACGAGGACTAATCATGATGGAAAAAACTTAGGGACTAATCTTGTAGGATTCGATAAACCACAGGGACGATTTATGTAATTCACTCTTATTTTATTATTTAATTTTAATTTTTAATCATTTTAAATAGTTTTAATTTGTTTTAATTTTTACAAAAATACTTTTAGTTTAACTAAGTTATTTTAGAGGTTTACAAATTGAAAAATATTATTTTTGGCTTTTTATTATTTAAATTGGTTTTTAAGGCTTTAATTAGCATTAAAAAATTATTATTTAAATAAATAAAATGTTTGAGCAAGTTTTGGTTTTTGGTAAACTCTAATTGCATTTTTAGGGATTTATTGTGATTTTCTAGGAATTTTTAGAGTAATTTTTAAATTTTGTCACGTTTTCACGTTTTACGTCTTAGTTTTCGTCATAGTTTAATTCTAATCGTAATTGTCATCATTTTCTTTCTTCATCTCTTTTCTCAATATTAATCTCAAAGTATATCAAGTTTAACACACACGCCAAGCATCCTTGAGAATAAACTCACACAAGGGTCATAAGCACTTGGTGTTCCTAAACCATTTGTTTAATACTTACCGCTTTTGCCTCGTTTTCCTAAACGAGTGTGAATTTACAACCATCATTTTGGTGTCGCTGACGGGGAGGCGTGTTGTTAAGTTTGAACCATTTTGTTTCTAATATTATCCATAATAAGTATTTGTGTGATTAGCACTCTAATCATACGTATTATCTGTTTTTGTTTTTTGTGAAGAAATATTACTATATTGTATTACGTATCACAATAAATTCACAAGTACTCCAAAAGCGTGAAAACGTGACCTTAATTGGGATTTATCACTCAATTATTGTATTCGAATCTAAAGCAAAAGAAAAAGGCAAAATAGATAATTACTTTCGAGAAGCTTGATTTTAATTAACACAAACTATAAGGTGGGTATAAGGCGGTTGTATTTCACGACCTAAGGGTAAAAGGCTCTTAAGTGCTTCGCGCCGCCTCGTTTCCCCCACTTGCTTGTGCGTGGTAAGAGAAAAAGGAATAATCGAGGGTTTGCCAACCAAAGTATTATCTACGTATCATATATATTTGCTTGGTTTCAAAGATTAAACCCTCTTGAACGTTTTGGTGTTCCACCAACGTTCGAAAGTCATCGAAGGCGTTCACTCAACGTGATCGTTTTCATTCCTTGAGGCTCCTTTAATCGAGAAATCGATTCGAGGGGAGATTTGTAGATTTGTGTCTACGTAATTCACAAAAATCCAAAAAAGTAAAAAAACAATCAAAAGCACAAAAAAATTGAAAAAGTAAAAACACCCAAAAGAATCTTCTTTGCTCATCCCCACCTTGTACGTGACGTTTACCTTGCAAACTCGTAACCAGGCAAGACGTGCACGTAAACGTAGAAACCGAAAGGAAGGAACACCTTCTAGTGAAGAATATCTTATTGACAAACCCATCGTAGAACAAGAAGCTCCCATGGCTAATCGTACTATGATGGAGTTGTATCAAGCACCCACCGAGGGTTATGAAGAAGCGATTGTGATTCCCGCTGTCCTTGCGTAGAATTTTGAGGTTAAGACGGGTTTGTTGTCCATGATCCAAAACAACAAGTTTTGTGGTGACGAAAAGGACAACCCTCATAACCACATTCGCCAATTCAATCGTCTTACGGCAACTTGCAAGTTTAAGGACGTCTCGAACGAATCGATTAAGATGATGCTTTTTCTGCATTCCTTAGTGGGGCCCGCTAAAATTTGGTTAAAGAAAGAGCCACCAAATTGTATATTGACGTGGAAGGATCTCGTTTCAAAGTTCGTGAACCAACTTTTCCTGCCCTCTAAGACTAAAAAACGAGATTTCAAAGTTTTCACAAGAGTATAATGAGAGTTTTTCAATGACTTGGAATAGGTTTAAGGAAATGTTGCATGAATGTCCTCATCACGGTTTTTTTGACCTACATCAAATCGACACGTTTTACAATGGATTGAACGATCATGAACGAGACTATCTCAATGCCGCCGCGGGTGGTAATTTTGTGTAAAACGGTCGAGGAAGCATTGTTGATCATTGAAAATAGGTCCATGGTTTATAGCCCTCGTATCACATTGAGTGTTCACAAGGCTTCGTCTTCGCTTTCATTGTCACATACCATCGATGCTTGCCAAATAGAGGATAATTTGGAGAACAAGATATTTTATAAGCTTAAGGGACTATTGATTGAGTTTAAAGTTGGTGAACCACCCGCTCCCGCTATGGCCAAAGCGGTTGAGGTTTCTTATATGTATTGTGGTGGAAGTCATGATTTCTCCGAGTGCATTACTGCCGGTGGTAACACTTCGAGTGCCTACGCGGCCACGGGAACTTATAACCAAATCGGTCAAGTTACCCGCACTAATGAAATGACTCCACCGGGTTTTTAGCAAAATCAAATGCTAACAATTATCGAAAAAATCAAGTTGGTTACCAAGGAAATCAAAGGAACAATTATAAGGGTAACAACTATGGGTATCAAGGGACTAGTAATCAAGTGCAAAACAAAAATCTAAACCATGATTTTTAAAACAACAACAAAGGCTTGCAAAACATGAAAGATATTCCAAATGAATTTGTTGATTATGCAACGGCTAATGATGCTAAATTTGATAATTTGCAAAGGGAGGTAATTATCCTAAGATCCGAGCTTAAGAATGATTTGAAAAACGAGCTTGCAAATGAACTTAAGAATCATACAAACAAAATGGAGAGTAACGTGCAAAGGTTACAACAAAATCAACAAAAAATGGAAAAAGGCCAACATAAGATTAAACAAGAGATGCTTAAGGTGGATAAAAGGCAATCTAAAGTTTGAAGATAGAATATCAAGCATGTTTGAGGCTATAATGTATAAAACGTCTTCTTCGGGTGGTCTTCCTAGTAACATCGTGTCAAACCCGAAGGGAGAGATGAAAGTGATTATCACACGTAATGGTAAGACCTTTAAGGAACTACCTCCTCAACCAATTACTCCTACGGTGGAGGAAATTAAGGAAAAACCCGAGGTGGTGGTCGAAAAGGAGCACATTACAATCCCACAAAGTACCGCTCAAACCACACCTACGGTTGACCCTTTACCAACATTGGAACCCGAGATTCCAAAGGCTATGCTTATGCCCCACCCAACACCACCCTTACCTTACCCATCGAGACTTCGTAAGGAGAAATTCCAAGAGCGTGACAATTACCAATTTGAGCTTTTTATTAAGATGTTTTGTGATTTGCATTTTAACATAAGTTTTGCCGACGCTCTAATTATGATGCCTTGATTTGTCGCCAACTTTAAGAGTATGTTAAACAACAAGGAGAAATTGAAAAAATTGTCTAGTTGTTCATCGGTTTATCTTAACCGCATTCCTCAAAAAGTCGGTGACCCCTGTAAATTCTTAATTCCGGTCGGTATTCAAGATATGGAAGAATGCTATGCCTTGACTGATCTTGGTGCTAGTATTAATTGATGCCTCTTGACATTTTCAGGTCGCTCAATCTTCCTAATCTTACTCCTTCAAGAATGTCTATCGAAATTTCCGATCATTCTACGATTCCCGCATGTGGATTGGCCGAATATGTTTTTGTGAAAGTGGGGAAGTTCTATTATCCGGTATACTTTATCGTAGCCGTTATTCCCACGGATCCTCAAGTTCCTCTTATTTTAGATCGTTCATTTTTAGATACGTCGAGAGCACTTATTGATGTGAATGCAAGGAAAATCACCTTACGTTTCAACGACGAGGAACTTGTTATAACGCAACTCAAAACTCTCAACTTTCTTATGTTTATTTCGTCGCGACTTTAAACCATATTGATATGATCAATGTCGTTTACGAAGAATTTTCATAAGAATTTTTAGGTTTTGGTGATGAAGAAAATAGTGGCAATCCCACTATGCTCGATCCTATTCTTGATAACTCGACACCATCCTTCACTCCATTTGAAGGAGGTGGTTTTACTTTGGAAGAGTTTGATGTACCTCAAACTTCTAACGAAGACCTCGACAATGATGAGGACTTTTCAATTATCAAGGATTTTCTTAACGATTTCCCATTTCCTCCGCCGGTGGAGGTTATGAGTATCGAACCCAAATCTTCAATCGAGGAACCACCAATCCTCGAGTTTAAAGATCTTCCTCCTCATCTTAAATACGTGTTCTTGGAAGGACACGATAAGTTGCCGGTTATTATTGCGAAGGATCTTTCGGATGATGAAAAAACCGCACTTATCGATGTCTTGAGGACTCACAAAGGTGCAATTGCGTGGAAATTATCCGACATTAAGGGTATCGACCCAAACTTTTGTACCCATAAAAGTTTAATGGAGGAAGACTACAAGCCCGCAATCCAATGTTAAAGAAGGATGAACCCGAAAATTCACGATGTCATCAAAAAGGAAGTCCTTAAACTCCTTGACGCGGGAATGATTTACCCTATTTCCGATAGCCCTTGGGTGAGTCCCATTCATTGTGTCCCTAAAAAGGGAAGAATGACCGTTGTGCCAAACGATGACAACAAGTTAATTCCAACTCGACTCGTGACCGGTTGGAGGGTGTGTATTGACTATCGTAAGTTAAATGACGTCACTCGTAAAGACCATTTTCCCTTACCCTTCATGGATCAAATGTTGGAGCGTCTTGCGAGAAATGATTTCTATTTCTTCTTAGATGGTTTTTCCGGTTACTTCCAAATCCCCATCGATCCTCGCGATCAAGAAAAAACTACGTTTACGTGTCCATATGGAACGTTTGCCTATCTTAGAATGCCATTCGGACTTTGTAATACACCGGGAACTTTTCAACAGTGCATGATGTTTATTTTTCATGACATGATCGAGAAGACGATGGAAGTCTTTATGGATGACTTTTCCGTGTTTGGTAGTTCGTTCACTTCGTGCTTAGGAAACTTGAAGCACATGTTGAAACGTTGTAAGGAAACCAACCTTGTGCTCAATTGGGAAAAATGTCATATTATGGGTAAAGAAGGAGTCGTCTTAGGGCACAGGGTTTCGAAAGCGGGTATTAAGGTAGACAAAGGTAAGATAGACGTCATCGCCAAATTACCTCATCTCAAAACCGTCAAGGGAGTTAGGTGTTTCCTAGGCCACGCGGGCTTTTATCGTCGATTCATCAAGGATTTTTAAAAGATATCTTGACCCATTACACACCTCCTCGAAAAAGATGCTCCTTTCGTCTTTAACGAAGAGTGTGTACGAGCCTTTGAAATCCTTAAGAGGAAACTTACCGAATCTCCCATTCTCGTTTCTCCCAATTGGAACCTCCCCTTTGAGCTTATGTGTGATGCAAGTGATTACGCCATCGGGGCCGTTTTGGGGCAACGTCATGAAAAGCACTTCTTGCCTATTCACTATGCTAGCAAGACGATGACCGAGGCTCAACTTAAGTATACCACAACGGAAAAGTAATTCCTTTCCGTGGTGTATACATTTGAGAAATTCCGACCTTATCTCGTCTTGACCAAAAGCATAGTGTATACGGATCATTCGGCAATCAATTACCTCTTGGCTAAACAAGATGCTAAGCCGAGGTTGCTTCGTTGGATTCTCCTCCTACAAGAATTTGATGTCATAATACTTGAAAAAAAAGGAGCCGAGAATCTAGTGTCCGATCACCTCTCTCGATTGGAAGATCCTCACCAAAGTGTAAACAAGAACAAGGAAATCACTGAAACATTTCCTCTCGAGACACTTGGTGTAGTGAATTCCAAGAAAGATTCTTCCACCCCATGGATTGCGGAAATCACAAATTACCATGCGGGCAACTTCATCATTAAGGGTATGACGACACAACAAAAGCGAAAATTATTTCGTGACGTCATGTTCTACTTTTGGAACGACCCTTACCTATTTCGGACTTGTGCGGATCAAATAATTTGACGTTGTGTTTTTGGCACCCAAGCTTCTAATATCCTTAGAGCTTGTCACGGGGGACCCACGGGTGTTCACCATTGTGCTAATCTCACGGCGAAGAAGGTTTTTGATGCCGGTTTCTTTTGGTCTACTATTTATCGAGATACGTATGCACTTGTCAAGTCGTGTGACTCATGCCGACGTCAAGGAAAGGCCTCACAAAACGATGAAATGCCACAAAATATCATCCAAGTGTGTGAGATCTTTGTGTGTGGGGCATTGATTTTATGGGGCCGTTCCCATCATCTCGTGGTCATAAGTACATCCTTGTCGTCATTGACTACCTATCCAAGTGGGTGGAAGCTAAGGCTTTGCCCACGAATGATGCTTGTGTGGTAGTCAAGTTTTTGAAGCAACTATTCTCTCGGTTTGGAACCCCTCGTGCTATCTTAAGCGATCGTGGAACCCATTTTTGTAACGACCAATTCGATAAGGTTCTAAAGAAATATGGGGTTACACATCGGATTTCTACGGCTTATCACCCGCAAACGAGTGGGCAAGTCAAGGTTTCAAACCGAGATTTGAAGAGGATCTTGGAGAGATCGATAAGGGAAAACCGACAATCTTGGTCGGATAAATTAGACAATGCTTTAGGCCTTTCGTACCGCTCATACGACGCCCATTGGGTGCACTCCTTACAAGCTTGTGTATGGGAAGAATTGTCACTTGCCCATTGAACTCGAACACAAAGCTTATTGGGCCCTAAAGCATTGTAATGATGACATTGAGACCGCGAGAAAACACCGAAAAGTGCAATTGAATGAATTCGATGAATTAAGGGACATTGTTTATGAAAATTCATGGATTTATAAAGAGAAAACCAAAAATTTTCATGATTCTATAATTAAAAACTGGGTTTTTAACATTGGAGATCAAGTGTTGCTTTTTAACTCAAGATTGAAAATATTTTCCAGCAAGTTGAAATCCCGTTGGTCCTTACCATTCACCGTTACCCAAGTGTTTTCTTATGGGACCATCGAGCTAGCTCAAAATGATGGTCCTAACTTTAAGGTGAATGGTCATAGGTTGAAGCACTACTTTGGTGGGGAAGTTCCTTCTTTGAACGACCTCGACCAAGTAACCTTCCCCAATGATAACTAGTATTGAGGGGATCGAGTCAAGCTCATGACTCGGTAATCAAAAACGAGGTGCCTCGTGGGGGAGTTCCCATGCTTATCCATGTACATATTATCGTTTTCTAATGTAGCTTATGTGAGGGGATTTGTGCCCTTCCAACCTTTGTTCTGTGGTTGTTTCTGAATTGTGGTTTTTAGATCATCATCTTCACGATTGGAGCCTCTCATGTTCGTTTTACGTGAGCACTTGATCATTTGCTTTGAAGAATTTCTCGATATCCTATGATATATCCTTGAATGTTCTAACCTTATGTTTTTAGCTCACTTCATAGACGGCTATTGATTTAACGGTTCCACCCTTTCCATGCTAGATTAAACATTCGGCTTAGTCTCTAGTATGGGGGTATCCTACCCTTACACTCGAAGCATTGAGGACAATGTTTAACTTTAGTATGGGGGGTGAATAGATACTTTCCTTGCCAAACCTTCACGCTTTCCAAAGTTTATCTTTTTGTTTATCATTTTTGTTGCAAAATAAGGCTAAAAATGCAAATTTAAATTTTTTTCTCATGTTTCATAAGTATTTAAAGACACGAATGTAGATTTTCTGATGGCGAGAATAAGAGTAATTTTTGACTCGACCGTGCGTGTTGAGCACTTAGCTTTGATTCCTTAACTTATATTAGGCTAAGTATCTTAATGAGGACGAGAAATAATAGCGTTCATTATAAGTTACTATGCTAAACGTAGAGTACTCGTATTCTTTCAAAAACTCATGTGTTCTAATTGTTTGCTTATTCTCCCTTCGCTTGTATATATATTTTGCTAATAAGTATTGGCTTAGCGGTTTAGTCTTGATTGTTGGTTTCTAGTCTTTTCTAGTAGTTTCCATGTAATTAAATTGGGAAAACATTAAGGTATCGCCAGCGTCACGGTTTTGAAGTATTGGCAACCCGAATAATCGAAAGCTTCACCAAATAATAAGATTTCAAGTGCTCACCTAAATCAAGCAAAAATTTGAAGCTCACAAGGCCGAAAAATCTATGCAAAATTGAAAGTGATTAAGCCTTAATCTTTGAAGCTTTAAAGATCCAAAATTCTCTTTAGCATGAGGATATACGTCTTTGGCAATAATAAACACCTCATGGCGAGGTTAAATAAAAGGCAAGGCAAGACCGAAGTCATAATAAAAACTCCATGGCGGAGTTGAACAAAAGATGGAGGTAAACCTATGATAGTAAGGCCCATCCGTTAGGGGCGTATAAAAGTCTTGGTAATAAGTCTCATGTTCAAAACCGTTATAAAACTGTGTTTATCGATCCTTCTTGTTGACTTAATTTTTTGACATCGTTGTCTATTAGGGGAGGTTATTAATTCGATGGTCTTGGTTACACCGTTATAACTCTATTTTTGGACCTTAATCTCTATCATCACATAAGTAAAAAATGTATCCTCGTCAACATTCAAGACAAAAATAAAATATAAGAGATACCACTTTGGATTACGGGGGTCTAAGTACGTGATTAGGGCATATGAGTAGTGTTAGCATTACTAACTTATAATGACAATGATCTCGCTACACGCTTGGCATGGAATTGGGCGAAAATCGAGGACGACGAAATTATTTCTAACGAAGCATTCACGTGTTCTTGTTCAATGAACCTAAACGTCCCATTTTGCGAAGAAAATCATACATTATGTCTAAAACATAAGTAGTAGTAGTGTAGTAAGTTTATGATTCAATAAAAGTCCATAAAAATGAATTTTGGAGGTGCTATGATACTTTATTCAAGCATTGCGTGAGGGCACGACAATGGTTTAGTATGGGGGAGTGATGAGATTCCTTATATACATAGTCTCATCGTCCAAAACGGGCTTAAAACGGTTGAAATATCATAAAAAGTGCCATATATATGCTTATGTTTGCTCAATGTGTATTTTAGTTACGGATATCGAGAAAATGACAAAAGATCACAAGAAACAGTCAAAAACGAACACGGGAAAAGAAGCCGCACAATGAACCGGACCCTAGAGTTGATTTTCCAAGAAAAGTCCATGAAGAATTGAATATTATACAAGAAGGGTCCTTCATTATTGAAGAATTGACACTTTATACCCTTGTTTATTCATAATTACAATTTTGGTCCCTAGAGTTTGTCAAAATTACAAAAAGGACCCTCAACATTGAAGAATTGGCAAGAATGGTCCCCTAAAATTGAAGAATTGTCACTTTTAGTCCTCCATGAAGACAAGAATACAAGTGAAGACTTTGAATAATGAAGACATGCCAAAAATCACCCTTCAAATATCATCAATTTACAAAATAAGTCCTTGGATAAACTTTTGGAAAGTTTTTGTGGCAAATGTGTGAAGTTTAAAACTTCAGTTACAAAGGAATTCGTTTTGGGCTGATTAAAACTTCAAATGAAACAAATAATGGAATTAAGGGACTAAAGTTGGGCGACAAAGAAAGATACCTAGACCAATACTATGACGCCACATCACCCCACTTACAAAGCCAACCAATCACGACCCATCCTTTTGCCACCTCACAATCCCACTCACCGGTTTAATACTAATACTTTATTAGTATTTAATAGTTTGGGTTAACACATGGTTTAAACATAAAACAATCAAAAACTCCACTTTTTAACGAAGAACACGATTTGGGCTTTTGCTAATACTTTTGGGAAGATGAAAAATTTTCTAGAGAATCAATGTACCTTAGCTTTGCTTTCATCCAACGCTCACATTGAACGTCTAGGATCACCTCTACACCACTGGCATCTTCATAAGACGCCAAGAAGTCCTAATTCAGTCAATAAATATTCAAATTTCAAGGGCAAAAATGGGACTTCATCAACTAGGGTTTCTAGTATTTTATTCAGCATTTTAGTTCTTTGTAGCCTATATAAAGGCATTAGGGTTTTACATTTACCTTAGTTCTTGGTTTTCCTTTGGTCAAAAGTCCATAAATCATTGTTTCAAGTGAATGAAAAATTTGTGAACTTTGTGACGAATTCAAAGCACCACTTTACTTTCTTGTTATTGTTTAATGATATGAGTTTGTTGTGATTTAAGGTTTCAAAGTTTGGTTAAAGTTTTATGCAAGTTTGTTTCAAAAACTTTCAAAATCTGATTTTTTCCATTTCCTTGTTCAAACACTTGGAGTTTTTGCGGCATAAGCTGATCATATCACCCTGATAAGCTTATTATCAATGTGAGGTGAGCTTGTGGCTTGGGAATATTCAAGGAGTAGGGTACAAGTTGGAAGAAACTGTTTCCATTTTCATTTTTTATATAATCTGTTGTTCTTAACATTGTTGATCTTAGCAGGGGAGTTATTGGAAGCTTGTGTCTTGTTTTGCTAGACACATAAGCTCTTAGATTCAGGAGTGTGGATGTACATTCCTTAGGTTTGTATTTTCTAGTCCAAAATCTGTCAAAAATACTTGTGTTAAGTGATTTTGTTGCCTGCTGTTGTTTGGTGCTGTTTGATGCTTGAATACTTGTTCTTAGTTCATGTTATTGATGTTTGAGTGCATGTTTAACATTTTCTTGGACTGAAAAACATTCTGCTTGAATAAAATCTTGTTATAAGTTCTTAATTGGTGTTTGGGACTACATGATTTAAGGTTTCTGATGGCAGTAAGTAGGTGTTGAGGGGACTTTTGTGTTTGAATCTGATAATAGGATATATTAGAGTAAAATCTGCTTACTTTGTACTTTGAAATACTAAATTTGAATCTTGGCTAATCAAGCTTGTTTTAGGTCCTTTTGAACTGAAACTTGGTAAACACCTATATTTCATGTGTTACTAGGGTTAAAAAGTGAAAAAAATAATGTTTGTGCAACCTGAGTACTAGATTTAGGGCTTTGAAATTCAGTTTTTGGTCAATTAGTTCAGCAAAAGGATTTTTGTGTGTTCATTGATCATCAGTAACTCACATAAGCTCATAACTAGATCTAATCTTGGAATTTTTGTGTGAAACCAGTTAATTTATGTTGGTTTAAGATTTTTATAGCTATTGTATGCTTTTGGTAGAGTTTGGTTGGCTTATATTAGCTTAAACATAGCTTTTATTCATCAGATCTGCTTATTTCATGTTTGTATCATCCATGTGTGCTTTTTGAATTAACTGTATCAATTGGCATGTTGGAAGTGTGTTTATTTGCTTGATTGTGACTCCCTACAACTCACTGGTTGTGGGGGTGCCTTCATTGTCTAAAGAAACCAAGTGAATCTCTCTAAAAAAGCAATTAAAAAAAGCAAGCAGTGGGAACTCTTTCCCACTGAAAGTTCCCACTAATAGTGTAATTTGGTCATCAGCTTATTAATAAGCTATTCTGGCTTATTCTATTGTGCAACAACTTGGATTTTGTAAACAGTCTTCCTTATTTGACCCATTTACTTGATCTGGAGCTTTGTAGCCTTTGACTTTTGAGTTTGACTAGAAAACGAATTGACTTTTGGTTTCAAAATAGCTTATTGCTTTTTCCAGCTTATTGAGTGTACTTATTTGAAGTCTTTTTGTTGATTAAGCTTAATTAAGTCATTACAAAACTTTTGCAACTTGAATCAGCTCTTGAAGTGGTCTAGAACTCAAAAATGACTATTTTGTCGTTTTCTGTAGAGTCTTGGCTTATTTCAGGCTTATTTCTTAAGCTTTTTCATTGTTTCTTTTTAGAAACTTCTTTATAAGCTCAAAACAAGCATGTGTGTCAAATTTCAGCTTATGTCATTAGCTTATAGCTTAATGGGCCAAAAAGCCCAATAAGAATAAGTTGAATTCTATTAAGCTGTGATAAGCACTGATTCAGCTTTTGGGCATTAGAGTTTTATTTTCAAAATTGAATTTTAAGTTTATTTGGAAATTTTGGGCTTATTTGGTTAACATTTTTCTTATTGGGCCTTAAAAAGCCCATTTAGCAAACTATTTACTGTTTTGGCCCATTTGGAGGCCCAATAGGGGTATTTAGGTCATTTCACTTTCATTTCTGGTTTTATTAAGTTATAATAAGTTAGTTTGCAAGTTTTTAGAGTTTTTATAAATTTTGAATTTTTAATATTATTTTATTATTTAATTTTAATTTTTAATCATTTTAAATAGTTTTAATGAGTTTTAAATTTTACAAAAATACTTTTAGTTTAATTAAGTTATTTTAGAGGTTTACAAATTGAAAAATCTTATTTTGGGATTTTTATTAATTAAATTGATTTTTAAGGCTTTAATTAGCATTAAAAAACTATTATTTAATTAAATAAAAGGTTTGAACAAGTTTTATTTTTTGGTAAACTCTAATTGCATTTTTAGGGTTTTGTTGTGATTTTCTAGGAATTTTTAGAGTAATTTTTAAATTTCGTTACGTTTTCACGTTTTACGTCTTAGTTTTCGTCGTAGTTTAATTCTAATCGTAACCGTCATCATTTTCTTTCTTATTCTCTTTTCTCAATATTAATATCAAAGTATATCAAGTTTAGCACACACACCAAGCCTCCTTAAGAAGGAACTCACACAAGGGTCATAAGCACTTGGTTTTCCTAAACCATTTGTTTAATACTTATCTCTTTTGCCTCGTTTTCCTAAACGAGTGTGAATTTACAACCATCAACTCTCTTGGGCTGTTCTTCGTCTTCCCAGGTGCTAGGTAATGCTGCAAACATAAGAAAACCGGTTTGACATGGACCCGAGGCCGGAGCCCCGGGGTCCACCTCCGACGGTCAAGTTAGTATCGGGATGATAAAGCATAAGAAAGGTGTGTAAATATGAGAGATAACCTCCTTTATAATGAGACCCCTACCTCTGTTTATATAGGCTTAGGGTTTCTTGTAGGATAAGTAAGGTGTGTGTGTGGGCCGTGGTCCTGTCGGGCCGAGCCCATTACCGACTGTACGTCGACATGTTCCTTCGGATTTGCTACGGTGTCACTCGGTAACGAACTCAATGACACACCCGAGGCCTTGTTCATAATTGCCGAAAACATCTTTTTTATGTCGATTTTTTCTTGCTCAATCTTTGTATTTTGATTTTTCAAAGTATTGGAAAAGTCATTTTTCAAAGTACCAATTTGTCCCTCTAATCGTCTCATATTAGCCTCATTCGCTTTCATATATTCTTGAAAATCGTTTGACGAACTATTTTGATTAGCATTAAAGTTCCCTTGGTTTTGATTACTTCTTTGAAAATTTCCTTGACTACTACTCGAAAAATTGTTTCCTTGATTAGCGTTGTTTGAAAAATTCGAGTTTTGATTGTTGTCTCGATTTTGCCAACTTAAATTCAGACCTTGATTATAACCACCTTGATTCGAAAAATTTCCTTGTTGATTATTTCCTTGAAAATTATTTCGGTTTTTATTCGAAAAATTGTTGCCTTGGTTATAATTGCCTTGTGATGGACTCGCGTTGTTTTGATTTTGAAATTGTTGTTTAACGCGTTTACACTCGACGTTAGGCCATCCGTAGCCGCAAACTCGTAATAAATATGAGGTCCACCACACAACGTACACGAAATCTCAACCGCTTTCACCGTAGCGGGAGCGTCTTTCTTTTGCATTTCAATGAGAAAATACATAAACACATTCGTCAACTTATCGACTTTTGCATCAACCCTCTCAATGTCGCGATTAGAATTACTAACATTGGCGACATTGGAAACACTCGGTGCGTTGCGGAGTTGGTAAACCTTGGATCTATTCTCAATAATCATTAATGCATCTTTCGGAGTTTTACACAAAAGTTGCCACCGGCGGCGGAATTCAACGAATCTTGTTCTTGAAAACTAAGACCGTTATAAAACGTGTAGATTTGGTGTAACTCGGAAAATCCATGGTGAGGACATTGCCTAAGCAATTTAATACAAGGGCTTTGTATTCCTTGTAAGAAAATATTATCGTCTTAATCTCTTCGAATTGACTATTGGTTTAAAGTGCGACTCAATTGTTCTTGGTGGAATAATAAATGGTTTGGTTGATTATCTATTTTAAACTAATAGCAAATAAATGTAAATGTCATTGAGTAAAGTAGAAGTTTAAAGAATAAACTAAAGTGACGAGTTAAAAATAAATGAATGAAAACTTAAAGACAATATTAGAAAAATACTTGAACACTTAATAAATCTAAAACTTGAAGACTTCGCAAAAACAAGAAATTAAGTCCGTCGGAATCCCTGGTCGGAATCCCATCGGAATGTATTGTCAGAATAGGCTGATCGGAATAACAAAAATATCCTCGTCGGAATGTCTGAAAAGGAATCAGATCGGAATAATGTAACTGGTGCAATCAGAATATGGGAAACAATCACCAATCGGAATGCTGCCAAACTAATGCAATCGGTATGTATTAACTTGAGTCAAATCGGAATGTATTGCAAAATCCCCAATCGGAATCTCAACAAATCAAGCCAATCGGAATATCTCACAAAACCAACACAATCGGAAAGTCTAAAACCCTTTTCTGATCAAACGATCAGAATAAAGGGGGGTGCGCAGTCGGAATGTACCAATCGGAAAAGGGTTTAATACCTTTTCCGATTACAAATTTGATTCGAATTATAAGCAAAGTAATAAGCTAATTTGATAAGCTAATCACCAAAACTAGAACGAATCTATAATGAAAAGGACTCAATAAGCACAAAGAACAACTTTTTCAACTTAAAATAAGCAATCTTATAAATCAAACTATAAAAAGATGAACTTTTTAAGAAAAAATTTAAAAGTAAATAAGCTAAAAGAAGCGAATAAGCCAATAAGCACAAGGATCTTAAAGCTTAATCGAATGAAAGCTTATGTAGGAACAAAAAGATTAACTTTTTAAGCACAAAAACATCAAGATCAACACGGATTTAATGTATTTCGCACCAAAATTTAACTAAAATCAAAGAAAGGTAGAAAGAGATGAAACATTAAAAGCTTAACTTGAACTTGATTAATGAAATCAACAATACACAAAGGTTTAATCTTGAAAGATTAAAAGAAAGAAAGATGAAAACTTAGTGAGAGAAGGTTGAGAACTTTCTCTCTCTAAAACTAGAAAGAAAAATGAAAAAAATGGAACTAACTACTAAAAACTAACCACTCTCCTAATGTGTATTAGGAGGGTATTTATAGGGAAAAATGGGAAGGAGTGCATGTGTTGCCTCTTCTTTCTTTCTTTCTTCACGTCTTCTCGACTCGATTTAATTCTTTGTCTTTTCTCGACGTCGTCTTGGGATTTGAACTTGTCTTAATAATTTTCTTCAATTAGACTTAAGTTCTTCGACTTCATTAAATTTCCGTCTTTAGACTTTTTCTTCGATAAATCTTCAGAATAGGCCTTAGACTTCCGTTCTTTTTGCACTCTTGATCTTTTGACTTCGTCTTTCCTCGTTTTCTTCGATAAAAGCCCGTGAAAGCCCGTGTTTTCTTCATTTTTCATCATTTGGTCCTAAAACACAATAAAAACACAAACCACGCATAATTCCGACTTTTACGACATAAAATACACGTTTTGGTCTTGTTATTATTGGAAATAAGTGGTAAAAGGATAAGTGTTTTCACACTTATTAAATCCCCTACACTTGACCATTGCAGTGCCCTCATGCAATGCATTAATTTTAAAGCACGGTTTACATTTTCCATCATAAATAACCCACCTTGGCCTTTATTAAATACTAAACATAAAAAGATAGAAACAAGTAAAGAAATTAAAGAATTACCTTGGGTTTTGGTTGTCATGAACGTTTATCATCCTCAAGTTTCACGTTCCCCATACCAAGCTTAAAAACGAGATCATTGTTATTATAAGTTAGCAAACCAACACGAATTCATGTGGGCCAATTATTCACTTAGACTCCCTTATTCCTAGGTGTATCTCTTATATTTTATTTTTGTCTTGAATGATCACGAGGATGCATTGTTTGACTTATTTCGATAGTTATTTAGGCCGAAAATAAAGTGAACGATTTAATCAATAGTTAGCTAAAGGACAAAATCTTTTAAAACTGCTTCTCGGGACCTCATAAAGTTCATATCTTGGCATAACTCGCTTCGCGATTTGGGACCTTTCTTGGACCGATATTTAGCAGCGACTACATACTTCAAATCTTTGAGAGACGTTCTTGAAATTATGGTCTTCTATTCATAATAGGAATTTCTTCACTTGAAGTTTTGAGAGATTCTTCATATTTGGACAACGATCCGCCTCCTTTTAGGACTTGGATCTATTTATCCTCATACCTTGTTAGGGCCTTTTTGGATAGACTTCTCCATGATCTTTTGGGGAGTATTTGCTTTTCGTCGTGTGTCTCGATCCTTCATATTGATTTTCGATAAATGATTATTCACATCACTTTTGGATCTTTAGCAACAAACTGCAGCCCTCATGCCTTGTTAGGGCCTTTTCGGACTCGCCAATCTTCGCATCCCGCTTCAATAAGTTATGCCTTGGCTATGAACTCTAATTAATACCGAGCAACTTTTAAACGATCTTGGGCTAGAAGCTAAGTAACTTTTCAAATCGTACAACCTTATTTATTGCAGATAAATTTATTAACAAGCGATGGGAGAATAGGCTCATAATTAACTCACATAAATTCATGAAAGAATACCGAACTTATAATTGACTCTATCATCTCTCGTCCTCCACAGTTTAAAATCTCAAGGAATGAGACTCGTGGATGCTTAGCCTATTAAACCAAAGTTTTGGGTTTTCGAGTCATCTATAGGATCTTGCAAACTCTTAGACTTTTTCAAGTTTAGAATTCGCATTTTAAAGTTCCCTTGATAAACAACTCTCTAGGATCAATTATAGGAACTTGCGAAAAGTTCTTGTTCTTAACCCGTGAGAGTTAAGACTTTCGCGTTTTAAAACACGTTAAGGATACTAGCTAGAGCAAACTTAGATAAGTAAACTCGGGTTGAGTCAAAATGTTCACGACTTTGAAAAATTTAAAACCACTTTATTGAAAACTTATTCTAGCAAGGAAAGAAAATAACCATAACAAAGGAAAATACAACTATAAAACTAGGCCAAAATAGATTAAAAATTTTGAAAAATGTCGAAAAATCAAATTTTCCAGTTAAAATGAGGGCAAATTCATGGAAAAGACCACTTACTTCGATAGAAGTCCCCCTACACTTAATATAAACATTGTCCTTAATGTTTAAGCATGTGGGAGTTAACTCCCCTACACTTAGGACATTGTGCACTTTGTTTAAATATTTCTACGGAAAGGACAACTATAGTGAATTCAATGTGAACATATTAGATATGAAATATTGAATCACAAGAGTTTAGGATAGAAACGGGAAGATGGGAACACGGTATCACGGTTCGTCAAAAGTCGTCAAGAGGCTCTTTGAAACTTTAATCCCTGCACAACACAAGAAACAAGACAACAAACACATACGGGGCTCCCCCCTACACTTATTATGAAAGCGGTAAAGGATAGATCACGGGTTGCCTCCCGAGAAGCGCTTATTTTTGATAACCGAGTCACGAGCCTGACTCGACCCAAATTTAGTTCATGGGAAACGTGGTGAGGGATGGAATCATCTCATGAGAGATGTCCTCACCAAAGTATAGCTTCAAACGCTGGCCATTCACCTTGAAATTGGGCCCATTTGGCTGAGAAAGCTCAATGGTCCCATATGGAAAGACTTTGGCGACGGTGAATGGACCAGACCAGCGGCTCTTCAATTTGCCCGAGAAGATCTTCAACCGAGAGTTAAAAAGTAAGACTTGATCACCAACGTGGAACTCTCGGTTCTTAATTCTAGCATCGTGGATGATCTTGGTCTTCTCCTTGTAGATCAACGAGTTCTCATAAGCTTCATTCCTCAGTTCATTTAGCTCGTTGAGTTGAATCTTACGATGATCACCGGCTTTGTTGATGTCGAAGTTAGCCCACTTCAAGGCCCAGTATGCCTTATGTTCCAGCTCGATAGGGAGGTGGCATGCTTTCCCGTACACAAGATGATAAGGTGTACAACCGATCGGGGTCTTATAAGCAGTACGGAAAGCCCACAGAGCATCATCTAACTTATCGGCCCACGCGGCACGATGCTCTCCCACAGTACGCTCCAAAATTCGCTTCAATCCACGGTTGGAAATCTTGGCTTGACCATTGGTTTGAGGATGATAAGCGGTGTAAAGACGGTGATTAACGTCGTACTTTGCCATGACTCTTGCGAATTGATCATTGCAAAAATGAGTCCCGCGGTCACTCATAATAGCACGAGGAATGCCGAATCGAGCGAAAAGCTGCTTCAAAAAGTTCACAACCACCCTCGCATTATTCGTAGGGAGAGCCTTAGCTTCAACCCATTTAGAAACGTAGTCAACGGCTACGAGGATGTACTTGTTCCCTTTGGATGATGGAAATGGCCCCATAAAGTCGATGCCCCATACATCAAAGATTTCACATTCTGGGTATGAAATTTTGAGGCATCTCATCTTTATGTGTGATCTTGCCTTGTCTTTGGCAAGCATCACAATGTTTAACCATATCGTGAGCGCCAAGATAAATGGTGGGCCAATAGAATCCAGAGTCGAATACTTTCTTCGCGGTGTAATTAGGACCAAAGTGACCACCGGTGGGTCCTTTATGGCAAGCGTCAAGGATTTGTACCGCTGCCGGCCCACTAACACATCGACGAATAATCAGATCCGCACATTGTTTGAAAAGGTAAGGGTCGTCCCAGAAGTAATGTTCAATAACCTTGAAGAACTTTTTCTTTTGTTGGGACGTGAGCCCTTCCTTGAGAATCTCACCCGCTAAGTAGTTTGCAATGTCCGCAAACCACGGGGTGTCATCGAGATTATAATTGATAGACATTAAGGCCTCAAGGGGAAAAGAGTCATTGATCTCTTTGTTCGGATGATCCCCTTGATAAGGATCCTCAAGTCTACTGAGATGATCCGCGGCTAGGTTTTCGGCTCCCTTCTTGTCACGAATTTCAATGTTGAATTCTTGAAGGAGAAAAACCCAACGAAGAAGTCTTGGCTTAGAATCTTGCTTAGTCATCAAGTACTTCAACACGGAATGATCGGTATACACGATTGTGGTAGAAAGGACAAGATAGGGGCGGAATTTTTCAAAAGCATACACTACAGCTAAAAGCTCTTTTTCGGTAGTGGTATAATGCAATTGAGCCCCCGTCATTATCTTGCTAGCATAGTGGATTGGTTGGAAGTGTTTGTTCACTCTTTGGCCCAAAACCGCTCTAATAGCAAAGTCGCTAGCATCACACATCAACTCAAAAGGTAGCTCCCAATTGGGGGTAACCAAGACCGGTGCCTTAGTTAGCTTATCCTTGAGAAGATTGAAGGCTTCAAGACACTCTTTGGAAAAGATGAAAGGAGTATCTTTTTCCAAGAGGTGGGTCATCAGGCGAGCGATTTTAGAAAAATCCTGAATAAAACGACGATAGAAGCCCGCATGACCGAGGAAACTTCTCACACCCTTCACGGTTGAAGGTGGAGGCAATTTAGCAATAACATCGACTTTAGCACGGTCCACTTCAAGACCGGCTTTGGAGATTTTGTGTCCTAGCACGATACCCTCTTTTACCATGAAATGGCTTTTTTCCCAATTTAGAACAAGGCGAGTGTCTTCACACCGCTTAAGCATACGTTTTAAATTGGCAAGGCAAGCAGAGAAAGAATCGCCATAAACCGAGAAATCATCCATGAAGACTTCCATAGTTTCTTCAACCATGTCATGGAAGATAGCCATCATACACCTTTGGAATGTCCCAGGAGCATTGCATAAGTCGAAAGGCATTCTTTTGTAGGCAAATGTTCCATAAGGACAAGTGAATGTGGTTTTCTCTTGGTCTTTGGGATCGATGGGAATTTGAAAATACCCGAAGAAACCGTCTAAGAAGCAGTAATAGTCATTACCCGCTAGACGTTCAAGCATTTGGTCCATGAAAGGAAGGGGAAAATGATCCTTTCTCGTAGCATCATTGAGTTTGCGGTAGTCTATACAAACTCTCCACCCTGTAACGAGACGAGTAGGAATCAACTCGTTGTTTTCATTGGGAACAACGGTGATTCCACCTTTCTTAGGCACACAATGGACGGGACTAACCCACGGGGAATCCAAGATAGGATAGATCATGCCCGCATCAAGAAGTTTGATAACCTCTTTTTTGATTACGTCATGGATCTTAGGATTGATCCTTCTTTGGCTTTGAATAGTGGGTTTAAAGTCGTCCTCCATGAGAATTTTGTGTGTGCAGAAGTGAGGATCAATTCCACGAATATCGGAGATTTTCCATGCAATAGCTTTCTTGTGATTCTTCAGCACGGCGATAAGTCGGGATTTTTCTTCTTCTTTCAAGTCCTTAGCGATGATGACCGGTAACGTCTTGTTGTCTTCAAGGAAAACGTACTCGAGATGAGACGGAAGATCCTTAAGCTCTAAATCCGGAGGATTTTCGATGGACGGCGTAGTCAACTTCGGATCATCGGTAGAGATATCCTTAGGAGATGGTGGAGAAGTTTGGTCCTCATTGAGAAGTTTCTCAATGGTACGAATGTCTTCATCCCAATCGGTGGGAGAACCATCATACTTAAGATCGAGAGGACCCAAACTAGCTTCAAAATCATCCAAGTCACTTTCTCCAAGAGGAGTCAATGACGGAGCAATTGAGGCAACGGTCTCAACATTGGGTAGAGAAGAAGAACCACTTTTACAAGTGTCTTTGAAATGTTCTTCACAAGCCTCGTCAAGAACATCAATGAAATTAACACTCTCGTTTTCCGAAGGCTGCTTAGAAATTTTACCCATGTTGAAGACGATTTTATCGTCACCAACTCTCATGATTAATTCGCCTGCGGCTACATCAATGAGAGTGCGACCAATCCTCAGGAATGGACGTCCAACGATTAATGGAACACAGGGGTCCATCTCATAGTCAACGACAACAAAATCCGCCAGGAAGGTGAATTTGTCGACACCAACGAAGACGTCTTCGGCTATCCCCACTGGATAAGCAACCGTACGGTTAGCTAATTCCAAAGTCATTCGTGTGGGGACTAGTTCGGGGAGAGATAATTGCTTCCAAACACTTAATGGCATTAAGTTAATACTGGCACCTAGATCGGCTAGGGCCATGCAATTATCTATTCCCGGGAAGTTGCAAGGAATCAAGAAACGACCCGGATCACCAAGTTTGGTGGGCAATTTCCTTAAGAGCACTGTGGAGCAGTTCTCATTATGTTGGGTCTGAGCAATATCGAGAAGTTTCTCCTTATCACTGAGAAGATCTTTAAACATTTTAGCGTATTTTGGCATGTGAGCGAGAGCCTCAGCAAAGGAGATATTGAAATTCAGTTGTTTGAACATTTTAAGAATGTTTGAAACTTGAATATCATCCTTGGTCTTCAATTTCTCTTTCCTCAACCTCGAAGGATAAGGTATATTGGGTTGAGATGAAGGATTTGGGATAGAATTCACACTCACATCCATGGGTGGTGGAGGGGTAGAAGTAGAAGGTGGTAGAATTGGAGAAGTAGAAGTTGGAGGAATAGAAGATGGAGGATTCGGAGAAGGAGACTCGTTTTCCTTTGTCACAATCACCGGTATAGGTGTAGGAAGCTCGGGTTCCTTTAAACCTTTTCCAATGCGAGTGGTGATTGCTTTCATCTCCCCTCTTAGATTAGCAACGGTGTTACTCGGAAGAGAACCCGATCCAGAGGCTTGATTACTAGGGAAGAAACTAGCCATCATATTCCTCAAGTCATTCGTTTGACTTGCCAAAGTGTTTCGCATATTAGCTCGAAGATCATTTCCTTGCTTCACCATATTTGCTTTCATGTTGGCCATTTCTCGCTGAAGATTTTGCACGATCACATCGTTAGTCCTCATGTAGGTTTCAACATCTTGGTGTAAGGCTGTTGGTTGGTTGAGAGGAGGAGCATGGTAGGAGGGTGGTTGATAAGCAGGTTGTTGGTAAACTTGGTTGTTTCTTTGAGGTGGATATGGGTTTCTTTGGTTTGGATATTGAGTTGGAGCACGTGGTTGGTTTTGATTCGATTAAGGTTGTTCGGGTTTTGTGGGGGAAAACCGGGAGGTGAAAGAAAGTTGTTTGAGCGATAGCTGAGCAAGTTGCGGTCACCTTGAGGACGTGCTTGATAGCTTCCTGTAGCATAGGTACCGTTGGCGGCATACACATTTTCCAGATTGTCGTGAGTCGAAGGACAATCGATGTATGAGTGAGATCCCCCGCATATATCACATGATTGGCTCAAAACATTAGCTTGGGCATTGAATTTTTTGGCATTGTTGGCAGTTTGTAAAGCAAGCGATTCCACAAGCGAAGTAAGCTTATCAATTCTTTTGTCGGCATCACTAGTACTAGCACTTGCTACATTAGTTCTAACACTCTTGGTTTGAACTCTAGATTTGTTCTCAATAATATCCCAAGCAGCATTAGAATACTTAACCAAAATATTACCCCCCGATGCATTGTTTAGTGAATCTTGGTCATTCATGCTTAAACCATTGTAAAAAGTATTGATTTGATGTACTTTTGTTAAACCATGTTGTGGACACTTTCTTAAAAGTTCCTTAAAACGGTCCCAAGATTCACTAAAAGACAAACCGTACTTTTGTTCAAAGGTAATAATTTCATTCTGCAATGCGGTAGTACGTGAGGGTGGGAAAAAGTAGTTGATAAACTTGGTCTCTAAATCCGTCCACGTAATAATACTTTGTGGCGGTTCCTTATCAAGCCAATTACGGGCTTGTCCCTCTAAGGAGAAAGGAAAAAGTTGCAAGCGAATCACTTCTTGTGATACCCCATTGTACTTAACCGTATTGGTAAGCTGAAGAAACCTTTTAATGTGGTCATGAGGATCATCAAGTGAGCGGCCCAAGAAGGGTTGAGCAGAGACCATTTGTATAAAGCCAGATTTGAGTTCAAAGTTGTTGGCTCCAATCTCAGGGATGACAATTGCATCGGTGTTGCCTTCTACGTGCGATTGCAAAAGCTCGATCATTGGTTGATTGTCCATGGTGACAATCGGTTGAGTAATGACTTCGGCTTGAGCTACTTTCTTCTTACGAGCACGAGTACGCATGCACGCCTACAAAAGGATTAAAAAATAGAAAGGAAATATTTTTGGTTTTTATGGTTTTTCAAATTTTTTGTATTTTTGAAGATTTTATATTTTTTAGGGTTTTTGAAAATTTTAAAGCAAGGAAAATAACGTTCAACGATGAACGGATCCCAAAATCCAACGCGTCTCTCACTAAAAACCTTTAATCTTAACGAAAAGAGCCGGCAGCGGCGCCATTTAATACAAGGGTTTTGTATGCCTTGTAAGAAAATATTATCGTCCGAATCTCTTCGAATTGACTATTGGTTTAAAGTGCGACTCAATTGTTCTTGGTGGAATAATAAATGGTTTGGTTGATTATCTATTTTAAACTAATAGCAAATAAATGTAAACGTCGTTGAGTAAAGTAGAAGTTTAAAGATTAAACTAAAGTGACGAGTTAAAAATAAATGAATGAAAACTTAAAGACAATATTAGAAAAATACTTGAACACTTAATAAATCTAAAACTTGAAGACTTCGCAAAAACAAGAAATTAAGTCCGTCGGAATCCCTGGTCGGAATCCCGTCGGAATGTATTGTCGGAATAGGCCGGAATAACAAAATATCCTCGTCGGAATGTCTGAAAAGGAATCAGATCGGAATAATGTAACTGGTGCAATCGGAATATGGGAAACAAGCACCAATCGGAATGCTGCCAAACTAATGCAATCGGAATGTATTAACTTGAGTCAAATCGGAATGTATTGCAAAATCCCCAATCGGAATCTCAACAAATCAACCCAATCGGAATATCTCACAAAACCAAAACAATCGGAAAGTCTAAAACCCTTTTCCAATCAAACGATCGGAATAAAGTGTGACATTCGTCAAATTTCCATCTTAATTTATTCATGTAGTACGAGTACTTTAACTGTTTACCGACGAGTTGTCGACATAAATGTGTTAATTATTTTGCTTTGCGGACAAAGCCCTTTTTAGGGAGAGCATATGTAACATCTCGAGTTTTCGCGATTATTAAGTTGAATGCAATACACAAGTTGGTGGGCGTTTTATGTTTGACGTACGTTTAATTGGTATACTTACTAGATTACGTGAAGTCTCGCACAATTGCTTTGTTTTGGGATCGTGTGTCAAACGGTTATAGTGTCGTGTTTATGCAGTTCGCGTCTAAACTTAAACACCGTGAAACCCGAGTCGAGTTGTATAAACTGTCACAGCATGTACATATAATTGAGTATAAACCTTCATTCATGTTTATTGCAAAACTTGCCTTACAAGAGTCCCAAATTTCAGTCACATGTCTAACTACAAATAAACCATATAGTTTATTACCCACTAACCACTACAAGACAGCACACATGCCTAGTTTACCCCATTTGGGTATATCACAAGTTACCATTTTCAGTTTGAAGGTAACCCTAGACTAACAATACATGTTTATATACAAACCCAAAGTTTATCCAATGTCTAAATATAAAGTTTATCACTGTCCAAATTACAAACACAAAAATCTGTACAAGTCTTTCAAAATACAACTCCTGGGAAGGTGAAGATTAGTGTCCAGCCGACCCACACGTCGCGTCCAACCTGCAAAACCGAAAGAGTCTTCCATCCCGTCCGAACCTGCAAACCGAAACATAGCATCCCATTGTGAGTCTTTCGTCTCTTCGTTTTTCCTTTATGAAGTCCTAGTTGTGCTCGTTTTGTACAAACCTGCGAATAAACAAACCAATGTGTTAGTCATTGTAACGGCCTTATTTTTTTTTACTAAAAACTAAAAAGGTTAAACTTTATTACTAATACTTGAATCATGGCTACAACTTTACTTTTCTGTCAATCAAACCGAGACCCGACTTAGACCAAACCGAGACCCCGACTTAGACCAAACCAAGACCACAATCAAGAACCAAACCGAGACCCAAGTCAAACCAATCCGAGACCCAAGTCAAGCCAAACCGAGAACCAAACCAAGCCAACCAAGTTTCTTACTTTCTGCCAAAACTATCAACAATCAATACCAACTAATCTAAATGTCTTAACCATTTTTATTTTACAGAAACACCCTAAAACCCTCAATCATGCCGCGAGTATAAAAACCCCCATTTCAAATCGAAACCCTAGAAATTTAAAAACCTTTTTAAACATTTAATTAACCTTTTCCACATTACAAAAACATCACATAATCATGAGTATCAGCCGAATGTAAAAACCCCCAATTTTATATAAACCCTAGATTGACTTTTTATTGATTAAAACATTAATTAAACCTAATCTAAACCCGAATCCAATAGTTAATTTAATTGAAAACGAGTTATGCAAAAACCCCCAATTGACCGAAACCCTAATTTTTTTATAAACCGATTTTATATTGAAATTAGTTTGATTTTATACAAGAAAACACCAATTAATTACATTTAACCCGAGATTGATGAAAACCCCCAAATATTTCAAAACCCTAATTCGTTTATTTCAAATCCGAGAGCCATACGGTTCACAACAAGTTTATACAAATCAATCAAACCCACTGATCTTTTATAAATCGAAAACCAATTAACTTTTGTTAAAAGAAATGAAGGAAAAACAAACTTATCTTTAATTTTGGCTGGAGATTAACGTGACCAGAAGGATGAACACATCAGAAAACCCAATCGGTTTGATGTGGGGATTAAACCCCACATCTCACGCGATCTAAACACCTCAGACCACCTATACATGATTGTTATATCCCAACTGATAAGATATTAGCCATGGAAAGGGGTGAACCGATCTAGATTTGAGAGAGAGATGAGATTGGGGCGGTGGAGTTGTTTTCGAGGGAAGAGAGAGAGTATAACTCTCTGTTATGGAGAGTTGTGTGTGTAACACACGTTTATTACTCCTTTTGTTCCTTGTTTATTCCGCCTATGGGCCGGGCCGGGTCATAGGACCCTTGGGCCGGGTTTGTGTGTAAGGGTATTGGACCCATTTTGGGCCAAGTGTTATATTTAGTTTAGTTAAAAGCCCATAAACGAATTTTATAAATTTAGGATATAATTTAACCCGTAAAACCCGACCGTTTAATAACCGACTTTTATCTGTCGTACTTTTCCGTAAACGTATGGTTTCGTCAAGCACAACTAGGGTGTCGTGTCTTTTATTAATATAATTTTTCGTATAGTAACTCGATTCTCATAATTAATTAGGTCGCGGCTAGCGTAACCGTACTCTCGAGCTATTTTATCTTCGTTCTCTTTGCTGAATTAACGAGGTGAGTTTATAGCCCCATACTTTACTATTTTCACTGCTTTTTGGGGTGAGACATTGCTTGATTTTAACGTGTGAACACAAGTGCATTTACTGATTTATATATTAGTCTAAGTCCCACTAAAAACCCAGTTGCTTTGGCCCGTGAATCGTGAACCGTTAATTACTTTGTGTAAGCGCGAATGTAATGGATAGATCTATCGGGATTGACGTCCCTGTCTGTCTTGTCCAACAAGGGACAAGCGGGCACAGTTTCATTTGAGTCAGAGATAGGATGTCGTGGGTTTAGGCATCTAGTTTGGGCTACATTTATATGATTATACTGCCGGTGTTGTTAACGCTTCGGTGTCACGAGCTTAGACTGTAATAAATACTTTTGGGATGACTTTGTATCTGTTATATTGTCATCACATTTGGGAAAATCTTGTGGTTCATTAAACATTTCCACTTAACTAAACCTATGAACTCACCAACTTTATGTTGACACTTTAGCAATGTTTTTCTCAGGTATTAAGAAGGAAGATGCTAAATGAGGTCTCATGCATTGCCGTCATTTCTTTGAAACAACGATCATTTGTACCATTTGAGAAAACTATGTTTTGTAACTGTATTCAGTTTATGCTTCCGCACTTTGTTAAAACTATTTATTTTATTAATTACAAGTGATCTATTTTCCGAACGTCTCATTTAGAGGTCGTTCTTTGTGACTATGTGCGTATGATAATCATGACGTCACCACTCCCTTGTCGCCATTATACTCTGATATTTTGGGAGTGTGACAGATTGGTATTAGAGCCATAGTTATAGAGAACTAGGTTGCATTTAGTAACTCTAGACTATAACTGCTCTATGTTTAATCGATTATCATACGGATTGTAAGTATTAAGTATATGTAGATACATAAGTAATAAATGGGATACATGTGATTTAACAATTACGAGGTATATTTACATGGGTTACATGTGCAACAACGAAATCTGAATTATGTTATATGGGATACATGTGGATTCAACAATGATTGCTATGTTATGTTAATGTCCTTTTTTTTACGGACTATTTATATAAGATATTTACACACATTTATTTTGTTTATGATTACAGCGATGTCTTCATCTGATGATTCCACGTCTACAGGAGCGTACTACAACCGTAGTTCATAGTAGACTATCAGTTCATCAGTAGGACTACCCAGAGGATCGCCGTCAGGATATCCGTCCTACCGGATGGTTTCAGATGACGATACAGAGAGAGAGACTGAGGAGGTTCGTCATTCACCGATCCGTATTCCTGATGCATCAGCTGACGATGTGCTTAGCCTAGAAGGCGGAGGAGAGGATGACTTAGACACTGACGTGGTGCAGTCACCAGGTCAGACATCAGTGACTGGAGATGAGACGGTAGAGGAGACAGAGGATGATGAGATGGAGTTCACGGATGGGGAAGGAGAGCCTATGGAGGTCACAGACACTGAGGACCCTCCTACTGCATATGCTGCTACTCCTGAGGTTTCCCTAGCACACATCTCCTCATCTTCATCTGAAGACGAAGGAGAAAGGACTGCTATTCCTGCTCCAGCACCTGGTACTCTACCTTTCTACTATGTGAGACGACGTCTTCGGGGGAGAGCTGCTCGACCACCACTTTCACCTTACCGAACCCTCATACCTTTCACTGCCACTGACAGGCATGCAGCCCGCACACCTGCCAGTCCTGTCCCAGAGACACCACTACTACTACCACCACCAGAGACTGTACCTGCAGTGTACCAGGAGATGCTTACTGATGCTGGTATCTCTACTGGGCCGAGAGCTACGACTCCTCTTCCTAGGAGAGCTACGTCGACGGTGGTGATGCTTGGGGCGGCAGATGGATGTGTGACGACACGATTGAACAGGTTGGAGGATGCTGTAGAGGCCTTAGGTGAAGAGTATAATGAAGTGCAGGATAAGTTGGAGGCACTGGCGAAGAAGAGTCCAGTTGGGGATGAGACAGTGTTGACAGTATGTGTGACCCGTCTACGAGGACAACTTCTTACTGTTCTTGATCAGATGGAATCCATGCCAAACGCTCGTCTTGAGGAGATGGGAAGCCTGATGACCCGTTGGGGAGTAGAGCCATTGGTGGAGACAGGCGGACTAGAGGCACCAGTGGAGGACCCTGTTGCAGACTTGGATAAGAGGTTTAGAGCCGCTTGTCATGACACCGATGTTAGACTGAGAGATTCCCAGGCTCGTGAGCTCGTGGTTGAGAGGAGGTTAGCAGAGTTGGAGAGAGAGCTTCATTAGCGCCGTGAGGGCACTAGTTAGATTTATCTTGTACCATCGACCGATCCTTGTATGACCACTAAGCTTTGAAGTTTATCTTAGCTAGTTGGTATTTTATTTTCTTTTATTATGTTATGACAAACTACGATGTACTATCAAACAATTCGATGAATGATATTATGGGTTACAAAAATTGTGAGATCATTATATATTGTGTATTATACCCTGGAGCATTTCATAATTGTATTGTGTGTGCCATGCATGTTATGTCTGGCAAAAAAACTCATTATCCTATTACCTTGTTAGATTATGGCGCCAGTTAGAAGATCCGAAACGCAGAATCCACCAGCCGCTACCGGTGGAATTGACACCGTCATGCTAAGCCAAATGATAGCCGAACGAGTGGCCGAGGCACTCGAGACCGCTGAAGCAAATCGTACAGCTAGCACACAGGAGGAGACCAACCAAGGAGCTACTAATGCTATTGCACGGACTTGTACCTACAAGGAATTTCGTGCAGTTACGCAAGTAAGTTTCCGCGGTACTGAAGGAGAAGTAGGATTAACCAGATGGTTTGAGAAGCTAGAATCCCAATTTGGGATTAGCAATGTCGCTGAAGCCGATAAGGTGAAGTTTGCGTCAAGCACGTTAGTGGATGGTGCTTTGACTTGGTGGAACGTCTATGCTCGTGCAGTGACCATTGACGTTGCCCAAGCGACGCCCTGGAGTGAATTTAAAGCTATGTTTGTGAGGAAATACTGCCCACGAAATGAAGTCAAGCAGATGGAAGTTGAGCTGTGGAACCTGAAGGTCAAGGGTACTGCTCTTACTGCTTACAATCAGCGCTTTCAAGAGCTGATCTTGTTATGTCCTGAAATGGTTCCCAACGACGACCGATTGTTGGAGCGATACATTGAAGGACTACCTTTGAGCATCAAAGGGAATGTGACTTCATCCAAGCCGACTGATTTGCACGAGGCAATCGACATGGCTCAGAGTCTGATGTACCAAGTGGTACAGGAGTTGGGAGAAAATACTGGGGATAAAAGGAAGTGGTCTGGCAACCACTACAACAACAATACCAACAATACCAACAACAGCAACAACCCAAACAACTACAACCAGAACAAGCGACAAGAAGTAGCAAGAGTGTTTACTGCTGGACAAGGAAATACTTGAAACTACGCTGGAAGACTTCCTTTCTGCGGAAAATGTGGCCGACACCACGAAGGAGCATGTCCCCCTACGTGCTACATTTGTGGGAAGGCGGGACATAAGGCAAGGGAATGTCGAGCACCACCTCGTTCTACTAATCAAAGAGGACATGGAACGCAAGGTGCCCAAGGAGCAAATGTCACTTGCTTTGGATGTGGAGAGAAAGGTCACTACAAGAACAAGTGTCCAAGCAGTGGGAACCAAGGTCGTAGTAACCAGATTCGAGGGAATCAAAATCACAACCAAGGGAACCAGAAGCAGAATCAAGGGAACCGAGGAGGAAATAACCGAGCCACAACTAGTACTCCTGGAGGATTTACGGCACCTAGCAAAGTGTATCATCTCTGTGCTGAAGCTGCAGTGCAAGACAACAATGTTGTGACTGGTACGTTTCTAGTCAATAACAACTATGCTTCAGTACTATTTGATTCTGGTGCGGATAGGAGTTTTGTGTCGTCTATATTTAGTGAACGCCTAAATGTTACCCCTACTGCGTTAGATGTTAAGTATAATGTAGAATTAGCCGATAGGAAGTCAGTAACCACCGACGTTATTCTGAAAGGATGTAGTGTAAGGCTACAAGGTCGTTCGTTTAGTATCGACCTACTCCCTATAGAATTGGGAAGTTTTGACGTCATCATTGGAATGGATTGGATGTCGAAGCATCACGCGGAGATTGTATGTCATGAGAAGTGTGTCCGTGTTCCTTATGGAAACGACGTACTCATCATACAAGGCGAAAGAAGTGGAGTGAAGAATGGATCAAGATTGGAAGTCATCTCATGTATCAGGACCCAAAGATACATTGAGAAGGGATGTCCGGTATTCTTGGTTCAAGTAACACAAAAGGAAGGAGAAGAAGATCACGAGAAGAAGGTGGAAGATGTACCAATCGTTAGAGACTTTCCGGACGTATTCCCAGAGGATTTACCCGGACTACCACCAGCACGGCAAGTGGAGTTTCACATCGAGCTTACACCAGGAGCCGCGCCTGTTGCTAGAGCCCCATACCGTCTAGCACCGGCCGAGATGACAGAGTTAGCTGAACAGATAAAGGAACTTTCGGACAAAGGTTTCATTAGACCAAGTTCCTCACCTTGGGGAGCGCCGGTCTTATTTGTCAAAAAGAAAGATGGATCCTTTAGAATGTGTATCGATTACCGAGAATTGAATAAGCTGACGATAAAGAACCGCTACCCATTGCCGAGGATTGACGATCTTTTCGACCAATTTCAAGGATCTAGCATATACTCGAAGATCGATTTAAGGTCAGGATATCATCAACTAAGGGTTAGAGAGGAAGACGTTCATAAAACGGCTTTTAGAACCCGGTACGGACACTACGAGTTCCAAGTTATGCCTTTTGGTTTGACAAACGCGCCTGCGGTATTCATGGATCTCATGAACCGAGTTTGCAAACCATACTTGGACAAGTTTGTGATTGTATTTATCGATGACATTCTCATCTATTCTCGTAACGAAGAAGAGCACAAGGAACATTTGAAGACCATATTAGAGCTGCTAAGGAAGGAGAAGTTATATGCAAAGTTTTCCAAATGTGAGTTTTGGATAAACACAGTGCAATTCCTTGGGCATGTGATCGACAGCAGTGGTATTCACGTTGATCCTGCTAAGATCGAGGCCGTAAAGGATTGGGCGACTCCAACAACACCCACGGAAATCCGTCAATTTTTAGGTCTTGTTGGTTACTATAGGAGATTCATTGAAGGTTTCTCCAAGATAGCTAAACCAATGACGGAATTGACTCAAAAGGATAAGAAGTTTGAGTGGAAGGAGGATCAAGATTTGGCATTCCAGACATTGAAGCAGATGTTGTGTGAAGCACCTATACTAGCCCTACCTGAGGGTAATGAAGACTTTGTGGTGTATTGTGATGCATCCATAAAAGGGTTAGGTGCAGTATTGATGCAAAGGACTAAGGTCATAGCTTACACATCAAGACAACTAAAAGTGCACGAGAAGAATTACACAACTCATGACCTAGAGTTGGGAGCAGTGGTGTTTGCCTTGAAGATTTGGAGACACTACCTTTATGGTACTAAGTGTGTTGTATTCACTGATCATAAGAGTCTACAACATATTTTGAATCAAAAGGAACTCAACATGAGATAACGACGTTGGCTAGAGTTGTTCAGTGATTACGATTGCGAGATCCGTTATCACCCGGGCAAGGCAAATGTCGTGGCCGACGCTTTGAGTCGAAAGGAGAGAGTTCTTAGGGTGAAGGCTTTAGTGATGACCATTGACTTAGACCTTCCATCCTTAATTCTCAAGGCTCAGAAAGAAGCAGTCGAGGAAGAAATTCTCAAGACTGAAGATGTTGGAGGAATGATAAAGAAGTTGGAAGCACGTTCGGATGGAACGTTATGCCTTGATAATAGGAGTTGGTTACCATGCCATGGTGACCTACGATCCTTGATTATGCATGAGTCGCATAAGTCAAAGTACTCCATACATCCGGGATCTGACAAAATGTATCATGATCTGAAGATGTTGTATTGGTGGCCGAACATGAAGGCGGATATTGCTACATACGTTAGCAAGTGTTTGACTTGTGCTAAAGTCAAAGCCGAACATATGAAACCACAGGATTATTGGTCCAACCCGAACTGCCAGAATGGAAGTGGGAAAGGATCACTATGGATTTCATTACCAAGCTACCAAAGACCGCAGCCGGATTCGACACGATTTGGGTAATCGTCGACCGACTCACCAAATCGGCTCATTTCCTACCCATCAAGGAGACTGATGGAATGGATAAGTTAGCAAGGACGTACTTGGAGGAAGTAGTCACGAAGCACGGTGTGCCTGTGTCTATAATCTCCGACCGAGACAGCCGATTTACTTCGCAGTTTTGGAAGTCACTGCAGAAGGCATTGGGAACGCAGTTGGATATGAGCACTGCGTACCATCCCCAAACTGACGGTCAAAGTGAACGGACCATTCAAACCCTAGAAGATATGCTGAGAGCTTGTGTGATTGACTTTGGAAATAGATGGGATAGACACCTACCTCTGGTGGAGTTCTCATACAACAATAGTTATCACACTAGCATTAAGGCAGCGCCGTTCGAAGCACTGTATGGTAGGAAGTGTCGTTCACCCGTGTGTTGGGCAGAGGTCGGTGAAGCACAACTCACTGGACCCGAGATCATACACGAGACTACTGAGAAGATCTTTAAGATTAAGATCCGTACGCAAGCCGCAAGGGATCGACAGAAGAGTTATGCTGATATGCGACGCAAACCCCTTGAGTTTGAAGTTGGTGATAAAGTCATGTTGAAGGTCTCACCTTGGAAGGGTGTGATTCGCTTTGGAAAGCGTGGAAAGTTAAACCCTCGTTACATTGGACCCTTCGAGATTATAGAGAGGATTGGTCCCGTAGCCTATCGTTTGGAATTACCTCAAGAACTTAGCCGAGTGCATAATGTGTTCCACATTTGCAATCTAAAGAAATGCTTAGCCGACGAGACGCTCGTTATCCCTTTGGAAGAGATTCAACTCGACGACAAACTCAACTTCGTAGAAGAACTAGTAGAAGTTATGGATCGTCAAGTCAAACAACTCAAGCAAAGCCGTATACCTATTGTGAAGATCCGATGGAACGCGCGTAGAGGTCCAGAATACACGTGGGAACGTGAAGATCAATTCAAGAGCAAGTATCCTCATCTTTTCGCTAACCACCCTACTACAACAACGTCTTGATTTCGTGACGAAATCTCTAAAACATGGGAATACTGTGACATTCGTCAAATTTCCATCTTAATTTATTCATGTAGTACGAGTACTTTAACTGTTTACCGACGAGTTGTCGACATAAATGTGTTAATTATTTTGCTTTGCGGACAAAGCCCTTTTTAGGGAGAGCATATGTAACATCTCGAGTTTTCGCGATTATTAAGTTGAATGCAATACACAAGTTGGTGGGCGTTTTATGTTTGCCGTACGTTTAATTGGTATACTTACTAGATTACGTGAAGTCTCGCACAATTGCTTTGTTTTGGGATCGTGTGTCAAACGGTTATAGTGTCGTGTTTATGCAGTTCGCGTCTAAACTTAAACACCGTGAAACCCGAGTCGAGTTGTATAAACTGTCACAGCATGTACATATAATTGAGTATAAACCTTCATTCATGTTTATTGCAAAACTTGCCTTACAAGAGTCCCAAATTTCAGTCACATGTCTAACTACAAATAAACCATATAGTTTATTACCCACTAACCACTACAAGACAGCACACATGCCTAGTTTACCCCATTTGGGTATATCACAAGTTACCATTTTCAGTTTGAAGGTAACCCTAGACTAACAATACATGTTTATATACAAACCCAAAGTTTATCCAATGTCCAAATACAAAGTTTATCACTGTCCAAATTACAAACACAAAAATCTGTACAAGTCTTTCAAAATACAACTCCTGGGAAGGTGAAGATTAGTGTCCAGCCGACCCACACGTCGCGTCCAACCTGCAAAACCGAAAGAGTCTTCCATCCCGTCCGAACCTGCAAACCGAAACATAGCATCCCATTGTGAGTCTTTCGTCTCTTCGTTTTTCCTTTATGAAGTCCTAGTTGTGCTCGTTTTGTACAAACCTGCGAATAAACAAACCAATGTGTTAGTCATTGTAACGGCCTTATTTTTTTTTACTAAAAACTGAAAAGGTTAAACTTTATTACTAATACTTGAATCATGGCTACAACTTTACTTTTCTGTCAATCAAACCGAGACCCGACTTAGACCAAACCGAGACCCCGACTTAGACCAAACCAAGACCACAATCAAGACCACAATCAAGAACCAAACCGAGACCCAAGTCAAACCAATCCGAGACCCAAGTCAAGCCAAACCGAGAACCAAACCAAGCCAACCAAGTTTCTTACTTTCTGCCAAAACTATCAACAATCAATACCAACTAATCTAAATGTCTTAACCATTTTTATTTTACAGAAACACCCTAAAACCCTCAATCATGCCGCGAGTATAAAAACCCCCATTTCAAATCGAAACCCTAGAAATTTAAAAACCTTTTTAAACATTTAATTAACATTTTCCACATTACAAAAACATCACATAATCATGAGTATCAGCCGAATGTAAAAACCCCCAATTTTATATAAACCCTAGATTGAATTTTTATTAATTAAAACATTAATTAAACCTAATCTAAACCCGAATCCAATAGTTAATTTAATTGAAAACGAGTTATGCAAAAACCCCCAATTGACCGAAACCCTAATTTTTTTATGAACCGATTTTATATTGAAATTAGTTTGATTTTATACAAGAAAACACCAATTAATTACATTTAACCCGAGATTGATGAAAACCCCCAAATATTTCAAAACCCTAATTCGTTTATTTCAAATCCGAGAGCCATACGGTTCACAACAAGTTTATACAAATCAATCAAACCCACTGATCTTTTATAAATCGAAAACCAATTAACTTTTGTTAAAAGAAATGAAGGAAAAACAAACTTATCTTTAATTTTGGCTGGAGATTAACGTGACCAGAAGGATGAACACATCAGAAAACCCAATCGGTTTGATGTGGGGATTAAACCCCACATCTCACGCGATCTAAACACCTCAGACCACCTATACATGATTGTTATATCCCAACTGATAAGATATTAGCCATGGAAAGGGGTGAACCGATCTAGATTTGAGAGAGAGATGAGATTGGGGCGGTGGAGTTGTTTTCGAGGGAAGAGAGAGAGTATAACTCTCTGTTATGGAGAGTTGTGTGTGTAACACACGTTTATTACTCCTTTTGTTCCTTGTTTATTCTGCCTATGGGCCGGGCCGGGTCATAGGACCCTTGGGCCGGGTTTGTGTGTAAGGGTATTGGACCCATTTTGGGCCAAGTGTTATATTTAGTTTAGTTAAAAGCCCATAAACGAATTTTATAAATTTAGGATATAATTTAACCCGTAAAACCCGACCGTTTAATAACCGACTTTTATCTGTCGTACTTTTCCGTAAACGTATGGTTTCGTCAAGCACAACTAGGGTGTCGTGTCTTTTATTAATATAATTTTTCGTATAGTAACTCGATTCTCATAATTAATTAGGTCGCGGCTAGCGTAACCGTACTCTCGAGCTATTTTATCTTCGTTCTCTTTGCTGAATTAACGAGGTGAGTTTATAGCCCCATACTTTACTATTTTCACTGCTTTTTGGGGTGAGACATTGCTTGATTTTAACGTGTGAACACAAGTGCATTTACTGATTTATATATTAGTCTAAGTCCCACTAAAAACCCAGTTGCTTTGGCCCGTGAATCATGAACCGTTAATTACTTTGTGTAAGCGCGAATGTAATGGATAGATCTATCGGGATTGACGTCCCTGTCTGTCTTGTCCAACAAGGGACAAGCGGGCACAGTTTCATTTGAGTCAGAGATAGGATGTCGTGGGTTTAGGCATCTAGTTTGGGCTACATTTATATGATTATATTGCCGGTGTTGTTAACGCTTCGGTGTCACGAGCTTAGACTGTAATAAATACTTTTGGGATGACTTTGTATCTGTTATATTGTCATCACATTTGGGAAAATCTTGTGGTTCATTAAACATTTCCACTTAACTAAACCTATGAACTCACCAACTTTATGTTGACACTTTAGCAATGTTTTTCTCAGGTATTAAGAAGGAAGATGCTAAATGAGGTCTCATGCATTGCCGTCATTTCTTTGAAACAACGATCATTTGTACCATTTGAGAAAACTATGTTTTGTAACTGTATTCAGTTTATGCTTCCGCACTTTGTTAAAACTATTTATTTTATTAATTACAAGTGATCTATTTTCCGAACGTCTCATTTAGAGGTCGTTCTTTGTGACTATGTGCGTATGATAATCATGACGTCACCACTCCCTTGTCGCCATTATACTCTGATATTTTGGGAGTGTGACATAAAGGGGGTGTGCAGTCGGAATGTACCAATCGGAAAAGGGTTTAATACCTTTTCCGATTACAAATTTGATTCGAATTATAAGCAAAGTAATAAGCTATTTTGATAAGCTAATCACCAAAACTAGAACGAATCTATAATGAAAAGGACTCAATAAGCACAAATAACAACTTTTTAAACTTAAAATAAGCAATCTTATAAATCAAACTATAAAAAGATGAACTTTTTAAGAAAACTTTTAAAAGTAAATAAACTAAAAGAAGCGAATAAGCCAATAAGCACAAGGATCTTAAAGCTTAATCGAATGAAAGCTTATGTAGGAACAAAAAGATTAACTTTCTAAGCACAAAAGCATCAAGATCAACACGGATTTAATGTATTTCGTACCAAAATTTAACTAAATTCAAAGAAAGGTAGAAAGAGATGAAAGATTAAAAGCTTAACTTGAACTTGATTAATGAAATCAACAATACACAAAGGTTTAATCTTTAAAGATTAAAAGAAAGAAAGATGAAAACTTAGTGAGAGAAGGTTGAGAACTTTCTCATTCTAAAACTAGAAAGAAAAATGAAAAAAATTGAACTAACTACTAAAAACTAACCACTCTCCTAATGTGTATTAGGAGGGTATTTATAGGGAAAAATGGGAAGGAGTGCATGTGTTGCCTCTTCTTTCTTTCTTTCTTCACGTCTTCTCGACTCGATTTAATTCTTTGTCTTTTCTCGACGTCGTCTCGGGATTTGAACTTGTCTTAATAATTTTCTTCAATTAGACTTAAGTTCTTCGACTTCATTAAATTTCCGTCTTTAGACTTTTTCTTCGATAAATCTTCATAATAGGCCTTAGACTTCCGTTCTTTTTGCACTCTTGATCTTTTGACTTCGTCTTTCCTCGTTTTCTTCGATAAAAGCCCGTGAAAGCCCATGTATTCTTCCTTTTTCATCATTTGGTCCTAAAACACAATAAAAACACAAACCACGCATAATTCTGACTTTTACGACATAAAATACACGTTTGGGTCTTGTTATTATTGGAAATAAGTTGTAAAAGGATAAGTGTTTTCACACTTATTACAATTCTTTAAAACGATCCCACGCGTCTCTAAATGATTCATTCGGTTTTTGCTCAAATTTCGTAATTCGTTTTTGATAAACGTCGTCTTAGACGGTGGGAAAAAATGATTAACGAACATGGAAACGAGATCCTTCCACGTAATTATGGAATTAGGTGGCTCTTTCTCGCACCAACCCTTGGCGGCACCATCGAGTGAGTACGGAAAAAGCATAAGCTTGACGACATCGGTGTCGACGTTCTTAAACTTTCTCGTGGCTAAAAGACGATCAAAATTCCGAATATGATCGTGAGGATTATCCACCTCACGACCTCAAAACTTCATAGCTTGAATCAACGAAAGCATTCCGCTCTTAATCTCAAAAATTGTTAATCCCAAACTTAGATCGATTAGCTTTGTGTATACGAGATTAGATCAAGTATAGCACGTAGAGAAACCTTTGTATATGCTTTGTGAATCTAAGTGTTATGCGGAATTTAACACTTAAACAAGAACACAAGATGTAAACAAAACTTTCACTTTGATTATGAATGTCGAACTTGCTTACAATGAAAGATGTTTACGAATGAAAACTTATATAAAACTTGATACTAAACATTAACCTAAAGGCCTTCTTTTATAGACTAAGAAACCTTGTACAATAAGCTACGTATCAACTATTCTAGGTAATGATAAACATAGAAAATACATTGTCGTTTCTATCCTTACTAGAAGTATTCTTGAATATAATAAACGTGTAGCTTATATCTTCCATCAGTGCTTGTCTTCAATCTGGCAACGCTTGACTTTAACTTGTCAACGCTTGAGCTGTCAGCGCTTGCTTTGTTCCTGTCAACGCTTGTTTTGTTCTTGTCAGCGCTCAAGTGATCTGGCCTTAATTTATTCCCAACAATCGTCCCCTAATCTTGATATCCACTCTTATGATCAAGTTTCTGAATAAGCATTAAGAACTTGGAGGAGTCTGACAAACCTTCTCATATTGGTAATAAATAAATCTGATCAAATTCTTTGCCACGTCACTTGTATAATCTATCTCCAGCTGAGTGTCCTTCATCTTTTCCAAAACAGCCTTGGATATGAAATATTGAGCATCCACAAGTAGATACTCAGCAAACTTTGTAGAACTCAAATGGTATACACCAGCAGCTGAATATAACCTCCATTGAAGACCACTGAGGTCATCTTCAAGATCCTTCCATATTTCAGGATCTTCCTCATTTGTCCCACACATTCTTTTAAATGTTGTCCAAAGTTTTATTCCATGAGCTGAAGTTGGTGCTTCAGCCTCATACTTGGTCTCTAGTAACCTCCAAAGGTCCACCAAGTCTTCTCTATCACAACTTGAAAATAAAGATATGAGAGTGGTAAAAGTGTGTACCTCCTTGCCAAATCTGCCAATCTTCCAGAATCCACATTCATCCTCATCATAACTCACAATTGGATTCCTGGAATCTAATGGTAACACTTGCACCATATCTGAAGCTTCTAATGGGGAGAGCTTGAGGCTCTTTCTAATAACTGCTTCACTTGGATATAGTGGATTCATATCTTTTGGAAACTCAAGTGTAAATCCCTTCTTCACTGGCCTGGGAACTATCATAGCTTTCTTGATTTCCATCTCTTCTGCAAGTTGCTCCTTTCTTTCATCTGAAAGAAGTCTGAGAGTGTTTTCTTCCTGCACTCTCACCCAAATAGGATAAGCCCTATGTTCCAACTCATCAAATGTCAAAGCCTTCAACTTCTGATGTGTCCATCCAACTCCATGACATCTGAGCAACATAAAGTAGAGCTCTCTTCTATCCCTTTTCAATTCTGAGAGAATATTGCTTGCCTTGTGCTTCAAAATCACCTTACAATCCTTCTGAACTCTAAGAAGAAGCTCCAAACCCCGTATTTGATCTGAAATGGTCAAGTCTGGATTATCCATGCAGCTTTCTTCCCAAGAATTGTACATCTGAACCACCTCTGGCATGTCAAAGTCAACCTGCAATTTTAAATCTCTCAACTTTTCCCTAGTAAGCTCATCACCATACTCAAGCCTTTCTGGTTCTATAATCATCACACTTGAGTCTGAGCTAGCTCCATCACTTTCTTCTTCAGAAGTCACAACAAATGGTGACTTTTTCTTTTCACCTTGTTCCATCATTTGTTCAGCCAATCTTCTATCAAATTTAACTTGGGCTGCATCCTTTGGAACAATTTCTTCTACCAATTTACCCTTACCCTTATCTGATGGTGCAATGGTTGGTAAGGTAGATGGTAATACCTGAGTGGAAACTTCTTTGATGATAGATGATGACTAGAATACATCACCTTTATGTGCAGGTCTGTCAACGCCCAAATTTCCTCTATCAGCGCCCAAAATACTTCTATCAGCGTCCAAATTTGTCTTGTCAACGCTCAAATATTTTCCCTCAGTGCCTTGTGTAACCTCTCTCAACATAGCTGTAAATGATAAATTTAGATTGGTTGGAGAGATTAAGGACGTATCAAAACCTGTTTGTTCCTTCAAAGTTGTAAGGGCTTCAGCAACATCCATTGATTGACCATCTTGGCTGCCCTTATCACTCAGATTTCTTTGATCTTCCTCCCCTTTGGAAGACTCCTCCATACCCCTCCTAGCATGATCACTCTCTAAAACAACAATCCTCTCCCTCAATTGCTTGAGTTCAAGGCCTTGTGAGCTGACAATTTGTACTAAGTCTGCATTTTGCTTTTGCAAGCTAATGCAGACTGCCGTCAATTCCAAAAGAGTCATTGGTTCCAGTCTGCCCTCTTCTGAAATGGGGATTTGACCTCCCAAGTCAGATTCATTGGGCATGGATGAGGACTTAATTATGGTGGGACGGCCTTGGCCAGCATCTAAGCCAGAACCAATAGTCCCAGCCTCATCCAGGTCACCAGCCACACTTGTGGTGGTGGTTCTCTCTGCTTCATGGCTAGGACCACCAGAGGAGAACACTCCAGTAGTCCTTTGGCGTTTTATCAACCTATATTCAGGTGGTGTGGAAGATGGTGTGGAAGAATGGGTAGATGTGGGTTGGTTAAGGGGTGTTTGGGATTGTGATGGTTGTGTGTCAGCGTTGGAAATAGGCACATCAACGCCAACATTTGATGTGTCAGCGTCAAAGGGTTCTTGGTCAATTTGCATTTGTTCAGGTGAGGGTAAAGGTTCAGGAATGGGTTCAAGTTGTGGTTGAGGGTCAATTTGAGGTTGGGGGTCTGGTTGGGGTTTTGCTGCTGCAATAACAGCAAGCATGGCTGGGGTTAAAGGTAAGTCTCTATGAGGTGGTGAATCCATCTTCGTAAAAATAGCTTTCTTTTGTTCAGGGATCTTATAAAAATCATTGTGATCCCTTGAACAATAACCTTGATCATCAAAAATCATTTGCAGAAAACGGGGAAAAGCTAAAGTCATTTTTGTCCCCTTGTTTTTACACATCCCTTCAAAAATCATTTTAGAATAGTTATATTTTTGCCCTGTTGCAATGCACACAGTAGCATTGGCAATGGATCTATTGATCTCATTGTGTGCAGTACATTTGGGACTCAAACATTGAAGGAGGATGTGGATTAGGTACTTCCAGGATGGGGGAAATTCCTGCTTATGGTACTTGTTAAGAGTACCTTCATCAGGAAAAGGATATCCCAAAGCCCTAAGCCCTTGTTCTATTTCATTTATGGGAAGGATAGCTACACCATCAGCATCATCAAGATGCAAGGCCTGGCGTACCAAGGCCTCAGTAACCACCCAAGATCTCCAATGAACAATAGAAGTCAATGTGGTCACTCCATTAACTGTTGAGGAACTAACAGTGTTCCAAAACTGCTTAATGTGTGTGACTGGAATGAGTGGTGCATGAGGAAGAGCATACCTTAAGGGGGATGCGTTCAAATACGCCACCATTTGTGTGTATTGAGGAAACAAATCATTATCAGCAACAAGATAAGCAATCATGTTGTGTTGAGACTTGAACCCCAAATCCAATTCTGCTGAGTTAAACTTTGGTGCCATTGATGAAAGCTGTTAATTTGAAGTGTAGAAGATGAAGGTTGATAAGAGAAAAGTGTTAGACAAGAATTATAGATACCCTGTTTAAAATAGGAGCCAAATTTATAGGAGATAACAAATGCATGTGATTGGCCCAAAAATAGGCAAAGATTTTCAAAAACTAATCATGAAAATATTGAAAAAGTTATAAGTTATCTCATGCATTTAATGAAAGTAACAACTCCTAAAATTACGGCTTGAAAATATGTCAAAAAGTAACAACTGGGTAGGTCCGATTGAGTGTCAACGATCAAAAATAACCCATCAACGCCCAACGGCTATAATCTTGTCAACGTTCGCCTAAAGCCATGTCAGCGTCCAATTTGGTCACAACAACGCTTGGAAAAATCTTGTCAGCGTCCAAAAATAAAATTGTTTTAAAAAGAGAAAAATGACCTTAACAAGTAATTTATCCTAGAGAAGATAACCAAAAGCTGATAATTATCATAGGGCGGCAAGCACTGTCCAGTTATGCACACTTGCATAAGCAAGATAGACATAACAGTCCTCTAGTGTCCCTTGCTAACCAAAATTCTTAACAACCAAGTTACCTCATAAAATCCTTGTTACTCCCAGGTAAATCCCATATCAAAATCATTCCCATGTCTCCTAACAGACCACAACCAATTCTAGGCCAAAAATGTCTTGGCAGCATGCAAAGTTGATATACTATGCATGCTACAGTGCCTCATGGTTTAGTAAAACTAACCCATACTCACCTGTGGACACAATCTAGAATTGTGATAAGAGTATCATATGGATACCCAAAAATCCTAAAGGTTCCTAAAACCTCCCCTTAAACAATGATACAAAAAGTTTGCTAAAATCATGCATGAACATAAAAAATTTATGTCAAGATAGGAATGAAACATTCCAACCATCATCCATAAATAAAAACTTGTCTAAATGCTTCTCCTTTGATCCATAAGCAACTCTGTATCCAATGGTATACTTCTAACACCATCTGCACATTTAGATTGAAAACCACAAAACTAACATTGTTGCTGACAACGCCCCGATAACACATAACAGCGTTGAAGGAAGCTTTGTCAGCGTTAGACAATTATATTGCTGACAACGTTGCAAAAACACTTATCAGCGTTCAAGCAACCTTTGTTAGTGTTAGAAAAATATAGTGGAAAATCTAAATCATTAATAAGACCAATAATAATAATGCATCATCCTGTACATACTTTTACAAAAAGAATCCAAAACACATATTAAGAGAGACTAACCATTCCAATACTTGTTACCAAGTATTGAAATCTTCCAGTATCAAAAGGTTTAGTTAATAAATCTGACACATTTTCCTCAGTGTCAACCCTATCTGGTTGTATTAAACCTTTCTCAAAGCAATCTCTTATAAAATGGTGTCTAATTTCTATGTGTTTAGTTTTAGAATGATGTACAGGATTCTTAATGATGCATAAAGTACTATTATTGTCAACAAATATCTTAGTATGCATGAAATTATACCCATAATCCAACAGCTGGTTCTGAATCCACAACACTTGACCACAACATGCTGCTGCAGCCACATACTCTGCTTCAGTTGTGGAGTTAGCCACCACTGTTTGTTTCTTGCATTGCCAAGATATTAATCTGCTCCCAAGAAACTGACATCCACCAGTTGTGGATTTCCTATCAAACTTATCACCTCCATAATCACTATCTGAATATGCAATCAGCTCCAATGGTGAATCCTTTGGGTACCACAAACCAAGACTAGGGAAACATCTTAGGTACCTAAAGATCCTCTTCACAGCATAAAGGTGGCATTCTTTGGGAGTCACTTGATGGCGTGCACAAGCACACACAGCAAACATGATATCAGGTCTGGAAGCAGTAAGATACATCAAGGATCCAATCATGGATCTATAATGCCTGACATCAACATCTTTCCCATCTCCAATCTTTCCCCAAGGGTGTTCTCTATCCATAGGAGTAGTAGCCCTCTTTTCATGTGGAGAAAAGCCAAACTTCTTCAAGATTTCAGCAACATATTTGTCCTGGGAGATGAAGATACCATCTTCTTTCTGCTGAACTTGTAAACCAAGAAAGAAGTTCATCTCCCCCATAGCACTCATCTTGAATTTGTCTGTCATAAGCTTGGAGAAATCCTCACTCATCTTTGGATCAGTAGACCCAAAAATGATATCATCAACATAGACCTGCACAAGCAACAAATCTTTGCCTTTCTTCTTTGTAAATAATGTCTGATCTATGGTGCCCCTCTTGAATCTATTGTCCACCAAATAGGTAGACAAAGTACCATACCATGCTCTAGGGGCTTGATGAAGGCCATACATAGCCTTTTTGACTCTATACACTTTATCTGGATGCCTTGGATCCTCAAAACCAGGAGGTTGCATGACATACACTTCTTCAACAATGGTGCCATACAAGAAAGCACTCTTGACATCCATTTGATAGACTGTGAAGCCCATGCATGACGCATAGGCTAGAAAAATTCTAATAGCTTCAATCCTTGCAACTGGTGCAAAGACCTCCTCATAGTCTATCCCCTCCTCTTGTGTATAACCTTGAGCCACTAACCTTGCCTTGTTTCTGACCATAATACCTCTTTCATCTCTTTTGTTCCTGAGAACCCATCTTGTCCCTATAGGTCTGACATATCTAGGACAATCAACCAGCTCCCAAACATCCTGAATTGCAAATTGGTGAAGCTCAACCTGCATTGCTTCCACCCAACTTGGTTCTTTGAGAGCATCAAATATCTTCTTGGGTTCTTCTTGTGATAGAAAACATGCAAACAAACATGCTTGCACAAGAGGGGTATCAACCTTCTTGTGTATATTGGCAATAAATCCACCAAGTCCTTGATGAGATCTTCTTGTCTGAACTGGAGTCATAATATCACCAATAATCTGAGATGTGGGGTGATTCTTCATTGTGGAAGTGAGAACTCCTCCTTCAAAAAGTATGGTGTCCTCAACTTCAAGCTCCATGTTGCCAATATCTTCTTCATCAGACTCTCTTTGATCAACAGGAATCTCTTCATAAATATTGGAAGGTCCTCCTTGTTCAAAAGTGGAAGAGAAAAGATGTGCAAAGGTGTTGTCAACGTCTGAACCTTGTTTGTCAGCGCTTGGGCTAACAACGCTTGAACTGTTGTTGTTAACGTCTGAGCCATCAACGTCTGAATTGGTCTTGTCAGCGCTAGATTTGCCTTTGTCAGCGCCTGAAGAACCATGCATGTTTGTATCTGGTGGTATTTGGAGACCACCATTATCTTGTCCAGCAGCAGCAGCAGCAGCAAAAGCATCTGTCCAAATGGGAATTGTGACATATTCAAATGTAGGAGATGCCTTTTCTACTTGTGATCCAACCTTCTCATGAACCTGTGTACCTGAAACATTAACAACTTGTTCCTCCACAACATTTGAAGTTACCTTCACAATGTCTGGATTAGTGACAGGCATATAATTTAAAGTTCTAGATAAGGGTTCCAAATCAAACAACCAATTAGGACCACTTTCAGGATCACTAGGTTTATTCTCTAAGAACCTAACATGTACTCTTTCAACAATACGTTTGTCCTCTTTAAGATAAACCCTATAACCCTTGCTCTGCACTGAATACCCCATGAAGTAACCTTCATCACCTTTTGCACTAAATTTCCCTAAGGCATCACTAGTGTCTAAGACTACTACATGACATCCAAAAGGTCTGAGAAAACCAATATTAGGTTTTCTTCCCCAAAGTAACTCATAAGGTGTTTTGTTCTGAATTTTGTTAACCAATGCTCTATTTTGCACATAGCATGCTGTATTAACAGCCTCGGCCCAAAAGGCTATAGGAAAGTGAGCATCAGCCAACATTGTTCTGGCTGCTTCAATTAGGGTTCTATTTTTCCTTTCAGCAACCCCATTTTGCTGTGGGGTTCTACCAATACTGAATTGCCTAGTAATTCCTTTCCTGGCACAAAAATCATCTAGCTTCTTGTTCCTAAATTCTCCACCATTATCACTCCTAAGCATCTTAACCTCATTGCCAGACCTTTTCTCAATTTGAGTGATAAATTCAATAAGAACATCAGTTGTGTCACTCTTCATAGCTAGAGAGAATGTCCAAGTAAACCTAGAAAAGTCATCAGTGACAACAAAACAATATGACTTACCATTCAAACTTTCTATATTTGTTGGACCAAAGAGGTCCATGTGAAGCATATGAAGAGGTCTGGAACTAGTATGCACCTGCTTGGACTTGAATGAGACCTTGTGCTGCTTGCCTTTAAGACATGCAACACAAGAGTGGTCATTGTGGAAGGCCTTTTCAGGCAAACCATCAACTAAACCAAGCCTCACAAGTCTATTTATATTTTTAAAATTTATGTGCCCTAGTCTCCTGTGCCACAAATTACTTTCATCTACTGAGGCCTTAGCATAAAAACAAGACATATTTGTATTCACTTTAATCCCATTTAAATTCACATTATATATGTCCTTATGCCTAGGTGTTATATACTCAATATACTTCTCATCAGGGATCTTAAAATCCTTGCTTAACACCAAACACTCAGTATCAGTGAAAAGAACCTTATTTTTGTTATCACAAACTTGTGATACACTAAACAGATTATAATCCAGTTCTTTTACCAGGAAGACGTTCTCAAAACGTAGATTATTGGTGAGAAGGGTTCCTTTGCCTGTAATGGTTCCGTATCCCCCTCCAAAGTATACCTTATCACCATATTTAATAGGAGTGAAGTTCGTCAGATAGTCTTCCTTTCCTGTCATGTGCCTTGAGCATCCACTATCCCAATATCCATAGTCATTGATCTGTCTTTGAATGCCCTGCACATAAAGAAAACAAATTAGTTTTCTTTGGGAACCCAAGTCTCAGAAGACTTGGATTCATCTGGTTGTTCAATAAGAACAGACTTAGTTCTCACAACAACCCCATTCTCATCCCTTTTAGGATGAAATACCCATTTAACCCCAATTGGTTTTATAATGACCTTTGAAATGTAATTAAATCTATTGCAAGTCATTGAAATTCCATTATTATTAGGGTTTTGATCTTTCTTGGGTCTCCATGTTAAGCTTGAAGAAGCTTTTGACCCCTTACCTTGTGGCTGCAAATATTTAGGTCTGGTCACGTTTCTGTCAGCGTTGGATTTTGTCCTGTCAATGCTGAAATTACCCTTGTCAGCGTTGAACCTAGGGTTTGCTAGAGGAACCCATTGCCTATTTGACCAGGTGTTTGTCTTTTGAAAAGGTCTTTGTCCATGAGTGATAGACCTTCTAGAGAAGAATGGGGCAGGTCTAATCACTTGTGGACTTTGCTGCACACAAGTTTTGGGTCTGACAACGTTTGACTTCCTAACAACGTTGACTTTCTTCCTATCAGCGCTGAAATTGTTCCTATCAGCGCTGGCTTTGGGAGCGTTGACACACTTGTATGCCAAATGTGAAAAGCTACCACAAGTATAACAGGCTTTCTTAGACACACTCTTAGGTCTAGAAGAGAAGAAACCTGTTCCATGATTGTTAACTTGGCTCTTGGGTGACCTATTATTCCTATACATCTCTGCATATTTAATGGTAGGTCTTCTAACAGTGTTTGAGCCTAGGTCAACAGCTTTACTAGTAACTGGGTGAGTAACCTTAATGGGTGGTGATTCATTGGGACTTTCACATAGCAAACCTCCCTTAACAAACAAAGTAGGGTTAGCTTTCTTCCACTCATTTAGGTCAGTCAATTTTTGTTGATACTCTTCCACTGGAGTGACAACTCTTGGTGGAGGAATGAATTCCTCTTCTTGGCATTCTGGTATCCCAGTCCAAGACAAGTCCTTTCTAGGGACACCATAGAAGTCACCAGCTGGTGGTGGAACTAGAGAGTAATCATTCATCCCAATCCCAGTCATGTCCTTAGGATCCTTTTGTTTAGCTACACAGTCTCCTAGGGTTTGGGTGGCTCTATCAAGTCTTTGAATCTTGAGGTCAACATTATCTTTATTCTTAATGGCCTCATCTAACTTAGCCTGTAGGTCTCTATTGACCTTTGTCATGATATTTCTAATATCCATACTACCCTCTAGCTCATGTTTTAAGATATTTATCTTATCTTTTAAATCAAATTCCATTTTCTTGTATTCAGAAACGGTTTTCTCAGTTTCAGTAAGAGCTAGTTGGTAATTGGACAATTTACACCTTTCAGTGCTCATATCATCTTTTAGTTTTAACACCTCTTTGTTAAGTCTATCAGTGTTTAACCTACAACCTTTGCTACAAAAAGCATCATCATATACCTCATTATCAGATGAAGAGGAAGAGTGTGCCATGAGAGCATATTCAACATGCTCTTCTTCTTCAATATCAGCAATCAAAGCTTTGTCCTCTTCAGCATTCTTAGCCAGATAGCTCCAATCCCATCCAGTACCATCAATTCCTTGAACTGCAACCATGGCTTTTGAATCTTGAGCTTTAACAACCTGACTTGAGGGTTTACCAGCATCAGATCTTCTAGGAGATCTGCATTCCCTCATGAAGTGCCCCATACGATGACAGTTGTAGCATTCAACTTTGGATTTATCAAATCCAGCTGTGTCTTTAGCATTGAAGGTCATCTTTTTCTTGAACCTTCTATTCCACCTATTTGCTCTTATACTAGCAAGAGCCATGTTCCATTTGATGTCCATCTCTTCCAAGTGTTCATCACTTATCTGCTCAAGGTCCTCATATGTAATCACTGAACCATTGGGCAAAGAAGCAATGTAAGCACACACAGTATCCAAATCCAAACCAGCAGGTTTAACTCTTGGGGAGTCATTCATGAATGTGTCAGCGTCTGAAAAGGAGACGTTGACAGGACTTGTTCCAGCGCTGACAAATGATGATCCAGTAACTGGATGCATAAAAGAGTCCTTCTGACTGAATTGACCTTCACTATGAGAGAAGAAGGCCATATTGCTGGTGCTAGGTTTGCTTCCATGTGTTGAAAGAGTTTCATCTTCCAATAGTCTTAGTTTGTTGTAGATGTCATCAAACGAGGAGCTCTTGTAAGTATTATTGGCAAGAATAGATCTTGCCTCAATCTTCCATGCCTCACCAAGACTTTTAAGAAAGGTAGCATTGGTGTCAACGTCACCAACTTGTGTCCCCATGAAGGACAACTTGCTTGTGATGTCCAGCAATCTGCTTCTCACACTACTCAGTTTCTCATTGGGTTGAGCTTTGAAGACAGCATAATCATGCATAAGTTGCTTTTTCTTTTCTTCCTTAGTATTTGCATTGCCACCATATGCAACTTCAAGTGCTTCCCAAAGATCCTTAGCAGATTCATAGCCTTTATATTTGTGCTGGTTTTCTTGTCCCAAAGAGACTTTCAGAATATTTAGGGCTTTCATGTCAACCCTTTTCTTTGCAATATCTTCAGCACCTACAGCTCTACCATCTCCAGGTTTTTCTTTCTTATCTTCATCAGGGCATCCTTCAACAGCTGATCTTTGAGTAATGGCATCAAGAATCTTTTGAGCCTTATTGAATGAGTTTCCATATTCAATAATCTCCTAGAGTGTATAGTCATAGATCCCCAGATATTGTTCAAAGTTGAACTTCCATAAGTCAAAGTTGGTTGCATCAAGCATGGGAATCCTCATGTTTGGTAAGGGTGAATTGGAGGTGGTTATTGCTTCAGACATGATGTTGTTAGGATTTTGGTGTTTTTAGGGTTTCTGAGAAAATTAGGGTTTTGGTGTTCGTGTATCGTTCTGGTGTTCTTCAAAGATCAAAAGTTCCTCAACAAGCTCTGATACCACTTGTTGATCCCAAACTTAGATCGATTAGCTTTGTGTATACGAGATTAGATCAAGTATAGCACGTAGAGAAACCTTTGTATATGCTTTGTGAATCTAAGTGTTATGCGGAATTTAACACTTAAACAAGAACACAAGATGTAAACAAAACTTTCACTTTGATTATGAATGTCGAACTTGCTTACAATGAAAGATGTTTACGAATGAAAACTTATATAAAACTTGATACTAAACATTAACCTAAAGGCCTTCTTTTATAGACTAAGAAACCTTGTACAATAAGCTACGTATCAACTATTCTAGGTAAAGATAAACATAGAAAATACATTGTCGTTTCTATCCTTACTAGAAGTATTCTAGAAAATAATAAACGTGTAGATTATATCTTCCATCAGTGCTTGTCTTCAATCTGTCAACGCTTGACTTTAACTTGTCAACGCTTGAGCTGTCAGCGCTTGCTTTGTTCCTGTCAACGCTTGTTTTGTTCTTGTCAGCGCTCAAGTGATCTGGCCTTAATTTATTCCCAACAAAAATCTCCGGCTCGATAGAGGGAATTACGATCGTGTCTCCATAACCCTTGGTGGTCGCTTGGAGTAATTCCATCATCGAACGATTTTCGGCCATCTCGTCTACGGTCTCTTCAACACCGATATTAGGAACGTCGGTTTCTAATTCTCGTCTATGTCGTTGATTCCTTCGATTTCGATTGTGTCGATTCGACGCGTCGCTAGAATTAGAATAATCCTTCGATCGAGTGCGCATGCACTAACGTAGAGAATGGGGGTAGCAAAGAAGATTCTTTTTGGGGTTTTTTGTTTTTTCAATTTTTTTGGTTTTTGATTGTTTTTTATTTTTATTTTTTTTATATATTACGTAGACTCAAATCTATAAATCTCTCCTCGAATCAACTTCTCGATTAAAGGAGCCTCAAGGAATGAAAACGATCACGTGGAGTGAACTCCTTCGATGACTTTTGAACGTAGGTGGAACACCAAAAGGTTCAAGAGGGTTTAATCTTGAAAACAAGCAAATATAATATACGTAGATAATACTTCGGTTGGAAAACCCTCGATTAGCCCTTTTTCTTAAAACACGTACAAGCAAGTGGGGGAAACGAGGCAGCGCTAAGCACTTAAGAGTCTTTTTCCCTTAGGTCGTGACATACAACCGCCTTATACCCACCTTATAGTTTGTGTTAATCAAAATTAAGTCTCAAGAAAGTAATTATCTATTTTTCCTTTTGATTTTTGCTTCAGATTCAAATACAATAATTAAGTGATGAAATCCATATTAAGGTTGCGTTTTCACGCTTTTGGAGATATTGTAAATTTATTGTGATACTTATACAATATATTAATAATATTTGTAACACCCCACTTAGATAAGTGGACCGTTACGTGCATTTATGGCATGTCATCAATGCATAAGGTAAATGTCCTAAAACATTAACTGACCATAACGGAAATACCGAAATCAAACATCGGTAATCCAACATAAGCTCAAAACATGAAAAATAAAATACTGAAGGAAATGACTAAACAATGTCCAAATAAGCAGAATAATGTAAGAAGTGCATAAAGTAAGAAGTCTGTGTAGCTTCCATCCAAATGCACATGCTCTCAGAATCCTAAGAGCATCCTGGTGTACCTGCCGTTAGAACATGAAAGGAACTACGGCTGAGCATAACGCTCAGTGAACGGATATAAAGCATGATAAGGAATTACTGAAATGAAGCAGATGATAAAATACTGAAGCTGTATGACTGATAAGTAAAGTTTCAGCGGAAAATTGTGTATAATCTGTGAAGTCTGATTTATAAATAATAAAGTTGAAATGTTATCTGTTAAATCTGAAAACATGAATTTAATGTACTTTAATTGCCAGAGCTTATATAGGTCATGTGCTGTAACAACGGTGCATGAATACTGGAGGGGTGACCTCGTCATGCTGTAGAGGGGTGACATGTAAATGTTGTAGAGGGGTGACCTCTAAATACTGTGCTGGGTGGAGGGATCAGCTCCAATGTGAAGGATGTAGAGCACACACCACATTCACCCTAATAACTGTAAACTGATAAGCCTAGGGTGCATCCATACGCCCCACTAAAAATACTGATAAAATGGCCAAGTTGAGCTGAGTGGGACGATGTAGAATATCACTCTCCTGCATGTGAGTCACGACATCGGTGCCTCTAGTGCCATGGTTACGGTACCTTCGTAACTAGTACATAAACTGGTCATGCTTGTATATAATGCTCAGGCAATTTATTTAGTTATTAACATGATTTCTAATAAGCTTAAACATATACTGGGGAAATATTTGGCTGCAGACGGGGAATCCTAATCATGCATAGAAAAGGAAGTCCTTACTGAAAGGACGGGAATTCCGTACCTCTAGTCCAGTAACTGACTGAATGGAACACTGAACGAATACTAATCGGGCTTCATGGAAGCTACAATAATAATAGACGAGATTAAGTTATCTGATCTTTATTTAACTTACTGATCCTATTGGCTTCTCATTTATTTATTTTATTTCTGAAAATCTATACGTATATTAACTGATAAATCTGATCTTATAATAATTCATTCTAATATATTAACGACCTACTATTATTACGATACAACGTATTCTGACGTTAATTAAAATACTATAATAAGTAACTCGTTAATACATAAGGCTTCTAATTAGAAATTTTCAAAAACCATATAATATATAAAATAAATTTATACCCTTTTAAAATATTAAAAACTCTTTTAATTTACTTCATTTAAATACAATTTAAAACATTTATAAAACAAGTAATAAAAAGGTATAATATAAAGATCATCATTTTTATTATTATAATTATGCCTCGAGCCTACCGAGATACCCTTTCTCGGTCGCACTAAACAATTAAACAAAATATATAAAAAAATCTGCGTATATGAAGTTAGTGACAGAAATCTGAGTCACTAAAAAAATGTCACTAAAACTGAGTTTTTAAATCTGTCTGAAAAGCACTTTTGCGACGGAAAATAGTGTCACAAAAACTGTCGCTAAACTGAAAATAAAAGTGTATTTTTCTGTCCAAAAACTAGGTACTGATGTACCCCTTTTTTTTCACTGCTTGTATTGTTCCCACTGTTTGGGGTTTGGTTCCCACTGTTAGACACACCCAAACACCCCCTAATAGAACCAAACACCCCCTGTTTGGCTTGTTCCCCACTGTTACGAACCAAACAGCCCTGTGACTAATCCCAAACGCCCCCTGTTTGTATTTCTGTTTTGTGGCTGGTCACAAAAGACACCACCGAGACCTTTTTGGGTCCCGGTTTCTGTAAGATGAGCAAACACGACACCCTTAAACAGATGTCTTGTTAAATTAACCAAAAACTTGCGTGCTCTTAATTGCACATAATAGAATTCGTGATTTAATCAGTCAAAAGGAAGAGGATTAAGAATGCTTACGGTTTATGTGATGATACATAAATAATCGAATCCACATACATGAAAGAATCAACATCACGTCCAAAAACCCGACCCTCCTTTCTTTGGTTTTTCAGCCGGCGGCCTCCATTCCTCAACCCTAATTCTGTCTTTTTTTTATCGTTACTGTTGACCACAAGGGGTAATAAACTCCCGTGTTTTTTTCCTCTCTTTACAAGGTCGGCCCTTAAGCCCAATAAACCTCTTTGTTTACTTATTAAAACCGACCCACATAGGTTTTATAGTTTTTCAATTTGTTTTTCTTTATTCACGTATACTCGTAATTATTTCATGCGTTTTAAATTTCGTAAACGTAATAACCCTTTTTCCGTAACTAAATAATACATACACGTAACCTTTTAATCACGTAACCTCGTAATTTATTTCCCGTGTTTTATATTCGCAAATGTTAATTACTCTTTTCGTTAGATATCATAAATATTGTATACGTAATATTTTCCTGAAAAAACCTATTAATTATTTCTGAATAATTAATGTTGGGAATAAAATGTAGCCAGTCCACTTGAGCGCTGACAAGAGGAAAACAAGCGTTGATAAGAAGAAAACAAACGCTGACAGATCAAGCGTTGACAGGAAGAAGTCAAGCGTTGATATGTTGAAGACAAGCACTGATAGAAAGATATGGTCTACGCATATTATGTTTCTAGTATGTTTCTAGTAAAGATAGGATCAACATTGTATTTTCTATAATTATCTTTACCTAGAATAGTTGATACGTAGACTCTTGTACAAGGCTTCTTATGTCTATAAAAGAAGACCTTTAGGTTACGTTTCATAATAAGTTTTCATACGTTAAACACTTTCATTGTAAGCAAGTTCGTTATTATCAATCAAGTGAAAGTTTGTTTTACATCCTTTGTGTGTTCTTGTTTAAGTGTTAATTCCGCATAACACTTAAATTACTTTATACATAAACAAAGTTTCTCTACGTGTATAACTTGATCTAATCTCTTTAACACAAAGCTAAATCGATCTAAGTTTGGGATCAACAAGTGGTATTAGAAATTGTTGAGAAACTTTTGATCTTAAAGAACACAAGAACCCTAAATCACCAAAACCCTAATTTTCACAAAACCCTAAAAACATCATTTCCACTCCAGAAGTAACCTCGTCCTCCTCAAACTACAACATCAAGATTCCCATACTAGATGCAGACAATTTTGAGCTGTGGAAGTTCAACTTTGAGCAATATCTGCAAATCCATGATTACAATCTTTGGGAGATTATTGAATATGGAAACACATTCAATAAAGCTCAAAAGATTGCAGATGCCATTGCTACAAGATCAGCTGTTCAAGGATGTTCTGAAGCAGATAAGAAAGAAAAACCGGAAGATGGTAGAGCTGTGTCTGCTGATGACATAGCAAAGAAAAGGGTTGATATGAAAACCGTAAGCATTCTGAAACTCTCTTTGGGACAAGAAAATCAGCACAAATACAGAGGTTATGAGTCTGCAAAAGACCTTTGGGTAGCCCTTGAAGTTGCATATGGTGGTAATGCTGAGACTGTGGAAGAGAAAAGGAAGCAACTCCTACATGAGTATGTTGTTTTTAAGTCTCAACCTAATGAGAAGCTAAGTAGTGTGAGAAGCAGACTTCTTGACATTACAAGCAAGCTGTCCTTCATGGGGACAGTAATTGGTGATGTTGACATTATTGTCACTTTTCTTAAAAGCCTTGGTGATGCGTGAAAGATTGAGGCAAGATCTATAATTGCCAATAACACTCACAAAAGTTCTACTTTTGATGATGTTTACAACAAACTGAGGCTGTTGGAGAATGAAACTCTTTTGGATCATGGAAGTAAGTCTACCGATAGTAACATGGCCTTCTTCTCACATAGTGAAGGTCAATTTGATCAGAAGGACTCATACATGCACCCAGTTACTGGATCAACATGTGTCAACGCTGGATCATATTCTGTCAATGCCTCACATTCAGACGCTGACACGTATAAAATTGAATCACCAAGAGTTAAGCCTGCTGGTTTGGATCTTGATACTGTGTGTGCATACATTGCTTCATTGCCTAATGGTTCAGTGATTACATATGAGGACCTTGAGCAAATAAGTGATGAACATTTGTAGGAGATGGATATAAAGTGGAACATGGCTCTTGCTAGTATAAGAGCAAACAGGTGGAATAGAAGATTCAAGAAGAAGATGACTTTTAATGCTAAAGACACTGTTGGATTTGACAAATCCAAGGTTGAGTGTTACAATTGTCATCGTATGGGGCTCTTTATGAGGGAATGCAGATCTCCAAGAAGATCTGATGCTGGAAAACCCTCAAGCCAAATTGTTAAGGCTCAGGATCCTAAGGCCATGGTGGCAGTGCAAGAAATTGATGGTATTGGATGGGACTGGAGCTATTTGGCTAAGGATGAGGAAGAGGATAAAGCTTTGGTTGCTGAGATAGAAGAATAAGAGCATGTTCAATATGCTCTCATGGCACACTCCTCATCTTCATCAGACAATGAGGTATACGATGATGCTTTTTGTAGTAAGGGTTGTCGTTTAAATACTGAAAGACTTAACAAAGAGGTTTTAAGATTGTTAGGAGATGTGAGTACTAAGAGATGCAAGTTGTCTAACTATCAACTTGCTCTCACTCAAACTGAAAAGACAGTTTCTAAGTATAAGAAAATGGAGCTTGACCTAAAAGATAAAATAAATATCTTAAAACATGATTTAAATGCTAGTAATGATATTAGAAACATCATGGAAAGGGTCAATACTGAATTACAGGCTAAGTTAGATGAGGCTATCAAGAATAAGGATAATGTAGACCTTAAAATTCAGAGTTTTGATAAGGCCTCACAAACCCTAGGAGAATGTGTTAGTAAACAGAGGGATTCTAGGGACATGACTGGGATTGGGATGAAAGAGTATCCTGGTGTTCCACCACCAGCTGGGGACTTCTATGGTGTCCAAAGAAAGGACTTATCTTGGACTGGTTTACCAGAACTCCAAGAAGAGGAATTTATTCCTCCACCAAGAGTCCTTACCCTAGTAGAGGAATCTAGGCAAAAGTTGACTGACTTGAATGAATGGAAGAAAGCCAACCCTACATTTTTTCTCAAGGGTGGCATGCTTTGTGATAGTCCAAATGAGTCGACCCCTATCAAAGTAACAAACCCAATCACTGGAAAGATTGTTGACCTTGGCTCAAACACTGTTAGAAAACCTAGCATTAAGTATGCAGAAATGTATAGGAATACTAGGTCACCAAAAAGCCAAGTTAGTGATAATGGAACAGGTTTCTTTTCTTCTAGACCTAGAGTTGTGTCTAGAAAAGCCTGTTACACTTGTGGTAGCTTTTCACATTTATCCTATAAGTGTGTCAACGCTTCCAAGGTCAACGGACAAAAGGTCAAACACTGTCAGACCCAAAACATTTGTGGAGCAAAGTCCACAAGTTGTTAGACCAGCCCCATTCTTCACTAAAGGGTCTAACACTCATGGACAAAGACCTTTTCAGAAGACCAATACATGGTCTAATATGCAATGGGTTCCTGTAGGAAACCCTAGGTTCAACGCTGATAAGGGTAATTTCAGCGTTGACAAGACCAAATCTAACGCTGACAGAAACGTTGCCAGACCTAAATATTTGCAACCACATGGAAAAAGGTCTAAAGCTTATTCTAGCTTGACATGGAGACCTAAGCAAGATCAAAACCCTAATTCTAATGGGATTTCTATGACCTGTAACAGATTTAATTATATTTCAAAGGTCATTATAAAACCAATTGGGGTTAACTGGGTGTTTCATCCAAAAAGGGATGAACAAGGGGTTGTTATGAGAACTAAGTCTGTTCTTGTTGAACAACCAGATGAATCCAAGTCTGCTCAGGCTTGGGTTCCCAAAGAAAACTAATTTGTTTTCTTTATGTGCAGGGCATTCAAAAACAGGTGAATGATTATGGCTATTAGGATAGTGGATGCTCTAGGCACATGACTAGGAAGGAAGACTATCTGACAAACTTCACTCCCATTAAGGATGGTGATAAAGTTTACTTTGGAGGCGGATATGGAACTATCACAGGCAAAGGAACTCTTCTCACCAAAAACTTACGTTTTGAAAACGTGTTTCTGGTAAAAGAACTCGATTATAATCTTTTCAGTGTATCACAAGTCTGTGATAACAAAAATAAGGTTCTTTTCATTGATACTGAATGCTTGGTGTTGAGCAAGGATTTTAAAATACCAGATGAGAAATTTATTGACTATAGAACACCGAGGCAAAATGACATTTATAATGTGAATCTTAATGGTATTAGGATGAATAATAATATGTCATGTTTTTATGCTAAAGCTTCAGTTGATGAGAGTAATATATGGCACAGGAGAGTAGGGCACGTTAACTTTAAAAATATAAACAGACTTGTGAGACTTGGTTTGGTTGATGGTTTGCCTGAAAAGGCTTTCCGCAATGACCACTCTTGTGTTGCATGCCTTAAAGGAAAATAGCACAAGGTCTCATTTAAGTCTAAACAGGTGCACTCTAGTTCTAAACCACTTCACTTGCTGCATATGGACCTGTTTTGTCCAACTAATATAGAAAGCTTGAATGGTAAATCATACTGCTTTGTCATCACAGATGACTTTTCTAGGTTTACTTGGACTTTCCTTTTAGCCATGAAAAGTGACACTACTGATACTTTAATTAACTTTATTAACAAAATTGAGGAAAAGACTGGTAATGAAGTTAAAATGCTTAGAAGTGATAATGGTGGTGAGTTTAGAAATAAACTGTTGGATGATTTTTGTGCCAAGAAAGGGATTACTAGGCAGTTTAGTATTTCCAGAACCCCGCAGCAAAATGGGGTTGCTGAGAGAAAGAATAGAACCTTAATTGAAGCAGTCAGGACTATGTTGGCTGATGCTCACTTTCCCATAGCTTTTTGGGCTGAGGTTGTTAATACAGCTTGTTATGTTCAGAATAGAGCATTGGTCAACAAGATACATAACAAAACACCTTATGAGTTACTTTGGGGAAGGAAACCTAATATTGGTTTTCTTAAACCTTTTGGCTGTCATGTAGTTGTGTTGGATACTAGTGATGCCTTAGGTAAATTTAGTGCTAAAGGTGATGAAGGCTATTTCATGGGTTATTCAGTGCAGAGTAAGGGATATAGGGTTTACCTTAAGAAGGAAAAAAGTATACTTGAGAAGGTACATGTTAGGTTTTTAGAGAGTAAACCTAGTGATCCTGAAAGTGGTCCAAATTGGTTGTTTGACTTGGAACCTCTATCTAGGACTTTGAATTATATGCCTGTTACTAATCCAGACATTATGACACCAGTTGTTGATGTTTCAGGTACACAGGTTAATGAAGAGGTTGGATCACAAGCAGACAAGTCATCTCCCATACTTGAATATGTTACTGTTCCCATATGGAAAGATGCTTTTGCTGCTGCTGCTGCTGCTGGAAAGGAAAATGGTGGTCCCCAAGTATCACCAGTTAACAACATGCATGGTCCTTCAGGCGCTGACAAAGGAAAATCTGGCGCTGACAGGACAAATTCAGGCATTGATGGCTCAAACGTTGACAACACCATTTCAGGAATGGATGGATCAAACGCTGACAACCTTGGTTCAGGCGTTGACATCTCTTTTGAGCATATTTTCTCTTCCAATTTTGAACAAGGTGAACCTTCAAGCAGAAATGAAGAGGTTCATACAAATATTGATGGAAGAGAGTCTGAAGAAGATATTGGTAACTTGGATGATGAGATTGAAGACAATAGACTTTTTGAGGGAGGAGTTCTTACTTCTACTATGAAGAATCCCCCCACTTCTCAAGTTATTGGAGATGTGATGTTTCCTGTTCAGACTAGAAGATCTCATCAGAGTCTTGGAGGATTTATTGCCAATATACACAAGAAGGTTGATACCCCTCTTGTTCAAGCATGTTTGTTTGCCTGTTTTCTGTCACAACAGGAACCCAAGAAGATTTTTGATGCTCTCAAAGAACCAAGTTAGGTGGAAGCAATGCAGGATGAGCTTCACCAATTTGCTATTCAGGATGTTTGGGATCTGGTTGATTTTCCCAGATATGTCAGACATATTGGGACAAGATGGGTTCTAAGAAAGAAGAAAGATGAAAGAGGCATTGTGGTTAGAAACAAGGCACGTTTAGTGGCTCAAGGATATACACAGGAGGAAGGGATAGACTATGAGGAGGTCTTTGCACTAGTTGCAAGGATTAAGGCAATAAGGATATTTCTATCCTATGCTTCCTACATGGGCTTCACTGTCTATCAAATGAATGTGAAGAGTGATTTTCTGTATGGCACAATTATTTAGGAGGTGTATGTCATGCAGCCTCCTGGTTTTGAAGATCCAGAGCATCCAGACAAGGTGTATAGAGTCAAGAAAGCTATGTATGGACTTCATCAAGCCCCAAGAGCATGGTATGGTACATTGTCCACTTAACTGGTGGAAAATGGATTCAAAAGGGGCACCATAGACCAGACATTATATACAAAGAAGGCTGGTAAGGATGTCTTACTTGTTCAGGTTTATGTTGATGATATCATCTTTGGTTCTACAAATCCAAAGATGAGTGAAGACTTTTCCAAGCTTATGATAGACAAATTCAAGATGAGTGTAACGGGGGAGATGAACTTCTTTCTAGGGTTACAAGTTCAGCAGAAAGAAGACGGTATCTTCATCTCTCAAGATAAATATGTGGCATAAATCTTGAAGAAGTTTGGCTTTTCTCCACATGAAAAGAGGGCTACTACTCCTATGGATAAAGAACACCCTTGGGGAAAAGTTGGAGATGGAAAAGATGTGGATTTCAGGCACTATAGATCAATGATTGGTTCATTGATGTATCTCACAGCCTCAAGACCTGACATTATGTTTGCTGTGTGTGCATGTGCACGCCATCAAGTGACTCCCAAAGAGTGTCACCTTTATGCTGTCAAGAGAATCTTTAGGTACCTCAGATGTTATCCAGACCTTGGATTATGGTATCCAAAAGATTCACCATTGGAGCTTATTGCATATTCAGACAGTGACTATGGTGGTGATAAGTTTGATAGAAAATCCACAACTGGTGGATGTCAGTTTCTTGGGAGTAGGTTGATATCTTGGCAATGCAAGAAACAAACAGTAGTGGCCAATGCTACAACTGAAGCAGAGTATGTAGCTGAAGCTGCTTGTTGTGGACAAGTCTTATGGATTCAGAACCAGCTGTTGGATTATGGGTATAATTTCATGCATACCAAGATGTCACACCCCACCATGGCGGAATATAGGGCGCGACGTATGGATATCATCACAACATGGCGTGTCTATAGAGATAACTATATGATATAAGAAATGTCATAAAAATGGTGACACGAAGGTCATGACAATATCTCAACAAATGCAAGGGGTCTAGGTAAGTAAGTAACAGTCCTACTTCTTACCCAAGCCAACAAATAACATACCAAAACAATCATATGTGTGCCACATTATCACTTATTAAAATGAACAATCAAATAAAACTAAGAAGGAAATGGGGATTCTCCTTCTATATGCATTCCTAAGCTTCTCCAATCCTAGCCACTTATGTTCTCATGCTTAACCATAGTATCACCTGAAAGAGACACTAAAATACGTCAGCATAAAGTTGGTGAGAGTCATAGGTTTAGACTCCAACGCTAAAACAGTTATAAGCTGTGAATATCAAACATCAACACAATAACATATGGACCATGTGCTACAATAATGTATTAACAACTAGCATTCAAGTTCAATTAATCAATACAATTCCAAGGCATCACGCCTTACCAACAACCACAATTACCAAGGCATCACGCCTTACCAACAACCATAATTACCAAGGCATCACGCCTTACCAAACACTATAATTTCCAAGGCATCACGCCTTACCAAACACTATAATTTCCAAGGCATCACGCCTTACCAAACACTATAATTTCCAAGGCATCACGCCTTATCATTAACCATAGGTCCCATAGGCGCCCATACACCTATGTACCTTTCCAATCCAGATCACACACAAACAAGAATCACATAGCAGTTAATCACATTAATGTACACACAAGTCTATCTAAAATCTTAAAAACATTCACAACATTAATTTAGAAAATAATTCAACACAGTGTCTCTTCCATCCCATCTGGAAGTCAAAAACAATAGTAAACATGGGACTATGAAACTCACCTGATTGCTTCTTCACAAGTCCTCGCACTAGCAACAAGCTAACAAACCAAAAACACGAAATCAATACATGAACCAATCACTAAGATGGCTCATCAACCTATGATGGACATCTAGCCTATTCCCACATATTTACCTCATTGATAAGCTCTAATCACCCCATTACCCTTCCTTAACAAGTCCTTAACTTGGTTAAGTTTAATAACTAACCCGTTCATATTTTACCCAAAACAGTCCCAGTTTTTAGGTCTCAAAACTTTAAGTCAAACGTCCACTTAAACATACCCATGGTTTCTGTAAAAGGAATATTCATACCCTTACATATGTTGGATAACACCTCCCACTTGCCCTAACCTTATGGCTACTGTTAAGGCCCCGATATACATATATCTACTTTTGTCATTCCAGATTTCCTGATTTTAAACGTACTAAACGTTTGTTACCATTAAGGGGTCTTACCCTAAACCACAACCTTAGCCCAAGTGCAGATATTTACTATAATATATAAACCATCTCTCACGTTCGTGAGAAGATCCCAATGCAACCCTAAGTACCCCAAACAACCCAAAACTTAAAAAGAAAACAGGCTGAATTCAAAACTGCTTTGACCTCCGACTGTTGTAACCTGTTTTTGACCCACTTCACGACCTCCAATTTAGTTCTCGTTTCTTGCATTGGAAAGCCACTTAAAATATCTTTCCAGGAGTACTTGGAGCGTAAAATAAGAGTTTATAGAACTCCCGGTATGATCAAAACAATTGACTTAAAATCTGCCCAGTTTTTAAAAACGGGTTTAAACAAATTGAACTAATTAGTTACCCATAACCCCATCTAATACAAGCCCTAGATTATATGATCATCATATTATGATTATAATATCATTAATTTACTGATTTTATATAAACCCTAACCCTAATCCATCATAAGAATGATTAAGAAATCATTAAAACAATTAAATTAAAAAGGGATTAAAGACTTTACCTTCGATTTATGAAAACCCAAAAAAAAAATATTAAGAACCCTAACTTTTGTGAAACCCACGAATTTAATTTGTCTCCAGGAGATAGATAATGAATTTTGGTTGTGTACAAAACAATATATAGGGTATGGGTGAATCCTAGTCCAACCCAAAGCCCACTTTCCTTTTTTCCTCCTTCCCCTTTTCTTTTTGATCGTCCAACCGACCTACACCACCTCATATTTCGTGTTATTTTCTTTTTTATTATTAATATATGTATTAATAATGTTACCTTAATTTACCTTAATTTATTTCAGCTCCTAAAGCCTCCAAAACCTCAAAACCGTAAAACTAGTCAAATTTACGCGTTTTACCGAAAAAGACGTAAAATATACACTTTTAAAAAAAATCTCAAATTTTGAAATAAACTTTATAACTAAATCCTAAATGACTTAAAACCATCCCGAAAAATATTCATATGACTAATTACCTTATCTGAGACCTCTAAATGCTAGACCGTAAATCCTAAAAAAAAATACACTATTACTATAATACTTATACGTATACGTAACCACCAAAATATCACCATTTCATTTCATAGTAACTAATTGTGATCTCATGAACATGAATTAACCGTTCCTCGATTTACTTATGAGTACTCTATACTCATAAACGATAATCACACCAACCTCGTTCACACAAAATAAACACGTAAGCACAAAAATCAAGTAGTCACACATAAAATAACCTAAAAGTAAGACCAAGTGACGAACCTCAAAACCACGGTTGTCACATCACTCCCTCTTAATAGAAATCTCATCCCGAGATTTACTCCTTAGGATCAACACACAGACAACAAATCACACGAGGATACTTGTTCTAAATGAACTCCTCTCATTTCCACGTGAACTTCAGTTCAAGTTTCAAGATACCACATGTACAAAACAAAAATAATTAAACCCATTGCCAAACTCTTGACCTCACGGTCAATAAATCTCGCAAATGACTCTTCGATAAAACAAAGACTCTTATTAGCACAAAACCCGAATAACCGGACATGCAAATATGCATCCTCAAACAACATTTACCAATCCCAATACATGAAATGTTTCATGTATACAACTCATTTCCCCCAGGTAATTCTATGCTCATAAGCTAATGGTCCGATCTTTCCAAAGATCTTATATGGACCTACAAAACTCTACATCAACTCTTCTATTTTACCAAAACATACCACCCGTTACTATGGGTGAAACTTCATACATAACTCTATCACTAACTCTAGTGGTTTCCTCCTTTATTCCCTACATCCTCATTAATAGGGAACATGCCCCTCTCACCGGTGACTCTCTCCTTGTAGGAGACTTCTTGCTGATGTAACGCGTTCTCCCACTATCTCCAAACCTCACGCCAATGCTCTAGGCGCCTTTCTCAATTACCCCTATAATATACTCATACCAACCATTAGTCTATCAACGGTATACTACGCTTGTTTTCCATCGTTTCTTCCCTTGCCATAATCCTTCGTAAGGCATTCCATACATATTAGGCTAACTTTTACACATAACTTCCTATCCCATCGCATCTGTACGCAATCCTTACAAATTCTCAACTATGTGACTTCTCATCCCTCTTGAAATATGTGATGAATTAGGCAGTCTATCGACTATCACCCTACTCTCATCGTACTTATTCCTCCACCCAATTATGCATCCATTTCACCAACTTCGTCCTTACATTGCCCTTTCTAAGCTACTCCTATCTATGTAGGAAGTATAGTCTACGTCCCTTTTCTCCATATGATTATCCAAGCCATGCAACATACATGTTGACGCGTTCTCTACTTTAGACAACTCAACTCGTGCAACCTACATCCTTCATCCAAACCACCCTAATATGTCATCCATATAGTTCAAGTTCGTCTCAGCTTCACTTCATTCTTCTTATCCATGTCTCATCAACAATGCTTGCCTTTCCCAGATGGTACTTGGCCTTGCAATTTCCTTTCATCAATTAACTCCACCCATCACCTTTGCCAAATGTTCAATCAAGATGATTGAATATGTGTTGGAGACGTTCATGATCCGTATAGATCATTCTCCACGTCTCGTACACCAAATGCCTCTAACATTCTAGGCAGATATAACAGTCCAGCTCCACTAACTAAGTCTATCCAGTTCTTCCAAATCTTCAGTTCCTGCAACATATAAGCGATCGCCTTTCTTTGTCGTCCTCGTACGCGTCCAAATCCCTGCTCCACGTATCGTCATGCTTCGCGAATTCATCCAGTCCTTCCGATAATGCCAAGATCTGCTCATCATCCAATCCACCTCTTCAGCCTCCAAAATGCTTCCTCGTCCTTCTTCACTTCGCCCCTTGCTGGTTCCACGATATGCCATCATCTCTGACTACTAGTCCTGGCCAACTAAATCCTAAAACTCACACTTGAAAATCTCACGTTTCATTCCCTTTACTAACAACTCCAAAACCAACACATAATTCGCCTCATCCTCCTACTAAGATTTGAGTAGATCAAGATGTCGTCGATGCTCTTGATGACAACTCGTTTATATACGTTCAGCACACTCGGTTCATTGACTCCATGAAAACCGCTAGTGCTTTGGCGAAGCCAAATGCATAACCGTAAACCCAAAGCGTTCATACAACATCCTTAGCAATTCCAACTATGTCCTCCTCACACCCTCTCTTAGCGGCAATACGAATAAACTCCTTGCAATTTCTAGCAGCTCTTGTTCTTAATTCACTCCATCAACGATTTGCCTTGGAAGACACTAACTACAACTCCTCTCGCTTCTCCTACTTGCTCTATTCATGGTTCTACCTCAACGCTCCTAAACCATACAAAACCAAAACTACATCCTGAATACACCAGATACGATCGACGAATTAAACCCACGGATAACTAACGACATTTCACGTGCACCAATTAAAACAAATCAAAAACCACGAGACTCCAAAGAAAACTCAAAACCAAAACATGTATCAATTCCAAATAACCCATGACAACGAAAAATAATCCATGAAACACCCAATGGCAACCAAAACATATTACGCCCCGTGACATATTATTTAAACCGTGCAAAAGATCGACTTTCCAAAAGAATATATATATATATATATATATATATATATATATATATATATATATATATATATATATATATATATATATATATATATATATATATATATATATATATATATATATATATATATATTTAAAATTTTTTTTCCTTACCTCCCCACATCTATGTGACTCAAACCATCTACAAACAACCTTCTAGACGATCTCAAAACTCAACTCAAAGACTAGGTATCCCGTGCATCCCAAATCATAAAAATAAAACTACTATTCAAACTCAACCTTGAACCCGACACTTGTACAACAATTCCGACCAGTCCACTGACCTCCCATGACTATACATTCTGAATATTTGAAAATTACGTTCCGAGTACATAATTTTAGGCTTTTGAATCACCCAAAAAGCTTTAAAAACGAACAAGTTATGACCAAAACAATTTTATGCTAGTTGTTTTAAAAACTAAAGAATAGACTTAGTGATCAATGCAATCCTTTTCAATGAAATATATAATTGTATGTGAAATATTCATAAACTCCTTTTTAACCTTGTATTAATAACTATAATGACATGAATCGGTTAAATCCAATTATATAAACTATGTAATTAGAAAGAAATTTTACTTCGCTTTATTTTAAAGGAAGTCTTTTAGAATTTGAAATAAATAAGTGTAAAAAAAACTTATGTTACATCTTGTTTCAAACATGCCTCCAACACCTTACCCTTATTTTACCGAATACAACCAACTATCTAACTCTATAGTAGATTTCCAAGTCCCCCCTTTTTCCATATACCAACCAAAAGAAATGTAAGACTCAACCCAAAAGATTTCATTATCCCAAAAGAAATCTCCATTTATTTCAACGGACTTAAAACCCAGAACAACATTTTAAAACGTACACGTGAAATATGAACTCAAAGAATACGCTACAAGACACAGTTCAAAAAAATTCGAAACGTTGTTGAAACTCCATCAACTCCAGCACCATAAAACACGAACAAACACAAGGTACGTTCAAGTTATAATAACTAGTGAACGACCATATACCATAACTTAACACATAGTAGTATATATACATCCACATATATATACCTATTAAATCACCAAACATACTCGTTACCATACATGTCGGATCAACCAATCACGTCATACACTCGTTTTTCCACATGACTAATCACCATCTCACCGTGCCACAACAAGGCATAATGCCCACCTCCAAAACCAAACCATATCGTGTGACCCCATAATCACACACCACAACTATAACCCAAAACATAAAACACAAAAAGAACAATAGCCATATCATAGGCAGCCATTACATAAATCCATATATAATACGTATACCCAAATTCTACATCTCATCATATACAAGCATGTACTAACCCTCTTTCATGCAACCATACTTGAGAACCCATTGAAGTTGTGGTACTTGTATAACTATGTTGGCCACCATACTTATACAATTACCCTTTCCCCAATGCACTCCCTCCTATGATGACACTTATAAGAATCAATACAGCATATAACACATAAATCTATCTACTCACATAAGCTCATAACCACATAACCAATAAGGTCCAAAAGTCCATCTATAAAATAACATAATAAAACTCTTGGAGTACAGAAATCCATAGTCTAGCTAAAACAGCCTAGACTAAATCCAAAACGAAAAAATAATTAGTTATAAGTCATGTCGCCCATAAGAGTGGAAATAGCATAAGGTCCTTCATATTCACCTACTCCTAATAACTCGAACCACCACATGATTCTTATGGAACATGACTTAAACATCGAAAGAAAATAATACCCCTCAGGTACATAAAATAACCCAACAAAAGATAGAAACTACTATGTACCAAATTATGTACTATAATGTACATTATAAGTAAAATACGACAATGACTAGCGTGGACGATTATGGTTAAACCCGCACTACTCACAACTCAAAAAGAAAATAACATGTGGCTAAGTATGAATTTACTATGGTTCAATTCACAGTCAAAACATCACAATAAATAACATTCACACACATCAATTATAATAAAATGCACACATACTCCTATGACGCCTATATGCAGGGACCCTTAAGCTATAGACTAGGCTACGCGACTAGGCAACCTAATTCTCTATAACCATTGGCTCTGATACCATTCTGTCACACCCCACCATGGCGGAATATAAGGCGCGACGTACGGATATCATCACAACATGGCGTGTCTATAGAGATAAGTATATGATATAAGAAATGTCATAAAAATGGTGACACGAAGGTCATGACAATATCTCAACAAATGCAAGGGGTCTAGGTAAGTAAGTAACAGTCCTACTTCTTATCCAAGACAACAAATAACATACCAAAACAATCATATGTGTGCCACATTATCACTTATTAAAATGAACAATCAAATAAAACTAAGAAGGAAATGGGGATTCTCCTTCTATATGCATTCCTAAGCTTCTCCAATCCTAGCCACTTATGTTCTCATGCTTAACCATAGTATCACCTGAAAGAGACACTAAAACACGTCAACATAAAGTTGGTGAGAGTCATAGGTTTAGACTCCAACGCTAAAACAGTTATAAGCTGTGAATATCAAACATCAACACAATAACATATGGACCATGTGCTACAATAATGTATTAACAACTAGCATTTAAGTTCAATTAATCAATACAATTCCAAGGCATCACGTCTTACCAACAACCACAATTACCAAGGCATCACGCCTTACCAACAACCATAATTACCAAGGCATCACGCCTTACCAAACACTATAATTTCCAAGGCATCACGCCTTACCAAACACTATAATTTCCAAGGCATCACGCCTTACCAAACACTATAATTTCCAAGGCATCACGCCTTATCATTAACCATAGGTCCCATAGGCGCCCATACACCTATGTACCTTTCCAATCCAGATCACACACAAACAAGAATCACATAGCAGTTAATCACATAAATGTACACACAAGTCCATCTCAAACCTTAAAAACATTCACAGCATTAATTTAGAAAATAATTCAACACAGTGTCTCTTCCATCCCATCTGGAAGTCCAAAACAATAGTAAACATGGGACTATGAAACTCACCTGATTGCTTCTTCACAAGTCCTCGCACTAGCAACAAGCTAACAAACCAAAAACACGCAATCAATACATGAACCAATCACTAAGATGGCTCATCAACCTATGATGGACATCTAGCCTATTCCCACATATTTACCTCATTGATAATCTCTAATCACCCCATTACCCTTCCTTAACAAGTCCTTAACTTGGTTAAGTTTAATAACTAACCCGTTCATATTTTACCCAAACAGTCTCAGTTTTTAGGTCTCAAAACTTTAAGTCAAACGTCCACTTAAACATACCCATGGTTTCTGTAAAAGAAATATTCATACCCTTACATATGTTGGATAACACCTCCCACTTGCCCTAACTTCAAAGCTACTGTTAAGGCCCCGATATACATATATCTACTTTTGTCATTCCAGATTTCCTGATTTTAAACGTACTAAAAGTTTGTTACCATTAAGGGGTCTTACCCTAAACCACAACCTTAGCCCAAGTGCAGATATTTACTACAATATATAAAACATCTCTCACGTTCGTGAGAAGATCCCAATGCAACCCTAAGTACCCCAAACAACCCAAAACTTAAAAAGAAAACAGGCTGAATTCAAAACTGCTTTGACCTCCGACTGTTGTAACCTGTTTTTGACCCACGTCCCTACCTCCAATTTAGTTCTCGTTTCTTGCATTGGAAAGCCACTTAAAATATCTTTCCAGGGGTACTTGGATCGTAAAATAAGATGTAGAATATTGATAATCAATGAATCTATGAAGGGGTTTGTTAATTTCTAGAGAGAGAAAGTTAGAGAGAGAAAGTGAGAGAAACTATGTGAATTTTATTAAGTGGAAATTAAGAAATGATAACAACCAACCCCTTTCCTTAGTGGAAAGGGGTATTTATAGTTCCAAGTCATAAGTGGACTTGGGCCGGTCCATGACAAGCCCATGGACCGGTTCTTACTTAAGTTAATAAGCAAAATAACAACTAATTACTAACTACGAGCTATTACAACATAAATCATATTGTGGAGCGACCGATACTTCTAATATACGTTAAAACGTATTTCTAACAATCTCCCCCTAAGGGAGGTCACTCCACGTTACAAAGTTCTAAACCTAGCATACTATACTAAGTCTTCGTTCTTTAGCTCGTAGTCTTTTCTTCTTTTCTTTCTTTTGTTGTGAATATGTTGATTTGATCTTTTTGGCTTTGACTTGAGAGCATTGTTCTTTGGCCTTTCACGTGCGATCTTTGCCTTTCTTGTGAACTTTGCCTCCTCGTGACTTCATGTTCCACACACTTACGTCTTTTTGTTGGATTCTTGAAAGCTTCAGAGTTTGATACAGCGGAAGACTTCATCTTGTACTTTCTTGAATTTTTGTTGCAAAATACATAAGCATGTGGGAACGACTTTTTCAGGTACACCGCAACACCACCGTCTTCACTGGTACTCAGCAACGCCACCGTCTTCAAACAGGTACTCAGCAACGCCACCGTCTTTAGCAGGTACACAGCAACGACACGAATAAAATGGCTTTGAACATTTTATTCTAATTCGGTAGCATTTTACCTCCGGTCGGTGAAGACCGTTGGACGATATTAGATATCGTACCCGTGACGGATAGTTTCAATTAAGTAACTTCCTGACAGGATTTCGCGGGTGAACCCGTTCTCTTTATTCGACCGTCCAAAGCTGACTGCGAACATAAAGAGTGAATCACTTGGATAAATTATCCTTGTGATTAAAAGCCGTCAATTCATGAAACCTGGAACAAGTGAATTTCAATTAAGATTTTCACCATCGTTGCTTTCCAGTTGTCACGAGCTCAATTCATAAAGAACCTTGCACGTTACCTACCAAGTGCTGTTTGATGTTGACACTAGAAGGATTTCCACTCGTCACTGTGGTCAATAAAGAGTCACTCTGAGTGTTCTGGCAAGATCATATGATAATGCGAAGAGGCCTGGAACGAGTTTAAGTTCAATTAAGAATTAAACCACTGTTACCTTCCAGTTTTTCACAAGATTGGTTCTAAAAGAACCGCACGTGTAACCTACCATGAGCTTGTTTGATGTTGGCTCAAGCAGGATTTCCATCTTCATTGTAATACTTACATATTACTCGGATGTTCTGGCAATATTACAAGAATATTGCGTAGGACTCATGAAAATCTCTTACTTTTCACAGTGTGTGAGAAAGCAAGGAATAAATGGAAAGTGTCCTAATGAGACTTTTGATGATCTCTTGGCTCTAGACTCGATTGTGCGTTTTGATTTAGTGAGCGATGGCTGGAGAGGAGTGCCACCTTTTCAATACCAGTTTATTCGGAGTGAATAAACCAATAGATAACGTGTTGATCTCCGTGTGATTAAAACAAATACCTTTTGAGAGATATTTGAGTTAGCTGGGGAAGGGTTGTGCATTGCATCACTGGGTCCATGATGTCTTTCTTCAATACCGAGAATCATTAACAAAAATGACCTCAATAGCATATGTATTGACCCGGTTTCTGCCTAAAGTTGTAAGGAGGGCTTCTTTCTTTACACCCTTTATCTTTACATTTCTTTTTCATTCTTCAACCCCTTCAATGCTTACCAATACGTCATCACTAGCACCTTGTTGTGATTGTTCCAGTGCTAGCTTAAGTACTTGGTCGGCATTCAGCTACGTTCACATTCTTTCTCCATCTTTCCTAGGACTTCTAATTCTAACTAGGGAATTGTCCTTGGGAAGATTCCATCGGCTCTGATGAATCATTGGACTAAACCTATTCCTACCACCCTTTTGTCACCACATCCGTCGTGAATTAAGCGTGTTTTGGGAAGGAATTGCCACCATGAAAACATCATTGAAAATCACCTAAGGTACTTGTGATATTAAAATCAAAAGTTTTGTACCTTAGGTGTTTTGATCATCAAAAACGCTCCCCCTTAACACGTGCTTAACACATATTAAGTTGGATTATCATTAAGTCTTTTTCATCTTTTAGCCAAGTATCACTTACGTCTCCTTAATCCCATTTTCTCCCCTTATCCAAAATGTTAGCCATTAATATTTGGGATATTGAATGGATTAACCGGTCTTTGGGTAAAAATGAAATTGATGTTTGGCCATAGAACAAGTTATTGCTCCCCCTTAATTTAATAAGGGATAGTTGTAGTGCTTTGGTATGACATATTTTGAGAGATTTAGAATCTCGTGAGAAATTCTTGAAAAATTATCATACCTTATCACTACAACAAGCCATTCAAGCACATTATTCACAAATATACATATTCACAATTGAAAACCAATATAAAGTGACCTGAGATGTACGACCCATCAGATGGATCGTTGCAGTAGCTTGTGGTGCACTAAATACGGTCTTCCACCCACGAATCTTTCCAAGCTCCTCATCAATCTACGTTCACGGAGCTTTTGATCGATCTTTTTGATCACATACTTTGCCATCTGCCGGTAACCCGGATGCCAATCCTCCGTCATCTCTGGCAAAGTCCCACCCGAGTTCAGATGCTCCAACTTATCTCTGACTTGTATAAGAGTGCCATCGCTATACTTGTGGAGCTCCCCCACCCTCATAAACTTCATCAAACCTCGACTGTTCAAGTAGAAAATGCCAGAATTCGGGACAGAAATGCCGGTGTAGGGACATCTTTCTACATGTTGAGGTAGCACTTGATTCACAGGGCGAGTTAAATTGAGCTTCCTCTGATAGCTTTCGACTCCCAACTGAAGATCCTCAACTCGTGACTTGATGACAACGCTTCGTGTGAACATACGAAGTGTTGTATTCAAAGCAATCAGGTCTTCACGAGGAATGTGTGTAAGTTGATCTCTGGTCATTAGAAGCAGCATGTCCTCGATATCCTCAAGGCGAATGATGGAAAAGTCTCCTTGCTGGATTTTGTATTCCCTGTCATCCTCCCTTTTCAAACGAATCTCCGTCACATGATAGTAGCCGTTCTTGGCTTCAGTTTTCATTCCTAAGATGCTGGAGATACGGATGTCAGATCGAACATTGCTTCCAGAATTGACCAAGCAGCAACCCCTGTACGCCCTTCGGACTCGTTCGTCCCAATGCGATGCACCTATGACAGCATACATATCATAATTACGATTCATTTTTGGGACCCAGAGTCGATTTACCTTTTCCTCGATGAAGGGTATTGTCCCCCAGTTGGCAGCTTTCAGCAATGTCAGGGAGGTTGCGTACTTTGATGATCCCTTCAGTAGATACTCAAGATCGTTGGTGACGAAGAAGTCAAGAGCAATCTGATTATCTTGAGCAGGATCCATTGGAGGTGGAGCTCTTTCTGATTCATGAAGTCCTGGCCTTTGAACGGTTTTCAAAGCCTTTATGATCTCATCGGCATAATACTCGAACTCCATTCGGGGTAATCGGGTTTTGGCACGCAGTCTCTTATCTTTCATCGCTTTCTTGACCAAGGATGGAGTAACCGAAGTCTTATACTCATGAGCAAGAAATGCACATAAGTCAATCGGACTTCGGATACGCAGATACAGCACATCTTTGTCAGCATCTGTGATCGGATCATATTGAGCTGCTGCCGTGATCCAAGCTTGTGGTGGTGCAGACTCGTCTATCTCCAACGTATCTTCCCAAACTCGTATGCTTGGTTCAGGAACCGTAGATTGTTGAGCCTGTTGTTGAGAAGTTGAAGTGCGAACATCTGTTGGTTCGGTTTCAGGCATTTTAGCAGTGTCGTGAACTGGGGAGTGTTGTGCAGCTTCGGGTTCCGTCACTGATTCTGCAATCACAGGAGGAACAACAACAGAACTAATGGGGTTAGTTGTAATAGGTAAAGATACAGCGATAGAGATACCGGGAGCCGAAGACGCTGTAGTGGCATTCACATCGTGGCGCCACTTAGTTCGTCTTGATTCCGAGGATGTCGATTTGCCCTTCTGTGCTGCATCTTTTGTGGACTTGGTTCCAGTCTTAGTAGCAGTCTTCTTGGAGCTGGTAACCTTGTCTCCCTCTTTCGGTTGTTCACCCCCATCATCATCCTGATTGTCATCCCCGTTACTACCCCTAGCACTCTCCTGATTCTCATCACCCCCATCATCGCCATCATCATCATCCTCATCCTCGTCATCATCCTCATCATCCTCATCATCATCACCACCTTCGTCACCGTCTTTCTCCTTTTCACCTTCTTCTTCTTCTTCTTCCTCTTCTTCACCCGTACCCTCTTCTTCACTCTCTTCCCTTTCTTCCTCAGGTAAGATGTGATATGGTACCACACTTCCAAACATTTTGAATAATCTATCATCCTCCATGATAGCATCATTCAGGGATTTATATAGAGCCCGTTGAATCCTCGACTTGTTATACGACCCAAGTTCCACCATTCGATCCTTAAGGATCTTCTTCAATTCAAAATCCGTCAGGTCATAAGCAATCTTATAGGCGGCTTCTGAAGGGTTGGATGATTTGACCATTAAGTTGTCAGCAGCAAGTGTCTTCAACTCGTCACGAAGCTTAGGCATTAAGGATTCCACGGATTCTTGCACTCTTTCTTTCACAGATGCTTCAAGTGCTTCTTTTTGTTCCTTATATTTATCCCTCATTGCTTGAAGTCTGGTAATGCGTGCAGCATGCTTATCAGCCTCAGCCTGCTTAACTCGAGCAAGTTCCTCTGCATGAGCTTTACGTGTTGCTTCCATGTCTGCAGAGAACTTGGCAATCAACTCTTCTTGAGCTTTCTGAGATACTTCTTCCCTTTGAGCTCGTCTTTGCAACTCTTGGCGAAGTTCATCCATTTCGCGTTTGTGATTGTCAAGCATTTCGGCCATCACTAATGCAGCCATTGCAGATGTTGCAGAGCTGCTCTGGGTTGACTGAATAGGCTCGGTTGTTACTGCTGTACTAAGAGTGGGAATTATGGGTGGTGGAAGAAATGGTGTGGAAGCCGGTCGGGTTGGTCGGGTTGTTAAGGGTTGGATTGGTGGAGGTAGAGTTGCCAAAGGTTGAGTTGTCACCATGATCGTAGGAGCAACAGGTTCCTTTTCCACACTTGTTGAAATAGGGATTGATGGCTCCTTCGAAGTAGAATAGTTTTCAGGTGACCCAAACTCATCAACATCATGCGGTTCCTCGTACTCATCCTCGATATCTACCCTCGCACCTGAACCACTACCGCCTGTATCTTTCCTACTCCTTTTAATAGCAATCTTCATCATTTTTTGCTCGGTTTTATCAAGAGTAGGATCAACAACATCTTCTTCGTCACGTAGACGCATCAAGTCCTTACCCTTTCCTTTCTTACCCTCTGTCTTCTTCTTCTTGGGTTCGGGTTCAGGTAACGCAGCTGGTTGTTTGCGTTTACCTTTACTCTTAACCGTTGTGGAAGAGTCTTCTCCAGTTTGAAGGTTTGCTTTCAGCCTCTGGATTTCTAACTGTAGTAGCTTGTAATCTGCAGAACCTTTGATTTTTTCAGATAAAAGGTAATCAGGAACAGGACCAGGAATCACACCAATAGACGGTCCTTCATGCCTCAGATCTACAGTATCATCAGCTTCTTCGGTGTGATAGCGACCTCCTGCACGCCTATCAATAGTAGCATCAAGCTTCATAAAATAATTTATGATAAGCTTAATAAACCGAGGATAAGGAAAGAAGTTTGTCTTCAGCTTCTTGTTGTGGAAGAGTTGAAAGGTGAATTCTTCCCATATCAATAAAGCATAATCTGAATTCGCAGCTTTGTACATGCCATAGAAGAGGTTCATTATCGGACTTCGCAAAGCATCATGTCCACTCGTTTTTGGTGTAAGGCATTTACTGAGAATACCCATCAAAGCTCTCCAGGGTTGTCCTACCTTAGCAGTAGTAAACTCAGATGCAACTCGTATTTCCGGACATCCAAGTGCGTCAAATAACTCCGCGAGTTCATCTTTAGTAGGATCCCTTGAGAAAGACATGCCCTTGGGTGTATCCCGTATACCAAGTATTTTACGGAAGTCTGAAACGGTGAGTGTCTGCTGCTTGTTGTCGATGGTGAAGGTGATCTTGTTCGAAGTGAAATCCTTGGTTGCCCAAAATTCAAACATATACTCATAAGGCACCGAGGCTGTATTCCTAAGGGCGTTCTTAAAGTGAGAGTTATCAAGAATGGCTATGGCGACCTTAAAACCATGGTGAGTGGATTTAGAAACTTGCTTTAGCCTATAGTTGTTGGGTATAAACTTAAGGGTTCGAGCTTTAGCAATATCGGCTTCCCTAGATTCTTGGATAGCTTGTACTGTTGGATTAGTCATTTTATCTGCTCAAGATAAGACATGAAAGGTTGATGCACAAAAACAGATAGATATATATCATTCTTACTTCTAAGCATAACACATTTCATAAGATAAAACAACAAGTACATAGATAGCATGCAAACAATAACAATCAAACAACTCATCCGGAACTTTTCCTCATTCGGAACATTTTCATCCGGAACATTCTTCATTCGGAACTTCTCCTCATTCGGAACTTCTTCATCCGGAAGTTCTTCATCCGGAACTTCCTTCATCCGAAAGTTCTTCATTCGGAACTTCCTTCATCCGGAAGTTCTTCATTCGGAACTTCCTTCATCCGGAAGTTCTTCATTCGGAACTTCCTTCATCCGGAAGTTCTTCATTCGGAACTTCCTTCATCCGGAAGTTCTTCATTCGGAACTTCCTTCATCCGGAAGTTCTTCATTCGGAACTTCCTTCATCCGGAAGTTCTTCATTCGGAACTTCCTTCATCCGGAAGTTCTTCATTCGGAACTTCTTCATTCGGAAGTTCTTCTTTCGGAACTTCCTTCATTCGGAAGTTCTTCATTCGGAACTTCCTTCATTCGGAAGTTCTTCATTCGGAACTTCCTCATTCGGAAGTTCTTCATTCGGAACTTCCTCATTCGGAAGTTTTTCAGAAGAAATCCTTCATTCGGAAGTTCAAAACCATGTTTATCCGGAACTTTTACAAACGAGGCTTATGATGATTAATCTAGCGCGTTTGTGAGTTTCTAAGGCAAACTAAGGCATATAAAGCATCATTTAACCTATTCCGAGCAAATCCCACCATAAATCCCTAATCAATTTAGCCTAATTTAATCAAAAACCCTAAGTGGATTGAACTGAGTAATTGAGCATGTTTAATCAGAATTATATGATAAGAAATGTGGATTAGAAGATAACAAATTGATGTATATACCTTAATTAAACGAAGGAACCGGATCTTTATGTTTATCTTAAGAGATTTGATTGTTTAGAGCGTGTGTGTATGTTTATGCAACAATGGCGGCAAGTGATCAAATAAACAGTGAAAGGAATAGTAGTGAGGGGCGGGTAGATGTGTTATTTGACTTAGGTCAAAAAGCTTTGACATGTTTCAATAAATGACACTTTTAGTCCCTCTAGTATCTATACTTTTCCTTTTTGTTTCTAATGTTTCCATTTCACTTAAATCCTGTTTAACGTACACACAACTTAGCACATATCTATTAGCATCTCTCCAATATCTAAAAGCAATGCCTATCACTTAGAACGAACACTAGTCGTTTTCTAAAGCAAAACCACTCAATTACCATGAAGCCCTTAATTTTCACAATCACTTTTGAAAATCAATTTTAATGACAAAGATGATTTACTATTTTCTCCCCCTTAAACAATGGCCCGTTTTCTATTTAAAGAGCTGTAGTCATTGTTTAAAGAGTCAAATAGTGATGAAAGCATTTCCAATTTCTCTTGAAAAATTTTGATTCGTGGTTTTAATAAGATTTCTCTTATTTAGACAAATTAATGCACTGAGACGTACACTAATTCGTGTTAGACCAAGTTATAAAGTAAACTTGATCCCTTTGCGTGATTTGGCTTGTAAATCACGCCCGAGAAAATTAATTCCCGTTCTGAGCCAACGTTTTCCAAGGAAATACGTGACTTTAATATGAAAACCGGGTTGCAGTCTGAAATAACTACAAGCCATTATGGGCATGTTTTAAAAATGTACAACTTTTATACGGACTCTATTTATGGCACCGTGTCAATATTGATCGATATTTCTAAGGCCGTAAATATTACCGTACTAAAAGACATGCCCGATTTAAAACGAAAAATATTTTTGGTTTTTCTTGGTTTTATAATTTTTATGGTTTTTCTAGGTTTTATATTTTTTATGGTTTTTCTTGGTTTTATATTTTTGTATTTTCTTTTTGTGGTTTATATATTTACGATAATATACATGATCACAACCAAAGGATACTCTGAATAGTTTACCACGACTATTCAGCTGATTCTTCTGCCAACTCTTTGAGAGTCGCTGGAGTGAATGATTTCATGCCAAGCTTGTCGATCAAAAACTCAATTCGTCCTCGATCTAATGCTTTGGTGAACATATCCGCCAGCTGGTACTCAGTAGTGACAAAATACAGCTCGATCACTCCGTTCTCCACCTGCTCCTTGATGAAATGGTAGCGAATGTCTATGTGCTTGGCCCGGGAGTGTTGAACATAGTTGCAGCAAAGGGCAATGGCGCTCTTGTTGTCACAATACATCGGGATTTTGTTAAATCCAAGACCGTAGTCAGTTAATTGTGATCTCATCCAAAGGACTTGAGCACAACAACCGGACATGGCGATGTATTCAGCCTCCGTGCTTGATATTGCAGCGCTTTTCTGCCTTTTTGAAGACCAACTGATCAATCTATCTCCTAGGAGTTGCACAGATCCAGAAGTGCTACGCCTCGTATCTTGACATCCAGCATGATCGGCATCTGCGTATGATATTAAAGCAATCGAGGAATCTTTCGGATACCATAGACCACGATGAAGTGTTCCTTTTAGATACCGGAAGATCCTTTTCACAACATGTAAGTGCTTTTCGGTAGGCCGAGCCTGATACCGGGCACACATGCATACAGCAAATTGCAAATCAGGCCTGCTAGCAGTCAGATAGAGAAGGGTGCCAATCATTCCACGGTAAAGTTTCGGATCGACAATAATCCCATCCCTATCTTCCTCTAACTTGGATTTCTCCACCATTGGAGTGTCTACGGGGTCACAATTCTCAAAGTTATATTTCTTAAGAGATTCTAGAGCATATTTGGACTGATTTATAAAGATGCCTCTGGGATTCTGAGAAATCTGTAATCCTAAGAAAAATGATATTTTTCCCATCATCGACATCTGAGAGCGTGTGGACATTATCTTCTCAAATTGTTTAGACAATTCTATGTTAGTGGCAGCAAAAATTATATCATCAACATAAATTTGTACCAGAAGCATGTCGTTGCCGTCTTTGAGAGTGAATAGAGTGGGGTCCACTTTGCCTTTGGAGAAGCCTTCCGACATGAGATATGTTGACAGGAGATCATACCACGCGCGTGGAGCTTGTTTCAACCCATAGAGAGCCTTCTTAAGCTTGTACACATGGTTAGGAGACTCCGTACTGACGAACCCATCCGGTTGACTAACATAAACCTCTTCCCTTAGTTCACCGTTCAAAAATGCCGTCTTTACATCCATTTGATAGACGATCATGTTCATATGAGCAGCAAACGCAAGGAATAGTCTAATCGCCTCCAATCTAGCCACAGGAGCAAAAGATTCCTCAAAGTCTATACCCAAGGCTTGTTTATATCCTCTAGCGACCAATCTTGCTTTATTCTTCAATACCGAACCCATCTCATCAAGTTTAACCTTATAAACCCATAACAAAGTAAGGATGTTAACCTTGTCAGGGCGAGGAACCAATTCCCATACTTCTAGTCGTTTGAATTCATTGAGTTCCTCCTGCATAGCTTCAATCCAAGATGATTGGGTCATAGCCTGCTGCCAATTTTTGGGTTCAACTTCAGAGAGAAATGCATCAAAGTAACAATATAGTGCACTCTCTTGTAGTTGATGGCGTGTAGAGACTGGTCGATCTAGATCTCCAATAACATTCCTAATTGGGTGATCTTTTGTCCATTTAGTGCTATGGTTTTCAATCCTAGGTGGTCTGGAGTGAACAATAGATGGAGCTTCTTCTGAGGTAGACGCGGCTGAAGGGTTTTCAGGGATCGCTACACCAAAGAAAGGAAGCTCTTGCAAGTGAGCATATTCCAGGTCGTGATCAGTAGAATCCTCTTCTACATCATTAGGCACAAGTAGGGGTGATGATTCAGGTGTAGTTTGTGAATCACTTGGTGAAGGTGCATCAGGTTCAACTTGAATTGTAGATGCATTAGATAAAGGTTCATTAACTTGAGCAACCACTTCAGGTATTGGAGCAATTACTACAGGTACTGGAACTTCATCAGTCGGGGGATCGAAGAATTCATCAAACAACGGTTGAAACAGTTTATCCCACTCGGGCCTTGATGGTGGTAAAAATGATGTAGAAGTAGGATTGTTGGGAACTAATCCGGAACTTATAGCACCGGGTCCCATCTCATGAAGCGCGGGTTCAGAGCTGTGTTGCTCAGAAGCCATCGCTGTCAGCTCGTCGAAATCAGCGTCCATAGTTTCTACAATCTTGCCAAGACGACGGTTATAGATTCGGTATGCTCTTTTGGACGGTGAGTAACCAATGAAAATACCTATATCGGCTTTTGGTTGAAGCTTACCCAAGTTCTCACTATTGATGTTTGGATAACACAGAGCACCAAACACGTGGTAAAATGAAACATCGGGTTTGCGGTCATGTAGAAGCTCATAAGGGGTTTTTCCATGGCGTTTCCGAATGATAGAACGGTTTTGGGTAAAACATGCAGTAGAAATAGCCTCTGCCCACAAGAACAATGGAGCGTTCGCATAAATAAGCATGGTCCTAGCAGCTTCCATAAGTGTACGATTCCGTCTTTCAACGACACCGTTTTGTTGTGGAGTGCGTGCAGCGGATGTTTCATGTGATATACCAACTCCTTCATAATAATCACGAAGAGTCTGGTTGACGAACTCTGTACCATTGTCTGTACGGATACGGCGGACAGTGGTATTCAAACGTACCTGGATGAACTTCAGAAAAGTAATGATAGCCTTCGGTGCTTCATCCTTTGTACGTAAAAATCTCACCCATGTAAACCTTGAGAAATCATCCACAATTACCAGAATGAATTTCTTACCGCTCACACTTTCAGTTCTCATCGGCCCACAAAGATCCATATGCAAAAGATGAAGTTTTTCTTGATTGGTGTCTTCAGCTTTGGGTTTGTAAGATTTCTTGGTGCTTTTCCCCCTTGAACACGCGGAACATAAATGGTCCTTGTGAAATTTAAGCTTGGGAAGACCACGAACTAACTCGTTTTTAGCCAGATGATTAATAGCATCAAAATTAAGATGAGATAATCTGCGATGCCATAACCATGACTTGGTCTTAGAAGCTTTAGAGAGAAGACATACTGGAGAGGCGGCCATCATGTCTTGTAAGGACAAAGTGTAAAGATTTGCACCACGAGATCCCTTCAACAAATCTTTTCCTTCCAAGTTGCGGATGAAACAAGTGTGTTGTCGAAAAGCAACCTCAAGGTTGGAATCACAAAACTGTCCTACTGAGAATAAGTTATGACCAAGACCTTCAACATAGTATACCCTAGAAATCGTCACGTTTCCAATCTGATATTCACCATACCCCATAATCTTTGCTATATGATCATTCCCAAATTTAACCGTACCAAGAAACTTGCTGACGAAATTTCGGAGCATCGAGCGATTTCCGGTCATATGTTTTGAACAACCGGAGTCCAAATACCACAGGATGATTTGGACCACCTGAAAATATCACCACACAAAGACAATGTAGAGGTATCGGAATCTGAGTGTTCCTTGTTATTAGCAGGTACAGATTTAATAATCTTAGATTTGCTAACTCTAGGTTTCTTAGATTTCCTAGCCTTTTTCTTCTTAATTGGTGGTGTAGATTCTAATTGGCTCAAATCCTGAGGTATTTCTACACTGATAGGCACTATAGTGGGGGCTGACCTAATTAAAGGGCGCTGTTTCCATACTTGAGTGCGAGTGTTCCTAACTAAAGGACGCTCAGACCTAACCTCAATGGTTGCATTCCTAGTTAAAGGGCACATTTTACCATCTAGTGTAAAGGTCCTACCAGTGGGACGCCATTGCCAGCCAACTTGGGCACGAGTTCTACCCGTTGGCTTCCATTCAAGACCATTCTTAATAGCATTCATTTCATTAACGTGATCAATCAGACACAAATCATGACGCTCGGAAAACATACATTCATTACAATTCCAACAATTTAAATCAGAATTCACGAATGGTTTAGGCTGCTGCACAGGCGCAGAGCTTTTAGTCTTAACATGATTCATTTTATTTAAAACTGAACTAGCATTCCTAGTGTGGACTTCTACTTTCTTCTTTGTGGCACTACTAGTGGCGGGCTTGATCTTATCTTTCTTGAGTGGCGATCCTTTAGCCTTAGTAGTTGCTTTTAATCCTGTAGAAGGCAAATTGGGAACATTAGCAGCAGATTTTAAAGATGTCTTACTTGATTGTGCCAATGACGGTTTCGCTCCTGGAGTCTTATTAAATGGAGTGACAGCAATGGGCCTATTATTAAGTAGTGCAGAACCTGGTGTACCTATGTATTGCAAATAAGCCAAGCAATATTGAACTCGCTTAACATATTCATGAGCCGAATAATTGTCGCTACTTGAGGGATCTAAGGCATAAAGATCGTCTAAAATATCCCTAAGAAGATCGACATGCTTAATGGCATTTCTCATATAATCATCGTATACAACCGGGTTTCTCTTATGAAGCGGATTCTTATAAAGCACTACTTTCTTGGTTGTTGGAGCACTAGTGGACGGTGCAGAGTCGGTAGCTAAGTTATCAACTACTTCTTGTCGGGTGAGAAGAAGTGTCTCCTTTAACTCAGCCAAAACCATATTTTTGTCTATGAGCAGGATGTTCAAGTCAGAGATTTCTTCGCACTTTTGGTTCAGTTGTTCAATATAATATTGTTGCTGTGTCGCATTAAAAGCGAATCGATCTTCTAGTGAACCATAAAGAGCGGATAGTCCCTGCCTTGTCCGATCCATCTCCCCTAGAACAGTTGATAGTCTAATTTCTAAGACCTGGTTTTTAGACTCTGCGGCCTCTAGTTCTATTCTTAATGTTTCCTTTGATGATATCTCTCTCTTCAATCTCATGATTTCTTCCTCTAATGTCTTAACAATTGCAATCATCTTGTCACTTGTCTCAACACCGTTTTCACAAACATTTGATATCAAAAGATTTTCATTTTGAGCTTGTTGTTTTAATTCTAAAGATATACAATGTTGTTCTAGTTGATTAAAGCGTTGAGAAAGTAAATTATAAGAATCTTGTAGCTGTAAAAACTCAGCGTTAGATTCGTGACAAGAATGATTATCTACCTCATTTACAGTTTCAGCAACATTTACAGAAATATCACAAACATCATCACAAATATCCTCACAAATATTCACAGCATCACAGTTCATCATAGCGGATGTAAGCTCATTCGAATATTTAACATTTACAATAGTAAGCACATCACACGAGATTACTTCGGACAAGAATCGGTCATATTCGGTTGAAATCTTTTCCTTTTCAATTAGTTGCAGTTCGTAAGCTGTGTCCATTTCATAAAACACTTTTTGAACTTCACCAATTTCAAACTGAAGATTTTCCTTAAGAGATGCAAAACTTCTTTTTAGACTTTCGACAAACGGATTGATCTCAGTTTTAAACACCTCGTTCATGTGTTCGAAAGCCCATTCTCCGGCATTTAAGCCATTTGAAGTCGTACATTCCAAGATGACCTTGTCAAAGTTAGTAAAGTATCGGTTAATCTCTTGCAAGTTTAACCATACAGTGCTAACAGGTGGAAGATTCTTTGGAATTTCCTTAGGACCTTCCATGTTGACAAGTGTAGGAAATGTACTAGGGCTTTCTTCCTCTATCATGTAGGTTGGTGCTGTAATGAGATCCTTATCCATATGGAAGCGAACTCTAAAATCAGTTTTAGCAAGCTCCTTATTCATTTTAAAATAATCACAATCGGGATATTTTGCTAAATTGTATGACCGATCCTCAACAACTAGATCCTTACTTGTTCGATCATTGGGAAAAACAATCGGGTCTAAAGCCAATCCTAATTGCGTTGCATTATAAAGTCTAGGACTATGTCTTAAAGCTTGTTTTGCATATCGTGGATTAGGGGGAAGGCCTTTTAGACGTGATAAGTTAAACTCTTTAAACGAAGCATCAAATAAGTGAACTAGTTGTGAAGCAGCGTATTGTCTTAACAGCAAGTAGTCTAGACTTCTAATCTTATTAGTAGCATTAATCTCCATTTCAGTCTTCTTAGATTCGAGTAATTCAAAATCAGTTTGAAGTTTTTGAAAGTTAGTGACCACTAACTCCTTTTCTCTAAGTTCACTAGACAGATTTGCTCTTAAGTTTTCGATTTCTTGCAAGTGACCCATTTGTTTGTTTCTAAAGTGATCATATTCGAGATTTGTGAGAACACTAGACGAAGGCACTAATTCCAAAGTTTGTACTTTCTCATTACTTAAGGCAAGTTCATCAGACAAATTCTTATTCTTAGCTAAGGTTTCTAAGAGTGCAGCATTCATTTGGCTAAGTAATGTAGCAGGAACCATGACCAAATCTTGTTGAGCAGGAGTAGGCGTATGCGAACTGGGTCCTGGTTGTGATTCACTCAAAGTCTGGGAACTCACATTGATATTGCTATCATTGTTTGTCTCCTCATTTGAAAGACTCACCACCGAAGATTCATTCGAATCAGCACTCTCTTGCCCAACTTGATGTGGTTGAATACTAGCATCCGTGGCATTATCGGTGTTATTAATAAGTACCTCAGATTTCTTATCTGGCCCTAAGCTGGAAAAAGTTGCCATGAAAGCAGCCTTTGCAGTTTGAAAGTCATCACAGTCGGAATCATACGCATCAAGATCATCGGCTTGGTAATCTGCATTCTGCGTAGTGACAACGTCTTGTTCAGCAATCCCTGGGTCAGCAAGAAATGCAAGCTCCTCTTCATCAAGTTCCCTTCCTTGCGCCTGAGCATTTACCAGATAGATCTTTTCTGCAAACCACTGTCCATCCCTTCTCCTCTTGGGTTTCTTACAATCCCTGGACATATGACCCTCTTCCTTGCAGTTATAGCATGTAATCATTCTCAACTTGCCCGTATTAGCCCGTGGAGGGTTGTTGACCATTGGAGCAGGAGCAGGATTGGCGGTGCGAACATTGGTTGATGTGGAAGTTCTCCCCTGATATGGTTGAATTGGCTGAACCATTACCCTGCCATTCTCAATTGTAGCTTGTTGGCGAGAATTGGATGAATTCCTCAACTGATTGTTGGTAGGAGCTGATCCTCTGAATCCTCGTTTGCTTAAAGTTCTTGTGAGATAAGCAGACATAGTAGTTAGCACTTCAACTGGGTCAGCTCCTTGTTGGAATACAGGAACTGGGACTTCCTCATCATCACAATAAAGTGCTTGATCTGGATAAGCTGCATAATCAGTAGAAGGAATACTCATTTGATCAGGGTAGCTTGTCGGATATGCTGCATAAGGTGCAACATTTGCTGGATGAAGTTGTGAAGCATACTGTGGTGAGGGTGCATTGAACCGATATTGTTGCTGATGTGAGGTGGGTGGTTGTGGTAGAATCGAGTATTGGGGAAAGGCTGGTGTCATGTAAGGTGATTGATGATAAGCTTGATGTCCCAAGATATAAGGTGTGTTGTTGTGAGACAAGCTTGGTTGATTCGCCATCAAAGCTAAGGAATCTGGGTACATACCTCGAGGAGAACGGTGCATAATCACATGCTTCTCATGCTGCTGAAGGAAGGCATATATTTGATCCAAATTGCACTTATGCAGATCCCTGGTTAACTTGACATCAGTAATGTACTCACCCCATTCAGCTTGAGGTAGAGTATTCAAGAATTTGGTGTTAACCTGGAATGGTGCGATCACAAGATTGTATACATTCAGATCATTCATGAGTGTGGTAAATCTGAAGTAATAATCGTGAAGTGTTTCCCCTGGGTTGTAGGTGAATCTATCAAACAAATCATACAGCTGACACTCCCTTTCTTGTTTGGTGAGAGACGTGCCTTGTAGCAACACCTTAAGACGTTCCCATAGATCCTTTGCCACCGTATACTGACTCACCATCCTATAGATGTCATGGGGAAGAGCTTGGAGAATTGTTTGAAGAGCTTTTTCATCTGCATCTGCAACGAGTTGTTGAGCTGGAGTAAGTTCTTCAAATTCTCGTGGTCTAGTCACGTTATCAACCGTAATGGTACCATAGTCGAGTGGACCATTCAAAATCGATTTGACCATCAGCCTTCCGTATGTAGGTTTCCCCTTTAGATATTGCATCATTCGACCTTGCCATGCCTCAAACACCTCTTTAATAAGCATCGGTGGACGGCTATCAGTTCCCGTTATGATTGATATATCCGTAAGAGATGTCATCTGAGGCATTACTGAATTTGGATTCATTTTGTTTTTCTTCAAAGAAACAGAGATTATCGGTTGATCGAGCAGTGAAGTAAAGCTTGTGAATTGTGTTGTGTTTTTGTTGTATGAAACCAAGATTAAATCCTCTAAAAAAATCGTCGAAAAAACAAGCAAAATCACCCTTGATTCGGAACTTTTTGTTGATTCGGAAGTTTGATTCGGAAGTTTGATTCGGAAGATTACCTTGATTCGGAACTTTTTGTTGATTCGGAAGATTACCTTGATTCGGAACTTTTTGGATTGATTCGGAACTTCTTGGTTCGGAAGTTATTGATCCGGAACTTGCTTGATCCGGAACTTCTTGACTCGGAAGTTCTTGGTTCGGAACTTTGGCTTGATCCGGAACTTCTTGACTCGGAAGTTCTTGGTTCGGAAGTTTCTTGATTCGGAACTTCTTGGTTCGGAAGTTTCTTGATCCGGAACTTCTTGACTCGGAAGTTCTTGGTTCGGAAGTTTCTTAACTCGGAACTTCTTGGTTCGGAACTTCTTGGTTCGGAACTTCTTGACTCGGAACTTCTTGATCCGGAACTTCTTGATCCGGAACTCCTTGATCCGGAAGTTTTGCTGAATGAACAGAAACTTTGTCCGATGAACAGTAGAACAGTAAAACTTACGATTAAGCCCAGATTTTGACCAAATAACCCAAAAAGTTTTGTGCTTTCGACTAAAATAAGTAACAACTAATACTTATCCACTAATCCCAATCACAAAAACATCAAAAACACCAAGAATCAAGATGATTTTTCTTAAAGAACACTAATACAATCAAAAACTAAAAAACCACACAAATCACCACCTTAAATCACCCCATAGCTCTTGATACCAAATGTAGAATATTGATAATCAATGAATCTATGAAGGGGTTTGTTAATTTCTAGAGAGAGAAAGTTAGAGAGAGAAAGTGAGAGAAACTATGTGAATTTTATTAAGTGGAAATTAAGAAATGATAACAACCAACCCCTTTCCTTAGTGGAAAGGGGTATTTATAGTTCCAAGTCATAAGTGGACTTGGGCCGGTCCATGACAAGCCCATGGACCGGTTCTTACTTAAGTTAATAAGCAAAATAACAACTAATTACTAACTACGAGCTATTACAACATAAATCATATTGTGGAGCGACCGATACTTCTAATATACGTTAAAACGTATTTCTAACATAAGAGTTTATAGAACTCCCGATATGATCAAAACAATTGACTCAAAATCTGCCCAGTTTTTAAAAACGGGTTTAAACAAATTGAACTAATTAATTACCCATAACCCCATCTAATACAAGCCCTAGATTATATGATCATCATATTATGATTATAATATCATTAATTTACTGATTTTGTATAAACCCTAACCCTAATCCATCATAAGAATGATTAAGAAATCATTAAAACAATTAAATTAAAAAGGGATTAAAGACTTTACCTTCGATTTATGAAAACCCCAAAAAAAAATATGAAGAACCCTAACTTTTGTGAAACCCACGAATTTAATTTGTCTCCAGGAGATAGATAATGAATTTTGGTTGTGTACAAAACAATATATAGGGTATGGGTGAATCCTAGTCCAACCCAAAGCCCACTTTCCTTTTTTCCTCCTTCCCCTTTTCTTTTTGATCGTCCAACCGACCTACACCCCCTCATATTTCGTTTTTTTCTTTTTTATTATTAATATATGTATTAATAATGTTACCTTAATTTACCTTAATTTATTTCAGCTCCTAAAGCCTCCAAAACCTCAAAACCGTAAAACTAATCAAATTTACGCGTTTTACCAAAAAATACGTAAAATATACACTTTTAAAAAAAATCTCAAATTTTGAAATAAACTTTATAACTAAGTCCTAAATGACTTAAAACCATCCCGAAAAATATCCATATGACTAATTACCTTATCCGAGACCTCTAAATGCTAAACCGTAAATCCTAAAAAAAAATACACTATTCCTATAATACTTATACGTATACGTAACCACCAAAATATCACCATTTCATTTCATAGTCACTAATTGTGATCTCATGGACATGAATTAACCGTTCCTCGATTTACTTATGAGTACTCTATACTCATAAACGATAATCACACCAACCTCGTTCACACAAAATAAACACGTAAGCACAAAAATCAAGTAGTTACACATAAAATAACCTAAAAGTAAGACCAAGTGACGAACCTCAAAACCACGGTTGTCACACAAGATTTTTGTAGACAATAACAGTACTTTATGCATTATTAAAAATCCTGTACATCATTCTAAAACAAAACACATAGAAATTAGACATCATTTTATAAGAGATTGTTTTGAAAAGGGTTTAATACAACCAGATAGGGTTGACACAAAAGAAAATGTGTCTGATTTACTAACTAAACCTTTTGATGTTGGAAGGTTTCAATACTTGGTAACAAGTATTGGAATGATCAATCTCACATAATATATGTTTTGGGATCTTATTGTAAAAGTATGTCCAGGATAATGCATTGTTATTGGTCTTTTTGAGAAGTTAGATTTTCCACTATATTTGTCTAACGCTGACAAAGGTTACCTTAACGCTGACAAGTTTTATCGTGACGTTGTCAGCAACAATGTTAGTTTTGTGGTTTTTGATCTAAGTGTGCAGGCGTTGATAGCATTGTACCATTGGATACAGAGTTGCTTATGGATCCTTGGAGAATCATTTGAACATGGTGTTATTTATGGATGATGGTTGGAATATTTATATTCCTATCTTGACATAAATTTTATTTTCATGCATATTATTGGGCAGCATATGTATCACAGTTTAAGGGTAGGTTTTAGGAACCTTTAGGACTTTTGGGTATTCTTATAATACTCTTATCACAATTCTAGATTGTGTCCACATGTGAGTATGAGTTAGTTTTACTAAATCATGAGGCACTATAGCATGCAAAGTTGATATACTCTGCATGCTGCCAAGACATTTTTGGCCTAGAATTGGATGTCGTCTGTTGGGAGACTTGGGAATGATTTATAATGGGTTTTACCTTGGAGTTACAAGGAATTTTATGAGGAAACTTAATTGTTAAGAATTTTGGTTAGCAAGGGACACTAGAGGACTGTTATGTCTATCTTGCATAAGCAAGTGTGCATAACTGGACAGTGCTTGCCGCCCTATAATAATTATCAATTTATAGGTTATCTTCACTAGGATAAATTACTTTGTTAAGGTCCTTTTTCTTTTTTATTACTTTTATTTTTGGACGCTGACAAGTATTTTTCCAAGCGTTGTTATGACCAATTTAGACGCTGACATGCCTTTGGCAAACGTTGACAAGAATATAGCCGTTGGGCGTTGATGGGTTATTTTTTACCGTTGACACTCATTGGGACCTACCCAGTTGTTATTTTTGACGAATTTTGGGGCCGTAATTTTGGGAGCAGATAACTTTTAATTAATGCACAAGGATAACTTAATTTCTTTTCAATATTTTCATCATTATATTTTGAAAATAGTTGCCTAATTATTGACCAATCACATGTGCCTATCTCTCCTATATATTTGGCTCTAATTTTTAAACAGGGTACCTCATATTCTTGTCTAACAAATTTCTCCTATAATTCATCTTTCTCAATAATTCACAAACAGCTTTCTTCAAGAATGGCACCAAAGTTTAATCCAAGTGACTTGGTATTGGGATTCAGGAGTCAACACAACATGATTGCTTATTTCGACGCTGATGATACTCTAATTCCACAATACACCCAGATGGTGGCGTATTTGAATGCATCTCCTATTAGGTATGCTCTTTCTCATGCTCCTCTCATCTCTGTCACTCATATTAAACAGTTTTGGAACACTGTTAGTTCCTCAACAGTTCATAGTGTGACTACATTATCAGCTATTGTTCATGGGCGTACATGGGTGGTTACTGAAGCCTTGGTTCGCCAGGCTTTGCATCTTGATGATGCTGATGGTATAACCACCCTTCCCATTAATGAAATAGAACAAGGACTTCGGGCTTTGGGTTATCCTATCCCTGATGAGGGCACTTGATAGGTGTGAAAACACCCATCCTTTTACCACTTAATTACAATAATAACCAAGCCAAACGTGTATTTTATGTCGTAAATGTCGGAATTATGCGTGGTTTGTGTTTTTGTTGTGATTTAGGACCAAAATGTGAAACGGGAGGAAAACACGGGCTTTCACGGGCTTTTATCGAAGAAAAATACAAAAGACAAAGTCAAGAGATCAAGAGTGGAAAAAGAACGGAAGTCCAAGACCTATTCTGAAGATTTATCGAAGAACAAGTCTAAAGACGGAAGTTTAATAATGCCGAAGAACTCAAGTCTTATTTATGAAGAATTTTCAAGACGAGTTTAATTAATCCCGAGGCAACGTCGAAAAAGTCTAAGAATTAAGAAGACGAAAAGACGGAAAGAAAGATAGAAAGAATGAAGCAACACATGCTTCCCTTCTCCCTATATATAGTTCACTTCCACCTTATTTCACACTTGTTAGCTAATGTGACAATTAGTCTTTCCATCATTTTTCTTTACTTGCACAACTTTAATTTCATGTCATTTACTTTCTTGTTCTTTAATTTCATGTCTTAAATTTCAAGCCTTTTAATTCCAAGTAAGTTAATTTTATTGTCGAATCCTTATTTACCTTTAATCAAGCTCTTCTTTATCTTTCTCATCCTACTTTTCTTGTTTTTGGTTTATCTCAATTTCGGATTAAGCAAGATATTGCTTAATCTCTTTGCTTATTTGATTAAAAAGTTCACCTTTTTACTTTTATTTAAGTTTTTGTATGAGATAAGCTATAAGTTTGACAATCTTATTGGCTTGTTTTGTACTTAGCTTATTTACTTTTTAGTTTTCTTAAAGAGTTTAGTCTTTTTAAAGTTTGCTTATTTCTTATTTTAAAAGTTTCAAATTTATGCTTATTGATCTTTTAATGTTTGATTTTTATAGCTTAAAGTGTTTTAGTGCTTATTGTGTTAATTTTCTTATTTTTGATTAAGTGCTTTTTAGTTAATTTTTATAAAAAGTTGTTTTAAATATTTTTTATTATTTAGTATTTTTAAAAGTTTTTAAATTTTGGTCTATTAGCTTTTTCTTAAATTTTATTTGGTTAAGTTTTTAGATAAGTGCTTATTTGGTATTTACTTATTTGCTTATTGTATGCCATCGTAATGCTTAAAGGTTTTACCAGTACGATCCAGTAAGTGTGATCGCATAAACCCCGAGGGTTTCTACTTGCGATCCATTACTGCGATCCTTAGTACGATCGTCACCACGATCACACTCCATAATCCTCGCCACGATCACATGTTGCGATCGTGGGTGCGATCGGTGGGTGCGATCCGTGGCTACGATCCTTGGCTACGATCCTTGTTACGATCCTTGGTACGATCCTTGGCAACGATGCATGAGTACGATGTATGGTGCGATGGAATCTTCATCACAAAGTGCGATGGAAGTGACCAGCTAGCCTGCTAGCTTAGCATCGGGTGCGATGGAAAAGTGCGATGGAAGTGACCAGCTAGCCTGCTAGCTTACTCCTTTTTGCCGCCAAATTAACCAGCTAGCTTGCTAGCTTCCAGCAGCTAGCCTGCTAGCTTGTTTATTTAATAGTATTGTTCCGTAATTGTTTAGTTTTGTCTGAAAGTTGTTCCGATTTTATTTTTGAAAGTTACGTATTATTAGTTGAATTTTTCGTCGATTTTTAGTATTAATATTTTTTCGTAAAGTTTAAGTTTTATCTTTTATTTAGTACCCGCTTTAGGTTTTGTCTCGTTTAGCTTTAAAGTACCATTTTAGTTTTATTTTCTCCTTTTTCATTTAGTAAACTTTATTCTCGAGTCGATAGTTAATTTCGTCTTTTAGTTTAATTTTTATTAATTGTTTCGTTTTAAATTCACGTTTTATTATTTATCATGTTTTGTTTTTATTAATTAATCGCTTTTAGTTTATTGTTTTTATTTTGTGCATTTACCTTTTAAGTAGAATAGATAACCAAACCATTTTATTTTCCACCAAGAACAACTGAGTCACACTTTGAACCGGAAGTCAATTCGTTAAGACACCGAGAAAACAAACTTTTTCAACTAGCAAAATCTTAATTTCAGCACTTTAAACAAATATCATAAACAAGAGTTACCCCAGCCTGGAAGTACCTCATACATGTCATCCTACAATCTTTGAGTCCCAAGTGTACTGCACACAATGAAATTAATAGATCAATTGCTAGTGCAATTGTGTGCATTGCAACTGGGCAAAAGTTTAATTATTCCAAAATGATTTTTGATGGCATGTGTATAAACAAAGGGAATAAGATGACTTTGGCTTATCCCAGATTTTTGAAAATGGTTTTTGATGTGCAAAATTACTGCACAAGGGATCATGATGATTTTTATGAGATCCTTGTGCAAAAGAAAGCTATTTTTACAAAGATGAATTCACCCCCTCACCATGAATTACCCCTCACCCAAGCTATGCTTGCTGTTATTGCAGCAGCACAACCCCAACCAGACCTACAACCACAACTTGACCCAATACCAGAACCTTTGCCTTCACCTCAACATATGGAAATTGACCAAGAACCCTTCAACGCTGACACCTTAAATGTTGGCGTTGACACAAGTAATCCAGACGTTGACACCTTTCCTTCACAGACCCAAACACCCCTTAACCTTCCCACATCCACCCAATCTACATCATCTTCTACCCCACCTCAATATAGGTTGCAAAAATGCCCAAGGACTATTGGAGTGTTCTCCTCTAGTGGTCCTAGCCATGTAGCAGAGAGAACACCACCAAAAGTGTGGTTGGTGCTATGGATGCGGCTGGGACTATTGGTTCTAGCTTAGATGCAGGCCAAGACAGTCCTAACATCTTTAAGACCTCATACATGCCCATGACTCTAACTTGGGAGGTCAAATACCCAGTTTAGAGGAGGGCAGATTGGAACCATACACATTGAAGGAATTGACGGCTATCTACATTAGCTTGCAAAAGCAAAATGCAGACCTGGTACAAACAGTTAGTACACAAGGCCTTGAACTCAAGCAATTGAGGGAGAGGATTGTCATTTTGGAGAATGCTAACACTAGGCGTGGGATGGAGGAATCTTCCAAAGGGGATGATGAGCAGATTAATGTGAGTGATAAAGGCTCACATGATGGAGAATCTTTGGGTGTTTCTGAAGCCCTCACTGCATTGAAGAAGCAACCAGGTTTTGATAGATCTCTGGTTACTCCTACAAATTTAAACTTGTCTTTTACAGCTATGTTGGAGCAATTTACAAGAGACGCTGAGACAAGTAAGTTGGGCGTTGACAAGCAAAATTTGAACGCTGACACACCAAACGCTGACAAGAGTAATTTGGGCGCTGACACAAGGAATTTGAACGTTGACAGACCTGCAGATATGGTTGATGTATTCCAGTCATCAGCTATCATCAAAGACGTGTCTTCACAGGTATTGCCATCATCCTTACCCATCATTGATCCATTAGATAAGGGTAAAGGAATCATGGTAGATGCAGAAGTTCCAAAGGATGTAGCATAGGTAGAGTTTGATTCAAGGTTGGCTACACAACTCATGGAACAAGAAAGTAAGAAGGTTGGTGAAACACCATTTGTTGTCACATCTGAGGAACAAGAAGGAAGTGATGAAGAAAGTTCAGATTCAAGTGTGATGATAATTGAACAACCAGAAAGACTTGAATATGATGATGACTTGGCAAGGGAAAAGCTTAGAGAGTTGAAATTGCAAGTAGACTTTGATATGCCAGAAGTTGTTCAGATGTACCATGCTTGGGAGAATAGGATTATGGAGAATCCAGATTTGACTATTTCAGACCAGATTTGGGGTTTGGAGATTCTTCTAAGAGTTCAAAGTGACTGCAAGGTAATTCTGAAACACAAGGCTAGCAATGTTTTCTCACTGCTGAAGAGGGATAGAAGAGAGCTTTATTACATGCTACTCAGATGTCATGGAAATGGATGGACCTTCAAGAAATTGCAGGGATTATCTTTTCAAGAATTGGAGTACAAGGCTTATCCCATTTGGGCAAAAGTGCAGGAAATGAACACTCTAAGACTTCTTTTAGATGAAAGGAAAGAAGAACTTGCAGAAGAGATGGAGATTCAGAAGGCAATGATTGTTCCAAGGCCTTTGAAGAAAGGAGTTCCACTTGAGTTCCCTAAAGATATGGATAAATTGAATCCCAATGAAGCTGTTATAAGAAGGATCATCAAGCTCTCACCTATGGAAGCTTAAGATATGGTACAAGTGTTACCTCTCGATGCCAGAAACCCTATCATAAGCTATGAAGAAGATGCAAGTGGGTTTTGGAAGATTGGCAAGTATGTGAAAGAGGTACACACATTTACTACTCTTGTGTCTCTCTTTGCAAGTGTGGATAGAGAAGACTTGGTAGACCTTTGGAGGTTGTTGGAGGCCAAGTATGAGACTGAAGCTCCTACTTCAGTCAATGGAATAAAAATTTGGTCAACATTCAAGAGAATGTGTGGACCAAAAGAAGAAGATCCTACTGTTTGGAAGGATCTTGAGGATGATATCAGTGGTCTTTAATGACGTTTGTATTCAGCTGCTGGTGTGTACTACTTGAGCTCTACAAAGTTTGCTGAGTATCTTATTGTAGATTGTCAGTATCCCATGTCCAAAGAAGTTTTGGAAAAGATGAAGACAACACAACTGGAGATTGACTATTCACTAATAAGGGGACTTGTACCCTTTCAACTCGTTGTCTCGTGGTTGTTTGTGATTGTGTTATCTAGATCATCATCATCATCTACGATTGAAGACTCTCGTGTTCGTTTACGTGGGCCTCCATCGTTTGCTTGAAGAAGTTTTCACGAATCCATGACATATCCTTTATTGTTCTAACAATTATCTTTTAGCATACTTAATAAACGGCTTTAGATATATTGTTGATCACCCTTTCCATGCTAGATCCTAAGCATTCGACTCTTCGTCTCTAGTATGGGGGTGCTCCACCTTTAGACTCGAAACATTGAGGACAATGTTTGCTTTTAGTATGGGGGTGAATAGGTACTTGCTTTTCTACGCCCTCACGCTTTCCAACTTTCAATGTTTTGTTTTGATTGCTAATAAGGCTAAAAATGGCCAAATTTTAAAATTGTTCTTAGTTTTCATAAGTGTTTTTATGAAACGAATGTATATTTTCCGATGGGCAGAATAAGAGTTAATTTTTGACTTGATGGGCATTTGAAGCCATTTACATTCCTTAACTCGCTCAATTCAAGTTTTGCTAGACTTTTATATAGGGAGCTTTAAAACGCGAAAGTCTTAGCTCATTCGGGTTAAGAACGAGAACTTTTCGCAAGTTCCTATAATTGATCCTAGAAAGTCACTTATCAAGGGAACTATAAAATACATTCTCTAAACTTGAAAAAGTCCAAGAAAGTGCAAGATCCTATAGGTGGCTTGAAAACCCAAAACTTTGATTTGATATAGTCTAAATGAAAGCTAATCCAAATTTGGCTTAATTTTGACTTGCATGGCTAAGTATTCACGAGTCTCTTTAATTAGAGGTCTTTATATAGTGAAGAACGAGAGATGATAGAGTTAGACAAGTGATCATGCTAAACGTAGAACATGAAAATGTTCTTTCAAAAACTCATATGTTTTTAATTGTGGCTTTTTCTTCCCATAAGATCAATGCATTAGGAATAAATCATAATTGCAATAAGTAAGGTTGTACGATTTGAAAGGTTACTTAGCCTCTAGCGCAAGATCGTTTAAAAGTTGCTCGGGGTTGAATAGAGTTCATAGCCAAGGAATAACTTATTGAAGCGGGACGCGAAGATTGGCGATCATCCAAAAAGGCCCTAACAAGGCATGAGGAGCTCTATTTTTGCTAAAAATCCAAGATGATGTGAAGTATCATTATTCCTAAATCAATATGAAGGATCGAGACATACGACGAAAAGCAATTACTCCCCTAAATATATCCTCTTCGCGGTGGACTACCTTTCTAAGTGGGTGGAAGCTAAGGCTTTGCCTACTAATGATGCTCGTGTGGTAGTGAAGTTTTTGAAGCAACTATTCTCTCGGTTCGGAACCCCTCGTGCTATTATAAGCGATCGTGGAACCCATTTTTGTAATGACCAATTCGAAAAGGTTCTAAAGAAATATGGAGTTACTCATCGTCTTTCTACGGCTTATCACCCGCAAACGAGTGGGCAAGTCGAGGTTTCGAACCGAGCTTTGAAGAGGATTTTAGAGAGGTCAATTGGAGAAAACCGTGCTTCATGGTCCGACAAACTTGATGACGCTTTATGGGCCTTTAGGACCGCTTATAAGACACCTATCGGTTGCACTCCTTATAAGTTAGTCTATGGGAAGAATTGTCATTTGCCCATTGAGTTGGAGCACAAGGCATATTGGGCCCTTAAGCATGCAAACTTTGACTTGAAGACCGCGGGAGATCACCGGAAAATACAATTGAATGAATTGGATGAATTAAGAGATAATGCTTATGAAAATTCATTAATTTTTAAAGAAAAGACTAAAAAGTTTCATGATTCAAAGATTAAAAACCGGGTTTTTAACGTTGGTGATCAAGTGTTGCTTTTTAACTCTCGTCTTAAGATATTTTCCAGGAAATTGAAATCTCGTTGGTCGGGTCCGTTCACCATTACACAAGTGTTTCCATATGGGACCATTGAGCTAGCTCAAGATGATGGTCCTAATTTCAAGGTGAATGGACATAGGCTTAAGCACTACTTTGGTGGGGAAATTCCTTCAATGGTTGCCCTCGACCAAGTCACCTTCCCCAATGATAATTAGCATTGAGGGGATCGAGTCGAGCTCATGACTCGGTAATAAAAAACGAGGTGCCTCGTGGGGGAGATCCCATGCTTATCCTTTATGCTTACTATTCACAAATAAGGGGACTTGTACCCTTTCAACTCGTTGTCTCGTGGTTGTTTGTGATGGTGTTATCTAGATCATCATCATCATCTACGATTGAAGACTCTCGTGTTCGTTTACGTGAGCCTCCATCGTTTGCTTGAAGAAGTTTTTCACGAATCCATGACATATCCTTTATTATTCTAACAATTATCTTTTAGCATACTTAATAAACGGCTTTAGATATATTGTTGATCACCCTTTCCATGCTAGATCCTAAGCATTCGACTCTTCGTCTCTAGTATGGGGGTGCTCCACCTTTAGACTCAAAACATTGAGGACAATGTTTGCTTTTAGTATGGGGGGGGGTGAATAGGTACTTGCTTTGCTACGCCCTCACGCTTTCCAACTTTCAATGTTTTTGTTGCTAATAAGGCTAAAAATGGCCAAATTTTAAAATTTTTCTTAGTTTTTCATAAGTGTTTTTAAGACACGAATGTATATTTTCTGATGGGTAGAATAAGAGTTAATTTTTGACTTGATGGGCATTTGGAGCCGTTTACATTCCTTAACCCGCTCAATTCAAGTTTTGCTAGACTTTTATATAGGGAGCTTTAAAACGTGAAAGTCTTAATTCATTCGGGTTAAGAACAAGAACTTTTCGCAAGTTCCTATAATTGATCCTAGAAAGTCACTTATCAAAGGGAACTTTAAAATGCATTCTCTAAACTTGAAAAAGTCCAAGAAAGTGCAAGATCCTATAGGTGGCTTGAAAACCCAAAACTTTGATTTGATATAGTCTTAATGAAAGCTAATCCAAATTTGGCTTAATTTTGACTTGCATGGCTAAGTATTCACGAGTCTCTTTAATTAGAGGTCTTTATATAGTGAAGAACGAGAAATGATAGAGTTAGACAAGTGATCATGCTAAACGTAGAACATGAAAGTGTTCTTTCAAAAACTCATATGTTTTTAATTGTGGCTTTTTCTTCCCATAAGATCAATGCATTAGGAATAAATCATAATTGCAATAAGTAAGGTCGTACGATTTGAAAGGTTACTTAGCCTCTAGCGCAAGATCGTTTAAATGTTGCTCGGGGTTGAATAGAGTTCATAGCCAAGGCATAACTTATTGAAGCGGGACGCGAAGATTGGCGATTATCCAAAAAGGCCCTAACAAGGCATGAGGAGCTCTATTTTTGTTAAAGATCCAAAGATGATGTGAAGGATCGAGACACACGACGAGAAGAAATTACTCCCCTAAAGATCATGGAGAAAATCTATCCAAAAAGACCCTAACAAGGTATGAGGATAAATATATCCAAGTCCGAAAAGGAGGCGGATCGTTGTATATCAAAATCCAAAGTAAAGATTGAAGAAAAATGATGAAGTCGTGGTCCAAATGTGAAGAATCTCTCAAAAACGTCAAGTGAAGAAATTCCAAATATGTGAAGAGAAGACCATAATTTCGAGAACGTCTTCCCAAGATTTAAAGTATGAAGTACATCCCAAATATCGGTCCGAGAAAGGTCTCAAATCGTGAAACGAGTTATGCCAAGATATGAACTTAAGGAGATACACGAGAAGCCGTTTTAAAAGATTTTGTCCTTCGGCTAACTATTGATTAAATCGTGCTACTTTGCTTTCGGAGTAATAACTACTCAAATAAGTCAATATGAATCACTTGTGATCTATGACAAATAGTTAAAAAATGGTAGTAACCCATTTCCTTTTATAAAAACTAGGATTGCGGGGAGAAAAGTATTACACAATTTGGACGTATGAGTAGTGTTAGCATTGTGACTTGTACCAACAACGATCTCGTTTTTGCACTTAGCATGGGATGTATGACAATCAAGGATGACGAAGTTTACTCTAAGGGACATTTACTTGTTTCTATTCTTTGACCCTAAAAGTCACTTTTGTGATGAAAATAATACATTATGTCTTTACACATCTTCGTAGTATGTTTCAAGTCTTTTACTCTTCAATAAAGGTTAATAAGATTGAACTTTGGTGATGCTTCGATACCTTATTCTAGCATTGCGTGAGGGCACGACAATGGCTTAATATGGGGGAGTGATGAGATGGCATTTATACATGATCTCATCGTTCTTTTCGGGCTTTTAATGCACAAAAATGTCACAATATACCATATATATGCTTGTGTTTGTTTACTTGTGTATTTTAGGTATGGATATCGTGAAAAAGACAAAAGATCACAAGATACAAGGAAAAACGGACACGAGAAACGAAGCCGTACAAAGAATCGGGCCCTAATCATGGAATATTCAACAAATACCCTTGAAGACTTGAAGACATACAAGATTGATCCTCATTTATTGAAGAAATGACACTTAAAACCCTTGTATATTGATAATTACAAGTTTGGTCCCTTAAGTTTGTCAAAATTACACAAAAGGTCCTTCAACTTTGAAGAAATGGCAAGATTAGTCCCTCAACAATTCCAAATTGTCAATTATGGTCCCTCATCAAGCCAAAGATACATTAAAGACCTTTGAAGATCAAGAATGTCCAAGATCAGCCCTTGAAATATCTCAAATTGACAAAAACAACCCTTGTAAACCTTTTTCCAAAGTTTTGTGCCAAAAGTGTCAAAGGCTGAAAGTTAATTACAAAGGGAATTCGTTTTTAGGGCTGAAATACTTGTTTTACCAAAATTCCCAAAACACAAGGGCCAAATGTGTGCAACTGAAACATTTGAAATGAAATTGCGCCAAACAACTCCACTTCCCCCAATTTCGGATCAAAGTCACTACTATTCACCTTTTACCCACCCAGAATTACCTCACTTAAAACAAAGGGTAATTTGTAATTACCCTGGCACACGTTTGATTCACCTCACCTTAAACACATCCCAACCTCAAAACCCTCACTCCCACTCACAATGGACCCCACCCCCAAATACCCGTTCACCTATCATGTGACTACTTGCCCTCCAAGTCATCCAACGTGGCAAAATCAACAGCTATGACTCATTGCTTCATCACAAAGCTAAAATGAACGTTTGGGATCATTTTGGACAGGTCATCAACAACAAACTGCCTCAAGGACTTAAGGGCATTTTAGAGAATTCACTTCTAGGGTTTGTGAATAGTGTAGCCTGGCATTTGCCTATAAAAGGAGACCTCAACATGCGAGAGTCCCTTTGTTCCAGTCTCTACCTTTAAAACTTGTAATTCCTTTTTGAAATTTATAAAAGTTGGTATTTTGAGAAAATTGTAATTCCTTTTTATGTTTTTGAAAGTTGGTATGGTTTAAAGGTGATTCTGAGTTCCATTGATTGTTATAAGTGTGCTTGTATCATTTGGTTCAAGGACGTTTATGTTTGGTAAGTTTTTCAAGTTTGAAAAAGCTTAAAAGAAGGTTTCTGATTTTGCTATTATTGTGTACTAATCCTTAACCATAAGCTATAAGCTCTTGGAAGCTTGTTGACACCAAGCTTGTGAAGGGATTAGGGCCCTTGGTTGAGTTGTTTGCTGCTTGTGTGGAAGAAATCAAGTCCTTGAGGTTCTACTTTGAACCATCAACCAAGGCAGTATTGCATCTCCTTTTTTGAAGTACCTTGGTCTTGTTCTAATTGTTGAACAAGGTCCAAGGAGCATAGCTTACCCTCCTAGGATGTTGTGGAGGGCAGGTATAACCCCTTGTTAAGATTCCTCTCAAAAATTCATGTTACTTCTTGTTTTGGATTTTGAGCTTTGATTTTGTGTTCTTGTGTTTGTGCTTTGTGTTTTATGGTTGTAATCTGTTAGTTGTCACCTAGTGTAGTTATTTGATCATTAAAACCAATAGGTTGTGTGTAAAAATCAGAAGTTTGTTTGAAAAGTGGTTGATTAAGGATTGCTTGGGATGACTGGTTCATAAGGCCTTGTGGCCTTGAGCCCTTGGTTCTTAGGGTTTGGGAGGTCTAAACAAGTCTTAATATACAAGTTTTAGTCATTGGTTAAGTTTCTGAAAGTTTGGAAAAGGGATTTGAAGTTTTGCAAAAATCTGATAAAAGTGGTTTTGGAATTGGTCAAACACATCAGATCCAATAACTTCTTTGTTACTTGGATCTAAGGTCTGAAATCAAGTTTGGGAATAGTTTAGGTGATAAGCTATCTATTGGTTATCTGGTTGTTGAATTTGGTGGCTTATTGTGATTTTTATAGCTTATCAAAGTTGGTTGAAGTGGTCATTTGCATCAGCAAAGTGACCACCTCATTTTGTGTTTGCATTTGTTATCCTATTGTATGCCTTGTGATTTTGCTGCTTGGAATTTGTTTAAGTGCTGCTTGTGAGTGGATTTTGCTATTTGGTGTGCTTTGTATCAGGCTTATAAGCTAACTGGCTTATTAAGCCCTTATTGCCAAAATCTACCATCAAAAGGTCAACTGACCTCTTGATTCACAAGGCCTCCTACTTGAGTCCTTCACAAAAATTGCTTATAACAAGCCCATATACCATTCCTGATCATTTGGTGAACTTTGGAGTACTTTGACTTTTGGTCAAATAAGCACAAATTGGCTTATTTTTTAGAACTGCTTATTGGCACATGCAACAACTTGGCTTTTGTAATAGAAATCATTTTTCTTAGCTTAATAACAAATCTGGAAGGTTACAAGTCTTTTGGTTAAGCTGTTGCTAGAAAACTAGCTTATTTGGCTTTTTCAACCAGCTTATTGGTTCTTACAACTTATTCTACTTGGCTTTTTGTGATTTTCTTGATTGATTATTCTTAGTTAAGCTATTTGTGAGCTTTTTCAACAAACTAGAGCTTCTGAGGTGCCCTAAATCTCAAACCCGACTATTTTGTCTTTTAGTGGATTTTTAATTTGCTTATTTCTGGCTTATTGAGTGTGCCTTTTCAAAATTTCTTTTTACAGATCTCATAAGCATCCCAAAAGAAGGTTGTGTGTCAAGTTAGAGCTTATGGAATTAGCTTATTGCTTAATGGGCTGAAAAGCCCAATAAGAATAAGCTGTTTGCTTATTAAGCTGTGATAAGCTCATGTTCAGCTTTTGGGCCTTTAGAGTTTTGTTCTTAGAATTAAATTTTGAGTCAGATAGGGCTTTTCCAAGTCAATTGGGCCAAGTTTGACTTTTTGGGCCAAAAAGCCCATTAAGGGTTGACTGTTTTTGGTTTTGGCCCATTTGAGGGCCCAATAGGGGTATTCTGGTCATTTCACTTTGGTTTTCTGATTATTTAGGTTAAAATAAACTAGTTTGCAAGTTTTTAGAGTTTTTTATAATTTTTGGATTTTTAATATTGTTTTAATATTATTTTATTATTATTTTTCAAATTTTTTCTTAGCTTTAATACATTAAAATAGGAATTTAGCAACTTTTAGAATAATTTTATCACTTTTAGATTAATTTTTATAATTATTTTAAGTTTTAATAGTTTTTAAATCATTTTAAATAGTTTTTATTAGTTTAAAAATTTCTAAAAATAGTTTTTAATCTTTTTAGGTCATTTTAGAGGTTTACCAATTGGAAAATCTTTATTTGGGCTTTTTGATAATTTATTTGATTTTTAGGGCTTTAATTAGCATTTAAAAATTGAATATTTAATTATTTAAAAGGTTTGAAAAAGTTTTGATCATTGGTAAACTCTTAGTTTATTTATTTTGATTTTTGGTGAATTTTTGGTAATTTTTAGAATTAATTTTTATTTTTGTAGTTTTTACGGTTTTACGTTTTGTCGTCGTAGTATTATTTTCACGTCTTCGTCATCTTCTTTTCTCATCCCCTTCTAAACCAAATATTAATCTCAAATCATTTACATCTTTGTCACACACATATACCTCCTTGGGAAACGAACTTGGAATTCATAAGGGTCATTAGTGTTTACGTTTTCCTAAACGTACAGTTAATACTTTCCGCTTTTACGCTCCTTTTCCTAAAGGACGTAATTATCCACAATCATTAGTCAAAACTTTAAGAAAACCGACTGATAACTTAAGAAAACTGACTGATAATTGCATGAGAAACATGAAAGATAACAACGCCAAAATCTGGGAAGTTCCTGGTGACTACCCACTAGTCACAGGTCAAGTTTTAGAGCCTACATGTCAAACCTATAGCTCTGATACCATAATTGTAACACCCCACTTAGATAAGTGGACCGTTACGTGTATTTATGGCGTGTCATCAAAGCATAAGGTAAATGTCCTAAAACATTAACTGACAATAACGGAAATACCGGAATCAAACATCGGTAATCCAACATAAGCTCAAAACATGAAAAATAAAATACTGAAGGAAAGGACTAAACAATGTCCAAATAATCAGAATAATGTAAGAAGTGCATAAAGTAAGAAGTCTGTGTAGCTTCCATCCAAATGCACATGCTATCAGAATCCTAAGAGCATCATGGTGTACCTGTCGTTAGAACATGAAAGGAACTACGGCTGAGCATAACGCTCAATGAACGGATATAAAGTATGATAAGGAATTACTGTAATGAAGCAGATGATAAAATACTGAAGCTGTATGATTGATAAGTAAAGTTGTAGCGGAAAACTGTGTATAATCTGTAAAGTCTGATTTATAAATAATAAAGCTGAACTGTTATCTTTTAAATCTGAAAACATGCATTTAATGTACTTTAATTGCTAGAGCTTATATAGGTCACGTGTTGTAACAACGGTGCATGAATAATTGGAGGGGTGACCCCGTCATGCTTTAGAGGGGTAACCTCTAAATGCTGTAGAGGGGTGACCTCTAAATACTATGCTGGGTGGAGGGATAAGCTCCAATGTGAAGGATGTAGAGCACACACCACATTCACCCTAATAACTGTAAACTGATAAGCCTAGGATGCATCCATACGCCCCACTAAAAATACTGATAAAATGGCCAAGCTGAGCTGAGTGGGACGATGCAGAATATCACTCTCCTGCATGTGAGTCACGACACCGGTGCCTCTAGTGCCATGGTTACGGTACCTCCGTAACTAGACATAAATTGGTCATGCTTGTATATAATGCTCAGGCAATTTATTTAGTTATTAACATGATTTCTGATATGCTTAAACATATACTGGAGAAACATTTGGCTGCAGACGGGGAATCCTAATCATGCATAGAAAAGGAAGTCCTTACTGAAAGGACGGGAATTCCGTACCTCTAGTCCAGTAACTGACTGAATGGAAGACTAAACGAATACACTCGGGCTTCATGGAAGCTACAATAATAATAGAAGAGATTAAGTTATTTAATCTTTGTTTAACTTACTGATCCTATTGGCTTCTCATTTATTTATTTTATTTCTGAAAATCTATACGTATATTAACTGATAAATCTGATCTTATAATAATTCATTCTAATATATTAACGACCTAATATTATTACGATACAACGTATTCTGACGTTAATTGAAATACTATAATAAGTAACTCGTTAATACATAAGGTTTCTAATTAGAAAGTTTCTAAAACCATATAATATATAAAATAAATTTATACCCTTTTAAAATATTAAAAACTATTTTAATTTACGTCATTTAAATAGAATTTAAAACATTTATAAAACAAGTAATAAAAAGGTATAATATAAATATCTTCATTTTTATTATTATAATTATGCCCCGAGCCTACCGAGATACCCTTTCTCGGTCGCACTAAACAATTAAACAAAATATATAAAAATCTGCCTATATGAAGTTAGTGATAGAAATCACTAATAAAATGTCACTAAAACTGAGTTTTTAAATCTGTTTGAAAAGCTCTTTTGCGACAGAAAATTGTGTCACAAAAACTGAAAATAAAAGTGTATTTTTCTGTCCAAAAACTAGGTACTGATGTACCCCTTTTTTTCACTGCTTGTATTGTTCCCACTGTTTGGGGTTTGGTTCCCACTGTTAGACACACCCAAACACCCCCTAATAGAACCAAACACCCCCTGTTTGGCTTGTTCCCCACTGTTACGAACCAAACAGCCCTGTGACTAATCCCAAACGCCCCCTGTTTGTATTTCTGTTTTGTGGCTGGTCACAAACGACACCACCGAGACTTTTTGGGTGTCGGTTTCTGTAAGATGAGAAAACATGACACCCTTAAACAGATTTCTTGTTAAATTAACCCAAAACTTGCGTGTTCTTGATTGCACATAATAGAATTCGTGATTTAATCAGTCAAAAGGAAGAGGATTAAGAATGCTTAAGGTTTATGTGATGATACAGAAATAATCGAATCCACATACATGAAAGAATCAACATCACGTCCAAAAACCCGTCCCTCCTTTCTTTTGTTTTTCAGCCGGCGGCCTCCATTCCTCAACCCTAATTCTGTCTTTTTTTTATCATTACTGTTGACCACAAGGGGTAATAAACTCCCGTGTTTTTTTTTCTTCTCTTTATAAGGCCGGGCCTTAAGCCCAATAACCCTCTTTGTTTACTTAATTAAACCGGCCCCCATACCTTTTATAGTTTTTCAAATTTTTTTTTCTTTATTCACGTATACTCGTAATTATTTCCCGCGTTTTAAATTTCGTAAACGTAATAACCCTTTTTCCGTAACTAAATAATACATACACGTAACCTTTTAATCACGTAACCTTGTAATTTATTTCCCGTGTTTTTTATTCGCAAATGTTAATTACTCTTTTCGTTATGTATCATAAATACTGTATACGTAATATTTTCCTGAAACAACCTATTAATTATTTCTGAATAATTAATATTTATAATATTTAACTGAAACTGAGCTTGCGTATTTAATATTCTAAAATTCTTAAATACGGCTTTTACAATTCTTCCCCTCTAAAAAATAATTCGACCCCGAATTAAGGATACGACTGTACTGGGTTTTACAATATTCACAAAGAAAACGAAAACCAATATATCTACAATATGGTAAAAAATATTGTTGTGTGTTTAGTTTAGGAAAACTAAACACGTTTTATTTGGATATTATAATATAATAGAGAAAAATAACAAAAATGAGTATGTACGTTATATACGCTTTCCGAAAATGAAAAGTAAAAACGCACTACTCACACAAACACGATAAATATAATGGCACTAAAAACACCTCCCCGGCAGCGGCGCCAAAATGATTGCGGTAAAATAGTACACGTTTTAGGAAAAACGCGTATAATGGGCAAGTATTAAGTTATACGATTTAGGAAAACAGTAAAACCGATAAATGCGAGTTCGTTATCGGCGGAGGTGTATATGTGTTAGGCCAATATAATACAATCAAGTTTGGATTAGTGTCGTTTTTGGGTTTAAAGAGAGAAAATTAAAAGACGAGCTAAACTATGATTAAACTACGACGAATGACGTAAAACGCGAACGTAAATACGTAAAACGCGACGAAATTATAAATTTAATCTAAAAATTAAGTAAAAGTTAAAATTAAGTTTAAAATAATATAAATAAGAATAAAAATTCAATAAATAAATTTTAAAACCTTTTATTAATTGAATATTCAATTTTAAATGTTAATTAAAGCCCTAAAATTAAATATAATTACCAAAAAGCCCAAAATATTATTTTATCAAACTAATATCTTATTTATAATAATTAAACACTAAAAGTATTTTTCCTAAGTTTTTGAAACTATTTTTCTATTTTTAATTGCTAAAAACACTTTTTAAACTAAAATAATGATAAAAAAAATAATAAAATAACGATAAAAATAATTTTACTTTTTCAAAAATCATATTTTACATAACTAAACAGTTGAAAATGAAAAAGTTTGAAAAAAGTAATTTTTTATTTAATAAGATAAAACAATTTTGATTAAAACCTATTTAAACTTAAATTAATTCTAAAAATAATAAAATAATGTAAAAAATGAAATTATTATTCTAAAAATCTAAAAATATATTACTTAAGCTAAGAAAATTTGTAAAATTGAAAAATATTACTTTTTAGCACTAAAAGACAAAAACCAGAATATAAAATAAATAAACAGTAAAATAAAAATTAACTTTTCTAAAAATATTAAAATAAATAAACAAAAATGAGAAAATTATAAAATCAAGAAAAAGATAATTTAATGTCACTAAAGACAAAAAAGAAAGAAGCTGATGTTGACTTGCCCAGGACTTTTGTCCTTTTGCTTCTCAGTGGGAAGAGTAACAGAAGCAGTGGGAACTTTCTACCCAATGCTTAGCCTCAAAGACTAGTAAATGGACGATTTTAGGCTTGTTACTTGGTTTCTTTGGAAACAAGGGGCAACCCCACACTCAGTGGAGTGTGGGGAGTCAAATTATGGCAAAAAAACACACAAGTCAAATACAAGAAAGAACCACAAATTAGCAATATCTAGTTACTGATGTGTCTAGGGAAGGTCTAGGCACTAGCATACCAAATCCAAAACCAAGAACATACAACCCTACCTTAACCTAATATCTAACTGACTACAAGATTTTGTGGTCTAAAAATTGCTAAATCTACCTTGTTAAGCTTACTGGTTGTTCTATGCTTTTTTAACCAATTTTTTACCAAGCAACTTCTTTATTACACCTACAATCTCAAAACAAAAAGCAATTCAATCTATCACTACCCTATTTGAGCATGGATGAGCAACGCTAACCTACCTTGTATCACCTAAGACCAGTTAACACCCAAAACCAAACACTCATTTAAATTCTGATAATGAAATTTTTTTAAAAGAAATCTCACAAATCAACAACTAAAGATCCTAGTGACTACAAGAACAATTGAGAGTCATAAAAATAAAGCTATTAGATCAAATAAAACATTACTTCACAGCAAACAATAAGACTTTATAGATTTACTAAAAATCAAAAAAAATGGGAGGGTTCAAGCCAATCTTACCAGCTGATGCCTTCTCCTGGTTTTTGTGAGCTTATGATAAGTATGTAGAGGCCCTTGTTGGTTGGTCCACAACAGACCAAAGGGTAACTTATGTCTTCAACAAGGAAAGAAAAAGGATGGTGGTGAGACTACAACAGTCAAACACCGCCACTTGAGTTTCTACTATCACACACAAAGAAAAGAAAATATTAAAGTAACACAAATCTTATATAAGCTTGTTAAGCTTATACAAGCTTATGCTACAGTGAGGTGAAAAAAAACATAAACAAGATTTGAACATAATCTTTTGGAGCAAAATTTTCCAATAGGTAAATGAAAAGGAGATGCAATAATCAAAACAAGGTCATATAAGTTTCATGAGCTTTTGAGTTGTCAAGTCAACAGCTCGTGAAAAGCTTGTATGACTTTGGGTCCCAAAGTCTTAACCAAAAAATTTGATGAACACGTTTGGTAGAAGTTGAAACTTTCATAGACAAAACTGAAACACATCAATATTTAAAATCTATAGCTAATGGAACCCAAAATTTTTACAAATGCAAGGTTTTTCTCATTACTTTAATTATTTGATGAAAAAAAGTTTACAACTTGAACAAAAAAACTGGAACAAGGGCTTACACATGTTGTAAGCTCCTTATATAGGAGTAAAGAGAAGATTCTAGACTACTTGATAAATATAAACCCTAACAACTGGATTTCCAAATGTGCCCTTGTGGTCTTCACGTTTGAATCTTGGTCAAGTAGCTTCATGTGATGCTTGTACTTGATACAGCTGGTGAAAAAATGATCTTGAGCGTTGTTTTGGACTTTGGGACAAAGGCATTCATCATAGTCGTTGGATTTCTGCTTGATTCGAACTTTGCCAAAAATAGGGGTGACAGGGGAACACTGGTGGGACCTATTGGAGTCACGGGAGAGGGTGGTTTGTGACTAGGTTTTGGTTAGGATGTTGTTGATTGTTGATCTAGACAGTTTGGGTTTTTATTATGGGGTTTTTAGGATAAACCCAATTTAGGGTTCTTGGTTCATAGTTGGGTTTATGAAAAGTGATTAGATCCATATTAAGGGAATAGTTGTGACTGGGTGGGGATGGTGGACGTGGCAATAATATGTAATATGTTTAGTGCTAGGTAACGTGGAGATGGTGACTGGGTGGGGATGGTGGACGTGGCAAGTTATGGTTGGGTGTTGGAGTTTCATTGTCTGGTCAGTTTAGCCCTTGTATTCCCAAAAGTTCTTCATAACAAGTTACAACAGCTATCAAACTCTTTCCTTTGTAAACTTCTTTGAGCAAATGACAAAATGCCCCCCTCTTATTTGTATAACATGGAACCAAGGACCATTGTTTAGTATTTTGCATTCACCAAGGACTAATGATGTAATTTCTTATCATTTTAGGGACCCATATGCGATTTTTAAGTTTTGCAAGGGTTTAAAATGACAAGTCTTGCAAAGTTGAGGGACCAATCTTTACAAATCTTCAAACTTCAACGAATTCTTTGGAAAATCAACATTCGGGTCCGGTTCTTTGAGCGGCTTCGTTTCCCGTGTTCGTTTTTGCTTGATTCTTGTGATCTTTTGTTGATTTCACGATATCCGTATCTAAAATACACAATGAATAAACACAAGCATATTTTGGGATATTTTAATGATATTTTAAGCGTTTTAAGCCCGATTTGGATGATGAGACTATGTATAATTGCAGTCTCATCAACGGGCTCTACGCACAGGATACTATTGGCCAACTATGCATCGAGACGTACGAGATATGATTCTTAAATGCAACGATTGCCAAGTGCACAGGCCAGTACCACGACATCCACAACAAGAGCTGACACCCATCACATCCCCATGGCCATTCTACAAATGGGAAATTGACATAGCAGGTCCTTTTCCTGTTGCAACCGGAGGCGTTAAGTTCTTGATCGTGGCTATGGACTACTTCACTCGCTAGATAGAAGCTAAGGCGTTCGCAACAATCACGGGCAAACAGGTAAAAAAGTTTGTTTGGCAAAATATTGTATGACGTTTTGGTTTGCCAGGTGAGATCATCTCGAATAACGGGAAGTAGTTTGCGGACAATCCGTTCAAGGATTGGTGCGCAGCGTTGAACATCAAACGACGCTTCGCATCAGTTAAACACCCACAGACTAATGGTCTAGTAGAGCGGGCGAATAGAAGCCTAGGTGAAGGAATAAAGGCGCGCTTAGATGAAAGAAGCGCTAAATGGGTGGACGAACTACCACATGTCCTATGGGCACATAAAACAATGATCAAAATGGCTAATGGGGACACTCCATTCGCGCTGGCCTATGGAACAGAGGCTATTATCCCAGCAGAATTTGGGATGCCAACAATCCGCACGGCGGAAGTTAACGTCGTCACAAACGATGAGCAACTCCGGGTCAATCTAGACTTATTAGAGGAGAAAATGGAGATAGCAGCTATCAATGAAGCTAAATCTAAGGCATGGATGAAAGCTTATTACGACTCCAAAGTCAAGGGTGTTTCCTTTCGGACGGGGGATTTTGTCTATCGTGCTAATAAAGCAAGTCGCACGGAGAACACGAGAAAACTTAGTCCAAAGTGGGAAGGGTCGTATGAGGTCACAGAAGCTTTGGGGATAGGCGCGTACAAGTTGCGTGATATGGATGGCCGTGACTTAGATCGTACATGGAATATTTGAAACCTTAAAATATGCTGTCTTTGTAAGGCTATGGCCTCCGCATTGACACTTCGCTGTAGACAGCTTCAATAAAGATCCATGTATTTTTTGCTTTCATTTTTTCTAGGTTCTATTTGTCTTAGGATTCTATTATTCTGTCAAAAAATCTTAACCGTTATAATAAAACGTCGTGGTGCCTAGCTAGCTCCGCGACTTGTTCTTGTGTAAATTATTGTCTTTTGTGTCCTTAGAATTATTTTTTATAATTTTATGTGTTATTTCTTATTCATTTGCATTCATTCAGCCGTACATGTACTATTCGCTCCTAGGCAGAGTAAGAGGATTAAGTGAACCTAATAATTCAACTTGTCGCATAAGAGGGATGCAACCCCCGCGACGTGGATCATGTATCCTTACTAAACACCTTATTTAAAAGACGTTGTAATAAGTTTCCACATGTCATACTTATGTAGTCCCTGACAGGATAAAGACACACAGTGCACGTCTAGTAAAATATAGACTTAGTATTATTCTTGACTAGCCGTGACACGTCATGCAAATGATACACGATATCTAAGAATAAATACAAGTTTCAAATATACAAACAAAAGTCGTCGTGATCATCACGGACATATATATTCATAAAAATTCTAAGTATTCAAACATTGAATTACAAACTACAGCCGTGGACATCCACGGACGAACATAACAAGAGTAGTACAAATGTTCAAACATGAAAACTACACATATTACAAAGGAGTCAAGAACTCACTCACTTCTTTCTTCCCTTTGGATATCAATGCACGGAGTGCCTCACCACGGGCCTCCTTCCCGCTACGAGACCGGGCTAGGTTTGCTTCTAGCGCCTCACCCAACGCCTTCTCGCCCTTTATGACCTTTGAGTTCGAATCATAAATTGGAAGGGTGAGCTGGCTGGGGTCCATTATAAGAAGGGCTTGGGGGTCCGCTCCACTTTCTGACCCTATGTCTGGGCGAAGCTTCGCCATGATGTCTTCGTTGGTGGCGTCCTTCATAGCTTCAATTTCGGAAAGGAAGGGATACTCCATGTCTCCTAAGGCACCCATGGATGCAGTCATTTTATCCTCATTCCCTGGGTTGAAGTAGGCATGCCTAGTAATGTCTTCTTTCTGGCTTATTGGCTCGACAGCCTTGGTCATACCTTCATGGCGGCCGCGGTCAATACCTTCTGACACGACATCAGCGAAGGACTAAAAAATTTAGGTGACTCCATCAACTTCATCACTGCTAGGCGCGTTCCTTGACCCCCCATTCACCTACGCCCAGCGATGGCCGTAACTAGTTGGGGGCACAACACTTTATTACAGTCCCTAGCTAGTGTGCTCAGTTCATTGTTCGCCTTCTCCAGGGCCTCGGACATTTGCCTTTCCATTTTAGATCGTTACGTGGTAAACTCTTCCTTCAAAACCTCTTCACCCTTGACAAACATGTGTGCCTTCTCTAGCTCCTCTGAGAGGGCAGGTACTTGGTTAGCCACGGTCTTAGTAGAGGCCTCAGTTGCGGCTACCTGTGAAAGAGATTAAGGTTGATATGGGATGGGAAGACAAGAATGGTTTTACACACAACATACAAATATATAAACATAAAAGGATACGTACCTTGCCATGTGAAGCCTCAAGAAGAGCTTCTAGCTCTGCGATACGCTCGTCACGGGTAGTGGCATGGATTGCATGTTCTTATATTCTAGCCTCCGCCATGGCAAAATCTGCCTGCATGGTAGCAATTGTTTTCTCATGCTTCACTACAATAATGGTAACTATGATGTCCTAAATTCCCTTAGAAACCCTATAATCCCATTAAACAAGTTATAAACTCAAGAATGGTAAACTATGAATGGAGAATACATATGAACAAGTCATTATGGATTATAAACAAGTTGTAAATTATACTTTGAAGAGATAATAATACCTAATAATGGTAAGAAAAAACTATACAAAGCTAAGTACAAGTAAATGTACATAATAGTCTAGATCACCACCTAGAAACCTTTGGTAAACAATATTTCAAGAAATATAACTACATAATATCTATGTACAAGTATCAAATACAATATACTAAGTATATCTACTATAATAAATAAAGGTAACTGATCACAAAATACTAATATTCACTAAACCAAGGCTAATTACAAGTTAAGACCTAGTAACCAAGATTAGCATACAAAATCCATTATACATAGAAGTAGAGTCTAATATTTTGAAACTATTTATAAAACTCAACTATGTATCATATTTAGGTTGTACATTTACTTCAAGTTAAGTTACAAGTTGTTAAAACATAATGTAAAAATTATCAAAGCATAGGATCTTAAGCTCTCATAATTATTCCTAGAATATGAGTACCCTATACAAACCCTTAAACCAAGTGCGTAAAATCTTTTGAAACCTTAAACACATCATATAAGTCCTAGAATAAGTTTATATGAGTAGATAACCACTAATCACCTAAGATAGAAAGTCATTAGGCTTAATGACCTAAAAACCCTTATATTAAGAAATCTACATAGAATCACTACCAAGTCTTTTAGGAAAAGTTTACAAAAACTTGTAAAATTACATTAAGGTTCTAATATTATATTAAGACATATTAAAAGTACCCTAATGCACAAGGTACAAGATTTCAATGCATTAAATTAGGTCAAAATAGGTATTTTCACCCTTTAGACATGTTTACTTAGAATAACTTAGTAAAACAAATGTAGGGACTTCATGAACACACTGAGGACAATGTGAGATGTATAAATTGAGTTTACATCAGTAGATAACTGAAGGATAATCATTTTTACTATGATTTAACCATAAATCATTAGAAACCCTAACCCGCCTAAGTTTTCTTCACATTTTCACATTGAAACTTTGTTAAACTTCAAACCAACGACCCAAACTTCTTAATTACTATGTATATACTCTAATTAAACCCTAATCCATCACTAATCGCATTCTTAAACCCTTAATCACCAAAATTACAAAGTTACAAGTTACAAGCCCTAGCTTTTTATCCGCCTAGCTTTTTTCTTCCAAAAATGAATTCAAACACTTTCCCTACCATTTTTAAACTTAGGATAAGTACTAATAGATATTTTGAGATATTTATAAGTACGTGATGCACCTACTTGTGTGCTACACATCACCATACCAATCCATAATATGTCGTGAGCTAATAATGGCCACAAATTGAAGATTTGTTTGAAACTAGCTTGTATAATTACTCATAAAACTTGCATAGACCTTAACTAGCATCCCTTAGTCACTAATATAGCTGATGTACACGTTTACAAGGTAAAATTGGAGCCTAAGTGTTGGAAACATTGTAAATAGGGACGTATGGACTAAGCTTAGACTTGCACCCCGTTTTCTATAAACCTCCTACCCATTCTCCAATATCTACTTCTATAGACGTACTAGGACATCCAATAAGACCAAAAACTAGGTCTATAAGGAATCCATTTAAGCTCTTGAAGCTTTGATAGCAAGTTGTGCTCATAGGAAGCCATTAGGAGCCATTTTGGAGCTACCTAGGTAATTTCTATGTTAGCTATGCTTTGATCTTGTTATATTGAAAAATTAGACTTGTTATAATGCCAAAATAATGTTAGAAAGATAATCTAAAATAAATTAAGTCATTTGATCATTTTAAATGGACGTTATAAGTTAAAGATGTCTTAAAACCCTAGTTTTGTAATTTACATGAAATAATAAGCAAAAACCCATTTCAAAAGCTATAATTCTGAAAAATGTTTTTATTATGAATGTTAAACATGTTTTGAAACATTTTTTTAAAATCCTAGATCATTTGGTCTATTTTTGAGGTTGTTTTGTGATTTTTACAAGTGTAGGGACTAAAACTATCATTTTTTAAACTATTTAACATTTTTGGGCTAAAAGTGTCATTTTGTGAAAGTTAAATATATAAGAATAAATATTAGTAAGTTTGAGGTCCTAAGGTTAAATATTAAGGGTTTAAAATACGAATACTAAAACTATATACCTTAAGGGTTAAAAGTGTAATTAAGCTAAACTATAACTATAAGGGCTATTTTTTCCAATTTTGAAAGTAAAGAAGATTAGTTATGAATATAAGGAAGTAATGAAGGTATCATGTTAGTAGGGGGATTTGTACAAAGATGTTCCATCTCGATATTACGTTCTGAGTGAGTGGTTGGGTTTACGATTTAAAGTGCCCTCGATTCTTAAACGTTTATAGAATGGCTTCTGAGTATGATGGCCCGAACAATGATGCTTAGATTTGCAGACAAATATAAAATAAAGAATATATAACCAATATTTAAAATATTGAGCAAAAGATTAAATACTTGATATTATACAAAAATTTATTAATCCAGGTTTGTGTGAGATCAAGCTGTTGTTTATGAGACCAAGTATTTATGATCAAGATGTTTGTCTGTGAATGTAATAGTCTGATTATAGCTCGGATTTTATGGACATAAGGTGAGTTAATAGCCTCACTTTTAAAGGCTTTATAAATGATTTGAAAACCCGTGAGGGGATATATGCTAAAACTGGAATGCAAGTGCTTTTAAAAATTGTATGGTATAATTATTGACACTATGTTTACTTCTGCCGTTAAGTCCCTTTTTAATTGTGAACCGCTAACAATTTCAAGAAAATGGGCGTTATTATTGTGAATAGTACTATTTGGGTGTTGACATCCCCTATCTGGGCAAGTCGCACTTGCCAGCAGCTGAAGGTTCCTACCTAGGCGAAATAGATACACTTTATTATGATTAACTTAAGGTTAGTTGGCAGACTACCTTCTTATAAGGGCAGTTTGTTGGTTATGGTTATGTCAAGTAGCGGGGTCATGAGCATAGTGTAGTATAAATATTATTTTATGTGAGCGTATAACACTGTTACCCAGAGGATATACTTGTATTCAAAATATGTGTAAACCTATGAGTTCACTCAACCTATATGTTGACCTTAAGCATATATTTTAGGATATTATGACTGATAGTATGGAGCAGCACGAGGATGGCATGAAGAGGCAGGAGCTTGAAATTATTATCTTAGATTTTGGGATCATCATATTGTAAAACTCTGAATTTTTAATGATGTATAAAGAAAGTTGATTTTATCACTCTTTTGAGTTGTTTTCTATTATTATGACTTGTGTTCAATGAAGTAATACCCCAGATCTATGTTCTGTTGTGTAAAGGTAAAAAGAGGGTGTTACATATTGGTACTAAGAGCCATGTTTATAGAGAACAAGAATTAAAATCTTGAATATAACTACTTTTAAAAATAATTTCAAGAAAGTCCTTCGCGCCAAAAGCCAGTATTGCTACAAGAATGATGGAAATGCCTATACTTCCTACTCTCCAGAACAGTGGGTAAGGATATCATGTTTATGTGTAAGTATAAAGATTATACTTATGAGTAAGTAATACTATATTTAAATATACATAATAAATAAGGATTTATCGAATTCTCAAAAATATGTATTCCTATCTTCCTCCTATTATCATCTTATCGGATTCTCAAGATGAGTGCTCTACAAGTATTCCTAATAAGTTCCCAAAGTATATTTTCAATCTCCCGATGAATAATCCTTATGATACTTCAGAAAATACACCTAAAGATCAGAAATTCTAAAAGCTGGTTTACCTTTTGATTATGACCCCTATATGCAAGTTATACGATCATATAATGAAGAAATATATTTTTCACCTCGACAAATTTTTTTTCCATCATCTTACCCTATCAATGTACCATCACCTATATCTGAAAACTTACCCAAAAATACATATGAACAACAAATTAAAGATATCCTAACATATATGAAAGAACTTCCTCCCGATCATATTGAAGATCTTGAAGATAAAGTTGAAGGGCTTAGGGAACGGTGAAGAATTATAAAATGAGATTTTAAGTAATTAGAAGAAGATTTTGAAGAAATTAGGGCTAAGTTATGGATAAGACAAATGTTACACGATTAAGAAATTGTTCAAGCTAGACTGAAGATTTCTACTCTAGAATTAGTCATTGAGGACATTCAAATTAGACATCGAGCCAACATATGAAGTCTTTTTGATGCCATCAAAGAACTTAAGAGGGAGAGATGAAGACATTAGACTATAAAGTTGTAAATAATTTCAACTTTATGTTTTTACTTTTATGTTAACAGTGAAGCTTGTCTTGTATGTTTAAACAGACGGGTTGTTAAAAAATAAAAGTTGTGTTTTTCATCAAATATTTCCATTTCTTACTTATTTCTGAAAAGTAAGATATCCCTATTTCTTGGTTTTCTCATAAATGATTATGAATGAATTTATGTTAATTATGGGAAAAGCATATACTTGATGAAGTATATATTTTTGGAATTTCTGTTATCTTCTATGATAATGATAATTATCAAGTTGAATATAACCCGCAAGTCTGAAGAAAGAGTAAGGAAACTTCCCAAGTTTTCTAGAAATAATCTATTCTCAACTTTTGTCTATCAAAAGGTTCTTTTTGTAGAATATATGATATGTAAAAGAGAAGCTTGCTCTATATGACGAGTTTTTACATTTTCCGATGTATTCCCCTATTCCATATTATGGATAAATATGTTATGATTATGTATAAGATATATCTTTATATATCCATTGTAAACATTGAAATCCTATTTCATAGTTGGATTTATTATCCTCGTATATGAAAGATAATCAACATAATAAGTATCCTGTATTAACCTAAAAGATATACCTTGTGTTCGAAAAAGCATATAGATGTATCCATATACATATGTGACAGATGTTTTATGATATAAGTATACCTTTGAATCGGAATTATTTATATTCTTTCCCTTCATTCAAAACCCTAAAACTAGTTGACAAAGGAGTGAGGATGATGTGACTGCCCCTGCATTTAAAAATTGTCAATCAGAATTAATATTCGGAAGAAGATTCTATGGCTGGTTAGTTGTTGATATCCAAGGAAGAATAGATGCTATTAGTATCACCCGTTGGATTGAAAGAGCCAATTAAGTTTTCTATCGTATTAATCGTATTTGAAATTATAAATGAAGCTTGATATAAGAAGATAGCACTTCGTCAGTTATCTTCGTAATTTCCTTATGCTCAACCTATTGAGATAAAAGAAGTACATAAGATCGCTTGATTAAATTTCAAATATTTCTTAGTAAAATAATCAAGAAGATGAAACAAGAACTTCGCTATCTAATAATAAAATAAAAAAACCTCGAGACATACACGAGGAAATTTAAAGAGTTAGTAGAATTGTATGTAATCCTATAAAGTGATGAAGGCTTTTATCATAGAACTTCACCAGGAGATTTTTATCATAAAATTTCATCAGAAGATTTTATCATGGAATTTTGTCATGGAATTACATCTGAAATTCTATTAAAGAGACTCCATCAGAAGATTTGTTATAAAAATTTATTAAGGAATTTTATCAAAGGTTTTGAAGAGAATTACCACTTCTAAAATCCTAATATATTGGAAAAAGTCATTAACCTTTACCCAAAAGAATTGATGAACAAGGTAATTAAGCACAATCATATGCAAAGATCAGAAAAATCTTAAGCATATATTCAGCAATGAAAGAACATCTATAGATTCTAGTAAATCGGAACTTAAGTTTATAAATCAACCTACGTTGAATATGATGGAAGTTTTCTTCAGTGTAAGAAATGCACTATGCATCACACAGAACTTTGCACCATTCGGTGTCAGATTTCCAACGTAGTAGGTCGTTAGATTTGGAATTTTAAAGGCAAGTGGCCTTGTAAATTATATGTTCGATAGAATTATCATGTATCTTATATACATGTTGAAAGGAATAAAATATCGTCTTCTGTTTCACGTCGTTCGTCTCGAGAAAATCGTATTCTTAGATATCACATACAAGACGTCTTACATACGCCAACGTAAGAAGGAAATTTAAGAGCCTAATAAATATATTAAATACTAGAACATTTGTCTATATTCGTTTTATGATAGAAATTTCTATGTCAATGATTTACATTCTGTTAATTTGATTGAATTAGGACGCTTCTTCAGTCAAATGAATAAATCTAAACCACCAAATTTATGATTTCTTCCTTACATAAAGTTGGACGCATCTTTATGTTAGTAAGAATTTATAAATGGACTCAAGAATATTCGGTATAAGACAAGTATAGACCTCATAAAACGTTAGAATACTAAGTGAGAGATTACGTATATCACTATATAGTATATTGGAGGATATGTCAATTTTGTCTTAAATTTGGAAGTTATTAATACTTGGAAGTTGAATTATTCTACTCAACTCGAAGAAATTTTAAAAATCCTTATATTATGCTTTTAAAGAAAAATATTAAGTCATCCAACTTACTAGTTCAAACTGAATTTCCTCCATGGAAATAAGAAAGAACAATGAGGATTTTGTTACTTTAAATAGACATGATGCTATCTGAGTCATTGTGGATTATTTTAGAGCAATAAGATTTATTCCTATATAGTAAATTGATAATATGGAAACTCTGACAAGGTTATATGTGAAATAATCTGTCGACATAGAGTATCAATATCTATCATCTAAGATCCTAACGAGTGATTCACATCTTGATCCTAAAAGTATACTCAAAATTTGTATGTTATAATAGATATACTAATGTGTTAAGCGGAAGAACTATACAAATACTAAACTACATACTCCATATGTGTTATAAAATTTTGGAAGGACACTTATCATTAGTAAAATTTTCCCGTATAACAATAGTTTTCTTGCTAGAATTAAAGCAATACTATTTAAAGCACTCTATCGAAAAAAGTGTCATTTACGTATCTATTGAGCTAAAGTTGGAGATTCTCAACTTACGAGACCCAAATTAGTTCATGAAACTATTGGAAAGATTACATTAGAATGGAACTTCGTAAAACATTGAATTGTGATAATTAATTATCTGTTGGAGTAAAATGGTGATTTAAGATAATTCGAGAGATTATTCTAATGAAAATTTCTCACTGTGAATGAGAAACTACACCATATTAAGTAGTATCTATTTAAAAAGGATGTTTTCTCTATCAAATTACCCAAATTGATTTTGAATAATTTAAGCACCGAAGAGCTATGTTTACCCTTGATATGATATGTTACCATTATAATATCGGGATGAGATTTATTTAAGGGGGAGAGACTATGACAACTCATAAATTTCACATCTATGCTATGTGTTATGATTATATGAGTATGAAATTTGGCTGGAAATTTTTGCTTTTTATGCGTTACTTAGTAAGATGAATTGTTTCTCACAACTTGAACTGCCACTTCAACATATTCCTATATGTTGGAAAAAAAATGTATATGTATCAAGTCTAAGATCTAAAAGTAACTTAATAAGTATATTATGAACAAGAACATCTCAAATGCAACTATAATGCCCTAAATTCCCTTACAAACCCTAGAATCCCTTTAAACAAGTTATAAACTCAAGAATGGTAAAATATGAATGGAGAATACATATGAATAAGTCATTATGGATTATAAAACAAGTTGTAAACTATACTTTGAAGACATAATAATACCTAAGAATGGTAAGAACAAATTATACAAAGCTAAGTACAAGTAAATGTACATAAAGTCTAGATCTGTTGTCCCTAATATATGATGATTCTAGCACACGAATTTATGAAAGAAAGGTAGATATGAGATGAGTTTTAGAGAGAGAAAGTAGTGAGAGAAAGTAGAGAGAAATGGTTGGAGAAACTTGTGGAATATTAGATTAGGAGAAAAATGAAATGACCAACCAACCTCTCCTTAAATGCAAGGAGAGGTTTATATAGCCTTGCCTACATGTGGCATAATAGGCTATATGATCATGGGCCGGGCTTTACTTTCGGGCTTTGGTTACTTATTAACGAACCTTAGCTTAAAGTTAAGCATGTAATAACACGACTAATATACTACCTATTACAACGTTCTAAAATACGATACATAATAAACATATGACCGAGCATTCTTGTTTGACTCAATATTTTGAGGCTAACAATACCCCCCAATGAGAGGTCATAAACCTTGGTCATTTAGGAAATTTGTAGAGATTACTAATCTCGCCATAAATGAGTCTTGAACGTGTAATAGTAGTCTTGTTCCTTCATGCTGTGATCTTTGAGCATTTGTCGTTGTCTTTCGACTTTGTATTTAAGCTTGAGATCTTCAAATCATCCTTGACTTGTCTTTGCCATCTTACGATCTTGTGTCTTCATCCACATGCTCACACTATTAATTGTTGAATATGTCTTTAGGCATGAGTATGTGGTTTCTGAATCATTGACTTTGCTGTTTACACCGTGACGCCACCTTCTCGAGACAAAACATAGACACGGACTGAATGGCTTTGACATTCGTCCTAAATAGGTAGCGTTTTACCTCCGGTCGGTGAAGACCATTATACGATATTAAATACTGTACCTGTGATTAGGTAGATTCAATTAAGATTCTCCTTGACAGGGTTTTGCGGCTGTACTAGCCGTTCTCTTTACTCGACCGTCTCAAAGCAAGACTGCGATCATAAAGAGTGAATCAATTGGATAGATATCCGTTTGATTAAAGTCGTCAATTCAAATTCCTGGAACAAGTGTGATTCGTAAAGAATCTTACCATTGTTGCTTTCCAGTTGACACAAGTTTGATTCATAAGAATGTCACAAGTCACCTACCGTAGCGTTGTTTGATGTTGACGCTAGAAGGATTTCCATTCGTCACTGTGGATATTAATGAATATCACTCTGAATGTTCTGGCAAGACCATAAAGATATTGCGTAGAAACCTGAAACGAGTTTGAATCAATTCAGAATCAAACCACTGTTGCTTTTCAGTTTTGCACATGTTTAATTCATGAAGAATCTTGCATATGACCTACCGCAGTGCTGTTTGATGTTAACACTGGAAGGATTTCCACTCATCATTGTTAATACTAAGTAGTATCACTCTGAGTGTTCTAGCAATATCACAAGGATATAGCGTAGGACTCTCTTGATCTTCATCCGTGTGTCCTAACGAGATTTTATTGATCTCTTGGCTCTAGACTCGATTTGTGTACTTTTAGTGGTCGGAGGCTGGAGCAGATGCCACCTATTCAATATCAACTATCTCGAAGTGAGAAAGTCAATAGTAGTCATGTTGTTCTCCGTGACAATAAAACAAACTTCTTTTGAGAGAAGCCTGAGGAGCTAGGAAAGGGTTGTGCATACATCACTGGGTTCATGATGAGTTTGTCTTCATGATGAGTTGACCCGGTTTCTGCCTAAGTTGTATGGAGGGCTTCTTTCTTTAGACCCTTTATCCTTACATTTCTTTTTCATTCTTCAACCCCTTCAATGCTAACCAAGACATCATTACTAGCACCTTGTTGTGATTGTTCCAGTGCTAGCATCAGTACTTAGTCGGCATTCTGCTACGTTCACATTCTACTCCATCTTTCCTAAGGACTTCTAATAATCTATTAGATTGTCCCTGGGAAGATCCCTCCGGTTCTGGTTGGATCATAGGACTTAAACCTAACCACCCTTTTGACACCAATAACATCGTGAATTAAAGATGTTGTGGGTATTTGATCGTAACCATGAAAACCACTTTAAATTCTAACAAAGTGTTTGAAAAACATTTAACACCTTGCTAGTTTTGTCGTTTTAGAAATTCTCCCCCTTCAAATGTGCATCGATAATCGAAAGTGTTTCGCACATGTAGGTAAGAGTTAAAGTGATTGAGTCTTATATTAGATCACATTTTAATCACATTTTCTCCCCCTATCTCTAATATATAAAATCTTTTGATATTAGAGATACCAAATTTGATTAAAATATATTTTGAAAAATAGTCTTGAAATCTCCGGGAGAAAGATGTGTTAATCTTTTGCATAAAGTTAAAATGCCCCCCCTAAAATATTGATCCAATTGAATTGTCATTGTGAGGATATGATCCACATTTCGCTTTTTGAGGGTGGGAGTTGTTGAACACACAATTTTTGAAAGATTTTGAATATCATTGAAAAATTCTTGAAAAAATTGCGTTCAACGCTTTTTGAAAAATCAGTTCTTTTTGTCGAAAGGTTTTTCTAAAGCATAAACTTGAGTTCATAGACTTTGAATGTCTTGACGAATCCACTCAAGTGTAAGAAGATTTCTCTTCTTTTGCTGAGGGTAAGGGTACTAAATCATACACTCCCCCGTGAATATCAATCCGGGTTGCAATCTAAAAGTGATTACAAGCCATTGTGTTGAGCTCAAAACGTTGAATGTTTTGTGACAAGCTCAACCCGTGATAGATTGCTCTACCCGTTGTTTGGAAATATTTGTCCAAAATAGACAATTTCCTTTATTAAAAGAAGAAATGACATGTTTTGAAAAATATTTACAACTTTCATTCGAGCTTTATGTACACACCCGTGTCGTTATTGAGCGACATTTCTAGGCACGTCCATATTATCGATACTGAAAGACATGTCTAGAAGAATATTTTTGGATTTTGAAAGATTTTTAATTTTGTGTTTTGCTTTTATGTGTTTTATATTTTTGTATTTTGCTTTTTTTTAAAGATATTTACAAGTTGATGTTTGAAAGATAAATCAAGCAGGCACCTTTGCCAGAATCTCCAGGTCTGTTGGAGTCAAACATCTCATACCAATTTGCCTAACGAGGTACTCAAATCTATCTTTCGACAGAGCTTTCGTAAACAAGTCGGCTAATTGGTAATCTGTTCCAACAAAGTATAATTCAACGATACCTCTTCCAACGTGTTCCTTTATGAAGTGGTATCTGACATCGATGTGCTTCGTGCGGGAATGTTGTACCGGATTGCAGGAGATGGCTATGGCCGACTTTGAGTCACAGTACATAGGTACTTTATCAAAGTGGAAGCCATAATCCGTGAGTTGTGTTCTCATCCAAAGAACTTGAGCGCAACACGCAGATAGACACGGCTTCGGCCCAAAAGTATAATGGAAGTTTTGAAGCGGATAATAATGTTCGAGCAGCCTCAACTAAAGTACGGTTTCGTCTTTCAACAACGTCGTTTTGTTCGGGTGTTCGAGCAATAGATGTTTCATGTTCAATTCCTTCGGCTTCAAAATAATTTCTGAGTTTTGAATTCAAAAATTATGTACCTCTGTCAGTACGAACCACTTTAACTTGAGCTTGATGACCACGTTGTATCACTTTAAGGAAGCTGATGAGAACATCGGGTGTTTCATCCTTGGACCTTAAGAAGTGAGTCCATGTGTACCTTGAGTAGTCATCGACAATTACCATAACGTATTTCTTCCCATTGATACTTTGAACACGCATGGGACCACACAAATCTATAGGAAGAAGATCTAACCGTCCTTTAGAGCTTGGTGTAGTCTTTGTCTTGAAACTACTCTGTTTAGCTTTACAAAGCTCACAAGAAGAACAAAGATGATCTTTGATGAATTTCAAGTTAGGAAGTCCTCGCACAATATCTTTCTTGGAAAGCAAGTTGATGGTATCAAAGTTAAGATGAGATAAACGTTGATGCCATAACCAAGCTTGAGTCGTTGAAGCTTTAGCCATGAAACAGATTGGAGTTGAAGATGTGGAGTCTTGTAGTGAAATAGTGTAGAGATCGGTACCCCGTGATCCGGTAAGTAAGTTATTCCCATCATAATCACGAACAAAACATGTCTTCTTTCTAAAAGCAACCTCCAAATCCGCATCACAGAATTGAGCAACCGAGAAAAGATTGTGATTGAGCCCTTCGACGTAGTAAACCCTTTTGATAGTGATATTCCCCTGAACCAAGTCTCCATATCCTACGATCGGTGCAAATTGATCATTTCCGAATCGGACCGTACCCAGGAACTTCTCCACGAAGTTAATTAGAAGCTTGAGATTCCCCGTCATGTGCTTCGTGCATCTGGAGTCCAGTATGAAGAGAATTATTTCGATCACCTGCAGAAGAATTAGAACACGATGGAGCATTTTCTAAATTGGATTCCATGTTAGTTGTGATTTCCGATTCATTAGTTTCCCTAGTTTCATCACTTAGAGGTACACTAACGCTTGTAGTCACATTTTCTGTCCTAACCTTAGGCATCCATTTATATCCTGGAGGACATTGATTAGCAAACCACCATTTCCAAGGCTTGCTAGCAGACTCATATAATTCCTTAATTCTGCTTCTAGGATTCTTAATAGCGGAGTCTGATGCAATACTTTTCTTAGGGGGGTTGCACCAGAATGGTTCACTTTGCGTTTGGGTTTTCTAGCACTAATAGGCATCACAGTTTGCTTCTTAGTTCTAGTTTCTAAGCCTTTGACATTATTCGAAACACACATAGCATGATTAGCATTAGCACACTTTCCACATTTTACACAAACAAACTTACCTTTCATATCATTCAAAGTCGAATCATTCAAATCGTCATTACACGCGATTACAGACGTTTTATTCTTAGAAACATTGAAAATCCTAGGGTGGTCTTCTACTTCCTTCATCTTCCCTTGACTTTTGTTTTGCCAGGCCTTTTCATTCATGCGAGTGCTCTTAAGCTGGGGCCGGCTAACACTAGCAGTGGGGACTACTCCTGTAGTAAAAGAAACACGTCTATTAGTGTTTCTAGAAGTCTGAGGTGATTGAATTTCTTTGGTTTGTGTGGGTTTAGTGGCCAATCTATACATCCCTGGTTTAACCACATTTGTGTTCTTAATGCTTTGTGATCGAATATGTGTTTTGGGAGTGTTTTGTGGTAACCTATCCTTCCCATCCGTCTTGGGGGAAAACGCAGGTTTTGCAAATGCAGAATTAGAGAAAACAGATGGTTTTCCCAAGACAGAGGGTCTAGTCACTTTTTGAGCATTGGGTTGTCTTACAACAGGTTTCTTAACACTAGGTTCCACAATCTTCCCACCCGTCTTAGCAACGAGTTTCTGCAACTCTGCTATCGCTCTGTCCCTGTCTTGTAACTGAGCTTTCAACCCTTTAATTTCCAAATTCTGTTCGTTCATTTCTGTAAACGTTTGGGAAAGTTTTTCTTGCAATTTATTATCATGTGGAAAATTACCAACGTCTTTTTGCAAAGAAAGTTCAAGAGAATGACAATGTTTTTGAAGGAAATCAGTTTTGTGTTGAAGTAACTCAAAAGCCTTTTTATCAACATTTTCTTTATGTTTTGAAAGCTCAAGTTCAAGACGCTCACACTCTTTGATTTTATCAAGATATTTGCATGCAACATCAGAATATTCATCGATATCAGCACAAGATTGAAGAGTAACACACAAAATATCTTTGGAGAGACATTCTTCTAAGAGTAGATCATATTCGTTTGAAAATTCTAGTTTGTCATTTTGAAGGTCATCAATTTCTTTTTCAAGAGACTCAACATATTTCAAATCATCAAACATTTCAGACTGAATTAAATTTTCAAACTCAAGAACATGTTCTTTTATTATCTTCGTATTTGGTATTAAAAGTTCTTTCACAAGCACAGTTATGTCGTGAGGAATCTCGGTTTTCCACTTATCCTTTTGACGTTTCTCCTAATCGCTTTCAACAATTGATTGAACATTATTAACGTGGTGTTTAAGAAAACCAAGTGTTTTTCTACTTTTGATTTTAGAAGCATCTAGAGGCAAATAGTTAATATATTTAAAAACATTAGTTTTCCTCTTAGCGGCAAAAGCCTTTTTCCATTGAATTCTTCTTTGTTTGCATTCTAAAAAGAATTCCTCACGAGACTTCTGTTTTTGTGGAGTGAAAAGACCATAAAGACTGTTTAGATAAGCATAGTTATATGGTTTCACAAAATCTTTATTGACCGGTGATCTACTCTCCTCATCCCAAAGGGACGTCTCTTCACTATCGATGTTAGCTACTGGGCAGTCATTATCAGTCCATTCGGACTCATCAAGATATAAGTGAGGGTTCGCAGCTTGAGCTTGTTCGAGGTACTTGGGGGTGGCAAAGCTAGGTTGACCCTTGAAAAACAACCGAGGTGCTATCATTCTTACGGTTTGAATAGAGTCATGTGTATTATAAACAACTTTTTTCAAAAAATCGACTTGTTCTTCGAGATCCTTTACTTTTTCAGTATCTTTGCTTTGTCTATTTTTGAAATCTGGTTAATGTTTCAACCTCTTGTTTCTTCTCGTCAAGAATTTTAGCAGAATCGGTGGTGTTCATAGAAAGCCTCTTTTCAAGTTCATTAACTTTTGTTGTGGCAAGGTACGTTTTTTGACGTTCATCACTTAATAAAACATTAAATTGACGTTTTTCTTTAGTTAACAAAGCAAGAGCTTCATTTTATTTATTTTCAAAATCGTCCTTTTTAACGTTGATGACACGACTTTTTTACCCCTCAAGCTCGTTGGTCTTTTGAAGAAGCTCAGCCCTATAACTATCAATAGTCTCACTAGATTGTATAAGAGCGGCTTTGCATTCTTGAAAGTTTTGAGTGAGCGTTGCGTTTGCCTTCTTTAATTGCTTTTGATTCTTTCTATTTTCATTGACATCTTTTTGTAAACTAGCAATTAAATTAGCAAGCGCGACACGCTCCTCGTCATCATACCCATTTGAATGTTGATCATCCTCAAACTCATTATTGCACATGTTTGATGAATCGGGTGTGGTATTGCTATCAACCGTTTCTATCATACACGTGTCAGTAGTTGTTGTTGGTAGATCACTATGCTCATGTGTATCACCAAACACATTATATTCAGCATCATCTTGTACCTTATCAGTTGACTCGGTATCAAAGATAGGACCATTGTCATCTTCAGTGACGTTAAGGACCTCATGAATCTTTGCCATGTATGAATAATGTGCCTCGAGTTCTTGGTCGGAGAGTTCATCATCTGTGTCGTCAAGCATTTCTCCTTCCTCAGCTAATAACTTGATTCCAGCTTCCATTTTCTTGCACAACAGCATCTTTTCCTTATGATAACCATAATCTTTAACCCTCTTTGGCTGCCTGCATTCCTTAGCCAAATGCCCAAAACCTCTGTAGTTAAAACACTGAATCCCACTTTGTTGCACAACTTGAGTACCAACAGTTTCCCTATTTCCAACAACAGTAGCCACCCTCTGATTATCATACTTAGGTTGTCGATCATACATTGAAGGACTCTCAGCACGTCTTCGTGTGTCATACCTTGGAGGACTCTGTGCATGGGTGTTCCTCGAGTTTGAAGATGTTCGAAGGTTGTTGTTGGTGGGTTTGTAGATTTTCTTATATTGCTTCATAACGAAAGCTATTTGTTGCTTGAATTCCCTATCCTTTTGAGCTCTTTGTTCATCACTGTCCTCTTCGGATGATTGCTCATGTGTGGGTGATGGTGCTCTTGCAACTTCTTTGCCTCGGGATCGTGTTAGAACATGTGACTTGGAGAAAATGGATGATCGTGGTGATGATGATTGAGTAGAGTAGGTCTTTGAAGTACGGGAGTGATATTCTGGGTAATGTTGAGTGGTAGACACCAAAGCAAGTGGATTGGAAATCTTTGCAACTCGTTCAGCTCGAAGTTCATTTGCCTCATTTTGAAATTGTTTCAAGATGTCAAAGAGCTTGTGATATGAAACTTCGTCTAACTTTTGTTGTTGTTTCACCAAGGTGACAAACCGTGTCCACTCTGGTTGAAGTTGCTGTAGAAATTGGACATTGACTTGCATGGTGGAAACTTGCAAGTTGTTTCGGGTCATATCATTCATCATCTTGTAGAATCGGTAGTAATAAGAATCAATTGATTCACCATCCTTGGATGTAAACTTGCCAAAGTTCCAAAACATCTTAGTTTTCACATCTTGTTTGTTAAGTGATTCACCTTGTTGCAATCTTTCAATGGCCGTCCACATTTCTTGAGCAGTAGGACATGCGTCAACCGTAGAGTAAATTTCATCTCCAATGCCACTGAGAATTAAGTAGATTGCTCTTCTCTGCATCAAACCACGCATGGTTCTCTGGGGTGAGGTCGGTCCTCTTTTCATCACGTTCATATGCGGGTTGTGCGTCACTTGTGTTTGTGGCTGGTACTGCAGGAACTTGAATCCTTGAGAGTTTATAGGGTCCTTCCAAGATACATTGCCTTAAAGCATCACCGTTAGGTTTTGTGTCAAGGTAACGTATAAAACGGGATTGCCATTGATCATATCGACCCGACACAAGCATTGGTGGTCTTTCTTTGTTACCTGCCACCATTATTATGTTGTTCGTCACACGATATTCAGTGGTAGAATCCATCTCAATGTTCTCTGAAATGATGAATCGAATGTGGATCTTAAGTAGTTGTGTTGTGATTGTTTGGTTGTTGAAATTCCGAAAATTGCGATTTTTTCTCAGCCCGACAATAAATTCCTCAGTCTGACAAAACGGTAGACCTAAAAAATTTGTAATCACCAAATTTTAAAATTGAGCTAGAAATGTCCTAAAACTAGTATGGAAAAAATTTGATTTTACTTGACCTAAAAATTTTAACTTTTTTTTTTCCATCGGAATGTGCCCTCGGAATGTTGGTTGTCGCAATGCTTAGATCGGAATGTCTTTTAGATCACAATGTACTGTCGAAATGTTCAGATCAGAATGTCCTTTAGATCGCAATGTGTACCTATCGAAATGTTCAGATCGGAATGTCCTATCGAAATCCCAGATCGCAATGTTTATCTGTCAGAATCCCAGATCGGAATATTCAGATCGGAATGGCTGAAACAAATTTGGCAGAGTAACGACCCAAAATTCCTTAAAACCGTCAGAATCCCAGATCGCAAAGTACGATCGGAATGTCCAGATCGGAATAAGGTATCGAAATCCTTAGATCGCAAAGTAGAACCTAGCGGTTATTGCGATCAGGCCTCACTTTTGTACTTTCCGATGGTTCAACAAGCTAGAATTTCGGAAAGAAGAAAAACAATAAAGTTTTCAAATTTTGATCCAAAAGACTCGTGTTCAAACCAAAACCAAGATACCCAAATCACTATGGCACGAATAAAGAAGTAATACGACGTGTAGAACACTAAAAAACACAAAAAAACTTGAATTCGTGGAAGAAATAAGGATCAAATAAAATGAAAACTCAAAAACCAATCACAAAACTACCCCATGGCGATTGATACCAATTGTTGTCCCTAATATATGATGATTCTAGCACACGAATTTATGAAAGAAAGGTAGATATGAGATGAGTTTTAGAGAGAGAAAGTAGAGAGAAATGGTTGGAGAAACTTGTGGAATATTAGATTAGGAGAAAAATGAAATGACCAACCAACCTCTCCTTACATGCAAGGAGAGGTTTATATAGCCTTGCCTACATGTGGCATAATGGGCTATATGATCATGGGCCGGGCTTTACTTTCGGGCTTTGGTTACTTATTAACGAACCTTAGCTTAAAGTTAAGCCCGTAATAACACACTAATATACTACCTATTACAACGTTCTAAAATACGATACATAATAAACATATGACCGAGCATTCTTGTTTGACTCAATATTTTGAGGCTAACAAGATCACCACCTAGAAACCTTTGGTAAACAATATTTCAAGAAATATAACTACATAATATCTATGTACAAGTATCAAATAAAATATACTAAGTATAATCTACTATAATAAATAAAGGTAATTGATCACAAAATAGTAATATTCACTAATTCAAGGCTAATTACAAGTTAAGACCTAGTAACCAAGATTAGCATATAAAATCCAATATACATTGAATTAGAGTCTAATCTTTTGCAACTAATTATAAAACTCAACTATGTATCATATTCAGGTTGTACATTTACTTCAAGTTAAGTTACAAGTTGGTAAAGCATAATGTACAAGTTATCAAAGCATAGGATCTTAAGCTCCCAAAAATATCCCTAGAATATGATTACCCTATACAAACCCTTAAACCAAGTGTGTAGAATCTTTAGAAACCTTAAACACATCATATAAGTCCTAGAATAAGTTATATGAGGACATAACCACTAATCACCTAAGATAAAAGTCATTAGGCTTAATGACCTAAAAACCCTTATATTAAGAAATCCATATAGAAATCACTACCTAGTCTTTTAGAACAAGTTTACAAACACTTGTAGCATTACATTAAGGTTATAATATTATATTAAGACAATGTACAAGTACCCTAATTCACAAGGTACAAGATTTCAATGCATGGCTTGTAAATAAGGTCAAAATGGGTATTTTCACCCTTTAGACATGTTTACTTAGGATAACATAGTAAAACCAAAGTAGGGACTTCATGAACACATTGAGGAAAATGTGGGATGTATAAATTGAGTTTACATCAGTAGCTAACTGAAGGATAATCACTTTTACTAAGATTTAACCATAATGTTTTCTTCCCATTTTCACCTAAACCTTTTTTAAACTTTTACTAAGATTTAACCATAATGTTTTCTTCCCATTTTCACCCCAAACCCTAACCCGCCTAAGTTTTCTTCTCATTTTCACCCCAAACCTTTTTTAAAATTCAAACCAAAGATCCAAACTTCTTAATTACAATGTATATACTCTAATTAAACCCTAATCCATCACAAATCACATTCTAAAACCCTTAATTACCACATTTACAAAGTTACAAGTTACAAGCCCTAGTTTTTTTATCTACCTAGCTTTTTCCCTCTAAAATGCATTCAAACACTTTCCCTCCCATTTTTAAACTTAAGATAAGTACTAATAGATATATTGAGGTATTTATAAGAAGTTCATGCACCTACTTGTGTGCTACACATCACCATACCAATCCATAATATGTCGTGAGCTAATATTGGTCACAAATGGAAGATTTGTTTGAAACTAGCTTGTATAGTCACTTCTAAAACTTTAATAGACCTTACCTAGCATCCCTTAGTCACTAATATAGCCGATTTACACGTTTACAAGGTTAACTTGGAGCCTAAGTGTTGGAAACACTATAAATAGGGACATATGGAGTAAGCTTAGACATGCACCCCATTTTCTTAAAACCTCTTACCCATTCTCCATTTCCACTTCTATAAACGTCCTAGGACATCCCATAAGACCAAAAACCAGGTCTATAAGGAAGCCATTGAAGCTCTTGAAGCTTTGATAGAAAGTTGTGCTCATAGGAAGCCATTAGGAGCCATTTTGGAGCTACCTAGGTAATTTCTATGTTATCTATGCTTTGATCTTGTTATAATAGATTATTATACTAGTTATAATGCCAAAATAATGTTAGAAAGATAATCTAAAAGAAATTAAGTCATTTGATCATTTTAAATGGAAGTTATAAGTTAGAGATGTCTTAAAACCCTAGTTTTGTAACTTACATGAAATAATACGCAAAACCCCATTTCAAAAGCTATAATTCTGAAGAAATGTTTTTATTATGATTATAAACATGTTTTGAAACTTTTTTTAAAAATCCTAGATAATTTGGTCCATTTTTGATGTTGTTATGTGATTTTTACAAGTGTAGGGACTAAAACTGTCATTTTTGAAACTATTTAACATTTTTGGGCCAAAAGTGTCATTTTATTAAAGCTAAATATATAAGAATAAATATTATTAATTTTGAGGTCCTAAGGTTAAATATTGAGGGTTTAAAATACAAATACTAAAACTATATACCTTAAGGGTTAAAAGTGTAATTAAGCTAAATTATAACTATAAGGGCTATTTTTGCCAATTTTGATAGTAAAGAATATTAATTATGAATATAAGTAAGTAATGAAGGTATCATGTTAGTAGGGAGCTTTGTACAAAGATGTTCCATCTCGATATTACGTTCTGACTGAGTGGTTGGGTTTACGATTTAAAGTGTCTGCGCTCTTCAAACGTTTATAGAATGGCTTCTGTGTATGATGGCCCGAACAAGGATGCTAGATTTACAACCAATATTAATAAAGAATATATAACCAATACTTAGAAGTATTTAGCAAAAGATTAAAGACTTGATACTATACACAATGTATTAATTCAGGTTTATGTGAGATCAAGCTGTTGTTTATGAGACCAAGTTGTGGTTTGAATGATCAAGATGTTTATCGGTGAATGAAATATATCTGATTATAGCTCGGATTCTATGGATATAAGGTGAGTTCATAGCCTCACTTTTAAAGGATTTATAAATGATTTGAAAACCCGTGAGGGGAATTAGTATTTCACTTTTTAGATCGTAATTCCCAACTCAAAACGAATTGATTGTCCAAATGATTTCAAGGTCACAAATTGTTTTTGGTTTTAGATTTTATAGAAGTTTTGGTAGTCTAGGTCTATTTCAACAAAGCACATAAAAAATGGTAAAAATATTATAACTATATATCCATACTTTTCTAAAACCAAGTGCATTTACCATAAATAAAGCAAAATGTACTACTACTTAATGCACTAAAAACTATTTATGCTAAACATGACAAGACTAGAAAGTAAAGTTGCCAAAATGTAACTAACTTGAAAACTGTTAAACTGAAATGTAACAAACTACAACTACAAGGACTAAAATTGTAAGTGAAAATGATGAGACTGCTTTTGTACATAGTCTCATCGTCCAAATTGGGCTTAAAATGCATTAAATATCATGAAAAATGCCAAATATATGCTTGTGTTTGTTGCTTGTGTATTTTAGGTACGGATATTGAGAAAATGACAAAAGATCACAAGAATCATGCAAAAACGAACACGGGAAACGAAGCCGCACAATGAACCGAACCCTAATGATGATTTTCCATAAAAGACCTTGAAGTTTGAAGATTGTACAAGTTTGGTTCCTCAAGAATTGAAGACTTGTCAATTTATACCCTTACAAATATCATTTATTGCATTTGGGTCCCTAAATTATCAAGAATTTACAAGTGTAGTCCTTGGAGAATGAAGAAATTACAAAATAAGTCCTTGTTTTAAGTTTGAAAACATGATGTGCCAATTTTGACAACTTCATCAAAGTTATTAACAAAGGGAAAGCAAACTTTGGGCTGATAATACAAATTGAACAAAACAAGGAAATTAAGGGGCCATAACTGACCAGACAACCATTCTCTCCTCCACCACTCCCTGCCTTACACGTCACCCACTCACACAAATCAACCAATCACCACGCCCTAAACCTCCATGTCACCTTCCACGATTTTTTTAAATTACTGATTTTATTTAAATCAGTAAATTTGTGGGGGAAACACGTTTTTTAAACATACTTAACCTTTAAACACATCAAAAACACCACTGTTTATGTTCATCCTCACATAAACCCTAATCATCAAAACCCTTAATTACTTGAAATTACACCTCAAACTTGTGTAGATTTAAGATTAGGGTGGGGATAAACCTTTTGTCTCACTAAACTCTCCTGTCACTCTCACCTAGAACCTTTCCCCACATGCCATCACCCCACCTTGCACGTCCAAACAAAACCAGGCCAGAGGATCAACGACCAAGGCATAGCTTCATATCCACGCATCATTCACACCCCTTGGATCATTTTTGCAACGTTGATTTCACCACAAGCAGACAAGAGAAGTTCACATGGGATGAAAATTCAAAAATCTTCAAGGGCATTTCTGGCAAATCAAGCACTAGAATTAGGGTTTATTTTTTATCAAAGTAGCATGTGCACCCTCTATATAAAGGGTCTTAGGTCTTCCATTTTCATTGTTCTTGCTTTCCTTGTTCACATCCTTGTAATGCCCCTTTTATGAATAAAAGTTGGTTAAGTGTTATGTGAAGAAAGCTAGTCCCGATTTATTTTTCATCTGATTAAGTTATCATTGTTCAGTTTGGTTTTAAGTTTTTAGCAAGTTAATCAAAGTTTTCCAAGTTTTCTGTTTTCTTTTCAAGTTTTTCATAAACTCTAAATTTTCATAAGAATCTGATAAAATGGTGATCGAATATGTTAGTTTAGTGGTGTTTGAGGTTGTGTATGTCCATGATACCATGGCTTGTTCTGGTATAGTGGGTACCCAATTTTAGACAGCCACTGTTTGGTCCACTTTTGAGATTATCATAGTTCTAACCTAAGCTCAAGCTCACTTCTAGCTTCATCCATAAGCTAGGGGTTAGCCTGTAGCTTTTACACAGTCTTTTCCTTTTCTCTTAGCAGGGTTATAATCACTCAAACATTTTGAAGATATATTGGGATGGTTTGACTGTAGTAGTCACCACTTAGCATCTCCTACTTTCAACAGCCTTGTTCCACAAGCCAATAGCCCATCTATAAGCTGACTGGAGATGGCTTTGCTGCCATAGTGGGGCCTGGATGTGGGTCCCATAAGGTATAAACCTTGAACCCTCATAGTTAGCTTAGGACTGTGATTATTTGGACTTGGTGTGAAAATGTTTGCAAGTTGGATTTATCTGTTTATTTGAGCTCATTCTAGTTTGATATGCATGTGTAGGACTATTGTAATCTGTTTAATTAAGTTTTCATAGAATTTTGTTTGAAAATCCAAGTTTCTGATTTTTAAGAGGGTGTTTGGGATAAGAGTTTAAGCTGCTTTGTTGATAAGCTTTTGCCTTGAAAATTACCTAATCTCACTTAATATATCAGTAGCATCATATTTTGGTCATTGGTTTTAGTTTTGCATGCTTAAAACAAGTTTTCATCATATAAATTGCTTAAAATCAGTAAGCCAACCAATCTGCCTTGTTTTAGCATATTTTGTCCATCATTTTGTGAAATCTGCTTATCCTAGTTAGTATTTAGGGTTTTTCATTGCTTGTATGTGAGTTGGTTAAGTTGTATGCAAGTCTTGGCCATTTGAAATTCACCCTTGTGCCATTTGATTCAGCTAACTGTTCATCATAACCTCAATGCTATATCAGTAACAATTTTGTGAAATTTGTGCTTGAATTTTGCTAAGTGCTTCTGTTTTTTGTGCTATATTAGACTCCCTACACTCAAACTGAGTGTAGGGGTGCCCCCATTGTCTATCAAACACCAACAAAACTCCAAGAACAAGCCCTCTTGTTCTATCTTCACAAGTGAGGATACACACTTTTGTGTTCATCAGTTATCTTGTAATCTGGGCATGTTTTGGATTTCTATTGCTTTGATTCTAGCTTAAATTGCATAAAATTGGTGATTTAGAGTAGCTTTAGTTACTGTATTTGAGTTTTAAAAGTTTCAAAGAGAAAAAAAAGTTTTTTTACAAAAAGGACGTGGCCAGGACTCAAACCTGTGCCACTCCTCTCACACTCCAACGTGATAACCAGTTGCCATAGGGTCTTTGACTGGTTATCACTTGGACATTAAATTACTTAAGGAGTGTTTGTTTTTTACTTATTAAACTCATCAGCTTAGAAATAAGCTAATTTCAGCTTATTCTCTTTAGCTTGTGACCATTTAGCATTTTTCTATTGTTATTTAATAGGTTTAGGACTTTTTGGGTCAAAAATTTTATTTTTCACGTGTTTAATTAATTTACTTGGATTATTTTAAGTTTAAATTTTAGAAAGTAAATAAAAAATAGGAAAAAGTATTTTAAAAATCTAGAAAAATAGTTTTTAGGTTTTTAACTATATTTTTGAGGTTTACAGCCATTAAAGTTTCATTTTAGCTAAATTTTGATTTTATATGATTTTAGGGTTTTTAACCAACTTTGGAATTTAAAATAAAATTATTAAAAAGGTTTTGTAAACTTTTGATTGCATTTCTGTCCTAGTTACATTATTCTAGATTTTTGGTAATTTTTTAGAATTTTTTTATAAACTTTGAATTTTTTTGAATATTTTAATATTATTTTATTATTAAAAATTAAAAGTCTAATTTTCTAAGTTTTTACATTTTTCCTAGATTTAGACACTTAATTAGGAATTTTGTAACTTTCCAAATATTTTTAGGGCTTTTCAATTATTTCCTAGAATTAATATAAGTTTTAATTGATTTTAATAGTTTTTAATTGTTTAAAAATAGTTTTATTTGGTTTTAAAATTTTAAAAAAATACTTTTTAGCTTAATTAGGTTATTTTTGAGGTTTACAAACTTTTAAATCTTGTTTGGGACTTTTTAATAATTAATTTTGATTTTTAGGGCTTTAATTAGCATTAAAAAGTCATTATCTTATTAATTAAAAGGTTTTGGCAAGTTTGGATTTTTTGTAAACTCTTATAATATTATTGTGGATTTTTGGTAATTTTTAGGAATTTTTAGGTTAAAATTTTTAATTTGGTGCTTTTTTTTATGGTTTTACGTGATCGACCTTTTCGTCTTATTATAATACGTCATCGTAACCGTCATTCTCTTATAATCTCATTTCTGTTTTTCTTTCTCAAAAGTATAATCACAAAGATAATCATTTCAGTACACACACACTAAGCCTCCTTGAGAACGAACTCATTTTAAGGTCATTTACACACGGTTTTCCTAAATCGTCGTGCTTACCCTATTTGTTGCTCTTTTCCTAAAGGGTATACAAAAACTCAACTATCATTTTGGCGCCGCTGCCTGGGAGGCGTGTTGTATTTTGATTTGGAAATTGTTGTTTTTTATATATAGCCATAATAGTATTTGTATTAGTAGCACTCTACTAATACGTATTATCGGTTTTCGTTTTTTGTGTGAATACTATTACTATATTGTATACGTAGAACAGTAAATTCACAAGTACTCCAAATACGTGAGAAATCACAACCTTGACTTGGGAGGTCATTACCCAATCATTGTATTCGAATCTCAAACCAAAGAAAAAAGGCAAAAATAGATAAATACTTTCGTGAAACTTGATTTTGAAAATACAAACTATAAGGTGGGTATAAGGCGGATATTATAAAATATATCCTAAGGAAAAAGGCTCTTAAGTGCTTCGCGCCGCCTCGTTTCCCCGCTTGCTTGTGAGTATTTGATTTTGAGAGCTAATCGAGGGTTTTGCCGCCCAAAGTATTACTAAGTATCATATATATTTTCTTGGTTTCATTGATTAAACCCTCTTGAACGTTTTGGTGTTCCACCAACGTTCTAAAGTCATCGAAGGCGTTCACTTCACGTGATCGTTTTCATTCCTTGAGGCTTCTTTAATCGAGAGATTTGATTAAGGAGGAGATTTGTAGATTTTGGTCTACTTAATACAATCACAAAATCCAAAAAAAAGTAAAAAGAATCAAAAACCACAAAAAAATTGAAAAAGTAAAAACACAAAAAAGAATCTTCTTTGCTCACCCTCTCGTTGTACGTGACGCTTATGCAAACTCGCTCCAAAGCCAGACGTGCACGTAAACGTCGTCAAAAGGAAGGAAACCAAACATCTTCTAGTGAAGAATCTCCTATTGTCGAACCCATCGTAGTGAAAGAAGCACCCATGGCTAATCGAACTATGATGGAGTTGCTTCAAGCACCCACCGAGGGTTATGGAGAAGCGATTGTGATTCCCGCTATCCTTGCGGAGATATTTGAGGTTAAGACGTGTTTGTTGTCCATGATTCAAAACAACAAGTTTCGAGGTGACGAAAAGGACAACCCTCATAACCACATTCGCCAATTTAATCGTCTTACCGCCACTTGCAAGTTTAAGGACGTCTCTAACGACTCGATTAAGATGATGCTTTTTCCGTATTCCTTAGCGAGGCCCGAAAAAATTTGGTTAGAGAAAGAGCCACCCAATTCTATATTGACGTGGAAGGATCTCGTTTCAAAATTCGTGAACCAATTTTTTCCGCCCTCTAAGACTACGCATTTGATGTTGATCCCAAACTTAGATCGATTAAGCTTTGTGTATACGAGATTAGATCAAGTACTACACGTAGAGAAACCTTTGCTTATGAATAAAGTAACAAAGTGTTATGCGGAATTAACACTTGATCTAAAACACAATGATGTTAAACAAACTTTCACTTGTATTAGAATAATCGTACTTGGTTACAATGAAAGGGTTTAACGATCGAAAACTTATGAAAACTGATACTCAACATTAACCTAAAAGATCTTCTTTTATAGAACAAGAAGTCTTGTACAATAAGCTACGAATCAACTATTCTAGGTAAAGATAAACATAGAAAATATATTGTCGTCTCTATCCTTACTAGAAGTAATCTAGAATATAATAAACGTGTAGCTCACATCTTCCATCAGTGCTTGTCTTCAATCTGTCAACGCTTGACTTTATCTTGTCAACGCTTATGCTGTCAGCGCTCACTTTGCTCTTGTCAACGCTTAAGTTGTTCTTGTCAGCGTTCAAGTGTTCTGGCCTAGATTTATTCCCAACAATTGAAAAACGAGATTTCAAAGTTTTCACAAGTGTACAATGAGAGTTTTTCAACGGCTTGGAATATGTTTAAGGAAATGTTGCACGAATGTCCTCATCATGGTTTTTCCGACTTGCATCAAATTGACACGTTTTACAATGGCTTGAACGATCATGAGCGTGATAATCTTAATGCCGCCGCGGGTGGTAATTTTTTGTGTAAAACGGTCGAGGAAGCATTGTTAATCATTGAGAATAGGTCTAAGGTCTATAGTCCTCGTAGCAAGTCGAGTGTTCGTAAGACTTCGTCTTCACCTTCGCCTTCATTGTCACATACCGTTGATGCTTGCCAAATCGAGGCTAATTTGGAGAACAAGATTTTTGATAAGCTTAAAGGATTGTTAATTGAGTTTAAAGTTGGTGAACAACCCACTCCCGCTACGGCTAAAGCGGTTGAGGTTTCTTGTATGTATTGTGGTGGAGCTCACGATTACTCCGAGTGCATTACCAACGGTGGTAACACTTCGAGTGCCTACGCGGCCGCGGGAACTTATAACCAAAACGGTCAAGTTACCCGCACTAATCAATTGACTCCACCGGGTTTTCCACCAAATCAAAATGCTAACAATTATCGAAACAATCAAGTTGGTTACCAAAACAATCAAAGAAACAATTACAATGGTAATAACAACTATGGGAATCAAGGAAGTAGTAGCCAATTGCAAAATCAAAACCAAAACCGTAATTTTCAAAACACAAGTCAAGGACTTCAAAATGTTTACACTAAAGAACTTCCAATGGACTTTTTGAATTACGCTACGGCAAATGATAAGATTTTGGAAAAAATTCAAGAGCAATTGGCTAGTCAATCTAGGGAAACGACTAAAAACACAAAGGAGTTAGCTAATTTTGTTAAGGAAAATGTTAACATGAGAAATGAGTTGAAAAATGATTTTGCTAATCAAATTAGAGGTCAAAACAATAAAATTAAGCAAAGTCATGCTAGGCTTGAACAAAGGATTGACCAAAAAGCCGCTAGTCAAGATGTTAAGCTTAATGCTATTTTAGAAGCGGTCATGGGAAATAAAGCCTCTACTTCGGGTAGTTTACCTAGCAACACCGTATCAAACCCGAAGGGAGAGATGAAAGTGATTACCACACGAAGTGGTAAGACACTTAAAGAACCAACTCATCAACCAATTACTCCAACGGTGGAGGAAATTGAGGAAGAACCCGAGGTGGTGGTCGAAAAGGAGCATATCTCAAGCCCACAAAGTACCGCTCATGCCACACCTACGGTCGACCCTTTACCAACATTGGAACCCGAGATTCCAAAGTCTATGCCTATTCCCCAACCCACACCACCCTTACCTTACCCATCGAGACTTAGGAAGGAGAAACGACAAGAGCGTGATAAATATCAATTTGAGCTTTTTATGAAAATGTTTCGTGAGTTGCAATTTAATGTGAGTTTTGCCGATGCTTTGGTCATGATGCCTCGATTTGCCGCTAACTTTAAGAGTATGTTGAACAACAAGGAGAAATTGCATCAATTGTCTAGTTGTTCGTCGGTTTATCTTAATCGCATACCTCAAAAAGTCGGTGATCCCGGTAAATTTTTGATCCCTTGTGCAATCCAAGATATGGAAGAATGCTATGCCTTGGCCGATCTTGGTGCTAGCATTAATTTGATGCCACTTGCAATCTTCAAGTCGCTCAATCTTCCTAATCTTACTCCTTCACTAATGTCTATCGAGATGGCCGACCATTCCACGATTCGTGCATGTGGATTGGCGGAAGACGTTTTTGTGAAAGTGGGAAAGTTCTACTATCCCGTAGACTTTATCGTTGTCGATATTCCCACGGATCCTCAAGTTCCTCTCATTTTAGGTCGTTCGTTTTTAGATACGTCTATGGCTTTAATTGATGTTCATGCTAGAAAGATCACCTTACGTTTCAACGACGAGGAACTTGTTATAAACGCAACTCAAAATTCTCAACTTTCTCATGTTTATTCCGTTGCAACCATAAACCTCGTTGATATGATCAACGTGGTTTGCGAGGAATTTTCACAAGAAGTTCTAGGTTTTTGTGATGAAGAAACTAGTGGCAATCCCACTTTGTTAGATCTAATTCTTGATAATTCGACACCAACCTTCACTCCATTTGAAGGTGGTGGTTTTACGTTGGAAGAATTCGATGTTCCACGTACTTGTAACGAAGACCTCGACAACGATGAGGACTTCTCGATTATCAAGGATTTTCATAACGATTTCCCATTTCCTCCACCCGAGGAGGTTATGAGTATCGAGCCCAAATCTTCACTTGAGGAACAACCTATCCTCGAGTTGAAAGATTTACCTCCTCACCTCGAATATGTCTATTTGGTGGATGACGACAAGTTGCCGGTTATTATTGCGAAGGAACTTTCGAATGATGAAAAAACCGCACTTGTCAATGTTCTAAAGGATCACAAAGGGGCAATTACGTGGAAGTTATCCGACATTAAGGGAATCGATCCCAGGTTTTGTACCCACAAAATCTTAATGGAGGAGGATTACAAGCCCGCAATCCAATGTCAAAGAAGGGTGAACCCTAAAATTCACGACGTCATCAAAAAGGAGGTCCTTAAACTCCTTGACGCGGGAATGATTTACCCTATTTCCGATAGCCCTTGGGTGAGTCCTATCCATTGTGTCCCTAAAAAGGGAGGAATGACCGTTGTGCCAAACGATGCCAACGAGTTAATTCCCACTAGACTCGTGACCGGATGGAGAGTGTGCATTGACTATCGTAAGTTGAATGAAGCCACTCGAAAAGACCATTTTACCTTGCCCTTCATGGATCAAATGTTGGAGCATCTTGCGGGAAACGATTTCTATTGCTTTTTAGATGGTTTTTCCGGTTACTTCCAAATTCCCATCAATCCTTGTGATCAAGAAAAAACTACGTTTACGTTTCCATATGGAACGTTCGCCTATCGTAGAATGCCATTCGGACTTTGCAATGCACCGGGAACCTTTCAACGGTGCATGATGGTTATTTTTCATGACATGATCGAGAAGACGATGGAAGTCTTCATGGATGACTTTACCGTGTTTGGTAATTCGTTCACTTCGTGTTTGTCGAACCTTGAGAGAATGTTGAAACGTTGTGAGGAAACCAACCTTGTGCTCAATTGGGAAAAGAGTCATTTTATGGTTAAGAGTGGAATCGTCTTAGGGCACAAGGTCTCGAAAGCGGGGATTGAGGTAGATCAAGCTAAGGTAGACGTCATCGCAAAATTAACTCATCCCAAAACCGTTAAGGGAGTTAGGAGTTTCCTAGGCCACGCGGGCTTTTATCGTCGATTCATCAAGGATTTTTCGAAGATTTCTCGACCCATTACACATCTTCTTGAAAAAGAGGCACGTTTTGTCTTTGACGAAGATTGTGTTCGAGCCTTTGAAATCCTTAAGAGGAAACTTACCGAAGCTCCCATTCTTGTTGCTCCCAATTGGAACCTCCCCTTTGAACTAATGTGATGCTAGTGATTACGCTATTGGGGCCGTTTTGGGGCAACGTCATGATAAGCACTTCTTGCCTATTCACTACGCTAGCAAGACGGTGACGGAGGCTCAACTAAAATACACTACAACGGAAAAGGAGTTCCTTGCCGTGGTGTATGCATTTGAGAAGTTTCGACCTTATCTCGTCTTAGCTAAATGCATAGGGTATAAGGACCATTCGGCTATTAAGTATCTCATGGCAAAGCAAGATGCTAAGCCTAGATTACTTCGTTGGATTCTCCTCCTTCAAGAATTTGATCACACCATCGTTGACAAAAAAGGAGCCGAGAATCTAGCGGCCGATCATCTTTCTCGTTTGGAAGATCCTCACCAAAGTGTTTACGAGCCCAAGGAAATCACCGAAACATTTCCGCTCGAGACACTTGGTGTAGTGAATTCTAAGCTTGATTCTTCCACCCCATGGTTTGCGGATTTTGCAAATTACCATGCGGGTAACTTCATCATTAAGGGTATGACGACTCAAGAAAAATGAAAATTCTTTCGTGACGTCAAGTTCTACTTTTGGAACAACCCTTACTTATTTCGAACTTGTGCGGATCAAATCATCCGACGTTGTGTATTTGGCACCGAAGCTTCTAACATCATTAGAGCTTGCCATGAGGGACCCACGGGTGGTCACCACGGTGCTAATCTCACGGCTAAGAAGGTGTTTGATGTCGGATTCTTTTGGCCTACTATTTATCGAGATGCACAAGATCTTGTGAAGTCGTGTGATGCATGCCAACGACAAGGAAAAGCCTCACAAAAAGATGAAATGCCACAAAATATCATCCAAGTGTGTGAGATCTTTGACGTTTGGGGTATAGACTTTATGGGGTCATTCCCATCATCTCGTGGTAATAAGTACATTCTCGTTGCGGTTGACTACCTATCTAAGTGGGTGGAGGCCAAAGCCTTGCCTACCAATGATGCTCGTGTGGTAGTCAAGTTCTTGAAAAGCTTGTTTTTTCGGTTTGAAACCCCTCGTGCGATCATAAGCGATCGTGGAACCCATTTTTGTAACGACCAATTCGAAAGGGTCCTAAGGAAATATGGGGTTACACTTCGGCTTTCTACGGCTTGTCACCCACAAACGAGTGGGCAAGTCAAGGTTTCAAACCGAGCGTTGAAGAGGATTTTGGAGAGATCCGTTGGGGAAAACTGACAAACTTGGTCGGATAAGTTGGACGATGCTTTATGGGCCTTTAGGATCTCTCATAAGACGCCCATTGGGTGCACTCCCTATAAGCTTGTTTATGGAAAGAATTGTCATTTGCCTATCGAATTAGAACACAAGGCTTATTGGGCCCTAAAGCATTGTAATGATGACATGGAGACCGCGGGAAAACACCGGAGAATGCAATTAAATGAATTGGATGAATTGAGAGACATTGCATATGAAAATTCATTGATTTATAAAGAAAAAACTAAAAAGTTGCATGATTCTAAAATTAAAAACCGGGTTTTTAACATTGGGGATCAAGTTTTGCTTTTTAATTCAAGATTAAAAATCTTTTCCGGTAAGTTGAAATCCCGTTGGTCCGGTCCATTCACCGTGACTCAAGTGTTTCCGTATGGGACCATCGAGCTAGCTCAAGATGATGGTCCTAACTTCAAGGTGAATGGACATACGTTGAAGCACTACTTTGGCGGGGAAGTTCCATCCTTGAACTACCTCGACCAAATCAATTTCCCCAATGATAATTGGTATTTAGGGGATCAAGTCGAGCTCATGACTCGGTAATAAAAAACGAGGTGCCTCGTGGGGAGTCCCATGCTTATCCTATGTACATATTATCGCTTTCTAATGTAGCTTACGTGTGGGGATTTGTGCCCTTCCAACCTTTGTTCCGTGGTTGTTTGTGAATTGGGGTTTTTAGATGATCATGATCTTCACGATTGGAGCCTCTCGTGTCCGTTTTATGGGAGCACTCGATCGTTTGCTTTGAAGACTTTCTCAATATCCATGATATATACTTTGATGTTCTAACCTTAGGTTTTTAGCACACTTCATAAACGGCTTTAAATTTAACGGTTACACCCTTTCCATGCTAGGTTAGGCATTCGACTACGTCTCTAGTATGGGGGTGTTTGCACCCCTAGACTCGAAACATTGAGGACAATGTTTAACTTTAGTATGGGGGGGTGAATAGATACTTGCCTTGCCAAACCTTCACGCTTTCCAAAGTTTATCTTTTTGTTTATCGTTTTTGTTGCAAAATAAGGCTAAAAATGGCCAAATTTTAAAAAATTTCTCATGTTTTATAAGTGTTTGAAGACACGAATGTAGATTTTCCGATGGCGAGAATAAGAGTATTTTTTGACTCGACCGTGCGTGTTGAGCACTTAGCTTTGGTTCCTTAACTACACATTAGGCTAAGTCTCTTAAATGAGGACGAGAAATGATAGGGTTAATTATAAGTTACTATGCTAAACGTAGAGTACTCGTATTCTTTCAAAAACCCATGTGTTCTCGTTGTTTGCTTATTCTCCCTTCGCATGTAAATATTTTTTGCTTAATAAATATTAACTTAGCGGTTTAGTTGGGATTGTTGGGTTTCTAGTATTTTCTAGTAGCTTCCGTGTAATTAAATTGGGAAGACATTAAGGTATCGCCAGCGTCACGGTTTTGAAGTATTGGCACCCGAATAATCGAATGCTTCACCCAATAATAAGAATTCAAGTGCTCACCTAAATCTAGCAAACAATTTGAAGCCCCACAAGGACGAAAAATCTATGCAAAATTGAAAGTGAATCAAGCCTTAATCTTCGAAGCTTTAAAGATCCAAAATTCGCCTTAGCGTGAGGATATACGTCTTTGGCTAATAAAACCACCGATGAGGAGGATAATAAAAGGCAAGGCAAGACTGAAGTCATAATAAAAGCTGCATGGCGAAGTTGAATAAAAGATGGAGGTAAACCAAAGACAATAAGGCCCTTCCGTTAGGGGGCGTATAAAAGTCTTGGTAATAAGTCTCATGTTCAAAACCGTTATAAAACCGTGTTTATCGATTCTTTTTGTCAAATAAATTTTTTTTGACATCGTTGTCTATTAGGAGGGGTTATTGATTTGATGGTCTTAGTTACACCGTTAGGACTCTATTTTTAGACCTAAATCTCTATTATCGCATAAGTCAAACAATTTATCCTCGTGAAACATTCAAGACAATATAAAATATAAGAGATACAACTTAGGAATAATGGGAGGATAAGTACGTGATTAGGGCATATGAGTAGTGTTAGCATTACTAACTTATAATGACAATGATCTCGTTACACGCTTAGCATGGAATTGGGTGAAAATCGAGGACGATGAGATTATTTCTAAAGAAGCATTCACGTGTTCTTATTCTATGAACCTAAACGTCCCATTTTGCGATGAAAATCATACATTATGTCTAAAACACAAGTAGTAGTAATAGTAGTAGTGTAGCTAGTTTATCACTCAATAAAGTGAATAGAATGAATTTTGGTGGTGCTACGATACTTTATTCTAGCATTGCGTGGGGGCACGGCAATGGTTTAGTATGGGGGAGTGATGAGACTGCTTTTGTACATTGTCTCATCGTCCAAATTGGGCTTAAAATGCATTAAATATCATGAAAAATGCCAAATATATGCTTGTGTTTGTTGCTTGTGTATTTTAGGTACGGATATTGAGAAAATGACAAAAGATCACAAGAATCATGCAAAAATGAACACGGGAAACGAAGCCGCACAATGAACCGAACCCTAATGATGATTTTCCATAAAAGACCTTGAAGTTTGAAGATTGTACAAGTTTGGTCCCTCAAGAATTGAATACTTGTCTATTTATACCCTTACAAATCTCATTTATTGCATTTGGGTCCCTAAATTATCGAGAATTTACAAGTGTAGTCCTTGGAGAATGAAGAAATTACAAAAGAAGTCCTTATTTTAAGTTTGAAAACATGATGTGCCAATTTTGACAACTTCATCAAAGTTATTAACAAAGGGAAAGCAAACTTTGGGCTGATAAAACAAATTGAACAAAACAAGGAAATTAAGGGGCCATAACTGACCAGACAACCATTCTCTCCTCCACCACTCCCTGCCTTACACGTCACCCACTCACACAAATCAACCAATCACCACGCCCTAAACCTCCATGTCACCTTCCACTATTTTTTTAAATAACTGATTTTATTTAAATCAGTAAATTTGTGGGGGAAACACGTTTTTTAAACATACTTAACCTTTAAACACATCAAAAACACCACTGTTTATGTTCATCCTCACATAAACCCTAATCATCAAAACCCTTAATTACTTGAAATTACACCTCAAACTTGTGCAGATTTAAGATTAGGGTGGGGATAAACCTTTTGCCTCACTAAACTCTCCTGTCACTCTCACCTAGAACCTTTCCCCACATGCCATCACCCCACCTTGCACGTCCAAACAAAACCAGGCCAGAGGATTAACGACCAAGGCATAGCTTCATATCCACGCATCATTCACACCCCTTGGATCATTTTTGCAACGTTGATTTAACCACAAGCAGACAAGAGAAGTTCACATGGGACGAAAATTAAAAAATCTTCAAGGGCATTTCTGGCAAATCAAGCACTAGAATTAGGGTTTATTTTTTTATCAAAGTAGCATGTGCACCCTCTATATAAGGGTCTTAGGTCTTACATTTTCATTGTTCTTGCTTTCCTTGTTCACATCCTTGTAATGCCCCTTTTATGAATAAAAGTTGGTTAAGTGTTATGTGAAGAAAGCTAGTCCCGATTTATTTTTCATCTAATTAAGTTATCATTGTTCAGTTTGGTTTTAAGTTTTTAGCAAGTTAATCAAAGTTTTCCAAGTTTTCTGTTTTCTTTTCAAGTTTTTCATAAACTCTAAATTTTCATAAGAATCTGATAAAATGGTGATGGAATATGTTAGTTTAGTGGTGTTTGAGGTTGTGTATGTCCATGATACCATGGCTTGTTCTGGTATAGTGGGTACCCAATTTTAGACAACCACTGTTTGGTCCACTTTTGAGCTTATCATAGTTCTAACCTAAGCTCAAGATCACTTCTAGCTTCATCCATATGCTAGGGGTTAGCCTTTAGCTTTTACACAGTCTTTTCCTTTTCTCTTAGCAGGGTTATAATCACTCAAACATTTTGAAGATATATTGGGGTGGTTTGACTGCAGTAGTCACCACTTAGCATCTCCTACTTTTAACAGCCTTGTTCCACAAGCCAATAGCCCAGCTATAAGCTGATGGGAGATGGCTTTGCTGCCATAGTGGGGCCTGGATGTGGGTCCCACAAGGTATAAACCTTGAACCCTCATAGTTAGCTTAGGACTGTGATTATTTGGACTTGGTGTGAAAATGTTTGCAAGTTGGATTTATTAGTTTATTTGAGCTCATTCTAGTTTGATATGCATGTGTAGGACTATTGTAATCTGTTTAGTTAAGTTTTCATAGCATTTTGTTTGAAAATCCAAGTTTCTGATTTTTAAGAGGGTGTTCGGGATAAGAGTTTAAGTTTCTTTGTTGATAAGCTTTTGCCTTGAAAATTACCTAATCTCACTTAATATATCAGTAGCATCATATTTTGGTCATTAGTTTTAGTTTTGCATGCTTAAAACAAGTTTTCATCATATAAATTGCTTAAAATCAGTAAGCCAACCAATCTGCCTTGTTTTAGCATATTTTTTCCATCATTTTGTGAAATCTGCTTATCCTAGTTAGTATTTAGGGTTTTTCATTGCTTGTATGTGAGTTGGTTATGTTGTATGCAAGTCTTGGCCATTTGAAATTCACCCTTGTGCCATTTGATTCAGCTAACTGTTCATCATAACCTCAATGCTATATCAGTAACAATTTTGTGAAATTTGTGCTTGAATTTTGCTAAGTGCTTGTGTTTTTTGTGCTATATTAGACTCCCTACACTCAAACTGAGTGTAGGGGTGCCCCCATTGTCCATCAAACACCAACAAAACTCCAAGAACAAGCCCTCTTGTTCTATCTTCACAAGTAAGGATACACACTTTTGTGTTCATCAGTTATCTTGTAATCTGGGCACGTTTTGGATTTCTATTGCTTTGATTCTAGCTTAAATTGCATAAAATTGGTGATTTAGAGTAGCTTTAGTTACTGTATTTGAGTTTTAAAAGTTTCAAAAAGAAAAAAAAAGTTTTTTTACAAAAAGGACGTGGCCAGGACTCGAACCTGCACCACTCCTCTCACACTCCAACGTGATAACCAGTTGCCCTAGGGTCTTTGACTGGTTATCACTTGGACTTTAAATTACTTAAGGAGTGTTTGTTTTTGACTTATTAAACTCATCAGCTTAGAAATAAGCTAATTTCAGCTTATTCTCTTTAGTTTGTGACCATTTAGCATTTTTCTATTGTTACTTAATAGGTTTAGGACTTTTTGGTTCAAAAAACTTATTTTTCACGTGTTTAATACTTTTTAGCTTAATTAGGTTATTTTTGAGGTTTACAAACTTTTAAATCTTGTTTGGGACTTTTTAATAATTAATTTTGATTTTTAGGGCTTTAATTAGCATTAAAAAGTCATTATCTTATTAATTAAAAGGTTTTGGCAAGTTTGGATTTTAACTCTTAGAATATTATTGTGGATTTTTGGTAATTTTTAGGAATTTTTAGGTTAAAATTTTTAATTTGGTGCTTTTTTTTATGGTTTTACGTGATCGACCTTTTCGTCTTCTTATAATACGTCATCGTAACCGTCATTCTCTTCTAATCTCATTTCTATTTTTCTTTCTCAAAAGTATAATCACAAAGATAATCATTTCAATACACACACACTAAGCCTCCTTGAGAACGAACTCATTTTAGGTTCATTTACACACGGTTTTCCTAAATCGTCGTGCTTACCCTATTTGTTGCTCTTTTCCTAACGGGTATACAAAAACTCAACTATCAGAAAACTCAACAAACTAATTAATAGAAATTTGCCAAACAGCCTAATATTCAGGGATCAAATGTGACAAAAGAAGTTTGTATACAAAAACGGGCTAAAGCACTTGAATAAGCTCGTATGAGCTTATTACTGAAGCTTATCACTTCTAACTTTTTGCAAATGACTCAAAGTCAAAATTTAGCTAGTCACGTTCAAGGAAATAAGCTGATATGAAGTAAAACTGAAAATAGCTTTTTGAAATAAGCCAAAATTAAGCTATAAGCTGAAAATGCCTTCCACAACTTGATTTTTGTAATGAAAACGATTAAGCTACTTATTCCAAGGCTGGAATATCAAAAAGTATTGAAAATGATCCAGTATATAAGCTAGAATCTCAAAATAAGCAAAACGGACTTATGTTGACTTTATTGACCAACTTTTTTACAAAAAGTGAAAAAATCCAGAATGCCTTAAAACAAGTTTGAAATCAAGATTGTGCAATAAAATGACAGGTTTTATGAAGTGTAATTGCTTGAAATGAAAAAGGACTTATTGAAACAGGTTGTTTTACTACAGTGACTTAAAAGGGCTTATATCTTGAGCTTAACTGAAAACTGGAATAAGCTATTTATAATTCTAAAAAGCCTGTATGTTCTACTTTCTAAAATACCAAAGAACTCACTAAAAGACCAAGAATTAAAGTTTTTATAAACTAATGAATGCTAACAGTTTAAGGCTATAAGCACTGACACAAACTTTTTACTGGCTAATTGCCTTTTTGACTTTTAGGTTGACCTCAAAAACTTGAAAACTAACTTTCAAAAGTATACTGAACAAATTTAAACCAGAAGAACTCAAAACCTTACACTATAATTACAAAACTCTAATATGCCAAACAGTGGTTTAGGACTGTTTTGGAAATTTTAACTAAGCAAAGCTGATCAAAAGCATGTGAAATGATTAGAAGATTATGAGTACTTATTACACTATCCAAATTCACTACAAAGCTGACAAGAACAGGCAAATAACACTAGAAATGAGTAAATGGACTAGCAAGGACAGTTAATGCAGTAACTAGCAGACTAAACAATGCTAAAAAGAATTCAAGCTATGAAAACTACTCACAAACTAACAAATCATACCAGGACATCAAAATGAACAACTAATCAAGTAGATTCAAGCAGTAAAACTAATTATACTAGAATTGAGTAGGCAATACTTTTTATTGGAACAAAAATAAGGATTCAAGCACCTTTTAGCTTGAAGCCTCCCTTGATGGAATAGTGAGGCGTTGAGCCTACTAAACTAACTTCCTTCAAACTAAATCAACACCCAAAATCTACTCAATCATCACCAAAATCCATAAGTCTGATCAAATTTGCTACTTTTAAACAATCTACTACTTCTGGTACTAGAACTGAACTAGACTGGCTGATATTAACTAATAAGCTTCCAAAATACTCAAACAATCTCTATTAATCAGTTATGATCAATAGAAACTAATAGTAATAGTGTGTGTATAGTAATGCAATAAAGAAGGATAATATTGAAGTGAATTGAGTGTTTTATTAATGGAAAGGTAGTTACAAGTTTGTTACAAGGCTAACTAACTCTCAAGTGTTTGTCAGACACTTGAGAGTAGTTCTAACAGAAAAAGCTAACTGAAAAATGAGAAAGATTAAGAAGTGTGTGTGTTTTCACACTTCAACTAAAATACAAAAATGTATACATTTGGGGTTATTTATAGAGTCGAGTTGTGTGTTGGTGAGGATGAGTGACGTGTTCCAACAAATAGCAGCCCTCCACGTGTACCAATTCCGTCAATTATATTTTGTAGTTGATGAACAAATTTGGGCATTTCTTCTTCAGTGAATTTGATCTTAATTAATTGATTGGAGTGTATTCGTCTCGTGATTCCGAGTATAATTGATGTTGAAAACGTCTTCTGAAACTGGCTAAATCTCTTGCTTCGATCTGGTGTTGGTCCTGATACATGGCGCGTCATTATTGGCTCATTATTCTTTACACGGATCACTATTCGATTGCACAATAAAAGTTATTGAGTAGAGAGTTCTTATTGGATGAAACACGCTGAGTGGAGAGTACTGTTGATATTCGGATTATTTATAACCGGCTATTCTCTCTCCTCTTAATTAACCATACTTGGTAATCCGAGTGAATACAATGCTGGATTGTGATTGGCTCTCATGGCTTCACACGGATTGAGCCATATAAATCTTTCCAAAAATGTTAGCTTAGGTCCTCTAAGTTATCAGCTTCTTATCTAGAGTTTTAAACTTCATCAACTTGACATTATTAGCCCTTGGACTTCATACTTGACCAGATTAAGCCGCTTGACTAGTTAACTTTTACTTTGACCATGTTTGACTTTGTTCTTGACTTTTTCCAAATTTGTACTTCAAGTCCTTCAAATTTAAATCTTGTCAAGAAAGGTCCTTTGTCTTTGGTTGACTTGTCACTTTGCATCCTTCTTGTGTCTTTTCTTCAATAATATGCCTTGAAACCCGTGTTTCATCGAATTTGCATCTTTTTACCTACACAAGTGAAACAACAAAGAATACTCCATAAAACTGCTTTTACACATTAAAATTTGTATTTTACTTTGTGTTTTAGGGTTTACTATGATATAATTATATGATATTTTACTCATATCAAATCCCCTACACTTGACCATTGCCATGACCTCATGTAATGCCACATTTTAAAGCATCACTTTACACTTTTCTCATAATTAATCCACCTTGGTAAATATGGAATACATTTACACTACACTAAACTATATGATGCATGATTTTCATTTATAAAATGCAATGCAAAGGAAAACAATTCTATTTATATATTTTTGGATTTTTCTTGAAATGGTTTTGATGGAAATAACTCATAAAGAAATGAAAGACTTTAATTAGGTCTTTGGTACCATGAACACTTATCATCCTCAAGTTTCACTTTCCCCACACCAAGCTTAAAAACAAGGTCATTGTTATCCATAAGTGAAAGTGCATCAACTCATTCAAATAGATTAATTGTGTTACCAATATACCCCCACTTATTATGCCTCTACGACCGGTTATTATTTGAGCAAATTGCTTTTGGGCAAATTTGTCATTATTTATGGCGTGAAATATAAGAAGTGTAAAATCTGAAAATAAGGAAGCACGGTTTTAATCCTAAGTAACCATCTTATCCATTACTCGAAAAACCGTCCATAATTAATATAAGTCCGACCAAAAATAATAAGTCATTCGCCTTATGTGTAAGATCCTTATGTCATGCATTAATAAGTAGCTACACACTCGCTAAGAAAAGAAAATTAAAACTCACGCAATAATTTACATCCGCCACCTTTTTTAGACCTTGGATCTTCAATCCCGCAAACCGTCAAGGTAATATTGGATTGGAGCAACTATTAAATTCCCGGAACCCTTGTGAGAGTAATATTGGAATTCACTAGCTATTATAACTAACACTTCACTGCCCCTCTTGGGAGTCTTGTATAATTATTTTTTTTTCTTTTTCTCTTTCTTTTTCTAGCCACTCATTTTTTTCATAAGCCGTTGTTATTTTTCTTTATTCCTCACAAAGAAAGTTGAAAAGAATAAAAGGAAAAACACCCGCTAAGTATTAAGCATGACATAAGTCTAGTACACATAAACGTTCTAACTTAGAATTTTAAGACGTACTTATACCAACCACGAATGATTAGTCAAAAATGCATAAGAGACTACAAACCAATTAAAACCGTTCTTGATTATTTATTAACAATATATACATGCGTTGACAAGAAAGTAAATGTTACGAAAGGGGATATAAAAGCCACAATTAATTCATATGAGGTTTATCTATCCCTTAACACTTACTTCAAACTTTATCATCTCTTGTTATCCACAGTTTAAAATCTCAAATAATGAGACTAGTGGATGCTTAGCCTAATAGACCAATAAAGGTCTACATGGTAAAGGCTACTAGCTAGAGTAAGCTTAGATAAGCAAACTCGGGTTGAGTCAAAGTATCCATGTCGGGCCTAATATGTCAAAGAAGTCTAAATTCGTTAAACCATATCCTTTATTATATTTTCCTTTTTATATATTTTGATGAAAAATAAAAGAAGAAATATATACAATGCAAATGTGTTATTCAAATGAAAAATGAATAATGCAAAATTTATGAATGCATATTTTTGGTGGCCAAAGTAGATCAATAATTCTGAAAAATGTTGAAAAATTAATTTCCAGGTTATCATGCAGTCAATGGTAATTTTCTAGGTAAGGTCACTTCGATAGAAGACCCCCTACACTTGAGATAAACATTGTCCTTAATGTTTAAGAGTATTGGAGTAAACTCCCCTACACTTATGACATTGAGTACTTTTTTAACCCAAACTAAGGAAAGGTCTACAATAGTGAATTCATTTTAAGCACAATGTGGTTTGAAAATCACAATAGTAACGAAATGAACTCGATACAAGGGCCTCCTCCATAAGCTCCAATGCATGCAATGAGGGAAGCAACCCTAAAAACATAAAGAAGACAAAAGAGAGGCACCCCCCTACACTTATGCTCATCTATATACCCTTTATTCCTATCCTACCACACTCTAGTCTAAAAGATCTAAGCCTAGTTATTCAAGCTTGATTTATGGAGTCTCTAGCTCGACTCATCCCACACTTAAAGTGTCTATGGAAAACCTATCATGGAGAGTAAAAGATTTACCCTCTTAGGAAAAACTCTCCATGATAAGGTAAAAGTTGTTCTCAAGTACACAAAACCGCATAAATAGCCACCCGGATCAAACACATAATTGCCCTCCCAAGAGTAGCACAATCCAAAAGTGGACATCTTAATCGATGGTGAGGAGTGTGAGGTTTCCTTGTCTATGATTCTTTGCCATAAGGTTTCCAAAATATGATAAGGTGATACTCCAAAATCTCCCACAAGTCTTCCGTTGATTGCATCAGGCGGATACTGAGTTGGCTTAACATTCTCTATACCAGGATAAAAAATCTTTTCCTTCATGGGAATAACAAGTGGTGATAGCCTTAGAAGATTCCCCTCTGTACTTTACATCTTGAAAGAAAGGTTGGGGAGTAGTCAGTGTCATCACACTTGTAGAGGAAACCACAATGTCTTTCTTGTTCTTGGAGAACTCTTCATCAAAAGTATCCTCATAAGGTGACATAAAGAATCTCCCCAATTCAACATCCAAATGATAAAAGTCACTATCATCTTGAAATTTCTCAAATATTGGTTCATCAAGTGAAGACTCAAAGAGATGGTGTGAATTGGTTTGTAAGAAAGGTGGTGAAATAGGTGAAGCATATTGGTTATGAGGTGTTTGACAAGGTGTGTAATAAGGAGTAATAGGAGAAGGTTCATGAGAAAATTGAGTGGGAATGGAATCTCCATAAAGCAATCTTTCTATTTCAAGAATATCTTCCTCCCAATTAGAGGGTGATGTATCAACCTCAAGATCATCTCTCTTAAGATAAGCCTCAATCTCCTCATTAATCAAGTCACTTTCACTAAGCAATCTCTCAATCTCAAAAACCTCATATTTCTAATTTAAAGTAGAAGAATAAGCTCCCTAATCCACCTTCTCTAAACTTGCCTCAAATTCATCTATAAGGAGATCACTCTCTTTAAAGGAAGGAAATGAAGAAGTGATGGAAGCTATAGTCTTAATATGGGGAAGATCATATTCACCACTCTTACAAGCTTCATGAAAATATTCATCACACTTCATCAAGAATATCAACGTGAGTCACCTCTTCATAAAGAATATCAACATGATTAACCATCTCGGGCTCATTGGATTTCTTAGACAATTTCCTCATGTTAAACACAACCTTTTGATCTTCCACCCTCATAATAAGTTCCCCTTCCACCACATCAATAAGAGTACAGCCAGTTCTCAAGAAAGGCCTTCCTACAATGAGGGGAACTCGAGGATCTACATCATAATCCACCACCACAAAGTCCGCGGGGAATGTAAACTTATCAACCCCTACAAAGACATCTTCCGCTATGCCCAGTGGATAAGCTATTGAAAGGTATGCTAACTTAAGTGTCATTTTAGTAGGTGTAAGAGCGGGAAGAGATAGTCGTTTCCAAATCGAAAAAGGCATCAAATCAATACTCGCACCAAGGTCCACAAGTGCCATGCAATTTTCCACCACCGGGAAATTACAAGGGATCAAAAACCGTCCCAGATTTCCAAGTTTTGTAGGTAAATTCTTTAACAACACCGCGGAAAAATTTTCATTCAATGAAGCATTAGTCACATCAACCAGTTTCTCTTTGTTTGAAAGAAGGTCCATAAACATCTTGGCAAACTTAGGCATATGAACTAAAGCCTCCGCAAAAGATATAATGATATTCAATTGCTTAAACATCCTCAAAAAGTTAGACACTTGAATATCATCCTTGTTCTTAAGCTTTTCCTTTCTTATTCTTGAAGGGTATGGAAGTCTTGGTTTTGGTGTAGGTTGAGTGGCAGTTGTTGAAGGACTCTCTTTGTTGGTTTCTTCATTGATAGGTGTGGAAGATGAAGGAGTAGTAGGTGTAGGATTAGAAGGTGTAGGTGTTGAAGTTGTAGAGCTTGAAGGTGTTGGTTTTGAAGGTGTAGGCTTATCACAAGGAGGAACCATAGTAGGAGTTACCAAAGTAGGTGAAGGAGGCATTGAAGGATCAATAGTTGTTTTCCTACTCCTTGTAGTAATTACATTTACATTTTCTCTTTGATTGATTTGTGTGTTGGAAGGTATAGCACCTTGGTCTTTGATTTAGAAGCAACATAAATTTCTTGTTTGTTTCCTCAGGCATAGCCCTTAATTGATCTTGAATCCTCTTTTCACTCTCACGAATCCTTCTCTCGGTCTCTTGATTCATCTTTTGAAGTAACTCAAAGGTGTCATTTTGCGCATATCCGTGATTATATCGTTGATTGTGTCCTTAATTGTGGAAAAGTGGAGGTGGTTGGTGAAACCCTTGGTTATTTGCATGAAAGTTGTTCCCTTCATTATGAATATTATTAGGCCCTCTATTGTTATTGTTTCCTTGGTAATTTGCCCTTGGCCCTTGATTTCTTTGAAGCAATTGTGGAGGGTTTGGTTGGTTTTGGATGGGTTGATGGGGAGGGAAACCGGGTGGAGTAAGGTAATTGTTAGACTTATAAGAGAGATGGTTAGGATTGATGTTAGGTTTAAAGTGCTCTATTTGTTTATCTTGATAATCATAGCATTCACCTTGAAAGTTTTGAACTTTATCACATTGTAAGTAAGAATGAGGACCTCCACATGTTTCACAAGATAAAGTCATGGCATTGACATTGTTGGTGGAAGAATTGTTCAAGGAAACCTTCATAAAGTCTTGAATCATTGCTTGTTTCATCTTTTGACTTTGGTTCATTTATTGAAGTTGTAAAAGGATTTAACTCTCATATGGTCTAGGAGCACCCTCTTGAACAATATGGACTACCTCATCTCTTTGGTTATTTGTTTGAACCATGGATTTTGTCTCAATGATATCCCATTCATCTTGTGTGGAGTTTGAAAAAATGATCCTACCCACAGCCGAGTTAAGGGAATCTTGATGGTGAGGTTTCAAATCATTGTAGAAGGTGTTGATTTGATGAACTTGGTTAAAACCATGGTTTGGGCACTTTCTCAACAACTCCTTATACTCTTCCTAAGCCTCACTAAAGTTTTGGTCTTGCCTTTGTTGAAAACCTATGATTTGGTTTCTCAAGGCGGTGGTTCGTGAAGGGGGAAGAACTTATTCACAAATTTCTTCTTTAAGTCCTCCCATGTGAAAATGCTCCTAGATGGTTGTTTGTCTAACCAACTACTAGCATTACCCTCTAAGGAGAAAGGGAATAGGATCAACTTAATAGCCTCATGAGGGATCCCATTATACTTAATTGTATTGCAAAGTGACATGAATCTCTTGATATGCTCATGGGGATCATCCATGGATCACCCTAAAAATGGAATAGAAGAAACCATATTGATCATGTTTGTCTTTAGCTCAAAAGTATTTGCGGGTATCTCGGGTATAACAATAGCATCCACATTTCCCTCCACATTTGATTGGAGGATCTCAATCAATGGTCTATTATCAACGTCGGCCATGACTTCTTGTAAGTTGTTCAAAGCATGACGCTTGGGATCGGCTTGATGGACGGTGTTGTTCTTGTTCTTTTTCTTCCTTTTGGGAGGAAGGGGTTGTACACCAAAAGGTATATGTGCACGCGCTCGAGTGCGCATGCAACTCAACTCGAAGAGTGAGAGAGGAGCTCTCGATCGACTTTGGAAAAGAAGGTATTATCCTTTCCGAGGTTCAATAAGTAATATCCACAAGAAAGTATAATATATGTAAGTAATACTTGGGTGGCAAAACCCCCCAACAAGCTTTCCTTCTTAGAATACTTACTAGTGAACGAGGGGAGGAGGTGGCGCGTAGCTCTTAAGTACCAGTTTCCCTTAGGCTTGCATTTTATAGCAAAGCCGCCTTTCTATTCACTTAATAGTTCGTATCCTTCGAATTCTTGCCTATTGGAAGTATTTATCTATGTTTGCCTTTAATTTACTTTGATCGATACACGTACTTAGGACCGGAATGCCCCCAAGCACGGTGTATTGCAAAAGCAATACTTATGGAAGTATGTGGATTGGTTGTTCGTATCTACATATATGTATTTACATATAATAATATATCAAAAATATTTTTGTATTTATTGAGCTTTTACGAAAATATAGTATGTACGTAAAAACGAGTGAAACCAATATATACAATATATTGTTGGTGTAATCTTTTAGGAAAAATATTACTTTTTGAATTTTTTATTTTTTTGGTTCAATTCTTAGGAAAGAATTGAATTTTGTGGTTTTTTAATTTTCATATTTTTATATATTTTTTATCTTTTTTATTTATGATACGTAAAAGGAACGTTCACAAGGTGAACGGATACCAAAATCCAATTGTAACCGTCAATCAATCGTCAATCGTAACATCATGAACCGGCAGCGGCGCCATTTAATATTTCACTTTTTAGATCGTAATTCCCAACTCAAAACGAATTGATCTTACAAATGATTCAAAGTTCACAAATTGTTTGTGGTTTTAGATTTTATAAAAGTTTTGGTAGTTTAGGTCTATTTCAACAAAGCACGTAAAAAAATGGTAAAAATATTATAACTATATATCCATACTATTCTAAAACAAAGTGCATTTACCACAATTAAAGCAAAATGTACTACTACTTAATGCACTAAAAACTATTTATGCTAAACATGACAAGACTAGAAAATAAAGTTGCCAAAATGTAACTAACTTGAAAACGGTTAAACTGAAATGTAACAAACTGCAACTACAAGGAGTGAAATTGTAACTGAAAACTTAACAAACTAATTAATGGAAATTTGCCAAACAACCTAATATTCAGGGATTAAATGTGACAAAAGAAGTTTGTATACAAAAACGGGCTAAAGCACTTGAATAAGCTCGTATGAGCTTATTACTGAAGCTTATCACTTCTAACTTTTTGCAAATGACTCAAAGTCAAAATTTAGCTAGTCACGTTCAAGGAAATAAGCTGAGATGAAGTAAAACTCAAAATAGCTTTTTGAAATAAGCCAAAATTAAGCTATAAGTTGAAAATGCCTTCCACAACTTAATTTTGTAATGAAAATGATTAAGCTACTTATCCCAAGGCTGGAATATCAAAAAGTATTGAAAATGATCCAGTATATAAGCTGGAATCTCAAAATAAGCAAAACGGGCTTATGTTGACTTTTGTTGACCAACTTTTTGACAAAAAGTGAAAAACTCTAGAATGCCTTAAAACAAGTTTGTAATCAAGATTGTGCAATAAAATGACAGGTTTTATGAAGTGGAATTGCTTGAAATAAAAAAGGACTTATTGAAATAGGTTGTTTAACTACAGGGACTTAAAAGGGCTTATATCTTGAGCTTAACTGAAAACTGGAAAAAACTATTTATAATTATGAAAAGCCTATATGTTCTACTTTCCAAAATACCAAACAACTCATTAAAAGACCAAGAATTGAAATTTTTATAAGCTAATGAATGTTAACATTTTAAGGCTATAAGCATTGACCCAAACTTTTTACTGGCTAATTGCCTTTTGACTTTAAGGTTGACCTCAAAAACTCGAAAACTAACTTTGAAAAGTATATTGAACAAATTAAAACCAGAAGAACTCAAAGCGTTACACTGCAATGACAAAACTCTAATATGCCAAACACTAGTTTAGGACTGTTTTGGAAATTTTAAGAAAGCAAAGCTGATCAAAAGCTTGTGAAATGACTAGAAGATTATCAGTACTTATTACACTATCCAAATGCACTACAAAGCTGCCAAGAACAGGCAAATAACACTAGAAATGAGTAAATGGACTAGCAAGGACAATTAATGTAATAACTAGGAGAATAAACAATGCTAAACAAAATTCAAGCTATGAAAACTACTCACAAACTAACAAATCATATCAAGACATCAAAATGAACAACTAATCAATAGATTCAAGGAGTAAAACTAATTACACTAGAATTGAGCAAGCAATACTTTTTAGTGGAACAAAAATAAGGATTCAAGCACCTTTTAGCTTGAAGTCTCCCTTGATGGAGTAGTGAGGCACTGAGCCTACTAAACTAACTTCCTTCAAACTAAATCAACACCCAAAATCTACTTAATCATCACCAGAATCCATAAGTCTGATCAAATCTGCTACTTCTGAACAATCTACTACTTCTGGTACTGGAACTGAAATAGACTAGCTGATATCAACTAATAAGCTTCCAAAATACTCAAACAATATCTATTGATCAGTTATGATCAACAGAAACTAACAATAACAATGTGTGTATAGTAATGTAGTAAAGAAGGATAAGATTAAAGTTAATTGAGTGTTTTATTAATGGAAAGGTAGTTACAAGTTTGTTACAAGGCTAACTAACTCTCTCAAGTGTTTGTTAGACACTTGAGAGTAGTTCTAACTGAAAAAACTAACTGAAAAATGAGAAACATTAAGAAGTGTGTGTATTTTCACACTTCAACTACAATACGAAAATGAATACATCTGGGGTTATTTATAGAGTCGAGTTGTGTGTTGGTGAATATTTGTGACGTGTTCCAACAAATAGCAGCCCTCCACGTGTACCAATTCCGTCAATTGGATTTAATAGTTGATGAACAAATTTGGGCATTTCTTCGTCAGTGAGTTTGAGCTTAATTAATTGATTGGAGTGTATGCGTCTTATGATTCCGAGTATAATTGATGTTGAAAACGTCTTCTAAAACTGGGTAAATCTCTTGCTTCGATCTGGTGTTGGTCCTGACACGTGACGTGTCATTATTGGCTCATTATTCTTCACACGGATCACTATCCGATTGCACAGTAAAAGTTATTGAGTGGAGAGTTCTGATTAGATGAAACATGTTGAGTGGATAGTAGTGTTGAGATTCGGATTATTTATTAACCGGCTATTCTCTCTCCTCTTAATTAACCATAGTTGGCAATCCGAGTGAATACAATGCTGGATTGTGATTGGCTCTCATGGCTTCACATGGATTGAGCCATATAAATCTTTCAAAAAATGGCAGCTTAGGTCCTCCAAGTTATCAGCTTCTTATCTAGAGTTTTAAACTTCATCAACTTGACATTATTAGCCCTTAGACTTCATACTTGACCAGATTAAGCCCCTTGACTAGTTGACTTTTACTTTGACCATGTTTGACTTTGTTCTTGACTTTTTCAAAATTTGCACTTCAAGTCCTTCAACTTTAAATCTTGTCAAGAAAGGTCCTTTGTCTTTGGTTGACTTGTCACTGTGCATCCTTCTTCAATAATATGCCTTAAAACTCGTGTTTCATCGAATTTGCATCGTTTTACCTACACAAGTGAAAACAACAAAGAATACCCCATAAAACTGCTTTTACACATTAAAGTTGGTATTTTACTTTGTGTTTTAGGGTTTAATATGATATAATTATTATGAGATTTTACTCATATCATGGATATATGCTAAAACTGGAATACAAGTGCTTTTAAAAATTGTATGGTATGATTATTGACATTATGTTTACTTCTGTCGTTAAGTCCCTTTTGATAATATTGTGAATAGTACTATTTGGGGGTTGACATCCCCTATCTGGGCAAGTCACGCTTGCCAGCAGTTGAAGGTTCCTACCTAGGCTAAACAGATACACTTTATTATGATTAACTTAAGGTTAGTTGGCAGACTACCTTCTTATAATGGTAGTTTGTTGGTTATGGTTATGGTTATGTCAAGCAGCGGGCTCATGAGCATAGTGCAGTATGAATATTATTTTATGTGGGCGTATAAAATTGTAGCCTGGAGGATATACTTGTATTCAAAATAATTAAACCTATGAATTCACTCAAACTTTATGTTGACCTTAAGCATATATTTCAGGATATTATGAATGATAGTATGGAGCAGCACGAGGATGGCATGAAGAGGCACAAGCTTGAAATTATTATCTTAGATTTTGGGAACCTCATATTGTAAAACTCTGAATTTTTAATGATATATAAAGAAAGTTGATTTTATCACTCTTTTGAGTTGTTTTCTATTATTATGACTTGTGTTCTATGAAGTAATAACCCAGATCTATGTTCCGCTACGTAAAGGTAAAATGGGGGTGTTACAACACCCCACTTTGAAAAGTGGACCATTACATGATAATTATGGCATGTCATCAAAGCATGCAAGGAAAATGTCTTAAAACATTAATGACCATAAAGGAAAACCGGAATCAAACATAGGTCCCTAACCATAAGCTCACACATGCATAAAGTAAAGAATGTAGAATAAGGACTAACAATGTCCAAGCAAAGCATAAGTACATAAGTGCATAAAGGAAATGAAGTCAAGGAAGCCTCCATCCTATGCACGTACTCTTGAATGCCTAAGTTTGTCCTTTAGTACCTGTCGTATGGGAACATGGAAAGAAAATACGACTGAGCAATATGCTCAGTGAACGGTTATAATGACATGATATGAGTAACTAAAACATAAGTAAAGTATGAAATATAGTGGAATAAGTGTAAGTCCGGGAAAACCTGGAACATGTTTTACAAACTGGTTTACATCTGAAAAGTCTTATGTTAATTCATGAAAGAGTAATTTAAATTCCAAAGAGCCCATATAGGTCATGAAAGGTATTAAAGTGCATGAATACATAGAGGGGTGACCTCGTCATGCAGTTAGAGGGGTTGCCTCTAATTATATAAGTCTGAGTGGAGGGATCAGCTCCAATTTGAAGGATGTAGAGCACACACCACAGTCATCGTGTAAATCTATAAAACATGTATTAGGATGCACCCATACGCCCCACATGATAATAATAATGGCCAAATAACTGAAAGGGATACCGCGAGAAATCACTCTCGTCACGGATGAGTCATAACACCGGTGCCTCAAATGTCATGGTTATGGTACCTCCATGACTAGGTGAACATGGCATACGTGTATATAGCTCAGGTAATTTAAAATCATAGCATGGTAATTACTGAAAAGTTTTATAACATTTAACTACTAGGGGGGAAATATAGCATCAAACAGGGAAGCCTAATCATGCATAGAAAGAGAATGTCCTAATTTTAGGAAGGAATATCCGTAACTTATATCCAGTAACGAAATGAAGATGAAAAGGCAGAAAGTAATCTACTCCGACTTCACGAGTGCTACATAATAAAGGAAATGAATGAGTTGTATGCTCATGTATAACTTGCTGATTATTAGTTTACTTTACTTGTTCTTGACTTGCTTTACTTGTTCTTGACTTATTTTACATTTTCTTGACTTGTTTTACTGTTTCATGTTTTATCATGTATTTCTTAGTGTTTTCATGTGTTCTTGATTAACGTATTTCATGTTTCATGTGTTATAATACTTGTTGTTTCATAATGAGTAACTTTCGAAAAATTGCAGGTTTCTATATACAATAACTTTCCAAAAATAGCAGGTTTCCATATATAGCCACTTTCCAAAAATAGCAAGTTTCTATAAATAGTAAGTTTCCAAAAATAAATGGTTTCTATAATTAGTAAGTTTCCAAGAATAGAAAGTTTCCGTAAATAGTATGTTTCCATAAATAGCATGTTTCCATAAATAGCATGTTTCCATAAATAGCATGTTTTCATAATAAGCATGTTTTCATAAATAGCATGTTTCCATAAATAGTATGTTTCCATAAATAGTATGTTTCCATAAATAGCATGTTTTCATAAATAGCATGTTTCCATATATAGCATGTTTCCAAAAATAGTATGTTTCTATAAATAGCATGTTTCCATAACTAATAATAAGCTTGTTTAATAAGCATGGATATAAGCTAAAGCTTAAAAATATATTTATAAGTCATGAGTATTTAAATGTCATAATATAGTATAGTTTATTAATAAATAAATACTTTAGTCTAACATGATAATTATTAATTAATAATATAGTACATGGTTTAGAAATGATTATTAAATAATAATATAACTTGATTTTATATTAATAATACTCTACCATAACTTGATATTGTATAATCGAATTAAAGTAAGACATTAATTTAATTAAACCATGGTTAACATGTAATTAAAATTATGCTAAGTCCTTATTTAATTAAACCAAAATGTGTCATATTATGTATCATGAATAATTATATAAAATAATATTATAAGTGTACAATTAATTTAATTAATATACCATGTTAATTTTATATAACATAATTATTATAATCTAAAGTTAATCTAATTAAATGGTCATGATCTACTAAATAATTAAATTAATCTAAGTCTTGAAATTAATTTAGTAAAACTCTTGACCAAACATACCCTTGTGTGTTTCTTGTACCCAAGCCCCAAACATAGCCCTTACCGAGACCCCATGGCCTCGGCTTGCTCAAACCACAAACACCACCACCACAGCCTTACGGCTGTGGCCTTGCCGTCGGTTGCCGCTGTCAGCTCAGACCCGCCCACCGAGAGCTTTTATGCTCTCGGTTGCCACTGGTAGGCCAAACAGCCCACTGATGAGGTTGGTTGGTGTTACGGCTGCTAAAACAAAACAGCCACCGAACCCTTATGGGTGTGGCTAGCCGAGTAAAACCAACACCGAGACCCCTTGTGGTCTCGGTTCCCGTGACAACCAACCAAAACCCAACTTGTTCTTGTTAAATACATGTGTTAATCTTTTAAACATCATGTGTTCATAACTTATATTCATTAATTCATGATCAAATAAAATAATAATGAAAAGATTAAAGTTAAGGGATATCGTATGCGTGATAAATCAAGGTGGATTACCCGAACACGAACCCCAAAATTAACAAAGATCAAACAAACATTTCTTCTCCTTTTTCCTTGTGTAACCGGTGGCACCAAAGAGAACAAAGGCTAGGGTATTCTATTTTTTGTTATTGTAAATGTGTTTTCCTAGCATGTTTTTAGATACATGTTAAGTTGCTTAACGGGTCGGGCCATGGGCCCTTTTTCCTTCTTTAATAACCGGCCAACAAACACCCCCAATATACTTTTACGTTTTCGTGTTTTATTAAATACCGTGTTTTAATATTCATTACATACGTTCGTGTTTTAACTCGTGTTAATTTTTGTCGTGCTTTAATTACCATACGTAAATACTTGTCGTAAATAAATAAATAATATGCGTAATACTTGTATTTATTTATTTAATATTCATGATACGTGTCGCGTATCAATTAAATATAAAGTTTTAATTAATCCGTGTTTTTCGTGTATTTAATGCTTCTTGTATTTTATGCGGGTTTTACAACTATTCCCCTCTAAAAAGAATAATGTGTCCTCGAATTAGAGGTACGATTAGCTGAAAAGGACATACCCGAATCATAGCTGAAAATGAGGGTAAGAAGTCCGGATAGACTCCTCCGTTTCCCAAGTGGCTTCCCGCTCGAGATGGTCCCTCCAAAGGATCTTGACAAATGGAATGGTCTTTCTCTTCATGACCCGATCCTGACGATCGAGAACTGCCTCGAGTTCCTCAACATATGGATAGATCCCCACGAATCTGATCGAGTGGATATGTGACAATGTGCAGATGATGATAATTGTAGTCTCTGAGTAAGGACACGTGGAACACATTGTGAACATGAGATAGCTGAGGTATGTTGATCCCAAACTTAGATCGATTTAGCTTTATGTATACGAGATTAGATCAAGTAATACACTTAGAGAAACCTTTGTATATGTTTATGAGAATCTAAGTGTTATGCGGAATTAACTCTTAAACAAGAACACACAATGATATACACAAACTTTCACTTTGATTAATGATATCAAACTTGCTTAGAATGAAAGTAGTTTACGAATGAAAACTTATATCAATCACTAACCTAAAGGTCTTCTTTTATAGACATAAGAAGCCTTGTACAATAATCTACGTATCAGCTATTCTAGGTAAAGATAAATATAAAAAATACATTGTTGTTCCTATCTTTACTAGAAGTAATCTAGAATACAATAAGCGCGTAGAGTATATCTTACATCAGTGCTTGTCTTCAATGTATCAACGCTTGACTTTATCTTGTCAACGCTTGAGCTATCAGCGTTTGTTTTACTCCTTTCAACGCTTGATTTACTCTTGTCAGCGCTCAAGTGATCTGGCCATAATTTATTCCCAACAATCCTCCCCTAAACTTGATATCCACTCTTATGATCAAGTTTCTGAATAAACATTAAGGACTAGGAGGAATCTTACAAACCTTCTCATATTGGTAATAAATAAATCTGATCAAGTCTTTTGCCACGTCACTTGAATAATCAATTTCCAGCTGAGTGTTCTTCATCTTTTCCAAGATATCCTTGGATATGAAATACTGACCATCCACAAGTAGATACTCAGCAAACTTTGTAGAACTCAAATGGTAAACACCAGCAGTTGAATATAATCTCCATTGAAGACCACTGAGGTCATCTTCAAGATCCTTCCAAATAGAAGGATCCTCATCTTTTGGTCCACACATTCTCTTGATTGTGGACCACAGTTTTATTCCATTAGCTGAAGTTGGTGCCAGCCTCATACTTGGTCTCTAACAACCTCCATAGGTCTACCAAGTCTTCTCTATCACAACTTGCAAACAAAGATATAAGTGTGGTAAAAGTGTGTACCTCTTTGCCATACCTGCCAATTTTCCAAAACCCACATTCATCTTCTTCATAGCTCACAATTGGGTTTCTGGAATCTAGTGGTAACACTTGCACCATATCTGAAGCTTCTAATGGTGAGAGCTTGAGGCTCTTTCTTATAACAGCTTCACTTGGATATAGTGGATCCATATCTTTGGGAAACTCAAGAGAAACTCCCTTTTTCACTGGTCTGGGAACAAACATTGCTTTCTTGAGCTCCATTTCTTCTGCAAGTTCTTCTTTCCTTTCAGCAGAAAGAAGTCTTAGAGTGTTTGCCTCCTGCACTCTAACCCAGATGGGATAAGCTTTGCATTCCAACTCATCAAATGTTAATGCCCTCAATTTCTGATAAGTCCATCCTACTCCATGACATCTGAGCAACATGCAGTATAGCTCCCTTCTATCCCTTTTCAACTCTGAGAGAATATTGCTTGCCTTGTGTTTCAAAATAACCTGGCAGTCTTTTTGTACTCTGAGGAGAATCTCCAAATCCCATATCTGATCTGAAATGGTCAAGTGTGGATTCTCCATACATCTGTCTTCCCAAGCATGATACATTTGAACCACCTCTGGCATATCAAAGTCAACCTGCAATTTCAACTCTCTTAATTTCTCCTTGGCCAACTCATCTCCATACTCAAGTCTCTCTGGTTGTTCTATGATCATAACACTTGAGTCTGAGCTAGCTTCATCACTTCCTTCTTTCTCTTCTGAAGTGAAAACAAATGGTGACTCTTTCACCTCCTTTCTATCTTGTTCCATGATTTGTGCAGCCAACCTTCTATCAAACTCAACTTGAGCTGCATTCTTTGGAACAATCTCTTCTACCATAATACCCTTACCCTTATCTAGTGGATCAATTGTTGGTAAGATAGATGGTGATACCTGTGAAGAAACCTCCTTGATGATAGATGATGACTGGGATACATCACCCTCATGTACAGGTCTGTCAACGCCCAATTTTGCTGTGTCAGCGCCCAAAATATTTCTGTCAGCATCCAAATCCTCCTTGTCAACGCCCAAATTTCCTGCCTCATCGCCTTTTGCAATTTCCTCCAACATGGCTGTAAATGATAAATTTAAGTTTGTTAGAGAGACTAAGGACGTATCAAAATCTGTCTGTTTCTTCAAACTTGTAAGGACCTCAGCAACATCCAAAGATTGACCATCATGGCTGCCCTTATCACTCACATTTATTGGATCTTCCTCCCCTTTGGAAGATTCCTCCATCCCTCTCCATGCACTTGCAGTCTCCAAAACAACAATCCTCTCCCTCAATTGCTTGATTTCAAGGCCTTGTGAGCTGACAACTTGTACCAAGTCTGCATTTTGCTTTTGCAAGCTCATGCAGACTACCGTCATTTCAATTAGGGTCATTGGTTCCAATCTGCCCTCCTCTAAAATGGGGATTTGACCTCCCAAGCCAGATTCATTGGGCATGGATGAGGACTTAATGATGGTGGGACTGCCTTGGCCAGCTTCTAAGCCAGAACCAATAGTCCCAGCCTCATCCATGTCACCAGCCACACTTGTGGTGGTGGTTCTCTCTGCTACATGGCTAGGACCACCAGAGGAGAACACTCTAGTAGTCCTTTGGTGTTTCATCAACCTATATTCAGGGGGTGTAGAAGATGATGTCGATTAGGTGGATGTGGGTTGGTTAAGGGGTGTTTGGGTTTGTGAAGGTTTTGTGTCAACATTGGAAATAGGCACATCAACGCCAACATTTAACGTGTCAACGTTGAAGGGTTCTTGGTCAATTTGCATATGTTCAGGTGAAGGTAATAGGTCAGGTATTGGGTCAATTTGGGGTTGGGGGTCTGGTTGGGGTTGAGCTGCTGCAATGACAGCAAGCATAGCTTGGGTTAAGGGTAGGTCACGATGGGGGGGGTGAGTTCATCTTCATAAAAATAGCTTTCTTTTGCACAGGGATCTCATAAAAATCATTATGATCCCTTGTGTAGTATCCTTGAACATAAAAAACCATTTGTAAAAATCGGGAATAAGCTAAAGTCATTTTGTTCCCCTTATTTTTACACATGCCCTAAAAAATCATTTTAGAATAATTAAATTTTTGCCCTGTTGCAATGCATACAATAGCACTGGCAATAGATCTATTGATCTCATTGTGTGCAGTGCATTTGGGACTCAAACATTGTAGGAGGACATGTATGAGGTACTTCCAGGCTAGGGGAAACTCCTGTTTATGATACTTGTTTAAAGTTTCTTCATCAGGAAAAGGATAACCCAAAGCCCTTAGTCCTTGTTCTATTTCTCTAATGGGAAGGGTGGCTATACCATCAGCATCATCAAGATGCAAGGCTTGGCGTACCAAAGCCTCAGTAACCACCCAAGGTCTCCCATGAACAATAGAAGTTAATGTAATCACTCTATTAACTGTTGAGGAACTAACAGTGTTCCAAAACTGTTTAATATGTGTGACTGGAATGAGTGGTGCATGAGAAAGAGCATACCTAAGAGGGGATGCGTTCAAATACGCCACCATTTGTGTGTATTGGGGAAACAGAGCATCATCAGCTTCAAGATACGCAATCATTTTGTGTTGGCTTCTGAACCCCAATTCCAATTCTGATGGTTTAAACTTTGGCGCCATTGTTGAAAGCTGTTAAAGATGATTGATGAAAATGAAGTTGATAAGAGAAAATTGTGTTAGACAAGAATTATAGATACCCTGTTTAAAAATAGGAGCCAAATTTATAGGAGAAGAAAATGCATGTGATTGGCCCAAAAATAGGCAAGTATTTTCAAAAACACAATCATGAAAATATTGAAAAAGAATAATTTTATCTCATGCATTAAATGAAGTCTATCAACTCCCAAAATTACGGCCTAAAAATATGTCAAAAAGTAACAACTGGGTAGGACCCATTGAGTGTCAACGGTCAAAAATAACCTATCAACGCCCAACGGCTATAATCTTGTCAACGTTTGCCTATAGCCATGTCAGCGTCTAAATTGGTCACAACAACGCTTGGAAAAATACTTGTCAGCGTCCAAAAATAAAAATGTTTAAAAATGAAAAATGACCTTAACAAAGTAATTTATCCTAGAGAAGATAACCAAAAAGCTGATAATTATTATAGGGCGGCAAGCACTGTCCAGTTATGCACACTTGCTTAAGCAAGATAGACATAACAGTCCTCTAGTGTCCCTTGCTAACCAAAACTCTTAACAACCAAGTTACCTTATAAAATTCCTTGTTACTCCCAGGTAAATTCCATAGCAAAATTATTCCCAAGTCTCCCAACAGACCACAACCAATTCTAGGCCAAAAATGTGTTGGCAGCATGCATAGTATATCAACTTTGCATGCTACAGTGCCTCATGATTTAGTAAAATTAACTCATACTCACCTGTGGACACAATCTAGAATTGTGATAAGAGTATCATATGGATACCCAAACATCTTAAAGGTTCCTAAAACCTCCCCTTAAACTAGGATACATAAGTTCCTAAAAACATGCATGAACATAAAAATTTTTGTCAAGATAAGAATTAAAAATTCCAACCATCATCCATAAATAAAAACTTGTCCAAATGCTTCTCCATTGATCCATAAGCAACTCTGTATCCAATGGTATACTCCTAACACCATCTGCACATTTAGATTGAAAACCACAAAACTAACGTTGTTGCTGACAACGCCCCGATAACACATGACAGCGTTGAGGGAAGTTTTGTCAGCGTTAGACAATTATATTGCTGAGAACGTTACAAAAACACTTATCAGCATTCAAGCAACCTTTGTCAATGTTAGAAAAATATAGTGGAAAATCTAAATCATCAGTAAGACTAATAACAATGCATCATCCTGTACATACTGTTACAAAAAGACTCCAAAACACATATTATGTGAGATTGATCATTCCAATACTTGTTACCAAGTATTGAAACCTCCCAGCATCAAAAGGTTTAGTTAGTAAATCTGACACATTTTCCTCAGTGTCAACCCTATCTGGTTGTATTAAACCTTTTTCAAAACAATCTCTTATAAAATGGTGTCTAATTTCTATGTGTTTAGTTTTAGAATGATGTACAGGATTCTTAATGATGCATAAAGTGTTGTTATTGTCAACAAATATCTTGGTATGCATGAAATTATACCCATAGTCCAACAGCTGGTTCTGAATCCACAAAACTTGTCCACAACAAGCAGCTACAGCTACATACTCAGCTTCAGTTGTAGAATTAGCCACCACTGTTTGTTTCTTGCATTGCCAAGATATCAACCTGCTCCCAAGAAACTGACATCCACCAGTTGTGGATTTTCTATCAAACTTATCACCTCCATAGTCACTATCTGAATATGCAATCAGCTCCAATGGTGAATCCTTTGGGTACCACAAACCAAGACTAGGATAGAATCTTAGGTACCTAAAGATCCTCTTCACAGCATAAAGGTGACATTCTTTGTGAGTCACTTGATGGCGTGCACAAGCACACACATCAAACATGATGTCAGGTCTGGAGGCTGTAAGATACATCAAGGATCCAATCATGGATCTATAGTGCCTGACATCAACATCTTTCCCATCTCTAATCTTTCCCCAAGGGTGTTCTCTATCCATAGGAGTAGTAGCCCTCTTTTCATGTGGAGAAAAGCCAAACTTCTTCAAGATCTCAGCCACATATTTATCCTGGGAGATGAAGATACCATCTTCTTTCTGCTGAAATTGTAAACCAAGAAAGAAGTTCATCTCCCCCATAGCACTCATCTTAAATTTGTCTGTCATAAGCTTGGAGAAATCCTCACTCATCTTTGGATCAGTAGACCCAAAAATGATGTCATCAACATAGACCTAGACAAGTAATACATCCTTGCCTTTCTTCTTTGTAAATAATGTCTGATCTATGGTGCCCCTCTTGAATCCATTGTCCACCAAGTAGGTAGACAAAGTACCATACCATGCTCTAGGGGCTTGATGAAGTCCATACATAGCCTTTTTGACTCTATACACCTTGTCCGCATTCTCTGGATCCTCAAAACCTGGAGGCTGCATCACATATACCTCCTCAACAATAGTTCCATTGAGGAAGGCACTCTTGACATCCATTTGATAGACAGTGAAGCCCATCCAAGATGCATAGGCTAGAAAGATCCTTATAGCTTCAATCCTTGTAACTGGTGCAAAGACCTCCTCATAGTCTATCCCCTCCTCTTGTGTATATCCCTGAGCCACTAACCTTGCCTTGTTTCTGACCACAATACCTCTTTCATCTCTCTTGTTTCTTACAACCCATCTTGTCCCTATAGGTCTGACATATCTGGGACAATCAACCAGCTCCCAAACATCCTGAATTGCAAATTGGTGAAGCTCATCCTGCATTGCTTCCACCCGACTTGGTTCTTTGAGAGCATCAAATATTTTCTTGGGTTCCTGTTGTGACAGAAAACAGGCAAACAAACATGCTTGCACAAGAGGGGTATCAACCTTCTTGTGTATATTGGCAACAAACCCACCAAGACCTTGATGAGATCTTCTAGTCTGAACTGGAGTATTAACATTACCAATGATTTGAGAAGGAGGATGATTCTTCATGACTGAAGTAAGAACTCCTCCCTCAAACAATCTGGTATCTTCAACCTCATTCTCCATGTTGCCAATATCTTCTTCATCAGACTCTCTTACATCAACATAGGGATGACCTTCTTCATATAAATTGGAAGGTTTACCTTGTTCAAAAGTGGAAGAGAAAAGATGTGCAAAAGTGTGGTCAACGCCTGAACCTTGTTTGTCAGCGTTTGGGCTAACAACGCTTGAACTGTTGTTGTCAACGTCTGAGCCATCAACGTCTGAATTGGTCTTGTCAGCGCTAGATTTGCATTTGTCAGCGCCTGAAGGACCATGCATGTTTGTATCTGGTGGTACTTGGAGACCACCATTATCTTTACCAGCAACAGCAAAAGCATCTGTCCAAATGGGAGTTGTGACATATTCTTGCATAGAAGATGTCTTTTCTGCTTGTGATCCAACCTTTTCATGAACCTGTGTACCTGAAACATCAATAACTTGTTCCTCCACAACATTTGAAGTTACCTTCACATTGTCTGGATTAGTGACAGGCATATAATTTAAAGTTCTAGATAAAGGTTCCAAGTCAAATAACCAATTAGGACCACTTTCAGGATCACTAGGTTTATTTTCTAAAAACCTAACATGTACTCTTTCAAGTATACGTTTTTCCTCTTTAAGATAAACCATATATCCCTTGCTCTGCACTGAATACCCCATGAAGTAGCCTTCATCACCTTTTGCACTAAATTTACCTAAGGCATCACTAGTGTCTAAACTACTACATGACAACCAAAAGGTCTGAGAAAACCAATATTAGGTTTTCTTCCCCAAAGTAACTCATAAGGTGTTTTGTTCTGAATTTTGTTAACCAATGCTCTATTTTGAACATAACAAGCTGTATTAACAGCCTCAGCCCAAAAGGCTATAGGAAAATGAGCATCAGCCAACATTGTTCTGGCTGCTTCAATTAGGGTTCTATTTTTCCTCTCAGCAACCCCATTCTGCTGTGGGGTTCTTGCAATACTAAATTGCCTAGTAATTCCTTTCCTGGCACAGAAATCATCTAGCTTCTTATTCCTAAAATCTCCACCATTATCACTCCTCAGCATTTTAACTTCATTGCCAGTCTTTTTCTCAATCTGAGTGATAAAATCAATTAGAATATCAGCTGTGTCACTCTTCATAGCTAGAAAGAATGTCCAAGTAAACCTAGAAAAGTCATATGTGATAACAAAGCAATATGACTTACCATTCAAACTTTCTATATTGGTTGGACCAAAGAGGTCCATATGAAGCAAATGAAGAGGTCTAGAACTAGAGTGCACCTGTTTGGACTTGAATGAGACCTTGTGCTGCTTGCCATTAAGACATGCAACACAAGAGTGGTCATTGTGGAAGGCCTTCTCAGGCAAACCATCAACCAAGCCAAGTCTCACAAGCCTATTTATATGTTTAAAATTTATGTGCCCTAGTCTCCTGTGCCACAAATTACTCTCATCTACTGAAGCTTTAGCATAAAAACAAGACATATTGTTATTCATTCTAATCCCATTCAGATTCACATTGTATATGTCTTTATGCCTAGGTGTTCTATACTTAATATATTTCTCATCAGGGATCTTATAATCCTTGCTTAACACCAAACACTCAGTATCAGTAAACAGAACTTTATTTTTGTTATCACAAACTTGTGATACACTAAAAAGGTTGTAATCAAGTTCTTTTACCAAAAATACGTTTTCAAAACGCAAGTTCTTGGTGAGAAGGGTTCCTTTGCCTGTGATAGTACCATATCCGCCTCCAAAGTAGACCTTATCACCATCCTTTATGGGAGTGAAGTTCGTTAGATAGTCTTCCTTCCCTGTCATGTGCCTTGAGCATCCATTGTCCCAATATCCATAATCATTGACCTGTTTTTGAATGCCCAGCACATAAAGAAAACAAATTAGTTTTCTTTGGGAACCCAAGCCTTAGAAGACTTGGATTCATCTGGTTGTTCAATAAGAACAGATGAAATACCCATTTAACCCCAATAGGTTTTGTAATGACCTTTGAAATGTAATTAAATCTGTTACATGTCATTGAAATCCCATTATCATTAGGGTTTTGATCTTTCTTGGGTCTCCATGTTAAGCTTGAAGAAGCTTTAGACCCCTTACCCTGTGGTTGCAAGTATTTAGGTCTGGTCACGTTTCTGTCAGCGTTGGAATTGGTCTTGTCAACGCTGAAATTACCCTTGTCAGCGTTGAACCTAGGGTTTGCTACAGAAACCCATTGCCTATTAGACCAAGTGTTTGTCTTTTGAAATGGTCTTTGTCCATGAGTGTTAGACCCTCTAGTAAAGAATGGGGCAGGTCTAATCACTTGTGGACTTTGCTGCACACAAGGTTTGGGTCTGACAACGTTTGACTTCCTAACAATGTTGACTTTGTTCCTGTCAGCGTTGAAATTGTTCCTGTCAGCGCTGGCTTTGGGAGCGTTGACACACTTATATGCCAAGTGTGAAAAGCTACCAAAAGTGTAACAGGATTTTCTAGATACAACCCTAGGTCTAGAAGAGAAGAAGCCTGTTCCATCATTGCTAACCTGGCTCTTAGATGACCTAGTATTCCTATACATCTCTGCATACTTAATGCTAGGTTTTCTAACAGTGTTTGAGCCTAGGTCAACAGCTTTACCAGTGATTGGGTTTGTAACCTTAATGGGAGTTGACTCATTAGGACTTTCACATAGCAAGCCACCCTTAACAAATAATGTAGGGTTAGCTTTCTTCCATTCATTCAGGTCAGTCAACTTTTGTTGATACTCTTCAATTGGAGTGACAACTCTTGGTGGAGGAATGAATTCCTCCTCTTGGAGTTCTGGCAAACCAGTCCAAGATAGGTCCTTTTGTTGGACACCATAGAAGTCACCAGCTGGTGGTGGAACCACAGAGTAGTCTTTCATCCCAATCCCAGTCATGTCCTTAGGATCCCTTTGTTTACCCACATAGTCTCCTAGGGTTTGAGTGGCTCTATCAAATCTTTGAATTTTAAGGCCAACATTGTCTTTATTCTTAATGGCCTCATCTAATTTAGCCTGTAACCCACCATTAACCCTTTCCATGATGTTTCTAATATCCATACTAGCATTTAACTCATGTTTTAAGATATTTATTTTATCTTTTAAGTCAAATTCCATTTTCTTGTATTCAGAAACTGTTTTCTCAGTTTAAGTGAGAGCTAGTTGGTAATTAGACAGTTTGCACTTTTCAGTACTCACATCACTTAATAATCTTAACACCTCTTTGTTAAGCTTCTCAGTGTTTAACCTACAACATTTACTACAAAAAGCATCATTGTATACCTCATTATCAGATGAAGAGGAGGAGTGTGCCATAAGAGCATATTCAACATGCTCTTCTTCTTCAATTTCAGCAACCAAAGCTTTATCCTCTTCCACATCTTTAGCCAGATAGCTCCAATCCCATCCCATATCATCAATTCCTTGAACTGCAACCATGGCTTTAGGATCCTGAGCTTTGACAATTTGACTTGAGGGTTTACCAGCATCAGATCTTCTAGGAGATCTGCATTCCCTCATGAAGTGCCCCATACGATGACAGTTGTAGCATTCAACTTTGGATTTATCAAATCCAGCTGTGTCTTTTGCATTGAAGGTCATTTTCTTCTTAAACCTTCTGTTTCCACCTGTTTGCTCTTATACTAGCAAGAGCCATGTTCCACTTAATGTCCATCTCTTCCAAATGCTCATCACTTATCTGCTCAAGGTCCTCATATGTAATCACTGAACCATTGGGCAAAGAAGCAATATAAGCACATACAGTATCCAAATCCAAACCACCAGGTTTAACTCTTGGGGGGTCACTTTTGAATGTTTCTGCGTCTGAGAAAGAGACGTTGACAGGACTTGTTCCAGCGCTGACACATGATGATCCAGTAATTGGATGCATGTAAGAGTCCTTCTGATTGAATTGACCTTCACTATGAGAGAAGAAGGCCATTTTACTGTTGGTAGACTTGCTTCCATGCTCTAAAAGAGTTTCATCTTCCAACAGCCTTAGTTTGTTGTAGATGTCATCAAACGTGGAACTTTTGTAAGTATTATTGGCAAGAATAGATCTTGCCTCAATCTTCCACGCCTCACCAAGACTTTTAAGAAAGTTAGCATTAATGTCAACATCACCAAGTTGTGTCCCCATGAAGGACAATTTGCTTGTAATGTCATGCAATCTGCTTCTCACACTACTCTGCTTCTCATTTGGTTGAGCTTTGAAAACAGCATAATCATGCATGAGCTGTTTATTCTTTTCTTCCCTGGTATCTGCATTGCCACCATATGCAACTTCAAGAGCTGCCCAAAGGTCTTTAGCAGAATCATAACCTCTGTATTTATGCTGGTTCTCTTGTCCCAAAGAGACTTTCAGAATATTTAGGGTTTTCATGTCAACCCTTTTCTTTGCTATGTCATCAGCAGACACAGCTCTACCATCTTCAGGTTTTTCTTTCTTATCTTCTTCAGAACATCCAGCAATAGCTGATCTTTGAGTAATAGCATCAGCAATCTTTTGGGCTTTGTCGAATGTGTTTCCATATTCAATGATCTCCCAGAGTGTGTAGTCATAGATCCCTAGATATTGGTCAAAGTTGAATTTCCACAATTCAAAGTTGGTTGCATCAAGCATGGGAATCTTGATGTTTGGTAAAGGTGAGGAGGAGGAGGTTATTGTTTCTAACATGATGTTGTTAGTTTGAGAAAATTAGGGTTTTGGTGATTTTTAGGGTTCTTGTGTTCTTTAAGATCAAAAGTCCCTCAACAAGCTCTGATACCACTTGTTGAACCCAAACTTAGATCGATTTAGCTTTATGTATACGAGATTAGATCAAGTAATACACTTAGAGAAACCTTTGTATATGTTTATGAGAATCTAAGTGTTATGCGGAATTAACACTTAAATAAGAACACACAATGATATAAACAAACTTTCACTTTGATTAATGATATCAAACTTGCTTACAATGAAAGTAGTTTACGAATGAAAACTTATATCAAACATTAACCTAAAGGTCTTCTTTTATAGACATAAGAAGCCTTGTACAATAATCTACGTATCAGCTATTCTAGGTAAAGATAAATATAGAAAATACATTGTTGTTCCTATCTTTACTAGAAGTAATCTAGAATACAATAAACGCGTAGAGTATATCTTCCCATCACTGCTTGTCTTCAATGTATCAACGCTTGACTTTATCTTGTCAACGCTTGAGCTATCAGCATTTGTTTTACTCCTGTCAACGCTTGATTTACTCTTGTCAGCGCTCAAGTGATCTGGCCATAATTTATTCCCAACAAGGTAATGCCAAACGATACGATACCTCACTGACACGTTCGAGGATCTTAAACGGTCCAATGATATGAGGACTGAGCTTGCCCTTAATACCGAAACGCTTGACTCCACGTGCTGGTGATACCTTTAAGAAGACATGATCACCAGGATGAAATTCTAACGATCTGTGATGTTTGTCAGCATAGCTCTTCTGGCGAGCACGAGCTTCCTGAAGTTTCGCCATGGCAATGGTGACCTTCTCATTGGTCACCTCAATCATCTTTGGACCCTCAATGATTCGTTCACTAACCTGATCCCAGCAGATTGGAGCACGACACTTCCTGCCATATAGCATATCAAAAGGTGCACACCTGATACTTGCGTACCAACTGTTGTTGTAAGCAAACTCTACTAAACATATGTAGTCGTCCCGATTTCTTGTCCACTCTAACGCACAAGCACAAAACATGTCTTCTAAAGTATGAATAGTACACTCTGTCTGACCATCGGTCTGAGCATGAAAAGTTGTGCTAAGCCTGAGTCTGGAGCCCCAACCTTTCTGCAAACCTCTCCATAATTTAGACGTAAATCGGGGATCTCTGTCTGATATGATATCTGATGGAGTACCATGTAGTCGCACGATCTCCTTCTGAAATATTTCTGCCAATTTACTAACTAGGTAATCCTTGCGGATTGGAAGGAAATATGTAGATTTGGTCGAACGATCGACAACGACCCAAATAACATTATGCTTCTTCTGAGTCTGCGAGAGTCCGGTAACAAAATCCATGGAGATCTTGTCCCACTTCCATTTGGTAATTTCTAATGGTTGTAGTAAACCACTATCCCGCTATTGTTCTATCTTAACCTGCTGGCAGGTCAGACATTAAGAAACGAAGGTAGCAACATCTTGCTTCATGCCGCTCCACCAAAAATGTTGCTTGAGGTCATGATACATTTTGGTAGAACCTGGATGAAGGGAGAATCGAGAGCTACGAGCCTTGGTCAATAAGGCTTCTCTGAGTGTAAGATCATCTGGAACACATAACTTGGTACTGTGATAACCCGAAACCAAGGTCATTGCTTAATCTTATTTTACGACTATTTTTGAAATTTTTGATGAGTTTGAATGATATTTATTTTTGGAGGTTCAAGTTTAAACCGATGTTGAAAGGCTTATATTTTATATTTAATAAGTATAAGGTGTATTAGCAAGCGTGATATCGATGGATGCCAAATATTTTAAGTTTTATTGTCCGTTGTTTGATGTTTGTCATTTTTCATGTATTCTTTTAAATGACGTGTTAAGTCGAGTCGGGAGTCGATATTATTACATTTGAGGTACGTTTTAACTTTTTAAAAGTATCTTTATGAAACCCGATCCCCGTAAATATTTTCAAAATTGACTAATAGTTATTTCTCGTTTTTTAGCTAACTATTTTCATTTTGAGTAACAACTATTGCAAAATTGGCAACAATGGTCCCTCAACCACTATATATAAGCTTCATTTTTCACACAAAATACATACACATCCACTAACTCAAAATTTTACTCTCTATCTCTCTTTTTCTTTATTCTAGTTGTGACCCCCTATAGACCCAAAACCCAACTTCAATCAATTTTTACTTCAAATCTATGATGATCCAAGCTAAACTAACACAAGACCAATATTCAAAATTGTAAGGATATCATTTTGGTACTAGTTTTGGCTACATGCAAGATGATTTATTTTATTAGGTTTGATAGGTGAGAATTATGATCATGCATGTAGTTTTATAATGATGAAAAGGGTTTTTATGCTAAAGTTTTGTTAAAAACTTGATTTTGATTTTAGTGTTTTGATTTTGATGATTATCCAAGTGTTATAGTTGATATATTTTAGTGTTAGGGTTCGGGGATGATCATAACTATGGTTGGTTTTAGCTAAAAACATGATTTTATGCAAGTTTTAGAAAGGTGTTTTACATCAGTGGGAAAAACTGTATTTTTGGGTATCTTATGTTGTGATAATGGTTTATCTAATTGCCTAGGGTTGTAGAGAATTCGATTAGCTTCGATTTGATATAAAGTAGAGCTTCTAGCTCCAAACGTGGGCAAAGTTATGATGTTTTGATTATTCGTGTACCGGGAGACGAGTATCGGCACTACATATAGTTGTTGTCGATATTTGGATCGAATCTCGGGGAATATAGATTAAAGTTTTGAAATGAGTCACATAATAATGATGAAGTGTAAACCATATAGGGTGAGTTTATTTTCAAACCCAAGTGTCGGTTTTGTAAATGAGTCGTTTAAAGAAGTTAAAATGGTTGTATGAATTGGTATCGTAAAACTGTCCGGATTTTGTAGTTTGAAGATGAGTCGTGTAAAGAACTTTAAAAGTAATTTCATTTGATAAACTTGTTAGATGACTTTCTATAGATAGTAAGTTAGTTCCTCGAGTCGTTTCAAAGACGTTTGACGAGTCTAAAAGGGGTAAATAAGCTAGTATATGTAGTATGTGCCGGCGGATTTTGTCGAAAGTATAGAATGGTAAAATAAATGTATAGAAAAGTTTAATTGAGTTACTTGTATCATTTTTTCTCGATTTTATCGTGACTTTATGAGTTTGAGTTTAATATTGTTATGTATGATTTATTTCTCGAGTCATTAAGAATGCATGCGCCTTATTTGATAGGTAGCGGTTCTCGTGTTGGAAAGGCATCCTCTATCATCGACGATCATCTCGCTAGATCTCTAATACTAAGGTGAGTCTATAGCCTCGCCTTTCATGCTAGATACTAAATATTTTATTACCCGCGAGGGGGATACGTGCTATTTGAAAATAAATGAACACAAGTCATGATTAATTGTTGGACCCGAATGTTGCCTATGTTGTTTACATTGTATTGAGTACCTTGTTGCTAAAGACCCTAAATTCATGAGCCGTTAACTATATTCTGACTTGATGTTGTGAGTTGGGAATAGCCGCTTATTCGAATGATAGTACTATTGGGTTGACCAGCCTATCTGAGACCAGGGCATTACGCTGAGTAACCTCTGGGAAGGATAATTTACGAGAATAAGAATGTGGTATTCTAGCAACTGATACCCTAGATGGGCAATTGTTTTATTCTAGTCATGCTGGCATTTGGCATGGGTGACTAATTGGTTAAGGGGTCGGTGTCATGAGCATAAATACAATGTGTTTCCTTGAAATAGATTGTGTGCACGACAATTCTATAAATGATTATGATTGATTTTATTCTTGTGTTCAAATGTGATTTGATAAACCTATGGACTCGCTCAACATTATTGTTGACACGTTTTAGCATGTGTTTCAGGTAATCGAAGGTGATGGAAGGCGGAGCTTTGATATGGATGTTGTGGGTTGGCTTTTGGATGATTGTTGGTCTAAAATTGGTTCTATCCTTTTACTGTTGAATAATTCATTAAATGTTTGTGTACTGTACTGAAACTTGTTGGTTTGTTGGTCGAGATCCGTGGGGACTAAACGCTTTACTCTGGTGTCGTTTTAGTACATTATGGGATGAAATTATGTTTTAGTTTTATTGTAAATATAAAAATCTTGTTTATATTTTCTGTGTAAACGTCTCTCTTTTGAGTCGTTCAATATACCTTGGGTAACGATGCTTGTGTCTAGCACCCAATTGTGTATTTCTGCTGCGCAATGTAAATTGGGGGTGTTAGAGATTGGTAATCAGAGCTACAAGTTATAGAGAACTGGGTCGATTTTGAATAGGGAAAATAGACAAATAGGTTACTAAAGTTTGCTTAATTGTTCATCTAAGTTACTAAAGTATTTTTTGTTACAAAAAGGTTACTCAAGTATACGGTTTAATTATATGAGTTACTGAAGTTTTAAAAAGTTACAATTAGGTTACTCCGAGGATGGGCAACCTGTTGGTAACCTGTTGTTATGGCCACTTCAACACTTTGTGGGTCGTACCTCAAACAAGAATGTTGCTGACTCTTTAATGTTCGTTTATCAGCACAACGGCCACCACCACCAATTCTCATCACCAGCAGATCTATATAAGAAAACGCTACAACCGAAAAAATATTGATGTCACACTCGACAGCCACCACAACCTCCGGCCATCGTAACCGATCCACCACTACAACCACCGTCACTCATTCATTCGGCTCACACTCACCCTTCTTCCATCGTCAATCCAATCGAGATAGTTACTCATAATGTCTTAGTGGAAAAGTAAAATAAAAAAATTTGAAGATAGCTTAGGAGCAGATGGTTTGCTACGATCATTTTTGTTGAATCATGCATTATTAAGATACACATAATTTAAAAATAAAATATTATTTACTCTTTAAACACATAAAAATAAGTAATTCCACGTCGGCACTTACCTAGTACCAAGGGTTAAAACATACATGGTAACTTATTTAACATGTTACCTTAACTTTAGTAACCCATTTGTAACGAAAAAAACTTTAGTAACGTAGTTGAAAATTTTGGCAAACTTTGGTAACATTTTTGTGTTTAAACCCATTAATATTATATGCCACGTCACTTAGTTACCGGCTACAAAAGGTTGCGACAAAAAGAGTAACTTATATAACAGGTAAACCAAATATAAGTAACTGATTTGTAACCAAAAATACTTTAGTAACTTAGGTGAACATTTAAGAAACTTTAGTAACTTATTTGTCTATTTTCCCTTTTGAAAATTGTCCTAAACTATAACTTTGGTGTCGAAAGTATTTATTCTTCAAAAGCACAAAACTCCTCTACAACGCTACGGTATGATCACTTTTAGTTTTGTTTTGTATTATAGATGTGTCCCTCATAACTAAAATGAATTCCCGAATATTTATTAAGTAAATACTACGATATTGTATTAGAATTATTGAAAGTACGCTGAGTGCTTGTCAGTATCTTTTTTTTTGCGAGCACTGCATAAACCTCATTTGCATTGTGTTGCATAGCATGGAATACGTATAACATTTGCATAAGTATTTCATACTAATTTTTGTTTTGTTAACAATGACCTTAAGTATCCTTGAACCCTTATAATTGTAAAAAAATGGCTGGTATACCTAGTGAGGATGGATGGATTGACATGAATAATGTATTAGACGGTGAGGAAGTAGATAACTTTGGTGCTAGTGACAATGAGGAGCCTTATGAGTATTTGGATGATGGAATTGCTCCTACTGTAGTTGGACAGACCGAGCGTGAAGTGATTCAAGGTAGTTATGTTCCAAGAGCTAATGTTGTGCCACAGACTGTTCAGGACTGTCAGCGACCTGTTGTACGTTCTTCGATGCCTACTTGTGATGCTTATTTGAGCAGTTTCCCTGGGATTGCATTTGCTAGGGATGATGTTCTTGCTGAGTCGAGTAATGTTGTTAGTGCCTGATCTATTCATGATGGCATATCTAAGGTTTATTGTCAAGGTCCTAGGTCTTATGAAGATATTTTCTGGTTTCTAAAAAAGTTTGATAGATCTTTGTTTGAAAGGTATTTAGTTGAAACCCGTGTGATTAGAAGGTTCGAGCAGAATGAAAAGAGGTTTAACAGGTTTGTTACTAGTGTGAAGAGATCAGAGTATGTTAGAGCAAGGGAAATGGATGAAGTTGTTAGATTAAGATCAATGGTCATGAATTTGAGTGAGCAATTTGAAAGGTTTTGTGAGGAGCAAGAAAGGAATGCAAGGTTGAATGCGTGGGTTTGCCGATGAGATCTTTTCCTAGTCAAGGTGTGGTGATTCGTGATGTGCCAGGTGAAGGAGGAAGTCGAAAGGGAAAGGAAAAAGTAGAGGAAGACTCTGAGGAAGATGATAGCAGCAGTGATGATGAGCCGATATACAAGAAGCTGCGGGGATCAGATGTTTAGTTTTCTTATGTTGTTTTTAATAGCCTTGTTGTAATAGAACTTAAGTAGACTGATACTGTAGTTTATGATGAAACTTAATGACTTTTAAGTTTACCGTGATGAAGGGTTGTAGTGACATTACTTGTCACAATTTTGTGGAAATTTTCCAATGCAATCCAAATTACCTTCATGATTTATGATTTGTCTTATTAGTTCTTTTGTGATTTGGTTAATGATTCATTGTGGACTGTGTTGTTTGTGCATGTAGTATTCATGTTACATCTTGATAGAGAAATCCTTGTTCTTATCTTGATATGAATACTTACTCGTCCTTTTTCTTCTGTGTCATCACAGGAAGGAGTTGGGAGGCATTTTTCTGACTTTACTAAATTGTTGTTTGGTTAGTTTCCTAAAACATGCCGCCTAAATTGACAACTGATATTGTTAATACCATGATTGAACTAGCTATTGCTAGAGCACTAGAAGCTGAATGTGCTGCGAGGAACCAAGAGGCTGAGAATAGGAATGCTGCTGGTCAAGTTGGAGGGAATGCTGCAAATCCAGTTACAGGTAATACTGATGAACCAGTGGGAGGAAATGCTGCGGAACAAGCTGGAGGTAATGCTACTGTTCAGCAGATTCAGAGGAATGTTCTTATGCTAGTTTAATGAAATGTAGACCTACCCAATTACATGGTACTGGTGGTGCTTTGGAATTAAGAAGGTGGATTGAAAAGATTGAAAGTACTTTTGAAATCAGTGGATGTTCAGAAGTTAGTAAGGTGAAATTTACTGCAGCTACTTTTTAGGATGATGCATTAAGCTGGTGGAATAGTCAGGTAGCTAATGTGGGTTTGGTTGAAGCTAATGCTAGAACATGAATTGTGACCAAGGGATTGTTAACAGCTAAGTTTTGTCTTGAGGAAGGGTTAGGTCAGTTGGAGGATGAGTTGAGGCGTTTGGTGCTGAGGATCAATGATATGTGGTTTATACAAGGAGATTCTCTAATTTATGTTTGTTGTGTCCTGATGCTTTTGCTGATGACCGTAAGAAGATGAAGTAGTATATCAGAGTTTTATCTAGTAATATCAAAGGAGAGACTACTTCGTCAAAAACCAAGTCATTTGATGAAGATGTTCATATGGCTCATGCTTTGATGGATGTAAAGCTGCAGGATCGAAAGGATAGTATTGCTGAGGGGAATAAGAGAAAGTGGGAAGCAGCACACTCAAACCAAGGACATAATCGTGGTGGTTATCGTAACAACAATAACCAATGCCAAAATAGGAATCAGCAATACAATTCGAGAAGGAATGATGGTGTTCGTTCTGCCACTGGAAACCAAGGTAACAAGGTGAACCCGAAGTGTGGTCGATGCAGTCTGTATCATGTTGGAAATTGTCCACCTGCTTGCAAAAAGTGTGGGAAGGTCGGACATAAGATGGCAGATTATAGGAACAAGGGTGTGGCCACTGAAGCCAATGATGTCAAGGTAGTTTACTGTTCTGGATGTGGAGGCCGTGGACATAAGCAAGGAAACTGTCCGAGGGTTGACACTCGACAGGGAGGCAATGTTGCTGCTGTTCCTGCTGGGACTGCTGCTCCAGCCTATGTCGTGGGAGATGCTAACAAACCTCAAGGGAATAATGTGGTGACTGGTACGTTCTTACTTGATGCTTGTTATGCTAGTGTGTTATTTGATTATGGATCCGATAGAAGTTTCGTAGAGGTTAGATTCAGTCAGTTATTGGATAGAGAACCAGTGAGATTGACAACTAGTTATAAGGTGGAATTAGATGATGGTAAGGTTGTAAGCACTAGTTCTATACTGAAAGGTTGTTTCTTAAAGTTAGGGAATTATGTGTTTAGTATTGATTTGATGCCCATAGAATTAGGATCTTTTGACGTGATTGTTGGAATGGATTGGTTAGTTGGTAATGGGGCAGTGATTGTTTGTGGAGAGAGATTAGTCCAGATACCGCTAAGGAATAGTGTATTGACTGTGAAAGGTTATGAGTGTACTTCTATTTGAGAGTGGTTTCTTATTTGAAGATGATGAGGTATATAGAAGCAGGTTGTGATGTGTTTCTTGCCCAGATAAGTAATGATGGTGTGAATGAAAGGAAACTGGAGGATGTGCCTGTGATTAGAGAGCATCCTAAGGTTTTCCCTGAAGATTTGCCAGGATTACCGCCGCATCGTGAAGTGGAGTTTCGTATTGATTTAGTGCCGGGATCTGCGCCAGTTGCTCGTGCACCATATCGTTTAGCTCCATCTGAGATGGAAGAATTATCTGATCAATTGAAGGAATTGATGAATAAGGGAACTATTCGGCCGAGTTCGTCACCGTGGGGGTTCTTCTGTTTTGTTTGTTAAGAAGAAAGATGGTTCTTTTAGAATGTGTATTGATTATCGAGAGCTTAACAAATTGACTGTCAAGAATCGGTATTCATTGCCGAGGATTGATGATTTGTTTGATCAGTTGCAAGGATCAAGTGTATATGTGACAATCCGTCAATTTATGGTTGATATTTTATTCTCAAGTATTATTTAAAAACATTATTTTAATGTTATATTATGAACACAATCATTTTTGGGAAGAAATTTGGGTTTACGTCTTGAAGTAGCATCGACTACGTCTAAACCAGAGGATTCTACGTTACGTGCTTACATTTACATACACCGTTTTTGGTGATAGTCCGACATTTCAGGAAATAAATTTATCTGTGAATATTATTTTGGGATTTTTAATTTGTGTTGGTTCATAAACTCACAAATTTACGAGAAGAGATTAGGACTTACGTTCATAATTTAACGTCCTTTACGACTAAACCGGAAACCCTAGGTTTACGTATTTACGTTTTTGAACTCCGTTTTTGATGAGACAATTTTTATTAGATTCGTTTTATGCCGTTGATTCATAATTTATAAAAACGTTTTTCGTAAAATGACCCAAGGGCACGCAAATCAAGGAAACTAGAACCGAGGAGTACCCGTAAATAAATGGGGATGAGACAAAACCACTTTTGCCCCACCCCCACTCATGGACGGTTAAAGCTTAAGCTACACACCTTTGAGGTGTCAACTTAACATGACAAGTTGAGACACTTGTCTCAACTTTCTCTTAAACTAGCAACTACACCATACTACCTACACTAAACCATTTCCTCACTTTTCACTCAACACAAAACTCTCTAATCCTCTCCTACCATTGCCGTCCCAAACTCATCAACAAACACCCCATTTGATCAATTTTAACCATAAAACCTTGTGTTATTCACACATATGATGGAAAACTCTTGAAGCTTTATTGATTGGTGGTAATTTTAACATCCAAGGAGGAGATTTGCTTGTGTCCTATGGCTGATTTTCCACAAGGAGTTCATGAAGATAGGTGATCTTGAAGTTGATATTGGTGTACCACAAGTTTTGCCAACAAAAGTCAAGATTGATCTTAACTTTCATAATCTTGGTGGTAACAAGATCATCCTTCCCATTTCTTTGTTATTTTGTAAATGTAAATCTATATTTTCTTTCTAAATGTATATTTATATGATGATATATGATGATCAAAAGTATTGTGCGGGGATCATGTGTTGATAAATTTGATTAAAATAGTTAAGAGCTATATGAACGAATGATAAAATCATGAATAAAAGTGTAGGCTGTTTAAAACAGAGAATAACCATATGATAACTTGTTAAAATGGCATATATTATTTAATATACAGTAAGGTATATGTCATATACACATGTGAGAGTTGGACACTCAATGGAATCCATAAAATGAGTGAGATATGATCAAAACAATATTGAAGTACAAATCTGCATAGACTGTTTTGGACAAATTTATTATAATACTTAGATGCTGATTTATCAGTATCTAGAAATAAATGGAGCACATATCATGTAGTTTCTGCTATAAAAATTTGGAGTTCTATCTCCTTATAGAACTCTAGATATGGACATTTTAGTGGACTGAATATTTAGGATCAGATTTATAAAATAAAAAGTATATAATATAAGCACCCAAATTATGTACTTATAAAACACACATATATAAAAACCCACTAGTTACTAATAATAATTATAAATGAGAGTTATATATTATGATATTAAAATGAGACATTTTATATAATTTACAAGTATAAATGTTTTCCAAATTATAAAAACTATATACATAAGTTTTACGTTTCTTCGGCTAAAACCGAATGATTAACGTTTTTGACGGTCGGACCCGTCTAATGTAAACTTTTTATAAACTCACATACTGATGTATAAACTTATATAACAAGTAAAAATCTATAAAACTCGAGCTTTATAACATATGGACATTAACGGGCCAAAGTAGCCTTATTGGACTATTAACCCAAATAGTTTGGAAAAACACTAATGAACTTACTCATTGGGCTTAACCCACTTGGGCCAACATATGAGCATGGGCCTGATATTAAAAGTATAACTGGACTAATGTAATGTATTGGGCTTAAAATGGGCTTATTGGGCCTCAAAATGTAAACAAGTTGAACTAGTGTAACTAGTCTAGAAAATTTACCTACACATAACACTATAATGTTGAGTAGAGATGTAAGATCCCACTTGATCATCATCATAAATATAAATCATCATATATATACATAGCCATTATTTTTATAAAGTCATTGGACAAAAATCTAAGACCGAGTATTATTTGTCTAGGTTTCCGTGATTGAAGCACGTACCGTACATCCAAATCGCTGATAACCGCCTTTCCCAATCAACGTGAGTTCATAGCCTCGCACTCTATTAAATGTTTTTATGAAATTTTTTATAAACACGCGAGGGAGAAAACATGTTAGTTTTAATAAAATAGGACACAAGTTGTCCTGATTGTTTGTTTATTGATTTGGACCCGAATGATTATATGACCTGATGAATGATTATATGACCCGATGTATGAAATGAAATGGATTAACAAAGTTATGTTATGTCACTAAAGGTCCCATTAGCATGAATTGTGAACTACCGGGATTTGGTAGACGCTTGTCCATATAATAGTACTATTTGGGGAAGATCACCCCAGTTCGCGCCTTGACGGTTGATCCCCGTCGTGCCACGTTGATCGGTAAGCGAATTTATGTATGAGAAGATTTAAATAAGCGTGATTATTGTGACGACACGTTGTTTTAGATGGGCAAATGAGTTTTGGGTTAGCTACCCGTTGTTTGTTATAGTAAGGTAGCAACATCATGCGGCTTATAATAATCCAATATCGAAAACACTGATATACGCATTAATTACGATATATTGCCTGACTAGCAATACTGGGTCTTAATATTGATATTATGTTCGTGTTTTGGTTTTACATAACCATTTTCATATAACGGTTTTTATTACACCTTATATAACGTTATAAAACGTATTGTATGATGTTTTTACGACATTGGTTCGTATAATGGTTTTGATGGCAAATGCCAATAGTATGATTTACAACAAAGATTTGTATAAAATGTTTTTGGCTTATTTTATGGCCTACTACAAAGATTTGTACAAAATGATTTTCGGTAAGAATTATATACCGATGATATATTAATGGTTTATAAAACTCCATGAATTCACTCGGCGTTTTCGCTGACCTTTTCTTTTAACATGTTTTATCTCAGGTACTTGAAGGTAATTCTCGGGAAGACAACAAGAATTTATGGCCCGCACTTAAATAACAATTTCCATTCAAATGTTTTGTAAAAATTGTATGAAATACTATGACTTGGGACCTATGTAAATTTAATATTTATGAATGGAAAATGCTATATTATTAAACGACGCGATTTTTATGCGTTGTCTACGATTTGAGTAATGTGTTATCCCGTAACACCAACGAGTCTTCCGCTGAACTAAAGTATGAATATTTGGGGGTGTTACAGTTTGGTACCAGAGCTCTCGTTATAGAGAACGAAAGATTTTTAAAACCAAGGTTTTGAATAAAACATTTCAAAATTTTGTAACTATAAACATTTTTCTCAAAATGTCTAAAAATCTTTTGACTATAACGGTGCCGAAGAATTCCCGAGTTACCGACAAGGCCAGACTGAGAAGTGTTATTTTAATATATATATAACTTGGATTATATATATATGATGTACTTTGATTACATGATTGTTTGATGATTGTTTTAATACTTATACGAGGTAGGACGTAGATTGTCACAAGAAACCCTAACTCCCCTAGCAAATCAATCGAAGCTATTCTTGTAGGAAATCTAGCTATCCTAGATCTAAACCAAGTTGTGGATGTTTATGATCCCAACAAAATGGTTGATATTCGTAGGAATGTTGATATTAGTTGATTGTGATATTGAAGAAGAATTGGCGAGATTAAATCTGATATCGATGTCATGACGATCTTTCCTTATAGAGTGGAGTTTGACAAAACCTTACCACCTAGAAAGGTGTCATCTGATTCGGTGTCACCCAATTCTTAAATTTGAAATCGAAAGGGTGAAGGTTGCACTTTAGGCTGTTATTGGAACCATTACCCAAAAAGCCTCATGCCACTAGTATCTTTCCGAGAAGTCTAATTGAATGTGTGAGTCATTTCATACTAGTGACTCATTTGATAACTACTGTTGTAAGAGCTATAGGATTTGAAATTAAGTGTTGTTCATATTGAGCTTTTATTGCCCTATTAAGATCTAAGAATAAGGTTGAAAGTATTGGAGAATGAGGTAAGATATCACATTGAGTATGATTTGGTTGAAACATGAATGAAGTAAAAATTTATCTTGTATGGAATAAGAAATTGTTAAGAGGAATTAGTTAAGTCCTGTGGTAGAATTATAAGGTTTTGAATGACTGTTGATACGTGTTAAGGGTTGTTCCTAGGCCATTGTCCAATGACGAGGATGCCCAGTGTCCAAGAAATAAAACGAATAAATCTTCTTCTGAAATTGGGGCCGATGGATCTTTTGGGACATGTGGAACACCTAATGACTCTTGTGGATTAGTAATCATTGTGGTATCTTTTAAAATCCCTAAATTAACTGAGACATCAGTTGGTAGGATGAGTTTTTGGAATTGTATGACATGGCAATACGTAATGTGTTACGGTACAATTTTGACTTGTTTTTTATTAATGAAAATACTACCTTTGATTGCTAAATCCTACATTTATCGATGTTATCTATGTTTTATTGCTTCATCCTAATGTTCGTATTAGTGATGGAATCATTGAACAAGTAGTCATCTCGAATTGAGTTACGTTGTAAATTATTCTTTTTGAGTGCCATCGAGGTCATGAACCTCATGATTATTTGGCTAAAGTTCATTTCCTATCATATTATAGTTAGTTCTTGGTGAACAACTTTTCATCACTCTTTTGCAGATCACTCATTGTTTTTATAAGTTAAAACAGTATACCTTGAGAAAAATTGAATTTTCATCACCATATGGATTATTTAAAGTGAGACTTACAAATAATCGTTATCGAAATAAAGTAGTTTATGAAACACTTTAGAAAACTTAATTGTTTTCATAACAAAGAACATCTCTGTAAATTCACTTGATTTTTATTTCATGATTAAGCCTGAATATATATATTTTAAACATGATGACAAAGTTTTGACGAACTGAGTATTGCATAGTTAATCTTAAAATTGTATATAGTTGTGCGCCTACATACAATTTGGAAGGGACCATGCAAGGCTAATTAGTAGTCACCATGAAAGTGTTAATAAACACTAAATTTTCTTTGAAGTTATGAAAGATTAAACTTTATGAGATCTGCAAGAAGTGCAAAAATAGGGACATATTGTTAGAAACACCTACATATGTGCCCGTACCATTTATTCTTCTGAGTCGAATTTACTCATCTGTGGATATTGTCTTAATTGACAATTGATATTCCCTTTTGTCCAATTCTCTCATAGTTAGATACTTTGGGAAAGTATCTAATTATCGATTGTTGATACCCGACAGGGTGTATCGACGTTCCTATCATTTCTTCAGATTAGATTTCATTTGAATGACCTGGGTAACGATCCGAGGAGCTTTCGAATGTGTTCTCAATCATGAAAACCTGGGATATATTCATATTCGTTAATGTTTTCGTCTGTATCTGATTTGAAGTTCTCTCGCGTAAATCAAGCGTTGACCTTACTCTTTTAAGGTTAGTTATGTCTCCTGATATCATTGAATTTTTGAAAGGATTATGAGTTATTATTAGTCATTTGATAAGTTTACATCTTATCAACGGTAATGAAACTGGAAAAGTTGATAGTGCCAGTGGAATGGATTGATTGATTATGACATAATGTCATTGTCTAAATTGATGGTAACTCGAGTAGAAATCTCCTTAAAGATAAGATGTTGATTATCAAAAGTGATCTAAATAATTCTTGATGGATGACCATATCCTACATTTAGACTTGAACTTTTGCCGTGAATGGTTATGAACTAGTCATAGATCTTGTAATCTAGAAAGAACTTAAAGTAAATGTATTAAAAGATGTTTCTATTATCTGAAACTTTAAGAGGTATTTGCTAGTGAATTACCTAGACTTTTGCGAATAAGGCAGGTTGAAATTGGTATTGATCATATTCCTGGTGCTGCACCTGTGGCGTGTGCACTGTACGTCAGCACCATCTGAATTAAAAGAATTACCGTACAACTGAGAGAGTTGTCGAAGAAGGCTTTTATTCTACCAAGCTCGTCATCATGAAGAGCTATGATGTTATTATTCCTTGTATTTATTGATTAACGTGAACTGAATAAATTAACGATCAAAATTCATATCCATTACTCAAGATGGAAGATTTTTCGATCATTTAGAAGGTTCTAGCGTATATTCAAAAATTTAATCCACAACATGGTTATCATCAACTTCGCGTCTGCAAAAAAGATTATCTATTCCAATCACTACATCCAGAAATTGTAATGAACATAATGAGATTCATGTTATGTCGTTTAGATTGACCAATGCACATGTAGCATTCATAAATTTGGTGAATCACGTGTGTAGGCTGTAATTTGATAAATTCATGCTTGTGATCATTAAGAACCATCTGTTGGTTTCTAAGAGTAGGAAGGAGTTAATAATCATTTATAGACTGCCCTGTGTTGGCCGAGTAGTGAAAACCTATACCTTGACTATTTAACATATGATTTAGAGATTTGATCCTTTACATTATTTGACCGTGTGATTAATGGTAGTGAAATCTAAATTGACTCTTCAAAGATTAGAGCAATTAAGGCTTTAGGTTTTACCAAAAAGAAAGTGGAAATATGTTTTGACAAATAATTTATCAAAGGATTTTTAAGGAATCATTCCCTTAAACCCAAATCATTTAACTAAACTCCTTTAGGGGTAAATGTTTTTGTATACCTCAAGACAACCTAAGAGGGATTGAAGAAAATATTTAAACCATGACTTGGAATTTGAAACGACAATTTTTGCTTTTCAACTAAGAAAATTTGACCAAAGTATAAACAAAGAATTTTTCGAACATTGACGGATCTTATTAGTTATTTTCGATAAATTAACAAAAATCGTGTTAATTAAATTCAAATTTATTAACCACCATCAAGTGGCCTAGTGGTAAGGTCCTTGACTCTCAAAGGAGAGGTCAAGGGTTCGAACCTCACTAGGTGTGTACACTTGGGGGTGGCCACGGAGGTTCACCTGCGACGACTCCGGGCTATCAAAAAGGGTAGTCGCCCTGGGATTAGTCGGCTCGTAATGTCGAATCGGAAACCTAGGTATACCAAAAAAAAAATTCAAATTTATTTTGAACATTTTTATATAATTGGTCGAACTAAGAAATTAAAAATTTTTACGTTTACGTTTCATAAAAATTGAATATTTATTATTTAATTACTTGTAATATTTATCGACGCTTTAAACGTTGGATTGAGCAAAACTGATAAAATTAAGAGTTGAGAAGAAACTAAAACTTAGAAAATATGAAGAGAGAATTTTTGAGTGAATTGTGGTCATGATAATTATATCGTCAAGAAAGGTGAATGTAGATACTAACACATTGTGTAGAAAGGATACAGAATCAATTAGGATGTGTTCCTTAGTAATGACTGTGCAAAATAAATTGCCGAGCAATTTAAAAATAGCTGATGCTTGTAAAAAGGATAATATAGATAATAAAAAGGGGTTCGCGGCTAATGTGAACCACTAGAAATGAGAAGCCGATGGCGTTAAATGTTTTAAAGGCCACTTGTGGTTGCCTAAATATGGAGATTTTTAGATTTAGTCATGTTGGAATCTCATAAGATTAAGTATTCTATTCATGTCATTTCTGATTAAATGTATCTTTATCTGAAGAAGTTGTACTGATGGCAAATTATGAAGGCAGACACCGCCTCATACATTAGTAAACGTCAAATATTGCAAAGGTTATCATCTGAATTTGATTCGATTTAGGTCATCGTCGACAGACTGACCAAATCTAATAATATCATTCCCGTTAATGATAAATTCTCGATGGAGAAATTGACTCTTTTGTATTTAAAGAAGTTGTGTAAGCATGGTGTGCCTGTATCAATCATCTCTATCAAGATCCTCGCTTCGCATCGAATTTCTAGAGATTTGCTTAGAAGTCATTGGGAACGAACCTTGATGCGAGTACTGTTTACCACCCCAATCGAAGGGACGAGGTAAAGTAACGATACAAAACACTAGAAGTATTGTTTTATGCTTTAATAATTGACCTTTGGTATTAAACCCGGATAATCGTTTTCCCTTGGAGAGATTATCATTGAAAATTTTCGTATTAGGATCGAGATCGAATCTTGTTAGGATCTATATATATATAAGAGCATCTGTAAGCAGGATTTGGGATGAAGACACCTGACATACAACCATTGTGAGTTGGACATGTCTTTTAGGTTTAAGGTTGCCTATGATGACGAACCTAACCATACAAAATACCCGATCCGCGAGACCTGAAATGATTGTTGAAATTAGGATCTGATTATTGACTGCCGGTAGTGGGCAGGAGGTTATGTGAATATGAAATGTAGATCTTGAAGTGCAGGATGGGTAGCGAAGTTATGCAAAAAATTTTCACCTTTGAAAAATGAATTGATGATCTGAAAGATCATGGGAAATAAGTCCCCGTTGTATGGGACCATTGAGATAGTGTAAAAGTTGGTTTGAAAGGCATATAAGCTGGATCTACTATGTGACTTCAAGAGCTACATGAATTATTTTTCGTATATCGAACTTGATAAAATGTCTATCAAGTGAAAATCTGATTGTTTCTTGGGAAAGTTTAGATCGGCGAAAAGTTGCATTCATCAAAAACCCGTGAACATCTTGGATAGAGAAAGTAAGTCAACTTAGGCCTGATCTTATTCCCGTAGTTATGTTTGATGAAACTCGCGTATTGTAATGAATTACACTTGAGAGAAAGGACTGAATGTGGAGGAAATGCTCACTAGCTTTAACTCTATAAGAAGCAAGTAGTAAGATAAATTTATCTTTGAGGATAAAGATCCTGTTTAGGGGTAAATGCTGTGACAATTCGTCAATTTATGGTTGATATTTTATTCTCAAGTATTATTTAAAAACATTATTTTAATGTTATATTATGAACTCACTCATTTTTGGGAAGAAATTTGGGTTTACGTCTTGAAGTAGCATCGACTACGTCTAAACCTAAGGATTCTACGTTACGTGCTTACATTTACATACACCGTTTTGGTGACAGTCCAAAATTTCAGGAAATAAATTTATCTGTGAATATTATTTTGGGATTTTAAATTTGTGTTGGTTCATAAACTCACAAATTTACGAGAAGAGATTAGGACTTACGTTTAAAATTTAACGTCCTTTACGACTAAACCGGAAACCCTAGGTTTACGTATTTACGTTTTTGAACTCCGTTTTTGATGAGACAATTTTTATTAGATTCGTTTTATGCCGTTGATTCATAATTTATAAAAATGTTTTTCGTAAAACGACCCGAGGGCACGTAAATCAAGGAAACTATAATCGAGGAGTACCCGTAAATAAATGGGGATGAGACAAAACCACTTTTTCCCCACCCCCACTCATGGACGGTTAAAGCTTAAGCTACACACCTTTAAGGTGTCAACTTAACATGACAAGTTGAGACACTTGTCTCAACTTTCTCTTAAACTAGCAACTACACCATACCACCTACACTAAACCATTTCCTCACTTTTCACTCCATGCAACACACACAAAACTCTCTCATCCTCTCCAACCATTGCCGTCCCAAACTCATCAACAAACACCCCATTTGATCAATTTTAACCATAAAACCTTGTGTTATTCACACATATGATGGAAAACTCTTGAAGCTTTATTGATTGGTGGTCATTTTAACATCCAAGGCAGAGATTTTCTTCTGTCCTAGGGCTGATTTTCCACAAGGAGTTCATGAAGATAGGTGATCTTGAAGTTGATATTGGTGTACCACAAGTTTTGCCAACAAAAGTCAAGATTGATCTTAACTTTCATCATCTTGGTGGTAACAAGATCATCCTTCCCATTTGTTTGTTATTTTGTAATGTAAATCAATATTTTCTTTCTAAATGTATATGTATATGATGATATATGATGATCAAAAGTAATGTGTGGGGATCATGTGTTGATAAATTTGATTAAAATAATTAAGAGCTATATGAAAGAATGATAAAATCATGATTAAAAGTATAGGATGTATAAAACAGAGAATAACCATATGATAACTTGTTAAAATGGCATAGATTATTTAATATACAGTAAGGTATATGGCTTATACACATGTGAGAGTCATCCACTCAATGGAATCCATAAAATGAGTGAGATATGATCAAAATAATATTGAAGTACAAATCTGCATAGACTGTTTTGGACAAATTTATTAAAATACTTAGATGCTGATTCATCAGTATCTATAATCGAATTAAATGGAGCATATATCATGTAGTTTCTGCTATAAAAATTTGGGGTTCTATCTCCTTATAGAACTCTATATATGGACATTTTAGTGACTGAATATTTAGGATCAGATTTATAAAATAAAAAGTATATAATATAAGCACTCAAATTATGTACTTATAAAATATACATATATAAAAACCCACTAGTTACTAATAATAATTATAAATGAGATTTATATATTAAGATATTAAAATGAGACATTTTATATACTTTACAAGTATAAATGTTTTCCAAATTATAAAAACTATATACATAAGTTTTACGTCTTTTCGGCTAAAACCGAAAGATTAACGTTTTTGTCAAATAAAACTTAGACGGTCGGACCCGTCTAATGTAAACTTTTTATAAACTCACATACTGTTGTATAAACTTATATAACAAGTAAAAATCGATAAAACCCGAGCTTTATAACATATGTACATTAACGGGCCAAAGTAGCCTTATTGGACTATTAACCCAACTAGTTTGGCAAAACACTAATGGACTTACTCATTGGGCTTAACCCACCTTGGGCCAACATATGAGTATGGGCCTGATATTAAAATTATAATTGGACTAATGTAATGTATTGGGATTAAAATGGGATTATTGGGCCTCAAAATGTAAACAAGTTGAACTAGTGTTACTAGTCTAGAAAATTTACCAACACATAACACTATAATGTTGAGTAGAGATGTAAGATCCCACTTGATCATCATCATACATATAAATAATCATATATATACATAGCCATTATTTTATAAAGTCATTGGACAAAAGTCTAAGACCGAGTATTATTTGTCTAGGTTTCCATGATTAAAGCATGTACCGTACATCCAAATCGCCGATAACCGCCTTTCCCAGTCAACGTGAGTTCATAGCCTCGCACTCTTTTAAATGTTTTTATGAAATGTTTTATAAACCCGCGAGGGAGAAAACATGTTAGTTTTAATAAAATAGGACACAAGTTGTCCCGATTGTTTGTTTATTGATTTGGACCCGAATGATTATATGACCCGGTAAATGATTATATGACTCGATGTATGAAATGAAATGGATTAATAAAGTTAGGTTATGTCTCTAAAAGTCTCATTAGCATGAACTACCGGGATTTGGTAGACGCTTGTGCATATAATAGTACTACACCCCAGTTCGCGCCTTGACGGTTGATCCCCGTCGTGCCACGTTGATCGGTAAGCGACTTTATGTATGAGGATATTTAAATAAGCGTGATTATTGTGACGACACGCTGTTTTAGATGGGCAAATGAGTTTCGGGTTAGCTACCCGTTGTTTGTTATAGTAAGGTAGAAATATCATGCGGCTTATAATAATACAATATCGAAAACACTGATATACGCATTAATTACGATATATTGCCTGACTAGCAATACGGGGTCTTATTATTGATATTACGTTCGTCTTTTGGTTTTACATAACCATTTTCATATAACAGTTTTTATTACACCTTATACAACGTTATAAAACGTATTGTATGATGTTTTTACGACATTGGTTCGTATAATGATTTTGAAGGTAAATGCCTATAGTATGATTTACAACAAAGATTTGTATAAAATGTTTTTGGCTTATTTTATGGTCTAGTACAATGTTTTGTACAAAATGATTTTCGGTAATAAATATATACCGATGATATATTAATGGTTTATTAAACTCTATGAATTCACTCGGCGTTTTCACTGACCTTTTCTTTTAACATGTTTTATCTCAGGTACTTGAAGGTAATTCTCGGGAAGACAACAAGAATTTATGGCCCGAAGTTAAATAACAATTTCCATCCAAATGTTTTGTAAAAATTATATGAAATAGTATGACTTGGGACCTATGAAAATTTATTATTTATGAATGGAAAATGCTTTATTATTAAACGACGCGATTTTTATGCGTTGTCTACGATTTGAGTAATGTGATATCCCGTAACACCAACGACTCTTCCACTGAACAACAGTATGAATATTTGGGGGTGTTACAGTTTGGTACCAGAGCTCTCGCTATAGAGAACGAAAGATTTTTAAAACCAAGGTTTTGAATAAAACATTTCAAAATCTTGAAACTATAAACATTTTTCTTAAAACGTCTAAAAATATTTTGACTATAACGGTGTCGAAGAATTCCAGAGTTACCGACAAGGCCAGACTGAGAAGTGTTATTTTAATATATATATAACTTGGATTATATACATATGATGTAATTTGATTACCTGATTGTTTGATGATTGTTTTCATACTTATACGAGGTATTTATGCGACGTAGATTGTCACAAGAAACCCTAACTCCCCTAGCAAATCAATCGAAGCTATTCCTGTAGGAAATCTAGCTATCCTAGATCTAAACCAAGTTGTGGATGTTTATGATCCCCACAAAATGGTTGATATTCGTAGGAATGTTGATATTAGTTGATTGTGATATTGAAGAAGAATTGGCGAGATTAAATCTGATATCGATGTCATGACGATCTTTCCTTATAGAGTGAAGTTTGACAAAACCATACCACCTAGAAAGGTGTCATCTGATTCGGTGTCACCCAATTCTTAAATTTGAAATCAAAAGGGTGAAGGTTGCACTTGAGGCTGTTATTGGAACCATTACCCAAAAAGCATCATGCCACTAGTATCTTTCCGAGAAGTCTAATTGAATGTATGAGTCATTTCATACTAGTGACTCATTTGATAACTACTGTTGTAAGAGCTATAGGATTGGAAATTAAGTGTTGTTCATATCGAGCTTTTATTGCCCTATTAAGATCTAAGAATAAGGTTGAAAGTATTGGAGAATGAGTTAAGATATCACATTGAGTATGATTTGGTTGAAACATGAATGAAGTAAAAATTTATCTTGTATGGAATAAGAAATTGTTAAGAGGAAGTCGCTAAGTCTTGTGATAGAATTATAAGGTTTTGAATGATTGTTGATTCGTGTTAAGGGTTGTTCCTAGGTCATTGTCCAATGACGAGGATACCCAGTGTCCAAGAAATAAAACGAAGAAATCTTCTTCTGAAATTAGGGCCGATGGATCTTTTGGGACATGTGGAACACCTAATGACTCTTGTGGATTAGTATTCATTGTGGTATCTTTTAAAATCCCTAACTTAACTGAGACATCAGTTGGTAGGATGATTTTTGGAATTCTATGACATGGCAACACGTAATGTGTTACGGTACAATTTTGACTTGTTTTTTATTAATGAAAAGACTACCTTTGATTGCTAAATCCTACATGTATCGATGTTATCTATGTTTTATTGCTTCATCCTAATGTTCGCATTAGTGATGCAATCATTCAACAAGTAGTCATCTCGAACTGAGTTACGTTGTGGATTATTCTTTTTAAGTGCCATCAAGGTCATGAACCTCATGATTATTTGGCTAAAGTTCATTTCCTATCGTATTGTAGTTAGTTCTTGGTGAACAACTTTTCATCACTCTTTTGCAGATCACTCATTGTTTTTATAAGTTAAAACAGTATATGATAGGTGTGTAAACACCCATCCTCTTTACCACTTAATTACAATAATAACCGAGCCAAAATGTGTATTTTATGTCTTTTATGTCGGATTTATGTGTGGTTTGTGTTTTTGTTGTGATTTAGGACGAAAAGGTGAAAAGTGGAGAAAACACGGGCATTCTCGGGCATTCGCGGATTTTATTGAAGAAAAAGATGAAAGACGAAGTCGAGAAGTCAAGAGTGCAAAAAGAACGGAAGTCCAAGACCAATTCTGAAGATTTATCGAAGAAAAAGTCAAAAGACGGAAGTTTACTTAAAGCCGAAGAACTCAAGTCTAATTTATTGAAGAATTACAAAGACGAGTTCAAAGAAATCCCGAGACAAAACCATTTAAAGTCCAAGATTAATGAAGAATAAAGGCTTAAGGACTAGTGGTGCAATTAAAAGAAGATTAAAGAAGGAAGGACCTAATCTTGCAATTAAGAGAAAAGGAAGAAGGGGAGGAAGCTTCCTAATCCTCCCCTATATATAGATTAGGACTAGTTAATTTTCTTCTTTGTTGGCTAAGTGTGACAATTAGTCTTCCACCATTTATTTACCTTGCACCTTAAATTTCATGTCATTTAAATACTTGTCAATTTAAATACCTTGTCTTGCACCTTAAATTCCTTTAATTTCAAGTAAGTTTTCATTTAATTATTGTCAATCTTTACTTTATCTTGTTAATCTCTTATCTACCTTTCTTAATCTTTGATTTTCATGTTTATGTTTGTGTTCATGTTCATGTTCTTATTTTGATCAAGTGGGTTTTTGATTATTGTGGTTAAATTTGTTTGTTTTGTTGATTTAAATTGTTAGTTTATAATTATTGAATGTTTTGTTATTAGTTTAGTTTAATCGTTTGTTTGATTTTGGTTAAATTTGTGTTTAGATTCTTGTTACTGTGTTCCCTTGTTCTTCGGGGGTGTTTGTTTCTGTGTCTGAGATTCCCAGGTAGTTCCGGATCAAGATAAGAAAGGCTGCTCATTCGGAACTTTCAAAGTTCCGAACCAGTGGGTTTCATCCGGAACATTCAGAGTTCCGACTCAAGGGGGCTTCATCCGGAACATTCAAAGTTCCGACTCAAGGGGCTTCATCCGGAACATTCAAAGTTCCGACTCAAGGGGCTTCATCCGGAACATTCAAAGTTCCGGACGAAAACTTCCGGACGAAAACTTCCGGATCAAGGGGAAGTTCCGGATCAGCAACTCATTCGGAACATTAGAAGTTCCGAACGAATCTTCCGAGTCAAGTTCCGGACGAAATCTTCCGAGTCAAGACTTCCGAACGAAAAGTTCCGGATCACCAAGGTTTATTCGGAACTCAAAAAGTTTCGAGTCAAGCATTCATTCGGAAGAGTTCTGAATCAATAAGTTCCGACTCAAAACTTCTGAATCAAGGTTTCTTTCAGGTTTTTGTTAGTATCAGTTTTTAAATTTCTGTCTTTCATTTTCAAGCTTTATTTTTCCCGCCTTTTTATTTAATTGCACTTTAAGTTTTCTAGTCTTAGCTTTATTTTAGCCTTGCCTTAGTTTAAGTTTTAGTTGCGTTTTAAGATTGCCTTAGATAGGTTTAAGTTTGCGTTATTTACGTTTAGTGCCCTTTAATTCTCGTCTCGCTTTTAAATACTTACCCATTATTTTAAGTTAGAATTAGATTTAAATTAATTGCACTTTTACTTTAAAGTTTTGCACCTTTATTTAAAAACAACCCAAAATATTTGTTTCACCAAGAACAACTGAGTCGTACTTTAAGCCGGAAATCAATTCGTTAAGATACCGAGAACAACAATTGAACCTAGCAAAATCTATGTATCAAATGGCGCCGCTGCCGGCTCTTTTCGTAAAGATTAACGGTTTTCTGTGAGAGACGCGTTGCTTTTTGGGATCCGTTTGTTCGTGAGCGTTATTTTCTTGCTTAAAAAATTCAAAAAAACCATAAAAAATTTAAAATTGATAAAAATCCATAAAAATTAAAATTTTCAAAAATCCAAAAAGATTTTATCTTTATTGTGTATATATATTGTCTTTGTGTTTGGTTTATCTTTCTTTTGCATTTTCAGGTGTATGCGTACTAGATCTTCTAATTATCAAGAGCCCGAGACTCAAGAAGATTTAGCTATGTCAGGTGTAAACAACAATAATCCACCGCACCCTAATAATAACAACAATGTTCTTCCACAGCCCGATCTTCGGACCATGGAGGAGCTTTGTCAACCTACAATGTTTGGACGAGGAGGACCGATTGCGCCGATGCAAATCAACGCTCCTGAGTTTTCGTTGAAGCACCACATGACTCAGCAAGTGCAAACTAACCCATTCCGTGGATTGCCTGATGATGATGCCAACAAACACCTCGACAAGTTCATTACAATCACCCAAAGCATGAAGTTGGCTGGTGCCACAATGGATGAACTTCGCCTACAACTCTTTCCACATACTTTATTACATCATGCCAAGAAATGGTTTGATCGTCTCCCGAAGAATTCTATTCACACTTGGGATGACATGACTCAACGCTTTTTGTCACGCTACTTTCCACCATCCATGGTCACAAGCCTTCGCAATCAAATCAGCGGTTTCATGCAAGACCCTGATGAATCTCTTTTTGATGCTTGGGAGCGATATAATGTATTGATTGATCGTTGTCCAAACCACAACATGCTCCCTGTGACCTTAATTGATACTTTCTACAACGGATTGACTTTTCGAGATCGTGATACGATTAATGCAGCCGCCGGTGGCACATTCATGAAAAGGAGACTCGAGGAGTGTAGAGAGTTAATTGAGAACATGACTACACACCACAAAAACTGGGATTCCTCCGCATCTTCTAGGAACAACCCGAGAGTCAATGTTTCCTCCACCTCAGCAAACCCTGATATGACCGACCTCACCCGTGTGCTGACTGAAATGAGCAGAAGTATGCAACTCTTGGCTTCAAACCAACAACAACAACAAGTTAAAGCTGTTGCTGCTCCTTGTGAAACATGCGGCGGTCCTCACTCATACACCGATTGTCATTCGACACAGGGAAATCCGGAAAATGTGTATGCAGCTTACGGTAATTATTCACCGGAAAATTACCAAGCTCGACCTCAAGGGGATAGAAATCTGCTGAGTTACCGATCCAACAATTACCTTTCACCCGGTTTTTCTCCTCAAAACCAAAACCTCGCCAACAACTACAATAGAAGCAACCAAATCCCACCAAGAGCTTCTAATCCTTATAACCCTCCCGCCCAACAAACCCCACCCATTAATCCCGATGTTGAAGCCATCATGAGAACTCAAGGTGAGCAAATCAAGAATCTACAGAGCCAAATAATCAATTTGAAAGGAGATATCACGAAGCAAGGAAATGAGATAAGATCCGAGGTTTGCGATAATATTCAATCCTCCTTCAGCACTCAAACGAATGAATTAAACAATATGTTGGCTAGTTTCTTGCCCTCTACTCAACCTTCTACTTCAAGTTCTCTACCTTCAAGCACCGTCACTTATCCGCGAGCTAATGTGAGTGCTATTACTACTCGTAGTGGAGTTACCATCGTAGGACCACCAATCCCACCCCCATCATCTACACCTCCTCCACCACCATGTATCCCTACTCCCCCTACACCTAGTATTAGTGCACCATTACCGTCTCCGCCTCATCATGACGATGTCCCCAAGAAGAAACCTTCAACATCTCAACCATCACCAACTACACCTTCCACCTATAAACCCAACATCCCATATCCTTCTCGCTTGGACAAGCCTAACTTGCTAACAAAGGGGGACTCTCAAATAACAAACTATTTCAAGATGATTTCTCAAATGAACTTCAACATTAGTTTTCTAGAAGCACTTTTCCACATGCCCAAATTTGTTAAAGCATTTAAGGAATTGCTTAACAAGAAGGAGAAGCTTATTGAACTCGCCAACACACGCTTAAACGAAAACTGCTCTACAGTCATTCTCAAAGAACTTCCGGAAAAGCTTGGAGATCCCGGTCGTTTTGTGTTGCCTTGCGTGTTCAACAAAACTGAAGAATTTACTGCCCTTGCCGATCTCGGGGCCAGTATTAATTTGATGCCACTGAGTGTTTGGAAAACACTATCATTGCCCGACCTTACTCCAACAAAGATGACTCTTGAACTTGCAAATCGCACTCTCGCTTACCCCGTTGGTATAGCCGAAGACGTGTTCATTAAAGTTGGCACATTTACTTTCCCGGTCGATTTTGTCGTAGTTGATTATGAAATGGACCCTCGTATTCCTTTAATACTTGGTCGGCCATTCTTGAGAACCGGACGAGCTTTAGTGGATGTGGCCGAAGGTGAGTTAATCTTAAGAGTCGGGAATGATTCAAAAGTTTTTAAAATGGGGAAGCTTACAGGAAAATCCTTTGGAGGCCAAGAATCAGTAAATATCATTAATGTACATGATGACTTTGTTGTCTACGACAATCCTCTGTTCAATTCTTCCATTGATAATCCACTTTTTGAAGATGATGTGGATGATTCTCGGTCCAATTTGGAAGCTTCTCCCATTTATGATTCTCCACCAGTCTTTGATGCTTATGATGATGATGATTCTAGCTCAGATTCGGATGATTTTGATGATGGTACTTCTGAGTATCCCCTGCTGCCCACCTATGATGATTTTGATGAGGCCGATACTCTTTCGAGCGATTCTTCACATGATGAAGATCCTCCACCATCACTCGATCCTACTTTGGACGATTACTCATTTGAGGAAGACTTCTCTGAATTTCTCAACACTTACTTCCCTCATGAGAGTGATGCTCCTCCTTTGGACTTTGAAGATTATCGTCTTGATCCTACTTTGGATTTGAAGCACGTTCTTTCTAAGGAGAAGAAACCGGTCGACACCGAAATCCGCAGCACGTATGAGTTAACACCTCTTTGTCCCCCTTCTGAGGACGAGGTTGTGCTTCTTCACGGATCTTCTTCACACTCTGCTGAGCCTGAGTGCTATTTTCCCTTAAAAGAAAAGGTGTTCGACCCCGGTATTGAAATCTTTAAGCCATCTCAGTATCCACCTGATGAAATAAAAGGAAAAATCCTTGGAAATATTGAAGACATGCTTGCACCACTTCACCCTTGCTTCCACCGTGCTCCATCTTTGCTTAAGGGAACCTTGCCACTTCTTCTTTGGCTTGCCTTGTTCGCCGTAAGCTTGTGCTATTTAATGGACGAAAACTATGTCTTCGATCCTGGTGGATATGTTTCATGCTTCTTCCGTTGATGATCAAGGTCGAGTCAGGCTCACGACTCGGTTAACAAAAACCAAGCGCTTCTTGGGAGGCAACCCATGCATCTATCTTTTCGCTTTCTTTATCATAAGTGTAGGGGAGACCCGTTGGTTTGCTATTTCATCTCCTTTCTTAATCAGGGATTCGAGCGCTCAATGATCTACTCTTGATGACTCTTGACGACCCGTGATTCCGTGTTCACTTCTTCCCGGTTCTATCCTAAACTCTTTTCGATTCCCTATTTTATATTTTCTCAATATCAAAATAGGAATCTCTTTAGTTGTCTCTTCCTTAGCGAGATTTAAACAACGTGCACAAGTCCTAAGTGTAGGGGGGTTTACTCCCACATGCTTAAACATTGAGGACAATGTTTATCTTAAGTGTAGGGGGGACTTCTATCGAAGATAAGAAACGCTGCTCATTCGGAACTTTCAAAGTTCCGAACCAGTGGGTTTCATCCGGAACATTCAGAGTTCCGACTCAAGGGGGCTTCATCCGGAACATTCAATGTTCCGACTCAAGGGGCTTCATCCGGAACATTCAAAGTTCCGGACGAAAACTTCCGGACGAAGACTTCCGGACGAAGACTTCCGGACGATAACTTCCGGATCAAGGGGAAGTTCCGGATCAGCAACTCATTCGGAACATTAGAAGTTCCGAACGAATCTTTCGAGTCAAGTTCCGGACGAAATCTTCCGAGTCAAGACTTCCGAACGAAAAGTTCCGGATCACCAAGGTTTATTCGGAACTCAAAAAGTTCCGAGTCAAGCATTCATTCGGAAGAGTTCCGAATCAATAAGTTCCGACTCAAAACTTCCGAATCAGGGTTTATTTCAGGTTTTTGTTAGTATCAGTTTTTAAATTTCTGTCTTTCATTTTCAAGCTTTATTTTTCCCGCCTTTTTATTTAATTGCACTTTAAGTTTTCTAATCTTAGCTTTATTTTAGCCTTGCCTTAGTTTAAGTTTTAGTTGTGTTTTAAGATTGCCTTAGATAGGTTTAAGTTTGCGTTATTTACGTTTAGTGCCCTTTAATTCTCGTCTCTCTTTTAAATACTTACCCATTATTTTAAGTTAGAATTAGATTTAAATTAATTGCACTTTTACTTTAAAGTTTTGCACCTTTATTTAAAAACAACCCAAAATATTTGTTTCACCAAGAACAACTGAGCCGTACTTTAAGCCGGAAATCAATTCGTTAAGATACCGAGAACAACAATTGAACCTAGCAAAATCTATGTATCAGTATACCTTGAGAAAAAATTAATTTTCATCTCCATATGGATTATTTAAAGTGAGACTTATAAATAATCGCTATCGAAATAAAGTAGTTTATGAAACACTTTGGAAAACTTAATTGTTTTCATAACAAAGAACATCTCTGTAAATTCACTTGATTTTTATTTCATGATTAAGCATGAATATATATATTTTAAACATGATGAAAAAGTTTTGACGAACTGAGTATTGCATCGTTAATCGTAAAATTGTATATAGTTGCGCGCCTACATACAATTTGGAAGGGACCATGGAAGACTGATTAGTAGTCACCATGAAAGTGTTAATAAACACTAAATTTTCTTTGAAGTTATGAAAGATTAAACTTTATGAGATCTGCAAGAAGTGCAAAAATAGGGACATATTGTTAGAAACACCTACATATGTGCCTGTACCATTTATTCTTCTGAGTCGAATTTACTCATCTATGGATATTGTCTTAATTGACAATTGATATTCCCTTTTGTCCAATTCTCTCGTAGTGAGATACTTTGGAAAAGTATCTAATTACCGACTGTTGATACCCGACTTGGTGTATCGACGTTCCTATCATTTCTTTTGATTAGATTTCATTTGAATGACATAGGTAACGACCCGAGGAGCTTTCGAATGCGTACTCAATCATGAAAACCTGGGATATATTAATATTCGTTAATGTTTTCGTCTGTATCTGATTTGAAATTCTCTCACATAAATCATGCGTTGACCTTACTCTTTTAAGGTTAGTTATGTCTCATGATATCCTTGAATTTGTGAAAGGATTATGAGTTATTATTAGTCATTTGATAAGTTCACATCTTATCAACGGTAATGAAACTAGAAAAGTTGATAGTGACAGTGGAATGGATTGATTGATTATGACATAATGTCATTGTCTAAATTGATGGGAACTCGAGTAGAAATCCCCTAAAAGATAAGATGTTGATTATCAAAAGTGATCTAAATAATTCTTGATGGATGACCATATCCTGCATTTAGACTTGAAGTTTTGCCGTGAATGGTTATGAACTAGTCATAGATCTTGTAATCTAGAAAGAACTTAAAGTAAATGTACTAAAAGATGTTTCTGTTATCTGAAACTTTAAGAGGTATTTGCTAGTGAATTACCTAGACTTTTGCCATTAAGGCAGGTTGAAATTGGTATTGATTATATTCCTGGTGCTGCAACTGTGGCGTGTGCACTTTACGTCAGCACCGTCTGAATTAAAAGAATTACCGTACAACTGAGAGAGTTGTCGGAGAAGGCTTTTATTCTACCAAGCTCGTCATCATGAAGAGCTATGGTGTTATTATTCCTTATATTTATTGATTACCGTGAACTGAATAAATTGACGATCAAAATTCATATCCATCACTCAAGATGGAAGATTTGTTCGATCATTTACAAGGTTCTAGCGTATATTCAAAAATTTAATCCACAACATGGTTATCATCAACTTCGCGTCCGCAAAAAAGATTATCTATTCCAATCACTACATCCAAAACTTGTAATGAACATTATGAGTTTCATGTTATGTCGTCTGGATTGACCAATGCACATGTAGCATTCATAAATTTGGTGAATCACGTGTGTAGGCTGTAATTTGATAAATTCATGCTTGTGATCATTAAGAACCATTTGTTTGTTTCTAAGAATAGGAAGGAGTTAATAATCATTTATAGACTGCCATGTGTTGGCCGAGTAGTGAAAACCTGTACCTTGAGTATTTAACATATGATTTAGAGATTTGATCCTTTACATTATTTGACCGTGTGATTAATGGTAGTGAAATCTAAATTGACTCTTCAAAGATTAGAGCCATTAAGGCTTTGGGTTTTACCAAAAAGAAAGTGGAAATATGTTTTGACAAATAATTTATCAAAGGATTTTTAAGGAATCATTCCCTTAAACCCAAATCATTTAACTAAACTCCTTTAGGGGTAAATGTTTGTGTATACCTCAAGAAAACCTAAGAGGGATTGAAGAAACTATTTAAACCATGACTTGGAATTTGAAACGACAATTTTTGCTTTTCAACTAAGAAAATTTTGACCAAAGTATAAACAAAGAATTTTTCGAACATTGACGGATCTTATTAATTATTTTCGATAAATCAATAAAAATCGTGTTAATTAAATTCAAATTTATTTTGAACATTTTTATATAATTGGTCGAACTAAGAAATTAAAAAATTTTACGTTTACGTTTCATAAAATTGAATATTTATTATTTAATTACTTGTAATATTTATCGACTCTTTAAACGTCGAATTGATCAAAAATGATAAAAGTAATAGTTGAGACGAAACTAAAACTTAGAAAATATGAAGAGAGAATTTTTGAGTGAATTGTGGTCATGATAATTATTTCATCAGGAAAGGTGAATGTAGATACTGACACATTATGTAGAAAGGATAAAGAATCAATTAAGATGTGTTCCTTAGTAATGACTGTGCAAAATAAATTGCCGAGCAATTTAAAAATAGCTGATGCTTGTAAAAAGGATAATATAGATAATAAAAAGGGGTTCGCGGCTAATGTGAACCATTAGAAATGAGAAGCCGATGGCGTTAAATGTTTTAAAGGCCACTTGTGGTTGCCTAAATATGGATATTTTTAGATTTAGTCATGTTGGAATCTCATAAGATTAAGTATTCTATTCATGTCATTTCTGATTAAATGTATCTTTATCTGAAGAAGTTGTACTGATGGCAAATTATGAAGGCAGACACCGCCTCATACATTAGTAAACGTCAAAATATTGCAAAGGTCATCATCTGAATTTGATTCGATTTAGGTCATCGTCGACAGACTGACCAAATCTAATAATATCATTCCCGTTAATGATAAATTCTCGATGGAGAAGTTGACTCTTTTGTATTTAAAGAAGTTGTGTAAGCATGGTGTGGCTGTATCAATCATCTCTATCAAGATCCTCGCTTCGCATTGAATTTCTAGAGATTTTCTCAGAAGTCATTGGGAATGAACCTTGATGAGAGTACTGTTTACCACCCCAATCAAAGGGACGAGGTAAAGTAACGATACCAAACACTAGAAGTATTGTTTTATGCTTGAATAATTGACCTTTGGTAATAAACCGGATAAACGTTTCCCTTGGAGAGATTATCATTGAAAATTTTCGTATTAGGATCGAGATCGAATCTTGTTAGGATCTATATATATAAGAGCATCTGTAAGCAGGATTTGGGATGAAGACACCCGACATACACCCACTGTGAGTTGGACATGTCTTTTAGGTTTTAGGTTGCCTATGATGACGAACCTAACCTTACAAAATACCCGATCCGCGAGACCTGAAATGATTGTTGAAATTAGGATCTAATTATTGACTGCCGGTAGTGGGCCAGAGGTTATGTGAATATGAAATGTAGATCTTGAAGTGCAGGATGGGTAGCGAAGTTATGCCAAAAATTTTCACCTTGGAAAAATGAATTGATGATCTAAAAGATCATGGGAAATAAGTCCCCGTTGTATGGGACCATTGAGATAATGTAAAAGTTGGTTTGAAAGGCATATAAGCTGGATCTACCCTATGACTTCAAGAGCTGCGTGAATTATGTTTCGTATATCGAACTTGATAAAATGTCTATCAAGTGAAAATCTGATTGTTTCTTAGTAAAGTTTAGATCGGCGAAAAGTTGCATTCATCAAAAACCCGTGAACATCTTGGATAGAGAAAGTAAGTATACTTAAGCCTGATCTTATTCCGTAGTTATGTTTGATGAAACTAGCGTATTGTAATGAATTACACTTGAGAGAAAGGAACGAATGTGGAGGAAATACCCATTGGCTTTAACTCTCTAAGAAGCGAGTAGTAAGATAAAATGATCTTTGAGGGCAAAGATCCTGTTTAGGGGTAAATGTTGTGACAATCCGTCAATTTATGGTTGATATTTTATTCTCAAGTATTATTTAAAAACATTATTTTAATGTTATATTATGAACTCACTCATTTTTGGGAAGAAATTTTGGTTTACGTCTTGAAGTAGCATCGACTACGTCTAAACCTGAGGATTCTACTTTACGTGCTTACATTTACATACACCGTTTTTGGTGACAGTCCGACATTTCAGGAAATAAATTTATATGTGAATATTATTTTGGGATTTTAAATTTGTGTTGGTTCATAAACTCACAAATTTACGAGAAGAGATTAGGACTTACGTTTAAAATTTAACATCCTTTACGACTAAACCAGAAACCCTAGGTTTACGTATTTACGTTTTTGAACTCCGTTTTTTATGAGACAAATTTTTATTAGATTCGTTTTATGCCGTTGATTCATAATTTATGAAAACGTTTTTTGTAAAACGACCCGAGGGCACGCAAATTGAGAAAGCTAGAATCGAGGAGTACCTATAAATAAATGGGATGAGGCAAAACCACTTTTGCCCCACCCCCACTCATGGACGGCTAAAGATTAAGCTACACACCTTTAAGGTGTCAACTTAACATGACAAGTTGAGACACTTGTCTCAACTTTCTCTTAAACTAGCAACTACACCATACCACCTACACTAAACCATTTCCTCACTTTTCACTCCATGCAACACACACAAAACTCTCTCTTCCTCTCCCACCATTTCCGTCCTAAACTCATCAACAAACACTCATTTGATCAATTTTAACCATAAAACCTTGTGTTATTCACACATATGATGGAAAACTCTTGAAGCGTTATTGATTGGTGGTGATTTTAACATCCAAGGAGGAGATTTGTTTGTGTCCTAGGGCTGATTTTCCACAAGGAGTTCATGAAGATAGGTGATCTTGAAGTTGATATTGGTGTACCACAAGTTTTGCCAACAAAAGTCAAGATTGATCTTAACTTTCATAATCTTGCTGGTAACAAGATCATCCTTCCCATTTCTTTGTTATTTTGTAAATGTAAATCTATATTTTCTTTCTAAATGTATATGCATAAGATGATATATGATGATCAAAATCTTGCTGGTAACCGAAAGATTAACGTTTTTGTCAAATAAAACTTAGACGGTCGGACCCGTCTAATGTAAACTTTTTATAAACACACATACTAATGTACAAACTTATATAACATGTAAAAATCGATAAAACCCGAGCTTTATAACATATGGACATTAACGGGCCAAAGTAGCCTTATTGGACTATTAACCCAACTAGTTTGGCAAAACACTAATGAACTTACTCATTGGGCTTAACCCACTTAGGCCCAACATATGAGTATGTGCCTGATATTAAAAGTATAATTGGACTAATGTAATGTATTGGGCATAAAATGGGCTTATTGGGCCTCAAAATGTAAACAAGTTGAACTAGTGTAACTAGTCTAGAAAATTTACCAACACATAACACTATAATGTAGAGTAGAGATGTAAGATCCCACTTGATCATCATCATACATATAAATCATTATATATATATATACATAGCCATTATTTTTATAAAGTCATTTGACAAAAGTCTAAGACCGAGTATTATTTGTCTAGGTTTCCGTGATTGAAGCACGTACCGTACATCCAAATCGCCGATAACCGCCTTTCCCAATCAACGTGAGTTCATAGCCTCGCACTCTTTTAAATGTTTTTATGAAATGTTTTATAAACCCAAGAGGGAGATAACATGTTAGTTTTAATAAAATAGGACAAGTTGTCCCGATTGTTTGTTTATTGATTTGGACCCGAATGATTATATGACCCGATGAATGATTATATGTCACGATGTATGAAATGAAATGGATTATTAATGTTAGGTTATGTCACTAAAAGTCCCATTAGCATGAACTTTGAACTACCGGGATTTGGTAGACGCTTGTGCATATAATAGTACTATTTGGGGAAGATCACCCCCGTTCACGCCTTGACGGTTGATCGCCGTCGTGCCACGTTGATTGGTAAGCGAATTTATGTATGAGAAGATTTACATAAGCGTGATTATTGTGACGACACGCTTTTTTAGATGGTTAAATGAGTTTCGGGTTAGCTACCCGTTGTTTGTTATAGTAAGGTAGCAATGTCATGCGGCTTATAATAATCCAATATCGAAAAAACTGATATACGCATTAATTACGATATATTGCCTGACTAGATATACGCATTAATTACATAACTATTTTCATATAACGGTTTTTATTACACCTTATACAACGTTATAAAACGTATTGTATGATGTTTTTACGACATTGGTTCGTATAATGATTTTGAAGGCAAATGCCTATAGTATGATTTACAACAAAAGATTTGTATAAAATGTTTTGGCTTATTTTATGGCCTATAACAAAGATTTGTACAAAATGATTTTCAGTAATAAATATATACCGATGATATATTAATGGTTTATTAAACTCTATGAATTCACTCGGCGTTTTCGCTGACCTTTTCTTTTAACATGTTTTATCTCAGGTACTTGAAGGTAATTCTCGGGAAGACAACAAGTGTAAAACCCGCAAAATAAGGTCATTACTTAATCCTACTTTTCAAATATTTTTGAAGTATTTATGACGTTAAATATTATTATGTTTAACGGTTTAAGTTGAAACCGATAATTAATATTATATTTTAATATTTTGACGAGCAACGAGGACTACTAGTGATCGTGATACCGACGGATGCCCACAATTTTATATTTTATTATCGATCGTTTCGATAATTAATACTTTCGACGATATCGTTTTAATTAAGTGTCGAGTCGTTATATTATTTTTCGTGTGCGTTTAAACTTTTAAAAAGTATTTTTACGAAACCCGAGTCTCGTAAATATTTGTAAAATTGACTTTTAGTCATTTCTTGCTTTTTAACTAATATTTACATTTTGGACCAAAACTATCACAAATTGGCAAAAACTACCCAAACCTTGGACTATATAAGATTTTTCCACTTACACTTTTACACATATAATCATTTTAAAATTAAAAACAAACACACCACCCTCTCCCCTTAGTTTTGCCGTACACCCCCAACCCCAAAAGACCTTCAATTTTGTTGGTTTTAACTTTGAATCTTCCAAAACTAAATCAAGACCCATCCTTAGAATTCAAAGGGCTACACATTGGTACAAAAATTTCATACATGCATTACATTTTAATTTTTGGTGAATTTTGATCAAGTATATGCTTGTATGATCATGTGTATATATTAATTTTATATTATGACTAGTGTTTTTGCTAGTTGTTGTGTTTAAATTTTTGAATGAATATTGTAAAAGGGTCATGCAAGTGTGTTAGGAGGTTGATCATAGTGTAGGAGTGATGGAATGATCATATTAGTGGTATAGAAATGGGCAATTTGTGTTGAATATTTGATTTTGTATGGTTTTTAAATGGTCAATTTTGGGCAGTAGGTTTGAGACCATTTTCGGGGGTCATAAGTCTTAAAATAGATTGATATTATGGGATTATGTCGTAGAGAATTTCGTTAGCTTCGATTTAATATAAAGTAGGCCTTCCAACTCCAAACGAGGTGGAAGATACACTAGTTTGATTTTTGTGTACCGGGAGACGAGTGTTGACACAATCCGAAAATTGTTGTCGATATTTGGATCGAATCTCGGGGACTATAAAATGAGATTCAAAATGATTCAAGGGATGTTCTCAGGCTCCAAGTTTATCATTTTGAGTCTATTTTTAGAATCAAGTATCAGTTTTAGAATCAAGTATCGCTAAACTGTCCGAATTTTGAAATTCAAAGATGAGTCGGGCAGGGAACTTTAAAAGTAAAATCTTTTGATGGGCTCTTGGGAGGACTTTCTACATATATTATGTAAGTTCTCTGAGTATTATCATAAAAATTTGATATGTTTAAGTATGGGAAAACGACTTGGACATTCGGTATGTTCCGGCACATTTTTATTAAAGGCATAGAATAATAAAATAAATATATAGGAGAGTATAATAGAATCACTTGTATCTTTTTCTCTCGAGTGTCGTGATTTTATACTTGAGTTTGATTTTATTATGTATCATTTATTTATCGAGTTTATTATTAATGTACGCACCTTAATTGCTAGGTTGCGGTTGTTGTGTTTTTCGGGCATCTACTATTGTCGGCGATCGCCTTCAACTACTCTACTACTTAAGGTGAGTCTATAGCCTCGTTTGCGCAATTATATGATTTTAAAAACCCGCGAGGGGGAATACATGTTTTATAAACTTAGAACACAAGATTTTTATGGTATGCTTGTCCTTCTATGAATGGACCCGTGGTTGCCTTTAAATTGCATTAAGTGATTGCCTTTGTTAAAGCCTCAATTATGGACCGTTAACTAGGTTATGATGGGCTAGCCGCTAGTACAATCAATAGATCTATGGGGGAAGCCGCCCCGGTTCAGTTTGTGTGGACTTGTCATAGAAGCTTAGGCCCGACCTCCACACTGTTTGAACATATTGTATTGAGAAGTCTGGTATACGACAATGTACGAATAATCTGGAGGTAACCGACAATTAATAAATCTTTTGTCTTATTAGACCTAACGGAGTGTCTAAGGGCTCGGTTCCATGAGCTTATTGCAATTTATGCTATATGCAATTCTTATTGTTGATGCAAATTATTATTCGATGCTTGTTGCCTTCAAGTATGCCACAAACTTATAATCTTTGCCTGTGTTCAAAATGATCATATAAACCTATAGATTCACTCGGCATTTTTGCTGATGATTTTCTCACATGTATTTCAGGTAATCAAGAAGTGTGAAGCTTGGAGGCCACGAGAAAGATGTTGTGCACTACTTTTGTAATATAAACTCTTTGAATGTTTGTCGTTACTTTTGTTCAAAACAATTTAAATCTTTTGTTTTGGTTGTACTTTGGTTACGATGTCTTGGGACTACGCTACTCTGACAAATGTTTTAGGAACGATAAATTTTAAACGTCTCTTTTCGAGTCGTTCTTTATAAATTATGTGTTATCGTATCATTGTTTAGCACCCAAAGATGTATTCCGCTGCGTATAAATTTGGGGGTGTTAAAACAAGAATTTATGGCCCGCACTTAAATAACAATTTCCATTCAAATTTTTTGTAAAAATTGTAAGAAATACTATGACTTGGGACCTATGTAAATTTAATATTTATGAATGGAAAATACTTTATTATTAAACGACGCGATTTTTATGCGTTGTCTATGATTTGAGTAATGTGTTATCCCGTAACACCAACGACTCTTCCGCTGAACTAAAGTATGAATATTTGGGGGTGTTACAGTATACTCGAAGATCGATTTTAGGTCTGGGTATCATCAACTAAGAGTTAGGGAAGGAGATATTCCTATAACATCTTTTCGTACTCGATATGGACATTTTGAATTTCAAGTGATGACCTTTGGATTGACGAATGCGCGTGCCGTATTCATGGATCAGATGAATCGTGTATGCAAGCCGTATTTGGATGAGTTTGTTATCGTATTCATTGACGATATTCTCATATACTCCAAGAGTGAAGAAGAACATGAGAAGCATTTGAGAACAATTTTGGAATTGTTAAAGAAAGAGAAGCTGTATGCGAAGTTCTCTAAGTGTGAATTTTGGTTGAAATCAGTGCAATTTCTGGGGCACGTGATTGATAGTGAAGGTGTTCGTGTGGATCCTGCTAAGATTGAGGCAATCAAAGATTGGTCAATACCAACAACGCCGACTGAAGTTCGCCAATTTCTTGGTCTAGCTGGGTATTATAGAAGGTTTATCGAGAAGTTTTCACTAATTGCTAAACCGTTGACCAAGCTTACTAAAGAATCGAGTGTTTGAATGGGGATTGGAAGAGGAATCTGCATTTAATACGCTGAAGGATAAGTTGTGTTCTGCGCTGATTTTGTCTTTCCCAGAAGGATCTGAAGATTTTGTGGTGTATTGTGACGCGTCTCATAAAGGATTTGGAGCTGTGTTGATGCAAAGGGAGAAAGTGATAGCTTATGCATCGAGACAATTGAGGAAGCATGAAGAGAATTACACTACTCATGATTTAGAACCTGGGGCTGTGATTTTTGCTTTGAAGATGTGGAGACACTACTTGTATGGAACCAAGTGTGTGGTTTTCACTGATCATAATAGTCTGCAACATATTTTGGATCAAAAGGAATTGAATATGAGATAAAGGAGATGGGTTGAGTTGCTGAGTGATTATGACTGCGAGATTCGTTACCATCATGGTAAAGCGAATATGGTAGCTGATGCACTTAGTAGAAAGGAAAGAGATAAGTCTATAAGAGTTAGAGCTTTGGCAATGATGGAAAGTGTTGATTTAGCAGAAATGATATTGAAAGCCCAAGCTAATGGTTTGAAGGAAGAGCATATCGAGGCAGAAAATTTGGGTAGAATGTTGAAACCATTGTTTGAAGTAAGGTCAAATGGATAGAGATATTTTGGGAATAGGATTTGGTTACCATTGTGTCCGTCTGAAGGTTCTTTAGGAGTGCGAGATTTAGTGATGAATGAGTCTCATAAGTCGAAGTATTCAATACATCCTGGATCAAACAAGATGTATCAAGATCTTAAGAAAGTTTATTGGTGGCCGAATATGAAGGCAGATATAGCCCAGTATATTAATAATTGTTTAACTTGTGCGAAAGTGAAAGCTGAACATAAGAAACCGTCTGGATTATTAGTGCAACCTGAGATTCCTGAGTGGAAATGGGAGAAGATTACCACGGACTTTGTGACAGGTTTGACAAAGACTGCTAGTGGTTGTGATATGATATGGGTGATTGTAGATAGATTGACTAAGTCTGCTCACTTTTTACCAATAAAGAATACGGATAGTATGGAAAGAGTAACAACAGTGTACGTAAAAGAGATTCTTTGTCGACATGATGTACCTTTGTCGATAATTTCTGATCGTGATAGTAGGTTTACTTCAGAATTTTGGAAATCTTTGCAGAAAGCGATGGGAACGGAGTTAAGTTTGAGTACCGCATATCATCTGGAAACTGATGGACAAAGTGAAAGAACGATTCAAACGTTAGAGGATATGCTTTGTGCGTGTGTGATTAACTTTGGAAATGGTTGGGATAAACATTTTCCATTGATTGAATTTTCGTATAATAACAGTTATCATGCTAGTATTAAAGCCTCACCATTTGAAGCTTTGTATGGACGTATGTGTAGATCTCTAGTGTGTAGTCAATTGACTAGACCTGAAATGATATTTGAGATGACTGGATTGTGCAAATTAAGAAGCGTTTGTTATCTGCTAGAAGTAGACAAAAGAGTTATGCTGATAACCGAAGGAAACCGTTGGAATTTGAAGTAAGAGACATGGTTATGTTGAAGGTATCTCCATGGAAAGGAGTGATTCGTTTTGGAAAGAGAGGAAAGTTGAGCCCAAGATATATTGGACCATTTAAGTTTTTACAAAGGATTGGATTTGTTGCTTATAAGTTAGAGTTGCCTGATGACTTAGGGCTATTCATAATACTTTTCATGTGTCTAATCTGAAGAAGTGTTTAGCTGAAAGGGATGTGGAGATTCCATTGGAGGAAATTCAACTTGATGATAAGTTGCATTTTATAGAGGAACCTGTAGAGATTACGAATAGGGAAGTTATGAAATTGAAGCATAGTAGGATTCCGATTGTGAAAGTGAGATGCAATTCTAGACGTGGACCAGAGTTTACCTGGGAACGTGAGGACTTCTTTAAGGATAAGTATCCTCATTTGTTTAGGAAGGATTAAGCGCCGAGGACGTTGCTCTTTTTAAGAAGGAGGGTATGTGATAACCCGAAACCGAGGTCATTGCTTAATCTTATTTTACGACTATTTTTGAAATTTTTGATGAGTTTGAATGATATTTATTTTTGGAGGTTTAAGTTTATACCGATGTTGAAAGGCTTATATTTTATATTTAATAAGTATAAGGAGTATTAGCAAGCGTGATGTCGATGGATGCCAAATATTTTACGTTTTATTGTCGGTTGTTTGATGTTTGTCATTTTTGATGTATTCTTTTAAATGACGTGTTAAGTCGAGTCGGGAGTTAATATTATTAAATTTGAGGTACGTTTTAACTTTTTAAAAGTATCTTTATGAAACCCGAGCCCCGTAAATATTTTCAAAATTAACTAATAGTTATTTCCCGCTTTTTAGCTAACTATTTTAATTTTGAGTCACAACTATTGGAAATTGACAACAATGGTCCCTCAACCACTATATATAAGCATCATTTTCACACAAAATACACACACATCCACTAACTCAAAATTTTACTCTCTCTCTCTTTTTCTTTATTCTAGTCGTGACCCCCTATACACCCAAAACCCAACTTCAATCAATTTTTACTTCAAATCTATGATGATCTAAGCTAAAATAACACAGGACCAATCTTGAAAATTGTAAGGAGATCATTAGGGTACTAGTTTTGGGTAAATGCAAGATGATTTATTTTTTTAGGTTTGGTAGGTGAGAATTATGATCATGCATGTAGTTTTTATGATGATCAAAAGGGTTTTTATGCTAAAGTTTTGTTAAAAACTTGATTTTGATTTTAAAGTTTTGATTTTGATGATGATCCAAGTGTTATAGTTGATATATGTTAGTTTTAGGGTTATGGGATGATCATAACTATGGTTGGTTTTAACTAAAAACATGACTTTATGCAAGTTTTAGAAAGGTGTTTTACACCAGTGGGAAAAACTGTATTTTTGGGTATCTTATGTTGTGATAATGATTTAACTAATCATCTAGGGTTGTAGAGAATTCTATTAGCTTCGATTTGATATAAAGTAGAACTTCTAGCTCCAAACGAGCGTGAAGTTATGATGTTTTGATTATTCGTGTACCGGGAGACGAGTATTGGCACTACATAAAGTGTTTGTCGATATTTGGATCGAATCTCGGGGACTATAGATTGAAGTTCTGAAATGAGTCACGTACTGATGATGGAGTTTAAACCCTAGAGGGTGAGTTTATTTTCAAACCCAAGTGTCGGTTTTGTAAATGGAGTCGTTTAAAGAAGTTAAAACGGTTGTATGAATTGGTAACGTAAAACTGTCCGGATTTTGTAGTTTGAAGATGAGTCGTGTAAAGAACTTTAAAAGTAATTTCATTTGATAAACTTGTTAGAGGACTTTCTATATATAGTAAGTTAGTTCCTCGAGTCGTTTCATAAACGTTTGACGAGTCTAAAAGGGGTAATGAAGCTAGTACATGTAGTATGTGCCGGCGGATTTTGTCGAAAGTGTAGAATGGTAAAATAAATGTATAGAAGAGTGTAACAGAGTTACCTGTATCATTTTCTTTCGAGTTTATCATGATTTTATGAGTTTGAGTTTAATATTGTTATGTATGATTTATTTTTCTACTCATTATTAATGAACGCGCCTTATTCGATAGGTAGCGGTTCTCGTGTTTGAAAGGCATCCTCTATCATCGACGATCATCTCGCTAGATCTCTTATACTAAGATGAGTCTGTAGCTCGCTTTCATGCTAGCTACTAAATGTTTTATTACCCGCAAGGGGGATACATGCTATTTGAAAATAAATGAACATAAGTCATGATTAATTGTTGCACCCGAATGTTGCCTATGTTGTTTACATTGCATTGAGTACCTTGTTGCTAAAGACCCTAAATTCATGAGTCGTTAACTATATTCTGACTTGATGTTGTGAGTTGGGAATAGCCGCTTATTCGAATAATAGTACTATTGGGTTGACCACCCTATCTGAGACCACGGCATTACGCTGAGTAACCTCTGGGAAGGATAATATACGAGAATAAGAATGTGGTATTCTAGCAACTGATACCCTAGAGGGGCAATGGTTTAATTCTAGTCATGCTGGCATTTGGCGTGGGTGACTAATTGGTCAAGGGGTCGGTGTCATGAGCTTAAATACAATGTATTGCCTTGAAATAGATTGTGTGCACGACAATTATGTAAATGATTATGATTGATTTTCTTCTTGTGTTCAAATTTGATTTGATAAATCTATGGACTCGCTCAAATTTATTGTTGACTCGTTTTAGCATGTGTTTCAGGTAATCGAAGGTGATGGAAGGCGGAGCTTTACTGTGGATGTTGTGGGTTGGCTTTTGGATGATTGTTGGTCTAAAAATATTTCTATCCTTTTACTGTTGAACAATTCGTTAAATGTTTTTGTACTGTATTGAAACTTGTTGGTTTGCTGGTCGAGATCCGTGGGGACTAAACGCTTTACTCTGGTGTCATTTTAGTACATTATGGGATGAAATTATGTTTTAGACTTATTGTAAATATAAAAATATTGTTTGTATTTTATGTGTAAACGTCTCTCTTTTGAATCGTTCAATATAGCTTGTGTGACTATGCTTGTGTCTAGCACCCAATTTTGTATTTCCGCTGCGCAATGTAAATTGGGGGTGTTAGAGGTACCCTGCCATACAATGCCATTGTCATCTATATGGAACTCTGTCTGCTAATTGATATTCGGAATAATCGCCCATATCTCACCGTCGTCCTTCGGAGCTGCCTTGATCCGAGAGATTAAGTTTGGCTCAACTCTCAGGTTAACCCAGTAACCATGTTGTCACATACAAAGAGCTCAATGTCTAAATGCTCTAGATCACGTACGATCTCTTCTTCAACCTTGATGCCAGCGATTATGCCTAATTTCCTGCTTAAAGCATCGGCCACCACATTCTCTTTGCCAGGATGGTACTAAATGTTGGTGTCATCATACTTTAGTAGCTCTAACCACCGTCTCTGTCTCATTTTGAGTTCTCGCTGAGTGAATATGTATTTGAGGCTCTTGTGATCAGTGAAGATGTCACATGACTCATTATAAAGATAATGCCTCCAGATCTTGAGTGCAAAAACAAATGCTGCTAATTCTAGATCATGAGTGGGATAATTTTTCTCATATGGCTTAAGATGTCATGATGCATAGGCAATCACCTTCCTATGTTGCATGAGTACACAGCCAAGTCCTTTTCCCGAAGCATCGCTATAAACCTGAAATCCACCTGTGCCAGATGGGAGAGTAAGAATAGGTGGAGAAACCAAACGTTACTTAAGTTATTCAAATCTCTTCTCCCGCTCATCATTCCACACGAATTTCTCTCCCTTACGCATCAGCTTAGTTAAAGGAAAGGATAACTGTGAAAAGTTCTCCACCAACCTGCGATAATATCTAGCTAAACCTAGAAAACTATGAACCTCTTTTGCAGATGTCGGTCTTGGCCATTTTGTGATACCTTCAACCTTCGCAGGATCCATGGTGATCCATTCTGCTGAAACGATGTGTCCTAGAAATGCCACCTTACTTAACCAGAATTCACACTTGGAAAATTTTGCATACAGTTGCTTATGGCGAAGAATCTGCAATACTGTGCGAAGATGTTCCTTGTGTTCTTCCTTGGATTTCGAGAAGATCAAAATGTCATCGATAAATACAATGATGAAGTTGTCCAGAAACTCATGAAATAAGCGGTTCATGAAGTCCAAGAATACCGATGGAGTGTTTGTAAGTCCGAAAGGCATGACTACGAACTCATAGTGACTATATCGTGTGCGAAAAGCAGTGTTCGAAATATCCTGCTCCTTCACTCGCAGCTGATGGTAGCCTGATCGTATATCAATCTTAGAAAAGTGCTTGGCACCTTGCAGTTGATCAAATAAATCGTCAAAACGAGGTAATGGATAATGGTTTCTGCTCGTGATCTTGTTCAACTCACGGTAGTCAATACACAGTCGCATGCTGCCGTCCTTCTTCTTAACGAAAAGCACCAGTGCACACCATGGTGATAGACTCGGGCGAATAAAACCTCGATCCAGTAACTCCTACAGCTGGTCTTTCAACTCCTTGAGCTCAATGGGAGCCATGCGATAAGGAGCGTTGGAGATAGGTTCAACTCCTAGAATGAGCTCAATGCCAAACTTCACTTTACGGATAGGTGGTATACCCGGAAGTTCTTCTGGAAACACATCTGGGAATTCTAAAACAATCGGTTGATCATGAATAGATGGAGCTTCAGCAGTAGTTTCATGAATAGTAGCCAAGAAACCTTCACAGCCATGAGCTAGTAAGGCACGTGCTTGCAACGCAGAAATGATTTGTACAGAATTTCTGGTATAAAACCATTATGAATGTATTTTGGATCCTGAACATAACCGAATATGACTCGATATGTATGGTATTCAATCGTGGCGTGGTGTTTTGCTAACCATTCCATGCCTAAAATCATATCAAATTTGCACATGTCCAAAGGAAGTGCGTTGACAAGACGAATCTTGTCATCAAATTCTAAGGGAAGATCTTTGTACACATGGGTAATGCAAACAGAGTCTCTCATGGGCGTAGATATATTTAACACATTCTCAAGTGGTGTAGGTGTCTTATTAATACGAGTAGCATAAGTAGTGGATATAACTGCATTGGTCGCACCCGTATCAACTAAAACGCATGCAGCATGTCCATACATAAATAAGATGCCAGTAATGGTACCTGTAAACTCGTTGTCCTGATCCCTGGTAGTGGTGTACACACGGCCAGATGCTACTGGTTTCTGAAGGGCGGTAACCGATGTACCAACGGTTTCCCCTTTCTTGCAATCTTTCATGAGATGGCCTGCTTTCCCACACTTGAAGCAAAAACCTGCAGCACGACGGCATGGTCATGGATGCCTACGTCCGTAGGTTGTGCAGATGGGATGAGAATACCCTCCAGTGGGTACCCTTGCTAGCTTGGAGCCTGATTCAGAAGATATGTATGAGACATGATTGTTGGAACATAAACATGACTACACTAAAAGTTTAGGTATAATACCATATTAAGTTGAGTGATTAGGCTGCTGGCCCTTGTTGTTCTGGTCACGCCCGTTACCAGAGTTCATGTTATAATGCTTAGATGTTAGAATTTATGTCATACTACAGCTTAACATGGAAGAGTTTAAATATTAGGGACCTGCTGTTGTTGGAGTGGCTAGCATTGTTATGATAGTTATCACTAGCGACACGCTTGTCTGATCCATAACAGTCGTTAGTCTGACTGTGTCCCTTGTAGTTGTTCTGATGAGTGGCCAGTTGGGACCGGCCTCCAGCCTTCTGTCTGAAAGATACAATTGAATGGAACATGATATGTAACTAAAAGTACTGACATAAATGAGATGGTAACGCTTGATGACTGAAATATACCTCTTCTCAGGTCGCTCTGACTCCTCATACTCTTCCCCTCTCCTGGAGCATATCCAGACGTCAGCAACTTGTGTCATATTGGTGAACGTAGCACATAGCAGACGATCAGTAATCGAGGTGCGAAGAGCCCAACGGAACGCTTCGCTTGCTCTTCTGATGTGCCAGCAGCTGCACCCAGAAAAATAGCTAGCCTAAGGAAACGCTGCATGAAATCTGTGTTGTTCTCACCTGACTTATGACGGATAACATGATAATCCCTCTTCAGTCGTTCTTGCTCAGCTCTATGGAATAACTGATTGTAGAACAACTCTGTGAACTACATCCATGTCAAAGTAGTAAGACATGCTTCACCTCCATTAGTCTGCTTGTAAGCCCTCGACCATGCTAACGCATCACCCTCAAACTTGTAGCATTCCAATCATGCGTTGTATACCTCATCGCAACCCATGGCATTAAAGATCTTTTCCATATGCGATATCCAGTTCTCAGCATCTGACGGGACATCGGCCATCTCGAATGATCGAGGATTCTACTTTGTGAAACGTTCCAGCCACGTGTGAAGTGTGACTGGTGGAGGAGGGGGAGGATTCACATGATTTTTTCCATTCTAAAATTCTGCCCGAATCTCGTTTCTGATTTGGGGGAGCATAGTCTGCAAAGCTGCTCGGACAGTTGTAGCAACTTCCTGATTATTGTGTGTGTTAGCCATCTGATAATTTCAAAGTAAAATAAATGATTAATCGGTTAGAAACATGGAATAAACATAAGAGATACATGGAATAATTATGAAGACATAGTCACCGAAATATGATATTAGCAAGTGTGTACGACTATGGTTCAACCCACAAATTTTTTTTGAAGAAAACCACATGCGACAAAGTATGGCTGATCCTGTATCAACCCTTACTTAGACAAAAATTAAAAAAAAAAACAAAGATACATGAAATAAAATGAATTGTCAATTTAAGAAGATCCTAGTGACTACCCACTAGTCACAGGTCAAGTTTTAGAGCCTATAGGTCGAAACCTTGGGCTCTGACACCATAATTGTAACACCCACTTTGACAAGTAGACCGTTACATGATAATTATGGCATGTCATCAAAGCATGCAAGGAAAATGTCTTAAAACATTAATGACCATAAAGTAAAACTAGAATCAAACATCGGTCCCCAAACATAAGCTCACACATTCATAAAGTAAAAAATGTAGAATAAGGACTACATAATGTCCAAGCAAAGCATACGTATATAAATGCATAAAGGAAATGAAGTCAGGGAAGCCTCCATCCTATGCACGTACTCTTTAATGCCTAAGTATGTCCTTTAGTACATGCTGTATGGTACACATGGAAAGAAAATATGGCTGAGCAATACACTCAGTGAATGGATATAATGACATGATATGAGTAACTTAACATAAGTAAAGTATAAAATGCAGCGGAATAATTGTTAGTCCTGGAAAACCTAGAACATGTTTTATAAACTGGTTTATATCTGAAAAGTCTTATGTTAATTCAAGAAAACGTAATTTAAATGCCAAAGAGCCCATATAGGTCATGAAAGGTATCAACGTGCATGAATACATAGAGGGATGACATTGTCATGCAATTAGAGGGGTTGCCTCTAATTATATAAGTCTAGGTGGAGGGATCAGCTCTAATGTGACGGATGTAGAGCACACACCACAGTCATCGTGTAAATCTGTAAAACATGTACTAGGATGCACCCATATGCCCCCACGTGATAATAATATAATGGCCAAATAACTGAAAGGGACACCGCAAGAAATCACTCTCGTCGCGGAAGAGTCATAAAACCGGTGCCTCAAGTGTCGTGGTTATGTTACCTCCATAACTAGGTGAACATGGCATGCGTGTATATAGCTCAGGCAATTTAAAATCATAGCATGGTAATTACTGAAAACGTTTATAACATGTAACTACTGGGGAAAACATATGGCAGCAAACGGGGAAGCCTAATCATGCATAGAAAGAGAATGTCCGTACTAAAGGACGGAATATTTGTACCTTATGTCCAGTAACGAAATGAAGATGAAAAGCCGGAAAGTAATCTACTCCGACTTCACGAGTGCTACATAATAAAGGACGTGAATGAGATGTATGTTCATGTATAACTTGCTGATAATTAGTTTACTTTACTTGTTCTTGACTTGTTTTACTTATTCTGGACTTACTTTACATGTTCTTGACTTGTTTTACTATTTCATGTTTTATCATGTATTTCTTATTGTTTTCAAGTGTTCTGGATTAACGTATTTCATGTTTCATGTGTTATAATACTTGTTATCTCATAATGAGCAACTTTCTAAAAATAACAGGTTTCTATATATAGTAACTTTCCAAAAACAGCAGGTTTCTATATTGAGCAAATGTCCAAAAATAACAAGTTTCCATAAATATTTAGCTTCCAAAAATAAAAGGTTTCTATAATTAGTAAGTTTCCAAAAATATAAAGTTTCCATAAATAGTATACTTCCATAAATAGTATGTTCCATAAATAGTAGGTTCAATAAATAGTATGTTTCCATAAATAGCATGTGTCCATAAATAGTATGTTTCCATAAATAGCATGCTTCCATAAATAGTATGTTTCCATAAATAGCATGTTTCCATAATTAATAATAAGCTTGTTTAATAAGCATGTGATATAAGCTAAAGCTTAATAAATATATTTATAAGTCATGATTAACTAAATGTCATAATATAGTAAAGTTTATTAATAAATAAATACTTTAGTCTAACATGATAATTATTAATTAAGAATATAATACATGATTTATAAATGATTATCAATTAATAATATAACTTGATTTTATATTAATAATACTTTGCCATAACTTGATATCGTATAATTAAATTAAAGTAAGACATTAATTTAATTAAACCATGGTTAACATGTAATTTAATAATTATGCTAAGTCCTTATTTAATTAAACCAAAATGTGTCATATTATGTATCATGAATAATTATATAAAATAATTATTATAAGTGTACAATTTATTTAATTAATGTACCATGTTAATTTTATATAATATAATTATTATAATCTAAAGTTAATATAATTAAATGGCCATGATCTATTGAATAATTAAATTAACCTAAGTCTTAAAATTAATTTAGTAAAACTATTGACCAAACGCACCCTTGTATGTTTCGTGTACCAGAGCCCCGAACATAGCCCTTACCGAGACCCCATGGCCTCGGCTTGCTCGAACCACAAACACCACCACCACAGCCTTGCGGTTGTTACCTTGCCGCTGCGTGCCCAAGACACCCACAGGCTTTAGTCGGTTGCTATTGTCGGCTCAGACCCACCCACCGAGATCTTTTATGCTCTCGGTTGCCACTGGTAAGCCAAACACCCCACTGTTGGGGTTGTTTGGTGTCGCGGTTGCCGAAACAAAACAGCCACCGACCCCTTATGGGGTGCGGCTGGCCGAGTAAAACCCACATCGAGACCCCTTGTGGTCTCGGTTCCCATGACAACCAACCAAAACCCGACTTGTTCTTGTTAAATACATGTTTTAATTTTCTAAACATCACGTGTTCATAACTTATATTCATTAATTCATGATCAATTAAAATAATAAAAAAAATAAATCTTAGGGATACCGTATGTGTGATAAATTAAGGTGGATTACCCGAACACAAACCCCATAATTAACAAAGATCAAACAGACTTTTCTTCTCCTTTTTCCTTTTGTAACCGGTGGTGCCAAAGAGAACAAAGGCTAGGGTTTTATATTTTTTATTAAAACTTGTAAATGTGTTTTCCTGGGATGTTTTTAGATACATGTTATGTTGCTTAATGGGCCGGGCCATGGTCCCTTTTTTCATCTTTAATAACCGGCCAACAAACACCTCCAATCTACTTTTACGTTTTTGTGTTTTATTAAATATCATGTTTAGTATTCACGATATACGTTTGTGTTTTAACTCGTGTTAATTCTTGTCGTGCTTTAGTTACTATACGTAAATACTTGTCGTAAATAAATAAATAATATACGTAATACTTGTATTTATTTATTTAATATTCATGATACGTGTCGTGTATTAATTAAATATAAAGTTTTAATTAATCTGTGTTTTCGTGTATTTAATGCTTCTTGTATTTTATGCGGGTTTTACAACATGCCCCTCAGAAACCAGCTGCATCCGGTCGTGTTTTTACCACTACTCGGGACAAGGCTAAAAAGTCTTCAGGTACCATTACTGGCATACTATTTATGTTTGGACATGTTGCCTGTGTTTTGTTTGATACGAGGGCGACCCATTCAATAATATCCAGTACATTTGCTGCTCGTATTAATAAGACACCTACACTACTTGATAACGTGTTAAATATATCCACGCCTATAAGAGACTCTGTTCGCATTACCCATGTGTATAGAGATCTTTTGTAACACCCCCAAACTTATACAACTCAATACAGCGGAAGACTCGTTGGTATTACGGGATAGCACATTACTCACATCATAGACAACGCATAAGAATCGCGTCGTTTAATAACAAAAGCATTTCCATTCATAAATATCAAAGTTACATAGGTCCCAAGTCATATTATTTCATACAAAGTTTTACAAAGTATTTGAATGGAAATTATTGTTTAGGTGCGGGCCATGAATTCTTGTTGTCTTCCCGAGAATTACCTTCAAGTACCTGAGATAAAACATGTTAAAGGAAAAAGGTCAGCGATAACGCCGAGTGAATTCATAGAGTTTAATAAAATCCATCAATATAACATCGGTGTACAATTATTACCGAAAATCATTTTGTACAAATCCATGTAGTAGGCCATAAAATAGCCAAAATCATTTTATACAAATCCTTGTCAAAATCATAATATAGGCTTTCGCCTTCAAAACCATTATACGAACTAATGTCGTAAAAATATCATACAATACGTTTTATAACGTTGTATAGAAATAAAAACCATTATATGAATATGGTTATGAAAAACCAAAACACGAACATAATATCAATAGTATGATCCTGTATTGCTAGTCAGGCAATACATCATAATTCGGTGCGTATAGCAGTATTTCGTTAATTGGATTATTATAAGCCGCATGACATTGTTACCTTACTAAACCAAACAACGGGTAGCTAGCCCGAAACTCAATTTTCCCATCTAAATTAGCGTGTCGTCACAAAGGTCACGCTATGGAAATCTTCTCATACATAAATTTGCTTACCAATCAATGTGGCACGACGGGGATCAACCGTCAAGGCGCGAACTGGGGTGATCGTCCCCAAATAGTACTATTATATGCATAAGAGTCTACCAAATCCCGGTAGTTCACAATTCATGCTAATGGGACTGTTAGTGACATAACCTAACTTTAATAATCCATTTAATTTCATCTATCGGGTCATTTAATCATTTATCGGGTCATACAATCGGGTCATACAATCATTCGGGTCCAAATCAATAAACAAACAATCGGGACAAATGGTGTCCTATTTTATAAAAACTAACATGTTATCTCCCTCGCGGGATTATAAAACATGTCATAAAGACATTTAAAAGAGTGCGAGGCTATGAACTCACGTTGATGTGGGAAAGCGGGTTATTGGCAATTCGGATGTACGGTACGTGCTTCAATCACGGAAACCTAGACAAATAATACTCGTCTTAGACTCATGTCCAATGACTTTATAGAAATAACAATTATGTATACATATGATGATTATATATATATTATGATCAAGTGGGTTTACATATTCTATTTTACTCATTTTAGTGTTTACGTATTGGTAACTTCTTACTAGTTTACTAGTTTTACCTATTTACGTATTTTAGGTCCAATAAGCCTATTATAAGTTTATTAACTTGTATTAATCCATTTCATACTTTTATTATCAGTATTTATACTTTACATGTTGGGCCCAAATGGGTTAAGCCCAATAAATAAGTTTATAAGTGTTTTAGCCCATTTTGTTGTATTATTAGTCCAATAACCTTAACTTAGCCCGTTAATGTCCGTATGTTATATAGTTCGGGTTTTATCGGTTTTTACTTGTTATATATGTTTATATATCAGTATATGAGTTTATAAAAGTTTACATTAGACGGGTCCAACCGTCTAAGTTTTATTTAGCAAAAACGTTAATTTTACTGTAATAGCCGAAAAAGTCGTAAAAATCATGTTTATAGTTTTATAACTTATAAAACTTATCAAACTACCATTTTTATAAAATGTCCATTTATTTATCCTTATAAATATTTATATAAATGTATTATATGAGTTACTGGGTTTTAATTCACATTTTATACTATTTTTATTTGAGTGCTTATATAATACTATTATACTTTAATTTCCAAAATCTGATTTTTACTTTCATGTTCACCAAAACAGCCATATCTAGAGTTCTATATGGAGATAGAAGCTCAAATTTTTATGACATAAACTAAATGATATGTGCTCCATTTAACTCTACTATAGCTACTGTTGAATCGGCCTCTAAGTATTTTCAAAAAATCGTCCAAAACAGTGAACTCAGATTTGTACTCTAAACTTGTTTTGATCATATCTCACTCATTATAATGATTCCATTGCATGGCCAACTCTCACATGGGTACAAGACATATTACTTACTGTATATCCAATAATCTATGTCATTTTATCAGTTCATCACATGGTTCTTTACTGTTTTATACAGCCATCATTTTAAGCATGATTTTAACCTTTTTACATATAGTTTTTCATCTTTTTACCCATGATTATCAACACCAAATCCCCACATAATATTTTTATCATCATATACATATATACATTTAAGAATAAAATACATGATTACATAATCAAAATTAACAAGAGGATGGGAAGAACTATCTTTATACCACCATGATGATGTAGGTTGTGATTAAAACATGGATTTTGATGGAGAAACTTGTGATAAATCAAGACCATCTTCAAGACCACCAGTCTTCATGAACTCCTTGTGAAAAATAAGCCCTAGGACTCCATAGAAACTCCTCCTTGGATGTTATAATCACCACCAATCAATAGGGCTTCAAAAGGGCTTCATCATGTGTGTAAATAACACATGATTTCATGGTTGAAATTTATCAAATGGGTGTCATGGTGTGAGAGTGGGAAGGCACAAAGAGAGAGCAAGAGAGAAAATGTGTGTGGTTTGCATGTTGAATAATGGAAGCAAATGGTTTGGTTGCTAGTTTTGATGTGGAAAGGCTTACAAGTTAAGCTAACTTAGACAAGTGTTAGTTTGTTGACTAAGAGTTTGACACATCAAGGGTGGTGGTGGCATTAGTAGGACCGTCCCATGTGTGGGGTGAGACAAAACTTGTTTTTGTCTCATCCCACTAATTTACGGGTATTCCTCGATTCTAGTTTTCTCGATTTGCGTGCCCTCGGCTTGTTTTACGAAAAATGTTTTTATAAATTATGAATCAACGGCACAAAACGAATCTAATAAAAATTGTCTCATCAAAAACAGAGTTCGAAAACGTAAATACGTAATCCTAAGGTTTCCGGTTTAGTCGTAAAGGACGTTAAATTAAAATCGTAAGTCCTAATCTCTTCTCGTAAATTTGTGAGTTTATGAACCAACACAAATATAAAACTCCAAAATAATATTCACGGATAAATTTATTTTCTGAAATGTCGGACTGTCACCAAAGACGGTGTGTGTAAACGTGAGCACGTAACGTAGAATCCTCCAGTTTAGACGTAGTCGATGCTACTTCAAGACGTAAATCCAAATTTTTTCCCAAAAATAAGTGAGTTCATAATATAACATTAAAATAATGTTTTTAAATAATATTTGAGAATAAAATATAAACCATAAATTGACGGATTGTCATAGCATTTACCCCTAAGCAGGATCTTTGTCCTCAAAGATCATCTTACTACTCGCTTCTTATAGAGTTAAAGCCATGTGGGTATTTCCTCCACATTCGGTCTTTTCTCACAAGTGTAATTCATTACAATACGCGAGTTTCATCAAACATAACTACGGGAATAAGACCAGGCTTGATGTTGACTTACTTTCTCTATCCATGATGTTCATGGGTTTTTGATGAATGCAACTTTTCGTCGATCTAAACATTACTAAGAAACAATCAGATTCTCACTTGATAGATATTTCATCAAGTTCGATATATGAAACATAATTCACGCAGCTCTTGAAGTCCTAGGGTAGATGCAGCTTATATGCCTTTCAAACCAACTTTTACATCATCTCAATGGTCCTATACAACGGGGACTTATATCCCATGACCTTTCAGATCATCAATTCATTTTTCCATGGTTAAAATGTTTGGCATAACTTTGCTACCCATCTGGCATTTCAAGATCTACATTTCATATTCACATAACCTCCTGCACACTACTGGCAGTCAATAATCAGATCCTAATTTCAACAATCGTTTCAGGTCTCGCAGGTCGAGTATTTTGTAAGGTTAGGTTCGCCATCATAGGAAACCTTAAACCTAAAAGACATGTCCAACTCATAGTGGGTGCATGTCGGGTGTCTTCATCTCAACTCTTGCTTACAGATGCTCTAATATTTAGATCCTAACAAGATTCGATCTCGATCCTAATACGATAATTATCAATGATAATCCTTCCAAAGGAAAACGATTATACGGTTCTTTACCAAAGGTCAATCATTCAAACATAAAACAGCACTTATAGTATTTTGTATCGTTACTTTACCTCGTCCCTTCGATTTGGGGTGGTAAAGAGTACTCTCATCAAGGTTCGTTCCCAATGACTTCTGAGCAAATCTCTAGAAATTCGATGCGAAGCGAGGATCTTGATAGAGATGATTAATACGGCACACTATGTTTTCACAACTCCTTTAAATACAAAGAGTCAATTTCTTGATCAAGAATTTATCATTAACGAGAATGATATTAGCAGATTTGGTCAATCTGTCGACGATTGCCCAAATCAAATCAAATTCAGATGATGACCTTTGCAATAGTTAGACGTTTACTAATGTATGAGGCGGTGTCTGCCTTCATAACTTTTCCATCAGTACAACTTCTTCTGATAATGATACATTAAATTAGAAATGACAAGAATAGAATACTTATACTTACAAGATTCCAATATAACTATATCTCACAATCCTCCATGTTTAGATAATCACAAGTGGCCTTTTATACATTTAACACTATTGGCTTCTCAATTCTAATGGTTCACATTAGCCGCGAACCCCTTTTATTATCTATATTATCCTTTTTACAAACATCGTTTATTTTTATATCGTTCGACAATTTATTTTGCACCTTCATTATTAAGGAACATATCCTAATTGGTTCTCTATATTTTCTACATAATGTGTCAGTAATTACGTTCACCTTTCTTCATATTTTCTATGTTTCAGTTTCATTTCAGCTATCATTTTTATCAGTTTTGCTTAATCCAGCGTCTGAAGCGTCGATAATTATTACAAGTAATTAAATAATAAATATTCAATTTTTATGAAACGTAAACGTAAAGATTTTAAATTTCTTAGTCCGTCCAATTATATGAAAATGTTCAAAATAAATTTGAATTTAATTAACACGATTTTTGCTGATTTATCGAAAATAATTAATAAGATTCGTAAATGTTTGAAAAATCTTTGGTTATACTTTGGTCAAAATTTTCTTAGTTGAAAAGCAAAAGTGTCGTTTCAAATTTTAAGTCATGGTTTAAATGGTTTCCTCAATCCCTTTTAGGTTGTCTTGAGGTATACACAATCATTTACCCCTAAACAGGAGTTTAGTTAAATGATTTGTGTATAAGGAAATAATCCCTTAAAAATCCTTTGTTAAAACATACGTCAAAACATATTTCCATTTTTTTTTGGTAAAACACAAAGCCTCAAATGACTCAAATTTTTAAAGAGTCAATATAGATTCCATTACCTTTTAATCACATGGTCAAATAATGTAAAGGATTAAGTCTTTAATCACATGTTAATTATTCAAGGTACAAGTTTTCATTGTTCGGCCAATTTAGGGCAATCTATAATTAATTATTAACTCATTCTTATTCTTATAAATAAACAAATAGTCCTTAATGATCACGAGCATGAATTTATCAAATTACAGCCTACACACGTGATTCACCAAATTTATGGATGCTACATGTGTATTAGTCAATCCAAACGACATCACGTGAAACTCATAATGTTCATAACAAGTACCGGATGTAGTGATTGGAATAGATAATCTTCTTCGCGGACGCGAAGTTGATAATAACCATGCCGTGGATCAAATCTTTAAAACGTATGCTAGAACCTTGTAAATGATCGAACCAATCTTCCATTTCGAGTTATGGATATCGTTTTCGATTGTCAATTTACTCAGTTCACAGTAATCTATAAATATAAGGAATGATAACACCATATCTCTTCATAATGACGAGCTCGGTAGAATAAAAGCTTTCTCCGACAACTCTCTCAGTTGTACGGTAATTCCTTTAATTCAGATGGTGCTGACGTACAGTGCACATGCCACAGGTGCAGATCCAGGAAATATAATCAATACCAATTTCAACTTGCCTTAATGCGAAAGTCTAGGTAATTCACCAACAAATACATCCTAATGTTTCAGATAACATGAACATCTTTTAATAATTCATATTAGGTTCTTTCTAGATTATAATATCTATGACTAATTCACAACCATTCACGGTATAATTTCAAGTCTAAATGCAGGATATGGTCATCCATCAAGAATTATTTAGATCACTTTTGATAATCAACATCTTATCATTTAGGGGAATTCTACTCGAGTTCCCATCAATTAAGACAATGTCGTCATGTCATAATCAATCAATCCATTCTACTGGCACTACCAACTTTCCAGTTTTTATTGCCGTCGATAAGATGTAAACTTCTTAAAAGACTAATAATAACTCATAATCCTTCACAATTCAAGGATATCTGGAGACATAACTAACCTTAAAAGAGTAAGGTCAACGCATAATCTACGCGAGAGAATTTCAAATCAGATACAAACGAAAACATTTAACGAATATGAATATATCCCATGTTTTCATAATTTGAGTACGCATTCGAAAGCTCCTCGGATCGTTACCCAGGTCATTCAAATGAAATCAAATCATAAGAAATGATAAGAACGTCAATACATCCAGTCGGGTATCAACACTCGGTAATCAGATACTTTTCCTAAGAATCTCACTACGGGATAATTGGACAAGAAAGAATTGTCAATTGTCAAATAAGATAATTTCCAAAGATTAGTAAATCCGACTCAGAAGAATAGATGCTACAGGCACATATGTAAGTGTCCGTAACACTATGTCCTTATTTTTCACTTCTTGCAGATCTCATAAAATTTAATCTTTCACAATCTTCAAAGAAAATGTAGTGTTTATTAATTAGTTTTATGGTGACTACTAATCAGACGTGCATGGTCCATTCCAAATTGTATGTAGGCGTGCAACTATATATAATTTCAAGATTAACGATGCAATACTCAGTTCGTCATAATTTTATCATCATGTTTATAATAAAAACATTTTCATGCTTAATTCTTAAATAAGAATAAAAAATAAACTTACAAAGATTTTCTTTGTCATGAAAACAATTAAGTTTTCCAAGGTGTTTTATAAACAAGTTCATTTCGATAACAATCACTTATAAATCTCACTTTGAATAATCCTTATAGTGATGAAAATTCAATTTTCTCAAAGGATACTGTTTTAACTTATAAAAACAGTGAGTGATCTGCAAGAGAGTGATGAAAAGTTGTTCGCCAAGAACTAACCACAATATAATAGGAAATGAGCTTAGCCAATTAATCATGAGGTTCATGATCTCGATGGCACTCAAATGAATAATTCACAACGTAACTCAATTCAAGATGAGTACTTGTTCAATGGTTGCATCACTAATGCGAACATTAGGATGAAGCAATAAAATATAGATAACATCGATACATGTAGGATTTAGCAATGAAAGGTAGTCTTTTCATTAATCACAAACAAGTCAAAATTGTACCGTAACACATTACGTGTCACTATGTCATACAATTCCAAAAACTCATCCTACCAACTGATATCTCAGTTAAGTTAGGGATTTTTAAAAGATACCACAATGAAAACTAATCTACAAAAGTCATGGGGGCTCCACCTGTCCCGGAAGATCCATCGGTCTCAATTCAGAAGAAGATTTCTTCAATTTATTTCTTGGACACTGGGCATCCTCATTAGTGGACAATGGCCTAGGAACAACACTTAACACGATTCAACAATCAATTAAAACCTTATAATTCAATCAAAGAACTTAACGACTTCCTCTTAACAATCTCATATTCCATACAGGTTAAGTTTCACTTTATTCAAGTTTTAACCAATTTTATACTCAATTCGATATCCTACCTCATTCTCCAATACTTTCAACCTTATTCTTATACCTTAATAGGGCAATAAAAGCTCGATATGAACAACACTTAATTTCCAATCCTATAGCTCTTACAACAATAGTTATCAAATGAGTCACTAATATTAAATGACCCACTCATTCAATTAGACTTCTCGGAAAGGTGCTAGTGGCATGAGGCTTTTGGGTAATGGTTCTAATGGCAGGCTCAAGTGAAACATTCACCCTTTTGATTTCAATTTAAGAATTGGATGACAACAAATCAGATGACATCTTTCTAGGTGGTAATGTTTTGTCAAACTCCACTCTATAAGGAAAGATTGTCATGACATCGATATCAGATTTAATCTCGCCAATTCTTTTTCAATATCACAATCAACTAATATCTACATTTCTACGAGTATCAACCATTTGTTGGGATCATAAATATCCACAACTTGGTTTAGATCTAGGATAGCTAGAATTCCTACGAGAATAGCTTCGATTAATTTACTAGGGGATTTAGGGTTCCTTGTGACAATCTACGTCGTATAAATACCTCGTATAAATATCAAAATAATCATCAAACAATCATGTAATCAAATTACATCATATGTATATATATAATCCAAGTTATATATATATTAAAATAACACTTCTTAGTCTGGCCTTGTCGGTAACTCGGGAATTCTTTGGCACCGTTATAGTCAAAAGATTTTTAGACATTTTTAGAAAAAATTTTATAGTTAAAAGATTTTGAAATGTTTTATTCAAAACCTTGGTTTTAAAAATCTTTCGTTCTCTATAATGAGAGCTCTGGTACTAAAGTGTAACACCCCCAAACTTATACAACTCAATACAGCGGAAGACTCGTTGGTGTTACGGGATAACACATTACTCACATCATAGACAACGCATAAAAATCGCGTCGTTTAATAATAAAAGCATTTCCAATCATAAATATCAAAGTTACATAGGTCCCAAGTCATATTATTTCATACAAAATTTTACAAAGTATTTGAATGGAAATTATTGTTTAGGTGCGGGCCATGAATTCTTGTTGTCTTCCCGAGAATTACCTACAAGTACCTGAGATAAAACATGTTAAAGGAAAAAGGTCAGCGATAACGCCGAGTGAATTCATAGAGTTTAATAAAATCCATCAATATAACATCGGTGTACAATTATTACCGAAAATCATTTTGTACAAATCCATGTAGTATGCTATAAAATAGCCAAAATCATTTTATACAAATCCTTGTCAAAATCATAATATAGGCTTTCGCCTTCAAAACCATTATACGAACTAATGTCGTAAAAATATCATACAATACGTTTTATAACGTTCTATAGAAATAAAAACCGTTATATGAATATGGTTATGAAAAAACAAAACACGAACATAATATCAATAGTATGACCATGTATTGCTAGTCAGGCAATACATCGTAATTCGGTGTGTATAGCAGTATCTCGTTAATTGGATTATTATAAGTCACATGACATTGTTACCTTACTAAACCAAACAACGGGTAGCTAGAGCGAAACTCAATTTGCCCATCTAAATTAGCGTGTCGTCACAAAGGTCACGTGATGGAAATCTTCTCATACATAAATTCGCTTACCAATCAATGTGGCACGACGGGGATCAACCGTCAAGGCGCGAACTGGGGTGATCGTCCCCAAATAATACTATTATATGCATAAGCGTCTACCAAATCCCGGTAGTTCACAATTCATGCTAATGGGAATTTTAGTGACATAACCTAACTTAAATAATCCATTTAATTTCATCTATCGGGTCATTTAATCATTTATCGGTTCATACAATCGGGTCATACAATCATTCGGGTCCAAATCAATAAACAAACAATCGGGACAAATGGTGTCCTATTTTATAAAAACTAACATGTTATCTCCCTCGCGGGTTTATAAAACATTTCATAAAGACATTTAAAAGAGTGCGAGGCTATGAACTCACGTTGATGTGGGAAAGCGGGTTATTGGCAATTCGGATGTACGGTACGTGCTTCAATCACGGAAACCTAGACAAATAATACTCGTCTTAGACTCATGTCCAATGACTTTATAGAAATAACAATTATGTATACATATGATGATTATATATATATTATGATCAAGTGGGTTTACATATTCTCTTTTACTCATTTTAGTGTTTACGTATTGGTAACTTCTTACTAGTTTACTAGTTTTACCTATTTACGTGTTTTAGGTCCAATAAGCCTATTATAAGTTCATTAACTTGTATTATTACATTTCATACTTGTATTATCAGTATTTATACTTTACATGTTGGGCCCAAATGGGTTAAGCCCAATAAATAAGTTTATAAGTGTTTTAGCCCATTTTGTTGTATTATTAGTCCAATAACCTTAACTTAGCCCGTTAATGTCCGTATGTTATATAGCTCGGGTTTTATCGGTTTTTACTTGTTATATATATTTATATATCAGTATATGAGTTTATTAAAGTTTACATTAGAACGGGTCCAACCGTCTAAGTTTTATTTAGCAAAAACGTTAATTTTACGGTAATAGCCGAAAAAGTCGTAAAAATCATGTTTATAGTTTTATAACTTATAAAACTTATCAAACTACCATTTTTATAAAATGTCCATTTATTTATCCTTATAAATATTTATATAATGTATTATATGAGTTATTGGGTTTTAATTCATATTTTATACTATTTTTATTTGAGTGCTTATATAATACTATTATACTTTAATTTCCAAAATCTGATTTTTACTTTCATGTTCACCAAAACAGCCATATCTAGAGTTCTATATGGAGATAGAAGCTCAAATTTTTATGACATAAACTAAATGATATGTGCTCCATTTATCTCTTATAGCTACTGTTGAATCAGCCTCTAAGTATTTTCTAAAAATCGTCCAAAACAGTGAACTCATATTTGTACTCTAAACTTGTTTTGATCATATCTCACTCATTATAATGATTCCATTGCATGGCCAACTCTCACATGGGTACAAGACATATTAATTACTGTATATCCATTAATCTATGCTATTTTATCAGTTCATCACATGGTTCTTTACTGTTTTGTACAGCCATCATTTTAAGCATGATTTTAACCTTTTTACTTATAGTTTTTCATCTTTTTACCCATGATTATCAACACCAAATCCCCACATAATATTTTTATCATCATATATCATCATACATATATACATTTAAGAATAAAATACATGATTACATAATCAAAATTAGCAAGAGGATGGGAAGAACTATCTTTATACCACCATGATGACGTAGGTTGTGATTAAAACATGGATTTTGATGGAGAAACTTGTGATAAATCAAGACCATCTTCAAGACCACCATTCTTCATGAATTCCTTGTGGAAAATCAGCCCTAGGACGCCATAGAAACTCCTCCTTGGATTTTATAATCACCACCAATCAATAGGGCTTCAAAAGGGCTTCATCATGTGTGTAAATAACACATGATTTCATGGTTGAAATTGATCAAATGGGTGTCATGGTGTGAGAGTGGGACGGCACAAAGAGAGAGCAAGAGAGAAAATGTGTGTGGTTTGCATGTTGAATAATGGAAGCAAATGGTTTGGTTGCTAGTTTTGATGTGGAAAGGCTTACAAGTTAAGCTAACTTAGACAAGTGTTAGCTTGTTGACTAAGAGTTTGACACATCAAGGGTGGTGGTGGCATTAGTTGGGCCGTCCCATGTGTGGGGTGAGACAAAACTTGTTTTTGTCTCATCCCACTAATTTACGGGTATTCCTCGATTCTAGTTTTCTCGATTTGCGTGCCCTCGGGTCGTTTTACGAAAAACGTTTTTATAAATTATGAATCAACGGCACAAAACGAATCTAATAAAAATTGTCTCATTAAAAACGGAGTTCGAAAACGTAAATACGTAATCCTAAGGTTTCCGGTTTAGTCGTAAAGGACGTTAAATTAAAATCGTAAGTCCTAATCTCTTCTCGTAAATTTGTGAGTTTATGAACCAACACAAATTTAAAACTCCAAAATAATATTCAAGGATAAATTTATTTTCTGAAATGTCGGACTGTCACCAAAGACGGTGTGTGTAAACGTGAGCACGTGACATAGAATCCTCCGGTTTAGACGTAGTCGATGCTACTTCAAGAAGTAAATCCAAATTATTTCCAAAAAATAAGTGAGTTCATAATATAACATTAAAATAATGTTTTTAAATAATATTTGAGAATAAAATATAAACCATAAATTGACGGATTGTCACATCTTCCGTTAGAGTTTGATGACAAGATTCGTCCTGTCGAAGCACTCCCTTTGGACATGTGCGAATTCGATATGATTTTAGGCATAGACTGGTTAGCATCATACCACACTACGATCGATTGCCATACATATCGAGTCATATCCAGCGATGTTCAAGCTCCTGAGTACATCGATAATGGTTTCCTGCCAGGGAAATCTGTACAAATTATTTTTGCTTTACAAGCCCGTGCCTTTTTAGCTCATGGTTGCGAAGGTTTCTTAGTTGCTATTCATGATACTACTACTGAAGTTCCATCTATCCATGATCATTCGATTGTTTCAGAAATCCCAGATGTATTTCCAGAAGAACTCCCGGGTATACCACGTATCCGTGAAGTGGAGTTAGGCATTGACCTCGTTCGGGAGCTGAACCTATCTCTAAGGCTCCTTATCGCATGGCTCCCATTGAGCTCAAGGAGTTGAAAGATCAACTGTAGGAGTTACTGGAACGAGGTTTTATTCGCCCGAGTGTATCACCATGGGGCGCACCGGTGTTTTTTGTTAAGAATGAGGACGGTAGCATGAGACTGTGTATCGACTACCGCGAGGTGAACAAGATCACAATCCAAAACCGTTATCCCCTCCCACGTATCGATGATTTATTTGACCAACTGCAAGGTGCTAAGCACTTTTCTAAGAATTGATCTACGATCAGGCTACCATCAGCTGCGAGTGAAGGAGCAGGATATTTCTAAGACTGCTTTTCGCACACATTATGGTCAATATGAGTTCATAGTTATACCTTTCGGGCTCACGAATGCTCCAGCGGTATTCATGGATTTGATGAACCGAGTTTTCCATGAGTTCCTGGACAAATTCGTCATTGTATTCATCGATGACATTCTGATCTTCTCGAAATCTAAGGAAGAACACGAGGATCATCTTTGCACGGTACTGCAGATTCTTCGCCAGAAGCAACTGGATGCTAAGTTTTCCAAGTGTGCTAGTTAAGTAAGGTGGCATTTCTGGGCCACATCGTTTCAACAGAAGGGATTACCATGGATCCTACGAAGGTTGAGGCTATCACAAAATGGCCAAGACCGACGTTTGCAACTAAAGTTCGTAGTTTCCTGGGATTAGCTGGCTATTACCACAGGTTTTTTGGAAAACTTCTCACGGTTAGCCTTGCCTTTGACTAAGCTGATGCGTAAGGGAGAGAAATTCATTTGGAATGATGAGCGAGAAAAGTGCTTTGAAGAACTTAAGCAGCGTTTGGATTCTACACCTATTCTTACTCTCCCATCTGGCACATGTGGATTTTAGATTTACAGTGATGCTTCAGTAAAAGGACTTGGTTGTTTACTCATGCAACATGGGAAGGTGATTGCCTATGCATCACGACAGCTTAAGCCTTACGAAGAAAATTATCCCACTCATGATCTGGAATTTGCAGCAGTTGTATTCGAACTCAAGATCTGGAGGCACTATATTTATGGTGAGTCATGTGGCATTTTCACTGACCATAAGAGCCTCAAATACATCTTCACTTAGCGAGAAAACATGAGATAGAGACGGTGGTTTGAATTGCTGAAAGATTATGACACCAACATTGAGTATCATCCGGTAAAGCTAATGTGGTGGTTGATGCTTTAAGCAGGAAATCAAGCATGATTACTGGCATTAAGGTAGAGGAAGAAATTATTCGTGATCTTGAGCGTTTATGTCACACCCTACCATGGCGGAATATGGGACGCGACGTATGGATATCATCACAACAATAGCGTGTCTATAGAGTTAACTAAATGAAATAGAAATGTCATAAAAAGGTGACACAATGTCATGACAATATCTCAAATAATGTAGGCGTCTAGGTAAGTAGGTAACAGGCCTACCTCTTACCAAAGACATTCAAATAACGCACATCAAACATATAGGTATCAAACACTTTATTAAATAAAAAGACAAAATAAAATCTAAGAGGAAAGGGATTCATCCTAATACAATCCTAGTAGCCTCTATACTCTAGCCACTTCTAACATCATCTTGCACAACTACATCACCTGAAAATGACACTAAAATCTTTCAACATAAAATTGGTGAGAACATAGGTTTAAGTTATCTAGAACATCATAAGAAACCTTGACATCCGCTGTAAATAACTTAAAACAAGTACCGATCACATCTACAATTCAGAAAGCACACTATAACAATCAAGAAGTATCCCGTCACACACACACGAACACACACCATACTATCCGGATCTTTCTCACACCACCTGTGGAAGATGAACTATATCCCCGTCGAGATATCTTGCCTCCGAAGAAACGATACACAAGTACTCAGGACGGATCGTGCCCCACAGCAAGCTAGCACTCCTGCAAACATATAAAATCATACACAACACACTTAGCTCAGGTCCTAACACCCAAGTTAAGTAACAACCACGGAGATGAATCTAATCCCCCAGTCCTCGCTATCTAGTTCTCACACTACAAGCTATTCTATACGTAAAAATTCAGTTTTTCCCGGTACGGTTTACTAGTCATTAAACGACCACATGAAGCGAACTTAACACCACACATGGCTCCTACCCTACTGGATTTATGTTGTTATATGATCTAAGAACTCCAAAAACAAATTTTACTTTCTACTTACACGTTTAACCCTTTCGTTTAGTCTCTACACCAAAAGTCGTTTTCACCAAAACTGATCTTCTGTACATGATAAATGTTTGTCACCAAAAGCCCGACCTAAACACCATAACTTTTATTGAAAACCTCCAGTCCTATTATGTACATTATAAAGAGTTCCCAAATTAAAAATCTTTGGCTATCTCATTCGTTTGGTTAGTTTTTGACTCAAATTTCTGAAATCTAAATTTATTCCTGAACTGCGCACTGTTTTTGTAACATGTGTTTGACGACCTTCCCGAACTCTATTTTCGACGAATATTACATTTTTGAAAAGTAGACTCTCTGAAATTGATTTTAAAAAAAGAAACTCGACCAAAGATGCTACCTACTGCCCGGAACAGTCGACACAAGACAACCCAAAAAATCAGACACTTTTACGCCTTTATGCACTAACCCTCTAAACATCATTAATTATCCCTAAATTCATAACACAAACCCTAAAATCATTAATGGATCTTAATTAATATATTTTTCCAGAAAATTAATAAAACCCTAATTATCTCAATGATGGTTATTAACAATACAATTATGACTAATTAATAAAAAATATGAATTATATTAAGGTTTAATTGATCGCTTACCTTGAATCAAGAAAAATTAATGAACCCTAATCATAATTTGGACTCATCTGATACCCATGGAAGATTTAGACTGATTGTAGGTTTATTTAGGATTATTAGTCGTGTTTAGGGGTCTAGGGGTGTTTATATAGGTCTTGGTAACCTTCTGGACAAGTTTAGGCCCAATTAGGACGTTTAAATGGTAATTATCCTATTTTTATTAATTTAATTATTAAAATTAAGGCTATGGGACCCACAAATTCGACTCCTCTCTGTGTTTTATCATATTTACACTCTCCTCCTTCTATTTTATGTTTACTTATACTCCTATACACTTTCGGGTCCAAATCGGGCACCCTTTTGCTAATTTTTCGACTTTTACGCGATTTTTGAACTAGCCTTCATTTCTAAAAGTTTCTAAATATAGAAAGTAACTATAAAACTTATCCTAACCATATTATATATAATTAATACATACATACAACATACGATACGTAAACGAAACCTTATAAAAACGCTACCCGAACGTTTCTGCAGTTCATTTCTAAACACATTTCATTTCATTCCATTTCATTTCATTTCCAACTTATAACATGATTTACACATTCATGTGAACTCATGAGCACGAACCAACCCCATCACATCATCATATAACGTACCATGTACTACGTAAAAAATGTCTAACATCGTGATAAAGTCTCAAATATAAACACATAACACATAAACGCACACCAAACACATGATCAACATCAAACAGTCAAAAGTGACAAATCCAAAATCTAGGGTTATGACATCACTCTCTCCTAATAGAAATCTCGTCCCGAGATTTACTCCATAAGCTCAACAAACTTCATGTCACAACCAACTCGCTATCTCTCTCATAAGAACGTAACCGGGTCATCCGTATGACTACAACAACGCCCTCAATGAATATAAGCTAACGACAAATTTTCTGACCCCCAACTTCAGATAAACGATCAAGCCCAGGGACAACTAACAGACGTTTACGTGAACGAATTTAAAAATATGAACCAAAACCATGAGACTCCAAAAGATACTCAACATAAAACATGTAACGACTCCCAACGAACCATGGAAACGGACCAATGACACAAGAAGCACCCAGCGACAACCGAAACATATTACGACCGGTGACATACTATTAAAACCTTGTGCAAAACCAAATTTTACCCCATAATGGATTTTGTACTGTAATGTATATTAGTTGTTCTAAAACCATGGTATCACATTAGTAATTTATGTAATTATTAGACGAAAAAAAATATATAGTCTCTTCACGAACGATCAATTGTCTAATGCACACAACACAATATCACGCGTCAACATTGACTCTGGAACCCACATTATTCATTAATGTAACAATCTCTATGATGGATACATCTAAAATCCTATCCCAAAGCAGCCCTATGTTAGCCTTCTAAGTGTCCACTATCCCAAAATACCCAAAACACGAGTTTAAACCATGTTGTCCGAAAATTAATCTTGAACTCGACAGTTGTACAATAAATTCGACCAAGCTACTGACTTCCATTGACAATACATTCAAAATATTTGAAAAGTACGCCCCGAGTACATAACATTAGGCTTTTGAATCACCCAAAAAGCTTTAAAAACGAATAAGTTATAACCAAAACGATTTTTACCTAGAATCTGCCCAGACATTAGCGACAGTTTCTGACAGTTTAGCGATGAATTCGGACAATTTAGCGACAGTTCCTGCCTAATCTGATTTAAACAAAAAAAGAATTTAAACCCAAAAACCACCGTTAATAATTACAAAATTCAAGGTCTAATTTATTTTAATTCCAAAAAATTAAAACTCTCACCCATCATATGATTAATTACTTGATTTAAACATATTTAATTAAATAAGAACAATATTTTAACTAAAGAACAATAACTTTAGGTGATCAAAACGAAAATATTTTTTAAAATAAATAAGTCATGCTTATATGTTAAAGAATTTATATTTCACCTTATTTCAAACACGTTTTCGACACTTTACCCTTATTTTATCAATTACCAACAACTATTTTAACTATTTGCAAATTCCATTTCTTTTACCACGTAAGACTCAAAATAAAAGATATCGTTACCCCAAATAAACAAAGACAATGGAATTCTTAAACTATCTCAATAACATTTACGCTAAAGTACCGTACAAACGAACACCTGAAATGAGGCATCGATAAATGTGCTATTACAGAAGTTAAACATCTCGAAGAGGAACGAGCTAGCAAACCATCACAAGAAAACAACCGATAAATAGAAGAGAATTATACATATATAGGCATATGCATACATACACTCAAATCCATCCAACGTATACTATACAAACATGTATTAACCCTCTTTCATGCAACCATACTCAGGAGTCCATTGATGTTGTGGTACTTGTGTAACTATGTTGGCCACCATACTTATACAAGTCCCCTTTCACCAATGCACTCCCTCCTATGATGACACTTATATGAATTAATACTACACATAACACATCGGTCTACCAACTCAAATAAGCACATAGATCCTACAACTCATATAAGCACATGACCACAACATAAAATAAGATCCAAAATCCATGTATTAAAATAACGTAGCCAATGCATGAAACATATAAACTCGTAATCCAACTAAACCACCGTAGACAAAATTAAAAATGTATAAAGAACATTAAAACGTAATTAAACGAAATCCAACAATGACTAGTGTATACGACTATAGTTCAACCCGAACTATTCAAAACTCAAAAAGAAAATAGCATGTAGCTAAGTATCAACCATAGTAGTTCATAACCTAACAAATACTGCGAAAATAACATTCAAACACATCAATTACTATAAAATGCACACATACTCCTACGACGCCTATATGCAGGGACCCTTAAGCTATAGAATAGGATATGCGACTAGGAAACCTAATTCTCTATAACAATTGTCTCTGATACCATTCTGTCACAACCCACCATGGCGAAATATGGGGCATGACGTATGGATATCATCACAAAAATAGCGTGTCTATAGAGTTAACTAAATGAAATAGAAATGTCATAAAAAGGTGACACAATGTCATGACAATATCTCAAATAATGTAGGCGTCTAGGTAAGTAGGTAACAGGCCTACCTCTTACCAAAGACATTCAAATAACGCACATCAAACATATAGGTATCAAACAATTTATTAAATCAAAAGACAAAATAAAATCTAAGAGGAAAGGGATTCCTCCTAATGCAATCCTAGTAGCCTCTATACTCTAGCCACTTCTAACATCATCTTGCACAACTACCTCACCTGAAAATGACACTAAAATCTGTCAACATAAAATTGGTGAGAACATAGGTTTAAGTTATCTAGAACATCATAAGAAACCTTTACATCCGTTGTAAATAAGGTGAAGAAACAATTTATAGTAATGGACCATAATGTGATAATCATGTTACATGCATCCACAACAAAACTTAAACCAAGTACCGATCACATCTACAATTCACAAAGCACAATATAACAGTCAAGAAGTATCCCGTCACACACACACGAACACACACCACACTATCCGGATCTTTCCCACACCACCTGTGGAAGATGAACTATATCCCCGTCGAGATATCTTGCCTCCGAAGAGACGATGCACAAGTACTCAGGATGGATCGTGCCCCACGAACCAAGAACTCAGAACCAAGAAATCAGGACGGATCGTGCCCCACGTTCCACACACATCACAACTGGTTCCATAGACGCCCATACATCTATGTACCAATCCCGATCATAACACAATCAAGATTCACATATCAGAACACATATCAAAGCACATATGAGAACACATAAGCACGCAAGTCACACAATAGCACATTTATGTCCACACATTTTAAAACATAGTACTAAATCATGTTAAAGAACATTGCAAGTGTCATCTTCATCTCATACTAGAAAAACATTTAAAAACGTAGCAAAATGGGACTATGAACTCACTTGATAGCACAGCAAGCTAGCACTCCTGCAAACCTATAAAATCATACACAACACACTTAGCTCAGGTCCTAACACCCAAGTTAAGTAACAACCACGGAGATGAATCTAATCCCCCAATCCTCGCTATCTAGTTCTCACACTACAAGCTATTCTATACGTAAAAATTCAGTTTTTACCGGTACGGTTTACTAGTCATTAAACGACCACATGAAGTGAACTTAACACCACAAATGGCTCCTACCCTACTGGATTTATATTGTTATATGATCTAAGAACTCCAAAAACCAATTTTACTTTCTACTTACACATTTAATCCTTTCGTTTAGTCTCTACACCAAAAGTCGTTTTCACCAAAACTGATTTTCTGTACATGCTAAATGTTTGTCACCAAAAGCCCGACCTAAACACCATAACTTTTATTGAAAACCTCCAGTCCTTTTATATACATTATAAAGAGTTCCCAATTAAAAATCTTTGGCAATCTCATTCGTTTGGTTAGGTTTTGACTCAAATTTCTGAAATCTAAATTGATTCTTGAACTGCGCACTATTTTTGTAACAATTGTTTGACGACCTTCCCGAACTCTGTTTTTGATGAATCTTTTATTTTTGAAAAGTAGACTCTCTGAAATTAATTTTAAAAAAAGAAACTCGAACAAAGATGCTACCTACTGCCCGGAACAGTCGACACAAGACAGCCCCAAAAATCATACGATTTTACGCCTTTATGCACTAACCCTCTAAACATCATTAATTATCCCTATATTCATAACACAAACCCTAAAATCATTAATGGATCTTAATTAATATATTTTTACAGAAAATTAATAAAATCCTAATCATCTTAATGATGGTTAATTAACAATACAATTATGATTAATTAATAAAAACATGAATTATATTAAGGTTTAATTGATCGCTTACCTTGAATCAAGAAAAATTAATCAACCCTAATCATAATTTCGACTCATCTTGATACCCATGGAAGATTTAGACTGATTTTAGGTTTATTTAGGGTTATTAGTCGTTTTTAGGGGTCTAGGGGTGTTTATATAGGTCTTGGTAACCTTCTGGACAAGTTTAGGCCCAATTAGGACTTTTAAATGGTAATTATCTTATTTTTATTAATTTAATTATTAAAATTAAGGCTATGGGACCCACAAATTCGACCCATCTCTGTGTTTTATCATATTTACACTCTCTCTCCCTCCTATTTTATGTTTACTTATACTCCTATACACTTTCGGGTCCAAACCGGGCACCCTTTTGCTAATTTTTCGACTTTTTACGCGATTTTTGAACTATCCTTCATTTCTAAAAGTTTCTAAATATGGAAAGTAACTATAAAACTTATCCTAACCATATTATATATAATTAATACATACATACAACATACGATACGTAAACGAAACCTTATAAAAATGCTACCCGAACGTTTCTGCAGTTCATTTCTAAACACATTTCATTTCATTCCATTTCATTTCATTTCCAACTTATACCATGATTTACACATTCATGTGAACTCATGAGCACGAACCAACCCCATCACATCATCATATAACGTACCATGTACGATGTAAAAAATGTCTAACATCATGATAAAGTCTCAAATATGAACACATAACACATAAACGCACACCAAGCACATGATGAACATCAAACAGTCAAAAGTGACAAATCCAAAGTCTAGGGTTATGACAGTTTAGATATTGAGTTTTTTATACGTAGACAAAATGGTTACTATGCTAATCTGAGAGTTGAGCCAGACTTCATTTCTCGGATCAAGGCAGCTTAGAAGGACGACGGTGAGATATGGGCGATTATGCAGAATATCGATCAGCAGACTGAGTTCTGCATAGATGACGATGGCATTGTATGGCAGGGTACTAAGTTATGTATTCCAAAATATCTTACTCTAAGAGAAGCTTTGTTGACTTAAGCTCACAGCTCTCCATTCTCCATTCATCCAGGTTTTACCAAAATGTATCATAATTCAAACAGCATTTTTGGTGGAGCGGTATGAAACAAGATGTGGCTACTTTCGTTTCTAAATGTCTGACCTGCCAACAGGTCAAGATAGAACATCAGCGAGCTAGTGGTTTACTACAACCATTAAAAATTCCCGAATGGAAGTGGGACAAGATCTCCATGGATTTTGTTACCAGACTAACACAGACTTAGAAGAAGCATGATGATATCTGGGTGGCTGTCAATCGTTTGACGAAGTCTACACATTTCCTTCCGATCGGCAAGGATTACCCAGTTAGCAGATTGGCAGAAATATTCCAGCAGGAGATCGTGAGACTATAGGCTACTCCATCAGATATCATATCAGATAGAGATCCACCATTTACGTCTCGTTTCTAGAGAGGTTTGCAGAAAGCTTGGGGCACCAGACTCAGGCATAGCACGGCTTTCCATCCTCAGAACGACGGTCAGTCAGAGCGTACGATTTAGACTTTGGAAGACATGTTACGTGCTTGTGCATTAGAGTGGACAGGAAATTGGGATGACTACACCTGTTAGGTTGAGTTTTCCTAAAACAACAGTTGGCACACAAGTATCAAGTGTGTTCCCTTCGAGATATTGTATGGAAGGAATTGTCGTGCTCTGACCTGCTGGGATCAGGTTGGGGAACGAATCATTGAGGGTCCAGAGATGATTGAGGTGACCAATGAGAAGGTCACCATTACCAAGCAGAATCTTCAGGAAGCTCGTGCTCGTCAGAAGAGTTATGCTGATAAACATCACAGATCATTAGAATTTCAGCCTGTTGAGCATGTTTTCTTAAAAGTAACACCCGCACGCGGAGTCAAGCATTTTGGTATTAAGGGCAAGCTCAGTCCTCGTTTCATCAGACCATTCGAGATCCTCGATAGTGTCGGTGAGGTATTGTATCGTTTGGCGTTACCTTTTCAGCTATCGCATGTTCACAACGTGTTTCACGTGTCTTTACTCTGAGGTTACAATTATCATCATCTTCACGTTGTCACTTATCCACTCGAATAGATTCGTGAGGATCTGTCCTACGTTGAGGAACCCGAAGCCGTTCTAGATCGTCAGGATCAGGCCATGAGGAGAAAGACTATTCCATTTGTCAAGATCCTTTGGAGGAACCATCCCGATCGGGAAGCCACTTGGGAAACGGAGGAGTCTATCCGGACTTCGTATCCTCATTTTCTGATATGATTCGGGTATGTCCTTTTTAGCTTATCGTATCTCAAATTCGAGGACGAATTATTCATTTTAGAGGGGAAGAGTTGTAAAACTTGCATGAAAATATAAAATACATAAAAATATGATTTAATTAAAAATTTATATTAAATAATGCACGACAAGTATTACGTATATTATTTAATTAACGACAAGTACTTATGTATAATAAATAAATCATGACACGATAAAACACGAACTTATGTAATGAATATTAACACACGGGAATTAAATAAAACAAAACATGTATAAAACGGGGTGTTTGTGGCCGGTTATAAAAGAAAGAACCAAAGGGGGCCCAAAGCCCGGCCCGTTAAGCTTTAACTAGTAAAAACTATTCCAAGGTTATTCATTTGTCAAGTTTACACAAAAATTAGAAAACCCTAGGTTGTTTGGTGTTGGTGCCGCTGGCCAAGAAAAGAAAAAGGAAGAGGAAAACAAGTTTGATCTTTGATTATAACATAAGGTGTTGTTCGTGTTTGTTTGCTTTAATCCTTTCATCTTTCGGTAATCATTCAATCCTTATTTTTCTTTTAGTTTCAAGAATAAATTAATAAACGTTTGATGTTAATTATGAATATGCGGTTTGTTAATTTAAAAACAAGATTAAAGATCGGATTTGTTTGGGCTAGCACGGAAACCGAGACCATGGTGGTCTCGGTGGGACCTACGGTCGGCCAGCCGAGACATAAGGTCTCGGTGGCTATTTTGTCCAACCAGCCTCAACCCTACAAGGGGGTGCAGTGGCGGTCCTGGTCACAGCAGTGGCAACTGAGAGCTTGGGGCTCTCGGTGTAACACCCCCACAAATGCTATGCGCAGCGGGACTACAACATTTGGGTGCTACACAGTTATCATCGCACACAAGATATATCAAACGACTCAAAAGACGTAAAAGTCTTGACATTATTTAAACATAGTTAAAATGTACATGTCTACTGTTTTCCAAACCCCAAAAGAATACAATACAGAGTTTGCGTTTAGGTCCCCACTGAATCTCAACCCAAAAATACATTTTCATTCACATGACATAGTATAAAATTTTTAAGTGCAAAAAGGGAGGAAAACAAAGTAGACCGCCAAGCCACCACAACTTCCATCCTCGCATGCTCCGCTGCTATCAATCTTGTTTACCTGAAACACATGCTTAAAATCGTCAACACAAAGGTTGAGCGAATCTATAGGTTTATCAAATCATAAGTTGAACATAAGTATTTAAAAACCAATCATGATCATTCAATAGCATTGTCGTACTCACAATCTATTACTCAAGGATATGACAATTGTGTTTAAGCTCATGACACTAATCCGTTAACTCAATCACCCGCGTAATAATTACCGGCGTGATTCAGATGAAACCAGTGCCCCTTCTAAAGGCATCAGTTGCAATTATACCTTATCTCTCATACAAGATAATCTACCGCAGAACTTACTCAACGTACAGCTTCTCGGCTAGCATTGGGTCGTTGCCCCGTAGTACTACAAATTGTATAAGCGGCTATTTCCCCCTTCGCAAGGGCAAGACAATAGTTAATAGTTCATGAATTTAGGGACTTTTGCAACTAGGTACTCAACACAATTTCGAGGCAACATTCGGGTCCAACAATCAATCAAGACTTATGTTCCTTTTCATTTAAATTAGCATGTATCCCCCCTCGCGGGTTAAAAACATTTGAATAAAGTAAAGAGCGAGGCTATAGACTCACCTTGCGTAGTAGTGGTAGTATTAGCACTACAGCGTAAACGAAATCGATCACCAACGACGAGGATGCCCCGGGAAATCAAATACAACACCTAACGAATAAACACGTAATGAATCAACACATTCTAGTACCTTCAAGTACTGTATGTACATAATTAAGAACACTCAAGGTTCATATAAACTCACGCCAAAATCCATACAAGTGATATTTACTAGACACGTCAATTTTTATACTTTATCAAAACCATTACTCATTTTACAATTCTGCCGGTACATACCGAATGTACGGGCTGTTTTACCCCACTTAGACCACTCCTAAAAATCTGAGAAAATTTGTAAAAATCACTTATAATCTGTAGAAACCACACAACAAATTTCATAAAAAGTTTTCACTTCCAAGACCCACTGCTCAACACATCTCTATACCTTAAAATTTCGGACAGATTTGCACCTTCCAAGTGCAACTCGACTTTGACTTATTTAGTCAACTCAACTTGAAACACCAACTCCTAAACATGAAAATACACTCTTTTGTGCAGGTCTAGGACCAAAGAACAACTTCCAAACATTTTTAGAACTCTAGTTACAATCCTAGACATTCGACCTATATTTTGACAAAAACCCGTAACTTGTGATTTTCATCACCCGGTACGCCTCAAACTTTAAAATATCATAACTTTTGACTCGTTTTGAGTTAGAAGCTCTACCTTATACCGAATCGAAGCTAAAAAGAAGCTCTACAACAATATCCTATCTTCTCAACCTGGACTTAGACTTAAACCCACGAAAATAACCCTTAAACAATCTGATCTAAATTGACTCTTTCAAAATCATATTAAAACATCATTTTGACCAATTTCATCAACTCCTATACTCCTAACATCATCTACTAACCATCCTAATCAAACCAAAACACCCTAAATCACTTGTATGTTCATCCTTATTCAAAACCCACATCAAAAACTAAACATGCAATATAATTAATTATATATAAAATAATAATAACAAAGAAATAGAACCATACCCACAAGAAACAAGATCAAAACACCAAGAACACCCAAACCCCCCACATATTTCGTGGGTTTTGGGGCTGAAATCACCAAGGAAAATATTTTCCTAGCTCCAATATTTCAAATCCATGTTCCTAAACATATTTAAACACAAACCCACGAATTTAATTAGATCAAAACATCATATTTTTCAAAATAATTCAAAAATTAAATCTAAAAAAAAAAGTTGTTGCATGTGAAATTTTATTGGTGGGATTTACTTAACTTGATGTTATAAACATGGTACTTTGATTAGATTTGTCAAAAACCAAGTTTTGATGGTGGTTTTAGGGTGGTGGTGTTTGGCCGTAGGGTAGGAGAGAAGAGGGAGAGAGTGTGTGAAAAATTTGAGGTGGAAATGAATTGTGTGTGTGTCTAAGTTCCCTTTTGTAAAAATGGAGGGACCTTTGGTGCAATTTTAGCTATCTTTTGGCCTTTTTAGCAATCACCCTTTTAAAGAGCGGGTTTTGACTAGTAGTCGATTTTAAAATTTTACGGGAGTCGGGTTTCGCCCCGAACACTTGAAAATACTTTTAAATGGTTCAAACGCACACAAAACGAATATACACATGGTTCCGACTCGACTTAACACGAAATAAAAATAAAATCTCGAAAAATTCAAATATCGATCAATCGATAATAAAATGTAAGTTTTGGGCATCCGTCGGTATCGTAGTCGTTATCGGTTCTTCTTAAATCGTCAATCGTTAAATTACGACCGTAAACGTCGGTTTCAACTTAAACCGTCAAATAAATCCACGATAAAAATTCTTAAAAATTTCAAAAATATACGTAAAATAGGATTAAATAAATAATGTTGGGCTCGGGATATCACATCCACAAGTGAGCCACAACTTAAGAGAGATGCTCATACTGAAGAGCTCTTGAGACAATAACTTAGCATCATACGGCACTTTCACGGGTGTTACATCCTCCCCTCCTTAAGGGAGCGACGTCCCGGCGCTCTCTGGTTCTTATACTCGCATTTCGTACTACTGGGAAGATAAGGGTACTCCTTCCTAAAGAGGTCTCTACGTTCCGATATGGACTTCGGTTCACGTCTCGGGTTCCATCACACCTTCACGATGAGTATTACACCTTGCTTTAATTCTCTTAACATCTCGATCCATGGTCTCCACTTCAATTTCCCAATTTCTTCCTACGACTCAACACATCTCTTTCCAAAGCTTCTCGCGGTTAGCAAATACTTCTTAATCTACACCATCTCTTTCGTAGCCTCTCAAATCATTTCAAGTCCATTCAACTGAATTTTCCTTACTTCATCCTATCCAACTGGCGATCTACATTTTCATCCACAAAATGTTTCCACTGGTGCAGCTTCCACTCTAGCACGGTAAATTTTGTTGTACAAGCATTCCATCAAGGACACATGTCGATCTTCAACCACTACCAAAATCAATCACACACGTTCGGAGCATGTCTTCCAACTTTCGAATTGTCCTTTCACCTGGTTCATCATCTCATAAAGACACTACTCACAAAATAAAATCGCACAGGTCACACATAACCCCATCGAAAACATTCAGAATCTACAAGACGAAGTAATTTTTGCTAGTCGTACAAAATCACCTTATCGCAATGTTACGTACATACAACCCTAGTTCGTCAAAAACGAATTCATCGATACGGAATCATTCTACATAATACATAACTCTCCCGAAAACGTCACAATCCAATCAAACACAAAAGCCATAATAAAACACATACAACCACATTACGGCAAGTTTGCAAAATAGCCAAACCATGCCAAGTGTATAAATTCAACCAAGTTATCTCATGCTTGCTAATCAGCCAAGCCATGATAAAATAAGGAATATTGACATATTTCTCGGATGAGCCCAGTCAAAAAGAAAATTGCAAGTTTAAGAAGGTTCACAGCTTGCTAGCTATGGATGCACATCCAAAAAGAAAATAAAATAAAATAAAATACATACATATGTCATCGCAGGGCGCTCACCCATGGATCCATATCCAAAAGATATTACAAGGACACCATCCTACTTTCGTCCCAAACGTGGTCAAAATCTCAATAAGTATCACCGTTCACAGTTAAATATAAAAAGAAATATATTACATGGCACGTGTTCTCCATGATCGGACTTCATTGGACAATGTCGTCTCAAGTTCTCACAACTTACGATCACTCAACCATATCTCTTAACACATAAATACATAAAAAGCAGTGGTTTACCACACAAACATCAACTATGGCTATCTATCGTTTAACCATCGATAATCAAGGATGGTTGAGTCAAGCAAAGAGGATTCCTCACTTAAATAAGCGAAAACGACAATGGAATTGTCTTTCAATTACTGATGCACAGTTGGTAAACTTCAACAGTTTATCGCGTGTCGTTAAACATATCAAAAGAACAAGAAAGAAAATATATAAGGTACGATACATTCGACGTAGGAGGAGTCTTCGTCCTTTCCCTTAGAGTTATTCAAACTCGGTTTTCCTCTACTTCGGAAGTCTTCTATTTTTGTTAAAAACTCTTCTCAGTGTCGATTCGCGCCCCTTTGGTATTTCATCAACACCCTCGTGATTCCGATAATCTTCACACATTACACACAACTCATAAAAACATTTTTCCAAAATTACTCGGTCACAGTGACTTACTAAGTCAACGCCAAAAAAAAAAAAGATTTCAAAGAACACAAGAAAATTCAAAAATTGTCTTTAAGAATCAAAGAAATTACGACTACTTGCAAAAATGATCCACCATTTTAGAAAGAAACGTTCTCATCCAAACGTTTATCAAAACACTACAAGTTTCAAGATGACCAATTTGTTTGACACGATAGTGCCCTTCCTAAACTATGCATAATTAGCTAGATCATGCATACTTGAGGATCAAGCAACAACAACCAACAAAACAGGACTCTTCCCGAATTATGCATAGTTAGCTAAGCTGTGCATAATTGAGGATCGAGTGACAACACAAACATTATTATTACATACCAAACACGACTATGGAAGTTTTCGACCTAGCCTTCAAAATAATTAAATCATTTGAAATGAAATTTGAAATGGGAAAATATTGCTACTATCGTTTTAAGAAACACATCAAACATTTTTCGTCCACTTTGGGAACATATTTTTGCTTTGCCTTTTTATGGGAAAATAAATAAATAAATAAATAAGTCGACACCATTTACATTTGATTCACCAAAACATTTGACACACTCATACCTATTTTCACAATAGACTATTCACAAAATGACGGTAAGGTGGTTCATGATTAAAGATCATTGCAAGCACAACAAGTGATAAAATTAAGATCAATGAGATCGAACGAGGTAAACGAGCAATATAATTGCCAACAGAAATTAACTACATTAGAAATGAAAATACTTCAAATATATGACAAAAGTCTCAGGATAACAACAGCGATCTACGAATACATGGAGTAAAATTTGAATATCAACACAAGCGTCAAAAATAAAACAACGATCACACTTCCCATCGTCTCGAGTTGCACACCCATTCCACCAAGGGTATACGGGGAGAGAAGAATAATCACTTGGTTAAATAGAAACAATTTCACCAGGAAGATCGGGTTCTTTCACCTCTTACAATTTGGTAAAGCGGCTACGCCTCCTCGCTTTTGTTCAATATAAATAAATAACCAATTTAATGAAGATTTATAGCATCATTCAAGTAAATACAGAATTTTAGGTTCCATTAACCGTAAGAAGAAAAGTCACAACGTCCATGAACATGACAAAATATACCGGGTGACATACCCTCATCATCAAGTACTAGCGAAATAGTAGTTTTAAAATAGTTATAATAATAATGGTTTCATATCATGAAAAATGTTAAAATGAACAGTCTCATTACTACCCAAGTTCAGATATAGACTCGCAAAATCAAAGAACTGATGTTGTACGATCGAACCATCGTGACTCAAAACATTACATATACATCTTAAGAAAATAATATACAAGTAGGCGTGTGTTGTATAATCCAGTTGCGTATAATAATTAGTGTTACCTTGTACATTGTAAAACCGAACATTTACACATTTTTAATTTGTGTTACACTATTAAAGAATTTATACCTTTCATCTTTCAATCTTTGCAAAGTTTTTATTTCTGGAAGTTATAATCTCAAGAAAATTATCAACATTAGTAAAGGCGGTGACTCGGTTATCATATTTGATAAAATCATTAGGTTCGAAAATCTCCATACTTGTGTCAAAATCCCATTAATATCCATATTTTTAAGTACCAAAAACATACGTAGTAAGAATTTCCCAAGTTTTACGTTTTTATTATTACGACTTATATTATCACTTATATACACATATCCAACACGACTCAACCTAGTCCCATTAACTCTTAAAAATTCAACCTTTGACTTTTATTACACACATGTCTTCCTTACAATTGATTTGCTATATTTTATTCACGTGGCTGGAATCAGGCGTCAAAGACGTTTCACGTAGTATTATCTCAGATAAATTACTGATTTCAGTCGAGACTTGAATCTCAAAAATTAATGATAATAATATGATAATATAATAATGAAGTAGGTGATCAAAATGCTTATTTCAATTATTTCCAAAATATATATAAAATTCAACTTTTAATCATTAGCCCATTATCAAGTGATTTTAAAATTAACACATCTCGTCGCGGAATAAAACAAAAGATTTTGCAAACGATTTTTAAACAAGCATCATCGAATTATGCATAGTGATTCTCTATAACGACAATTAAACAAACAAATGGTTTCAAATGACGTTCCATCAACTTTTAATAATTTATTTCAAGCATTATAATTTCATACTTAAAGTGTACATTCCGATTTAACCCAGTTTATTCAATACAACAAGTAATGTGTTCTAGTTTATACCAATACATACGTAAACATAACCTTATGTTTAAAGTAAAATCACTTTTACAGAATCTCTAGCTCCAAAACACATGTCCACCTCTTCTACTCATGTTTTATATTACAAGATACGTCAAAAGTTTACTATATTGACCCAAAAATTAATTCATACCAAATCCGAAGCTACATATACTCAATAGTCATATCGCAAATTTTATTATAAACTGCTTTTCAAATTATATTAAATAAATTCTTAACAAGTCCATCACAATCTTTTAGTATCAAATTTTAATATATGAAAACAAGGATTTTACGAGTAATACAAATTACTTATTACGATTTACCAACCAAGGTTGAAGGAAGAGAAAAAAAAATAATTTAACAATGTTCATTTATTCTCTACACGAATTTTACTTGTTATAAGACACATCATACGTCATTTTTATCCAAAAGTTTCATTCACCAAATATTAAATATATAAAACACTTTATGTTTAAATCATTCAATCAACAAAGTTTTATGCTTACTTAACTCACACAAATGCCGGACCTCGTCATGTAAAATATCGAATTCAAAATAATGAAACAACAAAACAAATGAAATAAATGGAACGAGAATACGTATGTCAACTAAGTGTTGTTATCGGCCTCGGATGAGTCTCGAAATCGTACACCACAAAATTAACACAAAACCAACCAAATTCCAAGTTATCGCGATTGATCACAACGCTAGTCCATTTTAAAACACATCTTTAAATCCAAGTAAAATAGTAAACAACGATTAAATGGCAACACGCCTCAACCACGTTTCATAATATACACACATGATTTGCCGCCCCGATGTACGCATCGTCGATTATACTTCGTCTATGTTATAGTTACGACAACTAATATAACAAACCCATTAGGAAATAAAGGAAAGGAAACAGCACGTAAGTAAATTACGTTTCAAAAGAAAATGTCCAAAATGACACATCACGGTGCGATAACGACAATCGAGATCGACCTAGTCGATATAAAATATGTTACGAAGCATCATTTACGTATCTAGGATATCAAACGAGGTTCATATTCGGTTATTCGAACAATAAATTAATTATCAAGATTGATAATTAGCGGTTAAGCCGAAGTCTCAACAAAACCGTATTTTAATGTACGATAATCACCCAAGGACCATTGCTTCGCGTGCAATGCCTTTAAATACCATAGTATATACATACTTATACATACAACCATTCCTACATACACGTAGGATTACAACACGGTGTTGCCATGTAATGCAATGTAGCCCGTATGCCAATTACATGCAACATATAAGATAATCTTACAAGGATTTGCAAATTACGATGATAAGTACTCAACGTACAAAACAATATATCTCAATATATATCTCAAAGTATTTACTTACTAAATACTTAGGGAATTCATATCAATTTCGAGGGATACATCTAAAATATAAAGCAATGCTAAAGAATTCTTACCGGAGCCATGCAGGATAGTTGTGTGCTTGGACAATTTCTTACGACACCAAGAGTTATAGTTTAGGATTTTTCAAAATGACCTAGTTCTCTATAACTCATGGCTCTGATTACCAATCTGTAACACCCCCACAAATGCTATGCGCAGCGGGACCACAACATTTGGGTGCTACACAGTTATCATCGCACACAAGATATATCAAACGACTCAAAAGACGTAAAAGTCTTGACATTATTTAAACATAGTTAAAATGTACATGTCTACTGTTTTCTAAACCCCAAAAGAATACAATACAGAGTTTGCGTTTAGGTCCCCACTGAATCTCAACCCAAAAATACATTTTCATTCACATGACATAGTATAAAATTTTTAAGTGCAAAAAGGGAGGAAAACAAAGTAGACCGCCAAGCCACCACAACTTCCATCCTCGCATGCTCCGCTGCTATCAATCTTGTTTACCTGAAACACATGCTTAAAATCGTCAACACAAAGGTTGAGCGAATCTATAGGTTTATCAAATCATAAGTTGAACATAAGTATTTAAAAACCAATCATGATCATTCAATAGCATTGTCGTACTCACAATCTATTACTCAAGGATATGACAATTGTGTTTAAGCTCATGACACTAATCCGTTAACTCAATCACCCGCGTAATAATTACCGGCGTGATTCAGATGAAACCAGTGCCCCTTCTAAAGGCATCAGTTGCAATTATACCTTATCTCTCATACAAGATAATCTACCGCAGAACTTACTCAACGTACAGCTTCTCGGCTAGCATTGGGTCGTTAGCCCCGTAGTACTACAAATTGTATAAGCGGCTATTTCCCCCTTCGCAAGGGCAAGACAATAGTTAATAGTTCATGAATTTAGGGACTTTTGCAACTAGGTACTCAACACAATTTCGAGGCAACATTCGGGTCCAACAATCAATCAAGACTTATGTTCCTTTTCATTTAAATTAGCATGTATCCCCCCTCGCGGGTTAAAAACATTTGAATAAAGTAAAGAGCGAGGCTATAGACTCACCTTGCGTAGTAGTGGTAGTATTAGCACTACGACGTAAACGAAATCGATCACCAACGACGAGGATGCCCCGGGAAATCAAATACAACACCTAACGAATAAACACGTAATGAATCAACACATTCTAGTACCTTCAAGTACTGTATGTACATAATTAAGAACACTCAAGGTTCATATAAACTCACGCTAAAATCCATACAAGTGATATTTACTAGACACGTCAATTTTTATACTTTATCAAAACCATTACTCATTTTACAATTCTGCCGGTACATACCGAATGTACAGGCTGTTTTACCCCACTTAGACCACTCCTAAAAATCTGAGAAAATTTGTAAAAATCACTTATAATCTGTAGAAACCACACAACAAATTTCATAAAAAGTTTTCACTTCCAAGACCCACTGCTCAACACATCTCTATACCTTAAAATTTCGGACAGATTTGCACCTTCCAAGTGCAACTCGACTTTGACTTATTTAGTCAACTCAACTTGAAACACCAACTCCTAAACTTGAAAATACACTCTTTTGTGCAGGTCTAGGACCAAAGAACAACTTCCAAACATTTTTAGAACTCTAGTTACAATCCTAGACATTCGACCTATATTTTGACAAAAACCCGTAACTTGTGATTTTCATCACCCGGTACGCCTCAAACTTTAAAATATCATAACTTTTGACTCGTTTTGAGTTAGAAGCTCTACCTTATACCGAATCGAAGCTAAAAAGAAGCTCTACAACAATATCATATCTTCTCAACCTGGACTTAGACTTAAACCCACGAAAATAACCCTTAAACAATCTGATCTAAATTGACTCTTTCAAAATCATATTAAAACATCATTTTGACCAATTTCATCAACTCCTATACTCCTAACATCATCTACTAACCATCCTAATCAAACCAAAACACCCTAAATCACTTGTATGTTCATCCTTATTCAAAACCCACATCAAAAACTAAACATGCAATATAATTAATTATATATAAAATAATAATAACAAAGAAATAGAACCATACCCACAAGAAACAAGATCAAAACACCAAGAACACCCAAACTCCCCACATATTTCGTGGGTTTTGGGACTGAAATCACCAAGGAAAATATTTTCCTAGCTCCAATATTTCAAATCCATGTTCCTAAACATATTTAAACACAAACCCACGAATTTAATTAGATCAAAACATCATATTTTTCAAAATAATTCAAAAATTAAATCTAAAAAAAAAAGTTGTTGCATGTGAAATTTTATTTGTGGGATTTACTTAACTTGATGTTATAAACATGGGACTTTGATTAGATTTGTCAAAAACCAAGTTTTGATGGTGGTTTTAGGGTGGTGGTGTTTGGCCGTAGGGTAGGAGAGAAGAGGGAGAGAGTGTGTGAAAAATTTGAGGTGGAAATGAATTGTGTGTGTGTCTAAGTTCCCTTTTGTAAAAATGGAGGGACCTTTGGTGCAATTTTAGCTATCTTTTGGCCTTTTTAGCAATCACCCTTTTAAAGAGCGGGTTTTGACTAGTAGTCGATTTTAAAATTTTACGGGAGTCGGGTTTCGCCCCGAACACTTGAAAATACTTTTAAATGGTTCAAACGCACACAAAACGAATATACACATGGTTCCGACTCGACTTAACACGAAATAAAAATAAAATCTCGAAAAATTCAAATATCGATCAATCGATAATAAAATGTAAGTTTTGGGCATCCGTCGGTATCGTAGTCGTTATCGGTTCTTCTTAAATCGTCAATCGTTAAATTACGACCGTAAACGTCGGTTTCAACTTAAACCGTCAAATAAATCCACGATAAAAATTCTTAAAAATTTCAAAAATATACGTAAAATAGAATTAAATAAATAATGTTGGGCTCGGGATATCACATCCACAAGTGAGCCACAACTTAAGAGAGATGCTCATACTGAAGAGCTCTTGAGACAATAACTTAGCATCATACGGCACTTTCACGGGTTTTACACTCGGTGGGTAGGCTGCACATGCAGTTAAGGGTGAGCATAAAACCAAAAAACCCAACCAAAAACCGAAAACCCGAAAAAACCGCACTAAAAAAACCGCCCCATTTAAAAAACCGAAGGGATGGTTTTCATATTTTTTAAAACCGAATGTTTGGGGCGGTTTTTGGTTGCATGTACAAAACCGAACCAAAAAAACCACCCCGCCCCACTTAGGTCTTCAAAATGAATATACTTTTATATTTTTAGATAGTTCTACTTGCGATATTTCTAATATATTTAGTTGTCTTCTTTTTGTTTAAATATACACATTTGTAAAACATTTTAAAGTAATAGATCATGATTTTTTTGACCTAAACTTTGTTAGATTTGGGATTCCGATATACGAGTTTTAATTATGATTTTTAGTTTTTTTTATAATTTAATGGTAGCTAAAGTTGCTATTATTGTAGTGTATATAATTGATTGAAATTATTATTTTTTGTTGCAACTTGCAATTATGATGAGTTTAATTTATGTCGAAAGTGATCGACTATTAATGTGGTTTTTGTAAATAGAAAACGACCCAATGGGTAAAATGAAAGGAGAAAAAAAACCGAAAAAACCGAAACTGAACCGCTACAATGAAAAAACCGAAAAAAATCGAATTCAAATGGTTTGCAATATGTAAAAACCGAAGTTCGCGGTTTGGTTTTTGGTTTTAGCATAAAACCGCCCCAAACCTCCCCATGCTCACCCCTACATGTAGTGGCTACGCCACTGTTGTCGGTGGGAAGCAGGAACCAAGCATTCGCAAGCCATGGGGCTGCGGCGGCTGCTTTGGTCGCACAGTGGCAACCCGCGACAGCAAGTTGTTGTAGCGGGGGTGTTTGTTTTGCTTGGTTATTTCGTGCAACCGAGATGTTATAACTCGGTGGGATATGTTTGTGGGACTCGGCTATACCGAAACACCAAGGGGGTGTTTGGTTAGTTTTTGGCTAAATAAATTATAGACTTAGAATAATTAAAATTATTTAATTATTAATGGAATTAATAATGGTATCATTTAATTTAATTTAATTCAAAACTTAGCCTATTTAATTAATTACATTTTAACCATGGCACCTAATTAAATTAATTATTACTTTAATTTAATTTTAAATTATCAAGTTTATGGTAAAGTCTTATTAATATAAAATCATGCTTTATTATTAACTAATAGTCACTTTAGTGCTGCATTATTAATTAATAATTAATTATAAGATTATAACATGTAAAGGTATTTATTAATAAACTTTACTATTATATCACTTAATAAATCATGACTTATAAAATATGTTCATTAAGCCTCGGCTTATATTATATGCTTATTAAACAAGCTTATTGCTATTTATGGAAACTTACTATTTATGAAGACTTTCTATTTTGGAAACTTACTATTTATGGAAACTTACTATTTTGTAAACTTACTATTTATGGAAACTTACTATTTTAGAAAGTTACTATATATGGAAACCTGCTATTTTTAGAAAGTTACTATATATAGAAACCTGCTATTTTTAGAAAGTTACTAATTCTAGAAACATCAAGTATAATAACACATGAAACATGTAATATGTTAATCAAGAGCACATGAAACGTATAATACTAAGAAAGACACGATAAAACATGAATAAGTAAAACAAGTCAAGAACAAGTAAAACATGTCAAGAACAAGTGAATTAAACTAAGAATCAGTAAGTTATACATGAACAAACAACTCATTCACGTCCTTTACTATGTAGCACTCGTGAAGTCGAAGTAATACTTTCCGCCTTTCATCTTCATTTGTTACTAGACATAAGGTACGGATATCCAGTCCTTCATTAAGGACATCTCTTTCTATGCATGATTAGGATTCCCTGTTTGCTGTCATCTATTTTCCCCAGTTTTCATTTCATAAACTTTCATTGTTTGCCATGCTATCATTTTAAATTTCCTGAGTTATATACATGCATGACCATGACCAACTAGTTATGGAGGTACCATAACCATGACACTTGAGACACCGGTGTCATGACTCTTCCGCGATGAGAGTGATTTCTCGCGGCGTACCTTTAGTTTACATTGGCTATTATTATTATCATGTGGGGCGTATGGGTGCATCCTAGTACATGTTTGCAGGTTTACAAGGTGATTGTGGTGTGTGCTCTACATCCATCACATTGGAGTTGATCCCTCCACCCAAACTTATATTGTTAGAGGTCACCCCTCTAATTGCATGACGAGGTTACCCCTATATGTATTCATGCACGTTGATATATGTTATGACCTATATGAGCTCTTAGAATTTAAATTATATTGCATGCATAAAACTTAAGACTTTTCAGTTATAAACCAGTTTATAAAAAATGTTCTAGGTTTTCCAGGACATACACATATTCCGATGCATTTTGTTATCCTCAAAATATTGAGTCAAACAAGAATGTTCGGTCATAGGTTTATATTGTAATATTTATTAGAACGTTGTAATAGTTAGTTAAAATAGTCGTGACATTATGGGCTTGATGGTTAGCTTAAAAGGCCCATTTTAAGGTACTAAGCATTTATTCAAGCCCGGCCCAAAACAATATAGTCCATTAGAGAGCCCGCATGTGGGTGGACTATATAAGCATCCTCCTAGCATGTTAGGAGGGTGGATGATCTCATTATTTCTTAATCTAATTTCACAAGTTAATCATATCTCTCTCTACTTTCTCTCACTACTTTCTCTCTTTAAAATTCATATCTTTTCATCTCATTTCTTTAATCTATAATCATATTATAAGGGACAACAATTGGTATCAATCGCCATGGGGTATATTTGTGTTTAGTTTGTGGTTATCATTTTTGATTTCGTGTGATTTTCATCTTAAAATCATCTCGTATCAAAAAACATTTGTGTTTTTGAGCTCAAAATATTCATATAAATTTCCTACAAAGTTGTGGTAGGAATTTGTGTTCTTCATTTTGGTGATTTCCACGAAAAAATTGGAACTTTTGGCTTGATTTTTGGGTAAAAATTCGTCATTTTGGAGTTTTTTGGTTACACTGTTCGGAATTTGGAGTTTATAACTCGGGAAACAAGGGTTTTGCATTATTCCGAACTACGTGAGAAAGTGTTATTCCGAACTAGGTTAGTGATCAAGTATTCCGAATTACGTAGGGAAGCAGGTTATTCCAAACTAGGTGAGAAAGCAGTCTATTGCGAACTAGGTGAGAAAGCAGTCTATTCCGAACTAGGTGAGAAAGGGTTTATTCCGAACTAGGTGAGAAAGGAATTATTCCGAACTAGGTGGGAAAGAGACGTATTCCGAACTAGGTGGGCAAGAGACGTATTCTGAACTAGGTGGGAAAGAAAGGTATTCCGAACTAGGTGGGAAAGAGACGGATTCCGAACTACGTGTGGTTTTCAGATTCCAAACTACGTGTTGCCTTCACATTCCGAATTAGATCCGAATTCCTTCACATTTCGAACTAGCTCAGAATTCCATTATTCCGAATTACGTCAGAATTCCACCATTCCGAATTAGATCAGAATTCCATCGATTCCGAATTACGTCAGAACTTTCTTGATTCCTAATTAGGACAGAATTTCAACAGATTCCGAATTAGGTCAAGGTTTAACTGATTCCGAATTAGGTCAAGATTTAACAGATTTCGAACTAGCTCTTTGATTCACATTCCAAATTGCTCTTTGAAGATTTATTCCGAATTATTCTAAAATTTTCAAAAACTTGATTTCGTGTGATTTTTTACTTAAGAATTTTTGGTTTCATACGAAGACATTGTTTGGGGTTTTCACACCATTTCTTGAAGCTTCAACCACAATCTACTCACAACAACATCTACTTAAGATCCTATTCACTTCACTTCATTCTTGAGATGGACTCTACTGCGGAATATCGTGTTACTAATAACAACATCATGGTGGCGGGTAACAAAGAGAGACCACCAATGCTTGTCACTGGTAGATATGCACAATGGAAATCACGGTTCCTTCGATATCTTGACACCAAACCTAATGGTGATGTTCTTCGACGTTGCATCAAATAAGGACCTTATACTCCCACTACAATCACCATTCCTGCAATTCCAGCAACCGACTCGACACCCGATTCTGATGAGCAAACAATTAAGGAAACATATGAGAACACTTCAAAAGAGAACCGTGCTTGGATTGATGCAAAGAAAGAAGCAATCTATTTGATTCTAAGTGGGATAGGGGATGATATTTACTCAACGGTTGATGCATGCTCTACTTCTAAAGATATGTGGTTTTCCATTGAACGCTTGCAACAAGGTAAATCACTTAACAAGCAAGATGTTAAAAATAAATTGTTCTAGAACTTTGGTAAGTTTACTTCATTGGATGGGGAATCAATTGATTCATATTATTCAAGGTTCTAAAATATGATGAATGACATGACAAGAAACAATTTGCAAGTCTCCACCATGCAAGTCAATGTGCAATTTCTACAGCAACTTCAACCTGAGTGGACACGATTTGTAACTTTGGTGAAACAACAAAGTAAGTTAGACGAGGTCAACTATCACACGCTTTTTGACACTCTGAAACAATTTCAGAATGAGGCAAATGAACTTTGTGCTGAAAGGATAGCAAAGACTGCTAATCCACTTGCTTTGGTGTCTACCACTCAACACACTCAAGATCATCGTTCTCGTGCTCCAAAGTCATACTCCACAACATCATCCTCACCAAGGTACTCCACTACATCCTCCTCACCAAGATACTCCACTTTATCTAAGTATTCTGCTCCCACACGATCACGAGAAAAAGAACCAAGAGCACAATCACCACCACCTGAGCCATCATCAGAAGATGACAGTGATGAAGAACTAGCTCAGAAGGATAGGGAGATGAAGCAACAAATTGCTTTAATTATGAAGACCTACAAGAAAATCTTCAAACCCACCAACAACAATCTTCGAACATCATCAAATACAAGGAACCAATATGTTGAGAGTCCTCGTAGGTATGACACACGTCAACATGATGAAAGTCCTCCTAGGTATGATCGACGTAATCCAATACATGTTGAGGGTTCTGCACGATATGATCGATAAACTGCAAAGTATGATGCTTAGAGGATTGCTACTGCTGCTGGGAATAGAGAAACGGTTGGTACTCAAGTGGTTCAACAAAGTGGGATTCCGTGTTTTAATTGTCAAGGCTATGGGCATATGACAAAGGAATGTAGGAAGCCGAAAAGGGTTAGGGACTCTGGATATCATAAAGAAAAGCTGCTGCTTTGCAAGAAGATGGAAGCTGGGGTTAAACTGACGGCTGAGGAAGGAGCAATGCTTGATGATACTGATGATGAAGCCTCCGATCAAGAACTTGAAGCACATTACTCGTACATGGAAAATGTTGAAGAAGTTCTCAACGTCACTGAAGATGACAATGGTCCTATTTTCGACACTGAGCCAATCGATAATGTACACACTGAAGAGGAATATAATGTGTATGGTAATACTCATGAGCATTATGAGCTACCCAAAGCCATTAATGACACATGTATGATGGAAACGGTTGATAGCAATACCACACCCAATTCATCAGACATGTGCAATAATGAGTCTGAGGATGATCAACATGCAAATGAGTATGATGATGCCGAGGAGCGTATTGCGCTTGCTAACTTAATTGATTCTTTACAAAATGATGTCAAAGAAACTAGAAAGAGTCAAAAGCAATTAAAGAAGGCAAACGTTACGCTCACTTAAAAATTTGAAGAATGCAAAGGTGCTCTAATTAAATCTAGTGAGACCATTGATAGCTATAGAGCTCAGCTTCTTCAAAATACCAATGAGGTTGAGGGGTACAAAGGGTGTTTAATTAATGTTAAAAAGGACGATTTTCAAGAAAAATATAATGAAACTCTTAAGCTTCTTGAACAAGAAAAACGTAATTATAACACCTCTTTGAGTACTGAACGTCACAAAACGTATCTGGCTACTACTAAAGTCAATGAGCTAACTCAAGTAAATGGTTTTCTTCAAGAGGATAAAACTAAACTTATGAATGAAAAGGAAGCTGTTGTTGAAAAAATGGAAAAGTATTTCAAAACTAAACAAGCGAAGGACATCGACAAAATGGTGGAAATGGAAACTCAACTTAATTTTTACGAGAAAATTGTTTACAAAACTAATCAATCAATTCAAACCATGAGAATATTGTCACCTCGTTCCTTTTTCAAGGATAGACCTTGTTTTGAAAATCCTAAGTATCTTGAGCATGCTCAATCTGAGAATCAACGCTTATATCTTGATGAGTCCTAATGGACCGATATTGATTGTCTTGTTGTTAGGCCCGATAGTGAAGAGAGACACGATTTGGAAGAAGAGAGTAGACCAAAAGTTAATAACGAATTTGTTAAACCATATAATTATGCTTATGAAAACAGTCGTTATGGTCTTTTCACTCCGCAAACACAGAAAACTCGTGAGCAAATATTTTTCGAATGTGAACAAATAAGAATGAAATGGAGACAAGCTTTTGCCACTAAGAAAACTAATGTTTCAAAATTTATTGACTATTTGCCATATAAAGCTTCTGTAAGCAAGAGTAAGCAAGCATTAAGTATTCTCAAGAGTAATATTGATAATTTCAAAAAGGTTGTTGATGATGACTGGAAAAAACGTGAACTTTCGAAAGGAGATAAAGAAATTCCTCACGATATAACTGTGCTTGTGAAAAGTATTTTGATTTCGCTTGCGGAAAGAACACAAAAACATATTTTGGAATTTGAAACACTAATTAAGCAAGAAATGTTCGATGATTTGAAATATGTGGAATCTCTTGAACAAGGAGTAAACGACCATCAACCTGAAAGAGACGAGTTTTCTACAGCTTATGATCTACTCTTACATGAATGTCTCTCAAAAGATATTATGTGTGTTTATGTTACATCTTGCGCTGATATTGATGAATATTCTGATGTTGCATGCATATATCTTGATCAAGTTAAAGAATGTGAACGTCTTGAAACTGAGCTTTCGAATAAAGTTGACCAAAAAGAATTTTCGTTACTTCAACATAGATATGATTACCTTCAAAAACATTGTCACTCACTTGAACTTGCTTTGCAAAAGAAAGTTGGCAGCTTTTCAAATAATACATCTTTAGAAGTTAAATTATCTTAGTCATGTCGATTATTAAACGAAAAAAGTCTTAATATTTCGGATTTGAAAGCTCAGTTACAAGAAAAAGACATAGCAATAGCAGAGTTGAAGAAACTCATTGCTAAGATGGCTGGGAAAGTTATGGAACCTAGCGTTAGGCAACCTGTTGTTAGACAACCCAATGCCTTTAGAGTGAATAGATCCTCTATCTTGAGAAAACCATCTGCTTTCTCAAATTCTTCGTTTGCAAAACTTGTGTTGGCCCCCAAGATGGATGGAAAGGAAAGGTTACCACATACTCAACCCATAAAGAATGCTATAGCATCAAGCGTTAAGAACAATAATGCGATTAAACCAGGGATGTATAGAATGACCACTAAATCCACAAACAAAGTTAGTCAATCGCCTCAGACTTCTAGAAACACTAATACTCGTGTGTCTTCTACTACAGGAGTAGTTTCTGTTAGTGCAAACATTACGATGTTTAATCAAGATGATCCCTTCATGTTTTGGTGATGACAAACGTATAACTCGCAATACATAATGTAAAATGTGTAAGGTACTCGTAATCACTCAAGCATACTTATGTATACTTCTCTCGACACCTTAAAGATTACATTCGTCATGAAAGACAAGAAGGACGCGCGGTTCTCTTATAGGACACGCGGTTCCTTAGTGATATCGAACCGCGGGAAGATATAGAACCGCGGGCAGTCAAGCCAGTTTAGGCTTACTCAAGATTTCTGGAAGCTTCTAGAAGATGGAGGGAAACTAATAAATTCAAAATTCAAATTTTGAATTTGGGCTGCAAGAATAAAAGGTGCATCCTTTTATCCAATGGGTAGTCCACTCTTTTATCCAATGGGTAGTCCACTCTTTTATCCATTGGGTAAAAAGGTGCTATCCAAGGCAAGAGTTGGCTATAAATAGAAGACTATTCTCTTCCATTTTACTTGCACAAAAACACACAAAAACCTTCCAATATCCCATTCCTCATTTGCCTCATCAAGAGCAATGAGAAGAACACTTTCACCCTTGTGAAGTGTTAGTGTATTGAGTCATAACATGATGAAGATCTCTCTAGATCAAGTCATGATTATTGTCTTCCTACTATATATATGTAGAAGATCCAAGTTGTGGGTACAATTGGATGTGTTTGTAAGGGTAGAATATCCAAGTGATGGGTATCCTTGGATTAGGTGTTACTTGTGTAGATCCAAGTCTTGTTAGTACTTGGATATAGTGTTAGAGTTATAGATCTAAGTATTGTGTGCTTAGATCAATATGGTTTATGTGTTTAGGCCATAAAACACAAGGTTTGTTATGTTGGGCCATAAAACATAACTAGTGGGTAGATTAGGTTGTGTCTTGGTAGTTCTCACTAAACTCTAAAGTGATGTGTTTGTGTCTAGGTAGTTCTCACTAAACTATAAAGTGATGTGGTTGTGTCTTGTGAGTTCTCACTAAACTTTAAAGTGATTAGTAGTTGTGTTGTGTGAAGTTCTCACTTAGCTTCAAAGTGAAGAGTCGTGAAGATTGGTTCTAGCTTTCGATTAGAACTCGACATCTAGCCTTGTGTCGTTAAATGGTGAAGTGGGCAACGTTGTGTAGATTGGTCCTACCTAAGATTAGGACTCGAAATCTAGCTTAGTGTCGGAAATGTGTAAGCGACGTGTATGGTTTTCTCCGCCTTGAAAGGAGTTTTGTTGACTAGTGAAGTAACTCTCGAGTAAGGTGTACTCGAGGAGTGGAGTAGGGAGAAGAGGAGCTTCGTGACCGAACCACTATAAATCATCATGTCGGTATTTTCCTTTACATTTATGTCTTTACTATTATAGATGTATTTATATGTTTTGTGTTGTGTGCATCTCATAATCTAAACATCTAAGTTGCAGAAAAGCTAAGGCTTAGTACGTGTGTGCTTCGTGTTTAGATTATGGTGAAGTGTACATCACTTAGTCTAAACATCCTAGTTACGGAAAAGCTTATGCTTAGTACGTGTGTGCTTAGTGTTTAGACTATTGCTTGATGTACTCTTGATTTGATGTGTTTGTATGTTTACTTACTTGTAGTATTTATCTTTCAATCAAACACATCTCATATCTAGTCAAGCTTGATCGAGAATTTGATACAAAGGATTGTCAAAGTTTAACATGTAACAAAAGGTTAAGTTCACTGTCGGCGGTTCCCTAAATGGACCGGTGGTTCTTTATTGATAAAGAACCGCAGGTACACATAAGGAACCGCACACAGTGGATTAAGCCGAAATGTTTTGAAAACTAACTAGAAACTATTCAACCCCCCCTTCTAGTTTCTACAATTGGTATCAGAGCGAGGTTATTCAAGATCTTTGAAGTATATTGTACTTTAAAGCTTGAGATCTTTGCTCTCTTTTTCAAAACAAATGGTTTTTAAAAATGAAAACGGTTTTTAAAAATAGAGACGATCTTTGTATCCAATTTTTCATGAAGAGTGATTACTTATGAAATGTGTTTTGTTGTTTCATTCGTACAAGTTTTGGTGTTAAATAAACTTTGTATAATAGCTTGAATTAAATCTTTTCATGTTTGGAAGTATAAAAATATTTTATGACATAATTAACTCTAAAATACGAGTTCTATGTGTCTAAAATGATTTTTTAGAGTCCTAAGTTCTTCCAAAAAGTTACCAAATGATTTTGGCCAAAAACCCCTTTTTTGCCCTCTGGGCGCGGTTCTTTATCTCTTCCCCGAGGTTCCTTATCAATAAGGAACCGCGGCCAGTCTGACTCAGATTTTTGCAAACTTTGAAAAATCATATAAAATCAACCGTAAGTCCGTAGAAGTCGTGCCACCTGGCGTTTCGAACGTAATTGAGTTTTATTTCAAATAAAAATGCTTCCAAACCTTTATTCAAAATTTAAAATTTAAATGTTTTATAAGTTCTATACTTTGTCCAAAGTATTGAGTCTCGCTTTGTCGTAAAACTTATGTTTTACTCTTTTATATTAAATTGGACATCTCTTGTTGATATATCTTTGTAAATTGATATATTTATAAAGTGTTGCACTTAATTAAATTTTTAAATGTGTCAAAAACTATTTTCAAATAAGATCAAGCTATGTATACGTTGGTATATCTAACACTCAAAACATGGACGAATGCTTTTATGTGTTAAACTAATTGCTGTATTAAGTGTTCCTTGCTATTTGTAGTAGTGTTGCTTATATGTCTAGTCTCTTGTGCCTTGCTTGGTATTTGTTAGAATCTAGTTTTTCCTAATTAGGATGTATGCTAGATTTCTTGCATTTTAGTTGCAAAATTATGTGTGCATTGCATATAAGATTAACATCTCTTGGTTTACAAATGTTACATAAACATTTTTTACACCTTGGCATGTTCTTTAACACTTTTAGGTTTGAAAGCTTTGGGATCTTGTCAAATCTATTGATTTGGGTCGTCTTACTCGATCATGGTGTTATTAGTTCAAGTAGATAAATGTCTCACTATAAAACATGAAACACCCTTTGAAAATCTTAGCTATTTTCTCTTAAAAGAGTGTTTGTGGGAATCAAGAAAGATTTCGATTAAATATCAATGCATTATTCAAACTATGATTGGTATCATTATCGAATCTAATTGACATGTTTTTTAGTGTAGACATGAATGTGGTTTATTAATAATATACATCGGATCATAACTCACACTTGTGTTGATGGTGTTATATTGAATCTACTTGTTCAAATTGTTAGACATATTTTGTTTAATAATTACTTATAATGCACAATAGAGTCGGTTTGATAACTTGGATGTTTCATCCGAAATACTCAAGTAATTTACATTGCTATGCAATTTATAAATGTGTCATTTCCGAAAGACCAATCAAGAGTGTTCCTTTGGTTTGTGTAAACTTTGTTTATACACCTCAAAGTTATTGGCCTCAAGTTCTATTAAGGTAAATAACCTTAACTAGACTTGTTTGACAAGATATGCAATGGTGCATTCTTAACCCTCATTAGGTCATGCATTGTGTCGTCATGCAAGTTTCATCCTTGCTAAACTTTATTAGGCAAATGTTGGAATTACATTTTGTCTAACTTGAGAATGACTACTAGAGAATTTATGCACTAGGATCTTAATTTGACCTAACGGTTGAATTACTTCCATGTGGGAAGTTGAGTTGGTGTATAACTCGTAAAAATGGTCGTGTTTAGCCTTAATTGAGCACCTCTAGTGATAGTCTCATACTAATTCTCTAAATTGGCTAAATGGCTCTTCCTATATATGACTAATGATAGTTTACTTTAATGAACTTTGTATGTCATTAGGAGTCTTTTTCTTTTGTAGCCATTAGGTTTTTCTTAGCTTTCCTCTTACGTGCTAATTGAACCTATGTGTCTTTCCTTTGTGTGTGTTCCAGTTTTTAGTGCTCTTAAGCATGACTTTATGATAAGTTAGACTAGAACATTAGGATTTGCTGAATTGGAAAATCCTCCTTCACCACCTAAACCTAGCCTCTGTAGGCGGTTCTTTAAATAGACCGCGGCTCCATATCAATATGGAACCACCGGTGGAGATAAAGAACCGCGGGCAGAAGCTCTCAAATTCGGGTTTTCTGAAACTTCCCAATTGTTCCAACACCCTTTGGAATCTTTGTTTCAAACCTTTGATCACTCCCAAAATATCTTGGGCTTTCCCTTTTTAACCCATTACTAGTTTGGATCATCCCCTCACCCTTTTAAACCCACCTTGTTAGCCATGGTCTTCACACCTCAAACCGTTCATCCTTACCCCTTGAACCACCCATTACTACCATGGTTTCTACAAGAACCTCCAATTCATCCAAAACCTCCTCTTCAAAGAGGCACCTCAAATTTAAGATTAAGTTACCAAAACTTAACTCTTCACCTTTTACCACAGCCAAGAATGAGATTGTTCCAATTCTCATCTCTTCATCACCCTCACCACCTCTTGCTCCATGAAAGACTACCTCAACCCATGGTACCAACCATTCACATGGTTCTACCTCCTTTTCATTCCAATCTAGAATGAATGAGCTAACCTCACCCTTCACTCTAAGTACTTTCTTGGATGTGACTACCCAACCTCAACCCATCCAAAGCATTCTCATTGTGAATGACTTTGTTGATACCTTGGTGACTTCACCTTTTACCCCTTCAAACTCACCCACATCACCCATCCAAAGCATTCCCATTGTGAATGACTTTGTTGAACCCTTGGTGACTTGTCACACCCCACCATGGAGGAATATGGGGCACGACGTATGGATATCATCACAATAATAGCGTGTCTATAGAGATAACTAAATGATATAGACACGCTATTGTTGTGATGATATCCATACATCGTGCCCCATATTCCGCCATGGTGGGGTGTGACAGAATGGTATCAGAGCCAATGGTTATAGAGAATTAGGTTGCCTAGTCGCGTAGCCTAGTCTATAGCTTAAGGGTCCCCGCATATAGGCGTCATAGGAGTACGTGTGCATTTTACATAAATTGATGTGTTGGGATGTTATTTATTGCGATGTTTTGACTAGTATGAATTGAACCATAGTAAGTTCATATTAGCCACATATTATTTTCTTTTCGGGTTGTGAATAGTGCGGGTTGAACCATAATCGTCCACGCTAGTCATTGTCGTATTTTGCTTAAATTGTACATTATAGTACATAATTTGGCACATGGTAGTTTCTATCTTTTGTCGAGTTATTTTACATACCTGAGGTATGTTATTTTTCTTTTGATGTTTAAGTCATGTTCCCTAAGAATCGTGTGGTGGTTCGAGTTACTAGGAGTACATGGGTAGGAAGGATTTTAAGCTGTTTCCACTCTTATGGGCGATATGAATTATATCTGATTATGTTTTCGTTTTGGATTTAGTCTATGTTGTTTTAGCTAGACTATGGATTTCGGTATTCCAAGAGTTTTATTATGTTATTTTTATAGTTGGAGTTTTGGACCTATTTGGTTATGTGGTTATGAGCTTATGTGAGTAGATGGATTTATGTGTTATATGTTGTATTGATTCTTATAAGTGTCATCATAGGAGGGAGTGCATTGGGGAAAGGGTAATTGTATAAGTATGGTGGCCAACATAGTTATACAAGTACCACAACTTCAATGGGTTCTCAAGTATGATTGCATGAAAGAGGGTTAGTACATGCTTGTATATGATGAGATGTAGAATTTGGGTATACGTATAATATATGGGTTTATGTAATGGCTGCCTATGATATGGCTATTGTTCTTTTGTGTTATATGTTTTGGGTTATAGTTGTGTTGTGTGATTATGGGGTCACACGATATGGTTTGGTTTTCGAGGTGGGCTTATTGCCTGGTTGTGGCACGGTGAGAAGGTGATTACTCGTATGGAAAAACGAGTGTATGACGCGATTGGTTGATCTGATATGTATAGTAACGAGTATGTTTTGGGTGATTTAATAGGTATATATATGCGGATATATATATACTACTATGTGTTAAGTTATGGTATATGGTCGTTCACTAGTTATTATAACTTGAACGTACCTTGTGTTTGCTCGTGTTTTATGGTGCTGGAGTTTAATGGAGTTCCAACGACGTTTTGAATCTTTTGAAGTGTGTCTGGTAGCGTATTCTTTGAGTTTCGTATTTCACGTGTACGTTTTAAACTGGTGTTCTTGGTTTTAAGTATATTGAAATAACTTGGGATTCCTTTTGAGAGAATGAAATCTTTTGTGTTGGGTCTTACATTTCTTTTGCTCGGTATATGTTGAGAAAAAGGGGGACTTGGAAATCTATTATAGGGTTAGATAGTTGGTTGTATTCGATAAAATAAGGGTAAGGTGTTGAAGTCATGTTTCAAACAAGATGTAACATAAGATTTCATTTTAATCAACACTTATATATTACAAATTCTAAAAGACTTTCTTTGAAATAAAGCGAAATAAAAATTTCTTTCTACCTACATAGTTTATATAATTGAGTTCGACCGATTTATGTCATTTATAATTATTTATACAAGGTTAAATTGTGTTTACGAAGATTTCACGTATAATTATATCTGTCATTTAAAAGGATTACATTAATCACTAAGTTTATTCTTTAGTTTTTTTAAAACAACTAGTATAAAACTGTTTGTGTCATAACTTGTTCGTTTTTAGAGCTTTTTGAGTGATTCAAAAGCCAAAAATTATGTACTCGGAACGTACTTTTCAAATATTCAGAAAGTATAGTCATGGGAGGTCAGTGGACTGGTCGGAATTGTTGTACAAGTGTCGGGTTCAAGGTTGAGTTTTGAATAGTAGTTTATTTTTATTTGGGGTGCACGAGATATCTAGTCTTTGGGTTGAGTTTTAAGATCGCCTAGAAGGTTGTTGGTATATTGTTTGAGTCACATAGATGTGGGAGGTAATAATAATATAAAAAAGATATATATTCTTTTGGAAAAGTCGATCTTTTGCACGGTTTAAATAATATGTCGCGGGGCGTAATATGTTTGGTTACCATTGGGTGTTTCTTGGATTATTTTTCGTTGTCATGGGTCATTTGGAATTGATACATGTTTTGGGTTTGAGTTTTCTTTGGAGTCTCGTGGTTTTTGATTTGTTTTAATTGGTGCACGTGAAATGTCGTTAGTTATCCGTGGGTTTAATTCGTCGATCGTATCTGGTGTATTCAGGATGTAGTTTTGGTTTTGTATGGTTTAGGAGCGTTGAGGTAGAACCATGAATAGAGCAAGTAGGAAAAGTGAGAGGAGTTGTAGTTAGTGTCTTCCAAGGCAAATCGTTGATGGAGTGAATTAAGAACAAGAGCTGTTAGAAATTGCAAGGAATTTATTCGTATTGCCGCTAAGAGAGGGTGTGAGGAGGACATAGTTGAAATTGCTAAGAATGTTGTATGAACGCTTTGGGTTTACGGTTATGCATTTGGCTTCGCCAAAGCACTAGCGGTTTTCATGGAGTCAATGAACCGATTGGGCATGAACGTGTATAAACGAGTTGTCATCGGGAGCATCGACGACATCTTAATCTACTCAAAGTCTAAGAAAGAGAGTGAGGCGAAGTATGTGTTGGTTTTGGAGTGGAATTATACGTGAGATTTTCAAGTGTGAGTTTTAGTATTAAGTCTACCATGATGAGTAGTTAGAGATGATGGCATATCATGGAACCAGCAAGGGGCGAAGTGAAGAAGGATGAGGAAGCATTTTGGAGGCTGAAGAGGTGGATTGGATAGTGAGCCGATCTTGGCATTATCGGAAGGACTGGATGAATTCGCTAAGCATGACGATACGTGGAGCAAGGACTTGGACGCGTACGAGGACGACAAAGAAAGGCGGTCGCTTATACGTTGCAGGAACTGAAGATTTGGAAGAACTGGATAGACTTAGTTAGTGGAGCGGGACTGTTATATCTGCCTAGAATGCTAGAGGCATTTGGTGTACGAGACATGGAGAATGATCTATACGGATCATGAACGTCTCCAACACATATTCAATCATCTTGATTGAAAATTTGACAAAGGTGAGGGGTGGAGTTAAGTGATGAAAGAAAAATATGCAATGCCAAGTACCATCTGGGAAAGGCAAGCATGGTTGATGGGACATGGAATAAGAAGAATGAAGTGAAGCTGAGACGAACTTGAAATATATGGATGACGTATTAGGGTGGTTTGGATGAAGGATGTAGGTTGCACGAGTTGAGTTGTCTAAAGCAGAGAACACGTCAACATGTATGTTGCGTGGCTTGGACAACCATATGGACTAAAGGGAGTTGATGAACATGATTGGATATGAGTATATCCAGCTAACTGGAAAAGGATAGGCAAGTGAGATATTTATACAACCTTAGGTGTTACACTGAGGGCATGGGTGATTGATTTAGAGGTAGTTCGGAAACTCGTTAACGATGGCTGAGTTTTCATATAATGATAGTTATCGTACCAGAAGTCGATATATGCCATTTGAGGAACTATATGAAAGGATAGGGTGAGTTGTCCCTAATGTGGACTAGAATTGGTAAAAGAGGCTATTAATGTGGTAATGGTGTTTGTGGATAGAATGAGAGCAACAAGGGATGCTATGTAGAAAAGGAGGAAACCACTAGATTTAGTGACAAAGTTATGTAGGGAGTTTCACCCATAGTAACGGGTGGTATGTTTTGGTAAAATGTAAGAGTTGATGTAGAGTTTTGTAGGTCCATTTATGATCTTTGGAAAGATCGGACCATTAGCTTATGAGTATATAAGTACCTGGGGAAAGTGAGTTGTATAATTGATACAATTCATGTATTGAGATTGGTAAAGGTTGTTTGAGAATGCATTTTGCATGTACGGTTATTCGGGACTTGTATTAATAAGAGTCTTTGTTTTATCAAAGAGTCATCTGTGAGATTTATTGACTGTGAGGTCAAGAGTTTGGCAATGAGTTTAATTATTTTTGGTTTGTATATGTGGTATTTTGAAACTTGAATTAAAGTTCACGTAGAAATGAGGGGAGTTCGTTTAGAACAAGTATCCTCATGTGATTTGTTGTTTGTGTGTTTGATCCTAAGGAGTAAATCTCGGGACGAGATTTCTATTAGGAGGGAGTGATGTGACAACCGTGGTTTTGAGGTTCGTCACTTAATTTTATTTTGTGCTAGTTACGTGTCTTTACGTGTTTATGTGCTTATTGGTGTGTATAAATTGTGGTTTGGATATCGTTTCCGGTACGGGGTACCTTGTGAGTGAAATGATGTGTGATGATTTCATGTTCATGAGCTCACATGGTAGTGACTATGAAGTGAAATGGTGTTAAGTGGTTTTACGTATACGTATATGTATTATAAAAAATCGTATTTTTACGATTTACGGTTTAGCATTTTGAGGTCTCGGAAGAGGTATTTAGTCACGGGAATAATTTTCGGGGTGGTTTTAAGTCATTTAGGACTTGGTTATAAAGTTTATTTCAAAATTTGAGATTTTTTTTAAAAATGTATATTTTACGACTTTTACGTTAAAACGTGTAAAAATTGACTAGTTTTACGGTTTTGAGGTTTTGAGGTTTTGAGGTTTTGGAGGTTTTAGGAGCTGAAATAAATTAAGGTAAATTAATGTAGTGTTAATAACATAATAGTAAACAATAAAAAGAAAAAAAAAACGAAATTTAATGGATATGTAAAGGGTATAGACGGTTGGAAAAGAAAAAAAAAGGAAAAAAGGAAAAAATGAGAAAAATGAAACATTGTATTGGGCTAGGATTACTATGGTAATTATATAAAGACTTTTATTAACTAAAAACACAGCATAATCCCCTGGAGATCAAGCTTAGGTCGAATTTAATGGAGAATATTAGGGTTCTTCATAAAATTTTGGGGTTTTCATAAATCAAAGGTAAATATTCAAATCCCTTTTTAATTTAATTGTTTTTATGTTTTGTTTATTCATCTTATGATGGAATTAGGTTAGGGTTTAATTTAAAAACAGTAAATTAATGTTATATAATGAGGTTATAATGATTACATAAGTTAGGGTTTGTAATTAGTGGGGTTAGGGTTAATTAACTAGTTTAATTTGATTAAACCCGTTTTTAAAAACTGGGCAGAATTTTGAGTCAATCGTTTTGATCATATTGGGAGTTCTACAAACTCTTATTTTGCGATCCAAGTATCCCTGGAAAGATATTTGAAGTGGCTTTCCAATTCAAGAAACGAGAACTAAATTGGAGGTCGGGAAGTGGGTCAAAAACAGGTTACAACAGTCGGAGGTCAAAACAGTTTTGAATTCAGCCTGTTTTCTTTTTAAGTTTTGGGTTGTTTGGGCACTTAGGGTTGCATTGGGATCTTCTCACGAACGTGAGAGACGGTTTATATATTGTAGTTAATATCTGCACTTGGGCTAAGGTGGTGGTTTAGGGTAAGACCCCTTAATGGTAACAAACTTTTAGTACGTTTAAAATCAGGAAATCTGGAATGACAAAAGTAGATATATATATATATATATCGGGGCCTTAACAGTAGCTTTAAGGTTAGGGCAAGTGGGAGGTGTTAGCCAACATATGTAAGGGTATGAATATTCCTTTTACAGAAACCATGGGTATGTTTAAGTGAGCGTTTGACCTAAAGTTTTGAGACCTAAAACTGGGACTGTTTTGGGTAAAATACGAACGGGTTAGTTATTAAACTTAACCAAGTTAAGGACTTGTTAAGGAAGGTTAATGGGGTGATTAGAGCTTAACAATGAGGTAATTCTACGGGAATAGACTAGATGTACATCATAGGTTGATGAGCCATCTTAGTGATTGGTTCGTGTATTGATTTCATGTTTTTGGTTTGTTAGCTTGTTGCTAGTGCGAGGACTTGTGAAGAAGCTATCAGGTGAGTTTCATAGTCCCATGTTTCCTATTGATTTTGACTTCCAGATGGGATGGAAGAGACACTGTGTTGAGTTATTTATAAATTGATGCTGTGAATGTTTTTATGGTTTTGTGATGGACTTGTGTGTGCACTTATGTGATTAACTGCTATGTGATTCTTGATTGTGTATGATTTGGATCGGGGGACACGTGCCGTCTCAGTTATTATGATTTGACAAGGTAGTGGCCTTGTGGTTTGACAAGGTAGTGGCCTTGTGGTTTGCCAAGGTAGTGGCCTTAGGATAGGTACATAGGGTGATCATCTAAGGTACCATGATGTTGTTTGGCAAGGTAGGAGCCTTGGATTGGTTTGGTATGATTGGTCTTGATTGATAGTTGTTAATACATAATTGTAACACATTGTCCATATGTTATTTTGTTGATGATTGTTATTCACAGCTTGTAACTGATTTAGCGTTGGAGTCTAAACCTATGACTCTCACCAACTTTATGTTGACGTGTTTTAGTGTCTCTTTCAGGTGATACTATGGTTATGCATGAGAAAATAAGTGGCTAGGATGGGAGAAGCATAGGATTGCATATAGAAGGAGAATCCCCGTTTCCTTCTTAGTTTTATTGGATTGTTCTTTTAATAAGTGATATTGTTGGCACCTATATGTTTGTTTTGTTTGTGATATTTGATTGTCTTGGGTAAGAGGTAGGACTGTTACCTACTTACCTAGACTCCTGCATTGTTGAGATATTGTCATGACCTTCGTGTCACCATTTTTACGACATTTCTTATTTCATATAGTTATCTCAATAGACACGCCATGTTGTGATGATATCCATACGTCGCGCCCCATGTTCCGCCATGGTGGGGTGTGACATGACTTCACCTTTCACCCCACCAAATTCCGCCACCACCCTTGTCTTTCATTTAAGCATGTGGATTGCTTATTGCTAAGACATCTAATTTAAGCAAATCTTAGGATTCTAGTGTAACTAAGATTAAAATTGTGCTTAAGTTTTAGGCTTGTTTTTTACATCTTTGTATGATCTTTATTCTCTTGTATTTCCTTTCATGTTTTTCAACATGATTTTTCTTTGAGTCTTGGATCTTGTTGCTATTATGTTTCTTTTTTTTCTCTTATTTTGAGTCCTTTTCTTAAACTAGTAAGAATTAGGAATCTTCTTAGAGATTTACATTTCTTGTAGCTTGATTTGTGATATCTAGATAGATGACTTGCTTGTATGCTACTTGCTTATATATCTTCTTGCTTATCTGTATGCTATATGCTTAATTGATTAGTTAATGAATGCATGCTTATTATAAAGGTTTTGTCTTTGTCAAGCAATTCCGATATAATATCTCTTAGATGTGTCTAACTCATACATGTCCTTAAATGCTACGTGCTAACATGTTTTACTTAGTCTTCTCTTTTTAAGTAATAATGGTTCTTGCATGCCATATGTGTTAATTGCGCACCTTCTCTACATTGGTTTATTGTAGACTTCATTAGGCATTGCATGAATTATCCTATGTGCTTACTTGATTATGTGTTAGATTTTGTACTAACTCTTCATGTCTTCTTGAGCTTCTTTTTAGTTTCTTATCTCATTTTCTTTCGAGATTTCACTATCACCTTCTAAGGTATAGTATTCATGAATCAATTTGTGAAGTTATCCTTAACTTCTTTGTTGAGTCTCTCTCAATTCATTTTAATCATGCTCTTCTAAGTCGAGTCTCTTTCTTCTAGTCTTTCTAAACTAAGTTGAGTCGAGCCTTACCCTTTCCTCATCATGTAATTGTTCTTTGAACATCAATAATGATTGAGAAGAGCTACGAAACTTTGAGCATGTAGTTTATCGTATGCTAAACACCATTTGGTGTCGACATTCATACGCATCTTTGCCTATAATGTCCTATATCCCGATTTTTTCTTAAAGCGTCAATTTATCTGCTTTTGGTTTTCTTTTTTTTTGGTCAAAAATGTCTCTAGGTTGAGATATTTTTTTCCCTCTTTTTGAGAGTTGATTGCGGTTAAAATTTACAATTGGTATGGGTGATTCCATCAATTCTAAGTTTTTAACCCCTTGAGATGATATCTTCACATTCTTGGATGTTTCTTTTCTACCTCTACTCCAACAATTTTGAATTGATTTCCTCAAAATCCTCTTTCCTTGTTTTTTGAGAGTTGAGGGTTAAATCTTGAATTTTCTTGGGTGATTCCAAAAATTCTAAGCTTTTTACCCTTTGACATATTATCATTACAATTGGGTGATTCCAACAATTGTTAATTGATCTTGTCAAGATCCTCTCCTTTGATTTGTTTTTGGATTGATAGCATCGCATGCACACTTCTTTGCTTGTCATTGTTTGTGCAAACGACTTGTTTATCATCCCCGTTTGGGTGACATCTCTTTTTATATATGCTCTTGTCTACTAACCTTGTTTTGTAGGACACTTCTAACACATTTTTGTAGCTCGTCACTATTCTTGCTTTGTTGGTGCCTCAAGCAAGGGGGAGCTCATATCAAGGGGAGCATTTTCAAGAGTTCAACTCATTACATTTGCGATCGTTCACTCACTTAAATTGCATTCATTGAACATCTTGCAAGTAATGAATTATGGGATCTCGAAGACATTGAGGTGGTTAACCTATGGTGATTGAAGACTTCACTAGGATGACGCAAGCTTAATATCATTGGATGATGGGATTACGGTTCGGATTCTCGCCTCTCAACCGAATATCTTTTGGATGCAAGCTATCTCAAAGTTGATTCTTCTCTTATACAAACGACGACTACCTTTGGATGCGTGATCTTCCTCAAATGATATGGATTCTACTCTTCCTCAAATGACGACTACCATTTTGATTCGACAAAAGGGGGAGAAGGAAGTGTAAACGAGTACGTTTAACATTTTACTATGCGTTACGGTTTACTTGTTTGTCATCATAAAAAATGGGGAGATTGTTAGTGCAAACATTACGATGTTTAATCAAGATGATCCCTTCATGTTTTGGTGATGAAAAACGTATAACTCGCAATACATAATGTAAAATGTGTAAGGTACTCGTAATCACTCAAGCATACTTATGTATACTTCTCTCGACACCTTGAAGATTACATTCGTCATGAAAGACAAGAAGGACGGGCGGTTCTCTTAAAGAACACGTGGTTCCTTAGTGATATCGAACCGCGAGAAGATATAGAACCGTGGGCAGTCAAGCCGGTTTAGGCTTACTCAAGATTTCTGGCAGCTTCTAGAAGATGGAGGGAAACTAATAAATTCAAAATTCAAATTTTGAATTTGGGCTCCAAGAATAAAAGGTGCATCCTTTTATCCAATGGGTAGTCCACTCTTTTATCCAATGGGTTGTCCACTCTTTTATCCATTGGGTAAAAAGGTGCTCTCCAAGGCAAGAGTTGGCTATAAATAGAAGACTATTCTCTTCCATTTTACTTGCACAAAAACACACAAAAACCTTCCAATATCCCATTCCTCATTTGCCTCATCAAGAGCAATGAGAAGAACACTTTCACCCTTGTGAAGTGTTAGTGTCTTGAGTCATAACATGATGAAGATCTCTCTAGATCAAGTCATGATTATTGTCTTCCTACTATGTATATGTAGAAGATCCAAGTTATGGGTACACTTGGATGTGTTTGTAAGGGTAGAATATCCAAGTGTTGGGTATCCTTGGATTAGGTGTTAGTTGTGTAGATCCAAGTCTTGTTAGTACTTGGATATAGTGTTAGAGTTATAGATCTAAGTGTTGTGTGCTTAGATCTATATGGTTTATGTGTTTAGGCCATAAAACACAAGGTTTGTTATGTTGGGCCATAAAACATAACTAGTGGGTAGATTAGGTTGTGTCCTGGTAGTTCTCACTAAACTCTAAAGTGATGTGGTTGTGTCTAGGTAGTTCTGACTAAACTATAAAGTGATGTGGTTGTGTCTTATGAGTTCTCACTAAACTTTAAAGTGATTAGTAGTTGTGTCGTGTGAAGTTCTCACTTAGCTTCAAAGTGAAGAGTCGTGAAGATTGGTTCTAGCTTTCGATTAGAACTCGACATCTAGCCTTGTGTCGTTAAATGGTGAAGTGGGCAACGTTTTGTAGATTGGTCCTACCTAAGATTAGGACTCGACATCTAGCTTAGTGTCAGAAACGTGTAAGCGACGTGTATGGTTTTCTCCGCCTTGAAAGGAGTTTTGTTGACTAGTGAAGTAACTCTCGAGTAAGGTGTACTCGAGGAGTGGAGTAGGGCTGGAAGACTAAGAATTTTTCAATTCTTTTTATGTCTATTTTTCGTTCCTCGACTCGACTCGAATTGAAATCCAATTTTAACGTAGAGATTAATTGTTTTTGGTTAATAATACTTGTTTGGAGATCTATTTCTATTTAAGCCCAAAGCAAACAAAAAGGTAAAAATAATATTATGAATACGTAAATACTTACTATTGCTAAAACAAAGTGCACGTACAAACAATTAAGCTAAAAGTACAATTAGAAAATGCAAGAAATTTAAATCTATATGAGACTAGTTATTTCTATGAAGCAACAAAATTAAACTAAGAATGAAAATTAATTGAACTATATAAAAATTACGCTAGATGCACACATAGTAACAAGCAAGAAAAAAAAATAAAAAAAAAATAAAAAATTATAAACTTAAAATTAAAGCATAAAGCTTTAACCTTTTTAAGCTTAATAACCTTATTAGATGATAAAGCTTGAAGCTTTATACACTAATAAGCTTAAAAAAGAAAGAAAGGTGTAAACTTTAAACTAAAAATAAGTTTATTGAAATAAAAACTACTTTTTAAAACTATTTTTAAAACAAACAAAATAACTTTAAAACATAAAACTTAGAAAGCGAGATTTTAAAACAAAATAGATAAATTTTGAAAACAATTTAAACAAAATTATTCTATAAAATTAAGCTACAACTATTATGCTAGAAATCTAAAAAGGTAAGAACGTAGTACCCGTGGTCCGTAGAAAAACACTCTAAACAAACAACATCAACAACATCAACAAAATACGGCCCGTTAAGTACACGGCCTCCCAATACCAAAACTATCAAAAGCGTAACCCGGCCCGTAAAGTACACGGCCAACCAAATTAATCTCTAACCAAACTAATCAACCATATCAACTTGAACCAAATTAATCAACTATAAGCTCTTCTTCGAAAATGATAGATCGATACGCCGAGATCAAAGAAAACATAAAAGGTTAGAATAATAAGCAATAATTATTAAATGATAAAGATATTTAATTAAAACTTATAGATCTAAAATATTTTTTATGTTTTATAAAAGTATTTTAAATTTTAAAGCTAAAAATTATAGATCTACTTAATCTATTTAAAAACCTAATAGATCTAACTATTTTTTTGGTTTTTTAAAAATATTTTTAATTTTTTTAAAGCTTAAACTAATAGATCTAAATAACTAATTAATAAAAACTAAAAGTGCTTAAATAAAAAGCTAGCTTATAAATAAGTTGTAAGCCTAAGCTTAGGACTTATGAGATTTAAAAAGCTAAAAAGCTAATTAAATGATTACTCCACAAATAAGCTAGATCTACTAAAAGGCAACAATAAGCTTGAAATAAAATTAATTATTCCAAACTTTATATAAATCTAATCTTATTTGGAAAAAAAGTTATAAAAACTTATCCCAAAATAATAAGATAGATTATAAGATTAAAATTAAAAAGAAAGGAAGAATGAGAATATTATGAAGCTAGAACTAGACTTTTATTAAAAACTTGAAGATTACAAAGCTTGAAAAAGTAAAATTACATTTATAAAATAAAAGTGCAAAAAAACTAGAGAGAATACTAAAAAAAAAAAAAAAACTAAGCTAACACACTTTTACAATGAAATGGAAAGATATAAATAGGCTGCAACAATGAAGGGTAATTTCGTAATTTTCTCTCTCCCATAACTTTGTTTTCATCGCCTGATTAATGCCAGCTGCAGCCTATCTCGGATCACGCGCAATCATGGGCTGACACACTCTGATTATAGGACAAACACATGCTCAGCGCCACGTGGCGCGATCTGAATGGTCAGCCATCCTGCCACATCTGCATATCCGCCACCTTTACTGACACGTGTCACATTCGGCTTGGTCAGCCGCCACCTCGGATCCACCAATATATAACTGCCACGTGTCGTTCCTGTAACAATTGAAAAATGACTCCCCAGCGAGGTTCGAACTCGCGACCTGCGGGTTAATAGTTAGCACACTTACCGCTGGGCTACAAGCCCATTGGTGTATATATATGAGAACCATATTCTTTTAAGGCTTGTTTCATATCCCACCAGTTTTATTTTATCTATTTTCTTAAAACTTAATAATAATATTAATAATAATAATAATAATACGAAAATTAATTATAATTTTTATAAAAACTTTCTTTTTTTTTATTTTTATTTTCATTATTTAATTATTTTCCGAAAATATTTTAATTATATTATTAATTTATTAAAAAATATTTATTTGTTTAAAAACTAATTAATTTAATTTAAAAACTAATTAAACTTAAAAAATCATAAAAAAACAAACCGTAAGGAGTTACGATGCGAGGTCGGGACCGTTGGCTTCGTAATTTTGTGCTCTTCAATGTGGTCTATTTAGTGGATGACTTTGGAGATTGGCAAAAATGGTCCTTGTTGTACAATCTTCATCAAATATTCATCTTTAGCCCTCCAAACTTCATTCTTTTGGCACTTTTTGGTCCTTTGACTTTATCTTTGACTTTTTCTTTGATAAATGATCGTGAAATCCCGTGTTTTCTTTCTTTTTGATCTTTTGTACCTATTTATCACACAAAACACAAAACCACGCGTAATTCCGACATTTACGATATAAAACACATGATTAGGTCTTGTTTTTCCTTGATTTTAGTGGCAAAAGGATAAGTGTTTACACACTTATTAAATCCCCTACACTTGACCATTGCAATGACCCCATGCAATGCATAGTTGTAAAGCATAAAGTTACATTTTTCTCATTATTAACCCATCATGGCCTTTATTACTATTATTACTACTACTATGACAAAAAGATAAAAACTTTAAAGGAAGCAAAAGTTATAGCAATTTATTCACTTGAAATTATTTGATGGAAAAACTCGTAAAGAAATCTAAGACTTAGATTAGGGCTTTAGTGTCATGAATATTAATCACCCTCAAGTTTCACGTTCCCCATACCAAGCTCAAAAACGAGATCATTGTTATTACAAGTTAGCACAACTAACACATACTCATGTGGTTTAATTAATCACTTAGACCCCCTTATTCCTACGGTGTATCTCTTGTATTTTATTTTTGTCTTGAATGATCCACGAGGATGCATTTTTGACTTATTTCGATAATTTATTAAGGCCGAAAATAAAGTGGGACGATTTAATCAATAGTTAGCTAAAGGACAAAATCTTTTAAAACGGTTTCTCGAAACCTCATAAAGTTCATATCATGGCATAACTCGTTTCACGATTTGAGACCTTTCTCGGACCGATATTTGGCTTGTACTTCAAACTTCAAATCTTGAGAGACGATCTTGAAATTATGGTCTTCTCTTCATTTTGGTATACATCTTCATAAGGAGTGAAAGATGCTTCAATCGTTGACCACGACTTCTTCATTTATCCTCTTCTTTATTTAGGATTTTGATATACAACGATCCGCCTCCTTTTCGGACTTGGATCTATTTATCCTCATACCTTGTTAGGGTCTTTTTGGATAGACTTCTCCATGATCTTTAGGGGAGTAATTGCTTCTCGTCGTGTGTCTTGATCCATCATATTGATTTGGATTAATGATCTTCACATCATCTTAGGATCTTTAGCAGAAAGTGAATCCTCATGCCTTGTGAGGGCCTTTTTGGACTCGGGTATCCTCATGCCTTGTTAGGGCCTTTTTGGATAAGCCAATCTTCGCGTCCCGTTTCAATAAGTTATGCCTTGGCTATGAACTCTAATTAATACCGAGCAACTTTTAAACGATCTTGTGCTAGAAGCTAAGTAACCTTTTAAATCGTACAACCTTATTTATTGCAAATATATATATTAACAAGTGATGGGAGAAAAAGCTCATAACTAACTCACATAAGTTAATGAAAGAATACCGAACTTATAATTAACTCTATCATCTCTCGTTCTCCACAATTTAAAATCTCAAGGAATGAGACTCGTGGATGCTTAGCCTAATAAACCAATTAAGGTCCATATGGTTAAGGATACTAGCTAGAGTAAACTTGGATAAGTAAACTCGGGTTGAGTCAAAATATTCACGACGGGCCTAATATATCAAAAGATATCTAAACTTGTTAAAACCATTTTATTTATTTATTTTATTTTTGACTTTATTCTTGAAATGGAAATTATTACGATGCAATAATAAAAGGAATGAAATTAAATAAAAATACTACTAGGCCAAAATAGATCAAAAATTTGAAAAACGTTGAAAATTTTTAAAAATTTTCCGGTTAAATTGGGGTCAAATTCATGGAAAAGGCCACTAAAATTTCGATAGAAATCCCCCCTACACTTAATATAAACATTGTCCTCAATGTTTAAGCATGTGGGAGAATAAACTCCCCTACACTTAGGACATTGAGTACGTTGTTTAAAATCGAGCTAAGGAAAGGACAACTAAAGTGATTACATTTATTCATTTTAAGATAGAATCACAATAGCAAAAACTTATCGAAGGAACCGGGTACACGGGCAACACGGGAACACGGGTCACGTCAAAAGCACCAAAAGTGGATCATCAAAGCACAAGTACCTACACAATCACAACACACAAACAAACAACCTACACGGCTCCCCCTACACTTATTGGAGAAAATAGATAAAAGATAAAAGATAGATCATCGGGTTGCCTCCCGAGAAGCGCTTGTTTTTGTTAACCGAGTCACGAGCCTGACTCGACCCCGAATTAAATGGTCCATGGGGAAACCTCGAATGTAATACCGGGATCAAAAATCTTATCCTCGGTCCCGGATGAACATAATAAATGAGAGGCAGGAGGATAAGTCATAAAAGGTAGAAAAGTCCTCTCGACATAAGAAAAGTAAGTGAAGTCTTGATCCACGGGAGGTGGGGTGGGTAAAGGAGACAAATTGTCATCCCCCAAAGACATAGGATGGTCACTATTCGGCAAAGCTGGAAAGGTATCAATCAAAGAATGGTCAATGTCACCTCCCGGGTCAAAGCACTCATCCTCATTTCCTGGTATGAAATGAGGAGAGTAAAAACGATACATCACTTGCTTGGGTGTGCACGCGGTAGGACGGGGTGGCAACATAATATGAGAAATATCAGAAGACATATCTACCACCCGCGTCACCTCACCAGACCGAATCAAACGGAAAGTAGGGTCAAATCTCTCCACCTCCTCTATGATGGAAGGTGGCATGGCTAACAAAGGATGCTCATCAATAGCAATAGAGTCGGAGCTATCAATGTCCTCAATCCCCTCTTCAAAGAGAGGATTCACGTCACTAGAGATGTAGGCGTCCTCAAAATCAAATAAAGGGTTCGAATAAATCTTGAAATTTTCCTTCGGAACGTCTTCATCGAATAGTGACTCGTCATCACTAGAAGTAAAATCATCATCAAGATCAAGAATGGGATTAGAGAAAGCCAAAGAATCGTTTCCCAAGATGTCGGTGGGAGGTAATGAATCATCACTATAAAGAGATTCGCACTCATCGTCACTATCGGAAGCAACCGTAGGCTCACTTTGGATTGGAATAAGAGTCTCGTCACAAGGAATAGTGATAAGACCCTCATCCCCCATGATGAGAGAGGCATCGGGCTCCGTAGTAGAAGAATCGAGAATAGGAGTGGTAGAATCCTTAGGCTCGAGAGCCGGCAAGTCGAGAGAAGGAATTACAATTGCACTAGGACATTGAGCACAAAGATCATTCCATGAAATAGTATTCTCATCGTCATCATCATCATCATAATAGTAAGAACGCACAGGAGGAGGAGTATAATCACTAAGATTAGATACTTGCTCTTGTCGTTGTCGTTGTTGCTCCTCCAAAGTCTCGGTCAGTCGAATTAAGCCGTCATGAAGTTCCCAAAGAAGGGCTTTTCTTTCGTCATTCAAAGCATTGATTTGTTGAATTCTCTGAGAGGATTGATGATTGATGGTGGGATGTGGGGGTTCAAAATTTTGAAAACCGGAATTATAGCACGGATGTGGCTCATAATTCATTGGTTGACAATAAGAAGTATCGTGAGGGCCCCCACAATGATTGCAACATGGGTATTGAGAAAAACCCGGTTCATGTTGCGGATAGGGATTGTCATAAACGGGAGGGGGGGAGAAAGTATTGTAAGAGGAGAAGTACGAATTCGTTGAATTGCAAAATGGACAAAATCCAAATTGTGTATTGTCGATATCAAAACCACACCGCTCACAAATACACCATTGACATGTTTGAAAACCATGCCATGGTCTCCCACACCGAACGCAAGACGAATCCATGAAGAATTAAAAATAAGAGGGGTTGAGAAAAGAATTAAACACAAAAGAGGATAAAGAAGAATATTTTTGGATTTTTTAGAAAAATATATATATACAAGAAAAATCGAAGGAAATCGAACTAAAAATTAACACTAATACGTAATATTTTTTGTGTAATACTTTTAGGAAAAAGTATTACGTTTTGCTTTTTTAATTTTTTTGTTGCAATTCTTAGGAAAGAAATTGCTTTTGTGATTTTTTAATTTTTTTTGTAATTTTATGTTTTTGATTTTTTTGTATTTTTGATTTTTTGTGCAAGAAACGTAACGTTCAAAGAATGAACGGATCCCAAAATCCAAACGTCTTCACGAAAAATCGTCAATCGTACGAGCGAAGCGGCAGCGGCGCCATTTTGGAAGACTAAGAATTTTTCAATTCTTTTTATGTCTATTTTTCGTTCCTCGACTCGACTCGAATTGAAATCCAATTTTAACGTAGAGATTAATTGTTTTTGGTTAATAATACTTGTTTGGAGATCTATTTCTATTTAAGCCCAAAGCAAGCAAAAAGGTAAAAATAATATTATGAATACGTAAATACTTACTATTGCTAAAACAAAGTGCACGTACAAACAATTAAGCTAAAAGTACAATTAGAAAATGCAAGAAATTTAAATCTATATGAGACTAGTTATTTCTATGAAGCAACAAAATTAAACTAAGAATAAAAATTAATTGAACTATATAAAAATTACGCTAGATGCACACATAGTAACAAGCAAGAAAAAAAAAATAAAAAAAAAATAAAAAATTATAAACTTAAAATTAAAGCATAAAGCTTTAACCTTTTTAAGCTTAATAACCTTATTAGATGATAAAGCTTGAAGCTTTATACACTAATAAGCTTAAAAAAGAAAGAAAGGTGTAAACTTTAAACTAAAAATAAGTTTATTGAAATAAAAACTACTTTTTAAAACTATTTTTAAAACAAACAAAATAACTTTAAAACATAAAACTTAGAAAGCGAGATTTTAAAACAAAATAGATAAATTTTGAAAACAATTTAAACAAAATTATTCTATAAAATTAAGCTACAACTATTATGCTAGAAATCTAAAAAGGTAAGAACGTAGTACCCGTGGTCCGTAGAAAAACAATCTAAACAAACAACATCAACAACATCAACAAAATACGGCCCGTTAAGTACACGGCCTCCCAATACCAAAACTATCAAAAGCGTAACCCGGCCCGTAAAGTACACGGCCAACCAAATTAATCTCTAACCAAACTAATCAACCATATCAACTTGAACCAAATTAATCAACTATAAGCTCTTCTTCGAAAATGATAGATCGATACGCCGAGATCAAAAAAAACATAAAAGGTTAGAATAATAAGCAATAATTATTAAATGATAAAGATATTTAATTAAAACTTATAGATCTAAAATATTTTTTATGTTTTATAAAAGTATTTTAAATTTTAAAGCTAAAAATTATAGATCTACTTAATCTATTTAAAAACCTAATAGATCTAACTATTTTTTTGGTTTTTTAAAAATATTTTTAATTTTTTTAAAGCTTAAACTAATAGATCTAAATAACTAATTAATAAAAACTAAAAGTGCTTAAATAAAAAGCTAGCTTATAAATAAGTTGTAAGCCTAAGCTTAGGACTTATGAGATTTAAAAAGCTAAAAAGCTAATTAAATGATTACTCCACAAATAAGCTAGATCTACTAAAAGGCAACAATAAGCTTGAAATAAAATTAATTATTCCAAACTTTATATAAATCTAATCTTATTTGGAAAAAAAGTTATAAAAACTTATCCCAAAATAATAAGATAGATTATAAGATTAAAATTAAAAAGAAAGGAAGAATGAGAATATTATGAAGCTAGAACTAGACTTTTATTAAAAACTTGAAGATTACAAAGCTTGAAAAAGTAAAATTACATTTATAAAATAAAAGTGCAAAAAAACTAGAGAGAATACTAAAAAAAAAAAAAAACTAAGCTAACACACTTTTACAATGAAATGGAAAGATATAAATAGGCTGCAACAATGAAGGGTAATTTCGTAATTTTCTCTCTCCCATAACTTTGTTTTCATCGCCTGATTAATGCCAGCTGCAGCCTATCTCGGATCACGCGCAATCATGGGCTGACACACTCTGATTATAGGACAAACACATGCTCAGCGCCACGTGGCGCGATCTGAATGGTCAGCCATCCTGCCACATCTGCATATCCGCCACCTTTACTGACACGTGTCACATTCGGCTTGGTCAGCCGCCACCTCGGATCCACCAATATATAACTGCCACGTGTCGTTCCTGTAACAATTGAAAAATGACTCCCCAGCGAGGTTCGAACTCGCGACCTGCGGGTTAATAGTTAGCACACTTACCGCTGGGCTACAAGCCCATTGGTGTATATATATGAGAACCATATTCTTTTAAGGCTTGTTTCATATCCCACCAGTTTTATTTTATCTATTTTCTTAAAACTTAATAATAATATTAATAATAATAATAATACGAAAATTAATTATAATTTTTATAAAAACTTTTTTTTTTTAATTTTTATTTTCATTATTTAATTATTTTCCGAAAATATTTTAATTATATTATTAATTTATTAAAAAATATTTATTTGTTTAAAAACTAATTAATTTAATTTAAAAACTAATTAAACTTAAAAAATCATAAAAAAACAAACCGTAAGGAGTTACGATGCGAGGTCGGGACCGTTGGCTTCGTAATTTTGTGCTCTTCAATGTGGTCTATTTAGTGGATGACTTTGGAGATTGGCAAAAATGGTCCTTGTTGTACAATCTTCATCAAATATTCATCTTTAGCCCTCCAAACTTCATTCTTTTGGCACTTTTTGGTCCTTTGACTTTATCTTTGACTTTTTCTTTGATAAATGATCGTGAAATCCCGTGTTTTCTTTCTTTTTGATCTTTTGTACCTATTTATCACACAAAACACAAAACCACGCGTAATTCCGACATTTACGATATAAAACACATGATTAGGTCTTGTTTTTCCTTGATTTTAGTGGCAAAAGGATAAGTGTTTACACACTTATTAAGGGCGATGAGGAGATTCGTGACCGAACCACTATAAATCATCGTGTCGGTATTTTCCTTTACATTTATGTCTTTACTATTATAGATGTATTTGTATGTTGTGTGTTGTGTGCATCTCTTAATCTAAACATCTAAGTTGTGGAAAATCTAAGGCTTAGTACGTGTGTACTTCGTGTTTAGATTATGGTGAAGTGTACATCACTTAGTCTAAACATCCTAGTTGCAGAAAAGCATATGTTTAGTACGTGTGTGCTTAGTGTTTAGACTATTGCTTGATGTACTCTTGATTTGATGTCTTTGTATGTTTACTTACTTGTATTATTTATCTTTCAATCAAACACATCTCATATCTAGTCAAGCTTGATCGAGAATTTGATACAAAGGATTGTCAAAGTTTAACATGTAACAAAAGGTTAAGTTCACTGTCGGCGGTTCCCTAAATGGACCGACGGTTCTTTATTGATAAAGAACCACAGATACACATAAGGAACCGCACACATTGGATTAAGCCGAAATGTTTTGAAAACTAACTAGAAACTATTCAACCCCCCCCCCCCTTCTAGTTTCTACAGTTTCCACTGCTAGTGTTAGCCGGCCTCAGCTTAAGAGCACTCAAGTGAATGATAAGGTCTGGAAACACAAGAGTCAAGGGAAGATGAAGGAAGTAGAAGAACACCCTAGGAATTTGAATGTTTTTAAGAATAAAAAGTCTGTAATCGCATGTAATGACGATTTGAATGATTTGAATGCTATGAATGTGAAATTTGTTTGTGTCAGATGTGGAAAGTGTGCTAATGCTAATCATTCTATGGTGCTATGAATAATGTCAAAGGCGTAGAAACTAGAACTAAGAAGCAAGTTGTGATGCATATTAGTGCTAGTAAACCCAAACACAAAGTGAACCATTCAGGTGCAACCCCCACTAAGAAAAGTAATGCATTAGACTCCACCACTAAGAACCCTAGCAGCAGAATTAAGGAATTATATGAGTCTGCTAGCAAGTCTTGGAAATGGTGGTTTGCTAATCAATGTCCTCAAGGATATAAATGGATGCCTAAAGTTAGGACAGAAAATGTGACAACGAGTGTTAGTATGCCTTTAAATATTGCTAAGGACACTAATGATTCTATAATCACAACTACTGTGGTATCCAATTTAGCAATTGCTCCATCGTGTTCTAACTCTTCTGCAGGTGATACAAATAATTCTCTTCATACTGGACTCCGGATGCACGAAGCACATGACGGGGAATCTCAAGCTTCTAATTAACTTCGTGGAGAAGTTCCTGGGTACGGTCCGATTCGGAAATGATCAGTTTACACCGATCCTAGGATATGGAGATTTGGTTCAGGGGAATATTACGATCAAAAGGGTATACTACGTCGAAGGGCTCAATCACAATCGTTTCTCGGTTGGTAAATTATGTAATGCGGATTTGGAGGTTGCTTTCAGGAAGACATGTTTTGGTCGTGATTAGGATGGGAATGATTTACTTACCGGTACACGGGGTACTGATCTCTACACTATTTCACTTCAAGATACAACTTCATCAACTCTAATTTTCTTCATGGCTAAAGCTTCAACGACTCAGGCATGGTTATGGCATCAACGTTTATCTCATCTTAATTTTGATACCATTAACTTGCTTTCCCAGAAAGATATTGTGAGAGGCCTTCTAAGCTTGAAATTCATCAAAGATCATCTTTGTTCTTCTTGTGAGCTTTGTAAAGCTAAACGAAGTTGCTTCAAAACAAAGACCACACCAAGCTCTAAAGGACGGTTAGATCTTCTCCATATGGATCTATGTGGTCCTATGCGTGTTCATAGTATCAATGGAAAGAAATATATACTGGTAATTGTCGATGATTACTCAAGGTACACATGGACTCACTTCTTGAGGTCCAAGGATGAAACACCCGAAGTTCTCATCAGCTTCCTTAAATTGATACAACGTGGTCTTCAAGCTCAAGTTAAAGTGGTCCGTACTAACAGAGGCACAAAATTTTTGAATTCAAATCTGAGAAACTATTTTGAAGCCGAAGGAATTGAACATGAAACATCTATGGCTCGAACACCCAAACAAAACGGCGTTGTTGAAAGACGAAACCGTACTTTAGTTGAGGCTGCTCGAATATTATTATCCGCTTCAAAACATCCTGTAGGATATGAAAATCTTGCTTACGTTTTATAGAGAGAAAGAGATAGAGAGATGGTGAGAACACACACACTTAGAGAGAGAAAGTGAAAGAAAAACACTTTTCAACTATGTGTAAAAATGAAGAACCACACACCCTCTCCATCTAAGGAGAGGGTTTATATACCCAAGCCCTTGTCATGGGCTTGGGCTTACATTTGGGCCGGCCTACACATGTTGTAGGTTAGGCTTTGGTTTGTTTGTTAAATAAAGATAAGTAACTAAACTACGAGCTATTACATGGACTATTGTTGGAGTGATCGATCCTTCTTAATACGTAAAACGTATTTCCAACAATTTCCTCCTAAGGGAGGTCACTCCAAACAAGGGCATTACCCAAGTTACAATAATTAGATAAACCTAGCATACTATGCTTGTCTTGAGCACGTAGTCTTCGTCTTTCTGTTTCTTTTTCTTTTCTGGTGAACATGCTGATGTGATCTTTGATATCAGTCTCGAGCATTAATCTCTTGTCTTGATCTCGTGCATCCATCACTTGTGATCTTCGCCTCCTCGTGACACCATGTCCCACATACTTATACCTTCGTAATTCTTGAAAGCTTCAGAGTTCGATACAGCGGAAGAAGACTTAACTTTTAGGCTTTCTTGAATTAGATGAGGTATTAAGTGCATAAAGTATAAGCATGCGGGGACGACTTCTTCTTGGATCCCGCAACGCCACCGTCTTCAAATGCCGCAACATAAGTAGACACGAACGAAATGGCTTTGAACATTTCTTTCTAATTTGGTAGCATTTTAACTCCGGTAGGTGAAGACCGTTGGACGATATAATATATCGTACTTGTGGCAGGTAGATTTAATTAAAAATCTCCTTGACAAGATTTCGCGGGTAAACCCGTTCTCTTTACTCGACCGTCCAAAGCTGACTGCGAACGTAAAGAGTGAATCATTTGGATAAAATTATCCGCTTGATTGAAGCCGTCAATTCTGATTCCTGGAACAAGTTTGATTCATTAAAGAATCGCACCGTAGTTGCTTTCCAGTTGTCACGAGCTTGATTCTTATTGAATCTTGCAAGTTACCTACCAAGTGCTATTTGATGTTAACACTCGAAATATTTCCACTCATCACTGTGAACACTAAGGTATCACTCTGAGTGTTCTGGCAAGATCACTAAGATATTGCGTAGAGGCCTGGAACGTGTTTAAATTCATTTAAGAATTAAACCACTGTTGCTTTCCAGTTATCACAATTTGATTCATAAAGAATCGCACAAGTCACCTACCATGAGTTTTTTGATATTCGCTCAAGAAGGATTTCCATCTTCATTGTAAATACTTTCGTATTACTCGGATGTTCAGGCAAGATCATGAAGATTTTGCGTAGGACTCTTAAGATCTTTCTTACTTTTCACAGTGTGTGAAGAAGCAAGGAAATATGAAGGTGTGTCCTAATGAGATATGTGATGATCTCAAATGGCTCTAGACTCGATCGTGCATTTTGGATTTTAGTGATCGGAGGCTGGAGAGGAGTGCCACCATTTCAATACCAATTTATTCGGAGTGAATAAATCGTTAGATAACGTGTTGTCTCCGTGTGATTAAAACAAATACCTTTTGAGAGATATCTGAGTTAGCTGGGATGGGTTGTGCATTGTATCACTGGGTCCATGATGTCTTATCTTCAATATGAAGAATCATTAAAATTAATCTCAATAGCATATGTATTGACCCGGTTTCTGCCTAAAGTTGTAAAGAGGGCTTCTTTCTTCACCCTTTATCTTTACAATTCTTTTTCATTCTTCAACCCCTTCAATGCTTACCCATACGTCATAACTAGCACCTTGTTGTGATTGTTCCAGTGCTAACTTAATTACTTGGTCGGCATTCAGCGTTCACAATCTTTCTCCAACTTTTCTAAGGACGACTATTTCTAGCTATAGAATGTCCTTGGGAAGATTCCTTCGGTTTTGGAAGAATCATAAAACTTAACCTATCCTACCATCCTTATGTCACCACAATCTTCATCGTCGTGAAATAAATGGGTTTTGGGTAAGTATATGTCACCATGAAAATCCATTTTGATATGCAAATCCGTTTTTCTCCCCCTTAACATATGCCACGATATTCGAAGACATTTCGCATATGTCAGGATGAGCCAGCACATTAAGTCAAACCATTTGTGATAATATCCCATATTAAATCACATTTCCCCCATATTAAAAATATTAACCCAATCGATGTTTTTAATATCAATTGATTTAATGAAGTTTTAACAAAGGTTTTGGGAAGAAAAATGCATGTCCGTTTAATCTTTAGGATATCAAATGTATGAGATATGATACCGACTTGTAACATGATCACATATTCACCATATTAGAAAAAAATTAACAAGGTTGGACCTGATAGATGAGAACATCATATGATAAGATCAAATGGTTCTTGTCAGCATATGTTGGTCGCCTCATCACGTCTGAAGTCATCTCTTGACACCACATGTACGATTGGTATTGTTGTTTTGACACCAGTTAGTGAGCTTGGCACGTTCGGCATCGAAGATTCTGAATGCTTGACAATTGCTCCCCCTCAATTGTTGACCCGTGTTCTATTGAAAGAGCTGTAGTCGTCGTTTGAGTAGTCGTATCGTCGAGTATGTAGATACCAATTGTAGATTGTTATGGTTGTAGAGATGATAGCTTCATAAAAACAAGACTTCTCTTGTTTTAACAAATAAATGCACTGAAACGTACATTGATTTATGTGAGACCAAGTTATAAAGTAAACTTGATCCCTTACAAGGTTTTAAAGTAAACCTTGCCCGAGAAAATTAATTCCCGTTGTGAGTCAAAGCTTTCATGAGAAATACTTGACTTTAATGTGAAAATCGGGTTGCAGTCAGAAATAACTACAAGCCATTTAGGCATGTTTTATGAAATATTTACAAATTTTGTACGAACTCTATTTATGGCGCCGTGTCGATATTAATCAACATTTCTAAGGCCGTAAATATTATCGTACCAAAAGACATGCCTTTTAGAAATAAAGTAAAAATATTTTTGGATTTTTATGAATTTTTCAATTTTTATAGTTTTTATATGATTTTATATTTTTGTATTTTACTTTTGTGGATAAAAATATAAACAATATATACAGATGATCACCAAGGATACGGAGAATAGTTTACCACCACTATTCTTTCGCTTCATCTGCTAGTTCCTTAAGAGTCTCAGGCGAGAAGGTTCTCATTCCTAGCTTGTCGGCCAAAAATTCAATTCAAGCGCGATCTAAAGCCTTCGTGAAAATATCCGCCAATTGATACTCAGTTCGGACAAAGTAAAGCTCTATTACTCCATTTTCCACTTACTCCTTGATGAAGTGGTAGCGAATGTCAATGTGCTTCGACCGGGAGAATTGAACGTTGTTGCAGCATAAAGCAATTGCACTCTTGTTGTCACAGTACATCGGAATCTTGTTGAAACCTAGACCATAGTCGGTTAATTGCGATCTCATCCAAAGAATTTGAGCACAGCAACCGGATATAGCTATGTATTCTGCTTCCGTACTTGAAATTGCAGCGCTTTTCTGCCTTTTCGATGCCCAACTGATTAATCGATCTCCTAGAAGTTGCAAAGTTTCACTCGTGCTACGCCTTGTATCTTGACAACCCGCGTGATCCGCATCTGCATATGTCATTAGTGCAATCGAAGATTCCTTCGAATACCAAAGTCCCCGATTAATGGTTCCTTTAAGATATCGAAGGATCCGTTTCACAGTAGCCAAGTGTAACTCAGTAGGTCGAGTTTGATACCGAGCACACATACATATAGCAAACTGAAGATCAGGTCGACTAGCTGTGATATACAGAAGAGTACCGATCATTCCACGATAAAGTGTCGGATCAACGGCAACTCCATGTGGATCTGCATCAAGCTTAGTTCGTTCCACCATTGGAGTATCCACGGGGTCGCAAGATTCCATCTTATATTTCTTAAGCGATTCAAGGGCATACTTGGATTGATTGATAAAGATGCCTCTGGGACTCTGAGATATCTGAAGACCTAAGAAGAATGATACCTTGCCCATCATTGACATCTTAAACTTGGAAGACATGAGTGTCCCAAATTCGTCGGATAAAGTTTGGGTCGAGGCTGCAAATATAATATCATCAACATATATTTGTACCATAATCATATCTTTACCTCGTTTCTGAATGAACAACGTGGGATCCACCTTGCCTTTAGCGAAGCCTTGCGTAATGAGGAATTGTGATAATAGATCATACCATGCGCGTGGAGCTTGCTTCAACCCATAGAGAGCCTTCTTAATCTTGTACACATGATTAGGATATCTAGGATTCACAAAACCATCCGGCTGTTGAACATAGACCTCTTCCTTGATTTCACCATTGAGAAATGTCGTCTTCACATCCATCTGATAGACGATCATATTCATATGGGCTGCATAAGCGAGGAATAGTCTAATAGCTTCCAAACGGGCAACAGGTGCAAAGGATTCCATAAAGTCGATTCCTAATAATTGCTTGTATCCACGAGTTACTAGTCGAGCTTTGTTCTTCAATATTCCGCCTAACTCGTCGAGTTTCACCTTGTAAACCCATTTCAAAGTGAGTAACTGCACTTGATCCGGGCATGGGACAAGTTCCCATACTTTAAGACGTATAAATTCATTAAGTTCTTCTTGCATAGCTTCTATGCAACAGGATAGAGTAAAAGCTTCTTGCCATGTCTTAGGTTCAACTTCAGTGAGAAAAGCATCAAAATGACAAAACATTGCATTTTCTTGTAGTTGACTTCGTGTGGATACCGGACGATTAGGGTCACCAATAATAGAATCTATAGGATGATCCTTTGTCCACTTGTTGTCATGTTCACGAATCCGTGGATTGCAGTAGAGCGTAGAAGGAGCTTCCTCTGAGGTGGACGACCCGGCTTGATTAGGGTCGGGAATTGGTACACCAAAGAATGGAAGTTCACGCATTTGAGCAAATTCCAAATCGTGATCATCATCATCCTCTTCATCATCAATAGGCATGACATGAGTAGTTGATTCGTTAGTTGGTAGTGAATTACTCGTTGAAGGTATGTCTTGACCAATTGTGGGTGCAGACTTATCAGATTGTGCTTCGGTTGTTGGAGCGAAAACTTCGGTTATCGGAGTTGTTACCTCAGGTTCTGGAGCAACAATACTTGGAGGAGTAAAGAATTCATCAAAGAACGGTTGAAACAACGTATCCCATTCAGTCCTAGAAGGTGGTGTAAATTATGATGAAGTAGGGTTGTTTCGGACAAGACCAGAACTAATGTTACTGGGTCCCATTTCATGAAGTGCGGGTTCGGAGCTGCTTTGCTCAGAAGCCATTGCTGTCAGCTCATCAAAATCAACATTCATATTTTCGAGGATCTTACGAGACTTACGATTGTAGATTCGGTATGCCTTCTTTGCGGGTGCGTAACCAATGAAAATACCAATATCAGCCTTTGGTTGATGTTTTCCCAAATTGTCACCATCATTATTTGGATAGCAAAGAGAACCAAATACATGAAGATATGATAAATCTGGTATTTTTCCATGGAGAAGCTCATAAGGTGTTTTACCATGACGTTTACGAATTAGTGACCAGTTTTGGGTGTACACTGCTGTAGATATTGCTTCTGCCCATAAAAACAATGGAGCCTTTGCGTAAATTAACATCGTTCGAGCAGCTTCCATAAGTGTGCGATTTCGCCTTTCAACGACACCGTTTTGTTGTGGAGTGCGTGCAACGGATGTTTCATGAGATATGCCAACTTCTTCCTAATAATCACGCAAGATTTGATTCACAAGTTCGGTTCCATTATCTGTACGAATGCGTCGGACAGTAGTGTTGAGACGCACTTGAATCATCTTGAGAAATCCGATGATGAATTTAGGTGCCTCATTTTTTGTTTTAAGAAATTTCACCCATGTAAACCGAGAGTAATCATCGACAATGACGAGGATGTACTTTTTACCACTAAGACTTTCAACACGCATTGGCCCACAAAGATCCATATGCAACAGATAAAGTTTCTTTTGGTTGGTGTCTTCCGTCTTGGGTTTGTAAGATTTCTTAGTGCTTTTCCCCATTGTACACGCGGAACACAAATTATCCTTGTGAAATGAAAGTTTAGGAAGACCACGAACAAGTTCGTTTTTCGCCAAATGATTAATAGCGTCAAAGTTAAGATGAGATAACCGTCGATGCCATAACCATGACTTAGTATTCGATGCTTTGGAGAGAAGACATACGGGAGAGGCGGCCATCATGTCTTTTAGAGACAAAGTATACAAATTATTCCCTCGAGTACCTTTCAATAAATCAACCCCTTCCAAATTACGAATGGAGTAGGTATGCTCTCGAAAAGCAACTTCTAGGTTTGCATCACAAAATTATCCCACAGAAAATAAGTTGTGACCGAGACCTTCCACATAATACACTCTTGAAATTATAACATTCCCAATATGATATTCACCATAACCCATTATCTTTGCAATATGATCATTTCCAAATCGAACCATACCAAGAAACTTGCTGAAGAAATTTCTGAGCTGAGAGCGATCTCCGGCCATATGCTTGGAGCAACCAGAGTCCAAATACCAAAGAACAATTTGGACCACCTGTTTTCAACAACAACAGTAGACAATGCATTGGAAACTATTGGTTCTGGAGTGTTAGCAGATACAAATAAAATATTATCAGAATTGCTAACAGGTTTGTGACCCTTAGATTTCCTGCGTTTTCTAATGTGAGTTTTAGCACTAACCGGTTTTACTGTTCCAACTTTCTTAGGTTTTGGATTATTCGCGGGCACTACAGTGGGAGTAGACCTATTTAAAGGGAACTTGGTTCCTACAGTAGTGTCGGTGTTCCTAGTTAAAGGACACGCTTGTGTTTTGGTAGCCTTGGTACTCCTAGTTAAAGGGCACGCTTTCTTCGCTGTAGTAGGAGTGATCCTAGTTAAAGGACACGCATTTCCTACTATAGTGAAAGTTCTACCATTGGGGCGCCACATCCAACCAACTTGGGTTAACACTTTCCCAGTCGGTTTCCCTTCTAATCCATTTTCCAGGCATACATCTCATTTACATGGTAAATAAGGCAAGAATCATGACGACTAGAAAACATACATTCATTGCAATTCCAACATTTCAAATTAGAATTCACACTAGGCTTAGAACACTGCACAACCGCAGAGCCTTTAGGTTTAGCTACATGATTCTTTTTATTCAAAACAGAAATAACATTCCTAGGATGGGCTTCTACTTTCTTCTTCACTTAACTACTAGATGGGGGCAAGATCCTATCATTCTTCCTGTTTCTTTTAAGCTTAGATCTTTGAGCCTTAGAAGTGGTGATTTAATAAGTGTGAAAACACTTATCCTTTTACCACTTATTTCCAATAATAACATGACCAAAACGTGTATTTTATGTCGTAAAAGTCGGAATTATGCGTGGTTTGTGTTTTTATTGTGTTTTAGGACCAAAATATGAAAAAGGAAGAAAACACGGGCTTTCACGGGCTTTTATCGAATAAAACGAGAAAAGACGAAGTCAAGAGATCAAGAGTGCTTAAAGAACGGATGTCCAAGACCTATTCTGAAGATTTATCGAAGAAAAAGTCTAAAGACGGAAGTTTAATGAAGTCGAAGAACTCAAGTCTAAATTAAAGAAGAAAATTATTAAGACAAGTTCAAATCCCGAGGCGACGTCGAGAAAAGACAAAGAAATAAATCGAGTCGAGAAGAAAGAAAGAAGGAAGCACACCACAAATGCACCTCCCACTTAGCCTATAAATACCCTCCTAATCACATTAGGAGGATGGTTAGCTAGTTAATTAGTTTTTAGTTTTTCATAATTTAGTTTTATTGTTTTCATCACTTTATCTCTCTAGTCTTATATTAAGTTTTGTACTTTTGAATCTTAATCTTTTAATTCAAGAAATCTTTTGATAATCTCTCATTTGTGACAATCTGTCAATTTATGGTTTATAATTTATTCTCAAATATTATTTAAAAACATTATTTTAATGTTATATTATGAACTCACTTATTTATGGGAAGAAATTTGGATTTTACGTCTTGAAGTAGCACCGACTACGTCTAAACCGGAGGATTCTACGTTACGTGCTTACGTTTACATACACCGTTTTGGTGACAGTCCGACATTTCAGAAAATAAATTTATCCGTAAATATTATTTTGAGACTTTAAATTTGTGTTGGTTCATAAACTCACAAGTTTACAAGAAGAGCGTAGAAGGAGCTTCCTCTGAGGTGGACGACCCGGCTTGATTAGGGTCGGGAATTGGTACACCAAAGAATGGAAGTTCACGCATTTGAGCGAATTCCAAATCGTGATCATCATCATCCTCTTCATCATCAATAGGCATGAAATGAGTAGTTGATTCGTTAGTTGGTAGTGAATTACTCGTTGAAGGTATGTCTTGACCAATTATGGGTGCAGACTTATCAGATTGTGCTTCGGTTGTTGGAGCGAAAACTTCGGTTATCGGAGCTGTTACCTCAGGTTCTGGAGAAACAATACTTGGAGGAGTAAAGAATTCATCAAAGAACGTTTGAAACAACGTATCCCATTCAGTCCTAGAAAGTGGTGTAAATGATGATGAAGTAGGGTTGTTTCGGACAAGACCAGAACTAATGTTACTGGGATTTCATGAAGTGCGGGTTCGGAGCTGCTTTGCTCAGAAGCCATTGCTGTCAGCTCATCAAAATCAACATTCATAGTTTCGAGGATCTTACGAGACTTACAATTGTAGATTCGGTATGCCTTCTTTGCGGGTGCGTAACCAATGAAAATACCAATATCATCCTTTGGTTGATGTTTTCCCAAATTGTCACCATCATTATTTGGATAGCAAAGAGAACCAAATACATGAAGATATGATAAATCTGGTATTTTTCCATGGAGAAGCTCATAAGGTGTTTTACCATGACGTTTACGAATTAGTGACCGGTTTTGGGTGTACACTGCTGTAGATACTGCTTCTGCCCATAAAAACAATGGAGCCTTTGCGTAAATTAACATCGTTCGAGCAGCTTCCATAAGTGTGCGATTTCACCTTTCAACGATACCGTTTTGTTGTCGAGTGCGTGCAACGGATGTTTCATGAGATATGCCAACTTCTTCATAATAATCACGCAAGATTTGATTCACAAGTTCGGTTCCATTATCTGTACGAATGCGTCGGACAGTAGTGTTGAGACGCACTTGAATCATCTTGAGAAATCCGATGATGAATTTAGGTGCCTCATTTTTTGTTTTAAGAAATTTCACCCATGTAAACCGAGAGTAATCATCGACAATGACGAGGATGTACTTTTTACCACTAAGACTTTCAACACGCATTGGCCCACAAAGATCCATATGCAACAGATAAAGTTTCTTTTGGTTGGTGTCTTCCGTCTTGGGTTTGTAAGATTTCTTAGTGCTTTTCCCCATTGTACACGCGGAACACAAATGATCCTTGTGAAATGAAAGTTTAGGAAGACCACGAACAAGTTCGTTTTTCGCCAAATGATTAATAGCGTCAAAATTAAGATGAGATAACCGTCGATGCCATAACCATGACTTAGTATTCGATGCTTTGGAGAGAAGACATACGGGAGAGGCGGCCATCATGTCTTGTAGAGACAAAGTATACAAATTATTCCCTCTAGTACCTTTCAATAAATCAACCCCTTCCAAATTACGAATGGAGCAGGTATGCTCTCGAAAAGCAACTTCTATGTTTGCATCACAAAATTGTCCCACAGAAAATAAGTTGTGACCGAGACCTTCCACATAATACACTCTTGAAATTATAACATTCCCAATATGATATTCACCATAACCCATTATCTTTGCAATATGATCATTTCCAAATCGAACCGTACCAAGAAACTTGCTGACGAAATTTCTGAGCTGAGAGCGATCTCCGGCCATATGCTTGGAGCAACCAGAGTCCAAATACCAGAGAACAATTTGGACCACCTGTTTTCGACAACAACAGTAGACAATGCATTAGAAACTATTGGTTCTGGAGTGTTAGCAGATACAGATAAAATATTATTAGAATTGCTAACAGGTTTGTGACCCTTAGATTTCCTGCGTTTTCTAATGTGAGTTTTAGCACTAACCGGTTTTACTGTTCCAACTTTCTTAGGTTTTGGATTATTCGCGGTCACTACAGTGGGAGTAGACCTATTTAAAGGGCACTTGGTTCCTACAGTAGTGTCGGTGTTCCTAGTTAAAGGGCACGCCTGTGTTTTGGTAGCCTTGGTACTCCTAGTTAAAGGGCACGCTTTCTTCGCTGTAGTAGGAGTGATCCTAGTTAAAGGACACGCATTTCCTACTATAGTGAAAGTTCTACCAGTGGGGCGCCACATCCAACCAACTTGGGTTAACACTTTGCCAGTCGGTTTCCCTTCTAATCCATTTTCCGGGCATACATCTCATTTACATGGTAAATAAGGCAAGAATCATGACGACTAGAAAACATACATTCATTGCAATTCCAACATTTCAAATTAGAATTCACACTAGGCTTTGAACGCTGCACAACCGCAGAGCCTTTAGGTTTAGCTACATGATTCTTTTTATTCAAAACAGAAATAACATTCCTAGGATGGGCTTCTACTTTCTTCTTCACTTGACTACTAGATGGGGGCAAGATCCTATCATTCTTCCTGTTTCTTTTAAGCTTAGATCTTTGAGCCTTAGTAGTGGTGATTTAATAAGTGTGAAAACACTTATCCTTTTACCACTTATTTCCAATAATAACATGACCAAAACGTGTATTTTATGTCGTAAAAGTCGGAATTATGCGTGGTTTGTGTTTTTATTGTGTTTTAGGACCAAAAGATGAAAAAGGAAGAAAACACGGGCTTTCACGGGCTTTTATCGAAGAAAACGAGAAAAGACGAAGTCAAGAGATCAAGAGTGCTTAAAGAACGGATGTCCAAGACCTATTCTGAAGATTTATCGAAGAAAAAGTCTAAAGATGGAAGTTTAATGAAGTCGAAGAACTCAAGTCTAAATTAAAGAAGAAAATTATTAAGACAAGTTCAAATCCCGAGGCGACGTCGAGAAAAGACAAAGAATTAAATCGAGTCGAGAAGAAAGAAAGAAGGAAGCACACCACAAATGCACCTCCCACTTAGCCTATAAATACCCTCCTAATCACATTAGGAGGATGGTTAGCTAGTTAATTAGTTTTTAGTTTTTCATAATTTAGTTTTATTGTTTTCATCACTTTCTCTCTCTAGTCTTATATTAAGTTTTGTACTTTTGAATCTTAATCTTTTAATTTAAGAAATCTTTTGATAATCTCTCATTTGTGACAATCCGTCAATTTATGGTTTATAATTTATTCTCAAATATTATTTAAAAACATTATTTTAATGTTATATTATGAACTCACTTATTTATGGGAAGAAATTTGGATTTTACGTCTTGAAGTAGCACTGACTACGTCTAAACCGGAGGATTCTACGTTACGTGCTTACGTTTACATACACCGTTTTGGTGACAGTCCGACATTTCAGAAAATAAATTTATCCGTAAATATTATTTTGAGACTTTAAATTTGTTTTGGTTCATAAACTCACAAGACTTTAAATTTGTGTTGGTTCATAAATTTGTGAGACTTTAAATTTGTGTTGGTTCATAAACTCATAATTTATAAAAACGTTTTTCGTAAAACGACCCGAGGGCACGCAAATCGAGGAAACTAGAATCGAGGAATATCCGTTAATTAGTGGGATGAGACAAAACAAGTTTTGTCCCACCCCACTCAAAAGGGATGGCTAACCATGCCACCACAACACCCTTAGGTGTCAACTTGTGAACAACAAGTGGTACACTTGTTACTTGAAACTTAACAAGTAAGCTACATCAACTTCAAACCACAGAACCATTTACAACCAAACCATTTACTCACTTTCATCACATGCAAACTATTCTCCTCTCTCTCTCAAATTCGTCCCAAAATCACCAACAACAACCCTTATTTGATCTATTTTAGCCATAAAATCATGTGTTATTCATACACATAATGATGTTCCTTTCAAGCCTTGAAGATTGGAGGTGATTTTAACATCCAAGGAGAAGATTTTTTGGTGTCATAGGGCTGATTTTCCATGAGAAGTTTATAAAGATTGGTGGACTTGTAGATGATATTGGTTTATCACAAGTTTTGCCATCAAAATCCAAGCCTTGTTCATCAAAGACTCATCTTTTCATCACTAATGGTGGTATAGAGATTGTTCTTCCCATCCTCTTGTTATTTTGATTATGTAATCATGTATTTTCTTTCTTATTGTATATGTATATGATGAATATATGATGATAAAAATGTTGTGTGGGGATCAAGTGTTGATAAATATGATTAAAGAGATGAAAAACCATAAGAAGCAAGGCTAAAATCTTGCTTAAATTGTTGGCTGTATAAAAACAGTAAGTAACCAAGTTATAAACTGATAAAATTGCATGGTGGAATCCATTTACAGTAAGTGTTAGATGTCATACACATGTGAGAGTTGGCCATGCAATGGAATCATCAAAATGAGTGAGATATGATCAAAACAAGATTAGTGTACCAATCTAAATAGTCTATTTTGTAGGGACTGTTAAGGATAGTTAGACATGGAATGAGCAGTAGCTATATCTAACTTAATTGTAGCACATAATATGAAGTTTATGCCATCCAAAAATGAGCTTCTATCTCCTTATAGAACTCAAGATATGATAAAAATGGTGAAGATGAAACTAAAAAAATCAGATTTTAAAGAATTAATGTTTAATAGTATTATATAAGCACTCAAACTAATATAGTATAAAATGTGATTTAAAACCCACTAACTTATAAATTTCATTTGTATAAATATGTATAAGGTTAAATAAATGTACAATTTATAAAAATGGTAGTTGAATAAGATTTATAAGTTATAAAAACTATAAACATGATTTTTACGACTTTTTCGGCTATTACCGTAAAATTAACGTTTTTCGCCAATTAAAACTTAGACGATCAAACCCGTCTAATGTAAAGTGTTTAAAAGTCATATACTGATATATAAGTACCTAATACAAGTAAAAACCGATAAAACCTGAATTATATGACCTACGGACATTAACGAGCTAAGTTAGCATATTTGGACTTATAATTTAACTAAATAAGTTAAACACTTATAAAAATTACTTATTGGGCTTAACCTATTTGGGCCCAACATGTAAACTATAATACTGATAATACAAGTATAAAATGGATTAATACAAGTTAAAGAACTTATAACAAGTTTATTGGACTTAAAATATGTAAATAGGTAAAACTAGTAAGAAGTTACCAACACATAAACACTAAAATGAGTAAAAAATGTATAAACCCACTTGATCATCATCAAATATATAAAGTCATCATATATATACATAATTGTTATTTTGATAAAGTCATTGGACATGAGTCTAAGACGAGTATTATTTGTCTAGGTTTCCGTGATTGAAGCACATACCGTACATCCGAATTGCTGATAACCCGCTTTCCCACATCAACGTGAGTTCATAGCCTCGCACTCTTTTAAATGTTTTTATGAAATTTTTTATAAACCCGCGAAGGAGATAGCATGTTAGTTTTAATAAAATAGGACACCAGTTGTCCCGATTGTTTGTTTATTGATTTGGACCTAAATGATTGTATGACCCGATGAATGATTATATGACCCGATAAATGAAATGAAATGGATTATTAAAGTTAGGTTATGTCACTAAAAGTCCCATTAGCATGAATTGTGAACTACCGGGATTTGGTAGACAGTTATGCATATAATAGTACTATTTGGGGACGACCACCCCAGTTCGCGCCTTGACGGTTGATCCCCGTCGTGCCACATTGATTGGTAAGTGAATTTATGTATGAGAAGAATTACACACGCGTGATTATTGTGACGACACGCTAATTTAGATGGGCAAATTGAGTTTCGGGTTAGCTACCCGTTGTTTGGTATAGTAAGGTAACAATGTCATGCGGCTTATAATAATCCAATAACGAAAATACTGCTTTATGCATTGAATTACGATATATTGCCTGACTAGCAATACAGGGTCTTATTATTGATATTATGTTCGTGTTTTGGTTTTACATAACCATATTCATATAACGGTTTTTATTTAACTTTATACAACGTTATAAAACGTATTGTTATGATGTTTTTAACGACAATGGTTCGTATAATGATTTTGAAGGCGAAAGCCTATATTATGATTTTGATAAATATTTGTATAAAAGTGACTTTGGCTATTTTATGGCCTATTACAAAGATTTGTACAAAATGATTTTCGGTAATAATTTTATACCGATGTTATATTGACGGATTTCATTAAACTCTATGAATTCACTCGGCGTTATCGCTGACCTTTTCTTTTAACATGTTTTATCTCAGGTACTTGAAGGTAATTCTTGGGAAGACAACAAGAACTCATGGCCCGCACTTAAATAATAATTTCCATTCAAATGCTTTGTAAAATTTGTATGAAATACAATGACTTGGGACCTATGTAAATTTGATATTTATGAATGGAAATGCTTTATTATTAAAAGATGCGATTTTTAAGCGTTGTTTATGATGTGAGTAATGTGCTATCCCGTAACACCAACGAGTCTTCCGCTGTATTGAATTGTATAAATTTGGAGGTGTTACAGTTTGGTACCAGAGCTCTCGTTATAGAGAACGAAAGATTTTTAAAACCAAGGTTTTGAATAAAACACTTCAAAGTCTTTTAACTATAAACATTTTTCTCAAAATGTCTAAAAATCTTTTGACTATAACGGTGCCGAAGAATTCCCGAGTTACCGACAAGGCCAGACTGAGAAGTGTTACTTTAATATATATATATATATATATATATATATATATATATATATATATATATATAACTTAGATTATATATATATATATATATATATATATATATATATATATATATATATATATATATATATATATATATATGATGTAATTTTATTACATGATTGTTTAATGATTATTTTGATATTTATACGAGGTATTTATACGACGTAGATTGTCAGAAGGAACCCTAAATCCCCTAGTAAATCAATCGAAGCTATTCCCGTAGGAAATATAGCTATTCCAGATCTAAACCAAGTTGTGGATATTTATGATCCCAACAAGATGGTTAATATTCGTAGAAATGTAGATATTAGTTGATTGTGATATTAAAGAAGAACTGGCGAGATTAAATCTGATATCGATGTCATGACGATCTTTACTTATAGAGTGGAGTTGGACAAAACCATTACCACCTAGAAATATGAATCTTATTCGTTGTCACCCAATTCTTAAATTTGAAATCGAAAGGGTGAATGTTGCACTTGAGGCTGTCATTGGAACCATTACCCAAAAGCCTCATGCCACTAGTACCTTTCCGAGAAGTCTAATTGAATGTGTGAGTCATTTCATACTAGTGACTCATTCGATAACTATTGTCGATAGAGCTATAAGATTGGAAATTAAGTGTTGATCATGTCAAACTTTTATTTCCCTATTAAGGTCTAAAAATAAGGTTGAAAGTATTGGAGAATGAGGTAGGATATCACATTGAGTATAAGTTGATTGAAACTTGAATGAAGTAAAATTTAACCCGTATAGAATATGAGATTGTTAAGAGGAAGTCATTAAGTCCTGTGATTGAATTATAAGGTTTTAAATGATTGTTAGTTTGTGTTAAGGGTTGTTCCTAGGACATTGTCCACTAACGAGGATGCCCAGTGTCCAAGAAATAAATTGAAGAAATCTTCTTCTGAATTGGGACCGATGGATCTTTCGGGACATGTGGAACACCTAATGACTACTTTAGATTAGTATTCATTGTAGTATCTTTTAAAAATAATCCCTAACTTAACTGAGACATCAGTTGGTAGGATGAGTTCTTGGAATTGTATGACATAGTGACACGTAATGTGTTATGGTACAATTTTGACTTGTTTGTGATTAATGAAAAGACTACCTTTGATTTCTAAATTCTACATGTATCGATGATATCTATCTTTTCTTGCTTCTTCCTAATGCTCCCATTAGTGATGCAACCATTGAACAAGTACTCATCTCGAATTGAGTTACGTTGTGGATTATTCTTTTTGAGTGCCATCGAGGTCTTGCACCTCATGATTAATTGGCTAAGCTCATTTCCTATTATATTGTGGTTATTTCTTGGTAAACAACTTTTCATCACTCTTTTGCAGATCACTCATTGTTTTTATAAGATAAAACAGTATCCTTTGAGAAAATCGAATTTTCATCACTATATGGATTATTTAAAGTGAGACTTATAAATAATCATTATTGAAATAATGTTGATTATGAAATACCTTGGAAAACTTATTTGTTTTCATAACAAAGAAAATCTTTGTAAATTTATTTTTGATTCTTATTTAAGAATTAAGCATGAAAATGTTTTTATTATAAACATGATGATAAAATTTTGACGAACTGAGTATTGCATCGTTAATCTTGAAATTGTATATAGTTGCGCGCCTACATACAATTTGGAATGGACCATGCAAGGCTGATTAGTAGTCACCATAAAACTCATGAATAAACACTACATTTTCTTTAAAGATTATGAAAGATTAAATTTTATGAGATCTGCAAGAAGTGAATAATAGGGACATAGTGTTAGGGACACCTACATATGTACCTGTAGCATCTATTCTTCTGAGTCGAATTTACTCATTTGTGGAAATTGTCTTATTTGACAATTGAGAATTCTTTCTTGTCCAATTCTCCCGTAGTGAGATTCTTAGGAAAAGTATCTAATTACCGAGTGTTGATACCCGACTGGATGTATCGACGTTCCTATCATTTCTTTTGATTTGGTTTCATTTGAATGACCTGGGTAACGATCCGAGGATCTTTCGAATGCGTACTCAAATTATGAAAACATGGGATATATTCATATTCGTTAAATGTTTTCGTCTTTATCTGAAATGAAATTCTCTCGCGTAGATTATGCGTTGACCTTACTCTTTTTAAGGGTAGTTGTGTCTCCATATATCCTTGAATTTGTGAAGGATTATGAATTATTATTAGTCTTTTGAGAAGTTCACATCTTATCAACGTTGATGAAACTAGAAAGTTGATAATGCCAGTAGAATGAATTGATTGATTATGACATGACGACATTGTCTTAATTGATGGGTACTCGAGTAGAATTCCCTTAAAAGATAAGATGTTGATTATCAAAAGTTATTTAAATAATTGTTGATGGATGACCATATCCTGCATTTAGACTTGAAATTATACCATGAATGGTTGTGAATTAGTCTTAGATATTATAATCTAGAAAGAACTTAAAATGAATTTATTAAAAGATGTTTCTGTTATCTGAAACTTTAGGAGGTATTTGCTGGTGAATTACCTAGACTTTCGCCATTAAGGCAAGTTGAATTTGGTATTGATTATATTCTCGGTGCTGCACTTGTGACTTGTACACTGTATGACAGCACCATCTGAATTAAAGGAATTACCGTACAACTGAGAAGAGTTGTCGGAGAAAGCTTTTATTCTACCGAGCTCGTCATTATGAAGATCTATGGTGTTATCATTCCTTATATTTATTTGTTGAATTACCGTGAACTAAGTAAATTGACGATTAAAATATATATCCACTACCCAAGATGATAGATTGTTCGATCATTTACAAGGTTCTAGCATATGTTCTAAATATTTGATCCACGACATGGTTATCATCAACTTCTCGTCAGCAAAAAAAAAGATTATCTATTCCAATCACTACATCCAGAACTCGTGATGAACATTATGAGTTTCATGTTATGTTGTTGGATTGACCAATGCACATGTAGCATCCATAAATTTGGTGAATCACGTGTGTAGGCTGTAATTTGATAAATTCATGCTTGTGATCATTAAGGACTATTTGTTTGTTTATAGAATAAGAAGGAGTTAATATTTATTTATAGATTGGCCTGAATTTGCCGAACAATGAAAACTTGTATCTTGAGTATTTAACATGTGATTAAAGACTTAATCCTTTATATTATTGACCGTGTGATTAATAGAAATTGGAATATATTGACTCTTAAAAAAATTAGAGCCATTTAAGACTTTGGGTCTTACCAAAAAGAAAGTGCAAATATGTTTTGACAAATGTTTTAACAAAGGAGTTTTAAGGAATCATTACTTATAATTAAATCATTTAACTAAACTCATGTTTAGGGGTAAATGTTGGTGTATACCTTAAGACAACCTAAGAGTAATTGAGAAAAATCATTTAAACCATGATTTGAAATTTGAAACGACAAATTTTTCTTGTCAACTAAGAAAATTTTGACCAAAGTATAAACAAAGTTTTTTTTTCAAACATTTACAAATCTTGTTAATTATTCTCGATAAATCAACAAAAATCGTGTTAACTAAATTCAAATTTATTTTAAACATTTTTCTATAATTGTACGAACTGATAAAATTTAAAACTTTTTACGTTTACGTTCATAAAAAATTAATATTTATTATTTAAATTACTTGAATTATTTATCGACGCTTTAAACGTTGGATTGAACAAAACTGATAAAAATAATAGTTGAGGCGAGACTAAAACCTAGAAAATATGAAGAATGAAATTTTGAACGAATACGGTCATGATAATTATTTTATCAAGAAAGATGAATGTAGATACTGACACATAATATAGAAAGGATAAAGAATCAATTAGGATGTGTTCCTTAATAATGATTGTGCAAAATAAATTGCCAAACAATTTAAAAATAGTTGACGATTGTAAAAAGGATAATATAGATAATAAAAGGGGTTCGCGGCTAATGTAAACCATTAGAATTGAGAAGTCGATGGCGTTAAATGTATAAAAGGCCACTTGTGGTTGCCTAAATATGGAGGTTTGTGAGATATAGTCAGGTTGGAATCCCGTAAGTATAAGTATTCTATCCCTGCCATTTCTGATTAAGTGTATCTTTATCTGAAAAATTTGTACTGATGGCAAATTATGAAGGCTGATATCGCCTCATACATTAGTAAACGTCTAACTATTGCAAAGCTCATCATCTGAATTTGATTCGATTTGGGTCATCGTCGATAGACTAACCAAATCTGTTAATATCATTCCTGTTAATGATAAATTCTCGATGAAGAAATTGACTCTTTGTGTTTAAAAGAGTTGTGTAAACATAGTGTGCCGTATCAATCATCTCTATCAAGATCCTCGCTTCGCATCGAATTTCTAGAGATTTACTCAGAATTCATTGGGAATGAACCTTGATGAAAGTACTATTTATCACCCCAATCGAAGGGACGAGGCAAAGTAACAATACAAAACGCTAGAAGTCTTGTGTTATGCTTGAATAATTGACCTTTGGTAATAAAACGTATAATCGCTTTCCTTTGGAAAGATTATCATTGATAATTATCGTATTAGGATCGAGATCGAATCTTGTTAGAATCTATATATGAGAGCATTTGTAAGCCGGAGTTGGGATGAAGACACCCGACATACACCCACTGTGAGTTGGACATGTCTTTTAGGTTTGAGGTTGCCTATGATGACGAACCTAACCTTACAAAATACCCGACCCGTGAAACCTGAAATGATTGTTGAAATTAGGATCTGATTATTGACTGCCAGTAGTGGGCAGGAGGTTATATGAATATGAAATGTAGATCTTGAAGTGCCGGATGGGTAGCGAAGTTATGCCAAAAAATTTCACCTTGGAAAAATGAATTGATGATCTGAAAGATCATGGGATATAAGTCCCCGTTGTATGGGACCATTGAGATGATGTAAAAGATTGATTTGAAAGGCATATAAGCTGGATCTACCCTAGGACTTCAAGAGCTGCGTGAATTATGTTTCGTATATCGAACTTGATAAAATGCCTATCAAGTGAAAATCTGACTATTCCTTAATGAAGTTTAGATCGGCGAGAAGTTGCATTCATCAAAAACCCGTGAACATCATGGATAGAGAAAGTAAGTCAACAATAAGCCTGATCTTATTCCTGTAGTTATGTTTGATGAAACTCGCGTATTGTAATGGATTACACTTGTGAGAAAAGACCGAATGTGGAGGAAATACCCACATGGCTTTAACTCTATAAGAAGCGAGTAGTAATATAAGATGATCTTTGAGGACAAAGATCCTGTTTAGGGGTAAATGCTGTGACAATCCGTCAATTTATGGTTTGTAATTTATTCTCAAATATTATTTAAAAACATTATTTTAATGTTATATTATGAACTCACTTATTTATGGGAAGAAATTTGGATTTTACGTCTTGAAGTAGCACCGACTACGTCTAAACCGGAGGATTCTACGTTACGTGCTTACCTTTACATACACCGTTTTGGTGACAGTCCGACATTTCAGAAAATAAATTTATCCGTAAATATTATTTTGAGACTTTAAATTTGTGTTGGTTCATAAACTCACAAATTTACGAGAAGAGATTAGGACTTACGATTATAATTTAACGTCCTTTACGACTAAACCGGAAACCTTAGGATTACGTATTTACGTTTTCAAACTCTGTTTTTGATGAAACAACTTTTATTAGATTCGTTTTGTGCCATTGATTCATAATTTATAAAAGCGTTTTTCGTAAAACGACCCGAGGGCACGCAAATCGAGGAAACTAGAATCGAGGAATACTCGTAAATTAGTGGGATGAGACAAAACAAGTTTTGTCCCACCCCACTCAAAAGGGATAGCTAACCATGCCACCACAACACCCTTAGGTGTCAACTTGTGAACAAAAAGTGGTACACTTGTTACTTGAAGCTTAACAAGTAAGCTACATCAACTTCAAACCACAAAACCATTTACAACCAAACCATTTACTCACTTTCATCACATGCAAACTACTCCCCTCTCTCTCTCAAATTCGTCCAAAAATCACCAACAACAACCCTTATTTGATCTATTTTAGCCATAAAATCATGTGTTATTCATACACATGATGATGCTCCTTTGAAGCCTTGAAGATTGGAGGTGATTTTAACATCCAAGGAGAAGATTTTTTGGTGTCATAGGGCTGATTTTCCATGAGAAGTTTATAAAGATTGGTGGACTTGAAGATGATATTGGTTTATCACAAGTTTTGCCATCAAAATCTAAGCCTTGTTCATCAAAGACTCATCTTTTCATCACTAATGGTGGTATAGAGATTGTTCTTCCCATCCTCTTGTTATTTTGATTATGTAATCATGTATTTTCTTTCTTATTGTATATGTATATGATGAATATATGACGATAAAAATGTTGTGTGTGGATCAAGTGTTGATAAATATGATTAAAGAGATGAAAAACCATAAGAAGCAAGGCTAAAATCTTGCTTAAATTGTTGGCTGTATAAAAACAGTAAGTAACCAAGTTATAAACTGATAAAATTGCATGGTGGAATCCATTTACAGTAAGTGTTGGATGTCATACACATGTGAGAGTTGGCCATGCAATGGAATCATCAGAATGAGTGAGATATGATCAAAACAAGATTAGTGTACCAATCTAAATAGTCTGTTTTGTAGGGACTGTTAAGGATAGTTAGACATGAAATGAGAAGTATCTATAGCTAACTTAATTGTAGCACATAATATGACGTTTATGCCATCCAAAAATGAGCTTCTATCTCCTTATAGAACTCAAGATATGATAAAAATGGTGAAGATGAAACTAAAAAAATCAGATTTTGAAGAATTAATGTTTAATAGTATTATATAAGCACTCAAACTAATATAGTATAAAATGTGAATTAAAACCCACTAACTTATAAATTTCATTTGTATAAATATGTATAACGTTAAATAAATTTACAATTTATAAAAATTATAGTTGAATAAGATTTATAAGTTATAAAAACTATAAACATGATTTTTACGACTTTTTCGGCTATTACCGTAAAATTAACGTTTTTCGCCAATTAAAACTTAGACGATCAAACCCGTCTAATGTAAAGTTTTTAAAAGTCATATACTGATATATATAAGTACCTAATACAAGTAAAAACCGATAAAACCCGAACTATATGACCTACGGACATTAACGAGCTAAGTTAGCATATTTGGACTAATAATTTAACTAAATAAGTTAAACACTTATAAAAATTACTTATTGGGCTTAACCCATTTGGGCCCAACATGTAAACTATAATGCTGATAATACAAGTATAAAATGGATTAATACAAGTTAAAGAACTTATAACAAGTTTATTGGACTTAAAATATGTAAATAGGTAAAACTAGTAAGAAGTTACCAACACATAAACACTAAAATGAGTAAAAAATGTATAAACCCACTTGATCATCATCAAATATATAAAGTCATCATATATATACATAATTGTTATTTTGATAAAGTCATTGGACATGAGTCTAAGACGAGTATTATTTGTCTAGGTTTCCGTGATTGAAGCACATACCGTACATCCGAATTGCTGATAACCCGCTTTCCCACATCAACGTGAGTTCATAGCCTCGCACTCTTTTAAATGTTTTTATGAAATTTTTTATAAACCCGCGAGGGTGATAACATGTTAGTTTTAATAAAATAGGACACCAGTTGTCCCGATTGTTTGTTTATTGATTTGGACCTGAATGATTGTATGACCCGATGAATGATTATATGACCCGATAAATGAAATGAAATGGATTATTAAAGTTAGGTTATGTCACTAAAAGTCCCATTAGCATGAATTGTGAACTACCGGGATTTGGTAGACACTTATGCATATAATAGTACTATTTGGGGACGATCACCCCAGTTCGCGCCTTGACGGTTGATCCCCGTCGTGCCACATTGATTGGTAAGCGAATTTAAGTATGAGAAGAATTACACACGCGTGATTATTGTGACGACACGCTAATTTAGATGGGAAAATTGAGTTTCGGGTTAGCTACCCGTTGTTTGGTATAGTAAGGTAACAATGTCATGCGGCTTATAATAATCCAATAACGAAAATACTGCTTTATGCATTGAATTACGATATATTGCCTGACTAGCAATACAGGGTCTTATTATTGATATTATGTTCGTGTTTTGGTTTTACATAACCATATTCATATAACGGTTTTTATTTAACTTTATACAACGTTATAAAACGTATTGTTATGATGTTTTTAACGACAATGGTTCGTATAATGATTTTGAAGGCGAAAGCCTATATTATAATTTTGATAAACATTTGTATAAAAGTGACTTTGGCTATTTTATGGCCTATTACAAAGATTTGTACAAAACGATTTTCGGTAATAATTTTATACCGATGTTATATTGATGGATTTCATTAAACTCTATGAATTCACTCGGCGTTATCGCTGACCTTTTCTTTTAACATGTTTTATCTCAGGTACTTGAAGGTAATTCTCGGGAAGACAACAAGAATTCATGGCCCGCACTTAAATAATAATTTCCATTCAAATGCTTTGTAAAATTTGTATGAAAAATACAATGACTTGGGACCTATGTAAATTTGATATTTATAAATGGAAATGCTTTATTATTAAAAGACGCAATTTTTAAGCGTTGTCTATGATGTGAGTAATGTTCTATCCCGTAACACCAACGAGTCTTCCGCTGTATTGAATTGTATAAATTTCGGGTGTTACATCATTCTTCCTTTCTTAATGATCTATGGTTTGATTTTATAAGCATGTAGTGGTTGTGATTTGGTTTATTATTGTGTTAGCATATTGAAAAATAAGTTGATTTGATAAGCTTACGTTTTTGATAAAAAAAAGTGGTTTTTGATTTTTAGCTTATTAAGGATTTAAAAGTTTTTAAATTTTAGCTTATTCACCTTTTTCTAAAACTAATTTGGTTTAACTTTTGGTAAAGTGCTTATTGAAATTTGGCTTATTTACTTGTTGTGCAAATCTCGGAAAGTTATATCCCTCGTATTCCGGATAAGGGTCCTCTATCCCTTATTCCGGATAAGCTTCTTTTACATATTGCGGATAACTGGTGTAGCCTCATATTCCGGATAAGACTAAAAAGTCTTATTCCGGATAAACCCACTTTGTAACATTTTCCGGATAAGACTCAGCTTGTGTTTTCCGGATAAGAAGTTTAAAATATTTTTCCGGATAAGGCCTCAAAATGGATTGCGGATAAGGGTCTATGTTTTATTCCGGACAAGAAGTTTTTATGTTCTATTCCGGATAAGCCTTTCGTCCCATTTTGCGGATAAGCAGCAGTCACTAGTATTCCGGATAAGACTCCTAGGTCTTTCCCGGATAAGAAGTTCATATTATTTTTCCGGATAACCGATTCCGGATAAGGATTATCTCATTTTCCGGATAAGCTTCGTTTTACTTTTTCCGGATAAGGATTGAAGTTGGATTGCGGATAAGCTCACGAAGCGTTTTTTCGGATAAGGAGTTTTAGTCACTTTTTCCGGATAAGCATTTTTGTCAGTATTCCGGATAAGCTTCTTAGCCTACGTTGCGGATAAGGGATTTTGATCTATCTTCCGGATAAGCTCATCATCACGTTTTCCGGATAAGATCACGGAAACCTTTTTGCGGATAAGGTGTTTTGCGGATAAGATTTGTGGTTATGTTTTCCGGATAAGGCAGAATTTGAATTCCGGATTAGCTTTCAATTCTAGTTCTAGTTATCGTTTTCCCGCCAATTACGGTTAGTTCGTTTTACTTTATTTCCATCTAGTCACTTACTTACTTATTTTATTTTTATTGTTTATCTCACCAATTAGATATAGATTATCCAAAGCTCCCTCTTTTTGTGACCAAGAACAACTATTCCACTTTGAACCGTGATCAATTCGAGAAGATACCGAGAACTAAACAACGACAAATATAATTGGGTACGAGCAACACAAAGAAAAATTTTGCAAAAGCTACTTATTAATTAACTAAAATTCAGTTATTAAAATGACGCCGCTGCCGGCTCTTTTCGTAAGGATCAACGGTTTTTTGTGAGAAAAATTGGATTTTGGGATCCGTTCTTTCGGGAACGTTATTTTCAAATACAAAAATTTTCAAAAACCCATAAAAATATAAAATTTTCAAAAATACAAAAAAATTAAAAATTAAAAACATATAAAACCAAAAATATTTTCACTTGAATTTTCTTTTTAGTGTATGCGTACTCGATCAACGTCTTATCCCGAGCCCGAGACTCTCGATAATTTAGACATGGCCGGTGTACACAACAACAATAATAATCCACCTCACCCCAACATGAATAATCCACCCCTACCCGACTTACGAACTATTGAGGAGCTATGCCAACCTACGATGAATGGACGTGGAGGCCCGATTGCGCCGATGGAAATCACGGCTCAGGAGTTTTCGTTGAAGCATCACATGATTCAACAAGTGCAAACAAATCCATTTCGAGGATTGCCGGATGATGATGCCAACAAGCACCTCGACAAATTCATTACCATTACCCAAAGCATGAAGATGCCCGGTGTTTCTATGGATGTACTTCGCCTTCAACTATTTCCACACACGCTTTCTCGCCATGCCGAAAAATGGTTTGACCGTCTCCCAAAGAATTCTATTCATACTTGGGACGACATGACTAAACGCTTTTTGTCGCGCTACTTTCCACCATCCATGGTCACGAGCCTTCGTAACCAAATTAGTGGATTCATGCAAGAAAATGATGAATAGCGCTTTGATGCTTGGGAACGCTACAATGATTTGATCGACCGTTGTCCAAATCACAAAATGCTCCCCGTCACTCTCATTGATACTTTCTACAATGGTCTCACTTTTCGTGATCGTGACACGATCAACGCCGCCGCCGGTGGTACTTTTATGAAAAGGAGACCGGAGGAGTGTAGAGAGTTGATTGAAAACATGACTACTCACCACAAGAATTGGGATTCATCCGCATCCTCAAGATCTAATCCGAGAGTCAATGTTTCATCTACTTCTTCCACCACCGACATGTCCGCTATGGAACGAGCCATTATCGAAATGAGCAAAAATATGCAAATTTTGGCTAGTAACCATACTCAACAAGCTAAAGCCGTTGTTATTTCTTGTGATACATGTGGTGGTCCTCATTCTTACAATGATTATCCTTCTACTCAAGGCAATTTTTGTGAAAACGTTAACGCGGCATACGGTACTTATCCCATGGGAGGCTATCAAGCTCGTCCTCAAGGAGACCGTAACTTGCTAAGTTATCGTTCAAACAACTATCTTGCACCACCCAGTTTTACTCCTCAAAACCAAAACCAACAACAAAGCTATAACCGAAATAACCAATCCCAACCTCGTGCTAACAATCAATATCAATCCCAAAGAAACCCATACCCACCTCAAGGAAATTCTCAAGCTTACCAAGCTCCACCTCTCAATCAACCAACGGCGTTGAATCAAGACATCGAGACGTTCATGAGGACTAATAGAGAGATGGTGACGAATCTTCAGAGTCAATTCATCAACTTGAAGGGAGACATGGCGAAACAAGGGAGCGATATTCGAATCGAGATAAGGAATGACATGGCAAAACAAAGCAATGATATTCGCGCAGATATTAGAGACTCTTTCAGCACTCAAGTGGATAATATACGTGATATGATCGGTTCACTCTTCCAAGGTAATAAACCCTCTTCTTCGGGTACTCTTCCGAATAACACCATTGCTAATCTAAGAGGGGAGATGAAAGCAATCACCACTCGTAGTGGAAAAGGTTATACGGAACCGAGCTTCCTACACCTCCACCCGTGATTGTGAACAAGGAAAAAGAGCAACTTTCCTCACCTCCTTTGCCTTCTACCCCCATTCCCCTACCACCCGCGGTTGTGAGTGATCCTATTCCTCTAAAGCCTTCCTCTTCATCCGATATACCTTATCCTTCAAGGTTGAGGAAAGAGAAGCAAAAGAGCAAGGATGATATTCAAGTTTCAAACTTTCTTAAAATGTTTAAACAATTGAATGTTAACATCTCCTTTGCCGAGGCTCTCGCTCACATGCCTAAATATGCGAAGATGTTTAAAGATCTTCTATGTGACAAGGAGAAGCTTCTTGACATTGCTCAGACCCAACTTTATGAGAATTGCTCCGCGGTTCTCTTAAGGAAATTGCCCACCAAACTTGGTGATCCGGGTCGCTTCTTGATTCCTTGCAACTTCCCGGGAGTAGAGAATTGCATGGCCCTAGCCGATCTAGGTGCCAGTATAAACTTAATGCCTTTAAGTGTTTGGAAGCAATTATCTCTCTCCGAGCTAGTCCCCACCAAAATGACTTTGGAATTAGCTAACCGTACGGTTGCTTATCCAGTGGGGATATCCGAAGACGTCTTCGTTGGCGTTGACAAATTCACCTTCCCGGCGGATTTTGTTGTCGCTGACTACGAGATGGATCCTCGTGTTCCATTAATCGTTGGACGTCCCTTCTTGAGGACCGGTCTCACTCTCATTGATGTAGCCGCGGGCGAAATAATCATGAGAGTTGGTGACGATAAAATTGTCTTCAACATGGGTAAGATTTCTAAGCAACCTTATTCATATGAGAGTGTTAATGCTATTGATGTTCTTGATGAGGCTTGTGAAGAACACTTTAATGATGCTTGCAAAAGTAATCTTTCTTCTTTACCCACTGTTGAGACCGTTGCCTCAATTGCTCCGTCATTGAATCCTTTTGGAGAAAGTGATTTTCTTTTGGATGATTTTGAAGCTAGCTTGGGTCCACTTGATCTTAAGTATGATGATTCTCCCACCGATTGGGAAGAAGACATTCGTACAATTGAGAAACTTCTCAATGAAGACCCTTTTTCTCCTCCTTCTCCTAAAGAGGTGACTAATGATGATCCATCGTTAGTTTCACCATCTATTGAGGATCCTCCCACTCTTGAGATTAAGGACTTACCTCCTCATCTCGAGTATGTTTTCTTAGAGGACATTGATCAACTTCCCGTTATCATTGCTAAAGACTTAAAAGCCGATGAGAAAAATTGTCTCATTGAAGTTCTCAAGAAACATAAAAGAGCTATCGCTTGGAAAATCTCCGATATTCGCGGAATTGATCCTCACTTTTGCACACATAAAATTCTGATGGAGGAAGAATTTAAGCCAACCATTCAAAGCCAACGAAGGGTGAATCCTAAAATCCATGACGTTATCAAAAAAGAGGTTATCAAACTTCTTGATGCGGGCATGATTTATCCTATCTCGGATTCACCATGGGTTAGTCCAGTCCATTGTGTACCTAAGAAAGGCGGAATCACCGTTGTGCCCAATCAAAACAACTAGTTGGTTCCTACACGTCTCGTTACTGGGTGGAGAGTTTGTATAGACTATCGCAAACTCAATGAAGGATCATTTTCCTCTTCCTTTTATGGACCAAATGCTTGAACGTTTAGCGGGTAATGAATATTACTGGTTTCTAGATGGTTTCTCGGGTTATTTCCAAATACCCATCGATCCCCAAGATCAAGAGAAGACAACATTCACTTGTCCCTATGGCACATTTGCTTACAAAAGAATGCCTTTTGGCTTATGCAATGCCCCCGGGACTTTCCAAAGGTGCATGTTGGCTATCTTCCATGACATGGTTGAGCAAACCATGGAAGTCTTCATGGATGATTTCTCGGTCTTTGGGGATTCATTCTCTTCTTGCCTTGCCAATTTAGAACGTATGCTTAAGCGGTGCGAAGACACTCGCCTTGTTCTAAATTGGGAAAAATGCCATTTATGTAAAAGAAGGCATTGTGCTAGGACACAAAATCTCAAAAGCCGGTCTTGAAGTGGACCGTGCTAAAGTGGATGTCATAGCCAAATTACATCCACCTTCAACCGTGAAGGGTGTGAGAAGTTTTCTTGGTCATGCGGGCTTCTATCGACGATTCATTCAGGATTTCTCTAAAATCGCTCGCCCGATGACCCACCTCTTGGAAAAAGATACTCCTTTTATCTTTTCTAAAGAGTGTATTGAAGCCTTCAATCTTCTTAAGGATAAGCTAACTAAGACACCGGTCTTGGTTACCCCTAATTGGGAGCTACCTTTTGAGTTGATGTGCGATGCTAGCAATTTTGCTATTGGAGCGGTTTTGGGCCAAAGAGTGAATAAACACTTCAGACCAATCCATTATGCTAGCAAGACAATGACGGGGCTCAATTGCATTATACGACAACCGAAAAAGAGCTTTTAGCTGTTGTCTATGCTTTTGAAAAATTTCGCCCCTATCTTGTTTTATCCACCACCATCATATACACAGACCATTCCGCGTTGAAGTACTTGATGACTAAGCACGACTCTAAGCCAAGACTTTTTCGCTGGGTTTTACTCCTTCAAGAAATTAACAATGAAATTCGTGACAAGAAGGGAGCTGAAAACCTAGCCGCGGATCATCTAAGTAGACTTGAGGCTCCTTATCAAGGGGATCATCCGAACAAAGAGATCAATGAATCTTTTCCCCTTGAGACCTTAATGTCTATAAAATCTCAATCTTGATGACACCCCGTGGTTTGCCGACATTGCAAACTACTTAGCGGGTGGTGTTCTCATCAAAGGGTTAACATCCCAACAAAAGAAAAAGTTCTTAAATGATGTTAAGACTTACTTTTGGGATGACCCTTTTCTCTTCAAACAATGCGCTGATTTGATCATTCGTCGATGTGTTGATGGGCCGGCAGCTTTACAAATCCTTGATGCTTGCCATAAAGGACCCACTGGTGGTCACTTTGGTCCCAACTACACTGCTAAGAAAGTGTTTGACTCAGGATTTTATTGGCCCACCATTTTTCGTGATGCTCACGAAATGGTTAAGCATTGTGATGCTTGCCAACGACAAGGCAAGATCACACATAAAGATGAGATGCCTCAAAATTTCATACAAGAATGTGAAATTTTTGATGTATGGGGCATCGACTTTATAGGGCCATTCCCTTCTTCTAAAGGAAACAAGTACATCCTCGTAGCCGTTGACTACGTTTCTAAATGGGTTGAAGCTAAGGCTCTCCCCACTAACGACGCAAGGGTGGTTTGTAACTTTTTGAAACAGCTATTCGCTAGATTAAGTGTGCCACGTGCTATTATTAGTGATCGCGGGACTCATTTTTGCAATGACCAATTTGCTCGAGTCATGGCTAAGTATGGTGTCCATCACCGTCTTTCCACAGCATATCACCCACAAACTAATGGCCAAGCCGAGATTTCCAACCGTGGATTGAAGCGAATTTTGGAACGTACTGTGGGAGAGCATCGTGCCTCTTGGGCCGATAAACTTGATGATGCTCTGTGGGCTTTCTGTACCACCTATAAGACACCGATTGGTTGTACACCTTATCGTCTTGTGTACGGGAAAGCATGCCACCTCCCTATCGAGCTGGAACATAAGGCATACTGGGCCTTGAAGTGGGCTAACTTCGACATCAACAAAGTCGGTGATCTTCGCAAGATTCAACTCAACGAGTTACATGAACTGCGGAATGAAGCTTACGAGAACTCATTGATCTACAAGGAGAAGACCAAGATCATCCATGATGCTGGAATTAAGAACCGAGAGTTCCACGTTGGTGATCAAGTCTTACTTTTTAACTCTCGGTTGAAGATCTTCTCTGGCAAGTTGAAGAGCCGCTGTCTGGTCCATTCACCGTCGCCAAAGTCTTCCCATATGGAACCATTGAGCTTTCTCAGCCAAATGGGCCCAATTTTAAGGTGAATGGCCAGCGTTTGAAGTTGTACTTTGGAGAGGACATCTCTAATGAGATTCCATCCCTCTCCACCTTTCCCATGAACTAGTTTCGGGACCGAGTCAGGCTCGTGACTCAGTTAACAAAAACAAGCGCTCCTCGGGAGGCAACCCGTGTATCTACCCTTTCCCGTTTTTACCCAAAGTGTAGGGGGAGCTTGTAGGTGTTTGTTGCTTTGTTTCTTATGATGTGCAGGGATTCAAACTTTCAAATGAAGCACTTTTGATGACTTTTGAGGAACCGTGATCCCGTGTTCCCATCTTCCCGGTTCTATCCTAAACTATCGTGATTCAATTTTTCATATCTTCTATGTTCACATTGAAATCACTGTAGTTGTCCTTTCCTTAGCATGATTTAAACAAAGTGCACAATGTCATAAGTGTAGGGGAGTTTACTCCCACATGCTTAAACATTGAGGACAATGTTTATCTCAAGTGTAGGGGGACTTCTATCAAAGTTAAGTGTTCTTTTCCATGAATTTGCCCTCATTTTAACCGGAAAATTTGATTTTTCGACATTTTTCAAAATTTTTAATCTATTTTGGCCTAGTTGTATAGTTGTATTTTCCTTTGTTATGGTTATTTTCTTTCCTTGCTAGAATAAATTTTCAATAAAGTGGTTTTAAATTTTTCAAAGTCGTGAATATTTTGACTCAACCCGAGTTTACTTATCCAAGTTTACTCTAGCTAGTATCCTTAACGTGTTTAAGTCAAGTTTTGCTAGGCTTTTATATAGGGAACTTTAAAACGCGAAAGTCTTAACTCTCACGGGTTAAGAACAAGAACTTTTCGCAAGTTCCTATAATTGATCCTAGAGAGTTGTTTATTGGAACAAGGCTTTTCCAAGTATCAAAATTCGTAGTCCCAAATCTTTTCGAATTGATTACCAGTCTAAAGTGCGACTCAATTGTCTCTTGGTGAACAAGAGAATGGTTTGGTTTGGTTATCTAACTTTTAAACTAAATGCAAGTAATTAAAGTTATCGATGAGTAAAATGGAAATCTTAAAACTAAACCACAAATAGAAGCTTGCAACCTAGGAAACTAAAATGAATGTGATTAGAAACTAGGAAAGATGTTTAAAATATACTAAGACAAAATGCGGGAAAGAGTAAATTTGAAAACTTAGGAAAATAAAACAAAGACTAAAATAAATGTGCACTGCGATCGCACTCCATCGTAACCATTCCATCGCATTGCTCCATCGCAACATTCCATCACAACTTACCATCGCAATGTTCCATCGTAACCACCAATCGCACTCAATGCGATTACAACAAAAGAGATTCGATCGTACTCACTAGTACGATGGGAGGGGCGATCGTACTACCAGATCGCAACCACGATCGCAATGAGTGATCGTGGTCTTTGATCGTGGTTCCGGATCGTAACAAACCGATCGCAATCAATGCGATCAAAGCAGGGAAGAGAGACCCGATCGCACCCCAGATCGCAATAAGTGATCGTGGGCGCGGATCGTACCAGGGAAGGGACACAGATCCTAGCTATGCAATCGTAATAAGATCGGGACCAAGTAAACCCTCCTAAGATGGAAAAGGCGTCCAAAAGGGAAATAAACTCAAGCAAATAAGCAGTAACTAATAAACATTTTCAAACTTTTAAGAGAGTAAATAAGCACAAATTCCAAAACTTTTGAAATCTAAAACAATCGAACTTCAATAAAACGGATTTAAGAACAATAATTCTTTTATGAAAACTTAAACGTAAATAAGCCAAATCAATCGAATAACCAAATAAGCATGAAGATCTTATAGCTTATACGTTCAAGAACTTATGTAGAACAAGAAAGATTAACCTTTTAATCACGAAACACCAAAATCAACACGAATTGAGAACCATTCGGATCAAACATGGACTTTCGGATTAAGAATAAAGTAAAATAAAGAAAGGTAGAAGGAGATTAAAGAACAAAAAGCTTAACTTGAATTAGATTAATGAAATCCAAATACAAGAATGATTCAAACCTTAAACTTGAAAGAAAAAGATGAAACTTAGTGAGAGAAAGTTGGGAACTTTCTCTCTCTAAAAACTAGAAAGAAAAATGAAAAAAACTAAAACTAGCTAACCACCCTCCTAATGTGATTAGAAGGGTATTTATAGGGAAGTGGGAAGTGCATGTGTGGTGCTTCCTTATTTCTTTTCTTCTCGACTCGATTTAATTCTCTGACTTTTCTCGACGTCGTCTCGGGATTCGAACTTGTCTTAATAATTTTCTTCTTTAATTTAGATTTAGTTCTTCGACTTCATTAAACTTCCGTCTTTTCTCGTTTTCTTCGATAAAAGCCCGTGAAAGCCCGTGTTTTCTTCCTTTTTCATCTTTTGGTCCTAAAATACAATAAAAACACAAACCACGCATAATTCCGACTTTTACGACATAAAATACACGTTTTGGTCTTCTTATTATTGGAAATAAGTGTTAAAAGGATAAGTGTTTTCACACTTATTAAATCCCCTACACTTGACCATTGCAATGTCCTCATGCAATGCATTAATTTTAAAGCACGGTTTACATTATCCATCATAAATAACCTATCTTGGCCTTTATTCAACACTAAATAAAAATATAAAAACAAGTTAAGAAATTAAAGACTTACATTGGGTTTTGGCTACCATGAACGTTTTTCATCCTCAAGTTTCACGTTCCCCATACCAAGCTTAAAAATGAGATCATTGCTATTATAAGTTAGCAAACTAACACGAATTCATGTGGGCCAATTATTCACTTAGACTCCCTTATTCCTAGGTGTATCTCTTATATTTTATTTTTGTCTTAAATGATCACGAGGATGCATTGTTTGACTTATTTCGATAGTTATTTAGGCCGAAAATAAAGTGGACGATTTAATCAATAGTTAGCTAAAGGACAAAATCTTTTAAAATTGCTTCTCGGGACCTCATAAGGTTCATATCTTGGCATAACTCGCTTCGCGATTTGAGACCTTTCTCGGACCGATATTTGGCAGCGACTTCATACTTCAAATCTTTGAGAGACGTTCTTGAAATTATGGCCTTCTCTTCATAATAGGGATTTCTTCACTTGAAGTTTTGAGAGATTCTTCATCTTTGGACCACGACTTCTTTCATTTTTCTCCAATCTTTATTTTGGACTTTGATATACAACGATCCGCCTCCTTTTAGGACTTGGATCTATTTATCCTCATACCTTGCTAGGGTCTTTTCGGATAGACTTCTCCATGACTTTTGGGGAGTTTTTGCTTTTCGTCGTGTGTCTCGATCCTTCATATTGATTTTCGATTAATGATTCTTCACATCACTTTTAGATCTTTAGCAACAAAATGTAGCCCTCATGCCTTGTTAGGGCCTTTTCGGACTCGCCAATCTTCGCATCCCGCTTCAATAAGTTATGCCTTGGCTATGAACTCTAATTAATACCGGGCAACTTTTAAACGATCTTGGGCTAGAAGCTAAGTAACTTTTCAAATCGTACAACCTTATTTATTGCATATAAATTTATTAACAAGCGACGGGAGAATAGGCTCATAATTAACTCACATAAATTCACGAAAGAATACCAAACTTATAATTGACTCTATCATCTCTCGTTCTCCACAGTTTAAAATCTCAAGGAATGAGACTCGTGGATGCTTAGCCTATTAAATCAAAGTTTTGGGTTTTCGTGTCATCTATAGGATCTTGCAAATTCTTAGGCTTTTTCAAGTTTAGAAATCGCATTTTAAAGTTCCCTTGATAAACAACTCTCTAGGATCAATTATAGCAACTTGCGAAAAGTTCTTGTTCTTAACCCGTGAGAGTTAAGACTTTCGCGTTTTAAAGCTCCCTACATAAAAGCCTAGCAAAACTTGACTTAAACACGTTAAGGATACTAGCTAGAGTAAACATAGATAAGTAAACTCGGGTTGAGTCAAAATATTCACGACTTTGAAAAATAAAACCACTTTATTAAAATTTATTCTAGCAAGGAAAGAAAATAATCATAACAAAGGAAAATACAGCTATACAACTAGGCCAAAATAGATTAAAAATTTAGAAAAGTGTCAAAAAATCAAGTTTTCTGGTTAAAATGAGGACAAATTCATGGAAAAGACCACTTACTTCGATAGAAGTCCCCCTACACTTGAGATAAACATTGTCCTCATTGTTTAAGCATGTGGGAGTAAACTCCCCTACACTTATGACATTGTGCACTTTGTTTAAATCTTGCTAAGGAAAGGACAACTATAGTGAATTCAATGTGAACATATAAGATATGAAATATTGAATCACGAGAGTTTAGGATAGAACCGGGAAGATGGGAACACGGGATCACGGTTTGTCAAAAGTCATCGAGGTGCTCTTTGAAGCTTGAATCCCTGCACAAAATAAGAAACAAGACAACCAACATATACGGGGCTCGCCCTACACTTATGATGAAAGCAGTAAAGGATAGATCACGGGTTGCCTCCCGAGAAGTGCTTGTTTTTTATAACCGAGTCACGAGCCTGACTCGACCCAAATTTAGTTCATGGGAAACATGGTGAGGGATGGACTCATCTCATGAGAGATGTCCTCACCAAAGTACAGCTTCAAACGCTGGCCATTCACCTTGAAATTAGGCCCATTTGGCTGAGAAAGCACAATGGTGCCATATGGAAAGACTTTGGCGACGGTGAATGGACCAGACCAGCGGCTCTTCAACTTGCCAGAGAAGATCTTTAACCGAGATTTAAAGAGTAAGACTTGATCACCAACGTGGAACTCTCGGTTCTTAATCCTTGCGTCATGAATGATTTTGGTCTTCTCCTTGTAGATTAGTGAGTTCTCGTAAGCTTCATTCCTCAGTTCGTTGAGCTCGTTGAGTTGAATCTTGCGAAGATCACCGGATTTGTTGATGTCGAAGTTATCCCACTTCAAGGCCCAGTACGCCTTATGTTCCAGCTCGATGGGGAGGTGGCATGCTTTCCCGTACACAAGACGATAAGGTGTACAACCAGTCGGGTTCTTATAAGCTGTACGGAAAGCCCACAGAGCATCATCTAACTTATCGGCCCACGCGACACGATGCTCTCCTACAGTACGTTCTAGAATTCGCTTCAATCCACGGTTGGAAATCTCGGCTTGCCCATTGGTTTGGGGATGATAGGCGGTGGAAAGACGATGATTAACACCATACTTAGCCATGACTCTTGCAAATTGATCATTGCAAAAATGAGTCCCGCGGTCACTAATTATAGCACGAGGAACATCGAGTCGAGCAAACAGCTGCTTCAAAAAGTTTACAACCACCCTCGCATCGTTCGTTGGGAGAGCCTTAGCTTCAACCCATTTAGAAATGTAGTCAACGGCTACGAGGATGTACTTGTTGCCTTTGGATGATGGAAATGGCCCCATAAAGTCGATGCCCCATACGTCAAAGATTTCACATTCTTGTATGAAATTTTGAGGCATCTCATCTTTATGTGTGATCTTGCCTTGGCGTTGGCAAGCATCACAATGCTTAACCATTTCGTGAGCGTCACGTTAAATGGTGGGCCAATAGAATCCTGAGTCAAACACTTTCTTAGCGGTGTAGTTGGGACTAAAGTGACCACCAGTGGGTCCTTTATGGCAAGCATCAAGGATTTGCAAAGCTGCCGGTCCATCAACACATCAACGAATGATCAGATCAGCACATTGTTTGAATAGATAAGGGTCATCCCAGAAGTAAGTCTTCACATCTTTAAAGAACTTCTTCTTTTCTTGGGATGTTAACCCTTTGATGAGAATACCACCCGCTAAGTAGTTTGCGATGTCCACAAACCACGGGGTGTCATCAAGATTGGAGTGAATAGACATCAAGGTCTCAAGGGGAAAAGAGTCATTGATCTCTTGGTTCGGATGATCCCCTTGATATGGATCCTCAAGTCTACTCAGATGATCCGCTGCTAGGTTTTCGGCTCCCTTTTTGTCACGAATTTCAATGTTGAATTCTTGAAGGAGCAAAACCCAACGAAGAAGTCTTGGCTTAGAATCTTGCTTAGTTAACAAGTACTTCAACGCGGAATGGTCAGTATACACAATGGTGGTGGAAAGGACAAGATAGGGGCGGAAGTTTTCAAAAGCATAGACAACAGCTAAAAGCTCTTTTTCGGTTGTCGTATAATGCAATTGAGCCCCCGTCATTGTCTTGCTAGCGTAATGGATTGGTTGGAAGTGTTTATTCACTCTTTGGCCCAAAACCGCTCCAATAGCAAAGTCGCTAGCATCGCACATCATTTCAAAAGGTAGCTCCCAATTAGGGGTAACCAAGACTGGTGCCTTAGTTAGCTTATCCTTGAGAAGATTGAAGGCTTCAATACACTCTCTGGAAAAGATAAAAGGAGTATCTTTTTCCAAGAGGTGGGTCATCGGGCGAGCGATTTTAGAAAAATCCTGAATGAAACGATGATAGAAGCCCGCATGACCCATAAAATTTCTCACACCCTTCACGGTTGAAGGTGGAGGTAATTTGGCTATGACATCCACTTTAGCACGGTCCACTTCAAGACCGGCTTTAGAGATTTTGTGTCCTAGCACGATGCCTTCTTTTACCATAAAATGGCATTTTTCCCAATTCAGAACAAGGCGAGTGTCTTCACACCGCTTAAGCATACGTTCTAAATTGGCAAGGCAAGAAGAGAATGAATCACCATAAACTGAGAAATCATCCATGAATACTTCCATGGTTTCTTCAACCATGTCATGGAAGATAGCCATCATACACCTTTGGAATGTCCCAGGAGCATTGCACAAGCCGAAAGGCATTCTTTTGTAAGCAAATGTTCCATAAGGACAAGTGAATGTGGTTTTCTCTTGGTCATGGGGATCGATGGGTATTTGAAAATAACTCGAGAAACCGTCTAAGAGGCACTAATAGTCATTACCCGCTAGACGTTCAAGCATTTGGTCCATGAAAGGAAGGGGAAAATGATCCTTTCTCGTAGCATCATTGAGTTTGCGATAGTCTATACAAACTCTCCACCCTGTAACGAGACGAGTAGGAATCAACTCGTTGTTTTCGTTGGGAACAACGGTGATTCCGCCTTTCTTAGGCACACAATGGCCTGGACTAACCCACGGTGAATCCTAGATAGGATAGATCAAGCCCGCATCAAGAAGTTTGATAACCTCTTTTTTGATAACGTCATGGATCTTAGGATTCACCCTTCGTTGGCTTTGAATAGTGGGTTTAAAGTCGTCCTCCATGAGAATTTTATGTGTGCAAAAGTGAGGATCAATTCCACGAATATGGGAGATCTTCCACGCAATCGCTTTCTTATGATTCTTCAACACGGCGATAAGTCGGGATTTTTCTTCTTCTTTCAGGTCCTTTGCGATGATGATCGGTAACTTTTTGTTGTCTTCAAGGAAAACGTACTCGAGATGAGACGGTAGGTCCTTAAGCTCAATAGTAGGAGGATCCTCAATAGATGGTGTAACTAACGATGGATCATCATTAGTCACCTCTTTAGGAGAAGGAGGAGAAAACGGGTCCTCATTGAGAAGTTTCTCAATTGTACGAATATCTTCATCCCAATCAGTGGGAGAATCATCATACTTAAGATCGAGAGGACCCAAGCTAGCTTCAAAATCATCCAACTCACTTTCTCCAAAAGGAGTCAATGACGGAGCAATTGAGGCAACGGTCTCAACATTGGGTAGAGAAGAGAGAGTACTTTTGCAAGCATCATGAAAGTGTTCTTCACAGGCCTCATCGAGAACATCAATAGCATTAACACTCTCATATGAATAAGGTTGCTTAGAAATCTTACCCATGTTGAAGACAATTTTATCGTCACCAACTCTCATGATTATTTCGTCCGCAGCTACATCAATGAGAGTGCGACCGGTCCTCAAGATGGGACGTCCAACGATTAATGGAACACGAGGATCCATTTCGTAGTCAACGACAACAAAATCCGCCGGGAAGGTGAATTTGTCAACGCCAACGAAGACGTCTTCGGCTATCCCCACTGGATAAGCAACCGTATGGTTAGCTAATTCCAAAGTCATTTTGGTGGGGACAAGCTCGGGGAGAGATAATTGCTTCCAAACACTTAAAGGCATTAAGTTTATACTGGCACCTAGATCGGCTAGGGCCATGCAATTCTCTACTCCCGGGAAGTTGCAAGGAATCAAGAAGCGACCCGGATCACCAAGTTTGGTGGGCAATTTCCTTAAGAGAACGGCGGAGCAATTCTCATTAAGTTGGGTCTGAGCAATGTCAAGAAGCTTCTCCTTGTCACTAAGAAGATCTTTAAACATCTTCGCGTATTTAGGCATGTGAGCGAGAGCCTCAGCAAAGGAGATGTTAAAATTCATGTGTTTAAACATTTTGAGAAAGTTTGAAACTTGAATATCATCCTTGCTCTTTTGCTTCTCTTTCCTCAACCTTTAAGGATAAGGTATATCGGATGAAGAGGAAGGCTTTAGGTGAGTAGGATCACTCACAACCACGGGTGGTGGGGGAATGGGGGTAGAAGGCAAAGGAGGTGGGGAAAGTTGCTCTTTTTCCTTGTTCACAATCACGTGTGGAGGTGTAGGAAGCTCGGGTTCCGTATAACCTTTTCCACTACGAGTGGTGATTGCTTTCATCTCCCCTCTTGGATTCGCAACGGTGTTACTCGGAAGAGTACCCGAAGAAGAGGGTTGATTACCTTGGAAGAGCGAACCTAACATATCACGTAAATTATCCGCTTGGGTGCTGAAAGAGTCTCTCATGTCGGCATGAATATCATTGCTCTGTTTCACCATGTCATTCCTTAGCTCGGCTCGAATATCACTCCCTTGTTTCGCCATTTCTCCCTTCAAGTTGATGAATTGACTCTGAAGATTTGTCACCATCTCTCTATTAGTCCTCATGAACGTCTCGACGTCTTGATTCAATGACATCGGTTGATTGAGAGGTGGAGCTTGGTAAGCTTGAGAATTCCCTTGAGGTGGGTATGGGTTTCTTTGGGATTGATATTGATTGTTAGCACGAGGTTGGGATTTGTTGTTTCGGTTATAGCTTTGTTGTTGGTTTTGGTTTGGAGGAGGAAAACCGGGTGGAGCAAGATAGTTGTTTGAACGATAACTTAGCAAGTTACGGTCTCCTTGAGGACGAGCTTGATAGCCTCCCGTGGGATAAGTACCGTATGCTGCGTTAACGTTTTCAGAAAAATTGCCTTGAGTAGAAGGACAATCATTGTAAGAATGAGGACCACCACATGTGTCACAAGAAATAGAAACGGCTTTAGCTTGTTGAAAGTGGTTTGTGGCCATGGTCATGTAATTCTTCTTCATCTCCGCGATTTGTCAGGTAAGTTCAGTTATCTCGGGATTAGAAGTAGTAGAAGAAACATTGACTCTCGGGTTAGATCTTGAGGATGCGGATGAATCCCAATTCTTGTGGTGAGTAGTCATGTTTTCAATCAACTCTCTACACTCCTCTGGTCTCCTTTTCATAAAAGTACCACCGGCGGTGGCGTTGATCGTGTCACGATCACGAAAAGTGAGACCATTGTAGAAAGTATCAATGAGAGTGACGGGGAGCATGTTATGGTTCGGACAACGGTCGATCAAATCATTGTATCTTTCCCAAGCATCAAAGAGCGATTCATCATTGTCTTGCATGAATCCACTAATTTGGTTACGAAGGCTTGTGACCATGGATGGTGGGAAGTAGCGCGGCAAAAAGCGTTGAGTCATGTCATTCCAAGTATGAATAGAATTCTTTGGGAGACGGTCAAACCATTTTTCGGCATGGTGAGAAAGCGAGTGGGGAAATAGTTAAAGGCGAAGTTCATCCATAGAAACACCGGGTGATTTCATGCTTTGGGTGATGGTAATGAATTTGTCGAGGTGTTTGTTGGCATCATCATCCGGAATTCCGCGAAATGGGTTAGTTTGCACTTGTTGGATCATGTGATGCTTCAACGAAAACTCCTGAGCCGTGATGTGCATCGGCGCAATCGGGCCTCCGCGTCTGTTCATGGTGGGTTGACACAATTCCTCCATTTTTCGTAAATCAGGTAAGGGGACATTGTTATTGTTATTGTTATTCAAATTGGGTAGAGGTGGGTTATTATTTTTGTTATGCACACCAGCCATATCTAAATCTTCACGAGTCTCGGGCTCAGAATAGTTTGAAGATCTAGTACGCATACACCTGCAGAAGAAAAATACACAGAGAGAATATCTATATAATCTTTTTGGTGCAAAACCTTTGGAAAAGAATTGCTTTTTATGATTTTTCAATGTTTTTGTATTTTTGAAGAATTTTATATTTTTTAGGGTTTTTGAAAATTTTTAAAGCAAGGAAAATAACGTTCAAAGAACGGATCCCAAAATTCAATGCGTCTCTCACTAGAAACCGTTAATCTTAACGAAAAGAGCCGGCAGCGGCGCCATTTGGTACAAGGCTTTTCCAAGTATCAAAATTCGTAGTCCCAAATCTTTTCGAATTGATTACCAGTCTAAAGTGCGACTCAATTGTCTTTTGGTGAACAAGAGAATGGTTTGGTTTGGTTATCTAACTTTTAAACTAAATGCAAGTAATTAAAGTTGTCGATGAGTAAAATGGAAATCTTAAAATTAAACCACAAATAAAAGCTTGCAACCTAGGAAACTAAAATGAAAGTGATTAAAAACTAGGAAAGATGTTTAAAATATAATAAGACAAAAGGCGGGAAAGAGTAAATTTGAAAACTTAGGAAAATAAAACAAAGACTAAAATAAATGTGCACTGCGATCGCACTCCATCGTAACCATTCCATCGCGTTGCTTCATCGCAACATTCCATCGCAACTTACCATCGTAATGTTCCATCGTAACCACAAATCGCACTCAATGCGATTACAACAAAAGAGATTCGATCGTACTCACTAGTACGATGGGAGGGGCGATCGTACTACCAGATCGCAACCACGATCGCAATGAGTGATCGTGGTCTTTTATCGTGGTTCCGGATAGTAACAAACCGATCGCAATCAATGCGATCAAAGCAGGGAAGAGAGACCCGATCGCACCCCATATCGCAATAAGTGATCGTGGGCGTGGATCGTACCAGGGAAGGGACACAGATCGCAGCTATGCAATCGTAATAAGATCGGGACCAAGTAAACCCTCCTAAGATGGAAAAGGCGTCCAAAAGGGAAATAAACTCAAGCAAATAAGCAGTATCCAATAAACATTTTCAAACTTTTAAGAGAGTAAATAAGCACAAATTCAAAAACTTTTGAAATCTAAAACAATCCAACTTCAATAAAACGGATTTAAGAACAATAAATCTTTTAGGAAAACTTAAACGTAAATAAGCCAAATCAATCGAATAACCCAATAAGCATGAAGAGCTTATAGCTTATACGTTCAAGAGCTTATGTAGAACAAGAAAGATTAACCTTTTAATCACGAAACACCAAAATCAACATGAATTGAGAACCATTCGGATCAAACATGGACTTTCGGATTAAGAATAAAGTAAAATAAAGAAAGGTAGAAGGAGATTAAAGAACAAAAAGCTTAACTTGAATTAGATTAATGAAATCTAAATACAAGAATGATTCAAACCTTAAACTTGAAAGAAAAAGATGAAACTTAGTGAGAGAAAGTTGGGAACTTTCTCTCTCTAAAAACTAGAAAGAAAAATGAAAAAAACTAAAACTAGCTAACCACCCTCCTATGTGATTAGGAGGGTATTTATAGGGAAGTGGGAAGTGCATGTGTGGTGCTTCCTTCTTTCTTTTCTTCTCGACTCGATTTAATTCTATGACTTTTCTCGACGTCGTCTCAGGATTCGAACTTGTCTTAATAATTTTCTTCTTTAAATTAGACTTAAGTTCTTCGACTTTATTAAACTTCCGTCTTTAGACTTTTTCTTCGATAAATCTTCAGAATAGGTCTTTGACATCCGTTCTTTAAGCACTCTTGATCTTTTGACTTCGTTTTTTCTCGTTTTCTTCGATAAAAGCCCGTGAAAGCCCGTGTTTTCTTCCTTTTTCATCTTTTGGTCCTAAAACACAATAAAAACACAAACCACGCATAATTTCGACTTTTACGACATAAAATACACGTTTTGGTCTTGTTATTATTGGAAATAAGTGGTAAAAGGATAAGTGTTTTCACACTTATTATTTATCAAGTGAACTTTAAAATGCGATTTCTAAACTTGAAAAAGTCTAAGAATTTGCAAGATCCTGTAGATGACTCGAAAACCCAAAACTTTGATTTAATTGGCTAAGCATCCACGAGTCTCATTCATTGAGATTTTAAATTATGGAGAAGGAGAGATGATAGAGACAATTATAAGTTTGGTATTCTTTCATGAATTTATGTGAGTTGATTATAAGCTTTTTCTCCCATCGCTTGTTAATAAATATATTTGCAATAAATAAGGTTGTACGATTTGAAAAGTTACTTAGCTTCTAGCACAAGATCGTTTAAAAGTTGCTCGGTATTAATTAGAGTTCATAGCCAAGGCATAACTTATTGAAGCGGGATGCGAAGATTGGCGAGTCCGAAAAAGCCCTAACAAGGCATGAGGGCTACATTTTTTTGCTAAAGATCCAAAAGTGATGTGAAGAATCATTTATCGAAAATCAATATGAAGGATCGAGACACACGACGGAAAGAAAATACTCCCCTAAAGATCATGGAGAAGTCTATCCGAAAATACCCTAGCAAGGTATGATGATAAATAGATCCAAGTCCTAAAAGGAGGCGGATCGTTGTATATCAAAGTCCAAAATAAAGATTGGAGAAAAATGAAGAAGTCGTGGTCCAAGTATGAAGAATCTTTCAAAACTTCAAGTGGAGAAATTCCTATCATGAAGAGAAGACCATAATTTTAAGAACGTCTCTCAAAGATTTGAAGTATGAAGTCGCTGCCAAATATCGGTCCGAGAAAGGTCTCAAATCGTGAAGCGAGTTATGCCAAGATATGAACTTTATGAGGTCCCGAGAAGAAGTTTTAAAAGATTTTTTCCTTTAGCTAACTATTGATTAAATCGTCCCACTTTATTTCGGCCTAAATAACTATCAAAATAAGTCAAACAATGCATCCTCGTGATCATTCAAGACAAAAATAAAATATAAGAGATACACCTAGGAATAAGGGAGTCTAAGTGAATAATTGGCCACATGAGTTCGTGTTAGTTTGCTAACTTATAATAGCAATGATCTCGTTTTTAAGTTTGATATGGGGAACGTGAAACTTGAAAATGATGAACATTCATGACAACCTAAAACCCCAATGTAAGTCTTTGATCTCTTACTTATTTTGTTCTTTTAGTTTTCTTAGTGTTTAGTAATTTATAAAGGCCAAGGTGGGTTATTTATGATGGAAAATGTAAACCGTGCTTTAAAATTAATGCATTGCATGTGGACATTGCAATGGTCAAGTGTAGGGGATTTAATAAGTGTGAAAACACTTATCCTTTTACCACTTATTTCCAATAATAACATGACCAAAACGTGTATTTTATGTCGTAAAAGTCGGAATTATGCGTAGTTTGTGTTTTTATTGTGTTTTAGGACCAAAAGATGAAAAAGGAAGAAAATACGGGCTTTCACGGGCTTATATCGATGAAAACGAGAAAATACGAAGTCAAGAGATCAAGAGTGCTTAAAGAACGGATGTCCAAGACCTATTCTGAAGATTTATCGAAGAAAAAGTCTAAAGACGGAAGTTTAAGGAAGTCGAAGAACTCAAGTCTAAATTAAAGAAGAAAATTATTAAGACAAGTTCAAATCCTGAGGCGACGTCGAGAAAAGACAAAGAATTAAATCGAGTCGAGAAGAAAGAAAGAAGGAAGCACACCACACATGCACCTCCCACTTAGCCTATAAATACCCTCCTAATCACATTAGGAGGGTGGTTAGCTAGTTAATTAGTTTTCAGTTTTTCATAATTTAGTTTTATTGTTTTCATCTCTTTCTCTCTCTAGTCTTATATTAAGTTTTGTACTTTTGAATCTTAATAGTTTAATTCAAGCAATCTTTTGATAATCTCTCATTCTTCCTTTCTTAATGATCTATGGTTTGATTTTATAAGCATGTAGTGGTTGTGATTTGGTTGATTATTGTGTTAGCTTATGAAAAATAAATTTATTTGATAAGCTTAAGTTTTTGATAAAAAAAGTGGTTTTTGATTTTTAGCTTATTAAGAATTTAAGAGTTTTTAAATTTTAGCTTATTCACCTTTTTCTAAAACTAATTTGGTTTAACTTTTGGTAAAGTGCTTATTGAAATTTGGCTTATTTACTTGTTGTGAAAATCTCGGAAAGTTATATCCCTCGTATTCTGGATAAGGGTCCTCTATCCCTTATTCCGGATAAGCTTCTTTTACATATTTCGGATAACTGGTCTAGCCTCATATTCCGGATAAGACTAAAAAGTCTTATTCCGGATAAACCCACTTTGTAACATTTTCCGGATAAGACTCAGCTTGTGTTTTACGGATAAGAAGTTTAAAATATTTTTCCGGATAAGGCCTCAAAATGGATTTCGGATAAGGGTCTATGTTTTATTCCAGACAAGAAGTTTTTACGTTTTATTCCGGATAAGCCATTCGTCCCATTTTGCGGATAAGCAGCAGTCACTAGTATATACCGGATAAGACTCCTAGGTCTTTTCCGGATAAGAAGTTCATATCATTTTTCTGGATAACCGATTCCGGATAAGGATTGTCTCATTTTCCGGATAAGCTTCGTTTTACTTTTTCCGGATAAGGATTGAAGTTGGATTGCGGATAAGCTCACGAAGCATTTTTCCGGATAAGGAGTTTTAGTCACTTTTTCCGGATAAGCATTTTTGTCAGTATTCCGGATAAGCTTCTTAGCCTACGTTGCGGATAAGGGATTTTGATCTATCTTCCGGATAAGCTCATCATCACGTTTTCCGGATAAGATCACGGAAACCTTTTTGCGGATAAGGTGTTTTGCGGATAAGATTTGTGGTTATGTTTTCCGGATAAGGCAGAATTTGAATTCCGGATTAGCTTTTGATAGGTGTGTAAACACCCATCCTTTTTACCACTTAACTACAATAATAACCAAGCCAAAACGTGTATTTTATGTCGTAAATGTCGGAATTATGCGTGGTTTGTGTTTTTGTTGTGATTTAGGGCGAAAATGTGGAAAAGGGAGAAAACACGGGCATTCACGGGCTTTTATCGAAGAAAAAGACGAAAGACAAAGTCAAGAAATCAAGAGTGCAAAAAGAACGAAAGTCCAAGACCAATTCGGAAGATTTATCGAAGAAAAAGTCAAAAGACGAAAGTTTACTTAAAGCCGAAGAACTCAAGTCTAATTCATTGAAGAATTACAAGACGAGTTTAAAGAAATCCCGAGACAAAGTCATTAAAGTCAAAGAATTAAGAAGATTAAGGACTTAATGATGCAATTAAAGAAAAAGAAGAAAGAGGGGAGGAAGCTTCCTAAGCACCTCCCTAATCTCCTATAAATAGCACCCATTTTCATTTAATTAGTTTTTTGTTGGCTAATAGTAACAATTAGTTCTTCCATTTTATTTACTTGCACATTTACCTTATTGCACTTTAATTACCTTGTCTTGCACTTTAATTTCCAAGTAAGTTTACTTTTATGTAATTGAATCTTTACTTTTTATTGTTTATCTCTCATTCTACCTTTCTTTTTATGCTTTAATCTTATGGTTTATATGCTTATTGTTATGCTTATTTGATATAAGGTTATGTTTTTATGTTTTTTATTGTCTTGGATTATTGATTTTTATAGCTTATTTGTGTTTATCTTAAAGTTTCTTAAGTTTTTATAAAAGTTATTTTTATATAAAGTTGTTTTCGTATATCTTTTTCATCTAGTGTTTTCAAAAGTTGTTAAATTTTAACTTACTAGCTTTTTCTTATACGTGTTTGTTTAGTTTTTTTAGTCTAGTGCTTATTAGGTTTTTAGCTTATTAGTTTAGCTTATTTACGATTTTAGTTACTGTATTCCGACCAACCCTGGTCGGAAAAGGGTTTCTTATTCCGATCACCCAGATCGGAAAAGGGTTTTGATATTCCTACTAGGATTCCGATTGGACATTTCGATCAGGGGTGTTAAGTGGTATTCCGATCAGGTCTGTTTGTTGGGTATTCTGATTAGGTCTTGTGGTGACAGCATTCCGACCAGGATTCCTATCAGCTTTCCGATCTGGGATTCCGATTGGAGTACTTCAGGCTCATTCCGATTTGACATTCCGATCAAAGGTATTGTTTAGTTATTCCGATTAGGGACTTGGTGACAGCATTCCGATTTGGGGTTCCGACAACATTCCGATCAACCCAAGGTTTGTCATTCCGACCGTGACATATTCCGATTACATTCCGACAAGGGTGTTTGTTGGGTATTCCGACAGGTGAGCTAATATTCCGATCACATTCCGATTGGACTTTCTGATTAGGGATTCCGACGGTAGGTTTGTTTCATATTTTGTCTTGTTTAATTTTTAAGTTTACATTTTAATACTTTGTCAAATTTACTTTTCGTCAAGTTTTAATTACCCGTCATTTAATTTCTCGTTATTTATCTTTAAAGTTTTTAAATATTGCACATTTACATTTCAATTAGTTTTAGATTTATTTACCTGCCATTTACGTTTAAGTTTTGCACTTTTAAATATACTACAACGACAAACCTTTATTTCCCACCAAAAGACGACTGAGTCGCATAGTTAATCCATTTTTCAGTTCGATTAGACCACAGAACAACGAACTTTATAATTTCTTACTAGCCAAAAAGCAGTTATCAAATGGCATTGTTGCCGGCTCTTTTCGTGAAGATAAACGGTTTTCTGTGAGAGACGCGTTGCTTTTTGGGATCCGTTCATTCGTGAGCGTTATTTTTCTTGCTTAAAAATTTAAAAAAAAATAATTAAAAAAAAAATTAATTAATTTTTAAAAATTGTTAAAAATCCATAAAAATTAAAAAAATTTCAAAAATCCAAAAAGATTTTATTTTTATTGTGTATATATATTTTCTTTGTGTTTGGTATTGTTTTCTTTTGCTTTCGCAGGTGTATGCGTACTAGATCTTCAAATTATCAAGAGCCCGAGACTCCTGAAGATTTAGCTATGGCAGGTGTGAACAACAATAATAATCCACCGCACCTCAATAATAACAACAACAATGTTCTTCCACAGCCCGATCTTCGGACAATGGAGGAGCTTTGTCAACCTACCATGTTTGGACGAGGAGGACCGATTGCGTCGATGCAAATCACGGCTCCGGATTTTTCGTTGAAGCATCACATGATCCAGCAAGTGCAAACAAATTCTTTTCGAGGAATGCTTGATGATGATTCCAACAAACACCTCGACAAATTCATTACAATCACTCAAAGCATGAAGTTGCCCGGTGCCACAATGGATGTTCTACGCCTTCAACTCTTTCCACATACTTTATCACACCACGCCGAGAAATGGTTTGATCGTCTCCCGAAGAATTCCATTCATACTTGGGATGACATGACTCAACGCTTTTTGTCGCGCTACTTTCCACCATCCATGGTCACGAGCCTTCGCAATCAAATCAGCGGTTTCATGCAAGAACCCGATGAATCTCTCTTTGATGCTTGGGAAAGATACAATGTTTTGATCGATCGTTGTCCAAACCACAACATGCTCCCTGTAACCTTAATTGATACTTTCTACAACGGTTTGACTTTTCGTGATCGTGATATGATTAATGCAGCCGCCGGTGGCACATTTATGAAAAGAAGACCTGAGGAGTGTAGAGAGCTTATTGAGAACATGACTACTCACCACAAAAATTGGGATTCCTCCGCTTCTTCAAGGAACAACCCGAGAGTCAATGTTTCTTCTACTTCAGCAAACCCCGACATGACCGAATTCACCCGCATGATGGCCGAAATGAACAAAAATATCTTGCTTCTCGCTACAAACCAACAAGTTAAAGGGGTAGCAAACCCATGTGAGACATGCGGCGGTCCACACTCATACACAGATTGTCCTTCTACTCAAGGAAATCCGGAAAACGTGTATGCGGCTTATGGTAATTATTCACCGGAAAATTACCAAGCCCGACCTCAAGGGGATCGAAATTTGCTGAGTTACCGGTCAAACAACTATCTTTCACCCGGTTTTTCTCCTCAAAACCAAAACCCCAACAACAATTACAATAGAAGCAACCAAATCCCACATAGAGCTTCTAATCCTTATCACCCACCCGCTCAACAAGCCCCACCCATCAATCAAGATGTTGAAGCCATCATGAGAACTCAAGGAGAGCAAATCAAGAATCTATAGAGCCAAATTATCAATTTGAAAGGAGATATCACCAAGAAAGGAAATGACATTAGATCCGAGCTTCGAGATAATATACAATCCTCCTTCAGCAATCAAACGAATGATTTGAAGAATATGCTGGCTAGTTTCTTGCCCACTACTCAACCCTCTACTTCGAGTTCTCTACCTGCAAACACCGTCACCAATCCGCGAGCAAATGTGAGTGGTATTACTACCCGTAGTGGAGTTACCATAGTAGGACCACCTATCCCGCCTCCATCATCTACACCTCCTCCACCACCATTTATCCCTACTCCTCTCACACCTAGTATTAGTACACCATTACCGTCTCCGCCTCGTCATGACGATGTACACAAGAAGAACCCTTCAACATCTCAACCTTTACCTGCTACACCTACACCATCCACCTATAAACCCAACATCTCATATCCTTCAAGCTTGGACAAGCCTAACTTGCTCACTAAGGATGACACTCAAGTGTCGAATTATTTGAAGATGATCTCTCAAATGAATTTCAACATTAGCCTTGTTGAAGCACTTTTCCACATGCCGAAATTTGTCAAAGCATTCAAGGAATTGCTTAATAAGAAGAAAAAGCTGATTGAGCTCGCCAACACACGCTTAAATGAAAACTGTTATGCAGTCTTAAAGAACTTCCAGAAAAACTTGGAGATCCCGGTCGTTTTGTGTTGCCTTGCATTTTTAACAAAACTGAAGAATTTACTTCCCTAGCTGATCTCGGGGCTAGTATAAATCTGATGCCTTTAAGTGTTTGGACAGCACTTTCATTACCCGACCTTACTCCAACAAAGATGACTCTTGAGCTTGCAAATCGCACTCTCGCTTACCCCGTTGGTATTGCCGAAGATGTGTTCCTTAAAGTTGGCACATTCACTTTTCCGGTCTACTTCGTCGTTATTTATTGTGAAATGGACCCTCGTATTCCTTTAATACTTGGTCGGACATTCTTGAGAACCGGACGAGCTTTAGTTGATGTTGCCGAAGGTGAATTAATTTTAAGGGTCGGGAATGAACAACAAGTATTCAAAATGGGGAAGCTTACAAGCAAATCCTATAGAAGAGAATCCGTGAATATGATTAATGTGCTTGATGATTTTGTCGTCTAAAACAATCCTCTATTCGATTCGTGCATTGATAATCCACTTTTTCAAGAAGATGTGGATGATTCTCTCTCCAATCTGGAACCTTCACCCATATATGATTCTCCACCGATCTATGATGCTTATGATGATGATTCTAGCTTCGATGGAGATGATTATGATGATTTTACTTCCGAGTATCCCGACATGCCCACGTATGATGATTTTGATGAGGCCGATACTCTCTCGAGTGATTCTTCACATGATGAAGATCCTCCGCCATCACTTGATCCTACTTTGGATGACTACTCATTTGAGGAAGACTTCTCTACTTTTCTCAATACTTACTTCCCTCATGAGAGTGATGCTCCTCCTTTAGACTTTGATGATTATGGTCTTGATCCTACTTCGGATTTGAAGAATATTCTTTCCAAGGAGAAGCAACCGGACGACACCAACATCCGCAGCACGTATGATTTAACACCTCTTTGTCCACCTTCTAAGGACGAGGTTATGCATTTTCTTCGTGGATCATCTTCAAATTCTGCTGAGCCTGAGTGCTATTTTCCCCTAAAGGAAAAGGTGTTCGACCCCGGTATCGATATTCTTCAGCCATCTCAGTATCCGTCTGATGAAATAAAAGGAAAAATCTTTGGAATTTATGGAAATCTGCTTGCACCTCTTCACCCTTGCTTCCACCGTGCTCCATCTTTGCTTAAGGGAACCTTGCCTACTCTTCTTTGGCTTGCCTTGTTCGCCTTAAGCTTGTGCTATTTGATGGACGAAAACTATGTCTTTGATCCTGGTGGATATGTTTCATGCTTCTTCCTATGCTAATCAAGGTCGAGTTAGGCTCACGACTCGGTGAACAAAAATCAAGCGCTTCTTGGGAGGCAACCCATGTTTCTATCTTTTAGCTATCTATATCCTAAGTGTAGGGGAGACCCGTTGGTGTTTGATATTTCCTCTCTTCTCACATTCAGGGATTCGAGCGCTCAATGATCCACTCTTGATGATTTTTGACGACCCGTGATTCCGTGTTTTCGTCTTCTCGGTTCTATCCTAAACTCTTTTCGATTCACTATTTTATATTTTCCAATATTAACATAGGAATCTCTTTAGTTGTCCTTTCCTTAGCAAGATTTAAGCAGAGTGCACAATGTCCTAAGTGTAGGGGAGTTTACTCCCACATGCTTAAACATTGAGGACAATGTTTATATTAAGTGTAGGGGACTTCTATCGAAGTTAAGTGGCCCTTTTCCGTGTATTTGTCCTCATTTTAACCGGAAAATCAATTTTTCGACATTTTTCAAAATTTTTGATCTATTTTGGCCTATTAGTTTTTCCCTTTGTATAGTTATTTTCTTTCTTTGCAAGAATAAATTTTTAATAAAGTGGTTTTAATTTTCAAACGTTGTGAATCTTTTGACTCAACCCGAGTTTACTTATCTAAGTTTACTCTAGCTAGTATCCTTAACGTGTTTAAGTCAAGTTTTGCTATGCTTTTATATAGGGAGCTATAAAACGCGAAAGTCTTAACTCTCACGGGTTAAGAACAAGAACTTTTCGCAAGTTCCTATAATTGATCCTAGAGAGTCGTTTATCAAGGGAACTTTAAAATGCGATTTCTAAACTTGAAAGAGTCTAAGAATTTGCAAGATCCTATAGATGACTCGAAAACCCAAAACTTTGATTTAATAGGATAAGCATCCACGAGTCTCATTCCTTGAGATTTTAAACTGTGGAGAACGAGAGATGATAGAGTTATAAGTTTGGTATTCTTTCGTAAATTTATGTGAGTTAATTATAAGCCTATTCTCCCATCGCTTGCTAATAAATTTATCTGCAATAAATAAGGTTGTACGATTTGAAAAGTTACTTAGCTTCTAGCCCAAGATCGTTTAAAAGTTGCTCGGTATGGATTAGAGTTCATAGCCAAGGCATAACTTATTGAAGCGGGATGAGAAAATTGGCGAGTCCAAAAAGGCCCTAACAAGGCATGAGGGCTACATTTTGTTGCTAAAGATCCAAAAGTGATGTGAAGAATCATTTATCAAGAATCAATATGAAGGATCGAGACACACGACGAAAAGCAAATACTCCCAAAAGATCATGGATAAGTCTATCCAAAAAGGCCCTAACAAGGTATGAGGATAAATAGATCCAAGTCCAAAAAGGAGGCGGATCGTTGTATATCAAAATCCCAAATAAATATTGGAGAAAAATGAAGAAGTCGTGGTCCAAGTATGAAGAATCTCTCAAAACTTCAAGTGAAGAAATTCCTATTATGAAGAGAAGACCATTATTTCATGAACGTCTCTCAAGATTTGAAGTATGAAGTCGCTGCCAAATATCGGTCCGAGAAAGGTCTCAAATCGCGAAGCGAGTTATGCCAAGATATGAACTTTATGAGGTCCCGAGAAGCAGTTTTAAAAGATTTTACCCTTTAGCTAACTATTGATTAAATCGTCCCACTTTATTTTCAGCCTAAATAACTATCGAAATAAGTCAACAATGCATCCTCGTGATCATTCAAGACAACAATAAAATATAAGAGATACACCTAGGAATAGAGGAGTCTAAGTGAATAATTGGCCCACATGAGTTCGTGTTAGTTTGCTAACTTATAATAATAATGATCTCGTTTTTAAGCTTGGTTTGGAGAAAGTAAATACTTGAGGATGATGATCATTCATGACATTTCCAAAACCCAAAGGTATGTTTTTGATTTATTTACTTTGAATGTTTATAATTTTATATCTCTTTAATAAAGGCCAATGTGGATTGATTATGATGAAAAGTGTAATCGTGCTTTGTAACTAATGCATTGCATGAGGACATTGCAATGGTCAAGTGTAGGGGATTTGATAGGTGTGTAAACACCTATCCTTTTTACCACTTAAGTACAATAATAACCAAGCCAAAACGTGTATTTTATGTCGTAAATGTCGGAATTATGTGTGGTTTGTGTTTTTGTTGTGATTTAGGGCGAAAATGTGGAAAAGGGAGAAAACACGGGCATTCACGGGCTTTTATCGAAGAAAAAGACGAAAGACGAAGTCAAGAAATCAAGAGTGCAAAAAGAACGGAAGTCTAAGACCAATTCTGAAGATTTATCGAAGGAAAAGTCAAAAGACGAAAGTTTACTTAAAGCCGAAGAACTCAAGTCTAATTTATTGAAGAATTACAAGACGAGTTTAAAGAAATCTCGAGACAAAGTCATTAAAGTCAAAGAATTAAGAAGATTAAGGACTTAATGATGAAATTAAAGAAAGAAGAAAGAGGGGAGGAAGCTTCCTAAGCACCTCCCTAATCTCCTATAAATAGCACCCATTTTCATTTCATTAGTTTTTTGTTGGCTAATAGTGACAATTAGTTCTTCCATTTTATTTATTTGCACATTTACCTTATTGCACTTTAATTACCTTGTTTTGCACTTTAATTTCCAAGTAAGTTTACATTTATGTAATTGAATCTTTACTTTTTATTGTTTATCTCTCATTCTACCTTTCTTTTTATGCTTTAATCTTATGGTTTATATGCTTATTGTTATGCTTATTTGATATAAGGTTATGTTTTTATGTTTTTTATTGTTTTGGATTATTGATTTTTATAGCTTATTTGTGTTTATCTTAAAGTTTCTTAAGTTTTTATAAAAGTTATTTTTATATAAAGTTGTTTTCGTATATCTTTTTCATCTAGTGTTTTCAAAAGTTGTTAAATTTTAGCTTACTAGCTTTTTCTTATACGTGTTTGATACAAATGATTTGCTATGGTTCGGATTTAGTTCTTGGTATCTCCTCGAATTGATCACGGCTCTAAGTGGAATGATTTGTTCTTGGTTAATAAAAAGGTGTTGGTTTGTTTATCTATTTTAAACTAATAACAAATAAGTAAGTGTCGAAGAGTAGAATTAAAGCTTTTAAAAGTTTGAACTAAGTTGACAAGTTAAAATAAATATTTGAAAACTTAAAGGCAAAATGAGAAAAATTCTTGAACACTTAATAAAACTAACACTTGAAAACTTTGTAAAAACATGAACTCATCAAATCATAATAATGCTAAAAAGAGTGATCGGAATATATTTCGATCTACTGATCGGAATGTTAACAAAAGGGGCAATCGGAATAATCATAAAATGGCAAATCGTAATAATAAAAAAGAAGTGATTGGAATATTGCACAAATGAGCCAAATCGGAATACTACAAACAAGTCATAATCGGAATACCCAAACACATTCCAATCGGAATACTAGGAATAAAGGTGCAGATCGGAATACCCAAAATGGTTACAATCGGAATATCCAAAACTTGCACAATCGGAATACTTAAAAGTAAGCTACAATCGGAAAACGAAAACCCTTACCGTCGGAATATTCTAAACCCTTTTCCGATCTAAGGATCGGAATAAAGGGTGCTGCTGGTCAGAAAGTGCAGATCGGAAAGGGGTTTATAACCCTTTCCGATTTAAGAGGGCTTCGAGACAAAAGCTAAGCAATAAGCTATGAATAAGCTTATCACTAAAACTAAGACGAATCCAATAAGGATCGGATCAAATAAGCTCGAATAACAACTTAACTAAACTTCAAATAAGCAAAAACATAAATCGAATGATAAAAAGATAAACTTTTTAAGAAAACTTTAAAAAGTGAATAAGCAAAACCAACAAATAAGCCAATAAGCACAAAGATCTTAAAGCTTATTCGTGTACAAACTTAAGGAAACATAAAAATATTAACTTTCTAAGCACAAAATCCTTGATGAACAACACGGATCATACGAGATTTGTACCAAAATCAATCAAAATCAAAGAAAGGAAGAATGAGATTAAAGATTAAAAGCTTGAAACTAAACTTGATTAATGAAAAACAATACAAAGGTTTGATCTTGAAAGAGAAAAAGATGAAAACTAGTGAGAGAAAGTTTAGAACTTTCTCTCTCTAAAACTAGAGAGAATGAAAAACCAAAAACTAACTAAAACTAACTAAGTGCCCCAAATTTGTGAAGTAGAATCATATATATAGGCGTGTGATGTGGGCTTTTGAATGGGCTTTGGTTTGGGCTTCTTTTCTTCTTCCTTCTTTAGTCTTTACGTTTCTTTTAAACGTTTCTGACTTTGGATTTTGAGAAGTGTCGGTGAATAATTCCAACTCGTCTTATAATCTTTTGTTTAATAGACTCGAGTTCTTCGACATATATGAATCTTCCATCTTTGGCTCTATTCTTCGATAAATCTTCAAATAGGCACAATGACTTCAAATCTTTTGCATCTCTTGGACAATAGACTCCGTCTTGGGTCTTTTTCCTCGATAAAACCCGTGCAATCCCATGTTTTCTTCAATATTCTCCCGGTTGACTCTGAAACACAATAAACACAAAAACCACGCATAATTCCAAACAAATGATATTAAATACGCGTTTTGGTCTTGTTTTAGCCAGAAATAAGTGGTAAAAGGATGGGTGTTTTCACACCTATCAGTGTTTGTTTAGTTTTTTTAGTCTAGTGCTTATTAGGTTTTTAGCTTATTAGTTTAGCTTATTTACGATTTTAGTTACTGTATTCCGACCAACCCTGGTCGGAAAAGGGTTTCATATTCCGATCACCCAGATCGAAAAAGGGTTTTGATATTCCTACTAGGATTCCGATTGGACATTCCGATCAGGGGTGTTAAGTGGTATTCCGATCAGGTCTGTTTGTTGGGTATTCTGATTAGGTCTTGTGGTGACAGCATTCCGACCAGGATTCCTATCATCTTTCCGATCTGGGATTCCGATTGGAGTACTTCAGGCTCATTCCGATTTGACATTCCGATCAAAGTTATTGTTTGGTTATTCCGATTAGGGACTTGGTGACAGCATTCCGATTTGGGGTTCCGACAACATTCCGATCAACCCAAGGTTTGTCATTCCGACCGTGACATATTCCGATTACATTCCGACAAGGGTGTTTGTTGGGTATTCTGACAGGTGAGCTAATATTCCGATCACATTCCGATTGGACTTTCCGATTAGGGATTCCGACGGTAGGTTTGTTTCTTATTTTGTCTTGTTTAATTTTTAAGTTTACATTTTAATACTTTGTCAAATTTACTTTTCGTCAAGTTTTAATTACCCGTCATTTAATTTCTCGTTATTTATCTTTAAAGTTTTTAAATATTGCAGATTTACATTTCAATTAGTTTTAGATTTATTTACCTGCCATTTACGTTTAAGTTTTGCACTTTTTTATATACTACAACGACAAACCTTTATTTCCCACCAAAAGACGCTTGAGTCACATAGTTAATCCATTTTTCAATTCGATTAGATCATAAAACAACGAACTTTATAATTTCTTACTAGCCAAAGAGCAGTTATCAGCTTTCAATTCCAGTTCTAGTTTCTCGTTTTCCCGCCAATTACGGTTAGTTCGTTTTACTTTATTTCCATCTAGTCACTTACTTACTTATTTTATTTTTATTGTTTATCTCACCAATTAGATATAGATTATCCAAAGCTCCCTCTTTTTGTGACCAAGAACAACTATTCCACTTTGAACCGTGATCAATTCGAGAAGATACCGAGAACGAAACAACGACAAATATAATTGGGTACGAGCAACACAAAGAAATATTTTGCAAAAGCTACTTTTTAATTAACTAAAATTCAGTTATTATGCTTACTCTTGTAGAAGGCAACACGGGAATATTAGAAGCTGCTTTTGATTCTGCCTTATCTTTAGTGACCAAAGTTTGAGATGGTTTAGTCATAGGGCCCTTATTAAATGGTGTGACGGCTATAAGGTTCCTTTTGATTGCACTAGAGGACGATGCTGAGATAGTGGTTGCATTATCCACAACATTCTTACCTTTTAGAGTATGAAGTGTTTCCTTTAACTCAGCCAACACCAGATTTTTATCACAAATTTGTTCCCTCAAATCAGATATTCCACCGACTTTCGATTCAATTGTTCAATCAAGGATTGATTCTGTGCAGTGGTATTAGCACATGCGGACTTTACTGAATCGAAGAGTCGTGTATCTTTCTGTTTTAAGTTATCAACTTTGGACAAAATCTTGGAAACTCGATTATCTAGATCAAGTTTAAAATTCTCAGCGGCCTCAAGTACGTTCACACAGTTAAGCTCCTTAGATTTCTCTATTTCTATCGGCAAAGATTTAGCAACATTGTCAATTGGCTGACGATGTTTTGATTGTAAATTCAATCGAAAATTCTTTTCAAAGTTTGCATCATCGATATTAACACCTTCGAATGACGTTTCAAAGATTTCTTGAATAAATTGTTGCTTGCATTCAAGCGAAATACAATGTGTTTGAATCTCATCAAAACGTTTTGAAAGCGAAGAATATGAATCTTGAAGCTTTAAAAATTCAGCGTCAGATACGTGACAAGTACTATCTACCACATTATCCACAGATTCAACATTATGCACAATAGAATCATTATCAACACTTTTAGTCACACAAACGGAAACTATATCATGAGACATCACTTGCTTCAGAAGCCGATCATCCATTTCATTGAAAACACGTCTAACTTCTTCTATTTACAAAAGCAAATATTGATCAAGATTACTAAGACAAGCCATAACATTCTTTACAAACGGAACAATTTCGTCTCGAAACGCAGCTCTAGTGTGCTCAAAGTTCCATTCACCTTCCGTTATGGCCGAAGCCGTCGTACGTTTCAAAATGACCTTGTCAAAATCGGCTAAGTGTTGGTGTACCGCATTTAAGTTAACGGACGCCTTACTTACCGGTGGAATTAACTTTGTTAAATCCGTTTTGACAAGTGTAGGAGACGTACTAGGAGGGTTTTCATTTGACAAACTTTGGGGCACAAGAACTGTCAATTCAGCTAATTCCTTTTGTAAGCGAATGCGGGTCTTTTTAGAAAGTTGATCTTTATTATACGTATCATAATCAATCGTATGGAATTTTGAAAGCATTTTAGAATGTGTTTCTTCCGCAAGTTTGTGTCTCCTCAGTACTACGAACAAAAGGTGCTTCTTTCGATTTGCCAATTATGGTCATATCATAAAGACCGGGAATATATTCCTGAGCTTGTTTTGCATAACCGGGATTAGGTGGTAAATCTTGAAGACGCTTAAGTTCGAGTTCTTTAAATGATTTAGTTAACAGATGAACCTTTATGTGGAAGCGTATTGTTTTAAAAGCTGTTGTTCTTTGAATTTAAGAAGTTTGGTAGCATTAATTTCCGATTCAAACTTTTTAGACTCGAGAGTTTTGAAATCCATTTTAAGTTTTTGAAAATCATTGACAACCGACTCTTTTGCTTTTAATTAATTGGAAAGATTAGCTTTTAATGATTCTATTTCTTTCAAGTGTTCAATCTTTTCAAAACGAAATTGGTCAAATTCAGAACATGTTATTTTCTCTGCTTGAGGGACCATTTCAAAAGTTTTGACCTTTTCTTTATGCAACGCAAGCTCAGCAGTTAGGGTGGAATTGGTATATACGGATTGTCTGAGTGCCATATGCATTTGATCAATAATATGTTTAGGCACCATGACCAAATCATGTTGAGCATAAGATTCCATACCCGTCGTAGCATTTGGTTGAGGTTCACTCAAATGTGTAGGATTGGATACCACATCATTTGAGTTACTAGTTCCCGAATGCTGTTCGAGGTTGTCATTTTCATGCCCAACTTGATGTTGGTTATCATCAATATTATTAGATGTTGTTGGTAACTCACTGACGACATCAGAACCGTAGTGAGAGAGATTAGCAACGAGAGCAGCTTGGGCAGAGTGAATATCATCACAATCCGAATCATATGCGTCAAGATCATCTACTTGATAAGCTGCATTAGAAGTGGAAACGACTGCAATGCCTTCATTGTCTGCTGCCCCTGGGTCTGTAAGAAATGCTAACTCCTCTAAATCCAAGATCTTTCCCTTAGACTGAGCATCGACCAAATACATCTTCTCACGAAACCATGCTTCATCTCTTCTCATTTTCCGCTGAGTGCACTGCCTAGCCATATGACCTTGTCCTCGGCAATTGTAGCAAGTCACAACCTTTTGAGGACCAATGGGACTTCCATTTCCATTAGCTTGTGAATTCACAGCTTGAGCATTCACCGTCCTTATAGGAGGTCCATATGAATTTTGCCTTCCCTGAATAGGTTGCACTGTTACTTGACCATCTTGAACAGTAGCTTGTTATCGAGGATTTGAGGAGGTGCGGAGTTGATTGTTTGTTGGTGGAAATCCTCTAGTTGCAACAAGTTTTGACAAGTAGGCAGTGAGATGGTTTAGAACATCAGCTGGCGTATCATTTGGAGTAAAGACCGATGCTTGGATTGGTGGAAGTTCATTAGAGTAGAAAGCTTGTGCTGGTTGTGCTTCTATTGGAAAATATCCTTGCTGACGAGTATAGCCCATCGGAGAAGTGTTGGCTTGTGATGGTGATGTCTGATATGGTGGTTGCTGTGGAAAAGATTGTTGATGAACACTTTGTTGAAATGCTTGTTGTGGCATCATTGGTGGTTGATAAGATGGTTGCTGATAGGTGTGTGGTGGTGGTTGCTGCAAGTATGATGGTTGTTGATAAGTATAAGCCATGTTTTATTGAGAAGCATACATTGCAAGTGGATCATGAACTTGAGGTGTAGACAACCGAGCCTCGATCACATGGCACTCGTGTTGTTGAAGAAAAGCTTGAAGTTGATCCACATTGGTATTATGCAAGTCCTTAGCCAATTTAACATCCGTCACGTATTTTTTCCATTCTGAAGGAAGAGTGTTCAAATACTTGGTGTTCAATTGAAAGGTAGGAATTCCCATGCCATAGATATTGAGCTCATTCAACAATAGGGTAAATCTCAGATAGTAATCATTGAGAGTCTCCCCTGGCACATAGGCAAACTTATCAAAAGTATCATAAAGCTTACACTCTCGTTCTTGTTTAGTTAACGAGGTGCCTTGCATGAGAACACGAATTCTATCCCATAACTCTTTGGCAACTTTATGTTTGCTGACGAGTTTGTAGACATCTGGAGGAAGGGCTTGGAGAATGATATTTGTAGATTGTTTATCACACTTGTCTTGTATCTTATCATCTCCAGTTAGTTCACCCGTAGTGCGAGGACGAGTAACAGCACCTTCTGTCACAGTACCATATACCAATGGTCCATTGAGCACCGATGCCCAAATTAGATGTCCATTCTCCTTGTTCAACATATAAAGTTCCATTCGGGAAGACCATTCCTCATACATAGTCTTCACCAACATTGATGGACGATTATCCGTACCCGAGAGGATGGACTTATCCGTAAGAGATGTGTACTCCATTTCAATAAGTTAAGATTTACAAACGTTGATCGATCAATGAAAGAAAGTAAATGTGTTTGTCGTGGTGAGTTGAAGTCGAGAAACAATGTTAAAATTCCCTAAAATATGGTCTCGATAAACCAAAAATTCCAAGTCAAAATTACACACGATTTGTTTGGTTATCGGAATGTTGATCGGAATAAAGATCGGAAAGCTGTCGGAAAAAGCCTATCGGAATACCGTTGATCGGAATGCCCTATCGGAATACCCTTGATCGGAATGTACCTTATCGGAATACCCTAATCGGAATACCCTTGTCGGAATAAACACTATCGGAATACCCTAATCGGAATACCCTTGTCGGAATAAACACTATCGGAATACCCTAATCGGAATATCAAATCGGAATGTCCTTATAGGAATGCACCAAATCGGAATCTCTAAACCCTATTCCGATTACACTAATCGGAATAACTATAAAACCTTTTCCGATGACCTGATCGGAATAAATCCCACTTTTCTCGGACAAAACTCAACCAATTCGTGATTTTAAGCCAAAAAATGATCAAAACACCCAAAAATTTTGTGTTTTTAGCCAAAGTAACAATACCAAATCACTACCACAACTATGTAGATGATTTGTATCAAGAAAAAACCATAAAAAACACAAAAACAAAATTTGGACGTGTGTTTATATAGATCAAAAGGCTACAAAAATCAAGAACACGAACACATAAACAATACAATCATCCCATGGCTCTTGATACCATTTGTAGGATATGTAAATCTTGCTTATGTTTTAGAGAGAGAAAGAGATAGAGAGATGGTGAGAACACACACACTTAGAGAAAGAAAGTGAAAGAAAAACACTTTTCAACTATGTGTAAAAATGAAGAACCACACACCCTCTCCATCTAAGGAAAGGGTTTATATACCCAAGCCCTTGTCATGGGCTTGGGCTTACATTTGGGCCGGCCTACACATGTTGTAGGCTAGGCTTTGGTTTGTTTGTTAAATAAAGATAAGTAACTAAACTACGAGCTATTACATGGACTATTGTTGGAGTGACCGATCCTTCTTAATACCTAAAACGTATTTCCAACACTTCCACTATACTTTTGGGCCAAAGCCGTGTCAACCGCATGCTACACACAAAACCGATCCTTAATTATCCCAAGACACGAAAAGACACCATATCACATAATTCATGATCGAAAACCTTCACTCAAACACCTTCACGTTTTTGGATGTACTTGTTACATAATACGAGATAGTGAAAATTTGGATAAGATGAAAGAGAAAGGTGATGCATGTATTCTTGTAGGATATGCTACTCAGTCTAAGGGGTATAGAGTATACAACAAGAGAACAAAATTGATAGTCGAGACAATTCACATCCGATTTGATTAATTATAAGAAATGGCACTTGAACAAAACAGTTTAAGTCCAGAACAATAATGACAAACGACTTCCGTTCACAACCACACGGAACTCGAAACTCAAGACCACAACAATGAACCGTCAAGGTCAACGTTGGTTCAAGGAAATGCTCCTAGAGCAGATATGACAGTCAACACGACAATTGAAGAGTTGGAAATGTTATATGGACCAATGTATGATGAATATTTCACGGGGGAGAAACATGTTGTATCGAAGTCTTCCGCTGTCACTCATGATAAGAATGATGATACCGATCATCGTCAACAAAAGGATACAACTTCATCTACTTCAACACCGGTTGCTGCAGAGTTACTTCCTCAGAACATCACATCAACAACTGCTCCTACAACATCCACAACTACTGTCATTGCTACAGAGAACACAAATCAAGCAGAGAATGCATTATCTGACGAAGATGAATTTATCAACCCATTCGGTACACCGGTACACGAAACTGGAGAGTCTTCTACTCGCCATGTTGATCCGTCAAATATGCATACGTTCTACCAACGACATCCTTATACACATCATTGGACCCGAGATCATCCTTTGGTTCGAGTAACTAGAAACCCTTCACAACCTGTTCGTACAAGACGACAGCTTAACACCGATGGTGATGTTTGTATGTTCGCACTCGACGTGAGTTCAGTTGAACCGAAAAACATCAAAGAAGCCATGGATGATCATGCTTGGATTGAATCGATGACGGATGAACTTCAACAATTTGAAATACTTAAAGTCTGGGAACTTGTTGACAGACCATACGATGTAATACCATTGAATCTTCGATGGATCTGGAAAAAGAAGATGGATGAAGAGAACACGATCATCAAGAATAAATCTAGGCTAGTGGCTAAAGGGTATGGACAGAAAGAGGGTATTGATTTTGAAGAATCATTTGCACCAGTTGCTCGAATGGAAGCGGTCAAGATTTTTCTTGCTTATGCTGCACATAAGGGATTCATTGTCTATCAAATGGACGTAAAGACGGCGTTTCTTAACGGTCCTTTGAAGGAAGAAGTATATATCACAAAGCCGGAAGGATTCATCAATCCTCATTATCCTGACAAGGTGTATCGTCTCCACAAAGCACTTTATGGACTCAAGCAAGCTCCAAGGGCGTGGTACGACGAGCTCTTGAAATTTCTAGTCTCCAAAGGTTTCTCAAAAGGTTCCATTGATCTAACTTTGTTCACTTATAAATATGGGGATGACATTTTCCTTGTGCAGATTTATGTTGATGACATTATTTTCGGGTCTACAAACCCAAAACTTTCAAAATGGTTTGAAAAAGTAACGCACAACAAATTTGAAATGTGTATGATGGGCGAACTAAAATTCTTTCTAGGAATTCAAGTTCACCAATCCCCAAGTATTATCTTTATTAACCAAGCTAAGTATTGTCAAGATATAATCAAAAAGCATGGTATGACATCATGTGACCCCGTTGGGACACCATTATCAACCACATCCCTAGATGCTGATTTGGAGGGAGATGCCATAGATCAAACGAGATATCGTTCCATGATCGGCTCCCTCATGTACTTAACAGCAAGCCGACCAGATATATCACATGCTACGTGTTATTGTGTACGATATCAAGCACGACCCACTGAAAAGCACCTCAAGGAGGTTAAACAGATCTTTCAGTACCTTAAGAATACCATTCACATGGGACTCTGTTATCCGAGGGAAACCGATTTCTTTCTAACGGCCTATTCAGGATCTGATCATGCAGGGTGTCTTGATACACGTAAAAGTACTTCTGGTGGTGCACAATTTCTAGGTCAAGATAACCTTGTGGGATGGTCTTCTAAGAAGCAGGATTGCACGTCACTGTCATCAGCCAAAGCGGAGTATGTGTCTCTATCTGCGTGTTGTGCTCAAGTTCTATGGATGAGAACACAACTCACGGATTATGGATTCCACTTTGACAAAGTACCTATGTACTGTGACTCAATATCTGCCATAGCTATCTCCTGCAATCCGGTACAGCATTCCCGCACGAAGCACACTGATGTCAGATATCACTTCATTAAGGAACAAGTTGAAAAGGGTATTGTTGAACTATACTTTGTTGGAACTGATTACCAACTTTCTGCCTTGTTTACAAAAGCTCTTTCGAAAGAGAGGTTTGCGTATCTTGTTAGGCAAATTGGTATGAGATGTTTGACTCCAGCAGAACTGGAGATTTTGGCAAAGAAGCCTGCTTGATTCATCTATCAAACATCTACTTGTAAATATTAATGAAAAAGCAAAATACAAAATTAAAAAATCTTCCAAAATTCCAAAAGTATTCTTCTTGACATGTCTTTCAGTATCGATAATATGGACATACCTAGAAATGTCGCTCAATAACGACACGGGTGTGTACATAAAGCTCGAATGAAAGTTGTAAATATTTTTCAAAACATGTCATTTTTATTTTTTCTAAAGGAAATTTTCTATTTTGGACAATATTTCCAACAACGGGTAGAGCAATCTATCTTGGGTTGAGCTTGTCACAAAACATTCAATGTTTTGAGCTCAACACTATGGCTTGTAATCACTTTCAGATTGCAACCCGGATCTAAATTCACGGGGGAGTGTACGCTTTCGTGCCCTTACCCTTAGCAAAAGAAGTTAAATCTTCTTACACTTGAGTGGATTCGTCAAGATATTCAAATGTCTATTAACTCAAATTTATGCTTTATAAAAACCTTTTCGCCAAAAAAAAAATGATTTTTCAAAAAGCGTTGAACACAATTTTTTCAAGAATTTCTCAATGATATTCAAAATCTTTCAAAAATTGTGTGTTCAACAACTACTATCCTCAAAGGTTTAATGTAGATCATATCCTCGTAATGACAATTCCACTGGATCAATTTTTGAGGGGGAGCGTTCCAAAATTCATGCTAAGTTTGACACATTTTTCTCCCGAAAGTTTTCAAGACTATTTTTAACAATATATTTTAATCAAATTTGGTATCTCTGATATCAAACGATTTATATATTAGAGATAGGGGAGAAAATGTGATTAAAATGTGATCTAAAGACTTAAGCACTCATGGTTACGATCAAAAACCCTCAACATCTTTAATTCACGACATTATTGGTGTCAAAAGGGTGGTTAGGTTTAAGTCCTATGATCCAACCAGAACCGGAGGGATCTTCCCATGGACAATCCAATAGATTATTAGAAGTCCTTAGGAAAGATGGGGTAGAATGTGAACGAAGCTGAATGCCGACTAAGTACTGATGATAGCACTGGAACAATCACAACAATGTGCTATTAATGATGTCTTGGTAAGCATTGAAGGGGTTGAAAAATGAAAAAGAAATGTAAGGATAAAGGGTTTAAAGAAAGAAGCCCTCCATACAACTTAGGCAGAAACCAGGTCAACACATCATGAAGACAACGCATCATGGACCCAGTGATGTATTGCACAACCCCTCCCCAGCTAACTCAGGCTTCTCTTAAAAGAAGTTTATTTTATTGTCACGGAGATCAACACGATTTCTATCGACTTTCTCACTCCGAGATAATTAATATTGAATAGGTGGCATCTGCTCCAGCCTCGGACTACTAAAAGTGCACAAATCGAGTCTAGAGCCAAGAGATCAATCAAATCTCGTTAGGACACACGGATGAAGATCAAGAGAGTCCTACGCTATATCCTTGCGATATTGCTAGAACACTCAGAGTGATACTTCCTAGTATTACAATGATGAGTGGAAATCCTCCCAGTGTTAACATCAAACAGCACTGCGGTAGGTCATGTGTAAGATTCTTTATGAATTGAACATATGTAAAACTGAAAAGCAACAGTGGTTTGACTCTGAATTGATTCAAACTCGTTTCAGGTTTCCACGCAATATCTTTATGGTCTTGCCAGTACATTTAGATTGATATTTATTAATATTCATAGTGATGAATGGAAATCCTTCTAGCGTCAACATCAAACAGCGCTACGGTAGGTAAGTTGTGAGATTCTTATGAATCAAGCTTAGGTCAACTGGAAAGCAACAATGGTAAGATTCTTAATGAATCAAACTTGTTCCAGGAATTTGAATTGACGACTTTAATCAAGCGGATATTTATCCAATTGATTCACTCTTTATGTTCACAGTCTTGCTTTGAGACGGTCAAATAAAGAGAACGGCTAGTACAGCCGCGAAACCCTGTCAAGGAGATTCTTAATTGAATCTACCTACTCACAGGTACGATATTTAATATCGTGTAACGGTCTTCACCGACCGGACGTAAAACGCTACCGATTTTGTCTCGAGATGGTGACGTTACGGTCAAAGCCATTCAGTCCATGTCTATGTCTATGTTTTTTCTCGAGATGGTGACGTTACGGTGTACTCAACAAAGTCGAAGATTCAAAAAACCACATTCTCATACCCAAAGACATTCAACAATCAAGAAAGCTAAAGACTTCCGCAACTCTGATGATCAAAATCTTCCTTATCAATTAATATAGAGGAATGACCTCTCTTCAAAGGAGATTGTTAGCAAGCTTTCAAGATTATGCAATGTATGAGCATGTAGATAACGACACAAGATCGCAAGATGGCAAAGACAAGTCAAGGATAATTTGAAGATCTTAAGATAAAAGACAAAGTCGAAAGACAACGACAAAGGCTCAAAGATCACAGCATGAAGGAACAATACTACTATTACACGTTCAAGACTTATTTATGACGAAATTCATAAATCTCCATTGGACTCCAAATATCGAAGAGGAATGACCACACATTGGGGGAGATTGTTAGCCTCAAAATATTGAGTCAAACAAGAATTTTCGGTCATAGCTTTATCATGTAATATTTATTAGAATGTTGTAATAGTTAGTTAAAATAGTCGTGCAATTACTGGCTTGATGATTAGCTTAAAATGCCTATTTTAAGGTACTAAGCATTTATTCAAGCCTGGCCTAAAAGAATATAGTCCATTAGAGAGCCCGGATGTGGGTGGACTATATAAGCACCCTCCTAGAATGTTAGGAGGGTGGATGATCTCATTATTTCTTAATCTAATTTCACAAGTTAATCATCTCTCTCTCTACTTTCTCTCACTACTTTCTCTCTCTAAAATTCATATCTATCATCATATTATAAGGGACAACACATTTCATATCTTTTACTTATGTTTCAGTTATTATATTCTTCATTATATCCGTTCACTACGAGTATTGCTCAGTCTTATTTTCTTTCCATGTCCCATAAGGCAGGTACCCAAGGACAGACATAAGCATTTGAGAGTACGTGCATAGGATGGAGGCTTCCTTAGACTTCTTTCCTTTTGTATTTAAATACTTATGCTTGGTTGGAAAATGATTAGTCCTTTTCTACATTCTTTATTTTATGCATGTGCGAGCTTATGTTTGAGGGCTGATGTTTGATTTCGGCTTTCCTTTTGGTCATTTATGTTTTTAAGACATATTACCTTGTTATTCTTTGATGACACGCCATAATTATCATGTAACGGTCTTCTTATCAAAGTGGGTCGTTACACACCTTTACACCCTCGGCCCAACTAGCTTGGATTGCCATATTAAAGCATTCTGTAATCTTAGACATGTGATGGTTGTTCAAAATCTTGGAGACGACGGAGGGCAGCAAGGTCCGGACAGCATTGTACCGACCCATCTCGAAAGTATATAGCTTGCTCATGAATTCTTCTTTTTCAGCTTTCCACCCCTCTGCCTGGTCAGCATAGCCTTTCAACTCAACCTCACGACGAGACAAGGTGTCTTCTAGATCGGCAATCCATATATCACGACCTTTCATCTCTTCGAACAACTCCCATTTCTCACACTTAATCACGGCTATTTCAGAGTCTTTAGATTTGCAAAGTTCTTCAGAATTGTTTAAGCGAGAAGCAATCTCGGAATTGGCTTTGAGTTGTGCTGATAAATTCTCATCCGAAGTTGTTAACAGAGATTGGCATTGCTCGTATTTATCATAAAGAGCGTCCTAGTCCGCATGCTCTTTCTCTAACCTCCGAAGAGAATCCACCATACCCATGGTAATCCGGGCGAGCTGAAACCAACACATATCCAAGGCATGGGACGGAGGGTAGGAGCTTAACTCTCGTTGCATATCAGGAGGAACCATGTTCATCATCAAATCCTTGCATTCGACGGGGGTCTCAATTCGACTGTTAGCACCTATGAGCCAATTTGGGACATATGTGGCCCCCGGACCATAAGCACCTTCATCGGCAGAGAAGACTCCTGCCAGCAATATAAAAAAGGGGTTTATAAAAAAAATGATAATAATAAACACACATCATAAGACAAAGGATGAAAGGGGACTTACGAGTTGAGCCGAAATGGTTAGGGTCACCTTGGCCTTTACCTTCCCTATGCTTGGGAGGTTCATCATTATCCGGAGAAAACGCACCTTTAGAGCTTCCCGTATATAATAAGCATGACAGAGAGGGGAGAATGCAGGCGAAGGGATTTTCTCTTTTGTCTTTTCTAAATATTTGGTCGAGATGTCCCGAGTCTTTTCGGAATTTGAGGAAAGTTGAACGGTCTTCTCGGTTTCATGAGTAGAGGAAGGGTTCTCCTTGGACGCACCATCATCAGAAGGAACAGATGAATCACCAACAAGGGTAGTGGAAATAAGTTTCGGATCAATAGACCTAAGAGGTTTAGGACTCAAAATCTCCCCATGTGATGTGGAATCCTCATTTTTAGTATTATCCACCACACTAGGTACGACTCCTTTTTTATTGAGGTCCAGAAAACGTGTCCGCCCCATCCACATTCATCCTCTTCATTCTTCGGAGCAAATCACTTGTGGCTTTATCAGCCTTTTTTGGTTTATCTTTAGGTTGTCCGGAGGAATCACCTTTGTAGTTCTTTTTCTTCTTAGGCTTCTCGGACGCCTCTCCCATTTCTTTTTTCTTCGTTTTCTCTTCAGCAGCACGAAGAGTCGCTTGCTTTTTCTTTTCATGATTGGCTTTCACTGCCTCACTTTCATTCTCGGTGGTTATTTATTCCGGAGTAGGGGCACTTTTAGCTCACCGACTTCGAGAGCATTTGTGATATGAGGGCTAATGCGGTTGGAACTAGTGAGCTTATCACCCTTCACGATCTTGGCCGGAGTAGTAAGTGGAAAGCGAAAGTATTCGGACATGGTAATAACTGTTAAAAAAGTAATTTAATAATAACGAAGCATAAAGGAACAGAGGCATGCAGAAGTAAGCTGAGATGAAATAAACATGGTATGAAGGGTTAGTACCATTCCCTTCAGGATCCAGGAACGAGGCAGATATCCAGGACATTCCCAAGTTCAAGATATTCCAGCCATGAAAAGTACGCCAACCAGGATATTTGTTAGATCTACAACCTTTTCTTCTAAAAGACGAGCATCCTCTTCCCTAAACCCATCCTGAGAAATGACGTCGTATATCTCAGAGTCAACATGTCTCCACGACATATAATCCGGAATGGCCCTTCGGTCTATCAAGAAGAATTCCCATTTCCATTTCTTCAAACAAGTGAGCACATCATGAAATATTTTTTGGTGCGCGGTCTTACCGGACTATTTCTCAAATGAGAACTAATGACCTTGCCTATTGAGCCTATAGTAAAGACAAAAGAGGGTCTCACTAGGTTCAATGGAGAGGCTTCGGCAATAAACTTTGAAGGTTATAACTCGGTTCAACCCTAATGGAACTAGTTGGGAGATAAACACGCCAAAGTCTTTGATCACAGCCAAAACGAAGGTGGAGAAAGGGACTCGTAGTCCCGAGAGTTTAAAAAATTGCTCATATAAACCTATGTTATCGGAAGGAAGACGGTCTGTCGTCATCCCCTTCGGAGGAGCGCAAGGACGTACACTCCCCGGGATATCGTAAGTCTTAATCACGTATTCAACATAATCATTTGAAAGGTTAGACGTATATTTCGGCATATCAAACTTTGGGAGATATCCGGACGGACCAGGTTGATCCTCGTCTGTCATTAGTTTCGTGGGAAATCCGAAAGGGTATTAACAAGAAAAGCAAAGAATATACCTGAGAAGTCGGAAGAGTGAAGGAAGTCTGAAAAGATAGAGAGAAGTAAAAAATTCCAACAGTGAAAAACACGCAGTAAATTATGACGAACGGGAGGCTTGGGACCTGGAAAGTCGCGAAGGTTCAGTAAATTCACACGTGTCAGCAATCGAAGCAGAGGAAGGACACATGGCAGCAATCTATGAGGTGACAAAGGGAATTGGGCTCTAATGAGTTGTACGAACGAAATGGGCCTAGCAATGGTTAGGCCCATCCATGAAATAATGGGTCCAACAGGTTTCAGAAGTCTTAATATAATCGTATCGGTATACAATTAAATCAACACTGGGGGGGACTTGTTCGTGTATAGGTCTGAATGATTGGACCTAACCCAATCTGAAACCCATATCCGAATCATCAAACCCGCAACCAGTCCGAAAGGCAAAGCGTTGGTCAATAACAAGTCAACAAACAAGCTTTCCCGAATTCAGGGAGACTGTCCCTTTCGGGCCAACAGGGCCCCGACCAAAGCCCATTGGGCCTTCCAAATTTTAGGAGATTTGAGCAGTATAAATACCCTAAAAGGAGATCAGGTTTGAAAAGACGTTTATCTCATTATAATATTATTTATTTATCATATTCATTCATTTACCATTCCGGATCATTTCACTTTACTTACTCTCGCGCTGGAGCTTGGTCTCGGTTCTCACACCCGGACGAGGCTAACGCGTTTATTGTGGTTTCAGGATATCTGAAGGACGAGCTTAATCTAGTCTGAAGGATCATACCTTCCGGACCTTAGCAGGAATTTACTTCAACGGTTATCATATAAATAGTTTGAGGGTCATACTATAAAGATCCCATGCCCCGCTTAAAAGTACCAAAAATGTACAAAATATTCTTTTTGCACCTCTTCTGATTCAGTCTGACATAGTTTTTATCAGTTTTTGTTCTGTTTTTTTGCCAGTTTAATATTTTTTTACCTATCAAGCATTATAATTTACATTCCATATTTTCAGTTTCACAGTTTTATAACAAAAGCAATATTACAAAAATACAAAAAGAATAAAAAAAATACAAAATACAAAAATTTAGGGGGAGTGGGTATGGATGGTGTTTTAAGGGGGGTATGGATAACCTAGCCCATAGTTTAAATTTTTAACACGGAGTAATTTTCAAACTTTTGTCATTTTTTACAGTGTCATCTCAGAATCGCTATGAATCATGTTGTACTTGCCTAGTTTTTGTAAAATATGATTATTATACTTTTTCTTCTAACAAATAGTCTTAAATGTCCTTTAGATAAGAAACCCAATATATTAGAGCAATTTCAATGTTAGAATTATAAAAAAAAAACCTTTTACATTTATGAATCATCTTTTACACTAATGTTTGAAAACTAAAAACATGTTTAGTAAAAACCTTTTGTGAAGCTTTTTTTTAAAAGAAAAATGATAGATGAACCTAATTCGCATGTTTAAAAGGAGAACTAATTACAAGATTGAGACAAGTGGTTGAATGAAATGCTAAGATCAAAAAAAAAAATATGAAATAGTAAGTCTCCTGCGTTTCACCAATCACAAAACGATACATAAGATTAGATCTATTTTTAGCCTGCAAATTAGGTCCATATATCAACGCTCTTTTTAAAATTATTATTTTTTTTTCAAAAATAATCTCTTTAAAGCAAACAGTTTTGTTTGGACATATAAGCTTTAAGTTTTTATTTTAAACAAATTACTATTAAATGAATCATTATTCATGAAACTTTCATAAATCCTTTAAGAGTTGTTAACAATATAAGTTACTGAGATACACTTCAATCATATTATAATTTATTTAAATATGTTTTTTTAGTTATTTTATATCTTAATATTACAATAAATAACTAATTTATTAAACTTTTATTGAAAAAAATACATCTTATAACTCATGTTAACAACTTTAAAATTTACAGCTTACAGCTAATTTGGTCAAATATAACCAAAATGTCATATACGAATGTTACTCCCAGTGTTAACTTTTATATATATATATATATATATATATATATATATATATATATATATATATATATATATATATATATATATATATATATAAACAATTGCATTTAATTGATATGGCGAGAATGTAAAATCTTCTCTTAATAGTCTTTTGAGTGAGTTTTTTTAACACTTCAAGCATAGCTTTTTGTAAAGCTTTTTAAAAAACTTGATACATTCTAAAGTTTTTTTCAAAATTGTATGGAAATTATATAATATAAATATGTTATGCATTAATGATATTTAATGTTACTTGATAAAATAATAAAAAGTTACAAAAAAAATCTTTGTTACTGGAGTTGCTCTTAAGATTTGAAAGAAAAAGTCCACTTACCTTAAGGCCCAATTTTAAGGATTATGCATAGGTTTCTTATCATTTTGATACAATTGAAATGAGTAGTTCTTATCCATAATTGGGATGAACTTCAACGAAACATATACTGTGAATAACTAAACAACTGTATAATTAAAAGCAGGACTTATCCTGAATGGGTTGCATTTTGATGAAACAGAAAGGAAAAGAAATACAGAAATTAGAATTTTCAACAAGAGAAGACTGAAAATTTGTTTAAACTAAAGATACAAAAGGATTTGAAAATAACAGTAGGTAAATTATGTGTCACACAGTAACATTATCATTTCAACAAATGCTTATTTGGCTAAAATCCTCCATCCCTCAAAGAAGAAACAAAAGAACAATCAACAAACTTAATAAAGATTACATGCATACCACATAAAAACATGTAAACAACCCCAATCACCATTAGGCATTCACCAATTATGCATCTTTACATATTTGGAAGGTTGTTGACTAATATCAAAAAGATAAAAGCCATCACTTGATACATTCCAGTTACATGTATTAACCAAACCATCACCACATTGTTTCTTTAGACTGTGGTCATAGACATGAATATTCATATCCTTTTTACTCCAATAGAAATCGCAAGAAACTATCGTTGCATCGTTGTTGTTTGCATGAAACTCGATAACAGATTCATTTCCAGGATTGATTAGATGAGATGTTATATATGTTTTACCTGAGTAACAACTGAAACCAAGTGCCCAAAGTCCCACGTCGTTGATAGAAATTTTGTACTTGTTGCCTGTAGAAACTAACGTTTGAGAATTAACGTCCAAACGTATACTTGATGAAGAAGGGGTGATTATAAGAATTACAAAGAGAAGAGCAAACATAGCTTTCATGGTGACTTTGAGTAAATGGTTCTTATTATGAATGATTTTGAGATCTTGAGCTTTTCTTTATATAAATGATGGTATGATTAAAGCCATTTTTATAAGTCAACACATTCACTTAGAAAAGACAACATGTCTATTTGACCATTTATTACTTCAAAAGACTTGATTTGTTCACAATCAATTCTGGCGTAATTGAGTAAATCATTAACTTAATAAGATTATATTAGGTGCATCGAAGTTAATACACAATATTCGTCATTTATTAGCAAAACTGATCATTCGTTTAAATTTTCAAGTTTAAAACTAGACTAGCTTAAAGACCCGTCTAACGCCGGGACTATTTTAAAGAGTGATTTTCGTAAAATAAAATGAAAGGATGTTTATATTTAAAAAAGTGAAACGTCTTCTTGTAATAGATGAGGACAACAAAAGAAAGAACATGTAGCATTCGTGGCCATATTAAAGTTTGTGACGATAAAAAAAAAGTCTTCAATCCGCTATGGTCTTCACGTATGACGTATGTTAGTCCCAATTGATTGAAAAGAAACTGTCCATGTCGCTAACACCTGAAAGTTTAAAATTAAAATGATTACAAATAGATACGTGAAGTTTAAGTAAGACTTTTAATTTATGTAAACAAAATAGATTACATACCATTATAAACTTCGTCAAAGACCATGCAAGACTTCCTTGTATACAACATTTGTAGTTGTTTTACATACATTCCCGTCTGTGTCACATACAACAACCTTCAACCCTTTCTTGCTTTTTACCCGAGAGACAGCTACATATAGTTGACCGTGAGTAAAAACTGGTCGTGGTAAGTAGAGACCGACTTTAGAAAATGATTGTCCTTGACTTTTATTAATGGTCATTGCAAATGAGAGTAAAATAGGGAACTGTTTTCTGACAATTTTTAGCGGTAAACGCTTGTCAGATGGAGTTATTCTTAACTTGGGAAGGATAACTACCTTTCTGAAATGTGTTCCATTGATAATCCTGGCACTAATACCAGTTCTCGTTAGATTAAGCACCTGCAACCTTGTTCCATTACACAATCCGTTTGGTTGATCGATATTTCTCAAAAGCATTATAGGCACACCCACCTTTAATGCTAACCTGTGATTCGGGACACCTGAGAACTTCAATCCATTTATAAACTCAGATAAGAAAACAGATTCATCGACGGAAGCACCACGATCGGCTTTGTCTATGCAGTTGCAACTTAAATAGACAGTCTCTTTGATGACGTATAGTCCCCAACCGGGTCATGAGCCCGGCTCACGGGTACTACCCGTATCCGGCCCATCACAGATGGGTGGATAAATGTCATTCAGGCTTATGGGTTTGAGTGAATAGTACCCGCACATGTGTGCGGCCCACGGCCCAAGGCGGCCGACATAAGATTAGACAGAATAATATTCTGTCTAGGAATATCTTTATCCCAATAAGGGAGGATATTCACTACCAGAATTAGAAGATAACAATCATTCTAATTCTGGTGCTTATCTCTTCCTTGGGGCCGACGCATCAGTGAAAGCCCACTAGGGTTTCACTGCCTATAAAAGGAACCCCCAAGGGTTCCACAAAGGTATTACGACTTGTACTCTAAACTCATATAAACCTTAAATCGATTACTTACTCTCACGCCGGAGTCTAATCGTGGGAAACATTCCCACGGTAAGCCTAACGCGTGCTGTTTAGTGTGCAGGATCCCAACCAAACGATTCACTTGGTGCAGGAGCCGGAGCCCAGCCAACCCGAATTAAGCCTAATTCGGGTCTAGCGAGGATCAACCAACTTTTGCATCAACAAGTTGGCGCCATCCGTGGGACCCATAACACTAAGCTAGAACAAAACCTCATCTCGAATTTCCAATGACGAAGGGGCATCCGCCAACTAACCCCAGGAATGTGAATCCTGGGAACCGGAAGTCCCAAGGGGAAGGGATTCTCATCCCCAACCAATCACCTAGCCGCCTCATAGGCGGGCTGGGTAACCGTAGCGGCTTTCAACCCGCGTGGGTGACGAGCACGATCTCGGTGACACCCCCGCCTACTTCAACCCTGGACAACCCTGATCCAGGGAGTGCGCCAGACCCTCCTAACAAGGAACCGCGCCGACCCTCGACGGAGGAAGAAGTAGAAGCCCTACCACTCAGTGAGGAGGATCTTACTCGAGTTCTCACTCAGAACTTCGAAAGGATCGTCCCAGGGATCGCATCAAGATTGAATCTGGGGAGGAACCTCCAAGCCAGACTCAACTTTGGTGACAGTGGACCAACCACCCCCTCCCAAAATCGGAGGAAAAGGAGAACTCGGCCTCAGGAGCAGGGAACCTTTGAGGAAACTCCTCAACCCCGGAATGTGTTTGAGCGCATAGGAGATCGCCTTATACAGGAATTAACGCAGTCTTAAGAAGGAGAAAGGTCGGATGGCTCACCCGAGCGGCCAGATCGAGAGCTGACCAGAACCACACGCCGCCCGAGTGTGTGGGACAGAATGAACACTGGGAAAAAGGCTCCTGGCTCATCCCAAAAAAGTGGCCCCTATGCAAAGAATGGGGCACCGCCGCCATCCCCGGATCCGTCTGAAGAGGATTCAGATGACCATCCGCCTAAGCGTCGCCGACCTAGGCGCACCCCCCCCACCACCACCAAACAATGATAGGTATTATGATGGTCCTTATTATCGAGATGCGGAAGCGGAGGATCTTTCGCGTCCATGGTGTGAGCCATGGGACGACCCTAGGCTTACCCGGCCATGGGCGGATCCCAGGGAAGATCCATTCACCCTCCGCATAAGGAACTATTCTGAGGACACCAAGCGTCGCATGCCGGCGTGTATCAAGACTTATGATGGGTCCGGTGATCCTGTGGATCACCTCAAAATATTTGATACCCAGGCTAAAATTGAGCGATGGCCCATGCCCATATGGTGCCAAATGTTCAATTCGACCTTGATTGGAAACGCTCGTGACTGGTTTGAAGCACTCCCTCCGCGGAGCATTGATAGTTTCACGGAACTACGCACGGCCTTTGAGAATAATTATACTCAAAGGAAGAAGTATAATAGAGACCCGGTCTCATTGGCAACCGTCAAGCAACGGCCGGGGGAGTCCACAGAAGCCTTCACTGAGCGCTTCAATGATGAGTGCACACGCACAAGAACCATGCCAGAGCTCCTGAAAACCTCTGACTACATGCACGCCATAACAGACAGAGAACTGATCAGGCGCCTCAATGACAAGCGTCCAGAGAGATATGATGACCTCATGGAAAGGGTCAGAAATTTCATAGAGGGATAAACAGCTGTTGCCGCGGCCTACCCATCCCGAGGAAATGGGTACCGGTCAAATGACCAGTCCCGGAGACATTCGGGCGGTCAAGGTAATCAGAACAATAACAAGGGCTCAGACTATAAGAGCCAAGGCAAAGGCGGACGGTCGGACGATAAGTTCACCCCCCTAAAGATGTCCTATCGGGAGATCTTGCTGACTGAAGGGGCGAACTTTCCAAGACCTCCCCCAATGACCACTCCCCCGGAACGTCGGCAGGGAAGTCGCTTCTGCGAGTTCCATAACGACAAAGGACACGGCACGGAGGAGTGTATCCAGCTCAAGAAGCATATTGAGTCGCTGATTAAATCAGGCAAACTCAAGCACCTAGTTAAGGATTGGAAGGACGGAAAAGACAACAACAAGAAGTATGATAAGAAGGATCCCCAAAAGGACAAGCCTTCGACCATATACATGATCCAATCCAGACAGCGCCGCACGAGGCAGAAAGTTGGCCAAAAATTTTCACGCGGCAGGGAAATCTCATTCCCTCCCATCACAGCAAGTGATGTGATTGATGCGCCTCTCACTATTGAGATAAGCATTGGAACACACAACGTTCGTCGCATGTATGTGGATGGAGGATCGTCAGCAGAGGTACTGTATGAACACAGTTTTGTGCAGTTATGCCCAGAAATAAGAAGCCAATTAGTACCGGCCACGTCGCCGCTTACTGGCTTTAGTGGAGACACTATCTGGCCGATAGGGCAATTGCGTTTGCTTGTCACCATTGGGAATGAGGAGCATTCCACTACGACATGGATGAACTTCATGGTAATACGCTCACACTCTCCCTATAATGGGATCATAGGCAGACCAGGCATTTTGGCTATCCGGGCAGTACCCTCTACGGCGCATGGAATGATCAAATTCCCCGTTGAGGGGGGAATCGTTACTATTTACAACAAAGTCATACCGACATCCGAGTGTCATACCGTGACAACACCGGCTCCACCTGTCCCACCCAAGGATGGATCACCACCTCCCAATTGGAAGGTAGCAATTCACCCTGACTATCCAGAACAGGAGGTATCCATAGGAGGGGCGCTCTCGGATGACGGCAAAAGGGCCATGTGCTCTCTCCTGAGTGCAAACCTAGATATATTCGCATGGGAGCCAAAGCATATGACAGGCGTGCCACACACGATAGCAGAGCATAAGCTCCATATCCGCCAAGGTTACCAACCCGTTAAGCAAAAGAAGCGCGGCCAGGCGCCCGAGCGCAGCCAAGTGATACTGGAGGAAGTACGGAAACTAGTGGACGCAGGCATCATGCGCGAGGTATACTACCACGAGTGGTTATCTAATCCGGTCATGGTCAAGAAACATGACGGAAGTTGGCGCATGTGTGTGGATTTCACGGATCTAAACAAGGCCTGCCCACAGGACTGTTACCCGTTACCAGAAATCGACTGGAAGGTGGAGTCCTTGTGTGGGTATCCTTTCAAATGCTTCTTGGATGCATATAAAGGGTATCACCAAATCCAGATGGCGGAGGAGGATGCAGAAAAAACGGCGTTCCACACGAGCCAGGGCGTATATTGCTATACGAAAATGCCGTTTGGATTGAAGAACGCCGGTGCTACATATCAGCGGTTGGTAGATAAAGCTTTTGAATCACAAATAGGACGCAACCTGGAAGTATATGTTGATGACTTGGTGATAAAAAGCCACATGGAGGAGGCACTTCTCCGGGATGTCCAGGAGACGTTCGACACGCTGAGAAGGATTAACATGAAGTTAAATTCAAAGAAATGTACGTTTGGAGCAACTGAGGGAAAGTTCCTGGGATATTTGATTGACCCAAACGGCATCAAACCTTGTCCAGAGAAGACGGACGCAGTGATACGACTACCATCCCCCCAGACACGGAAGGAGGTGCAGTCCCTGAATGGGAAGTTAGCCGGGCTGAATAGATTCCTATCTAAATCCGCGGAGAAGTCATTACCTCTATTTAAGACACTCAAGAAGTGTATTAGAAAGGGAGACTTCCGCTGGACGAAGGAAGCCGAGGAAGCTTTCGGCCAACTCAAGCAGCATCTCGCATCTCTCCCCATGCTAGTAGCTCCCCGGCCAAAGGAGGAACTCATTATGTATCTCTCAGCTACTCATGGCGCAATAAGCGCGGTACTTATGACGGACAGAGATACAATACAAACTCCGGTCTACTTTATAAGTAGAACACTACAAGGGGCGGAGTTGAATTATTCCTCCATGGAAAAATTGGTGTTAGCACTAGTATTTGCTACAAAGCGGTTGCGCCGGTACTTTCAGGCGCACCCAATTGTGGTGATTACGGATCAGCCAATCAAGCAGGTTATTTCTAGACCGGACGTGGCAGGGAGGCTAGAGAAGTGGAGCATCCTATTGGGAGGGCATAATATATCTTATAGACCAAGGACGGCTGTTAAAGGCCAAATCTTGGCGGATTTCTTGATCGAGAAGCCGGATGAGGAAGAACCAATCATTAAGCAAGACGAGGTCCCAACGGAAACCTTGGGTGCTATTCACGGACGGATCCTCATGTACAGACGGGTCCGGGGCAGGTCTCATCCTCACGAATCCAGAAGGAATGGAATTCACATACGCCCTCCGTTTTGAGTTCACGGCCACCAACAACGAAGCGGAATATGAAGCATTAATTGCGGGTTTAAAAATCGCCGCTAGAATGGGGGTCCGCAACCTTGAGGCCTACGTGGACTCACGGCTTGTCGCGAACCATATTCTAGGTGGGTATGTGGCTAAGGAGGACAACATGGTCAGGTACTTGGAAAAAGTCAAGTCGTTAATTGCGACTTTCAGTATGTTTTCTATCAAGCAGGTGCCAAGGGGCGAGAACAAGAAAGCGGACGCTCTTAGCAAGATCGCATCCACGAGCTTCGCTCACTTGTCTAAACAGGTTTTGGTGGAAATACTCAAGGAGAAATCTATCACGGAAGGGGAGGTAGCCGCTATAGTTGAGGAGGAGGGACCTACGTGGATGACCCCAATCATCAACTATTTGACTAATGAAACCCTTCCAGACGAGGAAAAAGCAGCAAGGCGCATTAAAAGGAAGTCACAACATTTTGAACTCCGAGAAGGCATCCTTTACAAGCGCTCTTTCTTGAAGCCGTGGCTGCGGTGTGTTGGACCACGCCAGGCGGCTTACGTCATCAGTGACATACACGAAGGGTTGTGCGGCATGCATGCAGGCCCACGATCCGTGGTAGCCCGAGCCTTACGAACAGGATACTATTGGCCCACCATGCACAGAGACGCGTGCGACATGATTCACAAGTGCAACGATTGCCAAGTGCATAGGCCAGTACCGCGGCACCCGCAGCAGGAGCTTACACCTATCACGTCCCCATGGCCATTTTACAAGTGGGGAATCGACATCGCAGGACCATTCCCTGTAGCTGCGGGGGGGGGGGGGGGGGGGGTTAAATTCTTGATTGTTGCAATGGACTACTTCACACGATGGATAGAAGCCAAGGCAGTTAAGTCTATCACAGGTAAGCAGGTCAAGAAGTTTGTGTGGGAACACATTGTGTGCCGTTTTGGTCTACCAGGAGAAATCATCTCGGACAATGGCAAGCAGTTCACGGACAACCCATTCAAAGATTGGTGTGCATCATTGAACATCAAACGGCGCTTCGCGTCCGTTAAGCATCCACAAACGAACGGCTTTGTCGAACGAGCAAATAGGAGCTTGGGGAATGGAATCAAGGCGCGTCTGGATGAACGAAATGGCAAATGGGTTGATGAGTTATCACACGTGCTATGGGCGCATAGAACCATGATCAAAACAGCCAACGGAGATACTCCATTTGCATTGGCTTACGGCACTGAAGCCGTTATACCAGCAGAAATAGGGATGCCTACCATCCGCACGGCGGAGGTTAATGTCGTCACCAACGATGAACAACTTCGAATCAACCTGGATCTGTTGGAAGAAAAAAGGGAAATAGCAGCCATCAATGAGGCTAAGTCCAAGGCTAAGATGAAGGCTTATTATGACGCCAAGGTCAAGGGTGTTTCTTTTCGACCGGGAGACTACGTCTATCGTGCTAACGAAGCGAGTCGAGTGGAGAATACAAGAAAACTGGGCCCTAAATGGGAAGGACCGTATGAAGTCACTGAAACCTTGGGAAGAGGCGCGTACAAGTTACGTGACATGGATGGCCGCGACCTAGAGCGCACATGGAACATCTCCAATCTCAAAAGGTGATATCTTTGAAAGCTACGGCTTCCGCATGGGTATTTCGCTATAGGCGGTCTTAATAAAGAACCATGCGGGTTACTTGTTTTGTTTGTTTTTCTTATGTTTGCTTAGTCTCCTTTATTGTTTTTTTAGGACTTGTCGTCGTTATTCAAACAAAAGTGTAAACGTTCTAATAAAATGCCGTGGTGCCTAGCTAGCTCCACGGCCTGTTTCGTGCAAATCATTTTCCTTTCTTTGTTAGATTCTTTGTTAGCCGTATGAATTTTACTTGTATTATAATATGCCATGTTTCATTCGTATGCATTCTTTCAAATTACCGTACATGTACTATACGCCTCCAGGCGAGGTAAGAGGATTAAGTGAACCTACTAATTCAACTTGCCGCGTAAGAGGGATGCAACCTCAGCCGCACGGATCATGTATCCTTACTAGACGCCTTACTCACAAGACGTTGTGATAAGTTTTTTGTGCACCATATCCACACGGTACTATGCATATTGAAGACGCACGTCGCATGTCTAGTAAATTATAGACTTGTATGTATTTTCCTTTTTCTCTGTCTGTACGACGTGATACATCACGCGGCATTGAAATACAATGAAATACATAAGTTTCAGAATTAATAATAAACAAAATGGCCGTGGTGGTCACGGACTTCTAAATAAAAGGACAAGTTATTACATGCATGTCTTAGCCGTGTACATACATGGACAAATATAATCATAAGTGTTTACAACATATCAGTTACAAGGGGGGAAGGAATTCTCCTAGATCCTTCTTCTCTTCCTCAATTAAAGCACGAAGGGCCTCCCCACGAGCATCTCTCCCGTCCTGAACTTTGACTACAAGAGCATCTAGAGCTTCTCCAAGCAGCTTCTCACCTGACATGGCTTTGGATACGGAATCATAAGTAGCCAACGTCAAAGGAATCGGATCAGCACTCAGCCGGGACATTACTGCTTCGTTTGGAGCATCTTTCATGGCTTCAAGCTCGTCCAGGAGGGGGTGTTGAAGGTCTGCCAAGGCATCCATGGACGCGGTCATCTTACTCGCTGCGGAGGGGTTGTGATACGGATGCTGTGTGATATCCTCACCTTTTGCGATCATCTCCGCAGCTTGGACCAGGCCTTCATGCCTACCACGGTCGATCCCATCAGATACAACCCCAGCAAATGCCTGCAGTAGGTGTGGAGCGTTTAGGGCCCCACTTACGGCAAGCCGCAGTCCTTGCCCGATAATCCACCTACGACCGGCTGTCGCGGTTAGTAGGGGGGGCATACTCTCTCTGCACAGCTGACAACCACCTTGCTCAACTCTTCATCAGCTAAGGCAACTTGATTTTCAAGGCTGGTTTGAGCCTGCGTCAATTCCTCCTTCAGTGAGTCACGCTCCTGGGCAATGCTGAATGATTGCGCGGTCACAGCCTTAGTAGCAGCCTCGGCCGCAGACACCTGCGTATGAAATTTGGAGTTACTACAACGATACATATGTTTTATGGGCTACATGCATACAAGGAGTAGGAGTGTATGTACAATATTTCTGAAAATTTACCTTCTCGTTTGATGCAGCTACGAGGGCCTCCAACTCAGCAATACGCCTCTCTCTGGTATCGGCGTGGAGTGCCTGCTCCTTCACCGTCGCCTCGGCGGTCAGTAATGCCGCCTGCAAGGATGCGATGGTCTTCTCGTTCTTTACGACAAATGCCTCACGGCGGGCTATCCTTTTGTCGGCACGGCTCACATTAGTGAGGGCCTTGATCAGACGGCGTCTTAACGCGGCACCCACCGTCACCTGATGTGCGGATGATACATCAAACTGTTCAATCAGGGCCTCATGATCTAGTTCATCTAAATCCTGTGCGAGGGCAGGCGGGGTGATGTGTTCGATGAATTCTGAACACTCAGATTCGGCCTCCAGCCGTGTCAAGCTCGACAAGTTCCATGCTAAGCGCAGGCTATCTTCTGGCCCCTCGGGGTGCGGTTCCTTGGCACGTGCGGTAACAGGTGATGGGGGATTGTTGGTAGCCACGGGGAATGGATTCCTCCCCACTTCTTCTTGTGCTCCGGCTGCCGGATTCACCCTGTTAAAAAATATTAGTCTACATACTTCATACAAAGGTATAAATCATAATTACGAGGGGTACTTACGGGGTGCCAATGTCAGGGTCTGGGCCGGTAGGAGCTACGGCGCTCACAGGGGCGACTTGCAGGACGGGCCCTTCCATGGTTGGGGTGGGGTCGGCTTGACCAGTCATGGTGCTGCTTCCTTCTTGATATTGAGGATGGTCTTTCCGCAACTTCTTGGGAGGAGCATTTGCAACTCCGGCATCCTCCCCAGTCTTCTTCGCCACACGCCTGGTTGTTTTTCTCTTTTTTGAAGTAAGTGTAGTGGATCCGGAAGCTTGCGTAGTGTCTTCATTCGGATCGCGCTCTTCCTCCTGGTTGATGGTGCCTCCCTCCAGTAGTGGGTCGTCGCCATCTTCGTTATGAAAGTCCAATGGGGACTTCTTGATAACAGGCTCTTCTTCGTCTGACCTGGGTTCGGTTGTCTCTTCCAGCGAAATCGTACGGTCGGCTAAAGCTTCTAGCAAGGGGAGCTCATTCGGCTTTAAAGGCCGAAATCCTTCCGCCACCTTCATAGGGTCGCCTTGACGAAGTAATCCGTGGAGGTTCATCTCTGCAAATGATTGTAGAAGTATATGGGTTAGTAACATTTTATAGATATGTGATAGATCAAATTTACAAGATATATATGACCTACCCTCGCCCTGTTCCGTTAAGAAGCACGGATATAAGTCATCCCTCCCAAAGTAACGGCGGCTTATCCCTACTAAGCACAGAAAGTGCTCCGGCAACCCTCTATGAAATTCCGTGCGATGGGTATCTAGTATTTTCAGGTCCCGGCTACTATAATCTTTGGATTTGGGCGGATAGTCTTTTGGGGCTTTGGTTTAAGTACGAAGGGGGTGGGGAATACTTTCTCATCTACAAAGAAGTAATGGTCGTACCAATTCTTCAGGGAGTCAAGAGGTTTCCTATATGTCATCGGGGCATTCCCGGGTCGTTTCTTGAACGACAACCACCCGTTCACTAATTGGGGAAAGTAGAAAGCCCTAAAAAGGTTCACGGTGGGGGTTACCCTGCAGGTATGGCATGTAATCTCAAACTGGTTGATTTTACACGCCCCTATACAGTGGAGCTGGGTGATATGAAAGTCATAATACAAAAGAAGGTCTACTAAGAACTTAGACAACAGAATACGGTAGTTGGCTGAGTCAAACAGGCGTGTGTATATGCCTATTTTCCCCGCCGTTGCATCCGTAATAGCTTCACCATCACCCGGATAGGTGGGGTGTACGCTTTCGGGCACATAATACTTCGACAGGAAGTCGAGTTATTTCTCCGCCGACATCACATTCAGGACGTCCGTGATGAGGGGATTATCCTTGACCATATTTTATGAAAAGGTTTTTAAAGGCGTGGTAATCTAACCTGCGGTGACGGATATCCATGGAAAAGAAGGCAAAAATTTTGGAGAGAAAAGCTTGAAGTTAACAATGGCGGAAGAATGAGTGAGTTGTGTGTGTAACATACACGCATACCCACGCTTATATAGGGTGGCCTCGGTTCCGAGGTGCCGTGGATCCTTGACACGTGTCAGTCACATTCCCTATCCAATAGATAGGGTTTCTGACATTTCTGCAACGTCAGTGGGGGACCCACGGGTCACTTCTTAAACAGTTTTGCGTGGCTCAAGGGTGGGCAGTAATAATGCATATTTTGCAGACATGCGACTGGATTATTGATTATCATTAATGCAACTGGATTCTTGTCGGGTTATGCGGCTCTTACGTAAGACCGTATTTAATGTTGCATTTAATTTGTCTCGGCCGTTACGTGCGGCTAAGGTAGTATTCATTAAAATATATTCCTACGACCGGTTGCCACGTGCGGCCGGAACAAATTTTCCAGTATCATTTCCTAGGTCTTTCTTAGTATGTCCGGAGAGCAGCTTGATAGTCTAGAGGTTACACCTACGGCTGTAACAACTAGACTGGGGGGACATGATGACGTATAGTCCCCAACCGGGTCATGAGCCCGGCTCACGGGTACTACCCGTATCCGGCCCATCACAGATGGGTGGATAAATGTCATTCAGGCTTATGGGTTTGAGTGAATAGTACCCGCACATGTGTGCGGCCCACGGCCCAAGGCGGCCGATATAAGAGTAGACAGAATAATATTCTGTCTAGGAATATCTTTATCCCAATAAGGGAGGATATTCACTACCAGAATTAGAAGATAACAATCATTCTAATTCTGGTGCTTATCTCTTCCTTGGGGCCGACGCATCAGTGAAAGCCCACTAGGGTTTCACTGCTTATAAAAGGAACCCCCAAGGGTTCCACAAAGGTATTACGACTTGTACTCTAAACTCATATAAACCTTAAACCGATTACTTACTCTCACGCCGGAGTCTAATCGTGGGAAGCATTCCCACGGTAAGCCTAACGCGTGCTGTTTAGTGTGCAGGATCCCAACCAAACGATTCACTTGGTGCAGGAGCCGGAGCCCAGCCAACCCGAATTAAGCCTAATTCGGGTCTAGCAAGGATCAACCAACTTTTGCATCAACACTCTTCGCCAGGAAATCTTTCCAACAACTTCTCGTTTATAGAGTCAACAATTTCATTAGTTGGCGCCAGAATTGCCTTCTCTTGGAAGTAGGAAGCATCATTTATGTTGTCAAGAAGATTCGGGTACGTGAAATCCACAATAGACGTGACTGGATTGTCAGTCGCGTCTATCAGAATATCTTGAGGCACATCTATTTCAACCTCTCCGTCATTATCTTCCCCAAGTTCACCGTCTCCTAACTTTAGTATCCATTCGGCAAAATCTCGTATCTCGTCAACATCCTCTGGTCTTGAACCAACTGTAAGTCTCATATTCGCTGTCAGCTTAAGCACTATGCAATGATCCCACAAGTAGGACTGCTTTAGTGAGGCACTTACAATGTCTTGACGCGATCCTTTTGGAACAACAGGAAGAACCTGCCTAAAATCTCCTCTGAAAAAAACTGTCATACCTCCAAATGGCTCTTGATTCATTTCATGTCGGTTTGTCCTCAGTACGTCCTTTAACGTGCGATCGAGAGCCTCAAAACAAAGTTTGTTAGCCATCGGAGCCTCGTCCCAAATAATAAGTTTACAGTTCTTTAGCAACTGACCAAGATCACTTTGAGGACATATGGAGCAGGTAGACGTTTCATCTACATTTATCGGAATACGAAACCGCGAATGTGCAGTCCTACCTCCCAGCATCAACAAAGACGCAATATCGCTAGATGCAACGTTTAACACAATGTCTCCTCGTCTCTTAATACCAGCGGCTAGTGTATTCTATAGGAAATTCTTTCATGTACCTCCATATCCGTAAACAAAATACACACCTCCGCTTAGCTCCTCAACAGAACCCATGATAGTGTCATAAACGCCTTTTTGTTCTGCGGTTAAAGAAGCGTACAAGCGTTCATACTCGTTCTGCAACTCAACGGGATCATAATCAGTCTCATCATATATAAGACGATTTCCAAATGCAGTCATGTATCTGTCGTCTGGATAAGGCATCTCAGGCCAACTACGTAGGGAATAACCTCTGGATCGCATAAGTTCTTCTGTATAAAACAAACATACATTCTTCTTTTCTTCATCGCCGACAATCAAATCTTCAAAATAATCACGTATATCAAACAAAAATAAGCATATGGGAATCTGATAGTTGTAAAATTACCCCTTTAGGAAAAGGAAGGTAATTAGGGCAAGTAAGCACGACGATTTAGGAAAACCGTGTGTAAATGACCCTAAAATGAGTTCGTTCTCAAGGAGGCTAGTGTGTTATGTGTGTAATGAGATGGATTAGATTTGTGATTATATTTTTGAAAGAGAAAAATAGAAAGGGGATTAGAAGAGAATGATGGTTACGAAGACGGATTAAACTAAGTCGAAAAAGGTATACACGTAAAACCGTAAAAGTACCAAAATTAAAATTCTAACCTAAAATTTCTAAAAATTACCAAAAATCCCTAATAATATTCTAAGATTTTACAAAAAATTCACACTTGCTAAAACCTTTTAATTAATTAGATAATGATTTTTTTAATGCTAATTAAAGCCCTAAAAATCAAAATTAATTATTAAAAAGCCCTAAACAAGATTTTAAAGTTTGTTAACCTCAAAATACTCTAATTAAGCTAAAATGTATTTTTCAAAATTTTAAATCAACTAAAAACTATTTTTAAACAATTAAAAACTACTAAAATCACTTAAAACTTAAATTAATTCTAGAAAATAATTAAAAGACCCTAAAAATATTTGGAAAGTTGCAAAAATCCTAATTAAGTGTTTAGAACCTAGGAAAAATATAAAAACCTAGACAATCAGACTTTTAATTTTTAATAATAAAATAATATTAAAATAATATTAAAAACCCAAAAATTAAAAAAAATTCTAAAAACTTGCAAACTAGCTTAATTTAACCTAAATAACTCATAAATGAAAGTGAAATTACCTAAATACCCATATTAGCCTAGAAAATGGGCTAAACCCAAAACAGTCCCTTAATGGGCCAAATTTAGGCCCAATAACAAAACGTGTTCAAATTAAGCCCAAAAAGCACAGGTTGACTCAAAATTTGATTTTAAACAACTTTTTCCAAAGGCCCAAAAGCTGAAAATGTGAAATAAGCTAGCTTATAACAAGCAGCTTATTGTTAATGGGCTTTTTGGCCCATTAAGCTATAAGCCAATGCCATAAGCTAAAATTTGACACACAAGCTTCTTTTGACCTAATAAAGACTTCTGCAAAAAGAAATTTGAAATAAGCCCAAGGAATAAGCCTGAAAATGCAATAAGCAATCTACACAAAACGACAAAATAGTCGTTTTTGAGTTCTAGGCCACCCCAAGTGCTGATTCAAGTTCCAAAAGCTTTTAAATGACTTAATTAAGCAAAATCAACAAAGAGTTTTCAGATAAGCACACTCAATAAGCTGGAAAATCAAATAAGCACTTATGTAAAAAGTCAAAGTAGTTGGTTTTCTAGTAAAAAGTCAAAGTCAAAGTCCAATAAGCTCCAGTCTACTTAAAGGGATCAAATAAGGAAGACCTATCACAAAAAATAAGTTGTTGCAAGTCTGGATAAGCTAGAATAGCTTATTGTTAAGCTGATGACAAAATTGCACTAGCAGGGGCTAGTTTTGGATGTTGAGCAGTGGAAACTTTTTCCACTGCTTGACTATTTTGACTTTTTGTCTTTAGTGACTTTTTTGGAGATTTGGATTTCACAAAGGCACCCAAATGATCTTTGGATCAAAAGGAGTCAATCACAATCAAAATAACACAATCACTAACACCCAATTGATACAGTTTAATCAATCAATCATCAGACATTGCATAGACATGAAACAATAAGCAGTTTAGCACTTATGAGCAATTTAAGCACAAATCAGCCTGCCAAATTCAACCAAATGCATACACAAGCTATATTAAACTTAAATAAGCACATATAAACAAGTTTTATGCACTGATTCAAAGAATTAAGCAAGATTAAAGCCCTTAAAGTTACTGATGAACACTAACAGGTTAATGATGAACACTAACCAAAACTGATTTTTACTTTTGCTGATGTATTTGACACACAAGCCAAATTCAACACTTCAAATCTATCAAATAGGTTATATTGATGATGTTTTAACAGCTTTTATCCCTAAACATGCATAAACTCTAGGTTTTCCCAAAATTCTAGGTCAAAAAACAGTCAACTCAACAAGATATAGCAATTTGTTTGATTCAAGGTTTCAAACTCAGAAACTTGCAGCAAAACACTCTCAAACAAAGGTATAGCAGATACAAAGCATAAACAACACAATCTAACAACACAATAACAAGCTATAAGCACAAACCAGTAGACCCAAACACCCCTTAATCTTTTCAAAATCAAATTTTTCAAAGGCAAAGTGAGATTTAAGGCTACCCAAGCATAAATTAACACTAAAAAAGGTAAGATAAACAGATTCAAGCAAGATCAAGCAAAAAATTCACAAGAACACAAGTTTCATACAAATATCACCAAAAATCACAAATTAAGCAGATTTTGAGATTGAGTATGCAAACCTCATGGATGTACATCCACACCCACGAATTTTGAGCTTATGTGCTAGCAAGAACAAGCACAAGCTTCCACAATAAGCCTGCTAAGATTGAACAAGGTTAAAGCACAATAACATAAAAATCAGAAACTTCAAAAATCTTTATTGATGCAAACTTGTTACCCCACACTTGATTATCCCCAAGTTATAAGCCTCACCACACCTTAACTAACTCAGTTAGGATGCTATGATCAGCCCTATAGCCCAAGAATTCCAAGATTGGAACAAGACTTAGCAAAATATCAAGAAAATGAGAAAATGTGCAAACTTTTGCACACTCCTCTTTTGAAAACAGGTTTTAAACTTCAAAAGCGGTAAACTAAGAACATAAACAAGCAGAATAAAGATGGCACTTGGTCTTTCTTCAAAGCACTTAACTCAAATTCATTAATCAGAAAGAGGATTTACAAGTGTTTGAACAAAGGAAAAACCAAAAGCAAACGTCTCATTGAGACCTAAGGGCTTTATATATAGCCTTACAAGTGACTAAGGAAGCTGAAAAATAACATAAACCCTAGTTGTGAAGTCACAGAAATGCCCCTTGAATTTTGAATATACTTGACTGAATTTTGACTTCTTGGCGTTTTGTTGAGATGCCAGTGGTGAAAAGGAGATCTTGGACGTCCAATACAAGATTAGGATGTAAGCAAGGGTGTGGGTCGTTGATTCTCTGCAAGCTTTTTGTTTGGGAGTGAATAGTGGGGCAGGGGAGGGTGGTAGAAGCATGTGAGGTGATGGTGATGGGGGTTTAAGGGTGGGTTTAGGATTAGTTAGCCCTTAATTCACAAAGGTTAGAAAAAAACGCAAATCATGTTAAGAACATGAAGAACAAGGGTTTTGATATGGTTTATGTTTTAAAAAGTTGTTATGGCGCGAGATTAATAACTAATTAATAAAATTAGTTATTTAAACGGTGGTGGGAAGTGAGGTGGCAATTTGGTGTGTTGTGATTGGTTGTTAGGAGATAGTGGGTCACGTGGCAAGAGCTGGTTGGTCTAGGTAAGTTTAGATGTCGGCCACATTTAGTCCCTTGTCTTCTTTCTTCCTTTCATTTCTTGTTTAAACCACCAAAACTGAAAATCCTTTGTTAATGAAGTTTTCAATTTCATACTTTTGCCCCAAATACTTTTCCAAAGTATTTTCAGGGGTATTTCTTGCCATTTTTGAATTCTTCAAGGGCTGATTTGGCATTTTTATGATGGATAATGGTCTTGACTTGTATAATGAGCATTTTGGAGGACTGAAATTGCCAAGTCATGTTTGATGAGGGACCATTTTTGCCAAATGTTGAAAGTTGAGGGTCCTTTTTATAATTTTGAAATTTTCAAAGGACCAAACTTGTAATTTCTTGTACTTTAAAGGACTTCATGATATATTTGACTTTGTGGATGATATTGGTTGACAATTTAGCTTTGTTGAGGGGCTAAACTTGCCAATTCTTCAAAGTGGAGGGTCCTTTTTGTAATTTTGACAAACTTTAGGGACCAAACTTGTAATTATGAGGATACAAGGGTATAAAGTGTCAATTCTTCTATATTGGAGGACCCTTCTTCAAAATTCTTCAAATCTTCAAGGGTTGATCTTGGGAAAGTCTTCATTAGGGCTTGGTTCATTGTGCGGCTTCGTTTCCCGTGTTCGTTTTTGCATGATTCTTGTGATCTTTTGTCATTTTCTCAATATCCGTACCTAAAATACACAAGCAACAAACACAAACATATATTTGGGTATTTTGATGATATTTAATGCATTTTAAGCCCTATTTGGACGATGAGACTATGTATAAAAGCAGTCTCATCACTCCCCTATACTAAACCATTGCCGTGCCCTCACGCAATGCTAGAATAAAGTATCGTAGCATCTCCAAAATTCATTTTTATTCACTTTATTGAACGATAAACTAGCTATACTACTACTATTTGTGTTTTAGACATAATGTATGATTTTCATCGCAAAATGGGACGTTTAGGTTCATAGAATAAGAACACGTGCTTCGTTAGAAATAATTTCATCGTCCTCGATTTTCACCCCAATTCCAAGCCAAGCGTGCAACGAGATCATTGTCATTATAAGTTAGTAATGCTAACACTACTCATATGCCCTAATCACGTACTTATCCTCCCATTATTCCTAAGTTGTATCTCTTATATTTTATGTTGTCTTGAATGTTTCACGAGGATACATTGTTTGACTTATGCGATAATAGAGATTTAGGTCTAAAAATAGAGTCCTAACGGTGTAAGTAAGACCATCAAATCAATAACCCCTCCTAATAGACAACGATGTCAAAAAATTAAGTTGACAAGAAGAATCGATAAACACGGTTTTATAACGGTTTTGAACATGAGACTTATTACCAAGACTTTTATACGCCCCCTAACGGAAGGGCCTTATTATCTTTGGTTTACCTCCATCTTTTATTCAACTTCGCCATGAAGCTTTTATTATGACTTCGGTCTTGCCTTGCCTTTTATTATCCGCCTCATCGGTGGTTTTATTAGCCAAAGACGTATATCCTCACGCTAAGGCGAATTTTGGATCTTTAAAGCTTCGAAGATTAATGCTTGATTCACTTTCAATTTTGCATAGATTTTTCGGCCTTGTGGGGCTTCAAATTATTTGCTTGATTTAGGTGAGCACTTGAAATCTTATTATTGGGTGAAGCTTTCGATTATTCGGGTGCCAATACTTCAAAACCGTGACACTGACGATACCTTAAGGTCTTCCCAATTTAATTACACGGAAGCTACTAGAAAAGACTAGAAACCCAACAATCCCAACTAAACCGCTAAGTCAATATTTATTAAGCAAAAAATATTTACATGCGAAGGGAGAATAAGCAAACAACGAGAACACATGAGTTTTTGAAAGAATACGAGTACTCTACGTTTAGCATAGTAACTTATAATTAACCCTATCATTTCTCGTCCTCATTTAAGAGACTTAGCCTAATGTGTAGTTAAGGAATCAAAGCTAAGTGCTCAACACGCACGGTCGAGTCAAAAATTACTCTTATTCTCGCCATCGGAAAACCTACATTCGTGTCTTCAAACACTTATAAAACATAAGAAAATTTTTAAAATTTGGCCATTTTTAGCCTTATTTTGCACTAAAAACGATAAACAAAAAGATAAACGTTGGAAAGCGTGAGGGTTTCGCAAGGAAAGTATCTATTCACCCCCCATACCAAAGTTAAACATTGTCCTCAATGTTTCGAGTCTAGGGGTGTAAACACCCGCATACTAGAGACGTAGTCGAATGCCTAATCTAGCATGAAAAGGGTGTAACCAATAAATTAATAGCCGTTTATGAAGTGTGCTAATAACCTAAGGTTAGAACATCAAAAGGATATATCATGGATATTGAGAAAGTCTTCAAAGCAAACGATCAAGTGCTCCCATAAAATGAACACGAGAGGCTCCAATCGTAAAGATCATGATCATCTAAAGTTCACAATTCACAAACAACCACGGAACAAAGGTTGGAAGGGCACAAATCCCCACACGTTAACTACATTAGAAAGTGATAATATGTACATATGATAAGCATGGGACTCCCCTACGAGGCTCCTCGTTTTTTATTACCGAGTCATGAGCTCGACTTGATCCCCTCAATACTAATTATCATTGGGGAAGGTGACTTGGTCGAGGTAGTTCAAGGATGGAACTTCCCCGCCAAAGTAGTGCTTCAACCTATGTCCATTCACCTTGAAGTTAGGACCATCATCTTGAGCTAGCTCGATGGTCCCATACGGAAACACTTGAGTCACGATGAATGGACCGGACCAACGGGATTTCAACTTACCGGAAAAGATTTTTAATCTTGAATTAAAAAGAAAAACTTGATCCCCAATGCTAAAACCCGGTTTTTAATATTTGAATCATGCAACTTTTTAGTTTTTTCTTTGTAAATCAATGAATTTTCATAAGCAATATCTCTCAATTCTTCTAATTCATTCAATTGCATTTTCTGGTGTTTTCCCGCGGTCTCCATATCATCATTACAATGCTTTAGGGCCCAATAAGCCTTGTGTTCTAACTCGATAGGCAAATGACAATTCTTTCCATACACAAGCTTATAGGGAGTGCACCCAATGGGCGTCTTATGAGCGGTCCTAAAGGCCCATAAAGCATCGTCCAACTTATCCGACAACAATTGTCGGTTTTCCCCAACGGATCTCTCCAAGATCCTCTTCAACGCTCGGTTTGAAACCTCGACTTGCCCACTCGTTTGTGGGTGATAAGCCGTAGAAAGCCGATGTGTAACCCCATATTTCCTTAGGACCCTTTCGAATTGGTCGTTACAAAAATGGGTTCCACGATCGCTTATGATCGCACGAGGGGTTCCAAACCGAGAAAACAATTGCTTCAAAAACTTGACTACCACACGAGCATCATTGGTGGGCAAAGCCTTAGCTTCCACCCACTTAGATAGGTAGTCAACCGCAACGAGAATGTACTTATTACCACGAGATGATAGGAAAGTCCCCATAAAGTCTATACCCCAAACGTCAAAGATCTCACACACTTGGATGATATTTTGTGGCATTTCATCTTTTTGTGAGGCTTTTCCTTGTCGTTGGCATGAATCACAAGACTTCACAAGATCTTGTGCATCTCGGTAAATAGTAGGCCAAAAGAAGCCGGCATCAAACACCTTCTTAGCCGTGAGATTAGCACCGTGGTGACCACCCGTGGGTCCCTCATGGCAAGCTCTAAGGATGTTAGAAGCTTCGGTGCCAAATACACAACGTCGGATGATTTGATCCGCACAAGTTCGAAACAAGTAAGGGTCGTTCCAAAAGTAGAACTTGACGTCACAAAAGAATTTTCGTTTTTCTTGAGTCGTCATACCCTTAACGATGAAGTTACCCGCATGGTAATTTGCAAAGTCCGCAAACCATGGGGTGGAAGGATCAAGCTTAGAATTCACTACACCAAGTGTCTCGAGCGGAAATGTTTCGGTGATTTCCTTTGGCTCGTAAACACTTTTGTGAGGATCTTCCAAATGAGAAAGATGATCGGCCGCTAGATTCTCGGCTCCTTTTTTGTCAACGATGGTGTGATCAAATTCTTGAAGGAGGAGAATCCAACGAAGTAATCTAGGCTTAGCATCTTGCTTTGCCATGAGATACTTGATAGCCGAATGGTCCGTATACACTATGCATTTAGCTAAGACGAGATAAGGTCGGAACTTCTCAAATGCATACACCACGGCAAGGAACTCCTTTTCCGTGGTAGTGTATTTTAGTTGAGCCTCGGTCATCGTCTTGCTAGCATAGTGAATAGGCAAGAAGTGCTTATCATGACGTTGCCCCAAAACGGCCCCAATAGCGTAATCACTAGCATCACACATAAGCTCAAAGGGGAGGTTCCAATTGGGAGCAACAAGAATGGGAGCTTCGGTAACTTTCCTCTTAAGGATTTCAAAGGCTCGTACACAATCTTCGTCAAAGACAAAACGTGCCTCTTTTTCAAGAAGATGTGTAATGGGTCGAGAAATCTTTGAAAAATCCTTGATGAATCGACAAAAAAAGCCCGCGTGGCCTAGGAAACTCCTAACTCCCTTAACGGTTTTGGGATGAGGTAATTTGGCGATGACGTCTACCTTAGCTTGATCTACCTCAATCCCCGCTTTCGAGACCTTGTGCCCTAAGACGATTCCACTTCTAACCATAAAATGACATTTTTCCCAATTGAGCACAAGGTTGGTTTCCTCACAACGCTTTATCATTCTCTCAAGGTTCGACAAACACGAAGTGAACGAATTACCAAACACGGAAAAGTCATCCATGAAGACTTGCATCGTCTTCTCGATCATGTCATGAAAAATAGCCATCATGCACCTTTGAAAGGTTCCCGGTGCATTGCAAAGTCTGAATGGCATTCTACGATAGGCAAACGTTCCATATGGACACGTAAACGTAGTTTTTTCTTGATCACAAGGATCGATGGGAATTTGAAAGTAACCGGAAAAACCATCTAAAAAGCAATAGAAATCGTTTCCCACAAGACGCTCCAACATTTGGTCCATGAAGGGCAAGGGAAAATGGTCTTTTCTAGTGGCTTCATTCAACTTACGATAGTCAATGCACACTCTCCATCCGGTCACGAGTCTAGTGGGAATCAACTTGTTGGCATCGTTTGGCACAACGATCATTCCTCCCTTTTTAGGGACACAATGAATAGGACTCACCCAGGGGCTATCGGAAATAGGGTAAATCATTCCCGCGTCAAGGAGTTTAAGGACCTCCTTTTTGATGACGTCGTGAATTTTGAGGTTCACCCTTCTTTGACTTTGGATTGCGGGCTTGTAATCCTCCTCCATTAATATTTTGTGAGTACAAAACTTGGGATCGATTCCCTTAATGTCGGATAACTTCCACGCAATTTCCCCCTTGTGGTCCTTTAGAACATCGACAAGTGCGGTTTTTTCATCATTCGAAAGATCCTTCGCAATAATAACCGGCAACTTGTCGTCCTCCTCCAAATAGACATATTCGAGGTGAGGAGGTAAATCTTTCAACTCAGGGATAGGTGGTTCCTCAAGTGAAGATTTGGGCTCGATACTCATAACCTCCTCGGGTGGAGGAAATGGGAAATCGTTAAGAAAATCCTTGATAATCGAGAAGTCCTCATCGTTGTCGAGGTCTTCGTCACAAGTACGTGGAACATTACATTCTTCCAACGTAAAACCACCACCTTCAAAAGGAGTGAAGGTTGGTGTCGAATTATCAAGAATTGGATCTAACATAGTGGGATTGCCACTAGTTTCTTCATCACCAAAACCTAGAACTTCTTGTGAAAATTCCTCGCAAACCACGTCGATCATATCAACGAGGTTTATGGTTGCAACGGAATAAACATGAGAAATTTGAGAGTTTTGAGTTGCGTTTATAACAAGTTCCTCGTCGTTGAAACGTAAGGTGATCTTTCTAGCATGAACATCGATCAAAGCCATAGACATATCTAAAAACAAACGACCTAAAATGAGAGGAAATTGAGGATCCGTGGGGATATCAACAACGATAAAGTCTACGGGATAGTAGAACTTCCCCACTTTCACAAAAACGTCTTCCGCCAAACCACATGCGGGAATCGTGGAATGGTCGGCCAACTCGATAGACATTAGTGAAGGAGTTAGATTAGGAAGATTGAGCGACTTGAAGATTTCAAGTGGCATCAAGTTAATGCTAGCACCAAGATCAGCCAAGGCGAAGCATTCCTCCATATCTTGAATTGCACAAGGAATCAAGAATTTACCGGGATCACCGACTTTTTGAGGTATGCGATTAAGATAAACCGATGAACAACTAGACAATTGGTGTAATTTCTCCTTGTTGTTCAACATACTCTTAAAGTTAGCGGCAAATCGAGGCATCATGACCAAAGCATCGGCGAAACTCACATTAAGGTGCAAATCACGAAACATTTTCATAAAAAGCTCAAATTGGTAATTGTCGCGCTCTTGACGTTTCTCCTTCCTAACTCTCGATGGATAGGGCAAAGGTGGTGTGGGTTGAGGCATAGTAGGAATAGCCTTTGGAATCTCGGGTTCCAATGATGGTAATGGGTCAACCGTAGGTGTGGCATGAGCGGTACTTCGTGGGATTGGGACATGCTCCTTTTGAACCACCACCTCGGGTTCTTCCTCAATTGCTTCCTCCGTAGGAGCAATTGGTTGAGGAGTGGGTTCCTTAAGTGTCTTACCACTACGTGTGGTAATCACTTTCATCTCACCCTTAGGGTTGGATATGGTGTTGCTAGGAAGACTACTCGAAGACGGTTTACACATTATTGCCTCAAACATAGACGAGATCTTATCTTCAAAATTAGATTTTCTCAATACGGCCTCGGTTTGCCTTTTCTCGGCCTTAATCATCTCTTGTTTAATCTCATGTTGCCCTTGTTCCATCTTTTGTTGGTTTTGTTGCAACCTAGTGACATTTCCTTCCATCTTGTTGGTGTGGATTTTAAGTTCATTAGCTAACTCATTTTTCAACTCTTTCTTCAAGTCGTTCTTAAACTCGGATCTTAGGCTAATGATTTCTCTTTGAATATTGTCAAACCTAGCATCATACCCACTAGCATATTCAACAAACTCACTTGGAAGATCTTTCAATGTTTGCAAACTTTTGTTGTTATTTTGAAAATCATTTTTGTTTGAAACTTGATTATTAACCCCTTGATTCCCATAGTTTCCCTTGTTGTAATTGTTTTTGAAACCAACTTGATTGTTGCGATAGTTGTTGTTAGCATTTTGATTTGAACCAAAACCCGATGGAGTCATTTGATTAGAGCGGGAAACTTGACCGTTTTGGTTGTAATTTCCCGTGGCCGCGAAGGCACTCGAAGTGTTACCACCGTTGGTAATGCACTCGGAGAAATCATGACCTCCACCACAATACATGCAAGAAACCTCCACCGCTTTAGCCGTAGCGGGAGCACTTTGTTCACCAACTTTAAACTCAATCAAAAGTCCTTTCAACTTATCAAAAATCTTGTTTTCCAAGTTCGCCTCAATTTGGCAAGCATCGATGGTAGTAGACAAAGAAGGTGAAGCCGAAGACGAAGCCTTACGAACACTAGACGTGCTACGAGGACTATACACCTTAGATCTATTTTCAATTATTACCAAAGCTTCCTCAACCGTTTTACACAAAAAATTACCACCCGCGGCGGCATTCAAATAATCCCTTTCATGATCATTAAGTCCATTGTAAAACGTGTCAATTTGATGCAAATCGGAAAAACCGTGATAAGGACATTCATGTAACATTTCCTTAAACCTATTCCAAGCCGTTGAAAAACTTTCATTAAATTCTTGTGAAAACTTTGAAATCTCGTTTTTCAAATGCGTAGTCTTAGAGGGCGAAAAAATTGGTTCACGAACTTAAACACGAGATCCTTCCACGTCAATATAGAATTGGGTGGCTCTTTCTCTAACCAAATTTTAGCGGGCCCCGCTAAGGAATACGGAAAAAGCATCATCTTAATCGAGTCATTCGAGACATCCTTAAACTTGCAAGTAGCGGTAAGACGATTGAATTGACGGATATGGTTGTGTGGATTGTCCTTCTCATCACCACGGAATTTGTTGTTTTGGATCATCGACAACAAACCCGTTTTCACCTCAAAATTCTCCGCAAGGATAGCGGGAACCACAATAGCCTCTCCATAACCCTCGGTGGGTGCTTGAAGTAACTCCATCATAGTTCGATTCGCCATGGTTGGTGCTTCTCTTATAATGGGTTCGTCAATAGGAGACTCCTCACTAGAATTGTTGGGAGTGGGAGTTTTGTTCTTTCGTTTACGTGCACGTCTTGCTTGATTACGAGTTAGCATAAACGTCACGTACAACGAGGGGAAGAGCAAAGAAGATTCTTTTTGGTGTTTTGTATTTTTCAATTTTTTTTGTGGTTTTTGATTGTATTAACCTTTTTGGAAATTGGTGAATGTATTAAGTAGACACAAATCTACAAATCTCCTCCTTAATCAAATCTCTTGATTAAAGAAGCCTCAAGGAATGAAAACGATCACGTGAAGTGAACGCCTTCGATGACTTTAGAACGTTGGTGGAACACCAAAACGTTCAAGAGGGTTTAATCAATAGAAACCAAGAAAATATATATGATACTTAGTAATACTTTGGGCGGCAAAACCCTCGATTAGCTTTCTGTAACACCCCCAAATTTATACAACTCAATACAGCGGAAGACTCGTTGGTGTTACGGGATAGCACATTACTCACATCATAGACAACGCATAAAAATCGCGTCGTTTAATAATAAACCATTTCCATTCATAAACATCAAAGTTACATCGGTCCCAAGTCATATTATTTCATACAAAGTTTTACAAAGTATTTGAATGGAAAATATTGTTTAAGTGCGGGCCATGAATTCTTGTCGTCTTCCCGAGAATTACCTTCAAGTACCTGAGATAAAACATGTTAAAAGAAAAGGTTTGCGCTAACGCCGAGTGAATTCATAGAGTTTAATAAAATCTATCAATATAACATCAGTATAAAATTATTACTGAAAATCATTTTGTACAAATCATTTTAATAGGCCATAAATAGCCAAAGTCATTTTATACAAATCTTCATCAAAATCATAATATAGGCATTTGCCTTAAAAATCATGATACGAGCCAATGTCGTAAAAACATCATACAATACGTCTTATGACGTTGTATGAAAATAAAAACCGTTATATGAATATGGTTATGAAAACCAAAACACGAACACAATATCAATAGTATGACCCTGTATTGCTAGTCAGGCAATACATCGTAACTCGGAGCGTTTAGTAGTGTTTCGTTAGTTTTGGATTATTATAAGCCGCATGACATTGTTACCTTACTAAACCAACAACGGGTAGCTAACCCGATACCAAATTTTCCCATCTAAGTTAGCGTGTCGTCACAAAGGTCACGCTATGGAAATCTTCTCATACATAAATTCGCTTACCAATCAATGTGGCACGACGGGGATAAACCGTCAAGGCGCGAACTGGGGTGATCGTCCCCAAATAGTACTATTATATGCATAAGCGTCTACCAAATCCCGGTAGTTCACAATTCATGCTAATGGGACATTTAGTGACATAACCTAACTTTAATAATCCATTTAATTTCATCTATCGGGTCCTTTAATCATTTATCGGGTCATATAATCGGGTCATACAATCATTCGGGTCCAAATCAATAAACAAACAATCGGGACAAATGGTGTCCTATTTTATAAAACTAACATGTGTCTCTCTCGCGGGTTTATAAAACATTTCATAAAAACATTAAAAGAGTGCGAGGCTATGAACTCACGTTGATGTGGGAAGACGGGTTATCGGCAATTCGGACGTACGGTGCGTGCTTCAATCACGGAAACCTAGACAAATAATATTCGTCTTAGACTCATGTCCAATGACTTTATAAAAATAATAATTATGTATACATATTATGATTATATATATATGATGATCAAGTGGGTTTACATATTTTCGTTTACTCATTTTAGTGTTATGTGTCGATAACTTTTATACTAGTTTACTAGTTTTACCTATTTACGCGTTTTAAGTCCAATAAACTTATTATAAGTTCTTTAACTTGTATCAATCCATGTTATACTTATATTATCAGTATCTACACTATAAAAGTTGAGCCTAAATGGGTTAAGCCCAATAATAAGTATATAAGTTTTTTAGTCCATTTTTGTTGTATTATTAGTCCAATAACGTTAATTTAGTCCGTTAACGTCCGTATGTCCTATAGTTCGGGTCTTATCGGTTTTTACTTGTTATATATGTTTATATATCAGTATATGAGTTTTATAAAAGTTTACATTAGACGGGTCCAACCGTCTAAGTTTTATTTAACAAAAACGTTAATTTTAAGGTAATAGCCGAAAAAGTCGTAAAAATCATGTTTTATAGTTTATAACTTATAAGTATTATTCCACTACCATTTTTATAATTTATACACTTATTTAACCTTTTACATATTCATATAAATAAAATCCATAAGTTAGTGGGTTTTTATTTTACATTTTATACAATAAAATGTGAGTGCTTATATAATAATAATAAACATTAATTTCTTAAAATCTGATTTTTATCTTCATGTTCACCATTTTTACCATATCTAGAGTTCTATAATGAATTAGAAGCTCATTTTTGGGTGACATGTTATTCATATTATGTGCTACATTTAACTTAGTTATAGCTGCTGCTCATTTTAAGTTTATCTTTCCTTAACAGTCCCTACAAAACTGCTTATTCAGATTAGAACACCTAACTTGTTTTGATCATATCTCACCCATTACAATGATTTCATTGCATGGCCAACTCTCACATGTGTACAAGACCCATAGCTTACTGTAAATGGATTCTACTTCATCATTTTATCAGTTTATGACATGTTTCTTTACTGTTTTATACAGCCAACAAATTTAAACAAGATTTTAGCCTTGTTTCTTATAGTTTTTCACCTTTTCAAGCATGTTTATCAACACCAAATCCCCACATAACATTTTTATCATCATATAATCATCATATACATATATAATAGGAAATAAAATACATGTTTACATAATCAAAATAACAAGAAGATGAGGAGGATAATCTTTATACCACCATGATGATGTAGGTTGTGATCAAAACATGGATTTTGATGGAGAAACTTGTGATGCACCAAGACCATCTTCATGACCACCAATCTTCATAAACTCCTTGTGGAAAATCAGCCCCAAGACACCAAGGGAACTCCTCCATGGATGTTATAATCACCACCATTCAATAGGGTTTCAAAAGAGCTTCATTATATGTAGAGATAACATATGAATTCATGGTTAATTTTTGATCAAAATGGATGTTTATGGTGTAGAAGTGGACGACACATATGGGAGAGTAGAGAGAAAATTGTGTTGTTTGCATGAGTGGTAAATGAACAAATGGTTTTGGTTTGTGGTTTTGAGGTTTGGTTAGCTTATCTTGTAAGCATAAAGGACAAGTGTATAACTTGTTTTTAAGGCTTTGACACCTCATGGTGTTGAGGCAATAGTTTGGCCGCCCCATGTGTGCTAGTGGGGTGGGACAATGTATTTTGTCCCATCTCACTAGTTTACGGGTATTCCTCGATTCTAGTTTTCTCGATTTGCGTGCCCTCGGTTCGTTTTATGAAAAACCTTTTTATAAATCATGAATCAACGTCACAAAACGAATCCAATAAAAATTGTTTCATCAAAAACGGAGTTCGAAAACGTAAATACGTAATCCTAAGGTTTCCGGTTTAGTCGTAAAGGACGTTAAAATAAAATCGTAAGTCCTAATCTCTTCTCGTAAATTTGTGAGTTTATAAACTAACACAAATTTAAAACTCCAAAATAACATTCACGGATAAATTTATTTTCTGAAATGTCAGACTGTCACCAAAGACGGTGTATGTAAACGTAAGCACGCAACGTTGAATCCTCCGGTTTAGACGTAGTCGACGCTACTTCAAGACGTAAATCCAATTTTTTTCCCAAAAATATGTGAGTTCATATTGTAACATTAAAATAATGTTTTCAAATAAATATTGAGAATAAAATATCAATCATAAATTGACGGATTGTCACAGCATTTACCCCTAAACAGGATCTTTGTCCTCAAAGATCATCTTACTACTCGCTTCTTATAGAGTTAAAGCCATGTGGGTATTTCCTCCACATTCGGTCTTTTCTCCAAGTGTAATTCATTACAATACGCGAGTTTCATCAAACATAACTACGGGAATAAGATCAAGCTTAATGTTGACTTACTTTCTCTATCCATGATGTTCACGGGTTTTTGATGAATGCAACTTTTCGCCGATCTAAGCTTTATTAAGAAGAATTCAGATTTTCACTTGATAGATATTCCATCAAGTTCGATTTACGAAACATAATTCACGCAGTTCTTGAAGTCCTAGGGTAGATCCAGCTTGCATGCCTTTCAAACCAATCTTTTTACATCATCTCTATGGTCCCATACAACGGGGACTTATATCCCATGATTTGTCAGATCATGAATTAATTTTTCCAAGTTTACAAATTGTGGCATAACTTCGCTACCCATTTGGCACTTCAAGATCTACATTTCACATTCACATAACCTCTTGCCCACTACCGGCTGTCAATAATCAGATCCTAATTTCAACAATCATTTCAGATCTCGCGGGTCGGGTATTTTGTAAGGTTAGGTTCGCCATCATAGGAAACCTTAAACCTAACAGACATGTCCAACTCACAATGGGTGTATGTCGGATGTCTCCATCTCAACTCTTACTTATAGATGCTCTAAGATTTAGATCCTAACAAGATTAGATCTCGATCCTAATACGATAGTTATCAAGGATAATCTTTCCAAAGGAAAACGATGATACGTTCTATTACCAAAGGTCAATCATTCAAACATAAAACAGCACTTGTATTACTTTGTATCGTTACTTTACCTCGTCCCTTCGATTGGGGTGGTACAAGTTCGAAACAAGTAAGGGTCGTTCCAAAAGTAGAACTTGACATCACGAAAGAATTTTCGTTTTTCTTGAGTCGTCATACCCTTAACGATGAAGTTACCCGCATGGTAATTTGCAAAGTCCGCAAACCATGGGGTGGAAGGATCAAGCTTAGAATTTACTACACCAAGTGTCTCGAGCGGAAATGTTTCGGTGATTTCCTTTGGCTCGTAAACACTTTGGTGAGGATCTTCCAAACGAGAAAGATGATCGGCCGCTAGATTCTCGGCTCCTTTTTTGTCAACGATGGTGTGATCAAATTCTTGAAGGAGGAGAATCCAACGAAGTAATCTAGGCTTAGCATCTTGCTTTGCCATGAGATACTTGATAGCCGAATGGTCCGTATACACTATGCATTTAGCTAAGACGAGATAAGGTCGGAACTTCTCAAATGCATACACCACGGCAAGGAACTCCTTTTCCGTTGTAGTGTATTTTAGTTGAGCCTCGGTCATCGTCTTGCTAGCATAGTGAATAGGCAAGAAGTGCTTATCATAACGTTGCCCCAAAACGGCCCCAATAGCGTAATCACTAGCATCACACATAAGCTCAAAGGGGAGGTTCCAATTGGGAGCAACAAGAATGGGAGCTTCGGTAACTTTCCTCTTAAGGATTTCAAAGGCTCGTACACAATCTTCGTCAAAGACAAAACGTGCCTCTTTTTCAAGAAGATGTGTAATGGGTCGAGAAATCTTTGAAAAATCCTTGATGAATCGACAAAAAAGCCCGCGTGGCCTAGGAAACTCCTAACTCCCTTAACGGTTTTGGGATTGAGGTAATTTGGCGATGACGTCTACCTTAGCTTGATCTACCTTAATCCCCGCTTTCGAGACCTTGTGCCCTAAGACGATTCCACTTCTAACCATAAAATGACATTTTTCCCAATTGAGCACAAGGTTGGTTTCCTCACAACGCTTTAACATTCTCTCAAGGTTCGACAAACACGAAGTGAACGAATTACCAAACACGGAAAAGTCATCCATGAAGACTTGCATCGTCTTCTCGATCATGTCATGAAAAATAGCCATCATGCACCTTTGAAAGGTTCCCGGTGCATTGCAAAGTCCGAATGGCATTCTACGATAGGCAAACGTTCCATATGGACACGTAAACGTAGTTTTTTCTTGATCACAAGGATCGATGGGAATTTGGAAGTAACCGGAAAAACCATCTAAAAAGCAATAGAAATCGTTTCCCGCAAGACGCTCCAACATTTGGTCCATGAAGGGCAAGGGAAAATGGTCTTTTCGAGTGGCTTCATTCAACTTACGATAGTCAATGCACACTCTCCATCCGGTCACGAGTCTAGTGGGAATCAACTCGTTGGCATCGTTTGGCACAACGATCATTCCTCCCTTTTTAGGGACACAATGAATAGGACTCACCCAGGGGCTATCGGAAATAGGGTAAATCATTCCCGCGTCAAGGAGTTTAAGGACCTCCTTTTTGATGACGTCGTGAATTTTGGGGTTCACCCTTCTTTGACTTTGGATTGCGGGCTTGTAATCCTCCTCCATTAATATTTTGTGAGTACAAAACTTGGGATCGATTCCCTTAATGTCGGATAACTTCCACGCAATTTCCCCCTTGTGGTCCTTTAGAACATCGACAAGTGCGGTTTTTTCATCATTCGAAAGATCCTTCGCAATAATAACCGGCAACTTGTCGTCCTCCTCCAAATAGACATATTCGAGGTGAGGAGGTAAATCTTTCAACTCAGGGATAGGTGGTTCCTCAAGTGAAGATTTGGGCTCGATACTCATAACCTCCTCGGGTGGAGGAAATGGGAAATCGTTAAGAAAATCCTTGATAATCGAAAAGTCCTCATCGTTGTCGAGGTCTTCGTCACAAGTACGTGGAACATTACATTCTTCCAACGTAAAACCACCACCTTCAAAAGGAGTGAAGGTTGGTGTCGAATTATCAAGAATTGGATCTAACATAGTGGGATTGCCACTAGTTTCTTCATCACCAAAACCTAGAACTTCTTGTGAAAATTCCTCGCAAACCACGTCGATCATATCAACGAGGTTTATGGTTGCAACGGAATAAACATGAGAAATTTGAGAGTTTTGAGTTGCGTTTATAACAAGTTCCTCGTCGTTGAAACGTAAGGTGATCTTTCTAGCATGAACATCGATCAAAGCCATAGACATATCTAAAAACGAACGACCTAAAATGAGAGGAACTTGAGGATCCGTGGGGATATCAACAACGATAAAGTCTACGGGATAGTAGAACTTCCCCACTTTCACAAAAACGTCTTCCGCCAAACCACATGCGGGAATCGTGGAATGGTCGGCCAACTCGATAGACATTAGTGAAGGAGTAAGATTAGGAAGATTGAGCGACTTGAAGATTGCAAGTGGCATCAAGTTAATGCTAGCACCAAGATCAGCCAAGGCGAAGCATTCCTCCATATCTTGAATTGCACAAGGAATCAAGAATTTACCAGGATCACCGACTTTTTGAGGTATGCGATTAAGATAAAACGATGAACAACTAGACAATTGGTGTAATTTCTCCTTGTTGTTCAACATACTCTTAAAGTTAGCGGCAAATCGAGGCATCATGACCAAAGCATCGGCGAAACTCACATTAAGGTGCAAATCACGAAACATTTTCATAAAAAGCTCAAATTGGTAATTGTCGCGCTCTTGACGTTTCTCCTTCCTAAGTCTCGATGGATAGGGCAAAGGTGGTGTGGGTTGAGGCATAGTAGGCATAGCCTTTGGAATCTCGGGTTCCAATGATGGTAATGGGTCAACCGTAGGTGTGGCATGAGCGGTACTTCGTGGGATTGAGACATGCTCCTTTTGAACCACCACCTCGGGTTCTTCCTCAATTGCTTCCTCCGTAGGAGCAATTGGTTGAGGAGTGGGTTCCTTAAGTGTCTTACCACTACGTGTGGTAATCACTTTCATCTCACCCTTAGGGTTGGATATGGTGTTGCTAGGAAGACTACTCGAAGACGGTTTACACATTATTGTTTCAAACATAGACGAGATCTTATCTTCAAAATTAGATTGCCTCAATACGGCCTCGGTTTGCCTTTTCTCGGCCTTAATCATCTCTTGTTTAATCTCATGTTGCCCTTGTTCCATCTTTTGTTGGTTTTGTTGCAACCTAGTGATATTTCCTTCCATCTTGTTGGTGTGGATTTTAAGTTCATTAGCTAACTCATTTTTCAACTCTTTCTTCAAGTCGTTCTTAAACTCGGATCTTAGGCTAATGATTTCTCTTTGAATATTGTCAAACCTAGCATCATTCCCACTAGCATATTCAACAAACTCACTTGGAAGATCTTTCAATGTTTGCAAACTTTTGTTGTTATTTTGAAAATCATTTTTGTTTGAAACTTGATTATTAACCCCTTGATTCCCATAGTTTCCCTTGTTGTAATTGTTTTTGAAACCAACTTGATTGTTGCGATAGTTGTTGTTAGCATTTTGATTTGAACCAAAACCCGATGGAGTCATTTGATTAGAGCGGGAAACTTGACCGTTTTGGTTGTAATTTCCCGTGGCCACGAAGGCACTCGAAGTGTTACCACCGTTGGTAATGCACTCGGAGAAATCATGACCTCCACCACAATACATGCAAGAAACCTCCACCGCTTTAGCCGTAGCGGGAGCACTTTGTTCACCAACTTTAAACTCAATCAAAAGTCCTTTCAACTTATCAAAAATCTTGTTTTCCAAGTTCGCCTCAATTTGGCAAGCATCGATGGTAGTAGACAAAGAAGGTGAAGCCGAAGACGAAGCCTTACGAACACTAGACGTGCTACGAGGACTATACACCTTAGATCTATTTTCAATTATTACCAAAGCTTCCTCAACCGTTTTACACAAAAAATTACCACCCGCGGCGGCATTCAAATAATCCCTTTCATGATCATTAAGTCCATTGTAAAACGTGTCAATTTGATGCAAATCGGAAAAACCGTGATGAGGACATTCATGTAACATTTCCTTAAACCTATTCCAAGCCGTTGAAAAACTTTCATTAAATTCTTGTGAAAACTTTGAAATCTCGTTTTTCAAATGCGTAGTCTTAGAGGGCGAAAAAATTGGTTCACGAACTTAGACACGAGATCCTTCCACGTCAATATAGAATTGGGTGGCTCTTTCTCTAACCAAATTTTAGCGGGCCCCGCTAAGGAATACGGAAAAAGCATCATCTTAATCGAGTCATTCGAGACATCCTTAAACTTGCAAGCAGCGGTAAGACGATTGAATTGACGGATATGGTTGTGTGGATTGTCCTTCTCATCACCACGGAATTTGTTGTTTTGGATCATCGACAACAAACCCGTTTTCACCTCAAAATTCTCCGATAGGATAGCGGGAACCACAATAGCCTCTCCATAACCCTCGGTGGGTGCTTGAAGTAACTCTATCATAGTTCGATTCGCCATGGTTGGTGCTTCTCTTATAATGGGTTCGTCAATAGGAGACTCCTCACTAGAATTGTTGGGAGTGGGAGTTTTGTTCTTTCGTTTACGTGCACGTCTTGCTTGATTACGAGTTAGCATAAACGTCACGTACAACGAGGGGACGAGCAAAGAAGATTCTTTTTGGTGTTTTGTATTTTTCAATTTTTTTTTTGTGGTTTTTGATTGTATTAACCTTTTTGGAAATTGGTGAATGTATTAAGTAGACACAAATCTACAAATCTCCTCCTTAATCAAATCTCTTGATTAAAGAAGCCTCAAGGAATTAAAACGATCACGTGAAGTGAACGCCTTCGATGACTTTAGAACGTTGGTGGAACATCAAAACGTTCAAGAGGGTTTAATCAATAGAAACCAAGAAAATATATATGATACTTAGTAATACTTTGGGCGGCAAAACCCTCGATTAGCTTTCTGTAACACCCCCAAATTTATACAACTCAATACAGCGGAAGACTCGTTGGTGTTACGGGATAGCACATTACTCACATCATAGACAACGCATAAAAATCGCGTCGTTTAATAATAAATCATTTCCATTCATAAACATCAAAGTTACATCTGTCCCAAGTCATATTATTTCATACAAAGTTTTACAAAGTATTTGAATGGAAAATATTGTTTAAGTGCGGGCCATGAATTCTTGTCGTCTTCCCGAGAATTACCTTCAAGTACCTGAGATAAAACATGTTAAAAGAAAAGGTCTGCGATAACGCCGAGTGAATTCATAGAGTTTAATAAAATCCATCAATATAACATCAATATAAAATTATTACTGAAAATCATTTTGTACAAATCATTTTAATAGGCCATAAAATAGCCAAAGTCATTTTATACAAATCTTCATCAAAATCATAATATAGGCATTTGCCTTAAAAATCATGATACGAGCCAATGTCGTAAAAACATCATACAATACGTCTTATGACGTTGTATGAAAATAAAAACCGTTATATGAATATGGTTATGAAAACCAAAACACGAACACAATATCAATAGTATGACCCTGTATTGCTAGTCAGGCAATACATCGTAACTCGGAGCGTTTAGTAGTGTTTCGTTAGTTTTGTATTATTATAAGCCGCATGACATTGTTACCTTACTAAACCAACAACGGGTAGCTAACCTGATACCAAATTTTCCCATCTAAGTTAGCGTGTCGTCACAAAGGTCACGCTATGGAAATCTTCTCATACATAAATTCGCTTACCAATCAATGTGGCACGACGGGGATCAACCGTCAAGGCGCGAACTGGGGTGATCGTCCCCAAATAGTACTATTATATGCATAAGCGTCTACCAAATCCCGGTAGTTCACAATTCATGCTAATGGGACATTTAGTGACATAACCTAACTTTAATAATCCATTTAATTTCATCTATCGGGTCCTTTAATCATTTATCGGGTCATATAATCGGGTCATACAATCATTCGGGTCCAAATCAATAAACAAACAATCGGGACAAATGGTGTCCTATTTTATAAAACTAACATGTTATCTCCCTCGCGGGTTTATAAAACATTTCATAAAAACATTAAAAGAGTGCGAGGCTATGAACTCACGTTGATGTGGGAAGACGGGTTATCGGCAATTCGGACGTACGGTGCGTGCTTCAATCACGGAAACCTAGACAAATAATATTCGTCTTAGACTCATGTCCAATGACTTTATAAAAATAATAATTATGTATACATATTATGATTATATATATATGATGATCAAGTGGGTTTACATATTTTCGTTTACTCATTTTAGTGTTATGTGTCGATAACTTTTATACTAGTTTACTAGTTTTACCTATTTACGCGTTTTAAGTCCAATAAACTTATTATAAGTTCTTTAACTTGTATCAATCCATGTTATACTTATATTATCAGTATCTACACTATAAAAGTCGGGCCTAAATGGGTTAAGCCCAATAATAAGTTTATAAGTTTTTAGTCCATTTTTGTTGTATTATTAGTCCAATAACGTTAATTTAGTCCGTTAACGTCCGTATGTCCTATAGTTCGGGTCTTATCGGTTTTTACTTGTTATATATGTTTATATATCAGTATATGAGTTTTATAAAAGTTTACATTAGACGGGTCCAACCGTCTAAGTTTTATTTAACAAAAACGTTAATTTTACGGTAATAGCCGAAAAAGTCGTAAAAATCATGTTTTATAGTTTTATTACTTATAAGTATTATTCCACTACCATTTTTATAACTTATACACTTATTTAACCTTTTACATATTCGTATAAATAAAATCCATAAGTTAGTGGGTTTTTATTTTACATTTTATACAATAAAATGTGAGTGCTTATATAATAATAATAAACATTAATTTCTTAAAATCTGATTTTTATCTTCATGTTCACCATTTTTACCATATCTAGAGTTCTATAATAAATTAGAAGCTCATTTTTGGGTGACATGTTATTCATATTATGTGCTACATTTAACTTAGTTATAGCTGCTGCTCATTTTAAGTTTATCTTGCCTTAACAGTCCCTACAAAACTGCTTATTCAGATTAGAACACCTAACTTGTTTTGATCATATCTCACCCATTACAATGATTCCATTGCATGGCCAACTCTCACATGTGTACAAGACCCATAGCTTACTGTAAATGGATTCTACTTCATCATTTTATCAGTTTATGACATGTTTCTTTACTGTTTTATACAGCCAACAAATTTAAACAAGATTTTAGCCTTGTTTCTTATAGTTTTTCACCTTTTCAAGCATGTTTATCAACACCAAATCCCCACATAACATTTTTATCATCATATAATCATCATATACATATACAATAGGAAATAAAATACATGTTTACATAATCAAAATAACAAGAAGATGAGGAGGATAATCTTTATACCACCATGATGATGTAGGTTGTGATCAAAACATGGATTTTGATGGAGAAACTTGTGATGCACCAAGACCATCTTCATGACCACCAATCTTCATAAACTCCTTGTGGAAAATCAGCCCCAAGACACCAAGGGAACTCCTCCATGGATGTTATAATCACCACCATTCAATAGGGTTTCAAAAGAGCTTCATTATATGTAGAGATAACATATGAATTCATGGTTAATTTTTGATCAAAATGGATGTTTATGGTGTAGAAGTGGACGACACATATGGGAGAGTAGAGAGGAAATTGTGTTGTTTGCATGAGTGGTAAATGAACAAATGGTTTTGGTTTGTGGTTTTGAGGTTTGGTTAGCTTATCTTGTAAGCATAAAGGACAAGTGTATAACTTGTTTTTAAGGCTTTGACACCTCATGGTGTTGAGGCAATAGTTTGGCCGCCCCATGTGTGCTAGTGGGGTGGGACAATGTATTTTGTCCCATCTCACTAGTTTACGGGTATTCCTCGATTCTAGTTTTCTCGATTTGCGTGCCCTCGGGTCGTTTTACGAAAAACCTTTTTATAAATCATGAATCAACGTCACAAAACGAATCCAATAAAATTGTTTCATCAAAAACGGAGTTCGAAAACGTAAATACGTAATCCTAAGGTTTCCGGTTTAGTCGTAAAGGACGTTAAAATAAAATCGTAAGTCCTAATCTCTTCTCGTAAATTTGTGAGTTTATGAACTAACACAAATTTAAAACTCCAAAATAACATTCACGGATAAATTTATTTTCTGAAATGTCAGACTGTCACCAAAGACGGTGTATGTAAACGTAAGCACGTAACGTTGAATCCTCCGGTTTAGACGTAGTCGACGCTACTTCAAGACGTAAATCCAAATTTCTTCCCAAAAATATGTGAGTTCATAGTGTAACATTAAAATAATGTTTTCAAATAAATATTGAGAATAAAATATCAATCATAAATTGACGGATTGTCACAGCATTTACCCCTAAACAGGATCTTTGTCCTCAAAGATCATCTTACTAGTCGCTTCTTATAGAGTTAAAGCCATGTGGGTATTTCCTCCACATTCGGTCTTTTCTCCAAGTGTAATTCATTACAATACGCGAGTTTCATCAAACATAACTACGGGAATAAGATCAAGCTTAATGTTGACTTACTTTCTCTATCCATGATGTTCACAGGTTTTTGATGAATGCAACTTTTCGCCGATCTAAGCTTTATTAAGAAGAATTCAGATTTTCACTTGATAGATATTCCATCAAGTTCGATTTACGAAACATAATTCACGCAGTTCTTGAAGTCCTAGGGTAGATCCAGCTTGCATGCCTTTCAAACCAATCTTTTTACATCATCTCTATGGTCCCATACAACGGGGACTTATATCCCATGATTTGTCAGATCATGAATTAATTTTTCGAAGTTTACAAATTGTGGCATAACTTCGCTACCCATTTGGCACTTCAAGATCTACATTTCACATTCACATAACCTCTTGCCCACTACCGGCTATCAATAATCAGATCCTAATTTCAACAATCATTTCAGATCTCGCGGGTCGGGTATTTTGTAAGGTTAGGTTCGCCATCATAGGAAACCTTAAACCTAACAGACATGTCCAACTCACAATGGGTGTATGTCGGATGTCTCCATCTCAACTCTTGCTTATAGATGCTCTAAGATTTAGATCCTAACAAGATTAGATCTCGATCCTAATACGATAGTTATCAAGGATAATCTTTTGAAAGGAAAATGATGATACGTTCTATTACCAAAGGTCAATCATTCAAACATAAAACAACACTTGTATTACTTTGTATCGTTACTTTACCTCGTCCCTTCGATTGGGGTGGTACATAGTACTCTCATCAAGGTTCGTTCTTAATGATTACTGAGCAAATCTCTAGAAATTCGATGCGAAGCGAGGATCTTGATAAAGATGATCGATACAGGCACACCATGTTTACATAACTCTTTTGCATTTTATCATTAACAGGAATGATATTAGCAGATTTGGTCAGTCTGTCGACGATGACCCAAATCGAATCAAATTCAGATGATGACCTTTGCAATAGCTAGACGTTTACTAATGTATGAGGCGATGTCTGCCTTCATAATTGCCATCAGTACAACTTCTTCAGACAAAGATATTTTTAGTCATTAATGACATAAATAGAATACTTATACTTACAAATTCCAACATAACTATATCTCACAATCTCCATATTTAGGCAACCACAAGTGGCCTTTAAAACATTTAACGCTATCGGCTTCTCAACTCTAATGGTTCGCATTAGCCGTGAACCCCATTTATTATCTATATTATCCTTTTTACAAACATTGTTTATTTTTATATCGTTCAGCAATTTATATTGCACCTTCATTATTTAGGAACACATCCTAATTGATTCTTTATATTTTCTACATAATGTGTCAATATTTATATTCATTTTTCCGGATGATATAATTATCATGTCCATATTTATTCAAAAATTATTTCTTCACATTTTCTGAGTTTTAGTTTCTTCTCAACTATCATCTTTATCCGTTTTACTCAATCCGTCGTCTAAAGCGTCGATAATTATTATAATTAATTAAATAATTATTAGTTAATTTTTATGAAGCATAAACGTAAAAGTTTTAAATTTCTTAGTTCGACCAATTATATAAAATTTTCAAAAATAAATTTGAATTTAATTAACACGATTTTTGTTGATTTATCGAAAATAATTAATAGGATTCGTAAATGTTCGAAAAATCTTTGGTTATACTGTGGTCAAAATATTCTTAGTTTGAAAAGCGTAAATTATCGTTTCAAATTTCAAGTCATGTTTTAAATGGTTTCCTCAATCCCTCTTAGGTTATCTTGAGGTATACACAAACATTTACCCCTAAACAGAAGTTTAGTTAAATGATTTGTGTATAAGGGAATAATCCCTTAAAATCCTTTGTTAAAACATTTGTCAAAATATACTTGCACTTTCTTTTTAGTATAACTCAAAGTCTTAAATGACTTCTAAATTTTGAAGAGTCAATTTATATTCCATTATCTATTATGCACACGGTCAATTAATATAAAGGATTTAGTCTTTAATCTCATGTTATTTATTCAAGGCACAGGTTTTAATTTTTCGGCTAATTTAGGGCAATCTATAAATAATTACTAACTCCTTTTTATACTTATAAACAAACAAATGGTCCTTAATGATCACAAGCATGAATTTACCAAATTACAGCCTACACACGTGATTCACCAAATTATGAATGCTACATGTGCATTGATCAATCCAAACGACATCACATGAAACTCATAATGTTCATTACAAGTTCTGGATGTAGTGATTGGAATAGATAATCCTTTTTTCGCAGATGCGAAGTTGATGATAACCATGCTGAGGATCAAAAACCTTGTAAATGATCGAACAAATCTTCCATTTCGAGTTATGGATATCGTTTTCGATTGTCAATTTACTCAGTTCACAGTAATCTATAAATATAAGGAATGATAATACCATAGCTCTTCATGATGACGAGCTCGGTAGAATAAAATCTTTCTCCGACAACTCTCTCAGTCGTATGGTAATTCCTTAATTTAGATGGTGCTGACGTGCAGTGCACAAGCCACAGGTACAACACCGAGAATATAATCAATACCAAATTCAACTTGCCTTAATGGCGAAAGTCTAGGTAAGTCATCAATAAATACTTACTAAGGTTTCAGATAACAGAAATATCTTTTAATAAATTTATATTAGGTTCTTTCTAGGTTATAATATCTATGACTAATTCACAACCATTTACGGTATAATTTTAAGTCTAAATGCAGGAAAAAATCATCCATCAAGAATTTTTTAGATCACTTTTGATAATCAATATCTTATCATTTAGGGGAAATCTACTCGAGTTCCCATCAATTAAGACAATGTCGTCATGTCATAATCAATCAATCCATTCAACTGGAATTATCAACTTTTCAGTTTTATTGCCGTCGATAAGATGTGATCTTCTCAAAAGACTAATAATAACTCATAATTCTTCACAAATTCAAGGATATTAGGATACACAACTACTATTAAAAGAGTAAGGTCAACGCATAATCTATGCAAGAGAACTTCAAATCAGATAGAGATGAAAACATTTAACGAATATGAATATATCCCGTGTTTTCATAATTTGAGTACGCATTCGAAAGCTCCTCGGATCGTTACCCAGGTCATTCAAATGAAATCAATTCAAAAGGAATGATAGGAACGTCGATACATCCAGTCGGGTATCAACACTCGATAATCAGATACTTTTCCTAAGAATCTCACTACGGGAGAATTGGACAAGAAAGAATTGTCAATTGTCAAATAAGACAATTTCCATAGATGAGTAAATTCGACTTAGAAGAATAGATGCTACAGGCACATATGTAGGTGTTCCTAACACTATGTCCCTATTTTTCACTTCCTGCAGATCTCATAAAATTTAATCTTTCACAATCTTCAAAGAAAATGTAGTGTTTATTCATTAGTTTTATGGTGACTACTAATCTGCCTTGCATGGTCCATTCCAAATTGTATGTAGGCGCGCAACTATATACAATTTCAAGATTAACGATGCAATACTCAGTTCGTCAAAATTTTATCATCATGTTTATAATAAAAACATTTTCATGCTTAATTCTTAAATAAGAATCAAGAATAACTTTACAAAGATTTTCTTTGTTACGAAAACAATTAAGTTTTTCCAAGGTGTTTTATAAACAGCCTCATTTCGTTAATAATCACTTATAAATTGTTGGGAATCTAAACTTGTTAGATTCCCTGATCAGTGATTTAAACATAATTAGGCTGATAGATAGTCCCTTGCCTGTGCCTAGGAGGCAGGCAAGTTTCGCAAGACTCACAGAGATCCAAGTCTCTGTGAGCAACCTCAGAGGAGTCCATGTCAGAGACATTGTCAGGGAAGTCGAAGATTACCTGAAGACATACTCCTTGGCTGTGATGGATAACAGCCAAGATGTATTAGGGACTCTGATGGGTTGAGAGTTAACAGGGGTGGCAATACCCTGATAACTCTCAGCACACTTTGGACATGCCATTTGTGTGTTCGAGAATATGAAGAATAAGGAAACTGTTTTTGAAAACTGTTCCTTAAAGCATAATGGAAGACTACCAAGAATAGAAGGACATCATGTGACTGATGTGGGAACTTGTAAAAGCTTGTGTAGTCGACATCAAGTACTGTTTAAGTCAAACTCGTAACACTATAAATAGGATGTGTATCCATGCATTAATGTTTAACACTTTGAGATATTAAGAACATTAGTGCGTATAACTTAGTGAATCAAACAGCTACGACTGTATTCATAAGTTAAGGTTTATTGTTGTTCAAAGTGTGCACAACACATTGTCATCAAACGGTGTTATCCATAACACTTGTAATTCTTTATTATACAATAATAAGATTACGTTTGAAAAGTAATACCTTGTGTTGATTAAGTTAAGATTAGGGTTTCTTGCATTGATTAGGGACTTTCAATTGGTATCAGAGCGGTGTTTGATATTAAAACCTTCAAGAAACATCGTTCTCCGTTTTATAATCAAGATCCACCATGCCGGAAACTTCTAGCCCACACTCACCTTCCACAAACCCATCTTCACCAAGACTTAACCCTCCAGCAAATGACGATGATCTACCCCAACTTCTTAACTCAAGAGGTGGATCACACGTAACCAGTGTACCAGTCTTTGATGAAGAAGACTTTGCCAGTTGGAAGAGTCAATTTCTTGTATACCTTGATGGACTTGAACCTTTTCTCTTAGAAATTTTAGAAAATGGTCCATATATTCCCATGGCGCTTACATCTACTGAAGAAAACCCTCTTCCCAAACCTGTCAAACAATGGACCTCAGCTGATAGGAAATTAGCAAACCAAGATAAACGTCTCAAAAGCATCATAATTTCCTGTCTTCCCAAGCATATCATGAAGTCTGTCATTCATTGTCCTACAGCTAAACAAATGTGGATAGACCTCATTCTTGGCCATGAAGGACCCTCTGAAACAAGAGAGACAAAGATTCAGGCACTCAGACTTCAGTTTAATGCCTTTAAGTCACTTGAAGGTGAAAAGGTTCAGCAAACCTATACTAGGCTGAAGATTCTTCTAAATGACCTTGCTATGAATGATGTCACTATTGGTCAAGTTGAGATCAATGCTACTTTTGTCAACAGCCTTCCAAGAAAGTGGCTGAGCATGAATCAGACTCAGAGAGCTAACAACTCAATCAAAAATGATACCCTTGCTCAGCTCTATGGTAAGTACAATTATGAAGAAGGGCTGATCGATACTATCTAGAAATCAGAGACTGAAAGATTTGTTGTCCAAGGAGCAACTTCCAAAGCTTTGATCTCTGCAACACATCCTCATGACAGCGATTCTGATATTGAAGAAGATACCCGCAGCAGCCAAGAATTCTTGTCAGACCTCAATGCAGAATTCCATGAAAGAGCACTGCTAGCCAACCAAAGAAGATACTACAAAAGATCTGGAAGAGTAGGATCAGCTAGCAAACCAACTGACAGGTCAAAAGAAACATGTTTTGCCTGTGGAAAGCTTGGACATTATCAAAAAGAGTGTCCTTCTACCAAGACATCCTCACCCTCTTATCCATCATCTTCATCCAAACCCTACAAGTTCAAACAACATAACAACTCATCTCAATCCAATTCTTCAGACACTGAGAAGAAAGATTACAAAAATAAGTACAAGGCACTTAAAGCTGAGTTAGAACAAATGAACTTGAAGATTGAAGCTATGTCCAAAAAGAAAGGTGGTGAAAAAAAGACTGAGAAAGGGTTGGTTGCTGAAACTTATGATTGGAATGATGAACCATTGACTTCAGATGAAGAAGACACCACAAGAGTCAGGGCTTTTATGGCGATAGCTGAGGATGAACCAGCTGTTGGAAAAGGTGATGCAAGATCAGGACAATGGGTTGACATCACAATGAAAAAGGTACACAGGCTTCTATCTATGTCTGATAGTGATGAACGTAAGCATGTCGTTGATTACACCATTGTTGATTTGCACTTTGTTGAGGAACAAAGGAAGAACCTACTTGATAAGTTTCACTCTGTTAAAACTGAAATGATAAATGCTAAGGCTGAATGTGAAACTCTCAGGCGGGTTAACTTAGAGAAAATATCCCTGCAAAATGAAGTAGCTAGATTAACCTTGAAAAACATAGCTTTAAATGATCAAGTCACTGAATTGAACAAGATTATTGAAAAATGGCTGTGTGCTAGGTTTACTATTGATGAATTGCTTAGGGATGAAGTGCCTGCTGACTTAAACAGGGATATAACTGCTAAGAATAAAAAGCTGAGGATTCTCACCAAACCCAAAGACATTGTCTTTAAATCTACAGAGACTATTCATATGTCAGATACCTCTTTGACTAATGACCCTGTCTCTTAAGATGTGGCTGAGCTACCACCTTTGCCCAAACTCTCTGGAGTTGAACCTAGCAGTTCTTCTAGATCTGCTAAGGAAGAACTTAGGATAGATATTGAGAATCCTCCAGCCAAAGTTTTTCGTGTGCCTGCTAAACAAACTGGTAAACAAGTAGCTTTTAAGCCTGTTACTACTAAAGCTGTGAATAAGGTTGACCCCACCACTGAAGATCGCCTGTTGTCTCTTATGAAAGAAGTAGAACTCTTGAAACAACACATTAAGCCTTCCGCTGAATGCTCTATTTCTCATGAACCTAAGTCAGTCCTAGGTGAACCCAAAGGGGAAAGGTTAATCAAACCTTTTTGCAATGTTTGTAAAAATTCTCACCATTCGACCTTAGATCATGACAGACACATGGCAGCTAAAAGAGCACAGACACCCTCTAGGGACAGACCACAGAGTTCCAAAAGACAACAGGGAAATTACAAATCTTATCCTCCCTGTAAATTCTGTGGGTTCACAGACCATCACTCAGACGAGTGTGGTGACTTCCCTGGGTGTGATATCTGTGGGAGTTATAACCATGAAACAATGAACTGTCCATCCCAACGCCAAAAGTTTTTCAGGAACACAAGAGTTGCTAACAAGCAATTCAGGGAACCCACTGGAAAGTGGGTTCACCATAGGAACTAATCTGTTTCTATGTATCTGTGCAGAAATATCTCAAGGAATCGGTATGGTATCTAGATAGTGGCTGTTCTAGACACATGACAGGGATTCAACAATACCTGCACAGATACTCAAAGGAGCCAGGTCCCAAAGTGGTGTTTGGAGATAACTCTTCAGGTGACACAGAAGGATATGGCTCAGTGAATTGCAATGGGATCACTTTTACCAGGGTTGCATATGTGAATGGTCTTAAACACAATCTTATTAGCATCAGCCAATTATGTGATGCTGACTATAAGGTTTTGTTTACTAAGACTCAGGGAACCATATTCAACAAAAATAATGATGTTGTGCTGGTTGCACCTAGAAGGAGAGATGTTTATGTCATCAACATGGCTGTGTGCTCTGAAGACAGTTCAAATTGTTTTCTTGCCAAAGCCTCTGAAAGTGTCAACTGGCTGTGGCACAAAAGACTGTCTCATCTCAACTTCAAGAACATCAATAAGATAGCCACTCAAAACTTGGTTGCTGGTCTACCTTCAGTAATGTTTTCCAAAGACAAAACTTGTTCTGCCTGTGTCAAAGGAAAACATCACAGGTCTTCATTCAAGACTAGGCAATCATTCTCTATTGACAAGTGCCTACATCTCCTTCACATGGACTTGTTTGGGCCTGTCAAACCTCAAACCATTAATCACAACAAATACACCTTGGTCATAGTTGATGAATTTTCAAGATATACATGGGTGTTCTTCCTCAGAAGGAAAAGTGATGCAGCTGATACCATCATGTCCTTCATCAGACAGGTTGAAAATATGAATGATGTTAGAGTCAAAGCTCTAAGAAGTGATAATGGTACATAATTCAAGAATCATCAACTTGAATCATTTTGTGATGAAAAAGGGATTTCTCAGAACTTCTCTTCAGCTGGCACTCCTGAACAAAATGGTGTGGCTGAAAGAAGAAATAGGACTCTGATTGAAGCAGCAAGAACTATGTTAAATGGTGCAGCCTTACCAAAGCGATTTTGGGGAGAAGCTGTACACACTGCCTGCTACACTCAAAACAGATCAATCATTGTCAAAAGACATGGCAAAACCTCCTATGAAGTTTTCAGAAAAAGATCTCCAGACGTCAGCTATTTTCATGTGTTTGGATGCCCTGTGTTTATTTATAACTACAGGGATAAACTTGGAAAGTTTGATGAAAAAGCTGATGATGGTTTCTTTTTGGGATACTCTCAAACAGCCAAAGCCTTCAGAGTATTCAACATCAGAAGACAAGAAGTAGAAGAAACTTTCCATGTCAGATTTAATGAAGATGATGAAGTCATACAGAGGACAGGAACAGAGGGTGATGAAGTAGATTTTAATGAAAATATTTCTTTCCCAAGTGATGAGTTCACAGAACCCAGACCTACCAGTCATCACCACTCCAACACTCTCACTCCTTATGTTCCTGCTTTTGACCCTCTGTCTACTCACAACATAGAAGTTCCTACCTCTCAGGAACTTGATGAAGAAGAACCTCAAATCTCTGATGGTCCTTCTCATGATATTGATGACTCACCAATTCTTCAAATCTCTGAAGATTCTCCTGCTGATAATGAAATAGCTTCCCTTGATATGGCTGAAGAAGACTCTGACACTGAAGTAGTCTTTGAAGAAAGCCCTCCTAGTCAGCAGGATGAGACTCAAATTGTACCAGCTGTTCCCTCAAGTACCCCTGTTCTTAAATCCCCAGCTCCTCAAAATAAGTGGTCAAGAGATCAACACATTCTTCTTGTCAACATTATTGGGGAACCAAATGCAGGGGTCACAACAAGACAGCGAATCCAAGACTCAGAGTCAGCCTCAGCCAATGAATGTCTATTTGCTGAATTTCTTTCTCAAATTGAACCTAAAAGAGTTGCTAAGGCTCTGGTAGAAGAAGGATGGGTAGCTGCTATGCAAGAAGAAATCAATCAGTTCAAAAGGAACAAAGTATGGACACTAGTGCCAGCTCCACCTGGAAAGAATATCACAGGCACTAGATGGATCTATAGAAATAAGATGGATGAAATTGGGAACATCATCAGGAACAAGGCAAGACTGGTAGCACAGGGATTCTCTCAGACTAAAGGAATTGATTATGATGAAACTTTTGCACCTGTTGCTAGACTTGAGGCCATCAGAATCTTTCTTGCTTATGCTGCCTATATGAACATCACTGTCTATCAGATGGATGTAAAGAGTGCCTTCCTCAATGGTGATTTGGCTGAGGAAGTCTATGTTGCACAACCTGAAGGATTTGAGAACAGCGAGTTTCCCAACCATGTGTACAGACTACACAAAGCAATGTATGGTCTGAAACAAGCTCCAAGAGCATGGTATGAAACTCTTTCAAATTTCTTATCTGAAAATAAATTTATCAGGGGTTCTATTGATAAAACACTCTTTACCTTCAAGGACAAGAGTGATTTCATCATTGTGCAGATTTATGTGGATGATATCATCTTTGGGTCAACAAATGTCAATCTTAGTAAACGTTTTGCTAAATTAATGACCAAGAAATATGAGATGAGTATGATGGGTGAATTAACTTACTTTTTGGGCTTTCAAATTAAACAATGTCCTAAGGGAATTTCTATTTGTCAAGAAAAGTATGTTAAGGATTTACTTAAAAAAATATGACTTAGCTGATTGTGCATCAGTGAAATGCCTCATGCTTCCACCCAACAACTTGGGCCCTGATGAGTCAGGGGTCTCTGTCAATGAGACTTTATATAGAGGCATGATTGGGTCACTGATGTATCTAACAGCCAGTCGTCTAGATATCCAATTCTCCACATGTCTCTGTGCAAGGTACCAAGCTAACTCAAAAGAATCCCATCTAGTGGCTGTTAAGAGAATTTTCAGGTATCTCAAAGGAACACCATCCCTAGGTCTATGGTATCCAAAGGAATCAGGATTTGATCTCAAGGCCTATTCAGATTCAGATTATGCTGGATGCTGTATTGACAGGAAAAGTACTTCAGGCAGCTGTCAAATCCTAGGAGGAAAATTGGTTGGATGGAGTGCTAAGAAGCAAAACTCTGTGGCTATGTCTTCAGCTGAAGCAGAATATGTCGCTTCAGCCAGCTGTTGTGCTCAGGTGCTCTGGATGAAAAGTCAATTGGCTGACTATGAAATCTTGTATGACAAAGTGCCAATCTTTTGTGACAACACCAGCGCCATTGCCATATCCAACAACCCTGTTCTTCACTCTCGTACCAAACACATTGATATCAGGTATCATTTTATCAGGGATCATATAATGAAGGGAGATATTGAGCTGCATTTTGTTCCCACAGAGCTGCAACTAGCTGATATCTTTACAAAGCCTTTGGCTGAACCTTCGTTCAACAGGCTAGTTGCTGAGCTAGGGATGCTCAATATCTCAAAGCCTATGGCTTGATATTAAATGTGTTCATTAAATGATTGATTCTATATTAAATGTTTTATTAAATGTTTTTCACATGAAACTAGGTAGTTACTTTCCAAGTAAATGCAAAAAACATTCTCACATATTTAATCATTTATTTTTCGGATAACGAGGAGACAAACTTTTTGAAAGGTCAAGGGGACCCACTTGAGCAGTCATTTTCGCCCTTGCATTTAATACGGTTGAATAACTGTTCACTTAAGTTTGAATATATATTGTCTTCTCTCTCTTCTCACCCACCACCATTCTAAAATCAACTTCTCTCTCTAAATTCTTATCTCTCTCAACCATCCGCCATTTTCACTCACCTTCAACCTCAAATCAATGGCGTTTCCCGTTCCAAAAGCCTCCAATGTGAACTTCGAGATCAACGAGAGCATCATCGCCTCCAACAACGCCATTGGATGGATTAAGGCACCAAACAACACCTATTCAGATTTGGTAAATTTCATGCAGCATTGTGACCTAAATGAAGCCTTCACCAAATCTCCATCCACTTTTTACCAAAAATACCTTAGGGAATTCTGGTATTCTGCTGAAGTAGTAGAAGACACCATTACATTTAGCCTCTCATGCAATGAACATCCCTTTGCCTTTTCCCTTAACGACTTTTCTAGTGTGGCCGGACTAAAACATGGAGATGAATGCTTGAAGACTGTTGACAAAAAGGCTGTCAAGGAAGCCCTGGCCACACTAAACCCTTGCCATGATGTTAACCCTGCCCTTACTCCAGCTGAGGTCCTCGCCAAATCGCCTCTGAAGATTAAGTATTTTACCCCTATGTGGCGTGTCCTCTTCACCCACATTGTGAAGTCCCTGGGAGGAATGTAGGGATCACAGGATCAGATGTCATCTAATCATCAGGCTATTGCGTATGGATTAATCTGGGGAGCTGATGTCGACTTTGGAAGCATCCTGTTTTCAAACCTGGTAGAACAACTGAAGGGAAGAAATCAGGTCAGGGAAAAGAACATCTGTTATGTGCGCTTCCTGTCCCTGATCTTTGAAAGTTTGCTGGGAGATAAGTATCACAACAAGGCCTTGACTGCTCTTAAGCCCTATCGCATCACAGGCGCCATCTACAAGGAGATAGGAGCTGAGGATATCCTTGTCACCGCCCACATGCTGAACGTGGCCAACCAGGTACCCAACGTTGAGAAGCCCTTGCTCCCTTCCTCTGAGAAGGTGAATACTTCTAGTGTCGCTGGCAAGTCTACGTCTTTGACCTCTGGGCAGCACACTACTAAGTCCAAGGCTTCATCTGGCCAACAGCCAAAGAAGAAGAAAATCCCCTCTTCTTCCCACTCCAAAGCTGTTACTAAGGCCAAAGAAAAGAAGACTGACACCGCCTCTGGTCCAGATACTCTTGTGGTTTCAGAATCTTTGGCTGACAAACAACAGGCGTCTAGTGTCTCTAGGTCAGCAGAGACAACAGGAAACCAGCCAAACCAAGCTGATATCTCACAGGTAATCAGTGTACATTTTTAGAGGTTCACAAGCAACCACTCTCATTATGTCTGTAGGAGAGAGTGGTGAAGTTAGGGTAATCCTCGACCCATAGAAGTCTGTCATTTCACTTAGAATACTTTAAGACTTCTGTACACCATGTCTTTGCACCAGGGAATGATTCATTTGTGTTTATAAAGCACCCCGATAACCCTGAACCCTCTAGACAGTATTCAGGCTAACAACAACCTGAATACATTAATGTCTCAACCTTGATCAGCTGTACTTCACACAGCCTCTTGGTTCCCTCCTTAAAAGAGTCCCAAAGGATTTATCCTTTCAGGGGGAGCTGAATCATCACCCTCAGCTTTCCTAGGGGCAGCGTAACAGGCGACCTACAACAACATATGTTTCACTCTTAAAAGAGTCCCAAAGGTTTTACCTTTTGGGGGGGCTGAATAATCACACTCAGCTTTCCTAGGGGCAGCGACTGGCGATCATTAAACAACATATGTTTCACAATCAAAAGAGTCCCAAAGGTTTTTTACCTTTTTGGGGGGGCTGAATAATCACACTCAGTTTTCCTAGGGGCAGCGAATGGCGACCATTAACCACACTTCATTCACACTTAAAAGAATCCCAAGGATTTATCCTTTGGAGTGGCTGAGTAATCACCCTCAGCCTCTCTGGGACAGCGAAATGGCGACCATTCACCTTATATTTTTTCCCTGTTACTAATTACAACAAACTTGCAGGCTGAAATTGTACAACCAATCAAAGAATCTCAGGTACATGAAAAGGAGGCTGAAACAATAACTCAGGACAATCCAAATGAAGAAGAACCTGTGCTCAATGCTGATGAAGAAATGCTCTCAGTAGAAGATTATGTCTCTGAATTTGAGCCCATGCCTGAAGATGAATTCCATGAGGGAATGTTTGATGAAGAGGATGAAGAAGATGAGGATGACCAGCTGTCAGCCTCTCCTCCTAAAGAAGATGACAAGACTTCTCCTCTCAAGGAAGCTGTTGACACTCCAAACTCTGCTACATCTGCAACAACAGTCTTCCAAAGACCAACATATGATCCAACAGCCGAATTCCTCATGTTTGATCATCCTACCCAGACCAACTTCGACTTAATTCCAAGGGGGGATGATTTTGCTCAGCAAAGCCTCAATATCAAGAATCTTCAGCCCGTACATCATCAATCTGATATTGAGCGCTTATCAAGGAAGCTGGACGCGATCAAGTCAGAGATGCACAATTTCACTGTCACTTTTCCAGGCATTATAAAGAAGGCTGTGACTGAGGCTGTCACTGAGCCAATTCAGGAGGGTGCAAGAAAAGGTGTGTCCCAGGGACTAAGTCATCTCTCGACACGAATCAAGGATGCCATTGACTCAGTTGTCCCTACTATGTTCCATGAACAAGAAAACAACATGAACAGGCACTTCAATGCGGTTCGCAACAGGCAATACAACCATGCTGGCTTTATTGTCAGGCGTGGTCAGGCAAATACTAATGCCAATGCCAATCTCTTGCTGAAGATTGCCAGGGCTTCGAGAAAGAGACAACGTGCCATGGCTGCCTCTGTGGAGCAGATTGCAAGACGCTTTCAGGCACGTTCATCCAAACATCAGGGAGGTAAGGATGAACGTGAGGGGGAGAAGAATGCTACACTCAGCCTTGCATCTGCTGAACAAGGCTCATCTTCAGCCAATCCCTCAACTACACCTGTTCCTCTACAAGTCATCACACCAGTTATAGTACATGATGATGAGGATGATACTCAGGGGGAGCAACAAACACAAGATGGAGCTGACTCATCTAAATCCATGATCTTAGTTAACATCAGCAAGCCTGAGGATGATGATGAGCCAGCGGCCAAGAAACTAAAATTCACTGTGAGCTCTCTCCCAAAATCTATTCAAAATCAGGCTCAGACAGCGTTTCTCAAAAGAGCTGATGATTTGAAAAACATAAGTGTGGAGTCCTCTGTCTCGAAGAAAGGGAAGGAGATAGTTTTGGTTGATACTGACACCAAACTTAAGAAGATAGCTGCGATGCTAGACACAGGAGGATCCACCACAGACCTTTCCCACTTTTCAACCTTTACACCTTCCGATGAGAGTCCTTTAACTCCTGAAGAAATAGAGCAACAGGCTGAAGAATTCAAAAGACTGAATGAGCTCAAGACAGCCAAAGAATTAAATGAAGCTACTCTGAGGAAGATGACACCACCTGAAAGGGAAAAACAAAAACAAAGGTTGAGGGAAATGGAACTAAAACGCGCTGAGGCCTTAAAGAAAGTCAAAGCTGACTATGATGCCTGCGTGAACAACAGGTATGCTGCTGGCAAGATAACCAAGTTTAAATACACCATTCACAAATCCACAAACACCCCACAGATGATCTTATGGAGGGAAAACCAACAGAGGAATATGGATGTGTTTGACAACTTCAGGTTAAAGACACTTGGGTTATCAGAATGGTTTGAACTCGAAGCCTTAGCTGCCAAAAAGTCTGGACAGGCAAATTTCCTTCTGCTTAAAACTCTGAAGGCTAAGTTTAACTGGATCAAGGAAACAGCTGCCAAACTCAAGATTGATCCCCCACCACAGCTTTTCGAACAAGAACCCCCAAAGACAGGCAACAAAAGAAGAAGAATTTCACAAATTGTTGATGAAACTTTTGTTACTGAAGATGTTCGTGTGGATGGTATGCACAGGGATTTGATCCTTCCAAATGGTATTGTTGGCCCTGTTGATGGTCAGACATACTCAGTGCCTGAAAGAGGAATGGCCTTTATGAACAAGGCTTGCCAGTATGCTTTTTAGAGGGAAGATGAGCTGTGCCTGGCTTCAACTATTCAGCTACTCTGTCACAAGAAGTGTCTCAAGATCAACACAGAGTATTCCAAGAAGTTTGCAAAGACTTTGCAGGAGGAAATTGATAACAGATTAGATGTGGCCGAAGCTGAAGAAAGAATCAAAAATGATGACTATTGAAGATGGTGTCAGCCCTTTTTACCTTCATCTTTTATTTTACTTATGTAATGAACTTATAATTCTCTTTAAGTCTTAATAAAATCATGAGGTATGTTTGTTTAGATCTGTTATGTGTAAGAAGAAGCTGTTAAACTCACTTACCTTAACTTAGTTAGATCTAGCATTATTTATGTTTAAATAGGGGGAGATTGTTGGGAATCTAAACTTGTTAGATTCCCTGATCATTGATTTAAACATAATTAGGATGATAGATAGTCCCTTGCCTGTGCCTAGGAGGCAGGCAAGTTTCGCAAGACTCATAGAGATCCAAGTCTCTGTGAGCAACCTCAGAGGAGTCCATGTCAGAGACATTGTCAGGGAAGTCGAAGATTACCTGAAGACATACTCCTTGGCTGTGATGGATAACAGCCAAGATGTATTAGGGACTCTGAGGGGTTGAGAGTTAACAGGGGTGGCAATACCCTGATAACTCTCAGCACACTTTGGACATGCCATTTGTGTGTTCGAGAATATGAAGAATAAGGAAACTGTTTTTGACAACTGTTCCTTAAAGCATAATGGAAGACTACCAAGAATAGAAGGACATCATGTGACTGATGTGGGAACTTGTAAAAGCTTGTGTAGTCGACATCAAGTACTGTTTAAGTCAAACTCGTAACACTATAAATAGGATGTGTATCCATGCATTAATGTTTAACACTTTGAGATATTAAGAACATTAGTGCGTATAACTTAGTGAATCAAACAGCTACGACTGTATTCATAAGTTAAGGTTTATTGTTGTTCAAAGTGTGCACAACACATTGTCATCAAACGGTGTTATCCATAACACTTGTAATTCTTTATTATACAATAATAAGATTACGTTTGAAAAGTAATACCTTGTGTTGATTAAGTTAAGATTAGGGTTTCTTGCATTGATTAGGGACTTTCATAAATCTTACTTTGAATAATCCTTATAGTGATGAAAATTCAATTTTCTCAAAGGATATTGTTTTATCTTATAAAACAATGAGTGATCTGCAAAAGAGTGATGAAAAGTTGTTCACCAAGAACTAACTATAATACAATAGGAAATGAGCTTAGCCAAATAATCATGAGGTTCATGACCTCGATGGCACTCAAAAAGAATAATCCACAACGTAACTCAATTCGAGATGAGTACTTGTTCAATGGTTGCATCACTAATGCGAACATTAGGATGAAGCAAGAAAAGATAGATAACATCAGTACATGTAGAATTTAGCAATCAAAGGTAGTCTTTTCATTAATCACAAACAAGTCAAATTGTACCGTAACACATTGCGTGTCGCTATGTCATACAATTTCCAAAACTCATCCTACCAACTGATATCTCAGTTAAGTTAAGGATTTTTAAAAGATACCACAATGAATACTAATCTACAAGAGTCATCAGGTGTTCCACATGTCCCAGAAGATCCATCGGTCTCAATTCAGAAGAAGATTTCTTCAATTTATTTCTTGGACACTGGGCATCCTCGTTAGTGGACAATGGTCTAGGAACAACCCTTAACACGAATCAACAATCAATTAAAACCTTATAATTTAACCACAGAACTTAACGACTTCTATTAATAATCTCATATTCCATACAGGTTAAATTTTACTTTATTCAAGTTTTAATCAACTTATACTCAATGCAATATCCTACCTCATTTTCCAATACTTCAACTTTATTTTTAATCCTTAAAAGGGCAATAAAAGCTCGATATGAATCAGTACTTAATTTCCAATCCTATAGCTCTTACAACAACAATTATCAAATGAGTCTCTAGTATGAGATGGCTCATACATTCAACTAGACTTCTCAGAAAGGTATTAGTGGCATGAGGCTTTTGGGTACTGGTTCCAATGACAGCCTCAAGTGCAACATTCACCCTTTCGATTTCAATTTAAGAATTGGGTGATAACGAATCAGATGACATCTTTCTAGGTGGTAACGTTTTGTCAAACTCCACTCTATAAGGAAAGATCGTCATGACATCGATATCAGATTTAATCTCGCCAATTCTTTTTCAATATCATAATCAACTAACATTAACGTTTCTACGAATATCAACCATTTGTTGGGATCATAAATATCCACAACTTGGTTTAGATCTAGGATAGCTAGAATTCCTACGAGAATAGCTTCGATTAATTTACTAGGGGATTTAGGGTTTCTTGTGACAATCTACGTCGTATAAATACCTCGTATAAATATCAAAATAATCATCAACCAATCATGTAATAAAATTACATCATATATATATATATATAATCCAAGTTATATATATTAAAATAACACTTCTCGGTCTGGCCTTGTCGGTAACTCGGGAATTCTTCGGCACCCTTATAGGCAAAAGATTTTTAGACATTTTTAGAAAAATGTTTATAGCTAAAAGATTTTGAAAAGTTTTATTCAAAACCTTGGTTTTAAAAATCTTTCGTTCTCTATAACGAGAGCTCTGGTACCAAACTGTAACACCCCCAAATTTATACAACTCAATACAGCGGAAGACTCGTTGGTGTTACGGGATAGCACATTACTCACATCATAGACAACGCATAAAAATCGCGTCGTTTAATAATAAATCATTTCCATTCATAAACATCAAAGTTACATCGGTCCCAAGTCATATTATTTCATACAAAGTTTTACAAAGTATTTGAATGGAAAATATTGTTTAAGTGCGGGCCATGAATTCTTGTCGTCTTCCCGAGAATTACCTTCAAGTACTTGAGATAAAACATGTTAAAAGAAAAGGTCTGCGATAACGCCGAGTGAATTCATAGAGTTTAATAAAATCCATCAATATAACATCAGTATAAAATTATTACTGAAAATCATTTTGTACAAATCATTTTAATAGGCCATAAAATAGCCAAAGTCATTTTATACAAATCTTCATCAAAATCATAATATAGGCATTTGCCTTAAAAATCATGATACGAGCCAATGTCGTAAAAACATCATACAATACGTCTTATGACATTGTATGAAAATAAAAACCGTTATATGAATATGGTTATGAAAACCAAAACACGAACACAATATCAATAGTATGACCTTGTATTGCTAGTCAGGCAATATATCGTAACTCGGAGCGTGTAGTAGTATTTCGTTAGTTTTGGATTATTATAAGCCGCATGACATTGTTACCTTACTAAACCAACAACGGGTAGCTAACCCGATACCAAATTTGCCCATCTAAGTTAGCGTGTCGTTACAAAGGTCACGCTATGGAAATCTTCTCATACATAAATTCGCTTACCAATCAATGTGGCACGACGGGGATCAACCGTCAAGGCCTGAACTGGGGTGATCGTCCCCAAATAGTACTATTATATGCATAAGCGTCTACCAAATACCGGTAGTTCACAATTCATGCTAATGGGACTTTTAGTGACATAACCTAACTTTAATAATCCATTTAATTTCATCTATCGGGTCCTTTAATCATTTATCGGGTCATATAATAGGGTCATACAATCATTCGGGTCCAAATCAATAAACAAACAATCGGGACAAATGGTGTCCTATTTTATAAAACTAACATGTTATCTCCCTCGCGGGTTTATAAAACATTTCATAAAAACATTAAAAGAGTGCGAGGCTATAAACTCACGTTGATGTGGGAAGACGGGTTATCGGCAATTCGGACGTACGGTGCGTGCTTCAATCACGGAAACCTAGACAAATAATATTCGTCTTAGACTCATGTCCAATGACTTTATAAAAATAATAATTATGTATACATATGATGATTATATATATATGATGATCAAGTGGGTTTACATATTTTCGTTTACTCATTTTAGTGTTATGTGTCGATAACCTTTATACTAGTTTACTAGTTTTACCTATTTACGCGTTTTAAGTCCAATAAACTTATTATAAGCTCTTTAACTTGTATCAATCCATGTTATACTTGTGTTATCAGTATCTACACTTTAAACGTTGGGCCTAAATGGGTTAAGCCCAATAATAAGTTTATAAGTGTTTTAGTCCATTTTTGTTGTATTATTAGTCCAATAACGTTAATTTAGTCCGTTAACGTCCGTATGTCCTATAGTTCGGGTCTTATCGATTTTTACTTGTTATATATGTTTATATATCAGTATATGAGTTTTATAAAAGTTTACATTAGACGGGTCCAACCGTCTAAGTTTTATTTAACAAAAACGTTAATTTTACGGTAATAGCCGAAAAAGTCGTAAAAATCATGTTTTATAGTTTTATAACTTATAAGTATTATTCAACTACCATTTTTATAATTTATACACTTCTTTAACCTTTTACATATTCATATAAATAAAATCCATAAGCTAGTGGGTTTTTATTTTACATTTTATACAATAAAATGTGAGTGCTTATATAATAATAATAAACATTAATTTCTTAAAATCTGATTTTTATCTTCATGTTCACCATTTTTACCATATCTAAAATTCTATAATGAATTAGAAGCTCATTTTTGGGTGACATGTTATTCATATTATGTGCTACATTTAACTTAGTTATAGCTACTGCCCATTTTAAGTTTATCTTGCCTTAACAGTCCCTACAAAACTGCTTATTCAGATTAGAACACCTAACTTGTTTTGATCATATCTCACCCATTACAATGATTCCATTGCATGGCCAACTCTCACATGTGTACAAGACCCATAGCTTACTGTAAATGGATTCTACTTCATCATTTTATCAGTTGATGACATGTTTCTTTACTGTTTTATACAGCCAACAAATTTAAACAAGATTTTAGCCTTGTTTCTTATAGTTTTTCACCTTTTCAAGCATGTTTATCAACACCAAATCCCCACATAACATTTTTATCATCATATAATCATCATATACATATACAATAGGAAATAAAATACATGTTTACATAATCAAAATAACAAGAAGATGAGGAGGACAATCTTTATACCACCATGATGATGTAGGTAGTGATCAAAACATGGATTTTGATGGAGAAACTTGTGATGCACCAAGACCATCTTCATGACCACCAATCTTCATAAACTCCTTGTGGAAAATCAGCCCCAAGACACCAAGGTAACTCCTCCATGGATGTTATAATCACCACCATTCAATAGGGTTTCAAAAGAGCTTCATCATATGTAGAGATAAAATATGAATTCATGGTTAATTTTTGATCAAAATGGATGTTTATGGTGTAGAAGTGGACGACACATATGGGAGAGTAGATAGGAAATTGTGTTGTTTGCATGAGTGGTAAATGAACAAATGGTTTTGGTTTGTGGTTTTGAGGTTTGGTTAGCTTATCTTGTAAGCATAAAGGACAAGTGTATAACTTGTTTTTAAGGCTTTGACACCTCATGGTGTTGAGGCAATAGTTTGGCCGCCCCATGTGTGCTAGTGGGGTGGGACAATGTATTTTGTCCCATCTCACTAGTTTACGGGTATTCCTCGATTCTAGTTTTCTTGATTTGCGTGCCCTCGGGTCGTTTTACGAAAAACGTTTTTATAAATCATGAATCAACGTCACAAAACGAATCCAATAAAAATTGTTTCATCAAAAACGGAGTTCGAAAACGTAAATACGTAATCCTAAGGTTTCCGGTTTAGTCGTAAAGGACGTTAAAATAAAATCGTAAGTCCTAATCTCTTCTCGTAAATTTGTGAGTTTATGAACTAACACAAATTTAAAACTCCAAAATAATATTCACGGATAAATTTATTTTCTAAAATGTCGGACTGTCACCAAAGACGGTGTATGTAAACGTAAGCACGTAACGTTGAATCCTCCGGTTTAGACGTAGTCGACGCTACTTCAAGACGTAAATCCAAATTTCTTCCCAAAAATATGTGAGTTCATATTGTAACATTAAAATAATGTTTTCAAATAAATATTGATAATAAAATATCAATCATAAATTGACGGATTGTCACACTTTCAATCTCAAAACACGCACAAGCAAGCGGAGGAAACGAGGCGGCGCGAAGCACTTAAGAGCCTTTTTCCTTTAGGTCGTGAAATACAACCGCCTTATACCCACCTTATAGTTTGTATTTTTTCAAAATCGAGCTTCACGAAAGTATTTATCTATTTTTGCCTTTTTCTTTGGTTTGAGATTCGAATACAATGATTGGGTAATGACCTCCCAAGTCAAGGTTGTGATTTCTCACGTATTTGGAGTACTTGTGAATTTATTGTTCTACGTATACAATATAGTAATAGTATTCACACAAAAACCGAAAACCGATAATACGTATTAGTAGAGTGCTACTAATACAAATACTAATTATGGTTAGTATATAAAAACAACAATGCAAAATCAAAACACAACACGCCTCCCCGGCAGCGGCGCAAAAATGATAGTTGTAAAATTACCCCTTTAGGAAAAGGAAGGTAATTAGGGCAAGTAAGCACGACGATTTAGGAAAACCGTGTGTAAATGACCCTAAAATGAGTTCGTTCTCAAGGAGGCTAGTGTGTTATGTGTGTAATGATATGGATTAGATTTGTGATTATATTTTTGAAAGAGAAAAATAGAAAGGGGATTAGAAGAGAATGATGGTTACGAAGACGGATTAAACTAAGTCGAAAAAGGTATACACGTAAAACCGTAAAAGTACCAAAATTAAAATTTTAACCTAAAAATTTCTAAAAATTACCAAAAATCCCTAATAATATTCTAAGAGTTTACAAAAAATTGAAACTTGCTAAAACCTTTTAATTAATTAGATAATGATTTTTTTAATGCTAATTAAATCCCTAAAAATAAAAATTAATTATTAAAAAGCCCTAAACAAGATTTTAAAGTTTGTAAACCTCAAAAATACTCTAATTAAGCTAAAAAGTATTTTTCAAAATTTTAAATCAACTAAAAACTATTTTTAAACAATTAAAAACTACTAAAATCACTTAAAACTTAAATTAATTCTAGAAAATAATTAAAAGACCCTAAAAATATTTGGAAAGTTGCAAAAATCCTAATTAAGTGTTTAGAACCTAGGAAAAATATAAAACCTAGAAAATCAGACTTTTAATTTTTAATAATAAAATAATATTAAAATAATATTAAAAATCCAAAAATTCTAAAAAATTCTAAAAACTTGCAAACTAGCTTAATTTAACCTAAATAACTCAGAAATGAAAGTGAAATTACCTAAATACCCCTATTGGGCCTAGAAAATGGGCTAAACCCAAAACTGTCCCTTAATGGGCCAAATCTAGGCCCAATAACAAAAAGTGTTCAAATTAAGCCCAAAAAGCATAGGTTGACTCAAATTATGATTTTAAACAACTTTTTCCAAAGGCTCAAAAGCTGAAAATGTGAAATAAGCTAGCTTATAACAAGCAGCTTATTCTTAATGGGCTTTTTGGCCCATTAAGCTATAAGCCAATGCCATAAGCTAAAATTTGACACACAAGCTTCTTTTGACCTAATTAAGACTTATGCAAAAAGAAATTTGAAATAAGCCCAAGGAATAAGCCTGAAAATGCAATAAGCAATCTACACAAAACGACAAAATAGTCGTTTTTGAGTTCTAGGCCACCCCAAGTGCTGATTCAAGTTCCAAAAGCTTTTAAATGACTTAATTAAGCAAAATCAACAAAGAGTTTTCAGATAAGCACACTCAATAAGCTGGAAAATCAAATAAGCACTTATGTAAAAAGTCAAAGTAGTTGGTTTTCTAGTAAAAAGTCAAAGTCAAAGTCCAATAAGCTCCAGTCTACTTAAATGGGTCAAATAAGGAAGACCTATCACAAAAAATAAGTTGTTGCAAGTCTGGATAAGCTAGAATAGCTTATTGTTAAGCTGATGACAAAATTGCACTAGCAGGGGCTAGTTTTGGATGTTGAGCAGTGGAAACTTTTTCCACTGCTTGACTATTTTGACTTTTTGTCTTTAGTGACTTTTTTGGAGATTCAGATTTCACAAAGGCACCCAAATGATCTTTGGATCAAAAGGAGTCAATCACAATCAAAATAACACAATCACTAACACCCAATTGATACAATTTAATCAATCAATCATCAGACATGAAACAATAAGCAGTTTAGCACTTATGAGCAATTTAAGCACAAATCAGCCAGCCAAATTCAACCAAATGCATACACAAGCTATATTAAACTTAAATAAGTAAATCTAAACAAGTTTCATGCACTGATTCAAAGAGTTAAGTAAGATTAAAGCCCTTAAAGTTACTGATGAACACTAACAGGTTAATAATGAACACTAACCAAAACTGATTTTTACTTTTGCTGATGTATTTGACACACAAGCCAAATTCAACACTTCAAATCTATCAGATAGGTTATATTGATGATGTTTTAACAGCTTTTATCCCTAAACATGCATAAACTCTAGGTTTTCCCAAAATTCTAGGTCAAAAAATAGTCAACTCAACAAGATATAGCAATTTGTTTGATTCAAGGTTTCAAACTCAGAAACTTGCAGCAAAACACTCTCAAACAAAGGTATAGCAGATACAAAGCATAAAAAACACAATCTAACAACACAATAACAAGCTATAAGCACAAACCAGTAGACCCAAACACCCCTTAATCTTTTCAAAATCAAAATTTTCAAAGGCAAAGTGAGATTTAAGGCTACCCAAGCATAAATTAACACTAAAACAGGTAAGATAAACAGATTCAAGCAAGATCAAGCAACAAAATTCACAAGAACACAAGTTTCATACAAATATCACCAAAAATCACAAATTAAGCAGATTTTGAGATTGAGTATGCAAACCTCATGGATGTACATCCACACCCACGAATTTTGAGCTTTATGTGCTAGCAAGAACAAGCACAAGCTTCCACAATAAGCCTGCTAAGATTGAACAAGGTTAAAGCACAATAACATAAAAATCAGAAACTTCAAAAATCTTGATTGATGCAAACTTGTTACCCCACACTTGATTATCCCCAAGTTATAAGCCTCACCACACCTTAACTAACTCAGTTAGGATGTTATGATCAGCCCTATAGCCCAAGAATTTCAAGATTGGAACAAGACTTAGCAAAATATCAAGAAAATGAGAAAATGTGCAAACTTTTGCACACTCCTCTTTTGGAAACAGGTTTTAAACTTCAAAAGAAGTAAATTAAGAACATAAACAAGCAGAATAAAGATGGCACTTGGTCTTTCTTCAAAGCACTTAACTCAAATTCATTAATCAGAAAGAGGATTTACAAGTGTTTGAACAAAGGAAAAACCAAAAGCAAACGTCTCATTGAGACCTAAGGGCTTTATATATAGCCTTACAAGTGACTAAGGAAGCTGAAAAATAACATAAACCCTAGTTGTGAAGTCCCAGAAATGCCCCTTGAATTTTGAATATACTTGACTGAATTTTGACTTCTTGGCGTTTTGTTGAGATGCCAGTGGTGAAAAGGAGATCTTGGACGTCCAATACAAGCTTAGGATGTAAGCAAGGGTGTGGGTCGTTGATTCTTTGCAAGCTTTTTGTTTGGGAGTGAATAGTGGGGCAGTGGAGGGTGGTAGAAGCATGTGAGGTGATGGTGATGGGGGTTTAAGGGTGGGTTTAGGATTAGTTAGCCCTTAATCAACATTCTGCATAATATTAAGGCTTAATTCACAAAGGTTAGAAAAAACCCAAATCGTGTTAAGAACATGAAGAACAAGGGTTTTGATCTGGTTTATGTTTTAAAAAGTTGTTATGGCGCGAGATTAATAACTAATTAATAAAACTAGTTATTTAAACGGTGGTGGGAAGTGAGGTGGCAATTTGGTGTGTTATGATTGGTTGTTAGGAGATAGTGGGGCACGTGGCAAGAGCTGGTTGGTCTAGGTAAGTTTAGATGTCGGCCACATTTAGTCCCTTGTCTTCTTTCTTCCTTTCATTTCTTGTTTAAACCACCAAAACTGAAAATCCTTTGTTAATGAAGTTTTCAATTTCATACTTTTGCCCTAAATACTTTTCCAAAGTATTTTCAGGGGTATTTCTTGCCATTTTTGAATTCTTCAAGGGCTGATTTGGCATTTTTATGATGGATAATGGTCTTGACTTGTATTATGAGCATTTTGGAGGACTGAAATTGCCAAGACATGTTTGATGAGGGACCATTTTTGCCAAATGTTGAAAGTTGAGGGTCCTTTTTGTAATTTTGGAATTTTCAAAGGACCAAACTTGTAATTTCTTGTACTTTGAAGGACCTCATGATATATTTGACTTTGTGGATGATATTGGTTGACAATTTAGCTTTGTTGAGGGGCTAAACTTGCCAATTCTTCAAAGTGGAGGGTCCTTTTTGTAATTTTGACAAACTTTAGGGACCAAACTTGTAATTATGAGGATACAAGGGTATAAAGTGTCAATTCTTCTATATTGGAGGACCCTTCTTCAAAATTCTTCAAATCTTCAAGGGTTGATCTTGGGAAAGTCTTCATTAGGGCTTGGTTCATTGTGCGGCTTCGTTTCCCGTGTTCGTTTTTGCATGATTCTTGTGATCTTTTGTCATTTTCTCAATATCCGTACCTAATATACACAAGCAACAAACACAAGCATATATTTGGGTATTTTGATGATATTTAATGCATTTTAAGCCCTATTTGGACGATGAGACTATGTATAAAAGCAGTCTCATCAGAATCATTCTTAAAATTTTAAATTACATATTGTGTACTAAATAGAGGAGCATAAAGGTTTACATGGATCGTTCAAAAGCTCTCTCTTCTTGCGTTGCACATCCTCTGTCATCAAGTGCCATGTTTCTAACCAAACTTCCAAAGGTTTGGTGAGTTCCTTTTCCGTCAGCAATGTAACAAACAACTCACGGATTTGATCAGGAGGTGCCCAATGTCCAGCGTCTTTAATACTCTCGACATACTCCTTGTCGTCCTCTAAAAGTCCAGTCGCATAGCAAGCTTCTTTGTATGTAGGATAAACATTCTTGTTAACTGTTTTTATCCTGTCATTGTCTATACAACCTTTCGTACTATTTAACAGCATCCTACAATAGTAGGCGTCTCCTATAGATATAGGCACATTATGAATTCTACCAATCGCTCTTCCTTTCTTCCTAAAGGTCCATATTCTTTTAGATGCGTTCCATACAAATTTAGTTGGAAACTCAACATACGTAAGATCTCGTGCAACCGGATAGAGTTCATTCATTTTTAACCAACCTTCAAACATACTATGTCCAACAGTAGGCTTGTGAATGACTGTTTCAAGGTCTGAGTTCTCGTCGTAAACTATTTGTTGGTCCCCTGGTAAGTGAAACGACAACCGCTCAACAGCAGGTGTTCGGTAATGAACCTCAAAACCAAATATTCTCTACGCCGCCTCACACGCGGATAGATATCTACAATCTAAGTAATCCTTGATTTTGTCTACAGGTTTTTCAACTTGTTCCCCGTATTTCGTTGTACCCGGTTTTTACAACTGTGTCGATACCCTATCTGGTCCTTTGTTAATGTACTTTAGCAAATAGTTTATAGATCCGGTCTGATTGCACCACTCTACATTAATGTGACACTGATATCATTTTAGAAGAGTGGCATTATACGGTATTACATAACCATTATGTAGTTGTGCTCCTTTAGCAGCTTCCACATACCTACTGTTATCACGTCTTTTATATACAGGTTACCCATCAGCGTCAACGGAGCTGTGTTCGCAAAACTTAAATGGGAAATGTTTGCTACATTTATCGTTGACCATAAAAACCTGTTTAGGCTCGTCCGCACAGCAAGGACCGTGCATCATAAAGTCAAAAACCAATTTGTATAATTCTGGATCTTCTTTTTTATCCAGTATCTCCGCGGAAATGTATTTGTCAATTTGCTCAGCATTTGGCACCTTGTCGTCCCTATGCAAGAACAAACATTGATGCGCATGAGGGAGACCTCTCTTTTGGAATTCGATCGTGTACACAACTGTTAAAATAAGAACAATACTCAAAGTTAAATACAAATTACGCTAATAACCAAAGAAATGTTTTGTTATTAATGGACATCTTTAAGCTAATAGTTTTTTGTCTTTACCTGCTTGGGTACGCCCAAACAATCGCATATCTTTCACGTCCTTCACCATCAGGTCAAGTTTTTGTTTGAAAACTCTTGTTAGCACGTCCGGTCTGTTGGAAGATGTAAGGTTATTATCACGCATGAATCGTGCAACCTCTGGCCAGTTTGGATTACATGTTGTGGTTATGAACAAATCCGGGCATCCGTACCATCTACATAATGCCATGGCGTCCATATAGTTCTGCTTCATGAACCTTGGACCACCGGTAAACGTAGAAGGCAAGGCTATCGGTTTCCCAAGAACTGTCGGGTCGGTATTCCCAGATGCAATACTTTTACGGATGTTCGAGTATGTATCACACCTTATTTTAGACTGATTGGACTGGTGGAAATACAAACGTTCAGTCTCCACCACTGTATAACCATCCACAAGAAACTGCTGAAACAAACGACCCCCACGAACAAATAAATTTTCTTGATTGGGTCTGTCTTGTATTTGAAAAGCAAACCACTCACGCATACTAACATATTTTCATTTTTCCTCATCGTCTTTGTTCTCCTCTTCATCCGGGTCCGGTATTCTTTGGACAAACTTTTTTTATGAGGCATTTCAAGATAATAACCATCTTGTCCACGCGGCATCAACAATGGGTACTGCAAAGGAAGATACATCGGATGGAAAATGTTGATACGTTGAAAACCTTCTTTACGTTTTTCAATGACAATATCTCTTTGATTTATGCAAGCATCAAAGTCACTTACAATCAGTCCAGCGACCTCGTTGGCAGTTGGTAGATTGTAGTTCCGTCCATCTTTACCACGTTTGGCTACCAACTGTATTTTAATATTTTGCTAGGTGTCTTGATTGTAACTGTCACGCGCCCTTCTAAATGTTTTAACCAAATTACTCGAGGTGTCCAAAACATCTTTAACTTCACGAACTATGTTTCTGTCAATAGGATGCTTAGCGTTAGCAGGTGCGGACGATGTGTTAGAGCCGCTGCAATTTATACATAACATGTCAATAATACAAACAGTGTGGCAACTTTGGATTAAAACAATATCAAGAACATGCAAACAGTGTAATGAATAAATTGCCTTAACGCTTTTACTTTTTTATCTACTTCGTGTTCAGTATCATAGATATACAGTTGTGCGAACTTGGGCGTCTCACGATTCTCGGGAAGCAAGCTCCCAATTTTATGATATGTTTGTCCGTGCAAGCGAAAAACATAAGGTCCTCGTCCGTTCTTATTTATTGAGTCGTCAACCGTCCCTCTCATGGAAGTAAAAGCAAACATACTGTTGTATGATCTGATGTTGTTTTTAAAATTTTGACTCTTTGCATCGTTGTTATTAAACAAATAAACCAACTTTTTTGGAGCCGGCGGGGGTTGTTTAATAAATTTTTTTTCCCTTTTGACAACATATACTATAAGGTTTGTTGTTTGGATTATAGTTGCCTGTTCTTGCTTCCTTCTCTCATACCAAAGCATGACATTCTGTGCACTCATATATAGGGTCGCCATTGTCATAGTATTCTGGGCATGAACACAAATAATAAGCAAAATGTGAATAACTGAAAGTATTTATGTTAATACCTATAGATATTGCAACGTATTTATCATAGACTTTTCTGACATTTCCATCGTCACCACCAAGATTAAATCGTACCGGAGTTTGAGGTATTCGCGACATCCGCTTATTTTTTGTTGACAACCTTGATGATTCACTGACTTCGTATGTTGAGTTATTTGTTGATAGAGATTGCATGTTTTTTGTAACTTGAGAATTAGAGTTACTTCTAACTGGTTGCCTAATACTTTGAGGGACAGGTGTTTCAAAAATAACTGAAAATTATTATATGTGACAATAAATCAATTAATTGATAGTAAATAATAATTGAATAAACATATGGTAAGATTGAAATGTATAAAGTTGTTACCGTTTGTTATATCACTCAAGGGGTATTGTCGGACACGCGTTGATGAACATGCACCTGATGGATCCTTGGTAATAACATACGCAGCAGGAGACGTAGTAGCATTCGATGTCTTTCTTGGTCTACCTCGACCAATTTTGGGTTGTTGCATAGGCTGCTTTTTTTTGCTATTACTACCGATTTCGTCCTAAAATTATAGTAGTATCTATTAGATTATAACTAGCAGTTATCCGCGCGTTTCAGTTGCGATTACATTGAAACTAAAAATTTGAAAACGCAATATTTATTAATAATGATGAAAGTATTAAGTTGGGATAACCTTAAGCAATAATAAACCATTTCATATAGAAATAGTATTACGGGCTTTTGATTATTGATGATGAAAGGTATTTGTAAATTTGTGTAATATATAACATATAAATATATAAAATTTTCTTAATTTATATGTTTACACGTTTTCATAAATCATAATAACCATAAAAATTTTCAACTTTGATGTGTACGATTTAATCGAATTCATTAACAAAATAATCAGTATTTCACTAAATTTGTACTATAATGCATACGCAGATGATATATGTCTTCAAAAATACAAATTTCTAAAGAAAAAATTGAATGGTTCAAAATCAAACATAGACATTTGATACTTTAAACTTACATTAGTGAACAATTTAAATAATTGTATCTAAAAATTTATAATTTAAGCAACAATCATTTGTACATGTTGCGTATTAATTTGTATTAGTTTTGTCATTTAATGTTTATTGCCCACCAATTAATATAAAAATAAATTTATGAATTTTTTGTGTTGTAAAGGTTTATACCAAAACCTTGTAACGCTTTACTACTTAATATTTTGGAGAGAGATAGTACAATATCTTTTATAAGTAGTACAGATTTACGTGTTGTTCAAAAAAAACCGTACAAATTAATTTAACGTGTCGTTTTTATCAGTTTCGGTGGGCCATCTTCGGTTCGTCTTCAGACGGGTTTTTTTTCTAGTTGAACCGAGTGTGACTCCGGTTCTCAGTGGAACCTCATCAGTTTAGGTAGATAATAGGTAAGATTTTGCAAATATATAGGCTTTTAATTGTTATACAATTTGAATATATAATATTATTTCTAAGTAATGGGGTATTAATTATTTTATTAAGTGTGTATTAATTAATACTATCTATTAATTAGTTTTAATAAGAATATTAAATAATGTATTAATTAGTTGTAATATATGTATTGATTAGTTATAATAATGAGTATTAATTGATATTTACTATTTACTTTTTTTTAATTTAAAGCTACGTTGATTTGTACATGAAGCATGACAAATAATAAGTTGATTTTGTAACATTTATCTATACTATTATATAAAGAAGATAACTCCAAATTTAACCCCGATCTTAATCCCGAACTTAAAATTACCAAACCTAACTCCAAGCCAAAAATTAATATAAGAATGTTAGATTTAAGCCATTAGATTATATTTGATAAATTAATCTCATCTATTCATTTTTTGAAACAAACTTTTGTAACAACTTTTGTAACAACATTTGTAACAAACTATTTAAAAAAAATTATTTTTAAATTAAAATATCTTTTTTTTATCAGCTAATTTCATCAAATTTATTAAAATTTCGTGCTCTTTAATTTAACATCCAATTTAATATATTTGTCTTATATTTTAATTTTTTCATTGATGTTGAGTGTAATTTAATTTGATTTTTTTATAACTTTCATTTTACTTTGAATTTATATTTAATAAGTTAAAGTGTAACATTTATTCGTTTAAAAATAGTTATTGGGTACTCGTCATTGTATTGTGTAAGTATTATGCTAGTATAAATAAAAAGGGTTTTCTTTTAATATATATAACGGAGATTGAGATCTTGAGCTTTTCTTTATGTAGATGATGGTATGTCAAAGCCATTTTTATAAGTCAAACACATTCACTTAGAAAAGACAACATGTCTATTTGACCATTTATCCATACTACTTATAAAGGATATAGGACTTATTTTTTAAGTACACTTATCTAGGGAAACATATGAAACATATATAGAAGTATATGAATCTTTTTTCTGTATTTCCATCTTTAACTTTAACACCTTTGACTTTTTTTTCAAAACTCTGATATAACTCACCCAAAACATACGCACATCCATCTTCATTTTCTCTCTAAACCCTAAAATAAAATCGCAGCCGCAACAATCATATTACCCTCTCCTTGATCTGCCGAATCTGCCACCATCTTTTGATGGTTTAGGTGGTCTCAGGTAGTTCTGATTGAGAGTATTGTTTGTTGGTTTGGGTTCCTATGAGCCACCACATCCACAACAGTTCATCACACATATCTCCTAAAACCCTAATTGTGCTATACAAAAATACACAACCACCATAGCCGAGCCTCTTTCTTTCTCTCTCTAAAAATCATAGCCGCCACTAAAGCCACCAGATCAGCTATTGCCATCATCTTCGCCATTAGCATGGTAGATTAATGTTTCTGCTTGATGGTTTGAGTCCAAGAGGTTTAGCGAGCCATTATTTTGGTTTGAGAACAAAGAGGGCTCTTTATGAGGCATCCATGGTGATTCTTTGTCACACAATCACATTTCTCTGCTTCTTGGTGATTCTAGACTCTTCTTGTTAATTCGCCTTATTTGTTGCGTGTTCTACCACCCCCATTAACCATGACTGCATGTTCTACCAGCCTCCACCACGGTCTTAACCGACAATGAAACCACCGGGCCCCGACAGTCGCATCACCACTAAGGTAATTATTGATTCAATTGATTTCAACAATTCATTTTTTAATTCATGTTTTATATTGTGTAGTGAATCAGATTCATGCTTTGTCATGGATGGTTGATAATGAATCCGATTGATGTACAATGGTCACTTAAAGCATCACCACTAAAGTAATTATTAAAATGGCATTACATCTCAAGCCACGCACGAACAACCACATTGAAGGTAACAAATATGACCCGCTGGACATATTCTTTATTTTGTTTGGTTTTTAAATTGATTTGGAACAAATTTAATTACCGTATCTTACACGCATTATGTGTTTAATGAAAGGTTTATGAGCATGGGCCGATATTATTATAGTGTAGTTTATCCGTCATGTGATATGTTTTTTATTTAAATTATTGCAGTGAGTTGGTCATTGAGCCTTTGCTATTGGAGATCCTGGTTGCTGCTAACGAAATTAAAAGTGTGCTTCGTGTGACGTCTACAAGTAGAAGCAAAAGTGTGTTTTGTGTGGTGTCTACAGGCAGAAACTTCTCTAAAAACCGAATGATAGATGTTGAATCTAATGATGGTGGGGACGATTATAGGATGCGGTCTTCGGTGTTGGAAGAGGTATGATGTGATCTCTTTGTTTCTGAAACTTGAGTATGTTTATGTTCCTTTTTATAATTAGGTGCCTAATGTAGATAGTGTACCTTTAAATAATTGAGATTTTTATTTAAAGTCAGAGAACATGTTTGTAGAACGTTTGGTAATATGGAAAACTTTAGGCAGGCTTGACATATCAACATCACCTAAGGATGAACTAAGAACTAACAACTACTGACATGATATATAATATTATTTATTGGCTTTCTATAGTTCACCAATTAGTAACCTATGTGGCTATGTAGGCAAGAGGGCAAGATCTTACTGTCAAACATGTTATTGTCAATATTTTTATCTAGCAAAATTATAAAACTGTATTATTTTGAAGGATTACATGTAAAAATGACATCACTTGACCACCCTGTCGCATATATGCATAAACTGAGTATCCAAAAATACTTCTTTGATCCATTTATAATTGAAATCATTTCGAAAATACTCGAACGGTGGAAAGTTTATTATCGGTGACATGAAATCATAATAGTTATCCACTTTTCTACCCAGTGCCAAACACCCACTTCTCTACCCAATTAAGGGTCGAATTTCACTTTTGTAGTTTAGGCTCAAATTTCACTTTTGGATTTACAAAATGAACAAACTACTACACTGTATTAATTTGATAAAACATTTAAAGTGATTTGAAACTTTTTTTCGGAACTCAAAGGAGAACTTGACTACTTTATAAAGGGGTATTTAATTTTAATAAGGTGATTGTATGCGTCATGGTTGAGCTAATGAAATCAACACTTATAAACATGTGGGAGTGTGTAGTACATTATGCTTACTTAGCTTTAGTATTTGTTGTTTTTATATTCATGACCAATGTGAGAAGTTCTCTACATAAGAAATGGTCAATAGAAATCTAGGAATGTGGGTTGCTTTGGATAATTTAAGTTGCAACCACCGGCCTATAACCTCTACTTTTTTGGCATGAGTAAGATAATCACAACCTCTTTGAAGTGGTGATTTTGACACTATATTAAGATTGTTTTTGCCATTGCCCATTTCTTAACAACATATGAAGGAATAGACACAAATGATACACAACACACGACATGAAAGCACATCTCAAACTGTTGCCATTCTGTTTATGTTTACAGCTTTCCATATCGAGTATTCTGATTTGCCATTTATATTGTGTTGGGTTCAAACGCTGACAGAAAACAAAATGAGTTTGCATTAATCCTGGAGGCTCGCAGCCTATAGAGCACGTATAAATCCATTAAGGACATGGAACCTCCTCCCATGCTAAACTTTTAAAACAGGTTCATTTGTGTTATGTAAGAAGAAAAGATGGCTGCTGGACTTACTCCTCTTAAAATATTGAAGTGCACCGCAACATGTTTCATCTTCTATTATGCTTCTACAACACATGAAGGTGCTCGGAATTACTCTTAAGCATATACAACTATACACTATATTCAACATGCTCTACCCATACCACTAGATAACTATTCCCTCTTGCATGTAAGAAAGAGCAAAAGAAACCAAGTCTCAGTCGGATTCTTTCTCTAAACCCTTTTCGTGCTCTCTTTAATTTGCTATAATATAAAGGCTTTTCGTTATTGTGTGTAATATTATAATCTCTTAGCTCTTGCAACAAATTATTATATCAGTACGTAAGTCTAAGAGATTAGTATAAAATGACTGAATGAACGCTATAAGAGCCTAACCGAAAGCTTTCAGTTTTTTCAGATTTCGTTATTCCTATTAGGCAACATTATCTCAAAAAATATGTTAATACATATGGATGACCATGTTTTAGAATCAATAGGGCTACAAAAGTGTCAATGGCTGCTTGAACTAAACAGTACAGAGGTACTAAGATGCAAACATAATAGAAATCTATGATTTAACTCTAAGTTGAATTACAGTTTAAAAGAGTATAGAAGTGAAATAGATACCTGAATAGCTTCCCAAATAGCATATACGTAGGGTCTAATAACCATAGTACCGCGAACAGGACCATAATCAGCAAGCTCAGCCATGGCTATGACATCAAGGCACCACGTGCTGAAATCTTGTGAATGAGGCATTATGCCTTGTTCCTGAATTGGAAGCTTCTGGTTCAATGATTCGGCCATAGCAACTTCTGTAGTACTTTTAGCGGTGGCGGATGTAAGTTTCCGAAGATAGAGGTGGTTGGTACGTCAAACGAATAAAGAGGGGCGTGCAAATAAGAGCGTGCAGGTGAGACAACGAATATGGATGTGAGAGATAGAAGGCACATAGCCCCCAGTTTTATACGTACAAGACTTCTGAAAAAGAAAAAAGAGTTTGAATGTAAGCAACATTTACCTCTACATATACTACTATCCACCCACTCTACAGATAGCTCATACTTGTACAAACATTTATTCATATTAAGCTACTGAAATAAACGTCATCTGCTAAAAATGAATATGTGTATGAAATCATAGAACGGGAATGAGTGTTGTTTGGTTTGTCATGTTGAGGTGTATGATAATGGGGCAATAACATAGGAGCAGGGACGAAGCCTGGACCATATATGACCAGGCGCATAAAAATTTTTGAACCATAATTTATAAGAGTTAACAGCGGTTTTCTAATTGCTTTTGGCCATAAGGTACTTAGGATCTTCCTATAATGTCATGCTAGAATCATGGTATATAAGGGTTAGATGAATTGACGTATTGAGACTTAAATGACGTATCTAATGGTAGCGAGATTCATAATAGTAAAAGGTTTTTATTTACTTAAACTATTGTTTTTGTACTTAAATTATTTACTTAGATTTATAAAGATAAAAAATGCTACTATGCTCGCTTTCATGCTGACGTTTTGCAGCACACCTTCTTAGGAAAGGGGTCGTTTAGGATTTTAACAGAGATCTTTATAATTATCTCTAAAAGACAATTTAAAAATGAGGAGCACCCTATTTGTCTTTGGTTATTACAGTTATTCAAATGTCTAAGATTTCTAAATCATTAATCATGTCACTCTTGGCGTAAATGTACGTATCTACGGATGTTCTATAAAATACGGTATTTGAGATTTTCTACTTTGACTATCTTATTACGTAGTATTTGATTGTCTTAGTATTTGAACAGTTTTTGATCTAATTTTCTTTCTATCCCTCAATGTAGTTGATTCTTGTTTGCAAAGGTGGGGCGTTTGGACCGTGCTCGGGTTAATTTTTGTCCAGGTTGAGTTCGCAACACTTTTTCTGTATTATCACAATTATAAGCTTATGATTAAAGTGATGTAGCAGGTATGCATTTGAAAACTGAAATACACTTTAAGAAACTTTGGACCCGTTTTCTTTTAAGAAGGTATTCACTCACCAAAAATTTATGAGCTTATGCATTATAAGACATAAGCTGCTTATTGTAAATAAATTCATTTTCTTAATTGCAGATCCAAACCTGACCCATTCATGAGGAAACGACTTGCAAATGGTCACATATAGGTGTATAAATTTATTAGTCAGGCTTATTGCTTTTAACCTCTAACAAGATGTGCAACCATGGAGAATCGAGCAATGAAGTTAAAGTGACAAAAACTGGACCACAAAGGATGCACATCAAGGATTCATTAAAGATCTCAAGACCTATGATAAAAAAATACATCCAACAACGACAAAATAGTTATACAATGAAAACAAACGACTACTAGAAACATGCATTCTAGGGCGCGAGGTTAATTTTACACGTGAAACTGTTGTACAAAGGCGATTGTTTATATGTATTTTTCATTCTATATAAGTAAAGTGTTGTCTTCATTTGCTAGCTTCTTTTGGTCAGAAACACGTATTGCGGGCTTTTCTAACGTGTCTGACGATGACGTCAATTAATCAAATTATTTATAACATCTCGGTCAATAATTTGATTTATGCAATTCGGTTTACCAATAAACTATCTTATATTTTTCCTATTCTTATAGTAGTAGTTGATTAACTTTACTTAATTTATCGCATGTTATAAGCGTTTTTGATTTCAGGTTGAGCTTTTCACGTTTTATTTTGAACCTCACACTCACCACTTTGTTTTAATGTCGTGCTTTGCGAAATTTGATAGGTAATCAAACACAACTTTGTTTTAATGTCGTGCTTTGCGAAACTTGAAAGGTAGTCAAACAAATGGGTATAAATAGCCGTTATAAATGGTGAGAGACTTTCCATTACATTTTAGTTTCATCTCGAAATATCTTATCGTTAAATATTCGCCGCCAGACAATCCCGCCGCTTAACACGGGTATTCGTCTAGTCCCTACTACTTATAAAGGGTGTAGGACTTGTTTTTTAAGTACATTTATCTAGGGAAATATAGGAAATTATTTAGGAAAGTATAGGAATCTTTTTAATCACTTCCATGTTTATAGAGTTGACATCACAACCAATTTCAAACGCCAGATGGTGGATCAATTCAAAATTTTGGCTAACCCTAAATCTATCCCTATATAAACCACAATTTTCTGCTTCTTCTTTGCCCTAATTCACAAAACAAAACCATGCCGCCACCATAATTTTATTACCACCGAATCTGCCGAATCCGCCCCATCTCTTGGTGGTTTAGGTGGTTTCAAGGTAGTCTCGGTTCGTGATAGTGATGGTTGGTTTAGGTGGTTTGATTACAAATCATTATCTACTATCGATTCTTGATTGACGCATCTCCGAATCCAAACAATCTGATGAGGTTGGTGTTGTATTTTGTTTTTGATTCTTATAAATAGTGTGTGATTTATTATTAACTACTTAAAACAGCTTCTTAAGGTTTTTTATGCGTTGATTTATTGTTGAGAAAGATCGTGATAACTTGAGATTACATTTTTGTTATTTGTATCAGGATGGTATCAACTAGGTCTGGAGCCCAGGTTGAACCTGATGGTAAGGATAGGTGCCATCTTGGCAAAAAGGAAAAGGGCTCAAAGCAGGGTCGAACCTGCTTTAAATGCTCCAGGATTTTTTGTTACCAAGACCTTCTAAAAGTTTACCAGAGCAGCACCGAGAAGCTCTTCCTCATGGTTATGTTATTTCTGTAAAGGCAATTGTTGCTGTATTCATTGCCGATATCATCGAAAATCAAAGTCCCAACCCCAACCCACGCTAGCCTGGTATGAAACTTATGAATCATTTTCATCACTAGTCTTAAGAGATATTACAGATCGAGTTAACGTAGAGCTCGAAAAGAGAAGATTGATGGGTACAGGTATGTGTTGTTCAGTCACTTTATTTACTTTTGTTTTGATTGTACTTAAGACATAATTTGGCTATTTCTTGTGTTTTTATTATTTGATCTCGACTGCTTTGCTTCTTTTAATGCACTGACAGGACCATCTCAGATTGATATTAGTGGGATATTGACAAGTCTCCGGAAGCCTGGAGTACGGAAAGCTTCATAGTCTACCTGCAATTAAAGATCCAAGGGTGGGTAAACTTTTTATAAAATTTTGATTTCATCTTATTCTGGCTATTTCTTTGAAGTTTTTGGTTGATATCGTCATTTTAAGAATCTACAAGTTAATGAATTTTACCGATGCATGTCATTTTACAACGACTAAAATTCTATCTATATGGAGGTTAGGGAAGCTTCCATATTCAATTAGGATTATCCTCGAATCAGCAATCCGTAATTGTGACAATTTCCACGTGACAAAGGAAGATATTGATAATATCCTAAATTGGGAGAAGCCTGCTCCAAAGGAAGTTATGATTCCACTCATACCGGCTCGTGTTCTCCTTTAGGTATATTTCTTTGTTCAACTGCATGATGACTTGCAAAGACATGCATCTGATTACAAGCTAAGTTGTAATATTATCATAATTTATCAGGACTTTACTGGTGTGCCAGCCGTGATACACCTTGCCTGTATGCGTGATGCTGCAAAGGAGCTTGGTGGCGATGATAATAGAATCAATCCTTTGGTATGTAAGTCATAGTATCATTTTGTTTAGTATTATTTGTAAACACTTTACATAACAGTGTGTCTGGGATGAAGTATCTAAATATGATAGTAATAAGCTTTTTTTTAGCTTTGTTTAACTGATATATTTGTACAGTCAAGGAGTTGAATTGTAACGGCGGTTGAAAATTGATATTCGCGTACTTCCACGTAATTATTTGGTAAGTGATATATAATATTAGCTTTTGATATTTCTTTGATTAGCTTATTTTAGTTACGTTACTATTTTCGAAAAGATTGGGGTGAATAAAGGGTGTTTGGATTAACTTATTTTAATTAGGTTTAATGAAAACAATGATGCATATGAATTATAGCTTGATGTAACCTTGTGTACTAGATATTTGAGCGTTGCTTTGTCTGCTTGACCACTTTAGCAGAGCATCAAACTAGGCACTAGGTCGTAGAGCCGAAAGATATCCTTGAGAAAACATGCTTCTAACACTACTGATAATAAAATACTATGCATTATGCGTGTTGTACACTTACACATAATTGGAAGAAGGTTATTATAATCATTTACTTGCGATTGGTAGCTTTAAGCTATGTTTTATCTTTATAAGCTCGAATAGGTATAACTAGAAAATAGCAAAAAAGCTCGTAGGGCACAGGTCAAATGGGTCAAAAGTCGCCAACAATGTATTATTGTGATTAAAATGAATGCAATAAGTGCTTAAGGTGAACCCAACTCGCCCTGTTTCGAACAGTACAACAGTTATATGATTTAACCCATTACGAAACAGTGCCCTAATTGCCACCTTTAGAATGACCTTATTTTCACTTTGGCATACAGTTAGCAGATTATTATATGCCCTTTAGTGGTTAGTTGGCCTCTTAGAAAGACAGTCAACAGATTGGTTCACGATTTGTCTCATATTAAGTGTCCAATATGAATTTTTAGAGTCTTTCTTTATTAACATACATCATAAGACATAATGTAATTATACGTATTATGTTATCATGTTAAGAATAAGGTATACGAAACATCATCCTAAGCTACCTCACCTCACAAAGTCCAGTTTATGCCCCCGGATAAAGACAGGGTGAAATCCCATAAAGAAATGATGACATTAGAGGTGACAATTACATCCATTTATTCGAGCCTGGACAGATTGGGTTAAGAAAATCACTAAACTGGACAGATGGGTCGAATTAGCTAATAGGGGAGCACATCAATTGGAGAACAGGTAGAAAGCTACCAAAAGTCTTAATTTTTATGTGTAAGTGTACAAACTCCTAAACTGGAGAACAACTTTAGGCAGGACTTATAATTGGAAGATTAGAAAGTAATCCAAACACCCCCATAACTATGCTTCTAACATTACTGATAATGAAATACTATGCTTAGTGTTTTACGACCACTTTTTTGCATAATGAATTTACCATCCAAACAACATCTAAACATAAAATTTTCTGAACAAAAAGTTTTCATTGAAAATGTTTACCTTAAAACTGTTTTCATAGATCATGACAAACTCCTACTGTGATATTTGGTCTGATTGTAAATTGGTCCTTAATATTTAATATTCTCTTTGATGTTAACTATTTAATTATATTATCAAGAAACCGTCTTGTTGTGTATATGTTAGTTTAGTCAATTGTTTAACATATGTTCATGTTCATTCGCTGAGTCTTTTGGAATATTAAGTTCTTTTCTGTCTTTAAGGCGAGAAAATCATTGTTACGCCAACGAGGCTAGGATGCGACAGTTTGATAGTACATGAACTATTATATTCATGGTTATTCATGGTTGAAAACGAGATAAGTTGATTCGCTCCACATTTGACACTTCTTAAACAAACTGGTCCTTTACAACCACAACTCATAATAGAAAGAATTCTAAGTATGGCTCTTAGAAAACTCAATGACATAACAAGTTCTGGTATAGACATCCATTTGCTACAAAACTGAATAGGCTGTTAGGTGAGTTTTAGTTTCTTACGTACTTGACATAATATTTTCAAGAGCATCTTATCAAATGAAGCCGTGTCAGTATTCATTTGCTTTGTTTGCGCACTCATAATGTTTTGTTCAATAATAATATGGTATTCTGTTTGTCTTTTCGGCCTGCTAAGATGCTACACCAGGAGACGAGTAAATGGACTGAAGTCGCGGGTTTATATGGTTACATGGCACCATGTATATACCTCTTGCAATTCACCATGTACTAAAACACTCTACTTGAGTTTATTTATACTTATTTTGGCTGGAGTTAACGGCTACACATCAGAAACCCACTATCTTGGCAGAGCTAATGCGGATTTACAGCAAGTTTGACACTGAAGGCAATAATTGGAGGGCTATGATATGGATTGCGGGATGCGAGGTATTTGTGTAAATTATAATTTTAAATTTCCGATGGTAATTGACATACGGTGTAAGTTTTACATTCCACATCCAAACTATTATCTAACTAATGTTTTACATAGTTGCGTTCTATATAATAGTAGAAAATGTAAAAATACTGTGTCTTAAGTGCTCTATTATAGCATGTGCCTCAAATATACATGGTGTTTGTTTCTTCCTATGTTTTTTAAACAACATCTTGCATATTTTTTTCCTCCGTGTGATATTAGGTGTTTTGAATTTGGTTTATGAAGACTTGCATAAGGGGTAGTCTTAGAAATGTACTTTATACTATAATCTGAAATGTTTTCTGCAATAAAGTGCAAGAAAATCACGACCATTTATCTTTTAGCTATGATTTTTCTATCAAAATATGGAGCAGGTTAAAAGACTTGTCTGAATGATTAAAGATACTGTGAGAATGATTAAAGATACAACCTCATTAAAGATACTGTGAGAATGAGAATCATTGATTAAAGATACAACCTCATTAAAGATACTCTCTTGTAAAATTTTTGGTTTAATTCTGTTTGTCGGGGCATTGCCCCTTTTACCCAAAACAAAAAGTAGTAATTATAAGAAATTAATCAAATTTTGGTTTTTGGCATCACCGTGTTATCATAGTTGTAAAAGGTCAATTACACATGTGTAAACCAATAGCTTTGTTGCCATTTATTGAACTCGGTGACGGAGGAGTATTTAGCCTGGATCAATCTCGAGACCTTGCCACAATATTGAATTTCGTCAATTATCCGCCGTTATGCGTGTGTGCTTGTTCTTTGCATTCTTTTAGGTTTGACAATAAACTATACATTTTTTATCGCTCACTTTGTAAAGTCTGGTGTTAGAATGTTATCTTATATGGTACATTATTTCAATTACGTTTTAGTGTTACCTCGAAATATCTTATCGTTAATTATATGCCGCCAAGCAATTCCGACGCTTTGCGCGGGTAATCGTCTAGTTACTTCAAAAGACTTGATTTTTTCACAATCAATTCTAGCGTAATTGAGTAAATCATTAACTTAATAAGATTATATTAGGTGCATCGAAGTTAATACACAATATTCGTCATTTATTAGCAAAACTGATCAATCGTTTGAATTTTCAAGTTTAAAACTATATGCATAGGTTGCTTTTTTTTGCTAGTACTATCGATTTCGTCCTAAAATTATAGTAGTATCTATTAGATTATAACTTGCACGTATTCGCGTGTTTCGGGTGTGATTACATTGAAACTAAAATTTTCCAAACACAATGTTTAATAGTTATATTTATTAATAATGATGATAGTATTAAGTTGGGATAACTTTGAGTAATAATAAATCATTTCGTATAAAATTAGTATTACGGGCTTTTGATAATTGACGATGAAAGGTATTTGTAGATTTGTGTAATATATAACATATGAATATAGAAAATTTTCTTAATTTATATGTTTACACGTTTTCATACATCATAATAACCATACAATTTTCTAACTTTGATGTGTACGATTTAATCGAATTCATTAATAAAATGATCAGTATTTCACTAAATTTGTACTGTAATGCATACACAGACGATATATGTCTTCAAAAATGCAAATTTATGAAGAAAAAATTGAATGGTTCAAAATCAAACATTGATATTTGATATTAATCTTACATTAGTGAACAATTAAATAATTGTATCTAAAAAATTATAATTTAAGCAACAATTATTTGTACATGTTGCATATTAATTTGTATTAGTTTTGTCATTTAATTTTTATTGCCCACCAATTAATATAGAAATAAATTGATGAATTTTTTATGTTTATACCAAAACCTTGTAACATTTTACTACTTAATATTTTGGAGAGAGAGAGTATAATCTCTTTTATAAATAGTACAGATTTATGTGTTGCTTAAAAAAACCGTATAAATTAATTTAATGTGTCATTTTTATCAGTTTAGGTGGGTCATCTTCGGTTCGTCTTCTGACGGTTTTTTTTCTAGTTGAACCGAGTGTGACTCCGGTTCCCAGTTGAACCTCATCAGTTTAGGTAGATAATATGTACGATTTTACAGATATATAGGCTTTTAATTGTTGTACAATGTAAATATATAATAGTATTGCTAAGTAATGGGGGCATTAATTATTTTTTTAAGTGTATTAATTAATACAATGTATTAATTAATACAATGTATTAATTAGTTTTAATATAAATATTAAATAATGTATTAATTAGTTTTAATATATGTATTGATTAGTTTTAATAATGTGTATTAAATGATATTTACTATTTCTTTTTTTTTTTAATTTTGAAGGTACGTTGATTTGTACATTAAGCATGACAAATAATAAGTTGATTTTGTAACATTTATATAAATAGAAGGGGTTTTCTTTTAATATATAGTGGAGATTTTTTTTAATTGTTTCAAATATGCTTTTTACTCTAAAAATCAGAATTTTTTTTTCATAAACGGGATATTTAAATTGAGTTTATTATATTACTTTTATTTAAAGTTATTATTAAAACTTTAATAAATATTCTACATTAATTAATAAAAAAATCAAAAAATAAGACTGATAATATATTTTATTTTTTTGTTAAACTGTATGTTTTTTATCGTCGGAAAATAATTTTAGGACGGAGGAACTTATATATGGAAGCGTTGAGCAATAATTGTTTTAATGTTGTATGCAGACAACAAGTTGTTTTATAAAAAAAATCGAAATGATCTGTTTTCAACGCTCTATGATATATCTGTTGGAATTTTACAACCCTAATGTATCTAGCATACATGCAATGTGAGTAAATGCATCGAATATGATCAATTAACTATGCACACAATGTAATTACCATATAGATTAGAAAACATACCTTTTCTCCAAGAAGAACGATCAAGAACCCTTAAATCACCAAAGCAAGCGAAATCCTAATTCGTTCCCAATATTCTGATTCACCAATAACCCAAAAATCAAGTTATATCTTCTCTAAGGTAGTGCACGCGACACTTCAATCAACCACATTCGATTGCTAGATCTTAATTAAGCGTATACTTAAAAATAAAACCCGGCTACCCTTTTAGGGTACCTTGTCGTCGACCTACAAGAAGAAGAGAGGAGAAAAGTTTGGTTTTAATGTTATCAAACAATGAATCACATTCATCTTTTTATATACTAGAGCCTTGGGACTAATTATAAAAAACATTATAACTTAACCTCCAAGTAATTAATCATTCTAGAATAAAAAGCTTTTTCTTCTCCTTCTTTTGTAATATTTGGCCGACCAACACCCCTTAGGAGATTTGGTTTGACTTTTTGACTTTTTATAATGCTTGTTATGTAATTACATTAATTACCTTAAAGTATTAAGTCTTATTATTTAATCATCGTTAAACCTTTTAACTTATTAATTATTTACCGCTAAGTATACACTTTTATCAAACTAAGATTATACAATAAATATAGCCATATATATTGATGTGTCGTGGATTAACACATATACGTTATAGGACAAATTTAGGTAATTACCTTTAGGAAAAAGTAATTAACCAAAAATAAGTCAAAGACGGATACGATTAAACACGTGAGTGAACCAAGTTCGTTGTACACGAAGATCAAGTGAATTTGAGACGTTTCGTTTTGATTTGGACAATTGATTTGAATGTGTCGTTGGTTTTTAAACTACAATTAACTCTACGAATTTTAAGCTATTTAAAACTATCCTTAAGTGCATGAATCGTAAACCCCGCCTATTTAAAATAAAACAAACAATTAATTACTTAAAAATTAAAACACTATTTAAAAATTAATCTAATTAAAAATCATTAAAATATTAATTCTACTTAATGAAATAACTTTTAAACTAATTTACTTTATTATTAAAAATTTACTTTAAACAAATTATTTAAAAACTATCTTTATTAAAATCTAAAAGTTATAAAAATTAAACTAATTACACTATTTAAATAAAAACATTTTTTTTATTATTATTATTTTTTTTTATTTAAACTACTTTTTTTTATATTAAAGAATTTACTTTTATTAAAATTATAATTAAAGAAAAAATATGAAAGAAACATAAAAAACATGACAAAAGTAAATAAAACAAATTCTGCCTGATTTATTAACTCTATATTAAAAACCTCTCAGAGAGTAAAAATCAAAAGGGCCTCTAGCCCAAGTGGTAAACTCGTTGGGTGTGTGACCAGGAGGTCACGGGTTCAAGTCCCGTGAGGGACATAAATTTTTGGAATAAAAACTTTTTGACAAACAGTCTTAGGAAAGACTTTGTAAAAGCTTATTTGCTATAAGACTGTGAGGTCACAGCTACTGGGCGTATCAGATTAGTAACTCTGATAAGCTAAAGCTTAAAAGAAATTAAGCAGCAAGATGAATTAGCAGCCTATCAAAGGAATCAAGCAGGTAAATTCACAGAACGAGTTATCACAGAAAAATACAATAAACCAATACTGCAAATATAAAACAACTATAAACGACAGGTTTAAGGCCTACATGAAAGTAAACAAACTTAAGTACTAAGTAACCAACTGATAAAACAGTAATCAGATATTCTATCTAAACCATCAGATAATCTATCTAAACCATCAGCATGAATACCTTATCAGCAAGAGCTAGATTGTTATATCGAACATACATATGCAAAAAAAAACAGCTTCATTGAAAGCAAACAATCAAAAAGTAAAAAGGAAATCAGATAATCTATCTAAACCATTAGCAAAAACAGTATCACCCTCATCAACCATCTTACTGATAAAACCAAATAACCTCAACTATTAAAAGCAGTAAGTTAACAAAACAGATTGATTAGCACTTAACCTAAAATGAACTTAAACAGATCCATATTCGGTTTAATGAACTTATTAGGCACAAAACTTCAGTCAACAAAACTCAAAGTAACCAATAAAGTAGACTTATTGATTCTCATCTAAGATTTAAGCAGATTAAAATCATAAAACAAAACAAGAGAACATCTTATTCTATCTAAAACATAATATTAAAAAAGAGATCGAACCTTTTGGGAAAACCGTTGAGGAGTAGGATAGCGCTGAGCTACCTATGGACCGAACCGCAACCACCATTCATTCACCATCAAATCAAACCATCGACCCCAACAAACACCATTTAAACACCACCAAATATCATATCTCGAACATCATCGAAACTTACGTACAAGTAGCTCGAACCAAATGAACAGTCGATCCAACAGTCATATTTGTTAAACTTAATCAGTAGGATCAAGCTTATTCCCTATTTAACTTCTAATCATTCACTATAGCTATAATTTAAGCTAAAATGAACAATATTCGATTATAAGATTATTTTGTATATTAGCAATTTGTAATTAAATTTCAACAATTAAATAAAACGATAAGAGGAAATCAATAAACTGGAAAACAATTTTATTATTTCAAATCGACCTTACAATACTCAAGAAATAGAAGATTACAAATTCTAACTACAAAATAGCATTATAACTTTAAAGAAGAAAAAGGGATGATTACAATGATAAATAAGCAGGGTATTTATAGCTAAACCGCAAGGTGTTGGGGAGGGATCTCCGAATCTTCCAAGGAATATTCCTCTTCCATCTTAGCCTTTAAATCTTCTATCTCTCATGGTTGTTTTGATCCTATGGCTGAAAATAGGCCTTGATCACACAGATCGCCAACGTGGCGCTGATTTGTGTTTCTTGTGCTTTTTCTTTGGCTCCTGATTGGTTGGATTGGTGGAATGAGGTGTTAACACCAATCCCTCTCTGCCACGTAGCTAAGCTCCTCCTCTTCTTCTCTTCCTTAAAAATGGGGGAATTAATTCCCCCTCACGTGAATTAAACGTGAGATGAAAACCCCCTAGTTAATTTGACTTTTGGGTAATTAGGGTTTCATGGGAATAGTAATTATGGTGGATATGTTACCGGTTTTTACTTTGGGAGAGAAAGAGAAATAAAGGATGATACATAGAAAGTATCGAAATCCTTTTTTTAGTTGTGTGAGAAAGTGGAAAAACGTGTGGTGGTGTAATGAGTTGACTGGTTATTTGTGAAACGTATAACTGACCAAAATTGTGTAAAGTTTAATAAACTTTATAATCATTTCATGAATCAAAACCCTAATGGGCCTTTAAAACCCAAAAACATCCGTCCCTCTTTTAACATGGCATTGGGCCTTATTAAACTTAAAACCATCCGTAAATACAATTTTGATAATGGGCTTGTTGGACTTTTGGCTTTTGAAAATAACATAACTTTTTAATGGGCTTTCAGGCCCATTGAACAAATGTGGGACCCACTTGGCCCGTTAACTCGACAATTTATTAAATCCACTCATGTCGAGCTCGATTCTTGGCTTCCTCAATCTTTATCATCAAACTCGTGTAGGTTATTGTCGGTTTTTGCGAACTTGGTACCTACACACATGAAAACAAGAAACAAGCATTTCCAAGGCATATTCGATATAAATTATGCAATATTCCATTGTTCTAAGCTATAAATGATATGAGTATTTACACTCATATCAAATTCCCCCATGCTAAGAAATTGCCGTGTCCTCACGCAATGATAAAATAAAACTATATCTACACCATTATTCAACTTTTGACAATTTATTTTGCAAAGACATAAAATAACCTTAAGAATCATTAAAGCTCAAATAGATTCATCGTCCTCGACTTTTCACTTTTCCATGCCAAGTGCAAAAACAAGATCATTGTTATTATAAGTTGGTAGACAAACACGAACTCATGTGGGCCAATTATTCACTTAGACTCCCTTATTCCTATGTGTATCTCTTATATTTTATTGTTGTCTTAAATGATCACGAGGATGCATTGTTGACTTATTTCGATAATTTATTAGGCCGAAAATAAAGTGAACGATTTCATCAATAGTTAGCTAAAGGACAAAATCTTTTAAAACTGCTTCTCGGGCCCTCATAAAGTTCATATCTTGGCATAACTTGTTTCGCGATTTGAGACCTTTCTCGGATCGATATTTGGCAGTGACTTAATACTTCCAACCTTGAGAGACGCTCACGAAATAATGGTCTTCTCTTCATAATATTTCTTCACTTGAAGTTTTGAGAGATTCATACTTGGACCACGACTTCTTCATTTTTCTCTAATCTTTACTTGGGATTTTGATTAACAACGATTCGCCTCCTTTTTGGACTTGGCTTCATTTATCCTCATACCTTATTTTGATCTTTTTAGATAGACTTCTCCATGACTTTTTGGGAGTATTTTGCTTTTCGTCGTGTGTCTCGATCCTTCATATTGATTTTTGATAAATGAGTCTTCACATCACTTGAGATCTTTAGCAATAAAACATAGCCCTCATGTCTTGTTAGGACCTTTTTGGACTCGCCAATCTTCGCATCCCGCTTCAATAAGTTATGCCTTGGCTATGAACTCGAATCTATACCGAGCAACTTTTAAACGATCTTGGGCTAGAAGCTAAGTAACTTTTCAAATCGTTCAACATTATTTATTGCAATTAAAATTATTAACAAGTGATGGGATAATAGGCTCATAATTAACTCACATAAATTCCCGAAAGAATACCACACTTATAATTGGCTCTATCATCTCTTGTTCTCCATATTGTAAAATTCCAAGAATGAAATCAATGGATACTTAGCCTATTAAATCAAAGTTTTGGGTTTTCAAGTCATCTATAGGATCTTGCAACTTCTTATACTTTTGCAAGTTTTAGAATTTGCGTTTTAAAGTTCCCTTGATAAACGACTTTCTAGGATCAATTATAGGAGCTTGCGAAAAGTTCTTGTTCTTAACTCGAATGAATTAAGACTTTCGCGTTTTAAAGCTCCCTATATAATAGCCTAGCAAAACTTAATTCAAATACGTTAAGGAAAGGCTAAGGTTAAAAACCAAGTCGAGTAAAAAACTATTCTTATTAAAAGTCTACATTCGTGTCAAAACACTTATTTTATTTATTAAAACTTTAAAAATAACACTAAAAATTTAAAATTTTATTGAAAAATGAGAAAAACAATACGTTTGGACACGACAAAAGCAATTGCAAGCGATTATATCGATTGACTCCCCCATGCTAAAACCAAACATTGTCCTCAATGTTTCTTAGCTCAAGAGTAACACCCCCTTGCTAAGACACGAAGAGTCTAATGCAAATTCCTAGCATGGAAAGAGCACGCAAATCTATAAGCCGTTTATTAATTATGCCTCAAGATAAAACTTTGGTCGATAAAAATCAAGGGTAAGAAAGTGTGCCCCTTTTGGCATTCAAAGCATGGAAGATCAAGTGGACCGGCAAAAACCGAACACAAGAGTCTTCAAATATAAGGGTCGTACCTAAGATTCACAACACAACAAATCACGAACACGAGCTTGAAAGATCAAGCCTTATTAGGTGTTAGAAAATAGAAAGAAGATAGAAAGACTCGTTTTTGTTCACCGAGTCATGAGCTCGACTCGATCCCCACATTCATTGGTCCTTAGGGAAAATGGTGCAAACCGGCATATTGTAATAAAATCTAACATAAAGCACGATGCCGGGGTCAAAGATCTCATCCTCGTTGTCGGATGACAAACGAAAGGATAAAACTCCAACACAAATCTCTAAAAAGAGATGGTAGTCACAACGAATGGTATGGATAAAGCATGCTCCACGAGGTAAACTCGCACCAATATGATCGAAAAATCTTTCAATTATTACATCGGTGAAAGGCCGAGATTTCCCTAAATAAACGATTCTGGGATCGAATACCTCGTCCTCGGTGGAGAAAGGAATAGACAACAAAGTGTCTTCCCCCCATGCTAATCCTAAGTCATATAAAGCACATAGTAATGGTGGTACAAAAGTCTCAACCATAGTGGTTTCAACTTGCATGACTTTGTTGACCTTGTCACTCTTATGAATGTGAATAAAGGGGTCATGGTACTCAAATCGAGTCGCATGAAAAACCCGCACATTAAGATCAAAGCGAGTGGGAAGGATAATTGGATCAAAAGTAATTTCTCCCTCCGGGTCAACATTGTCATCATCATAAATCGGGTGATCAAACCAAGAGTCTTCATCACCTTCATTAGACTCTTCCTCAAATTCCGAAGGAATGTCTATATAAAGACACTCATCATCCTCCTTAAAGAAAAGCTCATCATCACAACGGTTGTGAGATGTAGGAGGTGTGATGTTCTCAAAATCCTCTTGAAACAACGGATTATTGTTCATTGAAACTTCAAATAGAGGATTTGAGTAAGTCACGAAAGTGTCGTCATCCTTGTCATCACAAGAAATTTCCGACAAAGTATCGAGTGTGTCACACTCGGATACTAGATCATCATTCTCATTTGAAGGCAATTCATCGGCGAATTCCTCGAGAATGGTAGGTAAAACACGAGAATCACGTTCGATCTCGAGATCGGAAACGTCTTCACTTCCCCGTGGAAGTGGATCACGGATAGCAAAAAGTTCATCGATGAACTTATCCAACGAATAGTCACTAACCTCACTCGGTGTGAAGTTAGGAATCAAAGGCTCTTCAATTGAAGATTGTGCCTTAAGAACATCAACATGATCCTTAGAAGAGAGTGAAAATGAGTCCATTTTCAAAGATTGTTCAATTAAAGCAATATCACTCTCGGGATCAAAATTCTCATTATCAAACTCACTAGCATCGAATGGCTCACTCAAGTAATCATCAATTTTTTTTTCAATCTTATCATCCTCGTGTGGAGTGAGTATAGATGAGGTAACATTACAACATGATTCAACAAAATTAGGTTTATCACTTTCCAATTTCTTAGGAACCAATCTTGAAATTTTTTCCAGTTTGAAAATCATATGTTTATCCCCATGAAACAATTTAAGCTCCCCTTCTTTCATATCAACTAAAACACCGGCCGTACACAAAAATGGTCGTCCTAAAATTATAGGCGCACGAGAATTCGGCTAGATCGGCTAGAGCTTTGTATTCCCCAAGCTCATTGAAAACACAAGATCAAGAAGTGACCCGGATCATTATATTTCTTAGGAAAGAGATCAATGAAATCCGAGGTACTAATCACATTTAAAGTAGCCTTGGTGACATTCCAAAAGGTTTCTTTAGGTGGCACAATAAGCTCAAGCTTCCTTTCTAAATTATCATAAGCGGTGATAGCCTTAAGCTCTCCCCTCGGGTTTGGAATGGTATTACTAGGTAAGCAACCCGAAGAAGTAGATGGTTTAGACATAAATCCCTCAAACATCGAAAGCAATTTATTTTGATTTTGTTCCACACTTTGTTGCAAACGATATTGACCTTGCTCAAACATTTGTTCAAATCTTTGTTCCATTCTTTGTTGATTAAGCTCAATCTTGTTATTTTGCCCCTTTAGTGTATTTTGAAACTCATTTTTCAAAGTTGCCATTTGTCCTTGAATGTTAATTTGCAAAGCTTTCATATTTGCCTCATTTGACTTCATGTAACTTGACAAATCATTTTGATTATTCCCTTGAAAACCTTGATTGTTTTGATTAGCATTAAAACCATTTCCTTGATTATAATTCCCTTGGTTACCACGGTTAAAATTATTCCCATTGTTCCCATTGTTGTACCTATTTTGAACCGGTGGAAAACCCGGTGGAGCAACATGATTTTAACGAGCAACTTGACCGTTGGAGCCATAAGTTCTCGTCGCGGCAAAAGCACTAGCTTGATCAAACCCCGCGTTTAAACAAGCATAATTAGGATGTGCTCCACCACATGATACACAAACATTCTCAATCATATTAATCGATCCATGAGGATTCTTCCTAATCTCATTCAAAATCTTGTCAATCTTAGAGTCCAATCTAGCAATCTCGTGATTAGATGAATTCACATTGGAAACAACCGGTGTGTTTCGTAAAAATTGTGCTCTAGATTTATCCTCAATTATTCTCCACGCGTCTCTCGGTGTTTTTCTTAAAAGATTACCACCCGCGGCGGCATTTAAAGAATCTTGTTCAATCATATTAAGCCCATTATAAAAAGTATTTATTTGATGCAATTCCGAGAAACCGTGGTGTGGACATTGTCTCAACAAATCCTTAAATCTTTCCCAAGCAACCCCAAACGATTCATGCACTTTTTGTTCAAATCTAGTTATCTCATTTTTAAAGTGTGTTGTCTTGGACGGTGGAAAGAAATAATTCATAAACTTTGACACTAAATCATCCCAAGTTAAAATCGAACCCGGTGGTTCTTTCTCATACCAAAGCTTAGCATTACCCTCGAGCGAGTACGGAAAAAGCAAGAGCTTAATCGCGTCATTTGGCACATCTCTAAACTTGAGAGTCGAGGTAATTCGAAGAAAATTCCGAATGTGAGAGTGCGGGCTATCGGTCTCATTGCCACGAAATTGGTCGGCACGAATGAGCGATAAAAGACCCGTCTTAATCTCAAAATGATCCGCCAAAATAGCCGGCACAACGATTGCTTCCCCATACCCTTCGGTGGGTGCACGGAGCAATTCCTCCATTGTTCGGTTATCGGCCATCTCTACAACAATAGGTGGAATCTCGGGTTCCACTATTCGTTGTTGACGATTTCTATTTCTACGAGGAATATTTTCAAGCCTATTAAAATCTATCACAAGACGAGAAGAACGTAATTGCATACACTACAAAGACGAGAAATTAGAGGATTGAAGAAAAGAAATTAGACAAGAAAGAAGATTATTTTTGGTATTTTATTTGGTATTGCTCAATCAATAATGATCGATAAAAAACAAGGAATAAGGATAACTACTATGGAAGTAAATTACCCTCGGTCGACTTTGAAACGATAGGTGAAAACCTAAACGTCTCGAGGTTCAATAAGTAAACAACAAAAAAAATAAGATTTAATACTACTTGAGTCGGCAAACCAATAATAGGTCGTCCCTCTCAATATACGCACAAGCAAGCGGGGAAACGAGGTGGCACTAAGCATAAAAAAACTTTTTTCCTTAGACGGCCTTTTATAGCACGTCGCCTTATACCCACCTTATAGTTTGTATAAATCGAGTTCAAACTTCTTATTGGTATTTATCTATTTTGCCTTTATTTTTGTTTTAGGTTCGACTACAATAGCTAGGTGATGAAATCCCAACTAAGGCTTATTTGAAAAGTATTTAAAATTATTGTTCTACGTAATACAATATATTATTCACAAAAAACGAGAAAAACGATACATACTACTTAATAGAAAAATAACAAAACTTTCCGAGGACGGAAAGGGTCTTCAAATCCACGATCAACAAATCTCCACAAAAGTGAATCGTACACAAGATCCCCGGCAGCGGCGCCAAAATTTTTGATGTGTCGTGGATTAACACATATACGTTATAGGACAAATTTAGGTAATTACCTTTAGGAAAAAGTAATTAACCAAAAATAAGTCAAAGACGGATACGATTAAACACGTGAGTGAACCAAGTTCGTTGTACACGAAGATCAAGTGAATTTGAGACGTTTCGTTTTGATTTGGACAATTGATTTGAATGTGTCGTTGGTTTTTAAACTACAATTAACTCTACGAATTTTAAGCTATTTAAAACTATCCTTAAGTGCATGAATCGTAAACCCTGCCTATTTAAAATAAAATAAACAATTAATTACTTAAAAATTAAAACACTATTTAAAAATTAATCTAATTAAAAATCATTAAAATATTAATTCTACTTAATGAAATAACTTTTAAACTAATTTACTTTATTATTAAAAATTTACTTTAAACAAATTATTTAAAAACTATCTTTATTAAAATCTAAAAGTTATAAAAATTAAACTAATTACACTATTTAAATAAAAACATTTTTTTTATTATTATTATTTTTTTTTATTTAAACTACTTTTTTTTATATTAAAGAATTTACTTTTATTAAAATTATAATTAAAGAAAAAATATGAAAGAAACATAAAAAACGTGACAAAGGTAAATAAAACAAATTCTGCCTGATTTATTAACTCTATATTAAAAACCTCTCAGAGAGTAAAAATCAAAAGGGCCTCTAGCCCAAGTGGTAAACTCGTTGGGTGTGTGACCAGGAGGTCACGGGTTCAAGTCCCGTGAGGGACATAAATTTTTGGAAATAAAACTTTTTGACAAACAGTCTTAGGAAAGACTTTGTAAAAGCTTATTTGCTATAAGACTGTGAGGTCACAGCTACTGGGCGTATCATATTAGTAACTCTGATAAGCTAAAGCTTAAAAGAAATTAAGCAGCAAGATGAATTAGCAGCCTATCAAAGGAATCAAGCAGGTAAATTCACAGAACGAGTTATCACAGACAAATACAATAAACCAATACTGCAAATATAAAACAACTATAAACGACAGGTTTAAGGCCTACATGAAAGTAAACAAACTTAAGTACTAAGTAACCAACTGATAAAACAGTAATCAGATATTCTATCTAAACCATCAGATAATCTATCTAAACCATCAGCATGAATACCTTATCAGCAAGAGCTAGATTGTTATATCGAACATACATATGCAAAAAAAAACAGCTTCATTGAAAGCAAACAATCAAAAAGTAAAAAGGAAATCAGATAATCTATCTAAACCATTAGCAAAAACAGTATCACCCTCATCAACCATCTTACTGATAAAACCAAATAACCTCAACTATTAAAAGCAGTAAGTTAACAAAACAGATTGATTAGCACTTAACCTAAAATGAACTTAAACAGATCCATATTCGGTTTAATGAACTTATTAGGCACAAAACTTCAGTCAACAAAACTCAAAGTAACCAATAAAGTAGACTTATTGATTCTCATCTAAGATTTAAGCAGATTAAAATCATAAAACAAAACAAGAGAACATCTTATTCTATCTAAAACATAATATTAAAAAAGAGATCGAACCTTTTGGGAAAACCGTTGAGGAGTAGGATAGCGCTGAGCTACCTATGGACTGAACCGCAACCACCATTCATTCACCATCAAATCGAACCATCGACCCCAACAAAAACCATTTAAACACCACCAAATATCATATCTCGAACATCATCGAAACTTACGTACAAGTAGCTCGAACCAAATGAACAGTCGATCCAACAGTCATATTTGTTAAACTTAATCAGTAGGATCAAGCTTATTCCCTATTTAACTTCTAATCATTCACTATAGCTATAATTAAGCTAAAATGAACAATATTCGATTATAAGATTATTTTGTAATATTAGCAATTTGTAATTAAATTTCAACAATTAAATAAAACGATAAGAGGAAATCAATAAACTGGAAAACAATTTTATTAACTCAAATCGACCTTACAATACTCAAGAAATAGAAGATTACAAATTCTAACTACAAAATAGCATTATAACTTTAAAAAAGAAAAAGGGATGATTACAATGATAAATAAGCAGGGTATTTATAGCTAAACCGCAAGGTGTTGGGGAGGGATCTTCGAATCTTCCAAGGAATATTCCTCTTCCATCTTAGCCTTTAAATCTTCTCTCTCTCATGGTTGTTTTGATCCTATGGCTGAAAATAGGCCTTGATCACACAGATTGCCAACGTGGCGCTGATTTGTGTTTCTTGTGCTTTTTCTTTGGCTCCTGATTGGTTGGATTGGTGGAATGAGGTGTTAACACCAATCCCTCTATGCCACGTAGCTAAGCTCCTCCTCTTCTTCTCTTCCTTATAAATGGGGGAATTAATTCCCCCTCACGTGAATTAAACGTGAGATGAAAACCCCCTAGTTAATTTGACTTTTGGGTAATTAGGGTTTCATGGGAATAGTAATTATGGTGGATATGTTACAGGTTTTTACTTTGGGAGAGAAAGAGAAATAAAGGATGATACATAGAAAGTATCGAAACCCTTTTTTTAGTTGTGTGAGAAAGTGGAAAAACGTGTGGTGGTGTAATGAGTTGACTAGTTATTTGTGAAACGTATAACTGACCAAAATTGTGTAAAGTTTAATAAACTTTATAACCATTTCATGAATCAAAACCCTAATGGGCCTTTAAAACCCAAAAACATCCGTCCCTCTTTTAACATGGCATTGGGCCTTATTAAACTTAAAACCATCCGTAAATACAATTTTGATAATGGGCTTGTTGGACTTTTGGCTTTTGAAAATAACATAACTTTTTAATGGGCTTTCAGGCCCATTGAACAAATGTGGGACCCACTTGGCCCGTTAACTCGACAATTTATTAAATCCACTCATGTCGAGCTCGATTCTTGGCTTCCTCAATCTTTATCATCAAACTCGTGTCGGTTATTGTCGGTTTTTGCGAACTTGGTACCTACACACATGAAAACAAGAAACAAGCATTTCCAAGGCATATTCGATATAAATTATGCAATATTCCATTGTTCTAAGCTATAAATGATATGAGTATTTACACTCATATCATATATCATATATCATAATAAAAGATCATCTTTATATCTAAGTGTGTGACCCCTATGCCCACGTACTCCCAACCGTATAAAATACTATCTATGACTTACACATATCCCGAAAGCTCCCACTTGCAGAAGTCTCCATTATAGTGTATTTTAATACTAACATTGACGGATAGTCTAGCAACACCATCAATGCTTCCAAAAGTACATGAGTTTAGTTTCTGGTAAACAAGTTTGGCCTTATGGTATAAATTACAACATCCCTTTTGTTATTTATACTGTTAATCATGAATATGGATCAAAAATAATTTCATGTACTAACTATTATGTTTCTCGTTTCTATAATTGATTACGATTAACAAATGTAAAAGATTCGTCTTTACTACGCTTTGGACGCGGCTACACAAACATCTTAATCAACCCTACGGCGGCCCAATATGTATAATCATGGAGGAACAAAATCTTATTTTTACTACAAGTACCTTTCACAAATGTCAAATTTACTGACACATCATTTACTCTATATCAAGAAATGTTATCCATCTATGCAAAGATCTGCTTGCATCTCAAGTCTAAAGATAAGTAATACTCTGCCACTAGTGTAGTTTCTTAATGACGACGATCCATAAAGAAAATCTACACGTTGGGATAATCCAATTATTCAACCACATTGAATAACCTATGAGTTTAGAAGATTCATCTTTATGTATTTTCATAAAAATGAAACCAACCCTCATATTTGTCTTAGTTCAATAATACTCCCATATTGATGATTGACAACGAATATTTGGAATGTCTATAATACACAAAGTGTGCAGATATTGCATTCATGGATTAAACATGCAAATATAAGACACAATAGTATTTAATGAAAACAATCATATCTCGTATGTCAATTCATTGTTTAATACAATTGTTTTAATCGCCCCTTATCCAAATAACAAATAAGATCACTACATGATAATCCTAGTTTGAGCACTATAGTCTTAGTCACAACAATCCAATTTTTTATAAGTCAGAGATTCCTACAAACTAGATTATTGATCTTGCGAAACTTTTGAGAATACTTATTTAAAATCACAAGTTGTGAACAATTGATGATGTGTGCGCTATGATAAAATATTATCATGTTAATTGTCACACTCCTTCTCATAAAATGTAGACAAAAATTATTGGAAATAGTCATCATAATAGTTTCCAAAACTATTAAGTATTCTAACTTTTTAATATATAATGCAAATATGCTTTTAAACCAAGCATGTAAGTTTTTAGCAATAATGCTATCCATAACAATGACTTGCTAAAAGTAAAATTGAGTATCATCTCAATTAAAAATAGCATTAGTGTATAACATATAACTATGCTCATAGTTTGTAAACCTTGAACATTCCTTAAATGGTTTGGATACTCAAACAAGCTCCAAATTTGTCAACCATAATGATATTATTACGATTATCACTAAGTATATCCGTAGTATTTTCATTATTGGTTCTAGGAATAAATACCTAATCCAACACTCATTCTAATGTTTCTACTGATGACTTTCAATTAGATTCTAATGTTTCTAACAATTCTTCTAACGTCTTCCAATTAGACTTCAATGTTATTAACATTATTTCTAATATCTTTAAGTTAGAATTTAAGGTTGTCAAGTCAACTAGCATTCATGCAAACGACACAACTTATTCCATGTACAATATATGGCGTCCTTAATGAATCCTTCAATGGGTCTTAAGGCATTCATTCATGCATTCCATCTTATCATTTAAGATATATCATTCAAAATTCTCTCAATGATTATTTATATTATCTTTGGACTTAATTCACCGCATATATTAAACCTTAACATATTTTCCAAGGTTGTAAATTTTATTTTCTAAAATAGTTATAAGAGACTTTATTTCACTCTTAAGAATAACATCTAAGATGAAATGTTTGTTCTAATATGTTTAACAACATATTTGATTTTAGAGAAATAAAACAAAGAACTCCCACTAGCTTTGAGATTTACTCCTAAGTAATCTTATTTATAATTATAAATTAAATCTTACAAGTGATCGACTTTACAATTAAACTTAAGACTTAGCTCACTTAGATGCATGCTTTTAATCCATATGTGAATTCGAGCATGTTGGAAATACGTTTTTACGTATTTAGGAAGATTCAGTCACCCCGACAATATATTAAGTAGTAGCTCGTAGTCTAGTTACTTTATATTAATTAAACAAGGAAAAGCTTGGTCCATGTCATGTATGGTCGGCCCAACTTGTAAGCCCAAGCCCATCTCATGGAATTGATATATAAACCCTCTCCTTAGTTGGAGAGGGTGTGGTTCGCATAATATTTCACATAGTAAAAGTATGTCTCTTCATACTTTCTCTCTCTAAGTGTGTGTATGTTCTCACCATCTTTCTATCTCTTTCTCTCTCTAAATTAAGTAAGATTTACATAATCCTACAAATGGTATCAAGAGCCTTGGGATTTATAGGATTATGTAAATCTTACTTAATCTAGAGGGAGAAAGAGATAGAAAGATGGTGAGAACACACACACTTAGAGAGAGAAAGTATGAAGAGACACACTTTTACTAAGTGAAATATTATGTGAACCACACCCTCTCCAACTAAGGAGAGGGTTTATATACCAAGCCCATGAGATGGGCTTGGGCTTATAAGTTGGGCTGGCCATACATGACATGGACCGGGCTTTTCCTTGTTTAATTAATATAAAGTAACTAGACTACGAGCTACTACTTAATATACTGTCAGAGTGACTGAATCTTCCTAAATACGTAAAAACGTATTTCCAACAATCTCCCCCTAAGGGAGGTCACTCCAAACAAGGGCGTTACCGAAGTTACAATAATAAAATAAACCTAGCATACAATGCTTGTCTTGAGCTCGTAGTCTTCGTCTTTCTTTTCTTTTTCTTTTCTGGTGAACATGTTGATGTGATCTTTGATATCAATCTTGAGCATTAATCTCTTGCCTTGATGTTGTGCATCCATCACTTATGATATTGGCCTCCTCGTGACATCATGTCCCACATACTTATACCTTCGTAATTCTTGAAAGCTTCAGAGTTCGATACAGCGGAAGACTTGACTTTTAGGCTTTCTTGAATTAGATGAACTATTAAGTGCATAAAGTATAAGCATGCGGGGACTACTTCTTCTCAGATTCCGCAACGCCACCGTCTTCAAATGTATTAACATAAGTAGACAAGAACGAAATGGCTTTGAACATTTCATTCTAATTCGGTATCATTTTACCTCCGGTCGGTGCAGACCGTTGGACGATATTAAACATCGTACTTGTGGCAGGTAGATTTATTTAAAAATCTCCTTGAAAAGATTTCGCGGGTAAACCCGTTCTCTTTACTCGACCGTCCAAAGTTGACTGCGAACGTAAAGAGTGAATCATTTGGAGAAAATTATTCGCATGGTTGAAGCCGTCAATTCCAATTCCTGGAAGAAGTTTGATTCATTGAAGAATCGCACCATTGTTGCTTTCCAGTTTTCACGAGCTTGATTCATATTGAATCTTGCAAGCTACCTACTAAGTGTTGTTTGACGTTAACACTAGAAGGATTTCCATTCGTCACTGTAAATACTAAAAAGTATAACTCTGAATGTTCTGGAAAGATCACTAAGATATTGCGTAGAGGCCTGGAACGTGTTTAAATTCAGTTAAGAATTAAACCACTGTTGCTTTCCAGTTATCACATGTTTGATTCATAAAGAATCGCACAAGTCACCTACCATGAGCTTTTTAATTTTCGCTCAAGAAGGATATCCATCTTCATTGTAAATACTTGTGTATTACTCGGATGTTCAGGCAAGATCATGAATATTTTGCGTAGGACTCTTAAAATATTTCTTACTTTTCACAGTGTGTGAAGAAGCAAGGAAATATGGAAGTGTGTCCTAATGAGATATTTGATGATCTCAAATGTATAGACACAAAGGGCTTCGACAGGAAAGTCGTTTCGATCCAATCCATTCTTGGGGTCAAATAAAGACAAAAAAGGATATGTAAGTCTCTAGACTCGATCGTGCATTTTGGATTTTTAGTGATCGGAGGCCGAAGAGGAGTGTCACCATTTCAATATCAATATATTCGGAGTGAATAAATCGATAGATAATGTGTTGTCTCCGTGTGAATAAAACAAATACCTTTTGAGAGATATCTAAGTTAGCTGGGATGGGTTGTGCATTGCATCACTGGGTCCATGATGTCCATCTTCAATATCGAGCATCATTAAAATTGATCTCAATAGCATATGAGTTGACCCGGTTTCTGCCTAAGGTTGTAAAGACGGCTTCTTTCTTTAGACCCTTTATCTTTACAATTCTTTTTCATTCTTCAACCCCTTCAATGCTTACCAATACGTTATAACTAGCACCTTGTTGTGATTGTTCCAGTGCTAACTTAAGTACTTGGTCGGCTTTAGCTACGTTCACAATCTCCCCCCATCTATCCTAAGGACTACTATTTCTAGCTATGGAATGTCCTTGGAAAGATTCCTCCGGTTTTGGAAGAATCATTGGACTTAACATATCCTACCATCCTTATGTCACTACAATCTTCATCGTCGTGAAATAAATGGGTTTAGGGTAAGTATATCTCACCATGAAAATCCATTTTGATATACAAATCCATTTTGCTCCCCCTTAACATATGCCACAATATTCAAAAACATTTCACACATGTCGGGATGAGCCATCACGTTATGTCAAACCATTTTTGATTAATCATGTCTCATATTAAATCACATTTTCTCCCCCATATTAAAAATATTAACCCAACTGATATTTTTGATATCAATTGATTTAATGAAGTTATAACAAAGTTTATGGGAAGAAAAATGCAAGTCCGTTTTATCTTCATGATAGCAATGTGTGAGAAATGATACCGATTTGTAAAATAATCACATATTCACCATATAAGAATAAATTGACAAGGTTGGACCTGATTGATGGGAACATCATATAATAAGATCACATGGTTCTTGTCGATAAATGTTGCTCACCTCATCACGTCTGAAGTCATCTCTTGATACCACATGTACGATTGGTATCTTTGTCTTGACACCAGTTTGTGAGCTTGGCACTCTCGGCATCGAAGATTCTTAATGCTTGACAATTGCTCCCCCTCAATTGTTGACCTGTGTTCTATCGAAAGAGCTGTAGTCGTCATTTGAGTGGTCGCATCATCGATTATGTGGATACCAATTGTAAATTTTTATGGTTGTAGAGATGATAACTTAAAAAAACAAGATTTCTCTTGTTTTAACAAATAAATGCACTGATGCATACATATATCCGTGTTAGATTGTGTTATAACGTAAACACAATCCTTTACATGGTTATAAAGTAAACCATGCCCGAGAAAATTAATTCCCGTTGTTGAGCCAAAGCTTTCATAAGAAATACTTGACTTTAATATGAAAAACGGGTTGCAGTCTGAAATATCTACAAGCCATTTAGGCATCTTTTATGAAATATTTACAACTTTTGTACGAACTCTATTTATGGCGCCATGTCGATATTAATGAATATTTCTAAGGCCGTAAATATTATCGTACTAAAAGACATGCCTTTGAAAAATAAGGTAAAAATATTTTTGGATTTTTATGAAAATTTTCAATTTTAGGGTTTTTATATGGTTTTATATTTTTGTATTTTGCTTTTGTGGATAAAAATAAAAACAATATATACAGATGATCACCAAGGATACGGAGAATATTCTACCACCACTATTCTTTCGGTTCATCTGCCAATTCCTTTAGAGTTTCAGGCGAGAAAGTTCTCAATCCTAGCTTGTCGGCCAAAAATTCAATTCGAGCGCGATCTAAGGCCTTCGTGAAAATATCCGCCAAATGATACTCAGATCTGACAAAGTAAAGCTCGATCACTCCATTTTTTAACTTGCTCCTTGATAAAGTGGTAGCGAATGTTAATATGCTTCGACCGGGAGAATTGAACGTTGTTAAAACCTAGACCATAATCAGTTAATTGCGATCTCATCCAAAGAATTTGAGCACAACAACCGGAATAGCTATGTATTCTGCTTTCGTATTTGAAATTGCAGCGCTTTTCTGCCTTTTAGATGTCCAACTGATTAGTCGATCTCCTAGTAGTTGCAAAGTTCCACTCGTGCTACGCCTTGTATCATGACAACCCGCGTGATCCGCATCTGCATATGCCATTAGCGCAATCAAGGAGTCCTTCGAATACCAAAGTCCCCGATTAATGGTTCCTTTAATATACCGAAAGATTCGTTTAACAGTGGCTAAGTGTAACTCAGTAGGCCGAGTTTGATACCGAGCACACATACATATAGAAAATTGAAGATCAGATCGACTAGCTGTGATATACAGAAGGGTACTGATCATTCCACGATTAATTGTCGGATCAACAACAATCCCATGTGGATCTACATCTAGCTTAGTTCGTTCCACCATTGGAGTATCCACGGGGTCACAAGATTCCATCTTATATTTCTTAAGCGATTCAAGGGCATACTTGGATTGATTGATAAAGATCCCTCTGGGACTCTGAGATATCTGAATACCTAAGAAAAATGATACCTTGCCCATCATTGAAATTAAACTTGGAAGACATGAGTGTCCGAAACTCATCCGATAAGGTTTGGGTCGAGGTAGCAAATATAATATCATCAACATATATTTGTGATATGAGCAAAATCTCATATCAATTAATCAACAAATCACCCTAAAACACATGGAAAATACCTAACTTTTGTTCTATAAAGCGGAATTATGTGGTATGTTTTGTGTTTGTGCTTAAATAAGTAACATGGATACATTTTCAAGCAAACAAGAAGAAATCAAGCTTATTTGTGATGAAAAAGACAAAGAAGGATCAAAGATGACAAGACTTTAAAGATGAAGGACCTATCTTGACAACATTCCAAAGTTAAGAGACTTAAAGTGAAATTTGGTCAAAGTCAAGATTCAAGTCAAACCTGGTCTAATATAAAGTCAACCAAGTCAAAGGGCCAAAATAAACAAGTATGCAAGTTGAAGGGCTGAAAATGTCATTGGAATAAAGATTTTAGCTTACTTTGATATTCTGCGAAAGTTAAGGGGTTGAAAGTGTCAAAAAGTCTCCAAGATTGGACATGATTCGTGTTTATATGCTATGGACCAATCACATTGCTTGAAAAATGAAACGTGGATTGCCAACAAAGTGGCCAGCTCACCAGCTCAATAAATGAGTCTTATCTACACAGTGCTCCCACTATCTCAATTTTTAGCCAATAAGAAAACGCCATGCAATAATCCTTTATCCAGTTTTAGATAACAATCCGTGTGACACATATTCAACCAACCACAGAGTGCCACGTATCATCTCCTTCTTTAAACGAGCCCAGAACAGAGATCCTTCTACAACGAGTTTCAAGAAAAGTGGTCTACATGAAATTGTTCGTTTTTTGACGACGAATTCAACCCACTCACTTAATTAGCCTGAAAGTCAACCAAGAAGAGAAGCCCAAATTCAAGTTCATAACGGCTAGTATCAATTAAGTGATTGAGGACACATGGCAGCTTCTAATTGGTGGGAACACGTCACTGACATCCCCTACACTTCATCTCACTTCTATAAATAGGCCTCTAGACTCTCATTTGTAATATGTAGAAAAAGTGTGAAAAATACACACAGTTTCCTTTCTTCTTCAATTCTGTTATAGTTTAGTTAGCAACTCAAGAGCTTGATAACCTCTTGAGTTTGTTAGTAGTTATAACAGATTTACCTACCTTTTGTAACAACTTTTACCTTCATTAATAAAAATTCACAATTCCTTCTTCAATCTTCATTATGTTCATCACATTTCTGTTAATCCTGTTACTATTCTAAGTTTCTATTGATCACCATTTATCAATGGAAGCTTTGTGAAGACTTTGTTGCTGTTCAGTTCTTTCCAAGTAGAAGTTAAGAAGATTGTAGCAGTTTTGTAGCAGTGGTTTGATTTAGTTCAGAAAAAGCTGTTGGAGGTGATAGAATGGTGTATGATGATGATCTTATGGTGTTTTGATAGAATGGAGTTGGTTCAGCACCACACTCCTCCATCAAAGGAGGCCTAAGCTCACAAGTTTGCATAATTCTGTTTTTAAATTCCACTTAAAAGTTGAATGCATGCTCAATTCTAGTGTAATTCTTCTATGCTGCTTTGTTCATGTGTTATGTACTTGTTTTAGCATAATTGGTTTGATTTGACTGCTTGTTGGTAGTTTTATAGCTTCTAGTTTGATTTTACTTGATACTGTCCTTTATTTCATCAGTTAAGTGCTTGTTATTTCATTTTGAGGTTAACATGTTTACAAGTCTGTTCTTAGTCTTAAAACCTTTCATTTTGCTCATCAAACAAGTGTTGATATCAGTCTTTGTTCACTTCAATCATTTACTAAAAAATCCTTTATAAAAGTTCATAACAGATTAGTTAACTAATGTTTGGATCTGCATGACTTTTGCTTTTCAAGTGTGTTGAATCTGTTAATCTTTGCTTGTACTTGGTTAGTATACTTTTAGAAACATTTCTGTTCAAGTTTGTGGTCAAGTACAAGTCCAACATGCAATTGGTCATGAAATAGTTTGGGTTCTAAGTTCTTGTTATAGTTCATCAGAAAACTAGCTATTTTCAATCCATTGTAAACTGTTCATTTCTTAACCAAAATTCTTGAAACAGTTTCTATTAGTCTCTTAACATCCAAAGATTAGTTCTGTAAAAGGAATTTCTACAGTATTCATAATTCAGCTAGAAATCAGCTTTTGAATAAGCACATAGGCAAATGCAAGTTTCTGTAATATTAGAGTGAACTGTTTTCTTGTATTGACAAATCTACTTCATAAAACCTGTGATTTTCTTTCATATTCTTGTTTAGAAACTTGTGTTTAGTAGATTTGGAACTTTTGAGCTTTTTCAACTTTTGGTCAACAAAACTCAAATAAGCTAGGTTTTAGCTTAATTTCATTTTCTTGCTTATTCACTTGGTCATTTTCCAAAAGGAAAGACATTCCATACTCACATTAAGCTGTTTAACAAGATTGGACTTTAAAATCTGAATGTGCATGTCTAAATTTCTAGTTAGCTTATTCATGGCTTATTGGTTTGAGCTTATTTGAGTTTTACTGAGTTTTAAGCAGATTCCTTAGACAGGTCTAGCTTATTTCAAATTTTAAGTCTTTTGAAACTGGTTTGAGCTTATTTGGTTCATTATTGAGCTTAAACGAGCTTATTGATTACTTGTGCCCGTTTTTGGTTAATAGTTCCATTTAATTGCATTGTGGTCCTTGAGGTTTGTTACTGTTTTTAATAGTGGCTAAACTTGCTAGTTATTAGGGTTTGCAAATTTTAAGTCCTAAACTTTTAACTAATTATCATTTTCAGTTAGTTAGTTTACACATTTGTTAGAATTAGTTAGAAAGTTGTTAGAATTTACATATTTGGTCCTTTAACTTTCTAGAATTTACATTTCAAGCTTAGAACTTTCATTTACTTACATTTTTGGCACATTACTTTCATACTTTTACATTTTTTTTGTCCTTTTGTGAATTTAAATTTGGTAATTGCTAAGTGTTTTACGATTACGTAGATCAATATTTTTCACCATTTTTACGTGCTTGGTTAAATAGAAATAGAATATCCAAAAAAATCTATCAACCAAAAACGATAATAAACTTGAGATTGTTAGGACTTTCAATTGGTTAAGAATCGAGAGAAACGAACTTCAATTTACTCAATTTCAAATGGCGCCGCTGCCGGTTCTTTGACTTTACGAGAGACTATCGATTGACGGTTTTCATTGGGTCTTGGGATCCGTTCACCTCGTGAACGTTATTTTTACGTATCATAAATCAAAAACATAAAAAAATCAAAATATAAATATATAAAAAAACTAAAAAATAACAAAAACAATTCTTTTCCTAAAGAATTGACCAAAAAAATAAAAAAAACCAAAAAGCAATCTTTTTCCTAAGAGATTGCACCCAAAAATATATATTATTGGATTTCCTCGGTTTTTATGTACATATAGTATTTTCTTAAAAAAAACCCCAATAAATACAAAAATATTTTCTCTATATTATTATATGTAAATACGTATATGTATAAGAACAACCAATACACATATCTTCTATAAGTATTGCCAAGGCAATACACCGTGTTAGGGGGCGTTCCGGTCCTTGACACGTGTATCGATAAAATTCAATAAAGCAAGAATAGATAAGTACTTCCAATAGGCAATAATTCTAAGAATACAAACTACAAAGTGAATAGAAAGGCGATGTGCTATAAAATGCCATCTAAGGGTCAATAGGTACTTAAGTGCTTCGCGCCACCTAACCCCCCCGTTCACTAGTGCGTATTCTAAGAAGGAAGGCTTCATTGGAGGTCTTGCACCCAAGTAGTACATACGTATATTATACTTTCTTGTGGATATTTCATATTGAATCTCGAAGAGGATAATCCCTTATGTTTCAAAGTCAAACGAGAGCTTCTCTCTCATTCCTTGTATTGAGTTGCATGCTCACTCGCGAGCGTGCACAAATACCGATTGGTGTACAACCCCTTCCTCCGAAATGGAAGAAAAAGAGAAAGCGTAGGAACACCACCGTCCATCAAGCCGATCCCGAGAATCGTGCTTTAATCCACACACAATAAGAAGCCATGGCCGGAGTTGACACTCGACCTTTGATGGAGCACTTGCAATCCAATGTGCAAGGATATGCCGATGCTATCAAGATACCCGATATTCCCGCAAACACATTTGAGCTAAACACATCCATGATTAACTTGGTTTCAAATACACCATTTTTTGGGAACAAGAATGATAATCCTCATGATCACCTTAAGAAATTTCTTGCTCTTTGCAACACCATTAAGTACAATGGAGTTCCCCATGATGCCATTAAGTTGATATTGGTACAATTTTCATTAGATAGAAGTGCTAAGCATTGGTTAGATACACAACCACCCTAGAGCATTACCACATGGGATGGTTTCACTAAGAAGTTTTTGAACAAGTTCTTTCCCCCATCTAAGACAACGGCTTTGAGGAACTTAACTATAGGATTTCAACAAAAACCTAGTCAAACCTTTAGTGATGCTTGGGAGGAGTTCAAGGAGTTATTAAGGAAATGCCCAAATCATGGATTCGATGAAGTTCACCAAATCAATACTTTCTACAATGGACTAAGACCTCATCACCAAGACTCACTCAATGCTTCCGCGGGAGGAAATATTCTTGCTAAATCCATTCAACACGCTTGGGACATTATTGAGACCAAATCAATGGTGCAAACTAACACACAATTTGATGAGAGAGTCCATGTCATTCAAGAAGAAGGTTCCAAACCATTTGAGACTCACCTCATTTCATCAATTCAAGAATTGACTCAAGCTCAAAAAGAAAGTCAAACAATTTTACAAAACATCCAAAAGATGCAACAAACCATGATGAATGACTTTATAAAAACTTCTTTGGGCAACTGTAACACTCTAAAATTTCGTATCGGTACAGCGGAAGGGTCTTTTAGAGTGTTACGGGATAGCACAATAACTCCAATCATAGACAACACATAAAAATGGTTATACAAGGTTTAACATACATTGATTCGATAAAAAGTTTTAAAGTGTACAACAGGTCCCAAATTATACAGGTCATTAGGTTTACAAAACATAGATCGAATGAACATTTTTATTATTATGTGGGCCATCAGAGTCGATCTCCATCTGAATTACCTTCAAGCACCTGAGATAAAAACATGCAAAAATCATATCAGCGAATGCTGAGTGAATTCATAGAGTTTAATAAAACTGTTATATAAAACAATCGTTGAAATCAGAACACAAGTATAATATCAAAAGTAAGTCCTCGTATTGCTAGTGAGGCAATATATAAATCAAAGCATACATCTTAAACCATCCATGAGACCGTAGCCTCAATATTACCCGTATAGGTAATATTATTATCGTTATTAGCATTGTATCATGTCAGATATTTAGATTACATTGGATTACATTTGGATTATTATTAGCCGCATGACATTGTTACCTTACTATCACAAACAACGGGCCGTGAACCCAACAAATAATTTGCCCATCTAAGTTAGCGTCTCGTCACAAAAATCACGCTATGTAAATCTTCGCATACATAAATTCGCTTAGCAATCAATGTGGTACGACGGGGATCAACCGTCAAGGCGCGAACTGGGGTGATCATCCCCAAATAGTACTATCATATGCATAAGCGTCTACCAAATCCCGGTAGTTCACAATTCATGCTAATGGGACTTTGAGTGACATAACCTAACTACTAATAATCATTTTTATCTCTTTTATTGGGTCATTGCATCATTCGGGTCCATATCATTAAGCATACCATCGGGACTACTTGTGTTCTATTTTATCAAAAACTAGCATGTTATCTCCCCCGCGGGTTTACAAATCTTTTTATAAAACATTTAAAAGAGTGAGAGGCTATGAACTCACGTTGATAATGAAAGGCGGATTATCGGCTACGGGCGTGCTTCGGTCACGGAAACCTATATAAATAATAATCGGTCTTAGACTTTTGTCCAATGACTTTATCAAAGTAACAAATATACGTATGATTATTTTATACATATGATGATGATCAAGTGGGTTTATATATTTTTATTTACTCATTTTAGCTTTTATGTATTGGTAACTTTTTACTAGTTTACTTAGTTTTACCTATTTACATATTTTAGGTCCAATAAGCCTATTATAAGTTCATTAACTTGTATTAATCCATTTTATACTTGTATTATCAGTATTTATACTTTACATGTTGGGCCCAAATGGGTTAAGCCCAATAAGTAATTTTTATAAGTGTTTAACTTATTTAGTTAAATTATTAGTCCAAATATGCTAACTTAGCTCGTTAATGTCCGTATGTCATATAGTTCGGGTTTTATCGGTTTTTACTTGTATTAGGTACTTATATATCAGTATATGACTTTTAAAAACTTTACATTAGACGGGTTTGATCATCTAAGTTTTAATTGGCGAAAAACGTTAATTTTACGGTAATAACCGAAAAAGTCGTAAAAATCATGTTTATAGTTTTTATAACTAATAAATCTTATTCAACTACCATTTTTATAAAGTGTCCATTTATTTAACCTTATACATATTTATATAAATGAAATTTATAAGTTAGTGGGTTTTAATTCACATTTTATACTATATTAGTTTGAGTGCTTATATAATACTATTAAACATTAATTTCTCAAAATCTGATTTTTAGTTTCATCTTCACCATTTTTATCATATCTTGAGTTTTATAAGGAAATAGAAGATCATTTTTGGATGTCATAAACTTCATATTATGTGCTACAAATAAGTTAGTTATAGCTACTGCTCATTCCATGTCTAAGTATCCTTAACAGTCCCTACAAAACAGACTATTCATATTGGCACACTAATCTTGTTTTGATCATATCTCACTCATTTTGATGATTCCATTGCATGGCCAACTCTCACATGTGTATGACATCTAACACTTTCTGTAAATGGATTCCACCATGCAATTTTATCAGTTTATAACTTGGTTACTTACTGTTTTTCTACATCCAACAATTTAAGCAAGATTTTAGCATTATAACCTATGGTTTTTCATCTCTTTAATCATATTTATCAACACTTGATCCCCACACAACATTTTTATCATCATATATTCATCATATACATATACAGTAAGAAATAAAATACATTTGATCTTTACAAAAATAACAAGAGAAATAGAAAGGATGATCTTCTTTACCAACCAAGATTATATCTTGTTTTTGGATGACAATAACTTGATGAACACCAAATATATCTCCAAGATCATCAACCACCAAGATTGTTTGTTGAGAAATTAGCCCTAGTACACAAGAAAATCACCTTCTTTGTTGTTAATATGGCCACCAATCAATCAAGGCTTCAAGGTTTCTCCATAATATGAATAGATAACATAAGATTTGTGGCTAGATTGATCAAATGGGGTGTTTGATGGTGGTTATGAGACGGCAAGGGAGGAGTGGGATAGAGGGTTTTTAGTTGTTTTGCATGTATGAAATGGAAGCAAATGGTTAAGCTAGTGGTTTTGATGTTTGGTGGATGAATAAAGCTTACTTGTTAAGCTAAGCTTAACAAGTGTAAGCTACTTGTTATAAGGGTGCCACATCAAGTGATATGGTGTCCCTGTTGGCCGTCCCTTTTGTTAGTGGGGTGGGATAAACTTGTTTTTTCCCATCCCACTAATTTACGGGTATTCCTCGATTCTAGTTTCCTCGATTTGCGTGCCCTCGGGTCGTTTTACAAAAAACGTTTTTATAAATTATGAATCAACGGCACAAAACGAATCTAATAAAAATTGTCTCATCAAAAACGATGTTCAAAAACGTAAATACGTTGTCTTGTATACTCTGTAAGTCTCTTGTTGTGAGGCTTGGTGGTTTCCGCATCAGATGGCCGCTAGAGTATACACTATCAAGGAAATGTAGTTGGCAGTTGTGAACCCATCAAAAGGATAGAATGAGTTCAAGGCGTTGGATGATGCCTCTCTTCGTATTGGTTTGATGGACTTATAGTGTGATGAGTATTCTGCGCTATAAAGTCTCACTGAGCTGCACCACTTCAGCTTGTAATGAAATCATGTTTTTAAATTTTCATCACGGCTGCAATAAAAAAGAATGATAACATGGATGTAACAACTTTCTAAACCACATGATAATGTAACATACTGAGCCACAAGGTAATGTTTTATTTGTAACACAAAATGCAAAGATGTTACCAGAGCTTCATCGGCATCAGGAACAGACTTTTCCATCTCGTAATAATATTATTGCAGGTAAAAAACGACTCTAGATCAGAAGTTGAGAGAGAGTAAAATTAGAGAACTGGCGAGTACATCAGCCACTCTTATCCGATCTAAAGTTTCTTTCAGCATCATTTTATCAATGAGTCTTACTCTTGAATTTCGTAAGAAGCATAGATGTAGTTCAATGCAGACAATAGCTAACCACTCTTAGCTGCTAAGATGTAAATAAATACAAAAAAACTATGCAAAATAGAAGAATGGTAACCGTTGTGCTAATAGTTTTGTAGCAACCATTGCAGATGTCCAGAATCACTCAAGATTGTATAGATTTATAACTGATCTTCATATCTCAGAGCAAATATGATGGTAAAGTTTATAAATCTACAGCTGAACCTGATAAATAATGCCAACTTCCTAGATATTTGGTACCTGAAACCACAAAGCAAGAAAATTAAAGGTTTATAAACAACAAACAAATTCAAGCATTAAAAACTACCAATAAGGGCATTTGCATATATAGTATGTTTAAAAGTAACAAACTGTCATCTTAAAAACTATGGCTCGATGATTCTTTTTGACTAAGGGTTTGGCCTTTTATAGCCACGCACTTAAAGTCAAGATTTCGGGTTTCTGAATGCTGTGCAGAAACCCAACACCCTGAGGTAAATAAGTAGAGCTTCAATTTTGAAAATCTATTTGCATTTATGATTAGTAATGTCTATCGTCACTCACTTGCTTCATATAGAGTATTTTCTAGCGATTGAATAGGAATAGAACAAAGGAATAAAGATTCAGTCTAAGCACCTGTAATGCAAATTGCCTCCAGCTTTACCTTGTACCTGCAAAAGCAAAAATAAATACAGCAACGATGGAATATCAAACACCCAGCATGAAAAAAATATTGCAATTTCTAATTCAAAGAAGTCAAGGCCCTTCAACAGTTGGTATATTTCTTTATTCTCTTCCCCGAGGTAGCGTAGCATGTATCCAAAGTGATATGCAAGACGGAATGGAACACTATTAACGAATTTACAATGAATAAAAAGATCTTTTAAACTGACACATTTGCTAAGAAAAGCTTTGCTCACTACCGCTAAGGCCTGTGTATGTCTCACATGGTACCAGTCCCAAAATATCCATCATCCAATTTATCAGTGACCACATAACAACTTGTTTGGAAAGAGTGATAATAAGATGTGACAAAATGTTATGTATAGCTACTTTGAAATAAGGGAAGAGATATCGTCAGTTATGAAGGTCATATTCAGCTAGGATTTCACAATTTGAACTCGTTGGTTCCTAGGACTCAAGACTGTTGCTAGAGTAAGATTCTCCTCAGACCAAATATTTACAAAAAAGTTGTATATTTGTTGCTAAAAACGAAAAAACACCTCACGACTCCTTTTATGGACCTGGTGTTAACTGAATTGCTATATCCACGAACTTACTTTCTCTGGATATTTGGATCTCGAAACATCAGCAACTTTTCAACTTTAGGTGAAAGATCACGAGCCATCTCTACTATATTTATATGTTCACATGCCATACCAAAACAGCCATACCTAGCATGCCCATTACACCTAAAATAAGGTTACCCAACACCCCCTTTACTAATAGTTCAGATTCTTATTACCTTTAATATTTTAGCACTGGTTAACTAGATTATCTGGTGATTATGACAGCTTATGTCCCCTGTCAATGAAAGCTCCAAGGAGTAGTATGTATATACATTAGATATGCACAAGATTTCCATATAAGGCCCAATTGAAGAAGTATCTTTTAACATAGGATAAAAGGGTCGCTATCTGTAATTAGTAGTTTTTTATATAGTTCTTTTTTCCCCTTTGCTTCTGAGAGAACCGGAAGAAGTGAAGTGAAAATTACCTGATATTTTAGGTGGTGAAGCACGCTCTCTGTTACAAATTATTGGAAGGTATCTTCAACTTACACCTCTCTCCGACACAAATTCCCAACGGTTCTTCGTCGCATCCTATAAGGTGAGTCATAGTCTGTCCTAGAAATTCCATCAGCATAATAAGGCTCGGCTCGACATGGCCTGCAATTTACACATTTATTTACGCACTTTGGTGGCCTTGTTAATAAAGATTTCTTGCTTTGTCCAGCACTTGTCACCCCTTCATCAACTGTCATTTAAACAAAAAATAGTCGGTTTAAATAATCAATTCCAAAGACATACAAAATGGTTTATTTGCTATGTCAACGGGTTAAAAATAATCAATCAGGATACATTAGTAAGAGGAAAGGTAGAAACCATGGTTACCAATAAAAACGTAGTAAGCAATAAAGGGTCTCTGGTATGAGCTGTGGTATATTGTTTTGTGAATTTCTGTTGCAGTGGCTCCTTCAAGAAAACATTTCAGCACCTACATCACATGCTTCCTACTCTTGCCACAGTCAACTTGCTATGCTTCCCTTTGTAATGACAACATCGTGTATTTGAAAAAGACACCTTAAAACTCAGATATTGTATTGTGCCTTCTGTATATTTGCCAACATCAGTACCAAATGGTTAAGTACATCAAGTTTCATGTTCATTTTCTTGGGTTCTTTTTGCTACAAGTGTTTCATATCTTCCTTGACCAGTTACTATTGTAGTAATAACTTGTGATTGTTTGTTATCTGATTCTCCAAAAACGCGTTGTGCATTTCTTGCAAAACTGTGTGTCACGTCTGTAGATTGACACCTTTAGGCATGTCCCGTGATAAAATATTTAATACACCTGCAATCATGACATGGAATCTTAGATGTGATGGTTGTAGGAAATTCTAACTAAATGATGAAACTGGCACACTGCATAATCGAATTTGACATAGAACATGATAAGAAATAACACCCACACAGAAACATGTATTCAAGATACATGTAAGGGATGTGTCTACCAGACCTGAATTCTGTGTGTAGCCGAAGGGTCCCACTTATTTATTAACTTGTAAGCCACCACAACAAGAATCATAACAGTTCCGGCGAGCTAATGTTGATCAACCGATGATGATCCAGCAGCCGTGTGGGTGGTTGTGGCTCCGTGATGAGAGTACAATAAGATGTCAACAATTGGTCCTTTATACGGAGTTATCACCATTTCTCCTGTCACTGTAATCACTGTCCCAAAATAAGATGCTTAGGGCAAGAAGATGTTTATTTAAAAAATCACTGTCCCAACAATTGGTCCTTTATATGAAACTGGGTTCAATGGCATAGGTCAAGAGGATGCTTATTTAAATCAGATGTATGGCTATCTGCTCACCGTCATTTCTTCACCTTTTGATTTCTTGGGACCAAAATGCGCCCTATGGGATTGTCCAAGGCTTGCACATGACTGGTATGCAGACCACTTAGTACATCAAACGATATTAACAGAAATAGGCATTATGGTCAAAAGATTAGTACTATATCACTATAATATATGCATTCTGATTTCTGATTCTAAATGTCAAAGATAAAAGTTTAACATGTTATCCAAAACTATGGATATTCAAGTGGACCGCTCACTGATGGCTCGTGTGGTCCCACTGATATTTGCTGCATACGCTTGAACCTTACAATAAAAAAAGAACCTAAAAATGTTTTTAAAAGAATAAATTTATTCATAAATAACTTAATTAGGGTTTACCTGTTGCCGCTGAAACTCAAAACATAATTACCTAACTTTTCTCAAAACTCAGGCTGCACCACACATAAATTCTAAAAACCCTAAAAGTATACATATCCATAATTTATAGCTAAAACAGTAATATAAAAGTACTAACTACATACTAAGAGTCAAAAGGAAGGATCATACCAGTTCGGTTCTTGATCTCTTCCTGAATCATATCAATCACCTGGAAAAAGTAAAAGCAAGACAGTGACAAAATGGCTGGATTAACTCTCTAATTCTTGCAAAAAACTAAAAAAAACTAACCTATTTTAAAAACATCTATGACTCGGATCTGCAAAAAAAACATATGCATACAAATGATAAAAAATAACCCATTTAAATTAGGGTGCTTCACAATAAAAAAAAGAATACCTTTTCGGTTCATCTGTCCAACAGGTAGATCCAGGCCAGACCTGATCTTTATATGTCTCACCAGGTACATCACAAGCGGTATATGTTGCAAAACGAATTGCAACTTTGATTCGACGGTTGGATGCTGGTGTCAATCATTTTTTAAATACACGATTATAGAGAAGCATAAATAGCACACAGTTAGGGTTTGGAGAAAAAAATGCGTACTGTATTTTCTTATTTTTCGTAATGTTATCAGAATTATATTTATCATCAAAGCTACATATTAAAGGGAAAGATATACATAATCTTTTTAATCAAACAGGGAAAGCTAAATTTCTTAAACATTATATATTTGGTTTTTAAATACAAATCAAGACTTCTGGCTTGGTCTAGCGGTTGTGTCTGTTGTCTTTGTATCCTCCAACCCAGGTTCGAATCTAGTTATGGAAAAAATTTTAAACATTTAATAAAATAATACAGTAATTTTCAAAAGGCCCAAATTTGAACCAGACCGGTCCATACCTTCAAACGCGAATAAGAAAACGCAGTTTTCAAAAAAGCGTTTCCAAAACGCGATTTTCACAAAACTGCGATTTCAATAAAAAATTTGGTGAAATTTGGAGATTTTCTAGGAAATTCTGAAATACTATTGGCTAAAAGATGTGACTGAGATATGACTGGGATTAAAACTGTGGTTTTAAATCATAATTATACATATATATAATATAGAGATATACTAGCCTTAAGGCCCGCCCGTTGGGCGGATTGCTTGAATTTTATGTTTTACGATATATACTTGAGACCTATAATCTAATGTGAATTAGCTTTGCAATTCAAAAAGGGCTTACGGCGCAACTTGTTGCTCGCTTGCCTTTTACAGCTATGTAATTAAACTTTTAACGATTATAAGAACATTTACTTTGTAACTAAAAGAAAAAACTGTTAATCATGTACGTGTTATAAAATTTGGTGCTTTTATTGTAATTTATTTTAGTTAAAGCATGATTGTTTACTAAAAAAATTTCAAAACACAAAAAACGATTATCGCGATTGTAAATTTCCATGCCGGGTTAATATATGTGTGAAATACATGTTGACAAATACGTTTGTCAAAGTTGTATAATCCTTAAGTGGCCTATTTGTTTTTCAATCCAAAAAAAATAAAAAAAATATTTAAAGCAAAAGGTACTTTATATGATGTTATATTATCTATCAGAAAATATAACACATGTACATTTCCCCACAAATAGTTTTTTTTAAAACATTTCCTCAACAATAAAAAGTGGTCCTTGAAGATACTTCTACTATTTGTATCAAATCCACATATATAAAAATACATCAATCAGGTGTTCAGAAAACACGAAAACACAAAATAATAAAGGGTTTTGCTAACCACCACCATGTGGGTGTTTTTTTACATTCTATAATTAAAAACATTTCTAAATATAAACTAACTTGATATTAATACATACCTTATAAATTATGACTTTCGCTCTACAATTTTCTTCAAAGACTCGTAACTGACCAAAAATAGTTGGTTTGTGTTAACATAATACTTAAATGATAAACATAATGTTATTGCCATCTCTTACGGCGTCTTAACTTTAGAAACAAAGATCCTTACTGAAAAAAAGAAATTATTGTCGCCTTTACATATGGAGAGTAAGATTATCGTTTTTCAGATTAACTTCAAAAATACAATCGCCACTTTTTTGGGTGCCTAAAATTCAAAATGATGGTGCCACAGTAATCTCCAATGCGACAACCTTCTAAACCAATTTTACACATTTACATGTAGAATTTCAAACACAGAAATAACTTCAAGTATACATACATGTAAAACTAACATACGTGATAACTTTAAGTATACATGCATAGAAGAGCAACAAAAGTCACAATATAGCCCAAAGGGACATGATGCTCAATAATTCAATTAGAACAAAAGTTGATAATAGTTGCGATGCTTGGCCTAAAAACGTGTTCACAAACGGACGTCACCTAAATCTTTTGCAAATCTATTAATGATACATCCAAGTTTTGCGCGGAAAAAGACCATAGGAGCCCAACTTTTAGTTACATAAAGATTTGTCATGGTCAACAAACAAGAATTCCCCCAAGTCACCAAAATCTGGAAACCAATAAGTAAACTCTTTAGTTTATATTCATTACTAATGGGAACGTCAAGTACCATTTATTCCTTAACAATATTTCTAATATAATCTTTAAAAATGGGTTCAAAAAAGGAAGGTGATTCAAAAGGATGGTTGAATCATACTTCACACACTCAGTGTTTAAATTTTATATTTACAGCTTTCGGAAAAAAATAGGATGCCCAACAAAACCCATTGTTGATCTTTTGCAAGCCTGAAACCGACCATTCAAGTTCACACGAAATATACAAAAGTCAGTAGTTTTAAGAGGAATTATGTCAAAATTAATACTCTAATATACATCATACCACAACCACTCGATTTAGAGGAAGTTTGCAATAGGCAGCAAGTGGACCAGTTTGCAATCTAAAAAACCATACTTTTTAGGTACTAAAGCTATACCAACAAAACCCGCCATGAGCAAACATATCAAGCTTTGTAGATTATAGTTTAAAAGGCTGTTGTGATTTAAATGACCTCACATTCATTATTCGTTGTTTATTCCTGATGCCTTTGCTGCAGTAGCACGCTCATCAGCAACTTCCTTCTCCTCTTCAGTATTTTAACCAAAAAAATCAACATCACTATTATCATCCTCATCGGCTGGAGCCTGAAGTTGATAAATCAAAGAACTTGGTTAGAATATGAAGTGCAAAAATATTAGATGTAAGATAATAAAACTTATACCAGACTTACTTTCTCTCGGTAGCAAGGGAGTTGCAATCGCCTCTTTTGGGAATTAAGCAGATCCCTCAACAACAACCTCACTTCTGTCAACAGAGACACCACTGCATAATATTCAATCATTCAGAACCTTCACAGTACGAACTTACATAGCTGCAACACCATAAAGCATCCACAAGTAGTCATTGTCATAATTGAACTCACCTTTAATTTCATATATGCCGATAAAAATCAATTTTGTTGCACCTCTTAATCAAATAGTAGTTAAAACAGGATATATGTCTATAAAAAAATGATAATATAATCCAAACATCCTCTAATTAAAAAATATAGAATCTTACAATGAACTCACATTATAACACTACCATCACATAATATGGATTGTGGCATGTCCGCTAGCCTGAAAAATCTCCTTGAACTATTATAACCGAGCAAACTACAATGTAGTGGATGGAACTCGACTGATGTTATCACCTTTATCATGAAGTAAACGTAAGAGTATAAGGTTATACAATCTTAAAACATCAAATACATGAAGGAAAAGGAAAATTATGATATATACTTAATATACTTAACCTGTAAGATCATCCTTCATGTAAATGATATAGAATCATTGATCACAAATATCAAGGTTAAACAAGTTTAAAATCGTGAGGCATAACAGATTGAAATAATTTTAATACTTATCTCAATCTCTGATCTGACGCAGGTCAGTTACATTACGATAATTAATTTCAATTTGCCATATTTAAATTATTTGGAAGTTCCCATATATGATTTTAGTTTAAATTCATTCTAAATCCAAATCAAAACAATTAAAATTGAACATTATAACAAAACATTATAGTAAAATTAAAACATCAAAACAATTAAAACAATTTAAATTACTCACTGACCTTGATTGGTATGGGTCGATTTGGATTTTAAATTATTACTGACCTTGATTGATTTGGGTGAATTTGGATTTTAGGGTTCATATGATTTGGGGATATTTTAATGTTTATGTAAAGATTAATAACATAGTTGTGATTGTGTAGGTTGTTTATGCTAATCGTATCTATGATCCAAAATAAAAATATGAGAATCATAATTACAAATTAGTTTGGGTTTGGATCTTAACGTTTTTTGAAAAGAGGCGATTTTTTAGAAAGAGGCAATTGTGTAGTTTTATTTTTAAGAAAATAAATGTTGAGCCATGAATTAAGGCAGATCGTTGATTATTTTTCTGTGACAAGTGACATATTTTTAGGTTTTTTTGTGTGAAGATCCTTTCTTAAAAAGCTTATCTTATATAGTAGGTAGATATATACATACATACATACATATATATATATATATATATATATATATATATATATATATATATATATATATATATATATATATACATATATATATATATATATATACATATATATATATATACATATATATATATATATATATATATATATATATATATATATATATATATATATATATATATATATATATATATATATATATATATATATATATATATATATATATATATATATATATATATATATATATATATATATATATATATATATATATATATATATATATATATATATATATATATATATATATATATATATATATATATATATATATATATATATATATATATATATATATATATATATATATATATATATATATAATATATATATCTTTACATTATATATAAGAGGAGGGATATGCCACATAAGCACCTCATTAATCCACGTCATCATTTTTTGACATGAAAAATTCGAAATTAAAAATATGTTTGATGTAAGATTCGAACCTTAGTCATATGATTCATAACAAGAACCTAAACCAATAGACCAAGCCGAGATTTATTTTTTATCTTGAAAAACTAAATTAATATATTCTCAAAAACAATACCTGCCCGATTCATTAGTTATATCCTGTTTTACTCAAAACCCTATCATATGTTAATCGTCGATAGAGTTGCATGGCCGCTTTTATACGCCTTCTGAAGATGGACGAGGATGACTTATTTAAAGAATAGCAGAACTCTGTTCCACGGCTAATTCAAATGCTGTATAACGATGATTCGGAAGAGATGTTAAAAGGTATTACTCGATTATCAGGTTTAATGAATATTTTTTTAAGGTTCTTATACATATTCATATTCTTTGTTTATTGTTAGGTATAATGTTATTGCGCAACTTTCACAACTGGAAACCATTAATCATGTTCGTGAAGCAGGGATTAATGTTTGTCAGGTATGTTTAGCTATATCTTAAGTTTATATTTGTGTTTGTGTTTGGTAATAATGACCTTCAATTTTGTTCTTGACATTACAGATTGATTTTGGGAGGTTGCAATCATGTGTAATCATCCCAGTGTGTCTGATTTTGTTGCTTATATTGTAAGCCATTTGATTGATCAGCTACTTAAATTTAATAGTAGTATCTATGTAATTTTTAATGTTTTGGTATGTAATATCCTACATGTACAGGTTCATTGAGAAAACAATTTCTTTGTATTATCAACTTGTCTGCCAACGACAAGTTCAAGCAAAAGGAGGAGATTCCAATTTCATGGAGGCAGAGAGTAACTCCTCCAATAGATCATTTATTGATCTCCCTAGAGAGCTTTTCTAGATTATGCTTTTTATCATCTTAACCTCAGGTTACTAAAAACCACCCATAATAAGAAACATGGCACTGATAGTATATGTTTTAGCTACCGCCCCAAGTTCTATCATATTCTCTTCAACACGCAATTTGGATTCATGTGCAGGCTGTGAAGCTGAAGGAATTACGAAACATGGAGACAAGGTATTTGAATAAACGAGGGAGATTTGATTTTGTATTTGTGAAGTGTTCTAATTGACATTATTATCATTGGAGTACTAATCTTATTATGCACATTATTTGATCCTAATTTTCAAGATTTTGTATATGATGATTATTAAGAGTTTCAAACGACTATCCCCATGGGTATCATGACCGGTCAGATAGGCACTCAATGTTGCTTTTTCTATGTGATAGTCAAGGAAATGCTTTGGGAATAGTTGCTTGAGTTTTGGATCAACTTTTGACTAAGATGAACAACATGTACCCCAAGAAGACCTGATCGAGTATTAAATAAACTTGTGGCTGAGATGAACATGTCATCAAAGAACGCATGTTCATCATTGAGCGTTGTTGGTGCTAACATGCCAACATCCTTGTTCATGCACTTTTGAGCCTTGGTCGTGTTGACAAGTGAAGAAAGGATTATGGTAGCTGTTAATAAGTGTGGTGGGTGACTCTTTGTGTTGTTGGTATTAGAATAGGATTGGGAGCCTTAAAATTTGTTCACGCTACAGGAACAAATTGATCATAAGGTAATTTTGTTATATTTTTATAAACTAAGTTGGATGATACTTTTTATGTGTATAATTTTAAATTACGCCATATTTATGTTTAGGTTTTTTTGAAATTAAAGTCGCTTCGTCAATTAGAGAACGAGAATGCAAAGATTTTAAATGTTAAAGGTGAGCACAGTGAGAAAAAGTTTTTATTGTCTTTGGATGCGTTTGCTTTCCTTCCATCAGCAGCTACTGCTTTGGTTGACGGGACATAATTATATACGAGATAATGTTTGACATTTAAGTATCAGAAGAATTACATTTCAATGCTAGAAATAATGGCTATTTATTTGCAGCGAGCAAAATTAATAACTGAATAACAGTCATTATTTTAATAGGAGAGGTATCTTGGATTTACTAAACAAAGACAGATGTATTAGTTTCAAACTCTCGGCTAAAACGTCAAAGCGGACTTTTTTACAAGACAAAATTTTGTTAATAGATTTCCTTTTCGCTTTCATATTGTATGATTACTACTCATTCTAGGTAATTCCAGTTCTAGGATAGCTAGCTAATGACTGGATATCATGATTCTTATCAGTATTTGGTTGAGACCGGTTCGAAAATTTCCTCCTCAGGTATGTTCAAATTTTGACTGTACTGATATCTAGATATCGACCCACACCTTGATGAATAGAATAGGTTAATGGCTCCCTCTTTTCTCATATGAAAAAAAGTGCATGGCTCCCTCTTCTCTCCCATGTGAATGTATTCTATGAAAATGTCATAAATAAGCAAATCTTGAAATGGTATTATCGCTTCTATAATTAGAAATTGAACTTACTTTTAGGGTAAAAATTCAGTATAGATTGTAGCCTGTCAAATGGTGGTTTACTCAATGCAGCTTAAGAAAAAGGGATGTTTTAGGTTCTGTTTTGATTATATGAAATATTCATCGTATCAGCCCCATTCATCTTACCCTAAAACTTTTAGGTGCATTTTTTCCATGACTGTACCAACAAAATTTGTCGAGCGATTTCAAATTAAGGGGCGTTGAAGTTTGTCTAATGTAGAAACTGTTTACGGGGTGTTTGGGTATGTGTACTACAAATGTGCATTTTTAAGGGGTGTTTGGCTATGGCTACTACAAAAGTTTTCTGCGATGCCAAGTAGCCATGGATGTATTCTATGAAGTCGGCAGCCTATTGCAAATGAAAGAATAGTTACAAAACCTAACTCTTAACCCTAGAAGTAAACTTTAGCAAACAACTCCTAATTCCTTGAAAATGACATGAATATGTGGTGGAGACTGGAGACAATAGCTTTAATATACTGTCATGGTTTTGCTAGACTCTTGCTTCCTATATGTCCCAGTTTCATGATCCAGCTATCTTTATATTTACCATAGTACAACGGGTACACAACATAAACTGGATGCTATGTATTAATAGTTGTGAAGCTATGTATTGCTAATGATCTTAAATCATGATAATATCAATGATTTATCCTAAATTAGTGTTTATTATCATACCTAGATGCTCCACAAAATGAATGCAGTAAATGACTTTCGTGGTTTTTCTGAACTCTTGCTTCTTGATAAGCTCATCAAGTATAATCAAAAAGGTCAATTTCAATATTTGTTTCTCTTTCTGTTTATGGATCACTCTACCAATATACCCAAAGAACTGGAATTGCAGCCAATAAACATGGTTTCCCATCGAGACATGACATGATTGACCTTAGTTTTTAATCTTTTTCCTTGATATTTATAAAATATTTGGTGGAAAATGATGTTCGTAACACAGACAGTATTCAGCCTTTACTCTTAAACTCGAGAAAGTTAAGACCATTGTGATTGTCGTTATGGGTGAAAATTAAATTGCTTTTGTTGGATATATGGAGTGCTGATTTTTTGGCGAGTCTCCCCATTAGATTTGTTTTATTCATTAAAGTTTTGTAATCACTGAATGTACGTAGTTTGTCTCTTTTCCAACTGTACCTTTCTTTGCTATGGTTGGTTCATGGTTTGTTCTCTTATGGACTTTTCTTATCGTTGATATGCCTCTGCTATTGCTGTTGTGCACACAAACTGTATGGCTATTCTAGACTAGCTTATGCACTCTCTTATTCTCCCCATCCTCTTTACCATCATTGCAATGTATGCCACTTTCCCTTTTTCCCTCTTTCTCTTTACGATATATGTGTGTCTGGTCAACAAAAATTCAGCTAACCGCTCTGGATGTATCATTCCAGTGTTGGATGTGTTGTTTATACACGGGTTAAGCGAAATTTTATCACAGTACAACAGAAACACTGAAATACGTTGTAAATCAGGCAAATACAACAACATATAAACTTAGGAATTTGTATGATGATCTTCCACCAATTCAGCAACTGGTCCATTGTTACCTTCATTTGTCTATAATCGGTCTCAAAGTCATGAAACTAAAGCTGATTCTTTTGTGGAACCGAGTTCATCAAAGATGCTTCTGAAAGATAACACATTAGAAAGGTACAACCTACTTCTATTAGATATTAATTTTGTAAACGAGTTCCATTTTGTTTTATTATATTGGATGTGTATTGTTTATGATTCAAGATTGGGGTTAGTCGTTTTGATAGGTTTTAGATTTTTGTTAGGAAGATTAATAAATAGGGATTAGGGCCAGTAGATTATATTGTTTGGTTTTATAGATTAATTTGGTATTTAATTATTCATAATAACCTTTCTAAAGTAAATTGTTATAAAGGAGATTTAACATATCTTCTAAATACATCTCGTGTGCTATTATCCTTTTTACTTCATTTATAATTCTCTGTCCAGTTCCTGCATATTATTTGCCCAGGCCCTATCATATTCATTCTTGCACGTTATTACGTATTACCTATCCATTTCTGGCATCAGATAGAATGCTCTCTGTATGTATATAAAGTTGCCCTTAAAGTAATCCTAAACACTTCTATATGAAAGGCAATCAAGTCCCTCGAGTACTTTTGTAGCTGATTGGGCACTAAAGATCTAAAGTATATATAAGAAAAATCTGAACTTTTTATTTTGTGCGTAGTAAAGTCCTTAAACTTTATTATTGATTAACTGAAATTTTAGTGAAAGCAACTAGGCTGTTTTTTATGCGAAAATACATGGAACTATGAAAGGTCTCATTTTAATGTTAGCACAAAATGTATATTGCCTATGAGTTTTCTTATGCATAGAAGTTTTCAGTAGTACTATTATATAAAATATTTATCTTGGTTACAGGAGACCACCTTCACATGTGATTTTGCTTTTCTTGCAGCTACTACCAAAGTGATTGTTTGAAAGATTGACGGAATTCCGTTTGTTTGGTTGCGGTTGCGGTTGTGGTAGTATTGAAGCTATTACGCTTGCAGCTTGCACAAACACAATGAGGTAATTAAGCCATTGTTCTCTGCTTGATTTTAATACACTCCAAAAACATGATTTAATAAGTGAAATTTTGTCAAAACAAATATGTAGCGGAAACATAAATTTATTATTCGATTATTTAGATTAGGTTAAGCAAATAATTTCAATATCAGATCATAAAGTGACTTCAAGGAATGCATTTGGATAATTAGTCAAAATGGAGTTCAACTCAAAGTGGTCGCTTTTGATATACATTCTTATTTTTGCTTTAAGTGAACTAAATGCATACCTGCTACATCACTTTACTGATATAAACTTAAAGAGTTGATAATGCACATTTGAAAAGTTAGCAAGTAACATTAGATTCCATGGTACCATGTTTCTCAATTTGTTGATTTTTAAGTAATTCCATGTTACATGGTATGCTGCCAGTGACTTTATCTTATGGTCTTTAAAGGGAAATAGCTGTATACATGATATGAGAAGTTAGCGAGTGACTTGAACACAACTATATTTCAGTGGTACATAATGTATCAGGTTAGCGTCTCTTTTGAAAAAAACAAAGTCACATGCTTGCAAATGAGATGGATAGATTCAAGTTATGTATCAATCCAAATGAGTCACAACATGTCATGTCAGCCGTAATAAAATGGGCAAAATGGTCGAATTCAAAGACACCAAAGTGCGTTTTTATTACATATGATACATAGATAATTATAACAATTATAAATAAGCTTAAACTGAAATCCTCTTTTTCAAAAAGTTATTACTAATGCCTAAAGAAATCGCTTTTAGTAACTGATCTAATGCTAGGAAAAGTAAAGATTACACATGTGTTTCATAGTTTTTATTAAAATGTTTTGGAAAGGAATTTGCATTTCAAAGAAGGATATCCCGTTGTGCTAGATTTTGAAGGATCTGTGGTTCTGATGCCTTATATATAAGAACATTTAAGACGAATGCTTGTCTCAACCAAACCTTCTTGGGTGTACTGATGAAGTATGTGATTCTCCTCGGGATGTTGCCTGCTGTAGTCTTCCCAACAATCTAGGGCCGCCGAAACTAAGGGTAAGCAAAACCGAGCCTACTTTTTAATGCTCTGATGATTTGTTGCTGAATATTTTCCATTTGGTCACCATTAAAGATTATTTGATTAACATTCGGGGTCTTTTTTTTAGGCAGCTGAATGAAACCATCCTCCGTTGGTCAGAAAAGAAGAAGTCCACAAACCCAAGGCTGGTTTCGGAAAAGGCATGCACCAGACCATACTTTTCCAAGTCGTGTAGATAACGGTGGGGGGTCTAAACGTTGTCATGTTGGAGGTGAGCAACCCTTTTTTTTCTGACTGTTCTAGATATGGTTTGCTATTTTCTGTTGCCATTTATAAATTCAGTTTTCTTATGAAAATAAAACTTGCAGGGTTGACCTCATCGTATATAGATATAGGTGAGTGTGTGTGGTTATGTTGACATTGCAATGCTAAATTTCGGTACAGAGAACGATTAAAGGGATATTATAAGGATGGAGAAGTACGATACCACAAGTGCTGTTGTTCCATAGGAAAAGTCAGTTTTGAGCAAGAAAGAAACCCTTTGGAATATATTATGCATCTATTCAATAGCCGGTGTTTCTTCAAGAAAAAATATGTCATACAACTCTAAATTGAGGTATAATTCTGTTTCTTAACATACTTTAGGTTGTGGTTGGGTAAGCTTATTTGAGGAGCTTAAAAGCGTTATTTGTTTTAAAAAGCTTTTGAGCTTTCTGACTGTCTTTGGATATAATTTGAGGGAATTTAAGCTATGTGCCTAAGTTAATGTTTGATATGTTTTTCCGTAAAATTTCCACTACATCAAGTAGGATTTAAGGAAGAACATTCTGGATTTATGAAATGCTCTTCATCGGTATGTATATCATAGTTTACGAGTTCATGCCTAACAGAAGCTTGGACCGATGGTTTCATAATGTGGACAACGAGTTCCCTAAACTCACTCTGCTTCAAAGAGTGTCTCGCTAATGCACTTGATTATCTTGATCATCATGCTGGAAAGACTATTGTTCACTATGATTTGAAGCCAAGCCACATTCTTATAGATGACGATTTGGTTGAACATGCTGGTGATAGAAGTACCATTGGGTTTGTTAAAAGTACCATTGGGTATGTTTCTCCAGGTATATAGCTCTGGTAACTTTTATATCAACTTATTTAAATTGTCACATATACATGCTTTTAATCATTAATCACTTAAGTGCAGAATATGGACTTGGGAGCAAAGTGTCGAGAAGCGGAGATAGGTGGTTTTTTGTTGCTGGAGATGATTACAGGTAAGAAACCAACTGACACAATGTTTGGAGAAGGTTGTTTACGGGTATTAGCTATTGTAAATAAGCTAAACCAAAACACCAATACAGATTTTCAAGTTAAAATTTAAAATCAATTATGGTATTATTTTTAACATAAACAATTTCTGCCCAAAACATAGATCCTATTTGATGGCTTATGAACTTATTTAAGCTAATCCAAAACAGCCCCCACGGCCCAGATAATATGCTAAACCAAACAGCTATATTTGCATTGTGATAGTTAAGAGGTAAAATCCGTTGCAGTGTTAGTAAGATCCAGCTCACGTCATAAGTTGATGTTCATGTAAAAATAAAAAATACCTATCGAAGTCTTCAAGCTCTAAGGATCTACAAGTTAAAAGCTATGCAAGTGTTAGGATTTTGCAAGTTTTGAGATAAACAAGTTCCAAGGTTTGCAAGTTATGATGCTTCTACAAATTTCAAGGGCTGCTATAGTGTTAAAACAATGGGTATAAGTTCAGCAATTTTTTAAGGTTCCTGTGATACGGCATGTTTCATGTCAGTGTGGTATAGGTGATGCATTTAAGTCAGGCCCCTTTTCTAAGGATTTGTGTGTTAGTGGGCTGGGATTGTTGTTGAATTTGTGGCAAGTTGATTTTGGCCTGCCCTTTGATAATGTCTTTTGCCTTACTCATTTGATTCTTATTGTTGCTCAAAATGATCTCATTAGGAGTGAACACATTATTATTTATATTCTCTATAATATTATTAACTATTTACAGAAGACCCAACAGTATTGGGTAGCATATACAAAATGGAATTGTGATTGTTGGAGTAGATGCACATTATGAATTTGCCAATATAATCTATATAAATAACGGTTAATGTTAATGCACATTGACTTTCATATATTACTTTTCAGGTTTTTGTTTGCTTTGGTGTGAAGTCTTAGCTGCTTTGCTACTGATGCCTTCACTAAAAGAAACATACATATTGGCTAGGTTCCCAACTTTCCTGGCCCATTGTTGTAGAGTACCTCTGCTAGGTTCCTAAGCTGCTATAGACCAGACCACGTTCTACTTTTATCTGGCATCGGCAGTTTGTGTGCCCTCAAGTTTATTGATGGTAAATTTTTTATTTGTGATTATCTGTAGGTTTACTACTGAAGTGTATTTCAAGAAGGATTTGGGATTGGACAGCTTAGACAATGTGGAATTGATAATGGCTATTAAAAAGAAGTTTAACTTGGTGATCCTTGACAGAGAAGCTGATAAGATCGAGTCTTGCGCACTTGCAACCGAGTATGCTAGGCGGCACTCATTAACAAAATGCCAAATTTTATCTTTTCATGATTTAATAGAGTTTTGGATTGATAAAAATAGGACCACGGGATTAAGATAATATTTGACATTTAATTGTTAAATTTGTCTCGGGTATATCTTATTTATTCATTCTAAGACCAAAAATGGTACCCATCATTTGGTATTACATAATGTGGTTTAATACCAGTTTTGACACTTTGCAATTTGTCTTCTCCATTGTTTAAAGTCGCCTTAAACTAAACCCACCTCAATATTTCGTAGTATTTTCTAAACCATGCACATATTGGAATCTAGAAATGTGCCTAAAGCTAAAAATGAACTCTTAGAAAAAGCACCAGATATCAACCCAACTTTACTTTTTGCTATGATATGTCATATGAGTGCTTTAAGTAACCATCAAAGAAACACTCCAAAACAATGATTTTGATTCCAACGACTTTAGGTTTCTTAGAGATAATGCATCACAGATGAAAAGTTCCATACTAAGAAACTAAGAATGCACAAGTCATGTATGATTATAAAAGTGGCATAAAATTGATGAAGTACAAACGTAATGTCTCGATATTACTTGCTCAAAAAGCTCCATATCACACTTACCAAAGTTTCTATATCCATGTAAAATATATATAACCACTTTGATTAGTTAGAGTATCTTATTTAATCTTTGATTATGTTTCCAGTTTTATGTGTCCATGTAACTACTTGATATATGTAATAGCACGGTACCCGCGCAATGTTGCGGTGGGTACCTGGTGACTATTTTTTTACAAACAAATGTTATATTTTTACCTATCTACGTTTGTATTAAAATTAAATTTAAAGTTGTAAAAAAAGTTAAATAAAATAAAATAAATTCACTGAACAAACAAAATATTAATAAAAAATATATTAAAATAGATGTTGAATTAAATGGCACAAAATTTTAGAAAATATGATAAAATTAAATTATGAAAAAAAAAGATATTTCAATTTTAAAATATAAGTTTTCTTGAATAGTTTGTTACAAAAGTTGTTATAAAAGTTTGTTATAAAAAAGATAGATAGATGAGATTAGTTTAAAAATATATGATTAAATGACTTAAAAATCTACTTATGTTAATCGTATAGAATAGATATAGATATATTATTTTCTTATTAAAAAAAATGTTTAATGCTTAATTTTTTAACACTTATATATTTAGAAAAGGGGTAAACGTTTTATAAAATAGTATAGATCGTAAGAACTTACTTGATGACGTTAGTGGCATAAGTGATACATGGTTGCATCTCTTTAGGGGCATTTTTATTTTAAATAGGATCTTAATTTGTTCTTTATAATTTCAGGGTTGAATTAGGTTTGGTGCATTTTATTCACGATTATATGGTATTCACAAAGTTTGTTGTTTGTTGTTTGTTGTTTGTGTTAGGATATCGATCACTATGCTCAGCTATATTTTTCATTCATAAATTTATTCAATACTTTGGAATTGAACCGGTACTCTACTGTTTATATCTTTTGTTAATAGTTCTTTAAAACACTAAAAGTGTCTTATGAGGCTAACAAATTTATTCTTTGGCAGAGAGCAAATGATAAAACAAGATCGAGAGTGTTATGCTACGACAAAGATAAAAGATAAAAGTTATGAAAATGCGCCAACGTGGTCTACATATAGACTTTTTTTTTTGCCAATTTGACATTCAACAAACATTATGCCTTTTAACTTTATCATCATTATACTGTCTTTTTATAATTATGTTTCATTCTCTATTACTTTCTCCGTCCCTAAATATATATCCACTGTTAACTTTTAAAGTTAATCGTTTTCAACTTTGACCTCAAAATTAGTTTGTGTATGTTATATATACTTGATACGAATTAAACAAATGGATCGAGTTTAAAATATACTTTTATTAGTATAACTTTCAACAAGTATTATATAACACAAACAAAATAATTTAAGGTCAAAATTTATAAAAAATGAATCCAAAAGTCAAAATTCGACATTTAATTAAGGATGTAGGTACTATTTTATATGAATTCTTGAAGCTAACTTATGCATTTTCATAGACTATAAATCTATTTATTTTTTTCTCTACAATAAAGTACGATTACTAAGAAGATACCCTTATTTTGACCTTTTAAGGATTTATTAACTATCTTATACGTGATTTTACTTATTTTTTTAACATCATTTGTTAATTCAAAAAAAAATAATTTAAAGCTGGCCCTTTACAAAAACTTTGAAAACCAATATTTAGATAAACCAAAAATGTAAATGATAATTATGTTTTTATAAAATCAATATATAGCTAAACCAAAAAATATAAACGATAATCATAAATCATGTCCATTCATTGGTCAAGATCCATCTTTTTTAATTTTAGTAGTAAATCAAAAGCAATGTTTAATTACAATATATGCATGACGTGTTTCTCACATTTTTAATTTTAATTTTAGTAGTAAATCTAAAGCATGAACTGTAACAAACAATAACTTAAAAAATAAATACAGAATATACAAAGCGATAATGCATTAAAATACATCTCAACTAAAAGATAGACGAGTTTTGCTAACCAATGTCTACTGGACAAAGTAGGGGTGAACATGGTTCAGTTTGGTGCGATTTTTGACTAAAACCGAACCGAAACCGCACTTGCGGTTTTTGTAAAAATAAAAAAAACGCACCACACCATAAACCGCGGTTTCGGTTTTGCGATTTTTTTGCGATTTCTGCAGTTTTTCAGTTTTTAACCGCACAACACCATCACTTGTGACTTATATAATAAATGTGGATTTTTACGATTTTAAGTTTAAAATATTGATTTATTTCGGTTATAGCAATGTATAAATTGAATCTAACAAACACGTGACTTATAACTTATAAGAATATCAATGATAATATCCACTAGAAGTCTTATAACTCGCATAAAATAGTCGATGTGATATTTTTAAGTATAACATAATTATTATGTGGTGCGGTTCGATTTTGCGGTTTGGTTTTACGGGTTAAAACCGCAACCGAACCGCATTTTCGGTTTTTCTTTTTTCTTAAAACCAACTCATCGGTTTTTGTCATGGTGCGGTTTATGCGGTGCGGTTTTTTGCGGGTTTTGCGGTTCGCGGCGCGATGCTCATCCCCAGGGCAGAGGTTAGTGGGCAATAAATGAACACAAACTTTCCAAATATACATTAAAATGCATTAAATACACATTAATTCAAGTGAAAATAATGTTTGTATATAGTAATTTATGATTTTATTTAATGCGTATTTAATACATTTTAGTGTAAATTTGGAAGGTTTGTGTTCATTTATTTCTCATTAATCTTTGTCCAGTAGGCATTGGTTAGCAAAACTCAAGATAAATTTACAAACAAATATTTATCGAATAAAAAATAGACGAAATCAGAAGTCATACCCGTCCATCGGACGGGTTTTGCAACTAGTATATATATATATATATATATATATATATATATATATATATATATATATATATATATATATATATATATATATATATATATATATATATATATATCAAATCTTTGTCTTTAGCTCCAAGTTTTAATTAGTGTTTTGTGATATTGCCTAAGGTTCATAGATAATTATAATATCACATCATTGTTCGGGCCATCATACTTCAGAAATCATTCTATAAACGTTGAAGGAGTGATGGCACTTTAAATCGTAAACTCAACCACTCAGTCAAAACGTAATACCGAGATGGACATCTTTATTACAAAGCTCCCTACTAACATGATATGTTTACTTTCTTCAAACGATAAGTATAGTATCTTCACTTTACATAATATATATTTTATACCATTTAGTTTCAAAGTTGGCCAAAATTACCCTTGTAATTATAAGTTTAACTTATACACTTTTAACCCTGAAAGTATATAGTTTAAGTATTTACATTTTTAACCTTATAGTATTATCCTCAAGGTTTCAAAATTTACAATTTCGATCCTTATAGTTTTAACTTTAGTAAAATGACACTTTTGGCTCAAAATATTGATAGTTTCAAAAATGACAGTTTTAGTCCCTAGACTTGTTTCAAATTACATAACAAGCTTAAAATTTGTAAAAAATGATCTAGGAACTTAAAAAAAAGTTTATAAACATATTCCTAATCATAACAACATTAGTTTTTCAGGTCTATAGCTTTGAAATGGGATTTTAACTCATTATTTCATGTGATTTATAAAACTAGAGTTTTATTACATCTTTAACTTATAAATTCCATTTTAGATTATTACATGAACTAAGACTTATTAGAATAGCCCATTAACATTATAAAAAGTATTAAACTATTATTAGAACAAGATCTAAGGTTAAATCACGTAGTGATTACCTAGGTAGCTCCAAAATGATTTCTAAGGCTTGATATGAACACAACTTGTGCATAAAGCTTTAAGAGATTTAATGGCTTCTTTCTAGACCTGGTTTATGGTCTTATGAGTATCTTAGAACCTTTTTATAAGTAGAAAAATAAAATGGTTATTAGGATGAAGGAAATCGAAGTGTAAGTTGAAATGAAATGGGTACGCCCTATTTATAGTCATTTCCAAGACTTAAGGCTTAAGGACTAATATCCTAGGTTCCTGATACTTGCATTTTTGTATGGGGTTCTATATTCTCTCGGTATCCTCTCGAATTGATCTTGGTTCTAAGTGGAATGATTGTTCTTGGTTACTAAAAAGGGGATTGGTTTTCTAATCTACTAAATGTTAAATGCTCTAAAATGTAAACTTAAATTTAAAAGCAATTAAATTAATAACAATTAATAAAACTTGAATTAAAATTAAAATTAAAATTAAAATTATAATTAAAATTACAGTTAAAACAGTTAAAATATAAATATGAAAAAAGAAACAGAAAGTAATCCTTAAAAATGCTCAAAAGAAATTTGATTCGGAAGTTTGACCTTGATTCGGAAGTTCACTCGGAACTTGGTTCGGAACCCTTGATCCGGAACTTCGTTCGGAAGTTTACTCGGAACCTTCACTCGGAACTTTCACTCGGAACCTTCACTCGGAACTTTCTTCGGAAGTTGATCCGGAACTTTCTTCGGAACTTTGAGTCGGAAGTTTATTCGGAACTTTTGGAACTCATTCGGAAGTTTTGTTCATCCGGAACTTTGTACTCATTCGGAACTTTGTGTTCATCCGAACTTTTAACACTCATTCGGAACTTTTAAAGGAAAAACTCATTCAGAACTTTTAAAGGAAAAACTCATTCAGAACTTTTTAAAGGAAAAACTCATTCGGAACTTTTTAACTCATGCGGAACTTTTTGAAAAACCATTCATCCGGAAATTTTTATGTTCATTCGGAAGTTTGTGTTCATCCGGAAGTCTTAGTTCATCCGGAACTTTTCGTTCATCCGGAACTTTTGGTTCATCCGGAAGTCTGGGAAACTCAAGAACAGTAACAATACCCGAAGAACAGGGAAATCGATTTTAAGCTAAAAATCACCAAGTTTTTCACCAAAACTTAAATAAAGCTAAACACAAATGATATACTAACCAATAACAACAAATCCCATCAATAAAAACATAAAACCCAACAACTTTTAAAGATTAAATCAATCAAATAAGAACTTAAACTTTTAACCAAATAGACGGAGATGAACAAGATGAAATGGAAAGATTGATGTATTGAATGATTAAGGTTTTAACAATCACAAAACAAGGATTAAAATTACAAGATTGAAAAACAAAGATCAAAATCACCAAACACCCTAGTGGTGTTGGTGATGCTACGAACAGAAAAGGAGAAAAAGAAGGAGGAATGAAAAAACTAAAAACTGGATGCAAAGTGTGTGAGGGGAACCCTTTATATAGGTGTTCCCTTTGGTTGGTGAGTGGGCTTTCTCCCGTTCTTCTTGTCTTCTCGTCTTTTCAGAAAAGTTGACGTTTTCGATTCTGATTCGGGATTTGTCGTCGATTAAATTTAACTCGTCTTTTAATTTCTTCGTTTAATAGACTTGAGTTTCTTCGACTTATGTAAATCTTCCATCCTTGGTCCTTTTCTTCGATAAATCTTCGAATAGGCCCAGTGACTTCAAATCTTTTGCATCTCTTGGACAATAGACTTTGTCTTGAGTCTTTTTCTTCCATAAAACCCGTTGAATCCCATGTTTTCTTCAATATTTATCCGGTTGGCTCTGAAAACACAATAAACACAAAAACCACGCATAATTCCAAACAAATGATATTAAATACGTGTTTTGGTCTCGTTTTAGCCAGAATTAAGTGGTAAAAGGATGGGTGTTTTCACACCTATCAAATCCCTACACTTAACCATTGCCATGCCCTCATGCAATGCTTAGTGATAAAGCAATTTTACACTTTTCTCATAATTAATCAACCTTGTCCTTATTCAAATACTACTAAATAAAAATTAAGGTACTAAAAGAAATTAAAACTTAAAAGGAAACAAAAGGATAGAAAACCATTTTCACTTGAAAATAGCTACATGGAAATAACTTGCAAAGAGATCAAGGACTTACATTAGGGCTTTGGTGCTGCGAAGATTTATCACCCTCAAGTTTCACGTTCCCCAAACTAAGCTTAAAAACGAGATCAGTGTTATTATAAGTTAGTAAATCAAACACTTGCACACATGGCTTAATTATATGCTTAAACTCCCTTATTCCTAGGTGTATCTCTTATATTTTATTTTTGTCTTAGAATGATCATGAAGATGCATTTTTGGACTTATTTCGATAGTTTATTTAGGCTGAAAGCAAAGTAGGACGATTTGATCAATAGTTAGCTAAAGGACAAAATCTCTTAAAACTGCTTCTCGGGATATCAAAAAGTTCATATCTTGGCATAACTCGGTTCACGATTTGAGACCTTTCTCGGGCCGATATTTGGCATGTACTTCATACTTCATATCTTGAGAGACGTGCTTGAGATAATGGTCTTCTCATCGTTAATAGAGTTTCTTCACTTGGAGACTTTTGAGGGGTTCTCCAACTTTGTTGACCATGACTTCATGATTATTCTTCAATCTCTAATTGGGATTTTGAGATACAACGATCCGCCTCCTTTTCGGACTTGGATCTATTTATCCTCATACCTTGTTAGGGTCTTTTCGGATAGACTTCTCCATGATCTTTATGGGAGTTGATTGCTTTTCGTCGTGAGTCTTGATCCTTCATATTAACTTTGGGAATAATGCTTTTCACATCACCTTGGATCTTTAGCAATAAGATTGAATCCTCATGCCTTGTTAGGGCCTTTTCGGACTCGCCAATCTTCGCGCCCTGCTTCATAAGTTATGCCTTGGCTATGAACTCTTATCATTACCGAGCAACTTTTAAACGATCTTGGGCTAGAAGCTAAGTAACTTTTCAAATCGTACGACCTTACTTATTGCAGATAAATTATTAGCAAGTGATGGGAGAATAGGCAAATAATTACACCAAGTGAGCTTGTGCAAGAATACCGACTTATAATTGACTCTATCATTTCTCGTCCTCCACAATTTAAAATCTCAAGTAATGAGACTTGTGGATACTTAGCCTAATAAACCAATTAAGGTCTACATGGTTAAGGATACTAGCTAGAATAAACTTGGATAAGTCTATTCGGGTTGAGTCAAAATAAACGCAACGGGCCTAATATGTCAAAGATTTCTAAACTAGCTACACCACTTTATTAATATTTTTAACTTTATTGCGGGATATATACATATGAAAGCAACGATAAAAATTTAAAAATTACGACAAAATGGCCAAAGTTAATAAAAAATTTGAAAAATGTTGAAAAAGATGATTTTCTGGTTAAATGAAGGCATTTTCATGGAAAAGTCCACTTAAAACTTCGATAGAAGTCCCCCCTACACTTGAGATAAACATTGTCCTCAATGTAATCACATCACCACACCAAAACAAACACCCTATAGGGGTCCCCCTACACTTAGGAGGTTAAATGGAAAAGGATAGATACTCGGGTTGCCTCCCGAGGAGCGCTTGTTTTTGATAACCGAGTCACGAGCCTGACTCGACCCAAAATTAGTTCATGGGGAACGTGGTGAGGGATGGAATCATCTCTTGAGAGATGTCCTCACCAAAGTACAATTTCAAACGCTGGCCATTCACCTTAAAGTTGGGCCCATTTGGCTGATAAAGCTCAATGGTGCCATAGGGAAAAACATTGGCGATGGTGAATGGACCAGACCAGCGGCTCTTCAACTTGCCTGAGAAGATCTTCAACCGAGAGTTAAAAAGTAAGACTTGATCACCAACGTGGAACTCTCGGTTCTTGATTTTAGCATCGTGGATAATCTTGGTCTTCTCCTTGTAGATCAATGAGTTCTCGTAAGCTTGATTCCTCAATTCTTGTAGCTCGTTGAGTTGAATCTTTTTAAAATCACCAGCTTTGTTAATGTCGAAGTTAGCCCACTTCAAGGCCCAGTATGCCTTATGTTCCAGCTCGATAGGGAGGTGGAAAGCTTTCCCGTACACAAGACGATAGGGCGTACAGCCGATCGGGGTCTTGTAAGCAGTACGGAAAGCCCACAGAGCATCATCTAACTTATCGGCCCACGCGGCGCGATGCTCTCCCACAGTACGTTCCAAAATTCTTTTCAATCCACGATTGGATATTTCGGCTTGACCGTTGGTTTGAGGATGATAAGCGGTGGAAAGACGGTGATTGACACCATACTTCGCCATGACTCTTGCAAATTGATCGTTGCAAAAATGAGTCCCGCGGTCACTGATAATAGCACGAGGAACACCGAATCGAGCAAACAGTTGTTTCAAGAATTTACAAACCACCCTCGCGTCGTTAGTGGGTAAAGCCTTAGCTTCAACCCATTTGGAAACGTAGTCAACAGCGACAAGGATGTATTTGTTGCCTTTAGAAGAAGGGAATGGCCCCATAAAGTCGATGCCCCATACATCGAAGATTTCACATTCTTGTATGAAATTTTGAGGCATCTCATCTTTATGTGTGATCTTGCCTTGTTTTTGGCAAGTATCACAATGTTTAACCATCTCGTGAGCATCACGGTAAATGGTGGGCCAATAAATCCTGAATCAAACACTTTTTTGGCAGTGTAGTTGGGACCAAAGTGACCACCGGTGGGTCCTTTGTGGCAAGCCTGGAGAATGTCCAAAGCGGCCGGTCCGTCAACACATCGGCGAATAATCAAGTCAGCGCATTGTTTGAATAGAAAAGGGTCATCCCAAAAGTAACTCTTAACATCGTTCAAGAACTTCTTTTTTTGTTGGGATGTTAACCCTTGGATGAGAACACCACCCGCTAAGTAGTTTGCAATATCGGCAAACCACGGGGTGTCGTCAAGATTGAGATTTATAGACATTAAGGTCTCAAGGGGGAAAGAATCATTGATCTCTTTGTTCGGATGATCCCCTTGATATGGATCCTCAAGTCTGCTCAGATGATCCGCGGCCAGGTTTTCGGCACCCTTCTTGTCACGAATTTCAATGTTGAATTCTTGAAGGAGTAAAACCCAGCGAAGAAGTCTTGGCTTAGAATCATGCTTTGTCATCAAGTACTTCAACGCGGAATGGTCCGTGTATACGATTGTGGTGGAAAGGACAAGATAGGGGCGGAACTTTTCAAAAGCATAGACAACAGCTAAAAGCTCTTTTTCGGTTGTCGTATAATGCAATTGTGCCCCCGTCATTGTCTTGCTAGCATAGTGGATTGGTTGGAAGTGTTTATTCACTCTTTGGCCCAAAACCGCACCAATAGCAAAGTCGCTAGCATCGCACATCAACTCGAAAGGCAGCTCCCAATTAGGGGTAACTAAGACGGGTGCCTTAGTAAGCTTATCCTTAAGCAAGTTGAAGGCTTCAAGGCACTCTTTGGAAAAGATAAAAGGAGTATCTTTTTCCAAGAGGTGGGTCATCGGGCGAGCGATTTTAGAGAAATCTTGAAAGAAACGACGATAGAATCCCGCATGACCCAGAAAGCTTCTCACACCCTTCACGGTTGAAGGTGGAGGTAATTTGGCTATGACATCTACTTTAGAACGGTCGACTTCAAGACCGGCTTTAGAGATTTTGTGTCCTAGCACAATGCCTTCTTTTACCATAAAATGGCATTTTTCCCAATTCAGAACAAGGCGAGTGTCTTCGCACCGCTTAAGCATACGTTCCAAATTGGCAAGGCAAGAAGAGAAGGAATCCCCAAAGACCGAGAAATCATCCATGAAGACTTCCATGGTTTGTTCAACCATGTCATGGAAGATAGCCAACATGCACCTTTGGAAAGTCTCGGGGGCATTACATAAGCCAAAAGGCATTCTTTTGTAAGAAAATGTGCCATAGGGACAAGTGAATGTTGTCTTCTCTTGATCTTGGGGATCGATGGGTATTTGAAAATAACCCGAGAAACCATCAAGAAAGCAGTAATATTCATTACCCGCTAAACGTTCAAGCATTTGGTCCATAAAAGGTAGAGGGAAATGATCCTTTCTTGTGGCATCATTGAGTTTGCGGTAGTCTATACAAACTCTCCACCCAGTGACGAGACGGGTAGGAATCAGCTCGTTGTTTGCATTGGGCACAACGGTGATGCCGCCTTTCTTAGGCACACAATGGATTGGACTAACCCATGGTGAATCCAAAATAGGGTAAATCATACCCGCATCAAGAAGTTTGATAACCTTTGTTTTGATGACTTCATGGATTTTTGGATTCACCCTTCGTTGGCTTTGAATAGTGGGCTTAAAGTCGTCCTCCATGAGAATTTTGTGTGTGCAGAAGTGAGGATCAATTCCACGAATGTTGGAGATTTTCCAAGCGATAGCTGTTTTATGCTTCTTCAACACGACGACAAGTCGGGCTTTTTCTTCTTCTTTTAGGTCCTTTGCGATGATGACGGGCGACTTCTCGTTGTCTTCAAGGAAAACGTACTCAAGATGAGGAGGTAGGTCCTTAAGCTCAAGAGTGGGAGGATCCCCAATAGATGGTGAAACTAACGATGGATCATCATTAGTCACCACTTTAGGAGAAGGAGGATCAATAGCAGTAACCGTCGGAGATAGAGGAGAAAGATTGTCTTCTTTGAGAAGGTTTTCAATGAGGCGGAGATCTTCATCCCAATTGGTAGTAGAATCGTCATTGTCTAAATTCACATCTCCCATGGTGGCTTCAAAATCTTTCCAAAGGAAATCACTTTCTCCAAATAGAGAAAGTGATGAGTCAATAAAGGAAACGGTCTCAACATTGGGAAGAGAGGTAGGAATACTTTTACAAGCATCCTTGAAGTGTTCTTCACAAGCCTCATCAAGAACGTCAATACAATTAACACTCTCGTATGAATAAGGCTGTTTAGAAAGCTTTCCCATGTTGAAGACGATCTTATCGTCACCCACTCTCATGATAAGCTCCCCGGCTTCAACATCGATTAGACCGGTCCTCAGGAATGGACGACCCACGATCAAGGGAACACGAGGGTCCATCTCGTAGTCGACGACGATGAAATCAGCAGGAAAAGTGAATTTGTCGACTCCTACAAAGACGTCTTCGGCTATCCCCACTGGATAAGCAACCATACGGTTAGCTAATTCCAAAGTCATTTTGGTGGGGACTAGCTCAGGGAGAGATAATTGCTTCCAAACGCTTAAGGGCATTAAGTTGATACTGGCACCTAGATCGGCTAGGGCCATGCAATTCTCTACTCCCGGAAGTTGCAAGGGATTAAGAAACGACCCGGATCACCAAGCTTAGTTGGCAATTTCCTTAAAAGCACTGCGGAGCAGTTCTCATTAAGTTGGGTCTGAGCGATGTCAAGAAGCTTTTCCTTATCACTTAGAAGATCTTTAAACATCTTAGCGTATTTGGGCATGTGAGCGAGAGCCTCGGCAAAGGAGATGTTAAAATTCAATTGTTTAAACATTTTGAGAAAGTTTGAAACTTGAATATCATCCTTGCTCTTTTGCTTCTCTTTCCTCAACCTTGAAGGATAAGGTATATTGGATGAAGAAGAAGGCTTTAGGGGAATAGGATCACTCACAACCACGGGTGGTGGGGAAATGGGGGTAGAAGGTGAAGGAGGCGGAGAAATTGGGGAAGGAGAAGGATGAGGAATAGGAGCAGGTGACTCGTTCTCCTTAGTCACAACCACCGGTGGAGGTATAGGAAGCTCAGGGTTCCTTGGTACCTTTGCCACTGCGAGTAGTGATTGCTTTCATCTCCCCTCTTGGATTCGCAACGGTGTTACTCGGAAGAGTACCCGAAGAAGAGGGTTGATTACCTTGGAAGAAACTAGCCATCATGTTTTTTAAGTCATTTGTTTGGCTATCCAAAGTATTTCTCATGTCGGCTCTCAAATCGTTCCCTTGTTTGACCAGGTATGCTTTCAGGTTGAGCACTTCCCGCTGAAGATTTCCCACGATCACATCGTTAGTCCTCATATAAGTTTCCACTTCTTGGTGAAGAGCGGTGGGTTGGTTGGGAGGAGCATTGTATGCGGGTGGTTGATAAGTAGGTTGATGGTAGACTTGGTTGTTTCGTTGAGGTGGTTGTTGCTGCTTGTGAGGAGGGATGTATGGTGTACGAGGTTGTTGTTGTTGTTGAGGAGGGCGATTGAGGTTTTGTTGTTGGTTTGGGTTGTTTGGAGGAAAACCGGGTGGTGAGAGGTAGTTGTTGGAGCGGTAGCTAAGGAAATTGCGGTCACCTTGAGGTCTAGCTTGATAAGCAGGTTGAGGATAGGTGCCATATGCTGCATTCACATTCTCAGCAGGGTAGTCTTGGGTGGCAGTACAAGTGGTGTAAGAGTGAGGACCCCCGCATATCTCGCATGGTTGGCTAACAGCATTGACTTGAGCGTTTTTAGCGTTGCTGCTGTTGGTGTTGTTAACGGTGTGGGTAACAAGCGATTCAAGAAGCACAGTGATTTTGTCCAGTCGCTTGTCGCTGTCACTAGTGCTAGCACTAGCGACATTGGTCCGAACACTCTTGGTTTGCACACGAGACTTATTCTCAATGATATCCCAAGCAGCATTGGAAGTCTTAGCCAAAAGATTACCCCCCGAGGCACTGTTTAGTGAATCTTGGTCACTCATGCTTAAACCATTGTAAAAAGTATTAATTTGATGTACTTTAGTAAAACCATGTTGTGGGAATTTTCTTAAAAGATCTTTAAAACGATCCCAAGATTCACTAAACGACTCATCGTACTTTTGTTCAAAATTTATGATTTCATTCCGCAAAGCGGTAGTACGAGAGGGTGGGAAAAAGTAATTGATAAATTTGGTTTCCAAACCCGTCCACGAGAGAATACTCTGTGGCGGTTCCTTAGCAAGCCAATGCCGGGCTTGTCCCTCTAAAGAAAAGGGAAAAAGTTGTAACCGGATTACCTCTTGTGGAACACCATTGAATTTGACCGTGTTGGTGAGTTGCAAGAATCTCTTGATATGGTCATGTGGGTCATCAATGGTACGTCCCAAGAATGGTTGAGCAGAGACCATCTGGATAAAGCCTGATTTTAGCTCAAAGTTGTTGGCTGCAATCGCTGGTATAACAATTGGATCAGTGTTGCCATCTACATGAGCTTGCAGCAGTTCAATCATCGGGCGATTATCCGGAAGGGGCTCATTGTTGTTGTTATTATTCATGTTGTTGAAAGGCGGGTTGTTGTTGTTATTATTGTTGTTTGGAGGTGGTATGTTGTTGTTGTTTTGTACACCGGCCATGTCTAATTGATCGAGAGGCTCGGGCTCTTGATAAGACGTGGATCGAGTGCGCATACACCTACAAAAGAACTAACAAGAGAAAAACAAAGCAAAAATATTTTTGGTATTTATGTTTTTTAATTTTTTAGGATTTTTTGAAAATTTTATATTTTTTGTGTTTTTGAAAGTTTTTATGAAAAATTAACGTTCACGGGGAACGGATACCAAAATCCAAGTTCTCACAAAAAACTTTTGATCTTAACGAGAAGAGCCGGCAGCGGCGCCATTTGATACTTGCATTTTTGTATGGGGTTCTATATTCTCTCGGTATCCTCTCGAATTGATCTTGGTTCTAAGTGGAATGATTGTTCTTGGTTACTAAAAAGGGGATTGGTTTTCTAATCTACTAAATGTTAAATGCTCTAAAATGTAAACTTAAATTTAAAAGCAATTAAATTAATAACAATTAATAAAACTTGAATTAAAATTAAAATTAAAATTAAAATTAAAATTAAAATTACAGTTAAAACAGTTAAAATATAAATATGAAATAAAGAAACAGAAAGTAATCCTTAAAAATGCTCAAAAGAAATTTGATTCGGAAGTTTGACCTTGATTCGGAAGTTCACTCGGAACTTGGTTCGGAGCCCTTGATCCGGAACTTCGTTCGGAAGTTTACTCGGAACCTTCACTCGGAACTTTCACTCGGAACCTTCACTCGGAACTTTCTTCGGAAGTTGATCCGGAACTTTCTTCGGAACTTTGAGTCGGAAGTTTATTCGGAACTTTTGGAACTCATTCGGAAGTTTTGTTCATCCGGAACTTTGTACTCATTCGGAACTTTGTGTTCATCCGGAACTTTTAACACTCATTCGGAACTTTTAAAGGAAAAACTCATTCGAAACTTTTAAAGGAAAAACTCATTCGGAACTTTTTAAAGAAAAAACTCATTCGGAACTTTTTAACTCATGCGGAACTTTTTGAAAAACCATTCATCCGGAACTTTTTATGTTCATTCGGAAGTTTGTGTTCATCCGGAAGTCTTAGTTCATCCGGAACTTTTCGTTCATCCGGAACTTTTGGTTCATCCGGAAGTCTGGGAAACTCAAGAACAGTAACAATACCCGAAGAACAGGGAAATCGATTTTAAGCTAAAAATCACCAAGTTTTTCACCAAAGCTTAAATAAAGCTAAACACAAATGATATACTAACAAATAACAACAAATCCCATCAATAAAAACATAAAACCCAACAACTTTTAAAGATTAAATCAATCAAATAAGAACTTCAACTTTTAACCAAATAGATGGAGATGAACAAGATGAAATGGAAAGATTGATGTATTGAATGATTAAGGTTTTAACAATCACAAAACAAGGATTAAAATTACAAGATTGAAAAACAAAGATCAAAATCAACAAACACCCTAGTGGTGTTGGTGATGCTACGAACAGAAAAGGAGAAAAAGAAGGAGGAATGAAAAGCTAAAAACTGGATGCAAAGTGTGTGAGGGGAACCCTTTATATAGGTGTTCCCTTTGGTTGGTGAGTGGGCTTTCTCCCGTTCTTCTTGTCTTCTCGTCTTTTCAGAAAAGTTGACGTTTTCGATTCTGATTCGGGATTTGTCGTCGATTAAATTTAACTCGTCTTTTAATTTCTTCGTTTAATAGACTTGAGTTTCTTCGACTTATGTAAATCTTCCATCCTTGGTCCTTTTCTTCGATAAATCTTCGAATAGGCCCAGTGACTTCAAATCTTTTGCATCTCTTGGACAATAGACTTTGTCTTGAGTCTTTTTCTTCCATAAAACCCGTGCAATCCCATGTTTTCTTCAATATTTATCCGGTTGGCTCTGAAAACACAATAAACACAAAAACCACGCATAATTCCAAACAAATGATATTAAATACGTATTTTGGTCTCGTTTTAGCCAGAATTAAGTGGTAAAAGGATGGGTGTTTCACACCTATCAGTTCCTTACACGTTAATGGTGACTAAGGGAATCTATTTGATGAGTATTTAATTCTAGAAGCTTAAAAAATCATGGTAGAAGTGTTGGAATGATTTCCGGCCATAAAAAGTATAAGAATGACAAAGTGCATTCAAGTAGGTGATGCACCTTTGTGGTTGGTTTCTTAGGGCTGGAAATGTCTTCTAAATATCTGTTTGAGTTTGTATTTAGTAGGGAAGATCATTTGAATAGGTTTTGGAGGGAAAAACCTAGCCGAACTAAATCTAGGGCTTGTAACTTTATGGTTTTGTAATTCTTGTAATTAAGGGTTTAGGAACGTGATTAATGATGTATTAAGGTGTAATTAGGGTATATACATTGTAATTTAGAAGTTTAGATCCTTGTTTTGAAGCTTAACATAGGTTTGAAATGAATTTGGAAAGAAAACCTAGCCGGATTAATGTTTCTAGGGATCCAGGGTTCAATCCTTGTTAAATTCATAATTCTTAGTTTATCTACTGATGAAAAATTAAATTATATCTTCTACATTGTATCTAATGTGTTCATAGGGTTTTTACACTTGTTTTAATAAGTTATACTAAGTAAAAATGTCTAAAGGGTGAAAATACCTATTTTGACCTAACTTAAATGTCATGCATTAAAATGTTGTACCTTGTGCATTAGGGTAGTTGTACCTTATCATAAAATGATATTATAACCTAAATGTAATGCTAAGAGTGTTGGTAGATGATAAGTGTGAAAACACTCATCAATAATGATCCAAATACCACTCAAAACACAGTCAAATACCTTATATTTAACTGTAAATTATCAGAATTACGTGTGTACTTTGTGTTTGTGTATTTTTAGGTAATATAGGTACATTTGAGACAAACACGAGTTTTCAAGGACTTATTTGATCAAAAGACGAAGAAAAAGACGAAAGATGCTTTCAAGGACCATATTTGCCATTATTCACCAAGATGGAGGGCTTAACTTGCAATTTTCTACAAAGATGAAGGATGAAAGATAGATTTGCTCAAAGTTTATATATCATTTGATGAAAGAATGAAAGAGAAAGGACTAAAATGCAAAATTAGTGGAAAGTAAGTATATACTTTGGTCAAGTTGACCAGACTCGGTCAAAACACAAAAAACACATAAACGCGTCTTCTTCTCCAACGCAAGAGAGAGAAAGATACGATTTCTTTCTTTTCTCCACCTCTTAACCTGCAAATCAAAATAAAGGACTGTTGTCCCATATATTTGTGATGATTAAGCAATGAATAAAGAAAGAAAATAGATGAAGAAGAGATGAATTCCTAGAGAGAGAAAGTAGTGAGAAGATCATTAACTTGGTGAGATTAGATTAAGAAAAGAAGTTGTTACAAATGACCATCCACTCTCCTAACATGCTAGGAGGGTAGTATATATAGTCCACCCACATGCGGGCTTTAATGGACTATATATTGGGCCGGGCTTGTCTTTATGGACTTTAATTAGTTTAAATCCAAGCCCGTAAACCACGACTAAATAACTACTTATTACAACGTTCTAATAAATATTACAATAGAAACCTATGACCGAACATTCTTGTTTGACTCAATATTTTGAGGCTAACAATCTCCCCCAATGTGAGGTCATTCCTCTTTGATATTTGGATTCCAATGGAGATTTATGAATTTCGTCATAAATGAGTCTTGAACGTGTAACAGTAGTTTTGTTCCTTAATGCTGTGATCTTTGAGCCTTTGTTGTTGTCTTTCGACTTTGTCTTTTAGTCTTGAGATCTTCAAATCATCCTTGACTTGTCATTGCCATCTTGCGATCTTGTGTCTTTATCCACATGCTCACACTATCAATTGTTGAATAAGTCTTTGGGCATTAATATGTGGTTGTGAATCTTTGACTTTGCTGAGTACACCGTGACGCCACCTTCTCGAGACAAAACATAGACACGGACTGAATGGCTTTGACATTCGTCCTAAATCGGTAGCGTTTTACCTCCGGTCGGTGAAGACCGTTATACGATATTAAATATCGTACCTGTGATCAGGTAGATTCAATTAAGAATCTCCTTGACAGGGTTTCGCGGCTGTACTAGCCGTTCTCTTTACTCGACCGTCTCAAAGCAAGACTGCGAACATAAAGAGTGAATCAATTGGATAGATATCCGCTTGATTAAAGTCGTCAATTCAAATTCCTGGAACAAGTTTGATTCATTAAGAATCTTACCATTGTTGCTTTCCAGTTGACACAAGTTTGATTCATAAGAATCTCACAAGTCACCTACCGTAGCGCTGTTTGATGTTGACGCTAGAAGGATTTCCATTCGTCACTGTGAATATTAATGAATATCACTCTGAATGTTCTGGCAAGACCATAAAGATATTGCGTAGAAACCTGAAACGAGTTTGAATCAATTCAGAATCAAACCACTGTTGCTTTTCAGTTTTACATATGTTCAATTCATAAAGAATCTTGCATATGACCTACCGCAGTGCTGTTTGATGTTAACACTGGAAGGATTTCCACTCATCATCGTGAATACTAAGTAGTATCACTCTGAGTGTTCTAGAAATATCACAAGGATATAGCGTAGGACTCTCTTGATCTTCATCCGTGTGTCCTAACGAGATTTGATTGATCTCTTGGCTCTAGACTCGATTTGGTGCACTTTTAGTGGTCGGAGGCTGGAGCAGATGCCACCTATTCAATATCAACTATCTCGGAGTGAGAAAGTCAATAGAAGTCGTGTTGATCTCCGTGACAATAAAACAAACTTCTTTTGAGAGAAGTCTGAGTAGCTAGGAAAGGGTTGTGCTTCACATCACTGGGTCCATGATGAGTTTGTCTTCATGATGAGTTGACCCGGTTTCTGCCTAAGTTGTATGGAGGGCTTCTTTATTTACACCCTTTATCCTTACATTTCTTTTTCATTCTTCAACCCCTTCAATGCTTACCAAGACATCATTACTATCACCTTGTTGTGATTGTTCCAGTGCTAGCATCAGTACTTAGTCGGCATTTAGCTACGTTCACATTCTACTCCATCTTTCCTAAGGACTTCTAATAATCTATTGGATTGTCCCTGGGAAGATCCCTCCGGTTCTGGTTGGATCATAGGACTTAAACCTAACCACCCTTTTGACACCAATAACGTCGTGAATTAAAGATGTTGTGGGTATTTGATCGTAACCATGAAAACCACTTTAAATTCTAACAAAGTGTTTGAAAAACATTTAACACCTTGCTAGTTTTGTCGTTTCAGAAATGCTCCCCCTTCACATGTGCATCGATAATCGAAAGTGTTTCGCACATGTGGGTAAGAGTTAAAGTGCTTGAGTCTTATAGATCACATTTTCTCCCCCTATCTCTAGTATATAAAATCTTTTGATATTAGAGATACCAAATTTGATTAAAATATATTTTGAAAAATAGTCTTGAAAATCTTCGGGAGAAAGATGTGTTAATCTTTTGCATGAAGTTGAATTGCTCCCCCTCAAAAATTGATCCAATGGAATTGTCATTACGAGGATTTGATCCACATTAAACTTTTGAGGATAGGAGTTGTTGAACACACAATTTTTGAAAGATTTTGAATATCATTGAGAAATTCTTGAAAAAATTTTGTTCAACGCTTTTTGAAAAATCAATTCTTTTTGACGAAAAGGTTTTTCTAAAGCATAAACTTGAGTTCATAGACTTTGAATGTCTTGACGAATCCACTCAAGTGTAAGAAGATTTAACTTCTTTTGCTAAGGGTAAGAGTACAAAAGCGTACACTCCCCCGTGAATTTAGATCCGGGTTGCAATCTGAAAGTGATTACAAGCCATTGTGTTGAGCTCAAAACGTTGAATGTTTTGTGACTAGCTCAACCCGTGATAGATTGCTCTACCCGTTTGTTAGGATATGGTATCTTTAAAGATACACTTTCCTTTATTTGAGGTCCGAGTTACAGTCTGACATTTAACTGTAAGTCGTTTACATGAGCTTAAAAACTTTGAATGTTTTTAATGAGAGCTCATGACCGAGAAAATTTATTTTCCCGTTGTTAAGGATAAGTTATCATACGTGATCAACTTTCCTTTCTTGGAAGTACGAGTCACAATCTGAGGTAATTGTAAATCATTGAAATGACATGTTTTGAAAAATATTTACAACTTTCATTCGAGCTTTATGTACACATCCGTGTCGTTATTGAGCGACATTTCTAGGTACGTCCATATTATCGATACTGAAAGACATGTCGAGAAGAATATTTTTGGTATTTTGAAAGTTTTTCCATTTTTTATTTTGCTTTTCTATTGATATTTACGTTTTATTATTTATTTATTTATTTAATTTAATTTTATTTTTTTAATTTTTTAATTTTTTAATTTTTTTTTTTTTTTAAGTTTTTCGAAAATAATCCAAAATAGACTTTTGTACAGCAAAAGAAGGTGATATCGAATATACAGAATTGGAACCCTTTGAAGAAGGAGAAGTGGGTTCAGAATCCGTTGTTGTACCTGCAATCACAGAAGAAGAGTTTGCACAAATACTAGAATTAGGAGTAACAAATTCCTTTTCAGCGTGTAGAACAGTAGCATTAGTGCTGGTGCAGGTGTCATCACTCTTCTCTATTGGAATCCACTTAAGACCAACTTCAGTGAAGATCCGTCCCGTTGGTTTCCACTGAAGACTAGATTTAGGAGTAGCTTTCTCTTGCACAGCGGAAGACTTCTTTGGAGAGAAACTATGTCCTTTTTGAATCCACGTTTCAGATTTGGTGTGGTTGCTTTTCTTTACGACGGGTTTGTATCTTCTTGTTGTCTTATGGGATTCTGTATTCGATCTCCGTTCAAAGGAACGAGATTTGACCTCATAGAGGTATTGCAAAATGCAATGGTCATGATTTCCATTGTGAATGCCCTTTTTGCAACTGGGACATACAGGGAATTTGGGATTCACGAAAGTACTTGTATTCCTTTGTTTTCCAAATCGTTCAGGCGTAGTGTTTGAAACACGACTATTCATGGATAGTTTCCAATTTCTAGATTGCTGAAGAGAGATCCTAGGTTTTGGTTGACTACAATTAGGAGTGTGTGGAACTCTAGCGGTATTTGGTAAACTTGGTTTTTCATACATTGGTTTGTCTTTCTGAATCTTCCCTTTTTGTTTCGCATCTTCTAGGTTGTGGGTATGAACGAGGTCATTTGAACCTACAGATTCCTTTGTGGACGTGAATGTCACACGTTTTGGAGGAGTCCTAGAAGTGCTAGGTGCATTCACATGGTTGGGTTTAGCAACAGTGTGCTTTCTAAATGGAGGAACATAGGGTGATATGGATGGTTTTGGAACACTTGGTTGCACATCAGTCTTAGGGGGTAACCTAGATTTCATATGAGAAGAATTGGAGAACGGAGTCGGTTTTCCTAAGATAGAAGGCTTTGGATCCTTGTAGGCATTGGGTTGTCGAACAACAGGTTTCTTAATGCTAGGTTCCACGATTTTCCCACCCATTTTAGCAATGATTTTCTGCAACTCTGCTATCGCTCTGTCCCTATCTTGTAATTGAGCTTTCAACCCTTTAATTTCCAAATTCTGTTCATTCATTTCTCGAAATGTTTGGGAAAGTTTTTCTTGCAATTTATTATCATGTGGAAAACTACCAACTTCTTTTTGCAGAGCAAGTTCAAGTGAATGACAATGTTTTTGAACGAAATCAGTTTTGTGTTGAAGTAACTCAAAAACCTTTTTGTCAACATTTTCTTTACGTTTCGAAAGCTCAATTTCAAGACGTTCACATTCTTTGATCTTATCAAGATATTGGCATGCAACTTCAGAATATTCATCAATATCAGCACAAGATGTAAATAAGCACACATAACATCTTTAGAAACGCATTCTTGCAAGAGTAAATCATATTCATCCGAAAAATCAGACTTCTCCATTTGAAGATCATCAATGTGTTTCTCAAGAGATTCAACGTATTTTAAATCATCAAACATTTCAGTCCGAATGAACTCCTCAAGTTGAAGAACAGTTTCTTTAATCAACGCCGTGTTAGGAATTAAGAGTTCTTTCACAAGCAAGGTAATATCTTGAGGAATCGGACGTGTCCACTCAGCATTTTCACGTTTGGCCCAGTCTCTTTCAACAATAGATTTAACATTATCTATGTGGTGTTTAAGAATACCTAATGTTTTCCTACTCTTGCTTTTAGATTCATCTAGAGGGAGGTAGTTTATGTATTTGTAAACATTAGATTTCTTAGGGGCAAATGCTTTCTTCCATTGAATTCTCTTTTGTTTGCATTCTAGAAACACTTCCTCACGAGTTTTCTGAGTTTGTTTGTTGAAAAGACCATAAAGACTATTCTCATAAGCATAATTATATGGTTTCACAAACTCCTTATTGACAAGTGGTTGACTATCATCATCCCAAAGGGCAGTCTCTTCACTATTGGCACTAACAGGCATGCAATCAAGATCTGTCCTTTCAGTCTCATCAAGATAGAGACACGGGTTCGCAGCTTGAGCTTTGGCAAGGTACTCAGGACTTGCAAAGCTAGCTTGACCCTTAAACATCGATGGAGGTGCTAGCATTCTTACGGATTGAATAGAATCATGCGTTTTATAAACAACGTTCTTCAAAAAGTCGACTTGTGCTTCTAGTTTTGTAACTTTTTCGGTTTCTTTATCATATCTACTTTTGAAGTCTTGTTTTAACGCATCTACCTCTTGTTTCTTATCCTCTAGAATTTTAGCAGAATCAGTAGTGGTCATAGAAAGCTTTTGTTCAAGTTCATTAACTTTGGTATTGGCAAGGTACGTTTTTTGACGTTCATCCATTAAGAAAACATTATATTGACGCTTCTCTTTAGCTAATAACTCAAGAGTTGTATTATATTTGTTTTCAAAATCGTCCTTTTGATTTTTTAACGCACTTCCCTTGTACCCCTCAAGCTCTTTGGTTTTCTGAATAAGCTCAGCCCTATTACTTTCAAGGGTCTCATTAGATTTAATTAGAGCGGCTTTGCATTCTTCAAAGTTTTGAGTGAGCGTTGCGTTTGCCGTCTTTAATTGCTTGTGACTCTTTCTAGTTTCATTGACATCTTTTTGTAAACTAGCAATTAAATTAGCAAGCGCGACACGCTCCTCATCATCATACTCATTTGCATGTTGATCATCCTCAAACTCATTATTGCACATGTCTGATGAGTTGGGTGTGGTATTGCTATCAACCTTTTCCGTCATACATGTGTCAATAAGGTTTGTTGTTTGATCACTATGCTCATGCGTATTGGCATTGGCAAACACATTAAATTCAGCATTGTGTACCTCTTCCAATGGCTCAGAATCGTAAACAGGACCATTATCATAGGAAGGTGTATTGCTGATGACATTCTCAGAGTCGATGTGTTGTTTGCCAGAGCTGTTGTTGTCTTTCCCAGAAATGTTGTCATCATTCCTTGAACTCTGCGTTGGAGTCTCATATCTGCAGCTTATATTCTCAATATCTGATGCGATACCACAACTGGTATGAAGTCTGTCATCAATGGTTTGTTGCATCTGTATTGTGTGATTCACATAGTTTACAATGAAGTCGATGTTGCGGGTTATCCGATCTTTGTATGATAAAGCATCCATTCCATGATATCGCTTGAAGCACTCGTTGGTAAGCGAAGACTTGATGAAGTCAGAAGAAAACATCGTTTCAAGTGATGTCTTGAGATCAGTGAAAGTGATCTTGCATTCACTAGCAATGATTCTTTCGTTGACAAGTTGTGTTTGAAGTTTATCCATGGCATGAGTGAATGTTTTGATGAATGTGCCAGTGGATTCACGTAAGTCGAACAAGACTTTTGAAAGGTTCTGAAAAGAATCTTGAAGTACTCTAAAACCGTCCATGGCATTTTTTTCTTAAGAAACATATCTGTTGTTGTAGTCGTTCCATTTCAAGGTCTTTCACGTCTGAACTTTCAGTAACCGCATTACTCGTTGGCATGATGATCGTCTCTCTCTGTGGATGAAGTGACATTGGATCTTAAGTAGATATACTGTGATTGTGTTGTTGTTGAAATTTCGAAAATTTGAAATTTTTCCTCAGTCCGACAATAAATTCCTCAGTCCGACTAAAACGGTAAACCGAAAATTTTTCAATAACCAAATTTTGAAAACGAGTTAGAAATAGCCAATAACTAGTAGGGAAAAAATTTGAAAAATGAAATTTTTAACGAAAAATGGCCTAAAAATTTGAATTTTGGTCCGAAAATTTGAATTTTTGGTCGAAAAATTTTTCGCATCGCCAAAATTTGAAATTGAAGCTTAATTGGCCTAAAAATGGTCTAGGAAAAAATAAATTTTACATGGGTTTTCCCGCCAAAAAACTAGTCTAGATGGTGGCTAAGTCTAAAAAATACTCAAACAAAATTTAGCAAAACACATCATCGGAATGTCCCCTAATCGGAATGCACCAATCGGAATGTTATCGGAATGCACCAATCGGAATGTTATCGGAATGCACCAATCGGAATGAGCTAATCGGAATACACCAATCGGAATGAGCTAATCGGAATACACCAATCGGAATGTGCTATCGGAAAACACCAATCGGAATGTGAATCGGAATGCCAATCGGAATATTGTTGTCCAGTCGGAATGATGGTCGGAATTTAGAAACCCTTTTCCGATTGCACAGATCGGAATACTGATCGGAATCTATCCCCCTTTTCTCGGACAAAACTCAACCAATACGTGATTTTAAGCCAAAAAATGATCAAAAAACCCAAAAATTTTGTGTTTTTAGCCAAAGTAAATATACCAAATCACTACTACAACTATGTAGAAGATGTAGATGAAGAAGTAGAGCACGAAAAACACAAAAAAATTTAAATCATTCGAATCAAATATAATAACAACAATGAATCACAAATCTACCCCGTGGCGATTGATACCAAATGTTGTCCCATATATTTGTGATGATTAAGCAATGAATAAAGAAAGAAAATAGATGAAGAAGAGATGAATTCCTAGAGAGAGAAAGTAGTGAGAAGATCATTAACTTGGTGAGATTAGATTAAGAAAAGAAGTTGTTACAAATGACCATCCACCCTCCTAACATGCTAGGAGGGTAGTATATATAGTCCACCCACATGCGGGCTTTAATGGACTATATATTGGGTCGGGCTTGTCTTTATGGACTTTAATTAGTTTAAATCCAAGCCCGTAAACCACGACTAAATAACTACTTATTACAACGTTCTAATAAATATTACAATAGAAACCTATGACCGAACATTCTTTTTTGACTCAATATTTTGAGGCTAACAAGGACGATACATGAAGATTCAGTCGAAGCTCATAACTACAAAAAGATTCCTCTCGTTATCCTCTACAAGCTGGTATAAATGAATTAGATCAAAAGTTGAAGATGAAGAAAGCCCCAATTTGAAGAATGAAGAATTTATAAAGATCCTCGTATTTACACGTGTCGATTGCCTATTGGATCGAACACGTCACAACTCCCCACTCGACGGCTATAAAAGGAAGATGAAGACCTCATTTTCAATAGGTTAGCTTAGGGTAGTTTACACATAGTTGTAGGTGTAGTTAGTTAGTTAGTTTAGTTTTATCTCACTTTTCTTGTTAAAGTTTTGTAACGGAATCAGTTTTTAGTTGTAACCGAATGTTTTACTTTCACCATTAATGAATTCAAGCTTTCCTTTCTTACTCTATATCTTCTATTTCTGATTACGATTAGCAACGATTCTTACTCCATTAATGGATTCTTAAGTTTTCATCTAGGCTTTCTAATCTTCTTTTCTTTTCTGTAATGTTCCGATTAAAAAGCAAACTTTCTTTATTAAAACTGTTCAATTTGTTAGTATAGAGAAATTGATTTGAGTTTTGTTAATTCTAAGAGTTTTGTTAGTATTATGAGTTAGTAAAAAGTAGTTAGATTGTTATAATGTTTACTGTTCACGGAGTAATTAGGCTATAAAACAGTGATTTCTGAGTTTGTGTTAAAAAGCTTTGATATACAAGTCTTTGAGTTACTGTTCACTAGATTGTAAAAGTCCATTAAAAGTTCTTTCCATAAGCTTCTGTAGGAATCAGTTAAATGGATAAATAGTTAGTTGTAAATCACTTTAGTTAGATTTTGATACTCCATTGTTTCAGTTTGTATTCATTAGATTGCTGAATTAGTTTGGAGTCGTAATTGTTGTGATAATCAGATTTGTAGTTAATAATAAAGAGCGATAGTCGAAATCAGTTAGATGAATCAAGCTGTGCAGCAGTAGTTCAATATCAGTAATATTTAGAGTTTATGCAGGTTTCAGTTTAGAAGGACTGTTCGTTTTTCTTCGTTTGTCTTCGTTTTTCTTGGATAATCTGTTTTGCAGGAATACTTTGAAGTGTATGCAGTTAGTATGATTCGTAGTTCAGATGATTCAGTCTGTCAATATCAGAAGGTTAGAGATCAGGCGTGTTTGGTTTTAAACCGGCTCAGCGCCGCGTTTCTCGACATCAAAGGACTGGCCTCGGAAGGCAGGTTGTCTCAGTTTACTTTTACTGTGGTTCTTAGTTTAGCAGCTCTTAAAATGGTAGTATAAACTTTTACTTGCAATTTGTCGTATCTGTTACATGTTACTTTTTCTGTGATTCTTAGTTTAATATCAGTAATAGTTACAAAGTTTAGAATTGTTTTTGATCTCATATAGTTTAGCTAAATGACTAGTTCATAGATATTGAAAGTTGAATCAGTAGAAGTGTATACTGTCTAAAATCAATTTGTTCAAGTTACGATAATGTACGACTTTAATCCTTCACTTTGTATGCTTTAATTACGCTCACAGTCCAAGGTTAGCCACAGTAGTTGAAATTTGACCCTCAGTTATAATATTAGTTTCGATGTATGTCCTTGTTAGTTAGGAAACATTGCATAACTGGGCCTTCCTGTTATCTTTAACGAAATCTATGTAGTTGGGCTTCTTCTTGTTGGGCTTGTTTAGTAATTTTGTTTTAGTAATCTGCTTTGTAAATCGATGTTAGTTTTAGACTTTCACAATTGTGTTGAATTTTAGTTTGCATACAATTTAGTTTTTTTTTATATTGTTGTAGATTTTAATAAGTTTGGAAGTTTAGTTTTAAAAATCTTGTTATTCGTATTTTGCATTTTCCATTTTATAAAAATAGATTTAGTTTAATATTTTACACTTTAAATTTGTAGTATAAATTTGTAATTTGTATTTTCATATTTTGTGCATTTAAATGTTTACTTGCAACATGTTTTAGAGTAGTACATATACGTAGTATTATAGCTATTTTTACCTTTTTAAATGCTTTGTGCCAATTAGACATAAATTCCAAACAAATTTGTATAACCAAAAACAATTAAGTCTTTGCTAGAAAACGTTATATCAATTCGAATCGAGCTGAGAAGACAACTACACTAAAAAGACAAATATTAAATGGCGCCGCTGCCGGTTCTTTTCGTGAAGATTAACGATTTCGAGTGAGACGATTGGATTTTGGGATCCGTTCACTTTGTGAACGTTATTTTTTACGTATTATAAATCAAAAAGATAAAAAAAATCAAAAAGATAAAAATACAAAAAAATAAAAAAATCACAAAATCAATTCTTTTCCTAAAGAATTGAACCAAAAAATAAAAAAATCCAAAAAGTAATCTTTTTCCTAAAAGATTACAAAAAAAATATATATATATTATATCGATTTAATCGCTTTTTACGTAGATATAGTATTTTTCTTAAAAAAAACAAATAAATACAAAAATATTTTTTATATATTATTATATGTAAATACGTATACATATACGAACAACCAATACACATATCTTCCATAAGTATTGCCGAGGCAATACACCGTGTTGAGGGGCGTTCCGGTCCTTGACACGCGTATCGATAAAATTTAATTAAGCAAGAATAGATAAATACTTCCAATTGGCAATAATTCGAAGAATACAAACTACAAAGTGAATAGAAAGGCGATGTGCTATAAAATTCCATCTAAGGGTTAATAGGTACTTAAGTGCTTCGCGCCACCTAACCCCCCGTTCACTAGTGCGTATTCTAAGAAGGAAGGCTTGATTGGAGGTCTTGCACCCAAGTAGTAATTATATATATACTTTCTTATGGATATTTTATATCGAACCTCGAGGGAGATTATCTTTTCTCCTTCAAAAGTCGACCGAGGGCTACTCCCTCATTCCTCGTGTTTACTTACACGTGTACTCGCACACGTGTAAACATACCACCTTTGGTGTATTACTTCCTTCCCCGAGGAAGCTTTTAAACGTCATTATACTTGTATATACATTCGGCCACCTTGTTAAACATGGATACTCGTTCCATGTTGGAGATTTTGCAACAACGATCCGCCAACGCTAATTATTCGCCTTGTTTGACTTGTGGTGGTCCACGCGATACGTATTTATGTGATCAAAACAATGGATATTATGGGGAGGGATATGCTTATAATGGAACCGAGAACCCTAATTTTCGACCTAACACTCAAATGGACTATACTTGTAATGACTATATGGGATATTCTGATTTTTCATCACGACCTCCACCATCATTTCATGATCAACCCTTTGATGAGCCATACCAAGACCAAGATTTTTCAAACAATGAAGGTTTTCTAAATAATGATAATTTTCAAAGCTTTAATCAAGAAACCTTTCAAAACCAAGGACTTTCTAATAATGGAGGTTTTCAAAATGATGATAATTTTCAAGGCTATAATCAAGAGACCTTTCATAATCAAGGATTTTCAAATAATGAAGGCTTTCAAAATGATGAAAATTTTCCATGCTATAATCAAGATACTTTTCAAAATCAAGGATTTTCACATTATGAGGGTTTTCAAAATGAAGGGAATTTTCAAGGTTACAATCATGAGAATTTTCATAATCAAGACTCTTTTCAAACCTATAATTCACCTAATTATGGAAATCCACCTCCACCCTATTCTTCGACTTATTCATGTGAGTTTTGTGGAAAAGAACCCCATTATGGTTATGATTGTCGACCAAGGAATCCGCCTTCTTATGCTCTTAGTGATCTCAATGAGCTTTCTTTTCTAATCGAGCAACAAGGAAGAAATGATGGATATAGATTAAAGGCTTTTAAACGTATGAGAGAGATGAGTATCGAGGAAATGAGAGAAGAATCTCGGTGGTTAAGGGAAGAAATTAAGTCTCTTGAGGACGATGTAAGGAACAAACGGTTTAATATCAAGAGAATTGGTGACATTTATAGAGAATCGGTGAACTATTCCTCTCAGTCCCTCAAGAAAGATTTAGATGATTTACTCGTTAAGATTGATAAAAAGGAACGTGAACGCATAAAAACCATGAGCTTTGAGAAAATCGAAAAGGAGAATCTGCGGATAACAGGAGAGATGGTATCTCTTTGTAATATCGTGAAGATGAAACTATTTAATAAAGAGGATATTTGTGATGAGTTGAATATTAAATATCGTCAACTTCAGCAAGAGTTACTTACTTTGCTCTTAGCAAAAGACGAAAAAGTAGAAGATGAAGGCATAATAGACTCATATTTTGCTACATGTAGTCCTTATCCATTATTTTATGATGATGATGACGATCCTCCGATTTATATGACACTTAATGATGACACATCTTCATCAACTTTACCTCACGTGGAACCCACCGACTCTTTAACCATGGGGAACGAGCCTCTTAGCACTAATACAAACACCAATTCGGATGAATTAACCTCTTCTAGTGTTGAGAACCTTATCCCAATCCAAAGAGAGCTTGAGAGGGTTTCCAATGAACCATGTGATGAGCTTTTTGTTGATACCTCTTCTCCTCATGATCATATTGAGATTTTATCACATATTGACCTTCATGCTACTACTAGTGATTTTGGTGACTTTGATCTTGATGAATTGTTCAAAGAAAGGGATAATGAGATTGAGGAAGAGTTTGTGAAAGACTTGCCACAAATAGAGGATGATGATTGTGATTCTAGTGACGCGTCTTATGCTATATCATCAGATGATTTGTCTTGTCAAGATAACATTCCTAATTTGGATGCAGAGTTTGTTCCTATAGGAAAAGTGGATCCTTATCCTCTACCACCTTATGATTCTTGTGATGAAACCATTGATGATCTTTATGATAGTGATGAGTCTTTTACTTCTGATGATGATGACTCCATTTCTTCTATGACTCCTTCACCTATTCCTCTAAGTGATTTTGTGATACATTCAAATCCTCTTTTTGAGACATGTTTTGGTAACCCACTTTTTGAGGAGTGTGAAGAATCTAATAATGAGTCTATAGAAGAAGAACCCTTGATTGATATTCCTTCACTGGTTTTTGAGGATACACCTATTGATTTTCATAATCATATCATCTCTTTGAGTGATTCTCTCCTTAATACACCTCCTTTTGAGCTTTATGTTCCCACCCTCCCACCCTTAAAGTTGGTTATTGATGAAGATCCTTTCCTCTTAGAGATTGATACTTTTTCATCTAAGGCACCTTTAGAACTCAAAACCTTTGATATGGACTCTTTTATGGAGATTGCTGCCACCATAGAGGATACTCTTGCACATTTTGATATAGAGGTCGACGATAGTGTTTCTAATTTGGAAGAGGAGGTTCGTCTTATTACTACATTGCTTTTTGGGAACATAGAGACTACACCTTCTCCACAAGACACTATTGATCTTGATCCTCCTTTCGCTATGCCTTCTATGGAAGATTACCCACCTTTTGATGATGATGATGAGCCCAATATGGACATAATAGTTATGAATGTTTTGATACCTACACCTTCATATTCTCATGATGCTTTGATCACTAAGGGGGAATCTTATATGGTTGACACGAGCACATCTTCTTATTTTCCCATGAAGGGAAAGGTTTTTGATCCTGGGATACATATGTTTGGGAAAAATTGGTTTTCATCTACTTCACTTAAGAGTGTGCCTTCAATTGATATGGACTTCTTGTATGAGCTTACTTTGGTGATACTACTTACTTTGGAGTTGTTCACATGTCGAGATGGAAACTATGTGTTTGATCCTGGAGTTCTTCTTATTTGAGAGCTTTCGTATGTTGGACAAACTTGAGACACGTTGGACCGTTCCATTTATCGAGGCGGATATTGTAAATCTTATAGTAAATGGCAACGTGCTAAGTTTGAGTGTATCATGTGAGACGTGCTTCAAAGTGGATATTCTTTATTCTCCATGATGGTTTCCCCAAGGACAACTTAATTCGGGGCCGAGTCGAGCTAGCGACTTAGGGTTAAAAAAACTCAAGCAATGAATAACTAGGTTAGAAAACGTAGAGTAGATTTTCAATAGGTTAGGTTTAATTAAAAGGATGTTATAGTAGAGTTGAAGTGGAGGGGTGCCTTTCTTCGTCTTTTGGTGTTTGTTTCAAGGGTTGCTCTCTCACATTTCATGCTTGGAGCTTATGGAGGAGGCCCGTGTATCTGGTTCACTTCGATTAGTTTTTGCTATCGTGATATTAAACACTTGTGCTTAAAATGAATACCCTTTAGTTGTCTCTTCCTTAACTTGGGTTAAGCAAAGTAATCAATGTCATAAGTGTAGGGGAGTTCACTTCCATGCTCTTAAACATTAAGGACAATGTTTATCTTAAGTGTAGGGGAGACTTCTATCAAAGTGACCTTACCTAGACCATTGCCTTAACTTCATGATAATTGGGAAAATTAATTTTTCAAACATTTTTCAAATTTTTGATCTACTTTGGCCAACAAAAATATGCATACATAATTTTTGCATCAAACATTTTTCATTTGCATAACACATTTGCATTGTATATATTTCTTCTTTATGTTTCATCAAAAATATATAAAAAGAGAAAAAAAATATAATAAAACATGGTTTTAACAAGTTTAGATTTCTTTGACATATTAGGCCCACCATGGATATTTTGACTCAACCCGAGTTTGCTTATTTTAGCATTCTCTAGCTAGTATCCTTAACCATGTAGTCCTTCATTGGTCTATTAGGCTAAGCATCCACCAATTTCATTATTTGAAATTTTAAATTTGTGGAGAATGGGAAATGATAGAGTTGAAGCAAGTGTAAAAGGGCTAGATAGACTTCATGATAATTACTTGTGGCTAAAACCTTCTCTTCTTAATCTCTATTTTCTTCGCATGTATATAATTGTTAATAAATAATCAAGTACGGTTTTAATTGGTTTGTAATCTCTTATGCATTTTTGACTAATCATTCATGGTTGATATGAGTACGTCTTAAGATTCTAAGTTAGCACGTTTTATGTGTACTAGACTTATGTCATGCTCCATATTTAGCGGGTGTTTTTCCTTTTATTCTTTTCAAATTTCTTAGTGAGGAATAAAGAAAAATAAGAGCGGCTTGAAAAAAATGAGTGGCTAGAAAAAAAAATAATAATAATAATAATAAAATAATACAAGACTCCCAAGAGGGGCAGTGTGGTGTTAATTATAGTGACTATTGAGTTCCAATATTACCTTGACGGGTTGCGGGGATTCAATAGATTGCTCCAATCCAATATTACCTTGACGGGTTGCGGGGTTGAAGATCCAAAGTCTCAAAAAGATGGCGGATGTAAATTATTGCGTGAGTTTTATTTTTCTTTCCCTAGCGAGTGTGTAGCTACTTATGAAAGCATGACATGAGGATTTTACACATAAGGCGAATGACTTATTACTCTTAATACGGACTTATATTAATTGTGAGCGGTTTTTCAAGTAATGGATGAGATGATTACTTAGGATTAAAACCGTGCTTCCTTATTTTTGGATTTTACACTTCTTATATTTCACACTTGAATAATGACAAATTTGCTCACAAGCAATTTGCTCAAATATTAACCGGTTCCACACTTAATTGTCATGAATAAGTTGATGCACTTTTTACTTGTGAATACAATGATCCCATTTTTAAGCTTGGTATGGGGAAAGTGAAACTTGAGGGTGATAAATGTCCATGGTATCAAAGCCCTAATCTAAGTCATTGATTTCTTTATGAGTTATTTCCATCAAAACCATTTCAATAAAAATCAAAAATATATAAATAGAATTGTTTTCTTTGCATTGCATTGTAAATATTTAAAACCATTCATCATATAGCATTGTATAGTTATTAAATCATAAAATGGCTAAGGTTGGTTAATTATGAGAAAAGTGTAACTTGGTGCTTTAAAATACTGCATTGCATGAGGACATGGCAATGGTCAAGTGGAGGGGAGTTGATAAGTGTGAAAACACTCATCAATAATGATCCAAATACCACTCAAAACACAGTCAAATACCTTATATTTAACTGTAAATTATCAGAATTACGTGTGTACTTTGTGTTTGTGTATTTTCAGGTAATATAGGTACATTTGAGACAAACACGAGTTTTCAAGGACTTATTTGATCAAAAGACGAAGAAAAAGACGAAAGATGCTTTCAAGGACCATATTTGCCATTATTCACCAAGATGGAGGGCTTAACTTGCAATTTTCTACAAAGATGAAGGATGAAAGATAGATTTGCTCAAAGTTTATATATCATTTGATGAAAGAATGAAAGAGAAAGGACTAAAATGCAAAATTAGTGGAAAGTAAGTATATACTTTGGTCAAGTTGACCAGACTCGGTCAAAACACAAAAAACACATAAACGCGTCTTCTTCTCCAACGCAAGAGAGAGAAAGATACGATTTCTTTCTTTTCTCCACCTCTTAACCTGCAAATCAAAATAAAGGACGATACATGAAGATTCAGTCGAAGCTCATAACTACAAAAAGATTCCTCTCGTTATCCTCTACAAGCTGGTATAAATGAATTAGATCAAAAGTTGAAGATGAAGAAAGCCCCAATTTGAAGAATGAAGAATTTATAAAGATCCTCGTATTTACACGTGTCGATTGCCTATTGGATCGAACACGTCACAACTCCCCACTCGACGGCTATAAAAGGAAGATGAATACCTCATTTTCAATAGGTTAGCTTAGGGTAGTTTACACATAGTTGTAGGTGTAGTTAGTTAGTTAGTTTAGTTTTATCTCACTTTTCTTGTTAAAGTTTTGTAACGGAATCAGTTTTTAGTTGTAACCGAATGTTTTACTTTCACCATTAATGAATTCAAGCTTTCCTTTCTTACTCTATATCTTCTATTTCTGATTACGATTAGCAACGATTCTTACTCCATTAATGGATTCTTAAGTTTTCATCTAGGCTTTCTAATCTTCTTTTCTTTTCTGTAATGTTCCGATTAAAAAGCAAACTTTCTTTATTAAAACTGTTCAATTTGTTAGTATAGAGAAATTGATTTGAGTTTTGTTAATTCTAAGAGTTCTGTTAGTATTGTGAGTTAGTAAAAAGTAGTTAGATTGTTATAATGTTTACTGTTCACGGAGTAATTAGGCTATAAAACAGTGATTTCTGAGTTTGTGTTAGAAACCTTTGATATACAAGTCTTTGAGTTACTGTTCACTAGATTGTAAAAGTCCATTAAAAGTTCTTTCCATAAGCTTCTGTAGGAATCAGTTAAATGGATAAATAGTTAGTTGTAAATCACTTTAGTTAGATTTTGATACTCCATTGTTTCAGTTTGTATTCATTAGATTGCTGAATTAGTTTGGAGTCGTAATTGTTGTGATAATCAGATTTGTAGTTAATAATAAAGAGCGATAGTCGAAATCAGTTAGATGAATCAAGCTGTGCAGCAGTAGTTCAATATCAGTAATATTTAGAGTTTATGCAGGTTTCAGTTTAGAAGGACTGTTCGTTTTTCTTCGTTTGTCTTCGTTTTTCTTGGATAATCTGTTTTGCAGGAATACTTTGAAGTGTATGCAGTTAGTATGATTCGTAGTTCAGATGATTCAGTCTGTCAATATCAGAAGGTTAGAGATCAAGCGTGTTTGGTTTTAAACCGGCTCAGCGCCGCGTTTCTCGACATCAAAGGACTGGCCTCGGAAGGCAGGTTGTCGCGGTTTACTTTTACTGTGATTCTTAGTTTAGCAACTCTTAAAATGGTAGTATAAACTTTTACTTGCAATTTGTCGTATCTGTTACATGTTACTTTTTCTGTGATTCTTAGTTTAATATCAGTAATAGTTACAAAGTTTAGAATTGTTTTTGATCTCATATAGTTTAGCTAAATGACTAGTTCATAGATATTGAAAGTTGAATCAGTAGAAGTGTATACTGTCTAAAATCAATTTGTTCAAGTTACGATAATGTACGGCTTTAATCCTTCACTTTGTATGCTTTAATTACGCTCACAGTCCAAGGTTAGCCACAGTAGTTGAAATTTGACCCTCAGTTATAATATTAGTTTCGATGTATGTCCTTGTTAGTTAGGAAACATTGCATAACTGGGCCTTCCTGTTATCTTTAACGAAATCTATGTAGTTGGGCTTCTTCTTGTTGGGCTTGTTTAGTAATTTTGTTTTAGTAATCTGCTTTGTAAATCGATGTTAGTTTTAGACTTTCACAATTGTGTTGAATTTTAGTTTGCATACAATTTAGTTTTTTTTTTATATTGTTGTAGATTTTAATAAGTTTGGAAGTTTAGTTTTAAAAATCTTGTTATTCGTATTTTGCATTTTCCATTTTATAAAAATAGATTTAGTTTAATATTTTACACTTTAAATTTGTAGTATAAATTTGTAATTTGTATTTTCATATTTTGTGCATTTAAATGTTTACTTGCAACATGTTTTAGAGTAGTACATATACGTAGTATTATAGCTATTTTTACCTTTTTAAATGCTTTGTGCCAATTAGACATAAATTCCAAACAAATTTGTATAACCAAAAACAATTAAGTCTTTGCTAGAAAACGTTATATCAATTCGAATCGAGCTGAGAAGACAACTACACTAAAAAGACAAATATTAGTAGACTTGTCTTAAAATATTATGCATTGATTCTAAGTGAAATGGGTAATATAGGGATTTTTGGTAATATGCCTAAGTGACTTGTACCTTGGGTTTAAGGGTTTGTAACTAAGGTTTTAGATTGAAATCTTACTTGTATTTGATGTATTATTATTTTTACATAATCCTTGATTACTTATTTATAAGTGTTGTATAGTTATATTGCTTGAAATTTGAGTTTACAAGTGATTTCTAGGGGTTCTAAGGATTTTAGGGCATCTGTTTTATATTTGAGATGTTCTTATTCATAATGTACTTATAAGATTACTTTTAGAACTTAGACCTTATATATATAAGGTCTTCATTTCACCATAAAAACAAAGTATTATGTATCTCACAAGAATAATGTACATAATACATAGATGAAAATACTGGGTTGTTATACTTAACATCTGGCAACATCACCTAAACCATCCATCAAAACAACCAATCAATCAAAACCACCTAAACCATCATCCGAAAACACCATTAGTGATGGTGGTTGTGGTGTCAATTTCTAAAGATGGTAGTGATGGCAAAGATGGTGGCAACAACGGATGTGGTGGTTGTAGTGACAATTGTGGTGGCGACTACGATTTTTAGATAGAGACAAAAAGATGGATGTCGGATTATATATGATTAGGGTTTGTGGAATTGCAAAGAATGGATAGAATTAGGGTTTTTAGAATGGCAGAACATGGTTTACTCCATTGCAATAGATGTGGTTTATATAGGGATAGAATTAGAGTTTGTCAAAAGTTTTGGAAAGTTTGAAATAATCCCGCCTCTGGCATTCGGCTTGGTTATGATGTCAACTCTTTAAACATGGAAGTATAGAAAAAGATTCCTATACTTGCCATTTATGTTTCTTATATTTCCTCAATTAACATGTTGAAAAAAAATTGTAAACTCTTTATATGTAGTAGAGATAGAGATATTACATATCAGAATCATACACCCTATTTTTAGCATAAACTCAATCAATCAATCAGAATCATTTTTTTATCTAACAAAAAAAATCTACTGTATTTTTTTAAAATTAAATATCTCACAAACCTTTAATCGTTAAGCAAAATGAAACATACACTTGTGACGAGAATTAAATCATCTTTCTATCGAGGGGCACATGTATATACTTTCGACGAACTTTTTTTTTTCTTGAGAAAATCTTATATGATTCGTATCACGAATCATATATGATTTTGGAAAATCATATATGATCCGTAATACGAATCAATGATTTTCTTAGAAAAAAGGTTCGTCGAAAGTATATATACATGCGACTCTCGATAGAAAGATGATTTAATTCTCGTGGTAATGGTGTATTTTTTGTCACGTAACGATTTACCGTTTGTGAGATATTTAATTTAAAAAAAATGTAAATTTGATTTGAAAAAATGCGATTGATTAATGCGGTTTATGCTAAAAAGGGATATATGTACATTAAACTCATTAACTAAAAGATATAAATTCTTTTAAGTGATGCTGTCACGACAAAATCATTTTTTTAATGGAAGATGATTTGTACACTTCTCATATTGATTAATACACTTAAAATTAGTGTGTATTAACATCTTTACTTTTATAAAGATAAATATGATTAGAATGTTAAAATATACTAATTTTAGAGTCGAGTTCCTTATAAAAAAGGTATCCAAAAAAGAAGGAAGGAACGAATCTGGGCCCTCCATTTTTCTATCATCCAACCATCCATATTAAACACACAAATCATATATAAACAATAAAAAAAAAAAAACACACAACCCACCCACTTTCTCTCTCTAACAACCCCCGATCTCACCTCCCGATATAACAGACACTCAGATCCAAAATCAATCTCGCCGGAATAATTGGAAACTCGCCGGAATGATATGTAAATAACAAAACCCTCGCCGGAAACCATTACTATCACGAATCTATAACCTATATATTCATAAAAACTTATTCATAAACTATTGTAACCCTCGCCGGAAACCATAACCCTCGCCGGAAAATAAAAAAACTCGCCGGAACCCTAATCAATCAGAAAAATGGATGAACCTGATTTAGATGACGTTATGGTAGTGGTTTCTCAGCTTGATTTGAATAAAAGTGATGCATCAGAACAGTGTTCTTCTTCAGAAAAAGTAAAAGATGGTTTTCCAGGTAAATTATCGTTCTGAGGTTGTTTTGTTAGTGTTAAATGAAAATTACATGTAATTCTGTGTGAATTATATCTAATTTTTGAAAGAAGGTGGTTTGTTAGTGCTGAATGGAAATTACATGTAATTCACATAGAATTACATGTAATTTTTGTATTAAGGTGGTTTGTTAGTGCTGAATGGAAATTACATGTAATTCTGTGTGAATTACATGTAATTTTTGTATTAAAATGATTTGTTAGTGCTGAATAGAAATTACATGTAATTCTGTGTGAATTACATGTAATTTTTGTATTAAAATGATTTGTTAGTGCTGAATAGAAATTACATGTAATTCTTTGTGAATTACATGTAATTTTTGTATTAAAATGGTTTGTTAGCATTGAATGGAAATTACATGTAGTTCTGTGTGAATTACATGTAATTTTTGTATTAAGGTGGTTTGTTAGTGCTGAATGGAAATTACATGTAATTCTGTGTGTATTACATGTAATTTTTGTATTAAAATGGTTTGTTAGTGTTGAATGGAAATTACATGTAATTCTGTGTGTATTACATGTAATTTTTGTATTAAAATGGTTTGTTAGTGTTGAATGGAAATTACATGTAATTCTGTGTGTATTACATGTAATTTTTGTATTAAAATGGTTTGTTAGCGTTGAATGGAAATTACATGTAATTCTTTGTGAATTACATGTAATTTTTGTATTAAAATGGTTTGTTAGTGTCGAATGGAAATTACATGTAATTCTGTTTTTTAAATACAGGTATGAAAACCCCAAGAGCAACAGTTTTTGCGCAAGATGAAACACCCGGTGGATCAGTAAATTGGGAGCCTCGTGTACATGGAATTCGTATACCAGAAGTGGGAGATATTTATGATACATTGGAAGAAGCTTTTGATATGTATTCAAATTATGCTGAAAAGGGAGGCTTTGAAGTTAAAAAATCGGGACAAAGTAAAACAAAATCAAGAATGGTAAAACACAAGTACATTACTTGTAACAAAGGAGGAAAACCAATACGTGTTGATTTTGACACATTGGATCCAAAAAATAAAGGTAAACAAATCAGAAACACAACACACCACGTGACTGGTTGTAAAGCTCAGATAAAGTTACAGTTGAATATTGTTACCGGAAAATACAAGTTGGTACAATTTATAGCAAAACACAACCACCATCTTCTACCAGAGGTGTACCAACACTATACAAAGAAACAACGAAAAATGCCTCAAGCCGAAAAGATGTTTGTTGTAAAAGCTGCAGCAAATAAACTTGGTGCAACGCGTGCTCACAACTTCTTAAGTAGTATCAAAGGTGGTGATGAATATGTTCATGGGACGACCGCTGATTTTAAGAATGCTCAGAGGGATGTTACTGAATTTATTGGGGAAAATGATGCACAAATGCTAATAAACAAAATGGAAAACAGAAAGTTGTATGTGCCGAACTTTACATTTGAATATAAGGTAGAAAATGATGAACTCGTTGCGATGTTTTGGGCGGATGAAGTTGCAAAGTGCTATTACAAAGAGTTTAGAGACATAGTATCTTTTGATGCAACCTTCAATAGCAACAGGTAAGTTAATTGTTTGTAATTCTTGTATGTTTATACTTTTTATTAGTGAATTACATGTAATTCTGTGTGAATTACATGTAATTCTGTGTGAATTACATTTAATTCTGTGTGAATTACATGTAATTCTGTGTGAATTACATGTAATTCTGTGTGAATTACATGTAATTCTGTGTGAATTACATGTAATACTAATCAGATGTATTTCTATTAGAATTACAAAGACAATATTTAAATTACATGTAATTCACACAGATTTACATGTAATTCTTGGTAGAATTACATGTGATTCAGGAATGTAGATTTTAATACATTGCTATGTTATATAGGTACAACATGAAGTTTGTACCATTCACTGGCATCGACAATCACAGAAAGTGTGTGACACTTGGTTCGGGAATGATTTTACATGAAGATACCGAATCATATACGTGGTTGCTAACAGCATTTTTGTCCGCCGTTGGAAAAGAGCCGACAATGATTGTAACCGATCAGGATGGAGCCATGAAGAGAGCTATTGAAGCCGTTTTTAAAACAACAAAACACAGACTATGCATGTGGCACATTTCCCAAAAGATCCCATCTAAGGTATTTTTGTTCAAGTTAGAAACTGTTTTTCATGATAGAATCACATGTAATTCTGTGTGAATTACATGTAATTCATATTAGAATCACATGTGATTCTACTTTATTTCTGTGTGAATGATTTGTTAGTTTTGAATGCAAATCACATGTAATTCTGTGTAAATTACATGTGATTTTTTGAATAAAAATACCTTGTTAGTGAATGTATGCTAATCACATGTAATTCTGTGTGAATTACATGTGATTTTTGGAAAAAATAAATATTTTTTTAGTGCTAATTACTTTATATCTTCAAAACAGATTTGTGAAGAAATATACAAAGGGGCTTTCAAAGAACGATTTGATAGGCTCATTTGGAATATGTTCATAGAACCAAAGCAGTTTGAAGAGAGATGGGGGTTATTGATAGATGAATTTGAGTTGAAAGAAAACAAGTGGATGAAAAAAATGTATGATCTTAGAAAAATGTGGATTCCCGCTTATTTTATCGACTCTCCTTTGTTTGGCTTGATGAGGACGACTTCCAGGTCCGAAAGTGAAAATTCTTTCTTTAAAAGTTTCACAAGCCAAGGGTCAACACTTGTTGGTTTCATGATGTCATACGAATCAGCAATGGAAAGGAAAAGACATAGGCAAGAGAATTTGGACTTCCAAACGCTTGATGCGGCTCCAACATATAAAACAATGTTGGACATTGAACGTCATGCTGCAAGAATATATACAAAGACAATATTTGAATTTGTTCAACATGAAATTAATGCTGCTTGCTGGAATTGTACGATACAAGGTTTACAAAATAGTGAAGGATGTGAGACTTTCATAATTAGAGACAAAGCGGCAAATTCTTACAGAACTATTTACACCAAAAGTAGAAAAGAACAAGACAAGGAAATCGCAGCAGAGAAAGCGACAGAAATAGACTACAAGGTATAATTTACATGAGCTTTTAAAAATAAATAAATAGGCTCTTAAAGGAATTACATGTAATTCTGTGTGAATTACATGTAATTCTGTGTGAATTACATGTAATTATTAAATAATTACATGTAATTCTGTGTGAATTACATGTAATTATTAAATAATTACATGTAATTCTAAACAAAATAATAAATAATGAAATTACATGTGATTCTAATGTAAATTCCTTGTGTTTTGCAAAAAGGTACTAAGAGTTATAGAAGACGGGTCAGTGGTTTGTTCTTGTAGACATTTTCTACGATATGGTTTTCTATGTCGACACATATTTTGTGTGTTCAAGAACCGTGATGTTAATGTTATTCCCAAGGAATACATTTTGAGGAGATGGACAAGAGAGATAATACCACCTGAGCTTCGAAGACAAATAAACAGATATGGGGAAAAGAATGTAACCGTTGAAAGGCTTTCAAACGAGGTGAATTTTGTTGTGGATGATTGTTTATTCTTATTGAGCAAAGATGAAGAGAGGTTGGCAGCTTATCTTGTAAAGTTGAAAGTGATATATGAAGAAATAAAAGTTGATATGCCTAATCCTCCTTCAAGAAAAACGGCAGATGTTATTGGTGCTTTGTTTGCTATTTCAGAGCCTGATCATCTAGATGTGAACAATCCAACGAATGCTAGAAACAAAGGAGACCATCCAAATGATGGAAAAAAACTAAAAAAAGGAGAACGATTGAAAAGTGGAAGAGAAAAGGCGCTTAAAGTTCGAAAGAAACCATTGAAGGTTTGTGGATATTGTAAGGTGAAGACGCGTGAGCATACAAAAAGAACTTGCCCAAAGAACCCAAACGCAAAGAAAAAGAAGGCCTCACCAATTATTGATGTTTGAACACTTTTCATTTACTTCATTTTTTTTTTCATTTCCCAAAACATTTGTTTAAGATTCCAGAACCTATGTTTACGTTTTAAAATTACATGTAATTTACGTTTTAGGTCAACATCAATATGATTTCCATTGATTTACATGTGACAGAGTTGAGGTACTTATGTTTTTTGGGGAAGATAAAAATGAATTACATGTAATTCTGTGTGAATTACATGTAATTCTGGTATAATTACATGTAATTCTGTGTGAATTACATGTAATTCTGTGTGAATTACATGTAATTCTGTGTGAATTACATGTAATTCTGTGTGAATAAGGTAAGTGGCAAGGGATTTCAGTGAGTGATTCTGTATGAATTTAATATAATTTTAAGTAAATCCAATGTCACAAAACACTTGACCATAATCTGATCTAACTTCATTAAACATAGCCATGACACTAAGTTATACTCAATTGAAATAATGTGTGAATTACAAGTAATTCTGTGTGAATTACATGTAATTGAAGTGTTCAATTACATGTAATTGAAGTGTTCAATAATGCATAACACAAAGACACTGAAAATATAACATACAGGTAATCTGAAATATAACAACCTGGAACAACTGTCTGAAACAAGTTAACATAGCCATGACACGCCAAGTTATGTTCGATTAAGCATGTCACAAAACACATAACCTAAAAATATCCAGACAAAGCCATTACATAATAACATAATATATCCATACAGCACACTTCACAGAACTTTTGATGACCTAATCTCTTTCTCGCTCCTGCCTATTCTTTAGTGCATGACAGAGTATCTCGAGCTTCTGATTAATCTCATTCTTATCAAACTCCATGGCTAGTTGACGCATCTTATCAGCATGACAGTTTTGCTCATGTAGAAGCATCTTAGAAAGAAATTTGAAACGTAAAAGTCTCAACATGTCACGTTGCATTCTGGACTCCGGGACAAGCCCACAATCCCAATCCGCAACTGCTCCGCCAACATATGTCTCCATGTGAAGCATTGCGAAGACTCCACAATCCCGAGAATTCTCTTTTGTCATCCACTTTAATTTTGGCGTTTTTGCTCTCTTCAACTTTCTGATGGAATTATGCTTCTTGTGATTATACAACTTTAAGTGTCTCGCAAACAAATCTCTCTACAAAAAAAGACAAAATAAATATTTTGTAATCCAACATGAATCACATGTAATTAACACGAATCACATGTAATTCTGTGTGAATCACATGTAATTAACAGAAAAATCACAAATAATTAACAGAAACTTACAAGAAGATCACAGACATCCTTGTACTTTCCATCATAAGGTGCTCCCGACCCGCTGTTATCTAGAACAGTCATTGATGCTACTTTTAGGTTGAAGACAACCACATAAAAATGCCCAGACATGCAGATCGGGAAGAAAGCCTGTTTTTAATAAACCAAAAATTAGAATGAAAAAAAAATAATAACCAAACAAAAAGAAAATAAAATTCTATTTACCAATTCAACGCCTTCCAAGGCCAGACCACCAACATCGTTTTCGAATTGAGCAGAAATTTGCTTTGAAAATCGGTCCCATATATCAGCATCCGTTTTCAAGGCTCCATTAATCATTTCTCGAGTCTGAATATAAAAAAAAACATTAATTTATGACAGAAATAATAAATTTATTTTGGGTGTAGAAAAATTAACTTACAACACATCCTGTTGGAAAGAAGTGCCTTATTGGCATTCGAGGATCTCGGAAACGCTCTTCGTAATTCAGAACAGAACCAAAGCAATCTAGCACGTTTGCATCAACCCAAAGGCCAGGAGATAGTGTTTCGAGATTCAAACGAACTCCATAAACTTTGTGGCCAGAAAATGTTTCAAAAACATATTCTCTGTTAAAGAAAAAAATAAAATACATAAAAAACATTGTCTTGTAGTTTACATGTAATTACATGTAATTATACCAGAATTACATGTAATTCTGCTATAATTACATGTAATTCTGGTATAATTACATGTAATTATACCAGAGTTGCATGTAACTCTGCTACAATTACATGTAATTATAGCAGAATTACATGCAACTCTAAATTGAATAAATATTAATTTATATTTAACAAAAATGAAAATAACTCACTCCTTATCACCCTGCATTGCGAACACACTAGAGCCCAGAAGAAACTCATTTTGAGTAAGTTTGGGGAGAACTTTTGTCTTTTTATTCACATACGGAGATATCAAGAATACCGAAGGTTTCCCAACTCGCTTTCCAGGACTAGGACTAGGACTTTGGCTTAAAACACGAAGCGATAGTTTTTCAGGAGTAGAAGGTGCTTCCTCATCAACAAGGGCATCATCCAGAGCATTCTCTGCTGGATCAACATGTCGACCATGTTGAGCCTGAAAAAAATAAAATACATAAAAAACATTGTCTTGTAGTTTACATGTAATTACATGTAATTATACCAGAATTACATGTAATTCTGCTATAATTACATGTAATTCTGCTATAATTACATGTAATTCTGCTATAATTACATGTAATTATACCAGAGTTGCATGTAATAAAAAACATACTTAATATACATTAAAAAATAATAAACTTTGGAACAACAAACTAATAAAAGTTTGAAACTTACAGAAAAATACTCGTCGGCAAGGCGATCAATCTCATTTCCAACCTCTTCTATGTTTTCATCTAACCACTGTGAAAAAGAGTCCGGTGTACTCATTATCTCAAAATCTTCATCAACTTGAACTTCAGCGGATTCTTTTTCAACATCTGTTTCTTTTTGAACAATGGTCTCTTCAATAGTAGGCACCTTATCGAAAACATTCCCAAACAAAGGAGGAATTTCCGAAATAATTGGATCATCTTCGCTAAGAATCTTTTCACCTTCACTAGGAATCTTCTCATCGTCAGTACGAATCTTCTCGTCATCACTTGGAATCTTCTCATCATCACTGGCAAGCTTCTCATTGTCATTCTGCACATTATCGTCACCACTACCAACATTTCCATCCTTATGCTTATCAACAGCACCACTACCAGTCTTATCATTTTCATCGTCCCCGTCACTACCCGTACTACCATCATCATCATTCGGATCATCATTATCATCTTTAGGATCATCACTCTCATCATCGCTCTCATTATCGCTCTCATCATCATCATCCTCTGGATATTCATATTCATTCGGATTTTGAAAAAATGTGTAATACTTTTTATGAAGCTCACGAAACTTAGGATCATCTGGATATTCTCTAGCACCTACCAACAAGTACTCTTCCAAAGCACATCTCTCTAGACAAATTACTTTAAAACTTTCTTCAGCTTGGAGATACAAATCCTATACATGTTTATGATTTATTAACAGTTAGTTAGATTGTAGATGTAATTACATGTAATTCTGTGTGAATTACATGTAATTTTTGTATTAATAGGTTGCTACTGATTTCAGAATTACATGTAATTCTGGTATAATTACATGTAATTATATCAGAATTACATGTAATTCTGTGTGAATTACATGTAATTATGTAAAAAGAAAAAATAAACCTTCTGGTATAAGTACCTCTTTAGAAAAATGATTGCGAGTAACAAAACCTTCTGTTCTTTGATTCTCATCTTCAGTCCATTCTTCATTCAGTTCTAAAAGACCCAAAACCTGTCCATCTAGCTCTAGTTGCTCTCTTTTTCTCATTAAAATTGAGCTCCAGCTTTTGATAGCAGGGCGATCTCGAAGAACATGGAACTTATCAAACTTCGTGGAATCTAAATACAAAAGCTGGAAAAAAAGACATGTAAATAACAAGACTTTATTTAATTTAAAGAATTAAACAAAAACATTCAAAGAAAATTACATGTAATTCATCATGAAATTACATGTAATTCTGTGTGAATTACATGTAATTTCATGTAATTACATGTAATTCAACATAAATTCAAAGAAAGGTACAAACTTACAATTAAGAAGGTGAACGGGCCAAGGTAAGGATTTGTTGGTTTATCGGGAAGTTTACAGTCTAGTAAGCATTTGTATACATACTCACACCAGTTTATCTTAGAAGCATCTGTATCTTCTCGAATACGTCTAACAACATCCAAGCATACTTGACCATTCAAAGCATCAACTTTGCCCATTGTATTGGTAAACAGAGTAAGAAAGTTGACTCTAAAAAAGAAGTCATCTTTCTTAGACAAAACCAACTTGGCAGCTATATCAGGAACTCTTATATCCTTCCTATTTTTTGGGGAAAACTGCCCTAACCAAAGCTTAACAAACTTATCATCCAAAGGTCTCTCTTCTAAAGAAAATAAAGATTGTCCGTTCAAAGGAACACCTAACATTTCATGGACTTTCTCTTCATTTACCTTAATTGAGGCACCCGTTTCCAAATTGAAAGTAGATGTTTCTGCATCAAAGCGTTGAATACAATACCTTCCCATCCTTCCTGGTAACTTATCAATTTGAACATCATAGAGTGAGATAAAACCCATATGTGCTAAAAAACGCTTCATATTAACTCCATGGCATCCATGAATAGCAGAAAAAAGTGAAGAAGCAGCCGCCTTTGGACGAATTGACGGATAAGAGTCAAGATACTTTTTGTGAGCAACTTCTTCAGGCAACAACTCTTTTTCCTTTTTTATTCTTTTGTTGACACCACTGCCTTCTCCTATTTCTTCAGTTTTAGCCAACTTCCAAATTTTCAATAAAGAAGGGATATCCTTTACATCCACAATTGCTTTATCATCCAACTCAACTTCCCTTTTACGTTTCACATCATGAACCTTAACATTAGCTGTTCGCTTACCAAGCCTATCATCTTCTGTGTGAACAACAGAGTCAACATCACGTTTGCGCTTAACCGGCGCCTTGGAAGCAGGATTTGTAGCAGGCTTCGAGGACTTCTTGGCAGCAGGCTTTGGAACGGGCTTGGAGGCCTTCTTACCAACAACCTTGGAAGGCGACTCAACAGCAACATTTGAAGCCTTAGAAGCCGGCTTTTTAGCAGCCTTGGGAGCCGGCTCAGTAGCAACCTTTGAAGCCTCAAGAGCTGGCTTGGAGGCCTTCTTAGCAACAACCTTGGAAGGCGACTCAACAGAAATCTTTGAAGACTTAGAAGCCGGCTTTTTAGCAGCCTTGGGAGGCGGCTCAGTAGAAACATTAGAAGCTTCAAAAACCGGTTTGTTAGCAGACTTGGTTGAAGACCTTAGAACAGGACTAGATTTTTTCTTCCCACCTAGCAAACGCGTCCTGGAAGCCAACTTAGGATCACTCCGTAGAACTGGAATCTCCGTGGGAACTTGAACATTCTGACCAACAACCACATTATCTATAACATCCGTAGTATTCTCCGTACTTAACTCAAGCAAATTCGAAGCAGAAATCACCGACACCCCCCCAACAGCATTCAAACTCACACGACCACCCATATTCTCATCAACCAAATCCTTATCAATCATAACATCATCCCCTACAGCCTCTGACACAGTAGCTAACTTATCAAGACTACAAACACCATCAAATACATTTTTCAGACTCAAACCCCTACCCCTCGAATAAAAAATACTAGGAGAACCACTACCCCTAGGAGAACCTCCACGACTACCTCGAAAGCCTCTACCCCTAGGAGAACCTCGAACCCTAGAACTTGTAGTTATACCTTGTCTCACGGTACCAAAATCAATAGAGCTAAAAGCACCTGAACCAAAAAAAAATAGCATCAGTAAACTTATAAAAAACAACATTTAACAAAATCCATAAAACACATTAGAATTACATGTAATTCACACATAATTACATGTAATTCTGGTATAATTACATGTAATTATGTGTGAATCACATGTAATTCCACACAAAAACAAACACACCCGTCAACAACATACAGCTATCATAAAATATTAATTTGTATCGGTTAGTTCTACATTACAAGTCAATGAACCGTTGACTCTTTATATTAATGAGCGTTTGCTCCAACTGAAGATAAATGGTATTCTGTTACTCGTAACAACCAATGCAGCTGCAAAGGATTTTTGCTGTAACAACCAATGCAGCTGCAAAGGAGTTCTGCTGTAACAACCAATGCAGCTGCAAAGGAGTTCTGCTGTAAGAAAGTTGTGCCTTCATTTTTGGCTACTCATTTAAAATACAAAGACAATAATGTATTATCAATGCATTCTGCCACCATTTTCTAACAACCTGGAATTGGTAGATGTGTGCTAAGGTTCGGTGACAGCCACATGTTACGCTGGCGGTGGAACCTCGGCTACATGCTCTTGCACTCAATTATCACAAATAATTATATTCACATATTTGGATTAAACCGCATCAAGTTTGACAACCAATGACTGCCTTATCGCTCTTAACCTATCCTAAACTGCAGGAGTCACAAATTCACACTCTGCTAGCCTAATCTACACCTGTTTTATAGGAAAAAGGTACAAGCAGAATGCACCAACAATCGTAAAATTGACACTCAAATCATAGAACCATTTGGTTTAACCATTTGGTTTAACACCAACTACATACCATGAGATTATACATAATTACACGTAATTATAACACATCAAAAACATATTCAAAAACAAAAAAATCATTCAATCAAATAAATCAAAAATAAAACAGACATATCTAAAAACTAAATAAGCAGCTAATAAGTCAAATAAGCAACATAAAAATAAGAAAAAAGAAAGAATAAGCAAAAAGCCCTAAAAAACTTACCAATCTGTTGATTCGGATAGGTGATTGCATCAGAAACACCAAACAAAGACGATTCAGGCACTGGATCGCCTTTAGAAGCACTGATTTCATCTCGAATATCCATAATCGAATGGTTAGATCATAAGATTTGGTGGTTAGGGTTACGATTTGGTGGTTAGGGTTACGGTTTGAAAGAGAAATGATATAGAAGATGTGAAATGAAATGACGGAGGAAAGGATTTGGAGGAAGCGGTTTGATAAATTTAATAAGGTTGAAATTACAAAAATGCCCTCCAAGATATGATCTCAGCCATCCAAAGTTTTTAAGAATGAACGGCTGAGATCAGTTCTTTCTTACTTTTTTGGAAGCACGTTCCCTCCGGAACTTTTGTCTGTCAATTAATTTAAAAAGTGTACGAATAATTAAGTTGATAAAACACATTTCCAAGTACATTTCACATGGTCAACTATAGGGTACCAAAGGCCAAACATTAGAATAAAAGTAAAACAAGACGAAACGACATCGTATAGAACACAACATCACTTTCCTTTGTTTCACACTCGAGTTAGATTTATACGAGCTTTACTTCTCTCTCTGTCTTCATGTTCAAATTTAACTCAGTTGACCCAAATTCAATTTGAGCCCTAATTTTATAAATCATCAAATCTTTAAAGACTGAATCAAATTAGAAACAAATTTCGATTCAAATCTTTAAGATCTGTTCAATTAGACCTTCAGATTACATAAAGGTACAATCTTTTTCAGTTTTTATTCATTTTTTTTTAATCTTTCTGATGCTTTTTATCAAGATTTGTTGGAATTAGTGATAAAGATTGAATCTTTATGATGTTATGATTAATGGGTATGATTAAAGTTTGGTTTTTTGATATGGGTTTTGTTAATTTCTTGCAGATCTGTGGATAAAAGATATAAAAATCGAATCTTTATTTATAAAAGTAATAAGAAGAAGATGTCAAGTATTGATCTGTTAGCAAAAAGTGATGAATCAGTTGAAATTAGAGAAGTGTGGAATGATAATCTTGAAGAAGAATTTGTTTTGATTAGAAATATTGTTGATAAATATCCTTATATTGCTATGGATACTGAATTCCCTGGTGTCGTTCTTCGCCCGTTGGCCCAATTTAAGAATATTAATGATTATAATTATGTCACATTGAAGGATAATGTTGATATGCTTAAGTTGATTCAGTTGGGTCTTACTTTCTCCGATGAGGATGGGAATTTGCCTACTTGCGGATCCGATAAGCCCTGCATTTGGCAGTTTAATTTCCGCGAGTTTAATGTTAACGAAGATATCTTCGCTAATGACTCCATTGAGATGTTGAAGCAGTGTGGGATTGATTTTAAGAAGAATAGTGAGATGGGTATCGATGCTAATCGGTTTGGGGAGCTTTTGATGTCTTCTGGCGTTGTTTTGAATGATAATATTTGTTGGGTCACTTTTCACAGCGGGTATGATTTTGGGTACTTGCTTAAGCTGTTGACTCGTAGAGAGCTGCCTAAGTCTCAAGCAGGGTTCTTTGATCTGATCAAGATTTATTTCCCGATTGTTTATGATATTAAACATTTGATGAGGTTTTGTAACCATCTTCATGGCGGGTTGAATAAGCTTGCGGAAATCTTGGAAGTTGAAAGAATTGGTGTTTGTCATCAGGCGGGATCAGATAGTCTGCTTACTTCTCATGCTTTTAAGAAGCTGAAAGAAGGTTACTTTAATGGAAACACTGAGAAATATGCTGGTGTTTTGTATGGTTTAGGGGTTGAAGATGGTGAAAAATAAGTAGGAAGTGTAATCTTTGAGGTTAAGTTTGTTTGATTTAGTTTGTGTTTGTTATTAAACTTATTGTACACAATTGGCGTAAGAGTTGGCTGTTTGATGGTCTTTTTTTCAGATCTTTTTATGTAACCAAAATACCTCAGAGGTCTTGTAGTTTGAGTACTGTAAATTATTACAGTTAGTGTTTTAATAACAATCTTAACTTTCGGTTGGTTTTGTTTCTTGGTTCTTGTTCCTGTTGCGGTATGGGTGTGTTTTTGTGATGGTATCTTTTACATCAACTGACCCTTCACGTCGTCTCAATCAGTATTTGAATTCAACCCCATTATCTCTGTACTGTACGTTTTTAATACAATCTCGCAATAGTTAGCTGCTTGATTGAAGTCTTTTTCTTAATTTTAATTGTATTGCAGTTGGCATTGTGCTTGAGATGATTAAAATTTTGTAAATTGTTGAGTGATATGATCAGCAAGAGTTTCTACAGTTTAGAGATGTGAATGAGTTCAATGGAAATGTTGATTTATGCTCAAACTTGCACTGTAAACTCTGGCTATGACGTTTTATCCAGACATGGCATCCTTTGCTCTGCTGTAAACTCTGGCTATTAACTGGTGAAATATTCAACAGGTTGCTGAGAAAGTTGCGAAAGGGGAAGTGGCAGCCTCACGTATGCCTTTTCTATCGTAAGAACTCCTGGACAACGTGCTGTAGAGGAACATTTACCCATTGGATTCTGCCTATACATCGATAGCAACCTGATAATATTTATTATCTTGAAAATGTGATGATTTATGTGGGGCAATCGAAGTCGATAGTGATGGCTGGATGTAAGTTGTGAGGCTCATTTGATGATATAAAGTTTGTGAGCATCAATGAATTACAACACCCTACGGACCTTGAACATTTATTTTTGAGTAATATTTACACTACTCATCACAACCTTTTGAGGGTCAGGGCCCTCCCCATAGCTGTTTCAAAAACATACTATATTAGCTAGTTTTGAGATGATACTTGATTTAGCTAATTGTATCGATACAGTATGTTTTAAAACAACGAATCTGTAAAGCTACAGTTACTGTTTAGGCTAAAAGCCTAAAACCCTGTTGAATTTGTGTCAACATTATGACTTACCCGTTCTAATTGCTGTTTAAGAATGCATCATCAGTTCAGGACCACAATATTTCACTTTAATGAATATTGCAACATCATATTAACGTTGGAAGTTGGGACTTAAGTTAGATTGTTGAAACTTGTATGTTTGAACACGTATGCATTATGAGATTAGTGTAAGTTTGTGTACTTTAATTTTAATCGACGTGTGTTAGGATCGAACCCGAGATTACGAGATCCCACACAATACGTAAAAAGTTAATTTATTAATAAATGTATTCTATATATTTATGAATTAAAACGAGTTTTAAACATTTAACGGTCATTAAGTTTTAATCGTTAAGGACTAATGAATAATGTGGATAAAAATAGCAGAGAAAAGAAGGTTCTGGAAACACCCATAAGGGGTGTTTCCCGATCGGCTAGAAGGGGGAGGAGGAAAATGAAAGTTTGTTTCCTGATTCTAATAGATTTGCTAAACTCGAGCCTTAAGTTTTATACCCTATAAATACCAATGGGATTTCTCATAGTTTTTCATCCGACACATCTCTCTTCCTCTCTTTTCTTGCGATCGGCCGAATGCCCCCTAAGGGGTTCGGTTTGATTTTTTCTACTCAACGCATTGCTCGTTTTATACGTACTAGTCTTACAGTTAACTCGTTATTATACGTGTGTACAAGAACGTAATATAATCTCACTATAGATTATATGATTAACAAAACAGCAAGGGGTTAATCATTGATCTTCATAAACCCCAAATTGGAGATTTGTTCTTGTTCGTTGGAATTGCATTGCAAAAGGTACGTAACCCTAATCGATTAATTATGAATGTGTTATTATATGATCTTGTTTAAACCGTTTCCGTTATTATGTGCTTTGATCTTTAATTGTGTTTTTATAATTGTTATGAACTACATAAATCATCAGTGGCATCACGAGCCGTTTTAACATGTTATAATTATCGATATCTAAAGATCTTTAACTAATAATTGCTTTGATTAGAACTACATGTTTCTTTTCGTTTTCATAATTTTTTTAGGTTTTGTTTTGGCCGATTTAAAAAAGAATTGAAACCCTAAAATTGCATGTTTTGATCTTTGATAAATTGCATGTTTTAATCTTTGATAAATTGCATGATTATTTGTTATGTCATGTAAATAAGATTACGATCCGTGGAGATTTCATTAAATTGTTAAGTGATTTGGGTGGATCCATGACGAATGTGCATGCTTTTCATGGATCATATATGATTTATATGTGATAATTGTTACGTATATGTGCTACTTGTTTATTTGATTCGATATATCTAGAATTAGGAAAGACTTTTATATGAATATAAAAACCTAGATTTGTAAATTTATTGAATAAAATCGTATGCATGTGGCTATTTGATTTATTTATTGCACATATAAATTGTTATTATGTGTTTATGATTTATGTTTTTTTTCGTGATTGAATGAGACTTCACATGAATAGTTTTACGTTCTTTAGATTAGAGGACTTGATTAATTTACTTAGTGAAATCTAGAAACTTAAGGCATTAAGAGGGGATGAAATATACTTACAAAGCAACAAGTTTTGGCAATACAAGTCCCTAAAGAATCTAAAAATTGAAAATTGTTTGTCAATTATTCGACAAGTTACCATGTTTAATACATTCATTACTAGCAGATCAACTGAGGTAATGTATTTATGTTAATATGGATTCTAGTTTTCAAGAAAATACTATGGTTAATTTTATTTACCGGGGTAATTTTATTTTCTTAAAAGTATTATCGAAAATACTAATACTTGAACTTATTTATGTAGAAATGGCTCAACCCGAAAACAACAACGCTTTAAGTTCGGTGTTCAAAACTTTCTTTGAACGTCAAGAACTGACTGGTCAAAACTTCAACGATTGGTACTGCTCACTAAGAATTGTCTTGAGAGTTGCGGGTACTTATGAATACTTGTTCACGCCAGTTCCTCCACAACCCCCTGAGGAAGCTTCCGACGCTGATAAGCTAGCATGGAATGCTGAATACAAGAAGCATAATGATGTGGCTTTTTTAATGCTTGGGAAAATGTCACATGCTCTTCAAAAGCAGTTTGAGCATCATCCTCCATAAACCATGCTTGAAGAACTCAGAAAAATGTTTGAGAAGCCGCAAGCTATGAAGATCTACGATCTAGTGGATGCTTTGCCCATCTGCAAAAAAGCCCTAGGAAAAATCCGTAAGTGCTCACTTTTGGAAATGAATGGTTTCATGGACCAACTACTTGCACTTGGGAAATCCTACGACAATGATATGGCTATTAACTTAATCAATAGGTCCCTTAACAAGGAATTTGGAGATTTTGTTAGAAATTTCAATATGCATTACGCGGGGAAGACAGTGAGTGATTTGCACGCAATGCTCATTGACTTCGAAAAGGGTTTAAAGGACAAGGCCCCGACCTCTACTCCTCAAGTACTTTACATACAAAGGGTAGAGTGAGTAAGCCAAAACAACAATCGAACAAAACGATGAATGCCAAAGGTGATAAAGGCAAGCAAGTTGTGACTTATCAAAAGCTTAAGCAAAATCCTTCTAAGAAGAATCAATCTCAAAAGGATGAGAATTTTCACCACTGCGGTGCTAGTGGTCACTCGAAGAGGAACTGCCCTTTGTATCTCGAAGAGTTACGAGAAAGTAAGAACAAGAAGTCTGAGCACAGTGCTGCAGCTTCAGGTAACTTATTTATGATTGAATTAATTTAATTTAACATACAAACTAAATTCCTGGGTATATGATACGGGATGCGGTATTAACATTTGTAATACGCTTTAGGGGTTTAAGATGGAAAGGAAGTTATCCTATGGAGAGAAATACCTGCAAGTGAGAAATGGAGCACAAGTAGTTGTTGAAGCCATATGAGTGTTTAATTTAGTTTTACCTTCGGGTTTAGTACTGATTTTAAACAATTTTCATTATGCACCTTCTATTGTTAGAGGTGTCATTTCTTTTTCTTGTTTGTTGGATCTTGGATTTGTTCACACTATTGATAGTAATGGAATTTTTATTTTCAAAAATGGTATTTTCTATTTTAATGAAATTGCTGTGAATGGTGTGTTTGAAATTGACATGCATGATAATGTTTCCAAGAAAAAAAATAATTATGTCCTTTAGCATGAATAAGAAGAGAAAGTTACACTCGAACTCTTCTTATCTTTGGCATTATAGACTTGCACATATTGGGAAGACACACATACAAAAGATTCAACGTGAAGGTCTTTTAAAAAATATCGATGATGAATCATTTAAAAAATGTGAGTCTTGTATCTCTAGAAAGATGACCAAGATACCTTTTAATAGTAATATTGAAAGAGCTACGGATCTACTTGGTTTAATACATACAGATGTGTGTGGACCACTTAGGCACGTGTCAAGGAAATGTGCTAGCTACTTCTTAACATTTACGGATGATTTCAGCCGTTATGGTTATGTTTATTTACTTAAGCATAAACATGAGGTATTCAAAACATTTAAAGTGTTTAAAGCTGAAGTAGAACTGCAACTAGGAAAGAAGATTAAAGCTCTTCGTTCTGATAAAGGTGACGAGTACTTAAGCCAAGAGTTTAAAGATTATCTAAGTAAGAATGTAATTGTTCAGAATCTTACTTCTCCTTATACTCCCCAATAAAATGGTGTATCTGAAATGAGAAATCGTACATTATTAAATATGGTACGATCTATGTTTAATCTTACAACTTTACCACTATCCTTTTGGGACTATGCCTTAGTATCTGCTTTTCGTATTCTAAATATGGTTTCTACAAAGAAGGTAAATAAGACACCATATGAAATATGGCATGGCAAATCGCCTAACTTGTCTTATTTAAAGGTCTGGGGTTGTGAGGCGTATGCGAAACGTGAGTCAGCTGATAAACTCCAACAAGAATCTGTGAAATGTATCTTTGTAGGATACCCTAAGGAAACTATGGGCTACTACTTTTATTTTCCACCTAAAAACAAAGTTATTATTACAAGGTATGGAGATTTTCTTGAAAGAGGTCTCATATCTCAAGAATTCAATGGGAGAACTTATGATCTTGAAGAAGATCATATATATACATTACCTTCTGAAAACACTAGCGAAATTCTTGTAGAACCAGAAAGTCTAGGAATTCCACCGGAATTAGTTCATGTCCGTAGATCCGAAAGGACTATAAGTGCACCCAACCGTCTATGTCTTAAAATAGAGGATGAAGATGATGAAGTAGGGGATCTTGGTGAGCCTTCTAATTATAAGTCTGCCATGCTTGATCCTGAAAAGGTTAAGTGGACTGGTGCAATGGATGAGGAAATGAACTCCATAAAAGTAAATGAAGTTTCGATTCTTGTAGATCCACCATTAAATGCTAAAGTAGTGAAAAGTAAGTGGATATTCAAGAAAAAAACGGACATATATGGCAAAATATAATCCTATAAAGCTTGTTTAGTAGCTAAATGTGTTACTCAAACTTTTGACATTGACTACGAGGAGATGTTTTCTCTAGTAGCAGACATAAGAGCTATTAGGATTCTCATAGCTATAGTAGCATACTATGATTATGAGATATGACAAATGGATGTTAACACTGCCTTCTTGAATTGTAACACCCTACTTTGACAAGTGAACCGTTACATGATAATTATGGCGTGTCATCAAAGCATGCAAGGTAAATGTCTTAAAAACATAAATGACCATAAAGGAAACCGGAATCAAACATCGGTCCCAAAACATAAGCTCGCACATGCATAAGTAAAAAATGTAGAAAAAGGACTAAACAATGTTCAAGCAAAGTAGAAATATATTACTATTTCAATTTTTAGTTCGTTTATTTCTCACGAATTGATTAATCGAAAGAAATCAAGTTAACTAATTGTTTTTGGTATTTGATTGATAAAATTGTGGTAATCTAGGTCTATTTATCACAAAGCACGTAAAAGGTAAAAATATAATCTCTACGTATGCATACTAAGCTAAAAACATAGTGCACATACCACAATCAAAGCTAAATGTACAAGTAAGTAATGCACAATATGTAAAATTGCTCAAAATGTAAAGTTAATAAAAGTCTAGGGACTGGAAATTTAAATTCAGAAAGTTAAAGAACTGAAAATGAAAATATAACCAACTAATAACCAATTTGTAACAAACTACCAAACTTCCAAACTGAAATTGCAACAATCTAACAAATCCAGGGACTTAATTGCAAAATCTAAAAAGTTTTAACCATTTTTAACAGATTAAATAAACTCCTAATCACCAGGGACCTAATAGCAATTTTTAAATACTTTTTAACAAAAACGGGCTTATGGGTTTGTTAAGCTGAAACAAGAGTTTTAAGCCACCAAATAAGCTAATTCAAATTTCAAAAGTTTGTAAATTCGATTTCACCTAGCCAGTTTTAAGGAGATAAGCTAAAATGCTTTATAAGTCCACTAAGCAATTTTGGAATAAGCCACTTTTAAGGAACTGGCTTATTGGGATAAGCACTAAAGCTGTACTTCTCAAAATATGATCTAGAGTCCAAATGAGGAACGCCTATCCAAGAAAATTCCAAAAATCACCAAGAAATAAGCCAGAAAATCAAATAAGCTAATTTGAGCTTATTTTGACCAAACGTTGACCAAGTTTGACCAAGTTTGACCAAGATCCAATCTTGTTTTCTAAGGTTAGTGAACTGTTTTATGAAATAAAATGGGCACTTTTATGAAAAGAATAAGCCAATATTGAAAATCAGTTATCATAGAAACTGAGCTTGTTTCAGTGCCTATTCTAGGGCTTATTTCTCACTCAGATCTGAGAACTGTATGCTCGAGCTTATATTTCTAGAAAGCTTGGATGTTAAGCTACATTCAGAACCAAAAGTCACTCCATGAATCTAAGTAATGAAGATTTGAGAACTGATTGAAATAGGCATGTTTTGGCTTAATATTCTGACCCAGTGTTTTAAAAGGCCTTTTACCTGTTTAACTTGGAGTTTGACTCGAAAATCTTGCAAGTTCTCTTATGACCAGTTATTGAGTGAAAACAAACACTAAACAACAACTTTTATAAACTGAATCAAGGATTAGGACTAGTACCAAACACTTGTTACCGAAATACCATAAAATTAAGCTATGCAAACTACTCAAAACCAACACATTAAGCTATCAAGCAATCAAGAATTATCAAAGAGCTCAGATTGAACAAATAGCAGGCAAATTCAAGTATAATTACACTAAGATACAAAATATAGCATGCAAACTGAAATTTTAGTGGAAAATTTAAAGAGAGCTTATGAGAAAGATTGAAGGCTACTTTGATGCAGAAATGAGCGCTGAGCTCACTTGTGATCTAACCACCACCAAAACAAGTACTCAATTAATCACCAAACCAATAAACTATCATCATCATCTACAGTCTGATCAATCTACAAGAACTGGTATCTTTTGGCTAAATTGAGCTATGGAATGAACTGATACTGTCTGAACACTTGTGAAATCTTCCAAAGCAATCAACAAGCTCTGTTGATCAAGTATGATCAACAGAATCAAAAGTGAACGTGAATAGTAGTAATGCAGTAAGAAAGAAGAAGGTATTTGAGTGAATGGAGAATGAAGAATTTTATTAATGGAGTAAGTTTGTTACAACTGAAGTAACTGCCTAACAAGCCTTTTAAAAGTGGTTGTCAATCACTTTTAGAAGCTTAACTACTAACTGTATAACAGAATTGAGAGAGAAATGATAAGTGTGTGTGTTTTCACACTTAAGCTAACTACACAAAATGAAGAGTACAATGGGGTATTTATAGAACTATGATTGAGTGCTGGTGAGGGTGATGACGTGTTGCAACTACTAGCAAAGCGCCATGTGTCCCAACTCTGTAATGATATGAACAAGTGCTGTTCATGAATTGGGGGTTTTAAATCCAGTGGATGAATTGCTAATTAAAGTAGTGGGATGGATTCGTCTCTCTATTTTGATCACTTTTCATGTTTAACATATTTTCTGAAATAACCTATATCATCTTCTACGATCTGGGCTTGAGTTGTCCACGTGTCATGCCAGGAATGGTCCATTAATTTTAACGTGGATCGTTATCTGAATGTACAGTGAAGTATATGAAGTGGAGGCTGGTGATTGTAGAGAGGGGTTAGTGGTATTTACTGTTATGATTTGGTTGAGTTATTACTCAGCTCATTAGTAACTTCTTTGACCACCCCAGTCAACGATCCATGTCTTAAATTTAGAAGCCTCTCATTGGTCAATAGTACTTGTACACGGATCACTCCTCTTTAACTTCCACAATTGATAGATTTGGTCCCTCTAGTTGGCAGATTGTTGTTTTAAGCTCCAATCTTCAAAAACTTGTCAATCTTGGCCCTTTGACTTTGTGTTTGACCAGATTTGACCCTTTGAATTTGGTCTTGGGGTCTTTTGACTTTGTTCTTGGCTTTTCCAAGTTTACACTTTTAGTCCCTTAACTTTGCAGCTTGTCAAGAAAGGTCCTTTATCTTTTGTTGACCTGTCATCTTGAGTCCTTCTTTTGTCTTTTTTTTCATTATAATTGCCTTGGAATCCGTGTTTGCATCAAATTTGTATCTTTTTACCTACACAAGCACAAACAACAAAGAATACCCCATAATACTGCTTTTACACATAAAATCTGGTATTTTACTTTGTGTTTTAGGGTTAAATATGATATAATTTATATGAGATTTCACTCATATCAAATCCCCTACACTTGATCATTGCCATGGCCTCATGCAATGCCATATATTTCAAAGCTCTTAATTACATTTTTCTCATAATTATTCCACCTTGGCCATGATGAAATGCTTTTACACTACACTACACTACATGATGCATGATTTTTGATGTTTACAATGCAATGCAAGGAAAAAAAATTCTATTTATATATTTTTAATTTTTTCTTGAAATGGTTTTGATGGAAATAACTTTTAAAGAAATCAATGACTTTAATTAGGGCTCTGGTACCATGAACACTTATCATCCTCAAGTTTCACTTTCCCCATACCAAGCTTAAAAATGAGATCATTGTTTTTCATAAGTGAAAATGCATCGACTTATTCATACAAATTAATTGTGTTACCATTATACCCCCACTTATTATGCCTCTAAGACCGGTTATTATTTGAGCAAATTGCTTTTAGGCAAAATTTTCATTATTTAAAGCGTGAAATATAAGAAATGTAAATCTGAAAATAAGGAAGCACGGTTTTAATTCTAAGTAACCATCTCATCCATTACTTGAAAAACCGCCCACAATTGATATAAGTCCGACCCAAAATAATAAATCATTCGCCTTATGTGTAAGATCCTTATGTCATGCATTAATAAGTAGCTACACACACGCTAAAGAAAGAAAAATAAAATTCACGCAATAATTTATATCCGACGCGTTTTTGAGACCTTGGATCTTCAATCCCGCAACCCGTCAAGGTAATATTGGATTGGAGAAACTATTAAATCCTCGCAACCCTTGTGAGAGTAATATTGGAATCTAATAGCTACTATAATTAACACTTCACTACCCCTCTTGGGAGTCTTGTATAATTATTTTTTTTCTTTTTCTTTTCTTTTTCTTTTCTTTTTTTTCTTTTTTTCTAGCCACTCTTATACTCCGCTCTTATTTTTCTTTATTCCTCACAAATAAAATGAAAAGAATAAAAGGAAAGACACCCGCTAAGTATTAAGCATGACATAAGTCTAGTACACATAAAACGTTCTAACTTAGAATCTTAAGACGTACTTATACCAACCACGAATGATTAGTCAAAAATGCATAAGAGACTACAAACCGATTAAAATCGTTCTTGATTATTTATTAACAATATATACATGTGTTGACAAGAAAGTAAAAGTTATGAAAGGGGATTTAAAAGCCACAATTAATTAATATGAGGTTTATCTAGCCCTTTACCCTTACTTCAAACTCTATCATCTCTCGTTCTCCACAGTTTAAAATCTTAAATAATGATACTCGTGTATGCTTAGCCTAATAAACCAATAAAGGTCTACATGGTTAAGGATACTAGCTATAGTAAGCTTGGATAAGCAAACTTGGGTTGAGTCAAAATATTCATGGCGGGCCTAATATGTCAAAGACTTCTAAACTTGTTAAACCATATCCTTTATTATATTTTTTCCTTTTTATATATTTTTAATGAAAAATAAAAGAAGAAATATATACAATGCAAATGTGTTATGCAAATTCAAAATTTATGAATGCATATTTTTGGTGGCCAAAGTAGATCAAAAATTTGAAAAATGTTTGAAAAAATAATTTTCCAATTATCATGAAGGAAATGATAATGTTCTAGGTAAGGTCACTTCGATAGAAGACCCCCCCTACACTTAAGATAAACATTGTCCTTAATGTTTAAGAGTATTGGAGTAAACTCCCCTACACTTAGGACATTGATAACTTTTCTTAACCTAAGCTAAGGAAAGGTCTACTAAAGTGAATTCATTTTAGACATTATTAAGAGTCAATTTTGAATCACAAAAGTAACGAAGTGAACCCGATACAAGGGCCTCCTCCATAAGCTGCAATGCATGTAATGAGAGAGAGAGAGAGAGAGAGCAACCCTACAAACACCAATAAGACAAAAGATAGGCACCCTCCTACACTTCATCTCAACTATATACCCTTTATTCCTATCCTACCACACTATAGGATAAATGATCTAATCCTAGTTATTCAAGCTTGATTTAAGGAGTCTTTAGCTCGACTCTTCCCACAATGAATTAATTCATGGGGAAAATGAGGATCTCTTGGACCATTTCAACGTAAATATCCTCCCCAAAGTAATGCTTGACACGATGACCATTCACTTTGAAATTTGGACCATTTGGTTGAGACAACTCAATAGTCCCATATGGAAATACTTGAGCAATAGTGAATGGACCGGACCATCGTGACTTAAGCTTGCCCGCAAAAAGCTTCAACCATGAGTTAAATAGTAAAACTGACTCTCCAACTTTGAACTCACGGTTCTTGATCTTAGCATCATGCAATTGCTTAGTCTTTTCCTTATAAAGTAATGAGTTTTCATAGGCATCGGTTCTAAGCTCATTCATCTCATTAAGTTGGTCTTTCCTATGTGAACTGGCTTGGTTTAGATCAAAGTTAGCCCATTTAAGAACCCATGAAGCCTTATGTTCTAACTCGTATGGGAGGTGTCATGCTTCTCCATAAATAAGTCTATAAGGTGTACAACCTATTGGTGTCTTAAAAGCGGTCCTAAAAGCCCACAAAGCATCATCAAGCTTATTCGGCCAAGAAGCTCGATGCTCTCCCACCGTACGTTCTAAAATCCTCTTTAAACCACGATTTGTGACCTCGGTTTGCCCATTGGTTTGAGGGTGATACCGACAGAAAGTCTATGGTTAACACCATACTTCTTCATGACTCTTGTAAATTGATCATTACAAAAATGAGTCCCATGATCACTTATGATGGCATGAGGTACACCAAATCTAGCAAATAATTGCTTCAAGAACTTTACATCAACTCGAGCATCATTAGTAGGCAAGGACTTAGCCTCTACTCACTTAGAAACATAATCCACCGCTACGAGTATGTACTTATTCCCCTTTGATGATGGAAAAGGTCCCATAAAATCTATGCCCCGTGCATAAAATATCTCACATTCTTGTACGAAATTTTGTGGCATCTCATCTCTTTGATTAATTTTTCCTTTTCTTTGACAAACATCACAATATTTCACCATTTCATGGGCATCTTTGTAAATGGAAGGCCAATAGTAACCCGAATCAAATACTTTTTTAGTCGTGTAGTTAGGCCCAAAATGCCCCCCCGTGGATCCCTTATGGCAAGCTTCTAAGACTTTAAATGCTTCGGGCCTATCTACACAACGTCTTATGATTTGGTCCGCACATTTCCTAAAGAGGTAAGGGTCATCCGAAAAGTAATATTTAGCTTCCTTGAGAAACTTTTTCTTTTGTTGGGAAGTAAGACCCTCAATAAGCACATCCCCCTAGTTTGCAATATCCGCAAACTAAGGGGTGGCATCCTCTTGTGAAGTTATAGACATGAGTTCCTCAAGTGGAAAGGATTCATTGATTTCCTTATGAGGTAATTCACCTTGAAAAGGATGCTCAAGTCTACTCAAATGATCATCCGCTAAATTCTCGGCTCCTTTCTTATCACAAATTTCTATGGAAAACTCTTGGAGCAACAAAACCCATCTCAATAGTTTAGGCTTAGCATCTTGCTTTGTCATAAGGTATTTGAGAGCAGAATGATCCGTATACACTATGGTCTTCGAAAGCACAAGATAGAGTCTAAATTTCTCAAAAGCATATACAATAGCTAACAATTCTTTTTCCGTAGTGGTGTAATGTAATTGAGCACCCGTCATTGTCTTACTCGCATAGTGCATAGGTTGAAAATGATTATTAACTCTTTTCCCCCAAAACGGCTCCCACAGCATAATCACTAGCATCATACATGAGTTCAAAAGGCAAATCCCAGTTTGGTGATACCAAAACTGGAGCCTTAGTCAATTTTTCTTTAAGGATCTCAAAAGACTCTAACCACTCTTGTGTGAATATGAAAGGAGCCTCTTTTTCTAAGAGGTGGGTCATGGGTCTAGCTATTTTAGAAAAGTCTTGAATAAAACGTCTGTAGAAACCCGCATGTCCCAAAAAAACTCCTAACTCCTTTCACCGTGGTGGGTGGGGGAAGTTTGGGAATAACATCTATCTTAGAACGATCCACTTCTAAACCTTTTCTAGATATCTTATGCTCCGAAACTATCCCTTCTTTGACCATGAAATGGCACTTCTCTCAATTTAGAACAAGACGTGTTTCTTCATACCTTTTTAGCATACGTTCTAAATGAGAGACACAAGAAGTGAATGCATCTCCAAAGACCGAGAAATCATCCATAAACACTTCCATTGTGTGCTTTATCATGTCATGAAAGATTGCCATCATACACCTTTGAAATGTCCACGGGGCATTGCACAAGCCAAAAGGCATTCTCTTATAAGCAAATGTGCCATAGGGACAAGTGAATGTGGTATTTTCTTGATCTTTTGGATCAATGGGTATTTGGAAATAACCCGAAAATCCATCTAGAAAGCAATAGTATTCATTTCCCGCTAAGCGTTCAAGCATTTGGTCCATGAAAGGTAATGGGAAATGGTCTTTCCTAGTGGCATCATTAAGCTTCCTATAGTCAATACAAACTCTCCAACCCGTGACAATTCTAGTGGGAATCAACTCATTGTTTTCATTAGGCACAACGGTGATTCCACCCTTTTTAGGCACACAATGCACCGGGCTAACCCATGGTGAGTCAGAAATTGGGTAAATCATACCCGCATCAAGGAGTTTGATAACTTCCTTTTTGATGACTTCATGGATTTTTGGGTTAACCCTTCTTTGGTTTTGGATGACGGGTTTGTAATCACCCTCCATAAGGATTTTGTGTGTACAAAAGTTAGGATCAATCCCCCTTATGTCAGATATTTTCCAAGCTATAGCCTTTTTGTGCTTCTTAAGAACTTCTATAAGCTTTTCCTTCTCATCATCTTTCAAGTCTTTGGCTATGATAACGGGTAATTTGTCCTCTCCCTCTAAGAAATCATACTCAAGGTGTGATGGAAGATCCTTAAGCTCTAGGGAAGGTGGACTCTCAATAGAAGGTTTCACTAATGATGGATCATCATTGGTAACTTCCTTAGGAGTATGTGGAGAAGTATGATATTCATTGAGAAGTTTCTCAATGGTACGAATATCTTCTTCCTAATTTGTGGGAGAATCATCATATGGTAACTCCACATCTCCTAAACTTGCCTCAAATTCTTGCAAAAGAAAATCACTTGCTCCAAAAAGAGTCAAGAAAGGGGCAATGGAAGCTACGGTCTCAACATGTGGAATGTCCTCATTACTATTCTTACAATCCTTATGAAAGTGTTCATCACATACTTCATCAAGAACATCCACAATGTTAATGGTTTCATAACTTTGAGATTTCTTAGTTACTTTCCCCAACTTAAACACTAATTTCTCATCCTCTACCCTCAAAATTAGTTCACCTTCCGCCACATCAATAAGATTGCGACCGGTCCTTAAGAAAGGCCTTCCTACAATGAGGGGAACTCTAGGGTCCATGTCATAGTCAACAACTAAAAAATCCGCGGGGAATGTAAATTTATCAACTCCTACAAAAACATCTTCCGCAATCCCCGCCGGATAAGCTATTGAACGGTTTGCTAACTCAAATGTCATCCTAGTAGGTGTGAGCTCGGGAAGAGAGAGTTGTTTCCAAACCGGCAAAGGCATCAAATTTATGCTTGCACCAAGGTCCGCAAGTGCCATGCAATTCACAACCCCCGGGAAATTACAAGGAATCAAGAACCGGCCCGGATCACCAAGTTTAATTGGTAAAGTCTTCAACAACACCACGGAACAAGTTTTGTTTAATGAAGTGTTAGGCATAGCAATCAACTTTTCTTTGTTGGAGAGAAGGTCCTTAAACATTTTGGCAAACTTGGGCATGTAAGCTAAAGCCTCCGCAAAGGATATGTTAATATTCAATTGCTTAAACATTCGCAAAAATTTGGACACTCGAATGTCATCCTTGTTCTTAAGCTTCTGTTTTCTCAATCTAGAAGGATAAGGAAGATTTGGTTTTGGTAAAGGTTGAGTTGTAGTTGTTGAAGGACTCTCTTTGTTGGTTTCTTCAATGATAGGTGTAGAAGGTGAAGGATTATTAGGTGTAGGAGTGGAAGGTGTAGGATTTTCACAAGAAGGAACCATAGTAGGAGTCACCAAAGGAGGTGTAGGAGGAATTGAAGGGTCAGTGGTTGTTTTCCCACTCCTTGTAGTGATTTCATTTACATTTTCCCTTGGATTGGTTTGAGTGTTGGATGGTAAAGCACCTTGTGATCTTTAATTTAGGAGCAACATAAATTTCTTATTAGTCTCCTCATGCATGGCTCTCAATTGATCTTGAGTCCTCTTTTCACTATCACGGATCCTTCTATCAGTCTCTTGATTCATCTTATGAAGTAGCTCAAAAGTTTCACTTTGCCCATTCCCTATATTATATTCTTGGTTGTGGAAAGGTGGAGGTGGTTGGCGAAACCCTTGGTTATTTCCATGAAAGTTATTCCCTTTATTTTGAAAGTTATTAGGCCCTCTATTGTTGTTGTTCCCTTGATAATTTCCTCTTGGCCCTTGGTTTCTATTGAGCATTTGTGGAATGTTTGGTTGGTTTTGGGTGGGTTGTTGGGGAGGGAAACCTGGTGGAGCAAGGTAATTTTTGGACTTGTATGAAAGGTGATTAGGGTTGATGTTAGGTTTAAAGTGTTCTCTTCCCTCATCATGATAAGCATAGCATTCTCCTTGAAAGTTTTGAACTTTATCACATTGCAAGTATGAATGAGGTCCTCCACATGTCTCACAAGATAAGGTGATGGCATTGACATTGTTGATAGAAGAATTGTTCAAGGAAACCTTCATAAATGCTTGAAACATCTCTTGATTCATCTTTTGAGTCTTGTTAAGTTCTTGAAGTATTTCATTGTGGTGCTTGAGTATTTGATTATCAATTGATGTATGAGCACTCTCTTGAACAACAAGTACCACCTCATCTCTCTCCCTATTACTTTGAACCATGGATTTTGTTTCAATGATATCCCATGCATCTTGTGTGGACTTCGAAAGAATGTTCCCACCCGCGACCTAGTTAAGGGAATCTTGATGGTGAGGTCTCAAACCATTGTAGAAGGTGTTAATTTGGTGAACTTGATCAAAATCGTGGTTTGGGCAATTTCTTAACAACTCTTTAAACTCTTCCCAAGCTTCACTAAAGGTTTGGTCTCTATTGTGTTGAAAACCTATGATTTGGTTTCTCAAGGCGGTGGTTCGTGAAGGAGAAAAGAACTTATTCAGAAATTCATTCTTCAAATCATCCCAAGTGAAAATGCTACTAGAAGGTTTCTTATCTAGCCAATTCCTAGCATTTCCCTCTAAAGAGAAAGGGAATAAGATCATCTTAACCGCATCGGGTGGTACCCCATTATACTTAATGGTATTACAAAGTGACATGAATCTCTTGATATGGTCATGAGGGTCATCCATAGGTCTCCATAGGAAGGGGATAGAAGAAACCATAGTAATCATGGATGTCTTAAGCTCAAAATTGTTAGCGGCTATCTCGGGAATGACTATGGCATCCGCATTCCCATCCACAATAGATTGGAGAATCTCAATCAATGGTCTATTGTCCATGGCTTCTTGTAAGTTGTCGAAAGCACGATGCTCGTGATCGGCTTGATGGACGGTTTTGTTCTTGTTTCTCTTCCTTTTGGGAGGAAGTGGTACACCAATAGGTATATGTGCACGCGCTCGAGTGCGCATGCAACTCAACTCGAGGAATGAGAGGAGCTCTCGGTCTACTTTGGAAAAGAATATATTATCTCTTCCGAGGTTCAATAGTGAAAACCACAAGAAAGTATAATATATATGTAGTACTAATTGGGCGGCAGAACCCTCACCAAGCCTTCCTTGTTAGAATACTTACTAGTGAATGAGAGGAATGAGGTGGCGCTAAGCTCTTAAGTACCGGTTTTCCTTAGGCTTACATTTTATAGCAAAGCCGCCTTTCTATTCCCTTAATAGTTCATATTCTCGAATTCTTGCTTATTGAAAGTGTTTATCTATTTTTGCCTTTAATTTACTTTGATTGATACACGTAAATGGGACCGGAACACTCCCATGTACGGTGTATTGCCAAGGCAATAGTTATGGAAGTAGGTAAATTGGTTGTTCGTATCTACGTATATGTATTTACATATAATAATATATCAAAATAGTATGTACGTAAAAACGAGTGAAACCAATGTACACAATATATTTTTGGTGTAATCTTTTAGGAAAAAGGTTACTTTTAGATTTTTTTATTTTTTTGGTTCAATTGTTAGGAAATAATTGATTTTTGTGGTTTTTTAAATTTTTATTATCTTTTTGATTTTTTGATTTTTTATTTAATTATAATACGTAAAAGGAACATCCACAAGTGTACGAATCCCAAAATCCAATATGCAACCGTCAATCAATCGTCAATCTCCAAGTAAAGAACCGACAGCGGCGCCATATAATATTTCAATTTTTAGTTCGTTTATTTCTCGGTATCCTCACAAATTGATTAATCGAAAGAAATCAAGTTAACTAGTTGTTTTTGATATTTGATTGATAAAATTGTGGTAATCTAGGTCTATTTATCACAAAGCACGTAAAAAGGTAAAAATATAATCTCTACATATCCATACTAAGCTAAAAACATAGTGCACATACCACAATCAAAGCTAAATGTACAAGTAAGTAATGCACAATGTGTAAAATTGCTCAAAATATAAAGTTAATAAAAGTATAGGGACTAGAAATGTAAATTCAGAAAGTTAAATACTGAAAATGAAAACATAACCAATTAATAACCAATTTGTAACAAACTACCAAACTTCCAAACTGAAATTGCAACAATCTAACAAATCCAGGGACTTAATTGCAAAACCTAAAAACTTTTAACCATTTTAACAGATTAAACACACTCCTAATCACTAGGGACCTAATAGCAATTTTTAAAGACTTTTTAACATAAACGGGCTTATAGGTTTGTTAAGCTAAAACAAGAGTTTTAAGCCACCAAATAAGCTAATTCAAGTTTCAAAAGTTTACAAATTCAATTTCACCTAACCAGTTTTAAGGAGATAAGCTAAAATGCTCTATAAATCCAATAAGCAATTTTGGAATAAGGCACGTTTAAGGAACTGGCTTATTGGGATAAGCACTAAAGCTATACTTCTCAAAATATGATCTAGAGTCCAAATGAGGAACACCTATCCAAGAAAATTCCAAAAATCACCAAGAAATAAGCCAGAAAATCAAATAAGCTAATTTGAGCTTATTTTAACCAAACGTTGACCAAGTTTGACCAAGATCCAATCTTTTTTTCTAAGCTTATTGAACTGTTTTGTGAAAGAAAATGGGCACTTTTATGAAAAGAATAAGCCAATATTGAAAATCAGTTATCACATTTATCACATAAATTGAGTTTGTTTCAGTGCTTATTCTAGGGCTTATTTCTCACTCAAATTTGAGAACTGTATGCTCTAGCTTATATTTCTAGAAAGCTTGGATGTTAAGCTAAATTCAGAACCAAAAATCACTCCATGAATCTAAGTAATGAAGATTTGAGAACTGATTGAAATAGGCATGTTATGGCTTAATATTCTGACCCAATATTTTAAAAGGCCCTTTACCTGTTTGACTTGAAGTTTGACTCGAAAAACTTGCAAGTTCTCTTATGACCAGTTATTGAGTGTAAACAAACAGTAAATAATAACTGATTTTTACTTAATTAAATTGTTCTTGTGTGTGTCTAATCGAATTGAAAAAGGGTAAACGTGCGAGTCAGTCGTTCTTGGTGGAATAAAAAGGTAAAAGGTTATCTATTTTAAATTAAAGTAAAATGAAAATGAAAATGTAAAAGAAACTATAAATGTCGTTAAGTAAAAGTGGAAGCTTTAAAATTTAAAACTAAAATTAATACTTAAAAATAAATGAATAAAAGGAAATTTTGAAAACTTAATAAAAGTGAAAACTTCAAACTTTGTAAAACTAAAAACTAAAAGGTAATTAAAATAAGCTAAAAGTAAATCTAGAAAAGCTGTCACTTATTGTTGAAAACCTTGGTTTGGGTATTGATTATAAGGTGGAAAACCTTGAGGATTGAAACCTTGGTGTTGAAAACCTTGATTTTGCATGTGATAGTTTCCCTGGTTTGCATTTGAGCCCCTCACATTGGCATTACCTTGAAAATTAGCTCTTGGCTGCCCTTGGTTGTTTTGGTTAGGTTGTGGTGGTCTTTGTTGAAAACCGGGTGGAGCCAAGTAAGTTGTCGAGTTGTAAGACAAGTGATTAACATCGACATTAGGCTTGAAATGAACTCTCTCGGTGGTGTTGTAAGCATACACTTCCCTGTGATATTGATCATAAGCTTTATCACAATTAGCATAAGAGTGTGGCCGACCACAAGTTTCACAAGTTATATTAATAGCATTGTTGTTTTTGGCATTGTTAACGGCTTGTAAAGCCATTGCTTCAACAACCGTAGTAAGCATATCAAGTCTCCTTTCGGTGTCACTAGTGCTAGCACTAGCCACATTAGCCCGAACACTTTTGGTTTGCACTTTAGATTTATTCTCAGTAATATCCCATGCGACATTAGAAGACTTAACCAAAATGATACCCCCCGAGGCACTATTTAGTGAATCTTGGTCATTCATGCTTAAACCATTGTAAAAAGTGTTAATTTGATGCACTTTTGTGAAACCATGTTGAGGACACTTTCTTAAAAGTTCCTTAAAACGATCCCAAGATTCACTAAATGTCTCACCGTACTTTTATTCAAAGTTAATGATTTCATTCCGCAAAGCGGTAGTACGTGAGGGTGGGAAAAAGTAGTTGATGAATTTGGTCTCTAAATCTGACCACGTAAGAATACTTTGTGGCGGTTATTTATCAAGCCAATGCCGGGCTTGTCCCTCTAAGGAGAAAGGAAAAAGTTGCAGCGAATTACCTCTTGTGAAACCCCATTAAACTTGACCGTATTAGTGAGTTGAAGAAACCTTTTGATATGGTCATGAGGATCATCAAGTGTACGCCCCAAGAATGGTTGAGCAGAGACCATTTGAATGAAGCCGGATTTGAGCTCAAAGTTGTTGGCTCCAATCTCGAGTATGACAATTGCATCGGTGTTGCCCTCTACGTGCGATTGCAAAAGCTCGATCATTGTCGATTGTCCATGGTGACAATAGGTTGAGTTTCGACTTCGGCTTGAATTGCTTTCTTCTTACGAGCACGGGTACGCATACACACCTACAAAAGGAAAAGAAAGATAGACAAGAATTATTTTTAGTTATTTATGTTTTTCTATTTTTTTTTTTGGATTTTTGAAAATTTTATATTATTTTAGGATTTTTGAAAACTTTTGAAAATTAGACAAGAAAAATAACGTTCAAGAGTGAGCGGATCCTAAAATCCAACGCGTCTCTCACTAAAAACCGTTAATCTTAACGAAAAGAGCCGACAACGGCGCCATTTAATAACTGATTTTTACTTAATTAAATTGTTCTTGTGTTTGAAAAAGGGTAAACGTGCGACTCAGTCGTTCTTGGTGGAATAAAAAGGGAAAAGGTTATCTATTTTAAACTAAAGTAAAATGAAAATGAAAATGTAAAAGCAACTATAAATCTCGTTAAGTAAAAGTGGAAGCTTTAAATTTTAAAACTAAAATTAATACTTAAAAATAAATGACGAAAAGGAAATTTTGAAAACTTAATAAAAATGAAAACTTCAAACTTTGTAAAACTAAAAACTAAAAGGTAATTAAAATAAGCTAAAAGTAAATTTAGAAAAACTGTCACTTATTGTTGAAAACCTTGGTTTGGGTATTGGTTATAAGGTGGAAAACCTTGAGGATTGAAACCTTGGTGTTGAAAACCTTGGTTTTGCATGTGATAGTTTCCCTGGTTTGCATTTGAGCCCCTCACATTGGCATTACCTTGAAAATTAGCTCTTGGCGGCCCTTGGTTGTTTTGGTTAGGTTGTGGTGGTCTTTGTTGAAAACCGGGTGGAGCCTGGTAAGTTGTCGAGTTGTAAGACAAGTGATTAACATCGACATTAGGCTTGAAATGAACTCTTTTGGTGGTGTTGTAAGCATACACTTCCCCGTGAGATTGATCATAAGCTTTATCGCAATTAGCATAAGAGTGTGGCCCACCACAAGTTTCACAAGTTATATTAATAGCATTGTTGTTTTTGGCATTGTTAACGGCTTGTAAAGCCAGTGCTTCAACAACCGTAGTAAGCTTATCAAGTCTCCTTTCGGTGTCATTAGTGCTAGCACTAGCCACATTAGCCCGAACACTTTTGGTTTGCACTTTAGATTTATTCTCAATAATATCTCATGCGGCATTAGAAGACTTAACCAAAATGTTACCCCCCGAGGCACTATTTAGTGAATCTTGGTCATTCATACTTAAACCATCGTAAAAAGTGTTAATTTGATGCACTTTTGTGAAACCATGTTGAGGACACTTTCTTAAAAGTTCCTTAAAACGGTCCCAAGATTCACTAAATGTCTCACCGTACTTTTGTTCAAAGTTAATGATTTCATTCCGCAAAGCGGTAGTACGTGAGGGTGGGAAAAAGTAGTTGATGAATTTGGTCTCTAAATCCGACCACGTAAGAATACTTTGTGGCGGTTACTTATCAAGCCAATGTCGGGCTTGTCCCTCTAAGGAGAAAGGAAAAAGTTGCAAGCGAATTACCTCTTGTGAAACCCCATTAAACTTGACCGTATTAGTGAGTTGAAGAAACCTTTTGATATGGTCATGAGGATCATCAAGTGTACGCCCCAAGAATGGTCAAGCAGAGACCATTTGAATGAAGCCGGATTTGAGCTCAAAGTTGTTGGCTCCAATATCGGGTATGACAATTGCATCGGTGTTGCCCTCTACGTGCGATTGCAAAAGCTCGATCATTGGTCGATTGTCCATGGTGACAATAGGTTGAGTTTCGACTTTGGCTTGAATTGCTTTCTTCTTACGAGCACGGGTACGCATACACACCTACAAAAGGAAAAGAAAGATAGACAAGAAATATTTTTGGTTATTTATGTTTTTCTATTTTTTTATTTTTTTTGGATTTTTGAAAATTTTATACTTTTTAGGATTTTTGAAAATTTTTGAAAATTAGACAAGAAAAATAACGTTTCAGAGTGAACGGATCCCAAAATCCAACGCGTCTCTCACTAAAAGCCGTTAATCTTAATGAAAAGAGCCGGCAGCGGCGCCATTTAATAACCGATTTTTACTTACTTAAATTATTCTTGTGTGTGTCTAATCGAATTGAAAAAGGGTAAACGTGCGACTCAATCGTTCTTGGTGGAATAAAAAAGGAAAAGGTTATCTATTTTAAACTAAAGTAAAATGAAAATGAAAATGTAAAAACAACTATAAATGTCGTTAAGTAAAGGTGGAAGCTTTAAATTTTAAAACTAAAATTAATACTTAAAAATAAATGACGAAAAGGAAATTTTGAAAACTTAATAAAAATGAAAACTTCAAACTTTGTAAAACTAAAAACTAAAAGGTAATTAAAATAAGCTAAAAGTAAATCTAGAAAAACTGTCACTTTTTCTCTCTAAAAATAGAAAAACACTTGGTAAAAACAGAGATTTCGGGAAGCGTGCAAATTTTGGAAATTAAAACGTAATGAATTAAAACTTGAAAACTTGGTAAAACGAAAAACTTAAACCATCAGAATACACCTAATCGGAATCCCGTCGGAATGTATATAAAAGAAAGTGATCGGAATCCTAAAAAGGAATCCAATCGGAATGTTGAAAATGCAAGCTATCGGAATGTAGTGAAAATCTAAGCTATCGGTATGAGTCAAAAGGAAAGTGATCGGAATACTGAAGATCTAAGCTATCGGAATGTAGTGAAAAACAAGTCCTATCGGAATCCCAAAAGGAATCCTGGTCGGAATATGCAAAACCCTTTTCCGATCCTTTGATCGGAATAAAGGGGAGGCTTGTCGGAATATAAGCACTAATCGGAATGTGATCGGAATAGGGAAACCCTATTCCGATTGGAAAGAAATTCGAGTTAAGCTAACCAAATAAGCTACTTAAATAAGCACAAATAGAAACCTTATCAAATCTATATTTAAACTAACTAAATAAACACGATTAAAACTTATAAAAATCTAAATAAGCAACTTCATAAATCACCTTTAAAAAGACAAAACTTTTAAGAAAACTTTAAAACTAATAAGCTAAATACAAAATAAGCCAATAAGCATGTCAAGCTCAAAGCTCATTCGTATTAAAACTTATAGATGAATAAAAAGATAAACTTTTTAATCAAATAAACATTAAGATCAAATAAAATCCAAGATCAACATGAATCAAAGATAAACAAAATAAGAAAGGTAGAAGAAGATGATTAAAAACTTGAATTAAAAAGATTAAAGATCAAAGATTTAACAAAAGATTAAAGAGAAAGCTTGAAGAACATTAAGAAAAACTAGAGAGAGAAAGTATTTTTAATCTACTCCTACTTAACTTACAAAAATAAAACTAAAACTATTACTAGCTAACCACCCTCCTAATGACACATTAGGAGGGTATTTATAGGAGGAGTGGAAATATGGTTGATGCTTTCTTCTCTCTTTCTTCTTGTCTCGACGTGATTTAATTTCTTTGTCTTTCTCGACGTCGTCTCGGGATTTGTCGATATAAATTGAACTTGTCTTATAGTTTCTTGAATAATTAGACTTGAGTTCTTCGACTTCATTAAACTTCCGTCTTTAGACTTTTTCTTCGATAAATCTTAGAATAGGCCTTGGACTTCCATTCTTTTTTGCACTCTTGATCTTTTGACTTCTTCTTTTCTCGTTTTTCATCGATAAAAGCCCGTGAAAGCCCGTATTTTCTTCCTTTCTCATCTTTTGGTCCTAAAACACAATAAAAACATAAACCACGCATAATTTCGGCATTTACGACCTAAAATACATGTTTTGGTTTGGTTATTATTATAGTTAAGTGGTAAAAGGATGGGTGTTTTCACACCTATCAAATCCCCTACACTTGACCATTGCAATGTCCTCATGCAATGCATTAATTACAAAGCAAGCTTTACATTTTTCATCATAGTCAATCCACCTTGGCCTTTATTAAAGGGATATAAAATTTAAAGGAAGAAAACAAGTAAAAAGATCAAAAACTTACCTTAGGGTTTTGGAATGTCGTGAATGATTATCACCCTCAAGTTTTACGTTCCCCATACGAAGCTTAAAAACGAGATCATTGTTATTATAAGTTAGCAAACTATCGCAAACTCATGTGGGCCAGTTATTTACTTAGACTCCCTTATTCCTAGGTGTATCTCTTATATTTTATTGTTGTCTTGAATGATCATGAGGATGCATTGTTGACTTATTTCGATAGTTTACTTAGGCCAAAAATAAAGTAGGACGATTTAATCAATAGTTAGCTAAAGGACAAAATCTTTTAAAACTGCTTCTCGGGACCTCATAAAGTTCACATCTTGGCATAACTCGCTTCACGATTTGAGACCTTTCTCGGATCGATATTTGGCATTGACTTTATACTTCAAATCTTGAGAGACGTTCATGAAATAATGGTCTTCTCTTCATAATAGGAATTTCTTCGCTTGAAATTTTTGAAAGATTCTTTATATTTGGACCACGACTTCTTCATTTTTCTCCAATCTTTATTTGGGATTTTGATATACAACGATCCGCCTCCTTTTAGGACTTGGATCTATTTATCCTCATACCTTGTTAGGGCCTTTTTGGATAGACTTCTCCATGATCTTTAGTGGAGTATTTGCTTTTCGTCGTGTGTCTCGATCCTTCATATTGATTTTTGATAAATGATTCTTCACATCACTTTGGATCTTCAGCAACAAAATGTAGCCCTCGTGCCTTGTTAGGGCCTTTTTGGACTCGCCAATCTTCGCATCCCGCTTCTATAAGTTATGCCTTGGCTATGAACTCTAATTAATACCGAGCAACTTTTAAACGATCTTGTGCTAGAATTTAAGTAACTTTTCAAATCGTACAACCTTACTTATTGCAATTAAATTTATTAGCAAGCGATGGGAGAAAAATCTTATAATCAACTCACATACATTCATGAAAAAAATACCAAACTTATAATTGACTCTATCATCTCTCGTTCTTCACAATTTAAAATCTCAAGGAATGAGACTCGTGAATGCTTAGCCAATTAAATCAAAGTTTTGGGTTTTCAAGTCGTCTATAGGATCTTGCATCTTCTTAGACTTTTTCAAGTTTAGAATTCGCATTTTAAAGTTCCCTTGATAAACGACTTTCTAGGATCAATGATAGGAACTTGCGAAAAGTTCTTGTTCTTAACCCGTAAGAGTTAAGACTTTCGCGTTTTAAAGTTCCCTATATAAAAGCCTAGCAAAACTTGACTTAAACACGTTAAGGATACTAGCTAGAGTCAACTTAGATAAGTAAACTTGGGTTGAGTCAAAAGATTCATGACGTTGAAAAATTTAAAACCACTTTATTCAAAATTTATTCTAGCAAAGAAAGTAAATAACGATAACAAAGGAAAATACTACTATACAACTAGGCCAAAATAGATTAAAAATTTTGAAAATTGTCGAAAAATTAAGTTTTTCGGTTAAAATGAGGACAAATTCATGGAAAAGCCCACTTAACTTCGATAGAAGTCCCCCCTACACTTAATATAAACATTGTCCTTAATGTTTAAGCATGTGAGAGTAAACTCCCCTACACTTAGGACATTGTGCACTTTGTTTAAATCTTGCTAAGGAAAGGACAACTAAAGTGATTCCTATTCTAATATTGAAGAATATAAAATAGAAAATCAAAAGAGTTTAGGATAGAACCGGGAAGACGGGAACATGGAATCACGGGTCGTCAAAAGTCATCAAGAATGGATCTTTGAAAGCTCAAATCCCTGCACATGATAAGAAAGAAAACAACAAACACATACTAGGATCTCCCCTACACTTATTATAAAAACATAATAAAAGGGATAGATACTACGGGTTGCCTCCCGAGAAGCGCTTGTTTGTGTTCCCGAGTCGTGAGCCTGACTCGACCATGATTAGCATAGGAAGAAGCTTGAAACACATCCACTGAGATCAAATACATGGTTTTCATCCATCAAATAGCACAAGCTTAAGGCGAACAAGGCAAGCCAAAGAAGAGTAGGCAAGGTTCCCTTAAGAAAAGATGGAGCACGTTGGTAGCAAGTGTGATGGGGTGCAAGCATATCTCCATTGTTTCCAAAGATATTTCCTTTTATTTCATCAGATGGACACTGAGATGGCTAGAAAAATGCAATACTAGGATCGAACACCTTTTCCTTTAGGGGAAAATAACACTCAGGCTCAGTAGACCTTGAAGAGGATGCGCTCATAAATCGCACAATCTCATCCTCATGAGGTGGATAGAGAGGTGTCAAGACATAGGTGCTACGGATATCGGTGTCGGTCGGCTTCTTCTCCTTTGAAACAGGTTTCTTCATATCCGAATGAGGACAAAGAGCATCATCAAAGTCCAAAGGAGGAGAATCATTCTTATTTGGGAAGTAGGTATTGAGAAACGTAGCAAAATCTTCCTCAAATGAGTAATTATCTAAAGTATCAATAGTGTTTGGTGGAGGATCTTCATCTAAAGTAGGAATAAGGTCATCATGAGAAGAATCACTCGAGAGAGTATTGACATCATCAAAGTCATCATAAGTAGGCATGTCTGGATACTCTGAAACAAAATTATCATAATCATCCCCATCGGAACTAGAATCATCATCATAGATCGGTGGAGGATCATAAATTGGCGGGGGGTCCAATTTGGAGAAAGAATCATCCACATCATCTTTGAACAGTGGATTATCATGGCAAGAATCGAAAATAGGATTGTTGTAGACGACAAAATCATCAAGCACATTAATCATATTCATTGATTCTCTTCCATTTGATTTGGTTGTGATCTTCCCCATTTTAAAAACTTGAACATCATTCCCGACCCTTAAGATTAATTCACCTTCGGCAACATCGACTAAAGCTTTTCCGGTTCTCAAAAATGGCCGTCCAAGTATTACCGGAATACGAGGGTCCATTTCATAATCAACAACAACAAAATCGACCGGAAAAGTGAAAGTACCAACTTTGATAAACACATCTTCGGCAATACCAATGGGGTAAGCGAGAGTGCGATTTGCTAGCTCCAGAGTCATCTTTGTCGGTGTAAGGTCGAGTAATGATAACTTTTTCCAAACACTTAAAGGCATCAGATTTATACTTGCCCCGAGATCAGCTAAGGCAGTAAATTCTTAGGTTTTGTTGAAAATGCAAGGCAACACAAAACGACCGGGATCTCCAAGTTTTTCCAGAAGTTCTTTAAGAATAACTGCAGAACAGTTTTCATTTAGGCGTGTGTTGACAAACTCAACCATCTTTTCCTTCTTGTTAAGCAATTCCTTGAATGCTTTGACAAATTTTGGCATTTGGACAAGTGCTTCAATGAGGCTAATGTTGAAATTCATTTGAGAGATCATCTTTATAAAAGAAGTGACTCGAGCATCCTCTTTAGTAAGCAATTTGCATTTGTCTAACCGAGAAGGATAAGGGATGTTGGGTTTAGGTGGTGTGGGTGTAGCAGGTAAAGGTTGAGATGTTGAAGGTTTAGAGGTGGTTGGTGGGGTTGGTGGATGGTTTTGCTTGGGTACCTCTTCATTAATAGGTGGAGACGGTAATGGAGAACTAGTACTAGGCGTGGAAGTAGGAGGGATAAATGGAGGTGGAGGAGGTGTATATGGAGTAACGGGAGGAGGGGTAGAAGGTCCTACTAAAGTTGCTCCACTTCGAGTAGTAATAGCACTCACATTCGCTCTAGGGTTTGTTTCGATTGTAGAAGGAAGAGCACCTTGGGGACGAAGGGTTTGTAACATTTGAACTAATTTCCTATCCGTGGACTCTTGAATTTGTCTAGTAGATTCTTGCATTGCTTGCATGATTTTCTTATGTTCAGTCAACTTTTGCAAAACTAAGTCTATTGGCGGATGAGGTAAATTGAACCCTTGTTGTTGATAACCTTGGTTTGGGTATTGATAATAAGGTGGAAAACCTTGAGGATTGAAACCTTGGTGTTGAAAACCTTGGTTTTATATGTGATAGTTTCCCTGGTTTGCATTTGAGCCCCTCACATTGGCATTACCTTGAAAATTAGCTCTTGGCGGCCCTTGGTTGTTTTGGTTAGGTTGTGGTGGTCTTTGTTGAAAACCGGGTGGAGCCAAGTAAGTTGTCGATTTGTAAGACAAGTGATTAACATCGACATTAGGCTTGAAATAAACTCTCTCGGTGGTGTTGTAAGCATACACTTCCCCGTGAGATTGATCATAAGCTTTATCACAATTAGCATAAGAGTGTGGCCCACCACAAGTTTCACAAGTTATATTAATAGCATTGTTGTTTTTGGCATTGTTAACGGCTTGTAAAGCCAGTGCTTCAACAACCGTAGTAAGCTTATCAAGTCTTCTTTCGGTGTCACTAGTGCTAGCACTAGCCACATTAGCCCGAACACTTTTGGATTGCACTTTAGATTTATTCTCAATAATATCCCATGCGGCATTAGAAGACTTAACCAAAATGTTACCCCCCGAGGCACTATTTAGTTAATCTTGGTCATTCATGCATAAACCATTGTAAAAAGTGTTAATTTGATGCACCTTTTATGAAACTATGTTGAGGACACTTTCTTAAAAGTTCCTTAAAACGGTCCCAAGATTCACTAAATGTCTCACCGTACTTTTGTTCAAAGTTAATGATTTCATTCCGCAAAGCGGTAGTACATGAGGGTGGGAAAAAGTAGTTGATGAATTTGGTCTCTAAATCCGACCACGTAAGAATACTTTGTGGCGGTTCCGTATCAAGCCAATGCCGGGCTTGTCCCTCTAAGGAGAAAGGAAAAAGTTGCAAGCGAATTACCTCTTGTGAAACCCCATTAAACATGACCGTATTAGTGAGTTGAAAAAACCTTTTGATATGGTCATGAGGATCATCAAGTGTACGCCCCAAGAATGGTTGAGCAGAGACCATTTGAATGAAGCCGGATTTGAGCTCAAAGTTGTTGGCTCCAATCTCGGGTATGACAATTGCATCGGTGTTGCCCTCTACGTGCGATTGCAAAAGCTCGATCATTGGTCGATTGTCCATGGTGACAATAGGTTGAGTTTCGACTTCGGCTTGAATTACTTTCTTCTTACGAGCACGGTTACGCATACACACCTACAAAAGGAAAATAAAGATAGACAAGAAATATTTTTTGTTATTTATGTTTTTCTATTTTTTTTATTTTTTTTGGATTTTTGAAAATTTTATATTTTTTTAGGATTTTTGAAATTTTTTGAAAATTAGACAAGAAAAATAACGTTCAAGAGTGAACGGATCCCAAAATCCAACGCGTCTCTCACTATAAACCGTGAATCTTAACGAAAAGAGCCGACAGCGGCGCCATTTAATAACTGATTTTTACTTAATTAAATTGTTCTTGTATGTGTCTAATCGAATTGAAAAAGGGTAAACGTGCGACTCAGTCGTTCTTGATGGAATAAAAAGGGAAAAGGTTATCTATTTTAAACTAAAGTAAAATGAAAATGAAAATGTAAAAGCAAATATAAATGTCGTTAAGTAAAAGTGGAAGCTTTAAAATTTAAAACTAAAATTAATACTTAAAAATAAATGACAAAAAGGAAATTTTGAAAACTTAATAAAAATGAAAACTTCAAACTTTGTAAAACTAAAAACTAAAAGGTAATTAAAATAAGTTAAAAGTAATTCTAGAAAAACTGTCACTTTTTCTCTCTAAAAATAGAAAAACACTTGGTAAAAACAGAGATTTTGGGAAGCGTGCAATTTTTGGAAATTAAAACGTAATGAATTAAAACTTGAAAACTTGGTAAAACGAAAAACTTAAACCATCGAAATATACCTAATCGGAATCCCGTCGGAATGTATATAAAAGAAAGTGATCGGAATCCTAAAAAGGAATCCAATCGGAATGTTGAAAATGCACGCTATCGGAATATAGTGAAAGTCTAAGCTATCGGAATGAGTCAAAAGGAAAGTGAATACTGAAGATCTAAGCTATCGAAATGTAGTGAAAAACAAGTCCTATCGGAATCCCAAAAGGAATCCTAGTCGGAATATGCAAAACCCTTTCCGATCCTTTGATCAGAATAAATGGGAGGCTTGTCGGAATAAAAGCACTAATCGGAATGTGATCGGAATAGGGAAACCTATTCCGATTGGAAAGAAATTCGAGTTAAGCTAACCAAATAAGCTACTTAAATAAGCAAATAGAAACCTTATCAAATCTATATTTAAACTAACTAAATAAACATGATTAAAACTTACAAAAATCTAAATAAGCAACTTCATAAATCAACTTTAAAAAGACAAAACTTTTAAGAAAACTTTAAAATTAATAAGCTAAATACAAAATAAGCCAATAAGCATGTCAAGCTCAAAGCTCGTTCGTATTAAAACTTATAGATGAATAAAACGATAAACTTTTTAATCAAATAAACATTAAGATCAAATAAAATCAAAGATTAACATGAATCAAAGATAAACAAAATAAGAAAGGTAGAAGAAGATGATTAAAAACTTGAATTAAAAAGATTAAAGATCAAAGATTTAACAAAAGATTAAAGAGAAAGCTTGAAGAACATTAAGAAAAACTAGAGAGAGAAAGTATTTTTGATCTACTCCTACTTACATTACAAAAATAAAACTAAAACTATTACTAGCTAACCACCCTCCTAATGACACATTAGGAGGGTATTTATAGGAGGAGTGGAAGTATGGTTGATTCTTTCTTCTCTCTTTCTTCTTGTCTCGACTCGATTTAATTTCTTTGTCTTTCTCGACGTCGTCTCGGAATTTGTCGATATAAATTGAACTTGTCTTATAGTTTCTTCAATAACTAGACTTGAGTTCTTCGACTTCATTAAACTTCCGTCTTTAGACTTTTTCTTCGATAAATCTTAGAATAGGCCTTGGACTTCTGTTCTTTTTTGCACTCTTGATCTTTTGACTTCGTCTTTTCTCGTTTTTCATCGATAAAAGCCCGTGAAAGCCCGTGTTTTCTTCCTTTCTCATCTTTTGGTCCTAAGACATAATAAAAACACAAACCACGCATAATTCCGAAATTTACGACCTAAAATACACGTTTTGGCTTGGTTATTATTATAGTTAAGTGGTAAAAGGATGGGTGTTTTCACACCTATCACTAAACAACAACTTTTATAAACTGAATCAAGGATTAGGACTAGTACCAAACACTAGTTACTGAAATAGCACAAAATTAAGCTATGCAAACTACTCAAAACCAACACATTAAGCTATCAAGCAATCAAGACTTATCAAAGAGCTCGGATTGAACAAATAATAGGAAAATTCAAGTAGAATTACACTAAGATACAAAACATAGCATGCAAACTGAATTTTTAGTGGAAAATTTAAATAGAGCTTATGAGAAAGATTGAAGGCTACTTTGATGTAGAAATGAGCGCTAAGCTCACTTGTGATCTAACCACCACCAAATCAGCTACTCAACCAATCAACTATCATCATCATCTACGATCTGATCAATCTACAAGAACTGGTATCTTTTGGATAAATTTGAGCCATGGAATGAACTGATAATGTCTAAACACTTGTGAAATCTTCCAAAGCAATCAACAAGCTCTGTTGATCAAGTGTGATCAACAGAATCAAAAGTAAACGTGAATAGTAGTAATGCAGTAAGAAAGAAGAAGGTCTTTGAGTGAATGGAGAATTAAGAATTTTATTAATGGAGTAAGTTTGTTACAACTGAAGTAACTGCCTAACAAGCCTTCTAAAAGTGGTTGTCAATCACTTTTAAAAGATTAACTACTAACTGTATAACAAAATTGAGAGAGAAATGATAAGTGTGTGTGTGACAATCCGTCAATTTATGGTTGATATTTTATTCTCAATATTTATTTAAAAACATTATTTTAATGTTACAATATGAACTCACTTATTTTTGGGAAGTAATTTGGATTTACGTCTTGAAGTAGCGTCGACTACGTCTAAACCGGAGGATTCTACGTTACTTGCTTACGTTTACATACACCGTCTTCGGTGACAGTCTGACAATTCAGAAAATAAATTTATCCGTGAATATTATTTTGGAGTTTTAAATTTGTGTTGGTTCATAAACTCACAAATTTACAAGAAGAGATTAGGACTTACGATTTTATTTTAACGTCCTTTACGACTAAACCGGAAACCCTAGGATTACGTATTTACGTTTTCGAACTCCGTTTTTGATGAGACAATTTTTATTAGATTCGTTTTGTGTCGTTGATTCATAATTTATAAAAACGTTTTTCGTAAAACGACCCGAGGGCACGCAAATCAAGGAAACTGGAATCGAGGAGTACCCGTAAATAAATGGGGATGAGACAAGTGGGACACTTGTCCCACCCCCACTCAAACCATCCAACCCTTCACACCACACCACTTAGGTGTCAAAGTTTAGCTAACAAGCTAAACACTTGTCCTTGTAAGCTTATAATGTAAGCCACTTTCCATCAAAACTAGCAAAGCCAAAAACCAAAACCACACACTCATTTTCCACTCATGCAACTACTCTAAATCCTCTCTTCTTCTCTCTATTATTTCGTCCAAAAACAACCCTAAAATACCCATTTGATCTAAATTTAACCACAAACATATGTTATAACTTACATATGTTAATCTCCATTCAAAAAGAGGAAGATTGGTGCAAGTTTTAACATCCAAGGAGGAGTTTCCATGGTGTATTAGGGCTGATTTTCCACAAGGAGTTTATGAAGATTGGTGGTCTTGAAGATGGTCTTGGCTATTCATAAGTTTCTCCATCAAAATCCATGTCCAAATCATAACCTACATCAACTTGGTGGTATAAAGATTGTCCTCCTCATCCTCTTGTTATTTTTGATTATGTAATCTTGTATTTATTTCACTTATGTATATGTATATGATGATGAATGATGATTAAAAGTATTGTGTGGGGATTTGGTGTTGATAAATATGATTAAAAAGGTGAAAAACTATAAGAAACAAGGTTAAAATCTTGCTTAAAAATGATAGCTGTATAAAACAGTAAAGAAACATGTCATGAACTGATAAAATGGCACAGATTAATAGATTTACAGTAAGCTATGGGTCTTGTACACATGTGAGAATTGGCCATGCAATGGAATCATTGTAATGAGTGAGATATGATCAAAACAAGTTTAGAGTACCAATCTGAGTTCACTGTTTTGGACGATTTTTAGAAAATACTTAGATGCTGATTCAACAGTAGCTATAAAAGCGTTAAATGGAGCACATATCATGTAGTTTATGTGATAATAATTTGAGCTTCTATCTCCATATAGAACTCTAGATATGGGAGTTTTGGTGAAGATGAAAATAAAAATCAGATTTTGAGAATTAATGTTTATTATTATTATATAAGCACTCAAAGTTATATTGTATAAAATGTAAAATAAAAACCCACTAACTTATGGATTTTATTTATATAAATATGTAAAAGGTTAAATAAGTGTATAAATTATAAAAATGGTAGTGGAATAATACTTATAAGTAATAAAAACTATAAACTTGATTTTTACGACTTTTTCGGCTATTACCGTAAAATTAACGTTTTTCGCCAATTAAAACTTAGACGATCAAACCCGTCTAATGTAAAGTTTTTAAAAGTCATATACTGATATATAAGTAACTAATACAAGTAAAAACCGATAAAACCCGAACTATAGGACATACGGACATTAACGAGCTAACTAAGCATATTGGACTAATAATTGGACTAAATAAGATAAACACTTATAAAAAGTACTTATTGGGCTTAACCCATTTGGGCCCAACATGGAAAGTATAGATACTAATAATATAAGTATAAAATGGATTAAAACAAGTTAAAGAACTTATAATAAGCTTATTGGACTTAAAACGTGTAAATAGGTAAAACTAGTAAACTAGTATAAAAGTTATCGACATATAACACTAAAATGAGTAAACGAGAATATGTAAACCCACTTGATCATCATATATATAATCATCATATGTATACGTAATTGTTATTTTTATAAAGTCATTGGACAAGAGTCTAAGACGAATATTATTTGTCTAGGTTTCCGTGATTGAAGCACGTACCGTACATCCGAATCGTCGATAACCGCCTTCCCACATCAACGTGAGTTCATAGCCTCGCACTCTTTTAAATGTTTTTATGAAATGTTTTATAAACCCGCGAGGGAGATAACATGTTAGTTTTTATAAAATAGGACACCATTTGTCCCGATTGTTTGTTTAATGATTTGGACCCGAATGATTAAATGACCCGATTGTATGACCCGATAAATGATTAAAGGACCCGATAGATGAAATTAAATGGATTATTAAAGTTAGGTTATGTCACTAAAAGTCCCATTAGCATGAATTGTGAACTACCGGGATTTGGTAGACGCTTGTGCATATAATAGTACTATTTGGGGACGATCACCCCAGTTCGCGCCTTGACGGTTGATCCCCGTCGTGCCACATTGATTGGTAAGCGAATTTATGTAGATTTCCATAGCGTGACCTTTGTGACGACACGCTACTTTAGATGGGCAAATTCAGTATCGGGTTAGCTACCCGTTGTTGGTTTAGTAAGGTAACAATGTCATGCGGCTTATAATAATCCAAAACTAACGAAATACTACTAGACGCTCCGAATTACGATGTATTGCCTGACTAGCAATACTGGGTCATACTATTGATATTATGTTTGTGTTTTGGTTTTCATAACCATATTCATATAACGGTTTTTATTTTTATACAACGTCATAAGACGTATTGTATGATGTTTTTACGACATTGGCTCGTATAATGATTTTTAAGGCAAATGCCTATATTATGATTTTGATGCAGATTTGTATAAAATGACTTCGGCTATTTTATGGCCTATTAAAATGATTTGTACAAATTGGTTTTCAGTAATAATTTTATACTGGTATTATATTTATAGATTTTATTAAACTCTATGAATTCACTCGGCATTATCGCTGACCTTTTCTTTTAACATGTTTTATCTCAGGTACTTGAAGGTAATTCTCGGGAAGACGACAAGAATTCATGGCCCGCACTTAAATTATAATTTCCATTCAAATACTTTGTAAAACTTTGTATGAAATAATATGACTTGGGACCGATGTAACTTTGATGTTTATGAATGGAAATGATTTATTATTAAACGACGCGATTTTTATGCGTTGTCTATGATGTGAGTAATGTGCTATCCCGTAACACCAACGAGTCTTCCGCTGTATTGAGTTGTATAAGTTTGGGGGTGTTACAGTTTGGTACCAGAGCTCTCGTTATAGAGAACGAAAGATTTTTAAAACTAAGGTTTTGAATAAAACATTTCAAAATCTTTTAACTATAAACATTTTTCACAAAATGTCTAAAAATCTTTTGACTATAACGGTGCCGAAGAATTCCCGAGTTACCGACAAGGCCAGACTGAGAAGTGTTATTTTAATATATATATAATTTGGATTATATATATATGGTGTAATTTTATTACATGATTGTTTGATGATTATTTTGATATTTATACGAGGTATTTATACGACGTAGATTGTCACAATGTACCCTAAAATCCCCTAGTAAATTAAACAAAGCTATTCTCGTAGGAATTCTAGCTAACCTAGATCTGAACCAAGTTGTGGATATTTATGATCCCAACAAATGGTTGATATTCGTAGAAATGTTAATAGTAGTTGATTAAGATCTTGAAGAAGAATTGGCGAGATTAAATCTGATATCGATCTCATGACGATCTTTCCTTATAGAGTGGAGTTTGACAAAACGTTACCACCTGGAAAGGTGTCATCTGATTCGTTGTCACCCAATTCTTAAATTGAAATCGAAAGGGTGAATGTTGCACTTGAGGCTGTTATTGGAACCATTACCCAAAAGCCTCATGCCACTAGTACCTTTCCGAGAAGTCTAATTGAATGTATGACTCATCTCATGCTAGTGACTTATTTGATAATTGTTGTTGTAAGAGCTATAGGATTGGAAATTATGTGTTGATTTATATCAAGCTTTTATTGCCCTTTTAAGGTTTATAAATAAGGCTGAAAGTATTGGAATATGAGGTAGGATATCGAATTGAGTATAAAATTTGTTGGAACGTGAATGAAGTAAAATTTAACCCGTATGGAATATGAGATTGTTAGGAGGAAGTCGTTAAGCCCTGTGATTGAATTATAAGGTTTTAAATGATTGTAGGTTCGTGTTAAGGGTTGTTCCTAGGCCATTGTCCACTAACGAGGATGCCCAGTGTCCAAGAAATAAATTGAAGAAATATTCTTCTAAATTGGGACCGATGGATCTTCCGGGACATGTGGAACACCTAATGACTCTTGTAGATTAGTATTCATTGTGGTATCTTTAAAAAATAATCCCTAACTTAACTGAGACATCAGTTGGTAGGATGAGTTCTTGAAATTGTATGACATAGTGACACATACTGTGTTACGGTATAATTTTGACTTGTTTGTGATTAATGAAAGGACTACCCTTGATCGCAAATTCTACATGTATTGATGTTAGCTATCCTTTATTGCTATATCCTAATGTTCGCATTAGTGATGCAACCATTGAACAAGTACTCATCTCGATTTGAGTTACGTTGTGGGTTATTCTTTTTGAGCGCCATCAAGGTCATGAACCTCATGATTATTTGGCTAAGCTCATTTCCTATTATATCGTAGTTAGTTCTTGGTGAACAAGCTTTCATCACTCCTTTGCAGATCACTCATTGTTTTTATAAAGATAAAACAGTATCCTTTGAGAAAAATGGGATTTTCATCACTATATGGATTATTTAAAGCGAGACTTATAAATAATCGTTATCGAAATAAAGTTGTTTATGAAACACCTTGGAAAACCTAATTGTTTTCATAACAAAGAAAATCATTGTAAATTTATTCTTGATTCTTATTTAAGAATTAAGCATGAAAATGTTTTTATTATAAACATGATGATAAAGTTTTGACGAACTGAGTATTGCATCGTTAATCTTGAAATTGTATATAGTTGCGCGCCTACATACAATTTGGAATGGACCATGCAAGGCTGATTAGTAGTCACCATAAAACTGATTAATAAACACTAAATATTCTTTGAAGATTGTGAAAGATTAAGATTTATGAGATCTGCAAGAAGTGAAAAATAAGGACATAGTGTTAGGGACACCTACATATGTGCCTGTATCATCTATTCTTCTGAGTCGAATTTACTCATCTGTGGAAATTGTCTTATTTAACAATTGACAATTCTTTCTTGTCCAATTCTCCCGTAGTGAGATTCTTAGGAAAAGTATCTGATTACCGAGTGTTGTTACCCGACTGGAGGTATCGACGTTCCTATCATACTTTTGATTTGATTTCATTTGAATGACCTGGGTAACGATCCGAGGAGCTTTCGAATGCGTACTCAAATTATGAAAACATGGGATATAATCATGTTCGTTAAATGTTTTCATTTGTATCTGATTTGAAATTCTCTCGCCTAGATTATGCGTTGACCTTACTCTTTTAATCGTAGTTGTGTCTTCATATATCCTTGAACTTGTGAAGGATTATGAGTTATTGTTATTCTTTTGAGAAATTCACATCTTATCGACGGCAATAAAACTGAAAAGTTGATAGTGCCAGTAGAATGGACTGATTGATTTTGACATGACGACATTGTCTTAATTGATGAGAACTCGAGTAGAATTCCCCTAAAAGATAAGATGTTGATTATCAAAAGTGATCTAAATAATTCTTGACGGATGACCATATCCTGCATCTAGACTTGAAATTGTAACGTGAATGGTTGTGAATTAGTCATAGATATTATAAACTAGAAAGAACCTAATATGATTTTATTAAAAGATGTTTCTGTTATCTGAAACTTTAGGAGGTATTTATTGGTAAAATTACCTAGACTTTTGCCATTAAGGCAGATTGAAATTTGTATTGATTATATTTCCGGTGCTGCACCTGTGGCTTGTGCACTGTACGTCAGCACCATCTGAATTAAAGGAATTACTGTACAACTGAGAGAGTTGTCAGGGAAAACTTTTATTCTACCAAGATCGTCATTATGAAGAGCTATGGTGTTATCATTCCTTATATTTATAGATTACTGTGAACTGAGTAAATTGACAATCGAAAACGATATCCATAACTCGAAATGGAAGATTTGTTCGATCATTTACAAGGTTTTTGATCCTCAGCATGGTTATCATCAACTTCGCATCTGTGAAAAAGATTATCTATTCCAATCACTACATCCAGAACTTGTAATGAACATTATGAGTTTCACGTGATGTCGTTTGGATTGACTAATACACATGTAGTATTCATAAATTTGGTGAATCACGTGTGTAGGCTGTAATTTGATAAATTCATGCTTGGGATCATTAAGGACTATTTGTTTGTTAATACGAATAAGAATGAGTTAATAATTATTTATAGATTGCCCTGAATTGGTCGAACGATAAAAACCTATACCTTGAATAATTAATATGTAATTTAAGACTTAATCCTTTATATTAATTGACCGTGTGATTAATAGATAATGGAATATAATGACTCTTTAGAAATTAAGAGGCCGTTTAAGACTTTGGATTATTACTAAAAAGAAAGTGCAAATATATTTTGACAAATGTTTTAACAAAGGATTTTAAGGGATTATTCCCTTATACACAAACCATTTAACTAAACTTCTGTTTAGGGGTAAATGTTTGTGTATACTTCTAGACAACCTAAGCGGAATTGAGGAAAACATTTAAACCATGACTTAAAAATTGAAACGACAATTTTTGCTTTTCAACTAAGAAAACTTTGACCAAAGTATAAACAAAGATTTTTCAAATATTTACGAATCTTATTAATTATTTTCGATAAATCAACAAAAATCGTGTTAAATTAAATTCAAATTTTATTTTGAACACCTTTATATAACTGGACAAACTGAGAAAATTTTAAAACTTTTTGTGTTTACGTTTCATAAAAATTAAATATTTATTTAATTAGTTGTAATAATTATCGACGCTTTAAAACGTCAGATTAAGCAAAACTGATAAAAATGATAGTTGAGACGAGACTAGAACTTAGAAAATATAAAGAAAGAAATTTTGAATAAATACGGACATGATAATTATATCATCAGGAAAGGATAAAGAATCAATTACGATGTATTTCTTGATAATAAATGTGCAAAATGAATTGCCGAACAATTTAAAATATAGCTGATGCTTATAAAAAGGATAATGTAGATAATAAAAGGGGTTCGCGGCTAATGTGAACCATTAGAACTGAGAAGCCAATGGCGTTAAATGTTTAAAAGGCCACTTGTGGTTGTATAAATATGGAAGATTGTGAGATATAGTTATGTTGTAAATCTTGTAAGTATAAGTATTCTATTTATGTCATTTATGACTAAAAGTATCTTTGTCTAAAGAAGTTGTACTAATGACAAATTATGAAGGCAGACATCGCCTCATACATTAGTAAACGTCTAGCTATTGCAAAGGTCATCATCTGAATTTGATTCGATTTGGGTCATCGTCGACAGACTGACCAAATCTACTAATATCATTCCCGTTAATGATAAATGCAAAAGAGTTATGTAAACATAGTGTGCATGTATCGAACATCTTTATCAAGATCCTCGTTTCGCATCGAATTTCTAGAGATTTGCTCAGAAATCATTGAGAACGAACCTTGATGAGAGTACTGTTTACCACCCCAAATCGAAGGGACGAGGTAAAGTAACAATACAAAACACTAGAAGTCTTGTTTTATGTTTGAATGATTGACCTTTGGTGATAGACCGTATAATCGTTTTCCTTTGGAGAGATTATCATTGATAATCATCGTATTAGGATTAAGATCGAATCTCGTTAGGATCTAAATATTAGAGCATCTGTAAGCAGGAGTTGAGATAAAGACACCGACATACACCCATTGTGAGTTGGACATGTCTTTTAGGTTTAAGGTTTCCTATGATGGCGAACCTAACCTTACAAAATACCCGACCCGCGAGATCTGAAATGATTGTTGAAATTAGGATCTGATTATTGACTGCCGGTAATGGACAAGAGGTTATGTGAATATGAAATGTAGATTTTGAAGTGCCAGATGGGTAGCAAAGTTATGCCAAAATTTTTAACCTTGGAAAAATGAATTCATGATCTGACAAATCATGGGATACAAGTCCCCGTTGTATGGGACCATTGAGATGATGTAAAGATTTGGTTTGAAAGGCATATAAGCTGGATCTACCCAAGGACTTCAAGAGATGCGTAAAATATGTTTCGTAAATCGAACTTGATAAATATCTATCAAGTGAAAATCTGAATTCTTCTTCGTAAAGCTTAGATCGGCGAAAAGTTGCATTCATCAGAAACCCGTGAACATCATGGATAGAGAAAGTAAGTCAACATTTAGCCTGATCTTATTCTCGTAGTTACGTTTGATGAAACTCGCGTATTGTAATGAATTACACTTGAGAGAAAAGACTGAATGTGGAGGAAATACCCACATGGCTTTAACTCTATAAGAAGCGAGTAGTAAGATGATCTTTGAGGACAAAGATCCTGTTTAGGGGTAAATGCTGTGACAATCCGTCAATTTATGGTTGATATTTTATTCTCAATATTTATTTGAAAACATTATTTTAATGTTACAATATGAACTCACTTATTTTTGGGAAGTAATTTGGATTTACGTCTTGAAGTAGCGTCGACTACGTCTAAACCGGAGGATTCTACGTTACGTGCTTACGTTTACATACACCGTCTTCGGTGACAGTCTGACAATTCAGAAAATAAATTTATCCGTGAATATTATTTTGGAGTTTTAAATTTGTGTTGGTTCATAAACTCACAAATTTACAAGAAGAGATTAGGACTTACGATTTTATTTTAACGTCCTTTACGACTAAACCGGAAACCCTAGGATTACGTATTTACGTTTTCGAACTCCGTTTTTGATGAGACAATTTTTATTAGATTCGTTTTGTGTCGTTGATTCATAATTTATAAAAACGTTTTTCGTAAAACGACCCGAGGGCACGCAAATCGAGGAAACTAGAATTGAGGAGTACCCGTAAATAAATGGGGATGAGACAAGTGGGACACTTGTCCCACCCCCACTCAAACCATCCAACCCTTCACACCACACCACTTAGGTGTCAAAGTTTAGCTAACAAGCTAAACACTTGTCCTTGTAAGCTTACAATGTAAGCCACTTTCCATCAAAACTAGCAAAGCCACAAACCAAAACCACACACTCATTTTCCACTCATGCAAACTACTCTAAATCCTCTCTTCCTCTCTCTATTATTTCGTCCAAAAACAACCCTAAAATACCCATTTGATCTAAATTTAACCACAAACATATGTTATAACTTACATATGTTAATCTCCATTCAAAAAGAGGAAGATTGGTGCAAGTTTTAACATCCAAGGAGGAGTTTCCATGGAGTATTAGGGCTGATTTTCCACAAGGAGTTTATGAAGATTGGTGGTCTTGAAGATGGTCTTGGCTATTCACAAGTTTCTCCATCAAAATCCATGTCCAAATCATAACCTACATCAACTTGGTGGTATAAAGATTGTCCTCCTCATCCTCTTGTTATTTTTGATTATGTAATCTTGTATTTATTTCACTTATGTATATGTATATGATGATGAATGATGATTAAAAGTATTGTGTGGGGATTTGGTGTTGATAAATATGATTAAAAAGGTGAAAAACTATAAGAAACAAGGTTAAAATCTTGCTTAAAAATGATGGCTGTATAAAACAGTAAAGAAACATGTCATGAACTGATAAAATGGCATAGATTAATGGATTTACAGTAAGATATGGGTCTTGTACACATGTGAGAATTGGCCATGCAATGGAATCATTGTAATGAGTGAGATATGATCAAAACAAGTTTAGAGTACCAATCTGAGTTCACTGTTTTGGACGATTTTTAGAAAATACTTAGAAGCTGATTCAACAGTAGCTATAAGAGCGTTAAATGGAGAAAATATCATGTAGTTTATGTGATAATAATTTGAGCTTCTATCTCCATATAGAACTCTAGATATGGAAGTTTTGGTGAAGATGAAAATAAAAATCAGATTTTGAGAATTAATGTTTATTATTATTATATAAGCACTCAAAGTTATATTGTATAAAATGTAAAATAAAAACCCACTAACTTATGGATTTTATTTATATAAATATGTAAAAGGTTAAATAAGTGTATAAATTATAAAAATGGTAGTGGAATAATACTTATAAGTAATAAAAACTATAAACTTGATTTTTACGACTTTTTCGGCTATTACCGTAAAATTAACGTTTTTCGCCAATTAAAACTTAGACGATCAAACCCGTCTAATGTAAAGTTTTTAAAAGTCATATACTGATATATAAGTAACTAATACAAGTAAAAACCGATAAAACCCGAACTATAGGACATACGGACATTAACGAGCTAACTAAGCATATTGGACTAATAATTGGACTAAATAAGATAAACACTTATAAAAAGTACTTATTGGGCTTAACCCATTTGGGCCCAACATGGAAAGTATAGATACTGATAATATAAGTATAAAATGGATTAAAACAAGTTAAAGAACTTATAATAAGCTTATTGGACTTAAAACGTGTAAATAGGTAAAACTAGTAAACTAGTATAAAAGTTATCGACATATAACACTAAAATGAGTAAACGAGAATATGTAAACCCACTTGATCATCATATATATAATCATCATATGTATACATAATTGTTATTTTTATAAAGTCATTGGACAAGAGTCTAAGACGAATATTATTTGTCTAGGTTTCCGTGATTGAAGCACGTACCGTACATCCGAATCGCCGATAACCGCCTTCCCACATCAACGTGAGTTCATAGCCTCGCGCTCTTTTAAATGTTTTTATGAAATGTTTTATAAACCCGCGAGGGAGATAACATGTTAGTTTTTATAAAATAGGACACCATTTGTCTCGATTGTTTGTTTAATGATTTGGACCCGAATGATTGAATGACCCGATTGTATGACCCGATAAATGATTAAAGGACCCGATAGATGAAATTAAATGGATTATTAAAGTTAGGTTATGTCACTAAAAGTCCCATTAGCATGAATTGTGAACTACCGGGATTTGGTAGACGCTTGTGCATATAATAGTACTATTTGGGGACGATCACCCCAGTTCGCGCCTTGACGGTTGATCCCCGTCGTGCCACATTGATTGGTAAGCGAATTTATGTATGAGAAGATTTCCATAGCGTGACCTTTGTGACGACACGCTACTTTAGATGGGCAAATTCAGTATCGGGTTAGCTACCCGTTGTTGGTTTAGTAAGGTAACAATGTCATGCGGCTTATAATAATCCAAAACTAACGAAATACTACTAGACGCTCCGAATTACGATGTATTGCCTGACTAGCAATACTGGGTCATACTATTGATATTATGTTTGTGTTTTGGTTTTCATAACCATATTCATATAACGGTTTTTATTTTTATACAACGTCATAAGACGTATTGTATGATGTTTTTACGACATTGGCTCGTATAATGATTTTTAAGGCAAATGCCTATATTATGATTTTGATGCAGATTTGTATAAAATGACTTCGGCTATTTTATGGCCTATTAAAATGATTTGTACAAATTGGTTTTCAGTAATAATTTTATACTGGTATTATATTGATGGATTTTATTAAACTCTATGAATTCACTCGGCGTTATCGCTGACCTTTTCTTTTAACATGTTTTATCTCAGGTACTTGAAGGTAATTCTCGGGAAGACGACAAGAATTCATGGCCCGCACTTAAATTATAATTTCCACTCAAATACTTTGTAAAACTTTGTATGAAATAATATGACTTGGGACCGATGTAACTTTGATTTTTATGAATGGAAATGATTTATTATTAAACGACGCGATTTTTATGCGTTGTCTATGATGTGAGTAATGTGCTATCCCGTAACACCAACGAGTCTTCCGCTGTATTGAGTTGTATAAGTTTGGGGGTGTTACAGTGTGAGTTTTCACACTAAAGCTAACTACACAAAATGAAGAGTACAATAGGGTATTTATAGAACTAAGATTGAGTGCTGGTGAGGGTGATGACGTGTTGCAAACACTAGCAAAGCGCCACGTGACCCAATTCTAGAAATGATATGATCAAGTGTTCTTCATGAATTGGGGGTGTTAAATCCACTGGATGATTTGCTTATTAAAGTAGCTGGATGTATTCGTCTCTCCATTTTGATCACTTTTCATGTTTAACACTGTAGGTTTGCCATATAAGAATCCGGTGGTCTAGTAGGGTGGAATATGGTGGTGGTAGCCATGGATGAAGTAGAGAGGTTGTGTTTTGAAAGAAAAGGAAAATGTATTAAGAAGTGAAAAGGAAAACAAACAACAACCCCTCCTTGGAAGCCTTGGAGGGGTATATATAGTCACACGACACCTAAACTTTACATCATTACCTAGTCTAGTCTATACGTGTGTGACTATTATAACTAATGGGAATTCTTAAATGTCGTCACATAAAGTGAATTTCCAATAATCTTCCCCCATGGGACGACGTGTAGAATTCCTTACAATATTTTTCCTAACAAGTACATAATGATTAAGAACAAAAGCATGCATGAAGCTTCCAATGCTGATGAAGTCTTCTGAGGTCTTTGACTTTAAGTCTATACTTTAAAACGACTCCTCTTTAAAGTAACTTGTAGTAGAAATACTATAACGGCACGAGCTAGTAATCCATATACTTCTGGTTAAGGAGAAGCTTTTGAATTAACTTCCCCCTAATTCATGCCACATAAACTTGATGTAGAAGCTTTTAATAGCTTCCCCCTAAACCGACAATCCTCATAAGCAACTTCAAAGCTTTCAATAAAGCTTGGAATGATTAAGCGCACAGAGGAATTTAACAAGCAAACCCCATCATATGAAATGATAATATTACTATGAGTGATTGAAAGTAAGGGGCACACCAAGTAGATCAACAACGTCTCTTCTCACGCTTGAATAATTCTTCTGAATTTTTCTTCCCCTGAGAGTTTAATTTATGCATACTAGAAAGAATCAAGACATTTCTTCCCCCACGTAGTTGAAGAAAGTAAACCAATCCCAAGTATGAAGCTCAAATACTGAAGTAGACACTTTATCCCATTCATGAAGTTGACATCATAATACCAGAGTCAATTAAGTCCCGAAAATGCACATATCTTCTTCCGAAGATGCACTAGAGTCAATTAAGTCCCGGAAGTGCATATCTCTCCATATAGGATAATGATGATGAATAGTTGCAACATCAAAACAATTAAACATTAAACAATAGTGTACCGTTTAGAGATTGATAACGCCACGAGTTAAAACACTAATTTTCTCTGCGGTTATGACAATTGTCTTCCCGGAATGTCTTCAAATCAAAAGAAGGTATGAAGTTCATCACATGTACTCGTTGTGCGTTCAATGTGTCTTCTTCTTCCCCATTGATGGTTTTGAAACCTCAGAACCAGCAATAAATCGTACGCACATGTACCTGAAATCTCGTGAAAATAATAAATAAGAAGAATTATATATTTTGTGAGAATCAGCTGCTGATCGAAATTCTCTACTCATAAATTCACCATGGCAATCTTTACCAGCCCCCTTGTCGGCAATTTGAAGTGACCACTGATAGAATGAACCAGATACATCAAACATGAAACTGAATAAAAATCCTTCGATCTTGTGACTTAAGCTTGCACTATTGTTGAATGAGGAACGGTGGAGAAATCTCTAAGTACCCAATACATTATTGAAGAAGTATATAAGCACAACACCTCTTGAATTATCTACGTCGACTATGCGCGTGACACGGAGTACAATAAAGTAGCTCATTAAAGTGATAGTTATCCGGGTCATCAACCAACCATCCCGAACCCCGAAACCAGATAAACAAGTCTTCATTCGAAGATTTTGCACGAGCAAGTTATCTGCAAAGATAGAATAAGTTCACGCCTTCGAAAAATCCGTCTTCAACTTCAAGTAAGAATACCCGAACACAAAATCCGTAGTCACTAAAAATATCGCCAAATTTCTTGGTCTCGTCTCAAATAAATCTTGTCACTTGTCTCGTTTACATCCCGATAACTATGTAATCATCGACCCGAATCACTTACCACATATAGCCAATTAACCTAATTGTATATAAAAAATTAGACATACTAAACCCAAAATGATCAGCCCATGATAGCTCGTGAGTTACTACACATGAGATTCTCAAATGCATAACTGCATTTGTTCATTGTACGAACTCTATTCTATTGTTCATAGCCCACAATTCCAATCCCAAAATGATTCAGCCCGTTACACATTTTCAGCCCGAAATTAAATTTGTGACTCCTTTCCTAAATAACCAAACTCATGAATATTACTCGGGCCTAGCACAACCATTAGACCCGATTCGACTAATCGTGGCCAATAAGGGATATAAAAAACGTGTCTTAACCCTACACACACACTTAGCCATTATCTAACCCTAATCATATTTTTCATCGCCTCCAAACACATAGAACGCTCCATCCAATCTCTTTCATCTAATCTCCCAAAAAAATCTGCTCCCAAAACATCTAATCTCAATCTCAAAAATTCCATAAAATCATTCTATATCACAATCAATCAATCTCCTCCCGTCAAACATCAAACATAAGTCAAGTATCAATTAATCTATCCTCCCATTATATATCTTATCATCACTGATCTTTTATCCATATCTTAGTCCATCTAAGACGAATAAACAACCCAAACGAATTGATCGTTCTGCTTTAATCAGTTGTCGAAGACCAAGACCCAATAAACCCATGAATAAACTCACGATTGAAGAACCAAGTAGTCAAAGACCAAGACGAATTAGTTCTTCAAGAGCTATAATTAAATGGTCTCGGGTAGGTTTATCTACTGCATAAGTGATGGTTTTCGTTAAATGATTCGAAATGAAATATTGATAATAACACTTTTGTTATTTATCATTATTTGATTTCGTATATGAAAAATTGGTTTAAAACCAAACACTGATATGTGAAGATATATGTTTTCGTGGCTTTAGATCTTTAATGATCTCAACATGCATGTATATCACGAAAAATGTAATCTGAGATCTAGTAACTTTACAGTTTTGGTTCGAGTCTAGATGCGATGGGGGTTTAGGAGACGATGGGATAGGTTTAGATGTGGATATATTGTGGAGATAAAAGGCTGGTGGTGTTGGTCTAGGTCTCGAGTAATGTTTTTAAACATCATGGTCACGTTTTTGTTAAACTGGTCACAAAGTTTTTCAAATGCAACGCAATGTCTAAATAAATAAAGCCATCGCAAGTTTCACTAAGCTGCATTGCAATGTTTTTAAAGAAAAATAAAGTTATCGCAGCATAGTGTACACCATCGCAGCCTGATGGAAGCCATCGAAACATGCGTGCCCCATCGTGATGGTACCCATCGCAATGGTACCCATCGCAATGGTACCATCGCATTTCATCCATCACAATCAATGCGATCGTTGCCATCGCAACAGTGACCATCGGATTGCATTCATAAGTTGTACTTTTTCCTGAATTTCAGGATCTTGTTTTTCTTGGCAAATCTGAGTTTTTGGATCTGGTTTTTCTGGGTTTTTAGCATATTCAGTCAATAATACTTTGACCAATAATACTTTGACCCAAAAAATGATAATACTTTTTCATAGAGACAACCAACCGTGGACTAATTAAAACATTTGACAGAGACAATACAATGGACTTATGGGACATAGGACAAAACCACTGTGACGAGAAAGATTTATAATAGATTCGTACCAAGAAAAAATTTGACCACCAAAATCAATAAACAAAAAAACATGCCAATCCAAGGATTGAACCGAAGCTATGATGCCAATTGTAGGTTTGCCATATAAGAATCCGGTGGTCTAGTAGGGTGGAATATGGTGGTGGTAGCCATGGATGAAGTAGAGAGGTTGTGTTTTGAAAGAAAAGGAAAATGTATTAAGAAGTAAAAAGGAAAACAAACAACAACCCCCTCCTTGGAAGCCTTGGAGGGGTATATATAGTCACACGACACCTAAACTATGCATCGTTACTTAGTCTAGTCTATGCGTGTGTGACTATGATAACTAATGGGAATTCTTAAATGTCGTCACATAAAGTGAATTTCCAACAAACACATTTTCTGAAATGGCCTATATCATTTTCTACGATCTGGGCTTGAGTTGTCCACGTGTCATACCAGGAATGGTTTATTAATTTTGACGCGGATCGTTATCTGAATGTACAGTTAAGTATATGAAGTGGAGGCTGGTGATTGGTAGAGAGGGGTTAGTGGTATTTACTGTTATGATTTGGTTGAGTTATTACTCAGCTCATTAATAACTTCTTTGACCACCCCAGTCAACGATCCATGTATTTAATTTATAAGCCTCTCATTGGTCAATAGTACTTGTACACGGATCACTCCTCTTTAACTTCCACAATTGACAGATTTGGTCCTTCTAGTTGGCAGATTGTTGTTTTAAGCTCTAATCTTCAAAAACTTGTCATTCTTGGCCCTTTGACTTTGTGTTTGACCAGATTTGACCCTTTGACTTTTTGACTCTGGTCTTGGGGACTTTTGACTGTGTTCTTGACTTTTCCAATTTTACAATTTTAGTCCCTTAACTTTGTAGCTTGTCTAGAAAGGTCCTTTATCTTTTGTTGACTTGTCATCTTGAGTCCTTCTTTTGTCTTTTCTTCATTATAATTGCCTTAGAATCCGTGTTTGCATCAAATTTGTATTTTTTTACCTACACAAGCACAAACAACAAAGAATACCGCATAATACTGCTTTTACACATAAAATCTGGTATTTTACTTTGTGTTTTAGGGTTATATATGATATAATTGATATGAGATTTCACTCATATCATATATAAATGCATAAAGGAAATGAAGTCAAAGGGGGCCTCCATCCTATGCACGTACTCTTAAATACCTAAGTCTGTCCTTTAGTACCTGCCATATGGGAACATGGAAAGAAAATACGGCTGAGCAATACGCTCAGTGAACAGATATAATGACATGATAAAGAATGACTAAAACATCATTAAAGTATGAAATGCAGCGGAATAAGTGTAAGTTCTAGAAAACCTGAAACATGTTTTATAAATCGGTTTATATAAGGTTTAATTCATAAAAATGTATTTTAAATGCCAAAGAGCCCATATAGGTCATGAAGGTATCAACATGCTTGAATACATAGAGGGGTGACCTCGTCATGCAAATAGAGGGGTTGCCTCTAATTATATTAGTCTGGGTGGAGGGATCAGCTCCATGTGACGGATGTAGAGCACACACCTCAGTCACCGTGTAAATATGCAAAACATATACTAGGATGCACCCATACGCCCCACATGATAATAATAATAATCGTAAAATAACTTAAAAGGACGCCGCGAGTAATCACTCTCGTTGCAGAAGAGTCATAAAATTGGTGCCTCAAGTGTTATGGTTATGGTACCTCCATAACTAGGTGGACATGGTCATGCATGTATATACCATAACTAGGTGGACATGGTCATGCATGTATATAGCTCAGACAATTTAAAATGATAGCATAGTAATTACTGAAAAGTTTTATGACATGTAAACTACTGGGGAAAACAGATGGCAGCAAACGGGGAATCCTAATCATAGAAAGAGAATGTCCTTACTGAAGGACGGAATATCCGTACCTTATGTCTAGTAATGAAATGAAGATGAAAGCGGAAAGAAACTACTTCGACTTCACGAGTGCTACATAATAAAGGACGTGAATGAGTCATATGTTCATGTATAAACTACTGATTCTTAGTTTAGTTTACTTTACGTGTTCTTGACTTGTTTTACGTGTTCTTGTCTTGTTTTACATGTTCTTGACTTGTTTTACTGTTTCATGTTTTATCATGTATTTCTTAATGTTTCATGTTTTATGTGATTAACGTATTTTATGTTTCATGTGTTATTATACTTGATGTTTCATAATAAGGAACTTTCTAAAAATAGCAGGTTTCTATATATAGTAACTCTCCAAAAATAGCAGGTTTTCATATATATAAGCTTTCCAAAAATAGTAAGTTTCCATAAATAGCATGTTTCCATAAATAGTAATAAGCTTGTTTAAAAAGCATATGAAATAAGCTAAAGCTAAAAGAATATACTTAATAAGTCATGGTTTATTAAATGTCATAATATAGTAAAGTTTATTAATAAATACTTTAATCTAACATATAATAATTATAATTAATAATGTAATACATGATTTATAAGTGATTATTAAATATAACATGATTTATATTAATAAAACTTTACCATAACATGATAATTGTATAATTAAATTAAAGTAAGGTATTAATTTAATTAAACCATGATTAGAATGAAATTAAATAATTAAGCTAATTTCTTAATTAAATAAAATAAACGTGCCATGTTTTATATCATGAATAATTATATACCATAATTATTAAAAATCTAAGGTTAAAGTAATTTAATGCAATATACTAAATTTCCATGAATAATTATATTAATTATAATATGATTTATTTCAAATATATCCTAAGTCCATGATTAATTTAATTAATTATAACATGATTTATTTCAAATATAACTAATTAAATTAATACTTATTTAATTAAGCAAAACTACTAGCCAACACACCCTTGTGTGTTTCGTGTACTCGAGCCCCAACCGAGCCCTCACCGAGACACCATGGTCTCGGCTTGGTCGAATAAACAACCAAACACCACAGCCGCAAGGCTGTGGCTTCCTGCTACCGTCGGCCAACAGCCACTGGCCTCAGCCGATTGCCGCTGGTGGTTAAATCTTCCCACCGACAGTAGCCGGTACCCACTGTCGTGCCACAAATACCCACCAAGAGCTGGCTGCTCTCGGTTGTCACTGTTAAACTAAACGCACCCCTGTTGGGGCTGTTTGGTGTTGCGGCCGAATGAACAAAACAGCCACCGACCCTACTGTGGGTTCAGCTGGCCGAATCAAAGTCCCACCAAGACCTTTGTGGTCTCGGTTTTCGTGTACACCCCGAACCAAAACCTGATCCAACTCCTTATACAATTTTTACTCAATCTATTATCATGTGTTCTTATTAATTTTATTTGTAACACCCGTGAAAGTGCCGTATGATGCTAAGTTATTGTCTCAAGAGCTGTTCAGTATGAGCATCTCTCTTAAGTTGTGGCTCACTTGTGGATGTGATATCCCGAGCCCAACGTCATTTATTTAATCCTATTTTACGTATATTTTTGAAATTTTTAAGAATTTTTATCGTGGAATTATTTGACGGTTTAAGTTGAAACCAATGTTTACGGTCGTAATTTAACGTTTGACGATTTAAGAAGAACCGATGACGACTACGAGACCGACGGATGCCCAAAATTTACCTTTTATTATCGATTGATCGATATTTGAGTTTTTCGAGATTTTATTTTTATTACGTGTTAAGTCGAGTCGGAACCATATGAATATTCGTTTTGTGTGCGTTTGAACCATCTAAAAGTATTTTCGAGTGTTCGGGATGACCCCCGACTTCCGTAAAGTTTTTAAACCGACTACTAGTCAATCCCGTAAACATTTGAGATCGTTTTCAACAAAGGCCAAAAGAAAGCCCAAATTGCACTAAAGGTCCCTAGAATTTTACAAAAGGGGGGAAATCACACACACACAACACAAAATACATTCAAAAAAAAAAAATTTCATCTCTTTCTTTCTCTCCTATGGCCGCCGGCCACCCACCACACAACCACCACCACCATTATTTTTTCTTGGGTTTTTGGAGAATCCAATCAAATACCAACCTTCCAATTCACCTTGTAAGTAAATCCCACTAACAAAAACACACATGCATCCATGAAATCTTTCAAAAATTTGTGATTTTTCAAAAACGGGTTTTGATCAAATTAAACCATACACATGTTTAATTCATGTGTATGTAATGTTAATTCACCTATAAAACAAGATGGGGGTTATGATTTGTGTCTTCCACAGCCCCTAAAAGCCACGAATTTTTGGGGGTTTTGGGTGTGTTCAAGGTGTTTGATGAAATGTGTTGTGGGGTTGTGTTTAAAATGGTGTTTTTAGTGTTTTTAAATTGTTTAAACACATTGCATGCTTGTTTTTAGGATTTTGATTTATGAGGTTGATGATCAATAGGGGATTAGGACTGAAAATATGATTTGGTTGTGATTAGGGAAGCTTAGGATGAAGCCTAGTAGTGGTTAATAGGTTTGGAATCGAGCTTAAGTATGATTTTGGAATGGATAAATTTAGGCAGAAACTTTGAGACCTTTTCGTAAAAATAATTTTTCCTACAGGTCTAGATAACTAAATGTAGTCATAGAGGGTCTTCTTAGCTTTAATTTGGTATAAGGTAGAGCCCGTGACTCAAAACGAGCTAAAAGTTATGAGGTTTTAAAGATCGAGTACCGGGAGACGAGAACTTTCATAATCCGAATTTATGTATAGTTTTAGTCAAATCCCGAGGACCACAAGTATGAATTGGTAAATGGTCAAGGGTCAAATTTTGGTCACAAACCTGTGTAATTGAGTCTATAAGTGGACTTAGGAGTCAAAGAGGTCAAAGGTGCATTTCAAATAGGTCAAAGAAGTCCAAGTTGGTCGAAGTACAATTTCAGTCCGAAAAATGTAGGTTTAGTAATGTGTTGAGTAACGGGTCGTAAAAGCGAAAACTTTTAATGGGATTAAAAATGGGTTTTCTACAGGTCTTATAGTATTTTTTAGAATTTTCTCAAATTTTATAAAAATGGTTAAGTATAGTAAAACAGTCCGTACTTTTGGTAAGTATCGGCGAAACCGTGAAATGGATAGTAACTTTAATAATAAGGACAAAGGGTATAGGTCTAGTAACAACTACTTGTTTGACTTTGGCGTGAGTTTTCATAAGCATTGAGTGTGTTTGCATTTGCGTGTGTTTAGTACAATAATGTACGCGGAGTATTGATTTGGTTTACGTACCTTGATTTTTAGGTCAAGTGTTTGATTTTCCCGGGCATCCACGTCGTCGGTGACATTTCTCGTTACGTCTTCGCTAGAACTACTACTACTACGCAAGGTGAGTCTATAGCCTCGCTCTTTACTTTATTCAAATGTTTTTAACCCACGAGGGGGATACATGCTAATTTAAATGAAAATGAACATAAGTCTTGATTGATTGTTGGACCCGAATGTTGCCTCGAAATTATGTTGAGTACCTAGTTGCAAAAGTCCCTAAATTCATGAACTATTAACTATTGTCCTGCCCTCGAGTAGGGGGAAATAGCCGCTTATACAATTTGTAGTACTACGGGGCTAACGACCCAATGCTAGCCGAGAAGCTGTACGTTGAGTAAGTTCTGCGGTAGATTATCTTGTATGAGAGATAAGGTATAATTGCAACTGATGCCTTTAGAAGGGGCACTGGTTTCATCTGAATCACGCCGGTAATTATTACGCGGGTGATTGAGTTAACGGATTAGTGTCATGAGCTTAAACACAATTGTCATAACCTTGAAAATAGATTGTGAGTACGACAATGCTATTAAATGATCATGATTGGTTTTTAACACTTATGTTCAACTGATGTTTTGATAAACCTATAGATTCGCTCAACCTTTGTGTTGACGATTTTAAGCATGTGTTTCAGGTAACCAAGATTGTTAGCAGCGGAGCATGCGAGGATGGAAGTTGTGGTGGCTTGGCGGTCTACTTTGTTTTCCTCCCTTTTGCACTTAAAACTTTTATATTATGTCATGTGAATGAAAATGTATTTTTGGGTTGAGATTCAGTGGGGACCTAAACGCAAACTCTATTTTGTATTACCTTGGGATTTGGAAAACTGTAGACTTTGATGTTTTAATCAATCTTTAATTTATGTTTAAACTTTTATGTCTCTTTGAGTCGTTTAATATAGCTTATGTGTAATGACAACTACGTAGCACCCAAATGTTGTAGTTTCGCTGCGCATAGCATTTGTGGGGGTGTTACAGATTGGTATCAGAGCCATGAGTTATAGAGAACTAGGTCATTTTGAAAAATCCTAAACTATAACTTTTGGTGTCGTAAGAAATTGTCCAAGCACACAACTATCCTGCATGGCTCCGGTAAGAATTCTTTAGCATTGCTTTATATTTTAGATGTATCCCTCGAAATTGATATGAATTCCCTAAGTATTTAGTAAGTAAATACTTTGAGATATATATTGAGATATATTGTTTTGTACGTTGAGTACTTATCATCGTAATTTGCAAATTCTTGTAAGATTATCTTATATGTTGCATGTAATTGGCATAACGGGCTACATTGCATTACATGGCAACACCGTGTTGTAATCCTACGTGTATGTAGGAATGGTTGTATGTATAAGTATGTATATACTATGGTATTTAAAGGCATTGCACGTGAAGCAATGGTCCTTGAGCAATTATCGTACATTAAAATGCGGTTTTGTTGAGAATTCGGCCTTACCGCTAATTATCAATCTTGATAATTAATTTATTGTTCGAATAACCGAGTGTGAACCTCGTTTGATATTCTAGATACGTAAAGGATGCTTCGTAACATATTTTATATCGACTAGGTCGATCTCGATTGCCGTTATCGCACCGTGATGTATCATTTTGGACATTTTTCTTTTGAAACGTAATTTACTTACGTGCTGTTTTATTTCCTTTATTTCCTAATGGGTTTGATATATTAGTTGTCGTAACTATAACATAGACGAAGTATAATCGACGATGCGTACATCGGGGCGGCAAATCATGTGTGTATATTATGAAACATGGTCGAGGCGTGTTGCCATTTAATCATTGTTTACTATTCTACTTGGATTTAAAGATATGTTTTAAAATAGACTGGCGTTGTGATCAAGCGCGATAACTTGGAATTTGGTTGGTTTTTGTGTTAATTTTGTGGAGTACGATTTCGAGACTCATCCGAGGCCGATAACAACATTTAGTTGACATACGTATTCTCGTTCCATTTATTTCATTTTGTTTTGTTGTTTCATTATTTTGAAGTTAATATTTTACATGACGAGGTCCGGCATTTGTGCAAGTTAAGTAAGCATCGAACTTTGTTGATTGAATGATTTAAACATAAAGTGTTTTATATATTTAATATTTGGTGAATGAAACTTTCGGATAAAAATGACGTATGATGTGTTTTGTAACAAGTAAAACTCGTGTAGAGAATAAATGGACATTGTGAAATTATTTTCCTTCAACCTTGGTTGGTAAATCGTAATAAGTAATTTGTATTACTCGTAAAATCCTTGTTTTCATATATTAAAATTTGATACTAAAAGATTGTGATGGACTTGTTAAGAATTTGTTTAAATTAGTTTGAGAAAGGAGTTATAATAAAATTTGCGAGATGACTATTGAGTATATGTAGCTTCGGATTTAGTATGAATTAATTTCCGGGTCAATATAGTAAACTTTTGACGTATCTTGTAATATAAAACATGAGTAGAAGATGTGGACATGTGTTTTGGGGCTAGAGATTTTGTAAAATTGGTTTTACTTTAAACATAAGGTTATGTTTACGTATGTATAGGTATAAACTAGAACACGTTACTTGTTGTATTGAATAAACTAGGTTAAAATCAGAATATACACTTTAAGTATGAAATTATAATGCTTGAAATAAAATTTTAAACATTGATGGAACGTCATTGGAAATCATTTGTTTGTTTAATTGTCGTTATAGAGAATCAATATGTGTAATTTGATGATGCTTGTTTAAAATCGTTTGAAAAATCTTTTGTTTTATTTCGCGACGAGATGTGTTAATTTTAAAATCATTTGATAATGGGCTAAGGATTAAAAGTTGAATTTTATATATTTTAAAATTATTGAGATAAGCATTTTGATTGTTTATTATATTATTATTATTGAGATTTAAGTCTCGACTAAAATCAGTAAGTATCCGAGATAAAACTACGTGAAACCTCTTTATCATTTGAGTCGAAGTGCGCGAATGTGATTTAACAAACCAGTTTTAAGGAAGACTTATGTATAATAAAAAGTCAAAAGTTGATTTTAAGAATTAATTGGACTAGGTTGAGTCGTGTTGGATACGTGTATATTTGTGATAATATAAGTCGTAATAATAAAAACGTAAAACTTGGAAAATTCTTACTACGTATGTTTTTGATACTTAAGATATGAACATTAATGAGGTTTTGACACAAGTATGGAGATTTTCAAACCTAATGATTTGTCAATTATGATGACCGAGTCACCGCATCTACTAATGTTAATAATTTCCGAGAAATTGAAATTTTTCCAGAAATGAAAGGTATAAATTCTTTAATGGTGTAACACAAATTAAAAATGTGTAAATGTTCGGTTTTACAATGTACAAGGTAACACTAATTATTATACGCAACTGGATTATACAACACACGCCTATTTGTATTATTTTCTTAAGACGTAATATTTTGAGTCACGATGGTTCGATCGTCCGACATCCCTTCTTTGATTTTATGAGTCTGTATCTAAACTTGAGTAGTCATGTGATTGTTTATTTTAATATTGTCTATGGTATGAAACCATTATTATTATATTTATTTTAAAGCTACTATTTCGCTAGTACTTGATAATGAGGGTATGCCACCCGGTGTATTTTTGTCATGTTCATGGACGCCGTAACTTTCTTCTTTCGGTTAATGGAACCAAAAATTATGTATTTACTTGAATGATGCTATAAATCTTCATTAAATTGGCTATTTATTTATATTGAACAAAAGCGAGGAGGCGAAGCCGCTTTACCAAATTGTAGAGGTGAAAGAACTCGATCTTCCTGGTGAAATTGTTCTATTTAACCAAGTGATTATTCTTCTCTCCCCGTATACCCTTGGTGGAATTCGTGTGCAAATCGAGACGATGGGAATTATGATCGTTGTTTTATTTTTGACGCTTGTGTTGATATTCAATTTTAACTCCATGTATTCGTAGATCGTTGTTGTTGTCCCGAGACTTTTGTCATATATTTGAAGTATTTTCATTTCTAATGTAGTTAATTTCTGTTGGCAATTATATTGCTCATTTACCTCGTTCGATCCTATTGATTTTTGATTTTTATTACTTGTTGTGCTTGCAATGATCTCTAATCTTGAACCACCTTACCGTTATTTTGTGAATAGTCTATTTTGAAAATGTGTATGAGTGTGTCAAATGGTTCGTTGAATCAAATGCAAATGGTGTCGACTTATTTATTTATTTATTTATTTTCTCATAAAAAGGCGAAGCAAAAATATGTTCCTAAAGTGGACGAAAAATGTTTGATGTGTTTCTTAAAACGATAGTAACAATATTTTCCCATTTCAAATTCCATTTTAAATAATTTGATTATTTTGAAGTATAGGTCGAAAACTTTCGTAGTCATATTTGGTATGTAATAATAATGTTTGTGTCGTCACTCGATCCTCAATTATGCAAAGCTTAGCTAACTATGCATAATTCGGGAAGAGTCCTGTTTTGTTGGTTGTTGTTGCTTGACCCTCAAGTATGCATGATCTAGCTAATTATGCATAGTTTAGGAAGGGCACTATCGTGTCAAACAAATTGGTCATCTTGAAACTTGTAGTGTTTTGATAAATGTTTGGATGAGAACGTTTTTAAAAATGGTGGATCCTTATGCAAGTAATCGCATTTTCTTTGATTCCTAAAGACAATTTTTGAATTTTTCTTGTATTCCTTGAAATCTTTTCTTTCGTTTGGTGTTGACTTGGTAAGTCAATGTGACCGAGTAGTTTTTGGAAAATGTTTTTATGAGTTGTGTGTAACGTGCAAATTTCATCGGAATCACGAGGGTGTTGATGAAATACCAAAGGGGCTCGTATCGTCACCGGGAGAAGAGTTTTTAATAAAGATGGAAAAATGCCGAAGTAGAGGAAATCAGAGTTCGAATAACTCTAAGGGAAATAACGAAGACTTCTCCTACAGCGAATGTATCGTACTTTATTTATTATTCTTTTCTTGTTCTTTTGATATGACAACGACACATGATAAATTGTTGAAGTTTACCAACTGTGCATCGGTAATTGGAAGACCATTCCAATTGTCGTCTTCGTTTATTTAAGTGAGGAATCCTCTTTGCTTGACTCAACCATCCTTGATTATCGATGGTTAAACGATAGATATCCCTAGTTGATGTTTTTGTGGTAAACCCTTGCCTTTTATGTATTTGTGTGGTAAGTAATCTGGTCGAGTGATCGTAAGTTGTGAGAACTTGAGACGACATTGTCCAATGAAGTCCGATCATGGAGAACACGTGCCATGTAATGTATTTTTTTTTAAACTGTGAACGATGATATTTATTAAGATTTTGACCACGTTTGGGACGGAAGTAAGATGGTGTTCTTGTAGTATCTTTTGGGTATGGATCCGTGTGTGAGCACCCCACGATGACACATGTAAGTATTTTATTTCTTTTTGGATATGCATCCATAGCTAGCAAGCTCTTGAACCTTCTTTAACTTGCAATTTTCTTTTGACTGGACTCATCCGAGAATTATGTAAATATTCTTGTTTTATCTTGGCTTGGCTGATTAGCAAGCGTGGGTTAACTTGATTGAGCGGATTGACTTGGCATGGTTTGGCTATGTTGCAAACATGTCGTAATATGGTTGTATGTGTTTCATAATGGCTTTTGTGTTTGTTTGGATTGTGATGTCTTCGAGAGAGTTATGTATACGCCGAATGATTTCGTACCGATGAATTCGTTTTTGACGAAGTAGGGTTGTATGTACGTAATATCGTAATAAGGTGATTTTGTACGATTAGTATTAATTACTTCGTCTTTTATATTTTGAACGTTTTTCTATGAGGTGATGTGCGATCCGTGTGATTTTCTTTATGATTAATTGTTTTTATGAGACGATGAACCAAGTGAAAGGACGTTTCGAAAGTTGGAAGACGTGCTCCGAGCGTATGTGTTTGATTTTGGTGGAAGTTGAGATCGTGGAAGGGCGTGATTCGTTTTGGAGAATAAGAAAGGTGGGTCCAAAGGTATGTTGGACCAGTTGCCTACTAGTTGGAACTGCTGGATGAACTCCGTGGAAATGACAATACTCTTCATGTGTCGAATTTGAAGAATTATGGGATGAAAAGGTAGATCACCTGTTGGATAGAACGAAGCAGGAAAAAGTCAGTTGAATGGACTTGAATTGATTCGAGAGGCTACGGAAGAGATGGTGTAGATTAAGAATTATTTGCTAACCGCGAGAAGCTGTGGAAAGAGATGTGTTGATACCCGTGGGAAGAATTTTGGGAAATTGAAGTGGAGATCATGGATCAAGATGGTAAGAGACTGAAGCAAGGTATAATACCCATGGTGAAAATGTGATAGAACCCGAAACGTGAACCGGAGCTCGAAACAGAACATGAAGACCTCTTTAGGAAGAAGTACCTTTATCTTCCTAGTAGTACAAAATGCGAGTATAAGAACCGGAGAGCGCCGGGACGTCGCTCCTTTAAGGAGGGGAGGATGTAACACCCGTGAAAGTGTCGTATGATGCTAAGTTATTGTCTCAAGAGCTGTTCAGTATGAGCATCTCTCTTAAGTTGTGGCTCACTTGTGGATGTGATATCCCGAGCCCAACGTCATTTATTTAATCCTATTTTACGTATATTTTTGAAATTTTTAAGAATTTTTATCGTGGAATTATTTGACGGTTTAAGTTGAAACCAATGTTTACGGTCGTAATTTAACGTTTGACGATTTAAGAAGAACCGATGACGACTACGAGACCGACGGATGCCCAAAATTTACCTTTTATTATCGATTGATCGATATTTGAGTTTTTCGAGATTTTATTTTTATTACGTGTTAAGTCGAGTCGGAACCATATGAATATTCGTTTTGTGTGCGTTTGAACCATCTAAAAGTATTTTCGAGTGTTCGGGATGACCCCCGACTTCCGTAAAGTTTTTAAACCGACTACTAGTCAATCCCGTAAACATTTGAGATCGTTTTCAACAAAGGCCAAAAGAAAGCCCAAATTGCACTAAAGGTCCCTAGAATTTTACAAAAGGGGGGAAATCACACACACACAACACAAAATACATTCAAAAAAAAAAAATTTCATCTCTTTCTTTCTCTCCTATGGCCGCCGGCCACCCACCACACAACCACCACCACCATTATTTTTTCTTGGGTTTTTGGAGAATCCAATCAAATACCAACCTTCCAATTCACCTTGTAAGTAAATCCCACTAACAAAAACACACATGCATCCATGAAATCTTTCAAAAATTTGTGATTTTTCAAAAACGGGTTTTGATCAAATTAAACCATACACATGTTTAATTCATGTGTATGTAATGTTAATTCACCTATAAAACAAGATGGGGGTTATGATTTGTGTCTTCCACAGCCCCTAAAAGCCACGAATTTTTGGGGGTTTTGGGTGTGTTCAAGGTGTTTGATGAAATGTGTTGTGGGGTTGTGTTTAAAATGGTGTTTTTAGTGTTTTTAAATTGTTTAAACACATTGCATGCTTGTTTTTAGGATTTTGATTTATGAGGTTGATGATCAATAGGGGATTAGGACTGAAAATATGATTTGGTTGTGATTAGGGAAGCTTAGGATGAAGCCTAGTAGTGGTTAATAGGTTTGGAATCGAGCTTAAGTATGATTTTGGAATGGATAAATTTAGGCAGAAACTTTGAGACCTTTTCGTAAAAATAATTTTTCCTACAGGTCTAGATAACTAAATGTAGTCATAGAGGGTCTTCTTAGCTTTAATTTGGTATAAGGTAGAGCCCGTGACTCAAAACGAGCTAAAAGTTATGAGGTTTTAAAGATCGAGTACCGGGAGACGAGAACTTTCATAATCCGAATTTATGTATAGTTTTAGTCAAATCCCGAGGACCACAAGTATGAATTGGTAAATGGTCAAGGGTCAAATTTTGGTCACAAACCTGTGTAATTGAGTCTATAAGTGGACTTAGGAGTCAAAGAGGTCAAAGGTGCATTTCAAATAGGTCAAAGAAGTCCAAGTTGGTCGAAGTACAATTTCAGTCCGAAAAATGTAGGTTTAGTAATGTGTTGAGTAACGGGTCGTAAAAGCGAAAACTTTTAATGGGATTAAAAATGGGTTTTCTACAGGTCTTATAGTATTTTTTAGAATTTTCTCAAATTTTATAAAAATGGTTAAGTATAGTAAAACAGTCCGTACTTTTGGTAAGTATCGGCGAAACCGTGAAATGGATAGTAACTTTAATAATAAGGACAAAGGGTATAGGTCTAGTAACAACTACTTGTTTGACTTTGGCGTGAGTTTTCATAAGCATTGAGTGTGTTTGCATTTGCGTGTGTTTAGTACAATAATGTACGCGGAGTATTGATTTGGTTTACGTACCTTGATTTTTAGGTCAAGTGTTTGATTTTCCCGGGCATCCACGTCGTCGGTGACATTTCTCGTTACGTCTTCGCTAGAACTACTACTACTACGCAAGGTGAGTCTATAGCCTCGCTCTTTACTTTATTCAAATGTTTTTAACCCGCGAGGGGGATACATGCTAATTTAAATGAAAATGAACATAAGTCTTGATTGATTGTTGGACCCGAATGTTGCCTCGAAATTATGTTGAGTACCTAGTTGCAAAAGTCCCTAAATTCATGAACTATTAACTATTGTCCTGCCCTCGAGTAGGGGGAAATAGCCGCTTATACAATTTGTAGTACTACGGGGCTAACGACCCAATGCTAGCCGAGAAGCTGTACGTTGAGTAAGTTCTGCGGTAGATTATCTTGTATGAGAGATAAGGTATAATTGCAACTGATGCCTTTAGAAGGGGCACTGGTTTCATCTGAATCACGCCGGTAATTATTACGCGGGTGATTGAGTTAACGGATTAGTGTCATGAGCTTAAACACAATTGTCATAACCTTGAAAATAGATTGTGAGTACGACAATGCTATTAAATGATCATGATTGGTTTTTAACACTTATGTTCAACTGATGTTTTGATAAACCTATAGATTCGCTCAACCTTTGTGTTGACGATTTTAAGCATGTGTTTCAGGTAACCAAGATTGTTAGCAGCGGAGCATGCGAGGATGGAAGTTGTGGTGGCTTGGCGGTCTACTTTGTTTTCCTCCCTTTTGCACTTAAAACTTTTATATTATGTCATGTGAATGAAAATGTATTTTTGGGTTGAGATTCAGTGGGGACCTAAACGCAAACTCTATTTTGTATTACCTTGGGATTTGGAAAACTGTAGACTTTGATGTTTTAATCAATCTTTAATTTATGTTTAAACTTTTATGTCTCTTTGAGTCGTTTAATATAGCTTATGTGTAATGACAACTACGTAGCACCCAAATGTTGTAGTTTCGCTGCGCATAGCATTTGTGGGGGTGTTACATTATTTATTCATGTGATCAATAGAAAATAATTAAAAGAAAGATTAAAGATTTAGGGATACCGTATGCGTAGTGATTTGGGATTTATGAACACGAACAATACCCGTAAACAAATCAAAGATCAAACAAATTGTCCTTCCCCTTTTCTTTTGCTAAAACCGGCGGCACCAAGAGAACAAGGCTAGGGTTTTTGTTAAAACTTGTAATTGTGTTATCCCTGGGATGTTTTGTTACTAGTAAAATCATAACGGTCGGGCTTGGCCCATCTTGTTTCTTTTCCTTATTGTGCCGTCCAAACACCCCCTTCATTTTATATATTTCGTTTTTCGTGTTTTAAATAATTCCCGTGTATTATTATTAGTAACGTGTGTTCGTGTTTTAACTCGTTTTAATTCTTGTCATGCTTTAAGTATTATACGTAAATACTTATCGTGTAATAATGTACATACGTAATACTTGTCGTAAATAAATAATTAATATATGTAATACTTGTCTTGATATATTAAATATTCATGATACGTGTCGTGTATTTTATTAATCATAAAGTTTTAATTAGTCCGTGTTTTCATGTAATTAATGTTCTTATGTATTTTATGCGGGTTTTACATGAATGGTCGCTTAGATGAAGATATCTATATGCAACAACCTGAAGGGTATGTTAATACAACGTATCCAAAACGCGTGTGTAAACTTCAAAGATCTATTTATGGTTTGAAGAAACCATCACCTCAATGGAATAAACGATTTGATGAAGAAATCAAAAAGTTTGGATTTGTTCAAAATCGTGATGCGCCATGTGTATATCCCAAAGCTAGTGGGAGTGATGTAGTATTCATAATCTTATATGTTGATGACATATTAATCATAGGAAGTAACATTCCAAGACTTAAAGAAGTTAAGGATTATCTTGGAAAATGTTTTTCTATGAAGGATTTAGGAGAAGCTGCGTACATTCTGGGAATGAAAATCTATTGAGATAGGATTAAGCGGTTAATTGGTCTTAGTCAAAGTACTTATCTTGACAAGATATTGAAGAAGTTTAATATGCATAACTCCAAGAAAGTTTTTCAACCTATGGAGGTTAAGCATGATTTAAGTCATGAGATGGATGCATCAACACCTGAAGAGGTGGAATACATGAAGAAAGTGCCTTAATGCTTCGGGTGCAGGATCTATCATGTATGTTGTAAGATGCACAAGGCAAGATGTGGCGTTTGCTCAGAACTTAGTCAGTCGGTACCAACATAATCCAATGATGCTCTACTAGGTTGTTGTTAAACATATTCTAAAAGTACTTGAGGAGTACAAAAGATATGGTTTTAGTGTTAAGAGGGAAGCCAAATACATAACTGAATGCGGTTTGGATTAGGAAGTTTATTGGAGATATTGGAGTGATGCTTTCAATAAAAGAACCTATTAATATGTATTATGACAATTCTGCCACAATCATATTCGCCAATGATCCTGGAGTCATGAAGGGCTAGAAACTTTAAACGTAGATATCACTATGTTCGAGAACAAGTCGGGGCTGGTGAAATCAGATTAATAAAAGTTCACACAGATAATAACTTAGCTCATTCTTTTACTAAGGCTTTGCCTAAAGGAAAGGTCATTGAACATGCCAATGGAATTGGGCTTCGTTTAGCTAGTGATTTCATGCAAATCTGCAATTAATATTTGGATAAAGGATGTTAGACATTATTATTTAATAAAATAAAGTATTGGTTATGTTTATTCTTGTTATTTAATTTTGTATCATATTTTACATGTTTTAATCCATGAATATTAAATTATTCTAAAGGTCAATTGTCAATTAATAATACGAGAGTATTATTAAAATAAGACAAATCTAAATTGTGATAGAATATACTTGAAAGTATATTGATGTGTTTACATATCAAATTTAGATGATATTCAATGAATTGAATATAGGACTTATCCTAACTATATGATTATACTTTATGAATCTTTGTCATCAAGTAGATCATAAATAGTTATCCTCATACATGAGATACCAGGAAACTGTCGGGGATCTAGTGCGATTCTGAGAAATAATCTAAAGTTATACGTAACTGGTGGCCATAAGGGTTATTTTCAGAAGTGTTGCAAAATTCATAAGTTTTGCTTGTAGTCAAATATGAGATTTGTTTCCTTCAAACTTATTTTGGAGTTTAATACAGCTGGGCCCCTCGTGGGATTAGTAAGATGTTTGTGTGGCCGCACCCAAAGTCATTCTGGACTATGTTCAGAAGTTTTGGTAATATTGCTTAATCGGATAAACGAGAAACATAATAGTTAATTAAGGAATGACTAACATCCATATCCTTATTAACATTGTATTAGAAATGAAAGGATAATAATGATGAATCATTAATAATGTTTTATCCAGGAGACCTTACTCGAGTTGTACTAGAGGCATCGACGTGTAACTAGACGTTAACCGATGTGATCACCCTATTAAAATATGTCCAAGTAGGAGCTGTAAGTTTATGGACTTTAATTTTAATAGAAGTGTGTTAGGATCGAGCTCGAGATTACGAGATTGCACACAATACGTAAAAAGTTAATTTATAAATAAATATATTTATATATTTATGAATTAAAACGAGTTTTAAACATTTAACAGTCGTTAAGTTTTAAACGTTAAAGACTAACAAATAATATGGATAAAAATAGAAGAGAAAAGATGGTCTTGGAAACACCCATAAGGGGTGTTTTCCGATCGGCTAGAAGGGGAGGATGAAAAGGAAAGTTTGTTTTCTAATCCTAATAGAATTGCTAAACTTGAGCTCTATGTTTTATACCCTATAAATACCAATGTGATTTCTCATACTTTTTCCTCCCACACGTCTCTCTTCCTCTCTTCTCTTGCGATCGGCTGAATACCCCCTAAGGGTTTCGGTTTGATTTTTTCCACTCAACGTATTGCTCGTTTTATACGTACTAGTCTTACGGTTAACTCGTTATTATACACGTGTACAAGAACGTAATCTAATCTCACTATAGATCATATCTTGGATCGATTAACAGGGGGTTAATCATTAATCCTCATAAACCCTAAATTGGAGATTTGTTCTTGTTCGTTGGAATTGCATTGCAAAAGGTACGTAACTCTAATCGATTAATTATGAATGTGTTATTATATCATCTTGTTTAAACCGCTTCCGTTATTACGTGCTTTGATCTTTACTTGTGTTTTTATAATTGTTATGAACTACATAAATTATCAATTAGCTTGTTTTCCATAACTTGATAAACTGTTTGCGATAGGCTTTAGTGAACATGAATATGGTGGCCACCTTGGCCTGAAGAGGGATTCGGTTTGAGCCCCTTCGATTCTCGATTTGTCAGGTGAACTATGATGACAGATGTACATTGCACTCAAAATGATAAACCAAAAGTAAGTCATACTTATTTACTTTTCAATTGACCAACAACTTAATGGCAAAATAAGCCAACAATGTCATATGGCTGAAAAAGCAGGATGAATATTATGGCAAAAGAAGCCCATCGGATGATATTTCATCCTACCTTTGCGAAATGTATATGGGTGTGTTTTTGCAAAGGTGGGATAAAATATTATGGCAGAAGAAGCCAACATGTCATATGGGCTGATAGTAGTTTTGTAAGATAACTATTCGCATCCCACATCGGTTGGTGAAGTAACGAGCCAAAGGAGTGTTTCTATATAATGGAAGACCCAACAATGTAACAAGCATACTTTTCTCGGCTTCTTGGCTAAGATCAAGTGTAGTATCTGTTCTTATCAGTTTAATATATGTGAGTGATCGGCTCACTCGATATTAATCTTATTTTTTATGGAAAAGACCCACCACAATAGCTGGCTATTGGGGTTTTTGCGAGTCGCCTTGGTGTTGAACTATTATTGCTTCGGCTTAGCTATTTTACTTTGTTTCTTATTTTCTTTTATGTTTTGTTAAATAAGATTTACTTTATGGTCTGCCTTGACATGTAATACTGCCATGGTCTGGCTCGCAATATGTTCCAGTTCAACTATTCTTAGATTTTTCGGCTTGCATCAATGGTAGTATGAAAATCAGTAATGAATAATACTGCCATGGTCTGGCTCGCAATATTAGAAATGAGGGAAGATAAACCAAACGAACTTGTGAATTGTGATCTAAAACAAGATACTAGAAATGTACTACTCAAGTATCAAAAGGAATGTCTCGAACATTAGGATATCTTGAGCTTTACTTGACAGAACATCTTCGTGTTTTGTAAACAATATTGGTGTCCATAGAAGCATTTTTTATATCAAAAGAAGCACAGCAACAGGATTCTTGTAGCTTGACGGATGATCTCCGTGTTTTGTAAACAATGGCGTCCAAAGCATCTTGTATATCATTTGAAGGCATGCTGCTCATTTCTATATCTACTATCCAGTTCATTTTTAAACCACACAAGCCAGATCCCCAACGCCACTCATTAATACTACCAACAAAATCTTCACATGAATACAGCCTCCTGCTCTTTTCCTGACCGGAATCATATATATATATATATATATATATATATATATATATATATATATATATATATATATATATATATATATATATATATATATGAACTTGAACCAATAAAAACATGGTTCAACCTTAATATATAAACTTAAACAATAAAAGAACATGGTTCAACCTTGGCCCCAAGAGGAATTCGTTTTGAGCATTTTCAAGATATGATTCTGTACTTGTCAAAATGTTAGGTGATACAAAGAAGATAAAACCTAACATTTTTAAAAGAGACAAACCTAAAACAAACAAATTTAAATCTATAGCCCAATGCAGCAGCAAGTGTGAGAACTCGTATTTTTCCCGGTAATTTACTTATTATTTTATTCGTCCTTCTCGATTTTTTACAATATGTTACTTGTTTTTTTGTTACTTTAAAAAATACGTAAATCGAGAGATTTTTAAATTTCGTGTTTCCCCAAGATGTATTATACATTGTATATAAGTAATACATTTTTATATATACTAGTACCTCCTTTAGCCGAGTTATGATCCAAACTAGCCCTAAATACTTTTTCGTAAATTTAAATTATATCAAAAATTGATTTTTCGGGTTTATGTCTAATCTAATAAACCATTTTGTAAAGTTTTTATAAAATGTAAATAAGTTTATTAGTTTTATTCTATTTTTAAAAACATTTATATAAAGGAAGGGCCAAAAGGGTTAAGTGCTGAAACTTTACACTATAAAACCACAAACACATTCATTTGTAAAAAAAAAGATCAAACACAATTTTTTTTTCTCTCTTTGGGCTGATTTTTATTAACCACAAGAACACCATGATCAAAGTTTGTTCTAGCCAAATTATCTTGGTTTTTAGTAAGTTCAATCCTTCCTAAACACATCCTCATCATTTATTTTGACATGCAAGATCATTTTTAAAATCTCATAATTTGATTATAAGAATGATTATGTTTATGTATGAATTAGTGTATTTTGGAGTAACCCACATGATTTTACATTGTTAATTTTTGATAATTTTTAGGGTTTGATCATAACTTGGGGCTGTTTTGATACTTTTACTTGGAGGGAAAGGATTAAGCTACAAATCCCATAATTACTAGTCATAAATTTACTTATATAAAGGTATGTAAAAAAAACCCTCTTTGATTATGTATTTCTATTATATACTAAATTGTGATTTTTATTAGTTAAAATGGATTGATCATGAAATTAGGTGCATACGAGTTACCTACTGATTTTATCCTTAAAATGAACATGGTTTGAGTGTATGATCAAGTGGTAGGCTTTGTCATAGATTTAGAATGATTTTGGGGTGATTTGGATAAAATTTAGGTGTTAGAATTGATGGAAATTGTTGGCTGATGTAAAGCAGGTCATGGCAAATTTTCTACAGTTCTAAGTTGTATTTTGGGTTCAAAAATAGATTCCTTAGGTTTATACTGATTTTGGAGAGTTGGGTAGGCAATGGAGGTGCCCGGATGCAAAAGTTACGTTCGTTTTATTAAAATTGGTCAAACCGGGTAACGGGTAAACAAAATGTGTAGTGGGTCTTGAGTTAAAATATTTTTATTGGTGATTATATATTTAGTTACAGTAGGTCACTATATTTTAAACCTCTAGTCCTTGGAATCTCCATCAAAGCTTTTTCGATTAGTGATTTTTGACTAAAACGACATGTTTGAATGTATCGTGTAAATTTCCATTTTTAAAATTTGTAGTCAGTCACTAAAAGTAAAATTCCCGTTGATTGGTAAATGATTATAAGTCAAATTTGCCCATTTTGAAAAGGTAAAGAAAATATCTTTCTGATGCAAAAAGTTTCAAACCTGTAGCTATTATAGAATTTCAGTTATGCACTGTTTAGTGCAGATCATTTCTAAAACTTACTCATATATTAAAAGTGAAATTCCCGTTGATTGGTAAACTCTTATAAGTCAAATTTACCCATTTTGAAAAGGTAAAGAAAATATCTTTCTGATGCAAAATGTTGTAAACCTGTAGCTATTATATAATTTCAGTTATGCACTGTTTAGTGCAGATCATTTCTAAAACCTAGTCAGTCATTAAAAGTGAAATTCCTGTTGATTGGTAAACTCTTATAAGTCAAATTTACCTATTTTGAAAAGGTAAAGAAAATATATTTCTGATGCAAAAAGTTTCAAGTCTGTAGCTATCATAGAGTTTCAGTAGTGCATTGTTTAGTGCAGGACATTACTAAGTTTCATTCTAGTCTTATATTTTAAGCATGATTTTGGTCCAAAACTTTTATGTTTAGCATAATAAGAGTACTAAAATCTTACGAATAACCTTATATCACATTTTATACAGTAGACAAGTGAAGAATTTAGTTTACCTAAGTGGTTTAGCTAGTAGTGCAATGTACAACTCATACACCTACCATGGTTCACTTTTTCTTATAAACTTAAAATTTTACAAGATTTTTAAAACTTTTAATCCATGATCATTCCTTTTTAAAATGAATCTTCATTTTACTATAGTTAGAGTATTATACTCATAAATATTTCATTACTTAGGTTCGGGTTAGTTTTGGTGCCGTTTCGCGTTTTCTTGTTTCTTCTACAAACCCGACTACCTAAGGTGAGTTCATAGCCCCTTTTACTACTTGTACATTGTTTCTAAACACGGGGTGAGATATTACATGGTGGAACACATCCATTTAAAAACTGTATGCTATTCAGAACTTGTATGCTATTCAGACTTGTATGCTTTCCAACAGTTTTCATTGATATTATTTCTTATAGTTAATAGCCTTAAGTTTCCTCTCTTGATCGTTAATTGTCCTGTATGCTTTGCGCTAAGCGCGAATGTTGTGGATGGATCCATCGGGATTGACAATCCCCGTCCCGGTTACCTTGATGCACTTACATTTGTTTATACTTGAGTATTTAGGCTGAATACTCCTTAGAGGAACTTACTTTGAGTTAAGCTTCGGTTCATGAACTAAACAGCAATAATATTGGTTTCAGACTATGGTTAATGATCATAACCATTTTCTCTATTTACTTGTTTTACAAAAGAATGCTTGTGTTCCACACCTTTACTGCTAAACCTATGAATATCACTCAACTTTATGTTGACGAATTTACATGTTTAATCTCAGGTATTATTTCTTAGCTTTGCTTGGATGGGAGCCCGCATGATATTTTCGCAGCTTGGAGATTTCTGTGTATATTTAAACTTTGGTTTTATCTAAAAACTGTCAGAAGTTTATCATGTATTCTTGGTAACTATAAGTTACAAAACAATAATTAAATTATAGATTTCCGCTTATAAAACTCTGGGACCTTTGTTTAAAAACTCTGATTCTTTATGATTTAATGTATAAATTTTTATTACGGTAACTTTATGTCAACAACATTTCATTGTTTCTTGTACCATAACGTGGCGCCCCCTTGATGCCTAGCTGTTCCATACCTGATTTTGGGGGTCTCACAGATTGGTATCAGAGCGATGGTTATAGGGAACTGGGTCGTTTTTTTCAAAACTTAGTCTATAACCGAAAAGCTTAAATATTTCATGTTTCTATGTGTCAAACACAGAATCTGCCATTGCTGTTCGATATCTGCGCGGGTAACTCTCTAATCCTTATTATTTACTTTTAATTATCGTTTTAGTATTTCATCTCTTGATTACATTTTGAAATATTACATTACCCTAATGACGATAATTACTATATCTTTCCAAATCCCATGTGTTTCATATCATTGGACATTGTTGTGATTACATCTGCCCTTACGGTATTTCTTGAATTCTTGTTCATGTAAACTTGATCTTGTTACCATGATTTTAATTTGTTATGACGTTACATACTTGAATTCGGAGCGAGTATGCTTCTGAATTTTCATAATCACTTTTCTGAGTACTATTGTTATTTCATTTACGCGTAACAACTGAACTCATATATTCGTTCGTTTTGAACCGCCTGTTTTTCTCGACTCATTCTTTTATATGTTGTGCATACTCTCGCGATACCATTGTTTGGGGATTAAGAAGTGTTGATTTCAATGAAACTTCCGATTTTCATTCTACTACCTTGTGCAATATTTCCATTGTTAAACCTCTTTAAGATAACTATTTAAATATCCAAATTGCTTTCCAACCATTTGTGATTGGATGTCTTGAAAAATAGTCTATAGACCATTGTGTAGCCCAATGTGTCTCCGAAAAAGACTAAAGGACATCGTGTGAGTCACACATCTCGAAGCATTCCCTGAATCCGTGTTGAATAATATCGTAGGTTTTCGTAACCTTGATTGACCTTTACGTCATCGTTTTACACGACACTCGTATATTGATTAAATATTTCATTGACCATTCTACGTTTCGACTTCGATTTACAACGTTCGTTTGTACCTTGGAAACACCATCATCATCTTGTAATTCATATCCTCTAATATGTGGAGATTGTTTAGAATACGATTCTATTTCTATAAACTTGTATCCTCCCCTTTCATTAAACCTCCTTTCTCCGGGAGTGCAACACGTTAATGTTTAATTTCTTTGTCGGTATGTTTTGTGTTTTTGGAAAATCACACTGCCAAGAGGCCTTCCTACATTGCATCTTGAAATCTAAGACACGGATGTGATACGCCGTTTTTGTTTTCTTAGATTACCGTTGGTATTCTTAACCCATTTTTATAATATGTTTTCTTTATATGCTTAATTATACAATCTATTATCTTTCGTTTTCATGAAATCCACAAGTCATATATGTACATAAATTCCGGATTGTTATGAATTTTAATTAAGTTTCGAGGTGTCGAAAAATATACTTTGTGCAGAAACTTTACAGGTAATTTAACGGTGTCAAGAAAATATTTTTATAAACTTTAGACTTAAAAATATGTTTCTACATGTTGAGACGGTCGTTTAGATATAAAGTTCGACCCGTAACTCTTAAAAAAACGAGCGAGTTACGCTCATTTGAAATTTATAAAATTTAAGAACTTATTTTCTGCATATATGGAAAATTTCTGTTGATGTAGAACTGCAGGGGGTAAAATCGTCATTTCTGGTCCGTTTCGACCTTTAGCCTAAACACGAAAGTTGTCTCAAAAATGTCGTTTTACGTCTACCGCAAGGGAACTAGTGTCTGAACTGAATATTTATGGGTCTTTTATCTAATAAAGTCTGCGTTTTCTAAAAAAATATCATTTTGTTGACAGATGCGATGCGAATGCGCTTTCGCCTACTTCTGGTCCGTTTCAAGTCTCGAGTAAAACTAAAAAGTTGTTTAAAATGCCGTTTTACCTATAATGTGTAGGTAACCAAGTCCGAAAACTAGTATAAACAGGTCAAACCTAAAAAAATAAAAACCTGTGTTTTAAGATAATATATACAAACCTGCGCAGAACATGCAGGGGCATTTTGGTTATTTTACGTTAGGTTTCAGATCTTGAGTAAAACTAGAAAGTTGTTCGAAACATTGTTTTGCACAAAATTACTTTAGACTCCGAATCTTGAAAATGTCATTTAACGGGTTAATTGATCGGGTCAGACTTAAAAGTCAAAGTTGACTAAAAAGTCAAAGCTGATAGAAATTTTGAAATATGGGTTTTAGGCGTTTTTGAGTTCGTTTGCGCTTGTAGAAATTTAACAAATGATAGTTTACAACTAACAAACATTAGTTATGTTTGAAGACGTTTAAAAATAGTAACTTTGGGTACGAGTTATACATACATATATCATGAACTTTTGAAACCGAATGTTTGGATAAAACCGATAGTGAGCTACAGTTTTGTCGAAAAAGTTGTGCATTTTTATGCCAATTAGTTTACGATGTGAACGCATATGAATTTCCTTTTATCTTTTATTTTATACATGACTTATTTTTCATTATATTTCATCTTTCGTTTCTTCCATCGTAACACTAGTTTGGGTCGAGATTTGAAGTTCTCATTTTCACATCTTTCGTTATAATTTTTGACACGTGTCTCATGACGATTCTGGCTAAACCTTTTGAAACCTTATCACCTTGTAACCATTTCATCGATGGTCTTATGAACTACTCTTTACTACCCTCGTGTAACCCACTTGCTAGTTATGCATTGCTATAATGTCACCATATAAACTCAAACTCGTATTGTTTGCAAATCATTTTACAAATCGTTCTACTTTGACTTTATAAAATACTTGAATGTTACTTTATAACGTTAAGTAATATTGTTTTACGAGGTATTTTCACAAATTATTTTACCTTGATCTTATAAAAGAATTCATGCAACATTAAAGGTGTTGATTTAAGTATCAAGCGAATTACTTACTTGCAAAAAGTTTCATAAATTATTCTGATATCTATTTTTGGTATCATATATATATTTTAAATATATGACATGTAATACTGGTTTGACGAAACTCTGCATCGCATTGCTAGTCCTAAATTATGCATGGCTTGATCACCTATGCGTAATTTAGAAGGAGCCATGCGAGGCCGAATAGTAGTCACCTTAAAAAAAATTTTTGTCTAAGAACCAACTTTTTACTTGTGTTTCGGAGAAAGCTAGATAAAACGAAGTTTTGGAAACTTTTATATTTTTTTACGAGTAGCACCCGTTCATGATATATGCATATGTTTCTTTATCTCTTCTTGAACGAATTATATGCCTGCAAGCACATATTTCCTTACTCAACGATCTTTGTTTTACTTTTTACCTCATCTTCCTTCGTGATATAATTCTCGATACCACTCGTCTAATTTCTTACCATTGATACCAGACTTGAAAGTTTCAACGTTGTTATGCTTCTACATCGATCGACCTTCTCTATCTATTTTGGTAGACTTTTGAAACATCTCCTGACGCGAATAGTGATTTATGATTGGGAGTGAACCATGATTTCGTGTACTTGTCATGCTGTGTGTTAGAATCTATCATCTTGAATATCATTCGGGTAAATCATGTGTTGATTTCGCCTTTCATTGCTAATGTTGTTCATCTTAATGGAATTTCTCTCAAGTAACTTCTTAAGATTTTTCTGTGATTCGAAAATTTATTGTGTGGCTTTTCTCTCTCGATCGTGTATTTACCACCGAGGACTTAACAAGCCATTGTTGGTGACGCCAACCACACTCGTGAATTAATCATGCTTAATTCTTTGTTTCTTATTGTCCTTATCATCGATGCATCTATTCAATCATGTTCGTTAACAATTTTTTTACGAATTACGTTTTATTCCCTCCGGCCATTGCTTGTATACTAGTTGTTGACTATTATTTGCTTCATATTGGTTGCTATCTTTTCACATTTTGAAAACTCGGATATGTCTCATATTTACCATTTGATGCATTAAACGCCTTTATGGAATTCTATAGATTATTATGTATTTCTAAGAAAATTTTACACATTTTACCAAGTGTTTAATTTGCCAAAATACTCATTTCAAGTTAAATGTCGGATCTATACATCCTCCTTTGTATACTTATAACTAGTGTTTAAAAGGACATCAAACCTTATCTTTTTAAACTATTTGATTATATCATATTTTGCTTTCAAGTTAATGACATTACCTATGTAATTTATATTTCTATCAATGCTTCTAAATTATTTGAAAATTTAATTTTCTCTGATCATAACAATAAATTCATGCAGTCATTCAAAAGCTCCTAAGCCGATCAAAATAATTATTTCGAACTATTTTACTTGTACTTTAAAGTCCTTATCAAGAAAAAGATTTAGCGACTGTTTACTCACTAAATATATAGTTTTTGATTTCAAATCACCAAACACCTTGATAAGCAACTGTAGCTATATTAACACTATTTTGAAAGTGCCGTAACATTTAAAAAAAAAAAAAAAAAAAAAAACTTGCACTTTTAAAATCAAGCAAGCACCTAAGCTTAATTTTAAAGTAATACAAAATCCGAGACGGAGATTTGTGGCAACTCTTATTTTAAACATCCATATGTAATTCATATTTCTCCTTAATTTCTCTAGTAAAGTAGATTGTCGTGTTTTACAATTTGCGCGATTTGCGATTCCTTGTCGATTATCAATCTTAATTCGTTTTAGCGCATCTTGTCCGTTTAAGCAATTTTCGTGTTCATTCTACCTCTTAATATGTGACAACCGTGGTTTTGGGTTTGTCACTTGGTCTTACTTTTAGGTTATTTTATGTGTGCTTACTTGAATTGTGTGTTTACGTGTTTATTTTGTGTGAACGAGGTTGGTGTGGTTATCATTTATGAGTATAGAAGTACTCATAAGTAAATCGAGGAACGGTTATTTCATGTTCATGAGCTCACAATTAGTGACTATGAAATGAAATGGTGATATTTTGGTGTTTACGTATACGTATAAGTATTATAGTAATAGTAAATTTTTTAGGATTTACGGTTTAGCATTTAGAGGTCTCGGGTGAGGTAATTATCCATATTAATATTTTTCGGGATGGTTTTAAGTCATTTAGGACTTAGTTATAAAGTTTATTTCAAAATTTGAGATTTTTTATAAAAGTGTATATTTTACGTCTTTTGCGGTAAAACGCGTAAAAACTGACTAGTTTTACGGTTTTGAGGCTTTGGAGGCTTTAGGAGCTGAAATAAATTAAGGAAAATTAAGGTAATGTTATCAATACATATATTAATAATAAATAGAAAAAAACGAATTTAAAGGGGGTTTAGGTCGGTTTGGAAAAAAGAAAAAAATGAAAAAAGGAAAAAAAGAGGAAAAAGGAAAGTTGGGTTTATATTTGGACTAGGATTCTTGTTACATTATATAAGGATTTTAAAGAGAAAAAAAAACATAAAATCCCTGGAGAAAAAGAATGGTCGACGGTTTATGGAGAATTTTTAGGGTTCTTCATCAAAATTTAGGGTTTTCATAAATCAAAGGTAAACTTTCGTAATCCCTTTTTAATTTAATTGTTTTTAATGTTTACATAATCATCTTATGATGGATTTAGGTTAGGGTTTTAATAAGAATCTGTATTTTAATGATATTATAATGATTAGATGGTTTAGGGTTTGTAATTAGAGGGATTAGGGTTAAATAATGAGGTTGATTTTGTTAAACCCGTTTTTAAAAACTGGGCAGAATTTTGGGTCATTGTTTTGATCATATAGGGAGTTCTACAAACTCTTATTCCCACATATCCCTGGAAAGCTATTTGAAGTGGCTTTCTAATGCAAGAAGTTACAACTAAATTAGAGGTTGGGAAGTGGGTCAAATATAGGTTACAACAGTCGAAGGTCAAAACAGTTTTGAAGTCAACCTGTTTTCTTTTTAAGTTTTGGGTTGTTTGGGGTACTTAGGGTTGCATTGGGATCTTCTCACGAACATGAGAGATGGTTTATATATTGTATTAAGTATCTGCACTTGGGCTAAGATTGTGGTTTAGGGTAAGACCCTCTAATGGGAATGAACTTTTCATACGTTTAAAATCAGTGAATTCTGGATAGGTAGCAATATATACAAATATATCTAGGCCTTAACAGTAGCTTTAAGGTTAGGGCAAGTGGGAGGTTTTAGCTAACATGTATAAAAGTGTGAATATTCCTTTTACAGAAACCATGGGTATGTTTAAGTGGACGTTTGACTTAAAGTTTTGAGACCTAAAACTGGGACTGTTTTGTGTAAAATTATGAACGGGATAGCTATTAAACTTAACCAAGTTAGGGACTTGTTAAGGAAGGGTAATGGGGTGATTAGAGCTTAACAATGAGGTAATTATACGGGAATAGACTAGATGTCCATCATAGGTTGATGAGCCATCTTAGTGATTGGTTCGTGTATTGATTTCGTGTTTTTGGGTTGTTAGCTTGTTGCTAGTGCGAGGACTTGTGAAGAAGCTATCAGGTGAGTTTCATAGTCTCATGTTTAATATTGATTTTGACTTCCAGATGGGATGGAAGAGACACTGTATTGAGTTATTTTCTAAATTGATGATGTGAATGTTTTTATGATTTGAGATGGACTTATGTGTACATTGTGTGATTAACTGCTATGTGATTCTTGATTGTGTATGATTTGGATCGGGGGACACGTGCCGTCTCAGTTATTGTGGTTTGACAAGGTAGTGGCCTTGTGGTTTGACAAGGTAGTGGCCTTGGGATAGGTACATAGTGTGATCATCTATGGTATCATGTTGTTTGGCAAGGTAGGAGCCTTGGATTTTGGTTTGAAATGATTGATCTTGAATGCTAGTTGTTAATACATAATTGTAGCACATTGTCCATATGTTATTGTGTTGATGGTTGTTATTCACAGCTTGTAACTGATTTAGCGTTGGAGTCTAAACCTATGACTCTTGCCAACTTTATGTTGACGTGTTTTAGTGTCTCTTTCAGGTGATACTATGGTTAAGCATGAGAACATAAGTGGCTAGGATTGGAGAAGCTTAGGAATGCATATAGAAGGAGAATCCCCGTTTCCTTCTTAGTTTTTATTTGTTCTTTTAATAAGTGATACTGTGGCACACATATATTTGTTTGGTTATGTTATTTGTTTGTCTTGGGTAAGCGGTAGGACTGTTACCTACTTACCTAGACTCCTGAGTCTGATGAGATATTGTCATGACTTTGTGTCTCCATTTTATGACATTTCTTATTTCATATAGTTATCTCTATAGACACGCCATGTTGTGATGATATCCATACGTCGCGCCCCATATTCCGCCATGGTGGGGTGTGCCAGAATGGTATCAGAGACAATGGTTATAGATAATTAGGTTGCCTAGTCGCGTAGCCTAGTCTATAGCTTAAGGGTCCCTGCATATAGGCGTCATAGGAGTATGTATGCATTTTATATTAATTGATGTGTTTGGATGTTATTTATTGCGATATTTTGACTAGTATGAATTGAACCATAGTAAGTTCATACTTAACTACATGTTATTTTCTTTACGAGTTTTGATTAGTGCGGGTGGAACCATGGTCGTATACGCTAGTCATTGTTGGATTTCGCTTAATTATGTTTTCATGTTCTTTGTACATTTTGAATTTTGTCTACGCTGGTTCAGCTGGACTACGAGTTTATGTGTTTCGTGCATTGGCTATGTTATTTTAATACATGGGGTTTTGGATCTTATCTTGTGTGGTTATGTGCTTGAGAGTTGTTGGATTATGTGTTATGTGTAGTATCAATTTCTTGTAAGTGTCATCATAGGAGGGAGTACATTGGTGAAAGGGAACATGTATAATTATGGAGGCCTACATAATTATATATGTGCCACAACACCACTGGCCTTTCAAGTATGATTGCATGAAAGAGAGTTAATACATGCTTGTATAGTATATGTTGGATGGATTTGAGTGTATGTACGCTTATGCCTATGTATGTAAAATTATTTTCTACTTACCGGTTGTATTCTTGGGATGATTGCTAGCTCGTTTCTCTTTGAGATGTTCAACTTCTGTAGTAGCGCATTTCTCGGGTCCTCATTTCACGTGTTTGTTTGTACGGTACTTTTGGCGTGAAGGATCTTGAGATGGTGGAGATTTCTTTTTGGGGTAACGATGTCTTTTCTTTCGAGTTATACATGGTAAAAAAAATAGAACTTGCAAATTGAAAAAAAAAATAGTTGTTGGTAGTCGATGAAATAAGGAAGTGTCGGGATCATGTTTCAAATAAGATGGAATATAAATTCTTTAACATATAAGCATGACACGGTTATTTTAAAATATTTTGGTTTTGATCACCTAAAGTTATTGTTCTTAAGTTAAAAATTTTGTTCTTATTTAGTGAAGTATGTTAAAATCATGTAATTACTAGAGTTTTAATTTTCTGGAATTAAAATAAATTAGGTTCTAGTTTTGGTAATTAATGGGGGGTTTTAGGGTTTAAAAATCGTCTTTTATTGTATAAATCGGAGTAGGCAGAAACTGTCGCTAAACTGTCAAAATATGTCGCTAACTGTCAGAAACTGTCGCTAATGCCTAGGCAGATTTTGAGAAAAATCGTTTTGGTCATAACTTATTCGTTTTTAAAGGTTTTTGGGTGATTCAAAAGCCTAAACTTATGTACTCGGAACATACTTTTCAAATATTCAAAAAGTTTCGTAATTGGAAGTCAGTAGCTTGGTCGAATTAATTGTACAAGTGTTGAGTTCAAGGTTAATTATCGGACAACATGGTTTAAACTCGTGTTTTGGGTATGTTGCGGTAATGAACACTTGAAGGGTTAACATAGAGATGAGTTGGGAAGGAATTTGAGAGTTCTTTAGACCTTATTATACGTGGTTATATTTTGATGAGTTTTGATTTATGGTATTTATGAGTAAGACTGAAATCGGGGGTGACAGTTTTAAACCCGTTGAGTTATGTGACGGCTCCTAACTTGGTTTCAAGACAGTTCTTGTTTGATGAGTTGCGAGATTTAGTTAGGTTGGTTACATAACTTTATGGTTTTGATAAGTTTCCTCGTGGACGGTTAAGGCTCATGTGTTGTTGGTTGAGATTATTTTCGTGTAAACTGAGTTCACGTTTGAACCTGAAGGTTTTATCAGGGATATGCATCCTCGTTTGTTTGCTGAGAATAAGTTTGAGTTTGGGAGTGAATCTCGGGACGAGATTTTTATTAGGAGGGAGTGATGTGACAACCGTGGTTTTGGGTTTGTCACTTGGTCTTACTTTTAGGTTATTTTATGTGTGCTTACTTGAATTGTGTGTTTACGTGTTTATTTTGTGTGAACGGGGTTGGTGTGGTTATCATTTATGAGTATAGAAGTACTCATAAGTAAATCGAGGAACGGTTATTTCATGTTCATGAGCTCACAATTAGTGACTATGAAATGAAATGGTGATATTTTGGTGTTTACGTATACATATAAGTATTATAGTAATAGTATTTTTTTAGGATTTACGGTTTAGCATTTAGAGGTCTCGGGTGAGGTAATTATCCATATGAATATTTTTCGGGATGGTTTTAAGTCATTTAGGACTTAGTTATAAGGTTTATTTCAAAATTTGAGATTTTTTATAAAAGTGTATATTTTACGTCTTTTACGGTAAAACGCGTAAAAACTGACTAGTTTTATGGTTTTGAGGCTTTGGAGGCTTTAGGAGCTGAAATAAATTAAGGAAAATTAAGGTAATGTTATCAATACATATATTAATAATAAATAGAAAAAAACGAATTTAAAGGGGGTTTAGGTCGGTTTGGAAAAAGAAAAGAAGGAAAAAAGGAAAAAAAAAGGAAAAAGGAAAGTTGGGTTTTATATTTGGACTAGGATTCTTGTTACATTATATAAGGATTTTAAAGAGAAAAAAAACATAAAATCCCTGAAGAAAAAGAATGATCGACGGTTTATGGAGAATTTTTAGGGTTCTTCATCAAAATTTAGGGTTTTCATAAATCAAAGGTAAACTTTCGTAATCCTTTTTTAATTTAATTGTTTTTAATGTTTACATAATCATCTTATGATGGATTTAGGTTAGGGTTTTAATAAGAATCTGTATTTTAATAAGAATCTGTATTATAATGATATTATAAGGATTAAGCTACAAATCCCATAATTACTAGTCATAAATTTACTTATATAAAGGTATGTAAAAAAACCCTCTTTGATTATGTATTTCTATTATATACTAAGTTGTGATTTTTATTAGTTAAAATGGATTGATCATGAAATTAGGTACATACGAGTTACCTACTGATTTTCTCCTTAAAATGAACATGGTTTGAGTGTATGATCAAGTGGTAGGCTTTGTCATAGATTTAGAATGATTTTGGGGTGATTTGGATCAAATTTAGGTGTTAGAATTGATGGAAATTGTTGGCTGATGTAAAGCAGGTCATGGCAAATTTTCTACAGTTCTAAGTTGTATTTTGGGTTCAATAATAGATTCCTTAGGTTTATACTTATTTTGGAGAGTTGGGTAGGCAATGGAGGTGCCCGGATGCAAAAGTTACGTTCGTTTTATTAAAATTGGTCAAAACCGGGTAACGGGTAAAAAAATGTGTAGTGGGTCTTGAGCTAAAATATTTTTATTTGTGATTATATATTTAGTTACAGTAGGTCACTATATTTTAAACCTCTAGTCCTTGGAATCTCCATAAAAGCTTTTTCGATTAGTGATTTTTGACTAAAACGACATGTTTGAATGTATCGTGTAAATTTCCATTTTTAAAATTTGTAGTCAGTCACTAAAAGTAAAATTCCCGTTGATTGGTAAATGCTTATAAGTCAAATTTGCCCATTTTGAAAAGGTAAAGAAAATATATTTCTGATGCAAAAAGTTTCAAACCTATAGCTATTATAGAATTTCAGTTATGCACTGTTTAGTGCAGATCATTTCTAAAACTTACTCAGACATTAAAAGTGAAATTTCCGTTGACTGGTAAACTCTTATAAGTCAAATTTACCCATTTTGAAAAGGTAAAGAAAATATCTTTCTGATGCAAAATGTTGCAAACCTGTAGCTATTATATAATTTCAGTTATTCACTGTTTAGTGCAGATCATTTCTAAAACCTAGTCAGTCATTAAAAGTGAAATTCCCGTTGATTGGTAAACTCTTATAAGTCAAATTTACCTATTTTGAAAAGGTAAAGAAAATATATTTTTGATGCAAAAAGTTTCAAGTCTGTAGCTGTCATAGAGTTTCAGTAGTGTTTTAATAAGAATCTGTATTTTAATGATATTATAATGATTAGATGGTTTAGGTTAGGGTTTTAATAAGAATCTGTATTTTAATGATATTATAATGATTAGATGGTTTAGGGTTTGTAATTAGAGGGATTAGGGTTAAATAATGAGGTTGATTTTGTTAAACCCGTTATTAAAAACTGGGCAGAATTTTGGGTCATTGTTTTGATCATATAGGGAGTTCTACAAACTCTTATTCCCACATATCCCTGGAAAGCTATTTGAAGTGGCTTTCTAATGCAAGAAGTTACAACTAAATTGGAGGTTGGGAAGTGGGTCAAATATAGGTTACAACAGTCGAAGGTCAAAACAGTTTTGAAGTCAACCTGTTTTCTTTTTAAGTTTTGGGTTGTTTGGGGTACTTAGGGTTGCATTGGGATCTTCTCACGAACATGAGAGATGGTTTATATATTGTATTAAGTATCTGCACTTGGGCTAAGATTGTGGTTTAGGGTAAGACCCTCTAATGGGAATGAACTTTTCATACGTTTAAAATCAGTGAATTCTGGATAGGTAGCAATATATACAAATATATCTAGGCCTTAACAGTAGCTTTAAGGTTAGGGCAAGTGGGAGGTTTTAGCTAACATGTATAAAAGTGTGAATATTCCTTTTACAGAAACCATGGGTATGTTTAAGTGGACGTTTGACTTAAAGTTTTGAGACCTAAAACTGGGACTGTTTTGTGTAAAATTATGAACGGGATAGCTATTAAACTTAACCAAGTTAGGGACTTGTTAAGGAAGGGTAATGGGGTGATTAGAGCTTAACAATGAGGTAATTATACGGGAATAGACTAGATGTCCATCATAGGTTGATGAGCCATCTTAGTGATTGGTTCGTGTATTGATTTCGTGTTTTTGGGTTGTTAGCTTGTTGCTAGTGCGAGGACTTGTGAAGAAGCTATCAGGTGAGTTTCATAGTCTCATGTTTAATATTGATTTTGACTTCCAGATGGGATGGAAGAGACACTGTGTTGAGTTATTTTCTAAATTGATGATGTGAATGTTTTTATGATTTGAGATGGACTTATGTGTACATTGTGTGATTAACTGCTATGTGATTCTTGATTGTGTATGATTTGGATCGGGGGACACGTGCCGTCTCAGTTATTGTGGTTTGACAAGGTAGTGGCCTTGTGGTTTGACAAGGTAGTGGCCTTGTGGTTTGACAAGGTAGTGGCCTTGGGATAGGTACATAGTGTGATCATCTATGGTATCATGTTGTTTGGCAAGGTAGGAGCCTTGGATTTTGGTTTGAAATGATTGATCTTGAATGCTAGTTGTTAATACATAATTGTAGCACATTGTCCATATGTTATTGTGTTGATGGTTGTTATTCACAGCTTGTAACTGATTTAGCGTTGGAGTCTAAACCTATGACTCTTGCCAACTTTATGTTGACGTGTTTTAGTGTCTCTTTCAGGTGATACTATGGTTAAGCATGAGAACATAAGTGGCTAGGATTGGAGAAGCTTAGGAATGCATATAGAAGGAGAATCCCCGTTTCCTTCTTAGTTTTTATTTGTTCTTTTAATAAGTGATACTGTGGCACACATATATTTGTTTGGTTATGTTATTTGTTTGTCTTGGGTAAGCGGTAGGACTGTTACCTACTTACCTAGACTCCTGAGTCTGATGAGATATTGTCATGACTTTGTGTCTCCATTTTATGACATTTCTTATTTCATATAGTTATCTCTATAGACACGCCATGTTGTGATGATATCCATACGTCGCGCCCCATATTCCGCCATGGTGGGGTGTGCCAGAATGGTATCAGAGACAATGGTTATAGATAATTAGGTTGCCTAGTCGCGTAGCCTAGTCTATAGCTTAAGGGTCCCTGCATATAGGCGTCATAGGAGTATGTATGCATTTTATATTAATTGATGTGTTTGGATGTTATTTATTGCGATATTTTGACTAGTATGAATTGAACCATAGTAAGTTCATACTTAACTACATGTTATTTTCTTTACGAGTTTTGATTAGTGCGGGTGGAACCATGGTCGTATACGCTAGTCATTGTTGGATTTCGCTTAATTATGTTTTCATGTTCTTTGTACATTTTGAATTTTGTCTACGCTGGTTCAGCTGGACTACGAGTTTATGTGTTTCGTGCATTGGCTATGTTATTTTAATACATGGGGTTTTGGATCTTATCTTGTGTGGTTATGTGCTTGTGAGTTGTTGGATTATGTGTTATGTGTAGTATTAATTTCTTGTAAGTGTCATCATAGGAGGGAGTACATTGGTGAAAGGGAACATGTATAATTATGGAGGCCTACATAATTATATATGTGCCACAACACCACTGGCCTTTCAAGTATGATTGCATGAAAGAGAGTTAATACATGCTTGTATAGTATATGTTGGATGGATTTGAGTGTATGTACGCTTATGCCTATGTATGTAAAATTATTTTCTACTTACCGGTTGTATTCTTGGGATGATTGCTAGCTCGTTTCTCTTTGAGATGTTCAACTTCTGTAGTAGCGCATTTCTCGGGTCCTCATTTCACGTGTTTGTTTGTACGGTACTTTTGGCGTGAAGGATCTTGAGATGGTGGAGATTTCTTTTTGGGGTAACGATGTCTTTTCTTTCGAGTTATACATGGTAAAAAAAATAGAACTTGCAAATTGAAAAAAAAAATAGTTGTTGGTAGTCGATGAAATAAGGAAGTGTCGGGATCATGTTTCAAATAAGATGGAATATAAATTCTTTAACATATAAGCATGACACGGTTATTTTAAAATATTTTGGTTTTGATCACCTAAAGTTATTGTTCTTAAGTTAAAAATTTTGTTCTTATTTAGTGAAGTATGTTAAAATCATGTAATTACTAGAGTTTTAATTTTCTGGAATTAAAATAAATTAGGTTCTAGTTTTGGTAATTAATGGGGGGTTTTAGGGTTTAAAAATCGTTTTTTATTGTATAAATCGGAGTAGGCAGAAACTGTCGCTAAACTGTCAAAATATGTCGCTAACTGTCAGAAACTGTCGCTAATGCCTAGGCAGATTTTGAGAAAAATCGTTTTGGTCATAACTTATTCGTTTTTAAAGGTTTTTGGGTGATTCAAAAGCCTAAACTTATGTACTCGGAACATACTTTTCAAATATTCAAAAAGTTTCGTAATTGGAAGTCAGTAGCTTGGTCGAATTAATTGTACAAGTGTTGAGTTCAAGGTTAATTTTCGGACAACATGGTTTAAACTCGTGTTTTGGGTATGTTGCGGTAATGAACACTTGAAGGGTTAACATAGAGATGAGTTGGGAAGGAATTTGAGAGTTCTTTAGACCTTATTATACGTGGTTATATTTTGATGAGTTTTGATTTATGGTATTTATGAGTAAGACTGAAATCGGGGTGACAGTTTTAAACCCGTTGAGTTATGTGACGGCTCCTAACTTGGTTTCAAGACAGTTCTTGTTTGATGAGTTGCGAGATTTAGTTAGGTTGGTTACATAACTTTATGGTTTTGATAAGTTTCCTCGCGGACGGTTAAGGCTCATGTGTTGTTGGTTGAGATTATTTTCGTGTAAACTGAGTTCACGTTTGAACGTGAAGGTTTTATCAGGGATATGCATCCTCGTTTGTTTGCTGAGAATAAGTTTGAGTTTGGGAGTGAATCTCGGGACGAGATTTTTATTAGGAGGGAGTGATGTGACAACCGTGGCTTTGGGTTTGTCACTTGGTCTTACTTTTAGGTTATTTTATGTGTGCTTACTTGAATTGTGTGTTTACGTGTTTATTTTGTGTGAACGGGGTTGGTGTGGTTATCATTTATGAGTATAGAAGTACTCATAAGTAAATCGAGGAACGGTTATTTCATGTTCATGAGCTCACAATTAGTGACTATGAAATGAAATGGTGATATTTTGGTGTTTACGTATACATATAAGTATTATAGTAATAGTATTTTTTTAGGATTTACGGTTTAGCATTTAGAGGTCTCGGGTGAGGTAATTATCCATATGAATATTTTTCGGGATGGTTTTAAGTCATTTAGGACTTAGTTATAAGGTTTATTTCAAAATTTGAGATTTTTTATAAAAGTGTATATTTTACGTCTTTTACGGTAAAACGCGTAAAAACTGACTAGTTTTACGGTTTTGAGGCTTTGGAGGCTTTAGGAGCTGAAATAAATTAAGGAAAATTAAGGTAATGTTATCAATACATATATTAATAATAAATAGAAAAAAAACGAATTTAAAGGGGGTTTAGGTCGGTTTGGAAAAAGAAAAGAAGGAAAAAAGGAAAAAAAGAGGAAAAAGGAAAGTTGGGTTTTATATTTGGACTAGGATTCTTGTTACATTATATAAGGATTTTAAAGAGAAAAAAAAACATAAAATCCCTGAAGAAAAAAATGATCGACGGTTTATGGAGAATTTTTAGGGTTCTTCATCAAAATTTAGGGTTTTCATAAATCAAAGGTAAACTTTCGTAATCCCTTTTTAATTTAATTGTTTTTAATGTTTACATAATCATCTTATGATGGATTTAGGTTAGGGTTTTAATAAGAATCTGTATTTTAATGATATTATAATGATTAGATGGTTTAGGGTTTGTAATTAGAGGGATTAGGGTTAAATAATGAGGTTGATTTTGTTAAAACCGTTTTTAAAAACTGGGCAGAATTTTGGGTCATTGTTTTGATCATATAGGGAGTTCTACAAACTCTTATTTTGCGATCCACATATCCCTGGAAAGCTATTTGAAGTGGCTTTCCAATGCAAGAAGTTACAACTAAATTGGAGGTTGGGAATTGGGTCAAATACAGGTTACAACAGTCGGAGGTCAAAACAGTTTTGAAGTCAGCATGTTTTCTTTTTAAGTTTTGGGTTGTTTGCGGTACTTAGGGTTGCATTGGGATCTTCTCACGAACATGAGAGATGGTTTATATATTTTATTAAGTATCTGCACTTGGGCTAAGATTGTGGTTTAGGGTAAGACCCTCTAATGGTAATGAACTTTTCATACGTTTAAAATCAGTGAATTCTGGATAGGTAGCAATATATACAAATATATCTGGGCCTTAACAGTAGCTTTAAGGTTAGGGAAAGTGGGAGGTTTTAGCTAACATGTATAAAAGTGTGAATATTCCTTTTACAGAAACCATGGGTATGTTTAAGTGGACGTTTGACTTAAAGTTTTGAGACCTAAAACTGGGACTGTTTTGTGTAAAATTATGAACGGGATAGCTATTAAACTTAACCAAGTTAGGGACTTGTTAAGGAAGGGTAATGGGTTGATTAGAGCTTAAAAATGAGGTAATTATACGGGAATAGACTAGATGTCCATCATAGGTTGATGAGCCATCTTAGTGATTGGTTCGTGTATTGATTTCGTGTTTTTGGGTTGTTAGCTTGTTGCTAGTGCGAGGACTTGTGAAGAAGCTATCAGGTGAGTTCATAGTCTCATGTTTAATATTGATTTTGACTTCCAGATGGGATGGAAGAGACACCGTGTTGAGTTATTTTCTAAATTGATGCTGTGAATGTTTTTGTGATTTGAGATGGACTTTTGTGTACATTGTGTGATAACTGCTATGTGATTCTTGATTGTGTATGATTTGGATCGGGGGACACGTGTCGTCTCAGTTATTGTGGTTTGACAAGGTAGTGGCCTTGTGGTTTGACAAGGTAGTGGCCTTGTGGGTTGATAAGGTAGTGGCCTTGTGGTTTGACAAGGTAGTGGCCTTGGGATAGGTACATAGTGTGATCATCTATGGTACCATGTTTTTTGGCAAGGTAGGAGCCTTGGATTTTGGTTTGAAATGGCTAGTTGTTAATACATAATTGTAGCACATTGTCCATATGTTATTGTGTTGATGGTTGTTATTCACAGCTTGTAACTGATTTAGCGTTGGAGTCTAAACCTATGACTCTTACCAACTTTATGTTGACGTGTTTTAGTGTCTCTTTCAGGTGATACTATGGTTAAGCATGAGAACATAAGTGGCTAGGATTGGAGAAGCTTAGGAATGCATATAGAAGGAGAATCCCCGTTTCCTTCTTAGTTTTTATTTGTTCTTTTAGTAAGTGATACTGTGGCACACATATATTTGTTTGGTTATGTTATTTGTTTGTCTTGGGTAAGCGGTAGGACTGTTACCTACTTACCTAGACTCCTGAGTCTGATGAGATATTGTCATGACTTTGTGTCTCCATTTTATGACATTTCTTATTTCATATAGTTATCTCTATAGACACGCCATGTTGTGATGATATCCATACGTCGCGCCCCATATTCCGCCATGGTGGGGTGTGACATAATATTTCCTCGTATTAAAGGGTCATTATATTATTCGGAACTTGAAATAATTATCGAAAAGGAGTTAAGAAGCTGAAGCGTAGCTGGATTCCAATTGTTAAGGTTCGTTAGGATTCTCGTCGAAGCGCAGAATTTACATGAGAAAGAGAAGACCAATTCAAAGCTAAGTATCCCAACTTGTTCGCGTTTGCTTCAGTCTCCAGTTGAACTCTGAGGGACCAGAGTTCCTTTAGGGGGTCGACTGTGAGAACTCGTATTTTTCCCGGTAATTTACTTATTATTTTATTCGTCCTTCTCGATTTTTTTTACAATATGTTACTTGTTTTTTTTGTTACTTTAAAAAAAATACGTAAATCTAGAGATTTTTAAATTTCGTGTTTCCCCACGATGTATTATACATTGTATATAAGTAATACATTTTTATATATACTAGTACCTCCTTTAGCCGAGTTATGATCCAAACTAGCCCTAAATACTTTTTCGTAAATTTAAATTATATCAAAAATTGATTTTTCGGGTTTATGTCCAATCTAATAAACCATTTTGTAAAGTTTTAAAAAATGTAAATAAGTTTATTAGTTTTATTCTATTTTTAAAAACATTTATATAAAGGAAGGGCCAAAAGGGTTAAGTGCTGAAACTTTACACTATAAAACCACAAACACATTCATTTGTAAAAAAAAAGATCAAACACAATTTTTTTTCTCTCTTTGGGCTGATTTTAATTAACCACAAGAACACCATGATCAAAGTTTGTTCTAGCCAAATTATCTTGGTTTTTAGTAAGTTTAATCCTTCCTAAACACATCCTCATCATTTATTTTGACATGCAAGATCATTTTTAAAATATCATAATTTGATTATAAGAATGATTATGTTTATGTATGAATTAGTGTATTTTGGAGTAACCCACATGATTTTACATTGTTAATTTTTGATAATTTTTAGGGTTTGATCATAACTTGGGGCTGTTTTGATACTTTTACTTGGAAGGAAAGGATTAAGCTACAAATCCCATAATTACTAGTCATAAATTTACTTATATAAAGGTATGTAAAAAAACCCTCTTTGATTATGTATTTCTATTATATACTAAGTTGTGATTTTTATTAGTTAAAATGGATTGATCATGAAATTAGGTACATACGAGTTACCTACTGATTTTCTCCTTAAAATGAACATGGTTTGAGTGTATGATCAAGTGGTAGGCTTTGTCATAGATTTAGAATGATTTTGGGGTGATTTGGATCAAATTTAGGTGTTAGAATTGATGGAAATTGTTGGCTGATGTAAAGCAGGTCATGGCAAATTTTCTACAGTTCTAAGTTGTATTTTGGGTTCAATAATAGATTCCTTAGGTTTATACTTATTTTGGAGAGTTGGGTAGGCAATGGAGGTGCCCGGATGCAAAAGTTACGTTCGTTTTATTAAAATTGGTCAAAACCGGGTAACGGGTAAAAAAAATGTGTAGTGGGTCTTGAGCTAAAATATTTTTATTTGTGATTATATATTTAGTTACAGTAGGTCACTATATTTTAAACCTCTAGTCCTTGGAATCTCCATAAAAGCTTTTTCGATTAGTGATTTTTGACTAAAACGACATGTTTGAATGTATCGTGTAAATTTCCATTTTTAAAATTTGTAGTCAGTCACTAAAAGTAAAATTCCCGTTGATTGGTAAATGCTTATAAGTCAAATTTGCCCATTTTGAAAAGGTAAAGAAAATATATTTCTGATGCAAAAAGTTTCAAACCTATAGCTATTATAGAATTTCAGTTATGCACTGTTTAGTGCAGATCATTTCTAAAACTTACTCAGACATTAAAAGTGAAATTTCCGTTGACTGGTAAACTCTTATAAGTCAAATTTACCCATTTTGAAAAGGTAAAGAAAATATCTTTCTGATGCAAAATGTTGCAAACCTGTAGCTATTATATAATTTCAGTTATTCACTGTTTAGTGCAGATCATTTCTAAAACCTAGTCAGTCATTAAAAGTGAAATTCCCGTTGATTGGTAAACTCTTATAAATCAAATTTACCTATTTTGAAAAGGTAAAGAAAATATATTTTTGATGCAAAAAGTTTCAAGTCTGTAGCTGTCATAGAGTTTCAGTAGTGTATTGTTTAGTGCAGGACATTATTAAATTTCATTCTAGTCTTATATTTTAAGCATGATTTTGGTCCAAAACTTTTATGTTTAGCATAATAAGAGTACTAAAATCTTACGAATAACCTTATATCACATTTTATACAGTAGGCAAGTGAAGAATTTAGTTTTCCTAAGTGGTTTAGCTAGTAGTGCAATGTACAAGTCATACACCTACCATTGTTCACTTTTTCTTATAAACTTAAAATTTTACAAGATTTTTAAAACTTTTAATCCATGATCATTCCTTTTTAAAATGAATCTTCATTTTACTATAGTTAGAGTATTATACTCATAAATATTTTATTACTTAGGTTCGGGTTAGTTTTGGTGCCGTTTCGCGTTTTCTTGTTTCTTCTACAAACCCGACTACCTAAGGTGAGTTCATAGCCCCTTTTACTACTTGTACATTGTTTCTAAACGCCGGGTGAGATTTTACATGGTGGAACACATCCATTTAAAAACTGTATGCTATTCAGACTTGTATGCTTTCCAACAGTTTTCATTGATATTATTGCTTATAGTTAATAGCCTTAAGTTTCCTCTCTTGATCATGAACCCTTAATTGTCCTGTATGCTTTGCGCTAGAGGTGGCAAATCATGTCCATATGCTTAAATTTGGGTTATTTGGACCTTTTTTTGAACTAATGGACTAAATGGGTATTACTTTTATTTTAGTTGGACTATTTGGACAACATAAAAAGCATTTTGTTAAACAAATTGGTATTATGGACTATTTGGACAACATAAAACCATTTGGTTAAATTAATCTTGAGTCTATTTATTTCTCCTTTAATATTGTCCATTTAACCCATGTCCATTTGGTCCAATGTCCATTTGGTTCAAGTCCATTTAGTCCAAATATTAAAAATTGCCCATTTAGTCCACGTCCGTGGACCAACGTCCATTTAGTCCACTGCCCATACCCATCCAATCCACCCATTTAGCCACCTCTACTTTGCGCTAAGCGCGAATGTTGTGGATGGATCCATCGGGATTGACAATCCCCGTCCCGATTACCTTGACGCACTTACATTTGTTTATACTTGAGTATTTAGGCTGAATACTCCTTAGAGGAACTTACTTTGAGTTAAGCTTCGGTTCATGAACTAAACAGCAATAATATTGGTTTTAGACTATGGTTAATGATCATAACCATTTTCTCTATTTACTTGTTTTACAAAAGAATGCTTGTGTTCCACACCTTTACTGCTAAACCTATGAATATCACTCAACTTTATGTTGACGAATTTACATGTTTAATCTCAGGTATTATTTCTTAGCTTTGCTTGGATGGGAGCCCGCATGATATTTTCGCAGCTTGGAGATTTCTGTGTATATTTAAACTTTGGTTTTATCTAAAAACTGTCAGAAGTTTATCATGTATTCTTGGTAACTATAAGTTACAAAACAATAATTAAATTATAGATTTCCGCTTATAAAACTCTGGGACCTTTGTTTAAAAACTCTGATTCTTTATGATTTAATGTATAAATTTTTATTACGGTAACTTTATGTCAACAACATTTCATTGTTTCTTGTACCATAACGTGGCGCCCCCTTGATGCCTAGCTGTTCCATACCTGATTTTGGGGGTCTCACAGCAAGCCATCGACGGTGCGAAGCAGTAGCCAGATGGGAGGCAACGACAATAAGAAGTGGGTGATCTGAAAGCAAGGGGCTATTATTGTGGGAGTTAGGAGCGAAACAAACCTTTGTTGATCTGTTAGATCTAACATAACATTTATTTTGATAAACAAAACATATAAACATCATAGCACATGCGGAAGCGATTACGGATCATATAATCATAACATGCATATGATTAATTGAACATAAAATTAAACGGGAATATACCTTGCAATGCTTCCAATAAATAGAATGCAAAACACCAATCCAAGATCAACCTAACAATGGTTGAATCTATGTTCTTGTACACACGTCTCGAACAAGCTACTTTACAAGTTAAGTCACACGATCAGAACCGTGTCGTAGAAGTGGAAAACTCAAAAAACGAATCAGCCCTAAAGAAGAATTCAGCCGAGCATGGCTAGCATGGGTTTGGGTATGATTTCTTTCACTTGAATGAGCAAAGAAAACAATGAAAAACCCTTTGTGCTCCCAAAACTAAATATATTGGTTAGGAGACAAAACTAAATATAGAGAATATATTGTTTGTATTAAAACAAAAACTTACACCACAAACACATAAATGCTCCCTCAAAAGGGGCGGCCTATTGTGCTCCCAAAATAGTTTTGTGACACAATATTTTGTTTCCACTTTTACTAGTTAATGCCCGTTAGTCATTTTCCATTAAATACTTAACGGTCGTTATTCACGGTTATTAACACTCGTTAACTATTTAACTACGTTTAATAAAAACATAATTAAATAATAAAATAGCTCTAAACGTTTGTGTGCAATCCCATATACTCGAGTTCGGTCCTAACACACGACTATTTAAATTACGTCCACAAACTAACAACCTTCACTAGACTATATATACAAAAGAGGATTGTAGAAGTAGATCCAGACGGTCGGCCGTAGCCGACCACCAGAGAAGCGGCTAAAATTGATCGGAGCAAGGAAAAGTGAATACTCTCACATAGTTCTCCGCCACTTTCAACTTTTCCTTGCTCCGATCAATTTTAGTTGCTTCTCCGGCGGTCGGCTACGACCGACCGTCTGATTCTACAATCCTCTTTTGTATAATGAAGGTTTGTTTCTCTCCCAACTCCCACAATAATAGCCCATTGCTTTCAGATCACCCACTTCTTATTGCCGCTGCCTCCCATCCGGCTACCGCTTCGCACCGTCGATGGCTTGCTGTTGCATTGGGTTATGGATTTAGATTTGTTTGTTTTAGGTTTGCCTCTTTTAGGGATGTTAAGTTTTATCTTCTTTGTATGTTTTGTGTACTTTTTGTACTTTTGCTCCACACTACACCTTCATATGGGTGTGATCACGAAAAGCTCACATTGGTGATTCTTCCTCACCCTTGTATTGTGTTGCTGTTCATGTGTGGTGTATGTTTTGGTTTAGCTCAACTTGTTACCTTGTGTATTTTGTTTGGCAAATCGGTTTCGATTTTTCTTTTTATGTTCGATGTAACTTGTTGTGTTCAACTTTCTTCCGTTTGTGAGGTGTGATAATAAGATTAATGTTAAAAAAAACTATAATGACACTATGCACATTGCACTCAAAATAAAAACCCAAAAATAATATTCATACAGAATAGAATTGATAATCGAAATTTCAAAGGTAGGATGTGATATGATTGCAAAAGAAGTCAATAATGGCGATATGATTTCAAAGGTATGTAACCCTAATCTTGATTAATTATAATTGTGTTAAATTATGATCGTGTTAATTTGCTTCCGCTGTATGTGCTTTGATTCATATTAGGGTTTTAAATAATTGTTATGATATATATAAACCATCAGTGGTATCAGAGCCGTTTTAACATGATTATAATTATCAAGATCTAAAATTTTTTAACTAATATTGATTTGTGTTAAAGATTACATGTTGTTTTTTAGGTTTTATAAAAAATTAGGGTTTTGTTTTTATTGTTTTTTTTAAAATCGGCTATGCCGAATTTTTTATTAAATTTTTTTTTGTAAACCCTAAAATTACATGGTAATTAGCTTTAGATGTTTGCATGAATTAATTGTTATGTCATGTGTGGTTACGATCCGTAGTTTTTTAATTGTTAAGAGAATGTGGGAGATCCATAATAAACATGCATGTTTTTACGGATCATATAATTTTGATTGCTATTTGATTTATTTGATTCAAAGTTTTAAAATTAGGGAAGACTTTTTATGTTTATAAAAACCCTAGATTTGATGTTCTTTGAATAAATTGTTATGCATGTGGCTATTTGATTTAGTTTTTTTTCTACTACTTGTTTTCATGCGTTTTTATATTGTATGTTGTAAACAAGGGTAGTTATTTTTAAGAAAAATAATATGGACTAAATCTTATCAAAATTAATGAATTGTTTTGAGATCTAAATTACATATGATTTGCGTTGATTATAATTGCAATAGCAACTTAACGGCCTACTCAATTTTGACAAACTATAAAGTGGGTATAACGCACCACTGGTCATGTACTCGGTTAAGGAAGGAGGTGTTATGCTTCAACGCTGACCAAATTTCCGGCTCGCTTGTGCGTCAAAATTGTAATTACCTACGGTTGTTATTTGTTTAATTCTTTAAGGTTGATTTAACTGCATTAATTCACATCCGAAACACAATGAATAAGATTATTGCTTTGTGCTTTAGCTAAGTTCTACAAAAAGTACGGTGTGAATTTAGTTGTGTGTAAATCTTTAATTGGTTTAACCAATACCTCAACTTGCAAATATATTATGAAATTTTAGTCTCACCAAAAAGTTTACTAAACGTTTTTTTATTAAACTTATGTTATGGAGATGTATGCATGCTTCTCCATACATCATTTTGACACCAAAATCTATACCCTAAAATTTAAGTCATGTGCCATCTAATTGACGAACACTTGAAGTTACAATTGTCGTCATATAAGATATTGGACGATGTTGTAATGGAGAGAAAACTTCATGACTGAATAAGATTGCACATGAAGGTTTTACGTTCTTTAGATTAGTCGACTTAATTAAGTTACTCAGTAAGAACTGGAAACTTAAGGCGTAAAGTAGGGATGAAAAATGTTTACAATGCAAATGATTTTGGCAATGTAAATCCCTAACATATCTAGAAATTGCAAAAAAAAAAATTCAACTATTGTTCGACAAGTTTCTATGTTGAATACATTCGTCACTAGCAGATCAACTGATGTGATGAATCTATGTCAATGGATTCTAATTTTTTCAAGGAAAATACTATGGTTTTATTACCGGGGTAGTTTTATTTTCTTGAATTGTATTATCAAAAATACTAATGTTTGAACTTATTTCTGTAGAAATGGCTCAACCCGAAAAAAATCTGACAATAAGCTCGGCGTTCAAAGCTTTCTTTGAACGGCCTGAACTTACTCCTAATTTCAATGACTGGTATCGCTCACTAAGAATTATTCTGAGAGCAGCCGGTACTATTGATATCTTGACTACTCCTTTTCCGGAGGATCTTGCTGAAGGAGCATCTGATGCGGAAAGGCTTCAACACACTGCTACCGTTAAGAAGCACCATGAGGTGGCTGCTGTAATGTTAGGGAGAATGGCTTCATCACTTCAAAGGAAGTATGAGCTATTTTCACCTCAGCGAATGCTTGATGAACTCAAGGCTGTGTATGAAACGCAGCAAGCTGTAGAGATCTATGATTTGGTTGATGCTCTACATAGTTGCAAGCAAGCTCCTGGAAAGTCCGTAAGTGCCCATTATATGGAAATGAGGGGTTATATGGAACAACTCATCGCACTAGGACAACCCCATGATCATAATATGGCTATCAAATTGATCAATAGGTCCCTTAATAAGGACTTCAATGATTTCGTTCGTAACTATAATATGCATTGCACGGGGAAGACGGTTAATGATCTGCATGCAATGCTCATTGACTTTGAAAAGGGGTTGAAAGATAAGGCATCCACTACTACTCCTCGAGTACTTTATGTGCAAAAGGGTAGAGTGACTAAACCAAAACCGCAAGTGAATAAGAAGTAGAAAGGCAAAGGCAAGGTTGATAAGAGCAAGCAAGTTGCGACTCCATCAAAACCAAAGCAGAACTTTGTCAAGAAAAGTCAATCTCAGAAATATGAGACTTGTCACCACTGCAAAATGACTAGACACTGGAAGAGAAATTGCTCTCTCTACCTCCATGAGTTGCAAGAACATAAGAAGAAGGCTGAGCTAGCTGCTGCAGCATCTTCAGGTAACTTATTTATGATAGAGTTATTTAATCTTACATACAAATCAAACTCCTGGGTATATGATACGGGATGTGGTATTAACATTTGTAATACCCTGCAGGTATTTGAGTTGAAGAGGAAGCTTACCTATGGAAAACAATTTCTGCAAGTGGGGGTGAAGCTATAGGAATATTTAAAGTAGTTTTACCTTCGGGTTTAGTACTGTTTTTAAATAATTGTCATTATGCACCTATAATTTTTAGGGGTGTTATTTCCTTTTCTTGTATGTTGGATCTTGGCATTAATCACACAATTGATAATAATAGAATTTCTTTTTTCAAAGATGGTTTATTCTATTTTGATGCAATTTCTATGAATGGTGTTTATGAAATTAACATGCATGATAATAGTTCCAAGAGGAAAAATAATTCTGTTTTTAGCATGAATAAGAAGAGAAAGTTAGACAAGAACTCTTCTTATCTTTGGCATTGTAGACTTGCCCATATTGGGAAGACTCACATACAAAAGCTTCAACATGATGGTCTTTTGGAAAATATCAATGATGAATCATTTGATAAATGTGAGTGTTGTATCTCTGGAAAGATGACCAAGTAACCTTTTAATAGCAATATTGAAAGGGCTACTGAACTACTTGGTTTGATACATACTGATGTGTGTGGACCACTTAGACATGTGTCAAGGAAATGTGCTAGCTACTTCTTAACTTTTACGGATGATTATAGCCGTTATGGTTATGTTTATTTACTTAAGCATAAACACGAGGTTTTGAAACATTCAAAACGTTTAAAGCAGAAGTAGAGTTACAACTAGGAAAGAAGATTAAAGCTCTTCGTTCTGATCGAGGTGGTGAATATTTAAGTCAAGAGTTTAAAGATTATTTAAGTGAGAACGGAATTGTTCAGAAACTTACTTCTCCATATACTCCACAACAAAATGGTGTATCTGAAAGGAGAAATCGTACATTATTAGATATGGTGCGATCTATGTTTAATCTTACAACTTTACCATTATCCTTTTGGGATTATGCTCTTGAATCTGTTGTTTGTATTCTGAATATGGTTCCCACAAAGAAGGTTGATAAGACACCACATGAACTATGGCATGACAAGAAGCCATATTTGGCTTATTTGAAAATCTGGGGTTGTGAGGCGTATGTGAAACGTGACTCTGGAGATAAACTCCAACAATGCTCAGTAAAATGTATCTTTGTAGGTTACCTTAAGAAAACTATGGGTTACTACTTTTATTATCCGGCTGAGAACAAAGTAGTTGTGGCTCGGTATGGAGACTTCCTTGAAAGTGATCTTGTAAATCAAGAATTCAGTGGGAGAAATTATGATCTTGAAGAAATTCAAGAAGATACATTGCCTTCTGAAAATACTAGCGAAGAAATTCCTGTAGAACCAGAAACTCTGGGAGTTCCACCGGAATTAATTCCTCCACGTAGGTCTCAAAGAACCATACGTGCGCCAGACAAACTATGTCTTTACATAGAGGATGATGAGGAGGAAGTAGGGGATCTTGATGAACCTGCTAAGTATCGATCCGTAATGTCTGATCCAGAAAAATCAAAATGGATAGTTGCGATGAATGAGGAAATGAAATCCATGGAAATCAACGATGTTTGGATTCTTGTGGACGCGCCTAAAAATGCTAAAGTAGTGAAAAATAGGTGGATCTACAAGAAGAAAACCGACATGGATGGTGAAATACAATCCTATAAATCACGTTTAGTAGCTAAATGTTTTACTCAAACTTTTGGCGTAGACTATGAGGAGACATTTTCTCCTGTAGCAGACTTACGAGCTATTAGGATTCTCATAGCTATAACAGCATACTATGACTATGAGATATGGCAAATGGATGTTAAAACTACCTTCTTGAACGGTCGCTTAGATGAAGACATCTATATGCAACAACCGGAAGGGTATGTTGATCCTAAATATCCAAAGCGCGTATGCAAACTTCAAAGATCTATTTATGGTTTGAAGCAAGCATCACGTCAATGGAATAAGCGATTTGATGAAGAAATCAAAAAGTTCGGATTTATTCAAAATCGTGATGAGCCATGTGTATATCGCAAAGCTAGTGGGAGTAATGTAGTGTTCCTAATTTTATATGTCGATGACATATTAATCATGGGAAGTAACATTCCAAGACTTAAGGAAGTTAAGGATTATCTTGGTAAATATTTTTCTATGAAGGATTTGGGAGATGCTGCATATATTCTGGGAATTAAAATCTATCGAGATAGGAGTAGACGGTTAATTGGTCTTAGTCAAGATTCTTATATAGATAAGATATTGAAGAAGTATAACATGCATAACTCTAAGAAAGGTTTTCAACCGATGGAGGTTAAGCATGAGTTAAGTCATGAGAAAGATGCATCAACACCCGAAGAGGTGGCTTACATGCAAAAGGTGCCTTATGCTTCGTCTGTAGGATCTATTATGTATGTTTTAAGATGCACAAGGCCTGATGTGGCGTTTGCTCAGAACTTGGTCAGTAGATACCAACAGAATCCAGGAAAGTTCCACTGGACTGCTGTTAAGCATATTCTAAAGTATTTGAGAAGTACGAAAGATATGGTTTTGGTATTCGGGGGTAAACAAAACACAGAATTGAATGTAACAGGGTTCTGTGATGCGTCCTGGCAATGTGATAAAGACGATACGAAGTCTCAAACGGGTTACGTGTTTGTCATCAACGGAGGAGCAGTTGACTGGAAGAGCAGTAAGCAGAAAACCATTGCTATGCATGCGACTCAATCCGAGTACATGGCTGCTTCAGAAGCTGCAATGAAAGCTGTTTGGATTAGGAAGTTTATTGGAGATCTTGGAGTGATGCCTTCAATTAAAGAACCTATTGATATATATTGTGACAATTCTGCTGCAATAATATTCGCCAATGACTCTGGAGTTATGAAAGGCGCCAGACACTTTAAACGTAGATATCACTACGTTCGAGAACAAGTGGAAGCTTGAGAAATAAAATTAATAAAAGTTCACACAGATGATAACGTAGCTGATCCTTTTACTAAGGCTTTATCTAGGCCAAAGGTAGTTAAGCATGCCAAGGCAATTGGGCTGCAACTAGCTAGCGAATTCATGCAATAAATCTGTTGATTAGTATTTGGATAAAGGATGTAAGACATTATTGAATTGATGAAATAAATATTGAATTTCGTTTATTTTTCTGTTATTTGATTTTGTATCCTATTTTACATGTTTTAATCCATGAGCATTATGATGTTTCTAAATGTCTGTTGTCGATTAATAATATGGGAATATTATTAAACTAAGACAATTCAAAATGGTGACATAGTATACTTGAAAGTATATTGGTCAATTTTGGATGATATTTGATGGATCAAATATTAGACTTATCCCAACTATATGATTTTACTTTATGGATCTTTGTCATTAAGTAAATCATAAATAGTTATCCTTAGACTTGAAATGTCAGAAAACTGCATTGAATGTAGTGCATTTTTGTAAGGTAACCTAACGCTAAACGTAACTGGTAGTTATAAGGGTTATTTTCAGAATGTTGCAAAGTTCGTATGTTTTGCTTGTAGTCGAAATGGGATTTGTTTCCTTCAAATTATTTTGAAGTATAAATACAGCTGGGCCCCTCGGGGGAGTAGTAAGATGTTTGTGTGGCCACACCCAAATGTGTTTTGGTAATCTTGCTATATCCGTAAAACGAGAAACAGAATAGTTAATGAAAGGAATGACTGAGATCCATATCCTTATTAACGTTGTATTTGAAATGAAAGGATAATAATAATGATTATATATCATTAAAAGGTTTTGTCCAGGAAACCTTACTCGAGTTGTACTAGTGACATTGTTAGTGTAACTAGACGCTAGTCAATGTGATCACGATATTCGAATTTTGTCCAAGTGGGAGCTGAAAGTTTATGGACTTAAAATCGATAGTCGTGTGATAGGATCGAACTCGAGATCACGGGATTGCACACATTACGTAAAGGGTTAATTTATTTATTAAATATATTTATTATATTTATTAAATCAAATTGTAGCTTAAACTAACGATCGTTAAATAATTAAAAGTTAAGTATTAAACGACCGTTATGGAAATCAAATAGAATCTAAAAGAAGGAGTCGGAAAAGTTCCGGAAGCCTCCTCTTGGGCTTGAAAACCGCCGGCTATAGGAGACCAAAGGGAAGGGAAAAGATTTTGTTACCTTAAATTTGTATAAACCTTGGAGGAAAAGTTTTTCCAAGGGGTATATAAACAAACCCAATGTGTCATAATTTTTTACTCTTCCTCTCTCTCTTGCTCTTAAACCGCCGGCCAAACACACCCTTAATTAGGGTTCTTGGTTTTCAATTTTCTATTTTATTAGATCTAGTCCTAGCCCCTCTCTATGATTGTTGGGTAGATCCTCCATAGACTTGGAAGCTCGGTTTGTTCGTGCTAGACTCACGATTAACTCGCCGTATTACGTGTGTACAAGATCGTGATATAGTCTTGCTTTAGATTATATCCTGGTGGTGTTCGTGATCTATCTTTACCGGTGACCGTTCCGTTGTCTTGTAAATCTTGCTAGGATAAAGGTATGTAACCCTAATCTTGATCAATTATAATAGTGTTAAATTATGATCTTATTAATTTGCTTCCGCTATATGTGCTTTAATCCATATTAGGGTTTTAAATAATTATTATGATATATATAAACCATCAAATACCCACCACAATAGCTTGCTATTTAGGGTCTTTGCGAGTTATCTTGGTGTTGCGTTATTGCCTTGGCCTTGCTCACCCCTCCAATTCCTAGTTCAAAATTGCAAACTTATCTTTTTGTCTTGTTCTTCCTTCAACTTTTTTAATTACTACTACGCTGGTATGACTTGGCTCGCCAACGGTTGTTAATTCAGATATTATGAGGTTTTTTGGGTAACCATGGTTTCCAACATTTTGGCCGACTAATCCACGGGGTCGTCACACAGACTCAAACCATATAAAACTCCTTTTCAGGAGGTTGGTGTGGCTGTACGGTTAATCCACGGGGTCGTCATACAGACTCAAACCATATAAAACCCCTTTTCAGGAGGTTGGTGTGGCTGTACGATACAACCTGAACCCAGCATGAATCAAACTTGAAACTTCACATATTTTAAAGTGATAGTCACAAGTCCTTTTGCCATTTTGCCACTAGGCCACCTGGTTAGATATTGAGTTACTACGTATATAACATTCAAGGCTCAAAAGTAGTTTTGGCTCTATGTAGTGTAAAATTTGGCCTAAATAATATCATTCTGAACTCCAACTGATCAAAATTCCGCAAACTTGGCAGATCTGATCAAATTCAACAATGTTATCAAATATTGATTAAATTTAAATTTGGTTAGTGTGCAGAGATTATGCGAATGAATTCAAATACTGAATGAAGTGAGTGAAGTTTTACGGAGATCTGTGATACTAAGATCAATGAGATAAACACGATATGATAACAAAAACAAAACAGAAACAAGAATCAGAAGCAAAACAAAATGGAAGTTAAGATTGTTATTAAAACACTAACTGTAATAATTTACAGTACTCAAACTACAAGACCTTTGAGGTATTTTGGTTACATAAAAAGATCTGAAAAAAGGACCATCAAACAGGCAACTCTTTTGCCAATTGTGTACATAATGCTTAATAACAAACACATACTAAATCAAACCAACTTAAACCTCACAAATTACACTTCCTACTTATTTTTCACCATCTTCAACCCCTAAACCATACAAAACACCAGCATATTTTTCAGTGTTTCCGTTAAAGTAACCTTCTTTCAGCTTTTTAAAAGCATGAGAAGTAAGCAAACTATCTGATCCCGCCTGATGACAAACACCAATTCTTTCAACTTCCAAGATTTCCGCAAGCTTATTCAACCCACCATGAAGATGGTTACAAAACCTCATCAAATGTTTAATATCATAAACAATCGGGAAATAAATCTTGATCAGATCAAAGAACCCTGCTTGAGACTTAGGCAGCTCTCTACGAGTCAACAGCTTAAGCAAGTACCCAAAATCATACCCGCTGTGAAAAGTGACCCAACAAATATTATCATTCAAAACAACGCCAGAAGACATCAAAAGCTCCCCAAACCGATTAGCATCGATACCCATCTCACTATTCTTCTTAAAATCAATCCCACACTGCTTCAACATCTCAATGGAGTCATTAGCGAAGATATCTTCGTTAACATTAAACTCGCGGAAATTAAACTGCCAAATGCAGGGCTTATCGGATCCGCAAGTAGGCAAATTCCCATCCTCATCGGAGAAAGTAAGACCCAACTGAATCAACTTAAGCATATCAACATTATCCTTCAATGTGACATAATTATAATCATTAATATTCTTAAATTGGGCCAACGGGCGAAGAACGACACCAGGGAATTCAGTATCCATAGCAATATAAGGATATTTATCAACAATATTTCTAATCAAAACAAATTCTTCTTCAAGATTATCATTCCACACTTCTCTAATTTCAACTGATTCATCACTTTTTGCTAACAGATCAATACTTGACATCTTCTTCTTATTACTTTTATAAATAAAGATTCGATTTTTATATCTTTTATCCACAGATCTGCAAGAAATTAACAAAACCCATATCAAAAAACCAAACTTTAATCATACCCATTAATCATAACATCATAAAGATTCAATCTTTATCACTAATTCCAACAAATCTTGATAAAAAGCATCAGAAAGATTCGAAAAAATGAATAAAAACTGAAAAAGATTGTACCTTTATGTAATCTGAAGGTCTAATTGAACAGATCTTAAAGATTTGAATCGAAATTTGTTTCTAATTTGATTCAATTTTTAAAGATTTGATGATTTATAAAATTAGGGCTCAAATTGAATTTGGGTCAACTGAGTTAAGGGGTCTTTAAAATAAGTGATGAGAGAGTGAAAAAAAGGAAAGTGGCTTTTAAAAAAGTATGACAAACGATGTCGTTTTGTGTTTTGTGTTACAATGTTATTTTTAGTTTGGTTTGGGTACCTAAAAGAGTTGAAATACAGTAATGATATGTTTTTGGTGTTAGGAATAATGTGACTTTTCAAAGTGTGATATGGTTGAATTTGAATGTGTCTTTGGGAGACTTTGTAAATTTTATAAAAATATGTTAGGTGTCTCTTGATTTATATGGGTGTTTTAAATTGTAGTTTGTGATTTTCTTTAATCATTTAGAGATGTGGATTAAGACATGTCTTGTTTAATAAGGGTGTTTTTTTAAAAGAAAATATTATATGATGTTGATGTTATAAACAAAGCATGTGAAATTATTAATAACTAAATTGATTGATTGAGAATTGATTGGCGTTGTTAACTTGTTACGGCAGATCTTTTAAAATTTGAGAGAAATGAAAATTTATATTTGGTGAAATTTGAATATTTAAATAGATATATATGATGGTCTTTAAAACATGTGGTCGTTCTGAAGTTTAGGAAAAAGATTTAGTTGTGGGTTTGAGTTTTATAAAAAATAAAAAATAAAATTATTTTTTTTATTAGTGGAAAGCTGTGAGTTTTAAGGGTTATTCATTGTGAATCTCTTTTAGTGGTTTGGGCTGGGGCTGCCTATTATAGATAGTATAATTTGGAGGTCGGATTTCAATCGAAATTAAGGTGTCGTTCTAAAAAAAAATCTGATCAAGTAATGAAACTGTAGACGAAATATATAAATATAGAAGAAGCTTTAATTACTTTTAATCGGACAAATAATCAGTCACGATAACTTAAACGAACGAATTTTATAAGTTTATTAAACAAATAAAATTATTCATGCATGTTTATGTTCGTTCATTAAGACACTAAACGAGCATGTATGAAAACATCAAATTATAAAAATATACGTAATGATATGTTTTACGAGTGTTATTTTGTTAAGTAAAGGTTTGTTTGTTGATTTTTTCCATTAAGACACGTTTAATTAAAAGACGACTTAATGCAGACAACCTAATTTTATTACTTAATATTTTAAGTCATTTTTATCTGTTAAGTCACAAACAAGCATTTTTTATATAACTTACTAAATTCAGTTTTTTTCTTATTAAATCAATTAAGTTATTATCAAACACCACCTAAATTAGTTTAAATGCATAACAGATACATGAACATAAGCAACGCATTATTGCACATTTACGAATATGAGTAGACGAACAATACTTTATCCATGTTTGTTAATTTAACTAAATGAACGTCAACTCATGTTCGTTCATTTAATAAATAATCGAACATAAACATATTTTTTACCTGACGATTCACGAGAACTACAATTTGTCTACAACCTCAATCGATATAATCAGTTTTATTATTGGACGCCGATTTTAAAGAAAAAGACAGCCCGCTGAGTGAAGCGGGAGCTTGGTTGGACCGGTTAAAAAATTGTTCTTTTAGAATGTCAGATAAAGTTTTGTTTGAAAAACTCGGGTTTATGAAAATTGATTAAAATCTTAGGGTGTGTTTTGTTTGGGAAAAATATCTCACTTTTTTTGAGAATTTTTTACATGAGAGTAGAAAAACAAAAACTTGCTTAGTCATTTTATTCTAATATTTTTCAAAAAAAAAAAAGAAAATCTTATTCTTCACTTTTAAATAAAAAAATAGAAAAGATAATTTTACCTTTTTTTTTTTTTTTTTCTCTTCCAAATAATTCTCTCTTTACTCCATCTAAGGTTTTCATAATTCTTAACTCTTCTAAACAAGGAAATCATTCCTTCTCAAAGAATTTGAAAACAGGAAAACGTGAGAATTTTCCCGCAACTTAACAACACCTTAGGCTCCGTATTTCAAAAATGACTGACACTACTTTGAATCACAAGTGAAGGCACTGAACCTTTTACAGGCAATTCCTAACGCATGAGAGGATGCTGAACATAAGAAAGAAAATACACTTAACATTTTTAGAATGACTTAACATAATTGCAACGAGTGGTACAACGCCGTTACAGAGAAACACACCATCTACATTCAAGTCTCGCAAACAGGTATCTACAAGTGTCACCTGGCTTAATGAAACTGATGGAATAAAATCTTAGTCATTTCACCGAATTTTTAACAGTCTTTGGTCCCCATTCAGAATGGAAATATAAATTCCATCATAATGATCAATTTGGATTGTATAAAAGAATACAAAAAGCTTTTGTTATTTAAAAAAATATTATATTAAGTAAAAATTACAACTTTAAAGGGACGTGCATCTCCCTACGCTTAAATCTACTGCCGATAATAAATACATGGTATTTGTTACAACTATTGCTAAAAACTGATCACACGCCAAAAATTTCAACAAAAAATAATTTGTATGATCAACTGTAACTAGCATTTAAACTCATCTGCAATAATTGGTGGGATAAAGCTGCAATCTTGAAGCGTTTGCTCAAATATATGGCCCACTCTAAGCAATTTTTCCTGCAATTGTAGTGTAAAATCAATATCTTATCGAGATTTTAATTCCATGGTATCAAGAAATTAGTCCAACCTCATCAAATGCAGCACCGATCATTTGGAAGCCAACTGGAAGCCTCGAAGTGTCGTTTTCAACAAACCCGCATGGCAAAACCAATGCTGGTAATCCGGCTAGGTTGACATTCACCTACAAATCACATATACGTACTTAGAATCATGTTGCTGATAGGACCAAATGAAGGAAGATAAGAAATAAGGTAAGGACTTACGGTCATGATATCCCCAGCATACATTGCCAGTGGATCATTTTTCTTTTCACCTGTAAAGATCCAGTTTTAAAAATATTTCAAAGAGAATCGGTTATAAGATTATTATTGTGACATCAAGAAGCAACTTAAGACTCAAGGTGGAAAATTACCAATTTTATATGCTACAGATGGAGCTGCCGGTGAAATTAGAATATCATACATATCTAATGCTTCTTTGAAGCTTTTCTGGACTACTGTCCTCACCTAAACAAGAACATCTCAACTTTAGTGAGGAGGTCATAACAGGTAAATTTTAATACAGGACCGGTTGACCCGCATAGAATTTAAACCAACTGTCTCAGAATAAATAATCAATGTGTTTGAATATAGTGATTTAACAGGTTGTATGCATGAATATACATTTCCCATTAAACATTTAAACCTCTATCAGAGTCCATGACGTCAAAATCAGTTAACTAATGACTTAAATACTTTAATGTTTAATCGCTATGATATAAAATGAACAGTCAATCATTAGTATACCTGCTGCGCTCGCTTGTAATAAGCGTCATAATAACCTGCTGAAAGGGCATATGTCCCCATCAAAATCCTCCTTTTTACCTGTAAAATATAGAAATATTAGGCTGCGTTTAGTTGTAGAAAGGTTTTCTTAATTTCCTTTTTCTAGTTCCTTGAGAATGGAGCAACTCTTCTTTCTCCAGAGAACCTTTTGAAACTGGAGAACTCTAAACCAAAGTTCTCTAAATATTAGTTATAAAATGAGAAAACATGTTTTCTGTTTTCAGTAGAATAATTTCAGAAAATACTTATTTTGAACAAGTTTTCTGTTTTTTTAGAAAACCCTCTGGGAAACTTCTCATTTTCAACAACTAAACACACTCTTAGTATTCTTTTTTTTTTTTTTTAAAAATGGCACCTCAATCTCGACTGAAATCCGACCCCCAAATTATACCATCCATAATGGGCAGGCGCCGGGACCGAAGCTTGTTAGATAGCTAACACAACTGTGGTCCGGTCATGACCAAGCTTGTTAGATTCAGACCAATATGATAATTTTTCATACCTCTGGACCAAAGCCATTAGCACGAGAACCTCCATAAAGAGAACTCAACTCATCAGAAACAAATTGATTACCATACCTGGAGATTAAAAAAATATTGAAATGTCTTACAGATAAACTTTTCGTGTCTATTGATATGGGAACTTAATGCAATAAAATTAAGAATACTAGATAGCGTTGCTGTTGACTAAACTTTGCTGCACTTCTTATTAATTATGTCAAACAAACTTAACATGTGCAAATGTATATCACCTAACACCATCATATCGAGACAAGTTTGAAGAAGATTCAGAAGAAGCAAGGGCATAATATGCTGGTAATCCTAGGGAGAAAGATGGTAACGAGACCTGCAACAAAATACCAAACGAAAATATGTTAATTACTACTATTATTCATTAATAACAGCATTGCAGATTTGAAAGACATTTATATAGAATGATAACCTCTGTCACTGTACTTCCTAATTCTTCCAGATGAGAAATAGCACCACGGATCGACGAAACAACTTCCAGATCAACTCCATCCCCAATAGTTTCAGATATTACACCAACTCGTAGTCCTTTTAAAGGTTGTGAATCAAAATGTTCTTTGGCAATGAATTGAGACGTGTAGTCATTAACCTCCTAAAACATAGATTGCAATATGGTTAGATAATAGTAATAATACTGTTTTTACCTTAAGATACTAAAGAACGTCATCAAAGTGTATTGCACATGTTAGTTAAGAGTAAATAACATATGTTACAATATTTTTTATAACTAACAATGGAAGCCTTCCATTTAGATTAAATTTCTAATAATCAGTTTTGGTCTTCCGACAAACAAAGAATAATAATGGTTATATGATTATTTAAGAGTCAAACAATTATCTTCATGTCAGCTGCAACAAAAATATGTACAAATTACCTATCTACGCCTTATTGTAGCCTAACTTGAGAGGCTTTTACTTTAATGTCACAAAAATCCATCTTATTTTCAAAAATATATTGTCCTTGTTGGCATTTTATCTATAAATACACTAAAAATAATGATAATTTTTTAAACGCTAGAACATGTACATATACCATCACTTCTAATGAAGTTTACTTTTTTTTTAATAAACTTTTATGGCGAATTCTACCTTCTATATATTACATTGAAAATGATGGGATAATCATATGACTAGAATTTTTCTTGTGCGTGAGACATAATCAACATGTTGGCAAGATTTTCTGATAAACTATTTCGAGAAAATGGAAAAGCTAAAACTAATGCAGAAACATACCCGTTTGCTACTAGTGGCATCATGTTTATCATGACCAGATATGGCTTGAAGAAGAATGCCAGCATCAGCAACCGTTGTGCCAAAGCACCCAATAACATCCAGTGAAGATGCATACGCCACCAGCCCATATCGTGAGACACGGCCATATGTCGGTTTTAATCCTACAACACCACAAAACGACGCTGGTTGTCTTACACTTCCGCCAGTATCACTTCCCAATGATACTACACATTGCCTAGCGGAAACAGCTGCAGCTGAGCCTCCTGATGATCCCCCTGGTACACATTCAAGGTCCCAGGGATTTGCTGTAACCTAAGTGGTAAAAATCATTCATTAAACCATGTTTAGGTAAATCATAAGGGGTGTTTGGCATTTCGTTTAAAAAACGATTATGTGACAGGGTATACTCAAATCGGGTAATCAGTTGTAATAAAATGGGCTGCAGGAGACAGTGTTTGAAGCCGTGATAGTAGCATAAACAACTGTTTCAGATGTATACATGCAAAACAACCCCTGGATAGTTCCATAATCAAAGTCAGTTTCTTTGCAGCTACTTAAGTGTGGTGTTCAGGATAACTTATGAAAACTATTTTACTGTGTTTTGGTACAACAAATAAACAGTTTTGAGAGTATTTGGGATTGCTTACTCAAATTCCTTATCATATTATTTGTGACTTGTGAGTAAATTTAGCATAATCAGAATCAGTTTCACTATACATAAATACAAAAGATTTTTTCACCTTGTCTTTTCGAAAGTGACTACATGCTAAGGAATGATCATAATCAGAATAACTAGGACTACAGAAATTGCTATAGGAGTTGATGAATGATGATTCACAACCAAAAGTCAAATAATCAAGATAAGTTTCATGCACTTACTCCTAAACAGATTATATCGCACACAAACAACACGATATATTTTTCCATACAACATTACAATGCCAACATACTTTTTCATTTGTTCAAGTATCTCATTCTAGTAAGTAGTAACTGCACTCTTCCTACGCATCTAAGTCACTGTCCTTATTTTTGCATTTAGTCCATTTCATAGCAACGTAGTTTCGAAAATTTACCATCATCATACGCAAATCAAAAATTACGAACACACCCCAATAATTTCAGATTTCATCTCTTTATAGTACTATAATGACGTGTCAAGGGTATTTGGTAATGTGGCATGTCATAGTATAACACCCCTACTGACTTTAAAAGCTCACATATGAGATTGCTACATTTGACGCACATTGCAACATTATTACACAAAACTTATACATATCCAAATCTTATAAGTAATAACAACCTGATACGCGGAACCTTCTGTGGTACTCCCCATACCAAACTCATCCAAATTCGTCTTACCAACTATAATCGCCCCACACTCCCTCAGCTTCCTAACCACACTGGCATCATAAGCAGGGCGATAATTCTCCAATATTTTTGACCCGGCAGTACACGTCATATCCTTAGCACAAATATTATCCTTAACAGCGACAAGGACACCAGCAAGAGGGCCCACATTTTCATTTCTTTGGAGCTTTTTATCAATTTCATCAGCTTGGGATAAAAGGGTGTTTGAAACGTGAAGGAAGGATTTCAAAAGGGGTTCGGTTTGTTGGATACGGTTGAGGGTTTGTTGGGTAAGTTCCTTGGTTGTTGTTTGGTGGGTTTTCAGGGATTTTTGGAGTGTTTGGATTTGGGAGTTGGTGATGGTGTGGTGGTGGTGGTGGAGTGATGGTGGTTTGCGACGGTAATGGCGGAGGAGATGGCGAGGGTTTTGGACTGAGGATAGCATTTTGGGTGGGGTTTGGGTCAGGGGTGGAAGAGTGGTGATTACATACAGGTAGGGGTGTCCTTAGTCGTCGGGTTTATATTTATTCGGCTGGTAAAAAAAAATTCAATTCAAAAACTTTTTTTTTTTCAAAAACCAAATCGAATTGATGACGTATAGTCTCCAGCCGGGTCATGAATCCGGCCTACGGGTACTACCCGTATCCGGCCCATCACAAATGGGTGGGAATAATGTTATTTGAGCTTATGGGCTTGGATGAACAATAACCGCATATACGTGTGCGGCCCACGGCCCGTCATGGCCGGGGCAGGATTAGACAGAATCATACTCCTACTATGATTAGGATTTATCCTAAAGGAGAGGATATTCACTCACCATAATTAGAAAGATGACAATCAATCTAAATCTAGTGATTATCCTTTCCTTGGGGCCGAAGCATCAGTGACAGCCCATTAGGGTTTCACTGCTTATATAAGGAACCCCAAGGGTTCCACAAAGGTATTACATTCTACACACTTTCAACTCTCATCCAATTCCTATAACCCTAACCGATTACTTACACTCACGTCGGAGTCTAATCGTGGGAAACATTCCCACGGTAAGCCTAACGCGTGTTGTTTAGTGTGCAGGATCCCAACCAGATAATTCACTTGGTGTAGGAGTCGGAGTCCAGCCAACCCGAATTACGCCTAATTCGGGTCTAGCAAGGATCACCCAACTTTTGTATCAACAAGTTGGCGCCATCCGTGGGACCATTACACTAAGCTAGAGCAAAATCTCATCTCGGTTTCTCAATGACGAAGGGGCATCAGCAAGGAAACCCCAGGAACACAAATCCTGGGAATCGGAAGTCCCCAGGGGAAGGGGTACTCATTCCCAATCGATCCCCTAGCAACCAAGCCGGTGGACCAAACAACCGAAGTGGTCTTCAGTCCATGGGTATGACAAGCACGTTCTCTGTCACCCCACCGCCTACTTCAACCTTGGATAACCCTGATCCAGGAAGTGCGCCCAACCCCCCTAACAAGGAGCCGCGCAGGCCATCAACTGAGGAAGAAGTAGAGGTCAAACCACTCAGTGAGGAAGATCTCACTCGAGTTCTCACGCATAACTTCGAGAGGATCGTCCCAGGAATTGCATCAAGGTTGAACCTAGGGAGGGACCTCCAATCTAGGCTTAACTTTGGCCACGCCGGACCAGGCACCTCTTCTCAAACTCAAAGGAAGCGGAGGACACGACCTCAGGAGCGGAACCTTTTTGAGGAAACTCCCCAACCCAGGAATGTGTTCGAACGCATAGGGGATCGTCTCATGCAGGAACTAATACAATCCCGGGAGGAGGGAGAGAGGTCTGATCGTTCACCCGAACGACCAGATCTGGAACTAACCAGAACCAATCGCCGCACAAGCGTGTGGGATAGGATGAATACCAGGAAGAAGGCTTCTGGCTCTTCTCATAAGAGCGGTCCTTACCCAAAGGATGGGGCATCACCCCCTTCTCTCGGTCCATCAGGAGAGGACTCGAATGACCATCCACCCAAGCGTCGCCGACCTAGGCGTACTCCTCCACCACCACCAGACAATGAGGAGTACTATGGCGACCCCTATTATCGAGATGCGGAAGCGGAAGATCTTTCCCGCCCGTGGTGTGACCCTAGTCTCACCCGTCCATGGGCAGATCCCAGGGAAGATCCTTTTACTCTCCGCATACGGAATTACTCTGAAGATACAAAGCGCCGCATGTCGGCGTGTGTCAAGACTTATGATGGGACTGGCGATCCGAATGATCACCTAAAGATATTTGACACACAGGCGAAAATTGAACGATGGCCCATGCCCATATGGTGCCAAATGTTCAATTCAACCTTGATCGACAATGCTCGTGATTGGTTTGAGGGACTTCCTCCGCGAAGCATTAATACTCGGCTTTTGGCTAAGTATAAAATCTTGTTGTCCCAAGTCTTTTCGAATTGACTATTGGTTAAGAGTGCGACTCAATCGTCTTTTGGTGAACGAGAGAATGGTTTGGTTTGTTTATCTAAAAGCAAATAAGTAAGTGTCGTTGAGTAAAGTTAAAGTGTTTAAGAATTAAACTAAAAGCTATGTAGAAAAACTTTAAGTAAAAACTTTAAAACTTAGAAACATGTTCCATCGCAATATAACAATTTATTTCTGTCGGAATGCACCAAATCATAACCATCGGAATATCACTAGAATAAGCTATCGGAATAATCAATACAAAGGTCCATCGGAATACCAATCTTAATACCCATCGGAATGCAACAACAAAAGATCCATCGGAATGTTTTCAGATCGCAAAGATCCAGATCGGAATAAACCAACACTTCTGTCGCAATGTGGTTCAGATCGGAATGATGTAAAGTAAAATTGGGCAGCACTTCGTCTTAACAAAGACCTTAGTCCCGTCGGAATGTGCGATCGCAATGCGCGATCGCAATCCAGATCGGAATAAGGGGGAAATGACAACCTGATCGCAAAGTAAAACCCTAATGGTTATTGCGATCAAAACTATTACACCCATCGGAATGTGCAAAAACCCCAAAATTGCGATGGAAGGTAACTTAATCCGAAATTGGTGGCAAGTGTAAAACTCAATAAGCTGATACAATAAGCTATTCTACCGAACCTTAAATAATTCAAAAAGCTTAAATTTGATAACTTCTAAAACGTAAAATCAAACACTTTATGAAAGAAACTTTTGTAACGACCAAAACCTTTGTGAAATCCAAAATTTAATAAGCTAAACTTGAATAAGCCAATAAGCATCAAAAGCTCACAACTTATACGTGTAGACGCTTATGTAGGAACGAAGGGAATGAAACTTCTAACCATACAATCTAAACTTCAATCACGTATCATGGAGGATTCGGATCAAAGAAAGATTTCGAATCAAAAATCAAGTAAAACCAAGAAATGTAGAGGAAGATTAAAAACTTAAAACTTAACTTGAATTAGATAGATGAACTCCAAATACAAGAATGATGAAAGCTTAAAAGAAAGGAAGAAATGAAAAACTTAGTGAGAGAAAGTTTAGAACTTTCTCTCTCTAAAACTAGAAAGAAAAGTGCAAAATTAAAAACTAAAAATTAAAGACTCACTCCCTCCTAATGTGTATTAGGAGGGTATTTATAGGGAAGGTGGAAGGAGTGCATGTGTTGCATCTTCTTTCTTTCTTTCTTCACGTCCTCTCGACTCGACTTTAATTCTCTGTCTTTTCTCGATGTCGTCTCGGGATTTGAACTTGTCTTTTAATTTTCTTCTTCTATTAGACTTAAGTTCTTCGACTTCATTAAACTTCCGTCTTTAGACTTTTTCTTCGATAAATCTTCAGAATAGGTCTTGGACTTCCGTTCTTTTTGCACTCTTGATCTCTTGACTTCGAATTTTCCCGTTTTCTTCGATAAAAGCCCGTGAAAGCCCGTGTTTTCTTCCTTTTTCATATTTTGGTCCTAAAACACAATAAAAACACAAACCACGCATAATTCCGACTTTTACGACATAAATCACACGTTTTGGTCTTGTTATTATTGAAAATAAGTGGTAAAAGGATAAGTGTTTTCACACTTATTAAATTCCCTACACTTGACCATTGCAATGCCCTCATGCAATGCATTAATTTTAAAGCACGGTTTACATTTTCCATCATAAATAACCCACCTTGGCCTTTATTAAATACTAAACATAAAAAGATAGAAACAAGTAAAGAAATCAAACACTTACATTGGTTTTGGCAGCCATGAACGTTTATCATCCTCAAGTTTCACGTTCCCCATACCAAGCTTAAAAACGAGATCATTGTTATTATAAGTTAGCAAACTAACACGAACTCATGTGGGCCAATTATTCACTTAGACTCCCTTATTCCTAGGTGTATCTCTTATATTTTATTTTTGTCTTGAATGATCACGAGGATGCATTGTTTGACTTATTTCGATAGTTTTAGGCCGAAAATAAAGTGAACGATTTAATCAATAGTTAGCTAAAGGACAAAATCTTTTAAAACTGCTTCTCGGTACCTCATAAAGTTCATATCTTGGCGTAACTCGCTTCACGATTTGAGACCTTTCTCGGACCGATATTTGGCAGCGACTTCATACTTCAAATCTTTGAGAGACGTTCTTGAAATCATGGTCTTCTCTTCATAATAGGAATTTCTTCACTTGAAGTTTTGAGAGATTCTTCATCTTTGGACCACGACTTCTTCATTTTTCTCCAATCTTTATTTTGGATTTTGATATACAACGATCCGCCTGCGTTTAGGACTTGGATCTATTTATCCTCATACCTTGTTAGGGTCTTTTTGGATAGACTTCTCCATGATCTTTAGGGGAGTTTTTGCTTTTCGTCGTGTGTCTCGATCCTTCATATTGATTTTCGATAAATGATTCTTCACATCACTTTTGGATCTTTAGCAACAAAATGTAGCCCTCATGCCTTGTTAGGGCCTTTTCGGACTCGCCAATCTTCGCATCCCGCTTCAATAATTTATGCCTTGGCTATGAACTCTAATCCGTACCGAGCAACTTTTAAACGATCTTGGGCTAGAAGCTAAGTAACATTTTAAATCGTACAACCTTATTTATTGCAGATAAATTTATTACAAGCGAAGGGAGAATAGGCTTATAATTAACTCACATAAATTCACGAAAGAACACCAAACTTATAATTGACTCTATCATCTCTCGTTCTCCACAGTTTAAAATCTCAAGGAATGAGACTCGTGGATGCTTAGCCTATTAAATCAAAGTTTTGGGTTTTCGAGTCATCTATAGGATCTTGCAAATTCTTAGACTTTTTCAAGTTTTAGAAATCGCATTTTAAAGTTCCCTTGATAAATGACTCTCTAGGATCAATTATAGGAACTTGCGAAAAGTTCTTGTTCTTAACCCGTGAGAGTTAAGACTTTCGCGTTTTATAGCTCCCTATATAAAAGCCTAGCAAAACTTGACTTAAACACGTTAAGGATACTAGCTAGAGTAAACTTAGATAAGTAAACTCGGGTTGAGTCAAAATATTCATGACTAAGAAAAATTTAAAACCTCTTTATTGAAAATTTATTCTAGCAAGGAAAGAAAATAAACATAATAAAGGAAAATACAACTATACAACTAGGCAAAATAGATTAAAAATTTTGAAAAATATGTCAAAAAATCAAATTTTCCGGTTAAAATGAAGGAAATTTCATGGAAAAGACTACTTACTTCGATAGAAGTCCCCCCTACACTTGATATAAACATTGTCCTCAATGTTTAAGCATGTGGTAGTGAACTCCCCTACACTTATGACATTGTGCACTTTGTTTAAATCTTGCTAAGGAAAGGAAAACTAAAGTGAATTCAATGTGAATATATAAAATATGAAATATTGAATCACAAGAGTTTAGGATAGAACCGGGAAGATAGGAACACGGTATCACGGTTCATCAAAAGTCATCAAGGTGGATCTTTGAAGCTTTAATCCCTGCACAACACAAGAAACAAGACAACAAACACATACGGGGCTCCCCCTACACTTATTATGAAAGCAGTAAATGATAGATCACGGGTTGCCTCCCGAGAAGCGCTTGTTTTTGTTCACCGAGTCACGAGCCTGACTCAACCCAAATTTAGTTCATGGGGAACGTGGTGAGGGATGGAATCATCTCATGAGAGATGTCCTCACCAAAGTACAGATTCAAACGCTGGCCATTCACCTTGAAATTGGGCCCATTTGGCTGAGAAAGCTCAATGGTCCCATATGGAAAGACTTTGGCGACGGTGAATGGACCAGACCAGCGGCTCTTCAACTTGCCAGAGAAGATCTTTAACCGAGAGTTAAAAAGTAAGACTTGATCACCAACGTGGAACTCTCGGTTCTTGATTTTTGCGTCATGAATGATCTTGGTCTTCTCCTTGTAGATCAGTGAGTTCTCGTAAGCTTCATTCCTCAGTTCGTTGAGCTCGTTGAGTTGAATCTTGCGATGATTACCGGCTTTGTTGATGTCGAAGTTAGCCCACTTCAAGGCCCAGTGTGCCTTATGTTCCAGCTCGATGGGAAGGTGGCAGGCTTTCCCGTACACAAGACGATAAGGTGTACAACCGATCTGGGTCTTAAAAGCAGTACGGAAAGCCCACAGAGCATCATCTAACTTATTGGCCCACGCGCCACGATGCTCTCCCACAGTACGCTCCATAATTCGCTTCAATCCACGGTTGGAAATCTCGGCTTGCCCATTGGTTTGGGGATGATAGGCGGTGGAAAGACGGTGATTAACACCATACTTAGCCATGACTCTTGCAAATTGATCGTTGCAAAAATGAGTCCCGCGGTCACTGATAATAGCACGAGGAACGCCGAATCGAGCGAAAAGCTGCTTCAAAAAGTTCACAACCACCCTCGCATCGTTCGTAGGGAGAGCCTTAGCTTCAACCCATTTAGAAACGTAGTCAACGGCTACGAGGATGTACTTGTTCCCTTTGGAGGATGGAAATGGCCCCATAAAGTCGATGCCCTATACGTCAAAGATTTCACATTCCTGTATGAAATTTTGAGGCATCTCATCTTTATGTGTGATCTTGCCTTGGCGTTGGCAAGCATCATAATGCTTAACCATTTCGTGAGCGTCACGATAAATGGTGGGCCAATAGAATCCAGAATCAAACACTTTTCTTAGCGGTGTAGTTGGGACCAAAGTGACCACCGGTGGGTCCTTTGTGGCAAGCCTGGAGAATGTCAAAAGCTGCCGGTCCGTCAACACATCGACGAATGATCAGATCAGCACATTGTTTGAATAAAAAAGGGTCATCCCAAAAGTAAGTCTTAACATCATTCAAGAACTTCTTCTTTTGTTGGGATGTTAACCATTTGATGAGAATACCACCCGCTAAGTAGTTTGCAATGTCGGCAAACCACGGGGTGTCATCAAGATTGAGATTCATAGACATTAAGGTCTCAAGGGGGAAAGAGTCATTGATCTCTTTGTTCGGATGATCCCCTTGATATGGATCCTCAAGTCGACTTAGATGATCCGCGGCTAGGTTTTCAGTACCCTTCTTGTCACGAATTTCAATGTTGAATTCTTGAAGGAGTAAAACCCAGCGAAGAAGTCTTGGTTTAGAGTCGTGCTTAGTCATCAAGTACTTCAACGCGGAATGGTCCGTGTATACGATGGTGGTGGATAAAACAAGATAGGGGCGAAATTTTTCAAAAGCATAGACAACAGCTAAAAGTTCTTTTTCGGTTGTCGTATAATGCAATTGAGCCCCGTCATTGTTTTGCTAGCATAGTGGATTGGTTGGAAGTGTTTGTTCACTCTTTGGCCCAAAACCGCACCAATAGCAAAGTCGCTAGCATCGCACATCAACTCAAAGGGTAGCTCCCAGTTAGGGGTAACCAAGACCGGTGCCTTAGTTAGCTTATCTTTAAGAAGATTGAAGGCTTCGATACACTCTTTAGAAAAGATAAAAGGAATATCTTTTTCCAAGAGGTGGGTCATCGGGCGAGCGATTTTAGAGAAATCCTGAATGAATCGACGATAGAAGCCCGCATGACCCAGAAAACTTCTCACACCCTTCACGGTTGAAGGTGGAGGTAATTTGGCTATGACATCTACTTTAGCACGGTCGACTTCAAGACCGGCTTTAGAGATTTTGTGTCCTAGCACAATGCCTTCTTTTACCATAAAATGGCATTTTTCCCAATTCAGAACAAGGCGAGTGTCTTCGCACCGCTTAAGCATATGATGTAGTTGTTTTGCAACCCTTTAGGAAAAGGATGACAAAAGTGGCAAGTATTAAGTGTCGGTTTAGGAAAACCAAGCACTAATGACCAATTAGGTTCAAGTTCGTTCACGAGGAGACTAGTGTGTTATGTGTGTAATGATTTGGATTAATTTGTGATTTAATTTGAAAAAGAAGAATAGAAAGGGGATTAGAAGAGAGTGACGGTTATGAAGACGGATTAAACTAAGTCTAAAAAGGTGTACACGTAAAGTCGTAAAAACCACCAAAATTAAAATTTTAACCTAAAAATTTCTAAAAATTACCAAAAATCCCTAATAATATTCTAAGAGTTTACAAAAAATCAAAACTTGCAAAAACCTTTTCATTAATTAGATAATGACTTTTTAATGCTAATTAAAGCCCTAAAAATCAAAATTAATTATTAAAAAGCCCTAAACAAGATTTTCAAGTTTGTAAACCTCAAAAATACTCTAATTAAGCTAAAAACTATTTTTCAAAATTTTAAAACCAATTAAAACTATTTTTAAACAATTAAAAACTCCTAAAATCAATTAAATCTTAAATTAATTATAGAAAATAATTAAAAGACCTAGAAAATAATTGAAAAGTTGCAAAAATCCTAATTAAGTATTTAGAACCTAGGAAAAATATAAAAACCTAGAAAATCAGACTTTTAATTTTTAATAATAAAATAATATTAAAATAATATTAAAAATCCAAAAATTATAAAAAATTTTAAAAACTTGCAAACTAGCTTAATTTAACCTAAATAACTCAGAAATGAAAGTGAAATTACCTAAATACCCCTATTGGGCCTAGAAAATGGGCCAAACCCAAAACAGTCCCTTATTGGGCTTAATTAAGGCCCAATAAGAAAAAGTGCTCAAAATAAGCTCAAAAAGCACAGGTTGACTCAAATTTGATTTTAAACAACTTTTTCCAAAGGCCCAAAAGCTGAAAATGTGAAATAAGCTAACTTATAATAAGCAGCTTATTCTTAATGGGCTTTTTGGCCCATTAAGCCATAAGCTGATGCCATAAGCTAAAATTTAACACACAACCTTCTTTTGACCTAACAAAGACTTCTGCAAAAAGAATTTTCAAATAAGACCACTTAATAAGCTAGAAACAAGTCAACAACTTATTCACAAAACGACAAAATAGTCGTTTTTGTGATCTAGACCACCTCAGAAGCTGATTCAAGTTGCAAAATGTTTCTTTTGACAAAACTAAGCTTAAAAACCAAAGAACTTTCAAATAAGCACACTCAATAAGCTGGAAAATCAAATAAGCACTTATGTTAAAAGTCAAACAAGTTGGTTTTCTAGTAAAAAGTCAAAGTCAAAGTCTCATAAGCTCCAGTTCACTTAAATGGGTCAAATAATGAAGATCTATTACAAAAAGTAAGTTGTTGCAAGTCAGAATAAGCTAGAATAGCTTATTGATAAGCTGATGACAAAATTGCACTAGCAGGGGCTAGTTTTGGATGTTGAGCAGTGGAAACTTTTTCCACTGCTTGACTATTTTGACTTTTTGTCTTTAGTGACTTTTTTGGAGATTCAGATTTCACAAAGGCACCCAATTGATCTTTGGATCAAAAGGAGTCAATCACAATCAAAATAACACAATCACTAACACCCAATTGATACAGTTTAATCAATTAATCACCAGACATTGCACAGACATGAACAATAAGCAGTTTAGCATTCAAGAGCAGTTTTAGCACAAATCAGCCAACCAAATTCAACCAAATGCACACACAAGCTATAATAAACTCCAATAAGCAAGTCTAAACAGGTTTCATGCACTGGTTCAAAGAATTAAGCAAGATTCAAGCAATGAAAGTTACTGATGAACACTACACATGCAGTTTTCTACTTTTGCTGATGTATTTGACACACAAGCCAATTTCAACACCTCAAATCTTTCAAACAGGTTATGTTAACTTTGTTTAAACCACTTTTATCCCTAAGCATGCATACACACTAAGTGTTCCCAAAATCCTAGGTCAAAACAAGCAGAAACAAGGCCTATATAGCAGATTGATTTATTCAAGTGTTCAAACCCAAAAACTTGCAGCAAAACACTCTCAAACAAAGGTATAGCAGATACAAAGCATAAACAACACTTTCCCTTAACACAAAAACAGATTACAAGCATAAACCAGTAGACCCAAACACCCCTTTAACTTTTTCAAATCAAAATTTTCAAAAGCAAAACAAGATTTCAGGCCAACCAAGCATCAATTAACACTAAAACAAGTCTAATAAACAGATTCAAGCAAGAACAAGCCACAAAATTCACAAGAACAACAGTTTCATACAATTATCACCAAAAATCACAATTTAAGCAGATTTGGAGATTAAGTATGCAAACCTCATGGATGTACATCCACACCCACGAATTTTGAGCTTATGTGCTAGCAAGAACAAGCACAAGCTTCCACAAAAGCCTGCTAAGATTGAACAAGGGTTAAGCACAATAACATGAAAAATCAGAAACTTGGAAAAAACTTGATTAATGCAAACTTGTTACCCCACACTTGATTATCCCCAAGTTATAAGCCTCACCACACCTTAACCAACTCAGTTAGGATGCTATGATCAGCCCTATAGCACAAGAATTCCAAGATTGGAACAAGACTTAGCAAAATATCAAGAAAATGAGGAAAATATGCAAACTTGTGCACACTCCTCTTTTGAAAACAGGTTTTAAACTTCAAAAGCAGTAAACTAAGAACATAAACAAGCAGAATAAAGATGGCACTTGGTCTTTCTTCAAAGCACTTAACTCAAATTCATTAATCAGAAAAAGGATTTACAAGTGTTTGAACAAAGGAAAAACCAAAAGCAGCTGAAAAATGAAGGCCTAAGTGGCTTTATATAGCCTTACAAGTGAACTATGAAAGCTGAAAAACGTGTAACCCTAGCTACTTGATCTTCCAAAAATGCCCTTGAGGATTGGCTTCATGTGACAGATTTCTTGGCTGTTTGTGGAGCTGGCAAGCATGTGAAGTTGATCAAAGGTCTCCAATATGCTTAACTTTCAAGCTTTATTGTGGGACGTTGGATTTGCTTTACTGTTTTGTCTTCTTCTCCAAAGTGAAAAAGCAGGGAAACATGTGACTTGGTTGATGATGTGGCAAGCTATTTGAAAGTTGGGATGTGATTAAGGCCACCTTAATCATGAATCTGCACTTTATCAAGGCCTAATTGTAACAGGATTAAGAAAACCCAAATCGGCTTAAGAACACCAAGAACATGTTTTTGATCTGTTTTTGTTTTTAAATAAGTGTTAACCGCCTAATTTAAATAATTAATTAAGGGTTAGTTATAACAGATTGTGAGTGGAAAGTGAGGTGGAGTTTTGGTGGGTTGTGATTGGAGGAGAGGGTTGAGCAGGACACGTGGGAGATGCTGGTTGGTCTAGGTTAGAATCATGTCTGGCCAGCTTTGGTCCCTTGTTTTCCTTCTTGTCTTTTCACTTCTAATTCTATCAACGCCCATTTCCTTCTTTGTCAACTTTTGCATCTTTACATTTTTGGCCCAAAAACTTTTACAAAGTAAAATCAGGGGTATTTCTTGCCATAATTGAATTCTTCAAGGGCTGGTTTGGTATTTTCTTCAATGATAATGGTCTAGACTTGTATAATTGTCATTTTGGAGGACTGAATTTGCCAAGTCTTGATGACTGAGGGACCATTTTTGCCAATTGTTGAAAGTTAAGGGTCCTTTGTGTAATTTTGAGATTTTCAAAGGACCAAACTTGTCATTTCTTGTACTTTGAAGGACTTCATGATATATTTGACTTTGTGGATGATATTGGTTGACAATTTAGCTTTGTTGAGGGGCTAAACTTGCCAATTCTTCAAAGTTAAGGGCCCTTTTTGTAATTTTGACAAACTTTAGGGACCAAACTTGTAATTATGAGGATACAAGGGTATAAAGTGTCAATTCTTCATAATTGGAGGACCCTTCTTCATAATTCTTCAAATCTTCAAGGGTTGATCTTGGGAAAGTCTTCACTAGGGCTTGGTTCATTGTTCGGCTTCGTTTCCCGTGTTCATTTTTGCATGATTCTTGTGATCTTTTGTCATTATCTCAATATCCGTACCTAAAATACACAGGCAACAAACACAAGCATATATTTGGGTATTTTGATGATATTTGATGCATTTTAAGCCCTATTTGGAAGATGAGACTATGTATAAAAGCAGTCTCATCACTCCCCCATACTAAACCATTACCGTGCCCTCACGCAATGCTAGAATAAAGTATCGAAGCATCTCCAAAATTCATTTTATTCTCTTTATTGAACGATAAACTAGCTACACTACTACTATTACTACTATTTGTGTTTTAGACATAATGTATGATTTTCATCGCAAAATGGGACGTTTAGGTTCATAGAATAAGAACACGTGAGTGCTTCGTTAGAAATAATTTCATCGTCCTCGATTTTCACTTCAATTCCATGCCAAGCGTGCAACGAGATCATTGTCATTATAAGTTAGTAATGCTAACACTACTCATATGCCCTAATCACGTACTTATCCTCCATATTATTCCTAAGTTGTATCTCTTATATTTTATGATGTCTTGAATGTTTCACGAGGATACATTGTTTGACTTATGCGATAATAGAGATTTAGGTCTAAAAATAGAGTCCTAACGGTGTAACTAAGACCATCAAATCAATAACCCCTCCTAATAGACAACGATGTTAAAAAATTAAGTTGACAAGAAGAATCGATAAACACGGTTTTATAACGGTTTTGAACATGAGACTTATTACCAAGACTTTTATACGCCCCCTAACGGAAGGGCCTTATTATCTTTGGTTTACCTCCATCTTTTATTCAACTTCGCCATGAAGCTTTTATTATGACTTCGGTCTTGCCTTGCCTTTTATTATCCGCCTCATCGGTGGTTTTATTAGCCAAAGACGTATATCCTCACGCTAAGGCGAATTTTGGATCTTTAAAGCTTTGAAGATTAAGGCTTGATTCACTTTCAATTTTGCATAGATTTTAGGCCTTGTGGGGCTTCAAATTGTTTGCTTGATTTAGGTGAGCACTTGAAATCTTATTATTGGGTGAAGCTTTCGATTATTGGGGTGCCAATACTTCAAAACCGTGACGCTGGCGATACCTTAATGTCTTCCCAATTTAATTACACGGAAGCTACTAGAAAAGACTAGAAACCCAACAATCCTAACTAAACCGCTAAGTCAATATTTATTAAGCAAAAAATATTTACATGCGAAGGGAGAATAAGCAAACAACGAGAACACATGAGTTTTTGAAAGAATACGAGTACTCTACGTTTAGCATAGTAACTTATAATTAACTCTATCATTTCTCGTCCTCATTTAGGAGACTTAGCCTAATGTGTAGTTAAGGAGTCAAAGCTAAGTGCTCAACACGCATGGTCGAGTCAAAAATTACTCTTATTCTCGCCATCGGAAAATCTACATTCGTGTCTTCAAACACTTATAAAACATGAGAAAAATTTAAAATTTGGCCATTTTTAGCCTTATTTTGCAACAAAAATGATAAACAAAACGATAAACTTTGGAAAGCGTGAAGGTTTGGCAAGGCAAGTATCTATTCACCCCCCCCATACTAAAGTTAAACATTGTCCTCAATGTTTCGAGTCTAGGGGTGCAAACACCCCCATACTAGAGACGTAGTCGAATGCCTAATCTAGCATGGAAAGGGTGTAACCAATAAGTAATAGCCGTTTATGAAGTGTGCTAAAAACCTAAGCTTAGAACATCAAAAGGATATATCATGGATATTGAGAAATGTCTCCAATAGAAAACGATCGAGTGCTCCCATAAAACGAACACGAGAGACTCCCATCGTGAAGATCATGATCTAAAAACCACATATCACAAACAACCACGGAACAAAGGTTGGAAGGGCACAAATCCCCACACGTAAGCTATATTAGAAAGCGATAATATGTACATAGGATAAGCATGGGACTCCCCCACGAGGCTCCTCGTTTTTGATTACCGAGTCATGAGCTCGACTCGATCCCCTCAATACTAATTATCATTGGGGAAGGTGACTTGGTCGAGGTAGTTCAAGGATGGAACTTCCCCGCCAAAGTAGTGCTTCAACCTATGTCCATTCACCTTGAAGTTAGGACCATCATCTTGAGCTAGCTCGATGGTCCCATACGGAAATACTTGAGTCACGGTGAATGGACCGGACCAACGGGATTTCAACTTACCGAAAAAGATTTTTAGTCTTGAATTAAAAAGTAAAAATTGATCCCCAATGTTAAAAACCCGGTTTTTAATTTTTGAATCATGCAACTTTTTAGTTTTCTCTTTATAAATTAATGAATTTTCATAAGCAATGTCTCTCAATTCATCTAATTCATTTAATTGCATTTTCCGGTGTTTTCCCGCGGTCTCCATATCATCATTACAATGCTTTAGGGCCCAATAAGCCTTGTGTTCTAACTCGATAGGCAAATGACAATTCTTTCCATACACAAGCTTATAGGGAGTGCACCCAATGGGTGTCTTATGAGCGGTCCTAAAGGCCCATAAAGCATCGTCCAACTTATCCGACCAAGATTGTCGGTTTTCTCCTACGGATCTCTCCAAGATCCTCTTCAATGCTCGGTTTGAAACCTCGACTTGCCCACTCGTTTGTGGGTGATAAGCCGTAGAAAGACGATGTGTAACCCCATATTTCCTTAGAACCCTTTCGAATTGGTCATTACAAAAATGGGTTCCACGATCGCTTACGATCGCACGAGGGGTTCCAAACCTAGCAAACAAACTTTTCAAGAACTTCACTACCACACGAGCATCATTAGTGGGCAAGGCCTTCGCCTCCACCCACTTAGATAGGTAGTCAACCGCAACAAGGATGTACTTATTACCACGAGATGATGGGAACGGCCCCATAAAGTCTATACCCCAAACGTCAAAGATCTCACATACTTGAATGATATTTTGTGGCATTTTATCTTTTTGTGAGGCTTTTCCTTGTTGTTGGCATGCATCACAAGACTTCACAAGAATTTGTGCATCTCGGTAAATAGTAGGCCAAAAGAAGCCGGCATCAAACACCTTTTTAGCCGTGAGATTAGCACCGTGGTGACCACCCGTGGGTCCCTCATGGCAAGCTCTAAGGATGTTAGAAGCTTCGGTGCCAAAAACACAACGTCGGATGATTTGATCCGCACAAGTTCGAAACAAGTAAGGGTCGTTCCAAAAGTAGAACTTGACGTCACGAAAGAATTTTCGTTTTTCTTGAGTCGTCATACCCTTAATGATGAAGTTACCCGCATGGTAATTTGCAAAATCCGCAAACCATGGGGTAGAAGAATCAAGCTTAGAATTCACTACACCAAGTGTCTCGAGCGGAAATGTTTCGGTGATTTCCTTAGGCTCGTAAACACTTTGGTGAGGATCTTCCAAACGAGAGAGATGATCGGCCGCTAGATTCTCGGCTCCTTTTTTGTCAACAATGGTGTGATCAAATTCTTGAAGGAGGAGAATCCAACGAAGTAATCTCGGCTTAGCATCTTGCTTTGCCATGAGATACTTGATAGCCGAATGGTCCGTATACACTATGCATTTCGTCAAGACGAGATAAGGTCGGAATTTCTCAAATGCATACACCACGGCAAGGAACTCCTTTTCCGTTGTAGTGTATTTAAGTTGAGCCTCGGTCATCGTCTTGCTAGCATAGTGAATAGGCAAAAAGTGCTTATCATGACGTTGCCCCAAAACGGCCCCTATAGCGTAATCACTTGCATCACACATAAGTTCAAAGGGGAGGTTCCAATTTGGAGCAACAAGAATGGGAGCTTCGGTAAGTTTCCTCTTAAGGATCTCAAAGGCTCGTACACAATCTTTGTCAAAGACGAAACGTGCCTCTTTTTCAAGAAGATGTGTAATGGGTCGAGAAATCTTCGAGAAATCCTTGATGAATCGTCGATAAAAGCCCGCGTGGCCTAGGAAACTCCTAACTCCCTTGACGGTTTTGGGATGAGGTAATTTGGCGATGACGTCTACCTTAGCTTGATCTACCTCAATCCCCGCTTTCGAGACCTTGTGCCCTAAGACGATTCCACTCTTAACCATAAAATGACATTTTTCCCAATTGAGCACAAGGTTGGTTTCCTCACAACGTTTTAACATTCTCTCAAGGTTCGACAAACACGAAGTAAAGGAATCACCAAACACGGAAAAGTCATCCATGAAGACTTCCATCGTCTTCTCGATCATATCATGAAAAATAGCCATCATGCATCGTTGAAAAGTTCCCGGTGCATTGCAAAAACGTTCCATATGGACACGTAAACGTAGTTTTTTCTTGATCACGAGGATCGATGGGAATTTGGAAGTAACCGGAAAAACCATCTAAAAAGCAATAGAAATCGTTTCCCGCAAGACGCTCCAACATTTGGTCCATGAAGGGCAAGGGAAAATGGTCTTTTCGAGTGGCTTCATTCAACTTACGATAGTCAATGCACACTCTCCATCCGGTCACGAGTCTAGTGGGAATCAACTCGTTGGCATCGTTTGGCACAACGGTCATCCCTCCCTTTTTAGGGACACAATGGATAGGACTCACCCAAGGGCTATCGGAAATAGGGTAAATCATTCCCGCGTCAAGGAGTTTAAGGACCTCCTTTTTGATGACGTCGTGAATTTTGGGGTTCACCCTCCTTTGACTTTGGATTGTTGGCTTGAAATCTTCCTCCATTAAGATTTTGTGGGTACAAAACTTGGGATCGATCCCCTTAATGTCGGATAACTTCCACGCAATCGCCCCTTTGTGAGCCTTAAGAACATCGACAAGTGCGGTTTTTTCATCATTCGAAAGATCCTTCGCAATAATAACCGGCAACTTGTCGTCCTCCTCCAAATAGACATATTCGAGGTGAGGAGGTAAATCTTTCAACTCGAGAATAGGTGGTTCCTCAAGTGAAGATTTGGGCTCGATACTCATAACCTCCTCGGGTGGAGGAAATGGGAAATCGTTAAGAAAATCCTTGATAATCGAGAAGTCCTCATCGTTGTCGAGGTCTTCGTCACAAGTACGTGGAACATTGCATTCTTCCAACGTAAAACCACCACCTTCAAATGGAGTGAAGGTTGGTGTCGAATTATCAAGAATTGGATCCAACATAGTGGGATTGCCACTAGTTTCTTCATCACCAATACCTAGAACTTCTTGTGAAAATTCCTCGCAAACCACGTCAATCATATCAACGAGGTTTATGGTTGCAACGGAATAAACATGAGAAATTTGAGAGTTTTGAGTTGCGTTTATAACAAGTTCCTCGTCGTTGAAACGTAAGGTGATCTTTCTAGCATGCACATCGATCAAAGCCATAGACGTATCTAAAAACGAACGACCTAAAATGAGAGGAACTTGAGGATCCGTGGGGATATCAACAACAATGAAGTCTACGGGATAGTAGAACTTCCCCACTTTCACAAAAACGTCTTCCGCCAAACCACATGCGGGAATTGTGGAATGGTCGGCCAACTCGATAGACATTAGTGAAGGAGTAATATTAGGAAGATTGAGCGACTTGAAGATTGCAAGTGGCATCAAGTTAATGCTAGCACCAAGATCGGCCAAGGCGAAGCATTCTTCCATGTCTTGGATTGCACAAGGAATCAAAAATTTACCGGGATCACCGACTTTTTGAGGTATGCGATTAAGATAAATCGACGAACAACTAGACAATTGGTGCAATTTCTCCTTGTTGTTCAACATACTCTTAAAGTTAGCGGCAAATCGAGGCATCATGACCAAGGCATCGGCGAAACTTACATTAAGGTGCAAATCACGAAACATTTTCATAAAAAGCTCAAATTGGTAATTGTCGCGCTCTTGACGTTTCTCCTTCCTAAGTCTCGATGGATAGGGCAAAGGTGGTGTGGGTTGAGGCATAGTAGGCATAGCCTTTGGAATCTCGGGTTCCAATGATGGTAATGGGTCAACCGTAGGTGTGGCATGAGCGGTACTTCGTGGGATTGGAACATGCTCCTTTTGGACCACCACCTCGGGTTCTTCCTCAATTGCTTCCTCCGTAGGAGCAATTGGTTGAGGAATCGACTCCTTAAGTGTCTTACCACTACGTGTGGTAATCACTTTCATCTCACCCTTAGGGTTGGATATGGTGTTACTAGGAAGACCACTTGACGACGGTTTACACATTATTGCCTCAAACATAGACGAGATTTTATCTTCAAAATTAGATTGCCTCAATACGGCTTCGGTTTGCCTTTTCTCGGCCTTAAGCATCTCTTGTTTAATCTCATGTTTCCCTTGTTCCATTTTTTGTTGGTTTTGCTGCAACCTAGTGACATTTCCTTCCATCTTGTTGGTGTGGATTTTAAGTTCATTGGCTAACTCATTTTTCAACTCTTTTTTCAAGTCGTTTTTAAACTCGGATCTTAGGCTAATTATTTCTCTTTGAATGTTGTCAAACCTAGCATCATTCCCACTAGCATATTCAACAAACTCACTTGGAAGATCTTTCAATGTTTGCAAACTTTTGTTGTTATTTTGAAAATCATTTTTGTTTGAAACTTGATTATTAGCCCCTTGATTCCCATAGTTTCCCTTGTTGTAATTGTTCTTAAAACCAACTTGATTGTTGCGATAGTTGTTAGCATTTTGATTTGTTCCAAAACCCGGTGGAGTCATTTGATTAGAGCGGGAAACTTGACCGTTTTGGTTGTAATTTCCCGTGGCCACAAAGGCACTCGAAGTGTTACCACCGTTGGTAATGCACTCGGAGAAATCATGACCTCCACCACAATACATGCAAGAAACCTCAACCGCTTTAACAGTAGCGGGAGCACTTGGTTCACCAACTTTAAACTCAATCAAAAGTCCTTTCAACTTATCAAAAATCTTGTTTTCCAAGTTTGCCTCAATTTTGCAAGCATCGATGGTATTAGACAAAGAAGGTGAATCCGAAGACGAAGCCTTACGAACACTAGACGTGCTACGAGGACTATAAACCTTAGATCTATTTTCAATTATCACCAAAGCTTCCTCAACCGTTTTACACAAAAAATTATCACCCGCGGCGGCATTCAAATAATCCCTTTCATGATCATTAAGTCCATTGTAAAACGTGTCAATTTGATGCAAATCGGAAAAACCGTGATGAGGACATTCATGTAACATTTCCTTAAACCTATTCCAAGCCGTTGAAAAACTTTCATTAAATTCTTGTGAAAACTTTGAAATCTCGTTTTTCAAGTGCGTAGTCTTAGAGGGCGGAAAAAATTGGTTCACAAACTTAGACACGAGATCCTTCCACGTCAATATAGAATTGGGTGGCTCTTTCTCTAACCAAATTTTTGCGGGCCCCGCTAAGGAATACGGAAAAAGCATCATCTTAATCGAGTCGTTAGAGACATCCTTAAACTTGCAAGTAGCGGTAAGACGATTGAATTGGCGGATATGGTTGTGTGGATTGTCCTTCTCATCACCACGGAATTTGTTGTTTTGAATCATGGACAACAAACCCGTTTTCACCTCAAAATTCTCCGCAAGGATAGCGGGAATCACAATAGCCTCTCCATAACCCTCGGTGGGTGCTTGAAGTAACTCCATCATAGTTCGATTCGCCATGGTTGGTGCTTCTCTTACAATGGGTTCGTCAATAGGAGACTCCTCACTAGAATTGTTGGGAGTGGGAGTTTTGTTCTTTCGTTTACGAGCACGTCTTGCTTGATTTTGAGTTAGCATAAACGTCACGTACAACGAGGGGATGAGCAAAGAAGATTCTTTTTGGTGTTTTGTATTTTTTCAATTTTTTTGTGGTTTTTGATTGTATTAGCCTTTTTGGAGCTTGGTGAAATGTATTAAGTAGACAAAAAGTCCACAAATCTCCTCACTAATCAAATCTCTTGATTAACGAAGCCTCAAGGAATGAAAACGATCACGTGGGGTGAACGCCTTCGATGACTTTAGAACGATGGTGGAACACCAAATCGTTCAAGAGGGTTTAATCAATAGAAACCAAGAAAATATATATGATACTTAGTAATACTTTGGGCGGCAAAACCCTTGATTCACTCTCACAATCAAATACTCACAAGCAAGCGGGGAAACGAGGCGGCGCGAAGCACTTAAGAGCCTTTTTCCTTAGGATATATTTTATAATATCCGCCTTATACCCACCTTATAGTTTGTATTTTCAAGATTAAGCTTCACGAAAGTATTTATCTATTTTTGCCTTTTTCTTTGGTTTGAGATTCGAATACAATGATTGGGTAATGACCTCCCAAGTCAAGGTTGTGATTTCTCACGTATTTGGAGTACTTGTGTATTTATTGTTCTACGTATACAATATAGTAATAATATTCAACAAAAACCGAAAAACGATAATACGTATTAGTAGAGTGCTACTAATACAAATACTAATTATGGTTAGTATAAAAACAACAATGCCAAATCAAAACACAACACGCCTCCCCGACAGCGGCGCCAAAATGATGTAGTTGTTTTGCAACCCTTTAGGAAAAGGATGACAAAAGTGGCAAGTATAAGTGTCGGTTTAGGAAAACCAAGCACTAATGACCAATTAGGTTCAAGTTCGTTCACGAGGAGGCTAGTGTGTTATGTGTGTAATGATTTGGATTAATTTGTGATTTAATTTGAAAAAGAAGAATAGAAAGGGGATTAGAAGAGAGTGACGGTTATGAAGACGGATTAAAATAAGTCTAAAAAGGTGTACACGTAAAGTCGTAAAAACCACCAAAATTAAAATTTTAACCTAAAAATTTCTAAAAATTACCAAAAATCCCTAATAATATTCTAAGAGTTTACAAAAATCAAAACTTGCAAAAACCTTTTAATTAATTAGATAACGACTTTTTAATGCTAATTAAAGCCCTAAAAATTAAAATTAATTATTAAAAAGCCCTAAATAAGATTTTCAAGTTTGTAAACCTCAAAAATACTCTAATTAAGCTAAAAACTATTTTTCAAAATTTTAAAACCAATTAAAAATATTTTTAAACAATTAAAAACTCCTAAAATCAATTAAATCTTAAATTAATTATAGAAAATAATTAAAAGACCTAGAAAATAATTGGAAAGTTGCAAAAATCCTAATTAAGTATTTAGAACCTAGGAAAAATATAAAAATCTAGAAAATCAGACTTTTAATTTTTAATAATAAAATAATATTAAAATAATATTAAAAATCCAAAAATTATAAAAAATTCTAAAAACTTGCAAACTAGCTTAATTTAACCTAAATAACTCAGAAATGAAAGTGAAATTACCTAAATACCCCTATTGGGCCTAGAAAATAGGCCAAACCCAAAACAGTCCCTTATTGGGCTTAATTAAGGCCCAATAAGAAAAAGTGCTCAAAATAAGCTCAAAAAGCACAGGTTGACTCAAAATTTGATTTTAAACAACTTTTTCCAAAGGCCCAAAAGCTGAAAATGTGAAATAAGCTAACTTATAATAAGCAGCTTATTCTTAATGGGCTTTTTGGCCCATTAAGCCATAAGCTGATGCCATAAGCTAAAATTTAACACACAACCTTCTTTTGACCTAACAAAGACTTCTGCAAAAAGAATTTTCAAATAAGACCACTTAATAAGCCAGAAACAAGTCAACAACTTATTCACAAAACGACAAAATAGTCGTTTTTGTGATCTAGACCACCTCAGAAGCTGATTCAAGTTGCAAAATGTTTCTTTTGACAAAACTAAGCTTAAAAACCAAAGAACTTTCAAATAAGCACACTCAATAAGCTAGAAAATCAAATAAGCACTTATGTTAAAAGTCAAACAAGTTGGTTTTCTAGTAAAAGTCAAAGTCAAAGTCTCATAAGCTCTAGTTCACTTAAATGGGTCAAATAATGAAGATCTATTACAAAAAGTAAGTTGTTGCAAGTCAGAATAAGCTAGAATAGCTTATTGATAAGCTGATGACAAAATTGCACTAGCAGGGGCTAGTTTTGGATGTTGAGCAGTGGAAACTTTTTCCACTGCTTGACTATTTTGACTTTTTGTCTTTAGTGACTTTTTTGGAGATTCAGATTTCACAAAGGCACCCAATTGATCTTTGGATCAAAAGGAGTCAATCACAATCAAAATAACACAATCACTAACACCCAATTGATACAGTTTAATCAATTAATCACCAGACATTGCACAGACATGAACAATAAGCAGTTTAGCATTCAAGAGCAGTTTTAGCACAAATCAGCCAACCAAATTCAACCAAATGCACACACAAGCTATAATAAACTCCAATAAGCAAGTCTAAACAGGTTTCATGCACTGGTTCAAAGAATTAAGCAAGATTCAAGCAATGAAAGTTACTGATGAACACTACACATGCAGTTTTCTACTTTTGCTGATGTATTTGACACACAAGCCAATTTCAACACCTCAAATCTTTCAAACAGGTTATGTTAACTTTGTTTAAACCACTTTTATCCCTAAGCATGCATACACACTAAGTGTTCCCAAAATCCTAGGTCAAAACAAGTAGAAACAAGGCCTATATAGCAGATTGATTGATTCAAGTGTTCAAACCCAAAAACTTGCAGCAAAACACTCTCAAACAAAGGTATAGCAGATTCAAAGCATAAACAACACTTTCCCTTAACACAAAAACAGATTACAAGCATAAACCAGTAGACCTAAACACCCCTTTAACTTTTTCAAATCAAAATTTTCAAAAGCAAAACAAGATTTCAGGCCAACCAAGCATCAATTAACACTAAAACAAGTCTAATAAACAGATTCAAGCAAGAACAAGCCACAAAATTCACAAGAACAACAGTTTCATACAATTATCACCAAAAATCACAATTTAAGCAGATTTGGAGATTAAGTATGCAAACCTCATGGATGTACATCCACACCCACGAATTTTGAGCTTATGTGCTAGCAAGAACAAGCACAAGCTTCCACAAAAGCCTGCTAAGATTGAACAAGGGTTAAGCACAATAACATGAAAAATCAGAAACTTGGGAAAAACTTGATTAATGCAAACTTGTTACCCCACACTTGATTATCCCCAAGTTATAAGCCTCACCACACCTTAACCAACTCAGTTAGGATGCTATGATCAGCCCTATAGCCCAAGAATTCCAAGATTGGAACAAGACTTAGCAAAATATCAAGAAAATGAGGAAAATATGCAAACTTGTGCACACTCCTCTTTTGAAAACAGGTTTTAAACTTCAAAAGCAGTAAACTAAGAACATAAACAAGCAGAATAAAGATGGCACTTGGTCTTTCTTCAAAGCACTTAACTCAAATTCATTAATCAGAAAAAGGATTTACAAGTGTCTGAACAAAGGAAAAACCAAAAGCAGCTGAAAAATGAAGGCCTAAGTGGCTTTATATAGCCTTACAAGTGAACTATGAAAGCTGAAAAACGTGTAACCCTAGCTACTTGATCTTCCAAAAATGCCCTTGAGGATTGGCTTCATGTGACAGATTTCTTGGCTGTTTGTGGAGCTGGCAAGCATGTGAAGTTGATCAAAGGTCTCCAATAAGCTTAACTTTCAAGCTTTGTTGTGGGACGTTGGATTTGCTTTACTGTTTTGTCTTCTTCTCCAAAGTGAAAAAGCAGGGGAAACATGTGACTTGGTTGATGATGTGGCAAGCTATTTGAAAGTTGGGATGTGATTAAGGCCACCTTAATCATGAATCTGCACTTTATCAAGGCCTAATTGTAACAGGATTAAGAAAACCCAAATCGGCTTAAGAACACCAAGAACATGTTTTTGATCTGTTTTTGTTTTTAAATAAGTGTTAACCGCCTAATTTAAATAATTAATTAAGGGTTAGTTATAACAGATTGTGAGTGGAAAGTGAGGTGGAGTTTTGGTGGGTTGTGATTGGAGGAGAGGGTTGAGTGGGACACGTGGGAGATGTTGGTTGGTCTAGGTTAGAATCATGTCTGGCCAGCTTTGGTCCCTTGTTTTCCTTCTTCTTGTCTTTTCACTTCTAATTCTATCAACGCCCATTTCCTTCTTTGTCAACTTTTGCATCTTTACATTTTTGGCCCAAAAACTTTTACAAAGTAAAATCAGGGGTATTTCTTGCCATAATTGAATTCTTCAAGGGCTGGTTTGGTATTTTCTTCAATGATAATGGTCTAGACTTGTATAATTGTCATTTTGGAGGACTGAATTTGCCAAGTCTTGATGACTGAGGGACCATTTTTGCCAATTGTTGAAAGTTAAGGGTCCTTTGTGTAATTTTGAGATTTTCAAAGGACCAAACTTGTCATTTCTTGTACTTTGAAGGACTTCATGATATATTTGACTTTGTGGATGATATTGGTTGACAATTTAGCTTTGTTGAGGGGCTAAACTTGCCAATTCTTCAAAGTTAAGGGCCCTTTTTGTAATTTTGACAAACTTTAGGGACCAAACTTGTAATTATGAGGATACAAGGGTATAAAGTGTCAATTCTTCATAATTGGAGGACCCTTCTTCATAATTCTTCAAATCTTCAAGGGTTGATCTTGGGAAAGTCTTCACTAGGGCTTGGTTCATTGTGCGGCTTCGTTTCCCGTGTTCATTTTTGCATGATTCTTGTGATCTTTTGTCATTATCTCAATATCCGTACCTAAAATACACAGGCAACAAACACAAGCATATATTTGGGTATTTTGATGATATTTGATGCATTTTAAGCCCTATTTGGAAGATGAGACTATGTATAAAAGCAGTCTCATCAGCATACGTTCCAAATTGGCAAGGCAGGAAGAGAAGGAATCCCCGAAGACTGAGAAATCATCCATGAAGACTTCCATGGTTTGCTCAACCATGTCATGGAAGATAGCCAACATGCACCTTTGGAAAGTCCCGGGGGCATTGCATAAGCCAAAAGGCATTCTTTTATAAGCAAAGGTGCCATAGGGACAAGTGAATGTAGTCTTCTCTTGATCTTGGGGATCAATGGGTATTTGGTAATAACCCGAGAAATCATCAAGAAAGCAGTAATATTCATTACCCGCTAAACGTTCAAGCATTTGGTCCATAAAAGGAAGAGGGAAATGATCCTTTCTCGTGGCATCATTGAGTTTGCGGTAGTCTATACAAACTCTCCACCCAGTAACGAGACGGGTAGGAATCAACTCGTTGTTTTGATTGGGCACAACGGTGATTCCGCCTTTCTTAGGCACACAATGGACTGGACTAACCCATGGTGAATCCGAAATAGGGTAAATCATACCCGCATCAAGAAGTTTGATGACCTCTTTTTTGATGACTTCATGGATTTTAGGATTCACCCTTCGTTGGCTTTGAATTGTGGGCTTAAAGTCGTCCTCCATGAGAATTTTATGTGTGCAAAAGTGAGGATCAATTCCGCGAATGTCGGAGATTTTCCAAGCGATAGCTCTTTTATGCTTCTTCAACACGGCGACAAGTCAGGATTTTTCTTCTTCTTTCAGGTCCTTTGCGATGATGACCGGTAACTTCTCGTTGTCTTCAAGGAAAACGTACTCAAGATGAGGGGGTAGGTCCTTAAGCTCAAGAGTGGGAGGATCCTCAATAGATGGTGAAACTAACGATGGATCATCATTAGTCACCTCTTTAGGAGAAGGAGGAGAAAACGGGTCCTCATTGAGAAGTCTCTCAATAGTACGAATGTCTTCATCCCAATCGGTGGACGAATTATCATACTTAATATCGAGAGGACCGAAGCTAGCTTCGAAATCATCCAAGTCACTTTCTCCAAAAGGAGTCAATGCCGGAGCAATTGAGGCAACGGTCTCAACATTGGGTAGAGAAGAGAGAGTACTTTTGCAAGCATCATGAAAATGTTCTTCACAAGCCTCATCGAGAACATCAATAGAATTAACACTCTCATACGAATAAGGTTGCTTAGAAATCTTACCCATGTTGAAGACAATTTTATCGTCACCAACTCTCATGATTATTTCGCCTGCGACTACATCAATGAGAGTGCGACCGGTCCTTAGGAATGGACGTCCGACGATTAATGGAACACGGGGGTCCATCTCGTAGTCAACGACAACAAAATCCGCCGGGAAGGTGAATTTGTCAACGCCAACAAAGACATCTTCGGCTATCCCCACTGGATAAGCAACCGTACAGTTAGCTAATTCCAAAGTCATTTTGGTGGGGACTAGCTCGGGGAGAGATAATTGCTTCCAAACACTTAAAGGCATTAAGTTTATACTGGCACCTAGATTGGCTAGGGCCATGCAATTCTCTACTCCCGGGAAGTTGCAAGGAATCAAGAAGCGACCTGGATCACCAAGTTTGGTGGGCAATTTCCTTAAGAGCACTGCGGAGCAGTTCTCATTAAGTTGGGTCTGAGCAATGTCAAGAAGCTTCTCCTTGTCACTTAGAAGATCTTTAAACATTTTCGCGTATTTGGGCATGTGAGCGAGAGCCTCGGCAAAGGAGATGTTAAAATTCAATTGTTTAAACATTTTTAGAAAGTTTGAAACTTGAATATCATCCTTGATCTTTTGCTTCTCTTTCCTCAACCTTGAAGGATAAGGTATATTGGATGAAGAAGAAGGCTTTAGGGGAGTAGGATCACTCACAACCACGGGTGGTGGGGAAATGGGGGTAGAATGCAAAGGAGGTGGGGAAAGTTGCTCTTTTTCCTTGTTCACAATCACGGGTGGAGGTGTAGGAAGCTCGGGTTCCATGTAACCTTTATCACTACGAGTAGTGATTGCTTTCATCTCCCCTCTTGGGTTCGCAACGGTGTTACTTGGAAGAGTACCCGAAGAAGAGGGTTGATTACCTTGGATGAGCGAACCAATCATATCGCGAATGTTAAGCGCTTGAGTGCTGAAAGAATCTCTGATGTCGGCACGAATTTCATTGCTTTGTTTTGCCATATCATTCCTTAGCTCGGCTCGAATATCGTTCCCTTGTTTCGTCATTTCGCCCTTCAAGTTGATGACTTGACTCTGAAGATTCGTCACCAGCTCCCGATTAGTCTTCATGAACGTCTCGACGTCTTGATTTAATGCCATCGGTTGATTGAGAGGTGGAGCTTGGTAAGCTTGAGAATTTCCTTGAGTTGGGTATGGGTTTCTTTGGGATTGATATTGATTGTTAGCACGAGGTTGGGATTGATTGTTTCGGTTATAGCTTTGTTGTTGGTTTTGGTTTGAAGGAGGGAAACCGGGTGGAGCAAGATAATTGTTGGAACGATAACTTAGCAAGCTACGGTCTCCTTGAGGGCGAGCTTGATAGCCTCCCGTGGGATAAGTACCGTAAGCTGCGTTAACGTTTTCAGAAAAATTTCCTTGGGTAGAAGGACAATCATTATAAGAATGAGGACCACCACATGTGTCACAAGAAATAGCAACGACTTTAGCTTGTTGAAAGTGGTTTGTGGCCATGGTCATGAAATTCTTGTTCATCTCAGCGAGTTGTCGAGAAATTTCAGTCATCTCGGGATAGAAGTAGTAGAAGAAACATTGACTCTCTGATTAGATCTTGAGGATGCGGATGAATCCCAATTCTTGTGGTGAGTAGTCATGTTTTCAATCAACTCTCGACACTCCTCCGGTCTCCTTTTCATAAAAGTACCACCGGCGGCGGCATTGATCGTGTCACGATCACGAAAAGTGAGACCATTGTAGAAGGTATCAATAAGAGTGACGGGGAGCATATTGTGATTTGGACAGCGGTCGATCAAATCATTGTATCGTTCCCAAGCATCGAAGAGTGATTCATCATTGTCTTGCATGAATCCACTGATTTGGTTACGAAGGCTTGTGACCATGGATGGTGGGAAGTAGCGCGACAAAAACGTTGAGTCATGTCATTCCACGTATGAATAGAATTCTTCGGGAGACGGTCAAACCATTTTTCGGCATGGTGAGAAAGCGAGTGCGGAAAAAGTTGAAGGCGAAGGTCATCCATAGAAACACCGGGGCACTTCATGCTTTGGGTTATGGTAATGAATTTGTCGAGGTGTTTGTTGGCATCATCATCCGGAATTCCTCGAAATGGGTTAGTTTGCACTTGTTGGATCATGTGATGCTTCAACGAAAACTCCTGAGCCGTGACGTGCATCGGCGCAATCGGGCCTCCGCGTCCGTTCATGGTGGGTTGACACAATTCCTCCATTGTTCGTAAATCAGGTAGGTGGACATTGTTGTTGTTGTTGTTGTTGTTCAAATTGGGTTGAGGTGGGTTGTTATTGTTGCTATTAATACCAGCCATATCTAAATCTTTACGAGTCTCGGGCTCAGAATAGTTCGAAGATCTAGTACGCATACACCTGCAGAAGAAAAATATACACAGAGAATATCTATATAATCTTTTTGGTGCAAACCTTTGGAAAAGAATTGCTTTTATGATTTTTTTTAATGTTTTTGTATTTTTGAAGAGTTTTATATTTTTTTATGGATTTTGAAAATTTTGAAGCAAGGAAAATAACGTTCAAAGAACGGATCCCAAAATTCAATGCGTCTCTCACTAGAAACCGTTAATCGTAACGAAAAGAGCCGGCAGCGGCGCCATTTAATACTCGGCTTTTGGCTAAGTATAAAATCTTGTTGTCCCAAGTCTTTTCGAATTGACTATTGGTTAAGAGTGCGACTCAATCGTCTTTTGGTGAACGAGAGAATGGTTTGGTTTGTTTATCTAAAAGCAAATAAGTAAGTGTCGTTGAGTAAAGTTAAAGTGTTTAAGAATTAAACTAAAAGCTATGTAGAAAAACTTTAAGTAAAAACTTTAAAACTTAGAAACATGTTCCATCGCAATATAACAATTTATTTCCGTCGGAATGCACCAAATCATAACCATCGGAATATCACTAGAATAAGCTATCGGAATAATTAATACAAAGGTCCATCGGAATACCAATCTTAATACCCATCGGAATGCAACAACAAAAGATCCGTCGGAATGTTTTCAGATCGCAATGATCCAGATCGGAATAAACCAACACTTCTGTCACAATGTGGTTCAGATCGGAATGATGTAAAGTAAAATTGGGCAGCACTTCGTCTTAACAAAGACCTTAGTCCCGTCGGAATGTGCGATCGCAATGCGCGATCACAATCCAGATCGGAATAAGGGGGAAATGACAACCTGGTCGCAAAGTAAAACCCTAATGGTTATTGCGATCAAAACTATTACACCCGTCGGAATGTGCAAAAACCCTAAAATTGCGATGGAAGGTAACTTAATCCGAAATTGGTGGCAAGTGTAAAACTCAATAAGCTGATACAATAAGCTATTCTACCGAACCTTAAATAATTCAAAAAGCTTAAATTTGATAACTTCTAAAACGTAAAATCAAACACTTTATGAAAGAAACTTTTGTAACGACCAAAACCTTTGTGAAATCCGAAATTTAATAAGCTAAAACTTGAATAAGCCAATAAGCATCAAAAGCTCACAACTTATACGTGTAGACGCTTATGTAGGAACGAAGGGAATGAAACTTCTAACCATACAATCTAAACTTCAATCACGTATCATGGAGGATTCAGATCAAAGAAAGATTTCGAATCAAAAATCAAGTAAAACCAACAAATGTAGAGGAAGATTAAAAACTTAAAACTTAACTTGAATTAGATAGATGAACTCCAAATACAAGAATGATGAAAGCTTAAAAGAAAGGAAGAAATGAAAAACTTAGTGAGAGAAAGTTTAGAACTTTCTATCTCTAAAACTAGAAAGAAAAGTGCAAAATTAAAAACTAAAAATTAAAGACTCACTCCCTCCTAATGTGTATTAGGAGGGTATTTATAGGGAAGGTGGAAGGAGTGCATGTGTTGCATCTTCTTTCTTTCTTTCTTCACGTCCTCTCGACTCGACTTTAATTCTTTGTCTTTTCTCGATGTCGTCTCGGGATTTGAACTTGTCTTTTAATTTTCTTCTTCTATTAGACTTAAGTTCTTCGACTTCATTAAACTTCTGTCTTTAGACTTTTTCTTCGATAAATCTTAAGAATAGGTCTTGGACTTCCGTTCTTTTTGCACTCTTGATCTTTTGACTTCGTCTTTTCCCGTTTTCTTCGATAAAAGCCCGTGAAAGCCCGTGTTTTCTTCCTTTTTCATATTTTGGTCCTAAAACACAATAAAAACACAAACGACGCATAATTCCGACTTTTACGACATAAATCACACGTTTTGGTCTTGTTATTATTGAAAATAAGTGGTAAAAGGATAAGTGTTTTCACACTTATTAAGCATTGATAGCTTCACTGAACTACGTACTGCGTTCAAGAATAATTATACTCAGCGAAAGAAGTATAATAGGGACCCGGTCTCATTGGCAACCGTCAAGCAACGATCGGGTGAGTCTACGGAAGCCTTAATTGGACGCTTCAATGATGAGTGTACACGCACAAAGACAATGCCGGAACTTCTGAAAATTTCCGATTATATGCACGCCATAACAGACAGGGAATTAATCAGACGTCTCAATGACAAACGTCCGGAGAGGTATGACGACCTTATGGAAAGGGTCAGAAACTTCATAGAGGGAGAAACTGCGGTAGCCGTGGCCTATCCTTCACAAGGAAACAACTACCGGTCGAACGACCAGTCCAGGAGACAGTCGGGCGGTCAAAACAACCAGAACAGTGGGAGGGGCTCAGATTACAAGAGCCAAAACAAAGGAGGACGACCGGAGGACAAATTTACCCCTCTAAAGATGTCCTACCGAGAGATCTTGCTGACGGAAGGGGCCAATTTCCAGAGACCTCCCCCAATGATGACTCCGCTGGACCATCGTCAAGGAAATCGCTTCTGTGAATTCCATAATGACAAGGGCCATGGCACGGAGGAATGTATCCAGCTCAAGAAGCACATTGAATCACTGATCAAGTCAGGCAAACTCAAGCATTTGGTCAAGGATTGGAAGGATGGAAAAGACAAGAAGTATGACAAGAAGGATCCCCAAAAGGACAAACCTTCAACTATATACATGATCCAATCCAGGCAGCGCCCCACAAGGCAGAAAATTAGTCAAAAATTTTCACGCGGCAGAGAAATCTCATTCCCTCCCATTACGGCAAGTGATGTGATTGATGCACCTCTCACTATTGAGATAAGCATTGGAACACACAATGTTCGCCGTTAGTATGTGGATGGAGGGTCATCAGTAGAAGTACTATACGAACACGTTTTCGTACAGTTACGACCAGAGATAAGGAGCCAATTAGTACCGGCCACGGCGCCGCTCATCGGTTTTAGTGGAGACACCATCTGGCCAATAGGACAGCTGCGTCTGCTTGTAACCATTGGGAATGAAGAGCACTCCACCACGACGTGAATGAACTTTATGGTGATACACTCACTCTCTCCATACAATGGGATCATAGGCAGACCAGGCATCCTGGCCATACGAGCGGTACCCTCCACGGCACACGGGATGATCAAATTCCCTGTGGAAGGAGGAATTGTCACTATTTATAACACAATCATACCAGCATCCGAGTGTCATGCCGTGACAACACCGGTTCCACCTGTTCCCCCCAAGGACGGATCACCACCTCCCAATTGGAATGTGGCTATCCATCCTGATTACCCGGAACAAGAGGTATCCATAGGGGGAACACTCTCGGATAGCGGCAAGAGGGCCATGTGCTCTCTCTTGAAAGCAAACTTAGATGTATTCGCATGAGAGCCCAAGAATATGACGGGCGTACCGTATGCGATAGCAGAACATAAGCTCCAGATCCGCCAAGGATATCCTCCCGTTAAGCAAAAGAAGCGCGGTCAGGCACCCGAACGCAGCCAAGTAATATTGGAGGAAGTATGGAAATTGGTGGATGCAGGTATCATGCGCGAGGTATACTACCACGAGTGGTTATCCAACCCAGTCATGGTCAAAAAGCATGACGGAAGCTGGCGCATGTGCGTGGATTTCACGGATCTGAACAAAGCCTGTCCACAGGACTGCTACCCGTTACCAGAGATTGATTGGAAGGTGGAATCCCTATGTGGATATCCCTTTAAGTGCTTCTTAGATGCATATAAAGGATACCACCAGTTCCAGATGGCGGAAGAGGACGCAGAGAAGACGGCGTTCCATACTAGTCAAGGCGTATACTGTTATACAAAAATGCCATTCGGACTAAAGAACGCCGGGGCAACATATCAGCGGCTTGCTGACAAAGCCTTCGACTCACAGATAGGCCGCAACCTGGAGGTCTATGTTGATGATTTAGTCATCAAGAGTCATACCGAGGATGCACTTCTCTGAGACGTCCAAGAGACGTTTGACACATTGAGGAGGATTAATATGAAGATAAATCCAAAGAAATGCACATTTGGGGCAACGGAAGGAATGTTCCTTGGATATATGATTGATCCAAATGGCATCAAGCCTTGCCCGGAAAAGACGAACGCAGTAATACAGTTACCATCCCCTCAGACACGGAAAGAGGTGCAATCCTTAAATGGGAAGCTGGCCAGGCTAAACAGGTTCTTATCAAAGTCCACAGAGAAGTCACTCCCCCTATTCAAAACACTCACGAAGTGCATTAAGAAGGGAGACTTCCGGTGGACAAAGGAAGCTGAGGAAGCCTTTGGTCAACTCAAGCAACATCTTGCATCTCTCCCCATGCTAGTAGCTCCCCGGCCCAAAGAGGAGCTCATCATGTACCTATCAGCCACACATGGAGCAATAAGTACGGTACTTATGACAGATAGGTACACAGTCCAAACTCCGGTCTACTTCATAAGTAGAACACTACAAGGGTCGGAGTTGAATTATTCTTCCATGGAAAAATTGGTTTTGGCATTAGTGTTTGCTACGAAACGGTTGCGCCGGTACTTTCAGGCGCACCCAATTGTAGTTATTACTGATCAACCAATAAAACAAGTCATCTCCAGGCCAGATGTGGCCGGTAGGCTACAGAAGTGGAGCATTCTATTGGGAGAACATAACATATCTTACAGACCAAGGACGGTTGTTAAAGGCAAAATCTTGGCAGATTTCTTGATAGAGAAGCCGGATGAGGAGGGACCAATCGTACAACGAGAGGAAACTCCATCAGAACCATGGGTATTATTTACGGACGGATCTTCGTGCACGGATGGATCAGGAACGGGTCTCATTCTTACGAATCCGGAAGGAATGGAGTTTACGTACGCCCTGCGCTTTGAGTTCACAGCCACCAACAATGAGGCAGAATATGAAGCGTTGATTGCGGGTTTAAAAATCGCCGCTAGAATGGGAGTCCGCAACCTTGAGGCCTACGTGGACTCACGGCTTGTCGCGAACCACATTCTGGGGGGATACGTAGCTAAGGAGGATAACATGGTTCGATACTTGGAGAAAGTCAAGTCACTCATCGCGGCTTTTAGTAAGTTTTCTATCAAACAGGTACCAAGAGGTGAAAACAAGAAGGCGGACGCTCTTAGCAAGATCGCGTCTACAAGTTTCGCCCACTTATCCAAGCAAGTCTTGGTGGAAATACTAAAGGAAAAGTCTATAACGGAAGGGGAAGTTGTAGCTATAGTTGAGGAAGATGGGCCTACATGGATGGCCCCGATCATCAACTATTTGACTAATGAAACCCTTCCAGACGAGGAAAAGGCGGCACGACGCATCAGAAGGAAGTCGTATCACTTCGAGCTTCGAGAAGGTATTCTTTACAAGCGCTCTTTCTTACAGCCGTGGTTGCGGTGTTTTGGGCCACGCCAGGCTACTTATGTGATCAGTGAGATACATGAAGGGTTATGCGGCATGCACGCGGGTCCCCGATCTGTAGTAGCCCGAGCTCTACGCACATGATATTATTGGCCTACCATGCATAGGGATGCACGCGACATGATTCGCAAGTGCAGTGATTGCCAAGTGCACAGACCAGTACCACGACATCCGCAGCAGGAACTCACACCCATTACATCCCCATGGCCATTCTATAAGTGGGGGATCGATATCGCAGGACCTTTCCCCGTAGCTGCGGGGGGAGTTAAGTTCTTGATTGTTGCAATGGACTATTTTACACGCTGGATAGAGGCCAAGGTAGTCAAATCTATCACAGGCAAGCAAGTTAAAAAGTTTGTTTGGGAGAACATCGTGTGCTGTTTTGGCTTACCAGGAGAAATAATCTCGGACAATGGGAAGCAGTTCGCGGATAATCCATTCAAGGACTGGTGCGAAGCATTGAATATCAAACGGCTCTTCGCATCCGTTAAACACCCGCAGACGAATGGTCTTGTGGAACGAGCAAATAGAAGCTTGGGTGAAGGTATAAAGGCACGCCTGGAGGAACGAAGTGCCAAGTGGGTGGACGAACTGCCACATGTTCTATGGGCACACAGGACTATGATCAAAACAGCCAACGGGGACACCCCATTCGCATTGGCCTACGGCACTGAAGCTGTTATACCAGCAGAGATAGGAATGCCTACCATCCGCACAACGGATGTTAATGTCATCACGAACGACGAGCAGCTCCGGATCAATCTGGATTTGTTGGAGGAAAAAAGTGAGATAGCGGCTATCAATGAGGCCGAATCCAAGGCACAGATGAAGGCTTATTATGACGCCAAGGTTAAAGGTGTTTCTTTTCGACCGGGGGATTATGTCTATCGTACTAACGAGGCAAGTCGAGCGGAGAATACAGGAAAACTAGGCCCTAAGTGGGAAGGACCGTATGAGGTCACGGAAGCCTTAGGACGGGGCGCGTACAAGCTACGTGACGTGGATGGCCGCGACCTGGAACGCACATGGAATATCTGCAATCTTAAAAGGTGCTATGTTTGAAAGCTACGGCTTCCGCATGGACACTTAGCTATATCTGGCTTCAATGAATATCCATGTGTTCTCTTTGTTTTGTTTTTATGCTTTCTAGGTTCCTTTTTGTTTCTAGGATTTCCCATTCTTGTTAAAACAAAAAACGTAAACGTTCTAATAAAATGTCGTGGTGCCTAGCTAGCTCCACGACTCGTTTTTGTGCAAATTGTTTTTCTTTAGATTCTATTATAGTCGTATGGATTTAGTTATTATTACAATGTGCTATATCTTATTCATATGCATTCATTCAATACCGTACATGTACAATGCGCCTCTAGGCGGGGTAAGAGGATTAAGTGAACCTAATAATTCAACTTGTCGCATAAGAGGGATGCAACCCCAGTGACGCGGATCATGTATCCTTACTAGACACCTTACTCACAAGACATTGTTATAAGTTTCCATATGCCGCACTCACGCAGTGCTTTGCATGGTAAATACGCACGCCACACGTCTAGTAAAATATAGACTTGATTGTATTTTTTGAGTAAGACGTGACATGTCATGCAGTACAGGTATATGATATCTAACAAAAAAATACACAAGTTTCAAATTCATAACAACAAAATAGCGGTGGTCATCACGGACTTGCTTGCATATATATGACAAGTTATTTCAAACATCAGTTTTAGCCGTATACATACACGGACGAATAAAGATACAAATGTTTACAATATAAATTACAACGGAGGTAGGAACTCCCCTATTTCCTTCTTTCCTTCTTCAATCAAGGTGCGGAGGGCCTCCCCGCGAGCATTCTTCCCATCTTGTGCCTTGATCATATTCGCATCCAACGCCTCGGCAAGCAGCTTTTCACCTTTCATCACCTTCGACACAGAGTCGTGGGTGGGCAAGGTCAGTTGGATGGGATCGGCAGTAAGCTTGGACATTATTACCTCATTAGGAGCATCCTTTAGCGCTTCTAGCCCGTCTAAGAGAGGATGTTGGATTTCAGCAAGAGCATCCATTGACGCAGTCATCTTGTCCGCGGCTAAAGGGTTGTGGTAGGCGTGCTGGGTAATATCTTCCTCCTTACCTATCAGCTCTGCAGCTTTGACCAGTCCCTCGTGCCTACCACGGTCAATGCCATCCGAGACAACGTTAGCAAATGCCTGTAGCAGGTAAGGAGTTTCCGTCACCTTGCTCACGGCAAGCCGCATTCCCTGGCCAACCATCCATCTGCGCCCAGCTATGGCTGTGAGCAAAGGAGGACACATCCTTTCAGCACAATCCGAGGCCATCTTTCTTAGCTCTCCCTCAGCTACCCCAGCTTGCTCATCCACAGTAATCCGCGCTTGGGTTAGCTCATCCTTCAGCGCGTCGCGCTCTTGAGCAATGTTGAATGCTTGTACGGTTACGACTTTGGTGGAGGCTTCGGCTGTGGACACCTACATATGACACTTAGAGTTATTACAGGGATAATGTGGTTTTTTTCTTGTGTGTATACAAATAAACATTCATATTGAGAGCATACCTTCTCGTTGGATGTGGCTAAAAGGGCCTCCAGCTCGGTAATACGTTTTTCACGAGTGTTGGCGTGATGGGCCTGCTCCTTAACGGTGGACTCTGCTACGACCAACGCCGACTGCAAGGATATGATAGTTTTCTCGTGCTTCTCAACTAGTGCTTCACGGCGAGATATCTTTTTATCAGCACGCTTCACATTAGCCAAGGCCTTGATCAGACGGCGTCGTAGGGCCGCACCAACTGTCACTTGGTGTGCGGATGACACATCGAACTGCTCCAGCAGTGTCTCATGATCTAATTTTGCTTGTGAATACAAAGAAACATTCTCGTTGGATGTGGGCTTGGTACTTACTTGTTCATCCAGTCATGGGTTCCGTGATGGTAGGGGCTACGACATTCACGGGGGTGGCCATCCAGACTTGTTCATCCACGTGCAGTGAGGGGTCGACCTGGGCCGTAGCAGTGCTGCTTCCTTCCTGGTACTGCAGATGGTCTTTCCTTAGTTTCTTCGGGGGAGCATTAGATACCCCTGCCCCGTCCCCTAGAGTCTTTGCCACCCTCCTGGTGGTCTTTCTCTTTCTGGATGTGGTTTGGGGGACCCAGAGGCTTGGGTAGTTTCTTCGTCCTCACCAGTACGGTTGTCAGCAGGATTGGTGAAATCCTCTTCTTCTGCTTCCTCCTGGTGCGGCACGACGCCCTCCAACAACAATTCTTCACCATCTTCGTTGTGGAAGTCAAGCGGGGACTTCTCGATCACGGGCTCTCCCTCATCTGATCTCTACTAGGTGGTTTCTTCCAGCGGGATGGTTCGGTCTGCGGTTGCATCAAGAAGAGGGAGTTCATTCTCTTTCAGCGGACGGAATCCTTCAGGCACTTTCATTTGGTCGCCCTGGCGCAATAGTCCATGTAGGTTCATCTCTGCGGACATATGCAATTATACGGATTAGTAAGTTCACAACATGCAAATGTGGCATTTATTACATCTACAAATATAAGTGGACCTACCCTGCCTACGTTCATTCAGAAAGCACGGATACATATCCTCCCTCCCATAGTAGTGGCGGCTTATCCCTACTAAGCACAGAAAGTGCTCCGGCAAATCCCTATGAAATTCTGTGCGGTGGGTATCTAGAATTTTCAAGTCCTTACTACTATAGTCTTTGGATTTGGGCAGAAAATCTTTGGGTAATCTGGTTTTGAGAACGAACGGGGTAGGGAATACTTTCTCATCCACGAAAAAGTAGTGATCGTACCAACTCTTAAGGGAGTCTAAGGGCTTCCTATATGTCATGGGGGCGTTCCCGGACCGTTTTTTGAACGACAGCCACCCATTCACTAGTTGGGGGGAGTAAAAGACCCTAAATAGGTTTACGGTCGGGGTTACTCCGCATGTGTGACAGGTAATCTCAAATTGATTGATTTTACACGCCCCTATGCAGTGCAACTGGGTTATGTGGAAGTCATAATATAGTAGCAGATCTACCAAAAACTTGGATAAGGGGATGCGGGTAGTTAGCCGAATCGAATAGGCGTGTGTACACGCCTATCTTTCCCCTCGGCGCATCCGTAATCGCTTCACCTTCACCTAGATAGGTGGGGTGTACGCTTTCGGGAATATAATACTTAGACAAAAAGTCTATATATTTCTCCGCAGGCATCACGTTCAGGACATCCGTAATAAGGGGATTGTCCTTTGCCATGTTTTATAAAAAGGGTTTGAAAGGCGTGATGATCTAACCTACGGTGGTGGGAATCCGTGGAATAAGAGGCAAAAGAAGGAAGGAAGAAGCTTGGGAATGACAATGGCGGAATGAATATAAACTGTGTGTGTAACAGTAGCACACACACCAACTCTTATATAGGGTTGCCTCGATTTCCGAGGTAACGTATATGTTTGCCACGTGTAAGCCACTACGCCCATCTAACGGATGGGATTTCTGACACTTCTGAAAACGTCAGAAGGGACCCATGGGTCACTTCTTAGCAGTTTTACGTGGCTCAATGGTGGGCATTAATGGTGCACTTTTGCAGGTGTGCGACTGACTAGTTGACTACCATTAATGCATTCATTCTTGTGTCGGGATATGCGGTCGTACGTAAGACTATATTTAATGCTGCATTTAATTTGTCTCGGTCGTCACGTACGGCTGGGGTATCATTGGAGTTCAATCCATTTAAGGTTGCCACGTGCGGCCGAAACAAAATTTTGAAAATTTGTTATTTCCTAAAGATCTTTTCTTGGTACGTCCAGGGAGCATCTTGATAGTCTAGAGGTTACGCCTACGACTATAACAACTAGACTGGGGGGACATGATGACGTATAGTCCCCAGCCGGGTCATGAACCCGGCCCACGGGTACTACCCGTATCCGGCCCATCACAGATGGGTGGGAATAATGTTATTTGAGCTTATGGGCTTGGATGAACAGTAACCGCATATACGTGTGCGGCCCACAGCCCGGCATGGCCGGGGCAGGATTAGACAGAATCATACTCCTACTATGATTAGGATTTATCCCAAAGGAGAGGATATTCACTCACCATAATTAGAAGATAACAATCAATCTAAATCTGGTGATTATCCTTTCCTTGGGGCCGAAGCATCAGTGACAGCCCATTAGGGTTTCACTACCTATATAAGGAACCCCCAAGGGTTCCACAAAGGTATTACATTCTACACACTTTCAACTCTCATCCAATTCCTATAACCCTGACCGATTACTTACTCTCACGCCGGAGTATAATCGTGGGAAACATTCCCACGGTAAGCCTAACGCGTGTTGTTTAGTGTGCAGGATCCCAACCAGATAATTCACTTGGTGCAGGAGCCGGAGTCCAGCCAACCCGAATTAAGCCTAATTCGGGTCTAGCAAGGATCACCCAACTTTTGTATCAACACGAATCGAACTTAATTTCAATAGAATCGAACAAAAAACTGAATTTGAATTTGGTTCAATTCTCAGTTTAACCCGAATAACTCGAATTAATCGAATTTTTTTTAAATACATATATTTAGCGAAAAAGAATTATTTCAAATAATAAAAATCGTATATATATATATATATATATATATATATATATATATATATATATATATATATATATATATATATATATATATATATATATATATATATATATATATATATATATATATATATATATATATATATATATATATATATATATATATATATATATATATATATATATATATATATATATATATATATATATATATATATATATATATATATATATATATATATATATATATATATATATATATATATATATATATATATATATATAGATTTGCGTTCAAATGGGTTACAACTTAAAATACGTTATAATAAGCACCAATGAACATGTGACAAGTGGCACTAGTAATTAAAAATTAAACTTAAATATATAACTAAACTGAAAGGACATTTAAGTAATTTTGTTCATTATATTTACCTAAGCTCTTCACAGTTATCTTAAAAAACAATAGATCTCTTTTTATCATCTTTCCCCAGAACTGACCTTTCATTCTCTTCAAAAAATTTACTATTCAATGTCTAGTTGACAAATTGTCATATAAAAATACGCTCAAAGCCATACCAATATTTATGTGAATCATATCAACCAACCGTGTGAGAGTAAAAACTCGATCCGTCACATTTATATATAGTGATATGCCACCGCTCCGCCTATGGCAGCTCCGAAGAGCAGTTTCTACTATTCAGCTGCTACATTTGTAAAAACGTGCCTACTTGCTACCAAGAAGGTTATACACGCTCCTAGTTAAGTTTTTTTTTCTTAAACACAGTCGCCATCTATTCGCCTCCACCCATTTCATCGTTGTTACATATTTCTCTCTGATTGAAATCGGAAAACCGTCCTCGCTTGTCTCTAATTTTCGGGCATATGACAAACCCCGCCGGTGCAGAGTTAAGATTTAACAACACGGTTAAAGGTGTAAATGCTTGTAAAGTTCTTGATTTATGACATTTATATATATATAATATGCCACTGCTCCGTCTATAACGCATCCGACGAGTGATTTCGGCTACTATCTTTGTGAAAATGTACCTACCAGATATCAAGCAAGTGATGCACGCTGCCAACATTTTGTTTTTTAATTATTCGAATAGATTATTATGGATAGATTGTGATGATTTTTTTCTATTGCACCATAAAATTAGTGGCTACCAACCGATCAACTTTTGGTTGTTGATAAACCAAATGATAAGTATTTAGTTGTAACTTATTATTTTTTCTATTTGGTGTTGGTAAGTGACAAACGTAGTGTATCATGGCTTGTTTTATATCAATTGTGGTTTATTCTTGTTATCATCATTTTTATAAATTGTGTAAAGTAAGTTTGATATATGACAATTTATTTTTATTCTGTACATAGTAATTGTGTATCGGTTTTATTTGTAATTGAAATATAGAAAAGCAATTAAAGAAATGTTATGTGTCATCCTATGATGTGTCATTAAAATTAAAGAATAATGTATCACTAATAATTTGTCATTTTTAATAAAAAATAATATATCATTAATAATGTTTTATTAATATAGAAAAAGTAATGTATGTGTCGTTAATATATAAAAAAAGTAACGTGTCAATAATAATGTATCACTAATAGGTAAAAGAAAACTTTTTCAAAATTATCCCAACGTAAATCTTATAAATAATTCCTGTAAAAAAATTGTAAAAATCTTTTAAAGATATGTCACCTATACTGCAAAAATATTCAAGATATCAAGTATATTGAAAAAAAGTCAAAAATGGTGTGCGAGAAAAAAGGTGATCCGAACTTTTTTTTTAATATTGGTTAAAGAAGAAAAATTAATAAACCGGAAATCAAGAAAAGATATCTGAACTTTTTTTAGAAAAAAGAAAATGAATTTAAAAACAAACATTAAAAGTTGTATACATGTTTTACAAAATCCAACGTCATTGATGGTAGAGCATTAAAATTGTATGGTACAGAAAATGCCAAAATATTTTATTTATTTACAAAAATACCATTAGTAATTAATATCTAATAAAATTTCAATCTTGTCAATAATAATTGATCCAACGGTTGACAAGTGTGCCTATTGTATTCTATTTTAAGAGTGTATACCACGTTAACGCTCCCCTATATATATATATATATATATATATATATATATATATATATATATATATATATATATATATATATAGTGTAACTTTATTTACAGAACCCATCTTAGTGACAGAACTTGCAGAACTCTTGTTTTTGAAGGAAAACATGTATGTCTGAAGGAGTACATGTATGTTTTTAGAGAATATTTTTATTTGCGAAGCATATTTGAAGTTCCTTTTGTCAAAATTAAATAAAATTAAAAAAAGATATAAAAAAACATACATGTTTGAGGGCGTGCATGCATGTATGTGCACGCATTAAAAAACATACATTTTTTAAAGCGCGCATGCATGTATGTGCACCGATTCAAAAACATACATGTCCGCTTTCAAAAACATACATGTACTCCTTCAGATATACACGTTTGCCTTAAAAAATAAGAGTTCTGCAAGTTCTGTCACTAAAATGAGTTCTGTAAATAAAGTCCCCCCCTATATATATATATATATATATATATATATATATATATATATATATATATATATATATATATATATATATATATATATATATATATATATATATATATTTATATATATATATATATATATATATATATATATATATATATATATATATATATATATATATATATATATATATATATATATATATATATATATACTAGTGTCGTAACCCGCCCAACGGGCGAGGTCGCTTTTTTTTCTTGTTCAGGAGGATTTACTGTTGTGCGTTTTTAGTTTCTTGAATTTGTAATTTAACCTTTTGTATAATTTAGTTATTTTTTACGCTTAATTAACGTTTGTTTGTGGTCAACGGGCGGGATTGTTTTCTTTGCATAATATGAACGAACCATTGACGATGAACCGGTGACTCGGTAGGGTTGACCCAATGATCAGTCTCCTTACCCGGTGACTTATCCGGATTAACCCGGTGGTGAAACCGTATCCTGATATATTGCTATAATATGATTCTTAAACTTATGTTAAAGATATTTTATAAGATTTAAAACCAAATCCGAATTTTAAAAAAAATATTTCGAAATTAATAAAAAATTTCCATGTCTAAACTCACAAACATGCATTAATGAAAACAACAACCTTTACACTCTGATAAACCTTAAAAAGAATATCAAATTTCACAAAAACAACGTTATGTTATTTTCCTATAATGGAATGACGGAATTTTAAAATTCGTAATCGTTATTTTGGGTCTTTAACTATATTTTTATCCGATGCAAGTGTTTGTGTTTAATTTTTTTATTCAATGGCAATTTTTACATGTCTAAACCTTTACAGTCGGATAATTATTGAGCTACGGAAATTCATCCGAAATTTAAAAAATAAAAAAAATTTGAAACTTAAAAAGAAAACTACTAAAAATATTTCGAAAGTTAAAAAAAATAAAGGGGTTGTTTAGTTGTGAAAACTTTTCATAATTATCTGCTATTAAATTTCTAGAGGAGGAAAGAGATTTCTTTTCTTGAGTAGAGTTGAAAATCTTGAACACCTGATAAAAACATAATTAAAATCGAATGATAACGAAAAAATTAGACAGAAACGTAAAATAATCGGATAAAAATGTAAAATCAGAAGAAAAAGGAAAAAAATATTGCCGAAAACTTAAAAATTCGGACAAAAACATAAAAAATCGGACGAAAACATAAAAACACTGAGAAAAACGTAAAACAACTGATGTAAACGTAAAAATACTGATGAAAACGGACTAAATCGAAGAAAAAAACTTAAAAATAATGACGAAAACGTAAAAAACTGATAAGAACATGAAAAACTAACCAAGGTATAAAAATATCTGACGAAGACATAAAAAAACTGACAAAAAAGTAAAAAAAAGAAAAAACCAGCGAAAACGTGAAAAACGAAGAAACGTAAAGAAAAATGACAAAAACGTGAGAAGTTGTCGAAACGTAAAAATTTTGAAAAAAAACGTTAAAAAGTGACGAAAATGTAAAATAGGGTTAGAAATAGATATGCGAAATATTTTATTTTTATTAGGGAAAAGAAATAGAAAGGTAATATGGGGTATTCTAGTTTCTATATAATATTAGAAAATAAAAATTTCATGATTTTTGAAAAATATTGATTTTTTTTTTGAAATAAACATGTTTTTAATCCAAAATATAGAAAATAAAAAATTTAGAAAATAAACATGTTTTTTATAGTTTACGCTAAAACATAATTTAAATTGTACAATATTTATATATATATATTGTTTTGTGATTTGATATGTTTTATTTAATGAATAATAGTTCTTTGTTGTGGTTTGTGTATTTTCTTTTGTCTTTTTTAATTTGTAATTTAATGTTTAGTATATTTTTGTTATAGTTTACCTTAAAATAAGTTTTGCTAAAATAAGTTTTATATATAATTTAAAATATATAATTTTTTTTATTTTTTATATTGTTTTATGATTAAATGTGTTTTATTGAATGAATACATATTTCTTTGTTGAAGTTGTGTATGATTTTGTAGCGATGTGTGTCAAATCGCACATAAAAACATTATCAAAATATCCTCGAAATAGACCAATAAGACTTAAATATGCTAAATATAAGTAAAAATATGTTTTTATACTTTATTGAGTCTTGAAGATACAAAATATATAAAATGAATTAAAAATGGTGATTTTCGATGCGTTTTGTCGATGTTTGCACGTTTTTTGAGATGCAAACGGGGTTTATATTTAATCACATGCACACCATTGAGAAGAGCACAAGATTACGATTCCAAAGATACTTTTATTTTTCATTGGGTCCATCCGATGCATCTTTTATAGGTCGGACAAAGTTATGTATTATATAAGCCCAACACAAGCCAAAAGAAACTATCTGCAAATATATAGGTTTGCATAGTTATAATTAAAACTATGTATAGCAAAGTTGGTAAATTGTGTGGTGCTAAGTTTTGAGGAAGGAGACTAAGGTTCAAATCTTGTTAGTGGCACTTTTTGTCATTAATTAATTAAACCGTTTCATGTCTGACCCGGTCCAAAAAAACGTCCGACTCGGTTCAAATTAAACATGACCCGAAGTCTGGCCCGGTTCAGGATCAGACCTGGTTCAGCCCAAACTTGAACCGGACCGGTTTAGTTTCGACTCGGCCCAAACGTGAACCAGATCGGCCCTGACCCGGCTTGGCCCAAAATTGAACCAGATCGGTCCTGACCCGGTTCGGCCCAAAATTGATCCGGACCAGTACTGATCCGACTCAGCCCAGATTTGTCCAGACCGGTACAGACCCTGCTTGGCCCAGACATGAACCGGACCGGTCTAGAACATTAAAACGCGGCTCCAAAACGCAGTTTTCAAAACTACGTTTTCAAAACGCGAATTTGAATAAACTGCGATTTCAAACCAAAATTTTTAGGGAATTTGGAGATTTTCTAGGAAATTCTAAAATACTATTGGCTAAAAGATGTGACTGGGATATGACTGGATTAAAAAGTGTGGTTTCAAATCGTAATTATACCTATATATAATGTATGTATATATATATATATATATATATATATATATATATATATATATATATATATATATATATATATATATATATATATATATATATATATATATATATATATATATATATATATATATATATATATATATATATATATATATATATATATATATATATATATATATATATATATATATATATATATATATATATATATATATGTATATATATATATGTATATATATATATATATATATATATATATATATATATATATATATATATATATATATATATATATATATATATATATATATATATATATATATATATATATATATATATATATATATATATATATATATATATATATATATATATATATATATATATATATATATATATATATATATATATATATATATATATATATATATATATATATATATATATATATATATATATATATATATATATATATATATATATATATATATATATATATATATATATATACTAGCGTCGTAACCCGCCCAATGAGCGGGGTCGTTTCGTAAATCTTTTTTAAAAATAAGTTTGTGTATTAGTTATATTTGTTGGCAGTGTGACTTAGTTTTGTTAAAAGAAAACTAAAATTAAACTAATCTTTCATATTTTTAAGCTTTAGTTTATTTAATCAACGTATTTTGTCTCATGTGAATCTTTAGTTGTACAAATATCGTATTTGATTTTTTAATATTGTTTGTTTCCCGAAAGTTCGCTACATAGCCAATATTTCACTTCACTTCACTTCAAAATATATTTCAGTTCACTTTAAATTCTAGTTTTGTACAAACCAATCTATCTATTATATCTAATAAACCACAGTTTTGTATAACTCTTTAAAGCATCTATTGTACAACTCTTAAAGCAGCCATCTATTTAATTTTTTCTAAAAAAATCTTTGCATATGACAATGACACGTGGAATTTCAATTGGAAAGAGCATATGTAAAGAGTTTTGACTATGTTGTTTTGGAAGAGTTACAAGATTAATCGTCATTAAATTTTGACTATATTTCTGTTGATGGTCTATCTACATTAAATGGTAATTTAATCATTCACGTTATTTATAGAAATCAAAATAAACACTTCTTATAATTAGAACATTTTGGGTACCACGATTTGACATCTACATGTTTTATAGAAATTGAATGATAAACAACTTATCTTACAAAAATATTATGTGAAGAAACTAAATCAACTAAACATATGTTTTTATTTAAATACATTAATTATTTTCTCAATAAACATAGTAGATCGTTAAAGTATTATTCTTTACTAAACATCTTAATTATTTTCCTTTTGAAATACATTTATGAAAAGACTTTTGTAATTAATAGAAATATCAATAACTAATTTAGAGTTATTTTAAATCACATGAGTAGCTTTCTCAAAAAGCTTAAAGCTAGAATACGAGCATATATATTTATTTCTTATTGTGAGTCACTTAATTAAATTGGTATCAAATTTCAACTGATCGGCACAACATAATTCATACTTGCTATATTTGTTGATTGTTTTTTATTCTTTAACTTACGGTCGTTTAAAAAACATAGATTAACTATTTTTTGTAAATGGTGTCCACAAGAGGCACTATAACATGCTTTTTGCTAATAAGTACTCTATTCGTTTCGAAGTTATAGTCCAGTAAATTATTATCGAACGTCTAAAATTAATAGTTCTTTTTGAAAATTAAATAAGGAATGCAGACTAAGTTTAGAGTATCACCATCACTTAAAAGTATTATTTACAAAGAATAAAGAAATTGTAAATTAATTGGTTAAAGTAAAATGATCATTGTGTAAAAAGTAACAGGTAGAAAGTTGAAAAAGTGATGTTTATATTAAATTACGTATTTTTTCATTGGACTATAATTATGAGACGAAGGGAGTAGTAATTAGTACATTTAACCTGATATGTAGGCGATTGTAATTTTGTTTTGAAAATTAAGCATTAAATTATTATTTTTTGAAAAAAATAAGCATTAAATTGGTAGTTAAAAGTTTAATGAGCTTTTCTTATAAATAATTCCATTAAAAATGGAGTTAATCATATAAATGTCTCTATGATTTGTTAAAAATTACGATTTTTTAAATTTTGTAATAGATTCGGTCCATTTTGAAATGAAATGACCATATCAACTTCACAAAAAATAAGAGGTTTAATGTAGGGGTATTTAGATCATTTTATATTTTTTTAGATAAAGGGTTACCCAAGTAAGTCACAAGAACCAAAATGAGTACAATGAAATGTGACAGAATGTCACATTAACCTAAAGCTCAAGCTTGAACAACTAAGACTGTATGTGACATGCCACGAACATAACCATAATATACAAGCCCCGAATAATCTATACAAACCATATTAGTTGCACAAAACAAACATCCTACATCCCATAAATATGAAATGAAGCAGACATATTCCATTTGGATAACAACTCATTTTACATTTATTTTTAGACAAAATGGACTAAATCCCATACATGCTAAAACCACATAAACCGGATTTGTTACAAAACTTAAAATTTAATTGAATTCGTAATTTCTAACAAAACACAAGAACCATTTATGTAGTCAACTCAATATCAATATTGGAGAGAGTTTACTGTATGATTGAAATGAGTTCTTATAGTGTTTGAAATGAGTTAAAATTTCATATTTTATTAACTTTATAATTTCTTTTGTTAAAATGTTTTTGTCTTAAAACTTTTAAGATTTCTTTTTTAAAGATGTCTTAAAAATAAAGTTCGCAACAATCGTCAAAAAAGACTACAACTCAAAAGGCATACATAAACTAATTAAAAATTAAGTTCATAATGCAAATTCAAGATTGCTTACGACGAGATCTGTATTGTGTATTTGATCAATTAAGAGGTACAACCTCCATTATAATGTGAATATTTTCTTATAATGTTTACGTGTTATTGTGTGTTTTGAAATTAATATTTTGTTTCTAATAATGTTTTATTTCGCAGCCACATGTGGTGAGTGTGCTAAAATGTTGGCGTAGGCATACTCTTAAATAGCGTTTGATTTCATACGAAGTTTCTTAGGTCGAATTTTATAACACTTAATAGTTTTGGGGTTTTTTACTGTTGTCCCATATATTTGTGATGATTAAACAAGGAAGAAAGAAAGAAAATAAATGAAAGGAGATGGATTCCTAGAGAGAGAAAGTAGTGAGAGAAAGTAGAGAGAAGAGATGATTAACTTGGTGAATATTAGATTAAGAATCATGAGAGTACTAATGACCATCCACCCTTCCTAACATGCTAGGAAGGGCCTTATATAGTCGGGCTTACATGTAACCATAATGGGCTATATTGTTTGGACCGGGCTTGTCTTTTGGGCTTTAAGTAGCTTAAATCCAAGCCCGTGAACCACGACTATTTAACTATCTATTACAACGTTCTAATAAATATTACAATAGAAACCTATGACCGAACATTCTTGTTTGACTCAGTATTTTGAGGCTAACAATCTCCCCTAATGTGAGGTAATTCCTCTTCGATATTTGGATTCCAATGGAGATTTATGAATTTCGTCATAAATGATTCTTGAACGTGTAACAGTAGTTTTGTTCCTTCATGCTGTGATCTTTGAGCCTTCGTCATTGTCTTTCGACTTAGTCTTTTATCTTGAGATCTTCAAATCATTCTTGAATTGTCTTTGCCATCTCGCGATCTTGTGTCTTCATCCACATGCTCACACTATTAATTATTGAATAAGTCTTTGGGCATTACATGTGATTTTGAATCTTTGACTTTGCTGAGTAAACTGTGACGCCACCTTCTCGAGACAAAACATAGACACAGACTGAATGGCTTTGACATTCGTCCTAAATCGGTAGCGTTTTACCTCCGGTCGGTGAAGACCGTTATACGATATTAAATACCGTATCTGTGATTAGGTAGATTCAATTAAGAATCTCCTTGACAGGGTTTCACGGCTGTACTAGCCGTTCTCTTTACTCGACCGTCTCAAAGCAAGACTGCGAACATAAAGAGTGAATCAATTGGATAAATATCCGCTTGATTAAAGTCGTCAATTCAAATTCCTGGAACAAGTTTGATTCATTAAGAATCTTACCATTGTTGCTTTCCAGTTGACACAAGTTTGATTCATAAGAATCTCACAAGTCACCTACCGTAGCGCTGTTTGATGTTGACGCTAGAAGGATTTCCATTCGTCACTGTGAATATTAATGAATATCACTCTGAATGTTCTGGCAAGACCATAAATATATTGCATAGAAACCTGAAACGAGTTTGAATCAATTCAGAATCAAACTACTGTTGCTTTTTCAGTTTTACATATGTTCAATTCATAAAGAATCTTACACATGACCTACCGCAGTGCTGTTTGATGTTAACACTGGAAGGATTTCTACTCATCATTGTGAATACTAAGTAGTATCACTCTGAGTGTTATAGCAATATCACAAGGATATAGCGTAGGACTCTCTTAATCTTCATCCGTGTGTCCTAACGAGATTTGATTGATCTCTTGGCTCTAGACTCGATTTGTGCACTTTTAGTGTTCGGAGGCTGGAGCAGATGCCACCTATTCAATATAAACTATCTCAGAGTGAGAAAGTCAATAGAAGTCGTGTTGATCTCCGTGACAATAAAACAAACTTCTTTTGAGAGAAGCCTGATTAGCTAGGAAATGGTTGTGCTTCACATCACTGGGTCCATGATGAGTTGTCTTCATGATGAGTTGACCCGGTTTCTGCCTAAGCTGTATGGAGGGCTTCTTTCTTTAGACCCTTTATCCTTACATTTCTTTTTCATTCTTCAACCCTTTCAATGCTTACCAAGACATCATTAATAGCACCTTGTTGTGATTGTTCCAGTGCTATCATCAGTACTTAGTCGGCATTCAGCTTCGTTCACATTCTACTCCATCTTTCTTAAGGACTTCTAATAATCTATTGAATTGTCCCTGGGAAGATCCCTCCGGTTCTGGTTGGATCGTAGGACTTAAACCTAACCACTCTTTTGACACCAATAACGTCGTGAATTAAAGATGTTGTGGGTATTTGATCGTAACCATGAGTGCATGATTCTTTAAGTCACATTTTAATCACATTTTCTCCCCCTATCTCTAATATATAAAATCTTTTGATATTAGAGATACCAAATTTGATTAAAATATATTTTTAAAAATAGCCTTGAAAATCTTCGGGAGAACAATGTGTCAAACTTAGCATGAAATTTTGAAAGCTCCCCCTCAAAAATTGATCTAATGGAAGTCATTACGAGGATATGATCCACATTAAACTTTTGAGGATAGGAGTTGTTGAACACACAATTTTTGAAAGATTTTGAATATCATTGAGAAATTCTTGAAAAAATTGTGTTCAACGCTTTTTGAAAAATCAATTCTTTTTGTCGAAAAGGTTTTTCTAAAGCATAAACTTGTGTTCATAGACTTTGAATGTCTTGACGAATCCACTCAAGTGTAAGAAGATTTAACTTCTTTTGCTATGGGTAAGGGCACGAAATCGTACACTCCCCCGTGAATATAGTTCCGGGTTGAAATCTGAAAGTGATTACAATCCATTGTGTTGAGCTCAAAACGTTGAATGTTTTGTGACAAGCTCAACCCAAGATAGATTGCCCTACCCGTTGTTGGAAATATTGTCCAAAAGAGACAATTTCCTTTGTAAAAGATAGAAATGACATGTTTTGAAAAATATGTACAACTTTCATTCGAGCTTTATGTACACACCCTTGTCGTTATTGAGTGACATTTCTAGGTACGTCCATATTACCGATACTGAAAGACATGTCGAGAAGAATATTTTTGGATTTTCAAAGATTTTTTAATTTTGTATTTTGCTTTTTCATTAATATATACAAGTAGATGTTTGATAGATGAATCAAGCAGGCTTCTTTGCCAAAACCTCCAGTTCTGCTGGAGTCAAACATCTCATACCAATTTTCCTAACTAGATACACAAACCTCTCTTTCGAAAGAGCTTTTGTAAACAATTCAGCTAATTGGTAATCAGTTCCAACAAAGTATAATTCAACAATACCCTTTTCAACTTGTTCCTTAATGAAGTGATATCTGACATCAATGTGCTTCGTGCGGGAATGCTGTACCGGATTGCAGGAGATGGCTATGACAGACTTTGAGTCACATTACATAGGTACTTTATCAAAGTGGAAGCCATAATCCGCGAGTTGTGTTCTCATCCAAAGAACTTGAGCACAACACGCAGATAGAGACACATACTCCGCTTCGGCTGATGACAATGATGTGCAATCCTGCTTCTTGGAAGACCATCCCACAAGCTTATCTTGACCTAGAAATTATGCACCACCGGAAGTACTTTTACGTGTATCAAGACACCCTGCATGATCAGAATCTGAATAGCCGTTAGAAAGAAACCGGTTTCCCTCGGATACCAGAGTCCCATGTGAATGGTATTCTTAAGGTACCGAAAGTTCCGTTTAACCTCTTTGAGGTGCTTTTCAGTGGGTCGTGCTTGATATCGTGCACAATAGCATGTAGCATGATGAATAACAGGTCTGATGGCTGTCAAGTACATGAGGGACCCGATCAAGGAACGATATCTCGTTTGATCTATGGGTAATCCCTCCAAATCAGCATCTAGGGATGTGGTTGATAAAGGTGTCCCAACGGGGTCACATGATGTCATACCATGCTTTTTGATTATCTCTTGACAATACTTAGCTTGGTTAATAAAGATACCACTTGGGGATTGGTGAACTTGAATTCCTAGAAAGAATTTTAGTTTGCCCATCATAGACATTTCAAATCTGTTGTGCATGACTTTTTCAAACCATTTTGAAAGTTTTGGGTTTGTAGACCCGAAAACAATGTCATCAACATAAATCTGCACAAGCAAAATGTCATCCCCATATTTGTAAGTGAACAAAGTTAGATCAATGGAACCTTTTGAGAAACCTTTGGAGACCAGAAATTTCGAGAGCTCGTCGTACCACGCCCTTGGAGCTTGCTTGAGTCCATAAAGTGCTTTGTGTAGACGATACACCTTGTCAGGATAATGAGGATTGACGAATCCTTCCGGCTGTGTGACATAGACTTCTTCCTTCAAAGGACCGTTAAGAAACACCGTCTTTACGTCTATTTGATAGACAATGAATCCCTTATGTGCAACATAAGCAAGGAAAATCCTGACCGCTTCCATTCGAGCTACTGGTGCAAATGGTTCTTCAAAATCAATACCCTCTTTCTGTCCATACCCTTTAGCCACCAGCGTAGATTTATTCTTGATGATCGTGTTCTCTTCATCCATCTTGTTTTTCCAGATCCATCAAAGTTTTAATGGTATTACATCGTATGGTCTGTCAACAAGTTCCCAGACTTTAAGTCTTTCAAATTGTTGAAGTTCATCCGTCATCGATTCAATCCAAGCATGATCAGCCATGGCTTCTTTGATGTTTTTCGGTTCACCTGTACTCATGGCGAGTGCGAACATACAAACATCGCCATCGGTGTGAAGCTGTCGTCTTGTACGAACGGGCTGTGAAGGATTTCCAATTACATGAACCAAAGGATGATCTCGGTTCCAATGATATGTTGAAGGATGTCGTTGATTAAACGTATGCATATTTGACGGATCAACATGGCGAGTAGAAAACTCTCCAGTTTCGTGTACCGGTGTACCGAATGGGTTGATAAATTCGTCTTCGTCAGATAATGCATCGTCTGCTTGATTTGTGTTCTCTGGAGCAATGACAGTAGTTGTAGATGTTGTAGGATCGATTGTTGAAGAGATATTCTGGGGAGGTAAATCTGCAGCAACTCGTGTTGAAGTAGATGAAGTTGTATCCTTTTGTTGATGATGATCGGTATCATCATTCGTATCAAGAGTGACAGCGGAAGACTTCGATACAACTTGTTTCTCCCCCGTGAAATATTCATCATACATTGGTCCATATAACATTTCCAACTCTTCAATTGTCGTGTCGACTATCATATCAGCTCTATGAACATTTTCTGGAACCAGCGTTGAACTTGACGGTTCATTGTTGTGGGCTTGAGTTCCGAGTTCCGTGCGGTTGTGAACGGAAGTCGTTTGTCGTTGTTGATCGGGACTTAAACTGTTTTGTTCAAGTGCCATTTCTTGTAATTCATCAAATCGAATGTGAATGGTCTCGACAATCAATTTTGTTCTCTTGTTGTATACTCTATATCCCTTAGACTGAGTTGCATATCCCACAAGAATACATGCATCACCTTTCTCTTTCAGCTTATCTAAATTTTCACCATCTCGAATAATGTAACAAGTACATCAAAAAACATGAAGGTGTTTGAGTGAAGGTTTTCGATCATGAATTATATGATATGGTGTCTTTTCGTGTCTTGGGATAATTAAGGAACGGTTTTGTGTGTAGCATGCGGTTGACACGGCTTCATCCCAAAAGTATAGTGGAAGTTTTGAAGCGGATAATAATGTTCGAGCAGCCTCAACTAAAGTACGGTTTCGTCTTTCAACAACGCCGTTTTGTTCGGGTGTTCGAGCAATAGATGTTTCATGTTCAATTCCTTCGGCTTCAAAATAGCTTCAGTTTTGAATTCAAAAATTATGTACCTCTGTCAGTACGAACCACTTTGACTTGAGCTTGAAGACCACTTTGTATCAGTTTAAGAAAGCTGATGAAAACTTCGGGTGTTTCATCCTTGGAACTCAAGAAGTGAGTCCATGTGTACCTTGAGTAATCATCGACAATTACCAGAATATATTTCTTTCCATTGATACTATGAACACGCATGGGACCACACAGATCCATGTGAAGAAGATCTAACCGTCCTTTAGAGCTTGATGTGGTCTTTGTTTTTGAAGCTACTTCGTTTAGCTTTACAAAGTTCACAAGAAGAACAAAGATGATCTTTGATGAATTTCAAACTTGGAAGGCCTCTCACAATATCTTTCTTGGAAATCAAGTTGATGGCATCAAAATTAAGATGAGATAAACGTTGATGCCATAACCATGCCTGAGTCGTTGAAGCTTTAGCCATGAAGCAAATTGGATTTGATGAAGTTATGTCTTGAAGTGAAATTGTGTAAAGATCAGTACCCCGTGTACCGGTAAGTAAGTCATTCCCATCATAATCACGAACAAAACATGTCTTCTTTCTTAAAGCAACCTCCAAATCCGCATCACAGAATTGACCAACCGAGAAAAGATTGTGATTGAGCCCTTCGACGTAGTATACCCTTTTGATTGTAATATTCCCCTGAACCAAATCTCTATATCCTAGGATCGGTGCAAATTGATCATTTCTGAATCGAACCGTACCCAGGAACTTCTCCACGAAGTTAATTAGAAGCTTGAGATTCCCCGTCATGTGCTTCGTGCATCCGGAGTCCAGTATGAAGAGAATTATTTGTATCACCTGCAGAAGAGTTAGAACACGATGGAGAATTTGCTAAATTGGATACCATAGTAGTTGTGATAGTAGAATCATTAGTGTCCTTATCAACAGTTAAAGGCATACTAACACTCATTTTCACATTTTATGTCCTAATTTTAGACATCCATTTATATCCTGGAGGACATTGATTAGCAAACCACCATTTCCAAGACTTTCTAGCAGACTCATATAATTCCTTAATTTTGCTTCTAGGATTCTTAGTGGTGGAGTCTAATGCATTACTTTTCTTAGTGGGGGTAGCACCAGAGTGGTTCACTTTGCGTTTGGGTTTACTAGCTCTAATAGGCATTGCAACTTGCTTCTTAGTTCTAGTATCTATGCCTTTGACTTTATTCATAGCACACATAGAAAGATTAGCATTAGCACACTTTCCAAATTTGACACAAACAAATTTCACATTCATAGCATTCAAATCATTCACAGCATTCAAATCGTCATTACATGCGATTACAGACTTTTTATTCTTAAAAACATTCAAATTCCTAGGGTGTTCTTCTACTTCCTTCATCTTCCCTTGATTCTTGTGTTTCCAGACCTTATCATTCACTTGAGTGCTCTTAAGCTGAGGCCGGCTAACACTAGTAGTGGAGACTATTCCTGTAGTAGAAGACACATGAATATTAGTGTTTCTAGAAGTCTGAGGCGAGTGAGTATCTTTGTTTGTGGGCTTAGTGGGCATTCTATACATCCATGGTTTAATCACATTATTGTGCTTAACGCTTGGTGCTATAGTATTCCTTATGGGTTGATTCTGTGGTAACCTTTTCTTTCCGTCCATCTTGGGGGCAAACACAGGTTTTGTAAACGAGGAATTTGATAAAGCAGATGGTTTTCCCAAGATAGAGGATCTATTCACTTTAGAAGCATTGGGTTGTCTAACAACAGGTTTCTTAATGCTAGGTTCCACGACTTTCCCACCCATTTTAGCAACGAGTTTCTGCAACTCTGCTATCGCTCTGTCCCTGTCTTGTAACTGAGCTTTCAACCCTTTAATTTCCAAATTCTGTTCATTCATTTCTCGAAACGTTTGGGAAAGTTTTTCTTGCATTTTATTATCATGTAGAAAACTACCAACGTCTTTTTGCAAAGCAAGTTCAAGAGAATGACAATGTTTTTGAAGGAAATCAGTTTTGTGATGAAGTAACTCAAAAGCCTTTTTATCAACATTTTCTTTACGTCTCGAAAGCTCAATTTCAAGACGTTCACATTCTTTGATCTTATCAAGATATTTGCATGCAACATCAGAATATTCATCAATATCAGCACAGGATGTAAAATATGCACACATAACATCTTTAGAAACGCATTCTTGCAAGATTAAATCATATTCATCTGAAAAATCAGACTTCTCCATTTGAAGATCATCAATGTATTTCTCAAGAGTTTCAACATATTTTAAATCATCATACATTTCAGTCTAAATGAACTCCTCAAGTTGAAGAACATTTTCTTTAATCAACGCTGTATTTGGAATTAAGAGTTCTTTCACAAACAAGGTAATATCTTGAGGAATCGGGCGTTGACACTCAACATTTTCACGTTTTTCCCAATCTCTTTCAACAATAGATTTAACATTATCTATGTGGTGTTTAAGAATACCTAATGTTTTCCTACTCTTGCTTTTAGATTCATCCAGAGGGAGGTAGTTTATGTAGAATCCATATCTAGAGACTTGAAATCGATGAAGTGAAAATGGATCTTAAGTAGATGTGTTGTGATTGGTGTTGTCGAGAAAAGATGTCTAAATCCCCTAAAAATTAGTCTTCGCAAGAAACCAACAATTCTAAAGCAAAAAATTACTCGAAATTTTCAAAAACATAAAATTTTGAAAAATTATTGAGGAATTCGCAAAGATTTCGCAATTATCCAACAAATCCGCAATCCCCTTAAAGATGAAATCCGCAATTCTTTTGATTGTAATAATTCCGCAATAGATTGATTGTGTATGATTTCGCAATTAAGGACAAATTTCGCAATTGAATGCAAGAATTCGCAATTGTGGCATGATTCCGCAAAAATTGGCAAGATTTAGCAAAAATTTGGCAAGATTTCGCAATTCTGAGTGAGCACAAATTGCATAATAGGATAATTTCGTCTAACACCCCCAATTTATATTGAGCAGCGGAAATACACAATTGGGTGTTAGGACAAGCATCATCACACAAGGTATATTGAACGACTCAAAAGTGAGACGTTTACACATAAAATATAAACATGATTTTCATAATTGGTCTAAAACATAAATTTCAACCCAAATTGTACTGACAGACACCAGAGTAAAGCGTTTTATCCCCATGGATCTCGACCAACAACCAACAAGTTTAGTACAGTACATCAACATAAAGTAAATTGTTCAACATTAAAAGGTAGAAACAGTTTAGACCAACATTCTTCCAAAAGCCAAGCCACAACCTCCACATCAAAGCTCCATGCTCCATCACTTCCTATTACCTGAAATACATGCATAAAACGAGTCAACAATAATGTTGAGCGAGTCTATAGGTTTATCAAATCACATTTGAACACAAGAAGAAAATCAATCATAATCATTTATAGAATTGTCGTACACACAATCTATATTCAAGGCAGTAATAATAATGATATTATTAAACAAAAATTGTATTTAAACTAATGAAACCGACCCCTTAACCAAATAGTCACCCACGCCAAATGCCGGCATGATTAGAATAAAACCATTGCCCGTCTAGGGTATCAGTTGCTAGAATACCACAATCTTATTCACGTAAAATTATCCTTCCCAGCGGGTTACTCAACGTAATGCCCTGGTTTCAGATAGGGTGGTCAAACCAATAGTACTATCATTAGAATAAGCGGCTATTCCCTACTAACAACATCAAGTCAGAAGATAGTTAACGGCTCATGAATTTAGGGTCTTTAGCAACAAGTTACTCAATACAATGAAATCAACTTTAGGCAACATTCGGGTCCAACAATTACTCATGACTTGTGTTCATTTATTTTCAAATAGCATGTATCCCCCCTCGCGGGTATTAAAATCATTAAAACAATTAGAAAGCGAGGCTACAGACTCACCTTAGTATAAGAGATCTAGCGAGATGATCGTCGACTATAATGGATGCCTTTCAAACACGAGAACCGCTACCTATCAAATAAGGCGCGTTCGTTAATAATGACTCGAGAAATAAATCATACATAACAACATCAAACTCAAACTCATAAAGTCACGATAAACTCGAGAGAAAACGATATAAATAACTTCATTATACTTTACTACACACTTACTTTACCATTTTACACTTTTAACAAAGTCCGCCGGTACATACTACATGTACTAGCTTATTTACCCCTTTTAAACTCGTCAACCGTTTATGAAACGACTCGATAAACTAAATTACTATATATAGAAAGTCCTCTTACAAGTTTATCAAATGAAATTACTTTTAAAGTACTTTACTCGACTCATTTTCAAACTACAAAATCCGGACAGATTTACATTAATTTTTCATACAGCCGTTTTAACTTATTTAAACGACCCCGTTTACAAAACCGACACTCGGGTTTTAAAGTAAACTCAACCTAATAAGTAAACACCTCATTATCAGTAGGTTACATATTTCAAAACATCCATTTAGAGTCCCCGAGATTCGATCCAAATATCGACAACAACTATATGTAGTGCCGATACTCGTCTCCTGGTACACAATCATTCAAAACATCATAACTTCGCGCTCGTTTGGAGCTAGAAGCTCTACCATATATCAAATTGAAGCTAATAAAATTATCTACAACCCTAGGCTATAAGTTAAGCCATTTTAAAAACATAAAAATTCGGATTTTACACTTTACTTACTGTTATAAAATAATGATAGGTGTGTAAACACCCATCCTTTTCCACTTAATTCTGGCTAAAACGAGACCAAAACACGTATTTAATATCATTTGTTTGGAATTATGCGTGGTTTTTGTGTTTAATGTGTTTTCAGAGCCAACCGGATGAATATTAAAGAAAACATGGGATTGTACGGGTTTTATCGAAGAAAAAGGACCAAAGATGGAAGATTTACATAAGTCGAAGAAACTCAAGTCTATTAAATGAAGAAATTAAAAGACGAGTTGAATTTAATCGACGACAAATCCCGAATCATAATCAAAATCGTCAACTTTTCTGAAAAGACGAGAAGACAAGAAGGACGGGAGAAAGCCCACTCACCAACCAAAGGGAACACCTATATAAAGGGTTCCCCTCACACTTTCCATCCAGTTTTTTAGTTTTTTCTTTTCCCCTCTTTTCTCCCTTTCTGTTCGTAGACATCACCAACACCACTAGGGTGTTTGGTGATTTTGATTCTTGTTTTTCAATCTTGTAATTTTATCTTTATCTTTTGTTTGTTAAAACCTTAATCATTCAATATATCAATCTTTCCATTTCATCTTGTTCATTATCATCTTTTATTTCAAGTTCTTAAGTTCTTATTTGGTTGAGTTTTGATTTTAAAAAGTTGTTGAATTTGTGTTTTTATTGATGGGATTTGTTGTTATTGGTTAGTATATGATTCGTGTCAGTTTTGTTTAAGTTTTTGGTTAAAAACTTGGTGATTTTTGGCTTAAAATCGATCTTCCCTGTTTTTCTGAAAGTTACTGTTCTTGAGTTTCCCAGGTTCCGGATGAACCAAAACTTCCGGATGAACTAAAAGTTCCGGATGAGCAAAATCTTCCGAATGAACTAAAAGTTCCGGATGAGCAAAATCTTCCGAATGAACTAAAAGTTCCGGATGAACAAAATCTTCCGAATGAGTTTTCTTTTCAAAAGTTTCGAGTCAGTTTCAAAGTTCCGAATGAATGTATTTTCCAAATCTTCCGAATAAACTTCCGGATCAAAAGTTCCGAGTGAACTTCCGAATCACCAACTTCCGAATCAATCTTCCGAACGAAGTTCCGGATCAACTTCCGAACAAAGTTCCGGGTGAAGTTCCGAGTGAAAGTTCCGGGTGAAGTTCCGAACCAACTTCCGAATCAACTTCCGAAGAAAGTTCCGGATAAACTTCCGAGTGAAGGTTCCGAACGAAGTTCCGGATCAACAACTTCCGAATCAAGGTGACTTCCGAATCAATTTTCTTTGAGTATTTTTTTAGTGTTACTGTTCCTTACTGTTTCTTCATTTTTACTTTATATTTTAATTCAAGTTTTGTTAATTACTATTAAATTAATTGCTTTTGATTTAAGTTTACATTTTTGTACATTTAAACTTTTAGTAGATTAAAAACCCAAACCCCCTATTTGTCACCAAAAACAAATCATTACACTTAGAACCAAGATCAATTCGAGAGGATATCGAGAGAATTTAGAACCCATACAAAATGCCTGTATCAAATGGCGCCGCTGCCAGCTCTTCTCGTTAAGATCAACAGTTTTTTGTGAGAACTTGGATTTTGGGATCCGTTCCTCGTGAACGTTACTTTTTCATAAAAATCTTCAAAAACACAAAAAAATATAAAATTTTCAAAAATCCTAAACATTAAAAAACATAAAAAACCAAAAATATTTTTGTTTTGTTTTTGTCTTGTTAGTTCTTTTGCAGGTGTATGCGCACTCGATCAACGTCTTATCAAGAGCCCGAGCCTCTCGATAACTTAGACATGGCCGGTGTACAAAACAACAACAACATACCACCTCAAAACAATAATAATAACAATAACAACCCACCTTTCAACAACATGAATAATAACAACAACAATGAGCCTCTACCGGATAATCGCCCGATGATTGAACTTCTGCAAGCTCATGTAGATGGAAACACTGATCCAATTGTTATACCCGCGATTGCAGCCAACAACTTTGAGCTAAAATCAGGCTTTATCCAGATGGTCTCTGCTCAACCATTCTTGGGGCGTACGATTGATGACCCACATGACCACATCAAGAGATTCTTGCAACTCACCAATACGGTCAAATTCAATGGTGTTCCACAAGAGGTAATCCGGTTACAACTTTTTCCCTTTTCTTTAGAGGGACAAGCCCGGCATTGGCTTGCTAAGGAACCGCCACAGAGTATTCTCTCGTGGACGGATTTGGAAACCAAGTTTATCAATTACTTTTTCCCACCCTCTCGTACTACCGCTTTGCGGAATGAAATTATCAACTTTGAACAAAAGTACGATGAGTCGTTTAGTGAATCTTGGGATCGTTTTAAAGATCTCTGAAGAAAATGCCCACAACATGGTTTTACCAAAGTGCACCAAATTAACACTTTTTATAATGGTTTAAGCATGAATGACCAAGATTCACTAAACAGTGCCTCGGGGGGTAATCTTTTGGCTAAGACTTCAAATGCTGCTTGGGATATCATTGAGAATAAGTCTCGTGTGCAAACCAAGAGTGTTAGGACCAATGTCGCTAGTGCTAGCACTAGTGACAGCGACAAGCGACTTGACAAAATCACTGTGCTTCTTGAATCACTTGCTACCCAAACCGCCAGCAACACCAACAACATCAACGCTAGAAACGCTAAAGACGCTCAAGTCAATGCTGTTAGCCAACCATGCGAGATATGCGGGGGTCCTCACTCTTACACCACTTGTACCGCCACCCAAGACTACCATTCTGAGAATGTGAATGCAGCTTATGGCACCTATCCTCAACCTGCTTATCAAGCTAGACCTCAAGGTGACCGTAACTTGCTTAGCTACCGCTCCAACAACTACCTCTCACCACCCGGTTTTCCTCCAAGCAACCCAAACCAACAACAAAACCTCAATCGCCCTCCTCAACAACAACAACCACCTCGTACACCATACATACCACCTCATAAACAAACACAGCCACCTCAAAGAAATAACCAAGTTTACCAGCAACCTGCTTATCAACCACCCGCATACAATGCTCCTCCCATCCAACCCAACGCTTTACACCAAGAAGTGGAAACCTACATGAGGACTAACGATGTGATCGTGGGAAATCTTCAGAGAGAAGTGCTCAACTTGAAAGCAGACCTGGTCAAACAAGGGAACGATCTGAGAGCTGACATGAGAAACACTTTGGATAGTCAAACTAATGACTTGAAGAACATGATGGCTAGTTTCTTCCAAGGTAATCAACCCTCTTCTTCGGGTACTCTTCCGAGTAACACCGTTGCGAATCCAAGAGGGGAGATGAAAGCAATCACCACTCGCAGTGGCAAAGGTACAAAGGAACCCGAGCTTCCTATACCTCCACCGGTGGTTGTGACTAAGGAGAACGAGTCACCTGCTCCTATTCCTCATCCTTCTACTTCCCCAATTTCTCCGCCTCCTTCACCTTCTACCCTCATTTCCCCACCACCCGTGGTTGTGAGTGATCCTATTCCCCTAAAGCCTTCTTCTTCATCCAATTTACCTTATCCTTCAAGGTTGAGGAAAGAGAAGCAAAAGAGCAAGGATGATATTCAAGTTTCAAACTTTCTCAAAATGTTTAAACAATTGATTTTTAACATCTCCTTTGCCGAGGCTCTCGCTCACATGCCCAAATACGCTAAGATGTTTAAAGATCTTCTAAGTGACAAGGAGAAGCTTCTTGACATTGCTCAGACCCAACTTAATGAGAATTGCTCCGCTGTTCTCTTAAGGAAATTGCCCACCAAACTTGGTGATCCGGGTCGTTTCTTAATCCCTTGCAACTTCCCGGGAGTAGAGAATTGCATGGCCCTAGCCGATCTAGGTGCCAGTATTAATCTAATGCCTCTAAGCGTTTGGAAGCAATTATCTCTCCCTGAGCTAGTCCCCTCCAAAATGACTTTGGAATTAGCTAACCGTACGGTTGCTTATCCAGTGGGGATAGCCAAAGACGTCTTTGTAGGAGTCGACAAATTCACTTTTCCTGCTGATTTCATCGTTGTTGACTACGACATGGACCCTCGTGTGCCATTGATCGTTGGTCGTCCATTCCTGAGGACCAGTCGCACTCTAATCGATGTTGAAGCCGGTGAGCTTATCATGAGAGTGGGTGACGATAAGATCGTCTTCAACATGGGAAAGCTTTCTAAACAGCCTTATTCATACGAGAGTGTTAATTGTATTGACGTTCTTGATGAGGCTTGTGAAGAACACTTCAAAGATGCTTGTAAAAGTATTCCTACCTCTCTTCCCAATGTTGAGACCGTTTCCTCTATTGACTCATCACTATCTCTATTTGGAGAAAGTGATTTCCTTTGGAAAGATTTGGAAGCCACCATGGGAGACGTGAACTTATACCATGACGATTCTACCACCAATTGGGATGAAGATCTCCGCCTCATTGAAAACCTTCTCAAAGAAGACAATCTTTCTCCTCTATCTCCAACGGTTACTGCTATTGATCCTCCTTCTCCTAAAGAGGTGACTAATGATGATCCATCGTTAGTTTCACCATCTATTGAGGATCCTCCCACTCTTGAGCTTAAGGACCTACCACCTCATCTTGAGTACGTTTTCCTTGAAGACAACGAGAAGTTATCAGTCATCATCGCGAAGGATCTGAAGGAAGAAGAAAAAGCCCGCCTAGTCGCCGTGTTGAAGAAGCATAAAAGAGCTATCGCTTGGAAAATCTCCGACATTCGTGGAATTGATCCTCACTTCTGCACACACAAAATTCTCATGGAGGACGACTTTAAGCCCACAATTCAAAGCCAACGAAGGGTGAATCCAAAAATCTATGAAGTCATCAAAACAGAGGTTATCAAACTTCTTGATGCGGGTATGATTTACCCTATTTCGGATTCACCATGGGTTAGTCCAGTCCATTGTGTGCCTAAGAAAGGCGGCATCACTGTTGTGCCCAATGCAAACAACGAGTTGATTCCTACCCGTCTCGTTACTGGGTGGAGAGTTTGTATAGACTACCGTAAACTCAATGATGCCACGAGAAAGGATCATTTCCCTCTACCTTTTATGGACCAAATGCTTGAACGTTTAGCGGGTAATGAATATTACTGCTTTCTTGATGGTTTCTCGGGTTATTTCCAAATACCCATCGATCCCCAAGATTAAGAGAAGACAACATTCACTTGTCCCTATGGCACATTTGCTTACAAAAGGATGCCTTTTGGCTTATGTAATGCCCCCGGGACTTTCCAAAGGTGCATGTTAGCTATTTTCCATGACATGGTTGAACAAACCATGGAAGTCTTCATGGATGATTTCTCGGTCTTCGGGGATTCCTTCTCTTCTTGCCTTGCCAATTTGGAACGAATGCTGAAGCGGTGCGAAGACACTCGCCTTGTTCTGAATTGGGAAAAATGCCATTTCATGGTAAAATAGGGCATCGTGCTAGGACACAAGATTTCCAAAGCCGGTCTTGAAGTAGACCGTGCTAAAGTCGATGTTATCGCTAAGTTGCCTCCACCTTCAACCGTGAAGGGTGTGAGAAGTTTTCTGGGTCATGCGGGCTTCTACCGTCGATTCATCAAAGATTTTTCTCAAATCGCTCGCCCGATGACCCACCTCTTGGAAAAACATACCCCTTTTATCTTTTCCAAAGAGTGCCTTGAAGCCTTCAACTTGCTTAAGGATAAGCTTACTAAGGCACCCGTCTTGGTTACCCCTAATTGGGAGCTGCCCTTCGAGTTGATGTGCGATGCTAGCGACTTTGCTATTGGTGCGGTTTTGGGCCAAAGAGTGAATAAACACTTCCAACCAATCCACTATGCTAGCAAGACAATGACGGGGGCTCAATTGCATTACACGACAACCGAAAAAGAGCTTTTAGCTGTTGTCTATGCTTTTGAAAAGTTCCGCCCCTATCTTGTCCTTTCCACCACAATCGTATACACGGACCATTCCGCGTTGAAGTACTTGATGACAAAGCATGATTCTAAGCCAAGACTTCTTCGCTGGGTTTTACTCCTTCAAGAATTCAACATTGAAATTCGTGACAAGAAGGGAGCCGAAAACCTGGCCGCGGATCATCTGAGCAGACTTGAGGATCCATATCAAGGGGATCATCCGAAAAAAGAGATCAATGATTCTTTCCCCCTTGAGACCTTAATGTATATGAATATCAATCTTGATGGCACCCCGTGGTTTGCCGATATTGCAAACTACTTAGCGGGTGGTGTTCTCATCCAAGGGTTAACATCCCAACAAAAAAAGAAGTTCTTGAACGATGTTAAGACTTACTTTTGGGATGACCCTTTTCTATTCAAACAATGCGCTGACTTGATTATTCGCCGATGTGTTGACGGACCGGCCGCTTTGGACATTCTCCAGGCTTGCCACAAAGGACCCACCGGTGGTCACTTTGGTCCCAACTACACTGCCAAAAAGTGTTTGATTCGGGATTCTATTGGCCCACCATTTACCGTGATGCTCACGAGATGGTTAAACATTGTGATACTTGCCAAAAACAAGGCAAGATCACACATAAAGATGAGATGCCTCAAAATTTCATACAAGAATGTGAAATCTTCGATGTATGGGGCATCGACTTTATGGGGCCATTCCCTTCTTCTAAAGGCAACAAATACATCCTTGTCGCTGTTGACTACGTTTCCAAATGGGTTGAAGCCAAGGCTTTACCCACTAACAACGCGAGGGTGGTTTGTAAATTCTTGAAACAAGTGTTTGCTCGATTCGGTGTTCCTCGTGCTATTATCAGTGACCGCGGGACTCATTTTTGCAACGATCAATTTGCAAGAGTCATGGCAAAGTATGGTGTCAATCACCGTCTTTCCACTGCTTATCATCCTCAAACCAACGGTCAAGCCGAGATATCCAACCGTGGATTGAATAGAATTTTGGAGCGTACTGTGGGAGAGCATCGCGCCGCGTGGGCCGATAAGTTAGATGATGCTCTGTGGGCTTTCCGTACTGCTTACAAGACCCCGATCGGCTGTACGTCCTATCGTCTTGTGTACGGGAAAGCTTGCCACCTCCCTACCGAGCTGGAACATAAGGCATACTGGGCCATGAAGTGGGCTAACTTCAACATCAACAAAGCCGGTGATTTTCGCAAGATTCAACTCAACGAGTTACAAGAATTGAGGAATCAAGCTTACGAGAACTCATTGATCTACAAGGAGAAGACCAAGATTATCCGCGATGCTAAAATCAAGAACCGAGAGTTCCACGTTGGTGATCAAGTCTTACTCTTTAACTCTCGGTTGAAGACCTTCTCAGGCAAGTTGAAGAGCCGCTGGTCTGGTCCATTCACCATCGCCAATGTCTTTCCCTATGGCACCATTGCCAAATGGGCCCAACTTCAAGGTGAATGGCCAGCGTTTGAAATTGTACTTTGGTGAGGACATCTCTCAAGAGATGATTCCATCCCTCACCACATTCCTCGTGAACTAATTTTGGGTCGAGTCAGGCTCGTGACTCGGTTATCAAAAACAAGCGCTCCTCGGGAGGCAGCCCGAGTATCTATCCCTCTTCGTTTTAACCTCCTAAGTGTAGGGGGACCTCTATAGGTGTTTGTATTTGTGTGGTGATGTGATTACAGGGATAAGTGCACTCTTGGAAACTTTGAAGAACCGTGCTCCCATGTTATCCGAAATCCGGTTCTATCTCTCAACTATCGTGATTCAATTTTCTTCATACTCACATTTGAAATTGATCACTTTAGTCGTCTCTTCCTTAACTTGAGTTAACCAACGTGCACAATGTCATAAGTGTAGGGGAGATTTTTCTCACATGCTTAAACATTGAGGACAATGTTTATCTTAAGTGTAGGGGGGGACTTATATCGAAGTTTTAAGTGGACTTTTCCATGAAAATGCCTTCATTTAACCAGAAAATCATTTTTTTCAACATTTTTCAAATTTTTTATTAACTTTGGCCATCTAGTTGTAATTTTTAAATTTTTACCGTTGCTTTCGTATGTATATACCATGCAATAAAGTCAAAAATATTAATAAAGTGGTGTAGCTAGTTTAGAAGTCTTTGACATATTAGGCCCGTTGCGATTATTTTGACTCAACCCGAATAGACTTATCCAAGTTTATTCTAGCTAGTATCCTTAACCATGTAGACCTTAATTGGTTTATTAGGCTAAGTATCCACGAGTCTCATTACTTGAGATTTTAAATTGTGGAGAACGAGAAATGATAGAGTCAATTATAAGTCGGTATTCTTGCACAAGCTCACTTGGTGTAATTATTTGCCTATTCTCCCATCACTTGCTAATAATTTATCTGCAATAAGTAAGGTCGTACGATTTGAAAAGTTACTTAGCTTCTAGTCCAAGATCGTTTAAAAGTTGCTCGGTAATGATAAGAGTTCATAGCCAAGGCATAACTTATGAAGCGGGACGCGAAGATTGGCGAGTTCGAAAAGGCCCTAACAAGGCATGAGGATTCCATTTTATTGCTAAAGATCCAAAGTGATGTGAAAAGCATTATTCCCAAAGTCAATATGAAGGATCAAGACTCACGACGAAAAGTAATCAACTCCCATAAAGATGATGGAGAAGTCTATCCGAAAAGACCCTAACAAGGTATGAGGATAAATAGATCCAAGTCCGAAAAGGAGGCGGATCGTTGTATCTCAAAATCCCAAATAGAGATTGAAGAAATAATCATGAAGTCGTGGTCAACAAAGTTGGAGTACCTCTCAAAAGTCTCCAAGTGAAGAAACTCTATGAACGATGAGAAGACCATTATCTCAAGCACGTCTCTCAAGATATGAAGTATGAATTACATGCCAAATATCGGCCCGAGAAAGGTCTCAAATCGTGAACCGAGTTATGCCAAGATATGAACTTTTTGATATCCCGAGAAGCAGTTTTAAGAGATTTTGTCCTTTAGCTAACTATTGATCAAATCGTCCTACTTTGCTTTCATCCTAATAAACTATCGAAATAAGTCCAAAAATGCATCTTCATGATCATTCTAAGACAAAAATAAAATATAAGAGATACACCTAGGAATAAGGGAGTTTAAGCATTTAATTAAGCCATGTGTGTAAGTGTTTGATTTACTAACTTATAGTAACAATGATCTCGTTTTTAAGCTTAGTTTGGGGAACGTGAAACTTGAGGGTGATAAATCTTCGCAGCACCTAAGCCCTAATGTAAGTCCTCGATCTCTTTGCAAGTTATTTCCACATAGCTACTTTCTATCCTTTTTGCTTACATTAAAGCTTTAATTTCTCTTAGTACTTTAAATTTTGTTTAGTAGTATGTTAATAAGGCCAAGGTTGATTGATTATGAGAAGAGTGTAAAATTGCTTTATCGCTAAGCATTGCATGAGGGCATGGCAATGGTTAAGTGTAGGGGATTTGATAGGTGTGTAAACACCCATCCTTTTTCCACTTAATTCTGGCTAAAACGAGACCAAAACACGTATTTAATATCATTTATTTGGAATTATGCGTGGTTTTTGTGTTTAATGTGTTTTCAGAGCCAACCGGATGAATATTAAAGAAAACATGGGATTGCATGGGTTTTATCGAAGAAAAAGGACCAAAGATGGAAGATTTACATAAGTCGAAGAAACTCAAGTCTATTAATCGAAGAAATTAAAAGACGAGTTGAATTTAATCGACGACAAATCCCGAATCAGAATCGAAATCGTCAACATTTCTGAAAAGACGAGAAGACAAGAAGGACGGGAGAAAGCCCACTCACCAACCAAAGGGAACACCTATATAAAGGGTTCCCCTCACACTTTCCATCCAGTTTTTTAGTTTTTTCTTTTCCCCTCTTTTCTCCCTTTCTGTTCGTAGACATCACCAACACCACTAGGGTGTTTGGTGATTTTGATTCTTGTTTTTCAATCTTGTAATTTGATCTTTATCTTTTGTTTGTTAAAACCTTAATCATTCAATATATCAATCTTTCCATTTCATCTTGTTCATTATCATCTTTTATTTCAAGTTCTTAAGTTCTTATTTGGTTGAGTTTTGATTTTAAAAAGTTGTTGAATTTGTGTTTTTATTGATGGGGTTTGTTGTTATTGGTTAGTGTATGATTCGTGTCAGTTTTGTTTAAGTTTTTGGTTAAAAACTTGGTGATTTTTGGCTTAAAATCGATCTTCCCTGTTTTTCTGAAAGTTACTGTTCTTGAGTTTCCCAGGTTCCGGATGAACCAAAACTTCCGGATGAACTAAAAGTTCCGGATGAGCAAAATCTTCCGAATGAACTAAAAGTTCCGGATGAGCAAAATCTTCCGAATGAACTAAAAGTTCCGGATGAACAAAATCTTCCGAATGAGTTTTCTTTTCAAAAGTTTCGAGTCAGTTTCAAAGTTCCGAATGAATGTATTTTCCAAATCTTCCGAATAAACTTCCGGATCAAAAGTTCCTAATGAACTTCCGAATCACCAACTTCCGAATCAATCTTCCGAACGAAGTTCCGGATCAACTTCCGAACATAGTTCCGGGTGAAGTTCCGAGTGAAAGTTCCGGGTGAAGTTCCGAACCAACTTCCGAATCAACTTCCGAAGAAAGTTCCGGATAAACTTCCGAGTGAAGGTTCCGAACGAAGTTCCGGATCAACAACTTCCGAATCAAGGTGACTTCCGAATCAAATTTCTTTGAGTATTTTTTTAGTGTTACTGTTCCTTACTGTTTCTTCATTTTTACTTTATATTTTAATTCAAGTTTTGTTAATTGCTATTAAATTAATTGCTTTTGATTTAAGTTTACATTTTTGTGCATTTAAACTTATAGTAGATTAAAAACCCAAACCCCCTATTTGTCACCAAAAACAAATCATTCCACTTAGAACCAAGATCAATTCGAGAGGATATCGAGAGAATTTAGAACCCATACAAAATGCCTGTATCAAATGACTACTAAAAACTTACACAAAATCAACTTTTTGATAAAAACCAACCATAAAAATGATCATTTCTATACCCTAATATCATCATACATCAATCATAACATCAAAATCATAATCAAAATAAAAATCTTTAGATCAAAATGAAGTTTTTAACAAGATTTATAGCAAGAACCACCATGGATCATCATAAAAATGCCATGCATGATCATAGCTCCTACCTACCAACATCAAGAAAAAAAAACTTGCTTGCATGTAAGAATTTCTTACACCAATATGATCCTTGATCAAAAATAAGAATGGGTCTAGCTTTGGATTAGCTTAATCCATCATAAATCTTGAGTTAAAATTAAAATTGTATGTATTTGGTGATGGTGGGTTGGTTTCGGCAAACAAGAGAGAAAGAGAAAGAGTGGTGAAATTTTTTGATGAAAGAAATGAGTAGTGTGTGTTTGTTTAAGGTTTATATATAGTGGGGTAGGGACCATAGTTGCAATTTGGCAATAGTTGTGGCTAAAAATGTAAATAGTTAGCTAAAAAGCGGGAAATAACTATTAGTCAATTTTCAAAATATTTACGGGGCTCGGGTTTCATAAAGATACTTTTAAAAATTTAAAACGTACCTCAAAAATAATAATATCGACTCTCGACTCGACTTAACACGTCATTTAAAATAAAACCTCAAAAATAACAAAAAATGAACAACCAACAATAAAAAGTAAAATATTTGGCATCCATTGACATCACGCTTGCTAATACTCCTTATACTTAATAAATATTAAATATAGACCTTCCAACATCGGATTAAACTTAAACCTCCAAAAATAAATATCGTTCAAACTCATCCAAAAATTTCAAAAATAATCGTAAAATAAGATTAAGCAATGACCTCGGTTTTGGGTTGTCACATCCCCCCCCTTCTTAAAAGAAGCGACGTCCGCGGCGCTTAATCCTTCCTAAACAAATGAGGATACTTGTCCTTAAAGAAATCCTCACGTTCCCACGTAAACTCTAGCCCACGTCTAGAGTTCCATCTCACCTCCACAATCGGAATTCTACTATGCTTCAACTTCTTAACTTCCCTATCCATTATCTCTACAGGTTCCTCTATAAAATGAAACTTATCATCCAGTTGAATTTCCTCCAATGGAATCACCACATCCCTTTCAGCTAAACACTTCTTCAAACTAGACACATGAAAAGTATTATTAATAGCCTTAAGCTCATCAGGCAACTCTAATTTATAAGCCACCAATCCATTCCATTGGATAATCTTAAATGGTCCAATATATCTCTGGCTCAACTTTCCTCTCTTTCCAAAGCGTATTACTCCTTTCCATGGAGATACTTTCAACATAACCATGTCTCCTACTTCAAACTCTAACGGTTTCCTTCTGTTATCAGCATAACTCTTTTGTCTACTTCTGGCAGATAACAAACGTTTCTTAATTTGCACAGTCTTTTCAGTCGTCTCAAATATCATTTTAGGCCCAGTCAATTGACTTTCTCCTACCTCACTCCAACACACTGGAGATCTACACTTACGTCCATACAAAGCTTCAAATGGAGCGGCTTTAATACTAGCATGATAACTATTATTGTATGAAAATTTAACCAATGGCAAATGCTTATCCCAACCATTTCCAAAATTAATCACACATGCTCGAAGCATATCCTCTAACGTTTGAATCGTTCTCTCACTTTGTTCATCAGTTTTCGGATGATATGCTATACTTAAACATAACTCCGTTCCCATCGCTTTCTGCAAAGACTTCCAAAATTCTGAGGTAAACCTACTATCACGATCAGAATTATCGACAAAGGCACACCATGTCGACAAACAATCTCCTTCACATACACTGTTGTTAACCTCTCCATACTATCTGTCTTCTTCATCGGCAAAAAGTGAGCAGACTTAGTAAATCTATCTACAATCACCCATATCATATCACTACCATTTGCAGTCCCTGGCAAACCTGTCACAAAATCCATTGTAATCTTCTTCCATTTCCACTCAGGAATCTCAGGTTGCACTAATAATCCAGACGGTTTCTTATGTTCAGCCTTCACCTTCGCACAAGTTAAACACTTATTAACATACTGTGCTATATCTGCCTTCATATTCGTCCACCAATAAACTTTCTTAAGATCTTGATACATCTTGTCCGATCTAGGATGTATTGAATACTTCGAGTTATGAGATTCATTCATCACCAAATCTCGCACCCCTAACGAATCTTCCTCAGACGGACACAACGGTAACCAAATCCTATTCTTAAAATACCTCAATCCATTTGGCCTCACTTCAAACAATGGTTTCAACATTCTACCCAAATTTTCTGCCTCAACGTTCTCTTCCTTCAAACCATTAGTTTGGGCTTTCAATATCGCTTCTGTCAAATCAACACTTTCCATCATTGTCAAAACTCTAACTCTTATAGACTTATCTCTTTCCTTTCTACTAAGTGCATCAGCTACCTTATTCGCTTTACCAGGATGGTAACGAATCTCGCAGTCATAATCACTCAGCAACTCAACCCATCTTCTTTGCATCATATTCAATTCCTTTTGATCCAAAATATACTGCAAACTCTTATGATAAGTGAAAACCACACACTTGGTTCCATACAAGTAGTGTCTCCACAGCTTCAAAGCAAAAATCACAGCCCCAAGTTCTAAATCATGCGTAGTGTAATTCTCTTCATGCTTCCTTAATTGTCTCGATGCATACGCTATTACTTTCTCCCTTTGCATCAATACAGCTCCAAATCCTTTATGAGACGCGTCACAGTACACTACAAAATCCTCAGATCCTTCTCGCAAAGACAATATCGGCGCATAACACAACTTATCCTTCAACATACTAAATGCAGATTCCTCTTCCAATCCCCATTCAAACACTCGATTCTTCTCCGTAAGCTTAGTCAACGGCTTAGCAATTAACAAAAACTTCTCGATAAACCTTCTATAATACCCAGCCAAACCAAGAAATTGGCGAACTTCAGTCGGCGTCTTCGGCACTGACCAATCCTTAATTGCCTCAATCTTAGCAGGATCCACACGAACACCTTCACTATCAATCACGTGCCCCAAAAATTGCACTGATTTCAACCAAAATTCACACTTAGAGAATTTCGCATACAACTTCTCCTTTTTCAACAATTCCAAAATTGTTCTCAAATGCTTCTCATGTTCCTCTTCACTCTTTGAATAAACGAGAATATCAACAATGAATACAATAACAAACTCATCCAAATACGGCTTACATACACGATTCATCAAATCCATAAATACAGCAGGCGCATTTGTTAACCCAAAGGCATCACTTGAAATTCGAAATGTCCATATCGAGTACGGAAAGATGTTATAGGAATATCTTCTTCCCTAACTCTCAGTTGATGATACCCAGACCTCAAATCGATCTTCGAGTATACACAAGAACCACACCAGTGGCAAGGGTTCAACAAATCATCAATCCTCGGCAGTGGATACCGATTCTTGACAGTCAATTTGTTAAGCTCTCTGTAATCAATACACATTCTAAATGAACCATCTTTCTTCCGAACAAACAAAACAGGCGCACCCCACGACGACGAACTTGATTTAATAAATCCCTTATCCATCAATTCCTTCAATTGATCAGATAATTCTTTCATCTCAGATGGAGCTAAACGATACGGTGCACGAGCAACAGGAGCAGCACCCGGCACTAAATCGATACGAAACTCCAGTTCACGTACGGCGGTAATCCTGGCAATTCCTCAGGGAAAACCTCAGGATACTCTCTAATCACAGGCACATCCTCCAATTTCCTTTCATTCACACCATCATTACTTATCTGTGCAAGAAACACATCACAACCTGTTTCTATATACCTTATCATCTTTAAACAAGAAACAACTCTCAAACGAGAAGTACATTCATCTCCTTTCACAGTCAATACCCTATTCCTTAGCGGTATCTGAACTAATCTTTCTCCACAAACAATTACTGCACCATTACCAACTAACCAGTCCATTCCAATAATCACGTCAAAAGATCCTAACTCTATGGGCATCAAATCAATACTATACACATAATTACCTAACTTCAAGGAACAACCTTTCAGTATAGAACTAGTGCTTACAACCTTACCATAGCTAACTCCACATTATAACTAGTTGTCAATCTCACTGGTTATCTATCCAATAGTTGACTGAATCTAACATCTACGAAACTTCTATCGGATCCAGAATCAAATAACACACTAGCATAACAAGCATCAAGTAAGAACGTACCAGTCACCACATTCGGCCCTTGAGGTCTGTCAGCATCTCCAACCACATAGGCTGGAGCAGCAATCCCAGCAGCAACAGCAGCAACATTGCCTCCCTGTCGTATGCCAACCCTCGGACAGTTCCCTTGCTTATGTCCACGGCCTCCACATCCAGAACAGTAAACTACCTTGACAACATTAGCCCCAGTGGCTACACCCTTGTTTCTACAATCTGCCATCTTATGTCCGGCCTTCCCACACTTGTTGCAAGTAGGTGGATAATTTCCAACATGATACAAATTACACCGACCACACTTCGGATTCACCTTGTTACCTTGATTTCCTGTAGCAGCACGAACACCATCATTCCTTCTCAAATTATACTGCTGATTCCTATTCGGTCCTTGGTTATTGTTATTACGATAACCACCACGATTCTGCCCTTGACTTGAGTGTGCACCTTCCCACTTTCTCTTATTCCCTTCAACAATACTATCCTTTCGATCCTGCAGCTTTACATCCATTAAAGCATGAGCCATTTGAACAGCTTCATCAAATGACTTGGGTTTCGACGAAGTAGTTTCTCCCTTGATATTACTAGATAAACCCCTGATATACTTCTTCATCTTCTTACGGTCATCAGCAAACGCATCAGGACATAACAAACATAAATCAGAAAATCTCCTTGTATAAGCTACAATATCATTGTTCCTCAGCACCAAATGCCTCAATTCATCTTCCAACTGACCTAACTCTTCCTCAGGACAAAACTTAGCAGTCAACAGTCCCTTGGTCACAGTCCATGTTCTAGCATTAGCTTCAACCAATCCCACAGTAGCTACTTGACTATTCCACCAACTCAACGCATCATCCTGAAAAGTAGCTGCAGCAAATTTTACCTTACTAGCTTCTGAACATCCACTGATTTCAAAAGTACTTTCAATCTTCTCAATCCACCTCCTTAATTCCAATGCACCACCAGTACCACGAAATTGGGTAGGTCCACATTTCATGAAACTATCATAAGAACATTCCTTCTGAATCTGCTGAACAACAGCATTACCTCCAACTTGTCCCGCAACATTTCCTTCTGCTTGCTCATCAGCATTACCTCCAACCTGATTTCCAACATTCCCTCCAACCTGACCAGCAGCATTCCTATTCTCAGCCTCTTGGTTCCTCGCAGCACGTTCAGCTTCTAAATGGTATTAACAGTAACAGTCGTTAATTTAGGCGGCATGTTTACAGGAAACTAACCAAACAATAATTTAGTAAAGTCGGAAAAATGCCTCCCAACTCCTTCCTGTATAACCATAACAGAAAAAGAACAAGTAAGTATTCATATCAAGATAAGAAGAAGGATTTCTCTATCAAGATGTAACATGGATACTACATGTACCAACAACACAATTCATAATGAATCATTAACCAATTCACACAAGAACTAATAAGACAAATCATAAGTCATGAAGGTATATTGGATTGCTTTAGAAAATCTCCACAAAATTGTGACAAGTAATGTCACTACAATCCTTCATCACAACAAACTTAAAAGTCATTAAGTTTCATCACAAACTAGAGTACGAGTCTACATAAGTTCTATTACAACAAGGCTAATAAAACAACATAAAGAACTAAACATCGGATCCCCGTAGCTTCTTGTACATCGGCTCATCATCACTGCTGCTATCATCATCATCAGATTCTTCCTCCACTTTTTCCTTCCTCTTACGACTACTTCCTTCACTTGGCTTCACCAACACTCGAGCTTCAACCTGATTCGGCACATCACGAATCACAACACCTCGACTAGGAAAAGATCTCACCGGCAAACCCCATGCACTCAACCTTGCATTCCTTTCTTGCTCCCTACGCAACCTTTCAACCTGCCCACTCAAATTCAACACCATAGATCTTAATCTAACAACCTCATCCATTTACCTTGCCCTAACAAACTCTGACCTCCTCACACTACTAACAAACTTGTCAAACGTTTTCTCATTCTGCTCAAACCTCCTAATCACACGAGTCTCAACCAAATACCTTTCAAACAAAGACCTATCAAGCTTCTTAAGAAACCAGAAAATATCATCATAAGACCTAGGACCTGGACAATAAACCTTAGGAATACCATCATGAATAGATCGAGCACTAGCAGCACTACTCGACTCAACAGGAACATCACCCCTGGCAAATGCAATCCCAGGCAAACTGCTAATATAAGCATCACAAGTTGGCGTCGAAGAACGAACAATAGGTCGCTGACAATCTGGAACAGTCTGTGGCACAACATTAACCCTTGGAACATAACTACTTTGTATCAACTCAGGCTCTGTCTGACCAACTGCAGTAAGTGGAATCCCATCATCTAAAAACTCAAAAGGCTCCTCATCGTCACTAGCACCAAAGTTATCTACTTCCTCACCATCCACTACATTAGTCATATCAATCCATCCATCCTCACGAGGTAAACCAGCCATTTTCTACAATTATAAGGGTTCAAGGATACTTAAGGTCATCGTTAATAAAATAATAATTAGTATGTAATGCTCATGCAAATGTCATACGTTATCCATGCTATGCAACACAATGCTAATGATGTTTATGCAATGCTCGCAAAAAAATAAATATGATACTGACAAGCACTCAACGTACTTTCAATAATTCCAATACAATATCGTAGTATTTACTTAATAAATACTCGGGAAATCATTTCAGTTATGAGGGATACATCTACAATGCAAAACAAAACTATAAGTGATCTTACCGGAGCGTTGCAGAGGAATTGTGTGCTTTTGAAGAATAAATACTTTCGACACCAAAGTTATAGTTTAGGAAAATTTTCAAAATCGACCCAGTTCTCTATAACTTGCAGCTCTGATTACCAATCTCTAACACCCCCAATTTACATTGCGCAGCGGAAATACACAATTGGGTGCTAGACACAAGCATCATCACACAAGGTATATTAAACGACTCAAAAGTGAGACGTTTACACATAAAATATTAACATGATTTTCATAATTGGTCTAAAACATAAATTTCAACCCAAATTGTACTGACACGACACCAGAGTAAAGCCTTTTGTCCCCATGGATCTCGACCAACAACCAACAAGTTTAGTACAGTACATCAACATAAAGTAAATTGTTCAACATTAAAAGGTAGAAACAGTTTAGACCAACATTCTTCCAAAAGCCAAGCCACAACCTCCACAACAAAGCTCCATGCTCCATCACTTCCTATTACCTGAAATACATGCATAAAACGAGTCAACAATAATGTTGAGCGAGTCTATAGGTTTATCAAATCACATTTGAACACAAGAAGAAAATCAATCATAATCATTTATAGAATTGTCGTACACATAATCTATATTTAAGGCAGTAATAATAATGATATTATTAAACAAACATTGTATTTAAGCTCATGACACCGACCCCTTAACCAAATAGTCACCCACGCCAAATGCCGGCATGACTAGAATAAAACCATTGCCCCTCTAGGGTATCAGTTGCTAGAATACCACAATCTTATTCACGTAAAATTATCCTTCCCAGCGGGTTACTCAACGTAATGCCCTGGTCTCAGATAGGGTGGTCAACCCAATAGTACTATCATTAGAATAAGCGGCTATTCCTGACTCACAACATCAAGTCAGAAGATAGTTAACGGCTCATGAATTTAGGGTCTTTAGCAACAAGTTACTCAATACAATGAAATCAACTTTAGGCAACGTTCGGGTCCAACAATTACTCATGACTTGTGTTCATTTATTTTCAAATAGCATGTATCCCCCCTCGCGGGTATTAAAATCATTAAAACAATTAGAAAGAGAGGCTACAGACTCACCTTAGTATAAGAGATCTAGCGAGATGATCGTCGACTATAATGGATGCCTTTCAAACACGAGAACCGCTACCTATCAAATAAGGCGCGTTCGTTAATAATGACTCGAGAAATAAATCATACATAACAACATCAAACTCAAACTCATAAAGTCACGATAAACTCGAGAGAAAATGATATAAATAACTTTATTATACTTTACTACACACTTACTTTACCATTTTACACTTTTAACAAAGTCCGCCGGTACATACTACATGTACTAGCTTATTTACCCCTTTTAAACTCGTCAACCGTTTATGAAACGACTCGATAAACTAACTTACTATATATAGAAAGTACTCTTACAAGTTTATCAAATGAAATTACTTTTAAAGTACTTTACTCGACTCATTTTCAAACTACAAAATCCGGACAGATTTACGTTAATTTTTCATACAACCGTTTTAACTTATTTAAACGACTCCGTTTACAAAAACGACACTCGGGTTTTAAAGTAAACTCAACCTAATAAGTAAAAACCTCATTATAAGTAGGTTACATATTTCAAAACATCCATTTAGAGTCTCCGAGATTCGATCCAAATATCGACAACAACTATATGTAGTGCCGATACTCGTCTCCCAGTACACGATCATTCAAAACATCATAACTTCGCGCTCGTTTGGAGCTAGAAGCTCTACCTTATATCAAATCGAAGCTAATAAAATTATCTACAACCCTAGGCTATAAGTTAAGCCATTTTCAAAACATAAAAATTCGGATTTTACACTTTACTTACTTTTATAAAATGACTACTAAAAACTTGCACAAAATCAACTTTTTGATAAAAACCAACCATAAAAATGATCATTTCTATACCCTAATATCATCATACATCAACCATAACATCAAAATAATAATCAAAATAAAAATCTTTAGATCAAAATTAAGTTTTTAACAAGATTTCTAGCAAGAACCACTATGGATCATCATAAAAATGCCATGCATGATCATAGCTCCTACCTACCAACATCAAGAAAAAAAAACTTGCTTGCATGTAAGAATTTCTTACACCAATATGATCCTTGATCAAAAATAAGAATGGGTCTAGCTTTGGTTTAGCTTAATTCACCATAAATCTTGAGTTAAAATTAAAATTGTATGTATTTGGTGATGGTGGGTGGGTTTTGGCAAACAAGAGAGAAAGAGAAAGAGTGGTGAAATTTTTTGATGAAAGAAATGAGTAGTGTGTGTTTGTTTAAGGTTTATATATAGTAGGGTAGGGACCACAGTTGCAATTTGACAATAGTTGTGGCTAAAAATGTAAATAGTTAGCTAAAAAGCAGGAAATAACTATTAGTCAATTTTCAAAATATTTACGGGGCTTGGGTTTCATAAAGATACTTTTAAAAATTTAAAACGTACCTCAAAAATAATAATATCGACTCTCGACTCGACTTAATACGTCATTTAAAATAAAACCTCAAAAATAATAAAAATCGAACAACCGACAATAAAACGTAAAATATTTGGCATCCATCGACATCACGCTTGCTAATACTCCTTATACTTAATAAATATTAAATATAGACCTTCCAACATCGGTTTAAACTTAAACCTCCAAAAATAAATATCGTTCAAACTCATCCAAAAATTTCAAAAATAATCGTAAAATAAGATTAAGCAATGACCTCGGTTTTGGGTTGTCACATCTCGCAATTGTTCAAGTTCGCAATGGAGTGCAAAATCCGCAATTCTTGATGAGTACAAATCCGCAATTCTAATCAGGATAATTCCGCAATTCTTTAAGGAATAATTTCGCAATACTTTCAATAAATCCGCAATGTGGTAACAAATTCGCAATTAAGCAGGATTTCGTAATTGAGAGACACAGTTGCGAAATTAGGACAAAAAAGATGCGAATTTGAGACAGAAGGACCAAAATGTTGCGAATTTGAGGCATAAGTTCCTAAAAAATAGGAACAATGAAGAACTCTAATGGAAAACGTGATTTCACACCAAAAATCAAGCCAAACACCACCAAATTTCGTGTTTTTAACCTATCAAAGTAACCCAAATCACTACCACGCCTAAGTAGATGATTTGTCTATTCACTAACACCACAAAAACACAAAAAAACTTGATGATTCGAGCTTTAAAATCAAGAAGAACTCACGAACACAATATGACAATCAAAACCAATCACGAAAATTGTTGTCTCATATATTTGTGATGATTAAACAAGGAAGAAAGAAAAAAAATAGATTAAAGGAGATGGATTTCTAGAGAGAGAAAGTAGTGAGAGAAAGTAGAGAGAAGAGATGATTAACTTGGTGAATATTAGATTAAGAATCATGAGAGTACTAATGACCATCCACCCTTCCTAACATGCTATGAAGGGCCTTATATAGCCGGGCTTACATGTAACCATAATGGGCTATACTGTTTGGACCGGGCTTGTCTTTTGGGCTTTAAGTAGCTTAAATCTAAGCCCGTGAATCACGACTATTTAACTATCTATTACAACGTTCTAATAAATATTACAATAGAAACCTATGACCGAACATTCTTGTTTGAATTAATATTTTGAGGCTAACATTTACTAATACATTGTACAGTATCTCAAGTTATCAAATGTGTTAAAATTCTTCATCCACATGGAATAGTAAGTGCAATTCGTTGTCGTTTAATTAATTCAATATGCATACTAAAAAAATGAATCGTAACTTCGGGTTCCAAGTCATTCGGACCAAGGATAGAAGTGGGAAAATGGGCATCCACTCCTCACTTATGTGAGTTTCCTTAATTAGTATTTATAAGTTTTCAAAGCGCCTAACTTATAAGGAAACCCAAACACCTCTTGGAATTGACAGTAGTTTTTGAAAAATGTAATTTCATATCACAGATAGATTGGGTGTTTCCTGTAACACCATACTTTATAGGCTAATAGTTTTCTTGAAAAGATTAGAGAAAAAGTCGTTTGCGTTTTAAACATTTTATAAACCTTTATTGTTTCACAATACATCTACTTTTGACAGTGGTTCATTTTTGGTGATATTTTACGTGAATGATTTTTAAATATCAAGATACTATTATGTTGTTTTAGACCGTTTCTACAAATCTATCATTATGTTGTAAAGCAGCTTTAATCAAATTTCTTCCACTCTAAACGATTCTTAACGTATCAACTATATAATTGGATGTATAAATGAAAAAAGTCTGCACTCTGCACTAATGAGTAATTCAGTGTTTGGACTTGAAACTTTTGAATAAGAAACAAGGATGAGGTCGGTGATGTGCTAACATGAATCCATGCGCCGACCCCAAACACGCCATATAATGTTTGAAAATGTCAACTATGCATATCGATATATATGTTGTTTGTGTTTTACATCCTTATAGTATTTCGTTTCTTAAACTTTATTTCTTCTATGGTTATATGTATTTCGTAATGATATATGTTCCTGTTGCTACATAGTAACTAAGTTTTCCCGCAAACACTAAACACAAATAACAATTCTTGGTTAGATTAACATATTTTTGTAAGAATATAACAAGTCTAAATTTTTTCATAATTAAGAAGATTATTAAAAATATGCGTAGTAAAACAATTTGTTATGCTTATTAGATTTCTTCTCTAATTATATATAAGAATTATTGTCTTATAAAGTAAAGTTTTATTTTGCACCATATTTGTACGTAGACATGTAATCGATAACATATTTGATTAAAATCTCGTGATAACAGGTGAGGATACCTGATGAGGATGAGTATGAAGAAGTAAATGTGTTCCTTAACGTGGATGGGGGTTGGGATGTGAAATGCAGACCCCATGTCCTCGACACCATTGCCATCTCAGATATTTTTATTTGCGTATAACATAAATATTTCTTTGAAGAAAACGATAGGGGTTATATTTCTACTCCCATGTGACTCACGTTTAAACAAAAAAGGAAATTTGAAGACCTGTAACAATGACAACAAACATGACAAGCAATTTTTAGAAAGAACTGTTAAAAATTACTCTACATGTGATAACAGAAATCTAAATTTACCGAAGTGTTTTACTTAACACTATCTTTCAGGGAATATATATGAATAAAAGGAGTATAAATCATATATACACATGTCAAATTACTGGTGAAACTTTAAGTATCTTATTGGTTTTAAAGATCACATAAAAACATCGACTATATGTTTGTTTACACGTGTTTTTCATTTGTACGAACTTCATGATTTCAACTGCGTGTAATTATGCGTTTATTTTTAGCGTCTAATTGCGTAATTCACATGTCATTTTCTTCTTTTCTATCATCTTTTTAAGATACCCGTGAATTTCACGGGTCTTTTAGCTAGTTTATTGCATATACTCTTGTTAATCACTCAAATGATACTACGTATTGAATTATTTTAGAATGTGTCATGCTGACCAATTATTTTATCTACATGATCATGTTTAGAGTACTTATAATAAAACCTACAATAAGTTAATTACAATAACATTGAAAGAAAACATTTTGTTACCTTAAATTGAAAAGCAAACTTAAGAATAGCGTAAGGCGTGGCGGTATGGCTAAATTTTACGTTTTTGCGAGTCATGATGAATCATGTTATTTTTAAGGCGTGAATTAAAACGGTACAAAATATAAAAATATATATCTATACTACTTTACAAAGCATTTAGGCTATTTTATTTTTAAAAGTCTTAAAAAACCTCTAACATTTCTTAATTTAGAAACTTTTCTAACAACTTTTTAATAAACTATTAAAAAAAACTTTTCTATATAAATTGAAATATCTTTTTATTTATTTATTTTTTCTATAATCTAACTTAATCATATTTTTTAAAGTTTTACGTTCTTTAATTCAATATCCATTTTGATATATTTTGATTAAGTTTTAGTTTTTTCATTTTTAGTGAGTTTCTTTATCCATATTTAACTTTTTATAATTTTATATTTTATTTGAATACGAAGTTGATGGATAAAAGTGTAACATTTATTCGTAAAAAAATAGTTATCAAGTATCCGCTGCTGCATTGCGCGGGTACCAGACTAGTACAAATTTATATATCTATGTCATATTATAAATATAATTATTTCATTAAAAAGTGTTATATGTAAGCAATAAAATAAAATAAAACTATATTCGAACCATAAATTAATAAAAGAAACAACTACCATAAGTTCGGTTGGAATTTTTTTAGCTTCTAGCAGTAGAATAATGGGTATTTATTTATGGCTTATGATCTTATTTACCATGCATGTTAAGTTTCTAGTTTATGGATTTGATGATTAAGGTTTATAAATTTTTATCATATTTTTTTGGAAGTTTTGTCTATTGGCCATTGGCAAGCAAATTGCTCATTTTCAGGTCGGTTCAGGCCGACTAATTTAATAATCAAATGGGCATGTTGAAAAACTATTGGTTGTAGTTTGTTTTTCATGTTAGATGGTGCAAGAGCAAGAAAATGAATAGTGTCGATCACCGAAATACATAACAGTTTGTATCATCACAAGAATACTTAGATAAAAAAAGTTACAAGATGAATATATGATTATAAGATTACTTATTAGATACTTGCCATCTTCTATGAACTTGCGGAATGGATGATCTGGACATTCAACATCATATATATATTGTGGATGTTGTTCCATATTCGGACATGTAACGTACTACGTGTCAATACGACATCAGTAACATGAACAAATCTGTATTGAGCCAAATTTGTGTTAACGTTCAAGTTGATATTGCTTTTAAGTTCTTCCAAAATGCATCGAGACAATCGGTCAAAGCGGAAGTTAGGTAAGAGAAGCTTTCAGAATGGTAAGTGCCTGCAAAAAGGATAATCAAGTGAATAATACATGTAATATAGAAAATGTTATTTGAAAAAAAATTCAAATTTAGTTGTACATACCTGTGGTTCACAAAATTCTCATTTCTACAATCTTTATATCGCTGAGGTCCAAAGAGTTCCCACTGTCAATTTCAACTTGGGTATTACAAGAACAGTCTGTTAATATTATAATAAATGGTCTAAATTTATATGTTCTGGTGACATTTTTCCCACTGAATTTCTATTGTAGGTCCCCTTAATGACTCAGATATCACTTACACATGAACTTAGTTTCTAAGATGACTTCACCTACCATAGGCATAGGTCTGCCACCGGTCTATGGTGTCATTCTCTCCTTCATCTTTGGGTTTTGCAGCTAATTGAGCTTTGATGTCGTCTTCATCTTGCCAGCCTAAATTTTGTAAAGTGTAAGATACAAAGGACCGTTCATGTCTGTATCGGTTACATCCCTTTCATCTTCAACATCCATTGCTGCAGAAAATTCAATGTTCTTGTTAGCTGCAAGTTTGACTTTTGGATTGCTTTCCAACTCTTCATGTTGCTGCTCGAGAGCTTTTCCTTTTGATCATTCTTGATCCGCCTCATCCACTTTTCTTCCCTCCTCAAAGCAAGTGCTTTCTTCTTCAAATCTATAAGCTCCCATTGAATTGCTAATGATATGAGTTTAATTACTCATATCAATTACTACCTCCGTCCCATATTAATAGTCCATATTACTATTTTGGGACGTCCCAAATTAATAGTCCAGTCCAAAAATAGATAAGAAATGTACATTAAGTTTACCATATTACCCTCACTTGAGGGTATTATTACAAACAATAAAGAAGTTGTAAATTAAATGGTTAAAGACAAAATTGTCATTGTGTAAAAAGTAAGAGAGAGAAAGCTGAAAAAGTGATGTTATTATTAATATGTGTGTTTTTGGTCGGTGGACTATTAATATGGGACGGAGAGAGTATATCATAAAATGGAAAATAAATGTATATTTATTTTGTTGTTTCATGTGTGTAGGTACCAAGATCACAAAAATCAGTAAAATCAACACGAGTTTGAAGAATTTATCAAGAGCCAAAAAGTCAAGTCCATTTTTATTTAAAGATTTAAGTTTTATAAGTTATTGGGCCTTGGTGGGACCCACTTGAGTTTAATGGGCCTGAAAGACCATTAATAAAGATTGAAGTAACTTTGATAATTGGAAGCCAAAATTCAGCCCAACAACATAAATATATTAGACGGATGAAGTATTTACAAGCAATGGTCAAAGCCCAAAATAATAAGCAATGAGACGGTGGAAAGTTATTTATTTGGGAAAGTCCATCAAAGGCCCAAGTTAGAAAATAAGACGGTGGAAATTGTTTATATACTTATGGTCAACTTTGGATCGGTCAAAACGTATAAAAAAAGAAAAATAAAAGAAACGATGGAAGTAATATTGGGGAAAAGAAACGCATCACAAGAACCCTAACAATTAGGGGTTTTCATTCCAGCCTCAATTGACCTGCACACGCCTAATATTCAGTTAATTAAGGGAAGATTGGTGCGTGTGATACACCAAGATTCTTAGTACCAAGTGCCAGAGTGGCACTTGGTTGCATCAAAGCCTCTCTTTGATTGGTGGATACACTGAAAACTTGTCAAAGATCCAATGATTTCCTGCCACCTCACCACTAAACTAACACAAGGTGTGCCATGTTGGCAATCCGAGTGAAAGAGGGCTAATTACAACGCTTGGATCGAAACAGAAAAGAGAGATAAGAATGAGAAGATTATCCAAAGGCTACAATTGATTCTTCTTCAACCACCCCTCACCTCACGCCAGCTATAAATACCCCCTCATTCCTGTATTATTTTTATCCCTTTTCTCTTACTGTTATTATGTCAATTTGTATTTAGGGTTGTAATTTTTCTGTTTTAAGAGTATTGTAATGAATGATTTTGTTAAATAAATTTTATGTTTCAGTTTAATCTACTTTGAATCCTACGTTTTATTTTCTTTTATTGGAATATATGCAAACTAAAGTTATAAATTGATCTAATGATCGAAAATTATTCAGTAGACTTTATCTATAGTTTATATGAATAATAGAGTGAAATAGGGAAAAATAAACGTTTATCCCACTGATAAACGCAAAAAAAATGAAGCTGGTTCGAAACTTTTGATTGTGGTTCGAGATGTTTATGGTGGTTTCATAGTTTCGGTGTTGTTTTAGTTCTAAGGTAGCTCGCCGCTACCTTCTACATCAACGGAAATCTTCAAAAGTCCATGGTCAAGCTCGTTCTTAGTTTCTGTTTTAATTAGTGATATTTGCTCTTTGGTTTAATGTTTAAATAATCTGCTTAGTTGTTAATTTGCTATAACATTATTATTATGAATTGTTTCCTGTTTACTTTTATGATCTTTTGAATTTACGGTATTGATTCAGATTTGGAATTGTTTGATTATAATTGATTTGTTAATGTAGATTGTGATAGGTTTCTGCTAGATATGATCTGCTTGTTATCTGAGTCTAAGTATTAGGCTGTATTTGGTTTTTGATTTAATGAAATTGCTGATTTGAATCTGCTTTTGATTTAAGTTGTTTGTATCAACTGACATATGGTTTGAAAGGCGTTTGCTGAGTCTTCGTGATACATGATTTTGCAGCTTGTTGCTCATATATGTGATTGTTCGTAGATGCTGTTGTCGAGTTTGGACTAATAAGATTTTATTTACTGTCAAATTATTGCTGTTAATCGCTAGAATCTAATATGATCTATAGGTTTGCTCACTGTTTTGTCAAATTTAGGTTCTTGTTAAAGGTGAATGAACTTAAATTTGAGATAGCTTGATAATATGTCTAGAGTATTGATTTCTGAGTTTGAATGTTACTGTAACATTGAATTTAAATTTTAAACGTGAGAGTTTTTAGCTTATAAGAACTTGATTTTTACCGTTGAATTGCTTTTGTCTGATTGCTGAGTAATTTGTATTTGTTTTGCTGATTAATTTAGGGATTTTGGGTTGTCTGTATTGTTTAAATATTGCATGCTGAATCTTTGTTTAACTGATCCTTGATTCTGAATGTCAGTCATTTGAGTGGGTGTTTATATATTGCTGATAAAGCCTGTTGTATTCTTGCTGATATTTTTACTGTTAAAAAAAAAATGCTATCAAAAATTGTCCCCCATGGGACTCGAACCCTTAACCTCAAGGTTCAACACCAACATCTCTATCCATCTGAGCTAATGGACTTTTGAGTTTAATAACTGCTTAAGTCATTTATATAACGTCTTGATTCTTTTAATTGACAGTTTTAAATGTTTTTGTTATTACATTTTTTTAGTTGTAAAAGTTTTAATAGATAAATTACTTTTAAAAAAAATATAATAGTTAATTTAAATTTGGTATAAAAATATTAGTTTAAATAAAATATATAAGTTCAAAAAAATATAAAAAAAATAAAAATAAATATTTAATTACTTTTAAAATTAATATTGTTTTAATAATTTTGTTTAAATAGTTTGTTTCAATAAAAAGATAAAAAAAAATATATAGATTTAAATTTCGTCTTTTAGATTTATTTTGGGTACGATTCATGCACTTTTAAAATTTGTAGGATTATTTTAGATAAAAACCATAACCTATTCAAATCGATTGTCCAAATTAAAACGAAAGTCCCAAATTCACAATTTCTTCGTGTACAACGAACCGGGATCATTCTCGTGTTAATTAATCCGTCTTTAGCTTATTTTAGACTATTACTTTTTCCTAAAGGTAATTTTTTATAATTTGCTCTATAACGTATTATATCAAATACACCAACACTTTTCCCACACATCAAAAATTTTGGCGTCGCTGCCGGGGAAATTGTGTACGATTCTTTCGTGGCGATTTGTTGATCGTTGATTTGAAGACCCTTTTCGTCCTCGGAAAGTTTTGTTATTTTTCTATATATATAATAAATATCGTTTTTTTCGTGTTTTTGGTTATTAATATATTATATTATGTAGAACAATAAATTCACCTACCTCCAAAAGCGTGAAAACGCAAACCTTAGTTTGGATTTCATCACCTAGCTATTGTATACGAATCCAAAACAAAGAATAAAGGCAAAATAGATAAATACTAATAAAAAGTTTGAACCTTATTTATACAAACTATAAGGTGGGTATAAGACGACGAGCTATAAAAGGCCGTCTAAGGAAAAAGGTTTTAAAGTGCTTTGTGCCACCTCGTTTCCCCGCTTGCTTGTGTGTATATTGAGATTTGAGAGGGACGACCGATTATTGATTTGCAAACTCAAGTAGTAATAAACCTTATTTTTGTCGTTGTTTACTTATTGAACCTCGAGACGTTTAGGTTTTCACCTACGTTTCAAAGTCGACCGAGGGTAGTTTACTTCCATAGTAATTATCCTTACTCCTTGTCTTTTTATCAATCTTTGATTGAGCAATACCAAATAAAAATACCAAAAATAATCTTCTTCTAATCTATTTTGTTTTCTTCAACCCTCTAAATTCTCGTCACTTTGGTTTATGCAATTACGTTATAATCGACTTTTGATTAATCACGATAGACTTGAAAACATTCCTCGTAGGAATAGAAATCGTCAACAAAGAGTAGTGGGACCCGAGCTTCCACCTATTGTTGTTAATATGGCCGATAAATGAACAATGGAGGAATTGCTCCGTGCACCCACCAAAGGGTATGGGGAAGCAATCGTTGTGCCGGCTATTTTGGCGGATCATTATGAGATTAAGACGGGTCTTTTATCACTCATTCGTGCCGACCAATTTCGAGGCAATGAGATGGATAACCCGCATTCTCACATTCAGAATTTTCTTTGTATCACCCCGACTCTCAAGTTTAGAGATGTGCCGAATGATGCGATTAAGCTCGTGCTTTTTCCGTACTCGCTTGAGGGAAACGCTAAGTGTTGGTATGAAAAGGAACCACCGGGTTCGATTTTGACATGGGACAATTTAATGTCTAAGTTGATGAATTATTTCTTTCCACCATCTAAAACAACTCACTTTAAGAATGAAATAACTAGATTTTAACAAAAGTGCATGAATCGTTTGGAGATGCTTGGGAAAGGTTTAAGGATTTGTTGAGACAATGTCCACACCATGGTTTCACGGAGTTACATCAAATAAATACTCTTTATAATGGACTTAATATGGTCGAACAAGATTCTTTAAATGTCGTCGCGGGTGGTAATCTTTTAAGAAAAACTTCGAGAGACGTGTGGGGTATCATTGAGAATAAGTCTAGAGTTCAATATTCACGAAACACACCGGTTGTTTGCAATGTGAATTCATCTAATCCCGAGATTGCTAGATTGGACTCTAAGATTTACACGATTTTGAATGAGATTAGGAAGAATCCTCATGGTTCGATTAATGCGGTTGAGAATTTTTGTGTATTGTGTGGTGGAGCACATCCGAATTATGTTTGTTCAACCACGGGGTTTGATCAAGCTAGTGCTTTTGCCGCGATGCGAACTTATGGCCCTAACGGTCAAGCTCCTCGTCAAAATCATGTTGCTCCACCGGGTTTTCCACCGGTTCAGAATAGATACAACAATGGAAACAATGGGAATAATTTTAACCGTGGTAACGAAGGGAATTTTAATCAAGGAAATGGATTTCATGGCAATCAAAACAATCATGGTTTTCAAAACAACAATCAAAATGATTTGTCAAGCTACATCAAAACAAATGAGGCAAATTTGAAAGCTTTTCAAAATAATCTTCATGGACAAATGAACACTTTGAAACTCGATTTTTAAAATACGATCAAGGGGCAAAATAACAAGATTGAGCTTAATCAAACTCGTTTAGAGCAAAACCAAAACCGTATAGAGGGAAATCAAGCTAAGTTTGAGAACAAAATACTTTCGATGTTTGAAGCGATAATGAACAAACCTTCCTCTTCTTCGGGTGACTTACCTAGCAATACCATTCCAAACCCGAACGGTGAGATGAAAGCTATTATCACACATAGTGGGAAGGCTTTAGACGGACCTTTTCTTCCACATGTTAGTACCTCTCCGGTGAGGGAAGTGGAGCAAGAACCCGAGGTGGTTAAAGAAAAGGAAATTCCTAATCCACCAAAGGTAGACCTATTGCCTATTCCGGAACCCGAGCTTCCGAATACTAAACCCACACTACCCTACCCTTCGAGACTTAACCAAGAGAAGATCCGCGAAAAATCCAATGCTCAAATGTCCACATTTTTTAAAATGTTTGAGCAACTTCATATTAATGTTAGTTTCGCGGATGCATTGCTTTACATGCCTAAGTTTGCTTCAACGATCAAGAAGTTGATGAACGATAAAGGGAAATTGGTTGAAGTGTCTACATCTTTAGATGCTAATTGTTCCGTGGTTCTTACATAAAAGATTCCCAAAAAGCTTGGAGACCCAGGCAAGTTTCTTATACCATGTGATTTCCCTAATATGGAAGAATGCTTAGCATTAGCCGATCTTGGCGCTAGCCGTAATTTGATGCCTCTTTCCTTGTGGAAAAGTTTATCCCTCCCGAGCTTACACCTACTAAGATGACTCTCGAGCTTGTGGATCGATCGACCGCCATTCCAAAAGGAATAGCCGAGGATGTGTTTGTCAAAGTAGGGAAACTCGTCTTTCCAATGGATTTTGTGGTTTGCGATTATCCGGAAGATTCTCGTGTTTTGGGAAGACCGTTTTTATACACGGATAGTGCTTTAGTTGATATGAATGCGGGGAAATTGACTTTACGTGTTGATGATGAAAATATCACGTTTGATATTGGTCATATCTCGAGATATTCTTCCAAGTACTACGAGGAATCAATCAATCAAATCGATGTGATTGATGTTGCTAGTGAAGAAGTTTCGCAAGATATGCTTGGTTTTTTGGATATTTCCAAAAGTGGCAATCCCACTTCATCGAATCCTATTATCTCTTTAGCTACACCTCCACTCACTCAACTTGAGGGAGGGGACTTCATTCTAGAAGAGATCGAGTATAATGTTCGTTCAAAGATCGATATGGAAATTGATGATTACCTTATTACACCATTCGATCCTAGTGATTTTGATAGTGAGAATTTCGATCCGGAGGGAGATATTGCTTTAATTGAACAGTTGTTGAATATGGACCCATTTTCACTCCCTCCGATGGACTTAAAAGTTATGAACGAAAATGAAACAAAAGTGAAAACCTCTCTTGAAGAAGCACCCAAATTAGAAGTTAAGGATCTTCCCACTCATTTGGAGTATGCTTTTCTTGAGGGAACGAATAAGTTACCGGTGATTATTGCCGAAGGATTGAAAGAAATGAAAAGGAGGAAATTATTAAGGTCTTAAAGAAACATAAACGGGCTATTGCATGGAAAATCTCCGACATCAAGGGTATTGACCCAAAATTTTGTACTCATAAAATTCTGATGGAGGAAGATTATAAACCCGCTATCCAAAATCAAAGAAGGGTTAATCCAAAGATTCATGAGGTGATAAAAAAGGAAGTTATGAAACTTCTAGATGTCGGAATGATCTACCCCATCTCCGATAGCCCATGGGTTAGCCCCGTGCATTGTGTTCCAAAGATAGGAGGAATGACGGTAGTGACTAATGAGGATAATGAATTAATTCCTACTAGACTTGTGACCGGATGGCGTGTTTGTATTGACTATAGAAAGCTTAATGATGCAACTAGGAAGGACCACTTTCCATTACCTTTTATGGATCAAATTTTAGAGAGACTAGCGGGAAATGAATTCTATTGCTTTTTGGATGGATTTTCCGGCTATTTCCAAATTCCTATAGACCCTCGTGATCAAGAAAGACCACATTCACTTGTCCTTATAGATTGCTTATCGTAGAGTGCCTTTTGGGTTATGCAATTCTCCGGGGACGTTCCAAAGGTGTATGATGTCCATTTTTCATGATATGATTGAGAAAACCATGGAAGTCTTCATGGATGATTTTTCGGTTTTTTGGGAGTCTTTCACTTCATGTCTCTCTAACTTGGAACGAATGTTACAACGTTGTGAGGAAACAAATCTCGTGCTTAACTATGAAAAATGTCATTTCATGTGCAAAGAAGGCATTGCTTTAGGACATAAGATCTCTAAGACCGGTATTGAGGTAGATAGGGCCAAAATCGACGTGATTACCAAATTACCTCCACCCACAACCGTTAAGGGAGTTAGGAGTTTTCTCAGCCATGCCGGCTTCTATAGATGTTTTATCCAAGACTTCTCTAAGATAGCTCGGCCTATGACCCATCTTTTGGAAAAAGAGACTCCATGCTTCTTTTCGGATGAGTGCATCAAAGCCTTTAAGATGCTTAAGAAGAAATTAACCGATTCACCAATTTTAGTTGCCCCGGATTGAAATCTACCTTTTGAAATAATGTGTGATGCTAGTGATTACGCGGTAGGTGCGGGTTCGGGGCAACGTAAGACCAAACACTTCTTGCCTATACACTATGCAAGTAAGACTATGACGGATGCTCAAACTAAGTATACTACAACGGAAAAGGAGTTACTTGCTGTTGTATATGCTTTTGAAAAGTTTAGACCATACCTTTTCTTGTCTAAAACCATAGTGTATACGGACCACTCGGCTATCAAATATCTTCTTAATACACAAGATGCCAAGCCGAGGTTGCTCCGGTGGATTCTCCTCCATCAAGAATTTAATGTCAAAATTCTAGACAAAAAAGGAGTCGAGAATCTCGCGGCTGATCATCTTCTAGACTTAAGAATCCTCACCAAAGCGATCGAGAATAAGGAAATTAATGAAACATTTCCTCTCGAGACGCTCGGTATGATTGCTTTTCGTGGTGATGATAGTACCCCATGGTTTGCGGACATCTCAAATTACCATGCGGGGAAGTTCGCCATTAAGGGTATGTCGTCCCAACAAAACGGAAATTTTTCAAGGACATATCCTATTATTTTTTGGACGACCCCTTTTTTTTCGAGTGTGCGCAGATCAAGTGATTCGTAGGTGTGTGTTTGGCAAAGAAGCTAAAGATATTCTTAAAGCTTGTCATGAAGGACCCACTGGGGGACATCATGGTGCCAACGTCACCGCGAAAAAAGTCTTTGATTCCAGTTTCTTTTGGCCTTCCATTTATCGAGATGCCCAAGACTTGCTCAAGACTTGTGATGCTTGTCAATGTCAAGGAAAGAATTCACAAAGGGATGAAATGCCCCAAAACATAATTCAAGTTAGTGAAATCTTTGACGTATGGGGAATCGATTTTATGGGACCATTTTCATAATCAAAAGGAAATAAGTATATTCTCGTAGCCATGGAATATTTTTCTAAATGGGTTGAAGCTAAGGCTTTGCCTATAAATGATGATGCCCGAGTTGTGGTGAAATTTTTGAAACAACTCTTTACTAGGTTTGGAACTCCGCGGGCTATAATAAGCGATCGTGGGACCCATTTTTGTAATGAACAATTTGAAAAAGTTCTAAAGAAATATGGTGTCACTCATCGACTTTTGACGGCTTATCACCCTCAAACGAGTGGTCAAGTGAAGGTTTCAAACCGAGCTCTTAAGAGAATTTTGGAGTGTTCTATTGGAGAAAATCGCACTTCATGGTCGAATAAATTGGACGATGCATTGTGGGCTTTCCGTACAGCCTATAAGACTCCAATTGGTTGTACACCATTTAGGTTGGTCTACGGAAAGGTATATCACTTGCCAATTGAACTTGAACATAAGGCGTATTGGGATCTAAAACATTGTAGCTTCGATTTGAGGACCGCGGGTGATCATCGCAAGGTTCAATTGAATGAACTAAGTGAATTAAGGGATCAAGCTTCTTAGAACTCTTTGATCTATAAAGAGAAGACTAAGAGGATTCATGACTCTAAGATCAAAAACCGCATTTTCAATGTTGGTGATCAAGTCCTTTTATTCAACTCTAGACTTAAGATTTTCTCGGGCAAGCTTAAGTCCTGTTGGTCCGGACCATTCACCATTTCACAAGTTTTCCCTTATGGCACCGTTGAGCTAGCTCAAAAAGACGGGCCTAACTTTAAGGTGAATGGTCATCGAGTGAAGCACTATTTAGGAGGGGACATACCTACGGAGGTTGTTCCAGATCTTCAAACTTTCCCTAAGGACCAATGAATGCGGGGATCGAGTCGAGCTCATGACTCGGTTAACAAAAACGAGGTGCCTTGTGGGGGAGTCCCATACATTCTATCTTCTTTCTATTTTCTAACACTAATAAGGCTTGATCTTTTCAAGCTCGTGCTCGTGTTTTGTTGCGATGTGAATCTTAGGTATGACCCTAATCATTGAAGACTCTCGTGTTTGGTTTTTGCCCGGTCCACTCGAGCTTCCATACTTTGATTGTCAAAAGGGGCACTCACTATCCTTTGATTTTTATCGACTAACGTTTTATCTTAAAGCATAATTAATAAACGCCTTATAGATTTGCGTACTTTTACCATGTTAGGACTTTAGCATTCGACTCTTCGTGTTCTAGCAAGGGGGTGTTAATCTTGAGCTAGGAAACATTGAGGACAATGTTTGGTTTTAGCATGGGGGAGTCAATCGATATGATCGCTTGCAATTGCTTTTGTCGTGTTCAAACGTAATCGTTTTTCATAAAATTTTTAAATTTTTAGTGCAATTTTGTGTTTAATAATAAAGAAAATAAGTGTTTTTGACACAAATGTAGGCTTTCCGTTGGTGAAAATAAGAATAGTTTTTGACTCGACTCGGTTTTTACCTTAGCTCATTCCTTAACATGCTTAGATAAAGTTTTGCTAGACTTTTATGTAGGGAACTTTAAAATGCGAAAGTCTTAACTCATACGGGTTTAAGAACAAGAACTTTTCGCAAGTTCCTATAATTGATCATAGAAAGTCATTTATCGAGGGAACTTTAAAACGCAAATTCTAAAGTTGAAAAAGTCTAAAAAGATGCAAGATCCTATAGATGACTTGAAAACCCAAAACTTTGATTTAATAGGCTAAGTATCCATTAGTCTCACATCTTTGAGATTTTACAATATGGAGAACAAGAGATGATAGAGTTGATCATAAGTTTTGAGTTTAAGTCTTCCTTGTATAAGTATTTTTGTGTTGACTCTTTCTCCTCGTATTTATTTTTCACGCTTAAATATTTCATTTTTTAATAAATGAAGTTTTTAGCGGTTTAAGCTTAATATCTTAACTCGTAACTCCTTCTTTTTCTTCCCTTGTAATTAAAGTAATAACACATTGAGGGTGTCAGCGTCATGGACTTTTTGATCATGGGATTGCAGAATTTGGCTTACTATATATATCATAAATAAAGAAGAATAGATAAAAACATGTTCTCTATGAGCCTTCGGGTGGGAGTCATGTAGTACTAGCCTTGTCATTCGAGCCTTAGGGTGTATGGCATGGTGAAGTGTTTAATAAAAATTGCTTCATCATCATGAGCCTTAGGGTGTATGGTGAATGACAATTCCCTTGTTTTGTCCAAGGAGCCTTAGGGTGTGGATCATAGATAAAGAGCACTTTTACATCTTAAAGAGCCTCAAGGTGTATGATGTAAATATTGCAAACTCCATAAATAAAGTCAAATCGACTTTGGAGGAATAATTGTTGCTTTAAGTAGTCCTATTAGCCAAATTTCGGATCCGAGAATTTATTCCTAAAATCGTGTTAAATTATCCTTGATGTGGGCTTTCTTTAGTGACAACAGTTTTTGAGGTCGAGGTTAGGTTTTAAGTGTTGGGTTTACACCGTTTTTGCCTTCATTTTTGGACTAATAATTATTAAATAAGTCAAATGAGCCTTTGGGTGAATGAAAAATTTTAAAATCTAGAGATACGACTAGGAATAAAGGAGAATGAGTTTAACACAAATTACTTGTATAAGTGGTCTTAACATTGGAACTTATGATTGGCAATGATCTTGTTGTTAAACTTGGCATGGAAAGAGTGAAAAGTCAAGGATAATGAATCTATTTGAGTTTTATGATCCTAAAAGTTATTTTTTCAATAAAGAAAGCAATACATTATGTCTTTGCAAAATAAAGTGTCAAAAGTTGAATAAAAATGTAGTTAGTAGTTTTATTTTATCATTGCGTGATGACACAACAATTGTTTAGCAAGGGGGAGTTTGATATGAGTGTAATTACTCATATCAATTATATCATAAAATGGAAAATAAATGTATATTTTATATGAATAGAGTATGGTATATGCTTATTTTGTTGTTTCATGTGTGTAGGTACCAAGATCACAAAAACCGGAAAAACCGACACGAGTTTGAAGAATTTATCAAGAGCCAAAAAGTCAAGTCCGTTTTTATTCAAAGATTCAAGTTTTATAAGTTGTTGGGCCTTGGTGGGACCCACTTGAGTTTAATGGGCCTGAAAGCCCATTAATAAAGATTGAAGTAACTTTGATAATTGGAAGCCCAAATTCATCCCAACAACATAAATATATTAGACGGATGAAGTATTTACAAGCAATGGTCAAAGCTAGGGGTGAGCATCGGGACGAAACCGACCCGTCCCGACCCGATCCCGACTTATCCCGAAACCGAAATCATAAAAAACTCAAACCGACTCCCGACTCGAGTTAGGCCCGAGTCCCGAACCGAACCGAGTTAAGCCCGAGTTACTCCCAATTTGTGTGGTTTTCTTTGTGCGATCCCGAATTAATCCCGAGTCCCGACCCGACCCGAGTCCCGAAATCATAAAAAACTCATCCCGAATCCCGACCCGAATTTGGTCGGTTTGTGTCGGTCGGTTTCGGTTTCGGTCGGTTTGTGTCGGTTTTCAGTTGTCGGTCGGTTTTGCTCACCCCTAGTCAAAGCCCAAAATAATAAGCAATGAGACGGTGGAAGGTTTTATTTGGGAAAGTCCATCAAAGGTCCAAGTTAGAAAATAAGACGATGGAAATTGTTTATATACTTTTGGTCAACTTTGGCTCAGTCAAAACATATAAACAAAGAAAAATAAAAGAAACGATGGAAGTAATATTGGGGAAAAGAAACGCATCACAAGAACCCTAACAATTAGGGGTTTTCATTCCAGCCTCAATTGACCTACACGCGCCTGATATTCTGTTAATTAAGGGAAGATTGGTGCGCGGATACACCAAGATTCTTAGTACCAAGTGCCAGGGTGGCACTTGGTTGCATCACAACCTCTCTTTGCTTGGTGGATACACTAAAAACTTGTCAAAGATCCAATGATTTCCTGCCACCTCACCACTAAACTAACACAAGGTGTGCCATGTTGGCAATCCGAGTGAAAGAGGGCCAATTACAACCCTTGGATCGAAACAGAAAAGAGAGAAGAATGAGAAGATCATCCAAAGGCTACAACTGATTCTCCTTCAACCACCCCTCACCTCACGGCAACTATAAATACCCCCTCATTCCTGTATTATTTTTATCCCTTTTCTCTTACTGTTATTATGTCAATTTGTAGTTAGGCTTGTAATTTTTCTGTTTTAAGACTATTGTAATGAATGATTTTGTTAAATAAAATTTATGTTTCAGTTTAATCTACTTTGAATCCTAAGTTTTATTTTCTTTTATTGGAATATTTGCAAACTAAAGTTATAAATTGATGTAATGATCGAGAATTATTCTATAGACTTTATCTATAGTTTATATGAATAATAGAGTGAAATAGGGAAAAATAAACGTTTATCCCACTGATAAACGCAAAAAAAATGAAGCTGGTTTGAAACTTTTGGTTGTGGTTCGAGATGTTTATGGTGGTTTCATAGTTTCGGTGTTGTTTAGTTCTAAGGTAGCCCAGCGCTACCTTCTACATCAACGGAAATCTTCAAAAGTCCATGGTCAAGCTCGTTCTTAGTTTCTGTTTTAATTAGTGATATTTGCTCTTTGGTTTAACGTTTGAATAATCTGCTTAGTTGTTAATTTGCTATAATATTATTATTATGAATTGTTTCCTGTTTACTTTTATGATCTTTTGAATTTACGGTATTGATACAAATTTGGAACTGTTTGATTATAATTGATTTGTTAATGTAGATTGTGATAGGTTTCTGCTAGATCTGATCTGCTTGTTATCTGAGTCTAAGTATTAGGCTGTATTTGGTTTTTGATTTAATGAAATTGCTGATTTGAATATGCTTTTGATTTTAAGTTGTTTGTATCAACTGACATATGGTTTGAAAGGCGTTTGCTGAGTCTTCATGATACATGATTTTGCTGCTTGTTGCTCATATATGTGATTGTTCGTAGATGCTGTTGTCGAGTTTGGACTAATGAGATTTTATTTACTGTGTTAATCGCTAGAATCTAATATGATCTATAGGTTTGCTCACTGTTTTGTCAGATTTAGGTTCTTGTTAAAGGTGAATGAACTTAAATTTGAGATAGCTTGATAATATGTCTAGAGTATTGATTTCTGAGTTTGAATGTTACTGTAACATTGAATTTGAATTTTAAACGTGAGAGTTTTTAGCTTATAAGAACTTGATTTTTACCGTTGAATTGCTTTTGTCTTATTGCTGAGTAATTTGTATTTGTTTTGCTGTTTAATTTAGGGATTTTGGGTTGTCTGTATTGTTTAAATATTGCATGCTGAATCTTGTTTAACTGATCCTTGATTCTGAATGACAGTCATTTGAGTGGGTGTTTATATATTGCTGATAAAGCCTGTTGTATTCTTGCTGATATTTTCACTGTTCAAAAAAAAAAGAAAAAAAAAGAAAAAAAAAGAAAAAAAAAAGAAAAAAAAAGAAAAAAAAAAGAAAAAAAAAGAAAAAAATAATACTATCAAAAATTGTCCCCCATAGGACTCGAACCCTTAACCTCAAGGTTCAACACCAACATCTCTATCCATCTGAGCTAATGGACTTTTGAGTTTAATAACTGCTTAAGTCATTTGTATAACGTCTTGATTATTTTAATTGACAGTTTTAAACGTTTTTGTTATTACATTTTTTTAGTTGTAAAAGTTTTAATAGATAAATTACTTTTTCAAAAAATATAATAGTTAATTTAAATTTGTTATAAAAATATTAGTTTAAATAAAATATATAAGTATAAAAAAAATAAAATTTTAATTACTTTTAAAATTAATATTGTTTTAATAATTTTGTTTAAATAGTTTGTTTCAATAAAAAGATAATAAAAAAAAAAAAATATATATATATAGATTTAAATTTCGTCTTTTAGATTTATTTTTAGGTACGATTCTTGCACTTTTAAAATTTGTAAGATTATTTTAGATAAAAACCATAACCAATTCAAATCGATTGTCCAAATTAAAACGAAAGTCTCAAATTCACAATTTCTTCGTGTACAACGAACCAGGATCATTCTCGTGTTAATTAATCCGTCTTTAGCTTATTTTAGACTATTACTTTTTCCTAAAGGGAATTTTCTATAATTTGCTCTATAACGTATTATATCAAATACACCGACACTTTTCGCACACATCAGCTAACTTGCTCTTTGGTGCCATTTTAAGGAATCAAGTCATGATGACGTCCGTGCGGAAGGTTGAGGTGGGCTATGACAGTATACCAAGTAAGCCAGCAATACAAACAAATATCGACTTGTGTAAATTATCTATTGTACCTGAACCATGTATATGTGTAGCCTCTATAACCAATCTCTCACTATCGCCTTTAGAACCACCACAAAACTTCTCCAAATTTCCCATCTCGAATATCAAAGCAAGTGCTTCAGCTTAGCAATAGTAGTTATGGGCTACCAATAGCTCGTAGCGTTACGATAACCTCACTTTCCTGCCTCTTAGATATAAACGCCTCGTGTTGAGCCCCATTTCTGTGTTTCAAAACCACTCCTACTGCCCTTGATATACAAATGACTAAGAATTATCCCTCCACCAGGTTCTTCACCAACTACGACTCTAATAAAACCATAAAACATCACGAAAAGAGAGTATGCTTCCTAAGATCATCTGTAGTGCTTCAATTCTACAAATAGCTCCAGTCTTTTTTTTTGCAACCACCTGATCAAAATTGTTTCACTCAAATATTACTGAAGTAATGCTTTGATGTGTTTCTGGTGTTATTTTTAGCATAAAAAGTGTTTGTGGTTTAACGAAGCAGGTCCGGTCCGTTTGGGGTCTTTTTGGTCATAAAATATTTGATCTGATATTCAGCCTGTCTTACGTGCACTTTCTGACACTTGCAAATTTCTGTAGATGAGTTTAGGCGCCAAGCTCACCAATTAATTAGTGCTTTGAGAAGTTGACTGTCATCATCCATCCTTGGAACCCTTTCATCTAAAAATCAAAGCAAAAGATATGTAATTAAATTGTCAAGTTTCCTTGTGTGAATATAAAAATATACATTTATATTTACTAAATAAAAAAGATGCAAGAAAAAACTTTATACGGGTCAAACAGTCCCGACCAGTATTAGAAATTACCCGTCCAACTTTGCTTTGACCCATTACCTAACCCGCCTAATTTACCACATCTAGATAAAAAAAATTAGCCCCGATGGATTATACGTATTTGTTGTAGTCACTTTTTAACTTTTCCATGAATAGGCAGACAACACGAATTTAATTTGAACTCAACACTCAGCACTATCTCTGAACTAATACTTAGTGGACCTCGCTAAGGATTTTTACACCAGTATATGAAAAGTCTTAATTAAAGCTACCACATAAATTTAGATAGATAAAGCTACTACATAAATTTAGATGTGCCACATCAGCAATTTGAGCATGGCTTTGGCCAAAAATTCTGAAGTGCTGTTTGGACAGGTTATTTTCAGCATGCCGTTAGATGTCTTCACATGTTACTAAAAGCTGATTGTATAGCTTATTTAAGCAGTCACTAGGTGTCCAAATCATGTTAATAAGGGCTATTTGGATAACTACAATTATTTATATTACACTTAGTAAGTACATTTGAAACACTATACCAACTTGATAAGATATACAACACACCTGTAAGGGTGTCATTTCCAATGGCTGCTGTTGAACCTACCACCATGCAAACCACACCTTCTGAAGCCCGGCTCCTGAATTATATTATATCCCCTGAACCACGCCTCCCCAGTCATAAAAGCACTGCCGATATTTATATTTTCTTACATAAATATTGTTCTAACGACATATCTATGATGTACGAAAAGTAAGAAAGTCATTACCTCATTAAAGTATCTGATAAGAAGATTCTTATATTTTTGTAGATTGTGTAATGGGTAAAAAATGGTGTAAATTGAAAGAATACGATGAACCAGCTGGTTGTGTAGCATACAATATACACAGGTTATGATTACAAATTTATGACATGCCAGTAAAGGAAGTTAGGATCTGTTTTTTCAACTGCTCATCTGATTAATTTGCAATTTGAAATAGAACAGGGCCATCCTAGTTATTGATTGAAACTTCTTATTTTAAGCTGAATCAGCAGACAATGCTTACCAAAAGGATGTTTGGAATAACTCAATATAAACAGCTTTATGTTTCATAAAGTACATAGAGACCAACTTAAATGTAATTCCAGAATCTTTCGAGGCTTTAAAAAAAAAAAAAATCCTATAATAAGTTTTCTCTATCATTTCTCTTGTCGCTCTGCTCTGTAAGTAGCTGCAATTTAACCATAAGATTTTTTGCTGATTTGGCATTCTTCGCTGCTATAAACTCCTGCGATATACACTAAAAGCATTAGGGCATAGGCAGGCATGGATGCGTTAGACCAAAGCTAAAGCATATTCACGTCTACAAACGGTTAAGTGGGTAGAAACTTTTATTTAGACCTGCGTATTTTGCAAAAGGTCCAAATGTGAGGGTCTAAAAGGTCAAACTTCTAGTAGTGAAACGTTTAAGAACTAAGCTACATGTTAATAAGAACTATCTATATATGTTAATAATATTTAAGCTACAACATTACATGAATGTCCTATGATATTATTCAGATTTTGTCTACTGAACCGTAAACCCTAATACTCTGACTACAGACCTATGATTCACTCTCATATCTAGTACTTTCTAAATAACATTGAGATTTTAACAAAAATCAAGTATTTCCTCTTTAGTAACCATATTAACCCATAAAAGTTAATATCTGTTTCGAAAACCCATTTTAGATAATCATAACCAATGCCTCTATCAGCCATAACATAAAATACTAATTAATATTAAACCAGACCAAGCTAAAAGAGGGAACCATTTCCATGGTAGCTATTTGTCTATCTGAATAAAGGTATGCGGTAAGAGGCTCTTAATTGTACCTAAATCCATGGGACGCTTAATAAAAGACACTTGCTTTAAAGCCAAATTAGTTTCAGGAACAAACTTGTTATAAAATATATTTGCACTATGATCACTATCAATGAAATGCATTGTCCAGCAGACCGATCATCTTAATTATTGTATAGTTTGTGTTTTTTGTTATCTTAATGGGTGTTTGGGTCAGCGGTTCGCTTTACCTTCACACTCTCTTAAGTAGTGTTTGGCAAAATTTACTACAAAACCGCATCCATAAGGACATATTAATATCCAAGAATAACACAAAAAACAACAAAAACACGCAACACACTGGAATCAATCCAGTATAACTCAGCTAAGAAACAATTATTAGAAACCTAACGATGGTCGGTATAACCACTTGATTGCACCTGTGGCTATAGTTGTTGCTGAATTAGGACATTCCCATAACCACCTAATTGAGGAATTGATTGATCATATCCAGGTTGTACCTGAGCTGGTTAAGAGTAAGAAGCAGGCTACCCAACAGGAGGAGGTCCGACATATGTCGTTCCTGGCCCGCCTGCATAAGTACCATCAGTGGCTCCTTGGTAGCCATTAGCTAAATTACTCATTGGTGCTTGCTTAGTGAAGCCAGGTTGGGAGTCGCTTTTTTGCAACTATATTCATTCACTCCCCATATTTTGTTCATTCAATTCAAATAAAAAAATGGTTTTTTTCTGAGATAATATAACTACTGGTATGCAAATTGATTGTCTGATGTTGCTGTCATTCGGTATTATTTCAAACAACTTAAAAAAAATGGTATAATGAATAATTAAACAAATATACATATCTTTTAAAATATATAGGACAATATACATATATTGTCATTCAACTCGTTTGACATCTACCCATTACCTAAAGTACACTAATAAATGTCAAATGCGAATGTGTAACTTAGATTGTCAAAATGAGATGAAAAAAAATTACCATACACGTGTGACAACTGTCGGAACAGTTTCATCCCACGAGAGCCGTCCAAATGACCTGCAACCGATAACTAAAGTTAAAGATTCTGATTAGCATCATCTTAAGTAGATAAAGAAAGAAAAAATTAATATAATCAACAAAAGCTTTGGGTAGACGTGTTTGGTTATTATTATAATGAAACATTTTTAGACAGAAGTCATATAGCTTACCGGCTGAAGAGTGTGTGACGTTAGAATCTGGACCTCACATTACCGTATCCTCAGCATTACCATATCCTCAGCATTACCGTGATCAGCAGTGACAACATATATTCCACCCACTTGCACTAACAACATCAAAGATCATCTATTACCAAACCAATATTCAAAGTCAAAAAGGTTATATGTAAAAAAACACGTGAACTTTACACATAACCCATAAGAAAAAGTGTGACAAAAAAACTACCCATTCATCATCTAATGGGTTAAAATTACCACATCTACAAATATCAGTCAGATCTAAGCCTAATACACAACAAACTTCAAAGACTCTATAGTATTACCTTAATAGCTTCATCACCATCCTTGTAGGACACAACAATTGCCTCAGTATCACCGGTGTGCCCAACAATGTATTACTTGAGAGATCCTCAAGTTTGGAACGGTTTCAGCAGTTTAAAGTAAGTAGATAGAGTCTGTAGTTAAAAGTTTAAAAGCTTGTGTACCATTCTTTATAGCCTGGATTAAAAAATCCGTGCATGTCAATGGTATCACATATTGACAATGCAAATTCAAGAGCTTTGAGCCCATTTCCTTTCGTTGCTGAGCCAAAAGTTTGATGGTTTTGCAAACATCCAGAAGGAAGAACCCGATCAATGGATCTAGAAGACTTGAGGAACATTGTCTGTTGGCGGTCCTAACTGGTAAAGTTTTTGAGGAACAGATAAATCATATCAATCTCTACATTGTTAAATGGAATCGTCCTGTAAAATATCCTTTAGTGTTTCCGTCACTGTTCTAAATATGATCGGGTGTTGTTGTTATTAAAACAAGTATGATTCGAGGTTCGATTTACTGAAAATTGATGACAGGACTGGATCAAAGTACGGGGTTTGAGATTAGGGTTCGGAAAGGAGGGTTACACTCATTAATCAATACCTACCTTAGATATTTTATAAGATCTTGAAGACAAATGCTATTCATGCTTTCTTCTTGGTTTGATTAAATCAGACTGGAAGATTAGTTAGAAGATTGAGATTAGTGTGAGTGTGAGAGGCGATGGATATTTGATGATTAGGGTTACAATTGAGAAAAATTAATGAGCAGGGTTTTCTCAGGTTTGGAAAAAAGACACCCGTATTTTACAAAAAAGCTTCAAACGTGATTTCCTTAAAATTGCGTTTTCGGATTACGAATTATGTTTAAAAAATTGGATATTTTAGGATATAGAGAGTTATTTTAGGATTTTCTCAAATCTAATTGGTTAAAAGATGTGACTGGGATATAACTGGATTAAAAACTGTGGTTTCAAATCATAATTATACTTATATATAATATAAAGATGTTTAACTTCGGTTTTCGGGTCCGATTGTCAAACCTATATCCGACCCTGAAACTAAATTTGTAGTTCGGTTCGGTTATGACTGTTGGGATTTTGAATACTAGTTAAACCATTAACTACGAGTACGCAACGGAATGGATCTAGTAAGAAATACATAATAAGCACATAAGAAAAACAATTTAAAAAAGACCTTTAATTAATTGAATAAATCATTTAATGAGTCTTTATCTTGATCTTGAACTTTAACGCTTAAATTACCGTCTCTTCGTTTGTTCACACGACACGTCAAACAAACAATCACTACGATGCTAGTAGTAACTTCACTTCACGAACAACTTGTGTATATCTTGTAACTAGAAACCCTAGATCCAAAACCCTAATTGGGATTACGTAAGGATCGGTTTATATAACGTTACAAGATAAATGCCCAAAATCACATAAAGCATAATTGAAGTTTATATGAATGTAGATCACAAGAAACTATCAAAACAAGATTAAAACCTTGATAAGAGTACCAAGGATTTAATATAAGTTTAGTTACTTCAAAAGGGAGTACTGATTGTAGCTTTTTGCAACCCTTTAGGAAAAGAGAGGCAAAGTAGTGGTAAGCGTTAAGTGTCGGTTTAGGAAAACCGAGCACAAATGACCAAATAAGTCCAAGTTCGTTTCCCAAGGAGGCAAGTGCGTTGTGTATTGAATTGATTTTGATTTGTGATTATATGATTGAGAAAGAAAGAAAGAAATGAGATTAGAAGAGAAAGACGGTTACGAAAATGGATTAAACTAAGACGAAAAAGGCGATCACGCAAAACCGTAAATAGTGCAAAAAATAAAATTTTAACCTAAAAATTCCTAAAAATTACTAAAAATCCAAAAATAATATTCTAAGAGTTTACAAAAAATCCAAACTTGCTAAAACCTTTTAATTAATTCAATAATGACTTTTTAATGCTAATTAAAGCCCTAAAAATCACAATTAATTATTAAAAAGCCCTAAACAAGATCTTAAAGTTTGTAAACCTCAAAAATATCCTAATTAAGCTAAAAAGTATTTTTAAAAATTTTAAAATCAATTAAAACTATTTTTAAGCACTTAAAAACTATTAAAATCAATTAAAAATTAAATTAATTCTAGAAAATAATTGAAAAGTCCTAAAAATATATGGAAAGTGACAAAACTCCTAATTAAGTGTTCTTAACCTAGGAAAAATGTAAAAACTAAAAAAAATCAAACTTCAATTTTTAATAATAAAATAATATTAAAATATTCAAAAAAATTCAAAGTTCATAAAAAAATTCTAAAAAATTACCAAAAATCTAGAATAATGTAACTAAGATAAAAATGCAATCAAAATTTTCTGAAACCTATTTAATAATTTAATATTAAATTTTAAAGTTAGCTAAAAACCTTAAAATCCAATAAAATCAAAAATTAGACTTTTTGAAAACTTAAATGGCTGTAAACCTCAAAAATATGATTAAAAACCTAAAAACTATTTTTTCAGATTTTTAAATTACCTTTTCCTATTTTTAAATTACTTTCTAAAATTTAAACTAAAAATAATCCTAGAAAATTAATTAAATAAGTGAAAAATAAACTTTTTGAACTGAAAAGTCCAGAAACCTAACAAGAACACAAGAAAAATGCTCAACAGTAAAAATCTTAAAGAAATAAGCTGGAAAAAGCTTTTAAATAAGCTGCTGATTAAATAAGCTACAAAACAAACACCACTTAAATAAATATTGAAATGGAACTTGTGCATAGAAAAGCACTTGGATCACTGGTTAACACGTATAGTCCTCCAACGAGGGGTCCCGTGTTCGAGTCCAGGCCAAGGAGCTTTTTGCAAAACTTTTTTTTTTTTTACTTCTAAAACTCAATCCAGTACTCTTAATACACTCCAAAACTCACTTTATCAAAGAAAATAAACAAGAATTAAAGCCTATGAGATCAAATCAAATGCCCAGGTAGCACTTGTTTCTGATGAACAAAAAAATGAAAGAAAACGTATCTTCACTTGTGAAGATACTAACAAGAGGACTTGTTTTTGGTTTGTTGGTGATTTTTGATGGACAAAAGGGCACCCCTACACACAGTTGGAGTGTAGGGAGTCAATACAAACACAAATCAAGCAAGATTTATCACAAGAATCAAGCAAGATGCATATAAATGTTTCTGATAAGGCTATATGCAGGTCTGAGAGTATGTTGCTGATGCAATGTGCACACAAGTGAGATTCAAGGCCTTAAAACTTGCATACAATGACACCAAATAGCATTCAAGTGATAGCAATCCCTAAACCGACCTAAAATCTAGCAAACTTCACAAATTGGTGGATCAAATTCAACAAAATAAGCAGAAAAGGCAGTTTTCTGATTAAGGCAATGTTTTCAATTTTTAGCAAGCAAAAGTGTCCAATATCCTACCAAACTGACAATCAAACTGACACACAACCTAACAACACCCTAATAAGTGTATAAGACAGCTTTAAACACAAAATTCTTGTCATATAAGCCAACTTAAACCTTAAACCAAACACCCCTTTATATCTGAAAATCAAATTTTCCAAAGCAAATCAACTCAAAACCTATCCAAACTAAATACAAAGGCTACTAACATGCATATAACCAATCAAGAGAGCAATATCAGTCAATAAAACAACACTTAAAACAACTTGCATACAATTTCACTCCAAATCACATGAATATCAGATTTTTGAAAACTAAATAAGGAAATAAGGGACTACCTTGTTGGGCCTACATCCAGGCCCAACAGTGACTGCTATGTCACCTCCCACAAGCTGGTGGCTTGTGCTGAACCTTGAGCTTATAAAATGCAAAATACTTGGTGCCAAAAAGAATGAAAAGAAATGAATGAGAAAGGAAACTTCTTTCCTTCTTGTTTTCCTGCATAATCACCACCCAACCAGCAAATAACTTCAAGTTTCAATAGCTACAAGCTTAAAGCTTGTAGCTTTAGAAACAGTAAATGTTAAAAATAAGCAAAAGGATTTTTCACCTCACTTTGCCTTTTTTACCCAAACCTTTATACCCACTACACCTTGATATCTCCAAGATATCAGGGTGATATAGACATATACAAGCTTGAATATAAGAAGCTTATGTGGTTTAACAAACTTCCTAGCTCAACAAATAAAAAACGGATTTAAGAACTTAAAAGAAACTTGAAAACAGAAACTTAAAATGCTTTTTTGAAGAAAATCTTTCAAACAAAACACAACAGGAAAATGTAAAAGGGACTCAATCTTTCTCATCAACAATACTTAAACCATTTTTCATTCATTAAAAACTGGATTTACAAAGCTGTGAAAAAGGAGAAAAATCAAGAACAAGAGGCATGCACAAGTCGCATCCTTCTTATATAGGCCTATATAGAACTATCTAGATACAGGAATAAAATAATATAAACTAAAACCCTAGTGGTTTGAAAATCCAAAAATGCCGTTGTGTTTTGACTGGATTCTTGGTCAAGATGCCAACATGTGATGATACAGCTGTGTTTGAGTGATCTTAGACGTTCATTGTGCCTTTGGGATCAAGGACTAACATCTAGCCCTTCATTTTGTCTGGTATTGGGTTTGGGGGAAAGTGACGGGTGCAGGGGACCCTTGGGGTGGTCACATGGGTTGAGTGTGATATGTTTTGGGAGGTGGGATGTGATGACAATAAGCTTAATCACCCATCTGGAAAGGTTGGACAAAAAACCCTTTGTTATGAAGCTAATTGGACCTGGCAAAATTTAGGGTTTAAGGGTGATTAAGGGGTGGTTTAATCTGGTTTGGGGGTTAAAGTATTTAAAATGTGTGTTTGCCACCAAAATTTAAACCGGATTAGTTTAAATAAATAAATAAGTGGGTGGATTCTGACGTGGGGAAAAGGGTGATTTTGATTGGTTGTGTTGGAGTAGTGGGACACGTGGAGGAATGTGAGTGGGGGAATGGAGTTTGGTTGTCTGGCAGGAATGGCCCCCAAAGGTTTCACTTTCCTTCACTTTGTTTTAAACAGCTTAAACTTCAAATCCCTTTGTAAATAAGTTTTGGCAGTTTGTCATTTTTGGCACAAGGGTTTTACAAACTTTGAATAAGGACTAAAAGTGTAATTTTGGCAATCCTCAAGGGCTTTCAGTGACATGTCTTCATACTTCAAGGTGTTGACTTGTTTGTTGACTTCTTGGAGGACCAATATTGACAATTTAGTTTTGTTGAGGGACTAAATTTGCCAATTCTTCAAAGTTAAGGGTCCTTTTTGTAATTTTGACAAACTTTAGGGACCAAACTTGTAATTATGAAGATACAAGGGTATAAAGTGTCAACTCTTCCATATTGGAGGACCCTTCTTCATAATTCTTCAAATCTTCAAGGACTTTCTTTGGAAAATTCTTCATTAGGGCTTGGTTCATCGTGCGGCTTCGTTTCCCGTGTTCGTTTTTGACTGATTCTTGTGATCTTTTGTCATTTTCTCAATATCCGTACCTAAAATACACAAGCAACAAACACAAGCATATATTTGGGTATTTTGATGACATTTAATGCATTTTAAGCCCTATTTGGACGATGAGACTATGTATAAAAGCAGTCTCATCACTCCCCCATACTAAACCATTGCCGTGCCCTCACGCAATGCTAGAATAAAGTATCGTAGCACCTCCAAAATTCATTTTATTCACTTTATTGAACGATAAACTAGCTACACTACTACTATTACTACTACTTGCGTTTTAGACATAATGTATGATTTTCATCGCAAAATGGGACGTTTAGGTTCATAGAATAAGAACACGTGAATGCTTCGTTAGAAATAATTTCATCGTCCTCGATTTTCACCTTAATTCCATGCCAAGCGTGCAACGAGATCATTGTCATTATAAGTTAGTAATTCTAACACTACTCATATGCCCTAATCACGTACTTATCCTCCCATTATTCCTAAGTTGTATCTCTTATATTTTATTTTGTCTTGAACGTTTCACGAGGATAAATTGTTTGACTTACGCGATAATAGAGATTTAGGTCTAAAAATAGAGTCCTAACGGTGTAACTAAGACCATCAAATCAATAACCCCTCCTAATAGACAACGATGTTAAAAAATTAAGTTGACAAGAAGAATCGATAAACACGGTTTTATAACGGTTTTGAACATGAGACTTATTACCAAGACTTTTATACGCCCCCTAACGGAAGGGCCTTATTATCTTTGGTTTACCTCCATCTTTTATTCAACTTCGCCATGAAGCTTTTATTATGACTTCGGTCTTGCCTTGCCTTTTATTATCCGCCTCATCGGTGGTTTTATTAGCCAAAGACGTATATCCTCACGCTAAAGCGAATTTTGGATCTTTAAAGCTTCGAAGATTAAGGCTTGATTCACTTTCAATTTTGCATAGATTTTTGGCCTTGTGGGGCTTCAAATTGTTGGCTTGATTTAGGTGAGCACTTGAAATCTTATTATTGGGTGAAGCTTTCGATTATTCGGGTGCCAATACTTCAAAACCGTGATGCTGGCGATACCTTAATGTCTTCCCAATTTAATTACACGGAAGCTACTAGAAAAGACTAGAAACCTAACAATCCTAACTAAACCGCTAAGTCAATATTTATTAAGCAAAATATATTTACAAGCGAAGGGAGAATAAGCAAACAATGAGAACACATGAGTTTTTGAAAGAATACGAGTACTCTACGTTTAGCATAGTAACTTATAATTAACCCTATCATTTCTCGTCCTCATTTAAGAGACTTAGCCTAATGTGAAGTTAAGGAATCAAAGCTAAGTGCTCAACACGCACGGTCGAGTCAAAAATTACTCTTATTCTCGCCATCGGAAAATCTACATTCGTGTCTTCAAACACTTATAAAACATGAGAAAAATTTTAAAATTTGGCCATTTTTAGCCTTATTTTGCAACAAAAACGATAAACAAAAAGATAAACTTTGGAAAGCGTGAAGGTTTGGCAAGGCAAGTATCTATTCACCCCCCACATACTAAAGTTAAACATTTTCCTCAATGTTTCGAGTCTAGGGGTGCAAACACCCCCATACTAGAGACGTAGTCGAATGCCTAATCTAGCATGGAAAGGGTGTAACCAATAAATTAATAGCCGTTTATGAAGTGTGCTAAAAACCTATGGTTAGAACATCAAAAGGATATATCATGGATATTGAGAAATGTCTCCAAAGCAAACGATTGAGTGCTCCCATAAAACGAACACGAGAGGCTCCAATCGTGAAGATCATGATCTAAAAACCACTATTCACAAACAACCACGGAACAAAGGTTGGAAGGGCACAAATCCCCACACGTAAGCTACATTAGAAAGCGATAATATGTACATAGGATAAGCATGGGACTCCCCCACGAGGCACCTCATTTTTGATTACCGAGTCATGAGCTCGAGTCGATCCCCTCAATACTAATTATCATTGGGGAAGGTGACTTGGTCGAGGTAGTTCAAGGATGGAACTTCCCCGCCAAAGTAGTGCTTCAACCTATGTCCATTCACCTTGAAGTTAGGACCATCATCTTGAGCTAGCTCGATGGTCCCATACGGAAACACTTGAGTCACGGTGAATGGACCGGACCAACGGGATTTCAATTTACCGGAAAAAATTTTCAATCTTGAATTAAAAAGCAAAACTTGATCCCCAATGTTAAAAACCCGGTTTTTAATTTTAGAATCATGCAACTTTTTAGTTTTCTCTTTATAAATCAATGAATTTTCATAAGCAATATCCCTCAATTCATCCAATTCATTTAATTGCATTTTCCGGTGTTTTCCCGCGGTCTCCATATCATCATTACAATGCTTTAGGGCCCAATAAGCCTTGTGTTCTAATTCGATAGGCAAATGAAAATTCTTTCCATACACAAGCTTATAGGGAGTGCACCCAATGGGCGTCTTATGAGCGGTCCTAAAGGCCCATAAAGCATCGTCCAATTTACCCGACCATGATTGTCGGTTTTCCCCGACGGATCTCTCCAAGATCCTCTTCAACGCTCGGTTTGAAACCTCGACTTGCCCACTCGTTTGTGGGTGATAAGCCGTAGAAAGCCGATGTGTAACTCCATATTTCCTTAGGACCCTTTCAAATTGGTCGTTACAAAAATGGGTTCCACGATCGCTTATGATAGCACGAGGGGTTCCAAACCGAGAAAACAAGCTTTTCAAAAACTTGACTACCACACGAGCATCATTGGTGGGCAAGGCCTTGGCCTCCACCCACTTAGAAAGGTAGTAAACGCCAACGAGAATGTACTTATTACCACGAGATGATGGGAACGGACCCATAAAGTCTATACCCCAAACATCAAAGATCTCACACACTTGGATGATATTTTGTGGCATTTCATCTTTTTGTGAGGCTTTTCCTTGTCGTTGGCATGCATCACACGACTTCACAGGATCTTGTGCATCTCGGTAAATAGTAGGCCAAAATAAGCCGGCATCAAACACCTTTTTAGCCGTGAGATTAGCACCGTGGTGACCACCCGTGGGTCCCTCATGGCAAGCTCTAAGGATGTTAGAAGCTTCGGTACCAAATACACAACGTCGGGTGATTTGATCCGCACAAGTTTGAAACAAGTAAGGGTCGTTCCAAAAGTAGAACTTGACGTCACGAAAGAATTTTCGTTTTTCTTGAGTCGTCATACCCTTAATGACGAAGTTGCCCGCATGGTAATTTGCAAAGTCCGCAAACCATGGGGTAGAAGAATCAAGATTAGAATTCACTACACCAAGTGTCTCGAGCGGAAATGTTTCGGTGATTTCCTTGGGCTCGTAAACACTTTGGTGAGCATCTTCCAAATGAGAGAGATGGTCGACCGCTAGATTCTCGGCTCCTTTTTTGTCAACGATTTTGTGATCAAATTCTTGAAGGAGGAGAATCCAACGAAGTAATCTCGGCTTTGCATCTTGTTTAGCCATGAGATACTTGATAGCCGAGTGGTCCGTATACACTATGCATTTAGTCAAGACGAGGTAAGGTCGGAACTTCTCAAATGCATACACCATGGCAAGGAACTCCTTTTCCGTTGTAGTGTATTTAAGTTGAGCCTCGGTCATCGTCTTGCTAGCATAATGAATAGGTAAGAAGTGCTTATCATGACGTTGCCCCAAAACGCCCCCTATAGCGTAATCACTAGCATCACACATAAGTTCAAAGGGGAGGTTCCAATTGGGAGCAACAAGAATGGGAGCTTCGGTAAGTTTCCTCTTAAGGATTTCAAAGGCTCGTACACAATCTTCATCAAAGACAAAACGTGCCTCTTTTTCAAGAAGATGTGTAATGGGTCGAGAAATCTTCGAAAAATCCTTGATGAATCGACGATAAAAGCCCGCGTGGCCTAGGAAACTCCTAACTTCCTTAACGGTTTTGGGATGAGGTAATTTGGCAATGACGTCTACCTTAACTTGATCTACCTCAATCCCCGCTTTCGAGACCTTGTGCCCTAAGACGATTCCACTCTTAACCATAAAATGACATTTTTCCCAATTGAGCACAAGGTTGGTTTCCTCACAACGTTTTAACATTCTCTCAAGGTTCGACAAACACGAAGTGAAAGAATTACCAAACACGGAAAAGTCATCCATGAAGACTTCCATCGTCTTCTCGATCATATCATGAAAAATAGCCATCATGCACCTTTGAAAGGTTCCCGGTGCATTACAAAGTCCGAATGGCATTCTACGATAGGCAAACGTTCCATATGGACACGTAAACGTAGTTTTTTCTTGATCACGAGGATTGATGGGAATTTGGAAGTAACCGGAAAAACCATCTAGAAAGCAATAGAAATCGTTTCCCGCAAGACGCTCCAACATTTGGTCCATGAAGGGCAAGGGAAAATGGTCTTTTCGAGTGGCTTCATTCAACTTTCGATAGTAAATGCACACTCTCCATCCGGTCACGAGTCTAGTGGGAATCAACTCGTTGGCATCGTTTGGCACAACGGTCATCCCTCCCTTTTTAGGGACACAATGAATAGGACTCACCGAAGGGCTATCGGAAATAGGGTAAATCATTCCCGCGTCAAGGAGTTTAAGGACCTCCTTTTTGATGACATCGTGAATTTTAGGGTTCACCCTCCTTTGAATTTGGATTGTGGGCTTGAAATCCTCCTCCATTAAAATTTTGTGGGTACAAAACTTGGGATCGATTCCCTTAATGTCGGATAACTTCCACGCAATCGCCCCTTTGTGATCCTTTAGAACATCGACAAGTGCGGTTTTTTCATCATTCGAAAGATCTTTCGCAATAATAACCGGCAACTTGTCGCCCTCCTCCAAATAGACATATTCGAGGTGAGGAGGTAAATCTTTCAACTCAAGGATAGGTGGTTCCTCAAGTGAAGATTTGGGCTCGATACTCATAACCTCCTCGGGTGGAGGAAATGGGAAATCGTTGAGAAAATCCTTGATAATCGAGAAGTCCTCATCGTTGTCGAGGTCTTCGTCACAAGTACGTGGAACATTGCATTCTTCCAACGTAAAACCACAACCTTCAAATGGAGTGAAGGTTGGTGTCGAATTATCAAGAATTGGATCTAACATAGTGGGATTGCCACTAGTTTCTTCATCACCAAACCCTAAAACTTCTTGTGAAAATTCCTCGCAAACCACGTCGATCATATCAACGAGGTTTATGGTAGCAACGGAATAAACATGAGAAATTTGAGAATTTTGAGTTGCGTTTATAACAAGTTCCTCGTCGTTGAAACGTAAGGTGATCTTTCTAGCATGAACATCAATTAAAGCCATAGACGTATCTAAAAACGAACGACCTAAAATAAGAGGAACTTGAGGATCCGTGGGGATATCAACAACGATAAAGTCTACGGGATAGTAGAACTTCCCCACTTTCACAAAAACGTCTTCCGCCAAACTACATGCACGAATCGTGGAATGGTCGGCCAACTCGATAGACATTAGTGAAGGAGTAAGATTAGGAAGATGAGCGACTTGAAGATTGCAAGTGGCATCAAATTAATGCTAGCACCAAGATCGGCCAAGGCATAGCATTCTTCCATATCTTGAATGGCACAAGGGATCAAAAATTTACCGGGATCACCGACTTTTTGAGGTATGCGATTAAGATAAAACGACGAACAACTAGACAATTGATGCAATTTCTCCTTGTTGTTCAACATACTCTTAAATTTAGCGGCAAATCGAGGCATCATGACCAAAGCATCGGCGAAACTCACATTAAGGTGCAACTCACGAAACATTTTCATAAAAAGCTCAAATTGGTAGTTGTCGCGCTCTTGTCGTTTCTCCTTCCTAAGTCTCGATGGGTAAGGCAAGGGTGGTGTGGGTTGGGGCATAGGCATAGCCTGTGGAATCTCGGGTTCCAATGTTGGTAAAGGGTCGACCGTAGGTGTGGCACGAGCGGTACTTTGTGGGCTTGAGATATGCTCCTTTTCGACCACCACCTCGGGTTCTTCCTCAATTTCCTCCATCGTTGGAGTAATTGGTTGAGGAGTCGGTTCTTTAAGTGTCTTACCACTTCGTGTGGTAATCACTTTCATCTCTCCCTTCGGGTTTGAAACGGTGTTACTAGGAAGACCACTCGCAGTAGAGGCTTTGTTCCCCATGACGGCTTCTAAAATGGCATTAAGCTTAGCATCTTGACTATTAAACTTCAAATCTTGACTAGCGGCTTTTTGGTCAATTCTTTGTTCAAGCCTAGCATGACTTTGTTCAATCTTATTGTTTTGACCTCTAATTTGATTAGCAAAATCATTTTTCAACTCATTTCTCATGTTAAGATTTTCCTTCACAAAATTAGCTAACTCCTTGGTGTTTTTAGCCGTGTCCCTAGCTTGACTAGCCAATTGCTCTTGAATGTTTTCCAAAATCTTATCATTTGCCGTAGCGTAATTCAAAAAGTCCATTGGAAGTTCTTTAGTGTAAACATTTTGAAGACCTTGACTTGTGCTTTGAAAATTACGGTTTTGGTTTTGATTTTGCAATTGGCTACTACTTCCTTGATTCCCATAGTTGTTATTACCCTTGTAATTGTTCCTTTGATTGCTTTGGTAACCAACTTGATTGTTTCGATAATTGTTAGCATTTTGATTTGGTGGAAAACCCGGTGGAGTCAATTGATTAGTACGAGGAACTTGACCGTTTTGGTTATAAGTTCCCGCGGCCGCGAAGTCACTCGAAGTGTTACCACCGTTGGTAATGCACTCGGAATAATCGTGAGCTCCACCACAATACATACAAGAAACCTCAACCGCTTTAGCCGTAGCGGGAGTGGGTTGTTCACCAACTTTAAACTCAATTAACAATCCCTTAAGCTTATCAAAAATCTTGTTCTCCAAATTAGCCTCGATTTGGCAAGCATCAATGGCATGTGACAATGAAGGCGAAGGTGTAGACGAAGTCTTATGAACACTCGACGTGCTACGAGGACTATACACCTTAGACCTATTCTCAATGATTAACAATGCTTCCTCGACCGTCTTACACAAAAAATTACCACCCGCGGCGGCATTAAGATAATCACGCTCATGATCGTTCAAGGCATTGTAAAACGTGTCTATTTGATGCAAGTCGGAAAAACCATGATGAGGACATTCGTGCAACATTTCCTTAAACCTATTCCAAGCCGTTGAAAAACTCTCATTATACTCTTGCGAAAACTTTGAAATCTCGTTTTTCAAATGCGTAGTCTTAGAGGGCGGAAAAAATTGGTTCACGAATTTTGAAACGAGATCCTTCCACGTTAATATAGAATTGGGTGGCTCTTTCTCTAACCAAATCTTTGCGGGCCCCGCTAAGGAATACGGAAAAAGCATCATCTTAATCGAGTCGTTAGAGACGTCCTTAAATTTGCAAGTGGCGGTGAGACGATTAAATTGGCGAATGTGGTTATGAGGGTTGTCCTTTTCGTCACCTCGAAACTTGTTGTTTTGAATCATGGACAACAAACCCGTCTTAACCTCAAAATTCTCCGCAAGGATAGCGGGAATCACAATCGCTTCTCCATAACCCTCGGTGGGTGCTTGAAGCAACTCCATCATAGTTCGATTAGCCATGGGTGCTTCTTTCACTACAATGGGTTCGTCAATAGGAGACTCCTCACTAGTAGGAGTGATTGATTTGTTTCTTCGTTTACGAGCACGTCTTGCTTTGGAGCGAGTTTGCATAAACGTCACGTACAACGAGAGGGTGAGCAAAGAAGATTTTTTTTTTGGTGTTTTTACTTTTTCAATTTTTTTGTGGTTTTTGATTGTTTTTACTTTTTTTGGATTTTTGGAATGTATTAAGTAGACACAAATCTACAAATCTCCTCCTTAATCAAATCTCTCGATTAAAGAAGCCTCAAGGAATGAAAACGATCACGTGAAGTGAACGCCTTCGATGACTTTAGAACGATGGTGGAACACCAAATCGTTCAAGAGGGTTTAATCAATAGAAACCAAGAAAATATATATGATACTTAGTAATAATTTGGGCGGCAAAACCCTCGATTAGCTCTAAATCTCAAAATACGCACAAGCAAGCGGAGGAAACGAGGCGGCGCGAAGCACTTAAGAGCCTTTTTCCTTTAGGTCGTGAAATACAACCGCCTTATACCCACCTTATAGTTTGTATTTTTCAAAATCGAGCTTCACGAAAGTATTTATCTATTTTTGCCTTTTTCTTTGGTTTGAGATTCGAATACAATGATTGGGTAATGACCTCCCAAGTCAAGGTTGTGATTTCTCACGTATTTGGAGTACTTGTAAATTTATTGTTCTACGTATACAATATAGTAATAGTATTCACAAAAAACGAAAAACCGATAATACGTATTAGTAGAGTGCTACTAATACAAATACTATTATGGCTATATAATAAAACAACAATTTTTCAACCAAAACACAACACGCCTCCCCGGCAGCGGCGCCAAAAATGATTGTAGCTTTTTGCAACCCTTTAGGAAAAGAGAGGCAAAGTAGTGGTAAGCGTTAAGTGTCGGTTTAGGAAAACCGAGCACAAATGACCAAATAAGTCCAAGTTCGTTTCCCAAGGAGGCAAGTGCGTTGTGTATTGAATTGATTTTGATTTGTGATTATATGATTGAGAAAGAAAGAAAGAAATGAGATTAGAAGAGAAAGACGGTTACGAAAATGGATTAAACTAAGACGAAAAAGGCGATCACGCAAAACCGTAAATAGTGCAAAAATTAAAATTTTAACCTAAAAATTCCAAAAAATTACTAAAAATCCAAAATAATATTCTAAGAGTTTACAAAAAATCCAAACTTGCTAAAACCTTTTAATTAATTCAATAATGACTTTTTAATGCTAATTAAAGCCCTAAAAATCACAATTAATTATTAAAAAGCCCTAAACAAGATCTTAAAGTTTGTAAACCTCAAAATATCCTAATTAAGCTAAAAAGTATTTTTCAAAATTTTAAAATCAATTAAAACTATTTTTAAACACTTAAAAACTATTAAAATCAATTAAAAATTAAATTAATTCTAGAAAATAATTGAAAAGTCCTAAAAATATATGAAAAGTGACAAAACTCCTAATTAAGTGTCCTTAACCTAGGAAAAATGTAAAAACTAAAAAAAATCAAACTTCAATTTTTAATAATAAAATAATATTAAAATATTCAAAAAAATTCAAAGTTGATAAAAAAATCTAAAAAATTACCAAAAATCTAGAATAATGTAACTAAGATAAAAATGCAATCAACATTTTCTGAAACCTATTTAATAATTTAATATTAAATTTTAAAGTTAGCTAAAAACCTTAAAATCCAATAAAATAAAAAATTAGACTTTTTGAAAACTTAAATGGTTGTAAACCTCAAAAATATGATTAAAAACCTAAAAACTATTTTTTCAGATTTTTAAATTACCTTTTCCTATATTTAAATTACTTTCTAAAATTTAAACTAAAAATAATCCTAGAAAATTAATTAAATAAGTGAAAAATAAACTTTTTGAACTGAAAAGTCCAAAAACCTAACAAGAACACAAGAAAAATGCTAAACAGTAAAAATCTTAAAGAAATAAGCTGGAAAAAGCTTTTAAATAATGTTGGAAATACGTTTTTCCAAGGAAAGTCTCGGTCACATCATTATTAGCATAGATCACGAGCTATAGACTATTTAGGACATTGTAACTTGGAGTGACCTCCCTTAGGGGGAGATTGTTGGAAATACGTTTTTACGTATTTAGAAAGGATCGGTCACTCCAATAATATTGGGCTCGTGATCCAATATAGTCCATATAGCCCACATGTAGGGTGGGCTATATATAAACCCCCTCCTTGCATGTTAGGAGGGGTTGGTCGTTCACTTTACACACACTTCAATCTAATACTTCTTATTCTCTCCAACCTTTCTCTAGTTTCTCTCTCTAGTTCTTCATCTATCTCTCTCTCTCTTAAAATCATTCCATCACAAGGATAATCCAAGGATCTCGAGGACCTACAAATGGTATCAGAGCCTTGGTTTGATTGGTTTTGTTCTTGTGTTCTTGATTTTATGTTTTGATAATCCATACCCACGTCCAATTTTTTTATTTTTTTTTTGTGTTTTTATGCTTTGATCTTGATACACGTTATCTAGTTACTTGTTGTAGTGATTTTGGTATCTTGGTTTTGGTTAAAAACACAAACTTTCTTGGATCAATCGTTCAAAATTTCTTGGTTTTTCATCATTCCGAAATTCTAGCAAAGGTCACCATCGGAAAGTACAACTGAGAGGAACTTGATCGCAATAACCAGCTGGTTCCACATTGCGATCACTGTATTACGACACCTTATTCCGATCTGAGCATTCCGATCGAGCATTGCGATCTGGGATTCCGACGGGTTTAAGGGATCCTTGTGTCGTCACTCTGCCCATTTTATTTTAGCTACATTTCGATCTGGACTTTCCGATCTGGACATTCCGATAGTGATATTCCGATCTAGACATTCCGATCTGGACATTCCGATCTGGACATTCAGATAGTGTGACATTCCGATCTGGACTTTCCGATCTGGACATTAAGATAGTGTGACATTCCGATCAAACATTCCGATGGGTAATATTGCGATGGGTATTGCGATGGTTATTCCGATGGGTATTCCGACGGATTAAATTTGAGGATTCCGATACAGTGACAAGTATTTCAAGATTTTTCAAAAACGTGTGTACTTTTGTCTTGGAATTTTTGGTTTATCGAGAACAATTATTAGGGGATTTTAACATTAACTCTCGACTTCTACTCACAACAACAAACACAATTACTTTCTTTCATTGATCGATCGACAAGTAATCCTTACATTCATTTATCATTAATTTTCAATGGATTCGTTGAACTCGACATCTCAAGAGGGAGACTTGCTTCTCATGCAAAACACAGCTAGAGAAAGTGGTATAACGTTCTTTCGACTACTCCAGTCTCATCTAGTGACCATTTCTTGGTTTCAAGGAGAAAACGAATTTCTGACACTCTTCGGTCAAGATCGTTATATATTCGTCGATTCCATATTCCTCAACTTGAATCAACTAGCTGAGAAACTTCACAAAGAAGACTTTAATCACTCTGCATCAGCATCTGCATATCAAGCTCTAGTGACACAACTTACGTGTTGATCCCAAAGTCAGATCTTATACCTTAATAGCTTTTTTAAGGGTTGTGATAGAGAGAAAGAATTCAATCTAACACTAGAGAAACTTTGCAAAGCAAAGTAACTAAACAAGATGCGGAATGTAATGTTTAGCACAAGAACAAATGAGATTCAAACGTTGAACTTTAATATATCAAAGATATACGAATACCCAAAGTGGTATTAGGGTTTACAAAACCTTAAAGTAATAATAATGAAAAACGAAATGAGAAAGACACACTTTGCATGCTAACCTAGTGAGTCCTTTTATAGATACAAGGACCCACGTACAAGATCACTACTAACAAACTATGGAAAGTATTAAGGAATAATAACTGAAACGCGTAAAAATCTATTCCATGTTTATCTTGACGGCAGGGCCTTTGACTCCAGCAGGGGAACGGATCCCCCTGCCTTTGTTATTTAGCAGGGGGAACTTACTCTAGCAGGGGTATGAATAATCAACTAGCAGGGGAAACAAGTAAGCATAGATTTATTCCCAACAATCCTCTCCTAAACTTGTGCTTTCCCCTAAAAGACAAGTTTTCTGAATAAATGCTAGTTGATGAGGATGCTTACAAACTCTCTGGCCAAATCTGACTATGAACCATTCTTACCAGATCATAAGCAACAGGCTTTTTGGCATCAACAATTAACTTAGCCTGTGCTAACTTCTTCAAGGTTTCCTGAGAGAAGGGATAATACCTATGATTGAGTAAATAAACACTCACACCTTCCATTACTACCTCATAAACCCCAGAATTTGTAAATAGCTTCCAATACTCCAAATCTCCTTTATTCACTGCATCAAATAGAGGATCAAATAATTCATGTTCATACATTCTATGCATGCACTCCCAGATTACCCAATCCTTCTCCACACCATCCATGGTAGGAGGTTTTGCAGCAAACGTTTTCTTCAATATTTTCCACAGATCTTCTAAGTCTTCACTATCCAAAATTTGAAACATGACATCTAGGCTTAGAAATGTCTGTGCTGTATTGTCAGCCCTTGTAAGCTTCCACCAAGTTCTACCTTTGTGTTCATAAACAGCATACTCTATAATAGCAAACTTCTTTCCAAGTTCACTAGGTGAGATTTCATCATTTTCCTGCAAAATCAGCTGTTTATCAATTTCATCATTTGATGGCCCTTGAGACTCTTTAGTGATTATGCCCACTTGCTCCATTCTCTTGAGTCTCTTTGCTGCTCTTTGTGCATTAAGTACAGACTTCTCAAGTACTTCTGGAAAACTTTCACCTGCTTGGTGCGATGCCCCTGTTTGGGATGATGCACCTGCTTGTGTAGTCTCTCCAGCTTTTCTTTTCTTTGTTGCTCTAGCTTTCTGTAGCACTTCACTTTGTCTCCTAATATACTCAGCTTCCTCAGGAGTGTTGATAGTCATCCAATCCTCCACATCATACAACTTTAGAACTGGTCTGACTGCTCTCTTTATGGCTTCAAAGCTCATATCTCTGAAGTCACCATCCTTCCACTTTCTATGCCTTTTAAGCAGAACTTTGTAGTGATCAAGTTGCCCTTTCTCTGACGTTTGATACTTCTCACTCTGAATTTGCATTGCCCTTCTTTCCAGATATTCAGTTTGATATTTGTAAACAAGGCAAGTCAACTCATACCTGTCTTCCAAAGGAGCATTTTTCAACTCCTTCTCCCATTGATCAAGAAACTCTCCAACATGAGGTACCCTGTTATCTAGTTCCCTATGCATAATCTCAACCTGTTTTAGCATATCTTTGGGCCTCATCTTCTCCATCCTTTGATCCTGCATATCCATTTCCTCTTGTTGTAGCCTGAGAGCTACTTGTGCATCATGTGCTTCTTGGACCTTCTGCTGTTCAGGAGTCAGATGCTTGTATTTTCTCTTGGGCTGTTGCACCATGATTCCTTTTCCTTTGTCTTTTGGATCCACTGCTGGTGCTGGTTTTGCTTTAGATGCAGGTTCTTTGATTGTTATCCCCTTCTGAGCTGGTTGCTTTCTGTTCTTCCTAAAAAATGTTTGAGTAATGTTCTTAGCAGGGGATAAACTTACAGCAGTGGGATCAGCAATGGCAGGGGAAACTTTTGAAGCAGGGGCTTCTTCTTGATTGCCCATGGTGAGCAATGTTTGAGCAATATCTTTGGTTGCACTCCCCTTGTCACTTCCCTTATCAGCACTTTCTCTCTCCATTCCTTTCTTAGCCCTTGTTATCTTTCCATGCTCCCCACCAGGATATGAATAATACTTAGTAGATCCTTCTGTGTGTGGAATTTCCTCCCCTTTGGAAGCATCCTCATCTGTGGAAAGAATCAGTCTGGGCTTTCTCCTCCCCTCAAGAGTAGCAAGTCTGGTTTCCAGGTGAGAGATAACCAGACCTTGCTTTTTGACATCTTGTACTAGTTGTACATTATGCCTTTTCAGACTCATGCACATTTTTGTCAATTCCAGATTTGTCAAAGGTTTCATACTGCTCTCAATCCTAGAAGGGAATTTCTCCCCTTGTTGGATATCATGGAGTGGGGGAGAGGACTTATTGATGGTGTCACTATCCTGCTCACCCCTTGAGGATGAGACAGTAGTGGCAGCCAAACCCCCAGGTTGCTCCAAACTCTTGGAGACTCTCCTTTCTGCTGCTTGTGAAGATTCACCAGGCAAGGGAGACCTGGCAAACCTGGATTTTGAACGCCTTTCTTGTTGTGGATCAGCAGGTGGTAGGTTCTTGGCAGGGGATTCAGCAGGTTGATTTATGGCTGTTTGATTTTTGGCTTCTTCCCGTCTGATTTGGTCTAGCATAATTGAAGTGAATGGAATGTTTCTGCCAGAGAACAAAGGTGATGGTGCAAGTAATGTGGTGAAAAGTTTGGTTGTGTGTTTGGTTGCTGAAAAATAGTTTCTGTGTGTAATGGGACCATGATCACTCATATTCAGCAAAACTTCTATAAACCTTGGATACATACAAAACTTTGAGGTGCTTGAAACATTTTTAACCATGCCTTTAAAAATCATTTGAGAAAAACAATACTTCCTTCCTGTGGCAAAGCAGATCAGGGCAGAAGCTATCTCACTACCAACCTCATTAAAAGCAGTGGTTTTGGGTGACAAACATTGCATAATAGTATGAATCAAAAATTTCCAATGAGGGGCAAACTGGCCTTTAGCAAACTTTAATTTTTGATTTTCAGAAAGTTTATACCCCAATTTATCAAGACCTTCAAAAATTTCAGCCTCAGAAAAGTTGGTTATTCCATCCTCATCATCAAGGAGGAGATTCTCCCTGATGGAGGCAAGTGTGATTACCTTGGAATGACCATCAACTGTGCTTTGAATTATGACCTCTCCATTCACTGTTTTGGTCATGGCTTTAGACCAGATTGTTGAATGTGTGAGGTATAAATGCGAGGATTGATGAGAAGGGCCACTCTGAAGTACGAAGACTTTAGAAAGGCCACAGCCTCAGCAAACTCGGCTGGTTCATCATGAAGCAAAGCAATTTGGTTATGATTAGGAGCAATTTTAAGGGTCATGATGAATTTGGAAAATAGTTTAGAGGTTTATAGAGATGGGAGGTAAGTGGGATTAGGTCGAGAGAGATTTATGGACCTGCTGGTAAAGGGAATTAAGTTTATATAGACAAATTGAAGGGCTGTGATTGGACCAAAATTTTCAAATTGCAAAAATATCAAGGATAAATCTTGATAAAAAATTAATATATTTGAAATAGAAGGAAAAGATTACCAATCAGCTAAGAAAGCGCCTTAAATATCTTTTAAAAAGAATAAAATATTCCCTAACCAAAATGTAAGCAATCAGGCCCAACGGCTATGAACAGGGTAACGGTATTGTCGGTCAACGGTCAAACAGGGGAATGTTGTGAAAGCAGGGGAATAAAAGATAAAAACAGGGGAAACTTTCCTAGGGATATTGAACTAGTCATGAAGAGACTAATGCTAACTAGCTCTGCTCTAATGCACACACTTGTATACACAAGATAGATACATAGAAACTCAAGAGTCCTCTATTCAGCAATTGTCCCAATACAAAAAGTTAATACATAAGTCCCCCTACACCAGGTTATCCCAAGAAATCATTCATACCCCAATCACCATCCCAACCTTGTCCCTTACCTATGGTCAGTCAGTCTTGGCAATGTGTGCCTCAGGTCTGTATTTGAACAGCAAGCTGTTTTAATAGAGAAATGTAAGCACACACTACAGTGCCTCAAGGTTTCAGAATTCTGACAAGCTTTGCAGCAAGTCATCATTAACCTGAACCCTCACTCACCAGTGGATATGATCTAAGATCATATATGAGCATCCTAAGAATACCCTGAATCCTAAAGGTTTGACCTAACCTCCCCTGAAACATAGAGTATATACCTGATCCACCAAGGAGAATAGTATGCACCATATGAACCTCTGCATTGTTAGTCTAAAACCACATAAAACCACTTTTGTAAAAAGAACACACCCAGCTTAAGAGAAAAATTCTCTTGGCAGGGGAATGAACCCCAGGCAGGGGAATCAGTGTTAAAAAGCAGTGGAATGAAAGAAATGGTAAAATTGACTAACAATTATACAACAACAGCAGTGAAGTAACCCTGATTATACATGACAATTTAGACATCAGAATTTTAAGGAGTAACCATTCCAATACCTGCAACCAGATACTGAAACCTCCCTACATCAAAAGCTTTTGTTAAAAGATCAGAAACATTAAGTTCTGTATCAATTTTCTCAGGGACAATCAGTCCTTTTTCAAAACAATCTCTGATAAAGTGATGTCTAATTTCAATGTGTTTGGTTTTGCTATGAAAAACAGGGTTCTTTATGATGCAAATAGTGCTGTTGTTGTCAATGAATATCTTGGTTTTAAGAAAGTTGTACCCATAATCAAGCAATTGATTTTGCACCCAAAGAACTTGACCACAGCATGCAGCAGCTGCTACATACTCAGCTTCAGTTGTGGATGTTGCCATGATAGTCTGCTTCTTACATTGCCAAGATATAAGCCTGCTCCCCAAAAATTGGCATCCCCCTGTTGTAGACTTCCTATCATTGTTGTCACCAGCATAATCACTATCTGAATAAGCTATCAGCTCAAATGGTGACTCCTTTGGATACCAGAGTCCTAAGGTAGGATGACATTTTAGATACCTAAAAATCCTTTTCACAGCAAATAAGTGACACTCTGTTGGTGACACCTGGTATCTTGCACATAAGCAGACTGCAAACATGATGTCAGGTCTTGAAGCAGTGAGATACATAAGAGACCCAATCATAGACCTGTAATTCCTGACATCAATAGGCTTTCCAGGACCATCCTTGCCCCATGGATGATCCTTGTCCATGGGAGTGGACACCTTCTTCCCATCAGACATGCCAAACTTCTTTACAATCTCAGCCACATATTTGTCTTGTGAGATAAATATCCCATCTTTCCGCTGCTGAACTTGTAACCCCAAAAAGAAGTTTAGTTCTCCCATGGCACTCATTTGGAATTTATTCTGCATCAATTTGGCAAACTCTTTGCTAAGCATGGAGTTAGTTGATCCAAAAATGATGTCATCCACATAGACTTGTACTAGCAGAAGGTCACCCTTTTGTTTCTTGGTAAACAGGGTCTGATCAATCTTCCCCCTGCTGAATCCATTGTCTAGGAGATATTTGGAAAGAGTACCATACCAGGCTCTGGGAGCTTGGTGAAGGCCATACATGGCCTTTTTCACTTTGTATACTTTGTCAGGATGTTCTGGATCTTCAAACCCTGGTGATTGCATGACATAGACTTCTTCATCAATGGTTCCATATAAGAAGGCACTTTTCACATCCATCTGGAAAACAGTGAAGTCCATGAATGAGGCATAAGCAAGGAATAATCTAATAGCTTCAATCCTTGCTACTGGAGCAAACACCTCTTCATAATCAATCCCTTCTTCCTGAGTATACCCTTGTGCTACTAACCTTGCTTTGTTCCTGACAACTATTCCCCTTTCATCCTTTTTGTTCCTGAGTACCCACTTGGTCCCAATAGGCCTTGCCCATTTGGGACAATCAACCAGAATCCAAACCTCTTGTATGTCGAATTGTAAGAGCTCCTCTTGCATAGCTTCAACCCAGCTTGGGTCATTTAAAGCCTGAAAAATCTTCTTTGGCTCTTCTTGTGACAAAAATGCAGTAAACAGACAACATTACATGTTGTCATGATTGAACTTCATGGTGATGTTAGCAATGAAGCTGTGCTCTTTTGCTGTATACCTTGTATGTCTGGGAGCTTCAGGATCACCAATGATCTGAGAGATAGGATGATCCTTATTGATTCTATAGGTAGGCTGCATTATGACTTCTGTTTCATCTTCTTCCAAATCAGAATTGATGGGGCTATTTTGATTAGGAAAGAAGTCCTCAAAGGAACTTCCAAATGAGACAGCATGACCTAAAGATGGGTGCTTGTGAGCAGAATGAAGCTCTGAATAACTAGGGCCTCCACTCCTGATGATTCTGCTTCCACTGCTGGATATGATAGGACCATCATTTATGGGTGTAGATGATGAGATGAGTGGGGATTCTCTTTCTGCATCAGTAGTCTCATTAGCATCATGATCCTTTGTGAAAGAGGAATCAATTCCTCTAGCAGGGGAATCCAGGATTCCACTGCTTTCAGCCATTCCACTGCCTTCAGTCATAGCAGGGGATGAGATTGGCTGTTCTTTTCCTGAAGCAGAATTATCTTCTTGTTTATCAGCTTCACTAGGAAACAATGAGGTTACATTCATGTACCTCAGAGGTGACTTCTCAGCATCAATTGTTTCTTGAGTACCTGAAATGTTAGTGTTCTGCAAGACAACAGGTACATAATTCATGGACTTGGAAAGTACATCTATATCAAAGAACCAGTCCGGGCCTGTTTGAACATCTTCAGGTTTGTCTTCAAGAAAATTCACATGAAGATTTTCTGTGATTTTGCTTGTCTTCTTGTTGAAGACCCTATATCCCTTGCTGTTTAAGGAATAACCCACGAAGTATCCATCATCACCCTTTTCACTAAACTTACCAAGATTGTCAATGGTGTTCAAGATGATAACATGACACCCAAAAGGTCTGAAAAAGTCAATTAAGGGAGGTCTTCCATTAAACAGCTGATAAGGGGTCTTGTTGTGTGCCTTGACAACCAAGGCCCTGTTTTGTACATAGCAAGCAGTGGATACAGCTTCAGCCCAAAAGATAACTGGAAGTTTGGAATCAGACAACATAGTTCTTGCATCTTCAATGAGTGTCCTATTCCTTCTTTCTGCCACTCCATTCTGTTGAGGTGTTCTAGCAATGCTAAATTGCCTCTTGATGCCTTTGTTTATGCAGAAAGAATCCAGTTTCTGATTTCTGAACTCACCACCATTGTCTGATCTTATGGTAACTACCTTCATGCTTTTTGACAGTTCAATTTGATTGATGAACCCAATGAGTATATCAGCAGTGTCACTCTTTTCAAATAGAAAGAATGTCCATGTAAATCTTGAAAAATCATCAGTAATCACTAAGCAGTACCATTTCTTCATTATACTTGCCACAGAAGTAGGACCAAAAAGATCCATATGTAGTAGTTCCAATGGCTTGGTGGTGGACATACTTGTTTTTGACTTGCAAGATGCTCTGTGTTGCTTCCCTTTCAGACATGCTGCACAAGTATGTTCAGTGGCAAAGGACTTGGAAGGAAGACCATGAACCAGATTATGCTTTACTAGTTTGTTCATGTTCTTGAAATTAAGATGACCAAGTCTTCTATGCCATTTCTTGCATTCATCTGCTGAAGCTTTGGCAATGAAACATGTTTCATTGTCTTGGAGAGATATGTCCTTGAGATCAATTGTGTACATGTTTTTCTGTCTTGGTGTTCTGAGAACAATTGGAGTGTCTTTTGGCAAGACAAACTCCTTTCCTAATACCAAGCATTCAGTGTCAGTAAACAAGACAAAATTCTTGTTATCAGTCATCTGTGACACACTGAAGAGATTATACTTTAGTTCTTTCACCAAGTACACATTGTCAAAAGTCATCCCATTTGTGACCATCATTGTCATGCAGGGGTACAAAGTTAGACAAGTAAGCTTTGTGTCCAGTCATACTTCTTGAGCATCCACTATCCCAATATGCTCTATCATCCCTTGTCTTCTTTGTTACCTACAAAAGGAAAAACAAATTAGTTTTTCTTGGGGACCCAAGCCATTACAGACTTGGATCTACCTCGTGTATCAATGTAGGATAGCTTATCGAAAACTAGAGATACACCATTAGATCGAGTACCCCTTTTGGGTGCCCAAACCCAACGAGCTGAGGCTTTCACAGCTTTTCCCCATCTTCCCATGTTCCTAGAATGTACAACTTTTCTAGCAGGGGATACCCCAGTTTTAGCAGAGGAATCCTTATGCTTAGCAGAGGGAACCCACCTTTTGTTTTGGCCTCTATTCATGTGTTGGTAAGGTCTTGGGCCAGATCTATATGCAGTATAAGGTGTTGGGGTGGTCACAGAAGTGTTGGGCTTTGGGTGAACATCATTTTCCTTTCTAAGGGCTGGAACAACATATTTCTCAGCAACTCTATTTCTCAAGGCAGGGGCAACATACTTGGCAGGGGAAAAGGATTTTGCCCCTGCATTTAGAAGAATGGCTTTAGGTTGCATATCCTTTAAGGGATTTGCAGCCACCATCTCCATTGGTGCCTTACACTCTTGATAAGTGTGTTCAAAACTGCCACATGTGAAGCAGGGCTTGGTATTGATCACAAAGTCTTTTCCTAATTGATGAGACTTTTGGTCATTCCAATTTCTTTGATTACCTCTGACATTCCTGTACATACCAGCATATTTAATGGTAGGTTTAGGAGACTGTGGCCTAGCCTTAGATTTGGAAGAGATGCTCTTAGAGTTTGGATTGCTGCTAGACATTCCTTCTTTTGAAAATCTAACAGGGTTGTCAATTTGCTTTAAGCCAACCTGTTCCTGTTTAACATCCCTAATGACACTAGTTTTAACTAGAGACTCTTCTGTATCAAGGTTATTAGGTATATAAGCACTCAAGTCAAACTCAATGTCATCCTGTTTTTCAAAACAAGGGAGACCAGTCCATGACAAGTCTTTTCTAGGATAGGCAGCATGGATGTTAGCAGGGGGTGGAGGTATAGTAGCATTCATGTTCTTAATTCCAAATCCTGTTTTGTCCTTAGGAGATTGACCAATTTCAAATGCCTTGGTTAAATCTTTTGAAGCTTTTCCAAATTTTTCAACAGTTTCCTCATCTATCTTTTGGTTAGCTTTGAAAATTTCAAGTTCAGCAGTTAAGACATTTATAGATTGGTTATTCTCCTTGGCATCTCTTTCTAGAATCACAATGTGATCCCTATACTCACTTTCTCTTTGCCTATACTCTCTTATGGTGGACTCTAGTTGTTCTAAAGCACGTTTGTAATTATCAAGATCATTATCACAATTGGTATAGTCAGCTTTTACCTTTCTGATTTGATCATTTAAAGATTCAGTATTTTTCCTACAAGCTTTAGTACAGTATGAGTCATCATATACCTCATTGTCAGAGCTGGAACTTGACATGGCCATAAGTGCAAAGTCTTCTTCCTTTTCCTCAGCCATCAAAGCTTGATTTCTTTCCACACTTTCTGTCATAGCACTCCAGTCCCATCCATTTGCTCCATCTATCCCCTGCATTGCTACCATGGCTTTAGCACCAGAATCCTCATCTCTTGTTTCCTTTCTATGGCTATTTCCAGACTTAGGTCCTCTGCATTCCCTGGCAAAATGACCCTTCTTGCCACAATTGTAGCATTCAACTTTTGCTTTATCAAACCCAGCCACATCAGATGGATTAATTGTGATCTTCTTCCCATACTTCTTGTGGAACCTGTTTGCTCTCATGCTGAGCAACGCCATATTCCACTTGATATCCAATTCTTCTAGCGCTTGCTTACTGATTTGACTCAGATCTTCATGTAACACTGTAGATCCTTGTGGCCCTTGAGATGCTATAAAGGCACATGCAGTGTCAAGGCTGAATGTGGCTGGTCTTTCTTCATCATAGGAAGGTCCAGACCTGATAGCAGGGGAATAAGTAGCAGGGGCTACTTCTATTCCACTGTTCTTGGAGATTCCACTGCTTTGTGATATGAATGCCATGTTAGCAGGGGAATCAACGATTCCACTTGAGTTGGTGGGAATTGTCCCTTTTGACTTCATTTCATTGACAATAGGTTCAAAAACTTTTAAGTTATTGTATATATCATCAATGTTCTTGTTGTCCAAGTCATCCTTATTCTGCCAGATTGCCTTATAGACAAACCATTCTTTCTGGAGGCTGTTAAGAAACCTGGTATTCACCTGCTCTCTTGACACCTCAATATCAAAGAATTCCAAGTGGGCCACCATGTCTTGAAGCCTATTGTAAATAGCTCCAATTGATTCATCACCAATTGCTTTGAAAGAAGCAAAATCATCCAGCATTTGATTCTTCTTCTTCTTCTTTGTGGCTTCATTTCCTCCAAAGGTTGTGCCTATGGCTTCCCATAGTTCCTTAGCTGTTTTATATTTCCTGAATCTGAGTTGATGTCTATCAGGTAGGGCCAACAGCAATGAGCTGTGAGCCCTGACATCATGCCTTCTAGCCAGTATTTCCTTATCACATAGAGCAACAGATTTCTTCTTGTCCTTACCTTTGGAACTTTCACCTTCATCCTTGCCTTCTTCAACTGCCACCATTTTGTTGAATTGATCACCAAACTCTATGATCTCCCAGAGAACATAGTGTTCCATTTTCAGGTATTGTTGGATTCTGAATTCCCATAATTCAAAGTTTTCAGGATCCAACATGGGTAACTTGAGGGTATTGTGGTTGTTGCTGTTTGTGGATGAATCTGAAGACATGTTTGCTATGAGGATTTTGTTCTTGATTTAGACAAAGTTTCTCAACAAGCTCTGATACCACTTGTTGATCCCAAAGTCAGATCTTAAACCTTAATAGCTTGTTTAAGGGTTGTGATAGAGAGAAAGAATTCAATCTAACACTAGAGAAACTTTGTAAAGCAAAGTAACTAAACAAGATGCGGAATGTAATGTTTAGCACAAGAACAAATGAGATTCAAACGTTGAACTTTAATATATCAAAGATATACGAATACCCAAAGTTGTATTAGGGTTTACAAAACCTTAAAGTAATAATAATGAAAAACGAAATTCAACATTTTTAAGTCTGACAATTCATGGATATGTCAATCATTTCTTCAGTACACACAAACGGAAATTAAAGAGTTTCGTGGTACATTGTTGAAATTAATGATATCAGTCTCGTCTTCGATTTATGAAAGATCTCGACTTCAGCAAGAGTATGATAATGGAGTGGAAGAATCTACGATGCAGATGCAAGAGAAGAATGATCATACGGTTGAAAACTTGGAGCCTAAAGATTGCAAGAGCAAGTATTCAGGAGGAAAGCATGATACAAGCAGCATGTCAGGGATTGATGCCACCATACCTGTATCTGACGAAGAGTCTACAAACACGGTACAAAGGAATGTGGTATATGATGTCTATGCCAATGAACCACCGCATATTGCGCATTCCAAACCTAATTATGACAAACATGGGATGGAAAAGGGTGATAGTTTTACCACTTCAGATTCATCCGATGTGAGTCAAAATAGGGGAGAAATTGTTTAAAATGCTAAACATCATGATAAGTGTCGTATGACTGCTTCGTTAAATAATTCTGATTCTAGGATTAAAGAGCTTGAAACGGTTGTAGCTCAGCAATCCAAAGAGCTTGAGGATGCCAAAATTGAATTTTCAAAGAAAACGGAGAAATTTGAAACTTATTTTGAAAAACTTGAAAAGTATAACGTTGTTCTTGAAAGAAAATTGGATCAAACTGTTCTAGATTCTAAAGCTGAAAAGGATAATTTTTTGAAACAAATTAAGTTGCTTGAATCTAAGTTGGCATCCCAAGATGAATTGCTCAAAGAGAATGAGACTTTAAAGGCTCAAGTACAGGAAAAGGTCTTTGCTATAGCGGCTCTGAAAAACGAGTTGCGGAAAACTAAAGGAACTAGTGTGGACACTAAGCTTGAAAAACCATCAATCTTGGGGAAACCGCCTACAAATCAGTTCGTCAGACAACCGACTGCATTTAGATCTGAGCGACCAAAATCCTCGAGACCGCGGTTTGCCTCCCAAGTTGATATGGTTCATCTTTCTAGACCAGTCACTCCACTATCTAGGCCCAATGTGACTAAAACAGCTTTTGCAAGACCTAATCACATGATTGCCTCTAGTTTCTCTAAAAATACCAAGACCACATCTAGAACTAGTTCAAATGACGTTCGTCATACATTTGGTCTAAGGGAAGCTAAGCAAAAGACACAAGTAAGAGATAGTAATTTCAAACCTAGTCAGATGCCTTCTAGTTTACCCAACACTGCTAAACGTAGCATGTCACATCCTAGGAGCATCAATCAATCATCTAGGAATTCTAGATCTTACTCGGACATTAAATATGCTACTTGTAAAACATGTAGGAAATGTGTCTTTAAAGCCAATCATGATTCTTGTATCAAAAAATTACTTAATGAGGTGAACTCCCGTGCTAGACTTAAATCCCAGTGGGTAGCTAAAATCAAACCCGTTGGTAAAATGTGGCGCCCCACTGGTAGAACTTTCACTCTTGTAGGAAACGAGTGCCCTTTAACTAGGATAGTCTCTGATTCTACTAAGACTACTAGGGAGGAAATTGAAAAGGAGGATACATCACTTAAGCCTGAACTTAAGGTTTTCTATAAAAGGAAACGTTTACCAGCTAAGACAAGTGAATCATCTCCTCAGGTCACCTCTAGCACAAGAAAAGAAAACTGTGAATCCCCACTTGCTTCTAAGATAGATATCGCTAACCCATATCAAAGCATGCAAATTCCAAATGAGAATGCATGTACCAAAGAGGATGTTCCAAAAGAACGAAGCGGTCCAATCATTGTATACGATTCAATTAAGGACACTCTCAGAGTTTGGTTGCTGAAGAAGCTGATATCTAAGAAACAAGTGTCTCAGGGGATCTGCAGTTAAGCTCGTGTATAAGGACTTATAGTCACATCACAGACTATAACTCGATCTTCAAATAAAGGAAAGTTTGTCGCCGATGGTAAACTTATCCTAACAACGAGAAATTCATTTTTCTCGGGCATGAGCTTATATAAAAAACATTCCAAATTTTTAAGCTCATGCACCATGGCTCCTCGTTAAATGACAGACGATGACCCGGACTTCAGAGACAGAGAAGTTTATCTACGCAACGATAACTTACCCTTTTAACGAGAAATTAAGTTTTCTTGGACACGAGCTTATCCTAAAACCATTCAAAGGTTTTAAGCTCGTGTATAAGGCTCTTCATTAAATGTCAGATGATGACCCGATCTTCAAATTAAGGAAAGTTTATCGCCGATGATAAACTTATCCTCACAACGAGAAATTAATTTTTCTCGGGCATGAGCTTATATTAAAAACATTTGAAGTTTTTAAGCTCATGCACAATGACTTACAGTTAAATATCAGACTGTAACTCGGACTTCAATTTTAGGAAAACTTATCTTTAAAGATAGCTTATCCTCGTAACGGGAAATTCATTTTTCTCGGTCATGAGCTTGTATTAAAACATTCCAAGTTTTAAGCTCAGAAAGGAAAGTGTATCTTTTAAATAAGAGAACTTTTCCTCATAACGAGAAATTCATATTTCTCGGTCAAGAGCTTTTCGTTAAAACATTCAAAGTTTTCAAGCTCATGAACACGACTTCTAAGTAAATGTCAGCTTAGGACTCGTTCTTTAGTTAAAAGGAAAGTTTATCGCCGATGATAAACTTATCCTTAACAACGGGAAGTTTACAACTTCTCGGACTTGAGCTCGTTTTATAAGATATTCAACATCTTAAGCTCAAGTAATTGGTTTTCAAAACATTGAACACAATTTTTCGAGAATTTCTCAAAAGGTTTTTTCTAAATCTTTCAAAATTGTGTGTTTAAAAATGTTTTGATAAAAAGAGCATGTCTTATGGAATCGATAATATTTACGAACCTAGAAATGTCATTCAATAATGACACGGGGTTGTAAATAAAGTTCGAGCAGAAGTTTAAATGTTTTAAAACATGCTCAAAATGGTTTGCTATTATTTCAGATAGTAACCCGCTTTTCATACTCAAGTCAAGCATTTCACCGGAAAGCTTTGACTCAACAACGGGAATTAATTTTCTCGGGCATGGTTTACTTTATAACCATGTAAGGGATTGTGTTTATGTAATAACACAATCTAACACGAATATATGTACGATTCAGTGCATTTATTTGTTAAAACAAGAGAAGTCTTGTTTTTATGAAGTTATCATCTCCACCAACCGTAGCAACTTACAATTGATATCTACATACTCGACGATGCGACTACTCAAACGGTGACTACAGCTCTTTCAATAGAACACGGGTCAACAATTGAGGGGGAGCAATTGTCCAGCATTCAGAATCCTTGATGCCGAGAGTGCCAAGTTCACATATTGGTGTCAAGACAACGATATCAATCATACACATGGAGTCAAGAGATAACTTCAGACGTGACGAGGTGACCAACATTCGTGAACAAGAACCATGTGAATCTTTCATATGATGTTCTACATCATTCAGGTCCTACCTCGTAAATTGCTAATCTTGTGAATTCATTATCATATATGATCTTTGCACGTGATAAATACCTTACACTTGTGTTTAAAAGGTATTTAATTTACGTTTCAGCACACCCTCATTAATTTGAGGGGGAGCTTGTGTAATTCATGAAGATAATTGGATTTGCATTTTTCTTCCCAAATTTTCTTAAAATGCTATTAAATCAATTGATATTAAAAACATCGATTGGGTTAATATTTTTAATATGGGGGAGAAAATGTGATTTAATATGGGAAATGATTAATCACAAATGGTTTGACTTAACGTGCTAGCTCATCCCGACATGTGCGAAATGTTTTCGGATATCGTGGCATATGTTAAGGGGGAGCAAAATGGATTTTCACTTCAAAATGGAGTTCATGGTGACATACACTTACCCAAAACATCTCTATTCACGACGGTGAAGATTGTGGTGACATAAGGATGGTAGGATAGGTTAAAGTCCAATGATTTCTCTAGAACCAGAGGAATCTTCCCAAGGACATTCCATAGCTAGAAATAGTAGTCCTTAGGAAAGATGGAGAAAGATTGTGAATGTAGCTGAATGCCGACCAAGTACTTAAGCTAGCACTGGAACAATCACAACAAGGTGCTAGTGATGACGTATTGGTAAGCATTGAAGGGGTTGAAGAATGAAAAAGAATTGTAAAGATAAAGGGTGTAAAGAAAGAAGCCCTCCTTACAACTTAGGCAGAAACTGGGTCAATACATATGCTATTAAGATCATTGTTTAATGATTCTTGATATTGAAGACAGACATCATGGACCCAGTGATGCAAGGCACAACCCATCCCAGCTAACTCAGATATCTCTTAAATGATATTTGTTTTAATCACACGGAGACAACGCATTATCTATTGATTTATTCACTCCGAATAAATTGGTATTGAAAAGGTGGCACTCCTCTCCAGCCTCCGATCACTAAAATCCAAAGGGCACGATCGAGTCTAGAGCCATTTGAGATCATTAAATATCTCATTAGGACACACTTTCATAATTCCTTGCTTCTTCATACACTGTGAAAAGTAAGAAAGATCTTAAGAGTCCTACGCAAAATCTTCATGATCTTGCCTGAACATCCGAGTAATACGAAAGTATTTACAATGAAGATGGAAATCCTTCTTGAGCAAATATCAAAAAGCTCATGGTAGGTGACTTGTGCGATTCTTTATGAATCAAACTTGTGATAACTGGAAAGCAACAGCTGTTTAATTCTTAACTGAATTTAAACACGTTCCAGGCCTCTACGCAATATCTCAGTGATCTTGCCAGAACACTCAGAGTGATACCTTTGTGTTCACGGTGATGAGTGGAAATCCTTCTAGTGTTAACCTCAAACAGCACTTGGTAGGTAACTTGCAAGATTCTATACGAATCAAGCTCGTGACAACTGGAAAGCAACGATGGTGCGGTTCTTAATTGAATTTCACTTGTTCCAGGAACATGAATTGACGGCTTCAAATCATGTGGATATTATTATCCAAATAATTCACTCTTTATGTTCGCAGTTAGCTTTGGACGGTCTAATAAACAGAACGGGTTTACCCGCGAAATCCTGTCAGGAAGTTACTTAATTGAAACTATCCGTCACGGGTACGATATCTAATATCGTCCAACGGTCTTCACCGACCGGAGGTAAAATGCTACCGATTTAGAATGAAATGTTCAAAGCCATTTCGTTCGTGTCTACTTATGTTGCGGCATTTGAAGACGGCGGCGTTGCGGAATCCAAGAAGAAGTCGTTCCCGCATGCTTATACTTTATGCACTTAATACCTCATCTAAATTCAAGAAAGCCTAAAAGTTAAGTCTTCCGCTGTATCGAACTCTGAAGCTTTCAAGAATTACGAAGGTATAAGTATGTGGAACATGAAGTCACGAAGAGGCGAATATCACAAGTGATGAATGCACAAGGTCAAGGCAAGGAAACATGCTCTTGGCTAAAGTCAAAGATCTCATCAGCATATTCACAAGAACAAGATCGAAGACTCAAGCATAGTATGCTAGGTTTAAGATTTTGTAAAATGGTGTGACCTCCCTTTGGGGGAGATTGTTGGAAATACGTTTTTCCAAGGAAAGTCTCGGTCACATCATTATTAGCATAGATCACGAGCTATAGACTATTTAGGACATTGTAACTTGGAGTGACCTCCCTTAGGGGGAGATTGTTGGAAATACGTTTTTACGTATTTAGAAAGGATCGGTCACTCCAATGATATTGGGCTCGTGATCCAATATAGTCCATATAGCCCACATGTAGGGTGGCTATATATAAACCCCCTCCTTGCATGTTAGGAGGGGTTGGTCGTTCACTTTACACACACTTCAATCTAATACTTCTTATTCTCTCCAACCTTTCTCTAGTTTCTCTCTCTAGTTCTTCATCTATCTCTCTCTCTCTTTAAATCATTCCATCACAAGGATAATCCAAGGATCTCGAGGACCTACAAATAAGCTGCTGATTAAATAAGCTACAAAACAAACACCACTTAAATAGATATTGAAATGGAACTTGTGCATAGAAAAGCACTTGGATCACTGGTTAACACGTATAGTCCTCCAACGAGGGGTCCCGTATTCGAGTCTAGGCCAAGGAGCTTTTTGCAAATTTTTTTTTACTTTTAAAACTCAATCCAGTACTCTTAATACACTCCAAAACTCACTTTATCAAAGAAAATAAACAAGAATTAAAGCCTATGAGATAAAATCAAATGCCCAGGTAGCACTTGTTTCTGATGAACAAAAAAAATGAAAGAAAACGTATCTTCACTTGTGAAGATACTAACAAGAGGACTTGTTTTTGGTTTGTTGGTGATTTTTGATGGACAAAAAGGCACCCCTACACTCAGTTGGAGTGTAGGGAGTCAATACAAACACAAATCATGCAAGATTTATCACAAGAATCAAGCAAGATGCATATAAATGTTTCTGATAAGGCTATATGCAGGTCTGAGAGTATGTTGCTGATGCAATGTGCACACAAGTGAGATTCAAGGCCTTAAAACTTGCATACAATGACACCAAATAGCATTCAAGTGATAGCAATCCCTAAACAGACCTAAAATCTAGCAAACTTCACAAATTGGTGGATCAAATTCAACGAAATAAGCATAAAAGGCAGTTTTCTGATTAAGGCAATGTTTTCAATTTTTAACAAGCAAAAGTGTCCAATATCCTACCAAACTGACAATCAAACTAACAAACAACCTAACAACACCCTAATAAGTGTATAAGACAGCTTTAAACACAAGATTCTTGTCATATAAGCCAACTTAAACCTTAAACCAAACACCCCTTTATATCTGAAAATCAAACTTTTCCAAAGCAAATCAACTCAAAACCTATCCAAACTAAATACAAAGGCTACTAACATGCATATAACCAATCAAGAGAGCAATATCAGTCAATAAAACAACACTTAAAACAACTTGCATACAATTTCACTCCAAATCACATGAATATCAGATTTTTGAAAACTAAATAAGGAAATAAGGGACTACCTTGTTGGGCCTACATCCAGGCCCAACAGTGACTGCTATGTCACCTCCCACAAGCTGGTGGCTTGTGCTGAACCTTGAGCTTATAAAATGCAAAATACTTGGTGCCAAAAAGAATGAAAAGAAATGAATGATAAAGGAAACTTCTTTCCTTCTTGTTTTCCTGCACAATCACCACCCAACCAGCAAATAACTTCAAGTTTCAATAGCTACAAGCTTAAAGCTTGTAGCTTTAGAAACAGTAAATGTTAAAAATAAGCAAAAGGATTTTTCACCTCACTTTGCCTTTTTTACCCAAACCTTTATACCCACTACACCTTGATATCTCCAAGATATCAGGGTGATATGGACATATACAAGCTTGAATATAAGAAGCTTATGTGGTTTAACAAACTTCCTAGCTCAACAAATAAAAAACGGATTTAAGAACTTAAAAGAAATTTGAAAACAGAAACTTAAAATGCTTTTTTGAAGAAAATCTTTCAAACAAAACACAACAGGAAAATGTAAAAGGGACTCAATCTTTCTCATCATCAATACTTAAACCATTTTTCATTCATTAAAAACTGGATTTACAAAGCTGTGAAAAAGGAGAAAAATCAAGAACAAGAGGCATGCACAAGTCGCATCCTTCTTATATAGGCCTACATAGAACTATCTAGATACATGAATAAAATAATATAAACTAAAACCCTAATGGTTTGAAAATCCAAAAATGCCCTTGTGTTTTGACTGGATTCTTGGTCAAGATGCCAACATGTGATGATACAGCTGTGTTTGAGTGATCTTAGACGTTCATTGTGCCTTTGGGATCAAGGACTAACATCTAGCCCTTCATTTTGTCTGGTATTGGGTTTGGGGGAAAGTGACGGGTGCAGGGGACCCTTGGGGTGGTCACATGGGTTGAGTATGATATGTTTTGGGAGGTGGGATGTGATGACAATAAGCTTAATCACCCATCTGGAAAGGTTGGACAAAAAACCCTTTGTTATGAAGCTAATTGGACCTGGCAAAATTTAGGGTTTAAGGGTGATTAAGGGGTGGTTTAATCTAGTTTGGGGGTTAAAGTATTTAAAATGTGTGTTTGCCACCAAAATTTAAACCGGATTATTTTAAATAAATAAATAAGTGGGTGGATTCTGACGTGGGGGAAAGGGTGATTTTGATTGGTTGTGTTGGAGTAGTGGGACACGTGGAGGAATGTGAGTGGGGGAATGGAGTTTGGTTGTCTGGCAGGAATGGCCCCCAAAGGTTTCACTTTCCTTCACTTTGTTTTAAACAGCTTAAACTTCAAATCCCTTTGTAAATAAGTTTTGGCAGTTTGTCATTTTTGGCACAAGGGTTTTACAAACTTTGAATAAGGACTAAAAGTGTAATTTTGGCAATCCTCAAGGGCTTTCAGTGACATGTCTTCATACTTCAAGGTGTTGACTTGTTTGTTGACTTCTTGGAGGACCAATATTGACAATTTAGTTTTGTTGAGGGACTAAATTTGCCAATTCTTCAAAGTTAAGGGTCCTTTTTGTAATTTTGACAAACTTTAGGGACCAAACTTGTAATTATGAAGATACAAGGGTATAAAGTGTCAACTCTTCCATATTGGAGGACCCTTCTTCATAATTCTTCAAATCTTCAAGGACTTTCTTTGGAAAATTCTTCATTAGGGCTTGGTTCATCGTGCGCCTTCGTTTCCCGTGTTCGTTTTTTACTGATTTTTGTGATCTTTTGTCATTTTCTCAATATCCATACCTAAAATACACAAGCAACAAACACAAGCATATATTTGGGTATTTTGATGACATTTAATGCATTTTAAGCCCTATTTGGACGATGAGACTATGTATAAAAGTAGTCTCATCAAGTACCAAAAGGCAGTCGATCTTGGAAAGGTTTACACTTTAGGTGATTTATGGATTTGAGGAGGAAGAGAAAACCGAAAATTGGCTTAGGGTTAGGGATATGGGATGAAAATAATGAATGGGGGTGTGGAGTTTATATAGCCTTCACACCTCCTTGGTTTTCTTGATCCCTGTTCCAAGTTAAACTAAATGTATTAAATATTTAGCTTAATTCTTAATCCAAAAATCCTTCTAGAATATGTAGAGTATTCGGCTGACTATGGAGACCCAATGGATTCGATTTCTGACTTTTAACCCCCTCTAATTTAATTATGCACATATCTTAAATTAATTAAACACGTAACTAATTTAAATACCGTTAATTAAATAATTAAGTGAAGTTCTATTAAACATTTAATATTTATTAAACGCACAATAAAGTTTGTTCTCCGTGTTGAGTATGTGCCCCTGATAGGCTCTCTCATTCCCGATGAATAAACGATCGCATATCCCGACAGCTCCCACTTGTGAGAGTTTAATACATAGTACGTTCATAATAAAGTATCTAACAACACATTACAACCGTAAATGGTCGAGGTTTAGTTTCATGAAGAATATCTCAAAAGTATAAATGGTATACGATTATGTGACTTGCTAATAATAATCCCTTTGTTACTAATACCGTTAAACCATGGATATGGATCCTAACTCATTCCATATAGATTAACTTTTAGTTTTTCGTTATAGAAGTTAATTCAGAAATACCAAATGTAAAACAAGAATCAACTTGATTTTCCCTTTGGGTGTGGCCACACAATTATCTTATTAATTCTGGAGAGGGTCTAGTGGTACTAATATGCACTTTGTAAAGTGGAGGAACAAATTCTATTTTGACTGCAAGTGTTCGTGGATCGCCGCTTCACAACACTTCCAACTATAGCCTTTATAACTAACTCTTGAAAGAATAGTATTTAAATTATAATCAAGAAATGATAGCCACACATGCACAAACTTGTTTGCATCTCAAGTCTAAGGACGACTTAATCACCATTTTCGAAAACTTACTCATGACAAGGATCCAAAAGTAATATTTGAAAGTTCGGGGTGTCCAATATGCATCCCTTATGAATAACACATGAGTTTGGCGGGAACCGTCCATTATATTCAAAGAATATAATCAACACTCACATATGTCTTAATGTAGACAATATTCCCATATTGTTAACCGACAATGGACATATTTAGAATAATGAAATATTCAAGGATTAAACATACAAATATAGGACAACAGTAATTATATGAATGAAAGTAAATATCAAGTATCTTATTCATCAGAATATAATGACTGTCTTACAATCCTAATTATCTAAATACTCAAACAGATATGCATAAAACTAATTTAGCCAGTTGAAATCAAATGTTTCCAACATTCTCAACTTTTCTTTACAAGAAAACTTAATAGTCATCTGAGTAAACATTCTGACTACTTGTTTCAAATTTCACAAATTGTGAAAGATTTGAAAATCATGATGAGTGCCTTATGTCACATGCTCATACTATTTCAAGTGTCATAGTATGAGGATATCGACATACCTTGTATATAATGACATTCATCTTTACAGTTTCTTAAAATGTAAATTATTCGTATTCCTTAATGTGTAATGCAACAATGTTCTTGATTGAGCATATCTACTCTAGCAGATTTATCACAAAAGATAAAATCTTACTATACTAGAACTGATTATCCTCTAGCATCAGTGTATACATACAACATTATGCTTTATAATTCGTAAACATTTGTATTAACAATAATCTAAATATTCTTAATTAGATATTTTTGTTGTTAGCTCATCTTACTCTTATGCAAAAGTAACAACTAGTCTTATACACAATATAATATATACATAATAAATCCTTGGTTAAAATCATCAGGGTTTCATCCATGTAAAAAATTATGTCAAGTGAAATATATCATTCAAGACTTGCTTCAATGATGTATTGCATTGTGTTGAACTTAATTATCGTATATGTTTAGTCCAATAAACATTTATTCCAAAGTAATTTGTTTTATTCCTTAAATTCTCAAGCGAAGTTTTATTCCAATCTTAAGGATTAACATCTAGCTTAGATGGACTGATATCTTCAATATGTTATACAACATATGAAATTTAAAGAAAAACATAGTGCTCCCACTTAATGTCAAGTGTATTTCAAACAATCTAAATTTAATCAAAATCATATTGTAATTAAATTGTAGATTCAGGTCCTAGATGCATGATTTAATCCATACTTGGATTATTTATCTTGTATACTCAATAAAGATTTTATAGACTCATAAACCTTTTGATTACACACCGTTCTCGCTTAAAGTAATCATAAAGTAAAATTCTATAAAGCTTAATTTGTCATATTCCACATACATGGAAACATGTATGATAATTAATTATCTTTATTTAATCAATGCGTGTAAGGAAAAAGATTTAGTCACAGTCAATTTCTTGAGTATAATTAAAAGTTTTTTATTATTAGCCATGCATTAATTATGTATACTATTTTGTCCTTATTAGTCTTTCTTCAAGAGAAACTCATTCTTACCTCACAGGTTTAAAATTAAGCGAAATATCAATCAAATTCAAAAGATTGGTTTTCCCTCTAAGGACTGCATCTTATCATTCATAGTTCTAAGACATTTATCAAATTCAAGATATGATAATTTATCTTAGCAGTAAGTATATCACAAAGATCTTATAACTTATATTCCTCATCATTGATACTAAAATACCAATCAAGTGATGAGGTATCCTTGCGGATTTATGAATAATAATAGCATTTACTTTGGTTTGACGTTTTCATGCTTAACCGAAGTATGACATCAACAAGTGGTTTTAAAAGGTTGTGTATTTTTCTCTTGAATATCTTCATGATTTGTATAATTCTCCCACTTACTTTAGTAAATAGAGATAATTCTCTAAATACTAAGTATTTAAGCAACAATAAATTGTTCTTAATAGAGCAACTACAAAACACATTTTAAATTCTTATCTCAAGTTTATTAATAATATGCTTCATAAGATATTAACAAATTAAAAAACTTTAATCAAGACATATTGAGATTGCTCCCAAGAACCCTAATTAGGGTTTGTAGTATAAACCCTAATTCGTGCATCACCTTTTAACCAATAACCTTAGGAAAGGTTTGTGTTACGTCAATCTAGGAGGAACACCAAAACTACAATCGTCGAGCTAGGAAGTGTAGAGAAATCAAAAAACCCAAAAGGTTTTAGGATTAGATTGGTTTGAGCGAAACAATCTAAAATCCCTAATGGTTTAGGGTTTTCAGTAGTGGGTTGTCTTTAATACCTTCTAGGTTTGAACTATATTGAGTGTATCAATGACCCACGTAATTTTTTTAACCTTTATAGATCTTGGAGGTAGAGTAATTAAAACTATCATGAAACAAACAAATATGAATATATTTTGTTTCAACTCATTTTACATACCATAATAATTTGGTATTCTATGAGTATTGTAATTGTGAGACTGATATATGTGAAAACACCCATCCTTTTACCACTTATTACAATTAAAAACAAGACCAAAACGTGTATTTTATGTCGTAAAAGTCGGAATTATGCGTGGTTTGTGTTTTTGTTGTGTTTTTAGGACCAAAATATGAAAAAGGAAGAAAACATGGTGTTCATGGGCTTTTATCGAAGAAAAAGACATAAGACGAAGTCAAAATATCAAAAGTGCAAAAAGAACGGAAGTCAAAGGCCTATTCTGAAGATATATCGAAGAAAAAGTCTAAAGACGGAAGTTTAACGAAGTCGAAGAACCAAATCTAATAAAAGAAGAAAATTAGAAGACGAGTTCATTTCATATCCACAAATCCCGAGCCAAAGTCGAGAACATCGAATTAATTAAAAAGACGAGAACACAAGAAGAGAGGAGAAAAGCATCACACCAAACACTCCTCCACTATATATAGTTTATTTTCCATCATATGTAACAAGTTTTTCATTTTATTAGATAGATTAGTTTAGGGGTAGGAGTAGGATAATTACTTTCTCTCTCTAAACTTTCTTTCATGTTCTTAAGCTTTCATCTTTAATCTTGTAATCTTGAATCTTTAATCTTAATCTTAATCTCATGCTTTTTAGATAATTCTCATTCTTCCTTTCTTTATTTAAAATCTATTGTGTGGTTTGATTAATCGTGTAGTTTGGTTAGATCTTGTTATTTGTTTGATTGATGTGCTTATTCTATTGTTCTTATGATTTTGATGTGGTTTATGTTATAGCTTATTGTGCTTATTGATTATTTTTGTTTTTAGCTTATTTTTAATTAAGTGGATTTGATAGTTTATAATTTTTAAAGTGGATTTTTATATATTTGGTTGATTTGGTGTTTGTTAGATTTTTATTTGTGTTTAGTTTGGCTTATTTTTTAGATTAATTTTGCTTATTTTTGGTTCCCTGTTTTTAGGTACTGTTTGGCTGCGTAACTGTCATTTACGGATAAGGGTTTAGTTATCCGAAAATAATTTTTATCCGAAGACTTCATTTATCCGAAAATCCTTTTCATAGCAATTTATCCGAATTTACAGTTTATCCGAAATAGGCCTTTAATCCGAAAATCATCTTTATCCAAAAATCTTGATTTTTCTGAAAACGCATATTATTCCGAAGAATAGGTTTTATCCGAAGAATAGACATTTTTCTGAAGATTTTTTCCCGCCAAAACATTTATCCGAAGAAACCTTCTTTTTGTTTTATCCGAAAATCACAACCAATTACTCCGAAGACTGAATTGTAGCAAAAAGTTCCGAAGATTGCATTTAACAAAAACATTCCGAAGAATGCTGTATACTCCGAATAAGTGACATGCTAGCTTGCTAGCTTATTTCCTTTTGGCGCCATTTATCTTGTTCCCTCAAAGGGAACATGTTCCCCATAGTTAGGCACTTGTTCCGTAAGTCGTTTAGTTTTATCCGAAAGTCGTTTTAATTTTTATTCTAAAAGTCAGTTATTTTTAGTTATATTTTTCCGCAAATTTTAGTATTAGTATTTTTTCGAAAAGTTTAAGTTTTAACTTTAATTAAGTGCCCGCTTTAATATTTGCCTCGTTTAGTTTTATAGTAGCCATATAGTCCAATTTCTTTTATTTTTATTTAGTAAGTTTTATTTTTAAGTCGAAAGTTAATTTTTGTTTTTAGTTTTATTTTTATTAATTGTTTTGTTTTAATTTTCGTTTTATTATTTGTATTGTTTCGTTATTATTATTTATTTGCTTTTAGCTTATTTTTATTACTATTCGCATTTACCTTTTTAGTAGAAATAGATAACCAAACTTCCCTTTTAGTTACCAAAAACGATTGAGCTTCACTTTGAACCTTAGTCAATTCGAATTGAATCGAAAAAGAACCTATTAAAATCTAATTATATCAGAGACTACATCCGAATTCCATAGATAACTTAATTCTCTTTGGATCAAATACTTGTCAATTGGGTCATACCAAATTTTCAAAACAATATTTATATCAATGTGCATGCTATAATGTATATTTCTTGAATAATACAAGAACCATGTATTTACAAGAAGACAAAATAGTTCAAAAATTATATGTTCATGTGTTTACAATAAAACATACCATATCAGCTATACATTATAAGTCTTTGAATAACTTAAAGACCTTATGTTTATGTGTTAACAAGAAGACATAACTATTTTACTACTTACTTTATGTTATAAGTCGGTGAGTAATTCAAGGACTTTATAATTATGTCTTAACAAGAAAACATAATTATACTAACTAAATTAATCATGAACGCAAACTCTTGAGTTGAATAGTAATTTCAAGTTAATTTTATACTTCAAAATTATGATTTAGTGTAACTTGACCATAATTGTATTTACTAAACATGTAGTAAAAATGTTGAAGTAGCTTTTCACCCATATCATGACATTTGAATGTAGTAGGGCAACAAACATCTTGTGTGTTCAAGTCCTAGTAGACTTATTAGCTTTCTTAGCTTGATGACAAGTGAAACCAATCATATGTTGTTCCTTGCACACACTTTGTGATTTCTCCCACTTGTGTAAGACACAATATCATATTATGAAGACAAACAACGCAACACGTGTTTGATTGTGTAAACAATATGATAATGTCATGGATATTATAAGTAGATTTAGAACCATAACGTATATAAGGAATTGTGGATTATTATTCTATAGATAACGTTTCATCAAGGCAACATTAGAAAGGCAACGTGTTATCTTATAAAATAAAATACAATTTTCCTTTAAGCAATGGTCGTTCATATTTGAAAGTAATAAATTATTTCAAAGCAAGTTCAAAATGATATGGATGACTAACAAGAAAATAAATCTTGTAGCTCCCACTGAAGTTGACAACATTACATGAATATTAATTAAGTAATAAACGCAATGCTCCCATTGAATTTGTCAACATTATAAATGTTACATCACCAGTAGAAAGCAAGTAGCAATTTATTGACTTTCATAATCTCTAAAAATGCCTACAAGTAAAACATGTACTTAGGTATTGAGAAAAGTGTATGAAATTCTACTTGTGCAGATGAGGGACTAGCCATTCATGCTTCCAATTAACCAGGGGCAGAGCAATGCCTTGGTCACATGTGCACGTGCCACACATAGATTGATCATGTGAATCGGGGTGGATTTGGTTGTTTTAACTAGATTTCAGGCAAGAAGCTGATACCAATGTGCTCAAGAATGAAAAGTATGGAATTTTACAAAAAGAATGAGCTAAAAGTCGACTAGTATACCTACATAAAGCAAGTTAATATATTACTAGGTTATTTGTATACGTTTCTGAGCTAGATGAAGGAGATGGTCACTTTGAGTCATTTACACATTTGTCCCTTAGTGTTTCTAGATTTTACACATTTGACTCATATTTTTTGTTTTAGTTCAAAAAATGTAAAAGGCATAGAACTGAAAAAAGTAAAGTTATTAACCCATGAAAACACTACAACATTTGTCTGATTGGTCATAAATCTCTCAAAGCTATATACTACAGTAGTTATTGTCTCATAAGTTTTCTAAAGACGGTTCAATTTTACTAGTCATATCTTTTGATGTTTATATTTTTTATGTCTCTTTTGTTTTCGAGTTCAAGGATCCTAATGTGTAAATACTAGATTTTTGATAATTTGTTATAAGGTGATCCAAGTATATACTAGCTTGTACTACGTATAAGATTTTGATTTTCTAATACATAGTATTTTATCTCATGTATACTTCGTTTTAGTTAAAACTTGAAGTACAAAATTTCACGTGTGCCACACATATGTGTAATATCTAGATCTGCCACTGCAATTAATTTGACTATTTAGCATGCAATTTGTTGGAAATTATTTGTAAGTGTCAAGTACCGTTAGTGTTATTGAAGTACTGTTAGTATCTTTCAAGTACCGTTAGTGTTAACGCGATACATAGTAAGTACTGCTACTTATAAAGTAAGTACTGCTATATTGATTAGGACGAATATATCTTTGTATAAGATATGTGATAGTTGTAAATTCACACTCGTTTAGGAAAACGAGGTAATTAGGGCAAGTATTAAACATGTGGTTTAGGAAAACCAAGTGTAAATGACCCAAAGGAGAGTTCGTTCTCAAGTAGGCTAGTGTGTTGTGTAAAGAAATGATTAAGCTTTGTGATTATGTTTATGAGAAAAGAAAAGAGAAAAGGATGACGGTTACGATTAAAATTACACTAAAACAAAAGTCGTGCACGTAAAACCGTAAAAAGTGACGAAATTTAAAAGTTAACCTAAAAATCTCTAGAAAATTGCAATAAAACCAAACAAATGTAATTAGAGTTTACAAAAAATCAAAAATCACTCAAACCTTTTATTTATTTAAATATTAATTTTTTAATGCTAATTAAAGCCCAAAAAATCTTTTTAATTAACAAAAAGCCCAAAATGAGATTTTTCACTTTTTAAAACTCTAAATTAACTTAATTAAACTAAAAACTATTTTTGGAAAATTTTAAATTAATTAAAACTATTTAAAAATGATTAAAAACTATAAAAATCTTAAATAATTCTAAAAATTAATTAAATGAAAAGAAAATTAATCTAAAACTTTTAAAATTCCTAACTTAATGTATTTAAGCTATGAAAATTGAAAAACTTGCAAAATATTAAAAACTAATTTTAATAATAAAATAATATTAAAATAATATTAAAAATCCAAAATTAAAAAAAAAATCTAAAAACTTGCAAACTAGTTTATTTTAACCTAATTTAAATAGAAATTGAACTTAAAATGACCAAAATACCCCTAATGGGCCTCTAAATGGACCAAATAGTAAAACAGACCCTTAATGGGCTAAATTAAGGCCCAATAAGAAAAAGTTCACAAAACGGCCCAAAAATTCCAGTGAAGCTTAAAACTCTATTTTAAACACAAAATTTCAAAGGCCCAAAAGCTGAAAGTGAGCTTATCACAGCTTATTTCAAAGTAGCTTATTCTTAATGGGCTTTTTGGCCCATTAAGCTATAAGCTGATGCCATAAGCTGAAATTTGACACACAACCTTCTCTTGACCTAATTAAGTTGTTTGTAAAAAGAATTTTCGAATAAGCCCAAGAAATAAGCCTGAAATAAGCAAAAGCTCTCTACAGAAAATGATAAAATAGTCGTTATTGAGTTCTAGACCAATTCAAGGGCTGATTCTTGTTGCAAAAGGTTTCAAATGACAAAAGTAAGCTTAATAATCAAAAATATTTCCAAAAAGCACAATGAATAAGTTGGAATAAGCAATAAGCACTTATGTAAAAGTCAACTAAGTTGGTTTTCTAGTCAAACCTAAAAGTCAAACCCTAAAAAGCTCCAGATTAGTCAAATGGGTCAAATAAGGAAGATTGATTACAAAATCAAAGTTGTTGTAAGTCTAAATAAGCTGACTGAAAATTAACACTAATAGTGGCTAGTTTTGGGTGTCCAGCAGTGGGAAAAGTTTCCACTGCTTGACTATCTTGACTTTTTGTCTTTTGTAAATTTTTGTTGGATTCAGAGAACACAATGGCACCCTTATAACCAGTGGGTTATAAGGAGTCAATCACAATCAAATAAACACAAATCCAACCAGCTAATTGATACAATTAATTCAAAAAGCATACAGATCTAGCACAGACATGAACATAAGCAGTTTTGAACAAAATAAGCAATTTTAGCAAGATTAAGCCAACCAAATTGAACCAAATGCATACAACAACTAAAATAAATTCAAATGAACACAAATCAACTTGTTTCATGCACTGAATCACATATTAGACAAGGATTAGAGCTTATGCTACTTACTGATGAACAATGAACAAACATAAAATGAACTTTGTTGATGTACTTGACCACAAGCCCAATTTCAATCACTTAAATCTCTTAAACAGGTTACACAAACTTTGATTAAGCACTTGTTAACCCTAAACATGCATACACTCTAGGTGTTTCCAAAATTTTAGGTCAAAACAGTCAAAATCAAGCAAGATATAGCACAATATAGGATTTGATGTTTAAAAGCTCAAAACTTACAGATAATAGCACACAACCAAGTAAATAACAGATGCAAGCACTTAACAACCTAAAAACCTAACTCAAAATCAGATTGCAAGCATAAACCAGTAAACCCAAACACCCCGTTCACTTTCTAATCCAAGATTTAAACAATTAAATGTGTGTAACATGTTTACCCAAGCTTAATCTAGCATCATAACAACATTAGCATGCGGTATAAACCAGATTCAAGCCACAAGAACAACACATACACCAACAGATCACAAAATCACAAAATATCACTTTTCAAGCAGATTTTTGGTAAGAAGACTCAAACCTCATGAATGTACATCCACACTCACGAATTTTTGAGCTTATGTTCCTAGCTTAACAAGGCACAAGCTTCCAATAGGCTGCTAAGAACAACAAGGTTAGAACAAGCAGTTTATATGAAAAAGAAAATGGAAAAAGCTGATTAATTCAAGCTTTATACCCCACTCCTTGATTATCCCCAAGCCAAGATCTCACCTCACCTTGATAAGCTCCTTATCAGGGTGATGTGATCAATCTTTGACCCAAAAATTCCAAGGGTTTGAACAAAGACTTAGAAAAATATCAGATTTTGGAACACTTGCAATTTCTTGCACAAACTTCGAAAACAGGTTTTGAAACTTCAAATTCACAAACATGTAACAATAACAAGCATATAATAAAGGTGGCACTTGGATTTCTTCAACAATTTCAAACTCTATTTCATTAAACTATATATAGGATTTCTAGAAAGTTGAACAAGGAAAAACCAAGAGCAATTTGTAATGTATGACCCTATACCCTTTATATAGAGGGTGTACATGGTCTTCATAAGCTAAAAAACTAGAAACCCTAAGCTTTGAACTTCAAGAAATGCCCCTTTGAAGTTTGAAAATTTTGAACTCATGTGAAGTTATCTTGGACGTTTGCTGTAACACCCCACTTTGATAAGTGGACTGTTACGCGTAATTATGGCGTGTCATCAAAGCATGCAAGGTAATATGTAGTAAAACATACATGACCATATGGAAAACCGGAATCAAACATCGGTTCCCAAACATAAGCCCAAAACATAAATAATGTAAATGAATGAAGAAATACTAAACAAGCATAAATGTACGAAGGCAAAAGGAAAAGAAGTCTATGGCAGCTTCCATCCTATGCACGTCCTCCAATGCTCGAGTATGTCCTTGGGTACCTGCCGTTTTGGGACATGGAAAGAAAAGTAACGACTAAGCATAACGCTCAGTGCGCGGATATATGACATAGTATAAATGACTGGAACACAATAAAGACTTAATAGCAGCGGAAATGTATAAGTCCTGGAAAACCTGGTATAACTTAGTAAAACTGGTTTTATAGTTTGAAAAGCCTTATGTTTATCTTATGAAAACTATAATTTAACTGATTAACCATTAAGCCAATATAGGTCATGAATTATCAACGTGCATGAATAATTAGAGGGGTGACCTCGTCATGCAATTAGAGGGGCTGCCTCTAATTAATATAAGTCTAGGTAGGAGGGATCTGCTCCTTGTGAAGGATACAAGGCACACACCACATTCACCTGAATAATCTGCTGAAAACATGTAACTAGGATGCACCCATACTCCCCGCATGATAATAATAATATGGCCAAAAGCTGAAGGGACGCCACGAGCTATCACTCCGCCGTGGTGAAGTCATAACACCGGTGCCTCCAGTGTTATGGTTATGGTACCTCCATAACTAGGTGAAACTGGTCATGCATGTATATGGCTTTAGGTATCTAATTAAACATAAGCAATTCAAAAACATATAAAACATATACTGGGGAAAACAGTTGGCTGCATATGGAGAATCCTAATAAGGAAGAATGTGCATACTGAAAGGACGGAGAATCCGTACCTTAAGTCCAGTGAATGCAAAAGAAGAATAACGTGGAAGATGAAAACGTGAAGAAAATCATACTCCATAAACGCTACATAATAAAGAGGGACGTGTATGAGTCGCTTGGTTAACTTATACTTAATAATTATTAATTACTTGACGTAATCTTAACTTGTTCTTGTATTGTCTTATATGTTCTTGACTTATTTTACGGCTTCTAGTTAAATCGTTTATTCTGATTAGCGTAATTCGTATTCTTACATGTTAATAAGCATAAAATATATAATTCGTGATCATGTAGTAAAGTTTACTTAATAAATACTTTACGCTAAAGATAATAATTATTAGTTAATAATAAAATGCGTGATTTATTTGGGATCTTAAATTAACAATAAGGTAAGCCTAAATAAATAAACTTTACTAAAACTTAATAATTATGTAACTAAATTAAGTCTAGTTATTAATTTAATTACGCTAACAAATACTTGGGTTAATATTGTTAATTAAATATAACTTAAGTCGCGTAAAATATTTAATTGTAACGTATAAATAATACTAAAGTTAACCATGTCTAATAACGTATACTAATGTACCCAAGCCTATCAACACCCATGACTCGGTCGCACTTAAAACAAAACAACTACGCAAAACTATCAACCTGTGCTGTCCAATATATAAATTTATAGTTCTGTCCAACATATTGTTTCCAGTTTTGTCCAATATCCTATCCTAGTGTCGTCCAACATCTGTTGTGCAGTGCTGTCCAACATATACCCAGCCTCTTGTTCTTGTTCATGCTGTTTATTATTAGTACCCCCTGTTTTTGTGTTGAATCCTGCTTCTAGTTATACGTTCCCACTGTTTTAAATATTTTAACCACCGAGACCAATCTTGGTCCCGGTTCCCACTGATATTAAACCAAACGGCCCTGTTGGGTGTTTGGGGTTGCCACAGCCTGAACCAAAACCACACAGGCCTTGCGGCTGGTGGAAAATAATCACCACCGAGACCTTGAATGGTCTTGGTTTGTGTGCCATATCAAACACAACCCCCATAAAACGAAACCCTTCCTTAATTCACTGTTTGAACATGTTTTAATACCCCTAAAATTAAATTCAAGCTAAAAAATAAAAGAAAGAAAATAAAAAACGAATTAGGGTTTTACTTACTTATTGTTTAGGGTTTAGGACTTAATCACAAACACATAGTTGTTCCTGATGAAACTCACGATCTGCTTTTCCTTGGTTCCCGATGGAGATCGACGGCAGAGAAAGGAAAAGAGAAAGAAAATAATTATAATGATCGGTTCTTGGATTTAGGGTTCCTATTCGTTGGTTATGTGTGTCGACTGAAAACAAGAAGGCCTCCCCCGTTTTATATATATTCTAGGTCGGTTTGGTTTACATATGGGCTTCGGCCCAACTGGCTTCCTTCTTATTACTTGTTCTAACGGCCCAAAACAGTCCATTTTGTTTTCTTATTTAATTATTCGCGACTTGTAAAAAAAACGTTGTGCGTAGTCGTGTTTAAAATGTCATAATTCTCCATAGTTATTCTCATACGTTTTCAACGTAAATGTTATTTACTTAATTACTTGTCATGTTAATTAAATACACGTAATAATAATAATCGTGTTAACAATTCGCGTCGCGCGATTTAAATGTCGTAATTTATTATCTAACGGTTTTACTTATTATATGTACATTCATGTCGTATGTTAATAATAATCATAACGTACGTAATTACTTACCATACGTAATTAATATACGTAATTACTCTTCGCGTCTATTTAATAAATGCGATAATCATGTTAGATGCTCGTGATATAAGTTCATGATTTATTCATCGTAGTTAATAATTATCGTGTATTAACACGTACATAATAATTATCGTGTAATAACACGTACGTAATTCTTGTAATTAATATTCGTGAAACGTATTCATGTTATAAAAAGAAAGTTTTAATCTTGTACGTACGATTATAAATGTACTGTTCATGGTAAAATCATGCGGGTTTTACAACTCTTCCCCCCTAAAAAGAATAATTCGTCCCCGAGTTATAGATAACGTAACAGAAAGAGAGACATACCCGAATCAGATTGAGAGGGTATTTAAGATAAGGACGTGGAGGTGACGTGCTTGAAAGGAACGTGGAATGTGACATGTCTAGAAAGGACATGGAACGTGACGTGACTGAAAGAACGTTTCTAATCGATAAGAGAAAACGGATAAAGATTTACGTGCAAGTGTAAATGAAGCGTTATAATGCAAAATAACTTTGAATAACTGATATTAGTCCCGTCATAGCAAAAATGCGCGATACGTACTGAAACGTAGTACGTTAACAGTTGTGAATGTGAGACGTGAACAATTGTGAACGTGATACGTGGATATATGGTGAGTGTTATATAAGAAACATATGATGAACAATGATACATGTAACATATCGTGAACGTGATATGTGAAACGTGGAATGAACATGACATGTGAAACATATCGTGAACATAGAAGAACTTAGATGATAATGCTAAACTGTATGAGGTAAGATGTGAAATGTGATGCGAAACGTCTGTCCGAGGATGGAAAGTTTAAACTTGAGTCTGGTCTCCCAAGTTCTCTATAAACTTTCCGGAACGAAAGTAGGAGTTAAATTGTAAGCTAGAATGAAATCATGAACGTGAATAGTTCATGAACGTGAATGTAGAAGCAAATCATGAAATTGGCTAAAGGCGTGATCGTAATAATGAATCTGAACATGAGCCTAAATCTGATTTGATAGCCAAAAGAGGCCAAGGATCGTACGATCTTTGGCTGAAATATATGAAAATCTACTACTGTGAAATCTTTGCGGATGCAAGGATTTGGCAGACTTGGTCAACTGTTGATAATTCCACGGAGTTACTGTACCATTTCCATTCAGAAAGTGTTCCCGGTGGAGGTATCTACTAGTATGTAGGTGTTCTATCTTAATCTGCTGGTGTCACAGGTTTTTAGATTTGAACTTAACTGCATCTTGTTTCATAGAGGCTGGATACATAGAAGTTTTGAAACTATGAGTCTCTGAAGTTAGACTTCTATTAGCGTAGAAACCTCTAGAACACATAATATAGTGTAGGGTTCTCTCCTTTATGCGTAAGCTTAGTGATGGTAAGACTAGCATTGAGAAACAATGTGATTCAGCGTGTCACTGTAATCAACCAGAATTCATACTAGAAAAAATTTCAGGGTGAAATTTCTTCTGTCGTAGAATTTGCAACATAGTGAAAATATGGTCAACGTGCCCTTTTCTAGACTTGGAGAAGATCAGGTTGTCATTGGTGGAAATACTGATGAATTTGTTTATGAGTTCGTGAGACTCAATTTATTAAGTCCATAATGCTGCTAGAGCATTTATAAGACTAAAATAAAATCATTGATTTAGCATGATCAAGTCGTGTATAATTAGCAGTCATGGAAATGTCCTGCTCTTTCACTTGTCAATGTTGGCAGCATGATCGTAAGTCGATCTTGGGATGAGTGGTTAGCACCCTAAACTTGATCCAACCCCTTTTCAATACGTGGAGGGAATCACGGTCATGAATGGTGATTTGTTTAAATCAACTGTAGTCGACACATAATCTCATGTTACCGTCCTCCTCCTTGAAGGTTCTTTTGGAATGTATATTGGAAATTTTTTGAAATAATCGACTGGTTATGAATAAAAAGGCACTTCAAAAGTCGTGTCACAACTGATAGCTGGTAAATCTTCGCAACCATGGAGTAACAAACACGTGCTTGTAAAGCATACATGATTTGTACAGATTTTCCTGATGGAAAACCATGCTGAATATATTCAGGAGCCTGAACATCGCTGTACATGATCTAATATGAATGACGACCAATCATAGCCTGGTGTGCTGTTCATAGTCCATAATCAGAATCATGTTTAACTCGCATCTATCCGAGGTAAGTGCGTTATTGGATTGGATCTTATCCTTAGACTGAAGGAGAACTTTCATATACATGGGTGATACGAATGGTGTCCTTTATGGTCGTGGATATATAAAATATGAAATCAAGAAATGAGAGTGTCATGAAGTAAACGTAACCGATCTTGCTGAATGTGTTTTACCTGTCTCACGCAGAATGAACTCTGTGTGTCTAAACAGGAATAAAACGCCGTTGATGGTATAGAAATTCTTGTGGCCTAATTAATACATGGCACAACAAAGTAGGTATACCCCTTGTAAGGTACCCTAAATTTCTTAGGGCTTTAGTAGGAGTTAGACGTGAGTCATGTGTCCTGACTCGTATCTTGAGAAAATATACGTATGACACGTGTCTTGACTGATGTTTTGACATGTGTCTTCAGGAATATACGTGAGACATGTTTCTTGACTGATGTCTTGACATGTGTCTCGAGGTATGAAACGAATAAATTGAAAATCTTAGGTTATCATGCCAGGATTGGCGGATCGGCTGGACTACTGACCTTTTGTAATATCTGATCACGTCCGTGACTGGTGTTCTATTTTGATTACAAGGATAGTTGCTGTCACAGTAATGATTACTATCATCTTGTCTGTCAGTTCCATGACGGTCATTCTCATGACTGTGGTTCATGTAATTATTCAGCTGAGTGGCCGGGTGGTACCGGTTTCCACTCATATGACTGAAAAGACAACCAAATGACGTGTGACATATATCTAAAAGGTAGGGACATGAATTGTGATGGAAATCGTCTGATAGTGAAGCATCTTCTTGTCCAATGGCTTTGCTCTAACGCCTTTGTCTTCGTCTTGTAGGATCTCCAGGTAGTGAAGATCATCAGCATCTCGTAGCGTCTCTAACTAATCAGCACATCAACCTTTAGTAACATCTCCAAGTTATGAGCGGCATCAGCATCTTGTAGAACATCAGCAAGTGGAATACGCATGATATGATTTAGAATCGACTAGTGAACATTCATGGAGTATTATAAGTGAAATACACATGGATTATGGTACGTGTAATATACATGGGATACGGTACGTGGAGTACACATGGAATGCACATGAAATGATTGATATGGGTCGATCATCTAACATAATTTTACAGGGAATAATTGGTTAAACGGTTAGAAGACCATACTGGACTGAGTATCATGATAGTCTAGCAAATTTCAGCATAGACATCATTCTGGTTACATAGAGAAAAGACCTAGAAGGTTGGTGAAACTAAATTCAACCATGATTAGCATGAAAGCATGATTAATGAAAACCAACCATGACTATCATAAAAACAGGATTTAATGAAATCCTCATTGTCTAGCATGAGGGCATGCTCAACATGATGAGAACATGATCAACATAAGGAGACTTAAGACATATTCAACATGAAGATGAAATCATCATGGGAAATCTTGGAATGAAATTAATCATGACGGAGCATAAAACATAATCAACATGAAAATGAAGTTAACCATGATAGTACGGAAACGTAATTGACATACAGATCATGAAAATTTTGATGAGGGACATGAAATAGATATGATTGTAATGAAATGAAATCTGAAAATTACTGGTGTGAACGACTGTGGTCGGCTCACAAAACAAAATTGATATGATTAATCTAACTAGAGCGTAATATAAATAAACATGAAACAAAATCTTATGCAATAATCATGAAAAAAATTTATGCGTGAAAACAGTGCATGAATGCATGATGTAGTTTATAAAACTTTATATGCGCGAGGGTAAATGCCTATGGTCAGTTCACCAAAAACAAAATGACAGGGCGCGGGGACGCCTATGGGTCGGTCCCAAAGTTAAAAGTTTCGATAAAAGCACATGCTACTAAATAGGGCCAGTTCTGTACCAACCATTACGTAGTCAAAATTCCTACAACAGATGACATATGATATAAATGCATGAATGCATGAAACATAAATAATGAACATCATTGTCAAAACTTAACAGAAAAATTTTATGTGACTAATTATGAACTACTGGGGTTCAGTCCACATAGTCACAGTTCACGAGGAACATCATGCACAGACAATGACACATAACTAAGTATGGATGACAGTTGTTCAGTCCATATTAGTAAAAGAAATACCGACGAAAACATCATGATTAAAACAACAAGGTGCTGAAAACATCATGGTTAACACAACAAGGTGTTGAAAACATCAATACTTGGAATAACAAGCGCTGGCTTAGGAAGCTCCTAGTGACTACCCACTAGTCACAGGTCAAGTTTTAGAGCCTACATGTCGAAGCCTTGGCTCTGATACCATAGTTGTAACAACCCACTTTGATAAGTGGACTGTTACGCGTAATTATGGCGTGTTAATAAGTGTGAAAACACTTATCCTTTTACCGCTTATTTCCAATAATAACAAGACCAAAACGTGTATTTTATGTCGTAAAAGTCAGAATTATGCGTGGTTTGTGTTTTTATTGTGTTTCAGGATAAAAAGATGAATAAGGGAGAAAACACGGGCTATCACGAGTTTTACCGAAGAAAACGAGAAAAGACGAAGTCAAAAGATCAAGAGTGCAAAAAGAACGGAAGTAAGGTTTATCGAAGAAAAAGTCTAAAGACGAAAGTTTAATGAAGTCGAAGAACCAAGTCTAATAATAGAAAAAAATTATAAGACGAGTTCAATTTATATCGACAAATCCCGAGACGACGTCGAGAAAGACAAAGAATTTAAATCGAGTCGAGACAAGAAGAAAGAAAAAAGAAAGCAACACATGCACCTCCCCACCTCCTATATATACCCTCCTAATGTGTCATTAGGAGGGTGTTAGTTAGTTGTTAGTTAGTTCATTTTTCAATTTTGGTAGTTTTAATTTTTAGAGAGAGAAAGTGTTTAACTTTCTCTCACTAGGAACTTCATCTTTTATCTTCCTTTCTTGTTTAATCTAATATTTACTTTTTAAAGCTTAATCTTGTTTTAATATCCATCTTATTCTACCTTTCTTGTTTTTGATTTTGATCTTGATTCGGATTAAGTATACGTTTTGCTTAATCTTGATGTTTATGTGATCAAAAAGTTTATCTTTTTGTTCATAACTAAGTTTTTATACGATTTGAGCTTTGAGCTTATCGTGCTTATTGTCTTATTTTGTATTTAGCTTATTTACTTTTAAGTTTTCTTAAAAGTTTCGTCTTTTTAAGGTTGTTTTAAAAGGTTTGCTTATTTAAAGTTTTGAAACTTTTTTATTCGTTCTTATTTAGCTCTTTTCATTATAAATTTGGTTAAGTGTTGGATTGTGCTTATTAAAACGGAGCTTATTCATTTTGCTTATTACGAATTGCACACCATCGGAAAAGGGTTTACCCTTTCCGACCAGCATTCCGATCTCTGCATCGGATTAGGGTTTTGGATTCCGACTAGTATTCCGATACTATCCATCGGATTAGGGTTTTGGGATTCCGACGTTTTTCCGATCAGCATTCCGACAATAGTGTTTATTTGATATTCTGGCGGTAGGGGTGAAACCATTATTCCGATTGTTTTCTTTTTATACATTCCGATAGAGTTTCTTGTGCATTATTCCGATATTTCAGTAGCATATTCCGACAGAATCCCTTTTGAGACATTCCGATTGTATTCCGATGGGATTCCGATAATGGGTATTCCGATGGATTTAAGTTTTTTGTTAGTTTTACAAAGTTTTAAGTTTTAAATTCACTTTTAAGTTTTTAATCATTTATTTTTAACTCGTGATTTTTAGTTTAACCTTTAAAGCTTTTATTTTTACACAAAGACATTTGCATATTTGCTTTTAGTTAAAATAGATAATCAAAACATTTTATTTTCCACCAAGAACGACTGAGTCGCACTTTCAACTGGTAATCAATTCGAAAAGACCGAGACGATAACTTTTTACATACAAAATCCCTTGTATTAAATGGCGCCGCTGCCGGCTCTTTTCGTTAACATTAACGGTTTTTAGTGAGAGACGCATTGGATTTTGGGATCCGTTCACTTTTGAACGTTATTTTTCGTGTCAAAATTTTTCAAAAATCCATAAAAATTAAAAATCTTCAAAAATTCAAAAATAAAATAAAATAGAAAAACATAAAAAACCAAAAATATTTCTTGTCTATCTTTCTTTTCCTTTTGTAGGTGTGTATGCGTACCCGTGCTCGTAAGAATAAAGCAACTCAAGCCGAAGTCGAAACTCCACCTATTGTCACCATGGACAATCGACCAATGATCGAGCTTTTGCAATCGCAAGTAGAGGGCAACACTGAAGCTATTGTTGTAAAACCCGTATTTAATGTATTCGAATATTAAATACGCGTAGTCTTAGCTTTAAACTTATTTTAACATAAACAGTAAATATACAGTCTTAGTTTATTTAAATACGACAATAAAATAATTATTCAGAAAATAATTATTAAGTTTCAGAAAATAGTGTGCAGGTCTTCTTTTATTATACAGAAAAGGGTATTATGTTTCAGGAAACTAGAACACGAGTAATACAAATATGTGTACGTGATAATTTTTTAAGTGTCGAAAAATCAAACGGAAAAACATAATATAATAAAAGGTGGCGGTTTAGTTGATTTAACAAAGAAGAAGTGTGGGCTTTGAGCCCGGCCCGTGGTAAATACAAACACAGGAGACAAACAAGCTAATCACTTCCTCCTTACAACACAGTAAACGAAAAAAAAAAAGGAAAAGCGATTAGGGTTTTGGAACCTGCCGACACAAAAGACAAAAAAAAGGGACGCCGACTAAAATCAGACAAAGGGGAAGGGGATCGACCTCGTTTTCTCTTTGATTCAGACATCATCATCACTCTCACTCAAATCACAGGTATCACGATTTGGTTTAATTAAGATTGTAAAAAAAAAAAAAAACGAATCTATAATGAATAAGGGACGTCGGGCTTACTTTGGTCAGGAAAACCGAGACCGTAAGGTCTCGGTGTGAGTGCTTGCTAGCCAGTCGTGACCCAACAAGGGCGGGGTGGTGTTGTTTTCACCAGCCGCGACCTATAAACAGCCCCATCAGGGGTGTTTGGTCGTAGACAGGGGGTAAGGGGGTGCGTATGGTGTTTTGGTGGACTGTGACCAACCATAAACAAACGCAGCAGGGTGCGTTTGGGACTGCAGTTCCAACATGGGTGTTTGGGACTGCAGTTCCAGCAGGGTGTGTTTGGGTTTAGTCGCAGAAAGGGAGTGTTTGGATTTGACAGTTGTGATAACAGTGGGAAACATATACTAACAGTGGGAAAGAATATGATAACAATGGGAAAAAAATGCAGGGCAGCGGGTACAAAGAGCAAGACAGTAGCAACCGACTCAAAGTCGGTGGCTGCTGTGGGTTTTGGGCAGCAGGTCCACAGCCGTCGGGCTGTGGGGGTGTTGGTTCACGGTCGACCCGAGACAAAGTGTCTCGGGAGTCTTTGACTCGGGATTGGCGGGTTTGTTTTACGACAAGAAGTCTAGAAGAACGTGTTATATATATTAAATCATTTAATTATGTAAGTTCTTATACCTTAAATTATACGCGTTACAAATATTATTTAATTTAACTATATATTAAATAAATAATGTTAAACTAGTTTCATGGATAAAAAGGTATGCAAAATATTAAATGACTTATTTTCCGGTTTGAAACGAATTAAAGAGACCTTCCTATTTTAAGAAACTTATAATTTTAGAAACTTTCTATTTCGGGAAAACTTCCTATTCTAGCCGGTTACTTATTACAGTATTATAATACTGGCATACAGTGAAATACACTAATCAAGATACATAACAATATACAATCAGAAATACAGGATATACACTATTCAGTATATAATTAAAGAACAGTCAAATTATCAGAAAATACACCAGACAATTAGTTTAATCGGTTTATACGCAACAGTAAAATAATATGAGAACACGCAAAAATAATAAACAGTAAACAGTAAACAGTAATCATAGAACTCATTTCATGTCCCTTATTAATGTAGTATCCGTGAAGTCGGAGTAGATCCTTCAACTTTCACTCTTATCTCATTACTGGACACGAGGTATGGATTTCCGTCCTTTCAGCAAGGATTTCCTTTTATGCATGATTAGGATTCCCCGCCTTCAGCCAAATATTTTCCCCAGTATATGTTTAATCTTATCAGTAATCATGTTAATAACTAAATAAATTGCCTGAGCATTATATACAAGCACGACCAGTTTATGTACTAGTTACGGAGGTACCGTAACCACGGCACTAGAGGCACCGGTGTCGTGACTCACATGCAGGAGAGTGATATCCTGCATCGTCCCACTCATGTTCAGGTTGGCCATTTTTATATGTATGTTTAGTGGGGCGTATGGATGCATCCTAGGCTTATATGTGTTACAAGTTATCAGGGTGAATGTGGTGTGTGCTCTACATCCTTCACATTGGAGCTGATCCCTCCACCCAGCACAGTTATTTAGAGGTCACCCCTCTATAGCATGACGAGGTCACCCCTCCAGTTATTCATGCACGGTTGTTACAGTACGTGACCTATATAAGCTCTGGCAAATAAAATACAGCAAATGCATGTTTTCAGAATTAATAGTTATATTTCAGTATCAGTATATATGAACCAGGTTTCTCAGATTTTATGCAGAGTTCTACCACATGTTACATATCAGTCTTACAGCTTCAGAATTCTATCGCCTGTTTCATTCAGTATATTCTTATCATGCTTTATATCCGTTCACTGAGCGTTATGCTCAGCCGTAGTTCCTTTCATGTTCTAACGGCAGGTACACCAGGACGCTCTTAGGATTCTGAGAGCATGTGCATTTGGATGGAAGCTATCCAGACTTCTTATTTTATGCATTTCTTACATTATTCCGCTTATTTGGACATTGTTTAGTCCTTTCCTTCAGTATTTTACTTTTCATGTTTTGGGCTTATGTTTGGATTACCGATGTTTGATTCCGGTATTCCTTTATGGTCAGTTAATGTTTTAGGACATTTACCTTATGCTTTGATATTACGCCATGATTATCCTGTGACATTCCATTTATCCAAATGGGGTGTTACAATTATGGTATCAGAGCGCAAGGTTCGACCTGTAGGCTCTAAAACTTGACCTGTGACTAGTGGGTAGTCACCAGAAACTTTCCAGATTTTGGCATTGTTATCTTTCATGTTTCTCATGCATTAATCAGTCAGTTTTCTTCAGTTATCAGTCGGTTTCTTAAAGTTTTTGACTAAGTAAAAGGTTGGTACAGGACTGGCCATATTTAGTCGCATGTGCTTTTCTGCGAACTTTCGTTTTGGTGAACCGACCCATAGGCGTCATCCTTGCCCATTCAGATTTTGCATTGGTAAACCGAACCATAGGCGTTTACCCTTACTCATGTCAGATTCATGTTTTTAGTCAAGTATTAATTAGTGAACCAGCCATAACCGTTCACCATTATTCAGGTCAAATTTCATGCTTTTCAGTTAAATGCTATTTTGAACCGATCCATAGTTATTCACCTTTGTCATATCATGACATTTCATAAAATTTTGACAAGTATGGTTTGAACTACAGCCAACCATATTTAGTCTCAGATTGTAAATTTCTATACATGACAGTTCTCATAAATTGTTGACAAGTATGGATCGAAACAAAATTGCCCATACTTAGTCACATGCTTCCTACTATGAATACTGTGGATTAAACCATAACTACCCACATCAGTTGATGTTAAACCTTAGTTGATTATTCTTCTATGTTCTTTGAACTAGTCAAGTTTATACTCTCACGTGAATGTCGTTTTCATGCTGACTAGGTTCATGTCTCCTTATGAGGATTATGTTTTCAGCAAGGTGATGATGTTTTCATGCTAAGATACAGAAGGGGTTACAGTTAAATCCTGTTTTCTTAATAATCAGGTTTGATCTTCATCAGTCATGTCTTCATGCTGACCATTGTTGAAATTCTGTTTAATCATATTATTGAAACTCTATACAACCAGCATTAAGTCTACGCAGAAATTATCAGCCTATCATGATTAACCATTTCAGTTCAGTTTGGTAACCAGTTAAATCAATTTAATCCTTGATCATGTCACACAAGTGACACCAGTATTGATCATTCCATAAAATTTCCACCAGTGCCCCGTATAGTCTTCCATATGTACCCCATGTATAGTGTCTCAGTTATACTCCATGTACAGTGATGCATGTGTACTCCACGTACATTGTCTCAGATATGCTTCATGTGCAATATTCATTTTGTACTTCATGTACAGTAGTCCATGTATACACCAGGTACCCTACTCCATGGATATTGCTAATCGATCCTCAATCATCTAATGCGTTTCCACTTGTCGATATTCTACCAGATGTTGATGCTGCTCGTGAGTTGAAGAGTTTACCAGATGCTGATGCTGCGAACACTTTGAAGACCTCAAAATTGTTGATGCTGCTGATACTTTGGAGATTTCTCAAGATGCTGATGCTGTTATACTATAAAGACACTACAGAGCAAGGACGAAAACTATAAATTTGAAATTTCTGACAAGAGTAAATTTCAACCATCAGACACTACCATTCTATTCCATGCCTTACTTCCTCAGTTAGCTGTCGCACGTTACTCAGCTAAGCGTTCATCCAGAAGAGTGGGAACCGGAACTCAGCCGGCCACTCAGCAGAATAGTTACATGAATCACGGTCATGATAATGACCGTCATAAATTGACAGACAAAAGCAGTAGTGACAACCACCGTGATTATAATTAACCAGTCAGTAACCATCGAAACTCCAGAACGGACGTGACCAGAAATACAGAGGTCAGTAGTCTAATCGGTCCGCCAATCCTAGTAGTTACCAAAATTTTCAGCCTTGTCCAGATTCACCCACTAGAACCTATATCAAAACATTAGTCAAGACATGGGTCTCAGGTATCATTTCGGAAGACACACATCATGACACCAGTCATGGTACACGTCATACGAATATCTTCTCAAAGTAAGAGTCATAACTCATAACTCCGTATGTTTACTAAACCATGCCCTCAGAAATTCAGTGTATCCTCCAAGGGAGTTTACCCATTTTGTCATGCCATGCATAAATCAGACCATTAAAAATTCAGCTACCACCACTGGAGTATTATTCAGGTTAGACACGCAGTATTCATTCGGTGAGGTTACAGAAGAAAACATTCAGTGAAAGTCGCCACAGTACCACCCATGTTTATTAAGTTCTCCTTTCAGTTAACGACGAGATCCGTCTTACTAAATCCGATATATATTCATTATATTTTGCCAGAAAAATCAGTACAAATTGTTTCTGCCTTACAAGCGCGTGACTTATCAGTCCATAGCTACGAAGACTTTTTAGCCACTAGTTATAATCCACCTCTGAAGTTCCTTGAATTTATGAGTAGCAGATTTTATTCTACAGTTCCAGAAATTCCTTCCTAACCACAAGACAGGGTTTAAGATAGGGCTTGTCTCAAGTACAAAACATGTTTTCAAACTCCTGATTTTTAGGGCTTCAGTGGAGTTAAAAGAGTTACAGCATTTGCTGCAAGAATTACCGACACGAGGTTTTATTCGCCCTAGCACACCACCAGGAAGTGCATCGTTTCCGTCTATCAGGAAGAAGGCTGGTAACATGAGATCATATATCGATCACCGAAAATTTTACAAGATCACTATTCATAATTGATGTTCGTCCCATGTATGGAAGGTTTCTCTGATCTGCTATGATGTCTTAAACATTTCTAGGACAATTCCTGATTATGCCACCAGCAATGGTGAGAGAAAGAACATGAGAATTTTTTTTTCAGACTGCTGTGCACACGTTATAGTCTCACTGATACTCCAGCTATAGTATGAAATTATGAATAATTTTTTTTTCTTTTTTTTTCCATGGGTTCTCAGACAAAATCGTCAGTATATTCATTGATAACATTCTGATCTGCTAAATTCTAAGAGAAGTACATGAGGATCATCTTTTCACGATCCTGCAGATTCTCCGATAGGAGGAAATTATATAAGCAGCTGTCTAAATGTGAATTTCAGTTGAACGAAGTGGCATTTCTGAACCACCCTATTTCAGCAGAAAGAAATTTCAGACAATCCTGCGAAGGTGAAGGCCATTACCTGATGGTCCTGACCGACGCTTGTGAACGAAGTACGGAAATTTTCTAGAACTCAATTGACTGCTACCGCATAAATTACTGACACTTCTCACTAAAAAAAAAAATTCTTCCATGACTATCCAACCAGATTTTCGCCAGAATACCCCATAATCCCAGGTAGAATTTTGATAGAAACAGTATAACACGTTGAGGCAGCTATGTTCATATCTAATGCCTGCCATTCCAGCAGGTTTAAGATAGAACGCCGTCATGCTATCAAGTTATTACTACCAGTAGAAATTCTGGACCGAAAGCCGACAAGACTCCATGGAGATTGTTATCAGTTTACCACACACTCAGAAAAAGTATAATACTATTTAAGTCATTGTCGACCATGTAATCAACCTACGCGTTTCCTTTCATCCGGAAGGATTACGCAATAGCGGACCTCTAGAAAATTCAGCAGTAAATCGTATGATTTCAAGGCTTTCCATCGATCATCATATTAGACAGAATTCATGTTCACAATCACGTGTATGTTTACGTTCACCTTACGTTCATGTTTATTTTCACTTTCACATTTACGTCTCATTCACAGTATGATGTTGTTTCAGTTCATGTTTATGATATCTCATGATTTAAATTCACGATTCGTGTTCATGACATTGTTCACGATCAGATTCGTGTTCTATCTCATGATACACATTTCACAGTGTATTACCAATTCGGTTACATGAAGCTTAAGGAACCAGACTCAAGTTAGCAGAGCTTCTCCATACGCAGGCAGACATTTCACGTCTCAGGCCGTATCGTTTAGCATTCTTTCCTCAGTCAGCATATGTTCATGATATTTCCTAGCATCACGTTCACAAAATGTTTCATGTATTGTCGTGCACAATATATTCCATGCCCAGCATTCCTCATATAATCATGAACCACGGTTACAATTGCTCACGTAGCACGTTCACAATTGATCAAGTAGTTCGTCCCTATATACTTTCAGCAGCCTGCCCTAAGATATAACTATTATCTCTTCAGGATAATTGCACGTACCTTCTCATGCTATGGCTTGTCCATTCTAGCAGATTCAGAAAATCCATCTTAAGTATGGAACCATAAACTATTCAGCATCATCAGGACAGGGTCATTAGGACCAAGATTTTTATTACGTTTAGACATTTGAATGAATCGTTCCGAGCGGGAGGCCACTCGAAATGGAAGAGTCCATCCGGACCTCTCATCATGTTCCTTCAATAAATCCAGTTAAGTTCTTTCAGCCATGTTACGTTCCATGTCCTTTTCAGCCATGTCATGTTCAATGTTTACTTCAGTCATGTCATGTTTATACCTATCAGCAGTATAATGTCTTAAGTAGAAGACGAATTATTCTTCAGCTTATATTGTCTTTCAGTTTACGTGTTCTTTCAGTTCTTATAACTTCATCAGTTTATTACCTTTAATTCGAGGACGAATTTCTCCTTTTTAGAGGGGAAGAATTGTAAAACCACAGCATTATCGCATCCTTAATTCGAGGACGAATTATTTTTTTAGAGGGGAAGAATTGTAAAACCCGTATTTAAAGTATTCGAATATTAAATACGCGTAGTCTTAGCTTTAAACTTATTTTAACGTAAACAGTAAATATACAGTCTTAGTTTATTTAAATACGACAATAAAATAATTATTCATAAAATAATTATTAAGTTTCAGGAAATAGTGTGCAGGTATTCTTTTATTATACAGAAAAGGGTATTACGTTTCAGGAAACTAGAACACGAGTAATACAAATATGTGTACGTGATAATTTTTTAAGTGTCGAAAAATCAAACGGAAAAACATAATATAATAAAAGGTGGCGGTTTAGTTGATTTAACAAAGAAGAAGTGTGGGCTTTGAGCCCGGCCCGTGGTAAATACAAACACAGGAGACAAACAAGCTAATCACTTCCTCCTTACAACACAGTAAACGAAAAAAAAGGAAAAGCGATTAGGGTTTTGGAACCTGCCGACACAAAAGACAAAAAAAAAGGGGGACGCCGACTAAAATCAGACAAAGGGGAAGGGGATCGACCTCGTTTTCTCTTTGATTCAGACATCATCATCACTCTCACTCAAATCACAGGTATCACGATTTGGTTTAATTAAGATTGTAAAAAAAAAAAAAAACGAATCTATAATGAATAAGGGACGTCGGGTTTACTTTGGTCAGGAAAACCGAGACGATAAGGTCTCGGTGAGAGTGCTTGCTAGCCAGCCGTAACCCAACAAGGGCGGGGTGGTGTTGTTTTCACCAGCCGCGGCCTATAAACAGCCCCATCAGGGGTGTTTGGTCGTAGACAGGGGGTAAGGGGGTGCTTATGGTGTTTTGGTGGACTGTGACCAACCATAAACAAACGCAGCAGGGTGCGTTTGGGACTGCAGTTCCAGCATGGGTGTTTGGGACTGCAGTTCCAGCTGGGTGTGTTTGGGTTTAGTCGCAGAAAGGGAGTGTTTGGATTTGACAGTTGTGATAACAGTGGGAAACATATACTAACAGTGGGAAAGAATATGATAACAATGGGAAAAAATGCAGGGCAGCGGGTACATAGAGCAAGACAGTAGCAACCGACTCAAAGTCGGTGGCTGCTGTGGGTTTTAGGCAGCAGGTCCACAGCCGTCGGGCTGTGGGGGTGTTGGTTCACGGTCGACCCGAGACAAAGTGTCTCGGGAGTCTTTGACTCGGGATTGGCGGGTTTGTTTTACGACAAGAAGTCTAGAAGAACGTGTTATATATATTAAATCATTTAATTATGTAAGTTCTTATACCTTAAATTATACGCGTTACAAATATTATTTAATTTAAATATATATTAAATAAATAATGTTAAACTAGTTTCATGGATAAAAAGGTATGACAAATATTAAATGACTTATTTTCCGGTTTGAAACTAATTAAAGAGACCTTCCTATTGTAAGAAACTTCTAATTTTAGAAACTTTCTATTTCGGGAAAACTTCCTATTCTAGCCGGTTACTTATTACAGTATTATAATACTGGCATACAGTGAAATACACTAATCAAGATACATAACAATATACAATCAGAAATACAGGATATACACTATTCAGTATATAATTAAAGAACAGTCAAATTATCAGAAAATACACCAGACAATTAGTTTAATCGGTTTATACGCAACAGTAAAATAATATGAGAACACGCAAAAATAATAAACAGTAAACAGTAATCAGACAACTCATTTCATGTCCCTTATTTATGTAGTATCCGTGAAGTCGGAGTAGATCCTTCAACTTTCACTCTTATCTCATTACTGGACACGAGGTACGGATTTCCGTCCTTTCAGCAAGGACTTCCTTTTATGCATGATTAGGATTCGCCGCCTTCAGCCAAATATTTTCCCCAGTATATGTTAAACTTATCAGTAATCATGTTAATAACTAAATAAATTGCCTGAGCATTATATACAAGCACGACCAGTTTATGTACTAGTTACAGAGGTACCGTAACCACGGCACTAGAGGCACCGGTGTCGTGACTCACATGCAGGAGAGTGATATCCTGCATCGTCCCACTCATGTTCAGGTTGGCCATTTTTATATGTATGTTTAGTGGGGCGTATGGATGCATCCTAGGCTTATATGTGTTACAAGTTATCAGGGTGAATGTGGTGTGTGCTATACATCCTTCACATTGGAGCTGATCCCTCCACCCAGCACAGTTATTTAGAGGTCACCCCTCTATAGCATGACGAGGTCACCCCTCCAGTTATTCATGCACGGTTGTTACAGCACGTGACCTATATAAGCTCTGGCAAATAAAATACAGTAAATGCATGTTTTCAGAATTAATAGTTATATTTCAGTATCAGTATATATGAACCAAGTTTCTCAGATTTTATGCAGAGTTCTACCACATGTTACATATCAGTCTTACAGCTTCAGCATTCTATCACCTGTTTCATTCAGTATATTCTTATCATGCTTTATATCCGTTCACTGAGCGTTATGCTCAGCCGTAGTTCCTTTCATGTTCTAACGGTAGGTACACCAGGACGCTCTTAGGATTCTGAGAGCATGTGCATTTGGATGGAAGCTATCCAGACTTCTTACTTTATGCATTTCTTACATTATTCTGCTTATTTGGACATTGTTTAGTCCTTTCCTTCAGTATTTTAGTTTTCATGTTTTGGGCTTATGTTTGGATTACCGATGTTTGATTCTGGTATTCCTTTATGGTCAGTTAATGTTTTAGGACATTTACCTTATGCTTTGATATTACGCCATGATTATCCTGTGACATTCCATTAATCCAAATGGGGTGTTACAATTGTCATACCCGAGATTGGAGCCTACAATTTTGAGCTCAAATCCGGCTTCATTCAAATGGTCTCTGCTCAACCATTCTTGGGGCGTACTCTTGATGATCCTCATGACCATATCAAAAGGTTCATTCAACTCACTAATACGGTCAAGTATAATGGGGTTTCACAAGAGGTGATTCACTTACAACTTTTTCCTTTCTCCTTAGAGGGACAAGCCCAACGTTGGCTTGATAAGGAACCTCCACAAAGTATTCTTACGTGGTCGGATTTAGAGACCAAATTCATCAACTACTTTTTCCCACCTCACGTACTACCGCTTTGCGGAATGAAATCATTAACTTTGAACAAAATTACGGTGAGACCTTTAGTGAATCTTGGGACCGTTTTAAGGAACTTTTAGGAAAGTGTCTACAACATGGTTTCACAAAAGTGCATCAAATTAATACTTTTTAAAATGGTTTAAGCATGAATGACCAAGATTCACTAAATAGTGTCTCGGGGGGTAATATTTTGGTTAAGTCTTCTAATGCCGCGTGGGATATTATTGAGAATAAGTCTAGAGTGCACACTAAGAGTGTTTGGGATAATGTGGCTAGTGCTAGTACTAGTGACGCCGACAAGAGAATTGATAAGCTTACTTCGATTGTTGAAGCACTTACTCTACAAACCGCCAACAATGCCAAAAACAACAATGCGCAAGTTAATGCTTTGAGTCAGTCATGTGAAATATGCGGGGGATCTCATTCATACATCGATTGTCCTTCGACTCATGACAATCCGGAAAATGTGTATGCCGCTAACGGTAACTTCACTACGGGCAGCTATCAAGCACGTCCTCAAGGTGACCGTAATTTGCTCAGTTATCGTTCAATTAACTTCCTTTCACCACCCGGTTTTCCTCCTCAAAACCAAAACAACCTCAATCGCAACGATCAAAACCAAACTCGATCTCCAAATCAATATCAAACCCAAAGAAACCCATATCCACCTCAAGGAAACAACCAAGTTTACCAACAACCCGCTTATCAACCACCTGCTTACCATGCTCTTCCTCCCACCCAACCCACCACATTTAATCACGAGGTTGAAACTTACATGAGGACTAATGACGCGCTGGTGCAGAATCTTCAGAGACAAATCATCAACTTGAAAGGAGATATGGCGAAAAAAGGGAATGATCTTCGAGCCGATATGTGAAACTCTTTGAGCAGTCAAACGAATGACTTAAGGGATATGATGGCTAGTTTTTCCCAAGTAATCAAGCCTCTGGTTCGGGTTCTCTTCCGAGTAACACCGTTGCTAATCCAAGAGGGGAGATGAAAGCAATCACCACCCGAAGTGGCAAAGGTTTAAAGGAACCCGAGATTCCTACACCTACACCGGTGATTGTGACAAAGAAAAACGAGTCCCCTTCTCTAATTTCTCCACCTTCTAATTCCACCCCTCCACCACCCAAGGATGTGAGTGAGAATTCCATTCCAAAGCCTTCATCTTAACCCAATATACCTTATCCCTCAAGGTTGAGGAAAGAGAATGTAGGTCCTCGTAATCCTTGGATTATCCTTGTGTTGTGATTATCTAAAGAGATAGAGAGATAGATGAAGATGTAGAGAGAGAAAGTAGAGAGAGGTTGGAGAGAATAATGAAAGAATAGATTAAGTGTGTAAAAATGAGAATGAACAACCCCTCCTAACATGCTAGGAAGGTGTATATATAGTCCATCCTACATGTGGGCTATATTGACTATATGTTTACATAATGGATCACAAGCCCAATACTTGAGTATATCGTTGTAGTGACCGATCCTTTCTAAATACATAAAAACGTATTTCTAACAATCTCCCCCTAAGGGAGGTCACTCCAAGTTACGATGTCCTAAATAGTCTATAGCTCGTGATCTATGCTAATAATGATGTGACCGAGACTTTCTTTGGAAAAACGTATTTCCAACAATCTCCCCCTAAGGGAGGGCACACCATTTTACAACATCTTAAACCTAGCATATTATGCTCGAGTCTTCGATCTTGTTCTTGTGAATATGCTTGATGTGATCTTTGACTTTAGTCTTGAGCATGTTTCCTTGCTTTGACCTTGTACATTCATCACCTGTGAAATTTGCATCTTCGTGACTTCATGTCCCACATACTTACACCTTTATAAATTCTTGAAAGCTTCAGAGTTTGATACAGCGGAAGACTTGACTTTTAGGCTTTCTTGAATTTGTTGAAGTATTAAGTGCAGAAAGCATAAGCATGTGTTTACGACTTCTTCTGGATTGTACACCGCAATGCCACCTTCTTGTTACGCTGCATAAGACAGTTATCAACAAAACATATACACGGATGAAATGGCCTTGAACATTTCATTCTAATTCGGTAGCATTTTACCTCCGGTCGGTGAAGACCGTTGGACTATATAAAATATCGTACTTGTGGCAGGTAGTTTCAATTAAGAACCTCCTTGACAAGATTTCGTGGGTAAACCCTTTCTCTTTATTCGACCGTCCAAAGCTGACTGCGAACATAAAGAGTGAATCATTTGGATAATAATATCCGCATGATTTGAAGCCGTCAATTCATGTTCCTGGAACAAGTGAAATTCAATTAAGAACCACACCATCGTTGCTTTCTAGTTGTCACAAGCTTGATTCATATAGAATCTTGCAAGTTACCTACCAAGTGCTGTTTGAGGTTAACACTAGAAGGATTTCCACTCATCACTGTGAACACCAAGGTATCACTCTGAGTGTTCTAGCAAGACCACTAAGATATTGCATAGAGGCCTGGAACGTGTTTAAATTCAGTTAAGAATTAAACCACTGTTGCTTTCCAGTTATCACAAGTTTGATTCATAAAGAATCGCACAAGTCACCTACCATGAGCTTTTTGATATTCGCTCAAGAAGTATTTCCATCTTCATTGTAAATACTTTCGTATTACTCGGATGTTCAGGCAAGATCATGAGCAATTTACGTAGGACTCTTAAGATCTTTCTTACTTTTCACAATGTGTGAAGAAGCAAGGAATTATGAAAGTGTGTCCTAATGAGATATTTGATGATCTCAAATGGCTCTAGACTCGATCGTGCACTTTGGATTTTAGTGATCGGAGCCTGGAGAGGAGTGCCACCTTTTTAATACCAATTTACTCGGAGTGAATAAATCAGTAGATAATGCGTTGTCTCAGTGTGATTAAAACAAATATCTTTTAAGAGATATCTGAGTTAGCTGGGATGGGTTGTGCATTGCATCACTGGGTCCATGATGTCTATCTTCAATATCAAGAATCATTGAAAAAATGATCTCAATAGCATATGTATTGACCCGGTTTCTGCCTAAGGTTGTAAGGAGGGCTTCTTTCTTTAGACCCTTTATCTTTACAATTCTTTTTCATTCTTCAACCCCTTCAATGCTTACCAATACGTCATAACTAGCACCTTGTTGTGATTGTTCCAGTGCTAACTTAAGTACTTGGTCGGCATTGAGCTACATTCACAATCTTTCTCCATATTTCCTAAGGACTACTATTTCTAGCTATGGAATGTCCTTGGGAAGATTCCTCTGGTTCTAGAGGAATCATTGGACTTAACCTATCCTACCATCCTTATGTCACCACAATCTTCATCGTCGAGAATAGAGATGTTTTAGGTAAGTGTATGTCACCATGAAATCCATTTTTGATATCCAAATCCATTTTGCTCCCCCTTAACATATGCCACGATATTCGAAAACATTTCGCACATGTCGGGATGAGCCAAAACATTAAGTCAAACCATTATTGATCTCAATATTAAATCACATTTTCTCCCCTATATTAAAAATATTAACCCAATCGATGTTTTTAATATTAATTGATTTTAATAGCATTTTAATAAAATTTGGGAAGAAAAATGCAAATCCAATCATCTTCATGATTTACACAAACTCCCCCTCAAATTAATGAGGGTGTACTTGAAACGTAAATTAAATACCCTTAAGTGTAAAGTATTTATCACGTGCAAAGATCATATAGGATAATGTATTCACAAGATTAGCAATTTACGAGGTTGGACCTGAATAATGGAGAACATCATATGAAAGAATCACATGGTTCTTGTTCACGAATGTTGGTCGCCTCGTCACGTCTGAAGTTATCTCTTGACTCCATATGTACGATTGATATCGCTGTCTTGACACCAATATATGAACTTGGCACTTTCAGCGTCAAAGATTCTGAATGCTGGACAATTGCTCCCCTCAATTGTTGACCCGTGTTCTATTGAAAGAGTTGTAGTCTCCGTTTGATTAGTCGCATCGTCGAGTATGTAGATATCAATTGTAAATTGCTACGGTTGGTGGAGATGATAACTTCATAAAAACAAGATTTCTCTTGTTTTAACAAATAAATGCACTGACACGTACATATATTCATGTTAGATTGTGTTATTTCTTAAACACAATCCCTTACATGGTTATAAAGTAAACCATGCCCGAGAAAATTAATTCCCGTTGTTGAGTCAAAGATTTCCGGTGAAATGCTTGACTTGAGTATGAAAAGCGGGTTACTATCTGAAATAATAGCAAGCCATTTTGAGCATGTTTTAAAACATTTGAACTTCTGCTCGAACTTTATTTACAACCCCGTGTCATTATTGAATGACATTTCTAGTATCGTAAATATTATTGATTCTAGAAGACATGCTGTTTTTATCAAAACATTTTTGAACACACAATTTTGAAAGATTTAGAAAAACCTTTTTGAGAAATTATCGAAAAATTGTGTTTAAAGTTTTGAAAACCAATTACTTGAGCTTAAGATGTTGAATATCTTTCAAAACGAGCTCAAGTCCCAGAAGTTGCAAACTTCCCTTTGTTAAGGATAAGTTTATCATCGTCGATAAACTTTCCTTTTAACTGAAGAACGAGTCCTAAGTTGACATTTACTTAGAAGTCGTTTTCATGAGCTTGAAAAACTTTTGAATGTTTTAACGTAAAGCTCATGACCGAGAAAGATGAATTTCCCGTTATGAGTAAAAGTTCTCTTATTTAAAAGACAGACTTTCCTTTCAGAGCTTAAAACTTGGAATGTTTTAATACAAGCTCATGACCGAGAAAATTTAATTTTCTGTTACGAGGATAAGTTATCTTTAAAGATAAGCTTTCCTAAAATTGAAGTCCGAGTTACAGTCTGATATTTAACTGTAAGTAATTGTGCATGAGCTTAAAAAATTTCGAATGTTTTTAATATTAGCTCATACCCGAGAAAAAATAATTTCTCGTTGTAAGGATAAGTTTATTATCGGCGATAAACTTTCCTTTCTTTGAGGTCCGGGGTATAATCTGAAATGTGATTACACGCCATAGTGCATGAGCTTAAAAACTTCGAATGTTTTTATGTAAGCTCATGCCCGAGAAAAATTAATTTCCCGTTGTGAGGATAAGTTTATCATCGGCGATAAACTTTCCTTTATTTGAAGAACGGGTCATTGTCTGACATTTAACAATGAACCATTACACGAGCTTAGAACCTTTGAATGGTCATAGTGTAAGCTCGTGTCCGAGAAAACTTAATTTCTCGTTTTGAGGGTAAGTTATCGTTGCATAGATAAACTTCCCTTTCTATGAAGTCCAGGTCATCGCCTGTCATTTAACGAGGAGCCATATACACGAGCTAAAAACCTTTGAATAGTTTTAAATTTAGCTCGCGTCCGAGAAAAATTAATTTCTCGTTTTTGAGGGTAAGTTATCGTTGACGAGATAAACTTCCCTTTCTTTGAAGTTCGGGTCACAAACTGTTATTTGACTATGAGCCCTTTGTGCAGCTTAACTGCGAGTCCCCTGAGACACTTGTTTATTAGATATCAGCTTCTTCAGCAACCAAACTCTGAGAGTGTCCTTAGTTGTACGGTATACAAAGATTGGACCGTTGTGTTCTTGTTGAACGTTGACTTTGGTACCTGCATTCTCATTAGGAGTTTGTATGCTTTTATGTGGGTTAGCGATATCTATCTTAGAACCATGCGGGGATTCACAGTTTTCTTTTCTTGTGCTAGAGGTGACCTGAGGAGATGATTCACTTGTCTTAGTGGGAAAACGTTTCCTTTTATAGAAAACCTTAAGTTCAGGCTTAAGTGATGTATCATCTTTTTCAATTTTCTCCCTAGTAGTCTTAGTAGAATCGGAGACTATCCTAGTTAAAGGGCACTCGTTTCCTACAAGGGTTAAAGTTCGACCAGTAGGGCGCCACATTTTACCAATGGGTTTGATTTTAGCTACCCACTGAGATTTAAGTCTAGCACGGGAGTTCACCTCATTAAGTAATTTCTTGACACAAGAATCATGATTGGCTTTAAAGACACATTTCCTACATGTTTTACAAGTAGCATATTTAATGTCCGAGTAAGATCTAGAATTCCTAGATGATTGATTGATGCTCCTAGGATATGATATGCTATGGTTAGCAGTGTTGGGTAATCTAGAAGGCATCTCACTAGGTTTAAAATTCTTATCTCTTACTTGTGTCTTTTGAATAGCATCCCTTACACCAAATTTATGGTGAACGTCAGTTGAAATAGTTCTAGACGTGTTCTTTGGACTATGTCTAGGGAGACTCGATGCAATCATGTGATTAGGTCTTGCAAAAGCTGTTTTAGTCACATTGGGCCTAGATGGTGGAGTGACTGGTCTAGAAAGATGAACCATATCAACTTGGGAGGCAAACCGCGGTCTCGAGGATTTTGGTCGCTCGGATCTAAATGCAGTCGGTTGTCTAACAAACTGAATTTGAGGCGGTTTCCGCAAGATTGATGGTTTTTCAAGCTTAGTGTCTACACTAGTTCCTTAAGTTTTCCTTAATTCATTTTTCAATGCAGCTATAGCAAAAACCTTTTCCTGAATCGAGGCCTTTAAATTCTCATTATCTTTAAGCAATTTATCTTGGGATGCCAACTTAGATTCTAGCAAAGTAATTTTTTTCACAAAATTATCTTTTTCAGCTTTAGAATCTAGATTTTTTGATTTAATTTTTTTTCTAGAACAACGTTTGAATTTCCAAGTTTTTCAAAATACTTTTCAAATTTATCTGTTTTCTTCGAAAATTCAATTTTGGCATCCTCAAGAGCTTTAGATTGCTGAGCTAAAATCGTTTCAAGCTCTTTATTCTTGGAATCAGAATCGGTTAGTGAAGCAGTCATAAAGCATTTATCATGATGTACTATAGCATTATGAACAATTTCTCCCCCATTTTGACTCACATCGGATGAATCTGAAGTGGTAAAACTATCACCCGTTTCCATCCCATGTTTGTCATAATTAGGTTCGAAATGCACAACATGCGGTAGTTCATCGGCATAGACATCATATACCACATTCCTTTGTACCGTATTTGTAGACTCTTCGTCATATACGGGTATGGTGTCATCAATCCCTGACATGATGCTAGTATCATGCTTTCCTCCCGAATCCTTGATCTTGCAATCTTTAGTCTCCAAGTTGTCAACCGTATGATCATTCTCCTCTTGCATCTACATCGTAGATTCTTGCACTCCATTATCATACGCTTGCTAAAGTCAGGATCTTTCATAAATCGAAGACGAGACCGATGTCATTAATTTCAACAATGTACCACGGAACTCTTTAACCTCCGTTTGTGTGTACTAAAGAAATGATTGACATATCCCTGAATTGTCAGACTTATGAATGTTGAATTTGAAGAAGTGCGTAGGTTGTGTCACTAGAGCTTGATATGCAGATGCTGATGCAGATTGATTAAAGTCTTCTTTGTGAAGTTGCTCAGCTAGTTGGTTCAAGTTGAGGAATATTAAATCGATGAATATATAACGATCTTGACCGAAGAGTGTCAGAAATTCGCTTCCTCCTTGAAACCAAGAAATGGTCACTAGATGAGACTGGAGTAGTCGAAAGAACATTATACCACTTTCTCTAGCTGTGTTTTGCATGAGATGCAAGTCTCCCTCTTGAGATGTTGAATTACACGATTCCATTGAAAATCGATGATATATGAAGGTAAAGATTACTTGTTGATCGAGCAATGAAAGAAAGTTATTATGTTTGTTGTCGTTGATTAAATCCCTTGAGTATTGAATAAAAATAATTAAATCCTCTAAATAGGTGTTCTCGAGAAACCAAAAATCTCCAAGGCAAAATTACACACGTACGAAATTTTCTAAATCATGTTTTTCCTAAATCTTGAAAAAATTCAATAATTTCGCATGATTTAATTCCGCAATCCTCAAGAGACACAATTCCGCAATCGGAAGTAAGTTTCAATTCCACAATACTTGAATTACCACAATTCTGCAATGCAAAAATGAGACAAATTCGCAATTTAGATATAATTCCGCAATTAAGGATTCAATTTCGCAATTAATATATAATTCCGCAATAAATACTTAATTCCGCAATAGGGCTCAATTCCAGAATTATCCAAAGATTCCGCAATATGGTTTATTGCGCAATTATACAATGATTTTGCAATTGATTCGATTCCGGAATTATGGAACGATTCCGCAATATGGCACTAAATCCGCAAAACCAAACAATTTCGCAATTTATCACAATAAATTGCGAATTTGTACCAGAAGTTGCGAAATGTGGAGAAAACAAGGAATTCGTATAGTACTTAAAAAAAGACGAATCTTGAAGCTCAAAATGAATCCAAACACCAATTTTTTTTTTTACGTTTTTGAGCGATCGAAGTAACCCAAATCACTAACACGTATATGTAGATGATATTGGTGAAGATCAAACCACAAAAAACACAAAAAAAATTTAAACGTGGGTTTTTAAGATCAAAAATCACTAAAAATCAAGAATACAAGAACAAACCAATCAAACCAAGGCTCTGATACCATTTGTAGGTCCTCGTAATCCTTGGATTATCCTTGTGTTGTGATTATCTAAATAGATAGAGAGATAGATGAAGATGTAGAGAGAGAAAGTAGTAAGAGGTTGGAGAGAATAATGAAATATAGATTAAGTGTGTAAAAATGAGAATGACCAACCCCTCCTAACATGCTAGGAGGGTGTATATATAGCCCACCCTACATGTGGGCTATATGGACTATATGTTTACATAATGGATCACGATCCCAATACTTAAGTATATCGTTAGAGTGACCGATCCTTTCTAAATACGTAAAAACGTATTTCCAACAGAGAAGTTGAAAAACAAGGATGATAATCAGGTTTCTAACTTTCTTAAAATGTTTAAACAACTGAATTTCAGCATCTCCTTTGCCGAGGTTCTCGCTCACATGCCGAAATATGCTAAAATGTTTAAAGATCTTCTCAGTGACAAAGAAAAGCTTCTCGATATCGCTCATACCCAACTTAATGAGAATTGCTCCACAGTGCTCTTAAGGAAATTACCCACCAAACTTGGTGATCCGGGTCGTTTTCTCATTCCTTGCAACTTCCTCGGGGTAGAGAATTGTATGCCCCTAGCCGATCTAGGTACTAGTATAAACTTAATGTCGTTAAGTGTTTGGAAACAATTATCTCTACCCGAGCTAGTCCCCACACGAATGAAATTGAAATTAGCTAAACGTACGGTTGCTTATCCGGTGGGGATAGCCGAAGATGTCTTCGTCGGTGTCGACAAATTCACCTTTCTGGCGGATTTTGTTGTCGTTTACTACGAGATGGATCCCCATGTTCCATTAATCGTTGGACTTCCATTCTTGAGGACCGGTTGCACTCTCATTGATGTAGCCGCGGGCGAATTAATCATGAGAGTTGGTGACGATAAGATCGTCTTCAACATGGGTAAACTTTCTAAGCAACCTTATGAAACGAGAGCGTTAATTTCATTGACGTACTTGATGAGGCTTGTGATCAAAATTTCAAAGACGCTTGTAAAAGTGGTTCTTCTTCTCTACCCATTGTTGAGACCGTTGCCTCTATTGCTCCATCACTAACTCCATTTGGAGAAAGTGATTTCCTTTTGAAAGAATTTGAAGATACTTTGGGGGATGTGGACTTACAATATGACGATTCTCCCTCGAATTGGGATGAAGACATTCGTACCATTAAGAAACTTCTCAATGAGGACCATATTTCTCCACCGTCTCCTAAGGAAATCTCTATCGATGATCCGAATTTTACTAAACCTTCCATCGACAATCCTCCAGATTTAGAGCTTAAGGATTTACCATCTCATCTCGAATACGTTTTCCTTGAAGACAATAAGAAGTTACCCGTCATCATCGCAAAGGACTTGAAAGAGGACGAAAAATCTCGACTTATCGACATGCTGAAAAATCATAAGAAAGCAATTGCTTGGAAAATTTCCGACATCCACGAAATTGATCCGAACTTTTGTACTCATAAAATTCTCATGGAAGTGACTTTAAACCCGCAATCCAAAGCCAAAGAAGGGTTAATCCTAGAATTCATGACGTCATCAAGAAAGAGGTTATCAAACTTCTAGATGCCGGAATGATTTACCCTATTTCGGATTCGCCATGGGTTAGTCCCACCCATTGTGTGCCTAAGAAAGGTGGAATAACCGTTGTTCCCAATGAAAACAACGAGTTGATTCCTACTCGACTTGTCATGGGTTGGCGAGTTTGCATAGACTATTGCAAACTCAATGATGCCACTCGTAAGGATCATTTTCCTCTTCCTTTCATGGATCAAATGCTAGAGCGTCTAGCGGGTAATGACTATTATTGCTTCTTAGATAGTTTCTCCGGGTATTTTCAAATTCCCATCGATCCTAAAGACCAAGAGAAAACCACATTCACTTGTCCTTATGGAACATTGGCTTACAAAAGAATGCCTTTCGGCTTATGCAATGCTCCTGGGACTTTCCAAAGGTGTATGATGGCTATCTTCCATGACATGGTTGAAGAAACTATGGAAGTCTTTATGGATGATTTCTCGGTCTATTGTGATTCTTTCTCTACTTGCCTTGCCAATTTAGAACGTATGCTCAAACGGTGTGAAGACACTCGTCTCGTTCTTAATTGGGAAAAATGCCATTTCATGGTAAAATAAGGTATTGTTCTTGGTCATAAAATCTCCCAAGCCGGTCTTGAAGTCGACCGTGCTAAAGTTGAAGTGATTGCTAAATTACCTCCACCTTCAACCGTGAAGGGTGTGAGAAGTTTCCTTGGTCATGCGGGCTTCTATTGTCGTTTCATTCAAGATTTTTCTAAGATTGCTCTCCCGATGACCCACCTCTTGGAAAAAGATACTCCTTTTATCTTTTCTAAACAGTGTATTGACTCTTTCAATCTTCTTAAGGATAAATTAACTAAGGCACCGGTCTTGGTTACCCCTAATTGGGAGTTACCTTTTGAATTGATGTGTGATGCTAGCGACTTTGCTATTGGAGCGGTTTTGGGACAAAGAGTGAACAAACACTCCAACCAATCCATTATGCTAGCAACACAATGACGGGGGCTCAATTGCATTATACCACTACCGAAAAAAGAGCTTTTAGCTGTAGTGTATGCTTTTGAAAAATTTCGCCCCTATCTTGTCCTTTCCACCACCATTATCTATACCGACCATTCTGTGTTGAAGTACTTGTTAACTAAACAAGATTCCAAGCCAAGACTTCTTCGTTGGGTTTTGCTCCTTCAAGAATTTAAAATTGAAATTCGTGATAAAAAGGGAGCGGAAAACCTAGACGCGGATCATCTTAGTAGACTCGAGGATCCTTATCAAAGGGAGCTCCCAAATCAAGAGATTAATGACTCTTTTCCCCTTGAGATCTTGATGTCTATTAACTCCAATCTTGATGAAACCCCATGGTTTGAGGACATTGCAAACTATTTGGGGGGTGGAATTCTCAAGGAAGGGTTAACGTCCCAACAAAAGAAAAAGTTCTTTAAAGACATTAAGCAATATTTTTGGGACGACCCTTACCTTTTCAAACAATGTGCGGATCTTGTCATTCGTCAGTGTGTTGATGGGCCGGCAGCGTTACTAATCCTAGAAGCTTGCCACAAAGGACCCACTGGTGGTCACTTTGGTCCTAACTATACCGCGAAGAAAGTATTCGACTCTGGATTCTATTGGCCCTCCATTTATCATGACGCTCATGAAATGGTTAAACATTGTGATGCTTGCCAACGCCAAGGCAAGATCACACATAAAGATGAGATGCCTCAAAATTTCATACAAGAATGTGAAATCTTTGACGTATGGGGTATCGACTTTATGGGGCCATTTCCATCATCCAAAGGGAACAAGTACATACTCGTAGCCGTTGACTACGTATCTAAATGGGTTGAAGCAAAGGCTCTCCCTACGAACGATGCGAGGGTGGTTGTGAACTTTTTGAAACAACTTTTTGCTCGATTCGGTGTTCCTCGTGCTATCATCAGTGACCGCGAGACTCATTTTTGCAATGATGAATTTGCTCGAGTCATGGCTAAGTATGGTGTCAATCACCGTCTTTCCACCGCTTATCATACCCAAACAAATGGTCAAGCCGATATTTCTAACCGTGGATTGAAGAGAATTTTAGAGCAAACTGTGGGAGAGCATCGTGCCTCGTGAGCCGATAAGTTAGATGATGCTTTGTGGGCTTTCCGTACCGCATATAAGACACCTATTGGTTGAACTCCATATCATCTTGTGTACGGGAAGGCATGCCACCTCCCTATTGAATTGGAGCATAAGGCGTACTAGGCCTTGAAGTGGGCCAATTTTGATATCAACAAAGCCGATGATCTTCGGAAGATTCAACTCAATGAGCTAAATGAACTGAGGAATGAAGCTTATGAGAATTCATTGATCTACAAGGAGAAGACCAAGATCATTCATGATGCAAGGATTAAGAGCCGAGAGTTTCACGTTGGTGATCAAGTTTTACTCTTTAACTCTCGGTTGAAGATCTTCTCGGGCAAGCTGAAGAGCCGTTGGTCTGGTCCATTCACCGCCGCCAACGTCTTCCCTTATGGCACCATTGAGCTTTCTTAGCCAAATGGGCCTAATTTTAAAGTGAATGGCCAACGTGCGAAGTTGTACTTTGGTGAGGACATCTCTCATGAGATGATTCCATCCCTAACCACGTTTCCCTTGAATTAGTTCTGGGTCGAGTCAGGCTCGTGACTCAGTTAACAAAAACAAGCGCTTCTCGGGAGGCAACCCGTTGATCTATCCTTTACCATTTTTATAATAAGTGTAGGGGGAGCCCCGTAGGTGTTTGTTGTCTTGTTTCTTATGATGTGCAGGGATTAAAGCTTCAAAGATCCACTTTTGATGACATTTTACGACCCGTGATCCCGTGTACCCATCTTCCCGGTTCTATCCTAAACTATCGTGATTCAATATTTCATATCTTATATGTTCACATTGAAATCACTTTAGTTGTCCTTTCCTTAGCAAGATTTAAACAACGTGCACAATGTCCTAAGTGTAGGGGAGTTTACTCCCACATACTTAAACATTGAGGACAATGTTTATATCAAGTGTAGGGGGGACTTCTATCGATGTAAGTGGGCTTTTCCATGAATTTGTCCTCAGTTTAACCGGAAAATCTAATTTTTCGACATTTTTCAAAAATTTTAATCTATTTTGGCCTAGTAGTTTTTCCCTTGTTATCGTTATTTACTTTCTTTGCTAGAATAATTTTTAATAAAGTGGTTTTAAAATTTTCAACGTCATGAATTTTTTGACTCAACCCGAGTTTACTTATCTAAGTTTACTCTAGCTAGTATCCTTAACGTGTTTAAGTCAAATTTTGCTAGGCTTTTATATAAGGAACTTTAAAACGCGAAAGTCTTAACTCTTACGGGTTAAGAACAAGAACTTTTCGCAAGTTCCTATAATTGATCCTAGAAAGTCGTTTATCAAGGGAAATTTAAAATGCGAATTCTAAACTTGAAAGAGTCTAAGAATTTGCAAGATCCCATAGATGACTTGAAAACCCAAAACTTTGATTTAATTGGCTAAGCATCCACGAGTCTCATTCCTTGAGATTTTAAATTGTGGAGAACGAGAGATGATAGAGTCAATTATAAGTTTGGTATTCTTTCATGAATTTATGTGAGTTGATTATAAGCTTTTTCTCCCATCGATTGTTAATAAATAAATCTGAAATAAATAAGGTTGTACGATTTGAAAAGTTACTTAGCTTCTAGCACAAGATCGTTTAAAAGTTGCTCGGTATTAATTAGAGTTCATAGCCAAGGCATAACTTATTGAAGCGGGATGCGAACATTGGCGAGTCCGAAAAGGCCCTAACAAGGCATGAGGGCTACATTTTGTTGCTAAAGATCCCAAGTGACGTGAAGAATCATTTATTAAAAATCAATATGAAGGATCGAGACACACGACGAAAAGCAAAAAGTCCCCTAAAGATCATGGAGAAGTCTATCTGAAAAGACCCTAGCAAGGTATGAGGATAAATAGAACCAATTCCTAAAAGGAGGCGGATCGTTATATATCGAAGTCCAAAATAAAGATTGGAGAAAAATGAAGAAGTCGTGGTCCAAATATGAAGAATCTCTCAAAAACTTCAAGTGAAGAAATTCCTATTATGAAGAGAAGACCATAATTTCAAGAACGTCTCTCAAGATTCGAAGTATGAAGTCGTTGCCAAATATCGTTCCGAGAGAGGTCTCAAATCGTGAAGCGAGTTATGCCAAGATATGAACTTTAAGAGGTCCTGAGAAGCAGTTTTAAAAGATTTTATCCTTTAGCTAACTATTTATTAAATCGTCCCACTTTATTTTCGGCCTAAATAAACTATCAAAATAAGTCAAGCAATGCATCCTCGTGATCATTCAAGAAAATTATAAAATACAAGAGATACACCTAGGAATAAGGGAGTCTAAGTGAATAATTAGGCCACATGAGTTTGTGTTAGTTTGCTAACTTATAATAACAATGATCTCGTTTTTAAGCTTGGTATGGGGAACGTGAAACTTGAGGATGATAAACATTCATGACAGCCAAAACCCCAATGTAAGTCTTTGATTTGTTTACTTGTTTTGTATATATTTCTATCTTTTAGTTTCCTTAGTGTTTAGTATTTAATAAAGGCCAAGGTGGGTTATTTATGATGAAAAATGTAAACTGTGCTTTGAAATTAATGCATTGCATGAGGGCATTGCCATGGTCAAGTGTATGGGATTTAATAAGTGTGAAAACACTTATCCTTTTACCGCTTATTTCCAATAATAACAAGACCAAAACGTGTATTTTATGTCGTAAAAGTCAGAATTATGCGTGGTTTGTGTTTTTATTGTGTTTCAGGATAAAAATATGAAAAAGGGAGAAAACACGGGCTATCACGAGTTTTTATCGAAGAAAACGGGAAAAGACGAAGTCAAAAGATCAAGAGTGCAAAAAGAACGGAAGTCCAAGGCCTATTCTGAAGGTTTATCGAATAAAAAGTCTAAAGACGGAAGTTTAATGAAGTCGAAGAACCAAGTCTAATTATAGAAGAAAATTATAAGACGAGTTCAATTTATATTGACAAATCCCGAGAGGACGTCGAGAAAGACAAAGAATTTAAATCGATTCGAGACGAGAAGAAAGAAAAAAGAAAGCAACACATGCACCTCCCCACCTCCTATATATACCCTCCTAATGTGTCATTAGGAGGGTGTTAGTTAGTTGTTAGTTAGTTCATTTTTCAATTTTTGTAGTTTTAATTTTTAGAGAGAGAAAGTGTTTAACTTTCTCTAACTAGGAACTTCATCTTTTATCTTTCTTTCTTGCTTAATCTAATCTTTACTTTTTAAAGCTTAATCTTGTTTTAATATCCATCTTATTCTACCTTTCTTGTTTTTGATTTTGATCTTGATTCGGATTAAGTATACGTTTTGCTTAATCTTGATATTTATTTGATCAAAAAGTTTATCTTTTTATTCATATCTAAGTTTTTATACGATTTGAGCTTTGAGCTTATCATGCTTATTGGCTTATTTTGTATTTAGCTTATTTACTTTTAAGTTTTCTTAAAAGTTTCGTCTTTTTAAGGTTGTTTTTAAAGGTTTGCATATTTAAAGTTTTGAAAGTTTCTTATTCGTTCTTATTTAGCTCTTTTCATTATAAATTTGGTTAGGTGTTGGATTGTGCTTATTAAAATGGAACTTATTCATTTTGCTTATTACGAATTGCACACCATCGGAAAAGGGTTTACCCTTTCCGACCAGCATTCCGATCTTTGCATCGGATTATGGTTTTGGATTCTGACTAGTATTCCGATACTATCCATCGGATTAGGGTTTTGGGATTCCGACGGTTTTTCCGATCTGCATTCTGACAGTAGTGTTTATTTGATATTCCGACGGTAGGGGTGAAACCATTATTCCGATTGTTTTCTTTTTTATACATTCCGATAGAGTTTCTTGTGCATTATTCCGATATATTAGTAGCATATTCCGACAGAATCCCTTTTGAGACATTCCGATTGTATTCCGGCGCTTCTATTCCGATGGGATTCCGATCATGGGTATTCCGATGGATTTAAGTTTTTTTAGTTTTACAAAGTTTTAAGTTTTAAATTCACTTTTAAGTTTTTAATCAGTTATTTTTAACTCGTAATTTTTAGTTTAACCTTTAAAGCTTTTATTTTTACACAAAGACATTTGCATATTTGCTTTTAGTTAAAATAGATAATCAAACCATTTTATTTTCCACCAAGAATGACTGAGTCGCACTTTCAACTGGTAATCAATTCGAAAAGAACGAGACGATAACTTTTTACATACAAAATCTCATGTATTATGTGTCATCAAAGCATGCAAGGTAATATGTAGTAAAATATACATGACCATAAAGAAAACCGGAATCAAACATCGGTTCCCAAACATAAGCCCAAAACATAAATAAAGTAAATGAATGAAGAAAGACTAAAAAAGAATAAATGTACGAAGGAAAAATAAAAAGAAGTCTATGGCAGCTTCCATCCTATGCACGCCCTCCAATGCCCGAGTCTGTCCTTGGGTACCTGCCATTTTGGGACATGGAAAGGAAAGTAACGGCTGAGCATAACGATCTGTGCGCGGATATATGACATACTATAAATGACTGAAACACAATAAAGACTTAATAGCAGCGGAAATGTATAAGTCCTAGAAAACCTGGTATAACTTAGTAAAACTGGTTTTATAGTTTGAAAAGCCTTATGTTTATCTTATGAAAACTGTAATTTAACTGATTAACCATTAAGCCAATATAGGTCATGAATTATCAACGTGCATGAATAATTAGAGGGGTGACCTCGTCATGCAATTAGAGGGGCTGCCTCTAATTAATATAAGTCTGGGTAGGAGGGATCAGCTCCTTGTGAAGGATGCAAGGCACACACCACATTCACCTGAATAATCTGCTGAAAACATGTAACTAAGATGCACCCATACGCCCTACATGATAATAATAATATGGCCAAAAGCTGAAGGGACGCCACGAGCTATCACTCCGCCGTGGTGAAGTCATAACACCGGTGCCTCCAGTGTTTTGGTTATGGTACCTCCATAACTAAGTAAAACTCGTCATGCATGTATATGGCTTTAGGTATCTAATTAAACATAAGCAATTCAAAAACATATAAAACATATACTCAAGAAAACAGTTGGCTGCATACGGGGAATCCTAATAAGGAAGAATGTCTATACTGAAAGGACGGAGAATCCGTATCTTAAGTCTAGTTAATGCAAACGAAGAATAACGTGGAAGATGAAAACGTGAAGACAATCATACCCCATAAATCTTACATAATAAAGAGGGACGTGTATGACTCGTTTGGTTCACTTATACTTAATATTTATTAATTACTTGACGTAATCTTAACTTGTTCTTGTATTGTCTCATATGTTCTTGACTTATTTTACGGCTTCTAGTTAAATCGTGTATTCTAATTAGCGTAATTCGTATTCTTACATGTTAATAAGCATAAAATATATAATTCGTGATCATGTAGTTAAGTTTACTTAATAAATACTTTATGCTAAAGATAATAATTATTAGTTAATAATAAAATGCGTGATTTATTTGGGATCTTTAATTAACAATAAGGTAAGCCTAAATAAATAAACTTTACTAAAACTTGATAATTACGTAACTAAATTAAGTCTAGTTATTAATTTAATTACGCTAACAAATACTTGGGTTAATATTGTTAATTAAATATAACTTAAGCCGTGTAAAATATTTAATCGTAACGTATAAATCATACTAAAGTTAACCATGTCTAATAACGCATACTAATGTACCCAAGCCTACCGAGACACCCATGACTCGGTCGCACTTAAAACAAAACAACTATGCAAAACTATCAACCTGTGCTGTCCAATATATAAATTTATAGTTCTGTCCAACATATTGTTTCTAGTTCTGTCCAATATCCTATCCTAGTGTCGTCCAACATCTGCTGTGCAGTGCTGTCCAACATATACCCAACCTCTTGTTCTTGTTCATGCTGTTTATTATTAGTACCCCCTGTTTTTGTGTTGAATCCTGCTGCTAGTTATACGTTCCCACTGTTTTTAATATTTTAACCACCGAGACCAATCTTGGTCCCGGTTCCCACTGATATTAAACCAAACGGCCCTGTTGGGTGTTTGGGGTTGCCACCGCCTGAACCAAAACCACACAGGCCTTGCGGCTGGTGGAAAATAATCACCACCGAGACCTTGAATGGTCTTGGTTTGTGTGCCATATCAAACACAACGCCCCTAAAACGAAACCCTTACTTAGTTTACTGTTTGAACATGTTTTAATACCCCTAAATCGGATTCAAGATAAAAAAAATAAAAGAAAGAAAACAGAAAACGAATTAGGGTTTTACTTAGTTATTGTTTTGGGTTTAGGACTTAATCACAAACACATACTTGTTCCTGATGAAACTCACGATCTTCTTTTCCTTGGTTCCCGATGGAGATCGACGGCAGAGAAAGGAAAAGAGAAAAAAAAACAAAATTATAACGATCGGTTCTTGGATTTAGGGTTTCTGTTCGTTGGTTATGTGTGTCGACTGAAAACAAGAAGGCCTCCCCCGTTTTATATATATTCTAGGTCGGTTTGGTTTACATATGGGCTTTGGCCCAACTGGCTTCCTTCATATTACTTGTCCTAACGGCCCAAAGCAGCCCATGTTGTTTTCTTATTTAATTATTCGCGACTTGTAAAAAAAACGTTGCGCGTAGTCGTGTTTAAAATGTCATAATTCTCCATAGTTATTCTCATACGTTTTCAACGTAAATGTTATTTACTTAATTACTTGTCATGTTAATTAAATACACGTAATAATAATAATCGTGTTAACTATTCGCGTCTCGCGATTTAAATGTCATAATTTATTATCTAACGGTTTTACTTATTATATGTACATTCATTACTTGACGTAATCTTAACTTGTTCTTGTATTAATTACTTATACTTAATATTTATTAATTACTTGACGTAATCTTAACTTGTTCTTGTATTGTCTCATATGTTCTTGACTTATTTTACGTCTTCTAGTTAAATCGTGTATTCTAATTAGCGTAATTCGTATTCTTACATGTTAATAAGCATAAAATATATAATTCGTGATCATGTAGTTAAGTTTACTTAATAAATAATTTATGCTAAAGATAATAATTATTAGTTAATAATAAAATGCGTGATTTATTTGGGATCTTTAATTAACAATAAGGTAAGTCTAAATAAATAAACTTTACTAAAACTTGATAATTACGTAACTAAATTAAGTCTAGTTATTAATTTAATTACGCTAACAAATACTTGGGTTAATATTGTTAATTAAATATAACTTAAGTCGTGTAAAATATTTAATCGTAACGTATAAATAATACTAAAGTTAACCATGTCTAATAACGCATACTAATGTACCCAAGCCTACCGAGACACCCATGACTCGGTCGCACTTAAAACAAAACAACTACGCAAAACTATCAACCTGTGCTGTCCAATATATAAATTTATAGTTCTGTCCAACATATTGTTTCCAGTTCAGTCCAATATCCTATCCTAGTGTCGTCCAACATCTACTGTGCAGTGCTGTCCAACATATACCCAGCCTCTTGTTCTTGTTCATGCTGTTTATTATTAGTACCCCCTGTTTTTGTGTTGAATCCTGCTGCTATTTATACGTTCCCACTGTTTTTAATATTTTAACCACCAAGACCAATCTTGGTCCCGGTTCCCACTGATATTAAACCAAACGGCCCTGTTGGGTGTTTGGGGTTGCCACCGCCTGAACCAAAACCACACAGGCCTTGCGGCTGGTGGAAAATAATCACCACCGAGACCTTGAATGGTCTCGGTTTGTGTGCCATATCAAGCACAACGCCCCTAAAATGAAACCCTTCCTTAGTTCACTGTTTGAACATGTTTTAATACCCCTAAAATCGGATTCAAGATAAAAAAATAAAAAAAGAAAACAGAAAACGAATTAGGGTTTTACTTACTTATTGTTTTGGGTTTAGGACTTAATCACAAACACATACTTGTTCCTGATGAAACTCACGATCTCCTTTTCCTTGGTTCCCGATGGAGATCGATGGCAGAGAAAGGAAAAGAGAAAAAAAAACAAAATTATAACGATCGGTTCTTGGATTTAGGGTTTCTGTTCGTTGGTTATGTGTGTCGACTGAAAACAAGAAGGCCTCCCCCGTTTTATATATATTCTAGGTCGGTTTGGTTTACATATGGGCTTTGGCCCAACTGGCTTCCTTCTTATTACTTGTCCTAACGGCCCAAAACAGCCCATTTTGTTTTCTTATTTAATTATTCGCGATTTGTAAAAAAACATTGCGTGTAATCGTGTTTAAAATGTCATAATTCTCCATAGTTATTCTCATACGTTTTCAACGTAAATGTTATTTACTTAATTACTTGTCATGTTAATTAAATACACGTAATAATAATAATCGTGTTAACTATTCGCGTCTCGCGATTTAAATGTCATAATTTATTATCTAACGGTTTTACTTATTATATGTACATTCATGTCGTATGTTTATAATAATCATAACGTACGTAATTACTTACAGTACGTAATTAATATATGTAATTACTCGTCGCGTCTATTTAATAAATGCGATAATCATGTTAGATGCTCGTGATATAAGTTCGTGATTTATTCATCGTAGTTAATAATTATCGTGTATTAACACGTACATAATAATTATCGTGTAATAACACGTTCGTAATTCTTGTAATTAATATTCGTGAAACGTATTCATGTTATAAAAAGAAATTTTTAATCTTGTACGTACGATTATAAATGTACTGTTCATGGTAAAAGCATGCAGGTTTTACATTTGCGGAGGTGTGAGCTGGTGGAATTTGATCAAAGGGTCCATACTAAGCTTAAAATGTAAAGCTTGTTTGTGGATGGTTGATTTGCTGGCATCTTTTTGGCTTCTTCCTCAAACGTGTAGCAGGGGATAAAACATGTGAGCTTTGTGGTGATGTGGCATGAGGTTTAAGGTGTGGGTTATGTTAAGTTAAACTTTAATCATAATTATGGAAAGAATTAGGGTTTAATTCCAAGTATTTAACAAACCCCTAATTGTGTTCATAGGATAAATAGTGGAGGTTTGATCCGGATTATGCTTTTGAAAAGTGTTTAGCGCGTATATTAAAACTAATTAATAAAATTAGTTAAAATCCGGTTAAGTGGAATATGACGTGGTGAAATGGTGGATTTTGATTCGTGGATTGGGTGAGTGGGACACATGGCAAGTTGTGACTGGTCTATGTATCTTTCATGTCTTGGTAGAAAACACCCCCTTCTTCCATTCTTCTTTCAGTTGTGTTTTAAATGGCTAAATTCAGATTTCCCTTTATAATGAAGTTTCATTTTTCATACTTTTGCCCCAAAAAGTTCCAAAAGTATTTTCAAGGGTATTTCTTGCCATTTGATGATATTTGAAGGGTTGTTTTTGGCGTTTCTTCATTCTTCAATGTCTTGACTTGTATGATTAACTTCTTGGAGGACTAAAAATGACAAGTCTTTATAATTGATGGACCATTTTTGCTAATTCTTCAAAGTGGAGGGTCCTTTTAGCAATTTGACAAACTTTAAGGACAAAACTTGTAATTATGAATATTCAAGGGTTTAAAGTGTCAATTATTTATTATTGGAGGACCCTTCTTGTACAATCTTCAATTCTTCAAGGGTTATTCTTGGTAAATCAACTCTAGGGCTTGGTTCATTGTGCGGCTTCGTTTCCCGTGTTCGTTTTTGCTTGTTTCTTGTGATCTTTTGCCGTTTTCTTAATATCCGTACCTAAAATACACATTGAACAAATACAAGCATATATTTGGCACATTTTATGATATTTTATGCATTTTAAGCCCGTTTTAGACGATGAGACTATGCATAAAAGCAGTCTCATCACTCCCCCATACTAAACTATTGCCGTGCCCTCACGCAATGCTAGAATAAAGTATCGTAGCACCTCCAAAATTCATTTTTATGCACTTTTATTGAATGATAAACTTGATACACTACTACTACTTGCTACTACTTGCGTTTTAGACATAATGTAGGATTTTCATCACAAAATGGGACGTTTAGGTTCATAGAACAAGAACACGTGAATGCTTCGTTAGAAATAATTCCGTCGTCCTCGATTTTCACCCCAATTCCTTGCTAAGAGAGTAACGAGATCATTGTCATTATAAGTTAGTAATGCTAACACTACTCATATGCCCTAATCACGTACTTAAACTCCCATTTTCCTAAGTGGTATCTCTTATATTTTATTTTTGTCTTTGAATGTTCACGAGGATACATTTCTGACTTATGCGGTGATAGAGATTTAGGTCTAAAAATAGAGGCATAACGGTGTAACTAAGATCATCGAATTAATAACCCCCCTAATAGACAACGATGTCAAAAAATTAAGTCAACAAGAAGGATCGATAAACACGGTTTTTTAACAGTTTTGAACATGAGACTTATTACCAAGACTTTTATACGCCCCCTAACGGATGGGCCTTATTATCATAGGTTTACCTCCATCTTTTATTCAACTTCGCCATGAAGGTTTTATTATGACTTCGGTCTTGCCTTGCCTTTTATTTAACCTCGCCATGAGGTGTTTATTATGGACAAAGACGTATATCCTCACGCTAAAAGAGAATTTTGGATCTTCAAAGCTTCAAAGATTAAGGCAAAATTCACTTTCAATTTCGCATAGATTTTTCGGCCTTGTGAGCTTCAAATTGTTGCTTGATTTAGGTGAGCACTTGAAATCTTATTATTAGGTGAAGCTTTCGATAATTCAGGTTGCCAATACTTCAAAACCGTGACGCTGGCGATACCTTAATGTTTTCCCAATTTAATTACATGGAAGCTACTAGAAAAGACTAGAAACCAACAATCAAGACTAAACCGCCAAGCCAGTACTTATTAAGCAAAATATATATACAAGCGAAGGGAGAATAAGCAAACAACGAGAACACATGAGTTTTTGAAAGAATACGAGTACTCTACGTTTAGCATAGTAACTTATAATTAACTCTATCATTTCCCGTCCTCGTTTAAGAGACTTAGCCTAATATAAAGTTAAGGAATCGAAGCTAAGTGCTCAACACGCACGGTCGAGTTAAAAATTACTCTTATTCTCGCCATTGGAAAATCTACATTCGTGTCTTCAAACACTTATAAATCATGAGAAAATTTTTAAAATTTGGCCATTTTTAGCCTTATTTGTAACAAAACGATAAACAAAAAGATAAACTTTGGAAAGCGTGAAGGTTTGGCAATGCAATTATCTATTCACCCCCATACTAAAGTTAAACATTGTCCTCAATGTTTCGAGTCTAAGGGTAGGATACCCCCATACTAGAGACGTAGTCGAATGCTTAATCTAGCATGGAAAGGGTGTAACCGTTAAATTTAAAGTCGTTTATGAAGTGTGCTAAAAACCAAAGGTTAGAACAAATAAGGATATATCAATGTGGATATTGAGAAATTCTTCAAAGCAAACGATCGAGTGCTCCTATAAAACGAACAAGAGAGGCTCCAATCGTGAAGATCATGATCATCTAAGAACCACAATGCACAAACAACCACGGAACAAAGGTTGGAAGGGCACAAATCCCCTCACGTTACTACATTAGAAAGCGATAATATGTAAATGGATAAGCATGGGAATCCCCCACGAGGCACCTCGTTTTTGATTACCGAGTCATGAGCTCGACTCGATCTCCTCTATACTAATTATCATTGGGGAAAGTGAGTTGGTCGAGGTAGTTCAAAGAGGGAACTTCCCCACAAAAGTAGTGCTTCAACCTATGTCCATTCACCTTGAAATTGGGGCCATCATTTTGAGCTAGCTCGATGGTCCCATTGGAAAAACTTAGGTAACGGTGAATGGACCGGACCAACAGGATTTCAACTTGCCGGAAAAGATTTTCAAACGTGAGTTAAAAAGTAACACTTGATCTCGAATGTTAAAAACCCGGTTTTTAATTTTAGAATCATGAAACTTTTTTGTTTTCTCTTTGTAATTCAATGAATTTTCATAAGCAATGTCTCTCAATTCATCCAATTCATTAAGTTGCATTTTACGGTGTTTCCCCGCGGTCTCAATGTCGTCATTACAATGCTTAAGGGCCCAATAAGCTTTGTGTTCGAGTCCAATTGGCAAGTGACAATTCTTCCCATACACGAGCTTATAAGGAGTGCACCCGATGAGCGTCTTATGAGCGGTACGAAAGGCCCATAAAGCATCGTCTAACTTATCCGACCACGATTGTCGGTTCTCTCCAGTCGATCTCTCCAGGACCCTCTTCAACGCTCGGTTTGAAACCTCGACTTGCCCACTCGTTTGTGGGTGATAAGCCGTAGAAAGCCGATGTGTAACCCCATATTTCCTTAGGACCCTTTCGAATTGGTCATTACAAAAATGGGTTCCACGATCGCTTATGATCGCACGAGGGGTTCCAAACCGAGAAAACAAACTCCTCAAAAACTTGACTACCACACGAGCATCGTTCGTTGGCAAAGCCTTAGCTTCCACCCACTTAGATAGGTAGTCAACGACGACAAGGATGTACTTATTACCATGAGATGATGGGAACGACCCCATAAAATCAATTCCCCAAACGTCAAAGATCTCACACACTTGGATGATGTTTTGTGGCATTTAATCGTTTTGTGATGCTTTTCCTTGTTGTTGGCATGAGTCACACGACTTGACAAGTGCATGTGCATCTCGGTAAATAGTAGACCAAAAGAAACTGGCATCAAAGACCTTCTTTGCCGTGAGATTAGCACCATGGTGACCACCCGTGGGTCCCTCGTGACAAGCTCTAAGGATATTAGAAGCTTCGGTGCCAAAAACATAACGTCGAATGATTTGATCCGCACAAGTCCGAAATAGGTAAGGGTCGTTCCAAAAGTAGAACTTGACGTCACGAAAGAATTTTTGTTTTTGTTGAGTCGTCATACCCTTAATGATGAAGTTTCCCGCATGGTAATTTGCGATGTCCGCAAACCATGAGGTGGATGAGTCAAGCTTAGAATTCACTACACCAAGTGTCTCGAGAGGAAATGTTTCGGTGATTTCCTTGTTCTCGTACACACTTTGGTGAGGATCTTCCAAGCGATATAGATGATCGGCCGCTAGATTCTCGGCTCCTTTTTTGTCAAGGATTTCGACATCAAATTCTTGTAGGAGGAGAATCCAATGAAGTAATCTCGGCTTTGCATCTTGTTTAGCCATGAGATACTTGATTGCCGAGTGATCCGTATACACTATGCATTGGGTCAAGACGAGGTAAGGTCGGAATTTCTCAAATGCATACACCACGGCAAGGAATTCCTTTTCTGTTGTAGTGTATTTAAGTTGAGCCTCGGTCATCGTCTTGCTAGGATAATGGATAAGCAAGAAATGCTTATCATGACGTTGCCCCAAAACGGCCCCAATAGCATAATCACTTACGTCACACATGAGCTCAAAAGGGAGGTTCCAATTGGGAGCAACAAGAATGGGAACTTCGGTAAGTTTCCTCTTAAGGATTTCAAAGGCTCATACACAATCTTCGTTAAAGATAAAAGGAGCATCTTTTTCGAGGAGATGTGTAATAGGTCGAGAAATCTTTGAAAAATCCTTGATGAATCGACGATAAAAGACCGCGTGGCCTAGGAAACTCCTAACTCCCTTAACGGTTTTGGGATGAGGTAATTTGGCGATGACGTCTACCTTAGCTTTGTCTACCTCAATCCCCGCTTTCGAGACCTTGTGCCCTAAGACGATTCCTTCCTTAACCATAAAATGACATTTTTCCCAATTGAGCCCAAGGTTGGTTTCCTCACAACGTTTTAACATTCTCTCAAGATTTGACAAACACGAAGTGAACGAACAACCAAACACGGAAAAATCATCCATAAAGACTTCCATCGTCTTCTCGATCATGTCATGAAAAATAGCCATCATACACCATTGAAAAGTTCCCGTTGCATTGAAAAGTCCGAATGGCATTCTACGATAGGCAAACATTCCATATGGACACGTAAACGTAGTTTTTTCTTGATTACAAGGATTGATGGGGATTTGGAAGTAACCAGAAAAACCATCTAAAAAGCAATAGAATTCGTTTCCCACGAGACGCTCCAATATTTGGTCCATGAAGGGCAAGGGAAAATTGTCTTTACGAGTGGCGTCATTCAATTTACGATAGTCGATACACACCCTCCAACCGGTCACAAGTCGAGTTGGAATTAACTCGTTGGCATCGTTTGGCACAACGGTCATTCCGCCCTTCTTAGGGACACAATGAATAGGACTCACCCAAGGGCTATCAGAAATAGGGTAAATCATTCCCGCGTCAAGGAGTTTAAGGACCTCCTTTTTGATGACATCGTGAATTTTGGGGTTCACCCTCCTTTGACATTGGATTTCGGGTTTGTAGTCCTCCTCCATTAAGATTTTGTGGGTACAAAATTTAGGATCGACCCCTTAATGTCGGATAATTTCCACGCAATTGCCCCTTTGTGGTCCTTTAGAACATCAATAAGTGCGGTTTTTTCATCATACGAAAGATCTTTCGCAAGAATCACCGGAAACTTATCGTCTCCTTCCAAGAATACGTATTCAAGATGAGGAGGTAAATCTTTCAACTCGAGGATTGGTGGTTTCTCAATTGAAGATTTGGGCTCGCTACTCATAACCTCCTCGGGCGGAGGAAATGGGAAATCGTTGAGAAAATCCTTGATAATCGAGAAGTCCTCATCATTGTCGAGGTCTTCGTTACAAGTACGAGGAACATCAAATTCTTCCAACGTAAAACCACCAACTTCAAATGGAGTGAAGGATGGTGTCGAATTATCAAGAATAGGATCGAGCATAGTGGGATTGCCATTATTTTCATCGTGACCAAAACCTAAAAATTCTTGTGAAAATTCCTCGCAAACGACGTCGATCATATCAACGAGGTTTATGGTCGCGACGGAATAAACATGAGAATTTGGAGAGTTTTGTGTTGCGTTTATAACAAGTTCCTCCTCGTTTAAACGTAAGGTGATTTTTCTAGCATGCACATCAATCAACGCCATTGACGTATCAAAAAAAGAACGACCTAAAATAAGAGGAACTTGAGGATCCGTGGGAATATCGACAACGATAAAGTATACCGGATAATAGAACTTTCACACTTTCACAAAAACGTCTTCAACCAATCCACATGCGAGAATAGTGGAATGATCGGCCAACTTGATAGACATTAGTAAAGGAGTAAGATTAGGAAGATTGAGCGACTTGAAGATTGCAAGTGGCATCAAGTTAATACTAGCACCAAGATCGGCCAAGGCATAAAATTCTTCCATATCTTGAATAGCACATGGAATCAAGAAATTACCGGGATCACCGACTTTTTGAGGTATGCGGTTAAGATAAACCGATGAACAACTAGACAATTGTTGCAATTTCTCCTTGTTGTTTAACAAACTCTTAAAGTTAGCGGCAAATCGAGGCATCATGACCAAAGCTTCGGCAAAACTTATATTGAAATGCAAATCACGAAACATTTTCATAAAAAGCTCAAATTGGTAGTTCTCTCGTTCTTTTCGTTTCTCCTTACGAAGTCTCGATGGGTAAGGCAAAGGTGGTGTGGGTTGAGGCATAGGCATAGCCTTTGAAAGCTCGGGTTCCAATGTTGGTAATGGGTCAACCGAATGTGTGGTTTGAGCGGTACTTCGTGGGATTGGGAATTGCTCCTCTTCGACCACCACCTCGGATTCTTCCTCAATTTCCTCCATCGTTGGAGAAATTGGTTGAGGAGTCGGTTCCTTAAGTGTCTTACCACTTCGTGTGGTAATCACTTTCATCTCTACCTTAGGTTCGATATGGTGTTACTAGGAAGACTACTCGAAGACGGTGTACATATTATAGCCTCAAACATGGATGAAATTTTATCCTCAAACATAGATTTCCTCTTATCAGCCTTAAGCATCTCTTGTTTTATCTCATGGTTCCTTAAGTGTCTTACCACTTCGTGTGGTAATCTTAAGCTCATTTGCTAACTCATTTTTCAACTCCTTTTTCAAGTCATTCTTAAACTCGGATCTTAGGCTAATGATCTCCCTTTGTATATTATCAAACCTAGCATCATTTCCATTTGCGTATTCAACAAATTCATTTGGAAGATCTTTCAAGTTTTGCAAACTCTTGTTGTTGTTTTGAAAATCATTGTTTTGATTTTTGTTTTGCACTTGATTATTAGCCCCTTGATTCCCATAGTTGTTGCCCTTATAATTTTTTTTGTAACCAACTTGATTGTTTCGATAGTTGTTAGCATTTTGATTGGGTGCAAAACCCGGTGGAGTCATTTGATTAGAGCGGGTAACTTGACCGTTTTGGTGGTAAGTTCCCGTGGCCGCGTAGGCACTCAAAGTGTTACCACCGTTGGTAATGCACTCAGAGAAATCATGACCTCCACCACAATACATGCAAGAAACCTCAACCGCTTTAGCCGTAGCGGGAGTAGATTGTTCACCAACTTTAAACTCAATCAAAAGACCCTTAAGCTTATCAAAGATTTTGTTCTCCAAATTTGCCTCAATTTGGCAAGCATCGATGGTATGAGACAATGAAGGCGAAGCCGAAGACGAAGCCTTATGAACACGCGACGTGCTACGAGGACTATAGACCTTAGACATATTCTCAATAATCAACAACGCTTCCTCGACCGTTTTACACAAAAAATTACCACCAGCGACGACATTAAGATAATCTCTCTCATGATCGTTCAATCCATTGTAAAACGTGTCAATTTGATGCCAGTCGGAAAAACCATGATGAGGACACTCATGAAACATTTCCTTAAACCGATTCCAAGCCGTAGAAAACCTCTCATTAAACTCTTGTGAAAATTTTGAAATCTCGTTTTTCAAATGCGTAGTCTTAGAAGGCGGAAAAATTTGGTTCACGAACTTCGAAACGAGATCCTTCCACGTCAATATAGAATTGGGTGGCTCTTTCTCTAACCAAATTTTTGCGGGCCCCGCTAAGGAATACGGAAAAAGCATCATCTTAATCGAGTCGTTAGAGATGTCCTTAAACTTGCAAGTGGCGGTAAGACGATTGATTGGCGGATATTGTTGTGCGGGTTGTCCTTTTCATCATCACGGAATTTGTTGTTTTAGATCATCGACAACAAACCCGTCTTTTTCAAAATTCTCCGCAAGGATGGAGGGAATCACAATAGCCTCTCCATAACCCTCGGTGGGTTCTTGAAGTAACTCCCTCAGAGTTCGATTAGCCATGGTTGCTTCTTGTTCTACGATAGGTTTGTCAATAGGATATTCCTAACTTGAAAGGTTAGGTGTGGTTTCCTTTCGGTTTCTTCGTTTACCTGCACATCTAGCTTGGTTGCGAGTTTGCATAAACGTCACGTACAACGTGGGGATGAGCAAAGAAGATTCTTTTTTGGTGTTTTTAACTTTTTCAATTTTTTTTTTGTGTTTTTGATTGTTTTTACTTTTTTTTTGGATTTTGGTGATGTATCACGTAGAAAAAATCTACAAATCTCTCCTCAAATCAAAGCTCTCGATTAAATGAGTCTCAAGGAATGAAAATGATCACGAGAAGTGAACGCCTTTGATGACTTAAGAACGTTGGTGGAACACCAAAATATTCAAGAGGGTTTAATCAATTGAAACCAAGAAAATATATATGTTATGTAGATAATACTTTGGTTGGCAAACCCTCAATTAACCCTTTTTATCTAAACACGCACAAGCAAGCGGAGAAACGAGGCGGCGCGAAGCACTTAAGAGCCTTTTTCTTTAGGGTGTATTTTATAACACCCGCCTTATACCGACCTTATAGTTTGTGTTTTTCAAAATTAAGCATCACGAAAGTAATTATCTATTTTGCCTTTTTTCTTTGTTTGAGATTCGAATACAATAATCGAGTGATGAAATCCCGAATCAAGGTTGTGTTTTCACACTTTTGGAGTACTTGTTAATTTATTGTTTTACGTATACAATATAGTAATAATATTCACACAAAAACGAAAAACCGATAATACGTATGATTAGAGTGCAAATCACACAAATAGTTATTATGGCTAATATAAAAACAAAATTTGTTTAAATCAAAACATAACATGCCTCCCCGGTAGCGGCGCCAAAATGATAGTTGTAAATTCACACTCGTTTAGGAAAACGAGGTAATTAGGACAAGTATTAAACAAGTGGTTTAGGAATACCAAGTGTAAATGACCCAAAGGAGAGTTCGTTCTCAAGGAGGCTAGTGTGTTGTGTAAAGAAATGATTAAGATTTGTGATTATGATTATGAGAAAAGAAAAGAGAAAAGGATGACGGTTACGATTAAAATTACACTAAGACGAAAGTCGTGCACGTAAAACCGTAAAAGTGACGAAATTTAAAAATTAACCTAAAAATTCTTAGAAAATTGCATAAAATCCAAAAAATGTAATTAGAGTTTACAAAAAATCAAAAATCACTCATACCTTTTATTTAATTAAATATTAATTTTTTAATTCTAATTATAGCCCAAAAAATATTTTTAATTAACAAAAAGCCCAAAATGAGATTTTTCACTTTGTAAACCTCTAAATTAACTTAATTAAACTAAAAACAATTTTTGGAAAATTTAAAATTAATTAAAACTATTTAAAAATGATTAAAAACTATAAAAATCTAAAAAAATTCTAAAAATTAATTAAATGACAAGAAAATTAATCTAAAACTTTTAATATTCCTAACTTAATGTATTTAAGCTATGAAAAATGAAAAACTTGCAAAAATATTAAAAACTAATTTCAGTAATAAAATAATATTAAAATAATATTAAAAATCCAAAATTTATAAAAATTTCTAAAAACTTGCAAACTAGTTTATTTTAACCTAATTTAAACAGAAATGAACTTGAAATGACCAAAATACCCTTAATAGGCCTCCAAATGGGCCAAATAGTAAAACAGACCCTTAATGGGCTAAATTAAGGCCCAAAAAGAAAAAGTTCACAAAAATGGCCCAAAACATCCAGTTAAGCTTAAAATTCTATTTTAAACATAAAATTTCAAAGGCCCAAAAGCTGAAAGTGAGCTTATCACAACTTATTTCAAAGCAGCTTATTCTTAATGGGCTTTTTTGCCCATTAAGATATAAGCTGATGCCATAAGCTGAAATTTGACACACAACCTTATCTTGACCTAATTAAGCTGTTTATAAAAAGAATTTTTGAATAAGCCCAAGAAATAAGCTTGAAATAAGCAAAAGCTCTCTACAAAAAACGATAAAATAGTCGTTTTTGAGTTCTAGACCAATTCAAGGGCTGATTCTTGTTGCAAAAGGTTTAAAATGACAAAACTAAGCTTAATAATAAAAAAGATTTCCAAAAAGCACAATGAATAAGCTAGAATAAGCAATAAGCACTTATGTAAAAGTCAACTAAGTTGGTTTTCTAGTCAAACCTAAAAGTCAAACCCTAAAAGCTCCAGATTAGTCAAATAGGTCAAATAAGGAAGATTGATTACAAAATCAAAGTTGTTGCAAGTATAAATAAGCTAGAATAGCTTATGGATAAGCTGATTGAAAGTTAACACTAGTAGTGGCTAGTTTTGGGTCTCCAGCAGTGGGAAAAGTTGCCACTGCTTGACTATATTGACTTTTTGTCTTTTGAGGATTTTTGTTGGATTCAGAGAACACAAAGGCACCCTTATAACCAGTGGGTTATAAGGAGTCAATCACAATCAAATAAACACAAATTCAACCAGCCAATTGATATAGTATAAACAAGATTCAAGCCACAAGAACAACACATACACCAGCAGATCACAAAATCACAAAATATCACTTTTCAAGCAGATTTTTGATAAGAAGACCCAAACCTCATGAATGTACATCCACACTCACGAATTTTTGAGCCTATGTGCCTAGCTTAAAAGTGCACAAGCTTCTAATAGGCTGCTAAGAACAACATGGTTAGAACAAGCAGTTTATATGAAAAAGAAAATGGGAAAAGCTGATTAATTCAAGCTTTGCACCCCACTCCTTGATTATCCCCAAGCCAAGATCTCACCTCACCTTGATAAGCTCCTTAGCAAGGTGATGTGATCAATTTTGAAACCCTAAGCTTTGAACTTCCAGAAATGCCCCTTTGAAGTTTGAAAATTCTGAACTCATGTGAAGTTATCTTGGACGTTTGTGGAGGTGTGAGGTGGTGGAATTTGATCAAAGGGTCCATACTAAGCTTAAAATGTATGCTTGTTTGTGGATGGTTGATTTGCTGGCACCTTTTTGGTTTCTTCCTTAAACGTGTAGCAGGGGATAGAACATGTGAGCTTTATGGTGATGTGGCATGAGGTTTAAGGTGTGGGTTATGTTAAGTGCAACCTTAATCATAATTCTGGAAAGAATTAGGGTTTAATTCCAAGTATTTAACAAACCCCTAATTGTGTTCATAGGATGAATAGTGGAGGTTTGATCCGGATTATGTTTTTGGAAAGTGTTTAGCGCGTATATTAAAACTAATTAATAAAATTAGTTAAAATCCGGTTAAGTGGAATATGACGTGGTGAAATGGTGGATTTTGATTGGTGGATTGGGTGAGTGGGACACATGGCAAGTTGTGACTAGTCTATGTATCTTTCATGTCTTAGCAGAAAACACCCCCCTTCTTCCATTCTTCTTTCACTTGTGTTTTAAATGGCTAAATTCAGATTTCCCTTTATAATGAAGTTACATTTTTCATACTTTTGCCCCAAAAAGTTTCCAAAAGTATTTTCAAGGGTATTTCTTGCCATTTGATGATATTTGAAGGGTTGTTTTTGGTATTTCTTCATTCTTTAATGTCATGACTTGTATGATTGACTTCTTGGAGGACTAAAAATGACAAGTCTTCATAATTGAGGGTCCATTTTTGCCAATTCTTGAAAGTGGAGGGTCCTTTTTTGCAATTTGACAAACTTTAAGGACCAAACTTTTAATTATGAATATACAAGGGTTTAAAGTGTCAATTCTTTAATATTGGAGGACCTTTCTTGTACAATCTTCAATTCTTCAAGGGTTATTCTTGGAAAATCAACTCTAGGGCTTGGTTCATTGTGCGGCTTCGTTTCCCGTGTTCGTTTTTGCTTGTTTCTTGTGATATACTTAAATAGTTAGAATAGTGATATTATATCGTTTGTGATATAGTTATCTTTATAGAATATTCTAAGGTTTCTAGGGTTCCTTACTCTATAAAAGGAACATAGGTACAATGTCATTCATGTACCTCATTCAAGTCGATTAATAAGAGAATCGAATAGTTAAACGTAATTTTGTTCTTATGTGATTTATAAGTTAGATTCCACATAACTTATTTAGCTTGAGTAAGAGTTCTCAAAGTGTTTTAGTTTGATTACAAACTACTATACTAGTTCTTAACAGAATATAGATCTAATCAAAGGGATCAACAAGTGGTATCAGAGCTTGTTGAGAAACTCTGAAAAAGAAGAACACAACCCCAAACACTCCACTCAGACTAAAACTCAATGTCTCAACCTGGTGATGACGCTCACTTGTATGATATTCCAAATCCTGATCCAATACCACAAGGACAGCCTCAAGTTGTGTATCCTGCACCAGCACAAGGTGTTCAAGCCGTAAATGCTGTAGTTACCTCTACAACTACAACACCCTCTCATACTCTTTCTGCTGTCAAACTCCTAGTGCTCAAAGGTGACAATTATAAGACATGGGTTATGCAGATGGAACATTACTTGAATCACACAGATCATACTGTGTGGCAAGTTATCAAGAATGGGAATACACCTAAAAAGCTATACTGGTTGCATGATGGTACATGGTATGATCTACCTGATGTGACTGCTGAGGAGGTACAAGCAGAGATCAGAGAGAGAAAGGCCAGAACTGCTTTGGCTATGGCTCTTTCAGAAGACATCTTACCTAGCTTTCATCATTATAAGGATGCAAAGGCTATGTGGGAGGATATCAAACTTAGATTTGGAGGCAATGACAAATCTAAGAAGATGAAGAAGATTGTTCTAAAGCAAGAATTCAGTAACTTCTCAATATCCAGTATAGAAGGGATCCATGGTGGCTATGGAAGGTTCAGTAAGCTGCTCATTCAATTAGAATTTTATGGATAAATTATTCCCAATGAAGAAGATAATCTAAAGTTCTTAAGGAGTGTTCCACAAGAGTGGAAGGCAATGGCTATGCACTTCATCACAAGAGATGACCTGGATGAAATTCCTTTTTATCATCTCTACAACAATCTTAGATCATACGAGATGGATGTAAAAGGCATTGAGGTGACTAAAGCAACAACGACAACAAAGTCTAACTTGGCTTTTGTGTCATAAGGTAATAGCGGTACTTACTTTCATAATACCACTAGTGGATCAAGCAGCGGTACATACTTCACAAATACCGTTGGGGGACTTACAAGTGATACTTACCCACAAAGTACTGAAGGCAGCCCTATAGTCTCTCAAAATCTACAAGGAAGATATTCACCATTGTTTAGTGACAATGATGCCTTCTCATTTTTTGCTAGACAAGACAACAGGCCAAGACTAACACTCAATGACTTGTTCCAAATGGATGATGTTGATGTTGAAGAGATGGATCTCAAATGGCAAGCTACTATGTTGTCAGTAAGATCTAACAGTTTCCTCAAGAAAATTGGAAGTAAGATGACTGTTGATCCTAATTAACCATTAGGATATGACAAGTCCAAAGTTGAATGCTATAACTGTGGAAGGAATGGACACTTTGCAAGGGAATGCACTAAAGACAAAGCTGAGAGTAGCAGTCAAAAGTCCAAGAACAACTATAGAACCAGTCCAAGAATTACTGAAAGCTTTCCAAAGGAAACAACAGGAATCCTAAAGGAACCAAAGCATTGGTGACTGTAGATGGAGTGGTGAACTGGACTGAAGATGAAGAAGAAGAAGAGCTTGGTTTAATGGCTCTCTCACATAAAGATACTAAGGTACATCCTTGTTCTAAAGACTGTGTTATTAAATTTAATAGCTTACAAGTAGAACTAGATGAACAGTATCAAAAAGTCAACACATGCACTGTATAACTAAATGCTTTTAAACAGGGGGTTGCTAAATTAGAAGAAAATATAGTTTTGTACAAAAAGGGTCAACAAAACTATGAAGAGAAAATAAGAATTTTAACTCTTAGAATGAGGGAAAAAGATGTGGAAATTAAAGCTTTTGAAAGACAACTTGTGAAAGTGTCAGCAGAAAATGAAGCTTTAAAAGCCAGTCTTAATAATGAAAGGGAAGTGATTAATCATTGCAAAAGTCGTCTAAAGGATTGGGAAAATTGATTAATTCACAAATGGGGTATTATGATAAGTTAGGCCTAGGATATATTGAGGACCAACCTAGGATAAATTTAACTGACAAGGACTTATCAAAGGGGATTTTTGATAGTTCTAGTGTGTCAGATAGTACACCTAAAAATGATAGATATGCTGAAAGAATGAAGGCAGTTCCTCCACCTTTATCAGGAATTTTCATGCCCCCTAGCAATGATACAAGTATAGAGTTAGAACAACCAAAGGTTATAAATACCTCAAACTCCAGTACTTTGTCCCAAGATAAGACTGTTGTGACCGAGAACATTGTTTATCCACCTCTAATGAACAGTTTTGTTTCTGAAGAGTCTAAAACTAGTACTGCTCCCAAGCAGGTTAAAACTCCTAGCAAGACATTGGATAATGATGTAAAATATAATAAAACCAAGAGGGGTGGGATAGGTTTTGAGAAAGTTAAGTCAAAACAACCTTTTGGGTCTTCTTTGAGAAGAAAACGATGTTATGTTTGTGGTAGTCTAAGTCATTTTATCAAAGATTGTACTTTGCATGAAGATAAAATTGTGAAACAAAAGGCTGCACAAAAGGTCATGAGAAATAGTAATGGGAAAAATGCACAGGTTAATAGGAAACATAAATTTAAAAATGACAAACCTAAGGTTGATCATTCAAATGGGGTAGCTAAACAGGTTAAAAATAACTCTACCAAAAATTTTGTTCCTAGAGCAGTACTTATGAAACAAGATCTAGTACCTTTGAATCTGGTAAACCAAGTACCGGCAAGTCTAGAACTGCAAGTACTACTAGACCAAACTCAAGTACTGTTGGTTCAAAGTTTGTTTAACCAAAGTTCCCTAAGACTTCTAAGAATGTTGTTGAGAAAGTCAAAACATCTAGAAGTAAGCCTAATAACAAACCAGTGCAAATGTGGGTTCCTAAAAGAGAAAAAACATGTGTTAAAGCAAGTACTGCTAAAGCAGTACTTAAGGCAAAGAAGTCCGAGCACATAGAGTCACCCTATGTATTTAACTACATAACTGAAACCATGAAGTATAAGAGCAAAAGCAGCATTACTAGGAATGCTCCTAAACAGACTCTTAAGTATGTAGGTCCCACAAGATCCAAGCCAAATGTGGCTTGGGTCCCTGTTAAAAACTAATAAGTTTTTTTATGTGCAGGGGCATCTAATTGATGAATTGAAAGATAAAGGTATAGTAGATAGTGGATGCTCAAGACACATGACAGGGAACAAAGATTTCCTTGCTGAATTTGAAGAATTCAGAGGAGGACCAGTAGCCTTTGGAGGTAGCAAAGGTAGAATTACTGGCAAAAGGAAAATCAATACAGGGAAGTTAGAATTTGAAGATGTGTTCTTTGTGAAATAATTGAATGAATTCGATCTCTTTTCTGTGTCACAAATGTGTGATAAGAAGAACAAGGTGTTGTTCATAGACACAGACTGCTTGGTGCTATCTAAAGACTTTGAGATGCCAAAAGAATCTCAAGTACTGCTTAAAGTACCCATGCAAGAAAATATGTACACCTTTAATCTTCATACTATTACTCCAACAAGTGGTATTACATGTTTTCTAGCTAAGGCTTCTTATGATGAGTCTAAATTATGGCATAGAAGGTTAGGTCATGTGAATTTCAAGAATCTTAACAGATTAGTGAATAGGAATTTGGTTAGAGGGTTACCTAACAAATCTTTTCAAAATGATTTCACACGTGCTGCTTGTCAAAAAGGTAAACAACATAGAGCCTCTTGTAAGACCAAGACTGTCAATACTATGACAAAGCCTTTACAACTTTTGCACATGGATTTGTTTGGTCCAGTTTCTGTAAGAAGCATTAGTCATAAGACCTTTTGTCTAGTCATAACTGATGATTATATTAGATTCAGTTGGGTTTTCTTTTTAGCTCTTAAGAATGAAACCAAAGAATTACTTAAGGATTTTATCACTTTAGTTGAAAAGCAGTTCACTAAACAAGTCTTAATCATTAGGACATATAATGGGACAGAATTCAAGAATGCTGAATTTAATGAATTTTTTAGGTCTAAAGGCATTAAGAGACAATTTAGTAATCCTAGGACTCCACAACAAAATGGAGTAGCTGAAAGGAAGAATAGGATGCTAATTGAGGTTGCTAGAACTATGTTGGCTGATTCTCTTCTGCCAAATACATTTTGGGTAGAAGCAATCAATACTGCATGTTATTTGTTAAATAGAGTCTTAGTGACCAAGCCTCAAAACAAAACACCTTATGAACTTTTGACTGGTATTAAACCAACCAGAAGTCATTCAAGAACTTTTGGGTGTCATGTGTCTATACTAAATACTCTTGATCATTTGGGAAAGTTTGATGGAAAATATGATCCAGGATATCTTGTAGGATATTCATTGCAAAGTAAAGCATATAGGGTTTACAATTTGGCATCTAAAAAGGTTGAAGAAATTTCCCATGTTAATTTCTTAGAAAATAAACCCAATGTCCCAGGTATAGGTTATGCTTGGATGTTTGATTTAGATGATCTAACTAACTCTATGGATTACTATTCTGTGTAAAAGGTTTGTCAAACTAAAAATATAGGTGAGGAGTCTGGTGCAACTAATGCAGGTACTCAAGAAGAAGCTTCTTCATCAGATGATGATGTTCACATTTATGTATCCAGTATGCCTACTGTTACTCCCATGTCTGCTACTCCCTAGAAGCAAACCATGCCATCAACAGATGATCAAGCCTCCCAAGAGCTTTAGAGGCTTCAAGATCAAGAAAAGAATGCTACATCTACTAGTAAGCATTCAGGAGAAGAATCTTTTGAGTCACAACACTCATCAATACATACTACACCTAGCGGTACTTCATCTGCAAGTACTGCTAAGTCAAAATCTACAAAGTCTACTGATTCATTAGAAGATATTTTACAAGCTATGGACGATGAAGACTTGTATGCTAGTCCAGCTGAAGGAATCTTCTCCAAAGCTTCCTATGATGAGCAGGGTGCAGTAAGTAATTTCAACAATTTGGAAACTGAAATTCCATTCAGTTCTATTCCCACTCATAGAGTCAACAACAACCATCCTACTACACAGATCATTGGAAATCCCAAGTCTGCTGTGCAAACCAGAAGACAACTTCAAACCAATACTGAAACTCATGCACTTGTGAGTTATGTCAAACAATAGCAGAGAACTAATCATAAGGATACTCAGCAGTGTTTGTTTGCCTGTTTCTTATCACAAGTAGAGCCCAAAAACATTTCTCATGCTATTGATAAGAAAGTTGGGTAGATGCCATGCAAGCAGAATTAACACAATTTGAGCTATAAAAGGTTTGGATTCTTGTGGATATTCCCTCAGGTAAGAGAGTAATTGGTACTAGATGGGTTTTTAGGAACAAGAAGGATGAGAGAGGAGTTATTGAGAAACAAGGCAAGGCTTGTTGCTCAAGGCTATAGACGGGAAGAAGGGATAGACTATGATGAGGTTTTTGCACCAGTGACAAGGATAGAAGCCATTAGGTTATTTTTGGCCTTTGCATCATATATGGGTTTTATAGTCTATCAGATGAATGTAAAAAGTGCCTTTCTTTATGGTACTATTTCAGAGGAGGTATATGTCTCACAACCTCCAGGTTTTGTAGATCCTAAGTTCCCCCAATAGAGTCTACAAGGTTATCAAAGCTCTTTATGGTCTGCATCAAGCTCCAAGGGCTTGGTATGCAACTTTATCCAATTTTCTGTTAGAGCATGGATATAGGAGAGGGACCATTGACAAAACTCTGTTCATCAAGAAAAATGCTAAGGATATTATTCTAGTACAAGTCTATGTTTATGACATCATTTTTGGTTCTACCAAGAAATCATGGTGTGACGAGTTTGAGGCTTTGATGAAAGGAAGATTTCAGATGAGTTCTATGGGAGAACTTACTTTCTTTTTGGGACTGCAGGTCAAACAAAGGAAAGATGGAATATTTATCAGCCAAGATAAGTATGTTGCTGAAATCTTGAAGAAGTTTTCATGTATGGATACAAGGAGTACAAGCACACCTTTTGAAGCTAAGAAGTCTTTATCAAAAGATGAACATGGTGAAAATGTTGATATTCATCAATACAAATTAATTATTGGTTCATTGATGTATCTTACTGCTTCAAGGCCATATATTATGTTTGCTGTGTGTGCCTGTTCAAGGTTCCAAGTCAATCCAAAGGTGTCACATCTACATGTTGGGAATAAAATAAGCCAAAACACTTAGACACTGACAAGAGATATTTGGACTTTGATGAGAAGAAATCAAGCGCTTACAGATCAAGCGTTGACTAGAAGTATCCAAGCATTGATGGGAAGAAGTCCAAGCACTGATAGAATACTTAATCTACAGGTTTTGTACTTCTAGTAAAGATATGTTCGACATTGTATTTTCTATGTTTATCTTTACCTAAAATAGCTGATACGTAGACTCTTGTGCAAGGCTCCTTAATCTATAAAAGGAGGCCTCTAGGTTTTAGTTTAATATATGTTTTACACTTTCATTGTACGCAAGTTTGATCATCAATCAAAGTGAAAGTTTGGGGTTATTCTGTTTTGTGCATTCTTGTTCTAAGTGTTAAATTCCACATAGCACTTAGATTGTTTCATAACACAAAGTTTCTCTAAGTGTTTAACTTGATCTAATCTCGTTTACACAAAGGTAATCGATCTATGTTTGGGATCAACAAGTGGTATCAGAGCTTGTTGAGGAACTTTGATCTAAAGAACACGAAACCCTAAAAACCCTAAATCGCCAAAAACCCTAATTTTTCAAGAAACCCTAAAAACCAAACAAGATGTCTACTCCAGACATGACCTCCTCCTCAAGTCACAATCTAAAGATCCCCATGCTAGACACTGACAACTTTGAGCTATGGAAGTTCAATTTTGAACAGTACCTTCAAATTCATGATCACACTCTCTGGGAAATTATTGTATATGGAAAGACATTCGATAAGGCTGCTAAGATTGCTACTGCTATTGCTGCAAGATCAATTGAGGGCTCAACTGAAGAGGATTGAAAAGAAAGACCTTCGGATGGGAGAGCTGTCTCAACTGAGGATATTGCAAAGAGAAGGAATGACATGAAAACTTTAAGCATTCTCAAACTTTCTTTGGGACCAAGCAATCAGCACAAGTATAGAGGTTTTGAGTCTGCCAAAGAACTTTGGGAAGCTCTTCAAGTCAACTATGGTGGCAATGATGATACTGCCTCAAAGAAGAAGAAGCAACTCTTGCATGAGTATGCTGTGTTCAAGGTTCTTCCCAATGAGAAGCTAAGTGGGGTAAGAAGCAGGCTTCTTGAGATCACAAGCAAATTGTCCTTTATGGGAAAAGTGTATAATGATGCTGATATCATTACTACTTTTCTTAAAAGTCTTGGTGATGCATGGAAGATTGAAGCAAGGTCTATTATTTCAACCAATGCTCACAAGAGTTCTACTTTTGATGACGTCTACAATAAGCTAAAGATTGTAGAGAATGAAATCCTCTTGGATCAAGGAAGCAAATCTACCTCTGGAAACATGGCTTTCTTCTCACATAGTGAAGCCCAAGTTGATAAGAGAGAAGCATACGTGCATCCTGTTACTGGATCAACTTGTGTCAGCGGTGGATAAACCTTTGTCAATGCCTCACATTCAGACGCTGACACATACAATGTTGAATCACCAAGGAATAAACCTGCTGGCATTGATCTAGACACAGTGTGTGCATATATTGCTGCATTGCCCAATGGTTCAGTGATTACATATGAGGACCTTGAGCAAATAATTAAGGATAATTTGGAGGAGATGGATATTAAATGGAATATGGCACTTGCAAGCATAAGGGCCAACAGATGGAATCAGAGATTCAGGAAGAAGATGACCTTCAATGCTAAAGACACGGCTGGATTTGATAAATCCAAGGTTGAGTGTTACAATTGCCATAGGATGGGTCACTTTATGAGGGAATGTAGATCTCCAAGAAGATCTGATGCTGGAAAGCCTTCAAGCCAAATCATTAAGGTTGAAGACACAAAGGCTATGTGTAAAACCCGTATTTTAAAAGGTTACGTATATTAAATACGCAGTCTCGACGTTATTATAAACTATATATATCTATTCAGGAAATTAATTATTACAGAAAAGATATTTACGTTCCAGGAAAATAAAATACGATCGAGATTCAATCACGTACACGTACGTTAAAAAAACAACAAAAAGTGTGTGTATGTTGTTGGGCCGCAGGTTTTAAAACAAAATAAGAAAAGAAAATGGGCTTGTAGCCCGTCCTTTTTGAAGAAAGAAAAAAACGGGGTAAAACCCCTGGGTGACAATCAGACACAAAAAAAGGAAAAAGAAAAGAGGAAATAGGGTTTTATGAGTGTGGTGTCGCCGGCCTAAACTAGGACAAGGCAGAAATCGGTTTGGTGTTTTTCAATAGTTAATTCGGTGATGTTCATCAGGTATTACACCTCGATCCTCGTAAACAGTAAACCATGCCATCCTTTTCTTTCTTTCTTAATTCCGATTATAATCAAGAAATCAGGTTTGTTAAATTCATAAAACGTGTGTGACCATTTAAAGATGGGTTATTGTTGTGTTTGGTCGGGGTTCACGCAGTCCGAGAGTCTTATGACTCTCGGTGGTGGTTCTTTCTCGCCAGCCATGAATAACAATAAAAAAAGGGTCGGTTTGTTGAGGGTCTAGTACCCAGCCGAGTGTCACGGCCCAAAAGGCTACGTGTGGCGTTATCTGATCAGACCGCAACCAGAAAACCCAACCAGGGATGAGATATATAGACAGGGGGTGTTTGGATTTGCAAACAGTATGTATAAACTTTAAGAGGGTGTTTGGGTCTGTCAGAAACACTAACAGTGGGAACTGTATACTAGACAGTGGGAACCATATATCTAACAGTTGGAAATTATAACTAGCAGTGGGAACTGCAGGAAAACAGTGGGAAATTATATGCAAGCAGTGGGAACCTAGGGAAAACAAAAACAATGGGAACCACGGGATTATTAAATTGATTAAATAATTTTATAAATAAGTTTAAAAAATAAAGTTAAATATATTGTTTTGTTTTATTAAATCTGATTAGTAAAATTATATTGATATTAACTTTATCTTTTCTTTTAACTACTTAAAACGTGGGATTTCGTTAACGATTTACTTTTCAAAGAAACTAAATTGGAAACCATTTCTAATTCTGGAAACTTTGTATTTATAGCAGATTTCTATTTTTAGTAATATCATAAATTGAGAAGGCACATTATACAATAATCAGCAATACAGGAATACACTTATCAATAACATTATTGAACAGTCAGAATTATCAGATTATATACCAACAATAATATAAATATAAAATAATCAAGCCAAGTAATCAATAATAATAAATGGGTATCAGTCAACTTATTTTCGCGTCCATTATTTATGTAGTATCCGTGAAGTCAGATTCGATCCGTCAGCTTTTAGTCTTATTTCATTACTGGACACGAGGTACGGATTTCTCGTCCTTCAGTATGGACTTATCTCTATGCATGATTAGGATTATTTTAATAATTAAGATATTGCCTGAGCTTTATATACAAGCATGACCAGTTATATGTACTAGTTACAGAGGTACCGTAACCATGACACTTGAGGCACCGGTGTCATGACTCACCTGCGGGAGAGTGATATCCCGCAACGTTCCACTCAGTTTAGCTTGGACATTTTATCAGTATTATAAGTGGGGCGTATGGATTCATCCTAGGCTTATCAGTTTAGAGTTATCAGGTGAATGTGGTGTGTGCTCTACATCCTTCACATTGGAGCTGATCCCTCCACCCAACACATTATTTAGAGGTCACTCCTCTACAGTATTTAGAGGTCACCCCTCTACAACATGACGAGGTCACCCCTCCAGTGATTCATGCACCGTTGTTACAACACATGACCTATATAAGCTCTGGCAATTAAAATACAGTAAATGCAGGTTTTCAGATCCATCAGTTATTAAATCAGTTTTATTATTTATAAATCAGATATATCAGTTTTTACATAGTTTGCTTCCGTTGTCATAACAGTATTAGTTTCAGTATTTGTTACCAGTTCTCTTTCAGTATATTATTATCATTTTTCATATCCGTTCACTGAGCGTTATGCTCAGCCATAGTTCTTTCATGTTCTAATGGCAGGTACACCAGGACACTCTAAAGATTATGAGAGCATGTGCATTGGATGGAAGCTGTCCAGACATCTTTATTTTATGCACTTTATTTTTATATTGCCGTTGGACATTGTTAAGTCCTTCTTTCAGTATTTTACTTTCATGTTTTTAGCTTATGTCGGTTTACCGATGTTCGATTCCGGTATTTCTGTTATGGTCAGTTAATGTTTTAGGACATTTACCTTATGCTTTGATGACACGCCATAAATACATGTAACGGTCCACTTATCCAAGTGGGGTGTTACAATTATGGTATCAAAGCGCAAGTTCGACCTGTAGGTTCTAAAACTTTACCTGTGACTAGTGGGTAGTCGCCAGGAGCTTCCCAGATTTTGGCGTTGTTATCTTTCATGTTTCTCATGAAATTATCAGTCAGTTTCTTTCAATTATCAGTCAGTTTTTCTTAAAGTTTTGACTAAATAAAAGGTTGGTACACGACTGGCCATATGTAGTCGCATGTGCTTTTTAGCGAATTTTCGTTTTGGTGAACTGACCATAAGCGTTCACCCTTGTCCGTTCAGATTTTTGTCTAGATGAACTGACCATCGGCGTTCATCCTTACTCATGTTAGATTCATGTTTTCAGTCAAATATTACCTGGTGAACCAACCCGTATACGTTCACCAATGTTCAGATCAAATTTTCATGCTTTACAGTCGAATGTTGTTTATGAACCGATCCATAGTTGTTCACCTTTGTCATATCAGGACATTTCATAAATTTTTGACAAGTATGGATTGGACTAAAACCACCCATATTTAGTCCCAGATCGTAAGTTTCTACACATGACAGTTCTCAGAAAATTTGACAAGTATGGATCGAACCAGAATCGCCCATACCTAGTCACATGCTTTCTCTTTTAAATTCGGTGGATTGAACCATAGCCACCCACATAAGTTGATGTTAAACCTTAGTTGATTAGACTTTTTTATGTTCTTTGTAACAGTTAAATTTTCATACCCTCACGTTGATGTCGTCTTCATGCTGATTCAGCTTCATGTCTCCTTATGAGGATTACGGTTTTTAGCAAGGTGATGATGTTTTCATGCTAAGATACATAAGGGTTACAGTAAAAGTCCTGTTTTTCATAATAAATCATGTTTGATCTTCATCAGTCATGCCTTCATGCTGACCATTGTTAAAATTCCATTTAATCATATCCTTGAACCTCTATAAAACCAGTATTAAGTCTATGCAGGAATTACCAAACTATCACGTTACCCATTTCAGTTCAGTTTACTACCGTTTAAATCAATTTAATCCTTGATCATGTCAGACAAGTGACACCAGTATTGATCATTCCATAAAGTTTCCATCAGTTTCATGTACAGTATTCCATATGTACCCTTTGTACAGTGCCTCAGTTATACTCCATTTATAGTATTTCCTGTGTACTCCACGTATAGTGTCTCAGATATGCTCGACATGAAGTATTCATTTTGTACTTCATGTACAATAGTCTAGGTGTACTCCATGTACCTTACTCTATGAATATTGTTAATCCGTCCTCAGTCATCCCAGGAGTTTTCCACTTGTTGATATTCTACCCAATGCTGATACTGCTCGTGAGTTGAAGATTTTGCCAGATGCTGATGCAGCTAACACTTTGAAGACCTCACAAATGCTGATGCTGCTGATACTTTGGAGATTTCTCAAGATGCTAATGCTGTTTATACTATAAAGACTCTATAGAACAAGGACGAAAATTATAAATTTGAAATTTCTGACAAGAGTAAATTTCAACCATCAGACACTATCATTCCATTCCATGCTTTTACCTTCTCAGCTTGATGTCTCACTTCACGCAGCTAACCTTTCATTCAGAAGAGTGGGAACCGGAACCCAGCCGGCCACTCAGCAGAATAGTTACATGAATCACGGTCATGATAATGACCGTCATAAATTGATAGACAAAGAAGTAGTGACAACCATCGTGCTTATAACTAATAAGTCAGTAAACATCGGAACTCCAAAACGGATGTGACCAGAAATACAGAGGTCAGTAGTCTAACCGGTCCGCCAATACTAGCAGTTACCAAAATTTTTCAGCCTTGTCCAGATTCATCCACTAATACACATGTCAAGAAAGCAGTCAAGACATAGGTCTCAGGTATCATTTCGGAAGACACATATCATGATATCAGTCATGGTACACGTCATATGAATCTTTTCTCAAAATACGAGTCAGGACTCATAACTCTAGTATGTTTCTAAACCAGGCCCTCAGTAATTTAGGGTACCTTTCAGAAAAGGGGTATACCCATTTTATTATGCCACGCATGAATCAGATCATTTAAAAAATTCAGTCACCGCCACTAGAGTATTATTCAGGTTACACACGCAGTATTCATTCGATGAGGTTACAGACGAACACATTCTGTGAAAAATAGCCATGTTTACTTCACATGTTCCTTTGTTAGCTTTATCTTAAATCAGGTAGTTACCTGTCTCTCAGTCAGAAAAGACTCCACAGTACCAACCATGGTTACTAAAGTTATCCTTTCAGTTAAAGATGAGATCTGTCTTACTAAATCCTAAATATATTCATTATATTTTCTTCCAGAAAAGTCAGTACAAGTTGCTTCTGCCTTACAAGCGCGTGACTTATCAGTCCATAGCTACGAAGATTTTCTAGCCACCAGTTATAATCCACTTCTGAAATTCTTTAAATTCATGACCAGCAGATTACTCTAAAGTTCCAGACATAATTTCAGAAAGTTTTTTAGAAATTCCTTTCAAAGCACGAGACAAAGTTCTACATCGAGCTTGTCTCAAGAACGGAAACTGTGTTCAAAACTCCTTTTTGCAGAGCCGCAACTAAGTTAAAAGAGTTGCAGCAATTGCTGCAAGAGTTACCAGAACGAGGCTTTATTTGCCCTAACGCACCACTAAGAAGTGCACCGTCTCTGTCTATTAGAAAGAAGGCCGGTAACATGAGATCATGTATCGACCACCGGAAAATTTCCAGATCACCATTCTTAATCGATATTCATTCAAAGTATAGAAGGTTTACCTGACCTGCCACGATATCTTAAATATTTTCCAGAACAATTCGCGACCATGCCACCAGAAGTGATGAGAGAAGAACATGATGTTTTCCAGATTGTTGTTGAACACGTTATAGTCTCTATAAAATTTTGACTTAGACGTCTGGGCTCCCTAATGCCCCAGCTATAGTATGAAATTTATGAATAAATTTTTTTACGACTTCACAGAAAAAATCGCCAGTATGTTCTTTGATAACATCCTGACCTCCTAAATTCTAGAGAAGAACATGAGAATCATCTTTTCATGACCCCACAGATTCTCCGATAGGAGAAAATTATACATGCAGCTTTCTAGATGTGAGTTCCAGTTGAACAAAGTGACATTTCTAAGCCACCCTATTTCAGCAGAAAGAAACTTCAGACAATCCGGCGAAGGTGAAGGCCATCACCTGATGGTCCCGACCGACGCCTGTGAGCGAAGTAAAAAAATTTGCTAGAACTTAATTGACTGATACCGTAGAAATTACGGACAGTTCCCACGATCAGCCTTCCATGACTAAGCTTACGCATAAAGAAGGGAACCTACACCAAATTATGCATTCCATAAGACCGTACGCTAGTAAAGGTCTAGTTACCTGGACTCATACCTTTCCGTGAATATTCACTCAGGATTCCACCAGAATGTACCAAAATTCCAGGTAGGATTTTGATAGAAACAATATAACACGTTGAGGCAGCTATATTCATATCTAATGCCTGCCATTCCAGCAGGTTCAAGATAGGACACCGATATGATAATGAGTTATTACAACCATTAGAAATTTCTGAACATAAATGAGATAAGATTCCATGGAGGTTATTTTCAGATACCACAGACTCAGACGAAGCATGATGCTACCTAAGTCGTTGTTAACCAGTTATGATTACGAAGTAACAAATCCACAGGAAATTCAACAATAGGTCGTATGATTCCAAGGTATTCCATCAACAATCTTATCGGATGGAAATTTGCGTTCGCGAATCGCGCACACGTTCATGTTCACGATCACGTGTACGTTCACGTTCACGTTAACGTTTATTTACACTTTCACGTTTACGTCTCATTCGCAGTATGATGCTGTTTCAGTTCATGTTTTGTGCCATCTCATGAATTAAGCGCACGTTAGCGTTCATAACATGGTTCACGTTCAAGTTCGTGTGTCATTTCGCAATGTACGTTTCACGGTTTATTATCGAATACGAATACATATAGCTTGAGAAAGCAGACTCAAGTTCAGCACAGCTATTCCATAACCAGGCAGACGTTTCACGTCTTAGGTCGTATCGTTTGGCATTCCTTCCTCAGTCAGCATACGTTCATGACACGTTCTAGTATCACACTCACAGTATGCTTCACGTATCACATACATGATATATTTCATGCACAACACTCCTTTTATGATCGTGAACCATGTTCACAATTGCTCACGTAGCACGTTCACAATTGTTCACGTAGTTCGTCCCTATAGATTCTCAACAACTTGCATAGAGATATAAATTTTATCTTTTTAGGATATTTGTATATACAGTTTCATGTATACTACATGCCATTGCTTGTTCATTCTATCAGACTCAGAAAATCAATATTAAGTATGGAATCAGAAACTATTCAACATCATCAGGACAGGGTCATCAGGACCAAGATTGTTATTATGCTTAGACCTTCTAAGGAATCGTTTCGATCGGAAAGAAACTCCAAACGGAGGAGTCCATCCGGACCTCTCATTCCTTTTCCTTTAGTAAATCCAGTTAAATCCTTTCAGTCATGTCACGTTCCATGTTATCTTCAGCCATGTCACGTTACATGATCACTTTAGTCACGTCATGTTTATACCTTTCAGCTTTTACCAGCCTCACCAGCTTAATTACCTTTAATTTGAGGACGAATTTCTCCTTTTTAGAGGGGAAGAATTGTAAAAACCAGTATAGTCGTATTCTTAATTCGGGGACGAATTATTCTTTTTAGAGAGGAAGAATTGTAAAACCCGTCTTTTAAAAGGTTACGTATATTAAATACGCAGTCTTGACGTTATTATAACCTATATATAATTATTCAGGAAAATAATTATTACGGAAAAGATATTTACGTTCCAGGAAACTAAAATACGATCGAGATTTAATCACGAACACGTACGTTAAAAAAACAAAAAAAAGTGTGTGTATGTTGTTGGGCCGCATGTTTCAAAACAAAAGAAGAAAAGAAAATGGGCTTGTAGCCCGACCCTTTTGAAGAAAGAAAAGAAACGGGGTAAAACCACTGGGTGACAATCAGACACAAAAAAAGGGAAAAAGAAAAGAGGAAATAGGGTTTTATGAGTCTGGTGTCGTCGGCCTAAACAAGGACAAGGCAGAAATCGATTTGGTGTTTTTCAATAGTTAATTTGGTGATGTTCATCAGGTATTACACCTCGATCCTCGTAAACAGTAAACCATGCCATCCTTTTCTTTCTTTCTTAATTCCGATTATAATCAAGAAATCAGGTTTGTTAAATTCATAAAACGTGTATGACCATTTAAAGATGGGTTATTATTGTGTTTGGTCGGGGTACACGCAGACCGAGAGTCTGATGACTCTCGCTGGTGGTTCTTTCTCGCCAGCCATGAACAACAATAAAAAAGGGTCGGTTTGTTGAGGGTCTAGTACCTAGCCGAGTGTCACGGCCCAAAAGGGTGCGTGTGGTGTTATCTAATCAGACCGCAACCAGAAAACCAAACCAGTGATGAGATATATAGACAGGGGGTGTTTGCATTCGCAAACAGTGTGTATAAACCTTAAGAGGGTGTTGGGTCTGTCAGAAACACTAACAGTGGGAACTGTATACTAGACAGTGGGAACCATATAGCTAACAGTGGGAAATTATAACTAGCAGTGGGAACTGTAGGAAAACAGTGGGAAATTATATGCAAGCAGTGGGAAGCTAGGGAAAACAAAAACAGTGGGAACCACAGGATTATTAAATTGATTAAATAATTTTATAAATAAGTTTAATAAGTAAAGTTAAATATATTGTTTTATTTTATTAAATATGATTAGTAAAATTATATTGATATTAAATTTATCTTATCTTTTAACTACTTAAAACGTGGGATTTCGTTGGATTTATTTTCAAAGAAACTAAATTTGAAACCATTTCTAATTCAGGAAACTTTGTATTTATAGCAGATTTCTATTTTTAGTAATATCATAAATTCAGAAGGCACATTATACAGTAATCAGCAATACAAGAATACGCTTATCAGTAACATTATTGAACAGTCAGAATTATCAGATTATATACCAACAATAATATAAATATAAAATAAATCAAGCCAAGAATAGTTAAAATCAGTAATAATAAATGGATATCAGTCAACTTATTTTCGCGTCCATTATTTATGTAGTATCCGTGAAGTCAGATTCGATCCGTCAGCTTTCAGTCTTATTTCATTACTGGACACGAGGTACGGATTTCCCGTCCTTCAGTATGGACTTATCTCTATGCATGATTTGGATTCCCCGTTTATAACCAAATGTTTTTCCCAGTATATGTTATAAATTATCAGTAATTATTTTAATAATTAAGATATTGCCTGAGCTCTATATACAAGCATGACCAGGTATATGTACTAGTTATAGAGGTACCGTAACCATGACACTTGAGGCACCGGTGTCATGACTCACCTACGGGAGAGTGATATCCCGTAGCGTTCCACTCAGTTCAGCTTGGCCATTTTATCAATATTATTAGTGGGGCGTATGGATGCATCCTAGGCTTATCAGTGTACAGTTATCAGGTGAATGTGGTGTGTGCTCTACATCCTTCACATTGGAGCTGATCCCTTCACCCGACACAGTATTTAGAGGTCACCCCTCTACAGTACTTTGAGGTCACCCCTCTACAGCATGACGAGGTCACCCCTCTAGTTATTCATGCACCATTGTTACAGCACATGACCTATATAAGCTCTGGAAATTAAAATACAGTAAATGCAGGTTTTCAGATCCAACAGTTATTAAATCAGTTTTATTATTTATAAATCAGATATATCAGATTTTACACAGTTTGCTTCCGTTGTCATAACAGTTTTAGTTTTAGTATTTGTTACCAGTTCTCTTCCAGTTATTATTATCATGTTTCATATCCATTCACTGAGTGTTATGCTCAGCCATAGTTCTTTCATGTTCTAACGGCAGGTACACCAGGACACTCTAAAGATTCTAAGAGCATGTGCATTGGATGGAATCCATCCAAACTTCTTTATTTTATGCACTTTATTTTTATATTGCCGTTGGACATTGTTCAGTCCTTCCTTCAGTATTTTACTTTCATGTTTTGAGCTTATGTCGGTTTACTGATGTTTGATTCTGGTATTTCCGTTATGGTCAGTTAATGTTTTAGGACATTTAGCTTATGCTTTGATGACATGCCATAAATACACGTAACGGTCCACTTATCCATGTGGAGTGTTACACTATGGTTTCCATGCAAGACATTGATGGTGTTGGATGGGACTAGAGCTTTATGGCAAAGGATGTGGAAGAGAACAAGGCCTTGATTGAAAAGAAGGAAGAAGAAGAGCATGTTCACTTTGCTCTCATGGCACATTCTTCGTCTTCATCAGATAATGAGGTATATGATGATGCTTTTTGTAGTAAAGGTTGTCGTTTAAACACTGAAAGACTTAACAAAGAAATTTTAAAGTTAAAATCAGATGTTTTTGATGAAAAGTATGTAGGATCGTGTTTTCTAAGGATTAGGCATGTTATAGATTATCTATTAAGATAGATGGAGAAATGGAAAACTTAGAGAGAGAAAGGTAGAGAGAGAGAGAATGAAAGAAATGGTTGATAGAATTAGAAGTGTGTATCAACACTAAGTGACCAACCCCTCCTAACATGCTAGGAGGGGGTTTATATAGCCCACCCTACATGTGGGCTATATGGACTATATTGGATCACGAGCCCAATATCATTGTAGTGACCGATCCTTTCTAAATACGTAATAACGTATTTCCAACAATCTCCCCCAAAGGGAGGTCACTCCAAGTTACAATGTCCTAAATAGTATATAGCTCGTGATCTAAGCTAACAATGATGTGACCGAGACTTTCTTGGAAAAACGTATTTCCAACAATCTCCCACAAAGGGAGGTCACACCATTTTACAAAATCTTAAACCTAGCATACTATGCTTGAGTCTTCGATCTTGTTCTTGTGAATATGCTGATGAGATCTTTGACTTTAGTCTTGAGCATGTTCTCTTGCCTTGAACTTGTGCATTCATCACTTGTGATATTTGCCTCTTCATGACTTCATGATCCACATACTTATACTTTTATTAATTATTGAAAGCTTCAGAGTTTGATACAGCGGAAGACTTGACTTTTAGACTTTCTTGAATTTGTTGAAGTATTAAGTGCAGAAAGCATAAGTGTAACACCCCACTTGGATAAATGGACCGTTACGTGTATTTATGGCGTGTCATCAAAGCATAAGGTAAATGTCCTAGAACATTAACTGACCATAAAAGAAATACCGGAATCACACTTCGGTAATCCAAACATAAGCCCAAAACATGAAATATAAAATACTGAAAGAAAGGACTAAACAATGTCCAAATAAGCAGAATAATAAAAGAAATGCATAAAGTAAGAAGTTCGGGTAGCTTCCATCCAAATGCACATGCTCTTAGAATCCTAAAAGCATCCTGATGTACCTGCCGTTAGAACATGAAAGGAACTACGGCTGAGCATAACACTCAGTGAACGGATATAAAGCATGATAAGAATATACTGAATGAAACAGGCGATAGAATACAGAAACTGTAAGACTGATATGAAACATGTGGTAGAACTCTGCATAAAATCTGAGCAATCTGGTTATATATACTGATACTGAAATATAACTATTAATTCTGAAAACATGCATTTACTGTATTTTATTTGCCAGAGCTTATATAGGTCACGTGCTGTAACAACCGTGCATGAATAACTGGAGGGGTGACCTCGTCATGCTGTAGAGGGGTGACCTCTAAATAACTGTGCTGGGTGGAGGGATCAGCTCCAATGTGAAGGATGTAGAGCACACACCACATTCACCTGCTAAACTGTAAACTGTAGCCTAGGATGCATCCATACGCCCCACTAATAATACTGATAAAATGGCCAAGCTGAGCTGAGTGGGACGATGCAGGATATCACTCTCCTGCATGTGAGTCACGACACTGGTGCCTCTAGTGCCGTGGTTACGGTACCTCCGTAACTAGTACATAAACTAATCATGCTTGTATATAATGCTCAGGCAATTTATTATATTATTAATCATGATTACTGATAAGCTTAAACACATACTGGGGAAAACATTTGGCTGCAGACGGGAAATCCTAATCATGCATAGGAAAGGAAGTCCTTACTGAAAGGACGGAAAATCCGTACCTCGTGTCCAGTACTGAAATAAGACTGAAAGCTGACGGATCGAAACTGACTTCACGGATACTACATAAATAATGGACGCGAAAATAAGTTGACTGTTATACATTTATTATTAATGATTTTAACTATTCTTGGCTTGATTTATTTAATACTTATATTACTGTAGGTATATAATCTGATAATTCTGACTGTTCGAATGTTACTGATAAGTGTATTCCTGTATTGTTGATTACTGATAATAGGTCTTCTGGATTTATGATATTACTAAAAATAGAAATCTGTTATAAATAGAAAGTTTCATGAATAATTAGCTCATTTAATTAAGCTCATACGTTTTTAATAAATAAAACAAATTAAATCGTTAATAATTTAATTTACTAATTAAATTTACAAAGACAATTAGCGTTTTGCTAAGATTACGGTATGAAGCTTAATTTGTAAAATGATTTAAATGTAAAACAATTAAAATAAATCCCTTGTTTGTGTTAAGTTCCCCCCGCTTGTTAAGTTCCCACTGCTTATAGAAAGTTCCCACTGCTGTTACAAAGTTCCCTCTGTTAGTATAATGTTCCCACTGCTAGTATAATGTTCCCACTGCTTTTGTTATACAATTCCTACTGCTTATAGTCCCAAACGCCCCCTTATGAAGATGCAGACCCAAACGCACCCTTTCTGGTGCTGCAGACCCAAACACACCCCCTGTTAAGCTATTTTTTTGTCACTGTTTTGGCTTTGGCATATGTTGTCCCGCACGAACCAACCAGCACCCCTGTTGGGTTTTATTGTTCGCGGCTGGCACAAAAGCCACCACCGAGCAGCCCCTGTTTTGGGGTCACGGCTGGACAGAAAACACCACAACATCACCGAGCCGCCCCTGTTTTGGGGTCACGGCTGGACAGCAACCACCACAACATCACCGAGAGTCTCGGGCTCTCGGTTTTCGTGATCTGGCCAAAAACTCGACACCCTTATCTTTTATTATTATTATAATTTTTTTTTAATTTCGTGATTCAAAAACCAAGCAGAACAAAAATAAAGATTACCTGGTTGTTCGTTGGCTGGAAGAAGGAAGGAAGAGAACGACGCTTTTCTTTTTTTTTTTTTTTTTTTTTTTTTTGTCTCATCTGTCGGCAGGGACACAAACCCTAGTTTTCTCTTTTTTTTTTTTACGCAGAGTGTGTAAGGGGGAAGCCCTGTCTCTTTTTTTTTGTAATCCTAAATGGGCTAAAGCCCAATTTCTTCCTTCTTTATTTTAACCCGAGCCTAAAAGCCCTTTTACACTTTCTTCCTCTTTTTTTTTTTTTTTATTTTTTATTAAATGCTTGTACACCTTATTTTCTCGCGTTTTAGTTTCTGAAACGCGATAATTATTATTTGTGTAAAATTCATACGTAATATATACTGAAACTTAGTAATTATTTTCTGAATAATTATTCGCTTGTAATATTTAAGTAAACTGAGACTACGCGTATTTAATATTAACGTTTAATTATTTCCGTAAAATAATTAATTCATCTGTAGTATTTTTAATAGAACTGAGGCTGCGTGAAATTTATATTAATCCTCGTGGTATAATCTGATATGGATTATTTTCTTCTTGAATAATTAATATTCGCGTAATATCTGAATTTATACTGTTATTTTATTATCTGCATAAACTGTAATATTTATAGTATTTAGATGAACTGGGATTTCGTATTTAATTTCCGTGTTTCTATCTCTGTCTAATATTTAATATTTATATAGTTTGTTAGAATTAAACTGCGTATTTAAATATTCTGATTTTTAAATACGGGTTTTACAATTCTTCCCCTCTAAAAACAATAATTCGTCCCCGAATTAAGGATACGACCATACTGGGTTTTACAATTCTTCCCCTCTAAAAGGAGAAATTCGTCCCCGAATTAAAGGTAATAAGCTGAGGAAGTTATAAGAACTGAAAGAACACGTAGATTGAAAAGACAATTAAGCTGGAGGATAAATTGTCTTCTAATTAAGACATAATGCTGCTGATAGGTATAAACCTGACATGTCTGAAATGATCATGTAACGTGACATGGCTGAAGAGAACATGGAACGTGACATGACTGAAAGAACTTAACTGGATTTATTGAAGGAAATGGGACGAGAGGTCCGGATGGACTCCTCTGTTTCGAGTGGCCTCCCGCTCGAAACGATTTCTTCAAAGATCTAACATAATAAATAAAATCTTGGTCCTGATGACCCTGTCCTGATGATGCTGAATAGTTTCTGGTTCCATATTTAAGATGGATTTACTAAATCTAATAGACTGAATAACTATAGCATGTATGATACATGAAACGATACGTGTAAATATTCTGAAAAGATAATATTTATATCTCTGAGAAAGCTGCTGAGAGTATATATAGGGACGAACTACGTGAACAATTGTGAACATGCTAAGTGAGCAATTGTGAACGTGGTTCATAATTATATGAGGAGCGCTGGCATGGAATTAGAATATGATAAGTGAATCATACTGTGAGCGTGATACTAGAACATATTATGAATGTATGCTGACTGAGGAATGAATGTCAAACGTTACGGCCTGAGATGTGAAACGTCTGCCTGGTTATGGAATAGTTGTGCTAAACTTCAGTCTAATTTCTCAAGCTTTCTGTAACCGTACTCGGTAATAAACTGAGAAGCGTGTATCGTGAAATGGCGCACGAACTTGAACGTGAACAACGTTATGAACGCTAACGTGAGCTTAAATCACGAGATAACATAAAAAAATGAACTGAAACAGCATCATAATGCGTATGAGACATAAACGTGAAAGTGAAAATAAACATGAACTTAAAGTGGGTTTAAACATACACTTGATCGTGAACATGAATTCTGTCTGATATGATGGTCAATGGAATGCCTTGAATTCGTATGATTTACTGCTGAATTTCAAAATTTTCTGTAGATCTGCTGCTACGTGATCCTTTCGGATGAAAGAAAACGCGCAGGCTGATTACATGGTTGATGATAACTTAGATAGTATCATACGTTCTCTGAGCTTGTGGTAGCTGATAACAATTTCATGGAATTTCGTCTCATTTCTGTTTCAGACTCTAAGGGTTGTAGTAACTCACTAACATGACGGTGTTCTATCTTGAACCTGCAGTAGGTCAGGCATCTAGATATGAACATAGCTGCATTAATGTGTGATGCGGATTCTATTAAAGTTTTGTCTGGGATTATGGAACGTTCTGGTGGAAATCTGGTTGAATAGTCATAAAACATTTTTAGTGAGAACTATCGACTATTTCTGCGGTAGTAGTCAATTGAGTTCTAGAAGATTTGTACTTCGTTCACGGGCGTCAGTCGGGACCATCAGGTGATGGCCTTCACCTTCGCAGGATTGTCTGGAATTTCTTTCTGTTGAAATAGGGTGGTTCAGATATGCCACCTTGTTCATCTGAAATATACATCTAGAAAGCTTGCGTATATAATTTTCTCCTATCGGAGAATCTGCGGGGTCGTGAAAAGATGATTCCCATGTCCTTCTCTAGAATTTAGGAGATCAGAATGTTGTCAACGAATGTACTGCCAAATTTGTCTGAGAATTCAAGGAAAATTTATTCATACATTTTCATACTATAGCTGGAGCATTAGGGAGCTCAGAAGTAAAATTTAAAATTTTTAGAGTGGCTATAATATGTGCAACAACGGTCTGAAGATCATCATGTTCTTCCCTCACCACTGATGGTAGCATGATCTTGAATTTTCCTGGAAGAATGTTTAAGACACCTCGTAGTAGGTCAATTAAACTTTCTATTCGTGGAATGAATATCGATTTGGAATGGTGATCTGATAAATTTTTTCGATGGTGCGCTAGGGCGAATAAAGCCTAGTTTTGGTAACTCTTGCAGCAATTGCTGCAACTCTTTTGATCGTAGCTAGAGCCCTGTAATAAAGAGTTTTGAAACAGGTTCTGTTCTTGAGTCAAGCTCGATGTTAAATTATGTCTCGTGGGTAGGAAGGAATTTTTTGAAAACTTTCTGAAATTATATCTGGGATTCTGGGATGATCTGCTGATCATGAATTTGAGGAATTTCCAAAGTGAATTTATAACTGGTAGCTGAAAGGTCTTTGTAGCTTCAGAATAATAATTCACTTGCTGTAAAGTATAACTTGTACTGATTTTCTGGCAGAACTGAAATGACAATATTTGGGATCTAGTAAGACGGATGTCATCGTTAACTGAAAGGAAAACTTAATAAATCTGGGTGGTATGGTGGAGTCTTTCTGGCTGGGAGGTAGGTACTACATCATTTAAGATAAAGCTGACATAGGAATACGTGAAGTAAACATGGCGACTTTTCACTAAATGTGTTCGTTTGTAACCTCACAGAAATATTACCGTGTGTTTAATCTGAATAATAATCTGGTGGTGGTGACTAAATTTTAATGATCTGATATATGCGTGGCATAATAGAATGAGTATACCCCTTTTTGAAGGATACCCTGAATTACTGAGGGTCTTGCTTGGAACATACTGGGACTAAGAGCTCGGACTCGTACTCTGAGAAGATATTCGTATGACGTGTATCATGACTGGTGCCCTGATATGTGTCTTCCGAAATGATACCTGAGAACTATGTCTTGACTGATGTCTTGGCCCGTGTTTTAATAGATGGGTATGAACAAGGCTGAAAATTTTGGTAACTGCTAGGATTGGCGGACCGGCTAAACTACTGGCCTCTGTAATTCTGGTCATGTCCGTTCCGGAGTTCCGATGATTACTGACTGATTAATTATAAGCACGGTGATTGTCACTACTGCTTTGTCTGTCATTTTATGACGGTCATTATCATGACCGTGATTCATGTAACTATCCTGCTGAGTGGTCGGCTGGTTGCCAGTTCCCACTCTTCTGACAGAAAGATTTACTGAGTGAAGTGTGACATTTAACTGAGGGAGTAAAAGCATAAAATAGAATGGTAGTGTCTGATGGTTGAATTTATTCTTGTCAGAAATTTCAAATTTGTAGTTTCCGTCCTCGTTCCGCGGCATCAGCATCTTGAGGAATTCCCAAAGTTCAGCAGCATCCGCATTTGTGAGGTCTTCAAAGTGTTAGCGGCATCAGCATCTAGCAAAATCTTCAACTCACGAGCAGCATCAGCAATTGGTAAAATATCGAAAAGTGGAAACGCCTGAGATGATTGAGGATCGGTTAGCAATATCCATGGAGTAGGGTACCTGGAGTACACCTGGCTATTGTACATGAAGTACAAAATGTATACTGCACATGGAGCAAATCTGAGATACTGTATGTAGAGTATATGTGAAATACTGTACATGGAGCTGGTGGAAATTTTATGGGATGATCGATACTGGTGTCGCTTGTCTGACATTATCAAAGAATAAATTGATTTAAACGGTAGTAAACTGAACTGAAACGATTAACATGATAGGCTGATAATTTCCGCGTAGACTTAATGCTGGTTGTATCGAGGCTGAAAAGTATGATATAATCAAAGTCCCAACAGTGGTCAGCATGAAGCATGATTAATGAAAGTCAATCATGATTTATCATGAAAACGGGTTTTACTGAAGTTCTTGTGTATCTTAACATGAAAAATTCATTACCTTGTTGAAAACATAATTCTCGTAAGGAGACATGAAACTGAATCATCATGTAGATGACATCAACGTGAGGGTATGAAAATTTGACTGACACAAGGAACATAAAAAGTCCAAACAACTGAGGTGTAACATCAACTGATGTGGACGGCTATGGTTCAATCTACGTACTTCAAGGAAGGAAACATGAGACTAAGTATGGGCTATTCTGGTTCGATCCATACTGGTCAAAATTTTCTGAGAACTGTCATGTATAAAAATTTATAATCTGGTATTAAATATGGATGGCTGAAGTTCAATCCATACTTGTCAAAATTTATAGAATGTCATGATATGACAAGGGTGAACAACTGTGGATCGGTTCACAAAACATCATTTGACTGAAAGACTTGAAATTTGACTTGAGAAATGGTGAACGTTTATGGCTGGTTCACCAAGTGATATTTGACTGAAAACATGAATCTGTCATGAGTAAGGGTAAACGCCTATGGTCAGTTTACCAATACAAAATCTGAACGGGCAAGGGTGAACGCCTATGGTCAGTTCACCAAAACGAAAGCTTGCTAAAAGCACATGCGACTAAATATGGCCAGTTCTGTACCAACCTTTTACTTAGTCAAAACGTTAAGAAAACTGACTGATAATGAAGAAAACTGACTGAATAATCCATGAGAAACATGAAAGATAACGACGCCAAAAGTCTGGGAAGTTCCTGGTGACTACCCACTAGTCACAGGTCAAGTTTTAGAGCCTACAGGTCGAACCAGGCTCTAATACCATAATTGTAACACCCCACTTGGATAAATGGACCGTTACGTGTATTTATGGCGTGTCATCAAAGCATAAGGTAAATGTCCTAGAACATTAACTGACCATAAAAGAAATACCGGAATCAAACTTCGGTAATCCAAACATAAGCCCAAAACATGAAATATAAAATACTGAAAGAAAGGACTAAACAATGTCCAAATAAGCAGAATAATAAAAGAAATGCATAAAGTAAGAAGTTCGGGTAGCTTCCATCCAAATGCACATGCTCTTAGAATCCTAAAAGCATCCTGATGTACCTGCCGTTAGAACATGAAAGGAACTACGGCTGAGCATAACACTCAGTGAACGGATATAAAGCATGATAAGAATATACTGAATGAAACAGGCGATAGAATACAGAAACTGTAAGACTGATATGAAACATGTGGTAGAACTCTGCATAAAATCTGAGCAATCTGGTTATATATACTGATACTGAAATATAACTATTAATTCTGAAAACATGCATTTACTGTATTTTATTTGCCAGAGCTTATATAGGTCACGTGCTGTAACAATCGTGCATGAATAACTGGAGGGGTGACCTCGTCATGCTGTAGAGGGGTGACCTCTAAATAACTGTGCTGGGTGGAGGGATCAGCTCCAATGTGAAGGATGTAGAGCACACACAACATTCACCTGCTAAACTGTAAACTGTAGCCTAGGATGCATCCATACGCCCCACTAATAATACTGATAAAATGGCCAAGCTGAGCTGAGTGGGACGATGCAGGATATCACTCTCCTGCATGTGAGTCACGACACTGGTGCCTCTAGTGCCGTGGTTACGGTACCTCCGTAACTAGTACATAAACTAATCATGCTTGTATATAATGCTCAGGCAATTTATTATATTATTAATCATGATTACTGATAAGCTTAAACACATACTGGGGAAAACATTTGGCTGCAGACGGGAAATCCTAATCATGCATAGGAAAGGAAGTCCTTACTGAAAGGACGGAAAATCCGTACCTCGTGTCCAGTACTGAAATAAGACTGAAAGCTGACGGATCGAAACTGACTTCACGGATACTACATAAATAATGGACGCGAAAATAAGTTGACTGTTATCCATTTATTATTAATGATTTTAACTATTCTTGGCTTGATTTATTTAATACTTATATTACTGTAGGTATATAATCTGATAATTCTGACTGTTCGAATGTTACTGATAAGTGTATTCCTGTATTGTTGATTACTGATAATAGGTCTTCTGGATTTATGATATTACTAAAAATAGAAATCTGTTATAAATAGAAAGTTTCATGAATAATTAGCTCATTTAATTAAGCTCATACGTTTTTAATAAATAAAACAAATTAAATCGTTAATAATTTAATTTACTAATTAAATTTACAAAGACAATTAGCGTTTTGCTAAGATTACGGTATGAAGCTTAATTTGTAAAATGATTTAAATGTAAAACAATTAAAATAAATCCCTTGTTTGTGTTAAGTTCCCCCCGCTTGTTAAGTTCCCACTGCTTATAGAAAGTTCCCACTGCTGTTACAAAGTTCCCTCTGTTAGTATAATGTTCCCACTGCTAGTATAATGTTCCCACTGCTTTTGTTATACAATTCCTACTGCTTATAGTCCCAAACGCCCCCTTATGAAGATGCAGACCCAAACGCACCCTTTCTGGTGCTGCAGACCCAAACACACCCCCTGTTAAGCTATTTTTTTGTCACTGTTTTGGCTTTGGCATATGTTGTCCCGCACGAACCAACCAGCACCCCTGTTGGGTTTTATTGTTCGCGACTGGCACAAAGCCACCACCGAGCAGCCCCTGTTTTGGGGTCACGGCTGGACAGAAACCACCACAACATCACCGAGCCGCCCCTGTTTTGGGGTCACGGCTGGACAGCAACCACCACAACATCACCGAGAGTCTCGGGCTCTCGGTTTTCGTGATCTGGCCAAAAACCCGACACCCTTATCTTTTATTATTATTATTTTTTTTTTAATTTCGTGATTCAAAAACCAAGCAGAACAAAAATAAAGATTACCTGGTTGTTCGTTGGCTGGAAGAAGGAAGGAAGAGAACGACGCTTTTCTTTTTTTTTTTTTTTTTTTTTTTTTTTTTGTCTCATCTGTCGGCAGGGACACAAACCCTAGTTTTCTCTTTTCTTTTTTTTACGCAGAGTGTGTAAGGGGGAAGCCCCGTCTATTTTTTTTTGTAATCCTAAATGGGCTAAAGCCCAATTTCTTCCTTCTTTATTTTAACCCGAGCCTAAAAGCCCTTTTACACTTTCTTCCTCTTTTTTTTTTTTTTTTTTTTTTTTTTATTAAATGCTTGTACACCTTATTTTCTCGCGTTTTAGTTTCTGAAACGCGATAATTATTATTTGTGTAAAATGCATACGTAATATATACTGAAACTTAGTAATTATTTTCTGAATAATTATTCGCTTGTAATATTTAAGTAAACTGAGACTACGCGTATTTAATATTAACGTTTAATTATTTCCGTAAAATAATTAATTCATCTGTAGTATTTTTAATAGAACTGAGGCTGCGTGAAATTTATATTAATCCTCGTGGTATAATCTGATATGGATTATTTTCTTCTTGAATAATTAATATTCGCGTAATATCTGAATTTATACTGTTATTTTATTATCTGCATAAACTGTAATATTTATAGTATTTAGATGAACTGGGATTTCGTATTTAATTTCCGTGTTTCTATCTCTGTCTAATATTTAATATTTATATAGTTTGTTAGAATTAAACTGCGTATTTAAATATTCTGATTTTTAAATACGGGTTTTACAATAAGCATGTGTTGACGACTTCTTCTAGATTAAACACCGCAATGCCACCTTCTTGTTATGCTGCATAAGACAGTTAGCAACAAAACATATACACGGATGAAATGGCCTTGAACATTTCATTCTAATTCGGTAGCATTTTACCTCCGGTCGGTGAAGACCGTTGGACGATATTAACTATCGTACTTGTGGCAGGTAGTTTCAATTAAGAACCTCCATGACAAGATTTCGCGGGTAAACCCGTTCTCTTTATTCGACCGTCCAAAGCTGACTGCGAACATAAAGAGTGAATCATTTGGATAATAATATCCGCATGATTTGAAGTCGTCAATTCATGTTCCTGGAACAAGTGAAATTCAATTAAGAACCGCACCATCGTTGCTTTCCAGTTGTCACGAGCTTGATATAGAATCTTGCAAGTTACCTACCAAGTGCTGTTTGAGGTTAACAATATAAGGATTTCCACACATCACTGTGAACACTAAGGTATCACTCTGAGTGTTCTGGCAAGATCGCTAAGATATTGCGTAGAGGTCTGGAACGTGTTTAAATTCATTTAAGAATTAAACCACTGTTGCTTTCCAGTTATCACAAGTTTGATTCATAAAGAATCGCACAAGTCACCTACCATGAGCTTTTTGATATTCGCTCAAGAAGGATTTCCATCTTCATTGTAAATACTTTCGTATTACTCGGATGCTCGGGCAAGATCATGAAGATTTTGCGTAGGACTCTTAAGATCTTTCTTACTTTTCACAGTGTGTGAAGAAGCAAGGAATTAGGAGTGTGTCCTAATGAGATATTTGATGATATCAAATGGCTGTAGACTCGATCGTGCATTTTGGATTTTTAGTGATCGGAGGCTGGAGAGGAGTGCCACCATTTCAATACCAATTTATTCGGAGTGAATAAATCAATAGATAACGTGTTGTCTCCGTGTGATTAAAACAAATATCTTTTAAGAGATATATGAGTTAGCTGGGATGGGTTGTGCCTTGCATCACTGGGTCCATGATGTCTGTCTTCAATATCAAGAATCATTAAACAATGATCTTAATAGCATATGTATTGACCCGGTTTCTGCCTAAGTTGTAAGGAGGGCTTCTTTCTTTACACCCTTTATCTCTACAATTCTTTTTCATTCTTCAACCCCTTCAATGCTTACCAATACGTCATCACTAGCACCTTGTTGTGATTGTTACAGTGCTAACTTAAGTACTTGGTCGGCATTCAGCTACGTTCACAATCTTTCTCCATCTTTCCTAAGGACTACTATTTCTAGCTATGGAATGTCCTTGGGAAGATTCCTCCGGTTCTAGAGGAATCATTGGACTTTAACCTATCCTACCATCCTTATGTCACCACAATCTTCATCGTCGTGAAATAAATGGGTTGCGGGTAAGTATAAATCACCATGAAATCCATTTTGAAGTGAAAATCCATTTTGCTCCCCCTTAACATATGCCACGATATCCGAAAACATTTCGCACATGTCGGGATGAGCTAGAACGTTAAGTCAAACCATTTGTGATTAATCATTTCCCATATTAAATCACATTTTCTCCCCCATATTAAAAATATTAACCCAATCAATGTTTTTAATATCAATTGATTTAATAGCATTTTAAGAAAATTTGGGAAGAAAATGCAAAGCCAATTATCTTCATGAATTAAACAAGCTCCCCCTCAAATTAATGAGGGTGTACTGGAAACATAAATAAAATACCTTTTGATATGAGCAAAAACTCATATCAATTTATCAACAAATCACCCTAAAAACACAATAAAAATACCTAAACTTTGTGCTATAAAGCAGAATTATGTGGTATGTTTTGTGTTTGTGCTCAAATAGGTAAGAAGGATACATTTTCAAACAAACAAAGGAAAATCAAGCTTAATTTGATGAAAAAGACAAAGAAGGATCAAAAGTGACAAGATTTTGAAGACAAAGGACCTATATTGACAATATGCCAAAGATGAAGGACCAAAAGTGTAAATATGACAAAGTCAAGATCAAAGTCAAATCTGGTCAACTCTCAAGTCAACTCAGTCAAAGGGGCTTTTTGATCAAGTTTACAAGTGGAAGGACTTAAATTGTCAAAAGAATGAAGTTACTAGCTCAAAAATACATTCTGCCAAGTTAGAGGACTGATTCTGCCATTTTTGGAAAGTTAAACTGAGCTTGATCCGTGTGAGATACTATTGGCCAATGAGAATGCAAGAAACAAATAACCTGGATTGCCAACTCATTTCATTTAATGCCACTTAACCGCCAGCATTTAATTGGTCAAAATCACAACAGTAAAACGCACTACTTCCTTTTTCAGCCAATAAGGAAGCGCCATGCAATAATCAGATTATCCATTTTGGATAGTGATCCGTGTGAACTTCTCATAGCCAATTAAATCCTGCCACGTGTCATCTTCATCAACGCATATTACCAGGATCGTTATTGAGCTAGAAGCAAATTCAAGGAATGGTATAAACATGAAACTTGCTCGTTTTTGAGAGACGAATCCAATGATCACAACCAATTAAACTCAAGATCAATAACAAAGAAAACCCCAAATGTGTTCATCACCTGCAAAATCCAATTGAACTGAAGTGTACACGTGGAAGCTTCTAATTGGTTCTAACACGTCACCAACCCCAACCACTTCATTCCTGCAGTCTATAAATACCATGGATTGTTCTCATTTCTTGTATTGTAGAAAAAGTGTGAAAACACACACTTTTAGTTTTTTCTCTCATCCTTCTTAGTTGTAGCTTAACAACTCAAGAGTCTGACACACTCTTGAGTCTGTTATAGTTAGTTGTAACAAACTTACCAGCATTTGTAACTACTTTCCCATTCAATCAATAAAACATTTCAATTTTTCCTCCAAAATTCTCATAATACTCTACTGTTCAATCCTGCTTCATTGATACCTTTTGTTGCTGATATTGGTTTGTTATGATCATCACTTGATCATAACTGACTAATTTTGAAGATTGTAGCTGTTGTACCTGTTTGTTCATCCAGTTCAAGTTCTAACAGATTTTGGAGAGTTCAAGTCCATTAATGGCGAATTTGATGTTTGTTAGCTGTTGATTGGTAGAAGAATAGTGTGTTCTAGAGCTAAGGTGGTGGTTAGCACTAGATTAGAGAGCTCAGCGCTCCTCTACTCCCCAAAGGAGGCCTTAGCTAAAGGTTTTACTTTCTGAATTTCAGTTCCACTTAATAGTTGAATGCCTGCTTCATTCCTAGTTAATCTTTGCTTGATTGTATGATAAAATGTGTTTTAGCCTGTCTTTGATCTGATCTCAGTGTTGTTGTAGCTTATTAGTAGCTTAATCTTGCTTATTAGACTTAATACTTGTCCTGTTTTTTATATTCATCAGTCAGTTTAGCTTTGTTAGCCATTTAGAGTACTTGTTGGTTAGAGTACTTGTAACCAGTTCTCATACATTTCATTTTAGCTATAAAACTTAGTTTGTTATAGCTCTTTACTCAGTTTGATCATTAGCTCAAAAACTCTTCATAAAAGTTTCAAAAATCTCAGTAAAGTAGTGTTTGGCATTAGCTTTGATTTGATTTTCAAGTGTTAGAATTTGGCAAACTTTAGTTCATTCTCAGTTAACAAGTCATAACAAATAGTTTTCAGTCACTTTTAAGTCAAGTATTTGGTCAAAAAGGCAAAAGGTCATAAAAAAGGTTTGGGTCAGTTTTATTCAAGTGAACTTTCAGAAAGTTGTGATTTTGATTTGACTGGCATTTCTTTGTTACTGGATGAAATCACTCCAAACCAGTTCTCAATTTTCAGTCAACATATGAACTTTGAATGTGTAGAAGGAAATTGTACAGTATCAAGAATTAAGCTAGAAATAAGCAAAAGTTTAAGATCATGAGCAAATGCATGTTTTTGTAACTTGGGCAAACTGATTTTTTTGATTTCCTCTTCATAAACAAGCTAATTTTCTTTTACAATTTCATTCCATTAGTGTTCCTGGTTAAATTTTGAGAATTTGAGCTTTTTGAAATTTCTGGTCAACGAAAGTCAACATAAGCTCAATTTTGGCTTATTTTCAGATTCTAAGCTTATTACTTGATCATTTTTCATGAGACTTGATTTTCTGTCTTTCTTTTGAGCTTATTAACAAGAATTTCCATTAAAATCTAGTTGTGAAAGTCTAGTTTAACTGATAGCTTATTTTGTGCTTATTGAATTCAGCTTATCAGAGTTTTAGTTACTTTCAGCCAAATTCCTTGGATAGGTCTAGCTAAAATTTGATTTTAAGTCGTTTGTAACTTGTTTGGTCAAATTTGGTTGAGAAATAAGCTCAAACGAGCTTATTGAAGTTTCAAACCCGTTTTTGTTAAAAAGTTGTGAAAATTTGCATTATAGTCCTTGAAGTATTGAGCAGTTTGTAAACCTGGCTAATCTTTCTACTTTTTAGGGTTTCAAGTAATCAGTCCCTATATTTTCAAAATTGTTCACAATTAGTTAGTCAGTTTCAATTTTGTTGAAAATTAGTTACATTGTTTGAATAGTTTTCATCTTAAGTCCATATAGTTTACTGTTTTTGCACAATTAGTCTTTATACTTTTTAGCTTTACATTTTTAGCATTTAAATTTCAAAGAATTTACATTTCCAGTCCTTATAGTTTGTAGAATTTACATTTGGCATTTTAATTGAATAAAAACTTGGTATTTACACTTTGTTTTACATATAAGTAGACAATATTTTTCATTTTAGCAAGGCATTGTTTGAATTAGCAATAGAATATCCAAAAAAACATTATCAACCAAAAACAATTAGAAACCCGATCTTGTTAGGACTTTCAATTTGTTAAGAACTGAGAAAAACGAACTTCAACTATACACATTTCAAATGGCGCCGCTGCCGGTTCTTTGACTTTACGAGAGACTATCGATTGACTGTTTTCATTGGCTTTTGGGGTCCGTTCACTTAGTGAATGTTATTTTTACGTATCATAAATCAAAAACAAATAAAAAATCACAAATATAAAAATATATAAAAACTAAAAAATTAACAAAACAATTCTTTTCCTAAAGAATTGACCAAACAAATTAAAAATCCAAAAAAGCAATCTTTTTCCTAAGAGATTGCATCCAAAAATATATATTATTGGATTCTCTCGGTTTTTTTGTACATATAGTATTATCTCTTAAAAAACTCATAAATACAAAAATATTTTCCATATATTAATATAAGTAAATACGTATAGGTATAAGAACAACCAATCTACATATTCTCCATAAGTATTGCCAAGGCAATACACCGTGTTGAGGGGCGTTCCGGTCCTTGACACGTGTATCGATCAAACAAAATAAAGCAAGAATAGATAAATACTTCCAATAAGCAACAATTCGAAGAATACAAACAATTAAGTGAATAGAAAGGCGATGTGCTATAAAATGCCATCTAAGGGTCAATAGGTACTTAAGTGCTTCGCGCCACCTAACCCCCCGTTCACTTGTGAGTATTCTAAGAAGGAAGGCTTTATTGGGGGTCTTGCACCCAAGTAGTACATACGTATATTATTATTTTCTTGTGGATATTTCATATTGAAACTCGAAGAGGATAATCCTTTTCTCTTCAAAGTTACACGAGAGCTTCTCTCTCATTCCTCGTATTGAGTTGCATGCTCACTCGCGGGCGTGCACAAATACCGATTGGTGTACAACCTCTTCCTCCGAAAAGGAAGAAAAAGAGAAAGAGTAAGACCACCACCGTCCATCAAGCTGATCACGAGAATCGTGCTTTGATTCATCCACAACAAGAAGCCATGGCTGTTGATAATCGTTCTTTGATGGAACGTTTGCAATCCAATGTTCATGGATATGCCAATGCTATCAGGATTCCCGACATTCCCGCAAATTCATTTGAGCTAAAAACGGCTATGATTACCTTGGTTTCAAACACACCTTTCTATGGTCACAAGAATGATAATCCTCATGATCACCTTAAGAGATTCCTTGCTCTTTGCAATACCCTTAAGTACAATGGAGTTCCACATGATGTTATTAAGTTGATATTAGTGCCATTTTCACTAGAGGGACACGCTAAGCATTGGTTAGACACCCAACCACCCGATAGTATCACCACATGGGATGGTTTCACCACTAAGTTTTTGAACAAGTTTTTTCTCCCATCTAAGACCACGGCTTTGAGGAACTTAATTATAGGCTTTCAACAAAAACCTAGTCAATCCTTTAGTGATGCTTGGGAGGAGTTTAGAGAGTTATTGAAGCGATGCCCTAACCATGGATTGGATGAAGTTCACCAAATCAATACTTTCTATGATGGCCTTAAACCTCATCACCAAGATTCACTCAATGCTTCCGCGGGAGGGAATATTCTTCTTAAATCCATTCAAGAGGCCTTGGACATCATTGAGACTAAAGCAATGGTTCAAACAAATTCTCAATTTGAAGAAAGGGTTCATGTTATCCAAAACGATTCTCAAACACCTTGTGATAACCAATTCCTCAAGTATCAACAAGAGATCCTTCAAAAGATGGATAGAGGTCATGAGATGACTCTTAAGGCACAACAAGAAATGATTCAAGCTATTAAGAGCCTTTCATTGAACAATTCTTCAAATGATGTGAATGCCAATACTCTTTCTTGTGTAACTTGTGGAGGTCCCCATTCTTATGAACAATGTGATAAGGTGCAAGGTTATCAAGGGGAATGTTATGCTTACCAAGAGGAACATCGTGAACACTTCAAGCCAAATATCAATCCAAATAACCTTTCTTACAAGTCCCAAAATTACCCTACTCCACCGGGATTCCCACCCCAACCACCCACCCAAATTCAACAAAATCCTCCTCAAGTGTTACAAAGGAATCAAGGGCAAAGACCACCTTACCAAGGGAATAACTATAGACCACCAAATACCTTTAAGAATCAAGGAAATACCTTTCAAGGCAACAACCAAGGGTTTTACAATCAACCTCCACCTTTCCAACCCCAAGGTTTTCAAGGAAATGTGCCACAAGATTATAACACAATTGAGCTTTTTCACAAAATGAATCAAGAGAATGAAAGGAGGTTCCAACTTAATGAGAAAAGAATAAGAGAAATGAATGAAGCTAATGAGAGAAGAATGAGAGAAATGCATGAAGACACAAATAAGAAGTTTATGATGCTTTTGAATCAAAGACCACAAGGGGCTTTACCTTCTAACACACAAACAAATCCAAGGGAAAATATCAATGCTATTACAACAAGAAGTGGAAAGACAACAAAGGATCCTTCACCTCCTAAACCTCCTATTGTTCCACCCACTTTTGTTCCTACTTGTGACAAGTCTTCTACCTCTACTTCACCACCTTAAAATGCTCCCATTCAATCAAACACACCTTCTCAACCTATTCCTACTTCTCCTCTACCTTCCACACCTCCTAATGAAGAAGCTACCAAAGACAAATCATCTACTACAACACCTATTTCACCTACACCAAAACCAACTCTTCCATATCCTTCAAGGTTGAAAAAGGACAAGTTAAAGAACAAGGATGACATCCAAGTCTCAAATTTCTTAAGGATGTTCAAGCAACTCAACATCAACATATCCTTTGCGGAAGCTCTTGCTTATATGCCAAAGTTTGCTAAGATGTTCAAGGATTTACTCTCAAACAAAGAAAAATTGGTTGATTTGCCCAACACATCCGTTAATGAAAATTGTTCCGCTGTGCTACTTAAAACCTTACCAACAAACCTTAGAGATCCGGGGAGCTTCTTGATACCTTGTAATTTTCCCGGTGTAGAAAATTGCATGGCTTTGGTGGATCTAGGGGCAAGCATTAACCTCATGCCTTTATTGGTTTGGAAAAAACTCTCTCTTCCCGAGCTCACTCCCACTAGGATGACCCTTGAATTAGCCAACCGAACCATAGCTTACCCCGTAGGTATAGCGGAGGATGTGTTTGTAGGTGTGGATAAGTTTACATTTCCGGCCGACTTTGTAGTGGTTGATTATGACATGGATCCTAGAGTTCCTTTGATTGTTGGTAGACCGTTTTTGAGAATGGGTCGTACTTTGATAGATGTGGCGGAAGGAGAATTAATTATGAGAGTAGAGGATGAGAAAGTGGTGTTTAAGTTAGGGAAAGTTTGTGATAGGAAAGAGGTTAAGGAGTCTAGACCATGTGAGACTATTAACATAGTTGATGTGTTAGATGAAGTGTGTGATGAATATTTTCATGATGCTTGCAAGAGTACTAGTGATGAGATGCCCCATGTTGAAACCGTGGCCTCAATTGCTCCCTCTTTAACACCTTTTGGAGAGAGTGATTTCCTCTTGGAGGAATTTGAGTCAAACTTTCTTGGTGATGATGATTCTCCCATCAATTGGGAAGAAGATATTCTTACTATCCAAAAGTTTCTCAATGAGGACCCTATTCCTTCTCCTACTCCACAAGAAGTTACCAATGAGGATCCTTCCATAGTAAAACCTTCCATAGAGAGTCCACCTCCACTTGAACTTAAGGACCTTCCATCCCACTTAGAGTATGCTTTCTTAGAGGGCAAAGACCAATTACCCGTGATCATTGCTAAAGAGTTGAAAGAGGATGAGAAGGAGCAACTTATTGAAGTCCTTAAGAAACACAAGAAAGCCTTAGCTTGGAAAATATCCGACATAAGGGGAATTGATCCACATTTTTGTACACACAAAATCCTTATGGAGGATGATTACAAACCCGCCATTAAAAGTCAACGAAGAGTTAACCCAAAAATCTATGAGGTCATTAAGAAGGAGGTGATTAAACTCCTTGATGCGGGTATGATTTACCCCATTTCCGACTCTCCATGGGTTAGCCCGGTACATTGTGTTCCAAAGAAGGGTGGAATCACCGTAGTGCCTAATGAGAATAATGAGCTTATTCCTACAAGACTTGTCACCGGTTGGAGAGTTTGTATTGACTATAGGAAACTCAATGAGGCTACTAGGAAAGACCATTTCCCATTACCTTTTATGGATCAAATGCTTGAACGCTTAGCGGGAAATGAGTACTATTGCTTTCTTGATGGTTTTTCGAGTTATTTCCAAATACCCATTGACCCTAAGGATCAAGAAAAGACCACATTCACTTGTCCCTACGGTACATTTGCTTACAAGAGGATGCCTTTTGGCTTATGTAATGCACCGGGGACGTTTCAAAGGTGCATGATGGCGATTTTCCATGACATGATAGAGCAAACTATGGAGGTTTTTATGGATGATTTTTCCGTCTTTGGAAATTCATTTACCTCATGTCTCACCAATCTAAGAGAATGCTTAAGCGTTGTGAGGAAACACGTTTAGTGCTTATTTGGGAGAAATGTCACTTTATGGTGAAAGAGGGAATTGTTTTAGGACACAAAATATCCAACAAGGGATTAGAATTGGATCGAGCTAAAATTGATGTGATTGCTAAGCTTCCCCCACCTACCTCAGTCAAAGGTGTGAGGAGTTTCTTAGGTCATGCGGGATTTTATAGGCGCTTTATACAAGATTTTTCTAAGATAGCTAGACCGATGACTCACCTCTTGGAAGAAGAGGCTCCTTTCATTTTTAACCAAGATTGTTTGGACTCTTTTGAGACTCTTAAGGAGAAATTGACAAAGGCTCCCGTTTTGGTTTCTCCAAATTGGGAATTACCTTTTGAGCTTATGTGTGACGCTAGTGATTATGCGGTGTGGGTCGTCTTAGGACAAAGAGTTAATAAGCATTTTCAACCTATACATTATGCGAGTAAAACCATGACCGGTGCACAACTTCATTACACTACCACGAAAAAAGAGTTGCTTGCTATAGTCTATGCTTTTGAGAAATTTAGACCATACCTTGTGCTATCCAAAACCATAGTGTATACGGATCATTCCGCTCTCAAGTATCTTATGACAAAACAAGATGCTAAGCCTAGGCTTTTGAGATGGGTTTTGTTGTTTCAAGAGTTTAAGATAGAAATTCGTGATAAGAAAGGAGCCGAGAATTTAGCGGCGGATCACTTGAGTAGACTTGAGCATCCTTTTCAAGGAGATTTTCCACATCAATAAATCAATGAATACTTTCCATTAGAGGAGCTCATGTCTATCTCTTCCCAAGAGGATGTTACTCCTTGGTTTGCAGATATAGCAAACTATCTTGTGGGAAATGTGCTTATTGAGGGTCTTACTTATCAACAAAAGAAGAAATTTCTTAAGGAAGTTAAGTACTACTTTTGGGATGATCCTTATCTTTTTAGGCAATGTGCGGACCAAATCATTAGACAGTGTGTAGATGGGCCCGAGGCATTTAAGATCTTAGAAGCATGTCATAAAGGACCTACGGGTGGACATTTTGGGCCCAACTATACCGCCAAGAAAGTCTTTGATTCGGGTTACTATTGGCCTTCCATTTACAAAGATGCCCATGAAATGGTGAAATTTTGTGATGTGTGTCAAAGACAAGGAAAAATTACGCAACGTGATGAGATACCACAAAATTTTATTCAAGAGTGTGAGATATTTGATGTATGGGGCATTGATTTCATGGGACCTTTTCCATCTTCTAAGGGAAACAAGTATATACATGTGGCGGTGGATTATGTGTCCAAATGGGTGGAGGCTAAAGCCTTACCTACCAATGATGCTAGAGTTGTTGTGAAGTTCTTAAAGCAATTGTTTGCTAGATTTGGTGTACCTCAGGCCATCATAAGTGATCGTGGTACGCACTTTTGTAATGATCAATTCACGAGAGTTATGAAGAAATATGGAGTTAATCATAGACTTTCTACCGCGTATCACCCTCAAACCAATGGTCAAACCGAGGTCACAAATCGTGGTTTAAAGGAAATTTTAGAGAGAACGGTGGGAGAGCATCGAGCTTCTTGGTCGGATAAGCTTGATGATGCTTTGTGGGCTTTTAGGACGGCTTTTAAGACACCAATTGGTTGTACTCCTTATAGGCTTGTCTATGGTAAAGCGTGCCACCTCCCATTCGAGTTAGAACACAAGGCATCTTGGGCTCTCAAGTGGGCTAACTTTGATTTAAACCAAGCCGGTTCACATAGGAAAGATCAACTTAATGAGATGGATGAATTGAGAGCCAATGCCTATGAAAATTCTTTGCTTTACAAGGAAAAGACTAAGAAATTGCATGATGCTAAGATCAAGAACCGTGAGTTCAAAGTTGGAGAGCCGGTTCTCCTCTTTAACTCAAGGTTGAAACTTTTTGCGGGTAAGCTTAAGTCGAGATGGTCCGGTCCATTCACTATTGCTCAAGTGTTTCCATATGGAACTATTGAGTTGTCACAACCCGATGGTCCAAACTTTAAAGTGAATGGTCACCGTGTGAAACATTATTTTGGAGAGGACAATTCCGTTGAAATGGTCCAAGAGATCCCCATTTTCCCCATGAATTAATTCATTGAGGGACGAGTCGAGCTAGAGACTCATTAACTCAAGCATCGTATAACTAGGTTTAGAGTGTTGTAGGTTAGCAATAAGGGTATAGACTTGGATATAAGTGTAGGGGAGACCTTCTTTTGTCTTCATGTTGTTTGAGGGGTTGCTCACTCATTTCATGCTTTGGAACTTATGGAGGAGGCCCTTGTATCCGGTTCACTTCGTTACTATTGTGATCTTTCATTGACACCTTGTGCTTAAACATGAATTCACTAATAGTTGTCCTTTCCTTAACTCGGGTTAAGCAAAGTCTATTCATTGTCATAAGTGTAGGGGAAGTTTTTATACTTCCATGCTCTTAAACATTGAGGACAATGTTTAGCTTAAGTGTAGGGGGTCTTCTATCGAAGTGACCTTACCTAGAACTTGTCATTGTCTTTCATGATAACTTGGAAAACTTAATTTTTCAAACATTTTTCAAAATTTTTGATCTACTTTGGCCACCAAAAATATGCATTCATAATTTTTGCATCAATCATTTTTCATTTGCATAACACATTTGCATTGTATATATCTTTTCTTTTATCTTTCATCAAAAATATATAAAAGAGAAAAAAAAATATATAATAAAAACATGGTTTAACGAGTTTAGACTTCTTTGACATTTTAGGCCCGCCATGGATATTTTGACTCAACCCGAGTTTGCTTATCTTAGCATTCTCTAGCTAGTATCCTTAACCATGTAGTCCTTCATTGGTCTATTAGGCTAAGCATCCACCACTCTCATTATTTGAGATTTTAAATTTATGGAGAATGAGAAATGATAGAGTTGAAGCAAGTATAAAAGGGCTAGATAAACTTAATGATAATTACTTGTGGCTAAACCCTTCTCTTCTTTGCCTCTATTTTCTTCGCATGTATATAATTGTTAATAAATAATCAAGAACGGTTTTAATTGATTTGTAATCTCTTATGCATTTTTGTCTAATCATTCATGGTTGGTATAAGTACGTTTTAAGATTCTAAGTTAGAACGTTTTATGTGTACTAGACTTATGTCATGCTCAATATTTAGCGGGTGTTTTTACTTTTATTCTTTTCAACTTTCTTAGTGAGGAATAAAGAAAAATAAGAGCGGCTTACAAAAAAAATGAGTGGCTAGAAAAAAAAATAAAAAGAAAAAAAAAAGAAAAAAAAATATATACAAGACTCCCAAGAGGGGCAGTGTGGTGTTAATTATAGTGACTATTGAGTTCCAATATTACCTTGACGGGTTGCGAGGATTCAATAGATTGCTCCAATCCAATATTACCTTGACGGGTTGCGGGGTTGAAGATCCAAAGTCTCAAAAATATGGCGGATGTAAATTATTGCGTGAGTTTTATTTTTCTTTCCTTAGCGAGTGTGTAGCTACTTATGAAAGCATGACATGAGGATTTTACACATAAGGCGAATGACTTATTACTCTTGAAACGGACTTATATTGATTGTAAGCGGTTTTTTAAGTAATGGATGAGAGGATTACTTAGGATTAAAACCGTGCTTCCTTATTTTTGGATTTTACATTTCTTATACTTCACACTTGAAATGATGACAAATTTGCCCACAAGCAATTTGCTCAAATAATAACCGGTTCCACATTTAATTGTCATGAATAAGTTGATGCACTTTTTACTTGTGAATACAATGATCCTATTTTTAAGCTTGGTATGGGGAAAGTGAAACTTGAGGGTGATAAATGTCCATGGTACCCAAGCCCTAATCAAAGTCATTGAAATCTTTATGAGTTATTTCCATCAAAACCATTTCAAGAAAAACCAAAAAAGATATAGATAGAATTGTATTTTGTTCATTGCATTGTTAAAAATCAAAATCATGCATCATTTAGTCTAGAGTAGTGTAGATGCATTCCATATGGCCAAGGTGGATTAATTATGAGGAGAATGTAAATTTGTGCTTTAAAATATAGCATAGCATGAGGACATGACAATGTTCAAGTGTAGGGGATTTGATATGAGCAAAAACTCATATCAATTTATCAACAAATCACCCTAAAAACACAATAAAAATATCTAAACTTTATGCTATAAAGCGGAATTATGTGGTATGTTTTGTGTTTGTGCTCAAATAGGTAAGAAGGATAAATTTTCAAGCAAACAAAGGAAAATCGAGCTTAATTTGATGAAAAAGACAAAAAAGGATCAAAAGTGACAAGACTTTGAAGACAAAGGACCTATATTGACAATCTGCCAAAGATGAAGGACCAAAAGTGTAAATATGACAAAGTCAAGATCAAAGTCAAATCTGGTCAACTCTCAAGTCAACTCAGTCAAAGGGGCTTTTTGATCAAGTTTACAAGTGGAAGGACTTAAATTGTCAAAAGAATGAAGTTACTAGCTCAAAAATACATTCTGCCAAGTTAGAGGACTGATTCTGCCATTTTTGGAAAGCTAAACTGAGCTTGATCCGTGTGAGATACTATTGGCCAATGAGAATGCAAGAAACAAATAACCTGGATTGCCAACTCATTTCATTTAATGCCACTTAGCCGCCAGCATTTAATTGGTCAAAATCACAACAATAAAACGCACTACTTCCTTTTTCAGCCAATAAGGAAGCGCCATGCAATAATCAGATTATCCATTTTGGATAGTGATCCGTGTGAACTTCTCATAGCCAATTAAATCCTGCCACGTGTCATCTTTATCAACGCATATTACCAGGATCGTTATTGAGCTAGAAGCAATTTCAAGGGATGGTATAAACATGAAACTTGCTCGTTTTTGAGAGACGAATCCAATGATCACAACCAATTACACTCAAGATCAATAACAAAGAAAACCCCAAATGTGTTCATCACCTGCAAAATCCAATTGAACTGAAGTGTACACGTGGAAGCTTCTAATTGGTTCTAACACGTCACCAACCCCAACCACTTCATTCATGCAGTCTATAAATACCATGGATTGTTCTCATTTCTTGTATTGTAGAAAAAGTGTGAAAACACACACTTTTAGTTTTTTCTCTCATCCTTCTTAGTTGTAGCTTAAAAACTCAAGAGTCTGACACACTCTTGAGTCTGTTATAGTTAGTTGTAACAAACTTACCAGCATTTGTAACTACTTTCCCATTCAATCAATAAAACATTTCAATTTTTCCTCCAAAATTCTCATACTACTCTACTGTTCAATCCTGCTTCATTGATACCTTTTGTTGCTGATACTGGTTTGGTATGATCATCACTTGATCATAGCTGACTAATTTTGAAGATTGTAGCTGTTGTACCTGTTTGTTCATCCAGTTCAAGTTCTAACAGATTTCAGAGAGTTCAAGTCCATTAATGGCGAATTTGATGTTTGTTAGCTGTTGATTGGTAGAAGAATAGTGTGTTCTAGTGCTAAGGTGGTGGTTAGCACTAGATTAGAGAGCTCAACGCTCCTCTAATCCCCAAAGGAAGCCTTAGCTAAAGGTTTTACTTTCTGAATTTCAGTTCCACTTAATAGTTGAATGCCTGCTTCATTCCTAGTTAATCTTTGCTTGATTGTATGATAAAATGTGTTTTAGCCTGTCTCAGTGTTGTTGTAGCTTATTAGTAGCTTAATCTTGCTTATTAGACTTAATACTTGTCCTGTTTTCTATATTCATCAGTCAGTTTAGCTTTGTTAGCCATTTAGAGTACTTGTTGGTTAGAGTACTTGTAGCAATAAAACTTAGTTTGTTATAGCTCTTTACTCAGTTTGATCATTAGCTCAAAAACTCTTCATAAAAGTTTCAAAAATCTCAGTAAAGTAGTGTTTGACATTAGCTTTGATTTGATTTTCAAGTGTTAGAATTTGGCAAACTTTAGTTCATTCTCAGTTAACAAGTCATAACAAATAGTTTTCAGTCACTTTTAAGTCAAGTATTTGGTCAAAAAGGCAAAAGGTCATAAAAAAGGTTTGGGTCAGTTTTATTCAAGTGAACTTTCATAAAGTTGTGATTTTGATTTGACTGGCATTTCTTTGTTACTGGATGAAATCACTCCAAACCAGTTCTCAATTTTCAGTCAACATATGAACTTTGAATGTGTAGAAGGAAATTGTACAGTATCAAGAATTAAGCTAGAAATAAGCAAAAGTTTAAGATCATGAGCAAATGCAAGTTTCTGTAACTTGGGCAAACTGATTTTTCATATCTTGATTTCCACTTCATAAACAAGCTAATTTTCTTTTACAATTTCATTCCATTAGTGTTCCTGGTTAAATTTTGAGAATTTGAGCTTTTTGAAATTTCTGGTCAACGAAAGTCAACATAAGCTCAATTTTGGCTTATTTTTAGATTCTGAGCTTATTACTTGATCATTTTTCATGAGACTTGATTTTCCGTCTTTCTTTTGAGCTTATTAACAAGATTTTCCATTCAAATCTAGTTGTGCAAGTCTAGTTTAACTGATAGCTTATTTTGTGCTTATTGACTTCAGCTTATCAGAGTTTTAATTACTTTCAGCCAAATTCCTTGGATAGGTCTAGCTAAAATTTGATTTTAAGTCGTTTGTAACTTGTTTGGTCAAATTTGGTTGAGAAATAAGCTCAAACGAGCTTATTGAAGTTTCAAACCCGTTTTTGTTAAAAAGTTGTGAATATTTACATTATAGTCCTTGAAGTATTGAGCAGTTTGTAAACCTGGCCAATCTTTCTACTTTTTAGGGTTTTCAAGTAATCAGTCCCTATATTTTCAAAATTGTTCACAATTAGTTAGTCAGTTTCAATTTTGTTGAAAATTAGTTACATTGTTTGAATAGTTTTCATCTTAAGTCCATATAGTTTACTTTTTTTGCACAATTAGTCCTTATACTTTTTTAGCTTTACATTTTTAGCATTTAAATTTCAAAGAATTTACTTTTCCAGTCCTTATAGTTTGTATAATTTACATTTGGCATTTTAATTGAATAAAAACTTGGTATTTGCACTTTGTTTTACATATAAGTAGACAATATTTTTCATTTTAGCAAGGCATTGTTTCAATTAGCAATAGAATATCCAAAAAAACATTATCAACCAACAACAATTAGAAAATCGATCTTGTTAGGACTTTCAATTTGTTAAGAACTGAGAAAAACGAACTTCAACTATACACATTTCACCTTTTAAACACTAGTGTAAGGTATTTATCACATGCAAAGATCATATATGATAATGTATTCACAAGATTAGCGATTTATGAGGTTGGTCCTGAATGATGGAGAACATCATATGAAAGATTCACATGGTTCTTGTTCACGAATGTTGGTCACCTCATCACGTCGGAAGTTATCTCTTGACCCCATGTGTACGATTGATATCGTTGTTTTGACACTAACATGTGAACTTGGCACTTTCGGCGTCAAAAATTCTAAATGCTAGACAATTGCTCCCCCTCAATTGTTGACCCGTGTTCTATTGAAAGAGCTGTAGTCGCCGTTTGAGTAGTCGCATCATCGAGTATGTAGATATCAATTGTAAATTGCTACGGTTGTTAGAGATGATAACTTCATAAAAACAAGATTTCTCTTGTTTTAACAAATAAATGCACTGACATGTACATATATTCGTGTTAGATTGTGTTATTACGTAAACACAATCCCTTACATGGTTATAAAATAAACCATGCCCGAGAAAATTAATTCCCGTTGTTGAGTCAAAGCTTTCCGGTGAAATGCTTGACTTGAGTATGAAAAGCGGGTTACTATTTGAAATAATAGCAAACCATTTTGAGCATGTTTTAAAACATTTGAACTTCTGCTCGAACTTTATTTACAACCCCGTGTCATTATTGAATGACATTTCTAGTATCGTAAATATTATCGATTCCAAAAGACATGCTCTTTTTATCAAAACGTTATTGAACACACAATTTTGAAAGATTTAGAAAAACCTTTTGAAAAATTATTGAAAAATTGTGTTCAAAGTTTGAAAAACCAATTACCTGGGCTTAAGATGTTGAATATCTTATAAAACGAGCTCAAGTCCGAGAAGCTGTAAATTTCCCGTTGTTAAGGATAAGTTACCATTGGCGATAAACTTTCCTTTTATCTGAAGATCGAGTTCTAACCTGACATTTACTTAGAAGTCGTTTTCATGAGCTTGAAAACTTTGACTGTTTTAACGGAAAGCTCATGACCGAGAAAGGTTAATTTCTCGTTATGAGGAAAAGTTCTCTTATTTAAAAGATACACTTTCCTTTCTGATCTTAAAACTTCGAATTTTTAAGACAAGCTCATGACCGAGAAAGGTTAATTTCTCGTTATGAGGATAAGTTATCATAAAAGATAATCTTTCCTTTATTTGAAGTTCGAGTTACAGTCTGATATTTTACTGTAAGTCATTGTGCATGAGCTTAAAAACTTCGAATGTTTTTATTATTAGCTCATGCCCGAGAAAAACTAATTTCTCGTTTTAAGGATAAGTTTATCATCGGCGATAAACTTTTCTTTTAATTGAAGAACGAGTTCTAAGGTGACATTTACTTAGAAGTCATTTTCATCAGCTTGAAAAACTTTGAATGTTTTAACGTAAAGCTCATGACCGAGAAAGATGAATTTCTCGTTAAGAAGAAAAGTTCTCTTATTTAAAAGATACACTTTACTTTATGAGCTTAAAACTTGGAATGTTTTAATACAAGCTCATGACCGAGAAAAATTAATTTCTCGTTACAAGGATAAGCTATCTTTAAAGATAAGCTTTCCTAAATATGAAGATCGGGGCATAATCTGAAATATAATTATACACCATTGTGCATGAGCTTAAAAACTTCGAATGTTTTTAATATAAGCTCATGCCCGAGAAAAATTAATTTCTCGTTGTAAGGATAAGTTTATCATCGGCGATAAACTTTCCTGCCTTTGAAGAACGGGGCATAAACTGTAATATGATTATACGCCATTGTGCATGAGCTTAAAAACGTCGAATGTTTTTAATGTTAGCTCATGCCCGAGAAAAATTAATTTCTCGTTTGTGAGGATAAGTTTATCATCGGCGATAAACTTTCCTTTCTTTGAAGATCGAGTTATAGTCTGTGATGTGACTATAAGTCCTTTTGTTAAGCTTAACCATGAAACCCCTGAGACACTTGTTTCTCCGATATCTGCTTCTTCAGCAACCAAACTCTAAGAGAGTCCTTAATTGAATGTAATATAATGATTGAACCGCTTCGTTCTTTTGGAACATCCTCTTTGGTACCTGCATTCTCATTAGAAATTTGCATGCTTTGATATGGGTTAGCGATATCTATCTTAGAAGCAAGTGGGGTTCACAATTTTCATTTCTTGTGCTAGAGGTGACCTGAGGAGATGATTCACTTGTCTTAGCTGGCAAACATTTCCTTTTATAGAAAACTTTAACTTCAGGCTTAAGTGACGTATCATCCTTTTCAATTTACTCCCTAGCAGTCTTAGTAGAATCGGAGATTATCCTAGTTAAAGGGCACTCGTTTCCTACAAGAGTGAAAGTTCTACCAGTGGGGCGCCACATTTTACCAATGGGTTTGATTTTAGCAACCCACTGGGATTTAAGTCTAGCACGGGAGTTCACCTCATTAAGTAGTTTCTTGATACAAGAATCATGATTTGCCGTAAAGACACATTTTCTACATGTTTTACAAGTAGCATATTTAATGTCCGAGTAAGATCTAGAATTCCTGGACGATTGATTGATGCTCCTAGGAAGTGACATGCTACGGTTAGCATTGTTGGGTAAACTAGAAGGCATCTGACTAGGTTTGAAATTCCTATTTCTTACTTGTGTCTTTAGCTTAGCTTCCCTTAGACCAAAAGTATGACGAACGTCATTTGAACTAGTTTGAGACGTGTTCTTTGGACTATGTCTAGGGAGACTAGAGGCAATCATGTGATTAGGTCTTGCAAAAGTTGTTTTAGTCACATTGGGCCTAGATGGTGGAGTGACTGTTCTAGAAAGATGAACCATATCAACTTGGGAGGCAAACCGCGGTCTCGAGGATTGTGATCGCTCGGATCTAAATGCAGTCGGTTGTCGAATGAACTGATTTGTAGGCGGTTTCCCCAAGATTGATGGTTTTTCAAGCTTAGTGTCCACACTAGTTCCTTTAGTTTTCCTCAATTCGTTTTTCAATGCAGCTATAGCAAAGACCTTTTCTTGTACTTGAGCCTTTAAAGTCTCATTCTCTTTGAGCAAGTTATCTTAGGATGCCAACTTATATTATAACAGTTGAATTTGTTTCAAAAGATTATCCTTTTCACCTTTAGAATCTAAAACTTTTTGATCCAATTTTCTTTCAAGAACAACGTTTGACTTTTCAAGTTTTTCTAAATAAGTTTCAAATTTCTCCGTTTTCTTTGAAAATTCAATTTTGGCATCCTCAAGATCTTTTGATTGTTGAGATACGATCGGTTCGAGCTCTTCAATCTTAGACTTAGAGTTGGTTAAAGAAGCAGTCGTAAAATGATTAGCAGGATTGTGAATTAGCGCATTCATTTCAGACAACATATGAAGAATATTATCTGTGCCTGACATGCTACTTGGTTCCTGTTTTCCTCCTGATTCTATTCTCTTGTGACTGCTTCTTGTATCGTCTTGCAATATATGCAATTCTCCATCTTGAAATGTCGATTTCAACGATTCCATTGAAATTTGATGAAAAATGATTGTGATTAATTGTCGAAAGACCAATGCGATATTTGACAGATCGTGGAGACACCAAGAAAAATGAGATTCGCGGGATTTGACAGAACCAACGAAAGATCTGTGAGTAACTCTTAAAAAATCCTTGATTGATGATATAACTCTTTTCGCGGCTCAAAAATTGTTGTCGACTCAAACGTTGATAATACAAACCAGAGTCTAAATCAAAGTCGGCTCTCGCCAAAAATAAAGCCCGCAAACTAAATTACTCCAACCTGATTAATTTTTTAACAATCGAAACAGTTTGAGTGAAATTGCAAAAAAAATAATCGACCCACTCTATGTTTTCGGAAACGCTTAATAACCTACACCAAATTTGATAAAGCCTTATAATACCAAAATTTGAATAGCAAATTAAAAGCACATCCAAAACCGGCCCAAATCCAAAAAAAATCTCACGCTAATACTAAATGCGGCTAATAAATAAAAAAAACGTTTCCCACCAATACTAAAATTGACCTAACAACTTTTCACAATTTGGTGAACGAGACGTGGCCTGAAATCACACTAGTGCCAACACACGTGGGAGTCAACATCACCACTTGGTCAAATCCTGGAAACCCGGTCCACCATTTTTATAAACCGAATAAAGAAATAGGGTATATAAATCCAGATAACCCTCACAGCCTCACAAACTCACAAATCTCATCTCAAAATAAATCAGTTTTTAATCTCCGTCTCTTAAAACAGCTTCAAGATCTTCGCTGTTTTCTCACAAATCTCATCTCAAAATAAACTGTTTATTTTAATCAAAATAAACTCACACTCTGCGCTCCTTTGTTTTCTCCGCCCCAATTAATATATAGAACCCCAATGTATGCTTTGGTTCCTCCGTCTCTATCAAAACCAACGTAGACCCCAAACCAGAATAATCAAATCTCCTTCACAATCACCAGAAGAAAGATATATGCTTCACAACAGCTTCAAGATCTTCAAATGAAGGTCTCGGGTAGGTGTATATGTATTGTTATTTTTTTTGGGTATGAGTCTTGGATCGATGATACTTGTTTATACGGAGGTCTTTCTGTTTGTGTGGGTCGATATTTAAGTCGAGTCGAGGGTGAGAGGTTTGAGTCAGTCGAGAGTCTTTTGAGTCAGACGAAAGGTTGTGTCTGTTTGTTAGAGTTTGTTTGTGTCTTCGAGGATGTTGTTGGTTTGAGAACAAGCGAGAGTCGAGAGTGGGTTGTTGAGTGTATATGCGTGAGTTTGGGAGTCGAGGATGGTTTTAAGGGTTGAGTTTGAGTTTGGGTTATTTAAAAAAATTTGATGTTTCGGCAATAAAAACTCAAAAAGCTACGGAATGCTTAGAAAAGCATACACAACACTAAAACAAACCTATATTTCATCCCATGCTCTGATACCAATTGTAGGATCGTGTTTTCTAAGGATTAGGCATGTTATAGATTATCTATTAAGATAGATGGAGAAATGGAAAACTTAGAGAGAGAAAGGTAGAGAGAGAGAGAGAGAATGAAAGAAATGGTTGATAAAATGAGAAGTGTGTATCAACACTAAGTGACCAACCCCTCCTAACATGCTAGGAGGAGGTTTATATAGCCCATCCTACATGTGGGCTATATGGATTATATTGGATCACGAGCCCAATATCATTAGAGTGACCGATCCTTTCTAAATACGTAAAAACGTATTTCCAACAAAGTACAAGCTATCTAATTATCAAATGGCACTTGTTCAAACTGAAAAGACTGTAGCAGAATATAAGAAAATGGAGCTTGACCTAAAAGATCAAATTAACGTTTTGTCTCATGACCTCAAAGTTAGTGTTGACCTTAGGGACATTTTGGAGAGATCTAAAGGAGCCATACAAGCTAAGTTAGATGAGGACATTAAAAACAAAGAGAATGTAGGGCTTAAAATTCAAAAATTTGATAAAGCTTCTCAAACCCTAGAAAAATGTCTAAGTGAGCAAAGAGATCTAGGAATATGACTGGAATTGGGATGAAAGAGTATGATGATGTTCCACCACCTGCTGGAAACTTTCATGGTGTCCTGAGAAAGGATTTATCTTGGACTGGTATACCAGAACTCCAAGAAAAGGAATTCATTCCTCCACCAAGAGTTCTTACTCCAGTAGAGGAATATAAGCAGAAATTGACTGACTTGGAACAATGGAAGAAGGCCAATCCTACATTGTTTGTTAAAGGTGGGATGCTTAGTGAGAGCCCAAATGAGTCTACACCCATAATTGTGACCAACTCTTCTACTGGAAAACCTGTTGACCTTGGCTCATCTTGTAATAGAAAACCTAGTGTTAAGTATGCAGAAATGTATAGAAAACCAAGGTCATCACAAAGCCAAGCTAGTGTTAATGGGACATGTTTCTTTTCATCTAGACCTAGGGTTATGTCTATAAAGGCTTGTTATATTTGTGGGCGTTTTTCTCATTTGGTGTATTAATGTGTCAGTGCTTCAAAAGTCAACGGTGACAAAAAGTCAACCATGATCAAACCCAAACCTTTTGTCCAAACAAGTCCACAAGTTACTAGACCAACTCCATTTTTACTAAAGGGTCTAATACTCGTGGACAAGGGCCCTTTCAAAAGACCAATACATGGTCTAACAGACAATGGGTTCCTATAGCAAACCCTAGTTTTAGCGTTGATAAGTGCAATTTTAGCGTTGACAAGAACAACTTTAACGCTGAAAGGAATGTTTTCAACGCTGTTAGCCCAGGTAGTAACAAGTACTTACAACCAAAGGGAAAGGGGTCTAAAGCTTCATCTAGTTTGACATGGAGACCCAAACAAGACCAAAACCCTAATTCTGATGGGATTTCTATGACCTGTAACAAATTTCATTATATTTCAAAGGTCATAACTAAACCAATTGGGGTTAACTAGGTGTTCAATCCTCAAAGGGATGAACAAGGGGTTGTTATAAGGACTAAATATGTTCTTGTTGAACAACCAAATGAATCCAAGTCTGCTCAGGCTTAGGTTCCCAAATAAAACTAATTTGTTTTCTTTATGTGCAGGGCAATCAAAAGAAGGTAAATAATTATGGATACTGGGATAGACGATGCTCTAGGCACATGACGGGGAAGGAAGATTATTTGACTAACTTTATCCCCATTAAAGATGGTGACAAAGTGTACTTTGGAGGAGGATATGGAACAATTTATGGCAAAGGCACTCTTATCACCAATAATTTGCGTTTTGAAAACGTATTTCTTGTAAAAGAACTTGATTATAATTTGTTTAGTGTATCACAAGTGTGTGATAACAAGAATAAGGTTCTTTTCACTGATACTGAATGCTTGGTGTTAAAGAAAGACTTTAAGATACCTGATAAAAAGTTTATTGATTGTAGAACACCTAGGCATTAGAACATTTATAATGTAAATCTTAATGGAATTAGGATGAACAACAATTTGTCATGTCTATATGCTAAGGCTTCAGTAGATGAGAGTAATCTATGGCACAGAAGGTTAGGGCACAAAAACTTTAAGAACATAAACAGACTTGTGAGACATGGTTTAGTTGATGGTTTGCCTGAAAAGGCTTTCCATAATGATCATTCTTGTGTTGCATGTCTTAAAGGCAAACATCAAAAAGTCTCATTTAAGTCCAAACTTGTGCACTCTAGTTCTAAACCACTTCACTTGCTCAATATGGACTTATTTGGCCCAACTAATATAGAAAGTTTAAATGGTAAATCCTTTTGTTTTGTCATAACTGATGATTTTTCTAGATTTACTTGGACTTTCTTTTTGGCCTTAAAACGTGAAACTACCATAGTCTTAATTAACTTTATTACCTAAATTGAAACAAAACAGGGAATGAGGTTAAAATACTTAGAAGTGATAATGGTGGTGAGTTTAGAAACAAATTGTTAGATGACTTCTATGTCAATAAAGGGATTACTAGGTAGTTTAGCATAGCTAGAACCCCACAACAAAATGGGGTGACTGAAAGGAAGAATAGAACACTCATAGAAGCAGCTAGGACAATGTTGGTTGATGCTTATTTTCCCATTGCTTTTTGCGATGAGGCTGTGAATATAGCCTGCTATGTTCAGAATAGGGCATTGATCAACAAAATCCACAATAAGACACCTTATGAGCTACTTTGGAATAGGAAACCTAATTTTGGTTTTCTTAAACCCTTTGGATGTCATGTAGTGATATTAGATACTAGTGATGCCTTAGGAAAGTTTAGTACTAAAGGTGATGAAGGCTATTTTATGGGCTACTCAGTGCAGAGTAAAGGATATAGGGTTTACACTAAGAAAGAAAAACGTATACTTGAAAAGGTACATGTTAAGTTTTTAGAGAGTAAGCCTAGTGATCCTGAGAGTGGACCAAATTGGTTCTTTGATTTAGAAACTTTATCTAGAACCTTGAATTATATGCCTGTTACTAATCCAGACATTGTGAAAGAGGATTCAAATGTTGTGGAAGAACCTATGGTTTAAATTTCAGGTAAACAGGCTGACAAGGAAGTAGAATCACATGCAGTCAAATCAGCTCCAATACTTGAGTATGTTACCATTCCTATATGGACAGATGGATTTGCTGCTGTTGGAAAGGAAAAAGATGGTCCACAAGAAAAGCCAATTGAGGAAAACATGCATGAATCTTCAAGCGTTGATAAAGGAAAATCCGATGTTGACAGGCCAAATTCAGGCGTTGAGAGCTCAAACACTGACAGGCCAAATTCAGGCGTTGACAACCCATTTGACCATTTATTCTCTTCTAATACTTTTAACAAGGTGAATGATGTAGTGTTTTTACCACTCTTTAGGAAAAGAAGGCAAAATAGGAAAAGTATTAAGTGTCGGTTTAGGAAAACCAAGCACTAATGACCAAATGTGGTTCAAGTTCGTTTCCCAAGGATGCAAGTGTGTTGTGTAGAGAGATGATTAACATTGTGATTATATTTGTGAGAAAAGAAAATAGAATTGAGATTATAATAGAATGACGGTTACGATAATGAATTACACTAAGACGATTAGTCGTACACGTAAAACCGTAGAAAGTGACAAAATTAAAAATTTTCCCTAAAAATTCCTAGAAAATTTCAATAAATCCTAAATAATGTAATTAGAGTTTAAAAAAAATCAAAAATCACTCAAATCTTTTATTTAATTAAATAATAATTTTTTAATGCTAATTAAAGCCCAAAAAATCAATTTAATTAACAAAAAGCCCAAAATGAGATTTTTTCAATTGTAAACCTCTAAAATACCTTAACTAAATTTAAAACAATTTTTGAAAATTTTAAAATTAATAAAAACTATTTAAAAACTATTAAAAACTATTAAAAACTATTTAAACTTAAAATAATTATAAAAATTAATCTAATGACAATAAAAATATTCTAAAAATTGTAAAATTCCTAACTTAATGTGTTTAACCTAAGAAAAATATAAAAACTTGAATAATCTAAATTTTAATTTTTAATAATAAAATATTAATAAAAATCCAAAATTTATAAGAAATTCTAAAAAGTTGCAAACTAACTTATTTTAACATAATAAACACATAAATGAAGTTGAAATTACAAAATACCCCTAATGGGCATATAAATGGGCTAAAAGACAAAACAGTCCCTTAATGGGCTTAATTTGGGCCCAATAAGAAAAAGTCAACCAAATAAGCCCAAAACTTCCAGTCTAACTCAAAATTTGATTTTAAAAACAAAACTCTGAAGGCCCGAACGCTGAAAATGAGTATAAGCTAGCTTATTTAAAAGCAGCTTATTCTTAATGGGCTTTTTGGCCCATTAAGCTAGAAGCTGATGCCATAAGCTCAAATTAGACACACAAGCTTCTTTTGAGTTACTTAAGAGTTCTGTAAAAAGAAATTTTAAATAATCACAAGGAATAAGCCTGAAAAAGCAATAAGCTATCTTCACAAAACGACAAAATAGTCGTTTTTGAGTTCTAGGCCACCCAAGAGCTGCTTCAAGTTTCAAAAGCTTTTAAATGACTTAACTAAGCTTAATCAATAAAAAGTTTTTCAATAAGATGGAATAAGCAGATAAGCACTTAATTAAAAGTCAACTTTAAGAGTTTTCTAGCAAAAAGTCAAAGCCAAGGTCTGATAAGCTCCAGTTCAAACAAATGGGTCAAATGAGGAAGATTTATCACACAAAATAAGTTGTTGCAAGTCTGGATAAGCCAATATGGATTATTAATAAGCTGGATCAAAATTAACACTAGCAGGGGCTAGTTTTGGATGTTGAGCAGTGGAAACTTTTTCCACTGCTTGACTTAATTGACTTTTTGTCTTTAGTGACTTTTTTGTGGATTCAAGTTTCACAAAGGCACCCAAATGATCAGTTAATCATAAGGAGTCAATAACAACAAAGAAATCACAATCACAATCAGCCAATTAGCACAGTTAATTCAAAAGATCACCAGATATCCCACAGACATGAACAATAAGCAGATTTGGTTCAATAAGCACTTTTAGCAAGAATCAGCCAACCAAACTTCACCAAATGCATACACAAGCTATAATAAATTCAAATGAACAAATTTAAACAGGTTTTATGCAATGATTCAAAGTCTAGATCAAGATTCAAGCACCAAAAAGTTACTAATGAACACTAGCAGGCAGTTATGAACACTTTGCTGATATACTTGACCAACAAGCCAAATTCAAACACTCAAATCTTCAAATCAGGTTATATAAACTTTAATTAAACACCTTTTATCCCTAAACATTCATATACTCTTGGTATTTCTAAAATTTTAGGTCAAAAACAGTCAAATCAAGTTAGATATAGCACAATGTTTAATTCAAGGTTTAAAAGCCAATAACTTGCAGAAACTAGCATACAACCAAGTGAATTACAAATACCAACTCAAACAAAGCACTTCCAATAACACAATAACAAACTGTGATTCAAAACAAGTTAACCCAAATATCCTTTTATATTTTCAAACCAAGATTTTCAAATCAAAAGTATGATTTAGGTTAGCACATGCATTCATAAACATCAAAACATCAAACATGAACATATTCAACAAGATTTGGAGCCCAAGAACAACACATACAATAACAGAACTCAAATATCACAAATATCCAAATTTTTATCAGATTTTGGGATTAAGGGTTCAAACCTCATGGATCTACATCCACACCCACGTATGTTTGAGCTTATGTGCTAGCAAGAACAAGCACAAGCTTCCAATATCAAGCTGCTAAGATGGAACAAAGTTAGAAGCAAAAATATCAAAATCAAAAAAGAGGTAAACTTGATTAATGCAACATTTGTTCCCCACACTTGATTATCCCCAAGTTATAAGCTTCACAACACCTTGATATCACAATATGAGGATGCTATGATCAGCTTATAGCCCAAAAATTCCAAGGTTTGAACAAGACTTAGCAAAATATCAAGATTATAGGAAAATATGCAAACTTTTGCATACTCCTTTGAAAACAAGTTTTAGGATTCAAGATTAGTAAACAATGAACAATAATAAGCAGGAAATAACAATGGCACTTGACTTGTCTTCACCAATTTCAAACACACTTCATTAATTGAAAATGAGATTTACAAAAATGTAACTTTAGGAAAATTCAAGAGCAGGGCTCAAAGTGAAACCCTAATGCCTTTATATAGGCTACAAACTATCTACTGGATGCATAAAAATGTAACCCTAAGCTTGATGAAGTCTCCAAAATGCCCTTTGAAAGTTTGAATATTTTGAGGATCATGTGACTGAATTTGGCTGTATATGTGAGTTGGCAAAGGTGAATTGTGATCAAAGGCTCACAAAGAAGCTTAAGATGAAAGCTGAATGTGAGTGGTAGTTTCCTAGCATATTTTGGCATTTTGTTCAAAACCGTGTGAAGAGGTTTCAACATGTGACTTGTGTGTTGTTGAGGTGGCAGGTTTAAGGTTTGGGATATGATTAACATCACCCTAATCGTCATTCTGGATAATATGGTGGGTTAATTTTTGCTAAAACACAAATACCCAATTTATGTTCTTGGTATGAATAGTGGTGTTTGATCCGGTTTAGGATTTAAAAAGGTGTTAGGCGCCCTTATTTAAACTTAATTAAATAAGTTAAACCAGGTTTGTTAAGTTAGTTGTGAGTGGAGGGTGAGGTGGCTAAATGGGGAATGGTGATTGGTGGAAAAGTGGTAGTGGGGCACGTGTCACCCCACTACTGGTTAAGGTAACTTTGCTGTCTGCCATAAATAACCCCTCATTTCTATTTCTCTTGTCACTTGCAAATGAAATTGGCCAAAACTCGTTTTCCTTTGTTAATGAAGTTTCCAACTTCATACTTTTGCCCCAAAAAGTTTTGTAAAGTGATTTCAGGGGTATTTCTTGCCAATTCTTGATTCTTGAAGGGTTGTTTTGGCATTTTCTTCATTGATAATGGTCTTGACTTGTCTTGTTGACTTCTTGGAGGACTGATTTTGACAAATCATGATTTATGAGGGGCCATTTTTGCCATTTCTTCAAAGTCAAGGGTTCTTTTGGTAATTTGACATTTTTAAAGGACCAAACTTGTAATTTCTTGTAACTTGAAGGCCTTCATGATATGTTTGACTTTGAGGAGGACTAATATTGACAATTTAGTTTTGTTGAGGGACTAAAATTACCAATTCTTCAAAGTGGAGGGCCCTTTTTGTAATATTGACAAACTTTAGGGACCAATCTTGTAATTATGAAGATACAAGGGTTTAAAGTGTCAATTCTTCAATATTGGAGGACCCTTCTTGCATAATCTTTAAATCCTCAAGGGTTTCTCTTGGAAAATCTTTTAGGGCTTGGTTCATTGTGCGGCTTCGTTTCCCGTGTTCGTTTTTGCATGATTCTTGTGATCTTTTGTCATTTTCTCAATATCCGTACCTAAAATACAAGTAACAAACACAAGCATATATTTGGCCATTTTCATGATATTTTATGCATTTAAAGCCCTTTTTGGACGATGAGACTATGTATAAAAGCAGTCTCATCACTCCCCCATACTAAACCATTGCCGTGCCCTCACGCAATGCTAGAATGAAGTATCGTAACACCTCCAAAATTCATTTTTATTCACTTTTATTGAATGATAAACTAGCTACACTACTACCATTACTTCTACTACTTGCGTTTTAGACATAATGTATGATTTTCACCGCAAAATGTGATGTTTAGGTTCATAGAACAAGAACACGTGAATGCTTCGTTAGAAATAATTTCGTCGTCCTCGATTTTCACCCTAATTCCATGCTAAGCATGCAACGAGATCATTGTCATTATAAGTTAGTAATGCTAACAGTACTCATATGCCCTAATCACGTACTTATCCTCCCAGGTTTCCTAAGTTGTATCTCTTATATTTTATTTTGTCTTGAATGTTTCACGACGATACATCATTTGACTTATGCGATGATAGAGATTTAGGTCTAAAAATAGAGTCCTAACGGTGTATCCAAGACCATCAAATTAATAACCCCTCCTAATAGACAACGATGTCAAAAAATTAAGTCAACAAGAAGGATCGATAAACACGGTTTTATAACGGTTTTGAACATGAGACTTATTACCAAGACTTTTATACGCCCCCTAACGAAAGGGCCTTATTATCATAGGTTTACCTCCATCTTTTATTCAACTTCGCCATGAAGATTTTATTATGACTTCGGTCTTGCCTTGCCTTTTATTATCTGCCTCATCAGTGGTTTTATTATGGCCAAAGACGTATATCCTCACGCTAAGGCGAATTTTGGATCTTTAAAGCTTCAAAGATTAAGGCTTGATTCACTTTCAATTTTGCATAGATTTTTCGGCCTTGTGAGCTTCAAATTGTTTTCTTGATTTAGGTGAGTACTTGAAATCTTATTATTTGGTGAAGCTTTCGATTATTCGGGTTGCCAATACTTCAAAATCATGATGCTGGCGATACCTTAATGTCTTCCCAATTTAATTACATGGAAGCTACTAGAAAAGACTAGAAACCAACAATCAAGACTAAACCGCTAAGTCAATATTTATTAGGCAAAAAATATTTACAAGCGAAGGGAGAATAAGCAAACAACGAGAACACATGAGTTTTTGAAAGAATACGAGTACTCTACGTTTAGCATAGTAACTTATAATTAGCTCTATCATTTCTCGTCCTCATTTAAGAGACTTAGCCTAATGTGAAGTTAAGGAATCAAAGCTAAGTGCTCAACATGCACGGTCGAGTCAAAAATTACTCTTATTCTCGCCATCGGAAAACCTACATTCGTGTCTTCAAACACTTATAAAACATGAGAAATTTTTTAAAATTTGGCCATTTTTAGCCTTGTTTTGCAACAAAACGATAAACAAAAAGATAAACTTTGGAAAGCGTGAAGGTTTGGCAAGGCAAGTATCTATTCACCCCCCAATACTAAAGTTAAACATTGTCCTCAATGTTTCTAGTCTAGGGGTGCAAACACCCCCATACTAGAGACGTAGTCGAATGCATAAACTAGCATGGAAAGGGTGTAACCGTTAAACTTAAAGCCGTTTATGAAGTGTGATAGAAACCTAAGGTTAGAACATAAAAGGATATATCATGGATATTGAGAAATTTTTCAAAGCAAACGATCGAGTGCTCCCATAAAACGAACACGAGAGGCTCCAGTCGTGAAGATAATGACCATCTAAAATCCACAATTCACAAACAACCATGGAACAAAGGTTGGAAGGGCACAAATACCCACATGTTACTACATTAGAAAGCAATAATATGTACATAGGATAAGCATGGTACTCCCCCACAAGGCACCTCGTTTTTGATTACCGAGTCATGAGCTCGACTCGATCCCCTCAATACTAATTATCATTGGGGAAGGTGATTTGGTCGAGGTAGTTCAAGGATGGAACTTCCCCGCCAAAGTAGTGCTTCAACCTATGTCCATTCACCTTGAAGTTGGGGCCATCATTTTGAGCTAGCTCGATGGTCCCATATGGAAAAACTTGAGTCACGGTGAATGGACCGGACCAACGGGATTTCAACTTACCGGAAAAGATTTTCAATCGTGAGTTAAAAAGCAACACTTGATCCCCAATTTTAAAAACCCGGTTTTTAATTTTTGAATCATGAAACTTTTTAGTCTTTTCTTTATAAATCAATGAATTTTCATAAGCAATATCCCTTAATTCATCCAATTCATTTAATTGCATTTCCGGTGTTTTCCAGCGGTCTCCATATCATCATTACAATGCTTAAGGGCCCAATAAGCTTTGTGTTCGAGTTCAATTGGCAAGTGACAATTCTTCCAATACACTAGCTTATAAGGAGTACACCCGATGGACGTCTTATGAGCGGTCCTAAAGGCCCATAAAGCATCGTCTAACTTATCCGACCAAGATTGTCAGTTTTCCCCCACGGATCTCTCCAAGATCCTCTTCAAAGATCGGTTTGAAACCTCGACTCGCCCACTCGTTTGTGGGTGATAAGCCGTAGAAAGCCGATGTGTAACCCCATATTTCTTTAGGACCCTTTCAAATTGGTCATTACAAAAATGGGTCCCACGATCGCTTATGATCGTACGAGGGATTCCAAACCGAGAAAACAAGGTTTTCAAAAACTTGACTACCACACGAGCATCATTGGTGGGCAAAGCCTTAGCTTCCACCCACTTAGATAGGTAGTCAACGGCGACAAGGATGTACTTATTACCACGAGATGATGGGAACGGCCCCATAAAGTCAATGCCCCAAACGTCAAAGATCTCACACACTTGGATGATATTTTGTGGCATTTCATCTTTTTGTGAGGCTTTTCCTTGTCGTTGGCATGAGTCACACGACTTCACAAGCTCATGTGAATCTCGTTAAATAGTAGGCCAAAAGAAACCGGCATCAAAGACCTTCTTAGCCGTGAGATTAGCATCGTGGTGACCACCCATGGGTCCCTCGTGACAAGCTCTAAGGATGTTAGAAGCTTCGGTACCAAAGACACAATGTAGAATAATTTGATCCGCACAAGTTCGAAACAAGTAAGGGTCGTTCCAAAAATAGAACTTGACCTCACGAAAGAATTTTCGTTTTTCTTGAGTCGTCATACCCTTGATGATGAAGTTGCCCGCATGGTAATTTGCGATGTCCGCAAACCATGGGGTAGAAGAATCAAGCTTAGAATTCACTACACCAAGTGTCTCGAGCGGAAATGTTTCGGTGATTTCCTTGGGCTCGTAAACACTTTGGTGAGGATCTTCCAAACGAGAAAGATGATCGACCGCTAGATTCTCGGCTCCCTTTTTGTCAACGATTTTGTGATCAAATTCTTGAAGGAGGAGAATCCAACGAAGTAATCTTGGCTTTGCATATTGTTTAGCCATAAGATACTTGATAGCTGAATGATCCATATACACTATGCATTTCGTCAAGACGAGATAAGGTCGGAATTTATCAAATGCATACACCACGGCAAGGAACTCCTTTTCCGTTGTAGTGTATTTTAGTTGAGCCTCGGTCACCGTCTTCCTAGCATAGTGAATAGGCAAGAAGTTTTTTTCATGACGTTGCCCCAATACGGCCCCAATAGCGTAGTCACTAGCATCACACATTAGCTCAAAGGGGAGGTTCCAATTGGGAGCAACAAGAATGGGAGCTTCGGTAAGTTTCCTCTTAAGGATTTCAAAGGCTCGTACACAATCTTCGTCAAAGACAAAACGTGCATCTTTTTCAAGGAGATGTGTAATAGGTCGAGAGATCTTTGAAAAATCCTTGATGAATCGACGATAAAAGCCCGCGTGGCCTAGGAAACTCCTAACTCCCTTAACGGTTTTTGGATGAGGTAATTTGGCGATGACGTCTACCTTAGCTTGATCTACCTCAATCCCCAGTTTCGAAACCTTGTGCCCTAAGACGATTCCACTTTTAACCATAAAATGACATTTTTCCCAATTAAGCATAAGGTTGGTTTCCTCACAACGCTTCAACATTCTCTCAAGATTCGACAAAAACGAAGTGAACGAACTACCAAACACGAAAAAGTCATCCATGAAGACTTCCATCGTCTTCTCGATCATATCATGAAAAATAGCCATCATGCACCTTTGAAAGGTTCCCGGTGCATTGCAAAGTCCGAATGGCATTCTACGATAGGCAAACGTTCCATATGGACACGTAAACATAGTTTTTTCTTGATCACGAGGATCTATGGGGATTTGGAAGTAACCGGAAAAACCATCTAAAAAGCAATAGAAATCGTTTCCCGCAAGACGCTCCAACATTTGGTCCATGAAGGGAAAGGGAAAATGGTCTTTTCGACTGGCTTCATTCAACTTACGATAGTCAATGCACACTCTCCATCCGGTCACGAGTCTATTGGGAATTAACTCGTTGACATCGTTTGGCACAACGGTCATCCCTCCCTTCTTAGGGACACAATGGATAGGACTCACCCAAGGGCTATCGGAAATAGGGTAAATCATTCCCGCGTCAAGGAGTTTTAGGACTTCCTTTTTAATGACGTCGTGAATTTTGGGGTTCACCCTCCTTTGACATTGGATTGCGGGCTTGTAATCCTCCTCCATTAAGATTTTGTGGGTACAAAATTTGGGATCGATCCCCTTAATGTCGGATAACTTCCACGCAATTGCCCCTTTGTGATCCTTTAGAACATCGACAAGTGCGGTTTTTTCATCATTTGAAAGTTCTTTCGCAATAATAACCGGCAACTTGTAGCCCTCTTCCAAAAAGACATATTCGAGATGAGGAGGTAATCTTTCAACTCGAGGATAGGTGGTTCCTCAATTGAAGATTTGGGCTCGATACTCATAACCTCCTCGGGTGGAGGAAATGGGAAATCGTTAAGAAAATCCTTGATAATCGAGAAGTCCTCATCATTGTCGAGGTATTCGTCACAAGTACGTGGAACATCGAATTCTTCAAACGTAAAACCACCACCTTCAAATGGAGTGAAGGCTGGTGTCGAGTTATCAAGGATGGGATCTAACATAGTGGGATTGCCACTATTTTCATCATCACCAAAACCTAAAACTTCTTGTTAAAATTCCTCGCAAACAACGTCAATCATATCAACAAGGTTTATGGTTGCAACGGAATAAACATGAGAAATTTGAGAATTTTGAGTTGCGTTTATAACAAGTTCCTCGTCGTTGAAACGTAAGGTAACCTTTCTAGCATGAACATCAATTAAAGCCATAGACGTATCTAAAAACGAACGACCTAAAATGAGAGGAACTTGAGGATCCGTGGGAATATCAACAATGATAAAGTCTACCGGATAATAGAACTTTCCCACTTTCACAAAAATGTCTTCCGCCAATCCACATGCGGGAATCGTGGAATGGTCGGCCAACTCGATAGACATTAGTGAAGGAGTAAGATTAGGTTGAGCGACTTGAAGATTGCAAGTGGCATCAATTTAATACTAGCACCAAGATCGGACAAGGCATAGCATTCTTCCATATCTTAGATTGCACAAGGGATCAAGAATTTATCGGGATCACCGACTTTTTGAGGTATGCGGTTAAGATAAACCGATGAACAACTAGACAATTGTTGCAATTTCTCCTTGTTGTTCAACATACTCTTAAAGTTAGCGGCAAATCGAGGCATCATGACCAAAGCATCGGCAAAAATCACATTAAAATGAACGTCACGAAACATTTTCATAAAAAGCTCAAATTGGTAATTATCGCGCTCTTGACGTTTCTCCTTTCTAAGTCTCGATGGATAGGGCAAAGGTGGTGCGGGTTGAGGCATAGGCATAGCCTTTGGAATCTCGGGTTCTAAATGTGGTAATGGGTCAACTGTAGGTGTGGCATGAGCGGTACTTCGTGGGACTGGGACATGCTCCTTTTCGACCACCACCTCGGGTTCTTCCTCAATTGCTTCCTCCGTAGGAGCAATTGGTTGAGGATTCGGTTCCTTAAGTGTCTTACCACTACGTGTGGTAATCACTTTCATCTCTCCCTCAGGGTTCGATATGGTGTTATTAGGAAGACTACTCGAAGACGGTTTGCACATAATTGCCTCAAACATAGATGAAATTTTGTCCTCAAACATGGATTGCCTCTTCTCGGCCTTAATCATATCTTGTTTTATTTCATGTTGCCCTTGTTCCATTTTGTGTTGGTTTTGTTGTAACCTAGTTACATTTCCTTCCATTTTGTTTGTATGGATTTTAAACTCATTTGCTAACTCATTTTTCAACTCCTTCTTCAAGTCGTTCTTAAACTCGGATCTTAGGCTAATGATTTCTCTTTGAATGTTGTCAAACCTAGCATCGTTTCCATTAGCGTATTCAACAAATTCATTTGGAAGATCTTTCAAAGTTTGCAAACCCTTGTTGTTGTTTTGACAATCATTATTTTGATTTTTGTTTGAAACTTGATTATTAGCCCCTTGATTCCCATACTTTCCTTTGTAATTGCAATTAAAACCAACTTGATTGTTTCGATAGTTGTTGTTAGCATTTTGATTTGGAGCAAAACCCGGTGGAGTCAATTGATTAGAGCGGGTAACTTGACCGTTTTGGTTGTAAGTTCTCGTGGTCGCGTAGGCACTCGAAGTTTTACCACCGTTGGTAATGCACTCGGAGAAATCATGACCTCCACCAAAATACATGCATGAAACCTCAACCGCTTTAGCCGTAGCGGGAGCACTTTGTTCTCCAACTTTGAATTCAATTAAAAGTCCTTTAAGCTTATCAAAGATTTTGTTTTCCAAGTTCGCCTGAATTTGGCAAGCATCGATGGTATTAGACAAAGAAGGTGAAGCCGAAGACGAAGCCTTACGAACACTCGATGTGATACGAGGACTATACACCTTAGATCTATTCTCAATTATCACCAAAGCTTTCTCAACCATTTTACACAAAAAATTATCACCCGCGGCGGCATTTAGATAATCCCTTTCATGATCATTAAGTCCATTGTAAAACGTGTCAATTTGATGCAAGTCGGAAAAACCGTGATGAGGACACTCATGTAACATTTCCTTAAACCTATTCCAAGCCGTTTAAAAACTCTCATTAAATTCTTGTGAAAAATTTGAAATCTCGTTTTTCAAATGCGTAGTCTTAGAGGGCGGGAAAAATTGGTTCACAAACTTAGAAACGAGATCCTTCCACGTCAATATAGAATTGTGTGGCTCTTTCTCTAACCAAATTTTAGCGGGCCCCGCTAAGGAATACGAAAAAAGCATCATCTAAATCGAGTCATTAGCAACATCCTTAAATTTGCAAGTGGCGGTAAGACGATTGAATTGGCGGATATGGTTGTGCGGGTTGTCCTTTTCATCACCACGGAATTTGTTGTTTTGGATCATCGACAATAAACCCGTTTTCACTTCAAAATTCTCCGCAAGGATAACGGGAATCACAATAGCCTCTCCATAACCCTCGGTGGGTGCTTGAAGTAACTCCATCATAGTTCGATTCGCCATGGTTGGTTCTTCTCTTACGATATGTTCGTCAATAGGAGACTCCTCACTAGAAAGATTAGGAGTAGGTGTTGACTCCTTTTGGTTTCTACATTTACGTGCACGTCTTGCTTGGTTGCGAGTTTGAATAAACGTCACGTACAACGTGGGGATGAGCAAAGAAGATTCTTTTTGGTGTTTTGTATTTTTCCAATTTTTTGGTTTTTGATCGTTTTTACTTTTTTTGGATTTTTGTGATTGTATTAAGTAGACCAAAATATACAAATCTCCTCCTTAATCAAATCTCTTGATTAAAGAAGCCTCAAGGAATGAAAACGATCACGTGAAGTGAATGCCTTCGATGACTTTAGAACGTTGGTGGAACACCAAAACGTTCAAGAGGGTTTAATCAATTGAAACCAAGAAAATATATATGATACTTAGTAATACTTTGGGCGGCAAAACCCTCGATTAGCTCTCAATCTCAAAATACTCACAAGCAAGCGGGGAAACGAGGCGGCGCGAAGCACTTAAGAGCCTTTTTCCTTAGGGTGTATTTTATAATACCCGCCTTATACCCACCTTTAAGTTTGTATTTTTCAAAATCGAGCTTCACGAAAGTATTTATCTATTTTGCCTTTGATTTCTTGTTTGAGATTCGAATAAAATGATTGGGTAATGACCTCCCAAGTCAAGGTTGTGTTTTCACACTTTTGGAGTACTTGTGAATTTATTGTTTTACGTATACAATATATTAATAATATTCACACAAAAAGCAAAAAACCAATAATACGTATTAGTAGAGTGCTACTTATACAAATAGATATTATGGCTATATATAAAAACAACAATTGCCAAATTAAAACACAACACGCCTCCCCGGAGCCGCGTCAAAATTGATGTAGTATGTTTACCACTCTTTAGGAAAAGAAGGCAAAATAGGGAAAGTATTAAGTGTCGGTTTGGAAAACCAAGCACTACTGACCAAATGTTGTTCAAGTTCGTTTCCCAAGGAGGCAACTGTGTTGTGTAGAGAGATGATTAACTTTGTGATTATATTTGTGAGAAAAGAAAATAGAAATGAGATTAGAAGAGAATGACAGTTACGATAATGAATTACACTAAGACGATTAGTCGTACACGTAAAAACCGTAGAAAGTGACAAAATTAAAATTTTACCTTAAATTCCTAGAAAATTTCAAAAAATTCTAAATAATGTAATTAGAGTTTACAAAAAATCAAAAATCACTCAAACCTTTTATTTAATTAAATAATAGTTTTTAATGCTAATTAAAACCCAAAAAATCAATTTAATTAACAAAAAGCCCAAAATGAGATTTTTTCAATTGTAAACCTCTAAAATACCTTAACTAAATTTAAAACAATTTTTGAAAATTTTAAAATTAATAAAAACTATTTAAAAACTATTGAAAACTATTTAAACTTAAAATAATTATAAAAATTACTCTAATGACAATAAAAAAATTCTAAAAATTGTAATATTCCTAACTTAATGTGTTTAACCTAAGAAAAATATATAAACTTGAAAAATCTAAATTTTAAGTTTTAATAATAAATTAATAATAAAATATTGATAAAAATCCAAAATTTATAAAAAATTCTAAAAAGTTGCAAACTAGCTTATTTTAACCTAATAAACACAGAAATGAAGTTGAAATTACAAAATACCCCTAATGGGCTAGAAATAGGCTAAAAGACAAAACAATCCCTTAATGGGCTTAATTTGGGCCCAATAAGAAAAAGTCAACCAAATAAGCCCAAAACTTCTAGTCTGACTCAAAATTTGATTTTAAAAACAAAACTCTGAAGGCCCAAAAGCTGAAAATGAGTATAAGCTAGCTTATTTCAAAGAAGCTTATTATTAATGGGCTTTTTGGCCCATTAAGCTATAAGCTGATGCCATAAGCTCAAATTAGACACACAAGCTTCTTTTGAGTTACTTAAGAGTTCTATAAAAAGAAATTTGAAATAAGCACAAGGAATAAGCCTGAAAAAGCAATAAGCTATCTTCACAAAATGACAAAATAGTCGTTTTCGAGTTCTAGGCCACCCCAAGAGCTGATTCAAGTTTCAAAAGCTTTTAAATGACTTAACTAAGCTTAATCAACAAAATTTTTTTCAATAAGCACACTCAATAAGCTAGAATAAGCAGATAAGCACTTAATTAAAAGTCAACTTTAAGAGTTTTCTAGCAAAAAGTCAAAGCCAAGGTCTGATAAGCTCCAGTTCAAACAAATGGGTCAAATGAGGAAGATTGATGACAAAAAATAAATTGTTGCAAGTCTGGATAAGCCAATATGGCTTATTAATAAGCTAGATCAAAATTAACACAAGCAGGGCCTAGTTTTGGATGTTGAGCAGTGGAAACTTTTTCCACTACTTGACTTAATTGACTTTTTGTCTTTAGTGACTTTTTTGTTGATTCAAGTTTCACAAAGGCACCCAAATGATCAGTTAATCATAAGGAGTCAATAACAACAAAGAAATCACAATCACAATCAGCCAATTAGCACAGTTAATTCAAAAGATCACCAGATATCCCACAGACATGAAGAATAAGAAGATTTGGTTAAATAAGCACTTTTAGCAAGAATCAGCCAACCAAACTTCACCAAATGCATACACAAGCTATAATAAATGCAAATGAACAAATTTTAACAGGTTTCATGCAATGATTCAAAGTCTAGATCAAGATTCAAGCACCAAAAAGTTATTGATGAACACTAGCAGGCAGTTATGAACACTTTGTTGATATACTTGACCAACAAGCCAAATTCAAACACTCAAATCTTCAAATCAGGTTATATAAACTTTGATTAAACACCTTTTATCCCTAAACATGCATATACTGTAGGTATTTCCAAAATTTTAGGTCAAAAATAGTCAAATCAAGTTAGATATAGCACAATGTTTAATTCAAGGTTTAAAAGCCAATAACTTGCAGAAACTAGCATACAACCAAGTGAATTACAGCTACCAACTCAAAAAAAGCACTTCCAATAACACAATAACAAACTATGATTCAAAACAGGTTAACCCAAACACCCTTTTTTATTTTCAAACCAAGAATTTCAAATCAAAAGTATGATTAGGTTAGCACATGCATTCATAAACATCAAAACATCAAAATGAACAGATTCAACAAGATTTGGAGCCCAAGAACAACACATACAATAGCAGAACTCAAATATCACAAATATCCAAATTTTTATCAAATTTTGGGATTAAGGGTTCAAACCTCATGGATGTACATCCACACCCACGTATGTGTGAGCTTATGTGCTAGCAAGAACAAGCACAAGCTTCCAATATCAAGCTGCTAAGATGGAACAAAGTTAGAAGCAAAAATATCAAAATCAAAAAAAGAGGTAAACTTGATTAATGCAACCTTTGTTCCCCACACTTGATTATCCCCAAGTTATAAGCTTCACAACACCTTGATATCACAATATGAGGATGCTATGATCAGCTTATAGCCCAAAAATTCCAAGGTTTGAACAAGACTTAGCAAAATATCAAGATTATAGGAAAATATGCAAACTTTTGCATACTCCTTTGAAAACAAGTTTTAGGATTCAAGGTTAGTAAACAATGAACAATAATAAGCAGGAAATAACAATGGCACTTGACTTTTCTTCACCAATTTCAAACACACTTCATTAATTGAAAATGAGATTTATAGAAATGTGAACATAGGAAAATTCAAGAGCAGGGCTCAAAGTGAAACCCTAATGCCTTTATAAAGGCTACAAACTATCTACTAGATGCATAAAAACGTAACCCTAAGCTTGATGAAGTCCCCAAAATTCCCTTTAAAAGTTTGAATATTTTGAGGATCATGTGACTGAATTTGGCTGTATATGTGAGTTGGCAAAGGTGAATTGTGATCAAAGGCTCACAAAGAAGCTTAAATGAAAGTTGAATGTGAGTGGTAGATTTCCTGGCAAATTTTGGCATTTTGTTCAAAACCGTGTGAAGAGGGTTCAACATGTGACTTGTGTGTTGTTGAGGTGGCAGGTTTAAGGTTTGGGATATGATTAACATCACCCTAATCATCATTCTGGATAATATGGTGGGTTAATTTTTGCTAAAACACAAATACCCAATTTGTGTTCTTGGGATGAATAGTGGTGTTTGATTCAGTTTAGGATTTAAAAAGGTGTTAGGGGCCCTTTTTTAAACTTAATTAAATAAGTTAACCCAGGTTTGTTAAGTTAGTTGTGAGTGGAGGGTGAGGTGGCTGAATGGGGAATGGTGATTGGTGGAAAAGTGGTAGTGGGGCACGTGTCACCCCACTACTAGTTAAGGTAACTTTTCTGTCTGCCATAAATAACCCCTCATTTCTATTTCTCTTGTCACTTGCAAATGAAACTGGCCAAAACTCGTTTTTCTTTGTTAATGAAGTTTCCAACTTCTCACTTTTTTTGTAAAGTGATTTTAGGGGTATTTCTTGCCAATTCTTGATTCTTGAAGGGCTGTTTTGGCATTTTTTTCATTGATAATGGTCTTGACTTGTCTTGTTGACTTTTTGGAGGACTGATTTTGACAAATCATGATTTATGAGGGACCATTTTTGCCATTTCTTCAAAGTCAAGGGTCCTTTTGGTAATTTGACATTTTTAAAGGACCAAACTTGTAATTTCTTGTAACTTGAAGGCCTTAATGATATGTTTGACTTTGAGGAGGAATAATATTGACAATTTAGTTTTGGTGAGGGACTAAAATTGCCAATTCTTCAAAGTGGAGGGTCCTTTTTGTAATATTGAAAAACTTTAGGGACCAATCTTGTAATTATGAAGATACAAGGGTTTAAAGTGTCAATTCTTTAATATTGGAGGACCCTTCTTGCATAATCTTCAAATATTCAAGGGTTTCTCTTGGAAAATCTTCATTAGGGCTTGGTTCATTGTGCGGTTTCGTTTCCCGTCTTCGTTTTTGCATGATTCTTGTGATCTTTTGTCATTTTCTCAATATCTGTACCTAAAATACACAAGTAACAAACACAAGCATATATTTGGCAATTTTCATGATATTTTATGCATTTAAAGCCCTTTTTGGACGATGAGACTATGTATAAAAGCAGTCTCATCTGTGAACCTTCCATAGTTCATGAATAGGTTCATTCTAGTGATGATGGAGGAGGCTATGAAGATGATATTGGTAACATGGAGACTGAAATTGAAGACAACACACTTATTGAAGGATGAACACTTTCATCTACTATCAAAATCATCCTCCTTCTCTAATCACTGGTGATGTGTTGTCTCCTGTTCAAACAAGAAGGTCTCATCAGAATCAAGGAGGTTTTATTGCCAATATCCACAAGAAGGTTGATACCTCTCTTATACAGGCATGTTTGTTTGCTTGTTTTCTGTCACAAAAGGAACCCAAGAATATTTTTGATGCTCTCAAAGAACCAAGTTGGGTGGAAGCAATGCAGGATGAGCTTCACCAATTTGCTATTCAAGATGTTTGGGAGTTAGTGGACTGTCCTAGGTATGTCAGACCTATTGGGACAAGATGGGTTCTTAGAAACAAGAAGGATGAAAGAGGGATTGTGATCAGAAACAAGGCACGTTTAGTTGCTCAAGGCTATTCACAAGAGGAAGAGATAGACTATGAAGAGGTTTTTGCACCTGTTGCAAGGATTGAAGCAATAAGGATTTTCCTAGCCTATGCTTCTTTCATGGGCTTCATAGTTTATCAAATGGATGTGAAGAGTGCTTTTCTTTATGGCACAATTGAAGAGGAGGTTTATGTAATGCAGCCTCCTGGTTTTGAAGATTCAGAACATCCAGACAAAGTGTATAGGGTGAAGAAAGCAATGTATAGGATTTATCAAGCCCCAAGAGCATGGTATGGCACATTGTCCACCTATCTGGTGGAAAATGGATTTAAAAGGGGCACCATAGATCAAATGTTATTTACCAAGAATATTGGTAAAGACTTTCTACTTGTTCAGGTCTATGTGGATGATATCATCTTTGGTTCTTCAAGTCCAAAGATGAGTGAAGACTTTTCCAAGCTCATGACAAAAAAATTCAAGATGAGTGCAATGGGAGAGATGAAATTCTTTCTAGGTTTACAAGTTCAACAGAAAGAAGATGGTATCTTTATCTCTCAAGACAAGTATGTAGCAAAAATCTTGAAGAAGTTTGGCTTTTCTCCATATGAGAAACGGGCTAGCACACCCATGGATAGGGAACACCCTTGGGGAAATATTGGAGATGGAAAAGAGGTGGATGTCAGGCATTATAGGTTAATGATTGGATCATTGATGTATCTTACAGCTTCTAGACCTGACATCATGTTTACTGTGTGTGCATGTGCACGTCATCAGGTGACTCCCAAAGAGTGTCATCTCCATGCTGTCAAAAGGATTTTTAGATACCTTAGGTGTTATCCCACCTTGGGATTATGGTATCCAAAGGATTCTCCATTTGAGCTTATTGGTTATTCAAACAATGATTATGGAGGTGACAAGTTTGATAGAAAACCCACAACTGGTGGATGCCAATTTCTTGGGAGTAGGTTGATATCTTGGAAATGCAAGAAACAAACAGTGGTGGCCAATTCTACAACTGAAGCAGAATATGTAGCTGCAGCTGCTTGGTGTGGACAAGTCTTATGGATTCAGAACCAACTGTTGGATTATGGGTATAATTTTATGCATACCGAGATTTTTGTAGACAATAACAGTACCTTATGCTTTATTAAAAATCTTGTACATCATTCTAAAACAAATCAAATAGAAATTAGACATCATTTTATAAGATATTATTTTGAAAAAGGTTTAATACAACCAGATAGGGTTGATACAGAAGAAAACTTAGCAGATTTGTTAACTAAACCTTTTGATACTGGGAGGTTTCAATACTTGGTAACAAGTATTGGAAGGATCAATCTTACCTAAAATGTGTTTTTTGGAATTTATTGTAAAAGTATGTACATGATATGCACTATTATTGGTCTTTGTATGAAATTAGGTTTTCCACTTAATTTATCTAACGCTGACAAAGGATATTTTAACGCTGATAAGTGTTAAAATGGACGCTGACAGCAATATGTTAGTTTTGTGGTTTTTGATATAATTATGTAGGCATTGTGAGCATTGTACAAATAGATACAAAGTTGCTTATGGATCTTTGGAGCTTACTAGGAGTGTGTTCAAATGTGACAATCCGTCAATTTACGATTGATATTTTATTCTCAAATATTATTTGAAAATATTATTTTAATGTTACAATATGAACTCACTTATTTTTGGGAAGAAATTTGGATTTACGTCTTGGAGTAGCATCGACTACGTCTAAACCAGAGGATTCAACGTTACATGCTTACGTTTACATACACCGTCTTTGGTGACAGTCCGACATTTTTGAAAATAAATTTATCCGTGAATATTATTTTGGAGTTTTAAATTTGTGTTGGTTCATAAACTCACAAATTTACGAGAAGAGATTAGCACTTACGATTTTATTTTAACGTCCTTTACGACTAAACCGGAAACCTTAGGATTACGTATTTACGTTTTCGAACTCCGTTTTTGATGAGACAATTTTTATTGGATTCGTTTTGTGACGATGATTCATAATTTATAAAAACGTTTTTCGTAAAACGACCCGAGGGCACGCAAATCGAGAAAACTAGAATCGAGGAATACCCGTAAACTAGTGAGATGGGACAAAATACATTGTCCCACCCCACTAGCTTACATGGGACGGCAACAATGTACAGCACACCACATTTGGTGTCATTTTTACTTAACTAAATGGACACTTGTCCTTTAAGCTTACTTTGTAAGCCAACAACTTACCAAAAACCACTAGCTAGTTCACTCTTCTCATTCATACATGCAAAAACAAGCTACAACTTCCATTCTCTCTCTTGACTCCATTTTTGGCCATCCCAAATGCTCCACAAAACACCACATTCATACAATTTTAAACCACAAACATATGTTATAATTAACATATGTTAATCTCCACTCTATAAGATGAAGATTGGTGCAAGTTATAACATCCAAGGAGGAGTTTTCATGGAGTAGTAGGGCTGATTTTCCACAAGGTATTCATGAAGATTGGTGGTCTTGAAGATGGTCATGGTTATTCACAAGCTTCTCCATCAAAAACCATGTCCAAACCATAACCTACATCAACTTGGTGGTATAAAGATTGTCCTCCTCATCTTCTTGTTATTTTGATTATGTAAACATGTATTTTATTTCCTATTGTATATGTATATGATGATTATATGATGATAAAAATGTTATGTGGGGATTTGGTGTTGATAAACATGATTAAAAAGGTGAAAAACCATAAGAAACAAGGTTAAAATCTTGGTTAAATTTGTTGGCTGTATAAAACAGTAAATAAACAGGTCATGGACTGATAAAATGATGAAGTAGAATGGATTTACAGTAAGCTATGGGTCTTGTACACATGTGAGAGTTGGCCATGCAATGTAATCATTGTAATGAGTGAGATATGATCAAAACAAGTTTAGGGTATAAATCTGAGGTTACTGTTTTGGACGATTTTTAGAAAATACTTAGAAGATGATTCAACAGTAGCTATACGAGAGTTAAATGTGGAACATATCATTTAGTTTATGTGATAAAAATTTGAGCTTCTATCTGCATATAGAACTCAAGATATGGCAGTTTTGGTGAAAGTGAAGTTAAAAATCAGATTTTTGGAAATTAAAGTATAATACTATTATATAAGCACTCAAAATTATATTGTATAAAATGTAAAGTTAAAACCCACTAACTAATGGATTTTATTTATATAAGTATGTAAAAGGTTAAATAAGTGTACATTTTATAAAAATGGTAACTTGTTAAGTTTTATAAGTTATAAAACTATAAACTTGATTTTTACGACTTTTTCGGCTATTACCGTAAAATTAACGTTTTTGCTAAATAAAACTTAGACGGTTGGATCCGTCTAATGTAAACTTTTATAAACTCAAGTACTGATATATAGACATATATAACAAGTAAAAACCTATAAAACCCGAACTATAGGACATACGGACGTTAACGGACTAAATTAACGTTATTGGACTAATAATACAACAAAAATGGACTAAAATACTTATGAACTTATTATTGGACTTAACCCATTTAGGCCCAACTTGTAAGTTATAGATACTGATAATATAAGTATAATATGGATTAAAACAATTTAAAGAACTTATAATAAGTTTATTGGACTTAAAACACGTAAATGGGTAAAACTAGTAAGCTAGTATAAAGGTTATCGACATATAACACTAAAATGAGTAAACGAGAATATGTAAACCCACTTGATCATCATATGTATATAATCATCATATGTATACATAATTGTTATTTTTATAAAGTCATTGGACATGTGTCTAAGACGAGTATTATTTGTCTAGGTTTCCGTGATTGAAGCACGTACCGTACGTCCGAACTGCCGATAACCCGCCTTCCCATATCAACGTGAGTTCATAGCCTCGCACTCTTTTAAATGTTTTATAAATTTTTTATAAACCCGCGAGGGAGATAACATGTTAGTTTTTATTAAATAGGACACCATTTGTCCCGATTGTTTGTTTATTGATTTTGGACCCGAATGATTGAATGACCCGATTGTATGACCCGATAAATGATTAAAGGACCCGATAGATGAAAATTAAATGGATTATTAAAGTTAGGTTATGTCACTAAAAGTCCCATTAGCATGAATTGTGAACCACCGGGAGTTGGTAGACGCTTATGCATTTAATAGTACTATTTGGGGACGATCACCCCAGTTCGCGCCTTGACGGTTGATCCCCGTCGTGCCACATTGATTGGTAAGTGAATTTATGTATGAGAAGATTTCCATAGCGTGACCTTTGTGACGACACGCTAACTTAGATGGGCAAAATTTGTATCGGGTTAGCTACCCATTGTTGGTTTAGTAAGGTAACAATGTCATGCGGCTTATAATAATCCAAAAACTAACGAAATACTACTAGACGCTCCGAATTACGATGTATTGCCTGACTAGCAATACTGGGTCATACTATTGATATTATGTTTGTGTTTTGGTTTTCATAACCATATTCATATAACGGTTTTATTTTCATACAACATCGTAAAACGTATTGTATGACGTTTTTACGACATTGGCTCGTATAGTGATTTTTAAGGCTTTTTATAACCATATTCATATAACGGTTTTATTTAATACAACGTTGCAAAACGTATTGTATGGTGTTTTTAACGACAATGATTCGTATAACGATTTTTAAGGCAAATGCCTATATTATGATTTTCGATAAAGATTTGTATAAAATGACTTTGGCTATTTTATGGCCTATTAAAATGATTTGTACAAGATGATTTTCAGTAATAATTTTATACTGATATTATATTGATGGAATTTATTAAACTCTATGAATTCACTCGGCGTTGTCGCTGACCTTTTCTTTTAACATGTTTTATCTCAGGTACTTGAAGGTAATTCTCCGGAAGATGACAAGAATTCATGGCCCGCACTTAAACAATATTTTCCATTCAAATACTTTGTAAAAATTTGTATGAAATAATATGACTTGGGACCGATGTAACTTTGATATTTATGAATGGAAATGATTTATTATTAAACGACGCGATTTTTATGTGTTGTCTATGATGTGAGTAATGTGCTATCCCGTAACACCAACGAGTCTTCCGCTGTATTGAGTTGTATAAATTTGGGGGTGTTACAGTTTGGTATCAGAGCTCTCGTTATTGAGAACGAAAGATTTTTTAAAACCAAGGTTTTGAATAAAACTTTTCAAAATCTTTTAACTATAAACATTTTTCTAAAAATGTCTAAAAATCTTTTGACTATAACGGTGCCGAAGAATTCCCGAGTTACCGACAAGGCCAAGACTGAGAAGTGTTATTTTAATATATATAACTTGGATTATATATATATAGGATGTAATTTTATTACATGATTGTTTGATGATTATTTTGATTTTTATACGAGGTATTTATACGACGTCGATTGTCACAAGAAACCCTAAATCCCCTAGTAAATTAATCGAAGCTATACTTGTAGGAATTCTAGCTATCCTAGATCTAAACCAAGTTGTGGATATTTATGATCCCAACAAATGGTTGATATTCGTAGAAATGTAGATATTAGTTGATTGTGATATTGAAAAAGAATTGGCGAGATTAAATCTGATATCGATGTCATGACGATCTTTCCTTATAAAGTGGAGTTTGACAAAACGTTATCACCTGGAAAGATGTCATCTGATTCGTTGTCATCCAATTCTTAAATTGAAATTGAAAGGGTGAATGTTGCACTTGAGGCTGTCATTGGAACCATTACCCAAAAGCCTCATGCCACTAATACCTTTCCGAAAAGTCTAATTGACTGATCGAGTCATTTAATATTAGTGACTTATTTGATAATTGTTTTTGAAAGAGCTATAGGATCGGAAATTAAGTGTTGATCATATTGAGCTTTTATTGCCTTTACAAGGCCGAAGAATAAGTATTGGAATATGAGGTAGAATATCGCATTGAGTATAAGTTGATTGAAACTTGAATAAAGTAAAATTTAACCTGTATGGAATATGAGATTGTTAATATAAGTCGTTAAGTTCTGTGATTGAATTATAAGGTTTTAAATGATTGTAGGTTCATGTTAAAGGTTGTTCCTAGGCCATTGTCCACTAATGAGGATGCCCAGTGTCCAAGAAATTAATTGAAGAAATCTTCTTCTGAATTGAGACCGATGGATATTCTGGGACATGTGGAACACCTAATGACTCTTGTAGATTAGTATTCATTGTTGTATCTTTTAAAAATCCCTGACTTAACTGAGATATCAGTTGGTAGGATGAGTTCTGAGAATTGTATGACATAGTGACACATAATGTGTTACGGTACAATTCTGACTTGTTTGTGATTAATGAAAAGACTACCTTTGATTGCTAAATCCTACATGTATCGATGTTATCTATCCTTTATTGCTTCATCCTAATGTTCGCATTAATGATGCAACTATTGAACAAGTACTCATCTTGATTTGAGTTACGTTGTGAATCATTCTTCGTGAGTGCCATCGAGGTCATGAACCTCATGATTATTTGGCTAAAGCTCATTTCCTATCATATTATAGTTAAGTTCTTGGTAAACAAGCTTTCATCACTCTTTTGCAGATCACTCATTGTTTTTATAAAAGATAAAACAGTATTCCTTGAGAAAAATTGAATTTTCATCACTAAAAGGATTACTCAAAGTAAGATTTATAAGTGATTGTTATCGAAATGAAGTTGTTTATAAAACATCTTGGAAAACCTGATTGTTTTCGTAACAAAGAAAATCTTTGTAAATATATTTTGATTTTATTTAAGAATTAAGCATGTAAATGTTTTTATTATAAACATGATGATAAAGTTTTGACGAACTGAGTATTGCATCGTTAATCTTGAAATTGTATATAGTTGCGCGCCTACATACAATTTGGAATGGACCATGCAAGGCTGATTAGTAGTCACCATAAAACTGGTTAATAAACACTAAATTTTCTTTGAAGATTGAGAGGAATTAAAAATTTATGAGATCTGCAAGAAGTGAAAAATAAGGACATAGTGTTAGGGACACCTACATATGTGCCTGTAGCATCTATTCTTCTGAGTTGAATTTACTCATCTGTGGAATTTGTCTTATTTGACAATTGATATTCTGATCTTGTCCAATTCTCCCGTAGTGAGATTCTTAGGAAAAGTATCTGATTACCGAGTGTTGATACCCGACTGGATGTATCGACGTTCTTATCATTTCTTTTGATTTGATTTCATTTGAATGACATGGGTAACGATCCGAGGAGCTTTCGAATGCGTACTCAAATTATGAAAACATAGGATATATTCATATTTATTAAATGTTTCCGTCTGTATCTGATTTGAAATTCTATCGCGTAAATCATGCGTTGAACTTACTCTTTTAAGGTTAGTTATGTCTCCTAATATCCTTGAATTTGTGAAGGATTGTGAGTTATTATTAGACTTTTGAGAAGTTCACATCTTATCGACGGCAATAAAACTGGAAAGTTGGTAAGAATTCCCCTAAAATATAAGATGTTGATTATGACAAGTTATTTAAATAATTCATGATGGATGATCATATCCTATATAAAGACTTGAAATATTACCGTGAATGGTTGTGAATTAGTTATAAATATTATAATCTAGAAAGAACATAATATGAACTTGTTAAAAAATGTTTATGTTATTTGAAACTTTAGGAAGTATTTGTTGATGAATTACCTAGACTTTTGCCATTAAGGCAAGTTAAAATTTGTATTGATTATATTCCCGATGCTGCAACTGTGGCGTATGCACTGTACGTCAGCACCATTTAAATTAAAGGAATTACCGTACAACTGAGAGAGTTGTCGGAGAAAGATTTTATTATACCAAGCCTGTCATCCTGAAGAGCTATGGTGTTATCATTCCTTATATTTATAGATTACTGTGAATTAAGTAAATGGACAATCGAAAACGATATCCATAACTCGAAATGGAAGAATTGTTCGATCATTTACAAGGTTCTAGCAAATTTGATCCATAGCATGGTTATCATCAACTTCGCATCTGCGAAAAAGGATTATGTATTCCAATCACTACATCCTGTACTTGTAATGAACATTACGAGTTTCATGTTATGTCGTTTGGATTAACTAATACACATGTAGCATTCATAAATTTGATGAATCACGTGTGTAGGCCGTAATTTGATAAATTCATGCTTGTGATCATTAAGGATCATTTGTTTGTTTATAAGAATAAGAATGAGTTAATAATTATTCATAGATCGCCCTGAATTGGCCGAACGATAAAAACATGTACCTTAAATATTTAACATAAGACTTAAGACTTAATTCTTTACATGATTTAACCATGTGATTAATAGATAATGGAAGCTATATTGATTTTTCAAAGATTAGAACCATTAACGCTTAGGGATTAAAAACTTAATCCTTTACATAAAATGACCGTTGGATTAATAATGGTAAGATGTATGCATATAGACTCTTCAAAAATTAAGAGCCCTTTTAAGACTTTGGATTTTACCAAAAAGAAATGGAAATATGTTTTGACAAATGTTTTAACAAAGGATTTTTAATGGGATTATTCCCTTATACACAAACCATTTAACTAAACTTCTGTTTAGGGGTAAATGTTTGTGTATACCTCAAGATAACTTAAGAAGGATTGAGTAAAACCATTTATACCATAACCTGAAAACTTAAAACGACAATTTTTACTTTTCAAACTAAGAAAACCTTGACCAAAGTATAAATAAAGGTTTTTCGAACATTTACGAATCTTATTAAATATTTTCGATAAATCAACAAAAATCTTGTTAATTAAATTCAAATTTATTTTGAACATTTTATATAATTGGTCGAACTAAGAAATTTAAAACTTTTCGTTTACGCTTTATAAAAATTAACTAATAACTATTTAATTAATTGTAATGATTATCGACGCTTTAGACGATGAATTGAGTAAAACGGATAAAAATGATAGTTGAGAAGAAACTAAAACATAGAAGATATGAAGAAAGAATTTTAAATAAATACGGTTATGATATTTATTTCATCAGGAGAAAGTGAATATAGATACCGACACATTATATAGAAAAGATAAAGAATCAATTAAGATGTATTTCTTAATAACAACGGTGCAAAATAAATTGCCAAACAATATAAAAATAGCCGATGATTGTAAAAAGGGATAATATAGATTATAAAAGAGGTTCGCGGCTAATGCGAACCATTAAAATTGAGAAACCGATAGCGTTAAATGTTTTAAAGTCCATTTGTGATTGTCTAAATATGGAGATTGTGAGATATAGTTATGTTGGAATTTGTAAGTATAAGTATTATATTTATGTCATTTATGACTAAAAGTATCTTTGTCTGAAGAGTTGTACTGATGGCAAATTATGAAGGCAGACATCGCCTCATACATTAGTAAACGTCTAGCTATTGCAAAGGTCATCATCTGAATTTGATTTGATTTAGGTCATCGTCGACAGACTGACCAAATCTGCTAAAATCATTCTTATTAATGATAGATTCTTGATGAAGAAATTGACTCTTTTGTATTTAAAAGAGTTATGTAAACATAGTGTGCCTGTATCGAACATCTATATCAAGATCCTCGCTTCGCATCGAATTTCTAGAGATTTGCTCAGAAATCATTGAGAACGAACCTTGATGAGAGTACTATGTACCACCCTAAATCGAAGGGACGAGGTAAAGTAGCGATACAAAATACTATAAGTGTTGTTTTATGTTTGAATGATTGACCTTTGGTAATAAATCGTATAATCGCTTTCCTTTGGAAGGATTACCCTTGATAACTATCGTATTAGGATCGAGACCTAATCTTGTTAGGATCTAAATCTTAGAGCATCTGTAAGCAGGAGTTGAGATAAAGACACCCGACGTACACCCATTGTGAGTTGGACATGTCTTTTAGGTTTAAGGTTTCCTATGATGGCGAACCTAACCCTACAAAATACCCGACCCGCGAGATCTCAAATGATTGTTGAAATTAGAATTATTGACAGCCGGTAGTGGGCAAGAGGTTATGTGAATATGAAATGTAGATCTTGAAGTACCAAATGGGTAGCGAAGTTATGCCACAATTTTTAACCTTGGAAAAATGGATTCATGATCTGACAAATCATGGGATATAAGTCCCCGTTGTATGGGACCATTGAGATGATGAAAAAGTTGGGATTGAAAGGCATATAAGCTGGATCTACCCTAGGACTTCCAAGACTGCGTGAATTATGTTTCGTATATCGAACTTGATGGAATATCTATCAAGTGAGAATCTGATTATTCTTAGTAGAGCTTAGATCGGCGAAAAGTTGCATTCATCAGAAACCCATGAACAACATGGATAGAGAAAGTAAGTCAACATTTAGCCTGATCTTATTCCCGTAGTTATGTTTGATGAAACTCGCGTATTATAATGAATTACACTTGTGAGAAAAGACCGAATGTGGAGGAAATACCCACATGGCTTTAACTCAATAAGAAGCGAGTAGTAAGATGATCTTTGAGGACAAAGATCATGTTTAGGGGTAAATGCTGTGACAATCCGTCAATTTACGATTGATATTTTATTCTCAAATATTATTTGAAAATATTATTTTAATGTTACAATATGAACTCACTTATTTTTGGGAAGAAATTTGGATTTACGTCTTGGAGTAGCATCGACTACGTCTAAACCAGAGGATTCAACGTTACGTGCTTACGTTTACATACACCGTCTTTGGTGACAGTCCGACATTTCAGAAAATAAATTTATCCGTGAATATTATTTTGGAGTTTTAAATTTGTGTTGGTTCATAAACTCACAAATTTACGAGAAGAGATTAGGACTTACGATTTTATTTTAACGTCCTTTACGACTAAACCGGAAACCTTAAGATTACGTATTTACGTTTTCGAACTCCGTTTTTGATGAGACAATTTTTATTGGATTCGTTTTGTGACGGTGATTCATAATTTATAAAAACATTTTTCGTAAAACGACCCGAGGGCACGCAAATCGAGAAAACTAGAATCGAGGAATACCCGTAAACTAGTGAGATGGGACAAAATACATTGTCCCACCCCACTAGCTTACATGGGACGGCAACAATGTACAACACACCACATTTGGTGTCATTTTTACTTAACTAAATGGACACTTGTCCTTAAGCTTACTTTGTAAGCCAACAACTTACCAAAAACCACTAGCTAGTTCACTCTTCTCATTCATACATGCAAAAACAAGCTACAACTTCCATTCTCTCTCTTGACTCCATTTTTGGCCGTCCCAAATGCTCCACAAAACACCACATTCATACAATTTTAAACCACAAACATATGTTATAATTAACATATGTTAATCTCCACTCTATAAGATGAAGATTGGTGCAAGTTATAACATCCAAGGAGGAGTTTTCATGGAGTAGTAGGGCTGATTTTCCACAAGGTATTCATGAATATTGGTGGTCTTGAAGATGGTCATGGTTATTCACAAGCTTCTCCATCAAAAACCATGTCCAAACCATAACCTACATGAACTTGGTGGTATAAAGATTGTCCTCCTCATCTTCTTGTTATTTTGATTATGTAAACATGTATTTTATTTCCTATTGTATATGTATATGATGATTATATGATGATAAAAATGTTATGTGGGGATTTGGTGTTGATAAACATGATTAAAAAGGTGAAAAACCATAAGAAACAAGGTTAAAATCTTGGTTAAATTTGTTGGCTGTATAAAACAGTACATAAACAGGTCATGGACTGATAAAATGATGAAGTAGAATGGATTTACAGTAAGATATGGGTCTTGTACACATTTGAGAGTTGTCCATGCAATGGAATCATTGTAATGAGTGAGATATGATCAAAACAAGTTTAGGGTATAAATCTGAGGTTACTGTTTTGGACGATTTTTAGAAAATACTTAGAAGATGATTCAACAGTAGCTATAGGAGAGTTAAATGTAGCACATTTTAAGTAGTTTATGTGATAAAAATTTGAGCTTCTATCTCCATATAGAACTCAAGATATGGCAGTTTTGGTGAAAGTGAAGTTAAAAATCAGATTTTTTGAAATTAAAGTATAATACTATTATATAACACTCAAAATTATATTGTATAAAATGTAAAGTTAAAACCCACTAACTAATGGATTTTATTTATATAAGTATGTAAAAGGTTAAATAAGTGTACATTTAATAAAAATGGTAACTTGTTAAGTTTTATAAGTTATAAAACTATAAACTTGATTTTTACGACTTTTTCGGCTATTACCGTAAAATTAACGTTTTTGCTAAATAAAACTTAGACGGTTGGATCCGTCATGTACTGATATATAGACATATATAACAAGTAAAAACCGATAAAACCCGAACTATAGGACATACGGACGTTAACGGACTAAATTAACGTTATTGGACTAATAATACAACAAAAATGGACTAAAATACTTATGAACTTATTATTGGACTTAACCCATTTAGGCCCAACTTGTAAATTATAGATACTGATAATATAAGTATAACATGGATTAAAACAAGTTAAAGAACTTATAATAAGTTTATTGGACTTAAAACACGTAAATGGGTAAAACTAGTAAGCTAGTATAAAGGTTATCGACATATAACACTAAAATGAGTAAACGAGAATATGTAAACCCACTTGATCATCATATGTATATAATCATCATATGTATACCTAATTGTTATTTTTATAAAGTCATTGGACATGAGTCTAAGACGAGTATTATTTGTCTAGGTTTCCGTGATTGAAGCACGTACCGTACGTCCGAACTGCCGATAACCCGCCTTCCCATATCAACGTGAGTTCATAGCCTCGCACTCTTTTAAATGTTTTTATAAATGTTTTATAAACCCGCGAGGGAGATAACATGTTAGTTTTTATTAAATAGGACACCATTTGTCCCGATTGTTTGTTTATTAATTTTGGACCCGAATGATTGAATGACCCGATTGTATGACCCGATAAATGATTAAAGGACCCGATAGATGAAAATTAAATGGATTATTAAAGTTAGGTTATGTCACTAAAAGTCCCATTAGCATGAATTGTGAACAACCGGGAGTTGGTAGACGCTTATGCATTTAATAGTACTATTTGGGGACGATCACCCCAGTTCGCGCCTTGACGGTTGATCCCCGTCGTGCCACATTGATTGGTAAGCGAATTTATGTATGAGAAGATTTCCATAGCGTGACCTTTGTGACGACACGCTAACTTAGATGGGCAAAATTTGTATCGGGTTAGCTACCCGTTGTTGGTTTAGTAAGGTAACAATGTCATGCGGCTTATAATAATCCAAAAACTAACGAAATACTACTAGACGCTCCGAATTACGGATGTATTGCCTGACTAGCAATACTGGGTCATACTATTGATATTATGTTTGTGTTTTGGTTTTCATAACCATATTCATATAACGGTTTTATTTTCTTACAACGTCGTAAAACGTATTGTATGACGTTTTTACGACATTGGCTCGTATAATGATTTTTAAGGCTTTTTATAACCATATTCATATAACGGTTTTATTTAATACAACGTTGCAAAACGTATTGTATGGTGTTTTTAACGACAATGATTCATATAACGATTTTTAAGGCAAATGCCTATATTATGATTTTCGATAAAGATTTGTATAAAATGACTTTGGCTATTTTATGGCCTATTAAAATGATTTGTACAAGATGATTTTCAGTAATAATTTTATACTGATATTATATTGATGGAATTTATTAAACTCTATGAATTCACTCGGCGTTATCGCTGACCTTTTCTTTTAACATGTTTTATCTCAGGTACTTGAAGGTAATTCTCGGGAAGACGACAAGAATTCATGGCCCGCACTTAAACAATATTTCCATTCAAATACTTTGTAAAACTTTGTATGAAATAATATGACTTGGGACCGATGTAACTTTGATATTTATGAATGGAAATGATTTATTATTAAACGACGCGATTTTTATGCGTTGTCTATGATGTGAGTAATGTGCTATCCCGTAACACCAACGAGTCTTCCGCTGTATTGAGTTGTATAAATTTGGGGGTGTTACATCAAATTTATGGATGATGGTTGGAATGTTTACATTCCTATCTTGACATAAATTTTTATTGCATATTATATTTTTGGCAACTTGTATATCATAGTTTAAGGGGAGGTTTTAGGAAACCTTTAGGATTTTTAGGTATTCTTATAATACTCTTATCACAATTCTAGATTGTGTCCACTGGTGAGTACGAGTTAGTTTTCTAAATCGTGAGGCACTGTAGCATGCAAAGTTGATATACTTTGCACGCTGCCAAGACTTTTTGACCTAGAATTAGATTTGGTCAGTTGGGAGACTTGGGTATGTTTTTATTGGGCTTACCTGGGAAGTTACAAGGGATTTATATGAGATAACTTCATTGTTAAGAACTTTGGTTAGCAAGGGACACTTGATGGAATTATGTCTATCTTGCTTAAGCAAGTGTGCATGATTGGACAATGCTTGCCACCCTATAATGATTTTCAGTCTATAAGTTATCTTCACTAGGATAAATTACTTTGTTAAGGTCCTTTTTCTTTTTAATTATTTTTATTTTTGGACGTTGACCTTTTTCTTTCCAAACGCTGTTAAGACCAATTTTAACGCTGACATGGCAATTTCCAACGTTGACAAGAATATAGCCGTTGGGCGTTGATAAGTTATTTTTGACCGTTGACAAATTTGGGTCCTACCCAGCTGTTATTTTTGACGAAAATATGGGCCGTAATTTTAGGAGTTGGTAACTTTTTATTAATGTTTGAGATAAGTTATATATTTTCAAGATTTTCATAATTACTTTTTGAATATAACTGCTTCACGTTTTGACCAATCACATATTTTCACCTCTCCTATATATTTGGCTCATTTCTTTTAAACAGGGTAACTTCTTATTCTTGTCTAACTAAAACTTTCTCACAACCTTCATCTTCCATAACTTTTATCACAACTTTCTTACATCAATGGCACCTAACTTTAAACCTACAGATTTGGAATTGAGGTTCAGGAGTTAACACAACACGGTATCTTATTTACAAGCTGATAATACTCTGTTTTCCCAATATACTCAGATGGTTGAGTATTTGAATGCGTCCCCATTAAGGTATGCACTTTCACATAATCCTCTTATCCATGTTACACACATTAAACAATTTTGGAACACTGTAAGTTCCTCAACAGTTAATGAAGTGACTACATTGACTGCTATTGTCCATAGGCTTCCATGGGTGGTTACTGAAGCTTTGGTTCACCAAGCTTTGCATCTTAATGATGAAGATGGTATAACCACCCTACCCATTGTAGAGCTAGAGCAAGGACTCCAAGCCTTGGGTTATCCTTTGCCTGAAAAAGGCCATTTAAACAAATATACAAAACAAGAATTTCCTCCGGCTTGGAAGTACTTAATACATGTCATTCTTTAATGTTTGAGTCCCAAATGCACTACACACGATGAAATCAACCGATCTATTGGGAGTACCATTGTGTGTATTGCAACTGGGCAAAAGTATAACTTTTCAAAAATGATTTTTGATGGCATGTGTCATAATAAGGGTAATAAGATGACTCTTGCTTACCCAAGGTTATTGCAAATGGTTTTTGATTTACAAGAATACTGCAATAGGGATCACAATAATTTTTATACGATCCCTGTTCAAAAGAAAGCAATTTTTGGGAAGATGAACTCTGAACCTTATAGAGACCTACCCCTCACCCAAGCTATGCTTGCTGTTATTGAAGCAGCAAACCCTCACCCACAACCTCAACCAGACCCTTTTCCTGAACAACCACCATCACCCGAGCAAATGGAAGTTGACCAAGAACAATTCAACGCTGACACTTCAAATGTTGGCATTGACACTTCAAATCCAAAAGCTGACACCCTTTTACCACAGACCCAAACACCTCTTAATCTTCAAACAGACCCTCAATCCACTCCATCTTCTACACCCCCATAAAAATAGGTTGGTAAAACGCCAAAGGACTACTGGAGTGTTCTCCTCTAGTGGTCCTAACCATGTAGCCGAGAGAACCACCACCACAAGTGTGGTTGGTGACATGGGTGGGGCTGGGACTGTTGGTTCTAGCTTAGATGCAGGCCAAGACAGTCCTAACGTCATTAAGAACCCATCCATGCCCCATGAGTCTACTTTGGGAAGTCAAATTCCCATTCTAGAGGAGGGCAGATTGGAACCTTACACAATATTGGAATTGACGGCGGTCTGCATTAACTTGCAAAAGCAAAATGCAGACCTTGTACAGATTGTCAAGTCACAAGGCCTTGAACTCAAGCAATTGAGGGAGATATAGTTATTTTGGAGCATGCTAACACTAGGCGTAGCGAGGAGGATTCTTCCAAAGGGGATGATGAACAGGTCCATATGAGTGACAAAGGCTCACAAGAAGGCACTTCTTTTGGTGATTCTTTGGGTATTGCTGAGGCTCTTATAGATTTGAAGAGACAACCATGTTTTGATGCTTCATTAGTTACTCCTACAAAGTTGTCTTTTACTGATTTGATGAAGCAGTTCATAGAGTCAGCCGTTGACAAGAGTAAATTAGGCACTCACACTCATAGTTTGGACGCTGAGAGACTTGCGGATGTAGTTGGTGTATCCCAGTCATCAGCTATCATTAAGGATGTGTCTACACAGGTACCATCTACTTCTTTACCCACTATTGATGTATTGGATAAAGGTAAAGGGATTATGGTAGAAGCAGAAGTTCCCAAGCATGCAGCCCAAGTGCATTTTGATTCCATTTTGGCTGCACAACTTAAGGAAATGGAGAAGATGAGGAAGACTGCTATTGAGTCACAAATTGTGGCTACTTCTGAAAGTAATAAGAAAGGCAGTGATGATGAGAGTACTGATTTAAATGTGATGATCATTGAAGATCCAGAGAGACTTGAATATGGAGATGAGTTGGCTAAGGAAAGGCTTGAGGAGTTGAAAATGCAGGTAGATTATGAAATGCCTGAAGTAGCAAGAATGCACTTTGCATGGGAGAATAAGGTTATGGAGAATCCAGACATGAGAATTTCAGATCAAATTTTGGGTTTGGAGATTCTGCTAAGAGTTCAAAGATATTGCAAGGTAATCTTGAAGTATAAGGCTAGTAAGGTTCTTTCACAGACTAAGAAGGATAGAAGGGAGCTTTACTATATGCTTCTCAGATGTCATCAAAGGGGTTGGACTTTCAAGAAATTGAAGGATTTGTCCTTTGACGAATTGGAGTTTCGTGCCTATCCTATATTGGTACGTGTTCAAGAGGAGAATACTATCAGACTCCTTTCTGATGAAAGAAAGGAAGAACTTGAAGAAGAGATGCAGATTCAAAAGGCTTCAATTGCACCAAGGCCAGTAAAGAAGGGACTTCCTATTGAGTTCCCAAAAGCTTTGGATAGAGTGAATCCTAGTGAAGCAGATATTAGAAGGAGTATTAAGCTCTCACCTTTGGAAGCTTCACATATTGCAGAGGTGTTACCTTCTGATTCTAGAAACCCTATAGTCACTATGAAGAAGATGCAAGTGGGTTCTGGATGATCACCAGATATGGAAAGGAGGTACATACTTTTACTTCTTTCATCTCTTTGTTTGCAAGCCTGGATAGAGAAGACTTGGTAGATCTTTGGGTATTGATGAAGGACAAGTATGAGGCTGAAGCACCTACTTGGTAGATCTTTGGGTATTGATGAAGGCCAAGTATGAGGCTGAAGCACCTACTTCCATCAATGGAATAAAGATTTGGTCCACATTCAAGAGAATGATTAAGCCAAATGATGCAGATCTAATATGGTTGGATTTGGATGATATCAGTGGAATTCAATGGCGTCTACATTCAGCAGCTGGTGTTTACCACTTGAGTACTACAAAGTTTTAAGAATATCTTCTTGTGGATGCTGAGTATCCCTTGTCCAAGGAATTTTGAAGCAAATGGTGTCAACACACCTGGAAATGGATTATACAAGTGATGTTTCCAAAGATTTAATTAGGTTTATTTATTATCTAATTAACAAGTGATTTGTATTTGTAAGAATTCTCCTTGTACTTAGTTTTTATTCAGAAACTTGATTACTAGAGTAGATATCAAGTTTAGGGGAGGATTGTTGGGAATAAAATGAGCCAAGACACTTAGACACTGACAAGAGTTATTTGGACGTTGATGAGAAGAAATCAAGCGCTGACAGATCAAGCGTTGACAAGAAGTATCCAAGCATTGATGGGAAGAAGTCCAAGCACTGATAGAATACTTAGTCTACACGTTTTGTACTTCTAGTAAAGATATGTTCGACATTGTATTTTCTATGTTTATCTTTACCAAAAATAGCTGATACGTAGACTCTTGTGCAAGGCTCCTTAATCTATAAAAGGAGGCCTTTAGGTTTTAGTTTAATATACGTTTTACACTTTCATTGTACACAAGTTTGATCATCAATCAAAGTGAAAGTTTGGGGTTATTCTGTTTTGTGCATTCTTGTTCTAAGTGTTAAATTCCACATAGCACTTAGATTGTTTCATAACACAAAGCTTCTCTAAGTGTTTAACTTGATCTAATCTCGTTTACACAAAGCTAATCGATCTAAGTTTGGGATCAACACTACATGCTGTGAAGAGGATTTTTAAGTATCTTAAAAGTCAACCCAATTTAGGATTATGGTGTCCTAGAGATTCAACCTTTGAATTGGAAGCTTACTCAGATAGTGATTATGTTGGAGCTAATCATGATAGGAAATCCACAACAGGAGGTTGTCAATTTCTAGGCAGAAGACTCATATCATGGTAGTGTAAGAAGCAAACTGTTGTTGCTACTTCTACAACTGAAGCTGAATATGCAGGTGCTGCTCATTGCTTTGGACAAGTACTTTGGATTCAAAATCAGTTGTTAGATTATGGGTTTAACTTCATGAACACCAAGATTTACATTGATAATGAAAGTACTATATGCATTGTCAAGAATCCAGTATTTCACTCCAAGACCAAGCATATTGAAATAAGACATCACTTCATAAGAGATGCCTATGACAAGAAGCTTATTCAAGTCTTGAAGATTCATACAGACAACAATGTAGCTGATTTGTTGACCAAGGCATTTGATGCAAAGAGATTAGAATTCTTGGTAACACATATTGGTATGCTCAACCAATAGACTGCTGCATATGTTGAGGGGAGGTAACAGTTGTACAATTTTTTTATGCTAATTTTTATTGTATAGTTTATGTTTTTGTGTTTTCGTTGTGATTGCAGGTTAATAGAATAAGATAAAAGAGGTTATTATGATAGTGGAATGCATGAACATGTCAAAATTGTGAGGTACCGTTATGGATCCAAGTACCGGTAGCACAAGTCCAAGTATCGAGTATGTTCCATTACCGTTACATGTCCGTTGTACCGTTAAGGGTCTCTTTTGTAAATTTGGCAGTTTCTTCGCGCTTGGGTTTGTTATTTACTTAAATACTTACTCTAATTACACAATTGATTCACCTAATCTTTTATTTTTATCTCTTGATTCTATAACCTTCTCTCTAATTTTTTGTTCATCAAAAATACTAATGGCTGCTTTACAAGTGATCTCTAAGCATAATTTGGTTGCGAATCTTGCTCTGAATGATGAATTTCTTGGATTCCATGAGATTCTTGGTTTCTTATCTCGAAGTCATGTTCGTTTCGCACTCACTGTAAGTCCCATTGTCTCTGTTTCCATTGTTGAACAATTTTGGAACACTGCTGTGTTAGGTACTCGGTTTGATCAACCTTGCATTAAGGCTAGGGTAAATCATAGAAATATATATGTAAATGAGGTACTGCTAAGGGCTAGTTTGAGATTAAATGATGAAAATGGACTTAGTATGCTTAATAATACAGAGATACATGATGGCCTTGCAGCCATGGGTTATGGAGGTGGTAGGGAAAGTCTTACTTTCTTTAAAGCTTTATTTTCACCTCAATGGAAATTGTTTTTCATGCCCTTGCAGCCATGGGTTATGGAGGTGGTAGGGAAAGTCTTACTTTCTTTAAAGCTTTATTTTCACCTCAATGGAAATTGCTTTTTCATGCCATTATTCACTGTTTAAGCTCTAAAAGTACATATTTTGATCAAATTCCTTCTGCATTGGCATCAGCTGGTATTTTTCTAGCAAATAACAGGGTTTTTAATTTTTTAAGATTGATTTTTGAAGGCATGAATAGGAATTTGGAAGGAACTAAGAAGTTTTTGATGTATCCTAGATTCATTCAGACTTTAGTTAGTGACCAAATCCCTAACCTACCAGAGTTAACTGATACATGGGATGTTCCTACATTCACAAAGAGAACTTTCTCTTTCTTGACCAAACATTGGAATGCCTTTACAGGAACTGTTACACCATTGTTTGCTCACATGTTAGCCCAACCTGCCAACCAAGAAGGTGAGAAACCTAGAAATGCTAGTGCTTCTCAGCAAACTCCTTCTAACCAGAGTTCCCATTCCTTAGAAGATTCTTAATCTTCTTCTCATAAAATTGGTGCTACACCAAATACTGATGAGATGATCCATACACCTCCTGCTTCTATTGCTGCTAGTGGTTCATCACCAGTAAAAGCACAAGAGGTGGTGGATGTTGAAAATTTAACTGCTTTGAGTACTAGTTTGTGTCAACAGGTACAGGTGTTGCAAAAGGAAAAACTTGTTCAAGACAAGAAAATTGCTAAATTGGAAGCTAGCCTACTCAAGTTGAGGAACAAAGTATCACCTTGGATGAGGCAACATAGGTCTATTCAGAAGGCTGCACTTAAAAAGCAAAGATTCAGAAACCACAAGAAAAGGAAACTAAATGCAACCAAATAGGGGAGGAATTATGAAGAACAATCACCTTCTTCTGATAATCAAACAAGGATCTCTGGAAATGACATCAATTTTAAGCTGGATGATGATGTCATTAGGACTTATGAAGATGGAACTGGTTTAGAGACTGGTGTGGCTGAACCTACAAACATGGAGTTTCAACAGGATGAACCACAACCTATTCATGAGGAGCCACAAGTTGAAGAAATGATGGTAACTCAGCCAATACCAACACCTCAATCACCATAACTTCAAAGGAATTGGAATACTTTCTATGAGAAGTTGGAGGAAATTAATGTTCAATTTCATGTATCTTCAACTCCACCACCACAAAGACAAATCTGGTTTCACAAGAAATAGTCTTTGCAAGTACTGTCTAGATCAAGAATGAGAACTAGATCAGACAAGACTGAAGAGGTGCAAGTTGAAAGGATAGCTTCAGTGGAAGAAAGGGTATCTGGAGATACACAAGTGATTGAAGAAAAAAATGTGTCTAATACTGGTGAAGTCAATATTGTTGAAGATCCAAGTACTGCTAAGCCAACAAAACCGACTGCAAGTACTGCTGGCATTGTTGAAGACCCAAGTACTGCTAAGCCAACTAAGCCGATTGTAAGTACCGCTGGTGATCATCCTTCACTAGAAATTCAAACTCCTTTTGGAGAGGATGAGACTTTAGCCCAAATACTGCTTTACTTAAGAGAGAAGAATTCAGCTGAGAAAGAAAACAAGCAGAGGTAGAGAAGAAGACACAACAAGAAGTTCTTGCCAAAAAGGATCAAACTACAGGTAAGAAAGTTCAAGCTTCACACCCTACTAAAGGTATAGTTATTCAACAACAAGCTGATGAGGAAAGACCTTCCAAGCTGAAGAAGAAGCTACCTAAGATTAATCCAAAGGATAAGGGGAAGAAGCAAATACTATCAGAATCTGAAACTAATAGTGATTCAGATGAAGATATCAGCAAAGTCATGTATAGATTTAATCAACTAGACCATGATGAGGAATATGCTCTTAGGATGCAAGCTCATATTCGTGAAGAAGACTTACAAGAAGAACTTGAAGCTAAGAAGCATTTGATAGAAGCTAAGAGAATACAGCAAGAATGGAACATACAAGAGTATGATATGATTCAAGCTGAATTACTTGAAAGTGAGCTTCTTGTAGACTCATTCATAGCTGAAGAGAGAAATGCTTATGATGAAGAAGAGAAATCAAAGCTGATTGATGATCTGGTAAGGGAGCAACAAAGATTCTTTACTGAAAAGAGAAGAAGAGAAAAGATTAAGCCTCCAACTACCATGCAGATTAGGAATCAAATGATGAACTTTCTCAAGAAAGTTAAGGGTTTCACTCATAATCAGCTGGTCAAGAAGAATTTTGAAGAAATCAGGACTTTGTATGAACAACATAAGAGAACAGAATTGAATTTTGTTGAGATTGGATCTAAAGCAGATAGGATAGCTGTTGAAAAAGCTATAAGACATCTACAACAACAAAGGAAATTTGGAAGTGCTCCTAGAATTGAGCCAAGTACTGCTGAACCTACAACTACATCTCCAATTATCAAGACTACTTATATGAGAAAGAATAGAAAGGGGAAGGTAAGTTCAAAAGAAGAAGAGACTGCTTACAGAATGAATGAAGGAGATAAAGCTCAAGATGTTGCTCAGACTGAAAATGTACAAGCAGTACATACACAGTCAACAGTACATACAGAAGAAACGGTACATACAAACTTGGAAGAAGGTTCAATAGAATTTAAAGGAACCTCCAAGGGTGTTAAGAGGAAAAGATCAACAAAGAGGAAGTAGAAAGCCAAGAAGGCTAAGTCAACAACAGAAGATAGTGATGATGATGAGAGCTTGAAAAAGTACTTGAAGATAGTAAAATTTGAAGATCAATGTATTGATACAGAGATTTTTAGAAAGAGATCATTTATTACTAGATGGATATACTCTATGGATCAAGGACTGGAAGCTCATGGAGTTCAAAGAACTGATGGCACAATAAGAATATTCAGACTTTTGGAAGATATTCTTCACATTCTTGACAGACAAGATGTTAAGGATCTTTTCAGGTTAGTTCAAGAAGCCAGTGCAGGTAAAACTGAAGTATCACTATTATATAGGGAATTTCTCTTCATGTATGAACCACACAACTATGATCAAGAAGTATTGAAGGAATTAGAGAATCAGGTTCCTAGTTACTAGACATATTATAGGTCATGTGGATTGCATATATTGGATATAGATGATGTTACCTACTATATGCTACAAGAGAAGAGTTATCCATTCAAACGAAGATTGTTGGAAAGAATGTTGGAACAACAATTGGAAGTTACAGAAGAGTCTGTTGATGCTTTGGAGTTGATCAGAATGGTTAAACAACAAATCAAGGATTTGAAAGATGAGGAAGAAGCTGAGAAAGAGCCTTAAGTGTCTGACTTTCAGTCACACATCACAAATGGTTCTCAGTTCACCATGTCTAACATACATAAGAGCTGGCTAGTCCATAAGCAAACGGTTTGTGGTAAAGACTTCTCAAATCCGTTGAAAGCTGGTAGTTTGCTACAAACTATTCTGACTCACCTTGTTTCGAGACAAAGAGTTGGCTAGTCCTAGACCAACGGTACTAGGTAAAGACTTCATCAAATCCTTTGATGGTTGACAATTTACCAAAAATTGTTGGGTTATCAGTACACCTTATTATTTATGAATAAAGTATTGGCTATTCCAGAGTGTACGACTAACTAGTAAAGAATATATCAAATCCGTTGATAGCTGGTGATTTGCTAAAAATCATGAAGCCAATACATATTGGTTTTTGTTGCTAAATGTTTTATTTCAGGTATGAAGATTGTAAGCAAAGAAGTATTCAAGAAGAAAATACTTAGAAGGTTTTTTCTCATCAAATCAAAACTGATGTTCATGATTTAGAGTTCATAGATTTAACTCAAGAAGATAATTACTGTTGCTGCAAAGAAAATTGAATGTTTACAAGACACAAGAAGATCATAAGTTGAAGACAAAGATGATGTTCATGATGTTTGAAGATTATCTTATCAGAAGAAGATCTACATTGAAGTGTTTGGATACAAATACAAATTACCAAGTTCAATCCAAGGATGAAGGAAAGACCGAAGACATGTATTCTAAATACATCCAGCACAAAGAGAAACAAGAAGAAAACAAGTTATCATTCTTGTTTAGGGGAGGATTGTTGGGAATTATTTGTAAGTGTGAAGTACCGTTAGTGTTATTGAAGTAATGTTAGTATCTTTCATGTAGCGTTAGTGTTAACGCGGTACATAGTAAGTACTGCTACTTATAAAGTAAGTACTGCTATATTGATTATGACAAATATATCTTTGTATAAGATATGTCATAGTTATAGTTAGAGTATATATTATGTGATATACTTAAATAGTTAGAATATTGATAATATATCATCTATGATATAGTTATCTTTATAGAATATTCTAAGGTTTCTAGGGTTCCTTACTCTATAAAAGGAACATTACAATGTCATTCATGTACCTCATTCAAGTCGATTAATAAGAGAATCAAATAGTTAAACGTAATTTTGTTCTTCTATACTTTATAAGTTAGATTCCACATAACTTATTTAGATTGAGTAAGAGTTCTCAAAGTGTTTTAGTTTGATTACAAACTACTATACTAGTTCTTAAGAAAATATAGATATAATCAAAGGGATCAACACAATTCCTCCTTTATAGTCTGCATAGCCACAAGGTTATTTAACACTTTAATGAAGAAAAAGAGTCCAAGAAAGATACCCAGCGGAGTGCTAGTATATTCTTTACTCTTTGCGGTTCTAACTCATTCATCATGACAAGTGTAAGATGTCATTTATTTTGGTAGCTCTAAACAAAAGTACTCTAGATACACAAAATATGTCACCTTTCAAAGATTTCAGAACGGATTAGGATAATGAAATATTAAAAGTGAGTTTTTAAATATAATCAATAATGAATCAATTATAATCCTATCTTATTCTTGTCAACAAATGAGAAGAGATAGGAGTAAGTCTCGCTCTTCTTACCAGGAAAAAAGACTATGTTTTTTTTATATAAGAAAACAACTTTTGTTTACGAATTATGTTGCAATAACACAATTAATCAGAACATAGAAAGTTCAGTTTAGTATTTTTTGATAATTAATTTTTTAATAAAATTAACTACTGAATTAATTACTAATAAGACTAAGATCTTACTTTTCCTCCCACTCAATATTAGAAGGTCTGACGAACTAATAATAAGTAGGGCAAGAGGTAAGCATCGAGCGATAATTGCATTACAAGTGAAACTCTTAGAATTTATGAGACGACTCATGAAGTTTATTGTTGTATAGTGTTTGAAAAGGATGTTCTCACAACTCTTACGAGTACCAATGCACATCTCAAGCAATCTTATTCTATAATAAAGTCATGAGTATGTTTCATCTCATCTTATGCCTCGAATTCTGGATTTGACCGAGAATTCGAATTAAGTCGTACCAATGTAAAGCATGCATAAATTAACATAGATCCGACCTATGACAAAATTTGCCTTAGGTTGGAATTCAACCTAGATCTGACCAGATGATAAAAAGAAATTGCAAGTGATAATACGTTGGAAGGCATAGACTTAAAGATTCAAATATGTATCACATAAGTTTTGAAAGCAAATGTCAAAAGCGTGTAAAAAGATGCATGCAATCATCTTTTAAGCACAAGTTAAGAAAAACCTTTTGTTAACTTAAGTTTTAGGCATGTTTACTGCGAGAAAAGATTAAAGAATGATCAAATCCTATATCCTACTCTTCATGTGCCCGAAGGAACAAGTGCTTGGGATAATTACCACACATATGCTGAACACATATATGTGACACGTGAAAATATTTAAGATCATTCAAACCCTAGATGGTTTGACTTAAACACAAAGTGTAGTAATAAGACCACCATTAGTAAATCATAAAACATGTTATTTTTAAGTATTATAATATAATTAAATTTTGCAATCACGTTGTTGAGAGGATGGTTTATAAGCCATCATTACGTTATGTAAGCCCAACTCGGGTGACAACATGATTTCACAAAAAAATTAGCTTATAATAAAACCAAGTTTCACAGATCTTATGTCCATATTAATTTTTGTTCAAAAAATGACTTTTAACAAATAACACATAGCTGATTCGCAAGGAAAATAAGTGTAATTAATATGACATATTATTAAAGCTAGTTTCAATCTAAGTAGAGATCTGTTTTTATGATTACTAAAATCTTGTATAATTATGTTTTGCAAATCATAATGGAAAACAAATAAGCACATAAAAACATACAGAAAAGAGGGCAGAGGTGAAGACAGACTCTTTATGAAAGCAGTAACATATAAGATCCAAGATCTCAATTGAGTCTTACCCAATTGAAGAACCAAAAGACTCCCTCTTAATAACCAAGACCAGCCACATGCATCAAATAACTTGATTGCGTAAGTCTTTTGGCCGGATAAACAAACAATCATAATATGTTATTAACTGATTCATTTTAAACCTACCCAATTTTTATTAGATCTATATCAAGATTAAAACTTTATAGCAAGAATGCATGTTATTGCCATACGATGGCTCGTGATGCCACTGTTGGAATTTTGAATATTAGTTAAACCGTTAACTATGAGTATGCAACAGAATGGATCTAGTATGACATACATAATCTTATATATATAAAGATTCAGTTCGAATTATTCAATTCACAGCATTGAATGACTCGACTGAACCAAACTATGACTTATATAATCAATTGGAAGCAAACGAAGTGTTAGGAGTTAGGCGTTTAGTTAATGTAAGCAAACAAGTAGGTGTTGTAGTTATACAGTTACAAAACTTAAGGTACTTGAAAAGTCCTCCAGGATACAAACCATGGTGGATGTTACAATATTTTACAATCTATAAATCAGCCCTCAATTATGTTGTTTCTGCATTCCAGGTTTTTTGTAACTGTTTTATAAAAGAATCAATCCAGCTATGGCATCTGTGTCTGGGAAGAATGAATCTAAAACCAATAATCCAAATGTTGACACTGCATCCAACAACACTAGAGAAAACATGGTAGCCTTACCATCGAAACTTGCAAAAGTGGTAGCCTCAACACCGAAACCTGTAAAAAACGCTAAAATCAACATTGAATCCAGTCCATATACTGCAGCTCAAAGCAATAATGAACTTTTATTGAGTGACCTTGCAGCAAGTGTTACCGGGACGATTGTGGTCATGATATGTTGAATGTGGGATGTCAATGCTAAGGGGTTGTATTTCGGCACTGATTTTCTGTTGTCTGATGAACAGGTAGTCTATTAATATAAGTTTTAGCATTCTAACAAATGTTAACGGCTATTAATATATTTTTTGTCATATCAGGGTAATGTAATGTATTGTACTGCAAGGCCAAATTGTGATACCCCGAACCCGAGGTCATTATTTAACCCTATTTTACGAGTATTTTTAAAAATTTTAAGAAATTTTATTGTTGATATGTTTGACGATTTAAGTTGAAACCAATGTTTGAGGCCTTATTTTTACGTTTTGACGATTTAAGAGAACCGATAGTGATCGCGATACCGACGGATCCTAAATTTTTTTTTATCATTTTATTATCGATTGTTTGATATTTGATATTTTCGAAGTTTTCGGTTTAATTGCGTATTAAGTCGACTCGGAACCATATTATTATTTTTCGTGTGCGTTTAAACCTTTAAAAAGTATTTTTGCGAAGCCGGGACGAAACCTGACTCCCGCCAATTTTCAAAAACCGACTACTAGTCACATTTCTGCTCTTTAACTATTGTTTTACTATGAAGGTCCAAAGAAAGCTAAATTTAGAAAATCTACCCCCGCCTTAATATAAAAGAAATTTTTTACGCATACATCTTCATTTTATCACTTTAAAATTTTTGAAAAACCCCTCTCTTTTGTGCCGTCACCCCCACCATCATAAAAAATTTTCCACTTGATTTTGAGAGAAATTGATCGTATTCCCATCCTTATAATTGTCTTGTGAGTGTTTTGAACTAATAAAATCAAGCATTCATTACTTTAATTTTTCCCAAAAAATTTTATTGATGAACAAGTTGATTTGATCCAATTTAATTAATTGCATGTTTTTGTTTTGTTGTTAGTAATCAAGTGCAAGTGAATAACAAGACTTGGAATATTTTTTTGGGTGTTTTTATCTACCAAACAACACGACCCAAAAAGAGATGTTTGGTCTTGTTGATTTTGATCTTGTTTCTTGATTGGTATGATTCTATAACCATGTTCTTACCATTTTTACATGATTAAATTACCTTGCATGTGTGAGTTTTGATTTGGGTTTTTGAAAAGTATGAACATACAAGTGATTATAGTGTTTGGATTTATTTAGGTTGATTATAAGGTGTAATTAAGGGTTTAGGAATTCATGAAATGGGTTAAAAAGATGATTTGATATGGTTTTTAAAAGTGTATTTTAGGTCAGTGAGTTTAGAGGTGTTTTTCGTGGTCTTAGGTATGAGCTAAGGTTGGTTTGATAGGATATTGTTGTAGAGCTTTTCTCAAGCTTCGATTTGGTACCAATTAGAGCTTCTAACTCAAAACAAGGAAGAAGTTACGCTAGTTTAATTATTCGTGTAACGAGAGGCGAGTATCGACACAACACGAAATTATTGTCGATATTAGGTCAAATCTCGGGGACTATAGATTGAATATTAAAAATGTTCAAGGGTTGTTCTCAGGCTCTAAATCTAGGGGTTGTGATTCTATTTTCTAATTCAAGTGTCGAATTTGCAAATGGTAACAGTTGAGAAGGTCAAAATGGTTTTACAACGCGAAGGTACACAACTGTCCGATTTTTCAAGTTTGAGATGTGTTAAGAAAAAGGTCTTAAAAGTAAAATATTTTAATAAAGTTTTAGTATTACTTTCTACAGGTTGTGAGTGATTTCTCCAGCAAGTTTCATAAAATTTCAAAGTGTATAAGTATGGGTATTCAGCGCATACATTTGGTATGTATCGGCATAATGTTTTTGGGAGTGTTTGTTCTAATAATATAGTAAAGTAAAAGCGTCTAGTAATATCACTTGTGTAGAATCTTAGTTTCTTAGGATTGTAGATGTGTTTGTGTTTATCTAAAGAGAGGGATGGAGAAGGAAGAACTAGAGAGAGAAAGCTAGAGAGAGAAATGAGAGAAAGGAAGAGAAAGATGTGAATTGATGAAATGTGAAATGAAACAAATGACCAACCCCTCCTAACATGCTAGGAGGGGGTATATATAGCCCACCCTACATGTGGGCTATATGGGTTATACTGTTTACATACTGGATCACGAGCCTAATACTTGAATGTATCATTGGAGTGACCAATCCTTTCTAAATACGTAAAAATGTATTTCCAACAATCTCCCCCTAAGGGAGGTCACTCCAAGTTACAATGTCTAAATAGTCTATAGCTCGTGATCTATGCTAACAATGATGTTACCGAGACTTTCCTTGGAAAAACGTATTTCCAACAATCTCCCCCTAAGGGAGGTCACACCATTTTACAAAATCTTAAACCTAGCATACTATGCTTGAGTCTTTGATCTTGTTCTTGTAAATATGCAGATGAGATCTTTGACTTTAGTCTTGAGCATGTTTTCTTGCCTTGACCTTGTGCATTCATCACTTGTGAAATTTGCCTCCTCGTGACTTCATGTTCCACATACTTATACTTTTATAAATTCTTGAAAGCTTCTGAGTTTGATACAGCGGAAGACTTGACTTTTAGGCTTTCTTGAATTTGTTGAAGATAAGTTCATAAAGTATAAGCATGTGAGGACGACTTCTTTTCGGATAGTACACCCCAATGCCACCTTCTTGTTACGCTGCATAAGACAGTTAGCAACAAAACATATACACGGATGAAATGGCTTTGAACATTTCATTCTAATTCGGTATAATTTTACTTCCGGTCGGTGAAGACCGTTGGACGATATAAAATATCCTACTTGTGGCAGGTAGTTTCAATTAAGAACCTCATTGACAAGTTTTTGCGGGTAAACCCGTTCTCTTTATTCGACCGTCCAAAGTTGACTGCGAACAGAAAGAGTGAATCATTTGGATAGAATTATCCGCATGATTTAAGCCGTCAATTCATGTTCCTGGAACAAGTGAAATTTAATTAAGAACCGCACCATCGTTGCTTTCCACTTGTGTTGGAAATACGTTTTTACGTATTTAGGAAGATTCGGTCACTCCGACAATATATTAAGTAGTAGCTCGTAGTCTAGATATCTTTATATTAACTAACAAGGAAAGGCCCGGTCCATGTGTTGTATGGCCGACCCAACATTGTAAGCCCAAGCCCATCTTATGGGCTTGGTATATAAACCATCTCCTTAGATGGAGAGGGTGTGGATTCATTCATTTTACACATAGTAAACAAAGTGTTTTCTTATTTTCTCTCTCAAGTGTGTGTGTGAAATCTACCAAGTTTCTATCTCTTTCTCTCTCTAAGACATAAGCAAGATTTACATATCACACAAATGGTATCAAGAGCCATGGGATGATTTTTTGGTTTTTGTGTTTGTGTTCTTGATTCCTACGCCTATTTTGATCTTAAAAACATTCAGACAATTTTGTTTTTGTTTTTTGTGTTTTTATGGTTTAATCTTGATATACTTCATCTACTTACTTGTTTTAGTGATTTGGTATTGTTATTTTGATTAAAAACACAAATTTTTTGGGTGTTTGATTCATTTTTAGGCTTAGAATCTCGAATTTGTTGTGTTTTGTACTGTCCGAGAAACGTGGTAACCATAGTACGATCTGTGTATTGTGATCGCATAAACCAAGGGTTTCTACTTGCGATCCAATAGCACGATCACAGGCCACGATCACTCACTGCAATCACAGGCCACGATCACTCACTGCGATCACAGGCCACGATCACTCACTGCGATCACAGTCCACGATCACTCACTGCGATCACAGGACACGATCACTAGTGCTATCCGAGTACGATCATTGGGTACGATCACTAGTACGATCCGAGTACGATCGTTGGGTACGATCACTAGTGCGATCCGAGTACGATCGTTGGGTACCATCACTAGTACGATCCGAGTACGATCGTTGGGTACGATCAAGCAGTACGATCACTCGTCACGATCAAGGAGTGCGATAACTTGTCACGATCTGACTACGATCCCCACTGCGATCAAGTGTTGCGATCCAATATTTTTCAAAAACGTGTTTTTGAAATTTTTTAACAAATCGTGTGTAATTTTGAATTGGATTTTTTGGTTTATCAAGAACATAATTTAGGGGATTTCAACATTATTTCTCGGCTTTAACACACAACAACAAATACATTTACTGTCTCTCATTGTTCGATCAACATTTGTAAATCTTAACTTATCGAAATGGAGTACACATCTCTTACGGATAAGTCCATCCTCTCGGGTACGGATAATCGTCCTCCAATGTTGGAGAAGACTATGTACGAGGATTGGACTTCCCGAATGGAACTTTACATGTTGAACAAAGAGAATGGACATCTCATTTGGGCATCGGTGTTCAATCGACCTTTAGATTATGGTACTGTGACGGAAGGTACAGTTACTCGTCCTCGCACAACGGGTGAATTGACCGGAGATATGAAGATTCAAGACAAATGTGATAAATATGCTACAAACATCATTCTCCAAGCCCTTCCTCCAGATGTCTACAAACTCGTCAGCAAACATAAAGTTGCCAAAGATTTATGGGATAGAATTTGTGTTCTAATGCAAGACACCTCGTTAACTAAACAAGAACGAGAGTGTAAGCTATATGATACGTTTGATAAGTTTGCCTATGTTCCCGGGGAGAGTCTCAATGATTACTATTTGAGATTTACTCTTTTGTTGAATGAGCTCAATATCTATGGCATGGCAATTCCTACGTTTCAATTAAACACCAAGTATTTGAACACCCTTCCTTCAGAATGACGTAAGTACGTGACGGCTGTTAAATTGGCTAAGGACTTGCATATCACCAATGTAGATAAACTTCAAGCTTTTCTTCAACAACACGAATGCCATGTGATCGAGGCTCGGTTGTCTACACCACAAGTTCGTGATCCACTTGCCATGTATGCTTCTCAACAAATGACCCCCTAACAAAACATGGCTTACAATTATCAACAACAATCATACTTGCAGCAGCAACCACAACACACATATCAGCAACCACATCAACCATCTTATCAACCACTGATGATGCCACAACAAGCATATCAACAAAGTGTTCTTCCACAGCCTTATCCTCAGCTACCAGCACATCAGGCATCACCCTCACAAGCTAACACTTCTCCTATGGGCTATACTCCTCAGCAAGGATATTTTCCAATTGAAGCACCACAAGCACAAGCCTTCTACTCCAATGAACTTCCACCAATTCAACCACCAGTCTTTACTCCAAATGATACGCCTACTGATGTCTTAAACCATCTCACTGCCTACTTGTCAAAACTTGTTGCTACTAGAGGTTTTCCTCCAACAAACAATCAGCTCCGCACCTCTTCAAATCCTCGACAACAAGCCACTATTCAAGATGGTCAAGTGACGGTGCAACCCATTCAGGGAAGGCAAAATTCATATGGACCTCCTACAAGGACCGTGAATGCTCAAGCCGTGAATTCTCAAGCTAATGGAAATGGAAGCACTGTTGATCCACAAAAGGTTGTGACTTTCTACAATTGTAGAGGACAAGGTCATATGGCTAAGGAATGCACTCAACCAAAAAGGATAAGGGATGCAACATGGTTTCATGAGAAGATGTATTTTGTCGATGCTCAGTCTAAGGAAAAGATTTTGGATTCAGAAGAGTTAGCATTTCTTGTAGACCCAGGGGCAGCAGACAATGAAGGCATTCCAGTCGTGTCCACTTCTAATGCATGTTATCAAGCAGATGATCTCGATGCATATGATTCAGATTGTGATGACATTCACTCTGCCCAAGCTGCTCTCGTTGCTAATCTCTCTCACTACGGTTCTGATGTCGTCAGTGAGGTACCAACCACATATAATAATATTCATCATAATCCACATCATGTTGAGCATGAAAATGACAACCTCGAAGAGCATTCGGGAACTAGTAACTCAAATGATGCGGTATCCAATCCAACATATTTGAGTGAACCTCAACCAAATGCTACGGCGGGTATGGAATCTTATGATCAACATGATTTGGTAATGGTGCCTAAACATATTATTGATAACATGAATGTGGCTGTTCGACAAACCATAGATATGAATGCCAACCTAACCGCTGAGCTTGCGTTGTATAAGAAAAAGGTCAAAACTTTTGAAATGGTCCCTCAAGCAGAGAAAATAACGTGTTCTGAATTTGACCAATTTCGTTTTGAAAAGATTGAACACTTAAAAGAAATAGGATCATTAAAAGCTAATCTTTCCAATGAATTAAAAGAAAAAGAGGCGGTTGTCAATGATTTTCAGAAACATAAAATGGATTTCGAAACTCTCGAGTCTAAAAAGTTTGAATCGGAAATTAATGCTACCAAACTTCTTAAATTCAAAGAACAACAACTTTTAAAACAATACGCTTCCACATAAAAGGTTCATCTTTTAACTAAATCGTTTGAAGAACTCGAACTTAAGCGTCTTCAAGATTTACCACCGAACCCCGGTTATGCAAAACAAGCTCAAGAATATATTCCTTGTCTTTATGATGTGACCCTAATTGGAAAATCGATAGAAGCACCTTATGTTCGTAGTACTGAGGAGACACAATCACTTGCGGACGAAACTCATTCTAAAATGCTTTCAAAATTCCATAAGATTTATTATAATAAGCATAATAAAGATCAATTTGATAAAAAGACTCGTATTCGATTACAAAAGGAATTATCTCAATTAACAGCTTTTGTGCCCCAAAGTTTATCAATGGAAAACCTTCCTAGTACGTCTCGTACACTTGTCAAAAAGGATTTAACTAAGTTAATTCCACCGGTAAGTAAGGCATCACATAATTTAAATGCGGTGCACCAACACTTAGCCGATTTTGACAAGGTCATTGTGGAACGTACGACGGCTTTGGCCATAACGGAAGGTGAATGGAATTTTGAGCATAGTAGAGCTGCATTTCGAGACGAAATTGTTCCATTTGTAAACAGTATTAAAGCTTGTCTTCGCAATGTCGATCAAGAATTGCTTTTGGAAATAGAAGAAGTTATACGCGTTTTCAATGAAATGGATGATGCATATGAAAACGGTTTAATTAAAATTGAACGAATTTCACGTCAAAATGATCAGCTTCTGAAGCAAGTGATGTATCATGATATTGTCTCTGTCTGTGTGAATAAAAGTGTTGATAATGATTCTATTGTGCATAATGTTGAATATGTGGATAATGTGGTAGATAGTACTTGTCATAAATCTGACGCTGAATTTTTTAAGCTTCAAGATTCGTATTCTTCGCTTTCAAAACGATATGATGAGATTCAAACACATTGTATTTCGCTTGAATGCAAGAACAATTTATTCAAGAAATCTTTGAAACGTCATTCGAAGGTGTTAATATCGATGATGGAAATTTCAAAAGAATTTTCGGTTGACTTTACAATCAAAACAACGTCAACCAAGTGACAAGGTTACTAAATCATTGCTGATAGACATAGAGAAATCTAAGGAGCTTAACTGTGTGAACGTACTTGAGGCTGCTAAGAATTTTAAACTTGATCTAGATAATCGAGTTTCCAAGATTTTGTCCAAAGTTGATAACTTAAAAAAGAAAAATACACAACTCTTCGATTCAGTAAAGCCCGCACGTGCTAATACCAATGCACAGAATCAATCATTGATTGAACAATTGAATCGAAAGTCGGTGGAAATATCTGATTTGAGGGAACAAATTTGTGATAAAAATCTGGCTTTGACTGAGTTAAAGGAAACACTTCATACCCTAAAAGGTAAGAATGTTGTGGATAACACAACCACTGTCTCAGCATCGTCCTCTAGTGCAATCAAAAGGAACCTTATCGCCGTCACACCAGTTAACAAGGGCCCTAGGATTAAACCATCTCAAACATTGGTCACTAAAGATAAGGCGAAATCTAAACCAGCTTCTAATATTTTCGTGTTACCTTCTACAAGAGTAATCACCACTACTAAGGCTCAAAGATCTAAGCTTAAAAGAAACAAGAAGAATGATATGATCTTGCCCCCATCTAGTAGTCAAGAGAAGAAGAAAGTAGAAGCCCACCCTAGGAATGTTATTTCTGTTTTGAATAAAAAGAATCATGTAGATAAACCTAAAGGCTCTGCGGTTGTGCAGCGTTCTAAGCCTACTGTGAATTCTAATTCGAAATGTTGGAATTGCGATGAATGTATGTTTTCTAGTCGTCATGATTCTTGCCTTATTGACCATGTGAATGAGATGAATGCCCGGAAAAATGGATTAGAATAGAAACCGACTGGGAAAGTGTTAACCCAAGTTGGTTAGATGTGGCGCCCCACTGGTAGAACTTTTACTATAGTAGGAAATACGTGCCCTTTAACTAGGATCACTCCCACTAAAGCGAAGAAAGCGTGCCCTTTAACTAGGAGTAACAAGGCTACCAAAACACAAGCGTGTCCTTTAACTAGGAACACCAACACTACCGTAGGAACCAAGTGCCCTTTAAATAGGTCTACTCCCACTGTAGTGCCCGCTAATAATCCAAAACCTTAGAAAGTTGGAACAATAAAACCTGTTAGTGATAAAACTCACATTAGAAAACGTAGGAAATCTAAGGGTCACACAAATGTTAGCAATTCTCATAATATTATATCTGTATCTGCTAACACTCCGGAACCAAGAGTTTCCAATGCATTGTCTACTGTTGTTGTTGAAAACATGTGGTCCAAATTGTTCTCTGGTATTTGGACTCTGGTTGCTCTAAACATATGACCGGAGATCGCTCTCAGCTCAGAAATTTCGTCAGCAAGTTTCTTGGTACGGTTCGATTTGGAAATGATCATATTGCAAAGATAATGGGTTACAGTGAATATCACATTGGGAATGTTATAATTTCAAGAGTGTATTATGTGGAAAGTCTCGGTCACAACTTATTTTCGGTGGGACAATTTTGTGATGCAAACCTAGAAGTTGCTTTTCGAGAGCATACATGCTTCATTCGTAATTTGGAAGGGGTTGATTTATTGAAAGGTACTCGAGGGAATAATTTGTATACTTTGTCTCTACAAGACATGATGGCCGCTTCTCCCATATGTCTTCTCTCAAAAGCATCGAAGACTAAGTCATGGTTATGGCATCGACGGTTATCTCATCTTAACTTTGACGCTATTAATCATTTGGCAAAAAACGAACTTGTTCGTGGTCTTCCTAAACTTTCATTTCACAAGGATCATTTGTGTTCCGCGTGTACAATGGTGAAAAGAACTTAGAAATCTTACAAACCCAAGACTGAAGACACCAACCAAGAGAAACTTTATCTGTTGCATATGGATCTTTGTGGACCAATGCGTGTCGAAAGTCTTAGTGGTAAAAGGTACATCCTCGTCATTGTGGATGACTACTCTCAGTTTATATGGGTGAAATTTCTTACAACAAAAAATGAGGCACCTAAATTCATCATCGGATTTCTCAAGATGATTCAAGTGCGTCTCAACACTACTGTCCGACGCATTCGTACAGATAATGGAACCGAATTTGTGAATCAAATTTTGCGTGATTATTATGAAGAAGTTGGCATATCTCATGAAACATCCGTTGCTCGCACTCCACAACAAAACGGTATCGTTGAAAGGCGAAATCGCACACTCCTGGAAGCTGCTCGAACGATGTTAATTTACGCAAAGGCTCCATTATTTTTATGGGCAGAAGCAGTATCTACAACAGTTTTCACCCAAAACCGGTCACTAATTCGAAAACGCTATGGTAAAACACCATATGAGCTCCTACATGGAAAAGTACCAGATTTATCATATCCTCATGTATTTGTTTCTCTCTGCTATCCAAATATTGATGGTGACAATTTGGGAAAACTTCAACCAAAGTCTGATATCGGTATTTTCATTGGCTATGCACCCACAAAGAAGGCATACCGAATCTACAATCGTAAGTCTCGTAAGATCCTCGAAACTATGAATGTTGATTTTGATGATCTGACAGCAATGGATTCTGAGCAAAGCAGCTCTGAACCCGCACTTCATGAAATGGGACCCAGTAACATTAGCTCTGGTCTTGTCCCAAATAACCCTACTTCATCATCATTTACACCACCTTCTAGGAATGAATGAGATACATTGTTTCAACCGTTCTTTGATGAATTCTTTACTCCTCCAAGTATTGTTGCTCCAGTACCTGAGGTAATAGCTCCGGTAACCGAAGTTGTCGCTCCAGCAACCGAAGCACAATCAGATACGTCTGTACCTACAATTGGTCTAGATATACCTTCAACAAGTAATTCTCAACCAACTCATGTAATAACTATCTATGTCATGCCTATTGATGATGAAGAGGATGATGATGATCACGACTTCGAATTCGCTCAAATGAGTGAACTTCCATTCTTTGGTGTACCTATTCCCGATTCTAATCAAGCCGGGTCGTCCACCTTACAGGAAGCTCCTACTACGGTTTACTCCAATCCACGGATTTGTGAACATGACAGCAAGTGGACAAAGGATCATCCTATAGATTACATTATTGGTGACCCTAATCATCCAGTATTTACACGAAGTCAGTTACAAGAAAATGCAATGTTTTGTCATTTTGATGCTTTTCTCACAGAAGTTGAACCTAAGACATGGCAAGAAGCTTTTACTCAATCCTGTTGGATAAAAGCTATCCAAGAAGAACTTAATGAATTTATACGTCTTGAAGTATGGGAACTTGTCCCATGCCCGGATCAAGTGCAATTACTCACTTTGAAATGGGTTTAAAAGGTGAAACTCGATGAGTTAGGCGGAATATTGAAGAACAAAGCTCGACTAGTAGCTCGTGGATACAAGCAATTATTTGGCATCGAATTTATGGAATCTTTTGCACCTGTTGTCCGTTTGGAAGCTATTAGACTATTCCTTGCTTATGCAGCCCACATGAATATGATCTTCTATCATATGGATGTGAAGACGGCATTTCTTAATGGGGTAATCAAGGAAGAGGTCTATGTTCAACAGCCGGATGGTTTTGTGAATCCTAAATATCCTAACCATGTGTACAAGCTTAAGAAGGCTCTCTATGGGTTGAAGCAAGCTCCACGCGCATGGTATGATCTATTGTCACAATTCCTCATTACTCAAGGCTTCGCTAAAGGCAAGGTGGATCCCACGCTGTTATTTAGAAACGAGGTGAAGATATGATTATGGTACAAATATATGTTGATGATATTATATTTGTTGCCTCAACCCAATCATTATCCGACGAGTTTGGGAAACTCATATCTTCCAAGTTTAAGATGTCAATGATGGGCAAGGTATCATTATTCTTAGGTCTTCAGATATCTTAGAGTCCCAGAGGCATCTTTATCAATCAATCCAAGTATGCCCTTGAATCGCTTAAGAAATATAAGATGGAATCTTGCGACCCCGTGGATACTCCAATGGTGGAACGAACTAAGCTTGATGCAGATCCACATGGAATTGCCGTTGATCCGACACTTTATCGTGGAATGATCGGTACCCTTCTGTATATCACAGCTAGTCGACCTGATCTTCAGTTTGCTATATGCATGTGTGCTCGGTATCAAACTAGGCCTACTGAGTTACACTTAGCTACTGTTAAACGTATCTTTCGGTATCTTAAAGGAACCATTAATCGGGGACTTTGGTATTCGAAGGACTCTTCGGTCCCACTAATGGCATATACAGATGCGGATCACGCGGGTTGTCAAGATACAAGGCGTAGCACGAGTGGTACTTTGCAACTACTAGGAGATCGACTAATCAGTTGGGCATCGAAAAGGCAGAAAAGCGCTGCAATTTCAAGTACGAAAGCAAAATACATAGCTATGTCCGGTTGCTGTGCTCAAATTCTTTGGATGAGATCGCAATTAACCGACTATGGTATAGGTTTCAACAAAATTCCGATGTACTGCGACAACAAGAGTGCAATTGCCTTATGCTGCAACAATGTTCAATTCTCCCGGTCGAAGCATATTGACATTCGCTACCATTTCATCAAGGAGCAAGTGGAAAATGAGTGATCGAGCTTTACTTTGTCCGATCTGAGTATCAATTGGCGGATATTTTCACGAAGGCTTTAGATCGCGCTCGAATGGAATTTTTGGCCGACAAGCTAGGAATGAGAACTTTCTCGCCTGAGACTCTAAAGGAACTGGCAGATGAAGCGAAAGAATAGTGGTGGTAAACTATTCTCCGTATCCTTGGTGATCATCTGAAAACCATAAAAATTTTGTTTATATTTTTATCCTTGGAAACTAATACGTCATCATTCGGATATATTTTTTATATTTTTCTCCACAAAAGCAAAATACAAAAATATAAAACCATATAAAAACCATAAAAATTGAAAAATTCATAAAAATCCAAAAATATTTTTACTTTATTTTTCAAAGGCATGTCTTTTGGTACGATAATATTTAAGGCCTTAGAAATGGTGATTAATATTGACACGGCGCCATAAATAGAGTTCGTACAAAAGTTGTAAATATTTCATAAAACATGCCCATATGGCTTGTAGTTATTTTCAGACTGCAACCCGTTTTTCATATTAAAGTCAAGTATTTCTTATGAAAACTTTGGCTCTCAACGAGAATTAATTTTCTCGGGCAAGGTTTACTTTAAAACCTTGTAAGGGACCAAGTTTACTTTATAACTTGGTCTAACACAAATCTATGTACACTTCATTGCATTTATTTGTTAAAACAAAAGAAGTCTTGTTTTTATGAAGTTATCATATCTACAACCATAGCTATCCACATTTGGTATCTACATACTCGACGATGCGACTACTCAAACGACGACTACAGCTCTTTCGATAGAACACGGGTCAACAATTGAGGGGTAGCAATTGTCAAGCATTCAGAATCTTCGATGCCGAACGTGCCAAGTTCACAAATTGGTGTCAAGACAACAATACCAATCGTACATGTGGTGTCAAGAGATGACTTTAGACGTGACGAGGCGACCAACATTCGTGAACAAGAACCATTTGATCTTATCATATGATGTTCTCATCAATCAGGTCCAACCTTGTCAATTCATTCTAATATGGTGAATATGTGATCATGTTACAAATCGGTATCATATCTCATACATTTGGTATCATGAAGATAAAACGGACTTGCATTTTTCTTCCCAAAACCTTTGTTAAAACGTCATTAAATCATTTGGTATTAAAAACATCGATTGGGTTAATATTTTTAATATGGGGGAGAAAATGTGATTTAATTGTTGCTCCAGTACCTGAGGTAATAGCTCCGGTAACCGAAGTTGTCGCTCCAGCAACCAAAGCATAATCAGATACGTCTGTACCTACAATTGGTCAAGATATACCTTCAACAAGTAATTCTCAACCAACTCATGTAATAACTATCTATGTCATGCCTATTGATGATGAAGAGGATGATGATGATCACGACTTCGAATTTGCTCAAATGAGTGAACTTCCATTCTTTGGTGTACCTATTCCCGATTCTAATCAAGCCGGGTCGTCCACCTTACAGGAAGCTCCTACTACGGTTTACTCCAATCCACGGATTCGTGAACATGACAGCAAGTGGACAAAGGATCATCCTATAGATTATATTATTGGTGACCCTAATCATCCGGTATTTACACGAAGTCAGTTACAAGAAAATGCAATGTTTTGTCATTTTGATGCTTTTCTCACTGAAGTTGAACCTAAGACATGGCAAGAAGCTTTTACTCAATCCTGTTGGATAAAAGCTATCCAAGAAGAACTTAATGAATTTATACGTCTTGAAGTATGAGAACTTGTCCCATGCCCGGATCAAGTGCAGTTACTCACTTTGAAATGGGTTTAAAAGGTGAAACTCGATGAGTTAGGCGGAATATTGAAGAACAAAGCTCGACTAGTAGCTCGTGGATACAAGCAATTATTTGGCATCGAATTTATGGAATCTTTTGCATCTGTTGTCCGTTTGGAAGCTATTAGACTATTCCTTGCTTATGCAGCCCACATGAATATGATCTTCTATCATATGGATGTGAAGACGGAATTTCTTAATGGGGTAATCAAGGAAGAGGTCTATGTTCAACAGCCGGATGGTTTTGTGAATCCTAAATATCCTAACCATGTGTACAAGCTTAAGAAGGCTCTCTATGGGTTGAAGCAAGCTCCACGCGCATGGTATGATCTATTGTCACAATTCCTCATTACTCAAGGCTTCGCTAAAGGCAAGGTGGATCCCACGCGGTTATTTAGAAACGAGGTGAAGATATGATTATGGTACAAATATATGTTGATGATATTATATTTGCTGCCTCAACCCAATCATTATCCGACGAGTTTGGGAAACTCATATCTTCCAAGTTTAAGATGTCAATGATGGGCAAGGTATCATTATTCTTAGGTCTTCAGATATCTTAGAGTCCCAGAGGCATCTTTATCAATCAATCCAAGTATGCCCTTGAATCGCTTAAGAAATATAAGATGGAATCTTGCGACCCCGTGGATACTCCAATGGTGGAACGAACTAAGCTTGATGCAGATCCACATGGAATTGCCGTTGATCCGACACTTTATCGTGGAATGATCGGTACCCTTCTGTATATCACAGCTAGTCGACCTGATCTTCAGTTTGCTATATGCATGTGTGCTCGGTATCAAACTAGGCCTACTGAGTTACACTTAGCTACTGTTAAACGTATCTTTCGGTATCTTAAAGGAACCATTAATCGGGGACTTTGGTATTCGAAGGAATCTTCGGTCGCACTAATGGCATATACAGGTGCGGATCACGCGGGTTGTCAAGATACAAGGCGTAGCACGAGTGGTACTTTGCAACTACTAGGAGATCGACTAATCAGTTGGGCATCGAAAAGGCAGAAAAGCGTTGCAATTTCAAGTACGGAAGCAAAATACATAGCTATGTCCGGTTGCTGTGCTCAAATTCTTAGGATGAGATCGCAATTAACCGACTATGGTATAGGTTTCAACAAAATTCCGATGTACTGCGACAACAAGAGTGCAATTGCCTTATGCTGCAACAATGTTCAATTCTCCCGGTCGAAGCATATTGACATTCGCTACCATTTCATCAAGGATCAAGTGGAAAATGAGTGATCGAGCTTTACTTTGTCCGATCTGAGTATCAATTGGCGGATATTTTCACGAAGGCTTTAGATCGCGCTCGAATGGAATTTTTGGCCGACAAGCTAGGAATGAGAACTTTCTCGCCTGAGACTCTAAAGGAACTGGCAGATGAAGCGAAAGAATAGTGGTGGTAAACTATTCTCCGTATCCTTGGTGATCATCTGAAAACCATAAAAATTTTGTTTATATTTTTATCCTTGGAAACCAATACGTCATCATTCGGATATATTTTTTATATTTTTATCCACAAAAGCAAAATACAAAAATATAAAACCATATAAAAACCATAAAAATTGAAAAATTCATAAAAATCCAAAAATATTTTTACTTTATTTTTCAAAGGCATGTCTTTTGGTACGATAATATTTACGGCCTTAGAAATGGTGATTAATATTGACACAGCGCCATAAATAGAGTTCGTACAAAAGTTGTAAATATTTCATAAAACATGCTCATATGGCTTGTAGTTATTTTCAGACTGCAATCCGTTTTTCATATTAAAGTCAAGTATTTCTTATGAAAACTTTGGCTCTCAATGAGAATTAATTTTCTCGGGCAAGGTTTACTTTAAAACCTTGTAAGGGACCAAGTTTACTTTATAACTTGGTCTAACACAAATCTATGTACACTTCATTGCTTTTATTTGTTAAAACAAAAGAAGTCTTGTTTTTATGAAGTTATCATCTCTACAACCATAGCTATCCACATTTGGTATCTACATACTCGACGATGCGACTACTCAAACGGCGACTACAGCTCTTTCGATAGAACACGGGTCAACAATTGAGGGGTAGCAATTGTCAAGCATTCAGAATCTTCGATGTCGAACGTGCCAAGTTCACAAATTGTTGTCAAGACAACAATACCAATCGTACATGTGGTGTCAAGAGATGACTTTAGACGTGACGAGGCGACCAACATTCGTGAACAAGAACCATTTGATCTTATCATATGATGTTCTCATCAATCAGGTCCAACCTTGTCAATTCATTCTAATATGGTGAATATGTGATCATGTTACAAATCGGTATCGTTTCTCATACATTTGGTATCATGAAGACAAAACGGACTTGCATTTTTCTTCCCAAAACCTTTGTTAAAACGTCATTAAATCATTTGATATTAAAAACATCGATTGGGTTAATATTTTTAATATGGGGGAGAAAATGTGATTTAATATGGGAAATTATCACAAATTGGTTTGACTTGATGTGATAGCTCATCCCGACATGTGCGAATAGTTTTTGAATATCGTGGCATATGTTAAGGGGGAGCAAAACAGATTTGCACATTAAAAATAGATTTCATGGTGATTTATACTTACCCACAACCCATTTATTTCATGACGATTGTGACAAAAGGATGATAGGATAGGTTAAGTCCTATGACTCTTCCAGAACCGGAGGAATCTTCCCAAGGAAATTCCATAGCTAGAAATAGTAGTCCTTAGGAAAGATGGAGAAAGATTGTGAACGTAGCTGAATGCCGACCAAGTACTTAAGTTAGCACTGGAACAATCACAACAAGGTTCTAGTTATGACGTATTGGTAAGCATTGAAGGGGTTGAAGAATGATAAAGAATTTTAAAGATAAAGGGTGTAAAGAAAGAAGCCCTTCTTACAACCTTAGGCAGAAACCGGGTCAACACATATGCTACTGAGATCATTTTAATGATGCTCGATATTGAAGATAGACATCATGGACCCAGTGATGCAATGCACAACCCATCCCAGCTAACTCAGATGTCTCTCAAAAGGTATTTTTTTTAATCACACGGAGACAACACATTATCTATTGATTTATTCACTCCGAATAAATTGGTATTGAAATGGTGGCAATCCTCTCCAGCCTCCGATCACTAAAATCCAAAATTCATGATCGAGGCTAGAGCCATTTGAGATCATCAATTATCTCATTAGGATACACTTTCATAATTCCTTGCTTCTTCACATACTGTGAAAAGTAAGAAAGATCTTAAGAGTCCTACGCAAAATCTTCATGATCTTGCCTGAACATCCGAGTAATACGGAAGTATTTACAATGAAGATGGAAATCCTTCTTGATCGAACATTCAAAAGCTCATGTTAGGTGACTTGTGAGATTCTTTATGAATCAAACTTGTGATAACTGGAAAGCGACAGTTGTTTAATTCTTAATTGAATTTAAACACGTTCTAGGGCTCTACGCAATATCTCAGTAATCTTGCCAGGACACACATAGTGATATCTTAGTGTTCACAATGATGAGTGAAAATCCTTCTAGTGTTAACATTAAACAACACTTGGTAGGTAACTTACAAGATTCAATATGAATCAAGCTCGTGACAACTGGAAAGCAACGATGGTGCGATTCTTTAATGAATCAAAGTTGTTCTAGGAATCAGAATTGTCGGCTTCAATCATGCGGATAATTTAATCCAAATGATTCACTCTTTACGTTCGCAGTCAGCTTTGGATGGTCAGTAAAGAGAACAGGTTTACCAGCGAAATATTGTCAAGGAGATTTTTAATTAAATCTACCTGCCACAAGTACGATATTTTATATCGTCCAACGGTCTTCACCGACCAGAGGTAAAATGCTACCGAATTAAAATGAAATGTTCAAAGCCATTTTGTTCGTGTCTACTTATGTTGCGGCATTTGAAGACGATGGCGTTGCGGAATCCAAGAAGAAGTCGTCCCCGCATGCTTATATTTTATACACTTAAAACCTCATCTAATTCAAGAAAGCCTAAAAGTTAAGTCTTCCGCTGTATCGAACTCTGAAGCTTTCAATAATTACAAGGGTATAAGTATGTGGGACGTGAAGTCACGAAGAGGCGAAGATCACAAGTGAGGGATGCACAAGATCAAGGCAAAAGATTAATGCTAAAGATTGATATCAAAGATCACATCAGCATGTTCACCAGAAAAGAAAAAGAAAAGAAAGACGAAGACTACAAGCTCAAGACAAGCATAGTATGCTAGGTTTATTTTATTATTGTAACTTGGGTAACGCCCTTGTTTGGAGTGACCTCCCTTAGGGGGAGATTGTTGGAAATACGTTTTTACGTATTTTGGAAGATTCGGTCACTCCGACAATATATTAAGTAGTAGCTCGTAGTCTAGATACCTTTATATTAACTAACAAGGAAACGCCCGGTCCATGTATTGTATGGTCGGCCCAACATTGTAAGCCCAAGCCCATCTTATGGGCTTGGTATATAAACCCTCTCCTTAGATGGAGAGGGTCTGGATTCATTCATTTTACACATAGTAAACAAAGTGTTTTCCTATTTTCTCTCTCAAGTGTGTGTGTGAAATCTACCAAGTTTCTATCTCTTTCTCTCTCTAAAACATAAGCATGTTTACATATCCTACAAGTTGTCACGAGCTTGATTCGTATAGAATCTTGCAAGTTACCTACCAAGTGCTGTTTGAGGTTAACACTAGAAGGATTTCCACTCATCACTGTGGACAATATAGAGTGTCACTCTGAGTGTTCTGGAAAGATCACTAAGATATTGCATAGAGGCCTGGAACGTGTTTAAGTTCAGTTAAGAATTAAACCACTGTTGCTTTCCAGTTATCACAAGATTGATTCATAAAGAATCGCACAAGTCACCTACCATCAGCTTTTTGATATTCGTTCAAGAAGGATTTCCATCTTCATTGTGAATACTTTCGTATTACTCGGATGTTCAGGAAAGATCATGAAGATTTTGCGTAGGACTCTTAAGATCTTTCTTACTTTTCACAGTGTGTGAAGAAGCAAGGAATTATGAAAGTGTGTCCTAATGAGATATTTGATGATCTCAAATGACTCTAAGTTTAGTGAGCGGAGGCTGGAGAGGAGTGCCACCATTTCAATACCAATTTATTCAGAGTGAATAAATCAATAGATAATGCGTTGTCTCCGTGTGATTAAAACAAATATCTTTTAAGAGATATATGAGTTAGTTGGGATGGGTTGTGCATTACATCACTGGGTCCATGATGTCTTATCTTCAATATCAAGAATTATTAAAAATGATCTTAATAGCATATGTGTTGACCCGGTTTCTGTCTAAGTTGTAAGGAGGGCTTCTTTCTTTTCACCCTTTATCTTTACAATTCTTTTTCATACTTCAACACCTTCAATGCTTACCACTACGTCATAACTAGCACCTTGTTGTGATTGTTCCAGTGCTAACTTAAGTACTTGGTCGACATTTATCTACGTTCACAATATTTCTCCATCTTTCCTAAGGACTACTATTTCTAGCTATGGAATGTCTTTGGGAAGATTCCTCCTGTTCTAGAAGAATCATTGGACTTTAACCTATCCTACCATCCTTATGTCACCACAATCTTAACTGTCGTGAATAGAGATGTTTTAGGTAAGTGTATGTCACTATTAAATCCAGTTTGAAATCCAAATCCATTTTGCTCGCCCTTAACATATGCTACGATATTCGAAAACATTTCGCAGATGTCGGGATGAGCCAGCACATTAAGTCAAACCATTATTGATCTCAAAATTAAATCACATTTTCTCCCACATATTAAAAATATTAACCCAATTGATGTTTTAAATATCAATTGATTTAATAGCATTTTAAGAAAATTTGGGAAGAAAAATGCAAATCTAAGTATCTTCATGATTTTCACAAGCTCCCCCTCAAATTAATGAGGGTGTACTTGAAACGTAACTTAAATACCTTTTAAACACAAGTGTAAGGTATTTATCATGTGCAAAGGTCATATATGATAATGGATTCACAAGATTAGCAATTTATGAGGTTGGACCTGAATGATGGAGAACATCATATGAACGAATCACATGGATCTTGTTCACGAATGTTGGTCGCCTCGTCACGTCTGAAGTTATCTCTTGACTCCATGTGTGCGACTGATATCGTTGTCTTGACACCAATATGTGAACTTGGCACTTTCGGCGTCAAAGATTCTGATAGGCGACTCGAAAACCTAAAACTGTGATTTAATTGGCTAAGCATCCACGAGTCTCATTCTTTGAGATTTTAAACTGTGGAGGATGAGAGATGATAGAGTCAATTATAAGTTTGGTATTCTTTCGTGAGTTTATGTGAGTTAATTATAAGCATATTCTCCCATCGCTTGTTAATAAATTTATCTGTAATAAATAAGGTTGTACGATTTGAAAAGTTACTTAGCTTCTAGCCCAAGATCGTTTAAAAGTTGCTCGGTATGGATTAGAGTTCATAGCCAAGGCATAACTTATTGAAGCGGGATGCGAAGATTGGCGAGTTCGAAAAGGCCCTAACAAGGCATGAGGGCTACATTTTGTTGCTAAAGATCCCAAGGGATGTGAAGAATCATTTATCGAAAATCAATATGAAGGATCGAGACACACGACGAAAAGAAAATACTCCCCAAAAGTCATGGAGAAGTCTATCCGAAAAGACCCTAGCAAGGTATGAGGATAAATAGATCCAAGTCCTAAAAGGAGGCGGATCGTTGTATATCAAAGTCCAAAGTAATGATTGGAGAAAAATGAAGAAGTCGTGGACCATATATGAAGAATCTCTCAAAATTTCAAGTGAAGAAATTCCTATTATGAAGAGAAGACCATTATTTCATGAACGTTTCTCAAGATTTGAAGTATGAAGTCGCTGCCAAATATCGGTCGGAGAAAGGTCTCAAATCGCAAAGCGAGTTATGCCAAGATATGAACTTTTTGAGGTCCCGAGAAGCAGTTTTAAAAGATTTTGTCCTTTAGCTAACTATTGATTAAATCGTTCACTTTATTTTCAGCCTAAATGACTATCGAAATAAGTCAAACAATGCATCCTCGTGATCATTCAAGACAACAATAAAATATAAGAGATACACCTAGGAATAAGGGAGTCTAAGTGAATAATTGGCCCACATTAGTTCGTGGTAGTTTGCTAACTTATAATAACAATGATCTCGTTTTTAAGCTTGGTTTGTAGAAAGTGAAAACTTGAGGATGATGATCATTCATGACATTTCCAAAACCCTAAGGTATGTTTTTGATTTCTTTACTTTGAATGTTTATAGTTTTCTATCTCTTTAATAAAGGCCAACATGGATTGATTATGATGAAAAATGTAATCGAGCTTTGTAACTAATGCATTGCATGAGGACATTGCAATGGTCAAGTGTAGGGGATTTGATAGGTGTGAAAACACCCATCTTTTTACCACTTAATTACAATAATAACCAAGCCAAAACGTGTATTTTATGTCGTAAATGTCGGAATTATGCGTGGTTTGTGTTTTTGTTGTGATTTAGGACGAAAAGGTGAAAAGTGGAGAAAACACGGGCATTCACAGGCTTTTATCGAAGAAAACGACAAAAGACGAAGTCAAGAGATCAAGAGTGCAAAAAGAACGGAAGTCCAAGACCTATTCTGAAGATTTATCGAAGAACAAGTCTAAAGATGGAAGTTTAATAAAGCCGAAGAACTCGAGTCTAATAAATAAAGAAATTATAAGACGAGTTTAATTAATCCCGAGACAAAGTCGATAAAGTCGAAGAACTTAACAAAAACGAGAAGACGTGAAGAAAGAAAGAAAGAGGAGGCAACACATGCACCTCCCCATTTTCCTATAAATACCCTCCTAAACTCATTTAGGAGGGTTGGTTAGTTTTAGTTTTAGGAGTAGGAGTAGTTTAGTTCTAGAGAGAGAAAGTGACAGTTTCTCTCACTAGAACTTTAATCTTTCATCTTCCTTTCTTGTTTTTAATTGAATCTTTACGTTTTAAGCTTAATCTTGTTTTAATTTTCATCTTTTAATCTTTCTTGTTAATCACGTTCTTGTTTTCATCATCTTTTTCATCAAGTTTTTACATAAAGTTTAAGTCTTTTGATTTTTGTGCCTTCATTTTGATGTTTTTATAAGTTTTGATCTTCTTCCTAGCTTATTGGTAGCTTATTGGAGTTTTTCTTAGCTTATTGCCCTTGAAAAGGTGCGAAAAAGTTGCTTATTTTCGTCCTATATCGGGTTCCTATTTTTAGGAACGTCTGATTCGATTTTTGAATTATTGCGAAATTGTGCCTTTTTAGGAAATCTGATTCGATTTTTGAATTATTGCGAAATTGTGCCTTTTTAGGAAATCTGATTCGATTTTTGAATTATTGCGAAATTGTGCCTTTTTAGGAAATCAGATTTGATTTTTGAATTATTGCGAAATTGTGCCTTTTTAGGAAATCTGATTCGATTTTTGAATCACAACAGTATTGCGAAATCTTGGTTATGATTTCGCAATTATCTTTTTAATTGCGAAATTATTTCATTTTTTTTATATTGCGAATTTAATTACTTTTTATTCAAATTCAATTTTTAAACTTATTTTTCCCGCCATTTTTACTTAGTTTATTTTAATTGTTTTGTCTTATTTTTACGTCAAGTTATTTTTACTCGTTTTGTCTTAATTAATTTTCGTAATTTTAATTTCTCGTCACGCTTTTAAAATTCCCGTCATTTATTTTAAATTAGAGTTAGATTTACTTTAACGTCATTTTCATACACGTTTTGCATATTTATTTTAAAACAACCAAAAATATTTGTTTCACCAAAAACAATTGAGTCGTACTTTGATACGGAAATCAATTCGATTAGACACCGAGAAACGAACTTTCAACTAGTAAAATCTTTGTATCAGTTGACAATCATGTGGATCAGACATAATCATCGTTGTTATTACATAAGCCTCATGACATTGAACGTTAACATATATTATTTTAGCCCAACACACCTAGCCAAGTGCATATATTTCACTAATACAATTGCATCCGATGTTTCATTACTAGTGTATCACAACACCACGCGATAGCTAGTCGCGACCGGACTGGGCTTCACCCCGATAGATCTATCAATAGTATTAGCGTTCATTAGATTAACAATTCATGATGCAATGGGTCTTTTAAGACTATAAGCAAACTTATGTAAATAACGTTCATCTAGCATACAATCGGGTCTCTTGTGTTCTATTTTAAAACAAGCATGTTATCTCCCTCGCGGGTTTTAAAATACTTTACTAGATAGTATAAAAGCGAGGCTATAGACTCACCTTGGTACAATAGTATTAATGTGACGATCGCCGACGATAAGTGATGCCCGTTAAACACGAAGACCGCAACCTACCAAATAAGGCGCGTTCGTTAATAAATGACTCAAGTATAAATAATACTTAAATAATACAAAACTCAAATTTATAAAATCATGACAATCCCAAAAATAATAATAGTACAAGTGTACTTCTATACCCTTTAACTTGTTAACTTTATTAGACTATATCATCGATAAAAATCTGCCTGTACTTACCAAAAGTACAAGCTCATTTACCTTACTTAAACTATTCCGTTTTCGACGAAACTTGGTCACAAACTCACATATAATATGAATAAGACTCAGTTTAAGTTTCATTTAAAAATATTACTTCTAAGACTTTCTGCCCGACACATCTATGAGTTACAAAAACCAGACAGTTTTACGCCTTTGACTCGTAAAACCATTTTGACATATCTAAACAACTCCATTTATAAAACCGACACTCGGGTTTGAAAATAGACTCATGACCTGAGGTATAGACTTTAACATCAGTCCTTGAAAATTTTTAAATCTCATTCTATAGTCCCCGAGATTCGATCCAAATATCGACAATAATTTTCGGATTGTGCTGATACTCGTCTCCCGGTACACGAATACTAAAATTATTGTAACTTCGCACTCGTTTGGAGTTGGAAGTCCTACTTTATATCAAATCGAAGCTAACGAAATTATCTACAACCCTATCTGATTAGTTAAACAATGATCATACAGTAAGTTACCAAAAAATGGCCTTTTACCTACTGGTCTAAAATGGTTAGTTAAAAATCACACTAAATCAACATTTTGACCCATTTTATCAATTCATATACTCTTAATATCATCTATCAATCACTCTAATCAACCCTTTCAATCCTATAACACTTGTATGTACATTTCTTCAAAACAAAAATTAAAATTTCATACATGCAATGAATAAAATAAAGCATAAACATGATAAACAACACATTTATATTATAAAAATGGATCAAACTTCACAAGATTTCATGAAAAATAAAAACATGGTGCATGTAAGAAAAATTTATATGGATGTGATCACCTTTGAATTCTAAGGTGTGGTCTTGTTTTAGTTTTAAATGATTCAAAGTAAAATCAAGATTTTTGAGAGTGTTTTGGTGTTAAGGGTGTACGGCAAAAAGAGAGGGCAAGGGTGAGGTGAGAATTTTTTTTTGACTAACTTGTTTATATGTGAGAAAAGTTAGGTGAAGAATGGTTTTTATATGTAGGTAGTGGAGAGACTAAATTTGCCAAAGTTGTATAGTTTTGGACCAAAAAGTAATTAAATACTTTAAAGGGTAGAAAATGACTATTAGTCAAAGTTGAAAATATTTACGGGACTCGGGTTTCGTAAAAATACTTTTCAAAAGTTAAAACGCTTCATAAATATAATAATAAAGCTTCGACACGACTTAAAACGTAATTAAATAAAAAACGTCGAAAATATAAAATAACGAGACAATCGATAATAAAACATAAAATTTTGGCATCCGTCGGTATCGTGATCACTAGTAGTTCTCGTCATTCGTTAAAACGTAAAGCACGAGAAATAAAGATTAAATATAATAAATCATTCTTATGATAAACTGAGAATATAATATCGATACCTAACGTATTCCTTGCCGGTTTCATCTAATCGACATTCTTACGCTAGTTTCAAGTCATAACCTTCTCGGTTAGTCGATAATTTAAAATTCTCATTAAAGTAAACACGTAATACGTAATAGTCGAGATTAAGATAACGACCTAAAATTGACGGGTTGTCACATTATCCCCACCAAATTAGGATCTTCGCCCTCGAAGATCAACTTGCGTTCTTGTCCGATCGCTTGTTGAAATCAAAGAGATGAGGGTAATTCTTCCATATTTGGTCTTCTCGTTCCCAAGTATACTCCGGTCCTCTCCGAGAGTTCCATCGAACTTTGACGAAAGGGATTCGGCTTTGTTTCAGTTGCTTGACCTCGCGATCCATGATCTCGATTGGTTCCTCAATAAAATGCAACTTTTCATCAACCTTAACTTCGTCCCACGGTATAACTAGTTCTTCATCGGATAAACACTTCTTAAGATTCGACACATGAAAAGTGTTATGAATCCCATACAGTTCTTGTGGTAGTTCAAGTTGGTATGCCACGGGTCCTATTCTAGATGTAATCTTGAATGGTCTGATATAAGGAGGACTCAACTTCCCACGTTTTCTAAATCGTACAACACCTTTCCATGGTGATACCTTTAGCATAACCTTATCTCCCACACTAAACTCCAATGGTTTTCTTCTCACGTCCGCATAACTCTTATGTCGGCTTCGCGCAGACAACAGCCTATTCTTGACTTGCACAATCATATCCGTTGTCTCTCTAATCATATCTGGTCCAGTGAGTTGAGCATCACCAACCTCACTCCAGCTCATGGGCGATCTACATTTTCTCCAATAAAGTGCTTCAAAAGGTGCAGCTTTAATACTCGCGTGATAACTGTTGTTGTACGAGAATTCGGCCAAAGGTAAGTGCTTATCCCAGCTACTTCCAAAGTCTATCACACAAGCACGAAACATATCCTCCAATGTTTGAATAGTTCTTTCGCTTTGCCCATTGTTTTGCGGGTGATAGGCTGTGCTCATATCCAAATTGGTTCCTAAAGATTTCTGAAGTGATCTCCAAAATCCAGAAGCAAAACGACTGTCTCTATCATAAATGATTGAAATAAGAACACCATGGTTACACACGATCTCCTTCAGATAAAGGTCGGTGAGTTTCTCCAAACCGAACCTCTCGTTGTTTGGAATGAAATGAGCGGATTTAGTTAAACGGTCGACAATAACCCAGATTGCATCGAACCCAGACGGTGTCCTTGGGAGTTTTGTGATGAAGTCCATCGTAATTCGCTCCTATTTCCAGATTGGAATTTCAGGTTGGACAAGTAATCCTGACGGCTTCTGATATTCAGCTTTCGCTTTTGCACACGTTAAGCATTTCGCGACGTATGATGCAATATCAGCTTTCATATTCGGCCACCAGTATAACTTTTTCAAGTCTTGGTACATTTTGTTCGATCCAGGATGAATAGAATACTTGGGCTTATGAGATTCTAACATGATCAAGTCTCTCAGTCCACCATAGAATGGTAACCAAATTCGACCTCTCAAACATTTGATACCATCGGATCGCGTCTCAAATGTTTCACCATCTCCTCTAAATCTTTCGGCTGCAATATTTTCCTTCTTACACGCTTCGATTTGTGCGTTTCGAATCTGCTCAGGTAAGTTATTATGAACTGTCACCACCAAAGCACGCACTCGAATCGGTTTCTCCCTTTCCTTTCGACTTAACGCGTCAGCTGCCACATTCGCCTTTCCAGGATGATAACGAATTTCACAGTTGTAATCACTAAAGAGTTCAACCCATCGACGTTGCCTCATATTCATATCCTTTTGATCCAATAGGTATTGTAGGCTTTTGTGATTAGTGAATATTGTACACTTCGTACCATATAGATAATGTCTCCAAAGTCGCAGAGCAAATACCACAGCCCCCAATTCCAAGTCATGGGTAGAGTAGTTCTCCTCATTCTTCCTTAATTGTCTAGAGGCATATGCGATCACCTTTTCACGTTGCATGAGAACAGCACCGTATCCTTGAAGAGATGCATCACAATAAACAACAAAGTCTTCACTTCCTTCAGGTAACGATAAGATCGGCGCACTACAGAGTTTCATCTTCAGGGTTTTGAAAGCTTCTTCTTCTTCATCGCCCCACACAAACGGTTTATTCTTCTAAGTCAGCTTAGTTAATGGTTTCGATATCAAAGAGAATCCTTCAATAAACCTTCTGTAGTAACCAGCCAAACCTAGAAATTGTCGCACTTCAGTTGGAGTAGTTGGAGCACTCCAATTTTTAATGGCTTCAATCTTCAGAGGATCAACATGTACCCCACTTTTATCAATCACATGTCCGAGAAATTGTACAGAATTAAGCCAAAAATCACACTTTGAGATTTTAGCGTACAACTTTTCGTTCTTTAACAAGTTCAAGATAATTCTCAAGTGTTCAGCATGCTCTTCCTTGCTGTTGGAGTAGATTAGAATATCATCGATAAAATCGATCACGAATTTATCAAGATACGGCTTACAAATGCGATACATTAAGTCCATGAATACAGTAGGTGCATTAGTCAAACCAAAAGGCATAACTCGGAACTCATAATGACCATAATGAGTTCTAAACGCCGTAATAGGAATATCTTCCTCACGTACACGAAGTTGATGGTAACCAGAACGAAGATCAATCTTAGAGAAAACACGAGAACCTTAAAGTTGATCTAATAGATCATCAATTCTTGGAAGCGGATAACGATTCTTGATCGTCAGCTTATTCAGCTCTCGGTAATCGATACACATACGGAAAGAACCATCTTTCTTCTTAACGAGTAAAACAGGAGCTCCCCAAGGTGACTAACTCGGTCGTATAAAACCCTTATCAGATAGTTCTTGCAATTGCACAGACAACTACTTCAACCCGGATGGTGCTAAATGATATGGCGCACGTGCCACGGGTGCAACACCCAGAATTAGATCAATTTGGAATTCTACTTGCCTTGGAGGCGGAAGCCCTTGCAAATCTTCCGGATCCACTTCAGGAAATTCACAAATGACTGGAACATTTTCGATACGCTTCTCCTTCGATTCGTTCTCCGATACATGAGCTAGGAATAACTCACAACCTTTTTCGATATACTTACGAGCTTTAATGCACGAAACAATTTTCAGTCGAGAATTACATTTATCACCTTCGATAACTATGGTCTTGTCATCTAAAGGTATCCTAACTTTCTTTTCTCCACACAGAATAGACGCATTATACTTGGACAACCAATCCATTCCGATAATAATATCAAAAATTCCCAATTAGACGATCGTCAAGTCTATCTTAAAAATACGGTTCAGAAGATTAAGAGAACATCGTAAGAGCGCACGATTGGTACTCACTAATTTACCATCAGCTAGTTCTACTTCATAACTCGCGTCTAATTCGACCGGTTTGATATCAATTAAGGTACTAAAACTTGTAGAAACAAAGCTTTTATCTGCACCAAAATCAAATAAAGCTGTAGTGTAACGGTTATTCAGTAAAAACGTACCAGTAACAACTTTCGGGTTTTGCTTAGCATCAGCTTCACCTAGTTGATAGGATTTTCCTTGATTATCTCCACCACGTGTATTCTTCTGCGGCTCAGGGCATTGATTCTTCATGTGTCCTTTACCTTGACAGTTAAATCAAGTCACTCCTTTCCTTCCTGGTCCCCAACAGTCTTTAGTCTTGTGCCCCAGCTTGTTACACTTTCCACACTTAGCACATTCACCAGTATGAGTCCTTTTGCAGCGTTGACATCGGGTTCCCTTATCAGCAAGTGCGGTTTCAGTCATTGCATTAGCATTACTCCTCCTTCGGTTCTGATTCCTATTGTGAGATTTACGGTTATCACCTCGATCATCACTTTCTACTTCAGCCTTTCTTTTACTACCTTCAGCAACACCATCAGCCTTATCTTGGATAGTCTGTCCCATCAGTTGGTAGGCCATTCGAACAGCTTCATCAATATTGGCAGGTAAGACTCGAATATACTGCTCCACCTTCAGATATTCTGGGTTAACTTTGTTTGGACAAAGTAGAGCAAGTTCATTGAATCTGTTTGTGTATCCATCGATATCAGTACCCTTCTGTCTTAGCTGATATAGTTCCTGTCCTAACCTCTGAATAACACTCCTTGGACAGAATTCCTCGGTCATCTACCTTCTCACTTCAAACCAAGGTGTAGCATAAGAAGCATCCACCCCTACAGATGCCATTCTTCCATTCCACCAAGTTAATGCTCGCCCTTGAAGAGTAGCAGAGGCAAACATCACTTTGTCTCCTTCCTCACTTCCACTAAATAGAAACACGGATTCCAATCTTTCAAACCATTGCAATAAACCAACAGCACCTTCAGTACCCTTAAAAGTCAGAGGTTTATATTTCATGAATGAGGTATAAGTACACTTCTTGTTTTCAGGAATCACTGGTCTATCAGCATCACCAGTTCTAACACCAGCATTGTCAGCTCTAGTATTGCTAGCACCAGTATTGCCAGGTCCACCAGATCCACCAGCTCCACCGGATCCACCAGCTCCACCAGATCCACCAGCTCCATTATTCATATTTGCCATAAATGCATTCATAGCGACCTGAAATTGATCAGCTACTATAGCGCGTAACTGTGCCTCATTCATTTGTTTTGGCGGCATGATCCTGTTACACAATTCACATCCAAATGAGTATTCATTCAACGTGTGTGATAACAAAACATGAATAACACAGAATAAGAATAGATAGATGAAGAGAAACAAGAAAGGATGATAGAACGAAGAATAGAATTTAGGCAAGGAACGAAGATTTACGAGGAATTAGTGAAAAGACAGGAATTTCTACTGTGACAATCAGCGTCGTTTGTAAATTACGTATTAGTATTATAATAATCAAATAATAAACATTTATAAATAAATAAATGTAATGCATTAAGCTTTAATCATAAATAATAATTAAATATTTATAACATATATATACTTTTCTTATTTTCGTCCATTGGCAACTCGGAGGTTTCGCTTGTAGATGTTATAGTTAAAAGATTTCAAAAATTTATTTTTTGGAAAATCTTTTCGTTCTTTATAACTTGAGCTCTGATGACAATCTGTAACACCCCCAATTTCGTGTCATGGCAGCGGAAGGGTCTTTGGGTGTTACTGTCATGGTTCAATCTCAATATCATAGAAAACGGCTCAAAACGAGTCGTTTTAATAAAACATACATCCATTCATTATTTAAAGGTAAAACAGTTCACACACGGTCCCAAATAGTTTTAAAGTTTACACAGCATAACAAACTACAAAAGTTTAATTGAATGGACATAGTTTAGAAAAAGCGGGCCAAAACACTTAAATTAAGCAAGCTGCATGAAACTGCCTTCCTTGAGTGCCTTCTTCATGGACCTGAGATAAAATATGCTATAAAGTCAACAAAAATGCTGAGTGAATCTATAGAGTTTAAATTAAATAAACGCACACAAGTATTCTGAATAAACCTTCCATGAAAATCATGTGGATCAGACGTAATCATCGTTGTTTTATATAAGCCTCATGACATTGAACGTTAACATATATTATTTCATCCCAACACACCTTGCCAAGTGCGTATATTTCTCTTATACAATTGCATCTGATGTTTCATTACTAGTGTATCACAACACCACGCGATAGCTAGTCGCGACCGGACTGGGCGTCACCCCGATAGATCTATCCATAGTATTAGCGTTCATTCGATTAACAATTCATGATTCAATGGGTCTTTTAAGACTATTAGCAAACTTATGTAAATAGTGTTCATCTAGCATACAATTGGGGCTCTTGTGTTCTATTTTAAAACAAGCATGTTATCCCCCTCGCTGGTTTTAAAATACTTTACAAGATAGTATAAAAGCGAGGCTATAGACTCACCTTGGTACAATAGTAGTAAAGTGATGATCGTTGACGATAAGTGATGCCCGTTAAACACGGAGACCGCAACCTACCAAATAAGGCGCGTTCGTTAATAAATGACTCAGTATAAATAATACTTAAATAATACAAAACTCAAAGTTATAAAACCATGACAGTCCCAAAAATAATAATAGTACAAGTGTACTTCTATACCCTTTTACATGTTAACTTTATTAGACTATATCATCGATAAAAATCTGCTGGTACTTACCGAAAGTACAAGCTCATTTACCTTACTTAAACTATTCCGTTTTCGACGAAACTTGGTCACACACTCACATATAATATGAATAAGACTCAGTTTAAGTTTCATATAAAAATATTACTTCTAAGGCTTTCTGCCCGACACATCTATGAGTTACAAAAACCGGACAGTTTTACGCCTTTGACTCGTAAAACCATTTTGACATATCTAAACAACTCCATTTATAAAACCGACATTCGGCTTTGAAAATAGACTCATGACCTGAGGTTTAGACTTTAACATCAGTCCTTGAACATTTTTAAAACTCATTCTATAGTCCCCGAGATTCGATCCAAATATCGACAACAATTTTCGGATTGTGCCGATACTCGTCTCCCGGTACACGAATACTAAAATTATTGTAACTTCGCACTCGTTTGGAGTTGGAAGTCCTACTTTATATCAAATCGAAGCTAACGAAATTATCTACAACCCTATCTAATTAGTTAAACAATAATCATACAGTAAGTTACCCAAAAATAACCTTTTACTTACTGGTCTAAAATGGTTAGTTAAAAATCACACTAAATCAGCATTTTGACCCATTTTATCAATTCATATACTCTTAATATCATCTATCAATCACTCTAATCAACCCTTTCAATCCTATAACACTGGTATGTATATATCTTCAAAACAAAAATTAAAATTTCCATACATGCAATGAATAAAATAAAGCATAAACATGATAAACAACACATTTATATTATAAAAATGGATCAAACTTCACAAGATTTCATGAAAAATATAAACATGGTGCATGTAAGAAAAATTTATATGGATGTGATCACCTTTGAATTCTAAGGTGTGGTCTTGTTTTAGTTTTAAATGATTCAAAGTAGAATCAAGATTTTTTAGGGTGTTTTGGTGTTAAGGGTGTACGGCAAAGAGAGAGGTCAAGGGTGAGGTGAGAAATTTTTTTGACTAACTTGTTTATGTGTGACAAAAGTTAGGTGAAGAATGGTTTTTATACGTAGGTAGTGAAGGGACTAAATTTGCCAAAGTTCTATAGTTTTGGACCAGAAAGTAACTAAATACTTTAAAGGGTAGAAAATGACTATTAGTCAAATTTGAAAATATTTACGGGACTCGGGTTTCGTAAAAATACTTTTCAAAAGTTAAAACGCTTCATAAATATAATAATAAATCTTCGACACGACTTAAAACATAATTAAATCGAAAACGTCGAAAATATAAAATATCGAGACAATCGATAATAAAACATAAAATTTCGGGCATCCGTCGGTATCGCGATCACTAGTAGTTCTCGTCATTCGTTAAAACGTAAAGCACGAGAAATAAAGATTAAATATAATAAAATCATTCTTATGATAAACTGAGAATATAATATCGATACCTAACGTATTCCTTGCCGGTTTTCATCTAATCGACATTCTTACGCTAGTTTCAAGTCATAACCTTCTCGGTTAATCGATAATTTAAAATTCTCATTAAAGTAAACACGTAATACGTAATAGTCGAGATTAAGATAATGACCTGAAATTGACGGATTGTCACACAATACAGAAGGAATCCAATCGCAATCCCAATCGCAATCTCAATCTCAATCTCAATCTCAATCTCAATCTCAATCTCAATCTCAATCTCAATCTCAATCTCAATCTCATAAACCCTTTTCCTTTGCGATGGGTTCCGAGATTTTTGGTAAAAAAATGAGCTTTTTGACAAGAAATCCGCGATTTTAACCAACCAAAAGCACCCAAATCTCCACCACAACAAAGTAGAAGATAGATGGAACACACGAATCAAGAAACATGAAAAGCAAGGAACTTTATGTAACGTGTAGAAGATGTGGTGAAATGAATGAAGAACACGAAATCGTAACTAACAAAGATGATGAAAAAGATGAAGATTAGACAAAGATTAAACTCAAAAAGGAAAGATTAGATTAAAAGAAAGAAAAGCAAAAATATTGTTTTTCTAGTGAGAGAAAGTAAACACTTTCTTTCTCTAAAAAACTAGAAACTACTAAAAAAATGACTAACTTCTAATTGAAGGAAATGAAGGGCTATTTATAGGAGAGGGGAGGTGTGTTGCTTCCTTGCTCTTTCTTCTTGTCTTTTTAAATAAGTCTTTCTCGTCTTTTAATTAAATTTGACGTTCTCGACTTTGGCTCGGGATTTGTCGAATGATTAAATGAACTTGTCTTCTAATTTTCTTATTTTAGTAGACTCGATTCTTCGACTTCGTTAAACTTCCGTCTTAAGACTTTGTCTTCGATATATCTTTAGAATAGGCCTTTGACTTCCGTTCTTCTTGCACTTTTGATCTTTTGACTTCGTCTTTTGTCTTTTTCTTCGATAAAAGCCCGTGAAAGCCCGTGTTTTCTTATTTTTTCATATTTTTGTCCTGAAACACAATAAAAACACAAACCACACATAATTTCGACTTTTACGACATCAAATACACGTTTTGGTCTTGTTTTTATTATAATTAAGTGGTAAAAGGATAAGTGTTTTCACACTTATTAAATCCCCTACACTTGACCATTGCAATGCCCTCATGCAATACATTAATTTCAAAGCACAGTTTACATTTCCCATCATAATTAACCCACCTTGGCCTTTATTAAACACAGGACGTTAAGGAAACTTGAAAAGATAGAAAATAACAAAATATTTAAAGGAAGAAAACAAGTAAGGGAATCGAAGACTTACAATGGTGCTTTGGTTGTCATGAGTGTTTATCACCCTCAAATTTCACGTTCCCTATACCAAGCTTAAAAACGAGATCATTGTTATTATAAGTTAGTAAGCTAACACGCACTCATGTGGCCCAACTATTCACTTAGACTCCCTTATTCCTAGGTTTATCTCTTATATTTTATTGTTGTCTTGAATGATCACGAGGATGCATTGTTGACTTATTTCGATAGTTTATTTAGGGCGAAAATAAATTAGGACGATCTAATAAATAGTTAGCTAAAGAACAAAATCTTTTAAAACTGCTTCTCGGGACCTCATAAAGTTCATATCTTGGCATAACTTGCTTCACGATTTGAGACCTTTCTCGGACCGATATTTTGCAGTGACTTCATACTTCGAATCTTGAGAGACATTCTTGAAATAATAGTCTTCTCTTCATAATAGAAATTTCTTCACTTGAAGTTTTTTTAGAGATTCTTCATATTTGGACCACGACTTCTTCATTTTTCTCCAATCTTTATTTGGGATTTTGATATACAACAATCCGCCTCCTTTTAGGACTTGGATCTATTTATCCTCATACCTTGTTAGGGTCTTTTTGGATAGACTTATCCATGATCTTTAGGGGAGTATTTTCTTTTCGTCGTGTGTCTTGATCCTTCATATTGATTTTTGATAAATGATTCTTCACATCACTTTGGATCTTTAGCAACAAAATATAGCCCTCATGCCTTATTAGGGCCTTTTTGGACTCTCCAATCTTCGCATCCCGCTTCAATAAGTTATGCCTTGGCTATGAACTTTAATTAATACCGAGCAACTTTTAAACGATCTTGTTTTAGAAGCTAAGTAACTTTTCAAATCGTACGAACTTACTTATTGCAATTAAATTTATTAACAAGCGATGGGAGAAAAAGCTCATAATTAACTCACATAAATTCATGAAAGAATACCAAACTTATAATTGACTCTATCATCTCTCATTCTCCAAAATTTAAAATCTCAAGGAATGAGACTCGTGGATGCTTAGCCAATTAAATCAAAGTTTTGGGTTTTCAAGTCATCTATAGGATCTTGTGTCTTCTTAGACTTTTTCAAGTTTAGAATTCTCATTTTAAAGTTCCCTTGATTAATGAATTTCTAGGATCAATTTTAGGAACTTGCTAAAAGTTCTTGTTCTTAACCTGTAAGAGTTAAGACTTTCGCGTTTTAAAGTTCCCTATATAAAAGCCTAGCAAAACTTAATTTAAACACGTTAAGGATACTAGCTAGAGTAAACTTGGATAAGTAAACTCGGGTTAAGTCAAAAGATTCATGACGTTGAAAAAATAAAACCATTTTATTAAAAGTTTATTCTTAGCAAATAAAGTAAATAACCATAGCAAAGGAAAATACTACTATACTACTAGGCCAAAATAGATTAAAAATTTTGAAAAATGTCGAAAAATCAATTTTCCGGTTAAAATGAGGACAAATTCATGGAAAAGCCCACTTAACTTCGATAGAAGTCCCCCTACACTTGAAATAAACATTGTCCTCAAAGTTTAAGCAGGTGGGAGTAAACTCCCCTACAGTTAGGACATTGTGTACTTTGTTTAAATCTTGCTAAGGAAAGGATAACTATCGTGATTTCAATGTCAACATATAAGATATGAAATATTGAATCACAAGAGTTTAGGATAGAACCGAGAAGACGGGTACACGGGATCACGGGTCGTCAAATATCATCAAAAGTGCTCTTTGAAGATTTAGTCCCTGCACATCATAAGAAACAAGACAACAAACACCTATGTAGCTCCCCCTACACTTAGGATGAAAACAGGTAAAAAGGATAGATCATCGGGTTGCCTCCCAAGAAGCGCTTCTTTTTTATACCAAGTCACGAGCCTGACTCGACCCAGAACTTAATTCAAGGGAAATGTGGTGAGGGATGGAATCATCTCATGAGAGATGTCCTCACCAAAGTACAACTTAATACGCTGGCCATTCACTTTAAAATTTGGCCCATTTGGTTGAGATAGCTCAATGGTTCCATAAGGGAAGACTTTAGCAACGGTGAATGGGCCGAACCAACGAGATTTAAGCTTGCCCGAAAAGATTTTCAACCGAGAGTTAAAGAGTAAAACTTGATCATCAATTTTGAACTCTCGGTTTCTGATCTTAGAATCATGAATGAGCTTGGCTTTCTCCTTGTAGATCAATGAATTCTCATAAGCCTCATTCCTAAGTTCATTAAGTTCATTGAGTTAGATCTTCCTAAGATCACCAGCTTTGTTGATATCAAAATTAGCCCATTTCAAGGCACAATAAGCCTTATGCTCCAACTCAATGGGGAGGTGGCATGCCTTTCCACACACAAGATGATATAGAGTGCGACCAATAGGTGTCTTATATGCGGTACAGAAATCCCACAAAGCATCATCTAACTTATCGGCCCATTCAGCACGATGCTCTCCCACAGTACACTCTAAGATTCTCTTAAGTCCACGGTTTGAAATCTCGGCTTGACCATTTGTTTGAGGATGATACGCGGTGGAAAGACGGTGATTGACACCATACTTAGCCATGACTCGTGCAAATTGATAATTGCAAAAATGAGTTCCGCGATCACTAATGATAGCACGAGGAACACCGAATCGAGCAAACAATTGTTTTAGAAAGTTCACAACCACCCTCGCATCGTTCGTAGGTAAAGCCTTTGCTTCCACCCTTTTAGATACGTAGTCAACGGCTACGAGGGTGCACTTGTTCCCTTTGGATGATTGAAATGGCCCCATAAAGTCGATGCCCCATACGTCAAAGATTTCAGACTCTTGGATGAAATTTTGAGGCATCTCATCTTTATGTGTGATCTTGCCTTGTCGTTGGCAAGCATCACAATGCTTAACCATTTCGTGTGCATCACGATAAATGGTGGGCTAATAAAATCCAGAATCGAAAACTTTCTTCGCGGTGTAATTTGGAGCAAAGTGACCACCGGTTGGTCCTTTATGGCAAGCTTCCAAGATTTGTAAAGCTGCGGGCCCGTCAACACACCGACGAAGGATCAAGTCAGCACATTGTTTGAAGAGATAAGGGTCGTCCCAATAGTAAGTTTTAACATCCTTGAAGAAATCCTTCTTTTGTTGGGACGATAACCTTTCGACGAGAATTCTACCCGCCAAGTAGTTTGCAAAGTCCGCCAACCATGGGGTCTCATCAAGATTGGAATTAATAGACATCAAGTCCTCTAGGAAAAAATATTCATTAATCTCTTGATTGGGGAGCTCCCCTTGATAAGGATCCTCTAGTCTACTAAGATGATCCGCGGCTAGGTTTTCCGCTCCCTTCTTGTCACGAATTTCAATTTTGAATTCTTGAAGGTGTAAAACCCAACGAAGAAGTCTTGGTTTGGAATCTTGTTTTTTTAACAAGTACTTCAACGCGGAATGATCGGTGTACACAATGGTGGTGGAAAGGACAAGATAGGGGCGAAATTTATCAAAAGCATACACTACAACTAAAAGCTCTTTTTCGGTAGTGGTATAACGCAATTGAGCCCCCGTCATTGTCTTGATAGCGTAATGGATTGGTTGGAAAAGTTTGTTGATTCTTTGTCCCAAAACCGCTCCAATAGCAAAGTCGCTAGCATCACACATCAATTCAAAAGGTAACTCCCAATTAGGAGTAACAAAGACCGGCGACTTAGTTAATTTATCCTTAAGAAGATTGAAAGATTCAATACACTCTTTAGAAAAGATAAAAGGAGTATCTTTTTCCAAGAGGTGGGTCATCGGGCGAGCGATCTTAGAAAAATCTTGAATGAATCAACGATAGAAGCCCGCGTGACCATGAAAACTTCTCACACCCTTCACGGTTGAAGGAGGAGGTAATTTAGCAATCACATCGACTTTAGCACGGTCGACTTGAAGACCGGCTTTGGAAATTTTATGTCCAAGTACAATACCTTCTTTTACCATGAAATGACATTTTTCCCAATTAAGAACGAGACGAGTATCTTCACACCGTTTGAGCATACGTTCTGAATTAGCAAGGCAAGTTGAGAAAGAATCACCATAGACCGAGAAATCATCCATAAAGACTTCCATAGTTTCTTTAACCATGTCATTGAATATAGCCATCATACACCTTTGGAAAGTCCCAGGAGCATTACATAAGCCAAAAGGCATTCTTTTGTAAGCAAATGTTTCATAAGGACAAGTGAATGTGGTTTTCTCTTGGTCCTTTGGATCGATGGGAATTTGAAAATACCCGGAGAAACCGTCTAAGAAGCAATAGTAGTCATTACCCGCTAAACGCTCGAGCATTTGATCCATGAAAGGAAGAGGGAAACGATCCTTACGAGTGGCATCATTGAGGTTGCGATAGTCTATGCAAACTCGCCAACCCGTGACAAGTCGAGTAGGAATCAACTCGTTGTTTTCATTGGGAAGAACGGTTATTCCGCCTTTCCTAGGTACACAATGGACGGGACTAACCCATGGAGAATCCGAAATAGGGTAAATCATTCCGGCATCTAGAAGCTTGATAACTTCTTTCTTGATGACGTCATGAATTTTTAGATTAACCTTTCTTTGTCTTTAGATTGCGGGTTTAAAGTCATCTTCCAAGAGAATTTTATGAGTACAAAAGTTAGGATCATGTCCGCGAATGTCGGAAATTTTCCAGCAATTGCTTTCTTGTGATTTTTGAGCACATCGAGAAGTCGAGATTTTTCATCCTCTTTTAAATCTTTTGCAATGATGACGGGTAACTTCTTATTTTCTTCTAGGAAAACGTATTCAAGATGAGACGCTAAATCCTTAAGCTCTAAATTCGGAGGATTGTCGATGGAAGGCTTAGTCAAATTCAGAACATCATTTATGATTTCCATAGGAGAAGGTGGAGAAATATGGTCCTCATTGAGAAGTTTCTCAATGGTACGAATGTCTTCATCCCAATCGGTGGGAGAATCATAGTATTTTTAGTCCACATCCCCTAAGCTTGCTTCAAATTCTTTCAAAAGGAAGTCACTTTCTCCAAATGGAGTTAGTGAGGGAGCAATAGAGGCAACGGTCTCAACAATGGGTAGAAAAGAAAAACCACTTTTACAAGCGTCTTTGAAATGTTCTTCACAAACCTCATCAAGTACGTCAATGAAATTAACGCTCTTGTGTTCATAAGGTTGCTTAGAAAGTTTACCCATGTTGAAGACGATTTTATCATCACCGACTCTCATGATTAATTCGCCCGCGGCTACATCAATAAGAGTGCGACTGGTCCTCAAGAATGGACGTCCAACGATTAATGGAACACGGGGATCCATCTCGTAGTCAACGACAACAAAATCCGTCGGAAAGGTGAATTTGTCGACACCGACGAAGACATCTTCGGCTATCCCCACCGGATAAGCAACCGTGCGGTTAGCTAATTCCAATGTCATTCGTGTGGGGACTAGCTCGGGCAGAGATAATTTTTTCCAGACACTTAATGGCATTAAGTTGATACTAGCACCTAGATCGGCTAGGGCCATACAATTCTCTACCCCGGGGAAGTTGCAAGGAATGAGAAAGCGACCCGAATCAATAAGTTTAGTTGGTAATTTCCTTAAGAGAACCGCGGAGCAATTCTCATTAAGTTAGGTCTGAGCAATATCAAGAAGCTTTTCCTTATCACTGAGAAGATATTTAAACATTTTAGCATATTTAGGCATGTGAGCGAGAGCCTCAACAAAGGAGATGTTGAAATTCAATTGTTTAAACATTTTAAGAAAGTTAGAAACTTGAATATCATCCTTGTTCTTCAACTTCTCTTTACTTAACCTTGAAGGATAAGGTATGCCGGGTTGAGAGGAAGGCTTTGGAATGGAATTCACACTCACATCCTTGGGTGGTAGAGGGTAGAAGTAGAAGGTGGGGGAATTGGGGAAGGGGGCTCGTTTTCCTTTGTCACAATCGCCAGAGTTGATTTAGGAATCTCGGGTTCCTTATAATCTTTTCCACTTCGGGTGGTGATTGCTTTCATCTCCCCTCTTGGATTAGTAACGGTATTACTCGGAAGAGAACCCGAAGCAGAGGGTTGACTACTTGGGAAGAAACTAGCCATCATATCCCTTAAGTCATTCGTTTGACTACTTAAAGAGTTTCGCATGTCATTCCTAAGCTCGGCTCGAAGATCATTCCCTTGTTTCGCCATGTCACCTTTCAAGTTGATAATTTGGCTTTGAAGATTCTTTACCAGCGTGTCATTAGTCCTCGTGTAAGTTTCAACCTCTTGATAAGCGGGAGGTTGATACGTGTTTTGTTGATAAACTTGATTATTTCCTTGAGGTTGATATGGGTTTCTTTGAGTTTGATATTGATTAGGAGCTCGAGTTTGGTTTTGATTGTTGTGATTGAAGTTGATTTGGTTTTGAGGAGGAAAACCGGGTGGTGAAAGGAAGTTGTTTGAACGATAACTTAGCAAATTGCGGTCACCTTGAGGACGTTCTTGATAGCCTCCCGCGGAAAAGTTACCGTTAGCCACATACACATTTTCCGGATTTTCATGAGTAGAAGGAAAATCGGTGTATGAATGAGAACCCCCGCAAATCTCTCAAGAAGTTGCTACAGCTTTAGCTTGTTGAAATTGGTTTGTAGCCATGGTTAAGAAATTTTTGTTCATCTTGGCTATTTGGCGGGTAAGTTCGGTTACTCGGGGTTTGATGAAGTAGAAGAAACATTGGCCCTCGGGTTATTTCTTGAAGATGCGGATGCATCCCAATTTTTCTGATGAGTGGTCATGTTCTCTATAAGCTCTTTATACTCCTCAAGTCTTCTCTTCATGAATGTACCACCGGTGGCAACATTAATCGTATCACGTTCACGAAAAGTTAAACCATTGTAGAAAGTATCAATCAAAGTGACGGGGAGCATATTATGGTTCAGACAACGGTCAATCAAGACATTATAACGTTCCCAAGCATCGAAAAGCGACTCATCAGGTTCTTGAGTGAAACCACTGATTTGATTACGAAGACTAGTGACCATGGATGGTGGAAAGCAGCGCGACAAAATTTTTTGAGTCATCTCGTCCCATGTATGAATTGAGTTTTTGGGAAGACGATCAAACAATTTTTTGGCATGGTGGGATAAAGTGTGTGGAAAAAGATGAAGGCGAAGAAAACCCATGGAAACACCAGGCAATTTCATGCTTTGAGTGACGGTTATGAATTTATCGAGATGTTTGTTGGCATCATCATCCGGTAATCCGCGAAATGGAAAAGCGTTTTGAACATGTTGGATCATGTGATGCTTCAACGAAAATTAAAGAGCCGTGATTTGCATCGGCGCAATCGGTCCTCCACGTCCGTTCATAGTTGGTTAACAAAGCTCCTCCATCGTACAAGGTCGGGTGGAGGGACATGGTTGTTGTTGTTGTTATTATTCAAATTGGGGTGAGGTGGGTTGTTATTATTGTTATGCACACCGGCCATATCTAAGTCTCTAAGAGTCCGGGCTGAGAATAAGACGTAGATCGAGTACGCATACACTAAAATGAAATACAATATTTTTGGTTTTTTTTATCTTTTTTATTTTTTTGGATTTTTGAAAATTTTATATTTTTTTGGATTTTTGAAAAAATTTTATCCTTGAAAATAACGTTCCCAAAAGAACGGATCCCAAAATCCAATTTTTCTCACTAAAAACCGTTAATCTTTACGAAAAGAGCCGGCATCGGCGCCATTTGATTTAATGGTTTTGGAACTATTGTGTGTGTACTCTTGAAGTGTTGTTCGTACTCGATTCAATTCGAATTGATCACGGTTTAGGGTGGAATTATTGGTGTTGGTCACTAAAAAGGGGGAGCTTATTATCTATTTTAAGATAAAATTGAAAACTTTAAAGTAAATGACAAAATAGTAAAAGCAATAAACGGATTAAAACTTGAAATAAAAGACTTAAACGAGATAATAAGGAAATTAAAGTAATTAAAAACTTGATTAAAAATGAATTTGAAAACTTTAAACTTAATAAAAATGTAAACTTGAAATTAAACTAAGATAAAACAATTTAATATAAAACTAAGTGAAAATGTTTTAAAAATAAGACTTAATAAATTGGCAGGAAAAATTAAGGTTTGAAAATTAATTTGGAAAAAAAATGGAGCAAGTGCACAAGGCGTCAAAATGTTCAACAACTTCTGTCGCAATATAGAAGGAATCCAATCGCAATCCCAATCGCAATGTTGCCAATCTCAATCTCAATCTCAATCTCAATCTCAATCTCAATCTCAATCTCAATCTCAATCTCAATCTCAATCTCAATCTCAATCTCAATCTCAATGATAAACCCTTTTCCTTTGCGATGGGTTCCGAGACTTTTGGTAAAAAAATGAGATTTTTTACAAGAAATCTGTGATTTTAACCAACCAAAAGCACCCAAATCTCTTCCACAACAAAGTAGAAGATATATGGAACACACGAATCAAGAAAAACGAAAAGCAAGGAACTTTATGTAACATGTAGAAGATGTGGTGAAATGAATGAAGAACACGAAATCGTAACTAACAAAGATGATGAAAAAGATGAAGATTAGACAAAGATTAAACTCAAAAAGGAAAGATTAGATTAAAAGAAAGAAAAGCAAAGATAGTGTTTTTCTAGTGAGAGAAAGTAAACATTTTCTCTCTCTAAAAAACTAGAAACTACTAAAAAAATGACTAACTTCTATATGAAGGAAATGAAGGGCTATTTATAGGAGAGGGGAGGTGTGTTGCTTCCTTGCTCTTTCTTCTTGTCTTTTTAAATAAGCTTCTTGTCTTTTAATTAAATTTGACGTTCTCGACTTTGGCTTGGGATTTGTCGAATGATTAAATGAACTTGTCTTCTAATTTTCTTCTTTTAGTAGACTTGGTTCTTAGACTTCGTTAAACTTTCGTCTTAAGACTTTTTCTTCAATAAATCTTCAGAATAGACCTTTGACTTCCGTTCTTCTTGCACTTTTGATCTTTTGACTTCGTCTTTTTCTTTGATAAAAGCCCATGAAAGCCCGTGTTTTCTTCGTTTTTCATATTTTTGTCCTGAAACACAATAAAAACACAAACCACACATAATTCCGACTTTTACGACATCAAATACACGTTTTGGTCTCGTTTTTATTATAATTAAGTGGTAAAAGGATAAGTGTTTTCACACTTATTAAGCACCCTCAATTTCACAACGTAGCGAAATACCAGTTTGGGGCGCTACTTCATAATCACAAGAACAAGTATAAAGAGAACGACTCAAAAAGAGGCGTTTGAAATGTTTAATCAATTCGATAATTTAAATTCAGAGTTTACAAGCAGGTCCCACCAATAATGTAATAATAAACAGTTTCAAAAAGTTTATCAAATGGTAATCAGTATTTTATTGCCTTTAAAATATCTCGTGTGACTTCATGCTCCAGTTTCTCTTAAAACCGAGTACTTGAGAAATACATGTTAAAACGTCAACACAAGGGTTGTGTGAATTCATAGGTTTACAAGTAAAAGCAGTGGACCACATAATTTCAAGTATTCAGTTCACCAAAGTCATATAGCATCAGTTATCGCATTTAACTTATGAAACCGAACATTAACATCCGTTATTCCGTTCAAGTTTCAAATACAATGCGTTTAGTCAGTTTTCCGTTAAACCCGGACGAAGAGGTCAATCCCAATATATCTATTCACAACATTCACGTTTACTCGACCAGTACAGTCGGTCCAAGTAATTAACGGTTCATGACTAAGAGGGATAAAATAAGCATACAGTTCAAGTACTTGCATCCATTCGTAAAAAGTAGCATGTATCCCCCTCCAGGGTTTTATAAAACAATTAATATAGTAAAATCGAGGCTATGAACTCACCTTAACAAGTATAGTGTAGGCAAGAGCGAGCATAAAAGGTGTCACTAAAAGCAACCTTCAAATGTAGATCATCTTAAATACGTTGCGCGGCAAACCACAATACTTATTAAATCTAAAAATGTACCATATTTTTACTATATTTGTAGTGCGATATCTTTCTTCTTCTTGAAATATACTTTTGATCTCCGCTTGGTTTCCACAGTGACTTTCATTACTTATAACTTTGTATTCTTTTCTTAACTCATGAAACTTACTTTTGTTCTAGTTGCTAGGATAAGAATAAAAAGATTCTTAGAAATATTACGTGTCTTGATATGAGTTATCAAGTCATTAGTCTAGACTTTTAGAGTCTAACACCAATGATACTATTTACATACAAATGCCACGTATTGTTTTGTTATGGATCAAAAATGAAATATAGGGTTGATGTTCACATTTAGTCATTGTTTAAGCGCCAACAGTTTTACTCCAAATAAGATATATATTCGTTGCCAATACGGTTTATTACTTGGCACCACTTTATACTATCAAATACATGCTTTAGAAAAAAAATAATATCTTTTACGTACTAACTTGCACTAGATTTGTGAACTTGTACTAAGTTTAATGTCAACAAGAATGTTTGCTTCATTTGTAGTAATGAAAAAAATGACCATATAACTTGTAGAACTGGCTTGTTAACACTTAACACGTTAAGTGTCACATACTAGAAGAAATGCACATATTATACGTATGTATATATTTTATCTTCATTTGAATAAGCGGGTATTGTCAAAGCCCGATATGTTAAAAGTTACGAGATTTGAAAGTTACGCGTAGAGCACGAAAATAAACGCTCAATACATAATAAAAACGTTGACATTTGGAGAACATTCATATTTAGATATATAAATGAGGGCTTATTATTTAATAAACGTTAACGCGTCGTATAAATAAATGACACTTAAAGGTTTATCATAAATTTACGAAGAATGTTCATAAAACAAACAATTAAAACGACGACAACAATAAAAATATTTTTATGTCAGTAGAAGAATATTTACAGTCGATGACGGAAATAAACTTTGTCAATAAATAATAATTGACACCTATTCTATACGTTAAAGCCATAACCTTGTTGGTTAGCAAGTATTCAATTTTTTTATATTATTTTTTTTATAAAAACAAACATAATAAATAACAGTCGGGTTTTAAATATTGATCCAAAAGTTACGAATTCCTACAAGTAAATTGGACGCTGACAAGAGGAAATGAAGCGCTGACAGATCAAGAATTGACAAGAAATATCCAAGCCCTGACAAGAAGAAGTCCAACCACTGATAGGAATACTTAGTCAACACGTTTAATATTTAAAGTAAAGATATACTCAATATTGAATTTTCTATATTTATCTTTACCTAGAATAGTTGATAGGTTATCCTTTGTACATGACTCCTTATGTTATAAAAGAAGGTCGTAGGGTTTGTAGTTTATATTCACATTATTCAGTTTTCACAACTTTCATTGTAAGCAAGTTTGATTATTAATCAAAAGTGAAAGTTTGGTTTAACCGTTTTACTTGTTCTTTATTCTAAGTGTTAATTCCACATAACACTTGGATTTTTCATAACAACAAAGTTTCTCGACGTGTTAAACCTGATTTAATCTCGTTAACACAAAGCTAATCGATCTAAGTTTGGGATCAACAAGTGGTATCAGAGCTTGTTGAGGAACTTTTGATCTAGAAGAACAGTAAACCCTAAAAAATACCGAAACTATTGTCCCATGTTATTAGATGATTAAAGATAGAAAATATATGAAAAGAGATGCATTTCTAGAGAGAGAAAGTAGTGACAGATAGTAGAGAGAAGATGGAGAAACTTTGTAAATATTTGATTAGAGAAAAAATGAGAACTTGCCACCCTCCTAACATGCTAGGAGGGTGCTTATATAGTCCACCCACATGCGGGCTTTCTATTGGACTGTATATGTTTTGGGCCTGGCTTAAATAAATGCTTAGTACCTTGAAAGAGGCCTTTTAAGCTAACCATCAATCCCGTAATGTCATGACTATTTTAACTAACTATTACAACGTTCTAATAAATATTACAATATAAACCTATGACCGAACATTCTTGTTTGACTCAATATTTTTGAGGCTAACAATCTCTCCCAATGTGAGGTCATTCCTCTTTGATATTTGGAAATCAATGGAGATTCTGAATTTCGTCATAAATGAGTCTTGAACGTGTAATAGTAGTCTTATTCCTTCATGCCGTGATCTTTGAGCCTTTGTCGTTGTCTTTCGACTTTGTCTTTAAACTTGAGATCTTCAAATCATTCTTGACTTGTCTTTGCCATCTTGCGATCTTGCGTCTTTATCCACATGCTCATACTTTACACTATCTTGAAAGGTTGCTAACAATCTCCTTTGAAGAGAGGTCATTCCTCTACATTAATTGATAAGGAAGACTTTGATCATCAGAGTTGCGGAAGACTTTAGCTTTCTTGATTGTTGAATTTCTTTAGGCATGAGTATGTGGTTTTGAATCTTTGACTTTACTGAGTACACTGTAACGCCACCGTCTCGAGACAAAACTTAGACACGGACTGAATGGCTTTGACAATCTTCCTAAATCGGCAGCGTTTTACCTCCGGTCGGTGAAGACCATTACACGATATTAAATATCATACCTGTGATTAGGTAGATTCAATTAAGAATCTCCTTGACAGTGTTTCGCGGCTGTACTAGTCGTTCTCTTTACTCGACCGTCTCAAAGCAAGACTGCGAACATAAAGAGTGAATCAATTGGATAGATATCCGCTTGATTAAAGTCGTCAATTCAAATTCCTAGAAAAAGTTTGATTCCTTAAGAATCTTACCATTGTTGCTTTCCAGTTGACACAAGCTTGATTCATAAGAATCTCGCAGGTTACCTACCGTACCGCTGTTTGATGTTGACGCTAGAAGGATTTCCATTCGTCACTGTGAATATTAATGTATATCACTCTGAATGTTATGGCAAGACCATAAAGATATTGCGTAGAAACCTGAAACGAGTTTGAATCAATTCAGAATCAAACCACTGTTGTTTTTTAGTTTTACATATGTTCAATTCATAAAGAATCTTACACATGACCTACCGCAGTGCTGTTTGATGTTAACATTGGAAGGATTTCCACTCATCATTGTGAATACTAGGTAGTATCACTCTGCGTGTTCTAGCAATATCGCAATGATATAGTGTAGGACTCTCTTGATCATCATCCGTGTGTCCTAACGAGATTTGATTGATCTCTTGGCTCTAGACTCGTTTTGTGCACTTTTAGTGGTTGGAGGCTGGAGCAGATGCCACCTATTCAATATCAACTATCTCGGAGTGAGAAAGTCAATAGAAGTCGTGTTGATCTCCGTGACAATAAAACAAACTTCTTTTGAGAGAAGCCTATGTCAGCTGGGGAGGGGTTGTGCATTACATCTGTAACACCCCATTTTGATAAATGGAATGTCACACGTGATTATGGCGTGTCATCAAAGCATACAAGGATAAATGTATAAAACATTACATGACCATAAAGAAAATACCAGAATCAAACATCGGTAACCCAACAGTAGAACTCATCACACACAAACATAAGTACTGTAAATGAAAGGACTAAACAATGTCCATGGAAATGAGTATTAAAGTATAAAGAAATGCATAAAGTAAAGAAGGATAAGAAGCTTCCAATCCATATGTACGTACGTTTAAAGTCTACGAGCGTCCATGAGTACCTGCCGTTTTGGGAACATGAAAAGGAAAACGGCTGAGCATAACGCTCAGTGCACGGATATACAAGTAAAGCATGAATAATATAAGCATATAAGCATGAAACAGCGAAAAAGACTAAGTCATGGATAACCTGGTTATATCTTAGTAAAACTGGTTTTATAGTTTGAAAAGCCTTATGTTTATCTTGTAAAAACTGTTTAACATGTTTACCATTAGCCAATATAGGTCATGATTATCCACGTGCATGAATACTTGGAGGGGTGACATTGTCATGCAAATTAGAGGGGCTGCCTCTAATTTAATATACTGTTTTTGGGTAGGAGGGATCAGCTCCTTGTGAAGGATGCAAGGCACACACCACATTCACACTGAATAATCTGCTGAAAACATGTAACTAGGATGCACCTATACGCCCCACTTGATAATAATATGGCCAAAAGCTGAAAGGGACGCCAGGAGCTATCACTCCGCTGTGGTGAAGTCATAACACTAGTGCCTCTAGTGTTATGGTTATGGTACCTCCATAACTAGGTGAAACTGGTCATGCATGTATATGGCTTTAGGTATTGTTGATCCCAAACTTAGATCGATTTAGCTTTGTGTTAATGAGATTAAGTCAAGTTTAACACGTAGAGAAACTTTGTATATGCTTATGAATTTAAGTGTTATGCGGAATTTAACACTTAAACAAGAACACACAATGATATAAACAAACTTTCACTTTGATTATCAATATCAAACTTGCTTACAATGAAAGTAGTTTTCGAATGAAAACTTATGTGAAACATTAACCTAAAGGTCTTCTTTTATAGACATAAGAAGCCTTGTACAATAATCTACGTATCAGTTATTCTAGGTAAAGATAAATATAGAAAATACATTGTTGTTCCTATCTTTACTAGAACTATTCTAGAATACAATAAACGCGTAGAGTATATCTTCCTATCAGTGCTTGTCTTCAATGTGTCAACGCTTGACTTTATCTTGTCAACGCTTGAGCTGTCAGCGCTTGTTTTGTTCTTGTCAATGCTTGTTTTACTCTTGTCAGCGCTCAAGTGATCTGGCCTTAATTTATTCCCAACAATCCTCCCCTAAACTTGATATCCACTCTTATGATCAAGTTTCTGAATAAGCATTAAGGACTAGGAGGAATCTTACAAACCTTCTCATATTGATAATGAATAAATCTGATCAAATCTTTTGCGACGTCACTTGAATAATATATTTCCAGCTGAGTGTCCTTCATCTTCTCCAAAATAGCCTTGGATATGAAATACTGACCATCCACAAGTAGATACTCAACAAACTTTCTAGAATTCAAATGGTAAACACCAGCAGCTGAATATAACCTCCATTGAAGACCACTGAGGTCATCTTCAAGATCCTTCCAAATTGCAGGATCCTCATCTTTTGGTCCACACATTCTTTTGAATGTGGACCACAGTTTTATTCCATTAGCTGAAGTTGGTGCTTCAGCCTCATACTTGGTCTCCAGCAACCTCCAAAGGTCCACCAAGTCTTCTCTATCACAACTTGCAAACAAAGATATAAGAGTGGTAAAAGTGTGTACCTCTTTGCCATATCTGTCAATCTTCCAAAATCCACATTCATCTTCTTCATAGCTCACAATTGGGTTCCTGGAATCTAATGGTAACACTTGCACCATATCTGAAGCTTCTAATGGTGAGAGCTTGAGGCTCTTTCTTATAACAGCTTCACTTGGATATAGTGGATCCATATCTTTGGGAAACTCAACAGAAATTCCCTTCTTCACTGGTCTGGGAACAAACATAGCTTTCTTGAGTTCCATTTCTTCTGCAAGTTCTTCCTTTCTTTCATCAGAAAGAAGTCTGAGAGTGTTTGCTTCCTGCACTCTCACCCAAATGGGATAAGCCTTGCATTCTAATTCATCAAATGTCAATGCCCTCAACTTCTGATAAGTCCATCCAACTCCATGACATCTGAGCAACATGAAATATAGCTCCCTTCTATCCCTTTTCAACTCTGAGAGAATATTACTTGCCTTGTGTTTCAAAATTACCTGGCAATCCTTCTGAACTCTAAGAAGAATCTCCAAACCCCATATTTTATCTGAAATGGTCAAGTCTGGATTCTCCATACATCTTTCTTCCCAAGCATTGTACATCTGAACCACCTCTGGCATGTCAAAGTCAACCTGCAATTTCAATTCTCTTAATTTCTCCCCAGCCAACTCATCTCCATACTCAAGCCTTTCTTGTTCTATAATCATAACACTTGAGTCTAAGCTAGCTCCATCACTTCCTTCTTCTGAAATCACAACAAATGGTGACTCTTTCACCTCCTTTTTATCCTGTTCCATGATTTGTGCAGCTAATCTTCTATCAAACTCAACTTGAGCTGCATCCTTTGGAACAATCTCTTCTACCATTATACCCTTACCCTTATCTGATGGTGCAATGGTTGGTAAGGTAGATGGTGATACATGTGCAGAAACTTCCTTGATGATAGATGATGACTGGGATACATCACCTTCATGTGCAGGTCTGTCAACGTCCAATTTTATTCTATCAGCGCTCAAAATATTTCTGTCAGCGTCCAAATTCTCCTTGTCAACGCCCAAATATCCTCCCTCAGCGCCTTTTGTAACCTCTCTCAACATAGCTGTAAATGATAAATTTAAGTTGGTAGGATAGACTAAGGACGTATCAAAACCTGTTTGTTTCTTCAAAGTTGTAAGGGCCTCAGCAACATCCATTGATTGACCATCATGACTGGCCTTATCACTTAGATTTATTGGATCTTCCTCCCCTTTGGAAGATTCCTCCATACCCCTCCTGGCACTAGCACTTTCCAAAACAACAATCCTCTTGCTTGAGTTCAAGGCCTTGTGAGCTGACAACGTGTACTAAGTCTGCATTTTGCTTTTGCAAGCTCATGCAGACTGCCGTCAATTCCATAAGAGTCATTGGTTCCAGTCTGCCCTCTTCTGAAATGGGGATTTGACCTCCCAAGTCAGATTCATTGGGCAAGGATGAGGACTTAATGATGGTGGGACTGCCTTGGCCAGCTTCTAAGCCAGAACCAATAGTCCCAGCCTCATCCAGGTCACCAGCCACACTTGTGGTGGTGGTTCTCTCTGATACATGGTTAGGACCACCAGAGGAGAACACTCCAGTAGTCCTTTGGCGTTTCATCAACCTATATTCAGGGGGTGTGGAAGATGGTGTGGAAGAATGGGTGGATGTGGGTTGGTTAAGGGGTGTTTGGGTTTGTGAAGGTTGTGTGTCAGCGTTGGAAATAGGTACATCAACGCCAACATTTAATGTATCAGCGTTGAAGGAAGATTGGTCAATTTGCATAGGTTCAGGTGAAGGTATGGGTTCAGGTATTGGGTCAAGTTGTGGTTGGGGGTCAATTTATGGTTGGGGGTCTGGTTGGGGTTGTGCTGTTGCAATAACAGCAAGCATAGCTTGGGTTAAGGGTAGGTCACGATGGGGTGGTGAGTTCATCTTCATAAAAATAGCTTTCTTTTGCTCAGGGATCTTATAAAAATCATTATGATCCCTTGTGCAGTATCCTTGGACATCAAAAACCATTTGTAAAAAACGGGGATAAGCTAAAGTCATTTTGGTCCCCTTGTTTTTACACATGCCCTCAAAAATCATTTTAGAATAATTAAATTTTTGCCCTGTTGCAATGCACACAATAGCACTTGCAATAGATCTATTGATCTTGTTGTGTGCAGTGCATTTGGGACTCAAATATTGAAGGAGGACATGTATGAGGTACTTCCAGGCTGGGTGAAATTCCTGCTTATGATACTTGTTTAAGGTACCTTCATCAGGAAAAGGATATCCCAAAGCCCTAAGCCCTTGTTCTATTTCATTAATGGGAAGAGTGGCTATACCATCAGCATCATCAAGATGCAAGGCTTGGCGTACCAAAGCCTCAGTAACCACCCAAGGTCTCCCATGAACAATAGAAGTCAATGTAGTCACTCTATTAACTGTTGAGGAACTGACAGTGTTCCAAAACTGTTTAATATGTGTGACTGGAATGCGTGGTGCATAAGAAAGAGCATACCTTAAAGGGGATGCGTTCAAATACGCCACCATTTGTGTGTATTGGGGAAACAGAGCATCATCAGCTTCAAGATACGCAATCATGTTGTGTTGAGATCTGAACCCCAATTCCAATTCTGATGGTTTAAACTTTGGTGCCATTGTTGAAAGCTGTTAAATTTAAGTGAGGAAGATGAAGTTAATAAGAGAAAATTGTGTTAGACAAGAATTATAGATACCCTGTTTAAAATAGGAGCCAAATTTATAGGAGAAGAAAATGCATGTGATAGGCCCAAAATTAGGCAAGTATTTTCAAAAATCAATCATGAAAATATTGAAAAAGTATAAGTTTATCTCATGCATTAAATGTAAAGTAACAACTCCCAAAATTACGGCCTAAAAATATGTCAAAAAGTAACAACTGGGTAGGTCCCATTGAGTGTCAACGGTCAAAAATAACCTATCAACGCCCAACGGCTATAATCTTGTCAACGTTTGCCTATAGCCATGTCAGCGTCTAATTTGGTCACAACAACGCTTGGAAAATTCTTGTCAGCGTCCAAAACTAAAAATGTTTTTAAAAATGAAAAATGACCTTAACAAGTAATTTATCCTAGAGAAGATAACCAAAAGCTGATAATTATTATAGGGCGGCAAGCACTGTCCAGTTATGCACACTTGCTTAAGCAAGATAGACATAACAGTCCTCTAGTGTCACTTGCTAACCAAAACTCTTAACAACCAAGTTACCTTACAAAATTCCTTGTTACTCCCAGGTAAATCCCATAACAAAATTATTCCCAAGTCTCCCAACAGACCACAACCAATCCTAGGCCAAAAATGTCTTGGCAGCATGCATAGTATATCAACTTTGCATGCTACAGTGCCTCATGATTTAGTAAAACTAACTCATACTCACCTGTGGACACAATCTAGAATTGTGATAAGAGTATCATATGGATACCCAAACATCCTAAAGGTTCCTAAAACCTCCCCTTAAACTATGATACAAAAGTTTGCTAAAATCATGCATGAACATAAAAATTTATGTCAAGATAGGAATGAAACATTCCAACCATCATCCATAAATAAAAACTTGTCCAAATGCTTCTCCATTGATCAATAAGCAACTCTGTATCCAATGATATACTACTAACACCATCTGTACATTTAGATTGAAAACTACAAAACTAACATTGTTGCTGACAATGCCCCGATAACACATGACAGCGTTGAGGGAAGCTTTGTCAGCGTTAAACAATTATATTGCTGACAACGTTGCAAAAACACTTATCAGCGTTCAAGCAACCTTTGTCAGTGTTAGAAAAATATAGTGGAAAATCTAAATCATCAATAAGACCAATAACAATGCATCATCATGTGCATACTTTTACAAAAAGACTCCAAAACACATATTATGTGAGATTGACCATTCCAATACTTGTTACCAAGTATTGAAATCTCCCAGCATCAAAAGGTTTAGTTAGTAAATCTGACACATTTTCCTCAGTGTCAACCCTATCTGGTTGTATTAAACCTTTCTCAAAGCAATCTCTTATAAAATGGTGTCTAATTTCTATGTGTTTAGTTCTAGAATGATGTACAGGATTCTTAATGATGCATAAAGTGCTTTTATTGTCAACAAATATCTTGGTATGCATGAAATTATACCCATAGTCCAACAGCTGGTTCTGAATCCACAAAACTTGGCCACAACAAGCAGCTGCAGCAACATACTCTGCTTCAGTTGTAGAATTAGCCACCACTGTTTGTTTCTTGCACTGCCAAGATATTAACCTGCTCCCAAGAAACTGACATCCACCAGTTGTGGATTTCCTATTAAATTTATCACCTCCATAATCACTATCTGAATATGCAATCAGCTCCAATGGTGAATCCTTTGGGTACCACAAACCAAGACTAGGATAGCATCTTAGGTACCTAAAGATCCTCTTCACAGCATAAAGGTGACATTCTTTGGGAGTCACTTGATGGCGTGCACAAGCACACACAACAAACATGATGTCAGGTCTAGAGGCAGTAAGATACATCAAGGATCCAATCATGGATCTATAGTGCCTGACATCAACATCTTTCCCATCTCCAATCTTTCCCCAAAGATGTTCTCTATCCATAGGAGTAGTAGCCCTCTTTTCATGTGGAGAAAAGCCAAACTTCTTCAAGATCTCAGCAACATATTTATCCTGGGAGATGAAGATACCATCTTCTTTCTGCTGAACTTGTAAACCAAGAAAGAAGTTCATCTCCCTCATAGCACTCATCTTAAATTTGTCTGTCATAAGCTTGGAGAAATCCTCACTCATCTTTGGATCAGTAGACCCAAAAATGATATCATCAACATAGACCTGCACAAGCAACACATCCTTGCCTTTCTTCTTTGTGAACAGTGTCTGATCTATGGTGCCCCTCTTGAATCCATTGTCCACCAAATAAGTAGACAAAGTACCATACCATGCTCTTGGGGCTTGATGAAGGCCATACATAGCCTTTTTGACTCTATACACTTTATCTAGATGCTCTGGATCCTCAAAACCTGGAGGCTGCATCACATAGACCTCCTCAACAATGGTTCCATAGAGGAAAGCACTCTTGACATCCATTTGATAGACTGTGAAGCCCATGCAGGAGGCATAGGCTAGAAAAATCCTAATAGCTTCAATCCTTGCAACTGGTGCAAAGACCTCCTCATAGTCTATCCCCCCCTCTTGTGTATATCCCTGAGCCACTAACCTTGCCTTGTTTTTGACCACAATGCCTCTTTCATCTCTTTTTTTCCTTAGAACCCATCTTGTCCCTGTAGGTCTGACATATCTGGGACAATCAACCAGCTCCCAAACATCCTGAATTGCAAATTGGTGAAGCTCATCCTGCATTGCTTCCACCCAACTTGGTTCTTTAAGAGCATCAAATATTTTCTTGGGTTCCTGTTGTGACAGAAAACAGGCAAACAAACATGCTTGCACAAGAGGGGTATCAACCTTCTTGTGTATATTGGCAATAAACCCACCAAGACCTTGATGAGATCTTCTAGTCTGAACTGGAGTATTAACATTACCAATGATTTGAGAAGGAGGATGATTCTTTACTACTGAAGTAAGTACTCCTCCCTCAAAAAGTCTGGTATCTTCAATTTCATTCTCCATATTGCCAATGTCTTCTTGATCAGACTCTCTTTCATCAACATGAGGATGAACCTCTTCATGAACAGTGGAAGGTTCACCTTGTTCAAAAATGGAAGAGAAAAGATGTGCAAAAGTGTTGTCAACGCCTGAATCTTGTTTGTCAACGCTTGGGCTAACAACGCTTGAAGTGTGGTTGTCAACGTCTGAACCATCAACGTCTGAATTGGTCTTGTCAGCGCTAGATTTGCCTTTGTCAGCGCCTGAAGGACCATGAATGTTTGTATCTGGTGGTACTTGGAAACCACCATTATCTTTTCCAGCAGCAGCAGCAGCAAAAGCATCTATCCAAATGGGAATTGTGACATATTCTAGTATAGGAGATGCCTTTTCTTCTTGTGATCCAACCCTCTCATGAACCTGTGTACCTGAAACATCAACAACTTGTTCCTCCACAACATTTGATGTTACCTTCACAATGTATGGATTAGTGACAGGCATATAATTTAAAGTTCTAGATAAGGGTTCCAAGTCAAACAACCAATTAGGACCACTTTCAGGATCACTAGGCTTATTTTCTAAGAACCTAACATGTACTCTTTCAAGTATACGTTTTTCTTCTTTAAGATAAACCCTATATCCCTTGCTCTGCACTGAATACCCCATGAAGTAGCCTTCATCACCTTTTTCACTAAATTTACCTAAGGCATCACTAGTGTCCGAAACTACTACATGACAACCAAAAGGTACCAATATTAGGTTTTCTTCCCCAAAGCAACTCATAAGGTGTTCTATTCTGAATTTTGTTAACCAATGCTCTATTTTGAATATAGCAAGCTGTATTAACAGCCTCAGCCCAAAAGGCTATAGGAAAATGAGCATCAGCCAACATTGTTCTGGCTGCTTCAATTAGGGTTCTATTTTTCCTCTCAGCAACCCCATTTTGTTGTGGGGTTCTAGCAATACTAAATTGCCTAGTAATTCCTTTCCTGGCACAAAAATGATCTAGCTTCTTATTCCTAAATTCACCACCATTATCACTTCTAAGCATTTTAACCTCATTACCAGACCTCTTCTCAATCTGAGTGATAAAATCAATTAGAATATCAGCTGTGTCACTCTTCATAGCTAGAAAGAATGTCCAAGTAAACCTAGAAAAGTCATATGTGATAACAAAGCAATATGACTTACCATTCAAACTTTCTATATTGGTTGGACCAAAGAGGTCCATGTGTAGCATATGAAGAGGTCTAGAACTAGTATGCACCTGTTTGGACTTGAATGAGACCTTGTGCTGCTTGCCTTTAAGACATGCAACACAAGAGTGGTCATTGTGGAAGGCCTTCTCAGGCAAACCATCAACTAAACCAAGTCTCACAAGCCTATTTATATTTTTAAAATTTATGTGCCCTAGTCTCCTGTGCCACAAATTACTCTCATCTACTGAGGCCTTAGCATAAAAACAAGACATATTATTATTCATTTTAATCTCATTCAAATTAACATTATATATGTCCTTATGCCTAGGTGTTCTATACTCAATATATTTCTCATCAGGGATCTTATAATCCTTGCTTAACACCAAACACTCAGTATCAGTGAACAAAACTTTATTTTTGTTATCACAAACTTGTGATACACTAAAAAGGTTGTAATCAAGTTCTTTTACCAGAAAGACGTTCTCAAAATGCAAATTCTTGGTGAGAAGGGTTCCTTTGCCTGTGATAGTACCATATCCGCCTCCAAAGTAAACCTTATCACCATCTTTAATGGGAGTGAAGTTCGTCAGATAGTCTTCCTTCCCTTTCATGTGCCTTGAGCATCCACTATCCCAATATCCATAATCATTGACCTGTCTTTGAATGCCCTGCACATAAAGAAAACAAATTAGTTTTCTTTGGGAACCCAAGTCTTAAAAGACTTGGATTCATCTGGTTGTTCAATAAGAACAGACTTAGTTCTCACAACAACCACATTCTCATCCTTCTTAGGATGAAATACCCAGTTAACCCCAATAAGTTTTGTAATGACCTTTGAAATGTAATTAAATCTATTGCAAGTCATTGAAATCCTATTATCATTAGGGTTTTGATCTTTCTTGGGTCTCCATGTTAAGCTTGAAGAAGCTTTAGACCCCTTACCTTGTGGTTGCAAATATTTAGGTCTGGTCACGTTTCTGTCAGCGTTAGAATTTGTCCTGTCAACGCTGAAATTACCCTTGTCGGCGTTGAACCTAGGGTTTGCTACAGAAACCCATTGCCTATTTGACCAGGTGTTTGTCTTTTGAAATGGTCTTTGTCCATGAGTGTTAGACCCTCTAGTAAAGAATGGGGCAGGTCTAATCACTTGTGGACTTTGCTGCACACAAGGTTTGGGTCTGGCAACGTTTGACTTCCTAACAACGTTGACTTTGTTCCTGTCAGCGCTGAAATTATTCCTGTCAGCGCTGGCTTTGGGAGCGTTGACACACTTGTATGCCAAGTGTGAAAAGCTACCACAAGTGTAACAAGCTTTTATAGATACAACTTTAGGTCTAGAAGAAAAGAAGCCTGTTCCTTGATTGCTAACTTGGCTCTTGGGTGACCTAGTATTCCTATACATCTCTGCATATTTAATGCTAGGTTTTCTATTAGTGTTTGAGCCAAGATTAACAACTTTACCAGTGAGTGGGTTAGTAACCTTAATGGGTGTTGACTCATTGGGACTTTCACATAGTAAGCCACCCTTAACAAATAAATTAGGGTTAGCTTTCTTCCATTCATTCAGGTCAGTCAACTTTTGTTGATACTCTTCAACTGGAGTGACAACTCTTGGTGGAGGAATGAATTCCTCCTCTTGGAGCTCTGCCAAACCAGTCCAAGATAGGTCCTTTTGTTGGACACCATAGAAGTCACCAGCTGGTGGTGGAACCAAAGAGTAATCATCATCCCAATCCCAGTCATGTCCTTAGGATCCCTTTGTTTACCCACACATTCTCCTAGGGTTTGGGTGGCTCTATCAAATCTTTGAATTTTAAGGCCAACATTATCTTTATTCTTAATAGCCTCATCTAACTTAGCCTGTAACTCACCATTAACCCTTTCCATGATGTTTCTAATATCCATACTAGCATCTAACTCATGTTTTAAGATGTTTATTTTATCTTTTAAGTCAAATTCCATTTTCTTGTATTCAGAAACGGTTTTCTCAGTTTCAGTGAGAGCTAGTTGGTAATTAGACAATTTACATCTTTCAGTACTCATATCATCTAATAATCTTAACACCTCTTTGTTAAGTCTTTCAGTATTTAACCTACAACCTTTGCTACAAAAAGCGTCATCATATACCTCATTATCAGATGAAGAGGAGGAGTGTGCCATGAGAGCATATTCAACATGCTCTTCTTCTTCAGTATCAGCAACCAAAGCTTTATCCTCTTCAACATTCTTAGCCAGATAGCTCCAATCCCATCCCATACCATCAATTCCTTGAACTACAACCATGGCTTTGGAATCCTGAGCTTTAACAACCTGACTTGAGGGTTTACCAGCATCAGATCTTCTAGGAGATCTGCATTCCCTCATGAAGTGCCCCATACGATGACAGTTGTAGCATTCAACTTTGGATTTATCAAATCCAGCTGTGTCTTTAGCATTGAAGGTCATCTTCTTTTTAAACCTTCTGTTCCACCTATTTGCTCTTATACTAGCAAGAGCCATGTTCCACTTGATGTCCATCTCTTCCAAGTGCTCATCACTTATCTGCTCAAGGTCCTCATATGTAATCACTAAACCATTGGGCAGAGAAGCAATATAAGCACATACAGTATCCAAATCTAAACCAGCAGGTTTAACTCTTGGGGAGTCACTCTTGAATGTGTCAGCGTCTGAATAGGAGACGTTGACAGGACTTGTTCCAGCGCTGACATATGATGATCCAGTAACTTGATGCATGTAAGAGTCCTTCTGATTGAATTGACGTTAACTATGAGAGAAGAAGGCCATGTTGCTGTTGGTAGACTTGCTTCCATGCTCTAAAAGAGTTTCATCTTCCAACAGCCTTAGTTTGTTGTAGATGTCATCAAACGAGGAGCTCTTGTAAGTATTGTTGGCAAGAATAGATCTTGCCTCAATCTTCCATGCCTCGCCAAGACTTTTAAGAAAGGTAGCATTAATGTCAACATCACCAACTTGTGTCCCCATGAAGGACAACTTGCTTGTAATGTCAAGTAATCTGCTTCTCACACTACTCAGTTTCTCATTGGGTTGAGCTTTGAAGACAACATAATCATGCATTAGTTGCTTTTTCTTTTCTTCCTTAGTGTCTGTATTGCCACCATATACAACTTCAAGAGCTGCCCAAAGATCCTTAGCAGATTCATAGCCTCTATATTTATGCTGGTTTTCTTGTCCCAAAGAGACTTTCAGAATATTTAGGGCTTTCATGTCAACCCTTTTCTTTGCTATGTCATCAGCAGCCACAGCTCTACCATCTCCAGCTTTTTCTCTCTTATCTTCTTCAGAACATCCAGCAACAGCTGCTCTTTGAGCAATAACATTAGCAATCTTTTGAGCCTTATTGAATGTGTTTCCATATTCAATAATCTCCCAGAGTGTGTAGTCATAGATCCCCAGATATTGTTCAAAGTTGAACTTCCACAAGTCAAAGTTGGTTGCATCAAGCATGGGAATCTTGATGTTTGGTAAAGCTGAGGAGGAGGAGGTTATTGCTTTAGACATGATGTTGTTAGGGTTTCTGAGAAAATTAGGGCTTTGGTGATTTTTAGGGTTCTGGTGTTCTTTAAGATCAAAAGTTCCTCAACAAGCTCTGATACCACTTGTTGATCCCAAACTTAGATCGATTTAGCTTTGTGTTAACGAGATTAAGTCAAGTTTAACACGTAGAGAAACTTTGTATATGCTTATGAATTTAAGTGCTATGCGGAATTTAACACTTAAACAAGAACACACAATGATATAAACAAACTTTCACTTTGATTATCAATATCAAACTTGCTTACAATGAAAGTAGTTTTTGAATGAAAACTTATGTGAAACATTAACCTAAAGTTCTACTTTTATAGACATAAGAAGCCTTGTACAATAATCTACGTATCAGCTATTCTAGGTAAAGATAAATATAGAAAATACATTGTTGTTCCTATCTTTACTAGAACTATTCTAGAATACAATAAACGCGTAGAGTATATCTTCCTATTAGTGCTTGTCTTCAATGTGTCAACGCTTGACTTTATCTTGTCAACGCTTGAGCTGTCAGCGCTTGTTTTGTTCTTGTCAACGCTTGTTTTACTCTTGTCAGCGCTCAAGTGATCTGGCCTTAATTTATTCCCAACAGGTATTCTAATTAAACATAAGCAATTCAAAAATATATAAAACATATATACTGGGGAAAACAGTTGGCTGCATACAGGAAATCCTAATAAGGAAGAATGTCCATACTAAAAGGACGGAGAATCCGTACCTTGTGTCCATTGAACGAAGAAGACGAATGGAAGAGAGTCCTACTTCGGTATCACTAATGCTACATAAATACATACGTGTATAAGTATCTGATCACTGAGTACGTAACTAGTTTTATATCATGTCTTAACTTGTTTTATATGCTCATGTCATGTTTTACTGATTTAAGTTTTATACTGCGTTTATCATGTATTCCGTCTATTCTGTTTAAGTATTTCTTGTATTTCCTGTATTATTATACTTGTTGTGTAATAATAAGTAACTTTATAAAAATAGCAGGTTTCTTAAAATAGAACGTTTCCAAAAATAGAAAGTTTCCTAAAATAGAAAGCTTCCAAAATAGAAAGTTTCCAAAAATAGATTTACTGCTTAAAATAGATAAGTTTCTAAAAATAGAAAGTTTCCATAAATAGATTTGCTGCCTTAATTAAATAAGTTTCTAAAAATAGAAAGTTTCCATAAATAGAAATAAGCTGGATTATTAAGCTAATTATTTAAGCTTAAGTGTTTACTGATTAATATACTAAGTCATGTGATTAAATATTATAATTTATTAATTATTTCATGTGAATTAAATAAACTATAGGTTAAAGTATTTAATTAAATATAACATGGTTTAATTAAATAAAGGTAAAAAATACTTAGGTTAAAACATGTATTATTATCTATTAATAATATAACCTAAGTCATGTAAATTAATAAATTATAAGTCATGATTTTAATAATTAATTAATCATATAGTCTAATTAAATGGAAAATTACTTAGGTTAAAATTTCATGTATTAATAATAATATTAATAACCTAAGTCATGTAAATTAAATTAATCATGTACATGTTTTAATTAATTTAATTTAAGTCTCGTAAAAATAAACTTGTAAATATAATTAATCTTGTAAAAAGTAACCCATGAACCGAACCGTGTTTTAATATAAACATGTGTGAACTGGACCGGTTTAAACCCGTGAACCGGCAACCAAACGCACCCTTGGTCAAAACCTAGCCGCCGGCTAGCAAAAGTTCCCACCAGCTTGCCGACGGTTTCCCTTGTTGTCGCGGCTAGGGTTCCCCCTACTTTCCTTATTTAGCCACCGGCATAAGCCGGTGGTGATCCTTTGTTTTAGCCGAGACCCACCCGAGCACAAACATTCCCCGACCGAGGTTGGGGTTTCCTTTGGTTCCTGCTGCCGTGACACAAGACGTTAGAAGTAATTAATGTGATGTTTATATAATATATCGTTGTGAAGCTCGTGAAAAATGTTATTTAATGATGTCGAGAGTTTTTAGTTATTATTATTTATGTAACGGGATTTAGTCCCGAACACACAAATGAGGAAGGCCTCCTAAACATTTGTTAGTTAGTATAAAAGGTCTCCTAATCCTCATTTGTGTGTGTGCTTTTCCATTTAATAGTTTGAGAGAGAGAAAGGTGTGTTTGTTTCTCTCACTAGGAAAACACCAACTTTGTATTTCTTTTCTTCTCTTCATCTTAATCTAATCTTTCTTTTTTAGTTTAGTCATCATCATGTTATTTTTGTTTGATTAGTCGTGTGATTTAGTCCAAAATTCTACGATGACGTCTCAACAAGATATTTACGCTGTGGGTACTGAGAATCGTCCTCCCATGCTCACCAAGGAGAACTACACTACATGGGCTAGTCCTCTCCTTCGTTATGCAAAATGTAAACCTTTGGGAAAATTGATTGTCAACTCGATTCAAAAAGGTCCATATGTTAGAAGAACAATCATCGTGCTTGGGGACGCTACGAATGCTAACCCAGTGGCTGACTCAAGTCATGACCAAACGGATGAAGAATTAACTGAAGCTGAATCTAAACAACTCGACGCTGATGATCAAGCAATTCAAGTCATCCTTATGGGACTTCCCGAAGATTTTTATGCTGCTGTCGATAGTTGTGAAACCGCACACGAGATGTGGCTTAGGATTCAGAAAATGATGAAGGGGAGTGAAATTGGTTTACAAGAGAAGGAAACTAAAGTTGCTTCGTGAATGGGAGAAATTTACGTCTACTGAAGGGGAACAAATTGAACCTTACTATCATCGATTTTCAACCCTCATGAATCATCTTAGAATAAACAAACATGAACCTGCACAAATTGCTGCAAACATCAAATTTCTTGATAATCTTCCTTCTGAATGGTCAAGATATGTCACTCTTGTCAATCAAACCAAGGATCTTCATGTAGTGGACTACACTCAAGTATATGATTATTTGAAGATGAATCAAGATGAAGCTAACGAAGTTAGGACTAAAAGACGTGCCAAGACACAAGATCCATTGGCTTTCATGGCAAACTCTCCATCATCTATGTCATATATTGAATGGTACCTTACCATCAACCCTCATCAAGTAACTTGATGCCACAACAACAACAACAACAACTCACTCCTTATGGATATCAACCTCCTGCTTCGGTGAACTACTTACAACAACTCATTACCTGTTTTGATGACATCACTGATCCTACTCATGCGATTAATACTGGTCTTGCACTTATTGCAAAGGCATTCAAATTTACCATTAACCCCACCAACAACAATCAGAGAATCTCCTCGAACACTCGAAATAGGCAGATTGCTCAACCTTTCATGAATGCGAATCAAGATCGTCAATTGGTAGCTGCTGGGACACAATATGGTCAGAATGTTGGGAATGTAGGAAATCAGTATGGACAAATTAGTGGTCAGAATCCGACTGTTCCAAATGTGGGTAATCAGAATGGGTTAATAGTTGTGCCAGCGGTTGGTAATCAGATGGGAAACATTGTGGCTGCAAGGGCTGAGAATACTGGTACGGGAAATGGAAACAACAATCGTCAAGTTCAGTGCTAAAACTGCAGAAGAATTGGTCATTATGCTCGAGATTGCACAACCAAAAAGAAGAGGGATGTGGCTTATCTTCAAAATGAGCTTCTCATAGCACAAAAAGAAGAGGCAGGGATTCCACTTCAAGCTGAGGAATTTGATCTTATGGCTTCTGCTACAGAATATGACGAGGAAGAAGAGGTGAATGCTAACTACATCTTGATGGCAAACTTACATCAAGCATCAACCTCAGGAATGCATGATGACAGAGCTCCCGTCTATGATTCAGACGGTCCCTCTGAGGTACACCCAAGTTTTGATGATAATGATATATATAGTATGTCTAATCAGGAGGAAGAGTATACTGAGATGCTTGAGCCCTACATTAAGACACTCGGGGACCAAACGAATAATAGTAATATTATTTCGAAGGAGCCCTGTGTGGATCTTAGTGTGGATCAAGTTGCTCAACTTACAACCCTTCCTGATGAGACACATGCGTATTATAAATATCTATTTGATAAGCTTGCTAAGGATGTAGATCATGCTACGGTGGTTAATAATCAGTTTAGAGAATCTAATACCAAATTGACCACTGAGCTTGCGGGATATAAGGAACGGGAGAAATGTTTCGAAATTCATCAGGCTAAAATTAAAGAACTTGAACAAGCTCATGCTACATCGGTTAATCAAGAAAAATGCACAACTAAGAAATTAAATGCCTTACACTTAAGTAGTGCTAAAAAGATAAGCGAATTGAATGATGAAATCACGTCTCTTAATAAAATGCTTTCAACTGAAAAATATACTATTTTGGAGTTAAAAGAACGAAAAAAGCTGAAACATGATTTCAAAATTCGAGAAGATGGGCTTCTTGAGTATTTTTGCAAAGCTCAGGATAGGATTAAGGAATTAGACAACCTTTTGGTAAAACGTGGCCAAACTATGCAGACAATAAATATGCTCGCACCAAAAGTGAATGAGATAAACTACACTCGATACAAATTGGCATTAGGTTGTCCCCTTCCTCCTAATCCAGGATATCTTAAGCAAGTTCAGGCCACTAATGAAACCTTATATAATGGTAGTGTGCTCTTGTCTGATGAGCATGATCCTCCTAGTGTGCATGATTCCGAGGAAACTACTGAACTAGCAGTAGAGACTCGTTTAAGAATGAAAAAGCTTGATAAAGAAGTGACACCTGTTTATTATCCAAAAGTTAATCCTCCAACTATTTTTGTTCGGTCTAAAACGAGTTCTGAAATGCTTTTTCTACCAAGTGAGGAATTGCCTGATGACCCTCCGAAACCGAGTATCACACGTAGGTATCTAAACGAGCTCAAAGATAATTTTGTCATTCTCAAACGGGTTGTTAACACCTAAATGACTGGAGGAAACTTTACATCACCCGTTCATGTCGAGTTACAAAAAGTGCTTCATACTGAAATCAATCCGATTATTAATCAAGTTGATGCGAGGATAGGAATCTTGAGAACACTTTTCTAAAAGAACTAGCCAAATTTGTTGAAGACTTTAAATATTTGGCGAAGGAGGATGATGAATCTCTTGATAGAATTAAAGTTTTGGAAAGCGACCTTGCATGTCTCTTGAAATCAAGTGACAGTGGTGATAGTGTTGATAGTAACCCCGTTGCGGTAAACATCTCTGGGTCAGACAATGCAACCCTCCAAAATAAGCTTGATCGCACAAAAGAGAAAATGGAGTCTTATGTCATAAAAAAGGATAACGAATTCACCGATCTTTGGAATAAATATGTCAAAAAATGTGATGAATGTAAGGATGACAAACTCTCGTATGATAAAGCTTACAATGAACTGCAACAAACAATCGAACAGCTGCAAGCTCAGTTAGGAGGTGAATGTCGCGATAGTGAGCCTTCAACAAATGTTAATCAAAAAGAGTTCACGATTCTTCAACACTGATATGATTTTCTTTAGAAACATTGTCATTCTCTTGAACTTGCTTTGCAAACCAAAGTTAGAAAAGTTCCCGATGACAGTAATTTACAAGTAAAACTCTCTGAATCATTTCGCGAATTGAATGAAAAGAGTAAGGATATTTCTGATCTAAAAGCGCAGTTGCAAGAAAAGGACATCGCGATTGCTGAGTTAAAGAAACTTGTTGGAAAGATGGGTGGAAGCACTGTGGAACCTAAGGTTGTAAAACCAGTTGTTAGACAACCCAATGCGTACAAAGTACCAAAGCCATCTATTTTAGGAAAACCGCCTTCTAATGTTTATAGGTTACCTCCTAATACCGATGTGCAATCAACTGTTACAAAACCAGCCATATCACCCTATGTTCCTCTATTTAGAAAACCCACTTGTGCTAAACCCAACCATGTGTATGCACCTTCCACTACTCCTAAGAGTACTCCTAAGCATGTGATTCTTACGCGCACAAAGGAATCTAAAGGTTCAAATGACGTTGTTCAAATCAACAACCCAAGGGATGGTAAGCAAAAAGGGAACATTAAGAAAGTAAACCATGTGTATTCACCATCTAGTAACCAAAAAACCGCTAGAGTTCAACACACTCCTAATGGTTATCAACCAAAACCTAGGACCCCTTCCCAACAACCTAGGAATTGGAAACCACCAATGAGTAGTCGTGTTTCGAACATGGTGCCTGAACGGTCAGCAAACCCTAGGTACACAAGGCCTTTCGAGAATCCCAAAGTCCTTGTATGTCCAATGTGCAAAAAGGGCATTCACTATGGAAATCATGCTCATTGCATTCTGCAATACCTCTATGAGGTAAACTCTCGTGCCTTCACATAGAGAAAGAATGCAGAATCCCATAAGACAACAAGGAGATTCACACCTGTTACAAAGAAAAGTAATGACAAGAAATCTTCAAAGCGGATCAATGCAGGAACTAGTTTCTCTCCTAATAAGTCTTTCGTTGTGCAAGAGAACACTACTCCTAGATCTAGTCTTCAGTGGAAACCAACGGGTCGGATCTTCAAGGAAGTTGGTCTTAAGTAGATTCCCATCGAGAAGAGTGATGACACCTGCTCCAGCACTAATGCAAGTGTTCTAAATGTAGAAAATGCATTTGTTACTCCGAACACTAGTATTTGTGCAAACTCTTCTTCTGTCATTGCAGGTACAACAACGGATTCTGAATCCATTTCTTCAAAGGGTTCCAATGCTGTACATTGGATATCACCTTCTTCTATGGTACAAAGGTCTATTTTTGATTATTTTTGAAAAACTTGAAAAATACAAAAATATAATAAAATGATTTGCAATTACCTTAAATTGTGACTCGTGCCTTAAAGAAAGGAAAGTTGATCACGGATGATAACTTATCTTTAACAACGAGAAAATAAAACTTTCTCGGTCATGAGCTTCCGATAAAAAACATTCCATGTTTTAAGCTCATGTAAACGACTTACAGTTAAATGTCAGACTGTAACTCGAACTTCAAATAAAGGAGAGTGTATCTTTAAAGATAACTTATCTAATAACGGGTAGAGCAATCTATCACGGGTTGAGCTTATCACAAAACATTCAAAGTTTTGAGCTCAACATAATGGCTTATAGTCACATGTCAGACTATAACCCGGTCCCTAAATAAAGGAAAGTCTTTGACTTATCATCAACAAAGAGAAATTCGTTTTTCTCGGTCATGAGCTTATATCAAAACATTCAAAGTTTTAAGCTCATGAACACAATTTTTCTCGGACTTTTGAGCACAATTTTTCAATATATTTCAATACAATGTGCTCGTATACTCCCCTATTTAAATAGAATCTCTTTTCGAGAGAGAGTATAATGATTTCATAAACATTTGTTTCAAAGTTGCATGAACACATTATTCTCTCCATGTTTTATCACTAGTTTCACAAAAAATTTCAATTTCATGCAATTTTTGAGGGGGAGAATAGTGATAAAAAATGTGATCAAAATGTTTTATTTTGGATAAGATCTTTGAGATAAGTGCATTCTCGTCCTAACATGTGCAAAATGTTTACTTAAATTCTTTCGCATTTTGAAGCACATGTGTAGGGGGAGTGTTTTTGGTGATTAAGAAAGTCGTTTCTGGTTACGATATCTATACCTTCAACACAATTATTCATGACGATATTGGTGTCAAAAGGTGGTTAGGTATTCGTCCTATGATCCAACCAGAACCGGAGGGATCTTCCCAGGGACAATCCATTAGAACTTATAAGTCCTTAGGAAAGATGGAGTAGTTGAGAGTACGGGAAAAATGACGACCAAGTACTTAAGCTAGCATTGGAATACTCAAAACAATGTGCTAGTTATGATGTATTGGTAAGCATTGAAGGGGTTGAAGAATTAAAAATAAATGTAAGGATAAACGGTGAAAAGAAATAGCCCTCCATACAAATTAGGCAGAAACCGGGTCAATACATCTTTTATCAGAATCACTTTGATGATTTCTGATACTGAAGACAAAGCATCATGGACCCAGTGATGCAATGCACAACCCTTCCCAGCCTACTCAAGCTTCTCTCAAAAGAAGTTTGTTTTATTGTCACGGAGTTCAACTCATTTCTATCGACTTTCTCACTCCGAGATAGTAGATATTGGATAGGTGGCAGTTTGCTCCAGCCTCCGATCACCAAATAAACGTGCACTTATAGAGTCTAGAGCCAACGAGATTCATCAAAAATCTCATCAGGACACTTATTCCTTATATCAATTGTTGTTCATCATTAGAACATAAGCGATAATTTCCAGAGTCCTACGCTCTATCCTTGTGGTATTGCTAGAACATTCAGAGTGATACTCTCTAGTATTCACAGTGATGAATGGAAATCCTTCTAGTGTTAACATCAAACAGCAATGCGGTAGGTCATATGTACGATTCAGTTTGAATTAAACATATGCTAACTGGAAAGCAACAGTGGTTTGATTCTTAATTGATTCAAACTCGTTCCAGGTCTCGACGCAATATCTTTATGATCTTGCCAGAACATTCAGAGTAATACTTTTTAGTATTTACAGTGACGAATGGAAATCCTTCTAGTGTCATCATCAAACAGCACTGCGGTAGGTAACTTGTGCGATTCTATATGAATCAAACTTGTGTCAACTGGAAAGCAACGATGGTCTGATTCTTAATGGATTCAAACTTGTTCTAGGAAATTGAATTGACGACTTAATCAGCAGAATGGAACTATATGATTCACTCTTTACTATGAATTATCTTACGATAAATTCAAGTATTGAGAACGGCTACCACGTCAGAAACCCTGTAAAGGAAGTTCTTTGAACTTACCTGATCATAGGTACATTATTCTTACTGTATAACGGGAAACCGGAGGAATGCAACCGGTGGCGTAACTTCAAGAAGTCGTAATTCAAGACCACATGCTCATTTAAGTGAAGAAAGCTCAAGAACACCTAAAGACAAAGACTTCCGTTACTCTGATGATCAAGGGAGATTGTTAACAAGCTTTCAAGTCAACACAAAACATGAGTATGTGGAGAAAGACACAAGAACACAAGCTGGAAAAGTTACAAGATCAAGTCAAGGCAAAGATCAAAGATCCAAGATCACAAGTCATGAAAGGAACTATGAAGAAACTCTCAAGACATCGAGCTTCAAAGTCTGCAACAACAAAGAAGTGAAGTCACATATTACATGACCACCCCTTAGGGGGAGATTGTTAGAAGTAATTAAAGTGATGGTCATATAATATATCATTGCGAAGCTCGTGAAAAATGTTATTTAATGATGTCGAGAGTTTTTAGTTATTATTGTCTATGTAACGGAATTTAGTCCCGAACACACAAATGAGGAAGGCCTCCTAAACATTTGTTAGTTAGTATAAAAGGTATCCTAATCCTCATTTGTGTGTGTGCTTTTCCATTTAATAGTTTCAGAGAGAGAAAGGTGTGTTTGTTTCTCTCACTAGGAAAACACCAACTTTGTATTTCTTTTCTTCTCTTAATCTTAATCTAATCTTTCTTTTTTATTTAATCATCATCATGTTATTTTTGTTTGATTAGTCGTGTGATTTAGTCCTACACAAGACCTTGAGGTCTCGGATGGTGCGAAACTGATAGGTGTGTAAACACCCATCATTTTTACCACTTAATTACAATAATAACCGAGCCAAAACGTGTATTTTATGTCTTTTATGTCGGAATTATACGTGGTTTGTGTTTTTGTTGTGATTTAGGACGAAATTGTGAAAAGTGGAGAAAACACGGCATTCACGGGCTTTTATAGAAGAAAAAGATGAAAGATGAAGTCGAGAAGTCAAGAGTGCAAAAAGAACGGAAGTCCAAGACCAATTCTGAAGATTTACCGAAGAAAAAGTCAAAAGACGGAAGTTTATCAAAAGCCGAAAAACTCAAGTCTAATTTATTGAAGAATTAAAAGACGAGTTCAAAGAAATCCTGAGCCAAAAGTCATTAAAGTCCAAGATTAAAGAAGATTTAAAGACTTAAGGACCAATGGTGCAATTAACAAAGAGAGTAAGAAGGAAGGGCCTAATGATGCAATTAAGAGAAAATGAAGGAGGGGAGGAAGCTTCCTAAGCACCCCTTAATCCTCCCCTATATATAGATTAGATGTTAATCATTTTCATGTGGTTGGCTAATAGTGACAATTAGTTCTTCCACTTTTAATTACCTTGTCATTTAAATACTTGTCAAATTTAAATACTTGTCTTGCACCTTAATTACCATTTAATTTCAAGTAAGTTTTTCTTTTAATTCTTGTTAATCTTTATCTTAATTGTTCATCTCTCATTCTACCTTTCTTAATCTTTGATTTTTATTGATTATGTTCATGTTTATGTTCTTATGTTCTTATTTTGATCAAAGTGGGTTTTGATTATCTTGATTAGTTTTGATAGTTTTATTGTTTTGGATTGTGTGTTTATGATTAATAGTTGTTTATTGATTGGTTTGATTTATTCTTGTGGTTGATTTAGCTTTGTTTTGATTAGATTCGTGTGTTATTTTGTTCCTTGTTCTTCGGATCTTTGTTTCTGATCTTTCCCAGGAAAAACAAGCCCAGCAATATTCCGAACGAAGGATTTCACAGACTGACCATCCGGAATATTGAGTATTCCGCATAGAGATATATTCCGCATAGCCTGAATATTCCGCATAGGGAATATTCCGCATAGGGAAGGTATTCAGCATAGAGCAAATATTCCGAATAAGGCAGTTTATTCCGGATAGAGGGACTATTCCGCATAAGGGTAATTATTCCGCATAGGAAGTTATTCCGAGTAGGGGTTTATTCTGAACAGAGCAGGTATTCCGCATAGGACTTTATTCCGAATAAGGCTGCTTATTCCGCATAGGGAATATTCCGCATAAGGGTACATTATTCCGAGTAGACAAATATTCCGGATTGAGAGGATTATTCCGGATAGGTGACATATTCCGAGTAAGACTTTTATTCCGAATAAGGGTTTATTCCGAATAGGTATTTTTCAGTTTCTTTAATTTCAGATTTTAATTTTCTGCTTTTAATTTTCAAGTTTTATTTTTCCCGCCTTTTTTCTTAGACGCACTTTAAGTTTATTTGCCTTAGATTTGTTTTAGCTTTGCCTTAGTTTAAGTTTTAGTTTTAGTTGCGTTTTAAGTTTGCCTTAGTTAGATTTAAGTTTGCGTTATTTACTTTTAGTACCCTTTAATTTTAGCCTCGCTTTTAAATACTTGCCTTTTATTTTACTTAGACCTAGATTTACTTTTAAGTCATTTATTTTAATTGTTCTGCACATTTAATATACTACAACAACACATCTTTTGTTTCACCAAAGAACAGCTGAGTCGCACATTAAACTCCTTTTTCAATTCGAAGAGACATACTTAAACGAACTAATTTTTTATACGGGGTGTAAAAAAGCTTGTATCAAATGGCGCCGCAGCCGGCTCTTTTCGTAAAGTTTAACGGTTTTCTGTGAGAGACGCGTTGCTTTTTGGGATCCGTTCACTTGTGAGCGTTATTTTTCTTGCTCAAAAATCAAAAAACCATAAAAATTAAAAATTGATAAAAATCCATAAAAATTAAAAATTTCAAAAATCCAAAAAGGTTTTATCTTTATTGTATATATATATTGTCTTTGCGTTTGGTTTTGTTTTCTTTTGCCTTTGTAGGTGTATGCGTACTAGGTCTTCTAATTATCAAGAGCCCGAGACTCGAGAAGATTTAAGTATGTCAGGTGTTAACAACAACAATAATCCACCGCACCTCAACAATAACAACAATGTTCTTCCACAGCCCGATCTTCGGACCATGGAGGAGCTTTGTAAACCTACCATGTTTGGACGAGGAGGACCGATTGTGTCGATGCAAATCACAGCTCCAGAATTTTCGTTGAAGCACCACATGATTCAGCAAGTGCAAACAAATCCTTTTAGAGGAATGCATGATGATGATGCCAACAAACACCTCGATAAGTTCATTACAATCACCCAAAGCATGAAGTTGCCCGGTGCCACAATGGATGTTCTTCGCCTACAAATCTTCCCACATACTTTATCACATCATGCCGAGAAATGGTTTGATTGTCTCCCGAAGAATTCTATTCACACTTAGGATGACATGACTCAACGCTTTTTGTCGCGCTACTTTCCACCATCCATGGTCACGAGCCTTCGCAATCAAATCAGCGGTTTCATGCAAGATCCTAATGAATCACTTTTTGATGCTTGGGAAAGATATAATGTCTTGATTGATCGTTGTCCAAACCACAACATGCTCCCTGTGACCTTAATTGATACTTTCTACAACGGTTTGACTTTTCGAGATCGTGATACGATTAATGCAGCCACCGGTGGCACATTTATGAAAAGGAGACCCGATGAGTGTAGAGAGCTAATTGAGAACATGGCTACTCACCACAAAAACTGGGATTCCTCTGCTTCTTCAAGGAACAACCCGAGAGTCAATGTTTCTTCTACCTCAGCAAACCCTGATATGACCGAACTCACCCGCATGATGACTGAAATGAGCAAAAGTATCACGCTTCTCGCTTCAAACCAACAACAACAACAAGTTAAAGCGGTTGCTAATCCTTGTGAAACATGCGGCGGTCCTCACTCATACACCGATTGTCCTTCTACACAAGGAAATCCGGAAAATGTGTATGCAGCTTATGGTAATTATTCACCGGAAAATTACCAAGCTCGACCTCAAGGGGATAGAAATTTGCTGAGTTACCGGTCCAACAATTACCTTTCACCCGGTTTTTCTCCTCAAAACCAAAAACCCACCAACAAATACAATAGAAGCAACCAAATCCCACCAAGAGCTTCTATTCCTTATCACCCACCCACTCAACAAGCCCCACCCATAAATCCCGATGTTGAAGCCATCATGAGAACCCAAGGTGAGCAAATCAAGAATCTGCAGAGTCAAATTATCAATCTTAAAGGAGATATTACCAAGCAAGGAAATGAGATAAGATTCGAGCTTCGAGATAATATTCAATCCTCCTTTAGCAATCAAACAAATGATTTGAAGAATATGCTTGCTAGTTTCTTGCCCGCCGCTCAACCTTCTACTGCAAGTTCTCTACCTTCAAACACCGTCACCAATCCGCGAGCAAATGTGAGTGCTATTACTACTCGTAGTAGAATTACCATTGTCGATCCACCGATCCCGACCCCATCATCTACACCTCCTCCACCACCATTTATCCCTACTCCTCCTACACCTAGTATTAGTGCACCATTACCGTCTTCGCCTCTTCATGACGATGTACCTCGGAAGGAACCTTCAACATCTCAACCTTTACCTACTACACCTGCACCTTCACCTCCCAAACACAATATCCCTTATCCCTCTCGTTTAGGCAAGACCAAAATGCTAACCAAGGATGACTCTGAAGTGTCACGCTATGTGAAGATGATCTCTCAAATGAACTTCAACATTAGCTTTCTTGAAGCACTTGTCCATATGCCGAAATTTGTTAAAGCATTTAAGGAATTGCTTAACAAGAAGGAGAAGCTGATTGAGCTCGCCAACACACGCTTAAATGAAAACTGCTCTGCAGTTATTCTTAAAGAACTTCCGGAAAAGCTTGGAGATCCCGGTCGTTTTGTGTTGCCTTGCGTGTTCAACAAAACTAAAGAATTTACTGCCCTTGCTGATCTCGGGGCCAGTATTAATTTGATGCCTTTGAGTGTTTGGAAAACACTATCATTACCCGACCTCACTCCAACGAAGATGACTCTTGAATTTGCAAATCGCACTCTCGCTTACCCCGTTGGTATTGCCGAAGATGTGTTCATAAAAGTTGGCACATTTACTTTCCCGGTCGACTTTGTCGTTGTTGATTATGAAATGGACCCTCGTATTCCTTTAATACTTGGTCGGCCATTCTTGAGAACCGGACGAGCTTTAGTTGATGTTGCTGAAGGTGAGTTAATCTTAAGAGTCGGGGATGATGCACAAGTGTTTAAAATGGGAAAGCTTACAAGTAAATCCTTTGGAGGCCGAGAATCAGTGAATATGATTAATTTGCTTGATGATTTTGTCGTCTACAACAATCCTCTATTCGATTCTTCTATTGATAATCTACTTTTTCAAGATGATGTGGATGATTCTCTCTCCAATGTGGAACCTTCTCCCATTTATGATTCTCCATCGATCTTTGATGCTTATGATGATGAGTCTAGCTCAGATATGGATGATTATGATGACCTTACTTCTGAGTATCCCGATCTGCCCACATACGATGATTATGATGAGGCCGATACTCTTTCGAGCTATTCTTCACATGATGAAGATCCTCCGCCATCACTCGATCCTACTTTGGACGATTACTCATTTGAGGAAGACTTCTCGACGTTTCTCAACACTTACTTCCCTCATGAGAGTGATGCTCCTCCTTATGATTTTGAAGATTATCGTCTTGATCCTACTTTGGATTTGAAGCACATTCTTTCAAAGGAGAAGAAACCGGTCGACACCAATATCCGCAGCACATATGATTTAACACCTCTTTGTCCCCTTTCTGAGGACGAGGTTGTGCTTCTTCGCGGATCTTCTTCACACTCTGCTGAGCCTGAGTGCTATTTTCCCTTAAAGGAAAAGGTGTTCGACCCCGGTATCGAAATCTTTAAGCCATCTCAGTATCCACCTGATGAAATAAAAGGAAAAATCTTTGGAAATTTTGAAGACATGCTTGCACCTCACCATACTTGCTTCCACCGTGCTCCATCACTGCTTAAGGGAACCTTGCCTACTCTTCTTTGTCTTGCCTTGTTCGCCTTAAGCCTCTGCTATTTGATGGACGAAAACTATGTCTTCGATCCTGGATGATATGTTTCATGCTTCTTCCTCTGCTAATCAAGGTCGAGTCAGGCTCACGACTCGGTTAACAAAAACCAAGCGCTTCTTGGGAGGCAACCCATGCATCTATCTTTTCGCTTTCTTTATCCTAAGTGTAGGGGAGACCCGTTGGTTTGCTATTTCCTCTCCTCTCTTCTTAATCAGGGATTCGAGCTTCAAAGATCCACTATTGATGATTCTTGACGACCCGTGATTCTGTGTTCACTTCTTCCTAGTTCTATCCTATACTCTTTTCGATTCTCTATTTTATATTTCTCAATATTAAAATAGGAATCTCTTTAGTTGTCCTTTCCTTAGCAAGATTTAAACAACGTACACAATGTCCTAAGTGTAGGGGAGTTTACTACCACATGCTTAAGCATTGAGGACAATGTTTATGTTAAGTGTAGGGGGGACTTCTATTGAAGTTAAGTGGTCTTTTCCTTGTATTTGTCCTCAGTTTAACCGGAAAATCAATTTTTCGACATTTTTCAATTTTTTTTTTGATCTATTTTGGCTTATTAGTTTTTCCCTTTGTATAGTTATTTTCTTTCCTTATTAGAATAAATGTTTAATAAAGTGGTTTTAATTTTCAAACGTTGTGAATCTTTTGACTCAACCCGAGTTTATTTATCTAAGTTTACTCTAGCTAGTATCCTTAACATGTTTAAGTCAAGTTTTGCTAGGCTTTTATATAGGGAGCTATAAAACGCGAAAGTCTTAACTCTCACGGGTTAAGAACAAGAACTTTTCACAAGTTCCTATAATTGATCCTAGAGAGTCGTTTATCAAGGGAACTTTAAAATGCGATTTCAAAACTTGAAAAAGTCTAAGAGTTTGCAAGATCCTATAGGCGACTCGAAAACCCAAAACTTTGATTTAATAAGCTAAGCATCCACGAGTCTCATTCCTTGAGATTTTAAACTGTGGAGAACGAGAGATGATAGATCCAATTATAAGTTCGGTATTCTTTCGTGAATTTATGTGAGTTAATTATAAGCCTATTCTCCCATCGCTTGCTAATAAATTTACCTGCAATAAATAAGGTTGTACGATTTGAAAAGTTACTTAGCTTCTAGCCCAAGATCGTTTAAAAGTTGCTCGGTATGGATTAGAGTTCATGGCCAAGGCATAACTTATTAAAGCGGGATGCGAAGATTGGCGAGTCCAAAAAGGTCCTAACAAGGCATGAGGGCTATATTTTGTTGCTAAAGATCCAAAGTGATGTGAAGAATCATTTATCAAAAATCAATATGAAGGATCGAGACACACGACGAAAAGCAAAAACTCCCCAAAAGTCATGGAGAAGTGTATCCGAAAAGACCCTAGCAAGGTATGAGGATAAATAGATCCAAGTCATAAAAGGAGGTGGATCGTTGTATATCAAAGTCCAAAATAAATATTGGAGAAAAATAAAGAATTCGTGGTCCAAGTATGAATCTCTCAAAACTTCAAGTGAAGAAATTCCTATTGTGAAGAGAAGACCATTATTTCATGAACGTCTCTCAAAGTTTGAAGTATGAAGTCGCAGCCAAATATCGGTCCGAGAAAGGTCTCAAATCACGAAGCAAGTTATGCCAAGATATGAACTTTATGAGGTCCCGAGAAGCAGTTTTAAAAGATTTTGTCCTTTAGCTAACTATTGATTAAATCGTTCACTTTATTTTCGGACTAAATAACTATCGAAATAAGTCAAAAATACATCTTCGTGATCATTCAAGACAACAATAAAATATAAGAGATACCCCTAGGAATAAGGGAGTCTAAATGAATAATTGGCCCACATGAGTTCGTGATAGTCTACTAACTTATAATAACAATGATCTCGTTTTTAAGCTTGGTTTGGAGAAAGTGAAAACTTGAGGATGATGATCATTCATGACATTTCCAAAACCCAAGGTATGCTTTTGATTTCTTTACTTTTAATGTTTATAATTTTCTATCTCTTTAATAAAGGCCAACGTGGATTGATTATGATGAAAAATGTAAACGTGCTTTGTAACTAATGCATTGCATGACGACATTGCAATGGTCAACTGTAGGGGATTTGATAGGTGTATAAACACCCATCCTTTTTACCACTTAATTACAATAATAACCAAGCCAAAACGTGTATTTTATGTCTTTTATGTCGTAATTATGCGTGGTTTGTGTTTTTGTTGTGATTTAGGACGAATTGTGAAAAGTGGAGAAAACACGGCATTCACGGGCTTTTATTGAAGAAAAAGATGAAAGATGAAGTCGAGAAGTTAAGAGTGCAAAAAGAACGGAAGTCCAAGACTAATTCTGAAGATTTATCGAAGAAAAAGTCAAAAGACGGAAGTTTATCAAAAGCCGAAAAACTCAAGTCTAATTTATTGAAGAATTAAAAGACGAGTTCAAAGAAATCCTGAGCCAAAAGTCATTAAAGTCCAAGATTAAAGAAGATTTAAAGACTTAAGGACCAATGGTGCAATTAACAAAGAGATTAAGAAGGAAGGGCCTAATGATGCAATTAAGAGAAAATGAAGGAGGGGAGGAAGCTTCCTAAGCACCCCTTAATCCTCCCCTATATATAGATTAGATGTTAATCATTTTCATGTGGTTGGCTAATAGTGACAAATAGTTCTTCCACTTTTAATTACCTTGTCATTTAAATACTTGTCAAATTTAAATACTTTTCTTGCACCTTAATTACCATTTAATTTCAAGTAAGTTTTTCTTTTAATTCTTGTTAATCTTTATCTTAATTGTTCATCTCTCATTCTACCTTTCTTAATCTTTGATTTTTATTGTTTATGTTCATGTTTATGTTCTTATGTTCTTATTTTGATCAAAGTGGGTTTTGATTATCTTGATTAGTTTTGATAGTTTTATTGTTTTGGATTATGTTTTTATGATTAATAGTTGTTTATTGATTGGTTTGATTTATTCTTGTGGTTGATTTAGCTTTGTTTTGGTTAGATTCGTGTGTTATTTTGTTCCTTGTTCTTCGGATCTTTGTTTCTGATCTTTCCAAGGAAAAACAAGCCCAACAATATTCCGAACGAAGGATTTCACAGACTGACCATCCGGAATATTGAGTATTCCGCATAGAGGTACATTCCGCATAGCCTGAATATTCCGCATAGGGAATATTCCGCATAGGGAAGGTATTCAGCATAGAGCAAATATTCCAAATAAGGCAGTTTATTCCGGATAGAGGGACTATTCCGCATAAGGGTAATTATTTCGCATAGGAAGTTATTCCGAGTAGGGGTTTATTCTTAACAGAGCAGGTATTCCGCATAGGAATTTATTCCGAATAAGGCTGCTTATTCCGCATAGGGAATATTCCGCATAAGGGCACATTATTCCGAGTAGACAAATATTCCGGATTGAGAGGATTATTCCGGATACGTGACAGATTCCGAGTAAGACTTTTATTCCGAATAAGGGTTTATTCCGGATAGGTATTTTTCAGTTTCTTTAATTTCAGATTTTAATTTTCTGCTTTTAATTTTCAAGTTTTGTTTTTCCCGCCTTTTTTCTTAGACGCACTTTAGGTTTATTTGCCTTAGATTTGTTTTAGCTTTGCCTTAGTTTAAGTTTTAGTTTTAGTTGCGTTTTAAGTTTGCCTTAGTTAGATTTAAGTTTGCGTTATTTACTTTTAGTACCCTTTAATTTTAGCCTCGCTTTTAAATACTTGCCTTTTATTTTAATTAGACCTAGATTTACCTTTAAGTCATTTATTTTAATTGTTCTGCTCATTTAATATACTACAACGACACATCTTTTGTTTCACCAAAGAACAGCTGAGTCGCACATTAAACTCCTTTTTCAATTCGAAGAGACATACTTAAACGAACTAATTTTTTATACGGGGTGTAAAAAAGCTTGTATCAGAAACAAAACAAACCGAGACCCCCTTGGGGCTCGGTTCATGCGTCGGCCAACAAACAAACACCCCTTAACCATTAATTAATCTTACCCCCATGTTTAATTTACATATGTTTACTTGTTTTTAAAACATTCATGATTCATGTGTTCTTGATTTAATTAAAACATAACAAAAGAAAAAGGTTTAGGGTTTACCGATTACGTGAATCAAAGAAGGATGAACACACTAACACACGTGCAACAGATCGAACACCAAAAATCAACCAATCACACCTTTAGGGGTTCTGCTTATTTTCTAATTCTTGAATTATGAAAATAATTTTCCTTTTAATTCATGTTTAGTAAATTTGCATGGGCTTGGCCCTTGTTTCTTGTTGTAGCCGCGGGTAGGGGCCCACATGGGGGTAACCCGTATGTTTTTTGTGTCTAAATAATAAGTGTGTTCTCGTGTTCGTGTTTTACGTGATTAAACTAGTTATCGTTCGTGTCTTATTATTTTTATTCGTGATTGTAATAAATATACATACATACATAATACTAAGCTCGTGATTATTTACGTTCATGATTTCATGTTCGTATGTTCGTGATTATAATTATTATTGAAATGATTATCGTGTCTTAATACGTAATAAATACTTATCGTGTTATAACACGTACATAATACTTGTAATTTTTGTTCGTGAAACGTAAACGTGCTATAAAATGAAAGTTCTAATCATGTATGTATGATCGTAAGGGTACTATTCATGGTAAAAGCATGCGGGTTTTACAACTCTTCCCCGCTAAAAAGAATAATTCGTCCCCGAATTATAGATAAAGTAAACTGGAAAAGAAGAACAAACCCGAATTCAAAATATGAAATGAGGGTAAGAAGCACGGATAGACTCCTCTGTTTCCCAAGTGGCTTCCCGCTCGGTATGATCCCTCCAAAGGATTTTGACGAATGGAATCATCTTCCTTCGCATGACTCGTTCTTGTCTGTCAAGAACTCGTTCGCGTTCTTCTATGTGTAAAACCCGCATGCTTTTACCATGAATAGTACCCTTAAGATCGTATGTACTAGATTTAAACTTTCCTAATATAGCATGATTACGATTACGTGTTAGGAGTTTACGTATTACGTACGTGTTAGAACACGATAAGTATTTACTACGCACGAGCACGTAATAATTATTTGACAATAATTAATCACGAACATGCGATCATGAAATCATGAACGTAATTAAAACACGAACTATTATTAATTACGTATATATATTTATTACGAGCGTAATTAAATATATTAGATCACGGTATTTACGTAACAAGAACACTTAAAACGCGAACACAAATAATCACGAACGTGTAACTTAACATCGAGACACGGAAAAAGGTACGGGTACCCCAAGTGGGGCCCCCTACCCGCGGCTACAAGGACAAATGGGCCAAGCCCATTTGTAAATTTTACTAAAAGGGTTAAATAATTTTTACACTACTCATTTTTTTACATTTACAGAAGATTTTATAAAAAACCTAAAACCCTCCTGATGAGACTGCTTTTATACATAGTCTCATCGTCCAAATTGGGCTTAAAATGCATTAAATATCATTAAAAATGCCAAATATATGCTCGTATTTGTTGCTTGTGTATTTTAGGTACGTATATTGAGGAAATGACAAAAAGATCACAAGAATCAATCAAAAACGAACACGGGAAATAAAGTCGCACAATGAACCGGACCTGAATCATGAATTTCCAAAGAAGTCCTTGAAGTTTGAAGAATTGGCAAGATTGGTCCTTCAATGTTTGAAGACTTGTCATTTTATACCCCTGTAAATCCTCAAAATTACATGTGGGTCCCTAAAATATCAAGTATTTACAAGCTTAGTCCTTGGAATATGAAGAAATTACAAGAAAGGTCCTTATACAAAGTTTACAAAACACTTGTGCCAAATTTGACAAGAAGGCCAAAGATGTTATAAAGGAAAATGAAGTTTTTGGGCTGTTATTACAAAATAGCAAGTTAAAAGGAAGCAGGGGACCAAACCTGTCAAACATCACAACCTACCACCAACAATCACTCTTCCACCTCACCTCCACCAGCCAACCATATTCTCCCACGTCACATCCTCCATCCCAGTCACCATCCACTACCCTTTTTAAATAAATCATATTTGAAAAAATCTTTTTTATTCATTTCCCACTAAACACTCTATTAATCCCTAAAACCAATTCACACACACACTAAACACACACTTAAGAAACTTATAAACCCTAATCCTAAAAACCTTAAAACAAAGGGGAAATAATTAAGAGTTTCCAGAACACTAATTACCCATTCCCTTAAGCAAACCCCCAACCCAGATTATCTTCCCAGCATCCCCATGTGACTGTGGGGACCTCCCCTGCACGTCACTTTCCCCCTCAAAATCAAAACCATACCAAATAAACGTCCATGATCCTTTTACTTGGTCCCCAATGCTATATGAACGTCCAAGATCCATTCCAACAGCTGGCAACAACCCCCAAGGCTACTGGCAGATCACATGATCCATTTTGACCCAATTTGAAGACTGAAGACTTCAGGGGCATATTAGGGCTTTTATTCATGAGGGTTTTAGCATTCTAGATTATTCTATGCACCAGTATAAATAGGGGTCGACTTGTGACCTCTATTTTTGGTTCCAGATTTTGATTTCATCTTTAATGTAATTCCTTTTTAAGTTATAAAAGTTGGTAAATTTATGAAACTGTAATCCCTTTTTGTTCTTTAAAAGTTGGTGTTTACTGTATATGAAATCAGTCTGAGTTTCATTTATCCAATTAAAACCTGTGTTCAAGACTTTTTCAAAAATAATTCCTTTTTCAAGAAGTGTGAAAAGTTGGTATTTTGAATAGGGCTTTGATCCATTTCTGTTTACTGTTCTTGTTATACAGTGTATGGTTAAGATATTCCATGGTTGTGTGAAAGTTTTGATTTGAAAAGAAAAGAAAGAAATCAGATTGTTATTACTGTTGTTACTACTCACATTTGTTGATCTTAGCAGAAAATCATTGGAAGCTTGTTTCCCAATTAGTTCAGCTCAGGCCCGAGCCTGAAAGGAGATGGCTTTTCAGCCATAGTGGGACCTGGATTGTAGGTCCCACAAGGTAATTTGGCTTGAACCTTCCATCATCTTATTTTCATGAAATTTGTGTGAATTGGTGCAACTTATGAGAAATCTGCTATTTGTTCACTAGTCTGCTGGTTTATGCTTATTTGATGTTTTCTTGCATGTTAGAAGTGATTTAGGTCTGTTTTGTTAAGTTTTATAAGCTCTTGGTTTGATAAAAATTGTTGTTCAGTTATAAGGGGGTGTTTGGATTTGCATTTTATCTTGGCCTTGTGACACGTTTTTGGCTTGAATCCAGTCTTGACACACTCTTGTTGCTAGTTTTAGGATGTATCAGTCTTAGGTTGTGAGTTTAGAATAGATTTGAAGCAAGTTGTATGCTAAAAATTGGTTAATATAGCCTAAAACTGTTGGCTTAGATTTCTGCTTCATTTAGATGATTTTAGACCACCATTTTTGCATGATTGATAGATTATAGGTCTAGCTAGGATTGTATTCAGTAATATTGTGATTTGGTTAGATAGTCATCAAGATATAAGCATCCAAAATTCGTTTTTGTGCAAGTAAACAAAGTTACTGTTCATCAGATAGGGTAAAGCTTAATCAGTCACTTTATTGTGAATTTGTGAGTGATTTTTGTGTGCAACTTGTGGTTTTTTGTGCTATTATTGACTCCCCACAACCCAACTGGTTGTGGGGGTGCCTTATTGTCCAAAGATAAGCTCTCAAATAAGCTTTCCTAAGCTTATAGGTCAACTGACCAGTTTTTATAACTAGTAGGGGAACCAATTTCCCACTGCCAGTGTTAAAATTACCACTGCTACACTAAAAAACAAAACCTTGTCACATGTCACTATCAGAAACTTAGTTTTTTGTCTTTAGTACCCTAAAATAGGTTTTATACTTTCAAACCAGTTTCAGTATTTTTCTTATTTTATTTTTGATTTTTCAGTTTATTTTATTTTTCAGTTACTGTTCATCTGGTATTATTTAGATTTAATAGCTATTTTAAAGCACTTTTTAATTTATGATTTTTGTCTTTTAGTGGCAAAAATTATTATTTTTCAGTTTTAAAATTTTTCTTAGATTTAGAAAAAGATTTTAAGATTTTTAGTTTAAAAAGTTTTTACTGTTCACTTTTTAATTATTTTTTAGAATTAATTTAGCTTAATTAGGGTTTTTAATTATAATCAGTTTTGTCTTTTAGTGAAAAATTTTACATTTTTCAAACTTTTTCAATTTTCTACTGTTACTTAGTATAATTTAGGATTTTTAAAATTGTCAAATTATTTTTGGCATTATTTTATTATTTTTTATGATTATTTTGGTTTAAAAATAGTTTTTAATGTTTTAAAAATAGAAAAATAGTTTTTAAAATTTAGCAAAAATACCTTTTTGTCTTTAAATAATATAAATAACTTATTAGTTCAATAAAATAATATTTTGGACATTTTGTTAATTATATTTAATTTTAGGGCTTTAATTAGCATTTAAAATTGAATATTTAATTAATAAAAGGTTTTAAAAATATTTTTGTTGGATTTTTATTCTTATTTATATTATTTTAGACTTAGTTTTAACTTTTAATTAATTTTTAGGTTTTTAATTTTTAATTTGGTGCTTTTTACGGTTTTACGTGAACGACTTTTCGTCTTATTGTAATCCGTCATCGTAACCGTCATTCCCTTCTTACCCCATTTCTATTTTCTTTTCTCATAACAATAAAATCACAAAGAAAATCATTTCATTACACAACGCACTAGCCTCCTCGAGAACGAACTCACTTTAGGGTCATTTACACACGGTTTTCCTAAATCGTCGTGCTTACCCTATTTTGGTACCTTTTTCCTAAAGGGTATACAAAAACTCAACCATCATTTTGGCGCCGCTGCCGGGGAGGCGTGTTGTGTTTTGACTTGAACAATTGTTGTTTTTATATAGCCATAATAAGTATTTGTATTAGTAGCACTCTACTAATACGTATTCTCGGTTTTTCATTTTTTGTGAATACTATTACTATATTGTATACGTAGAACAATAAATTCACAAGTACTCCAAATACGTGAGAAATCACAACCTTGACTTGGGAGGTCATTACCCAATCATTTTATTCGAATCTCAAACCAAAGAAAAAAGGCAAAAATAGATAAATACTTTCGAGAAGCTCGATTTTGAAAAATACAAACTATAAGGTGGGTATAAGGCGGATATTATAAAATATATCCTAAGGAAGAAGGCTCTTAAGTGCTTAGCACCGCCTCGTTTCCCCGCTTGCTTGTGAGTATTTGATTTTGAGAGCTAATCGAGGGTTTTGCCGCCAAAAGTATTATTAAGTATCATATATATTTTCTTGGTTTCATTGATTAAACCCTCTTGAACGTTTTGGTGTTCCACTAACATTCTAAAGTCATCGAAGGCGTTCACTTCACGTGATCGTTTTCATTCCTTGAGGCTTCTTTAATCAAGAGATTTGATTAAGGAGGAGATTTGTAGATTTTTGTCTACCTAATACAATTCCAAAATCCAAAAAAAAAAGTAAAAACAATCAAAAACCCAAAAAAATTGAAAAAGTTAAAAACACCAAAAAGAATCTTCTTTGCTCATCCCCACGTTGTACGTGACGTTTATGCTTACTCGCAATCAAGCGAGACGTGCACGTAAGCGAAAAAACAAAAAGGAGGCAACACCTACTCCTAATCTTTCTAGTGAAGATACTCCAAGTGAGGAACCTATTGTAGAACAAGAAGCTATCACGGCTAATCGTACTATGATGGAGTTGCATCAAGCACCCACCGAGGGTTTTGGAGAGGCCATTGTGATTCCCGCCATCCTTGCGGAGAACTTCGAGATCAAGACGGGTTTAATGTCTATGCTTCAAGCCAACAAGTTTCGCGGACACGAGAAAGACAACCCACATTATCACATTAGGCAATTTAATCGTCTCACCGCGACAAGCAAGTTTAAGGATGTACCACACGATGCCATTAAGATGATGTTCTTTCCATACTCGTTAGATGGACCCGCCAAGATATGGCTCGAGAAAGAACCCCCAAATTCGATTTTGACGTGGGGTGATCTCGTTTCTAAATTTGTGAATCAATTTTTTCCACCATCTAAAACAACACATTTGAAAAACGAGATTTCACGATTTACACAAAGATCTAATGAAAGTTTTTCAATGGCTTGGGAAAGGTTTAAAGAAATGTTACATGAATGTCCACACCATGATTTTTCCGAATTGCATCAAATTGACACTTTTTATAATGGGCTTAATGATCATGAACGAGATTACTTAAATGCCGCCGCGGGTGGTAATTTTTTGTGCAAAACAACCGAAGAGGCTTTGAAAATCACTGAAAATAGGTCTAAGGTTTATAGCCCTCGTAACACACCGAGTGTTAACAATTTGGGTTCGTCATCGTCTCGTAGCATTAATGCCTTGCAAGATGAAGCAAATGAGGAGAATCGGTTTTTCGATAGGTTTTCTACTCTTATGACTCATTGGAAAGCACAAGATGCTTTGAATTCCGCATCGGTTAAGGCGGTTGCCAAAAGTTTATTTCGTGTGGTGGAGCTCATGATTTTTCCGAGTGCATTACCGCGGATGGTAACACTTAGAATGCTTATGTAGCCACGGGAACTTATAACCAAAACGGTCAAGGTTCCCGCCAAAATCTAGCTCCACAAAATCAGAATGCTAACAACTATCGAAACAACAATCAAAGTGGTGCTTATCAAGGAAATCAACGTAACTACAACAAGGGTAATTATCAAAGTGGAAATGGGCAAATTTCAAATCAAAACCAAAACCGTGATTTTCAAACTACCACACAAGGTTTTCAAAATGATCACACCAAAAATCTTCAAGGAGAATTTTTGAATTATGCTAAAGCAAACGATGCTAAGTTTGATAATATGCAACGTGAAATGGTTAGCTTAAGATCCGAATTGAAAAACGAGCTTAAAAACGAACTTGCTAATGAACTTAAGACTCACGCTAATAAAATGGAAGGAAATGTTCAACGTCTCCAACAAAATCAACAAAAAATGGAGCAAGGTCAACATGAGATTAAGCAAGAATTGTTAAAAGCGGATGCTAGGCAATATAAGTTTGAAGACCGAATGGGAAAAATGTTTGAAGCTATCATGTGTAAACCTTCTTCTTCGGGTGGTCTTCCTAGTGATACCATCGTAAACCCGAAAGGAGAATTGAAGGTTATTACTACTCGTAGTGGTAAAACTTTCAAAGAACCCATTTCTCGTCCAAGTACTTCTATGGAGAAGGAAAAAGAGGAAGAACCCGAGGTGTTGGTAGAAAAGGAGCAAATTCCAAGCCCACGAAGTACCGCTCAAACCACACCTACGGTTGAACCAATACCAATAGTGGAACCCGAGATTCCAAGGCCTTTGCCTATGACCCAACCCACACCACCCTTACCTTACCCTTCAAGACGAAACAAGGAAAAGGCACAAGAACGAAATAATTATCAATTTGAACTCTTTATGAAAATGTTTTGTGACTTGCATTTTAATATAAGTTTTGCCGACGCCTTGGTCATGATGCCTCGATTTGCCACGAACTTCAAAAGTATGTTGAATAACAAAGAGAAATTGCAAAAATCGTCTAGTTGTTCTTCGGTTTTTCTTAGCCGCATACCTCAAAAAGTCGGTGATCCCGACAAGTTTTTAATCCCATGTGCTATACAAGATATGGAGGAATGCTACGCCTTGGCCGATCTTGGTGCTAGTATTAATTTGATGCCTCTTGAGATTTTTAAGTCGCTCAATCTTCCCAATCTCACTCCTTCAAGAATGTCAATCGAGATGGCCGATCATTCTATGATTCTAGCTTGTGGAGTAGCCGAGGACGTCTTCGTGAAAGTTGGAAAGTTCTACTATCCCGTAGACTTTATTGTTGTTGACATCCCCATCGATCCTAAAGTTCCTCTAATTTTAGGTCGATCATTTTTGGATACCTCGAGAGCACTTATCGATGTGCATGCTAGGAAAATCACTCTTTGTTTCAATGAGGAGGAACTCGTCATAAATGCAACTCAAAACTCCATACTTTCTCATGTGTATTCTATCACATCTTTGAACAATGTTAGTCCTATAAAAAACATTTGTAAAAGGATTTCAAAAAGAGTTTTAGAAGTTGATGATAAAAACAATTTTCCGTCCCCTTCGCCGGTGGAGGTTAAGAGTGTTAAGCCTACGTTTCCAATCACGAATGATTCTTCGGATGATGAATATGTTGATCCCGATGGGGAAGTTTTCTTTGTTGACAAACGTTTTGAGAACTTACCACCACCTAAACCAAAACGGTTTTCAAATGTGAGAATTTTTAGTGTGACTAATATTGCTTTAGAATCGCCAAATATTTTTGACATAATTAAGTCGGGTTTTCATAAGGAGAGTTTAAAAGATGAAAAAGGGAAAGATTTTTAATTGGATTTAAAAGATTTTTCTACAATGCTAACTCCATCATCACCTCGTGTTTTGAGTGCTACAAGCTCGTCTTCTCCTTTTGACGATGCTTTGTGTGGACTTAGTGTGGGGGAAGCCCCTTATGTTCCCTCCCCTTTCTCCACCGAGGACGAGATATTTGATCCCGGAATTGCTTATAAAGGGAAATCTCGGTCTTCCACCGATGCAATAAATGGAAAATCTTTCTATTTGATTGGTGCGAGTCTACCTAGAGTAGCTCATGGTTTTTATGACTTACCTATTGTCCCACCCTTCTATTTCTTCTCATCTATTTTCTTGAAACCCTTTGGGTTTGTGTTGACACATGATGAAGTAGCGTTGATTTGTTTTTCCAATGAAAACAAAAACATCATCTTCGATCCCGGTATTTTGCAACATCAATGGACTTAGTCCTTAATACCGGTTTTTTTGGGCCTTGTTTATCATGTAATCCCCACTAAAAATTAACCATACCAAGATTATCCCTAAATGATCACATTTATGGGGATTCGAGTTGAGCTTTTGACTCGGTTATCAAAAACAAGGTGCCTCGTGGGGGAGACCCATGCTTATCCATGTACATATTATTGCTTTCTAATTAGTTTAATGTGAGGGGATTTGTGCCCTTCCAACCTTTGTTCCGTGGTTGATTGTGAATTGTGGTTTTTTAGATCATGATCTTCACGATTGGAGCCTCTCGTGTTCGTTTTATAGGAGCACTCGATTGTTTGCTTTGAAGACTTTCTCAATATCCAAATGATATATCCTTTTATGTTCTAACCTTAGGTTTATAGCACACTTCATAAACGACTATTAATTTATTGGTTACACCCTTTCCATGCTAGATTAGGCATCCGACTACGTCTCTAGTATGGGGGTGTTTGCACCCCTAGACTCGAAACATTGATGACAATGTTTAACTTTAGTATGGGGGGGTGAATAGATACTTGCCTTGCTAAACCTTCACGCTTTCCAAAGTTTATCTTTTTTGTTATCGTTTTGTTGCAAAATAAGGCTAAAAATGGCCAAATTTTAAAAATTTTCTCATATTTTATAAGTCTTTGAAGACACGAATGTAGGTTTTCTGATGGCGAGAATAAGAGTAATTCTTTACTCGACCGTGCGTGTTGAGCACTTAGCTTTGATTCCTTAACTACACATTAGGCTAAGTCTCTTGAATGAGGACGAGAAATGATAGGGTTAAGTATAAGTTATTATGCTAAACGTAGAGTACTCGTATTCTTTCAAAAACTCATGTGTTCTCGTTGTTTGCTTATTCTCCCTTCGCATGTAAATATTTTTTGCTTAATAAATATTGACTTAGCGATTTAGTTGGGATTGTTGGGTTTCTAGTCTTTTCTAGTAGCTTCCGTGTAATTAAATTGGGAAGACATTAAGGTATCGCCAGCGTCACGGTTTTGAAGTATTGGCACCCGAATAATCAAAAGCTCACCCAATAATAAGATTTCAAGTGCTCACCTAAATCTAGCAAACAATTTGAAGCCCCACAAGGCCGAAAAATCTATGCAAAATTGAAAGTGAATCAAGCCTTAATCTTCGAAGCTTTAAAGATCCAAAATTCGCCTTAGCGTGAGGATATACGTCTTTGGCTAATAACACCACCGATGAGGCAGATAATAAAAGGCAAGGCAAGACCGAAGTCACAATAAAAGCTTCATGGCGAAGTTGAATAAAAGATGGAGGTAAACCAAAGATAATAAGGCCCTTCCGTTAGGGGGCGTATAAAAGTCTTGGTAATAAGTCTCATGTTCAAAACCGTTATAAAACCGTGTTTATCGATTCTTCTTGTCAACTTAATTTTTTGACATCGTTGTCTATTAGGAGGGGTTATTGATTTGATGGTCTTGGTTATACCATTAGGACTCTATTTTTAGACCTAAATCTCTATTATCGCATAAGTCAAACAATGTATCCTCGTGAAACATTCAAGACAAAATAAAATATAAGAAATACAACTTAGGAATAATGGGAGGATAGGTACGTGATTAGGGCATATGAGTAGTGTTAGCATTACTAACTTATAATGACAATGATCTCGTTGCACGCTTGGCATGGAATTGGGGTGAAAATCGAGGACGATGAAATTATTTCTAACGAAGCATTCACTTGTTCTTATTCTATGAACCTAAACGTCTCATTTTGCGATGAAAATCATACATTATGTCTAAAACGCAAGTAAAAGTAGCAATAGTAGTAGTGTGGCTAGTTTATCATTCAATAAAGTGATTAAAAATGAATTTTGGAGGTGCTACGATACTTTATTCTAGTATTGCGTGAGGGCACGGCAATGGTTTAGTATGGGAGAGTGATGAGACTGCTTTTATACATAGTCTCATCGTCCAAATTGGGCTTAAAATGCATTAAATATCATTAAAAATGCCAAATATATGCTCGTGTTTGTTGCTTGTGTATTTTAGGTACGGATATTGAGGAAATGACAAAAAGATCACAAGAATCAATCAAAAACGAACACGGGAAATGAAGTCGCACAATGAACCGGACCCGAATCATGAATTTCCAAAGAAGTCCTTGAAGTTTGAAGAATTGGCAAGATTGGTCCTTTAATGTTTGAAGACTTGTCATTTTATACCCTTGTAAATCCTCAAAATTACTTGTGGGTCCCTAAAATATCAAGTATTTATAAGCTTAGTCCTTGTAATGTGAAGAAATTACAAGAAAGGTCCTTATACAAAGTTTACAAAACACTTGTGGATTAGTCGGCCAATAAGTCGGAAATCACGGTTACCAAAAAAAAAAAAATTTGACAAGAAGGCGAAAGTTGTTATAAAGGAAAATGAAATTTTTGGGCTGTTATTACAAAATAGCAAGTTAAAAGGAAGCTGGGGACCAAACCTGTCAAACATCACAACCTACCACCACCAATCACTCTTCCACCTCACCTCCACCAGCCAACCATATTCTCCCACGTTACATCCTCCATCCCAGTCACCATCCACTACCCTTTTTAAATAAATCAGATTTGAAAAAATCTTTTTTATTCATTTCCCACTAAACACTCTATTAATCCCTAAAACCGATTCACACATACACTAAACACACACTTAAGAAACTTATAAACCCTAATCCTAAAAACCTTAAAACAAAGGGGAAATAATTAAGAGTTTCTAGAACACTAATTACCCATTCCCTTAAGCAAACCCCCAACCCAGATTCACTTCCCAGCATCCCTATGTGACTGTGGGGACCTCCCCTGCACGTCACTTTCCCCCTCAAAATCAAAACCCGACCAAATAAACGTCCATGATCCTTTTACTTGGTCTCCAATGCTATATGAAAGTCCAAGATCCATTCCAACAGCTGGCAACAACCCCCAAGGCTACTGGCAGATCACATGATCCATTTTGACCCAATTTGAAGACTGAAGACTTCAGGGGAATATTAGGGCTTTTATTCATGAGGGTTTTAGCATTCTAGATTATTCTATGCACCAGTATAAATAGGGGTCGACTTGTGACCTCTATTTTTTGTTCCAGATTTTGATTTCATCTTTAATGTAATTCCTTTTTAAGTTATAAAAGTTGGTAAATTTATGAAATTGTAATCCCTTTTTGTTCTTTAAAAGTTGGTGTTTACTGTATATGAAATCAGTCTGAGTTCCATTTATCCAATTAAAACCTGTGTTCAAGACTTTTTCAAAAATAATTCCTTTTTCAAGAAGTGTGAAAAGTTGGTATTTTGAATAGGGCTTTGATCCATTTCTTTTTACTGTTCTTGTTATACAGCGTATGGTAAGATATTCCATGGTTGTGTGAAAGTTTTGATTTGAAAAGAAAAGAAAGAAATCAGATTGTTATTATTGTTGTTACTACTCACATTTGTTGATCTTAGCAGAAAATCATTTGAAGCTTGTTTCCCAATTAGTTCAGCTCAGGCCCGAGCCTGAAAGGAGATGGCTTTTCAGCCATAGTGGGACCTGGATTGTAGGTCCCACAAGGTAATTTGGCTTGAACCTTACATCATCTTATTTTCATGAAATTTGTTTGAATTGGTGCAACTTGTGAGAAATCTGCTATTGTTCACTAGTCTGTTGGTTTATGCTTATTTGATGTTTTCTTGCATGTTAGAAGTGATTTAGGTCTGTTTTGTTAAGTTTTATAAGCTCTTGGTTTGATAAAAATTGTTGTTCAGTTATAAGGGGGTGTTTGGATTTGCATTTTATCTAGGCCTTGTGACACGTTTTTGGCTTGAATCCAGTCTTGACACACTCTTGTTGCTAGTTTTAGGATGTATCAGTCTTAGGTTGTGAGTTTAGAATAGATTTGAAGCAAGTTGTATGCTAAAAATTGGTTAATATAGCCTAAAACTGTTGGCTTAGATTTCTGCTTCAATAATATTGTGATTTGGTTAGATAGTCATCAAGATATAAGCATCCAAAATTCGTTTTTGTGCAAGTAAACAAAGTTACTGTTCATCAGATAGGGTAAAGCTTAATCAGTCACTTTATTGTGAATTTGTGAGTGATTTTTATGTGCAACTTGTGGTTTTTTGTGCTATTATTGACTCCCCACAACCCAACTGGTTGTGGGGGTGCCTTATTGTCCAAAGATAAGCTCTCAAATAAGCTTTCCTAAGCTTATAGGTCAACTGACCAGTTTTTATAACTAGCAGGGGGAACCAATTTCCCACTGTCAGTGTTAAAATTACCACTGCTACACTAAAAAACAAAACCTTGTCACATGTCACTATCAGAAACTTAGTTTTTTGTCTTTAGTGCCCTAAAATAGGTTTTAGACTTTCAAACCAGTTTCAGTATTTTTCTTATTTTATTTTTGATTTTTCAGTTTATTTTATTTTTCAGTTACTGTTCATCTGGTATTATTTAGATTTAATTGCTATTTTAAAGCACTTTTTAATTTCTGATTTTTGTCTTTTAGTGGCAAAAATTATTATTTTTCAGTTTTAAAATTTTTCTTAGATTTAGAAAAAGATTTTAAGATTTTTAGTTTAAAAAGTTTTTATTGTTCACTTTATAATTATTTTTTAGAATTAATTTAGCTTAATTAGGGTTTTAATTATAATAAGTTTTGTCTTTTAGTGAAAAATTTTACATTTTTCAATTTTCTACTGTTACTTAGTATAATTTAGGATTTTTAAAATTGTCAAATTATTTTTGGCATTATTTTATTATTTTTTATGATTATTTTTTTTTTAAAATAGTTTTTAATGTTTTAAAAATAGATAAATAGTTTTTAAAATTTAGCAAAAATACCCTTTTGTCTTTAAATAATTAAAGTAACTTATTAGTTCAATAAAATAATATTTTGGACATTTTGTTAATTATATTTAATTTTAGGGCTTTAATTAGCCTTTAAAATTGAATATTTAATTAATAAAAGGTTTTAAAAATATTTTTGTTGGATTTTTATTCTTATTTATATTATTCTAGACTTAATTTTAAATTTTAATTAATTTTTAGGTTTTTAATTTTTAATTTGGTGCTTTTTACGGTTTTACGTGAACGACTTTTCGTCTTAGTGTAATCCGTCATCGTAACCGTCATTCCCTTCTTACCCCATTTCTATTTTCTTTTCTCATAACAATAAAATCACAAAGAAAATCATTTCATTACACAACGCACTAGCCTCCTCGAGAACGAACTCACTTTAGGGTCATTTACACACGGTTTTCCTAAATCGTCGTGCTTACCCTATTTTGGTACCTTTTTCCTAAAGGGTATACAAAAACTCAACCATCACCTCCTCTCTCTTCTCTTTTGGCCGCCACCCTAAGAACACCATAAGGAGGTGGTTGTTGATCTTGGATCTTGGAGTATTAGTTGGTGATCGTGTTTGTTCTTCGTCCTTTTGATCCACGAACTCGGTAAATACTTTTTAAACCTTTTGTTTTGATTTGATCTTTTAATAAATCAAGAACATGTTATGTTTTTTTGCAAAAACTAATAAATAAACATGGATCTAGCATGAATTAAGGTTTAATTAAATCAAAAGTATGGTTTTAAGGGGTGTTTGTTTTAGCCGCGACCTACACCGAACCCAAGGGGGTTTCAGTTTGGCCATCTGACCACCACCAAGACCATATGGTCTCGGTTGGTGGGTGTGGGTCCCACGGCAACATCAAGACACGGGGTACCCCGATTTGGTTCGGGGTACGGTGTCGATTTCATGTCCGGTTCAAGGTTTTGATTCTAGATCCGGTTCATGGTGTATGTTTAGTTTTTATGTTTTATGATCTTATGTTAAAAATTAAATTAATAAATGACATGATTAATTTAATAACATGACTTAGGTTATTTTAATTATTAATAATCATGAAATTAATTAACCTAAGTACTTTTATATTTTAGACTTATAATTAATTAATTATTTAAAAACCATGATTATAATTAACTAATTAACATGACTTAGGTTATATTATATATAAATAATAATACATGTTTTAACCTAAGTATTTAACTTTATTTAATTAAAACATGTTATACTTTAATTAAATATTTTAACCTATAGTTTAATTTAATTACATGAAATAATTATTAAACTATACATTATATCATATGACTTAGAGAATAATCATGAAAACACTTAGGCTTATATACTTAGCTTATTTAACCAGCTTATTTCTAATTATGGAAACTTTCTATTTTTAGAAACTTAATTAAATAAGGCAGCTAATCTATTTTTGGAAACTTTCTATTTTTGGAAACTTTCTATTTTTGGAAACTTTCTATTTTTGGTAACTTTCTATTTTTAAAAACTTTCTATTTTTGGAAAATTTCTATTTTTTGAAACTTTCTATTTTTGGAAACTTTCTATTTTAGGAAACCTGCTATTTTTGGAAAGTTACTTATTATTACACAGTAAGTATAATAACACATGAAATACCAGAAATACTTAATCAGATTAAACAGAATATAAGATAAACACGGTTTAAGGCTTAAAAACAGTAAAACATGGTAAGAACACATAAAATAAGCTAAGACATGACATAAAACCAACTACTTATTTAGTATGCAGATACTTATTCATGTATGTATTTATGTAGCACTAGTGATTCAGAAGTAGGATTTCTCTCAGTTCATCTTCTTCGTTCACTGGACATAAGGTACGAATTACCGTCCTTTCAGTATGGACATTCTTTCCTTATTAGGATTCCCCGTATGCAGCCAACTGTTTTCCCGTAGTATAAGTTACGTGTTTGATTGCTTATGTTTAGTTAAGATTACCTATAGCCATATACATGCATGACCAGTTTCACCTAGTAATGGAGGTACCATAACCATAACATTAGAGGCACTGATGTTATGACTTCACCACGGCGGAGTGATTGCTCGTGGCGTCCCTTCAGCTTTTGGCCATTTATATTATATTTATCATGTGGGGCGTATGGGTGCATCCTAGTTACATGTTTTCAGTCAGGATTTCATGGTGAATGTGGTGTGTGCCTTGCATCCTTCACAAGGAGCTGATCCCTCCTACCCAAGACCAGTATATTAAATTAGAGGCAGCCCCTCTAATTTGCATGATGAGGTCACCCCTCCAAGTATTCATGCACGGTGGATTTTCATGACCTATATTGGCTAATGGTAAAATATGTTAAATAGTTTTCATAAGATAAACATAAGGCTTTTCAAACTATAAAACCAGTTTTATGAACATGTTCCAGGTTTTCCAGGACTTATACAATTCCGCTGCTATTAAGTCTTTATTATGCTTAGTCGTTCATACTATGTCTATATCCGTGCACTGAGCGTTATGATCAGCCGTTTTTCCTTTCATGTTCAAAAAACGGCAGGTACCCTAGGAAAGACTCGAGCATTTGGAGGACGTGCATAGGATGGAAGCTGCTAGAGACTTCTTTTCCTTTTTGCCTTCATATACTTATGCTTGCTTAGTCTTTCATTCATTTCTTTTACTTTATTATGTTTTGGGCTTATGTTTGGGAACCGATGTTTGATTCCGGTTATCCCTATGGTCATGTAATGTTTTAAACATTTATCCTTGTATGCTTTGATGACACGCCATAATTACGCGTGACATTCCATTTATCAAAATGGGACGTTACAATTATGGTATCAGAGCATGGTTTCGACCTGTAGGCTCTAAAACTCGACCTGTGACTAGTGGGTAGTCACCAGGAGCTTCCTAAGCCAACGTTTGTTATTCCATGTATTGATGTTTTCAGCGCATTGTTGTTTTAACCATGATGTTTTCAGCACCTTGAGGTTTTAACCTTGATGTTTTCATCGATATTGTTTTACTAATATGGATGGACAACCGTCATTCATATTTAGTTATGTGTCATTGTTTCATGCATAATGTTCCTTGTGAACTGTGGCTATGTGGACTGAACCCCAGTAGTTCATAATTAGTCACATAAATTTTTTTTCTGATAAGTTTCGACAGATGAGTTTCATTTATTTATGTTTCATGTATCATTGTTGCAGGGATTGTGACTAAGTAATGGTTGGTACAGGACTGGCCCTATTTAGTCGCATGTGCTTTTATCGAAACTTTTAACTTTGGGACCGACCCATAGGTGTCCCCTCGCCATGTCTTTTGTTTTGGAACCGACCCATAGGCGTTCCCTCGCACATATAAAGGTTTTATAAACTACATTACACATTCATGCACTGTTTTTCATGCATAAAATTTTTCTCATGATTTAAATTGGCAAATTTTTTTTTTTCCGTGTCCCCTCATAAGTTATTATGTTTTTATGCCAAGTATGTTTTCATACTGTCATGGTTAACTTCAGCTTCATGCTGATTATGTTATACACTTCTTCATGATAGATGGTTTCATGTTTCTTCATGATAATTCCGTCTTCATGTTGATTATGTCTTACGCCTCTTTTATTATTTATGTTGTCCTGCAAGACATTGTTAGATTTCATTGAATCATGCTTTCATGATAGTCATGGTTGGTTTTCATTGATCATGCTGTAAGGCAAATCATCGTTGAATTTTGTGTAACCACACTTTAACGTTTCCGTTATAACCAGAATGATGTCTATGCTAATACTGCTAGGTTATCATGATGGTTTTCCTAACCGTTTAACCGATTTACTTTCCTTAAATCATGACAAATGATCGACCCCCATACCGATCATTTCATGTACATCCATGTGTACTCCATGTACCTTATCCCATGTGCGTACTTCCACTTGCTAATACTCTACAAATTGCTGATGCCGCTCATAACTTGGAGATGTTACTAAAGGTTGATGCTGCTGACGTTCGGAGACGCTACGAGATGCGGATGCTGTTCACAACCTGGAGATCCTACAGGACGAAGACAAAGGCGTCGGAGCAAAGCAATTGGACGAGAAGATGCTTCACCATCAGACGATTTCCATCAATCATTGTCCCTAATTCTTAGTTACATGTCACACGTCATTCGACTGTCATTTCAGCCATATAAGTGCAAACCGGTACCAGCCGGCCACTCAGCTGAATAGTTACATGAATCACGGTCATGAGAATGACCGTCATGGAACTGATAGACAGGACGATAGTAACCACTACTATGACAGAACAATCCTAGAAATTGCAACCGAGGCTCCGACCGCGGACGTGATCAGACATACAAAGGATCAGTAGTCCAACCGATCCGCCAATTCTGGCATAATAACCTAATATTGTAGTTCTATTGTTTTACGTCTCGAGACACATGTCAAGACATCAGTCAAGACACATGTCTCACGTATACTTTCTAAAGACACATGTCAAGACACCAGTCAAGATATATGTCATGCTTATAGTTCCAAGACATGAGTCAAGACACATGACTCACGTCCAACTATGGAACATTTCTAAGAAATTCAGGGTACCCTCCAAGGGTATATCTGTTTTGTTGTGCCATGTATTAATCAGGCCACACGAATTTCAATACCATTATCGGCGCATCAGTGAGAACTGTCACGTTGCCGATGTCACTTTCATTTCTTTCACCATATTTCATATATTCATGACCATGAAGGACGACTTTCGTATTCCCACATATACGAAGGTTTTCCTTCAGCTTAAAGATGAGATCCAAGCTGCTAACGCATTTCCTCGGACAGACACGAGATGAATTTTATCCTAATTATGGACTATGAACAGCACACCATGCTACGATTCATAATTATGTACAGTAATGTTCAGGCTCCTGAATACATTCAGCTTGATTTTCCATCGGAAAATCTGTACAAATTATCTGTGCTTACAAGCATGTGCGTTGTTAGCCATGGTCGCTAAAATTTTCTAGCTGTCAGTAAGACACGACCACTTAATTCTTTTACGCATAGCCAGTTGATTATTCCAATGTCTTCTTATACATTCCGGAAGAACCTACAAGGAGAAGGATGGTACCATGAGATTATGTGTCGACTACCGTTGACTTAAACAAATCACCATTCATGACCGTTATTCTCCTCCACATATTGACGACATGTCCAATCAACCATATAGTGTTAATCACTTTACCAAGATCGAACTCATGATCATGCTGCCAACAGTGACGAGTGAAAAAGCAGGACATGTCCATGACTGCTATTCGTGCACGACTAGGTCATGCTAGATTTACGATTTTGAATCAGTCTCATCAATGCTCCAACGGCATTATAAGAATGAGTTTCCATAAACTCATAGCAAATTCATCAGTGTTTTCATTGAGGATAACCTGATTTCCTCTAAGCCTAGAGAAGAACAGGAAGACCATATCTGCACTATGTTGCAAATTCTATGACAAGAGAAATTTTACCCTGGAAAATTTTCCAATATCAATTCTGTTTGATTACAGTGACACGCTGAATCACATGGGTTTCTACGGTTAATCTTACCATGACTCAGCTTATGCGTAAAGGAGAGAACCCTACACTACATTAGGTGTTCTAGAAAATCCTACGTTAGGAGAAGTCTAGATTCAAAGACTCAGAGTTTCGCAAACTCCTAGGTATCAAGTTTCTACGAAGCAAGATAAAGCTACGTCCATATCTATGTACCTGACATACCAACAGGCTAAGATAGGACACCAACAGACTGGGATGTTTTCATCATCTGAAATTGTGAATTGAAATGGGACAAGATCTCCATGGATTTTGGTTACCAGATTAACGCTAACTCAGAAGAAGCATGATGCTATCTGGGTTATTGCAAACAGTTTGATCAAGTCTGCAGAATCCTTACATCCGCAAGGATTTTAGAACCAACAGATTGATCGGACATGTTCCAGCCAAGGCTCATCCGATCACTTGGCAATCCCTCAGTTATCGGGTCAGATAAAGATTCACAATTGTGCTCCTTATTCACTTCACGTCTTCATTCTAATTCTACAACTTGCTTTCGCGCTCGCGTTCATGACACTATTCACGTTCATGATCGTATTTTGGCTTACGATTTTACGTTCATTTCTTTTCTCATTCTGGGAAGTTTGCAAGAACTTGAGAGAGCAGACCCAAGTTTAGTATAACTCTCCATCATCAGATAGACGTTTCACGTCATATTACACGTCTCACCTTGTAGCGTTGGCGTTACCGCCATTGTATTCTATGATCACGATATGTTTCACATGTCATGTTCATTCCACGTTCCTCATATCATGATCAAGATATGTTACACGTATCATGGATCACGATATGTTTACTCATACTACACTCGCCATATCTCCACGTAGCACGTTCAAAATTTTTCACGTAGCACGTTCAAAAATTTTCACGTACTACGTTTCTTTATGTCTCGCGCATCGTTCTAATTATCAGTTAAGTCAGATTGTATTGCATCGTAACGTTTCAGTTACCCTAGCACGTTAACTCTTATTTTCCTCGATCGAATTTAGGGGATCTACCTTCCGTTGATAACCAAGAATTTCTTCGTATTCCAAGTCAAGGTCAGGAGGACCAAGATTTATCATTTGTGTAAAGATCTTCTGAAGGAACCGTTCCAAGAGGGAGGCCACTTGGAAATGGACAAGTTCATCCGGACTTTTATCCGTTTTCTCTCATCAATTAAATATGTCCTTTCAGTCACGTCACGTTCCATGTCCTTTCAAGACATGTCACATTCCGCGTTCTTTCTGCCAGGTCACCTGCACGTTCATTTATCTTACATACCCTCTCAGTTTGATTCGGGTATGTTTCTCTTTCAGTTACGTTATCTATAATTCGGGGACAAATTATTCTTTTTAGGGGGGAAGAGTTGTAAAACCCGCATGCTTTTACCATGAATAGTACCCTTAAGATCGTACGTACTAGATTTAAACTTTCCTAATATAGCATGATTACGATTACGTGTTAGGATTTTACGTATTACGTACGTGTTAGAACACGATAAGTATTTACTACGCACGAGCATGTAATAATTATTTGACAATAATTAATCACGAACATGCGATCATGAAATCATGAACATAATTAAAACACGAACTATTATTAATTACGTATATATATTTATTACGAGCGTAATTAAATATATTAGATCACGGTATTTACGTAACGAGAACATTTAAAACGCGAACACAAATAATCACGAACGTGTAACTTAACATCGAGACACGGAAAAAGGTACGGGTACCCCAAGTGGGCCCCCTACCCGCGGCTACAAGGACAAATGGGCCAAGCCCATTTGTAAATTTTACTAAAAGGGTTAAATAATTTTTACACTACTCATTTTTTTACATTTACAGAAGATTTTAGAAAAAACCTAAAACCCTCCTCTCTCTTCTCTTTTGGCCGCCACGCTAAGAACACTACAAGGAGGTGGTTGTTGATCTTGGATCTTGGAATATTAGTTGGTGATCGTGTTTGTTCTTCGTCCTTTTGATCCACGAATTCGGTAAATACTTTTTAAACCTTTTCTTTTGATTTGATCTTTTAATAAATCAAGAACATGTTATGTTTTTTACAAAAACCTAATAAATAAACATGGATCTAACATGAATTAAGGTTTAATTAAATCAAAATTATGGTTTTAAGGGGTGTTTGTTTTAGCCACGGCCTACACCGAACCCAAGGGGGTTTCGGTTTGGCCATCCGACCACCACCAAGACCATATGGTCTCGGTTGGTGGGTGTGGGTCCCACGGCATCATCAAGACACGGGGTACCCCGATTTGGTTCGGGGTACGGTGTCGATTTCATTTCCGGTTCAAGGTTTTGATTCTAGATCCGGTTCATGGTGTATGTTTAGTTTTTATGTTTTATGATCTTATGTTAAAAAATAAATTAATAAATGACATGATTAATTTAATAACATAACTTAGGTTATTTTAATTATTAATAATCATGAAATTAATTAACCTAAGTACTTTTATATCTTAGACTTATAATTAATTAATTATTTAAAAACCATGATTATAATTAATTAATTAACATGACTTAGGTTATATTATATATAAATAATAATACATGTTTTAACCTAAGTATTTAACTTTATTTAATTAAAACATGTTATACTTTAATTAAATATTTTAACCTATAGTTTAATTTAATTACATGAAATAATTATTAAACTATACATTATATCATATGACTTAGAGAATAATCATGAAAACAATTAGTCTTATATACTTAGCTTATTTAACCAGCTTATTTCTAATTATGGAAACTTTCTATTTTTAGAAACTTAATTAAATAAGGCAGCTAATCTATTTTTGTAAATTTCCTATTTTTGGAAACTTTCTATTTTTGGTAACTTTCTATTTTTGGAAACTTTCTATTTTTGGAAACTTTCTAATTTAGGAAACCTGCTATTTTTGGAAAGTTACTTATTATTACACAGTAAGTATAATAACACATGAAATATCAGAAATACTTAATCAGATTAAACAGAATATAAGATAAACACGGTTTAAGGCTTAAAAACAGTAAAACATGGTAAGAACACATAAAATAAGCGACATGACATAAAACCAGCTACATATTTAGTAAGCAGATACTTATTCATGTATGTATTTATGTAGCACTAGTGATTCGGAAGTAGGATTTCTCTCAGTTCATCTTCTTCGTTCACTGGACATAAGGTACGGATTCCCGTCCTTTCAGTATGGACATTCTTTCCTTATTAGGATTCCCCGTATGCAGCCAACTGTTTTCCCATAGTATAAGTTACGTGTTTGATTGCTTATGTTTAGTTAAGATTACCTATAGCCATATCATGCATGACCAGTTTCACCTAGTTATGGAGGTACCATAACCATAACATTAGAGGCACTGATGTTATGACTTCACCACGGCGGAGTGATTGCTCGTGGCGTCCCATCAGCTTTTGGCCATTTATATTATATTTATCATATGGGGCGTATGGGTGCATCCTAGTTACATGTTTTCAGTCAGGATTTCATGGTGAATGTGGTGTGTGCCTTGCATCCTTCACAAGGAGCTGATCCCTCTTACCCAAGACAAGTATATTAAATTAGAGGCAGCCCCTCTAATTTGCATGATGAGGTCACCCCTCCAAGTATTCATGCACGGTGGATTTTCATGACCTATATTGGCTAATGGTAAAATATGTTAAAAAGTTTTCATAAGATAAACATAAGGCTTTTCAAACTATAAAACCAGTTTTATGAACATGTTCCAGGTTTTCTAGGACTTATACAATTCCGCTGCTATTAAGTCTTTATTATGCTTAGTCATTCATACTATGTCTATATCCGTGCACTGAGCGTTATGCTCAGCCGTTTTTCCTTTCATGTTCCCAAAACGGCAGGTACCCTAGGAAAGACTCGAGCATTTGGAGGACGTGCATAGGATGGAAGCTGCTAGAGACTTCTTTTCCTTTTTGCCTTCATATACTTATGCTTGCTTAGTCTTTCATTCATTTCTTTTACTTTATTATGTTTTGGGCTTATGTTTGGGAACCGATGTTTGATTCCGGTTATCCATGTGGTCATGTAATGTTTTAAACATTTATCCTTGTATGCTTTGATGACACGCCATAATTACGCGTGACATTCCATTTATCAAAATAGGGCGTTACACTATGAAAGTGAGATCTTCACGAATCTGTTCTAGAGGATACTGAACCATGTGAAGGGGATGATACTGGTACCCTCTAAGTAAGGACACATGGAAAACATCGTGAACATCAGAAAGCTGCGGAGGTAAAGCTAAACGGTAAGATACTTCACCGACTCGTTCAATGATATCAAACGGTCCGATAAATCGAGGACTTAGCTTCCCTTTTATTCCAAAACATCTAACACCACGTGCCGGCAAAACCTTAAGGAAAACGTTATCTCCTACGTTAAAATGTAAGTCCCTACGATGCTTGTCTGCGTAACTTTTCTGACGTGACCGTGCTTCTTGCAATTTCAGCTTAGCTACTACGACCTTCTCATTAGTCAGCTCTATCATTTCTGGTCCTTCAAGTGTTCGCTCACCAACCTGATCCCAGCAGATTGGGGCGCGACACTTTCTTCCATACAAAATCTCGAAAGGAGCACACTTGATACTTGCGTGCCAACTGTTGTTGTATGCAAACTCCACCAAACAGATATAATCGTCCCAATCACCCGTCTATTCCAACGCACATGACCTCAACGTGTCTTCCAATGTCTGAATCGTTTGGTCTGACTGCCCATCTGTTTGAGGATAAAAAGTCGTGCTAAGCTTAAGTTGTGTACTCCAAGCTTTCTGCAGACTTCTACAGAATTGCGAAGTGAAGCGAGGATCTCTGTCTGAGACGATGCTGGATGGAGCACCGTGAAGTCTCATGATCTCCCTTCTATAAGTATCGGCGAGTTTACTAACCGAATCTTCCTTGCGGATCGGTAAGAAATGAGCTGATTTGGTAAGTCGATCAACGATAACCCAAATTGCATCGTGCTTCTTCTTCGTCGGCGGAAGACCAGTAACAAAATCCATGGTGATTTTGTCCCACTTCCACTCTGGAATATCTAACGGTTGAAGAAGACCGCCAGACCGCTGATGCTCGATCTTAACCTGCTAGCAGGTAAGACATTTGGAGACGTAAGTTGCAACATCCTGTTTCATACCACTCCACCAAAACTACTGCTTGATGTCATGGTACATCTTGGTCGAACTAGGATGGATAGAGAATGGGGAGCTATAAGCCTCAGCTAACAATGCTTCCCGGAGTTCTTGGTCATCAGGAACACAATGTCTCGTGCCCTGCCATAAGATACCATCTGCATCTACTCGAAATTCTGTCTGCTTCTTCAAATTCTGAATTATCGCCCAGATTTCTCCATCATCTTTCTGAGCTTCCTTGATCTTAGAGAGTAACTAGGGTTCCACTCTAAGATTAGCCCAGTAACCGTGTTGTCCACGTACCATGATCTCTATGTCTAGTCACTCCAAGTATCTTATGATTTCCTCCTCAATTTTAATGCCGTTTATCAGTCCGGACTTTCTGCTAAGTGCATCTGCCACTACATTCGCCTTGCCGGGATGATACTACAGATTAATGTCATAATCCATCAACAGCTCTAACCATCTCCTCTTTCTCATTTTCAATTCACGTTGAGTGAAGATATACTTCAAGCTCTTGTGGTCCGTAAAAATGTCACATGATTCTCCACACAAGTAGTGTCTCCATATCTTCAAAGCAAACACAACTGCTGTAAGTTCCAAGTCATGCGTAGGGTAATTTTCTTCATAAAGCTTAAGATGTCGTGAAGCGTACGCGATCACTTTCCCATGTTGCATGAGAACACAGCCAAGTCCCTTCCCCGATGCATCATTGTAAATCTAAAATCCACCTGTACCAGATGGGAGAGTAAGAATCGATGCAGATACTAACTTTTGCTTTAGGTCTTCAAAGCTATTCTCTCGTTCTTCAGTCCAGACAAATTTCTCCCTTTTCCGCATCAGTTTGGTCAATGGTAGTGCTAAGCGGGAAAAGTTCTCCACGAACCTACGGTAATAACCAGCTAAGCCTAGGAAACTGCGGATTTCCGTCGTTGATGTCGGCCTTGGCCACTTAGTAATAGCCTCAACCTTCGTTGGATCCATCGTAATTCCTTCTGCTGATACAATATGACCTAAGAATGCCACCTTGTCTAACCAGAACTCACACTTGGAGAATTTAGCATACAGCTGCTTCTGGCGAAGAATCTATAGTAATGTATGAAGATGGTCTTCGTGTTCCTCCTTGGACTTAGAGAAAATCAAGATGTCGTCAATGAAGACAATGACGAACTTGTCCAGAAATTCATGGAAGATTATGTTTATCAAATCCATGAACACTGCTGGAGCATTGGTAAGGCCAAATGGCATGACTACAAATTCGTAGTGGACATAGCGTGTACGGAAAGCAGTCTTGGCGATATCCTGCTCATTAACCCGTAGCTGATGATATCCCGACCTTAGATCAATCTTGGAGAAATGTTTGGCCCCCTATATTTGGTCAAACAGATCATCTATACGTGGTAGTGGATACCTATTTCTGATGGTAATCTTATTGAGCTCGCGATAGTCTATGCAAAGACGCATACTACCGTCCTTCTTCTTAACGAATAAGACCGGTGCGCCCCATGGAGATGCGCTCGGTCGAATAAAGCCTCGTTCTAGAAGTTCTTGCAATTGACCCTTCAGCTCCTTCAACTCTATAGGAGCCACGCGATAAGGAGCCTTAGAAATTGGCTCAGCTCCTGGGATGAGCTCGATATTAAATTCTACTTCTCGTGCAGGTGGTATGCCCGGAAGTTCTTCTGGAAATACATCAGGAAATTCTGACACTATCGGCTGATCCTGAATTGATGGGGATTCAGTATCTATGTCATGAACAATAGCTAGATAACCCTCGCAACCATGAGAAAGTAATGCACGTGCTTGCAGGGTTGATATGATTTGTACAGACCTGCCGGGTACGAACCCGTTGTGAATGTACTCTGGCGCATTAACATCACCAGAGATGACTCGATATGAATGGCAGTATATGGTAGCATGATGCTTGGATAGCCAATCCATGCCTAAAATCATGTCAAAATCATTCATGTCCAACGGAAGTGCGTCAACAGGACGAACCTTGTCGTCAAACTCTAGGGGAAGGCTCTTGTACACATCGGTTATGCTTACAGAGTCTCTCAAAGGCGTGGAAATACTCAGTATATTCCCTAGTGGCATGGGGAGTATCCTAACATTCTTGGCATAAGCAATAGAAATGACCGAGTGAGTAGCACCCGTATAAAAAAAACATGCAGCTTGACCATACATATACAAGGTTCTAGTGATGGTACCTGTAGACTTGTTGGCCTGATCACGAGATGTCGTGTAAACGCGTCCACTAGTAGGAGGTGGCTTGGTATCAGCATGTACCGATGTACCCTCCATCTCGCCCTTGCGGCAATCCTTCATGCGATGGCCAGGAAGGACACTGATAGGTGTGTAAACACCCATCCCTTTTCCACTTAATTCTGGCTAAAACGAGACCAAAACGCGTATTTAATATCATTTGTTTGGAATTATGCGTGGTTTTTGTGTTTATTGTGTTTTCAGAGCCAACCGGATGGATAATGGAGAAAACGTGGGATTGTACGGGTTTTACCGAAGAAAAAGACTCAAGATGAAGTCTATTGTCCAAGAGATGCAAAAGATTTGAAGTCACTGTGCCTATTCGAAGATTTATCGAAGAAAAGGACCAAAGATGGAAGATTTACATAAGTCGAAGAAACTCAAGTCTATTAAACGAACAAATTAAAAGACGAGTTGAATTTAATCGACGACAAATCCCGAATCAGAATCGAAAACGTCAACTTTTCTGAAAAGACGAGAAGACAAGAAGAACGGGAGAAAGCCCACTCACCAACCAAAGGGAACACCTATATAAAGGGTTCCCCTCACACTTTTCATTCAGTTTTTAGTTTTTCATTTTTCCCTTCTTTTTCTCCCTTTCTGTTCGTAGCATCACCAACACCACTAGGGTGTTTGGTGATTTGGATTCTTGTTTTTCAATCTTGTAATTTAATCTTTATCTTTTGTTTGTTAAAACCTTAATCATTAAATATATCAATCTTTCCATTTCATCTTGTTCATCCTCATCTTTTTGATTAAAAGTTAAAGTTCTTATTTGGTTGATTTGATCTTCAAAAGTTGTTGGGATTTATGTCTTTATTGATGGGATTTGTAGTTTATGGTTAGTAGATGATTAGGGATTATATTTGTTTAAGTTTTGGTGAAAAACTTGGTGATTTTTGGATCGAATTCGAGTTCCCCTGTTTTTTCTGAGTCTACTATTCTTGAGCATTTCCCAGGTTCCGAACGAACAAAAGTTCTGGATGAACCAAAAGTTCCGAATGAACAAAAGTTCCGTATGAAGCATCTTAGTTAGAAGTTCCGAATGAGTTTTCTTTTTAAAAGTTCTGAATGAGTTTTTATAAGTTCCGAATCAATTTATGTTAAAAAGTTCCGAGTCAGTTTAAAAGTTCCGGATGAATGTTCTTCTCAAATCTTCCGAATAAACTTCCGAGCCAAAACTTCCGAACGAAAGTTCCGGATAAACTTCCGAACCAACTTCCGAATTAACTTTCGGATCAAAGTTCCGAGTGAAGGTTCCGAGTAAAGTTCCGGATCAACTTCCGAGTGAAGGTTCCGAGTAAACTTCCGAAGAAAGTTCCGGATAAACTTCCGAGTGAAGGTTCCGAACCAAGTTCCGAGTGAACTTCCGAATCAAGGTGACTTCCGAATCAATTTTCTTTGAGTATTTTTAAGTGTTACTGTTTCTTACTGTTTCTTCATTTTTATTTTATATTTTAATTCATGTTTTTATTAATTGTTATTAATTTAATTGCTTTTAAATTTAAGTTTACATTTTCGTGCATTTAAACCTTTAGTAGAATAGAAAACCACTCCCCTTTTTAGTAACCAAGAACAATCATTCCACTTAGAACCGAGATCAATTCGAGAGGATATCGAGAGAATCTAGAACCCATAGCAAAAAAACCTATTATCAAATGGCGCCGCTGCCGGCTCTTCTCGTTAAGATCAACAGTTTTTTGTGAGAACTTGGATTTTGGGATCCGTTCCCCGTGAACGTTACTTTTTCATAAAAAATTTCAAAAACACTAAAAAATATAAAATTTTCAAAAATCCTAAAAAGTAAAAAACATAAAAAAACCAAAAATATTTTTGCTTTGTTTTTCCCTTGTTAGTTCTTTTGCAGGTGTATGCGCACTCGATCAACGTCTTATCAAGAGCCCGAGCCTCTCGATAACCTAGACATGGCCGGTGTACAAAACAACAACAACATACCACCTCAAAACAATAATAATAACAATAACAACCCACCTTTCAACAACAATAATAACAACAACAATGAGCCTCTACCGGATAATCGCCCGATGATTGAACTTCTGCAAGCTCATGTAGATGGCAACACTGACCCAATTGTTATACCAGCGATTACAGCCAACAATTTTGAGCTCAAATCCGGCTTTATCCAGATGGTCTCTGCTCAACCATTCTTGGGGCGTACCATTGATGATCCACATGACCGCATCAAGAGATTTCTACAACTCACTAATACGGTCAAATTCAATGGTGTTCCACAAGAGGTAATCCGTTTACAACTTTTTCCCTCTTCTTTAGAGGGACAAGCCCGGCATCGGCTTGCTAAGGAACCGCCACAGAGTATTCTTTCGTGGACGGATTTGGAGACCAAGTTTATCAATTACTTTTTCCCACCCTCTCGTACTACCGCTTTGCGGAATGAAATCATAAATTTTGAACAAAAGTACGATGAGTCGTTTAGTGAATCTTGGGATCGTTTCAAAGATCTTTTGAGAAAATGCCCACAACATGGTTTTACCAAAGTGCACCAAATTAACACTTTTTATAATGGTTTAAGCATGAATGACCAAGATTCACTAAACAGTGCCTCGGGGGGTAATCTTTTGGCTAAGACTTCCAATGCTGCTTGGGATATCATTGAGAATAAGTCTCGTGTGCAAACCAAGAGTGTTCGGACAAATGTTGCTAGTGCTAGTACTAGTGACAGCGACAAGCGACTTGACAAAATCACTACGCTTCTTGAATCGCTTGCTACCCAAACCGCCAGCAACACCAACAGCATCAACGCTAGAAACGCTAAAGACGCTCAAGTGAATGCTGTTAGCCAACCATGCGAGATATGCGGGGGTCCTCACTCTTACACCACTTGTACTGCCACCCAAGACTACCCTTCTGAAAACGTGAATGCAGCTTATGACACCTATCCTCAACCCGCTTATCAAGCACGTCCTCAAGGTGACCGTAATTTGCTTAGCTACCGCTCTAACAACTACCTCTCACCACCCGGTTTTCCTCCAAACAAACCAAACCAACAACAAAACCTCAACCGCCCTCCTCAACAACAACAACAACCATATCGTACACCATACATACCACCTCACAAACAGCAACAACCACCTTAACAAAACAACCAAGTTTACCAGCAACCTGCTTATCAACCACCCGCATACAATGCTCCTCCCTACCAACCCACCTCTTTACACCAAGAAGTGGAAACCTATATGAGGACTAACGATGTGATCGTGGGAAATCTTCAGCGGGAAGTGCTCAACCTGAAAGCAGACCTGGTCAAACAAGGGAATGATCTGAGAGCTGACATGAGAAACACGTTGGATAGTCAAACGAATGACTTAAAGAACATGATGGCTAGTTTCTTCCAAGGTAATCAACCCTCTTCTTCGGGTACTCTTCCGAGTAACACCGTTGCGAATCCAAGAGGGGAGATGAAAGCAATCACCACTCGCAGTGGCAAAGGTACCAAGGAACCCGAGCTTCCTATACCTCCACCAGTGATTGCGACTAAGGAGAATGAGTCACCTGCTCCTATTCCTCATCCTTCTCCATCCCCAATTTCTCCGCCTCTTAATTCTACCCCTCCTCCACCCAAGGATGTGAGCGATCCTATTCTCCCAAAGCCTTCTTCTTCTTCCAATATACCTTATCCATCTAGGTTGAGGAAAGAGAAGCTCAAAAGCAAGGACGATATTCAGGTTTCGAACTTTCTTAAAATGTTTAAACAACTGAATTTCAATATCTCCTTCGCTGAGGCTCTCGCTCACATGCCTAAGTACGCGAAAATGTTCAAAGATCTTCTGAGTGACAAGGAAAAACTTCTTGATATTGCCAACACCCAACTTAATGAGAATTGCTCTGCAGTGCTCTTGAGGAAATTGCCAACCAAGCTTGGTGATCCGGGTCGTTTCTTAACCCCTTGCAATTTCCCGGGAGTAGAGAATTGCATGGCCCTAGCCGATCTAGGTGCCAGTATTAATCTAATGCCTCTAAGCGTTTGGAAGCAATTATCTCTCCCTGAGCTAGTCCCCACCAAAATGACTTTGGAATATGCTAACCGTACGGTTGCTTATCCAGTGGGGATAGCCGAAGACGTCTTTGTAGGAGTCGACAAATTCACTTTTCCTGCCGATTTCGTCGTCGTCGACTACGAGATGGACCCTCGTGTTCCCTTGATCGTGGGTCGTCCATTCCTGAGAACCGGTCGCACTCTCATCGATGTTGAAGCCGGTGAGCTTATCATGAGAGTGGGTGACGATAAAATCGTCTTCAACATGGGAAAGTTGTCTAAACAACCTTATTCATACGAGAGTGTTAATTGTATTGACGTTCTGGATGAGGCTTGTGAAGAACACTTTAATGATGCTTGTAAAAATATTCCTACCTCTCTTCCCAATGTTGAAACCGTTTCCTCTATTAATTCATCACTGTCTCTATTTGGAGAAAGTGATTTGTTTTGGAAAGATCTTGAAGCCACCATGGGAGATGTGAACTTAGCTAATGATGATTCTCCCACCGATGGGGATGAAGACATGCATTTCTTTGAAAACCTTCTCAACGAAGACAATCTTTCTCCACCATCTCCCACGGTTATTGCTATCGATAATCTGACTTTCAAAACGCCTCCCATCGAAAATTCCGGATTTAGAACTTAAGGAGTTGCCGCCTCATCTCGAGTACGTGTTCCTTGAAGAAGAGAAGAAATCACCCGTCATCATCGCTAAGGACTTGCAAGAAGAAGAGAAAACTCGTCTCATCGGTGTGCTTAAAGCTCATAAGAAGGCAATTGCTTGGAAAATTTTCGATATCCGCGGAATTGATCCGAACTTTTGTACTCACAAGATTCTCATGGAAGATGACTTCAAACCCACAATCCAGAGTCAAAGAAGGGTTAATCCTAAAATTCATGACGTCATCAAACAAGAGGTTATCAAACTTCTAGATGCCGGCTTGATTTACCCTATTTCGGATTCGCCGTGGGTAAGTCCCATCCATTGTGTGCCTAAGAAGGGCGGAATAACCGTTGTTCCCAATGAACACAACGAGTTGATTCCCACTCGTCTCGTTACTGGGTGGAGAGTTTGTATTGATTATCGCAAGCTCAATGATGCCACGAGAAAAGACCACTTTCCTCTTCCCTTCATGGATCAAATGCTCGAGCGTCTTGCTGGTAATGACTATTACTGCTTCTTAGACGGTTTCTCCGGGTATTTTCAAATTCCCATCGATCCCAAGGACCAAGAAAAGACCACTTTCACTTGTCCCTACGGAACATTTGCTTACAAACGCATACCTTTTGGTTTATGTAATGCTCTTGGGACGTTCCAAAGGTGTATGATGGCTATCTTCCATGACATGGTGGAAGACACTATGGAAGTATTCATGGATGATTTCTCGGTTTATGGCGATTCTTTCTCTGCTTGCCTTGCCAATTTGGAACGTATGCTTAAGCGGTGCGAAGACACTCGCCTTGTTCTGAATTGGGAAAAATGCCATTTTATGGTAAAAGAAGGCATCGTGCTGGGACAAAAGATTTCCAAAGCCGGTCTTGAAGTAGACCGTGCTAAAGTCGATGTTATCGCTAAGTTGCCTCCACCTTCAACAGTGAAGGGTGTGAGAAGTTTTCTGGGTCATGCGGGCTTCTACCGTCGATTCATCAAAGATTTTTCTCAAATCGCTCGCCCGATGACCCACCTCTTGGAAAAAGATACTCCTTTTATCTTTTCCAAAGAGTGTCTTGAAGCCTTCAACTCGCTTAAGGGTAAGCTAACTAAGGCACCCGTCTTGGTTACCCCTAATTGGGAGCTTCCCTTTGAGTTGATGTGCGATGCTAGTGATTTTGCTATTGGTGCGGTTCTGGGACAAAGAGTGAACAAACACTTCCAACCAATCCATTACGCTAGCAAGACAATGACTGGGGCTCAATTGCATTACACGACAACCGAAATAGAGCTTTTAACTGTTGTCTATGCCTTTGAAAAGTTCCTCCCCTATCTTGTCCTTTCCACCACTATCGTTTACACCGATCATTCCGCGTTGAAATACTTGTTGACAAAGCAAGATTCTAAACCAAGACTTCTTCGCTGGGTTTTGCTACTCCAAGAATTTAAAATCGAAATTCGCGATAAAAAAGGAGCTGAAAACCTAGCTGCGGATCATCTCAGTAGACTTGAGGATCCTTACCAGGGGGATCATCCGAACAAAGAAATCAATGATTCTTTTCCCCTGGAGACCTTAATGTCTATCAACTCGACTTCTGATGAAACCCCGTGGTTTGCGGACATTGCAAACTACTTGGCGGGTGGAATTCTCGTTGACGGGTTAACATCCCAAAAAAAGAAGAAGTTCTTTAACGACATTAAGACTTACTTTTGGGATGACCCGTATCTTTTCAAACAATGTGCTGACTTGATTATTCGTCGTTGTGTTGATGGACCGGCAGCTTTAGAAATCCTTGACGCTTGACACAAAGGACCCACCGGTGGTCACTTTGGTCCCAACTACACCGCCAAAAAAGTGTTTGACTCAGGATTTTATTTGCCCACCATCTATCGTGATGCTCACGAGATGGTTAAACGTTGTGATGCCTGCCAAAAACAAGGCAAGATCACTCATAAAGACGAGATGCCTCAAAATTTCATACAAGAATGTGAAATCTTTGATGTTTGGGGTATCGACTTTATGGGGCCATTCCCTTCTTCTAAAGGAAACAAATACATCCTTGTTGCCGTTGACTACGTTTCAAAGTGGGTTGAAGCCAAAGCTTTACCTACTAATGATGCAAGGGTGGTTTGTAACTTTTTGAAATCGTTGTTCGCTCGATTCGGCGTTCCTCGTGCTATTATCAGTGACCGCGGGACTCATTTTTGCAACGACCAATTTGCAAGAGTCATGGCTAAGTATGGTGTCAATCACCGTCTTTCCACCGCCTATCATCCCCAAACCAATGGGCAAGCCGAGATATCCAACCGTGGATTGAAGCGAATTTTGGAGCGTACTGTGGGAGAGCATCGTGCCGCGTGGGCTGATAAGTTAGATGATGCTCTGTGGGCTTTCCGTATTGCTTATAAGACCCCGATCAGTTGTACACCATATCGTCTTGTGTACGGGAAAGCATGCCACCTTCCCATCGAGCTGGAACATAAGGCGCATTGGGCCTTGAAGTGGGCTAACCTCGACATCAACAAAGCCGGTGATCATCGCAAGACTCAACTCAACAAGCTCAACGAACTGAGGTATGAAGCTTATGAGAACTCGCTGATCTACAAAGAGAAGACGAAGATCCTTCATGACGCAAAAATCAAGAACCGAGAGTTCCACTTGGTGATCAAGTCTTACTTTTTAACTCTCGGTTGAAGATCTTCTCTGGCAAGTTGAAGAGTCGTTGGTCCGGCCCATTCACCATTGCCAAAAAATTTCCATATGGTACTCTCGAGCTCGCCCAACCTAATGGACCTAAATTTAAGGTGAATGGCCAACGAGTGAAGTTGTACTTTGGTGAGGACATCTCTCGGGAGATGATTCCATCCCTCACCACGTTTCCCATGAACTAATTTTGGGTCGAGTCAGGCTCGTGACTCGGTTATCAAAAACAAGCGCTCCTAGGGAGGCAGCCCGAGTATCTATCCTTTTATGTTTTAACCTCCTAAGTGTAGGGGGACCTCTATAGGTGTTTGTATTTGTGTGGTGATGTGATTACAGGGATGACTGCACTCTTGAAATCTCTGAAGAACCGTGCTCTCGTGTTATCCGAAATCCGGTTCTATCTCTCAACTATCGTGATTCAATTTTCTTCATACTCCATTTGAAATTGATCACGTTAGTCGTCTCTTCCTTAACTTGATTTAACCAACGTGCAAAATGTCATAAGTGTAGGGGAGACTTTTCCCACATGCTTAAACATTGAGGACAATGTTTATCTTAAGTGTAGGGGGGACTTCTATCGAAGTTTTAAGTGGACTTTTCCATGAAAATGCCTTCATTTAACCAGAAAATCATATTTTTCAACATTTTTCAAAATTTTTAATTAACTTTGGCCAGTTAGTCGTAATTTTTAAATTTTTATCGTTGCTTTCGTATGTATATATCTCGCAATAAAGTCAAATTTTAATAAAGTGGTGTAGCTAGTTTAGAAGTCTTTGACATATTAGGCCCGTTGCGTTTATTTTGACTCAACCCGAATAGACTTATCCAAGTTTATTCTAGCTAGTATCCTTAACCATGTAGACCTTAATTGGTTTATTAGGCTAAGTATCCACGAGTCTCATTACTTGAGATTTTAAATTGTGGAGGACGAGCAATGATAGAGTCAATTATAAGTCGGTATTCTTGCACAAGCTCACTTGGTGTAATTATTTGCCTATTCTCCCATCACTTGCTAATAATTTATCTGCAATAAGTAAGGTCGTACGATTTGAAAAGTTACTTAGCTTCTAGCCCAAGATCGTTTAAAAGTTGCTCGGTAATGATAAGAGTTCATAGCCAAGGCATAACTTATGAAGAGGGGCGCGAAGATTGGCGAGTCCGAAAAGGCCCTAACAAGGCATGAGGATTCCATTTTATTTCTAAAGATCCAAAGTGATGTGAAAAGCATTATTCCCAAAGTCAATATGAAGGATCAAGACTCACGACGAGAAGCAATCAACTCCCATAAAGATGATGGAGAAGTCTATCCGAAAAGACCCTAACAAGGTATGAGGATAGATAGATCCAAGTTCGAAAAGGAGGCGGATCGTTGTATCTCAAAATCCCAATTAGAGATTAAAGAAATAATCATGAAGTCGTGGTCAACAAAGTTGGAGTACCTCTCAAAAGTCTCCAAGTGAAGAAACTCTATTAACGATGAGAAGACCATTATCTCAAGAACGTCTCTCAAGATATGAAGTATGAAGTACATGCCAAATATCGGCCCGAGAAAGGTCTCATATCGTGAACCGAGTTATGCCAAGATATGAACTTTTTGATATCCCGAGAAGCAGTTTTAAGAGATTTTGTCCTTTAGCTAACTATTGATCAAATCGTCCTACTTTGCTTTCAGCCTAAATAAACTATCGAAATAAGTCCAAAAATGCATCTTCATGATCATTCTAAGACAAAAATAAAATATAAGAGATACACCTAGGAATAAGGGAGTTTAAGCATTTAATTAAGCCATGTGTGTAAGTGTTTGATTTGCTAACTTATAATAACAATGATCTCGTTTTTAAGCTTAGTTTGGGGAACGTGAAACATGAGGGTGATAAATCTTCGCAGCACCAAAGCCCTAATGTATGTCCTTGATCTCTTTGCAAGTTATTTCCATGTAGCTATTTTTAGGTGAAAATGGTTTGCTATCCTTTTGTTTCCTTTAAAGTTTTAATTTCTTTTAGTACTTTAATTTTTGTTTAGTAGTATTTGAATAAGGCCAAGGTTGATTAATTATGAGAAAAGTGTAAAATTGCTTTATCACTAAGCATTGCATGAGGGCATGGCAATGGTTAAGTGTAGGGGATTTGATAGGTGTGTAAACACCCATCCTTTTTCCACATAATTCTAGCTAAAACGAGACCAAAACGCGTATTTAATATCATTTGTTTGGAATTATGCGTGGTTTTTGTGTTTATTGTGTTTTCAGAGCCAACCGGATGGATAATGGAGAAAACGTGGGATTGCACGGGTTTTACCGAAGAAAAAGACTCAAGATGAAGTCTATTGTCCAAGAGATGCAAAAGATTTGAAGTCACTGGGCCTATTCGAAGATTTATCTAAGAAAAGGACCAAAGATGGAAGATTTACATAAGTCGAAGAAACTCAAGTCTATTAAACGAAGAAATTAGAAGACGAGTTGAATTTAATCGACGACAAATCCCGAATCAGAATCGAAAACGTCAACTTTTCTGAAAAGACGAGAAGACAAGAAGAACGGGAGAAAGCCCACTCACCAACCAAAGGGAACACCTATATAAAGGGTTCCCCTCACACTTTTCATTCAGTTTTTAGTTTTTCATTTTTCCCTTCTTTTTCTCCCTTTCTGTTCGTAGCATCACCAACACCACTAGGGTGTTTGGTGATTTGGATTCTTGTTTTTCAATCTTGTAATTTAATCTTTATCTTTTGTTTGTTAAAACCTTAATCATTAAATATATCAATCTTTCCATTTCATCTTGTTCATCTTCATCTTTTTGATTAAAAGTTAAAGTTCTTATTTGGTTGATTTGATTTCAAAAGTTGTTGGGATTTATGTTTTTATTGATGGGATTTGTAGTTTATGGTTAGTAGATGATTAGGGATTAGATTTGTTTAATTTTTGGTGAAAAACTTGGTGATTTTTGGATCGAATTCGAGTTCCCCTGTTTTTTCTGAGTCTACTGTTCTTGAGCATTTCCCAGGTTCCGAACGAACAAAAGTTCGGGATGAACCAAAAGTTCCGAATGAACAAAAGTTCCGTATGAAGCATCTTAGTTAGATGTTCCGAATGAGTTTTCTTTTTAAAAGTTCCGAATGAGTTTTTATAAGTTCCGAATCAATTTATGTTAAAAAGTTCTGAGTCAGTTTAAAAGTTCCGGATGAATGTTCTTCTCAAATCTTCCGAATAAACTTCCGAGCCAAAACTTCCGAACGAAAGTTCCGGATAAACTTCCGAACCAACTTCCGAATTAACTTCCGGATCAAAGTTCCGAGTGAAGGTTCCGAGTAAAGTTCCGGATCAACTTCCGAGTGAAGGTTCCGAGTAAACTTCCGAAGAAAGTTCCGGATAAACTTCCGAGTGAAGGTTCCGAACCAAGTTCCGAGTGAACTTCCGAATCAAGTTGACTTCCGAATCAATTTTCTTTGAGTATTTTTAAGTGTTACTCTTTCTTACTGTTTCTTCATTTTTATTTTATATTTTAATTCAAGTTTTTATTAATTGTTATTAATTTAATTGCTTTTAAATTTAAGTTTACATTTTCGTGCATTTAAACCTTTAGTAGAATAGAAAACCACTCCCCTTTTTATTAACCAAGAACAATCATTCCACTTAGAACCGAGATCAATTCGAGAGGATATCGAGAGAATCTAGAACCCATAGCAAAAAAACCTATTATCAGACACACTTGTAGCATGCGTCGCTGTCGCGGCGACATGGCCCTGGGTGCCTACGGTGGCAAGTAGAGCAAAGAGGATGAGTGTATCCTCCAGCAGATGTCCTGACTGGCTGAGAGCCTGATAAAACAACATACATGAGACGTGATAATAGGTACAAAGTACAATGCGGATAATCGTGAGATTGAATACCAGTGATAGCCAGACGGTTAGGCTGTGAACCTCTCTGGTTCTGGTCCCTCCCGTTACCCTGATTCCTGGTAGAAGATTTGCTAATGTGTCAGAATTAAGAATTATAACATGTAATCATAATAAAATGCGTAAGTATAAGGACCTGATGTTGTTGGAGTGTCCAGCGTTGTTACGGTAATTATCATTACCGCCACGTTTATCCGTTGCAGAACGGTCGTGTGTCTGACCATTTCCCTTGGGCTGATTAGGCTGTTGCTGAGTAGCCGGCTAAGACCGGTCCCCAGTCTTCTGCCTAGAAGATACATTTTCAAGAGATGACATATCAACATATACTGAAAGAATACGGATTGGCCACCGTTTGAATATGAAGGGTTACCTCTTATCGGGTCTCTCTGCTTCCCCGAACTCATCTCTTTCCTGCAGCATCTCCAGCTTACGTACTGCATCGGCAACATGTGCTACCGTATTGAACGTAGCACACACCAAGTTTTTTGCGACCGATGTACGAAGAGCCCACCTGAAGTGGTGTGCTTACTCTTCAGGAGTATGTGCTGCTGCACCAAGAAAACCAGCCAAGCGAAGAAAGCGCTGCATGAAATCGTTGCTATTCTCCCCATCTCTCTGTCGGATCCCATGGTACTCTCTCTTCAGTTTGTCCTACTCAGCCTTAGGAAAGAACTGTTCTATTACCCTATCCCTGAACTGAGCCCAAGTCAAACCAGCCACCCAATCATCACCTCCCTCAGACTGCTTTAGTGCTATCCACCATGCTAACACATCACCTTCGAACCGGTAGCATGCCAACCTCGACTTGAAGACGGGGTCACAACCCATAGCATCGAAGATCTTCTCAATGTGAGCCAACCAGCTTTCAGCTTCACTGGGGCTATATGTTCTCTCGAAAGCTCGAGGGCGGAGCTTGTTGAATCTCTCCAGCCATGTGGCCAATGTTGCTGGAGGAGGAGGAGGAGGTACTGGGTGCTGCTGCTGGTTGTTGACAGCCTGAACCTCAGCCCTGATTTCGTTCCTCAGCTGAGGAAGCATAGCTTGCATTGCAGCTTGGATTGCTGCATTGAGTTGTTCCTGCTCGCGTGTGAGAACCATCTGACAGTATAACATAAAACACATGATTAAACTGATTAAAACATAAACTATATACATTAATAAGTGTGAAAACACTTATCCTTTTACCACTTATTTCCAATAATAACAAGAAAAAAACGTATATTATATGTCGTAAAAGTCGGAATTATGCGTGGTTTGAGTTTTTATTATGTTTTAGGACCAAAAGATGAAAAAGGAAGAAAACATGGGCTATCACGGGCTTTTATCGAAGAAAACGAGAAAAGACGAAGTCAAAAGATCAAGAGTGCAAAAAGAACGGAAGTCCAAGGCCTATTCTGAAGATTTATCGAGGAAAAAGTATAAAGACGAATGTTTAATGAAGTCGAAGAACTCAAGTCTAATTATAGAAGAAAATTAGAAGACGAGTTCAATTTACATCGACAAATCCCGAGACGACGTCGAGAAAGACAAAGAATTAAAATCGAGTCGAGAAGAAAGAAAGAAAGAAGGAAGCACATGCACCTCCCCATCTCCTATAAATACCATCCTAATGACACATTAGGAGGGTGTTAGTTAGTTAAGTTAGCTAGTTTATTTCTTTTTTGTAGTTTTCATTTTAGAGAGAGAAAGTGTTTAACTTTCTCTTACTAAAACTTCATCTTTTCTTTCAAATTTAAGCTTTATTTCATCTTTGTATTTGGAATTCATTAATCAAAGTTCAAGTTTAATCTTTTAATCTTAATCTTCTTCTACCTTTCTTGATTTTTATTTGTTCTTGATCCGAAATTTTAAAGCATCTTGTTAATCTTGATGTTTTGATTGATCAAAAAGTTTAACTTTTTTATCCATATCCAAGTTTATACGATTTGAGTTTTGAGCTTATCATGATTATTGGCTTATTTTATATTTAGCTTATTTACTTTTAAGTTTTCTTAAAAGTTTTAGTCTTTTTAAAGTTTGATTTATAAAGTTTGCTTAATTCGTGTTTTGAAAGTTTTTAAATTTATGCTTGTTTTCATTTGGTTAAGATTTGATTAAGTGCTTATTCATCTTGCTTATTTGTGCTTATCAATTTTCGGCTTGTTTGCTCTTTGATTTCCATCGTATTATGCTTAAGGGTTTTACCAGTTACGATCAAGTAAGTGTGATCGCATAAACCCCTAGGGTTTCTACTTGCGATCCATTACTACGATCACCAAGTATGATCGTTCACTACGATCACACTCATTAATCCTCACCACGATCACTTGTTGCGATCGTGGGTACGATCATTGAGTGTGATCTGTGGCTGTGATTGCTTGGGTGCGATCACTTGTTACGATTGCATTGAGTGCGATCACCTATACTACGATGACTAGGCTACGATCGACTGATACGATCGTAGGCTGCGATCACTGGGAGTACGATCTAAAGTCACGATCGTGGTGTAGTACGATCACCAGTTACGATCGCATTGATTGTGATCCAGGATACGATCAAGGACCAAGATCACATTGACTGCGATCCTATTTCATTTTTCGTTTTTATATTTTATTTAAATTTCAAATTTAATTTTTCTCGCATTTTTACTTAGTGTTATTTTTAAACGAGTTTTGTCTTAGTTTATTTTTAACAAGTTTTCAAGTTTTAAATTCATTACGTTTTAATTCCTAAAGAGAAAAAGTGACAGTTTTTCTAGATTTGCTTTTAGCTTATTTTAATCACGTTTCGCATTTACTTTTTAATTAGCTATAAACAACGACAACCATTTTATTTTCTACCAAGAACGACTGAGTCGCACTTTATACTAGTAATCAATTCGAAAAGATCGGACGATAACTCTTTTATAACTAAGTGAAAATCTAGTTATTAAATGGCGCCGCTGCCGGCTCTTTTCGTTAAGATTAACGGTTTTAAGTGAGAGACGCGTTAGATTTTGGGATCCGTTCATTTTTGAACGTTATTTTTCTTGCTTTAAAATTTTCAAAAATCCTAAAAAATATATAATTTTCAAAAATAAAAAAAATAGAAAAACATAAAAAACCAAAAATATTTCTTATCTATTTTTATTTTCCTTTTGTAGGTGTGTATGCATACTCGTGCTCGTAAGAAGAAAGTAGCTAAAGCCGAAGTCATTACTCCATCTATTGTCACCATGGACAATCAACCAATGATCGAGCTTTTGCAATCGCAAGCAGAGGGGAACACCGATGCTATTGTTATACCCGATATTGGAGCCAACAACTTTGAGATCAAATCCGGTTTCATTCAAATGGTCTCTGCTCAACCATTCTTGGGGCGTACACTTGATGATCCTCACGACCATATCAAACGGTTTCTTCAACTCACTAATACGGTCAAGAATAATGGGGTTTCACAAGAGGTAATTCACTTACAATTTTTTCCTTTCTCCTTAGAGGGTCAAGCCCGGCATTGGCTTGATAAGGAACCGCCACAAAGTATTCTTACGTGGATGGATTTAGAGACTAAATTCATTAACTAATTTTTCCCACCCTCACGTACTACCACTTTGCAGAATGAAATCATTACCTTTGAACAAAAGTACGGTGAGACATTTAGTGAATCTTGGGACCGTTTTAAGGAACTTTAAAGAAAGTGTCCACAACATGGTTTCACAAAAGTACATCAAATTAATACTTTTTACAATGGTTTAAGCATGAATGACCAAGATTCACTAAATAGTGCCTTGGGGGGGGGGGGGGGGGTAATATTTTGGTTATGTCTTCTAACGCCACTTGGGATATTATTGAGAATAAGTCTAGAGTGCAAACCAAGAGTGTTCGGAATAATGTGGCTAGTGTTAGCACTAATGAGAGCGACAAGAGAATTGATAAGCTTACTTCGCTTGTTGAAACACTTGCTCTCCAAACCGCTAACAACACCAAAGCTATCAATGCACAAGTTAATGCTATGAGCCAGTCATGTGAAATATGCGGGGGATCTCATTCATACGCCGATTGTCCTTCGACTCATGACAATCCGGAAAATGTGTATGCCGCCAATGGTAAGTTTTATACGGGAGGCTATCAAGCACGTCCTCAAGGTGACCGTAATTTGCTCAGTTATCGTTCAAACAACTTCCTTTCACCACCCGGTTTTCCACCTCAAAACCCAAACAACCTCAATCGCAACAATCAAAACCTACCTCGAGCTCCAAACCAATATCAAACCCAAAGAAACCCATATCCACCTCAAAGGAAACAATCAACTTCACCAACAACCCGCTTATCAACCACTTGCCTACCATGCTCTTCCTCCCACCCAATCCACCGCATTTCATCAAGAGGTTGACACTTTCATGAGGACTAATGATGCGATAGTGCCGAATCTTCAGCGGCAAATGGCCAACTTGAAAGGAGATATGGTGAAACAAGGGAATGATCTTCGAGCCGATATGGAAAACTCTTTGGCAAGTAAAACGAATGACTTAAGGGATATGATGGATAGTTCTTCCAAAGTAATCAAGCCTCTAGTTCGGGTTCTCTTCCGAGTAACACCGTTGCTAATCCAAGAGGGGAGATAAAAGAAATCACCACTCGAAGTGGAAAAGGTTTACAGGAACCCGAGCTTCCTACACCTACACCGGTGACTATGACAAAAGAAAACGAGTCCCCTTCTCTAATTCCTCCAACTTCTACTTCTCCAATTCCACCGCCTTCTACTTCCACCCCTCCACCACCCAAGGATGTAAGTGAGAATTCCATTCGAAAGCCTTCATCTCAACCCAATATACCTTATCCTTCAAGGTTGAGGAAAGAGAAATTGAAGAACAAGGATGATATTCAGGTTTCTAACTTTCTTAATAAGTTTAAACAACTGAATTTCAGTATCTCCTATGCTGAGGCTCTCACTCACATGCCAAAATATGCTAAAATGTTTAAAGATCTTCTCAATGATAAGGAGAAACTTCTTGATATTGCTCAGACCCAACTTAATGAGAATTGCTCTGCAGTGCTCTTAAGGAAATTACCCACCAAACTTGGTGATCCGGGTCGCTTTCTTATTCCTTGCAACTTCCCTGGGGTAGAGAATTGTATGGCCCTAGCCGATCTAGGTGCTAGTATCAACTTAATGCCTCTAAGTGTTTGGAAACAATTATCTCTACCCGAGCTAGTCCCCACCCGAATGACATTGGAATTAGCTAACCATACGGTTGCTTATCCAGTAGGGATAGCCGAAGATGTCGTTGACTACGAGATGGATCCCCGTGTCCCATTAATCGTTGGACGTCCATTCTTGAGGACCGGTCGCACTCTCATTGATGTAGCCGCGGGTGAAGTAATCATGAGAGTTGGTGACGATACAATCGTTTTCAACATGGGTAAACTTTCTAAGCAGCCTTCAGAAAACGAGAGCGTTAATTTCATTGACGTTCTTGATGAGGCTTATGAAGAACATTATAAAGACGCTTGTAAAAGTGGTTCTTCTTCTCTACCCATTTTTGAGACCGTTGCCTCTATTGCTCCATCACTAACTCCATTTGGAGAAAGTGATATCCTTTTGAAAGAATTTGAAGCAACTTTGGAGGATGTGGACTTACAATATGACGATTCTCCCTCCAATTGGGATGAAGACATTCGTACCATTGAGAAACTTCTCAATGAGGACCATATTTCTCCACTATCTCCTAAGGAAATCTCTATCGATGATCCGAAGTTGAAAACGTCTTCCATCGAAAATCCTCCGGATATAGAGCTTAAGGATTTGCCGTCTCATCTCGAATACGTGTTCCTAGAAGATAATAAGAAGTCACCCGTCATCATCACAAAGGACTTGAAAGAGGATGAAAAATCTCGACTTATCAACGTGCTGAAGAATCATAAGAAAGCAATTGCTTGGAAAATCTCCGATATTCGTGGAATTGATCCTCACTTTTGCACACATAAAATTCTCATGGAGGACGACTTTAAACCCACAATTCAAAACCAAAGAAGGGCGAATCCCAAGATCCATGACGTTATCAAAAAAAGAGGTTATCAAAATTCTTGATGCGGGAATGATCTACCCTATCTCGGATTCACCATGGGTTAGTCACGTCCATTGTGTGCCTAAGAAAGGTGGAATAACCGTTGTTCCCAATGAAAACAACGAGTTGATTCCTACTCGACTCGTAACGGGTTGGCGAGTTTGCATAGACTATCGCAAACTCAATGAGGCCACCTTCAAGGATCATTTTCTCCTTCCTTTTTTGGACCAAATGCTTGAACGTCTAGCGGGTAATGATTATTATTCCTTCTTAGACGGTTTCTCCGGGTATTTTCAAATTCCCATCGATCCTAAAGACCAAGAGAAAACCACATTCACTTGTCCTTATGGAACATTTGCTTACAAACGAATGCCTTTCGGCTTATGCAATGCTCCTGGGACTTTCTAAAGGTGTATGATGGATATCTTCCTTGACATGGTTGAAGAAACTATGGAAGTCTTCATGGATGATTTCTCGGTCTATGGTGATTCTTTCTCTCATTGCCTTGCCAATTTGGAACGCATGCTTAAGCGGTGTGAAGACACTCGCCTTGTTCTAAATTGGGAAAAATGCCATTTCATGGTAAAAGAGGGCATTGTACTTGGACATAAAATCTCTAAAGCCGGTCTTGAAGTGGACCGTGCTAAAGTTGATGTCATAGCCAAAGTACCTCCACCTTCAACCGTGAAGGGTGTGAGAAGTTTCCTTGGTCATGCGGGCTTCTATCGTCGATTCATTCAAGATTTTTCTAAAATCGCTCGCCCGATGACCCACCTCTTGGAAAAAGATACTCATTTTATCTTTTTTAAAGAGTGTCTTGAATCCTTCAATCTTCTTAAGGACAAGCTAACTAAGGCACCGGTCTTGGTTACCCCTAATTGGGAGCTACCTTTTGAATTGATGTGCGATGTTAGCGACTTTGCCATTAGAGCGGTTTTGGGACAAAGAGTGAACAAACACTTCCAACCAATCCATTATGATAGCAAGACAATGACGGGGGCTCAATTTAATTATACCACTACCGAAAAAGAGCTTTTAGCTGTAGTGTATGCTTTTGAGAAATTCCGCCCCTATCTTGTTCTTTCCACCACAATCGTATACACCGATCATTCCGCGTTGAAGTACTTGTTGACTAAGCAAGATTCTAAACCAAGACTTCTTCGTTGGGTTTTGCTCCTTCAAGAATTTAAAATCAAAATTCGTGATAAAAAGGAGCGGAAAACCTAGCCGCGGATCATCTAAGTAGACTTGAGGATCCTTATCAAGGGGATCATCCGAATCAAGAGATCAATGACTCTTTTCCCCTTGAGGCCTTAATGTCTATCAATTCCAATCTTGATGACACCCCGTGGTTTGCGGACATTGCAAACTACTTGGCGGGTGGAATTCTCAAGGAAGGGTTAACGTCTCAACAAAAGAAAAAGTTCTTCAAAGACATTAAACACTATTTTTGGGACAACCCTTACCTTTTCAAACAATGTACGGATCTTGTCATTCGTCGATGTGTTGATGGGCCGGCAGCGTTACTAATTCTCGAAGCTTGCCATAAAGGACCCACCTGTGGTCATTTTGGTCCCAACTACACCGCGAAGAAAGTGTTTGACTCTGGATTTTATTGGCCCACCATTTATCATGACGCTCATGAAATGGTTAAACATTGTGATGCTTGCCAAAGACAAGTTAAGATCACACATAAATATGAGATGCCTCAAAATTTCATACAAGAATGTGAAATCTTTGATGTATGGGGTATCGACTTTATGGGGCCATTTCCATCATCTAAAGGGAACAAGTACATCCTCGTAGCCGTTGACTACGTATCTAAATGGGTTGAAGCTAAGGCTCTCCCTACGAACGATGCGAGGGTGGTTGTGAACTTTCTGAAGCAACTTTTTGCTCGATTTGGTGTTCCTCGTGCTATCATCAGTGACCGCGGGACTCATTTTCGCAATGATCAATTTGCTCGAGTCATGGCTAAGTACGGTGTCAATCACCGTCTTTCCACCGCTTATCATCCTCAAACAAATGGTCAAGCCGAGATATCTAACCATGGATTGAAGCGAATTCTTGAGCGTACTGTGGGAGAGCATCGTGCCTCGTGGGCCGATAAGTTAGATGATGCTTTGTGGGCTTTCCGTACCGCATATAAGACTCTGATTGGTTACACTCCATATCGTCTTGTGTACGGGAAATCATGCCACCTCCCTATTGAGCTGGAACATAAGGCGTACTAGGCCTTGAAGTGGGCCAATTTTGACATCAACAAAGCCGGTAATCTTCAGAAGATTCAACTCAATGAGCTAAATGAACTGAGAAATGAAGCTTATGAGAACTCACTGATTTACAAAGAGAAGACCTAGATCATTCATGACTCAAGAATTAAGAACCGAGAGTTTCACGTTGGTGATCAAGTTCTACTCTTTAACTCTCAGTTGAAGATCTTCTCGGGCAAGCTGAAGAGCCGTTGGTCTGGTCCATTTACCGTCGCCAAAGTCTTCCCCTATGGCACCATTGAGCTTTCTCAGCCAAATGGGCCTAATTTTAAAGTGAATGGCCAGCGCGTGAAGTTGTATTTTGGTGAGGACATCTCTCATGAGATGATTCCATCCCTCACCACGTTTCCCTTGAATTAGTTCTGGGTCGAGTCAGGCTCGTGACTCGGTCATAAAAAACAAGCGCTTCTCGGGAGGCAACCCGTGATCTATCCTTTACCGTTTTCATAATAAGTGTAGGGGGAGCCCCGTATGTGTTTGTTGTTTTGTTTCTTCTAATATGCAGGAATTTAAGCTTCAAACATCCATTCTCGATGACTTTTGACGAACCGTGATCCTGTGTACCAGTCTTCCTGGTTCTATCCTACACTGTCGTGATTCAATATTTCATATCTTATATGTTCACATTGAAATCACTATAGTTGTCCTTTCCTTAGCAAGATTAACCAAAGTGCACAATGTCCTAAGTGTAGGGGAGTTTACTCCCACATGCTTAAACATTGATGTCAATGTTTATATCAAGTGTAGGGAGGACTTCTATCGAAGTAAGTGGGCTTTTCCATGAATTTGTCCTCATTTTAACCGGAAAATCTAATTTTTCGACATTTTTCAAAACTTTTTATCTATTTTGGCCTAGTAGTATAGTAGTATTTTCCTTTGTTATCGTTATTTACTTTCCTTGCTAAAATAAAAGTTTAATAAAGTGGTTTCAAATTTTTCAAAGTCGTGAATATTTTGACTCAACCCGAGTTTACTTATCTAAGTTTACTCTAGCTAGTATCCTTAACGTGTTTAAGTCAAGTTTTGCTAGGATTTTATATAGGGAACTTTAAAACGCGAAAGTCTTAACTCTCACGGGTTAAGAACAAGAACTTTTCGCAAGTTCCTATAAATGATCTTAGAGAGTCATTCATTAAGGGAACTTTAAAATGCGATTTCTAAACTTGAAAAAGTCTAAGAGTTTTCAAGATCCTATAGATGACTCGAAAACCCAAAACTTTGATTTAATTGGCTAAGCATCCACGAGTCTCATTCCTTGAGATTTTAAACTGTGGAGAACGAGAGATGATAGAGTCAATTATAAGTTTGGTATTCTTTTGTGAATTTATGTGAGTTGATTATAAGCCTATTCTCCCATCACTTGTTAATAAATATATTTGCAACAAATAAGGTTGTACGATTTGAAAAGTTACTTAGCTTCTAGCACAAGATCGTTTAAAAGTTGCTCGATATTAATTAGAGTTCATAGCCAAGGCATAACTTATTGAAGCGGGATGCGAAGATTGGCGAGTCCGAAAAGGCCCTAACAAGGCATGAGGGCTACATTTTGTTGCTAAAGATCCCAAGTGATGTGAAGAATCAGTTATCGAAAATCAATATGAAGGATCGGGACACACGACGAAAAGCAAATACTCTCCAAAAGATCATGGAGAAGTCTATCCAAAAAGGCCCTAACAAGGTATGAGAATAAATAGATCCAAGTCCTAAAAGGAGGCGAATCGTTGTATATCAACGTCCAAAATAAAGATTGGAGAAAAATGAAGAAGTCGTGGTCCAAATATGAAGAATCTCTAAAAAACGTCAAGTGAAGAAATTCCTATTATGAAGAGAAGACCATAATTTCAAGAACATCTCTCAAGATTCGAAGTATGAAGTCGCTGCCAAATATCGGTCCGTGAAAGGTCTCAAATCGTGAAGCGAGTTATGCCAAGATATGAACTTTAAGAGGTCCCAAGAAGCAGTTTTAAAAGATTTTGTCCTTTAGCTAACTATGGATTAAATCGTCCCACTTTATTTTCAGCCTAAATAACTAGCGAAATAAGTCAAACAATGCATCCTCGTGATCATTCAAGACAAAATTAAAATATAAGAGATACACCTAGGAATAAGGGAGTCTAAGTGAATAATTGGGCCACATGAGTTCGTGTTAGTTTGCTAACTTATAATAACAATGATCTCGTTTTTAAGCTTGGTTTGGGGAACGTGAAACTTGAGGATCATGAACATTCATGACGGCCAAAACCCCAATGTAAGTCTTTGATTTCTTTACTTATTTTGAACATATTTCTAACTTTTTAATCTCCTTAAAGTTTAGTATTTAATAAAGGCCAAGGTGGGTTATCTATGATGAGAAATGTAAACTGTGCTTTGAAATTAATGCATTGCATGAGGGCATTGCAATGGTCAAGTGTAGGGGATTTAATACGTGTGAAAACACTTATCCTTTTACCACTTATTTCCAATAATAACAAGACCAAAACGTATATTTTATGTCGTAAAAGTCGAAATTATGCGTGGTTTGTGTTTTTATTGTGTTTTAGGACCAAAAGATGAAAAAGGAAGAAAACATGGGCTATCACGGGCTTTTATCGAAGAAAAGGAGAAAAGACGAAGTCAAAAGATCAAGAGTGCAAAAAGAACGGAAGTCCAAGGCCTATTCTGAAGATTTATCGAGGAAAAAGTCTAAAGACAGAAGTTTAATAAAGTCGAAGAACTCAAGTCTAATTATAGAAGAAAATTAGAAGACGAGTTCAATTTACATCGACAATTCCCGAGACGACGTCGAGAAAGACAAAGAATTAAAATCGAGTCGAGAAGAAAGAAAGAAAGAAGGAAGCACATGCACCTCCCCATCTCCTATAAATACCCTCCTAATGACACATTAGGAGGGTGTTAGTTAGTTAAGTTAGCTAGTTTATTTCTTTTTTTTAGTTTTCATTTTAGAGAGAGAAAGTTTTTAACTTTCTCTCACTAAAACTTCATCTTTTCTTTCAATTTTAAGCTTTATTTCATCTTTGTATTTGGAATTCATTAATCAAAAGTTCAAGTTTAATCTTTTAATCTTAATCTTCTTCTACCTTTCCTGATTTTTATTTGTTCTTGATCCGAAATTTTAAAGCATCTTGTTAATCTTGATGTTTTGATTGATCAAAAAGTTTAACTTTTTTATCCATATCCAAGTTTATACGATTTGTGTTTTGAGCTTATCATGCTTATTGGCTTATTTTGTATTTAGCTTATTTACTTTTAAGTTTACTTAAAAGTTTTAGTCTTTTTAAAGTTTGATTTATAAAGTTTGCTTAATTCGTGTTTTGAAAGTTTTTAAATTTATGCTTGTTCTCATTTGGTTAAGATTTGATTAAGTGCTTATTCATCTTGCTTATTTGTGCTTATCAATTTTCGGCTTGTTTACTCTTTGATTTCCATCGTATTATGCTTAACACTCTGTTCTTAAGGTTTTTTTTAAAGTAATGGAAAGGGATGGGAAGGGAAATTACAAAATATTAGTGTTCTTTAGTTTTTCTTAGGAAGGAACAATGGGGGATGGGAAGGGAAGATGAAGGGAAAGTATAGCTTTTTTTGTGTTAATCTGTTCCGCCCAATATTGGGAGGATTAGGAAGGGAAGGAGTTATTAACATCAATGGCTTATGTAAAAGTATAATTATATCCCCATGTGTCACATGTTTGACTCAATTTCTTGTTCAAGACTTTTTGTCCATTTGTTTTATTCGTGAGCTTTGTCTATTTGTTTCATTCGTGGGTTGTGTTCTTTCTCTAATATAATATATGTTTGTTTTGTAATGGAATGTTGTCTGCAATATGCAGTCTGTAATAAAAAGGTTTTGTGTACCAATTGGTCCTCAATTTGGTTTAATGTTTGCTGAATATATAATTGGGTTTAATGTTTGCTGAATATATTTGAACACTCTGTAATTCGATTTTAATGGAGAAAAATAAGTGAATAATGTATGTAGTTTTGAGGGTATGTTGGTAATCTTGTTAGTTTTCTTATCCTTCCTTAGCTACTTAAAAATAAAACTAAAGAACACAAATTACAATAACTACTTTCCTCATCTTGTCATCCCTTACTTTACCCTTCCCGTTCTATCTCTTTCTATTCTTTAAAATTTAGACTGGAGAACAGAGCGTAAGGGTTTTACCAGTTACGATCAAGTAAGTGTGATCGCATAAACCCCTAGGGTTTCTACTTGCGATCCATTATTACGATCACCAAGTACGATCGTTCACTATGATCACACTCATTAATCCTCACCACGATCACTTGTTGCGATCGTGGGTACGATCTTTCTAAGAAAGAAGGGATTGGAAGAAGAAAATGCGATCTGTGGCTGCGATTTCTTGGGTGCGATCACTTGTTACGATCGCATTGAGTGCGATCACCTATACTACGATCACTAGGCTACCATCGACTTATTCGATCGTAGGCTGCGATCACTGGGAGTACGATATAAAGGCACGATCGTGGTGGAGTACGATCACCAGTTACGATCGCACTGATTGCGATCCAGGATACGATCAAGGACCACGATCGCATTGACTGCGATCCAATTTCATTTTTCGTTTTTATATTTTATTTAAATTTCAAATTTAATTTTTCCCGCATTTTTACTTAGTGTTATTTTTAAACGAGTTTTGTCTTAGTTTATTTTTACCAAATTTTCAAGTTTTAAATTCATTACGTTTTAATTCCCAAAAATTGCACGCTTCCCGAAATCTCTGTTTTTACCATGTTTTTTTCTTTTTAGAGAGAAAAAGTGATAGTTTTTCTAGATTTGCTTTTAGCTTATTTTAATCATGTTTCGCAATTACTTTTTAATTATTTATAGACAACGACAACCATTTTATTTTCCACCAAGAACGACTGAGTCGCACTTTCTACTAGTAATCAATTCGAAAAGATCGGACGACAACTCTTTTATAACTAAGTGAAAATCTAGTTATTAAATGGCGCCGCTGCCGGCTCTTTTCGTTAAGATTAACGGTTGTAAGTGAGAGACGCTTTGGATTTTGGGATCCTTTCATTTTTGAACGTTATTTTTCTTGCTTTAAATTTTTCAAAAGTCCTAAAAAATATAAAATTTTCAAAAATCCAAAAAAATAGAAAAACATAAAATACCAAAAATGTTTCTTGTCTATTTTTATTTTCCTTTTGTAGGTGTGTATACGTACTCGTGCTCGTAAGAAGAAAGTATCTCAAGTCGAAGTCATTACTCCACCTATTGTCACCATGGACAATCAACCAATGATCGAGCTTTTGCAATCGCAAGCAGAGGGCAAGACCGATGCTATTGTTATACCCGAGATTGGAGCCAACAAGTTTGAGCTCAAATCCGGTTTCATTCAAATGGTCTCTGCTCAACCATTCTTGGGGCGTACACTTGATGATCCTCACGACCATATCAAACGGTTTCTTCAACTCACTAATACGGTCAAGTATAATGAGGTTTCAAAAGAGGTAATTCGCTTACAACTTTTTCCTTTCTCCTTAGAGGGACAAGCCTGACATTGGCTTGATAAGGAACCGCCACAAAGTATTCTTACGAGGACAGATTTAGAGACTAAATTCATCAACTACTTTTTCCCACCCTCACGTACTACCGCTTTGCGGAATGAAATCATTACCTTTGAACAAAAGTACAGTGAGACATTTAGTGAATCTTGGGACCGTTTTAAGGAACTTTTAAGAAAGTGTCCACAACATGGTTTCATAAAAGTACATCAAGTTAATAATTTTTACAATGGTTTAAGAATGAATGACCAAGATTCACTAAATAGTGCCTCGGGGGGTAATATTTTGGTTAAGTCTTCTAACGCCGCTTGGGATATTATTGAGAATAAGTCTAGAGTGCAAACCAAGAGTGTTCATAATAATTTGGCTAGTGCTAGCACTAATGAGAGCGACAAGATAATTGATAAGCTTACTTCGCTTGTTGAAACACTTGCTCTCCAAACCGCTAACAACACCAAAGCTATCAATGCACAAGTTAATGCAATGAGTCAGTCATTTGAAATATGCGGGGGATCTCATTCATACACCGATTGTCCTTCGACTCATGACAATTCGTAAAATGTGTATGCCGCCAACGGTAACTTTTCTACGGGAGGCTATCAAGCACGTCCTCAAGGTGATCGCAATTTGCTAAGTTATCGTTCAAACAACTTCCTTTCACCACCCGGTTTTCCACCTCAAAACCCAAACAACCTCAATCACAACAATCAAAACCAACCTCGAGCTCCAAATCAATATCAAACCCAAAGAAACCCATATCCACCTCAAGGAAACAATCAACTTTACCAACAACCCGCTTATCAACCACCTGCCTACCATGCTCTTCCTCCCACCCAATCCTCCGCATTTCATCAAGAGGTTGACACTTACATGAGGACTAATGATGCGATAGTGCAGAATCTTCAGCGGCAAATGGCCAACTTGAAAGGAGATATGGTGAAACAAGGGAATGATCTTCGAGCCGATATGCGAAACTCTTTGGCCAGTCAAACGAATGACTTAAGGGATATGATGGCTAGTTTCTTCCAAAGTAATCAAGCCTCTGGTTCGGGTTCTCTTCCGAGTAACACCGTTGCTAATCCAAGTGGGAAGATGAAAGGAATCACCACTCGAAGTGGAAAAGGTTTAAAGGAACCCGAGCTTCCTACACCTACACCGGTGACTATGACAAAAGAAAACGAGTCCCCTTCTCCAATTCCTCCAACTTCTACTTCTCCAATTCCACCGCCTTCTACTTCCACCCCTCCACCACCCAAGGATGTGAGTGAGAATTCCATTCCAAAGCCTTCATCTCAACCCAATATACCTTATCCTTCAAGGTTGAGGAAAGAGAAATTGAAGAACAAGGATGATATTCAGGTTTCTAACTTTCTTAAAATGTTTAAACAACTGAATTTCAATATCTCCTTTGTTGAGGCTCTCGCTCACATGCCAAAATATGCTAAAATGTTTAAAGATCTTCTCAGTGATAAGGAGAAACTTCTTGATATTGCTCAGACCCAACTTAATGAGAATTGCTCTGCAGTGCTCTTAAGGAAATTACCCACCAAACATGGTGATTGGGGTCGCTTTCTTATTCCTTGTAACTTCCCTGGGAAAGAGAATTGTATGGCCCTAGCCGATCTAGGTGCTAGTATCAACTTAATGCCTCTAAGCGTTTGGAAACAATTATCTCTACCCGAGCTAGTCCCCACCCGAATGACATTGGAATTAGCTAACCGTACGGTTGCTTATCCAGTAGGGATAGCCGAAGATGTCGTTGACTACGAGATGGATCCCCGTGTCCCATTAATCGTTGGACGTCCATTCTTGAGGACCAGTGGCACTCTCATTGATGTAGCCGTAGGCGAATTAATCATGAGAGTTGGTGACGATAAAATCGTTTTCAATATAGGTAAACTTTCTAAGCAGCCTTCTGAAAACGAGAGCGTTAATTTCATTGACGTTCTTGATGAGGCTTGTGAAGAAAATTTCAAAGACGCTTGTAAAAGTGGTTCTTCTTCTCTACCCATTGTTGAGACCGTTGCCTCTATTGCTCCATCACTAACTCCATTTGGAGAAAGTGATATCCTTTTGAAAGAATCTGAAGCACCTTTGGAGGATGTGGACCTACAATATGACGATTCTCCCTCCAATTGGGATGAAGACATTCGTACCATTGAGAAACTTCTCAATGAGGACCATATTTCTCCACTATCTCCTAAGGAAATATCTATCGATGATCCGAATTTGAAAACGTCTTCCATCGAAAATCCTCCGGATTTAGAGCTTAAGGATCTGTCGTCTCATCTCGAATACGTGTTGCTTGAAGATAATAAGAAGGCACCCGTCATCATCACAAAGGACTTGAAAGAGGATGAAAAACTCAACTTATCAACGTGCTGAAGAATCATAAGAAAGCAATTGCTTAGAAAATCTCCGATATTCATGGAATTGATCCTCACTTTTGCACACATAAAATTCTCATGGAGGACGACTTTAAACCCACTATTCAAAACTAAAGAAGGGTGAATCCCAAGATCCATGACGTTATCAAAAAAGAGGTTATCAAACTTCTTGTTGCGGGAATGATCTACCCTATCTCGGATTCACCATGGCTTAGTCCCGTCCATTGTGTGCCTAAGAAAGGCGGAATAACCGTTGTTCCCAATGAAAACAAAGAGTTGATTCCTACTCGACTCGTAACGGGTTGGCGAGTTTTCATAGACTATCGCAAACTCAATGATGCCACCCGCAAGGATCATTTTCCCCTTCCTTTTATGGACCAAATGCTTGAACGTCTAGCGGGTAATGATTATTATTCCTTCTTAGATGGTTTCTCCGTGTATTTTCAAATTCCCATCGATCCTAAAGACCAAGAGAAAACCACATTCACTTGTCCTTATGGAACATTTTCTTACAAACGAATGCCTTTCGGCTTATGCAATGCTCCTGGGACTTTCCAAAGGTGTATGATGGCTATCTTCCATGACATGGTTGAAGAAACTATGGAAGTCTTCATGGATGATTTCTCGGTCTATGGTGATTCTTTCTCTCATTTCCTTGCCAATTTGGAACGCATGCTTAAGCGGTTTGAAGACACTCGCCTTGTTCTAAATTGGGAAAAATGCCATTTCATGGTAAAAGAGGGCGTTGTGCTTGGACAGAAAATCTCTAAAGCCGGTCTTGAAGTCGACCGTACTAAAGTTGATGTCATAGCCAAATTACCTCCACCTTTAACCGTGAAGGGTGTGAGAAGTTTCCTTGGTCATGCGGGCTTCTATTGTCGATTCATTCAAGATTTTTCTAAAATCGCGCGCCCGATGCCCACCTCTTGGAAAAAGATACTCCTTTTATCTTTTCTAAAGAGTGTCTTGAATCCTTCAATCTTCTTAAGGACAAGCTAACTAAGGCACCGATCTTGGTTACCCCTAATTGGGAGCTACCTTTTGAATTGATGTGCGATGCTAGCGACTTTGCGATTGGAGCGGTTTTGGGACAAAGAGTGAACAAACACTTCCAACCAATCCATCATGCTAGCAAGACAATGAACGGGGCTCAATTGCATTATACCACTACCGAAAAAGAGCTTTTAGCTGTAGTGTATGCTTTTGAGAAATTCCGCCCCTATCTTGTTCTTTCCACCACAATCATGTACACCGATCATTCCGCGTTGAAGTACTTGTTGACTAAGCAAGATTCTAAAAAATGACTTCTTCGTTGGGCTTTGCTCCTTCAAGAATTTAAAATCGAAATTCGTGACAAAAAAGGAGCGGAAAACCTAGTCGCGGATCATCTAAGTAGACTTGAGGATCCTTATCAAGGGGATCATCCGAATCAAGAGATAAATGACTCTTTTCCCCTTGAGGCCTTAATGTCTATCAATTCCAATCTTGATGACACCCCGTGGTTTGCGGATATTGCAAACTACTTGACGGGTGGAATTCTCAAGGAAGGGTTAACGTCTCAACAAAAGAAAAAGTTCTTTAAAGACATTGAACACTATTTTTGGGACGACCCTTACCTTTTCAAACAATGTGCGGATCTTGTCATTCGTCGACGTGTTGCTGGGCCGGCAGCGTTACTAATTCTCGAAGCTTGCCATAAAGGACCCACCGGTGGTCATTTTGGTCCTAACTACACCGCGAAGAAAGTGTTTGACTCTGGATTTTATTGGCCCATCATTTGTCATGACGCTCATGAAATGGTTAAACATTATGATGCTTGCCAAAAACAAGGCAAGATCACACATAAAGATGAGATGCCTCAAAATTTCATACAAGAATGTGAAATCTTTGATGTATGGGGTATCGACTTTATGGGGACATTTCCATCATCTAAAGGGAACAAGTACATCCTCGTAGCCGTTGACTACGTTTCTAAATGGGTTGAAGCTAAGGCTCTCCCTACGAACGATGCGAGGGTGGTTGTGAACTTTCTGAAGCACCTTTTTGCTCGATTCGGTGTTCCTCGTGCTATCATCAGTGACCACGGGACTCATTTTTGCAATGATCAATTTGCTCGAGTCATGGCTAAGTACGGTGTCAATCACCGTCTTTCCACCTCTTATCATCCTCAAACAAATGGTCAAGCCGAGATATCTAACCATGGATTGAAGCGAATTCTTGAGCGTACTGTGGGAGAGCATCGTGCCTCGTGGGCCGATAAGTTAGATGATGCTTTGTGGGCTTTTCGTACCGCATATAAGACTCTGATTGGTTGCACTCCATATCGTCTTGTGTACGGGAAGCATGCCACCTCCCTATTGAGATGGAACATAAGGCGTACTGGGCCTTGAAGTGGGCCAATTTTGACATCAACAAAGCCGGTAATCTTTGGAAGATTCAACTGAACGAGCTAAATGAACTGAGGAATGAAGCTTATGAGAACTCATTGATTTACAAGGAGAAGACCAAGATCATTCATGACTCAAGAATTAAGAATCGAGAGTTTCACGTTGGTGATCAAGTTCTACTCTTTAACTCTCGGTTGAAGATCTTCTCGGGCAAGCTGAAGAGCCGTTGGTCTAGTCCATTCACTGTCGTCAAATTCTTCCCCTATGGAATCATTGAGCTTTCTCAGCCAAATGGGCCCAATTTTAAAGTGAATGGCCAGCGCGTGAAGTTGTATTTTGGTGAGGACATCTCTCATGATATGATTCCATCCCTCACCACGTTTCCCTTGAATTAGTTCTGGGTCGAGTCAGGCTCATGACTCGGTTATAAAAAACAAGCGCTTCTCGGGAGGCAACCCGTTGATCTATCCTTTATCGTTTTCATAATAAGTGTAGGGGGAGCCCCGTATGTGTTTGTTGTCTTGTTTCTTCTAATATGGAAGGATTTAAGCTTCAAAGATCCATTCTCGATGACTTTTGACGAACCGTGATCCCGTGTACCCGTCTTCCTGGTTCTATCCTACACTGTCGTGATTCAATATTTCATATCTTATATGTTCACATTGAAATCACTATAGTTGTCCTTTCCTTAGAAAGATTAACCAAAGTGCACAATGTCCTAAGTGTAGGGGAGTTTACTCCCACATGCTTAAACATTGAGGACAATGTTTATATCAAGTATAGGGGGACTTCGATCGAAGTAAGTGGGCTTTTCCATGAATTTGTCCTTATTTTAACCGGAAAATCTAATTTTTCGACATTTTTCAAAATTTTTAATCTATTTTGGCCTAGTAGTATAGTAGTATTTTCCTTTGTTATCGTTATTTACTTTCCTTGCTAAAATAAACGTTTAGTAAAGTGGTTTTAAATTTTTAAAAGTCGTGAATATTTTGACTCAACCTGAGTTTACTTATCTAAGTTTACTCTATCTAGTATCCTTAACGTGTTTAAGTCCAGTTTTGCTAGGGTTTTATATAGGGAACTTTAAAACGCGAAAGTCTTAACCTCTCACGGGTAAAGAACAAGAACTTTTCGCAAGTTCCTATAAATGATCCTAGAGAGTCTTTCATCAAGGGAACTTTAAAATGCGATTTCTAAACTTGAAAAAGTCTAAGAGTTTGCAAGATCCTATAGATGACTCGAAAACCCAAAACTTTGATTTAGTTGGCTAAGCATCCACGAGTCTCATTCCTTGAGATTTTAAAGTGTGGAGAACGAGAGATGATAGAGTCAATTATAAGTTTGGTATTCTTTCGTGAATTTATGTGAGTTGATTATAAGCCTATTCTCCCATCGCTTGTTAATAAATATATTTGCAATAAATAAGGTTGTACGATTTGAAAAGTTACTTAGCTTCTAGCACAAGATCGTTTAAAAGTTGCTCGGTATTAATTAGAGTTCATAGCCAAGGCAAAACTTATTGAAGCAGGATGCGAAGATTGGCGAGTCCGAAAAGGCCCTAACAAGGCATGAGGGATACATTTTGTTGCTAAAGATCCCAAGTGATGTGAAGAATCAGTTATCGAAAATCAATATGAAGGATCGAGACACACGACGAAAAGCAAATACTCCCCAAAAGATCATGGAGAAGTCTATCCAAAAAGGCCCTAACAAGGTATGAGGATAAATAGACCCAAATCCTAAAAGGAGGCGGATCGTTGTATAACAAAGTCCAAAATAAAGATTGGAGAAAAATGAAGAAGTCGTGGTCCAAATATGAAGAATCTCTCAAAAACTTCAAGTGAAGAAATTCCTATTATGAAGAGAAGACCATAATTTCAAGAACATCTCTCAAGATTCGAAGTATGAAGTCGCTGCCAAATATCGGTCCGAGAAAGGTCTCAAATCGTGAAGCGAGTTATGCCAAGATATGAACTTTAAGAGGTCCCGAGAAGCAGTTTTAAAAGATTTTCTCCTTAGCTAACTATGGATTAAATCGTCCCACTTTATTTTCAGCCTAAATAACTATCGAAATAAGTCAAACAATGCATCCTCGTGATCATTCAAGACAAAATTAAAATATAAGAGATACACCTAGGAATAAGGGAGTCTAAGTGAATAATTGGGCCACATGAGTTCGTGTTAGTTTGCTAACTTATAATAACAATGATCTCGTTTTTAAGCTTGGTTTGGGGAACGTGAAACTTGAGGATGATGAACATTCATGACGGCCAAAACCCCAATGTAAGTCTTTGATTTCTTTACTTATTTTGAACATATTTCTATCTTTTTAATCTCCTTAAAGTTTAGTATTTAATAAAGGCCAAGGTGGGTTATCTATTATGAGAAATGTAAACTGTACTTTGAAATTAATGCATTGCATGAGGGCATTGCAATGGTCAAGTGTAGGGGATTTAATAAGAGTGAAAACACTTATCCTTTTACCACTTATTTCCAATAATAACAAGACCAAAACGTATATTTTATGTCGTAAAAGTCGAAATTATGCGTGGTTTGTGTTTTTATTATGTTTTAGGACCAAAAGATGAAAAAGGAAGAAAACATGGGCTATCACGGGATTTTATTGAAGAAAACGAGAAAAGACGATGTCAAAAGATCAAGAGTGCAAAAAGAACGGAAGTCCAAGGCCTACTCTGAAGATTTATCGAGGAAAAAGTCTAAAGACGGAAGTTTAATGAAGTCGAAGAACTCAAGTCTAATTATAGAAGAAAATTAGAAGACGAGTTCAATTTACATCGACAAATCCCGAGACGACGTCGAGAAAGACAAAGAATTAAAATCGTATCGAGAAGAAAGAAAGAAAGAAGGAAGCACATGCACCTTCCCATCTCCTATAAATACCCTCCTAATGACACATTAGGAGGGTGTTAGTTAGTTAAGTTAGCTAGTTTATTTCTTTTTTTTAGTTTTCATTTTAGAGAGAGAAAGTGTTTAACTTTCTCTCACTAAAACTTCATCTTTTCTTTCAAATTTAAGCTTTATTTCATCTTTGTATTTGGAACTCATTAATCAAAAGTTCAAGTTTAATCTTTTAATCTTAATCTTCTTCTACCTTTCTTGATTTTTATTTGTTCTTGATCCGAAATTTTAAAGCATCTTGTTAATCTTGATGTTTTGATTGATCGAAAAGTTTAACTCTTTTATCCATATCCAAGTTTATACGATTTGGGTTTTGAGCTTATCATGCTTATTGGCTTATTTTGTATTTAGCTTATTTACTTTTAACTTTACTTAAAAGTTTTAGTCTTTTTAAATTTTGATTTATAAAGTTTGCTTAATTCGTGTTTTGAATGTTTTTAAATTTATGCTTGTTTTCATTTGGTTAAGATTTGATTAAGTGCTTATTCATCTTGCTTATTTGTGCTTATCAATTTTCGACTTGTTTGCTCTTTGATTTCCATCGTATTATGCTTAAGGGTTTTACCAGTTACGATCAAGTAAGTGTGATCGCATAAACCCCTAGGGTTTCTACTTGTGATCCATTACTACGATCACCAAGTACAATCGTTCACTACGATCACACTTATTAATCCTCACCACGATCACTTGTTGCGATCGTGGGTACGATCATTGAGTGTGATATGTGGCTGCGATTGCTTGGGTGCGATCACTTGTTACGATCGCATAGAGTGCGATCACCTATACTACGGTCACTAGGATATGATCGACTGATACGATCGTAGGTTGCGATCACTGGGAGTACGATCTAAAGTCACGATCGTGGTGGAGTACCTTCACCAGTTACGATCGCATTGACTGCGATCCAGGATACGATCAAGGACCACGATTGCATTGACTGCGATCCTATTTTATTTTTCGTTTTTATATTTTATTTAAATTTTAAATTTAATTTTTTCCGCATTTTTACTTAGTGTTATTTTTAAACGAGTTTTGGCTTAGTTTATTTTACCAAGTTTTCAAGTTTTAAATTCATTACGTTTTAATTCCCAAAAATTGCACGCTTCCCGAAATCTTTGTTTTTACCAAGTGTTTTTCATTTTAGATTTGCTTTTAGCTTATTTTAATCACGTTTCACATTTACTTTTTAATTAGTTATAGACAACGACATCCATTTTATTTTCCACCAAGAACGACTGAGTCGTACATTCTACTAGTAATCAATTCGAAAAGACCGAACGATAACTCTTTTATAACTAAGTGAAAATCTAGTTATTATACATAAAAAAAGTTATACCAATAAATCATGAGAAAAATTTTATGCAGGAAAAGTAGTACATGAATGCATGATGCAGTTTTATGAAAACTTTTGTATGCGCGAGAATTAACGCCTATGGTCAGTTCACTCAAAACAAAAGACATGGCGAGGGGACGCCAATGGGTCGGTCCCAAATTTAAAAGTTTCGATAAAACACATGCGACTAAATAGGGTCAGTCCTGTACCAACCATTACTTAGTCATAAACCTGCGACAATGACATATATATGTATGCATGAAAATGATGAATGCATGAAAACCGATTGTCAGTTCTAGGAAGACCATAGTGACTACCCACTAATCATAGGTCGTGTTTTGAGAGCCTACAGTTCGAAGCCTTGGCTCTGATACCATAATTGTAACACCCCATTTTGATAAATGGAATGTCACGCGTGATTATGACGTTTCATCAAAGCATACAAGGATAAATGTATAAAACATTACATGACCATAAAGGAAATACCGGAATCCAACATCGGCACCCAAACAGTAGAACTCATCACACACAAACATAAGTACTGTAAATGAAAGGACTAAACAATGTCCATGGATTTGAGTATCAAAGTATAAAGAAATTCATAGAGTAAAGAAGGCTAGGAAGCTTCCTATCCATATGCACGTACGCTTAAAGTCTACGAGTGTCCATGAGTACCTGCCGTTTTGGGAACATGAAAAGGAAAATGGCTGAGCATAACGCTCAGTGCACGGATATACAAGTAAAGCATGAATAATATAAGCATATAAGCATGAAGCAGCGGAAAAGACCAAGTCCTGGATAACCTAGTTATATTTTAGTAAAATTGGTTTTATAGTTTGAAAAGCCTTATGTTTATCTTGTAAAAACTGTTTAACATGTTTACCATTAGCCAATATAGGTCATGAATTATCCACGTGCATGAATACTTGGAGGGGTGACCTCGTCATGCAAATTAGAGGGGCTGCCTCTAATTTAATATACTGATTTTTAGGTAGGAGGGATCAGCTCCTTGTGAAGGATGAAAGGCACACAGAACATTCACACTGAATAATCTGTTGAAAACATAATATGGCCAAAAGCTGAAAGGGACGCCACGAGCTATCACTCCGCCGTGGTGAAGTCATAACACTGGTGCCTCCAGTGTTATGGTTATGGTACCTCCATAACTAGGTGAAACTGGTCATGCATGTATATGGCTTTAGGTATTCTAATTAAACATAAGCAATTCAAAAACATATAAAACATATAATGGGGAAAACAGTTGGCTGCATACGGGAAATCCTAATAAGGAAGAATGTCCATACTAAAAGGACGGAGAATCCGTACCTTGTGTCCAGTGAACGAAAAAGACGAATAGAAGAGAGTCCTACTTCGGTATCACTAATGCTACATAAATACATACGTGTATAAGTATCTGATCACTGAGTACGTAACTGGTTTTATATCATGTCTTAACTTGTTTTATATGTTCATGTCATGTTTTACTGATTTAAGCTTTATACTGCGTTTATCATGTATTCCGTCTATTCTGTTTAAGTATTTCTTGTATTTCATGTATTATTATACTTGTTGTGTAATAATAAGTAACTTTCTAAAAATAGCAGGTTTCCTAAAATAGAACGTTTCCAAAAATAGAAAGTTTACAAAAATAGAAAGTTTCCAAAAATAGAAAGTTTCCAAAAATAGAAAGTTTCCAAAAATAGAAATTTTTTAAAAATAGAAAGTTTCCAAAAAAAGATTTACTGCTTAAAATAGATAAGTTTCTAAAAATAGAAATTTTCCATAAATAGATTTGCTGCCTTAATTAAATAAGTTTCTAAAAATAGAAAGTTTCCATAAATAGAAATAAGCTGGGTTGTTAAGCTAATTATATAAGCTTAAGTGTTTACTGATTAATATACTAAGTCATGTGATTAAATAGTATAGTTTATTAATTATTTCATGTGAATAATAAACTATAGGTTAAAGTATTTAATTAACTATAACATGGTTTAATTAAATAAAGGTAAAAATACTTAGGTTAAAACATGTATTATTATCTATTAATAATATAACCTAAGTCATGTAAATTAATTAATTATAAGTCATGATTTTAATAATTAATTAATCATATAGTCTAATTAAATGGAAAATTAATTAAGTTAATATTTCATGTATTAATAATAATATTAATAACCTAAGTCATGTAAATTAAATTAATCATGTACATGTTTTAATCAATTTAATTTAAGTCTTGTAAAAATAAACTTGTAAATATAATTAATCTTGTAAAAGTAACCCATGAACGGAACCGTGTTTTAATCTAAACATGTGTGAACCGGACCGTTTTATACCCGTGAACCGGAAACTGGACGCACCCTTGGTCAAAACCTAGCCGCCGGCTAGCAAAGGTTCCCACCGGCTAGCCGGCGGTTTCCCTTGCTGCCGCGGATAGGGTTCCCCCTGCTTTCCTTATTTAGCCACCGACATAAGCCGGTGGTGGTCCTTTGTTTTAGCCGAGACCAACTCGAGCACAAACATATCCTGACCGAGGTCGGGGTTTCCCTTGGTTCCTGCTGCCGTGACACAAGACCACCACAACGAGACCTTGAGGTCTCGGTTGGTGCGAAACAAAACGAACCGAGACCCCCTTGGGGCTCGGTTCATGCGTCGGCCAACAAACAAACACCCCTTAACCATTAATTTATCTTACCCCCAGGTTTAATTTACACATGTTTACTTATTTTAAAAACATTCATGATTCATGTGTTCTTGATTTAATTAAAACATAAAAAAAGAAAAAGGTTTAGGGTTTACCGATTACGTGAATCGAAGAAGGATGCACACACTAACACACATTCAATAGATCGAACACCAAAAATCAACCAATAACACCTTTGGTGTGAGTTAAACCCGGCGGCCAAGGAGAGTGAGAAAAGGGATTTAGGGTTTTTGCTTATTTTCTAATTCTTGAATTATGAAAATAATTTTCCCTTCAATTCATGTTTAGTAAATTTGCATGGGCTTGGCCCTTGATTCTTGTTGTAGCCGCAGGAGAGGCCCACATGGGGGTAACCTTTATGTTTTCCGTGTCTAAATAATAAGTGTGTTATCGTGTTCGTGTTTTACGTGATTAAACTAGTTATCGTTCGTGTCTTATTATTTTTATTCGTGATTGTAATAAATGTACATACATACGTAATACTAAGCTCGTGATTATTTACGTTCATGATTTCATGTTCGTATGTTCGTGATTATAATTATTATTGAAATAATTATCGTGTCTTAATACGTAATAAATACTTATCGTGTTATAACACGTACGTAATACTTGTAATTCTTGTTCGTGAAACGTAAACGTGCTATAAAAGGAAAGTTATAATCATGTACGTACGATCGTAAGGATACTATTCATGGTAAAAGCATGCGGGTTTTACAACATCACTGGGTCCATGATGCTTTTTCTTCATGATGTGTTGACCCGGTTTCTGCCTAAGTTGTATGGAGGGCTAATTTCTTTATACCCTTAATCCTTACATTTCTTTTTCATTCTTCAACCCATTTAATGCTTACCAAGACATCATTACTAGCACCTTATTGTGATTGTTTCAGTGCTATCATCAGTACTTAGTCGACATTCAGCTTCGTTCACATTCTACTCCATCTTTTCTAAGGACTTCTAATAATCTGTTGGATTGTCCCAGGGAAGATCCCTCCGGTTCTAGTTGGATCATAGGACTTAAACCTAACCATTCTTTTGAAACCAATAACATCGTGAATTAAAGATGTTGTGGGTATTTGATCGAAACCATAAGTGCTTGAGTTTTTAGATCACATTTTAATCACATTTTCTCCCCTATCTCTAATATATAAAATCGTTTGATATTAGAAATACCAAATTTGATTAAAATATATTTTGAAAAATAGTCTTGAAACTTTTCAGGAGAAAAATGTGTCAAACTTAGCATGAATTTGGAACGCTCCGCCTCAAAAACTGATCCAATTGAATTGTCATTGTGAGGATGTGATCCACATTTCATTTTTTGAGGATACGAGTTGTTGAACACACAATTTTTGAAAGATTTTGAATAATCATTGAGAAATTCTTGAAAAAAAATTGTGTTCAACGCTTTTTGAAAAACTCTATTCTTTTTGGCAAAAAGGTTTTTCTAAAGCGTAAACTTGAGTTCATAGACTTTGAATGTCTTGACAAATCCACTCAAGTGTAAGAAGATTTATCTTCTTTTAATGAGGGTAACGGCACTAAAGCGTACACTCCCCCGTGAATATCGATCCGGGTTGGAATCTGAAAGTGATTACAAGCCATTATGTTGAGCTCAAAACTTTGAATGTTTGTGACAAGCTCAACCCAAGATAGATTGCTCTACCCGTTGTTGGAAATAATGTCCAAAGGAGACAATTTTCTTTATAAAAGATATAAATGACATGTTTTGAAAAATATTTAAAACTTTCATTTGAGCTTTATGTACACACAAGTGTCGTTATTGAGCGTCATTTCTAGGTACGTCCATATTATCGATACTGAAAGACATGTCGTGAAGAATATTTTTGGATTTTCATAGAATTTTTATTTTGTATTTTGCTTTTTCATTAATATTTACAGGTAGATGTTTGATAGATGAATCAAGCAGGCTTCTTTGCAAGAATCTCCAGTTCTACTGGAGTCAAACATCTCACACCAATTTGCCTAACTAGATACGCAAACCTCTTTTTCGAAAGAGCTTTTGTAAACAAGTCAACTAATTGGTAATCATTTCCAACAAATAGTTCAACGATACCCCTTTCAACTTGTTCCTTAATGAAGTGATATATGACATCAGTGTGCTTCGTGGGGGAATGTTGTACCGGATTGCAAAAGATGGCTATGGCGGACTTTGAGTCACAGTACATAGGTACTTTATGAAAGTGGAAGCCATAATCCGTGAGTTATGTTCTCATCCAAAGGACTTGAGCACAACACGCAGATAGAGACACATACTCTGCTTCGGCTGATGACAGTGACGTGTAATCCGGCTTCTTGGAAGACCATCCCACGAGCTTATCTTGACCTAGAAATTGTGCACCAACAGAAGTACTTTTTCGTGTGTCAAGACACCCTGCATGATCAGAATCTGAATAGGCCGTTAGAAAGAAACCGGTTTCCCTCTGATACTAGATTCCCATGTGAATGGTATTCTTAAGGTACCAAAAGATCTGTTTAACCTCCTTGAGGTGATTTTCAGTGGTTCGTGCTTGATATCATGCACAATAACACGTAGCATGTGATATATCTGGTCGGCTTCCTGTTAAGTACATGAGGGACCCGATCATGGAATGATATCTCGTTTGATCTATGGCATCTCCCTCCAAATCAGCATCTAGGGATGTGATTGATAATGGTGTCCCAACGGGGTCACATGAGGTCATACCATGCTTTTTGATTATCTCTTGACAATACTTAGCTTAGGTAATAAAGATACCACTTGGGGATTGGTGAACTTGAATTCCTAAAAAGAATTTTAGTTCGCCCATCATTGACATTTCAAATTTACTGTGCATTACTTTTTCAAATCATTTTGAAAGTTTTGGGTTTGTAGACCCGAAAATAATGTCATCAAGATAAATCTGCACAAGCAAAATGTCATCCCAGTATTTATAAGTGAACAAAGTTAGATCGATGGAACCTTTTGAGAAACCTTTGGATACTAGAAACTTCGAGAGCTCGTCGTACCACGCCCTTGGAGCTTGCTTGAGTCCATAAAGTGCTTTGTAGAGACGATACACCTTGTCAGGATAATGAGGATTGACGAATCCTTCCGGTTGCGTGACATAAACTTCTTCCTTCAAAGGACCATTAAAAAACGCCACCTTTACGTCAATTTGATAAATTATGAATCCATTATGTACAGCATAAGCACGGAAAATCCTGACCGCTTCCATACGAGCTACTGGTGCAAATTATTCTTCAAAATCAATACCCTCTTTCTGGCCATACCCTTTAGCCACTAGCCTAGATCTATTCTTGATGATCGTGTTCTCTTCATCCATCTTGTTTTTCCAGATCTATCGAAGAATTAATGGTATTACATCGTATAGTCTGTCAACAAGTTCCCAGACTTTAAGTCTTTCAAATTGTTGAAGTTCATCCTTCATCGATTCAATCCAAGTGTGATCTGCCAATGCTTCTTTGATATTTGTTGGTTTAGCTGTACTCATGGTGAGTGCAAAGATACAAACATCACCATCGGTTTCAAGTTGTCGTCTTGTACGAACGGGTTGTGAAGGGTTTCCAATTACTTGAACCAAAGGATGATCTCGGGTCCAATGATGTGTTGAAGGATGTCATTGATAAAAGGTATGCTTATTTGACGGATCAACATGGTGAGTAAAAGACTCTCCAGTTTTGTGTACCGGTGTACCAAATGGGTTGATAAAGTCTTCTTCGTCATTTAATGCATAGTTTGCTTGATTTGTGTTCTCTGGAGCAATGACAGTAGTTGTGAATGTTGTAGGAGTGTGATACTAGATATTTCATTAGGGATTCTCTATATTCTCTCGATATCCTCTCGAATTGATCTCGGTTCTAAGTGGAATGATTGTTCTTGGTTACTAAAAAGGGGAGTGGTTTTCTATTCTACTAAAGGTTTAAATACATTAAAATGTAAACTTAAATCTAAAAGAAATTAAATTTATAACAAATGATAAAACTTGAATTAAAATTAAAATTTAATTATGAAATGAAGAAACAGTAAGAAAGACTAAAAAAATGCTCAAAAGAAGATTGATTCGGAAGTTTGACCTTGATACGGAACTTTTCACCCGGAAGTTTATCCGGAAGTTTATCCGGATGTTTATCCGGAACTTTCACCTGGAACTTTGTTCGAAAGTTGATCCGGAAGATTTGGCTCGGAAGTTGATTCGGAACTTTCACTCGGAAGTCTTCACCCGGAACTTTGGTCGGAACTTGATTCGGAAGTTTGGTTCATCCGGAACTTTTTAACTGACTCGGAACTTTTTAACATAAATTGATTCGGAACTTATAAAAACTCATTCGGAACTTTTTAAAAAGAAAACTCATCCGGAACTTTTGTTCATTCGGAAGATTTTGGTTCATCCGGAACTTTTGTTCATTCGGAAGATTTGGTTCATCCGGAACTTTTGAAATTGACTCGGAACTTTTGAAAGGAAAATGATTCGGAAGATTTTAACTAAGATGATTCACTCGGAAGTTCTATGTTCATCCGGAACTTTTTGTTCATCCGGAAGATTTGGTTCATCCGGAACCTGGGGAACGCTCAAGAACAGTAATATCTCAGAAAAACAGGGGAATACGTTTTAAGCCAAAAATCACCAGTGTTCTAACCAAAAACTTAAACAAAACTAACACGAATCATAAACTAACCAATAACAACAAATCCCATCAATAAAAACTTAAAACCCAACAACTTTTAAGGATCAAATCAATCAAATAAGAACTTAAACTTTTAACCAAATAGATGAAGATGAACAAGATGAAATGGAAAGATTAAAGGAAGACTTGTATTAATGATTAATGTTGAACAAATAAAAGACAAGATTAAACTACAAGATTTGGAAGAACAATAATCAAAATCACCAAACACCCTAGTGGTGTTGGTGATGACTACGAACAAGAAAAGAGAAAAAGAAGGAGAATGAAAAAAACTAAAAAACTGAATGCAAAGTGTGAGGGGAACCCTTTATATAGGTGTCCCCTTTGGTTGGTGAGTGGGCTTTCTCCCGTTCTTCTTGTCTTCTCGTCTTTTAAGAAAAGTTGACGTTTTCGATTCTGATTCGGGATTTGTCGTCGATTAAATTCAACTCGTCTTTTAATTTCTTCGTTTAATAGACTTGAGTTTCTTCGACTTATGTAAATCTTCCATCTTTGGTCCTTTTCTTCGATAAATCTTTAATTAGGCCAAATGACTTCAAATCTTTTGCATCTCTTGGACAATAAACTTCGTCTTGAGTCTTTTTCTTCGATAAAACCCGTGCAATCCCATGTTTTCTTTAATATTCATCCGGTTGGCTCTGAAAACACATTAAACACAAAAACCACGCATAATTCCAAACAAATTATATTAAATACGTGTTTTGGTCTCGTTTTAGCCAGAATTAAGTGAAAAAAGGATGGGTGTTTACACACCTATCAAATCCCCTAAACTTAACCATTGCCATGCCCTCATGCAATGCTTAGCGATAAAGAAATTTTACACTCTTCTCATAATCAATCAACCTTGGCCTTATTAAAATACTACTAAACAAAAATTAAAATACTAAGAGAAATTAAAACTTTAAAGTAAACAAAAGGATGGAAATAACTTGCAAAGAAACCAATGACTTACATTAGGGCTTTGGTGCTGCGAAGATTTATCACCCTCAAGTTTCACGTTCCCTAAACTAAGCTTAAAAACGAGATCATTGTTATTATAAGTTAGTAAATCAAACACTTACACACATGGCTTAATTATATGCTTAAACTCCCTTATTCCTAGGTGTATCTCTTATATTTTATTTTTGTCTTAGAATGATCATGAAGATGCATTTTTGGACTTATTTCGATAGTTTATTTAGGCTGAAAGCAAAGTAGGACGATTTGATCAATAGTTAGCTAAAGGACAAAATCTCTTAAAACTGCTTCTCGGGATATCAAAAAGTTCATATCTTGGCATAACTCGGTTCACGATTTGAGACCTTTCTCGGGCCGATATTTGGCATGTACTTCATACTTCATATCTTGAGAGACGTGCATGAAATAATGGTCTTCTCTTCATAATAGGAATTTCATCACTTGAAATTTTGAGAGATTCTTCATACATGGACCACGACTTCTTCATTTTTCTCCAATCATTACTTTGGACTTTGATATACAACGATCCGCCTCCTTTTAGGACTTGGATCTATTTATCCTCATACCTTGTTAGGGCCTTTTTGGATAGACTTCTCCATGATCTTTTGGGGAGTATTTGCTTTTCGTCGTGTGTCTCGATCCTTCATATTGATTTTCGATAAATGATTCTTCACATCACTTTTGGATCTTTAGCAACAAACTGTAGCCCTCATGCCTTGTTAGGGCCTTTTCGGACTCGCCAATCTTCGCATCCCGCTTCAATAAGTTATGCCTGGGCTATGAACTCTAATCCATACCGAGCAACTTTTAAACGATCTTGGGCAAGAAGCTAAGTAACTTTTCAAATCGTACAACCTTATTTATTGCAGATAAATTTATTAACAAGCGATGGGAGAATAGGCTTAAATTAACTCACATAAACTCACGAAAGAATACCAAACTTATAATTGACTCTATCATCTCTCGCTCTCCACAGTTTAAAATCTCAAGGAATGAGACTCGTGGATGCTTAGCCTATTAAATCAAAGTTTTGGGTTTTCGAGTCGCCTATAGGATCTTGCAAATTCTTAGACTCTTTCAAGTTTAGAAATCGCATTTTAAAGTTCCCTTGATAAACGACTCTCTAGGATCATTTATAGGAACTTGCGAAAAGTTCTTGTTCTTAACCCGTGAGAGTTAAGACGTTCGCGTTTTATAGCTCCCTATATAAAAGCCTAGCAAAACTTGACTTAAACACGTTAAGGATACTAGCTAGAGTAAACTTAGATAAGTAAACTCGGGTTGAGTCAAAAGATTCACAACGTTTCAAAATTTAAAACCACTTATTTAAAATTTATTCTAGTAAGGAAAGAAAATAACTATACAAAGGTAAAAACAACTATACAACTAGGCCAAAATAGATTAAAATTTTTAAAAAATGTCGAAAAATCAAATTTTCCGGTTAAAATGAGGATAAATACAAGGAAAAGGCCATTTAACTTCGATAGAAATCCCCCCTACACTTAATATAAACATTGTCCTCAATGTTTAAGCATGTGGGAGTAAACTCCCCTAGACTTAGGACATTGTGCACTTTGTTTAAATCTTGCTAAGGAAGAGACAACTAAAGAGATTCCTATTTTAATATTGAGAAATATAAAATAGTGAATCGAAAAGAGTTTAGGATAGAACCGGGAAGAAGGGAGCACGGAATCACGGTTCGTCAAAAGTCATCAAGAGTGTGTCTTTGAAGCTCTAATCCCTGCACATGATAAGAAAGAAAACAAGAAACACCACGGGGTTCCCCCCTACACTTATGGTAAAGATAGATAGATAATTGGGTTGCCTCCCAAAAAGCGCTTGTTTATATTAACCGAGTCACGAGCCTGACTCGTCCCTGAATTAAATGGTCCATGGGGAAGTCTCGAATGTGATACCGGGATCAAAGACCTTGTCCCCGTTCCCGGTTGACATCAACAAAGGAGAGGCGGGGGGATAAGTCTTGAATGGGAGAAAGGTCCTTTCAACATACGAGAAGTATGTGAATTCAAGATCCACGGGAGGTGGGGTGGGTAAAGTAAGCACATTGTCCTCCCCCAAAGACAATGGAGGCTGAGCATTCGGCAAAGCCGTAATGTTATCATTGATAGCATAATCAATGTCACCTCCCGGGTCAAAGCACTCATCCTCCGTAATAGTGGCTAAAGGGGAGGATGAAAGGTGCTCAGGAGGGGGACTTGGGACAATACCTTCATGCAGCAAATTATCAGAAATAATATCCCCCTCCATGTCATCGTCATCAATACCTGGGGGCATGGAGTGAATGTCGATTTCTTCCAGCAATGGGTCATCATCTTCAACGGGAGGAATAGATGGAGGCAAAGACTCGGAGAGAGGAGGAGAAGTCAACTCTTCGATTTGAGCAATAAGAAGGTGAACTTTCCGTAATCTATCGCGAAGAAGCGCGTCTTATACCTCATCCACAAGATCATGTTCATCGGTGAACTTCTCGTAAGCCGGAGAGAATAAATCGTCATCGCCCGCATCTCCCCGTGGAGATTGAGAAATTTCAAAAGTGAAATTCTCATAGTAGAGAGAAGAATCGTCATCACTAGGATCGACCTCTTTCGTAAGAGCAACGTCGTCCTCAAGCTCCATAGCAGGTAAGTCACAAACCTCATCATCCAATACTTTGTCGATACCAAAATCACTAAGTTCATTCAACGAATCTAGATCCTTAGACGCAGTAGGAACATCGAGAGTAGGAGCAGTAACTTCAGAAGATGTGTTGAAAGTGCATACAACATCATCGTCATCATCATCATAATAGTACTGACGCACAAGAGGAGGGGTATAATCACTAAGATTATATACTTGCTCTTGTTGCAGTCGCTTTTCCTCCGCCCATGCTTCTTTTGTTAGAGCAACGGCTTCTTGAAGTTGCATAATGATGGAGTGTATTTCGGCATTCAAAGTAGTGGGTTGTGGGTCAAGATTAATTTGCTGAGAGGATTGATGATTGAGGGTGTGATGTGGGGGCTCAAAGTGTTGAAAACCTGAATTATAGCATGGTTGTGGCTCATAGTAGTTCATCCATTGAGAAGAATTAGAAACCGGGTTTGGTTTATAATAATCCATTGGTGAAGAAAACTGAGGACACGGATTTTGCTCATAATAATTCATTGGTTGACAATAAGAAGAATCATGAGGACCCCCACAGTTGTTGCAAAACCGGTGAGGAAAAAGATTGGGTGCATCTTGTGGATAGCTATTATCATAGTCATAATTGTACCCCGGTTCTTGCCCGTAATCATACGGGTATCGAACCGGGCACGAAACATGCCAATGAGAATCGCTTCCACAATAGATGCACGGGGAAAGAGTAGGTGGGTTCAAAAAGGACGAATTAGTCGAGTTGCACAAAGGACAAAATCCGTATATGAATTGTGTGTTGTTGATATCATTACCGCACCGATCACATGTACACCATTGACATGAGTCGTTCCCGTACAATCGTCTTCCACAGCCGACGCAATGGACATAAGAATCCATAAAGAAAGATAGATAAGCAAGAAGAATATTTTTGGTGCAAAACTTTGAAAAAGAAATGCTTTTTATGATTTTTCAAATGTTTTTGGATTTTTGAAAATTTCTGACAAGAAAAATAACGTTCACGAGTGAACGGATCCCAAAAGCCAACGCGTCTCTCACAAAAAACCGTTAATCCTCACGAAAAGAGCCGGCAGCGGCGCCATTTTAATAAATGGATTTTTCTAGTTGAAAAAAGTTCGTTTTCTCGGTGTCTTAACGAATTGATTTCCGGTTCAATGCGCGACTCAATTGTTTTTGGTTAAGAAAAAGGGAAGTTGATTATCTATAACTAATTAAAAAGTAAATGCGAAAAGTATTTAAAAACAAACTACAGACAAGTACAAATAATAAAAGTAAAACAAGGTGAATATTAAAAACTAAAAGTTAAAACGATATTTAAAACGAAAATTAAAACAAATAATAAAACGTAATTTAAAGCGAAACAATTAATAAAAATAAATCTAAAAGAAGAAATTAACTATCGACTCGAAAATAAAGTTTACTAAATGAAAAAGGAGAGAATAAAACTAAAATGGTACTTTAAAGCTAAAAGAGGGAAAACCTAAAGCGGGTACTAAATAAAAGATAAAACTTGAACTTACGAAAAAATATTAATTTTAAAAATAGAAGAAAAATTCAACTAAAAATACGTAACTTTCAGAAATAAAATCGGAACAACTTTCAGATAAAACTAAACAATTACGGAACAATACTATTAAATAAGCAAGCAGGCAGGCTAGCTGCTGAAAGCAGCCAACCTAGCTGCTTAATTTGGCGCCATTTTCATGCATGCATGCATGCATCGTACAATTACAGTATTTCCATCGCACTTGTAGGGAAATAGAAAGCTTTAATGGATCGTACTTATCCATCGCACTATTGTTAAGCTAGCAGGCTAGCTTGTCACTTCCATCGTACCATGCATCGTACTCATGCATCGTACTCATGCATCGTAGCCACAGATCGCACCCACGGATCGCACCCACGATCGCAACAAGTGATCGTGGTGACGATCGTACTAAGGATCGCAGTAATGGATCGCAAGTAGAAACCCTCAAGGTTTATGCGATCACACTTACTGGATCGTACTGGTAAAACCCTTAAGCATTACGATGGCATACAATAAGCAAATAAGCAAATACCAAATAAGCACTTATCTAAAAATTTAACCAAATCAAATTTAAGAAAAAGCTAATAGACCAAAATTTAAAAACTTTTAAGAATACTAAATAGTAAAAATATTTAAAAACAACTTTTTATAAAAATTAACTAAAAAGCACTTGATCAAAAATAAGAAAATTAACACAATAAGCACTAAAACACTTTAAGCTATAAAAATCAAACATTAAAAGATCAATAAGCATAAATTTGAAAACTTTTAAAATACGAAATAAGCAAACTTTAAAAAGACTAAACTTTTTAAGAAAACTAAAAAGTAAATAAGCTAAATACAAAATAAGCCAATAAGCATGTCAAACTTATAGCTCATTCCATATGAAAACTTAAAGATTGATAAAAAGATAAACTTTTTAATAAATCAATCATCAAATTAAAACAATACGTGTAGAAAGCTCGGATTAAAGTGAATGAGAGCTAAGAAAGGTAGAGTAAGATTAAGATTAAGACAAGAATTAAACTATCAAAGATAAAGGTTTGATTTAGAACATGAAAGGAAGATAAAAGATTGGGGTTCTAGTGAGAGAAACTGTCACTTTCTCTCTCTAGAATCTCCTACAAAAATGAAAGGAAAACTAAACTAACTAAAAACTAACCACCCCTCCTAAATGAGTTTAGGAGGGTATTTATAGGAAAATGGGGAGGTGCATGTGTTGCCTCCTCTTTCTTTCTTTCTTCACGTCTTCTCGTTTTTTAAGTTCTTCGACTTTATCGACTTTGTCTCGGGATTAATTAAACTCGTCTTATAATTTCTTTATTTATTAGACTCGAGTTCTTCGGCTTTATTAAACTTCCGTCTTTAGACTTGTTCTTCGATAAATCTTCAGAATAGGCCTTGGACTTCCGTTCTTTTTGCACTCTTGATCTCTTCGTCTTTTGTCGTTTTCTTCTATAAAAGCCTGTGAATGCCCGTGTTTTCTCCACTTTTCACCTTTTCGTCCTAAATCACAACAAAAACACAAACCACGCATAATTCCGACATTTACGACATAAAATACACTTGGCTTGGTTATTATTGTAATTAAGTGGTAAAAAGATGGGTGTTTACACACCTATCAGAGTGGTTGTTGATGTGATATTGTGAGGAGATAAATCTGCAGCAACCCGTGTTTAAGTAGATAAATTTATATCTAATACATGGCTTTTACCTAGTATGAAATTAAGTTCGTTGAAATCGGTCTAATCGAATTGATTACTGGTTTAAGTGTGACTCAGTCGTCTTTTGGTGAGAAAAATAATAGTTTGGTCGTTGTAGTATAATTAAATTGCAAAACTTTAAAGTAAATGACGGGTAATTAAAACTAAAACTAATTAAAAAAATAATTGTGCAAAATTTAAAAACTTTAAAAGTAAAATAATTAAATGACAAAAATTAAAGCTTGACGAAAAATTAATTAGACAATATAATAAAAATAAAAACTTGAAATTTAAAATAAAGCAAAACAATTAAAATAACACTTAAAGATTAAATGCGGGAAAATAAATGCTTGAAAATAAAGAGGGAGTAAACAAACCTATGTTGGAACCCGAAATACTGTCACTATCCAGAATACCAAACTTACTCTGCTTATCCGGAATCACACTCAAATCCTTTATCCGGAATAAGTGTTGTCCTGCGGCTTATCCGGAATATTCACAAGCTTGTTATTCGGAATAACTTCACAAGTTTGTTTTCCGGAATACCAACCCGAAGCCCTATCCGGAATAAATCCAACTATCCGTAATAATAGTCAAGATGCTTATCCGGAATCCTTTGCTGAAGCGTATCCAGAATACCCAAATACACTTATCCGGAATTCCCTCAAGTAGTCACTATCCGGAATAAATTCCGGACACTTATCAGGAATACCGAAACTTCGCCTTATCCAGAATTCCCTGGATCTGCTTATCCAGAATGTCGTTTTGGCTAATATCCGAAATATGAAAAACTCCTTATCCAGAATTTCCGTCTTTAGAATTTTTCTTCGATAAATCTTCAGAATAGGCCTTGGACTTTCGTTCTTTTTGCACTCTTGATCTTTTGACTTCGTCTTTTGTTTTTTTCTTCGATAAAAGCCAGTGAAAGCCCGTGTTTTCTTCCCTTTTCACATTTTGATCCTAAATCACAACAAAAACACAAACCACGCATAATTCCGACATTTACTACATAAAATACACGTTTTGGCTTGGTTATTATAATAATTAAGTGGTAAAAGGATAAGTGTTTTCACACTTATTAAATCCCCTACACTTGACCGTTGCAATGTCCTCATGCAATAAATTAGCTACAAAGCAAATTTTACATTTTTTTATCATAATCAATCCACCTTGGCCTTTATTAAAGAGACAAAATATTTAAAGGAAGAAAAACTAGTAAAAAGATCAAAAACTTACCTTAGGGTTTTGGAACGTCATGAATGATTATCACCCTCAAGTTTCATGTTCCCCATACCAAGCTTAAAAACGAGATCATTGTTATTATAAGTTAACAAACTAACACAAACTCATGTGGTCCAATTATTCACTTAGACTCCCTTATTCCTAGGTGTATCTCTTATTTTTTATTGTTGTCTTGAATGATCATGAGGATGCATTGTTGACTTATTTTGATAGTTATTTAGGCTGAAAATAAAGTAGGACGATTTAATCAATAGTTAGCTAAAGGACAAAATCTTTTAAAACTGCTTCTCGGGACCTCATAAAGTTCATATCTTGGCATAACTCGCTTCACGATTTGAGACCTTTCTCGGATCGATATTTGGCATTCTTCATATTTCAAATCTTGAGAGACGTTCATGAAATAATGGTTTTCTCTTCATAATAGGAATTTCTTCAGTTGAACTTTTTGAGAGATTCTTCATATTTGGACCACGACTTCTTCATTTTTCTCCAATCTTTATTTGGGAATTTGATATACTACGATCCGCCTCCTTTTAGGACTTGGATCTATTTATCCTCATACCTTGTTAGGGCCTTTTTTGATAGACTTCTCCATGATCTTTAGGGGAGTATTTGCTTTTCGTCGTGTGTCTCGATCCTTCATATTGATTTTTGATAAATGATTCTTCACATCACTTAGGATCTTTAGCAACAAAATGTAGCCCTCATGCCTTATTAGGGCCTTTTCGGACTCGCCAATCTTCGCATCCCGCTTCAATAAGTTATGCCTTGGCTATGAACTCTAATTAATACCGAGCAACCTTTAAACGATCTTGGGCTAGAAGCTAAGAAACTTTTCAAATCGTACAACCTTATTTATTGTGATTAAGTTTATTAGCAAGCGATGGGAGAAAAAGCTCATAATTAACTCACATAAATTTATGAAAGAATACCAAACTTATAATTGACTCTATCATCTCTCGTACTCCACAATTTAAAATCTCAAGGAATGAGACTCGTGGATGCTTAGCCAATTAAATCAAAGTTTTGGGTTTTCAAGTCATCTATAGGATCTTGCAACTTCTTAGACTTTTTCAAATTTAGAATTCGCATTTTAAAGTTCCCTTGATAAACGACTCTCTAGGATCAAATATAGGAACTTGCGAAAAGTTCTTGTTCTTAACCCGTGAGAGTTAAGACTTTCACGTTTTAAAGTTCCCTATATAAAAGCCTAGCAAAACTTGACTTAAACACGTTAAGGATACTAGCTAGAGTAAACTTGGATAAGTAAACTCGGGTTGAGTCAAAATATTCACAACTTTGAAAAATTTAAAACCACTTTATTGAAAATTTATTCTAGCAAAGAAAGTAAATAACGATAGCAAATGAAAATTACAAGGCCAAAATAGATTAAAAATTTTGAAAAATGTTGAAAAATCAGGTTTTCCAGTTAAAATGAGGACAAATTCACGGAAAAGCCCACTTACTTCGATAGAAGTCCCCCTACACTTAATATAAACATTGTCCTCAATGTTTAAGCATGTGGAAGTAAACTCCCCTACACTTAGGACATTATGCACTTTGTTTAAATCTTGCTAAGGAAGAGACAACAAAAGTGATTCCTATTTTAATATTGAAGAATATAAAATAGAGAACCAAAAGAGTTTAGGATAGAATTGGGAAGACGGGTACACGGAATCACGGGTCGTCAAAAGTCATCAAGAATGGATCTTTGAAAGCTCGAATCCCTGTACATGATGAGAAAGAAAACAACAAACACATACTAGGGTCTCCCCCTACACTTATTATAAAAACAAAGAAAAAGGATAGATACTGCGGGTTGCCTCCCGAGAAGCGCTTGTTTTTATTAACCGAGTCGTGAGCCTGACTCGACCTTGATTAGCATAGGAAGAAGCTTAAAACATATCCACCGAGATTAAATACATGGTTTTCATCCATCAAGTAGCACAAGCTTAAGGCGAACAAGGCAAGCTAAAGAAGAGTAGGCAAGGTTCCTTTAAGAAAAGATTGAGCACGGTGGTAGCAAGTATGATGAGGTGCAAGCATATATCCATTGTTTCCAAAAATGTTTCCTTTTATTTCATCAGATGGATACTGAGATGGATTAAAAAGTGCAATATCAGGATCGAACACCTTTTCCTTTAGGGGAAAATAACACTCGGGCTCAGTAGACCTTGAAGAGGATCCGCTCATAAATCGCACAATCTCATCTCATAAGGGGGATAGAGAGGTGTCAAGACATAAGTACTACGGATATTGGTGTCGTCCGACTTCTTCTCCTTTGAAACGGGTTTCTTCATATCCAAAGGAGGATAAAGACCATAATCATCAAAGTCCAAAGGAGGAGAATCACTCTTATTTGGGAAGTAAGTGTTGAGAAAAGTAGCAAAGTCTTCCTCAAATGAGTAGTCATCCAAAGTAGGATCAAGCGTTGTTGGCGGAGGATCTTCATCAAAAGTAGGTGCAAGGTTATCATGTGAAGAATCACTCAAAAGAGTATCGACATCGTCAAAATCAAAATAATCATATGTTGGCATGTCGTTATACTCAGAAGAAAAATCATCAGAATCATCCATATCAGAACTAGAATCATCATCGTAGTTATCATAAATTGGAGGAGACTCATGAATTGGTGGAGGATCTAAATTGGAGAGAGAATCATCCACATCATCTTGGAAAAGTTGATTGTCATAGCATGTATCGAAAAGAGGATTGTTGTAGACGAAAAAATCATCAAGCACATTAATCATATTCGTTGATTCTCTTCCATTTGATTTGGTTGTGATCTTCCCCATTTTAAACACTTGTGCATCATTCCCGACTCTTAAGATTAACTCATCTTCGACAACATCGACTAAAGCTTTTCCGGTTCTTAAAAATGGACGACCAAGTATTAAAGGAATACGAGGGTCCATTTCATAATCAACCACAACAAAGTCGATCGGAAAAGTGAAGGTACCAACTTTAACAAACACATCTTCGGCAATACCAACAGGGTAAGGAAGAGTGCGATTTGCTAGCTCAAGAGTCATCTTTGTTGGTGTAAGGTCGGGTAATGATAACTTTTTCCAAACACTTAAAGGCATCAGATTATACTTACCCCGAGATCGGCTAAGGCAGTAAATTCTTCGGTTTGGTTAAAAGTACATGGTAGCACAAAACGACCGGGATCTCCAAGTTTCTCCGGAAGTTATTTAAGAAGGATTGCAGAACAATTCTCATTCAATCGAGTATTAACAAACTCGGCCATCTTCTCCTTCTTATTACGCAATTCCTTAAACATCTTAGCGAATTGAGGCATTTGGCCTAGAGCTTCAACAAGGCTAAGGGTGATGGTCACTCCCGAAATCTTTTTCAAAAAGTTGGACACTTGAATGTCATCCTTGGTGAGCAATCTATCTTTGTCTAAGCGATAAGGATAAGGGATGTTGGGTTTAAGGGGTGGAAGGTGGGGTTGGTGAAGGGTTCTTCTTGGGTACTTCGTCATGCAGAGGTGGAGACGGTAATGGAGAACTAATACTAGGCGTGGGAGTAGGAGGGATAAATGGTGGTGGAGGAGGTGTAGATGGAGTAACTGGGGGAGGGATAGATGGTCCTACTAAGGTTGCTCCACTGCGTGTAGTAATAGCACTCACAATCGCTCTTGGGTTGGTGACGGTATTTGAAGGTAGAGAGCCCGAAGTAGAGGGTTGAGTAGTTGGTAAGAAACTAGCGAGCATATTCTTCAAATCATTTTTTGAGTGCTAAAAGTGGTTTGTATATCATATCGAAGCTCGGTTCTAATATCATTCCCTTGCTTAGTGATATCTCTTTTCAAGTTGATAATTTGGCTTTGCAGATTCTTGATTTGCTCTCCTTGGGTTCTGATGAAGGCTTCAACATCTTGATTAATGGGTGGTTGTTGAGGGGGTGGGTGATAAGGATTAGAAGCTCGAGGTGGGTTTGGGTTGCTTCTATTGTAGTTGTTAGGGTTGTGGGTTTGAGGAGAAAAACCGGGTGAAAGAAAGTTGTTAGAACGGTAACTTAGCAAGTTACGATCACCTTGAGGTCGAGCTTGGTAGTTTTCCGTTGAATAGTTACAATAAGCCGCACACACGTTTTCCGAATTGTCATGAGTAGAAGGACAATCAGTGTATGAATGAGGACCGCCGCAGATCTCACATGAAGTTGCAACAGCTTTAACTTGTTGTTGTTGATTTGTAGCCAAAAGTTGCATATTCTTGCTCATTTCGACCATTGCACGGGTCAATTCGGTGATATCAGGGTTTGAAGAAGTAGAAGAAACATTGACTCTCGGGTTATTCCTTGAAGAAGCGGATGAATCCCAATTATTCTGATGAGTAGTCATGTTCTCTATAAGCTCTCTACACTCCTCGGGTCTTCTTTTCATAAATGTGCCACCGGCGACTGCATTAATCGTATCACGATCACGAAAAGTTAAACCGTTGTAGAAAGTATCAATCAAAGTAACGGGGAGCATGTTGTGGTTTGGACATCGATCGATCAAAACATTATATCGTTCCTAAGCATCAAAAAGTGATTCACCAGGTTCTTGTGTAAATCCACTAATTTGATTTCGAAGGCTCGTGACCATGGATGGTGGAAAGTAACGCGACAAAATGCGTTGAGTCATCTCATCCCAAGTATGAATTGAATTCTTCGGAAGACGATCAAACAATTTTTCGGCATGGTGGGATAAGGTGTGTGGAAATAGGTGAAGGCGAAGAAAATCCATAGTAACCCCGGGCAACTTCATTCTTTGAGTAACGGTAATGAATTTGTCGAGGTGTTTTTTGGCATCATCATCCGGTAATCCGCGAAATGGACAAGTGTTTTGAACTTGTTGGATCATGTGATGCTTCAACGAAAACTCCAGAGCCGTGATTTGCATCGGCGCAATCGGTCCTCCTCGTCCATTCATTGTAGGTTGACAAAGCTCCTCCATCGTTCTAAGATCAGGTGGGGGAACATTGTTGTTATTATTATTGTTGAGGTGCGGTGGGTTATTGTTGTTGTTCAGACCTGTCACATCTAAATCTTCGCGAGTCTCGGGCTCAGAATAAGTTGAAGATCTAGTACGCATACACCTGCAAAAGCAAAAGAAAAAGATACCAAAGAAATAGAGAATATATATGTACTTGTAAAAATAAAAATAAAAATCTTTTTAGATTTTTGAAATTTTTTAATTTTTATGGATTTTTAACAATTTTTAATTTTTATGTTTTTTTTTTGAAATTTTTGAGCAAGAAAATAACGTTCACGAGTGAACGGATCCTAAAATTCAACGCGTCTCTCACAGAAAACCGTTAATCTTCACGAAAAGAGCCGGCAGCGGCGCCATTTAATACATGGCTTTTACCTAGTATGAAATTAAGTTCGTTGAAATTGGTCTAATCGAATTGATTACTGGTTTAAGTGCGACTCAGTCGTCTTTTGGTGAGAAAAATAATAGTTTGGTCGTTGTAGTATAATAAAATTGCAAAACTTTAAAGTAAATGACGGGTAATTAAAACTAAAACTAATTAAAAAATAATTGTGCAAAATTTAAAAACTTTAGAAGTAAAATAATTAAATGACAAAAATTAAAGCTTGACGAAAATATAATTAGACAATATAATAAAAATGAAAACTTGAAATTTAAAATAAAGCAAAACAATTAAAATAACACTTAAAGATTAAATGCGGGAAAATAAATGCTTGAAAATAAAGAGGGAGTAAACAAACCTAAGTTGGAACCCGAGATACTGTCACTATTTGGAATACAAAACTTGCTCTGCTTATCCAGAATCACACTCATCCTTTATCCAGAATAAGTGTTGTCCTGCGGCTTATCCGGAATATTCACAAGCTTGTTATCCGGAATAACTTCACAAGTTTGTTATCCGGAATACCAACCCGAAGCCCTATCCGGAATAAATCCAACTATCCGGAATAATAGTCAAGATGCTTATCCGGAATCCTTTGCTGAAGCTTATCCGGAATACCCAAAGACGCTTATCCGGAATTCCCTCAAGTAGTCACTATCCGGAATAAATTCCGGACACTTATCCGGAATACCGAAACTTTGCCTTATCCGGAATTCCCTGGATCTGCTTATCCAGAATGTCGTTTTGGCTAATATCCGGAATATGAAAAACTCCCTATCCTGAATTTCCCTGATAAAACTATCCGGAATAACTCTTTGTGAGGCTATCCGGAATGATTCAAGACGTAGCTTAACCGGAATCCAAATTTGGGCCACTATCCGGAATCACAATATCTTCCTTATATCCGGAATCCTTCTTTGAAGACTTATCCGGAATTCGAGGGTTTTAAATAACACGGATAACAATAATAAACAAATAAGCTAAAAACTAATATTAAGCTAAAAACAAATAAGAACTTAACTAAAACTTTTACCAAATCAAATTTAAGAAAATGCTAATAACCTAAAATTTAAAAACTTTTAAAAACACTAAATAATAAAAAATATTTAAAAACAACTTTTTATAAAATTAACTAATAAGCACTTACTTAAAATAAGAAAAGCACACAATAAGCTATAAATCAATAACCAAACACAATCAATAACATAAAATCATAACAATTAATCAAATAAGCATGACAATAAGATAATAAGCACAAAGATTAAATCAAAACAAGAAAGGTAGAATGAGAGATTAATTAAAACTTGATTAAAATTAAGATTCAACAATTAAAGTAAAAACAAGAATTAAAAGCTTACAAATTCAAGGTGCAAGACAAGAAATTAAAGGTGCAATTAAGTAAATGACATTTGGAAAAGTGCAAGTAATTAAATGGAAGACTAGTTTGTCAAAATAGCCAACACCTCCTAATGTGTCATTAGGAGGGTATTTATAGGTGATTAGGGAAGGTCAACATGTGTTGCTTCTTTCTTTATTTCTTTCTCCTCTTTTCGTCTTCTAAATTCTTTGACTTTTTCGAATTTGTCTCGGGATTAATTAAACTCGTCTTGTAATTTCTTCATTAATTAGACTTGAGTTCTTCGGCTTTATTAAATTTCCGTCTTTAGACTTATTCTTCGATAAATCTTTAGAATAGGCCTTGGACTTCCGTTCTTTTCGCACTCTTGATCTTTTGACTTTGTCTTTTGTCTTTTTCTTCGATAAAAGCCCGTGAAAGCCCGTGTTTTCTTCCCTTTTCACATTTTGATCCTAAATCACAAAAAAAACACAAACCACGCATAATTCCGACATTTACGACATAAAATACACGTTTTGGCTTAGTTATTATTATAATTAAGTGGTAAAAGGATAAGTGTTTTCACACTTATTAGTATCCTTTTGTTGACAATGATCGTTATTATCATTCTTATCATGAGTGACAGCGGAAGACTTCGATACAACATGTTTCTCCCCCGTGAAATATTCAACATACCATATAACATTTCTAACTCTTCAATTGTCATGTTTACTATCACATCTGCTCTTGGAACATTTCCTTGAACCAGCTTTGAACTTGACGGTTCATTGCTGTGGTCTTGAATTCCAAGTTTCGTGCGGTTCTGAACGGAAGTCATTTTTCGTTGTGGATCGGGACTTAAATTATTTTCTTCAAGTGCCATTTCTTGTAATTCATCAAATCTGATATGAATAGTCTCGACTATCAATTTTGTTCTCTTGTTGTAAACTCTATATCCCTTAGACTGAGTTGCATATCCCACTAGAATACATGCATCACCTTTCTCTTTCATGTTATCCAAATTTTCACCATCTCGTATAATGTAACAAGTACATCCAAAAACGTGAAGGTGTTTGAGTGAAGGTTTTCGATCATGAATTATGTGATATGGTGTCTTGGGATAATTAAGGATCGGTTTTGTGTGTAGCATGCGGTTGACACGGCTTCGGCCCAAAAGTATAATGGTAGTTTTGAACTGGATATTAATGTTCGAGATGCCTCAACCAAAGTACGGTTTCGTCTTTCAACAACGCCGTTTTGTTCGGGTGTTCGAGCAATAGATGTTTAATGTTCAAATCCTTCAGCTTCAAAATTGTTTCTCAGAGTTGAATTCCAAAATTTTGTGCCTATGTCAGTACGAATCACTTTTATTTGAGCTTGAAGACCATGTTGTATCAGTTTTAGGAAGTTGATGAGAACTTCGGGTGTTTCATCATTAGACCTCAAGAAGTGAGTCCATGTGTACCTTGAGTAATCATCAACAATTACCATAACATATTTCTTCCCACTAATACTATGGACACGCATGGGACCACACAAATCTATATGAAGAAGATGTAACCGTCCTTTAGAGCTTGGTGTAGTCTTTGTTTTGAAGCTACTTAGTTTAGCTTTACAAAGCTCACAAGAAGAATAAAGATGATCTTCGATGAATTTCACGCTTGGAAGGCCTCTCACAATATCTTTCTTGGAAAGCAAGTTGATGGTATCAAAGTTGAAATGAGAAAGAAGTTGATGCCATAACCATGCCTGAGTCGTTGAAGCTTTAGCCATGAAGAAAATTGGAATTGATGAAGTTGTGTCTTGTAGTGAAATTGTGTAAAGATCGGTACCCCGTGACCCGGTGAGTAAATCATTCCCATCATAATCACGAACAAAACATGTCTTCTTTCTGAAAGCAACCTCCAACTTTGCATCACAAAATTGACCAATAGAGAAAAGATTGTGATTGAGCCCTTCGACGTAGTATACCCTTTTGATCGTGATATTCCCCTTAACCAAATCTCCATATCCTAGGATCGGTGCAAACTGATCATTTCCGAATCGGACCGTACCCAGGAACTTCTCCACGAAGTTAATTAGATGCTTGAGATTCCCTATCATGTGCTTCGTGCATCCGGAGTCCAGTATGAAGAGAATTATTTGTATCACCTACATAAGAATTAGAGAACGATCGAGCATTTGCTAAATTGGATACCATGTTAGTTGTGATTTTAGAATCATTAGTGTCCTTAGCACCATTTAAAGACATACTAACATTTGTTGTCACATTTTTTGTCCTAACTTTAGGTATCCATTTATATCATGGAGGACATTGATTAGCAAACCACCATTTCTAAGACTTACTAGCAGACTCATATAATTCCATAATTCTACTTCTAGGGTTCTTAGTGGTGGAGTCTGATGCATTACTTTTCTTAGTGGGAGTTGCACCAGAATGGTTCACTTTGCGTTTGGGTTTACTAGCACTAATAGGCATAGCAACTTGCTTCTTAGTTCCAGTATCTATGCCTTTGACATTATTCATAGCACACATAGAATGATTAGCATTAACACATTTTCCACATTTGACACAAACAAATTTAACATTCAAAGCATTCAAATCATTCAAAGTATTCAAATCATCATTACACGCGATTACAGACTTTTTATTCTTAAAAACATTCAAATTCCTAGGGTGTTCTTCTACTTCCTTCATCTTCTCTTAACTCTTGTGTTTCCAGACCTTATCATTCACTTGAGTGCTCTTAAGCTGAGGTCGGCTAACACTAGAAGTGGAGACTACTCCTGTAGTAGAAGACAAACGAGTATTAGTGTTTCTAGAAGTCTGAGGCGATTGACTAACTTTGTTTGTGGGTTTAGTGGTCATTCTATACATTCCTGGTTTAATCACATTATTGTGCTTAAGACTTGGTGCTACGGTATTTTTCCATCCATCTTGGGGGCAAACACAGGTTTTGCAAACGAGGAATTTGAGAAAGCAGATGGTTTTCCCAAGATAGAGGATCTATTTACTTTAGAGGCATTGGGTTGTCTAACAACAGGTTTCTTAACGCTAGGTTCCACAACTTTCCCACCCATCTTAGCAACGAGTTTCTTCAACTCTTCTATTTCTATGTCTTTTTCTTGTAACTGAGCTTTCAAATCCAAAATATCAAGACTTTTTTCGTTTAGTAATCGACATGACTTAGATAAATTTACTTCCAAAGGTGTATCATTTGAAAAAATGCCAACTTTCTTTTGCAAAGCAAGTTCAAGTGAGTGACAATGTTTTTGAAGATAATCATATCTTTGTTGAAGTAACGAAAACTCTTTCTGGTCAATTTTATTCGAAAGCTCAGTTTCAAGACGTTCACACTCTTTGACTTGATCAAGATATTTCCATGCAACATCAGAATATTCATCAATATCAGCACAAGATGTAACATAAACACACATAATATATTTTGAGAGACATTCACGTAAGAGTAGATCATATGCTATAGAGAACTCGTCTCTTTCAGGTTGATGGTCATTCACTTCTTGTTCAAGAGATTCTACATGTTTCAAATCATCAAACATTTCTTGCTTAATTAATGTTTCAAATTCCAAAATATGTTTTTGCGTTCTTTCCACAAGCGGAATCAAAATACTTTTCACAAGCACAGTTATATCGTAAGGAATTTCTTTGTTTCCTTTCGAAAGTTCACGTTTTTTCCAGTCATCATGAAAAACTTTTTTGAAATTTTCAATGTTTTTTCTTGAGAATATTAAGTGCTTGCTTACTCTTGCTTATAGAAGCTTTATATGGCAAGTACTCAATAAATTTTGAAACATTAGTTTTCTTAGTGGTAAAAGTTTGTCTCAATTTAATTCTTATTTGTTCACATTCGAAAAATATTTGCTCACGAGTCTTCTATGTTTGCGGTTTGAAAAGACCATAAAGACTGTTTTCATAATCATAATTATATGGTTTAATAAATTCTTTATTAACTTTTGGTCTACTCTCTTCTTCCAAATTGTTTGTCTATTCAATATCGGGCCTAACAACAAGACAATCAAGATCGGTCCATTGAGACTCATCAAGATATAAGTGATGATTCTCAGATTGAGCTTGCTCAAGGTACTTAGGATTTGCAAAACTAGGTCTATCCTTGAAAAACGAACGAGGTGTCAACATTCTCATGGTTTGAATTGATTGATTAGTTTTGTAAACAATTTTCTTGTAAAAATAAATTTGAGTTTCAAGTTCCACCATTTTGTAGATGTCATTTGCTTGTTTAGTTTTGAAATCCTTTTCCATCTTTTCAACCACTGCTTTCTTTTCATTAACAAGTTTTGTTTTATCCTCTTAAGGAAAACCATTTACTTGAGTTAGCTCATTGACTTTAGTGGTACCAAGATACGTTTTATGACGTTCATTACTCAAAGAGGTGTTATAATTACATTTCTCTTCTACTAGAAGCTTAAGAGTTTTGTTATATTTCTGTTGATAATGGTCCTTTTTGACGTTAACTAAACACCCTTTGTACCCCTCAATCTCATTGGTCTTTTGAAGAAGCTGAGCTCTATAGCTATCAATGGTCTCACTAGATTTGATTAAAGCAGCTTTGCATTCTTCAAAATTTTGAGTGGGCGTAGCGTTTTCCTTCTTTAATTGCTTTTGACTTTTTCTAGTTTCATTGACATCTTTTTTAATGAAGCAATTAAGTTAGCAAGCGCAATACGCACCTCATCATTATCATACTCATTTGCATGTTGATCATCCTCAGACTCATTAGTGCACATGTCTGATGAATCGGGTATGGTATTGCTATCAACCGTTTCCATCATACATGTCTCATTAATGGCTTTGGGTAGCTCACAATGCTCATGAATATTACCAAACACATTATATTCCTCTTCAGTCTGTACCTTATCGATTGGCTCAGTATTAAAGATAGGACCATTGTTATCTTCGATGGCGTTGAGAACTTCTTTAACCTTTGCCATGTACAAGTAATGTGCTTCAAGTTCTTGGTCGGAGGCTTCATCATCAGTGTCATCAAGCATTACTCTTTTCTCAGCCGACAATATAACCCCAGCTTCCATCTTCTTACAAAGAAGCATCTTTTCCTTATGATAACCAGAATCCCTAACTCTTTTCGACTTTCTTCATTCCTTTGCCATATGCCCATAACCTTGACAATTAAAGCACTGAATCCCACTTTGCTGAACCACTGGAGTACCAATAGTTACCCTATTTCCAGCAACAGTAGCAATCCTCTGAGTATCATACTTAGCAGTTTGTCGATCATACCGTGCAGAACCCTCAACATATGTTGGATTACGTCAATCATACCTAGGAGGAATTCCATCACGTTGACGTGTGTCATACCTTCGAGAACTCTCAACATATTGGTTCCTTGTATTAGATGATGTTCGAAGATTGTTGTTGGTGGGTTTGAAGATTTTCTTATAGGTCTTCATAATGAAAGCAATTTGTTGTTTCATCTCCCTATCCTTCTGAGCTAGTTATTCATCACTTTCCTCTTTAGATGATGGCTCAGGTGATGGTGCTCTTGGTTCTTTGTCTCGTTATCTTGTGGGAGCTGAATACTTAGACGAAGTAGAGTATCTTGGTGAGGAGGATGTAGTGGAGTACCTTGGTGAGGAGGATGTAGTGGAGTATGACTTTGGAGCACGAGAGCGATGATCTTGGGCGTGTTGAGTGGTAGACACCAAAGCAAGTGGATTAGCAGTCTTTGCTATCCTTTCAGCTTGAAGTTCATTCGCCTCATTCTGAAACTGTTTCAAAATGTCAAAGAGCGTGTGATAGTTGACGTCGTCTAACTTACTCTGTTGTTTCACCAAAGTTACGAATCGTGTCCACTCTGGTTGAAGTTACTGTAGAAATTGCACATTGACTTGCATGGTGGAGACTTGCAAATTGTTTCGTGTCATGTTATTCATCATCTTGTATAACCTTGAGTAGTATGAATCAATTGATTCCCCGTCCAATGAAGTAAACTTGTCAAAGTTCCATAACAAGTTAGTTTTGACATCTTGCTTGTTAAGGGATTCTCCTTGTTGCAAGTGTTCAATGGAAAACCACATTTCTTTTGCAGTAGAGCACGCATCAACCGTTGAATAAATATCATCCCCAATCCCACTGAGAATTAAATAGATTACTTCTTTCTCTACATCAATCCAAGCACGTTTCTCTTTGGAAGTGTTCTCATATGTTTCCTCAATTGTTTGTTCATCGAAACCGGTCGACGAATCGGTTGATGGAATTGCAGGAATGGTTATTGTAGTGAGAGTATAGGGTCCTTCTTTGATGCAACGTCGAAGAACATCACCATTGGGTTTAGTGTCAAGATATCGAAGGAATCGTGATTGCCATTGTGCATATCGACCAGCCACAAGCATTGGTGGTCTCTCTTTGTTATCCGCCACCATGATGTTGTTGTTTGTCACACGATACTCTTGAATAGAATCCATGTTGAAAAACTTGAAATTGTTGAAGTGAAAACAGATCTTAAGTAGATGTGTTGTGATTGTTGTTGTCGATGAAAAATGTTAAAATCCCCTAAAAATTCACTTTTGTAAAAACTTCTATTTTCGGAATATTGGTGTTTTTCGGGATAAGTAAGTTTTTCGGATAAACTGGCAATTTTCGTATAAAGGCCCTTTTTCGGAATAATGTTGGTTTTCAGATAAATTCACTTTTTCGGATAAAGTGGATTTTTCGGATAACTTGGCTATTTTCGGAATAATTGCATCTTTCGGAAAAATTGAAGATTTTCGGAAAAATGTTGAGTCTTCGGATAAATGAGGAGTTTTCGGAATAAGTGAGGTTTTCGGATAAAATTGGTATTTTTGGAATAAGCTCCTTTTTCGGAAAAATTGTGGATTTTTGGAATAATGTTCTTTTTTCGGATAAATCACAGTTGTCGGGAAAATTAATTGGTTTCGGAACAAAGAACTTTTTCGAAATAATTACAGTTTTTCGGATAAACTGAGAAATTCGGATAAAATATTTTTGGAATAATCTGTGGTTTTTCGGATAAAAAAGTGATATTCGGATAAATGATTCTTTTCAGATTTGATGGAGTGAATTCGGATACTTGTGTTTTTGGATAATTAGAACATTTTCAGATAAACCAAACCCAAAACACTCACCTTCAGATAACTTGATTTCGGATAAAGCAAGGAAAAGCACCTTTCTTCGGAATACCAAAACCCTTTTCCAAAACCTCTCTTTTCGGAATAATCTATTTGCCAACGTAGCTACTGTTCTTCAAACCGAACCCCAAAAAAAATCCAAACACCCCAAAAACATGCGATTTGAACAACAAAAACTTAACCAAATCCCTATAAAATCTATGTAAGTGATTTATATCAAGATTTAGAGCCCGAAAACACTAAAAAAATCATTCGAGATGATTTTGATGATAAATCAACCGAACCAAACAATAAACCAAACAACCAATCACAAATCTACCCCGTGGTGATTGATACCAATTGTTGTCCCATGTTATTAGATGATTAAAGATATAAAATAGATGAAAAGAGATGGGCTTCTAGAGAGAGAAAGTAGTGAGAGAGAGTAAAGAGAAGATGGAGAAACTATGTGAATATTATATTAGAGAAAAAATAAGAACTTGCCACCCTCCTAACATGCTAGGAGGGTGCTTATATAGTCCACCCACATGCGGGCTTTCTATTGGACTATATATGTTTTGGGTCGGGCTTGAATAAATGCTTAGTACCTTGAAAGAAGCCTTATAAGCTAACCATCAAGCCCGTAATGTCACGACTATTTTAACTAACTATTACAACGTTCTAATAAATATTACAATATAAACCTATAACCGAACATTCTTGTTTGACTCAATATTTTTTAGGCTAACCGAAACCCTAAAACCGGAAAAGATGTCTGCTACAGAATCTTCATCCTCATCAAATCGTAACCTAAAAATCCCCATGCTCGACTCTGGGAAATTATTGGATTTGGAAATAAATTTTATAAAGCAGCTGGGGTTGTTGCTGCTATTACAAAAAGAACCACTGCTGTTTCTTCTGCTGAAGAGCGTAGAGAAAGACCTGAAGATGGAAGAGCTATCACAACTGCAGATATAGTCAAATGAAAGAATGACATGAAGACCTTAAGCATTCTTAAACTCTCTTTGGGTCCAAACAACCAACACAAATATAGAAGCTTTGAGTCTGCCAAAGAACTTTGGGCAGCTCTTCAAATAAACTATGGTGGTAATGATGACACTACCAAGGAAAAGAAGAAGCAACTTTTGCATGAATATGCTATGTTTAAAGCTCTTCCGAATGAGAAGCTAAGTGAGGTAAGAAGCAGGCTTCTAGACTTCACTAACAAGTTGACCTTTATGGGAACAAAATACGATGATGCTAATATCATTACTACTTTCCTTAAAAGTCTTGGTGATGCGTGGAAAATTGAAGCTAGGTCTATCATTGCAACCAATTCCCATAAGAGTTTAATTTTGATGATGTCTATAATAAGTTAAAGATTGTAGAGAATGAAATATTATTGGATCATGGAATAAAATCAACATCTGGAAACATGGCTTTCATCTCACATAGTGAAACTCAAACAAGTGAAAGAGAGTCATATGTACATCCTGTTACTGGATCACCTTGTGTCAGCAGTGGATCAACATTTGTCAGCGCCTCACATATAGACGCTGACACATACAATGCTGACTCACCAAAGCTTAAACCTGCTAGTATTGATTTGGATACAATATGTGCATACATTGCTGCATTGCCCAATGGTTCCTTGATTAACTATGAGGATATTGAGCAAATAAGTGATGAGAATTTGGAAGAGATGGACATTAAATGGAATATGGAACTTGCAAGCATAAGTGCCAATAGATGGAATAGGAGATTTGGAAGGAAAATGACCTTCAATGCTAAAGACACTGCTGGATTTGATAAATCCAAGGTTGAGTGTTACAATTTCTATAGGATGGGTCACTTTATGAGGGAATGCAGATCTTCAAGAAGATCTGATGCTGGAAAGGCTTCAAGCCAAATCATCAAGGTTGAAGATACTAAGCCAAAGGCTATGGTTGCCATGCAAGACATTGATGGTGTTGGATGGGACTGGAGCTTTTTGGCAAAGGATGTGGAAGAGAATAAGGTTTGATTCCTGAGAAGGAAGAAGAAGAGCATGTTCACTTTGCTCTCATGGCCAACTCCTCGTCTTCATCAGATAAGGAGGTATATGATGATGCTTATTGTAGTAAAGGTTGTCGATTAAACACTGAAAAGCTTAACAAAGAAAATTTAAAGTTAAAATTAGATGTGTTTGATGTAGAATGTAGGCTATAAAATTATAAAATGGCACTTGCACAAACTGAAAAGACTGTAGAGGAATATAAGTAAATGGAATTTGACCTAAAAGATCAAATTAATGTTTTGATTCATGATCTTAAAGTTAGTGTTGAACTTAGGGACACTCTAATGAGATCTAGAGGAAAAGTGCAACTTAAGTTAGATGAAGCCATTAAGGATAAAGAAAATGTAGGGCTTAAAATTAAATTTTTTGATAAAGCCAGCCAAACCCTAGAAAAATGTGTCAGTGAACAAAGAAACCCTAGGGATATCTCTAGGATTGGGATGAATGAATATGTTGTTGTTCCTCCACCTGATGGGAACTTTTATGGTGTTTAGAGAAAAGATCTCTCTTGGACTGGTATTCCAGAACTCCAAGAAGGGGAATTTATTCTTCCACCTAGAGTGCTCACCCTAGTTGAGGAATATCAACAAAAGGTGACTGATCTTAAGCAATGGAAAGCAGACAACCCTTTTATTTTTGTTAAGGTTGGAATGCTTAGTGAGAGTCCATTTGTGCCTACACCCATTACTGTGACCAACCCTACTACTGGAAAACCTGTTGACCTTGGCTCACCAGTTAAGAGAAAACCTAGTGTTAAATATACTGAAATGAAAAGAAAACCTAGGTCACCACAAAGCCAAGCTAGTGTGAATGGGACAGGTTTCTTTCAATCTAGACCTAAGGTTATGTCTAGAAAAGCTTGTTACACATGTGGGAGTTTTTCTCACTTGGCCTATAAATGTGTCAGTGCCTCAAAAGTCAACGCTGACAATAGGTCAACCATGGTCAAACCCAGACCTTTTATCCAACCAAGCACACAAGTCACTAGACCAACTCATTTATTTACTAAAGGGGAAAATACTCATGGACATAGGCCCTTTCAAAAGACCCACACTTGGTCTAACAGACAATGTGTTGATAAAGGGATTACTAGGGAGTTTAGCATAGCTAGAACTCCACAGCAGAATGGTGTGGCTGAAAGAAAGAATAGAACACTCATAGAAGCAGCTAGGACAATGTTGGTTGATGCTAAGTTTCCCATTGCTTTTTGGGTTGAGGCTCTGAACACAGCTTGTTATGTCCAAAATAGAGCCTTGGTAAAAAAAACCACAATAAGACACCTTATGAGCTATTCTGGAACGGGAAACCTAATATAGGATTTCTTAATCCTTTTGGATGTCATGTAGTCATTCTTGACACTAGTGATGCATCAGGTAAGTTTAATGCAAAAGGTGATGAAGGATACTTTGTGGGTTATTCTATGCAAAGCAGAGGGTATAGGGTTTACAACAAGAAAGAAAAACGCATTCTTGAAAAAGTGCATGTTAAGTTTTTAGAAAGTAAACCTAGTGATCCCGAGAGTGGACCAGACTGGAACCATTATCTAGGACCTTGAATTATATGCCTGTTACTAATCCAAACAATGTAAAAAGGATTCAAATTTTGTGGAAGAACCTATTGTTGAAATTACAGGTAAATAGGTTACTAAGGAAGAAGGATCACACGCAGTCAAGCCAGACCCCATACTTGAGTATGTTACCATTCCTATATGGACTGATGGGTTTGCACAAGCTTTTGCTGCTGCTGAAAAGGAGGAAGAAGGGCCACAAGAAAAGCCAGTTGATAATAACATGCATGCATCTTCAAGCGCTGAAAAAGCCAAATCAGACGCTGACAGGTTAAATTCAGATACTGACAGCTCAGACGCTGACAGCCTGTTTGGACATCTATTCTCTTCCAATACTTTTGAACATGGTGAACCTTCCATACTCAATTAAGAGGTTCATTCCAGTAAAGATGGGAGTGGAAATGACTATGATATTGGCAATATGGAAACTGATATAGAAGACAACACACTAGTTGGGGGAGGAATACTTACACAGGTGGCCAAAAATCATCATCCTTCCCAAATCATTGGTGATGTTCAGACTCCTGTTCAAACAAGAAGGTCTCATCAGACTCAAGGTGTTTTCATTGCCAATATTCACAAGAAGGAAGATACCCCTCTTGTACAAGCATGTTTGTTTGCTTGTTTTCTGTCACAACAGGAACCCAAGAAGATTTTTGATGCTCTTAAAGAACCAAGCTGGGTTGAAGCAATGCAGGATGAGCTTCACCAGTTTGCCATTCAAGATGTGTGGGAGCTAGTGGATTGTCCAAGGTATGTTAGACCTATTGGGACACGTTGGGTTCTAAGAAACAAGAAGGGTGAAAGAGGGATTGTGGTCAGAAACAAGGCACGTTTAGTTGCTCAAGACGATACACAAGAAGAAGCAATAGACTGTGAAGAGGTTTTTGCACCTGTTGCAAGGATAGAAGCAATAAGGATATTCCTAGCCTATGCGTCTTGCATGGGTTTCACAGTTTATCAGATGGATGTGAAGAGTGCTTTCTTATATGGCACAATTGAAGAGGAGGTGTATGTAATGCAACCTCCTGGTTTTGAAAATCCAGAGCATCTAGACAAAGTGTATAGAGTCAAGAAAGCAATGTATGGACTTCATCAAACCCCAAGAGCATGGTATGGTACATTGTCCACCTATATGGTGGAAAATGGGTTTAAGAGGGGCACCATAGACCAGACCTTATTCACCAAGAAGATTGGTAAGGATTTTCTACCTGCTCACGTCTATGTGGATGATATTATCTTTGGTTCATCAAATCCAAAGATGAGTGAAGACTTTTCCAAGCTCATGACAGACAAATTCAAGATGAGTGCAATGGGAGAGATGAACTTCTTTCTAGGTTTACAAGTCTAATAGAAAGAAGATGGTATCTTTATCTCTCAAGACAAGTATGTAGCAGAGATCTTGAAGAAGTTTAGGTTTTCTTCCCATGAAAAATGGGCTAGGAAACCCATGGATAGGGAACACCCTTGGGGAAAGACTGGAGATGGAAAAGAAGTGGATGTCAAGCATTATAGATCCATGATTGGCTCATTGATGTATCTTACAGCCTCTAGACCTGACATCATGTGTGTGTGCATGTGCACGCCATCAGGTGACTCCCAAAGAGTGTCATCTTCCTGCTGTCAAAAGAATTTTTAGATATCTTTGGTGCTATCCCATCTTGGATTATGGTATCCTAAAGATTCTTTATTGGAGCTTATTGTCTATTCAGACAGTGAGTATGGAGGTGATAAGCTTGATAGGAAATACACAACTGGTGGATGCCAATTTCTTGGGAGCAGATTGATATCTTGGCAATGCAAGAAACAAACAGTGGTGGCCAAGTCTGCAACTGAAGCAGAATATGTTGTTGTAGCTGCTTGTTATGGACGAGTTCTATGGATACAAAACCAACTGTTGGATTATGGGTATAATTTTATGCATACCAAGATATTTGTAGATAATAACAGTACATTATGCAATATTAAGAATCCTGTACATCATTCTAAAACAAAACACATAGAAATTAGACATCATTTTATAAGAGATTGTTTTGAAAAAGGTTTAATACATCCAGATAAGGTAGACATAGAAGAAAATGTGGCTGATCTTTTAACTAAACCTTTTGATGTTGGGAGGTTCCCGTACTTGGTAACAAGTATTATAATGATCAATCTCACCTAAATGTGTTTTTGATATCATTGTATAGTTTGTACAGGATGTGTACTGTTGTTAGTCTTTGTACAAAATTAGGTTTTCCACTTTATTTTTCTAACGCTAAAAAAGGTTATTTGAACGTTGACAAGTGTTAAAATGGCCGCTGACAGCAATATGTTAGTTTTGTGGTTTTTGATCTAATCATGCAGGCGTTATGAGCATTGTACAAATGGATACAGAGTTGCTTCTGGATCTTTGGAGCTTACAAGGAATGTGTTAAAGCTTATGGATGATGGTTAGAGTGTTTACATTCCTATCTTGACATAAATTTATTACATGCTTTTAATTTGGTAACTTTGTATATCATGGTTTAATGGGAGGTTTAGGAAACCTTTAGGATTTTAGGTATTCTTAGAATGCTCTTATCACAATTCTAGATAGTGTCCACTAGTGAGTACGATTTAGTTTTCTAATTCGTGAGGCACTATAGCATGCAAAGTTGATATACTGTGCACACTGCCAAGACTTTTTGGCCTAGAATTGCATTTGGTCGGTTGGGAGACTTGGGAACGTTTTTATTGGGCTTACCTGGGAAGTTACAAGGGATTTATATGAGGTAACTTCACTGTTAAGAACTTTGGTAGCAAGGGACACTTGATGACAATTATGTCTATCTTGCTTAAGCAAGTGTGCATGACTGGAAAATGCTTGCCACCCTATAGTCAGTTTCAGTCTAAGAGTTATCTTTACTAGGGTAAACTTCTTTGTTAAGGTCCTTTTTATTTTTAATTATTTTTATTTTTAGACGCTAACGTATTTTCTTTTCAAAAAAATTTCAACGCTGACAAGAATATAGCCGTTAGATGTTGATGTTTACTTTTTGTCAGTTGAAAAACATTAGGTCCTACCCAGTTGTTATTTTTGACGAAAATATGGGCCGTAGTTTTAGATATTTGGTAACTTAAAATTAATGTATGAGATAAGTTATATATATTTTTAAGATTGTGATGATTACTTTTTGAATATAACTGTCTCATTTTTCAACCAATAGTATGTTTTTACCTCTCCTATAAATACGCCTGTTTTCTTTCAAACAGGGTAATTTCTATTCTTGTCTAACTAATATCTTTCAAACCTTCATATTTCCATTTCTTTCAAATCACAATTTTCTATCATCAATCTTCATGGCACCAATGTTTAAACCTGCTCAAGTGGAATTGGGATTCAGAAGCCAACACAACATGGTGGCTTACTTGGAGGCTGATAATACTCTGCATCCCCAAAACACTCAGATGATTGGGTATTTGAATGCGTCTCCTTTAAGGTATGCACTTTCACATACTCCTCTTGTCCCTATCACACACATTAAACAGTTTTGGAACACTATAAGTTCCTGAACAGTTAATGGAATGATTACATTGACTGCTACTGTTCATGGGGCTCCATGGGTGGTTACTGAAGCTTTGGTTCGCCAAGATTTGCATCTTGATGATGCTGATGGTATAACCACCCTTCCCCTCATAGAGCTAGAGTTAGGACTCCAAGCCTTGGGTTATGATTTGCCCCCCGTGGGTCATTTAAATAAATATACCAAACAACAATTTCCTCCAGCTTGGAAGTTCCTTATCCATGTCATCCTACAATGTTTGAGTCCCAAATGCTACTCACACAATGAAATCAACCGTTCAATCGGGAGTACGATTGTGTGCATTGCAACTAGGCAAAAATATAATTTTTCAAAAATGATTTTTGATGGCATGTGTCACAATAAGGGTAACAAGATGACTCTTGCTTACCCTAGGTTTTTACAAATGATTTTTGACATGCAAGGATACTACAATAGGGATCTTGACAATTTTTATACGATCCATGTTCAAAAGGAAACTGTTTTTTGGAATATGAATTCCCCACCATATAGAGACCTACCACTCACCCCAGCCATGCTTGCTGTCATTGAGGCAGCAGCAAACCCTCAACCTCAACCACAACCACAACCAAAACCATTAAAAGAAGACCCTCCATCACCCCAATACATGGACATTGACCCTTAAACATGGGCCGCTGACACTCATAATGTGAGCGCTGACACATCTAACCCAAATGCTGATACCATTTTCCCACACACCCAAACACCCCCTCACACCCAAACAGACCCTCAAACCACTTCCACTTCTGAACAAACCGATTTTAGGTTGGAAAAACGCCAAAGGACTGCTGGAGTGTTCTCCTCTAGTGGTCTAGCCATGTAGCAGAGAGAACCACCACCACAAGTGTGGTTGGTGACATGGGTGGGGCTGGGACTATCGACTCTGGCTTAGTAGCAGGTCAAGAAAGTCGCAACATCATTAAGACCCCCTCCATGCCCGATGAATCTCTTTTAGGAGGTCAAATTCCCATCATAGAGGAGGGCAGATTGGAACCTTATATGCTTTTGAAATTGACGGTGGTTTGCATTAGCTTGCAAAAGCAAAATGCAGACCTTGTACCAGTTGTCACAGGTCAAGGCCTTGAACTCAAGCAATTGAGGGAGAGGCTAGTTGTTTTGGAGGCTGCCAATGCTAGGAGAAAGCAGGCAAGAGTCCTTTCATCAGGGGAGGATTCTTATAAATGGGAGGAGGATGCACCAACAGAACCATTCAATTTGAGTGACAAGAAGAAGAAGGTGGTTCTTTTGGAAGTAAACAGGTGGAAATAGCTGAAGCCTTGACCAGTTTGAAGGAGAAGCATGTTCTTGATGTTTCATTGCAAACTCCAAAGATGTTGTCATTTTTAGAGATGATGGAACAAGCAACAAAGTCAGCCGCCGACATTCAGAGTTTGAGCGCTGACAAGAGCAAAGCAAGCGCTGACAGACCTACATGTATGATTGGTGTATCCCAACCACCAGTTATCATTAGGGATGTAACTACACATGTGCCAACAACAACTTTACCAGCTATTGGAGCAAAAGACAAGGGTAAAGGAATTTTGGAAGAAGTTGAGGTGCCATAGAATGCAGCCCAATTACACTTTGATTCAGTTTTGGCTGCACAATTGCAAGAACAGGATTGGACTACCACAGAAAAGGCTAAAGATGGTAGTGATGGTGATGAGAGCTCAGATTCTAGTGTGATGATCTTAGAAGAGCTAGAGAAATTGGAGTATGGTGAAGATGACTTATCCAAGGAAAGGCTAAGAGAGTTGAAGATAAAGGCAGACTTTGACACGCCTGAGAGAAATGTATTTTGCATGGGAGTCCAAGGTTGAATAGAACCCAGATATGTCTATAACTGGAGAAATTTGGGTTTTGGAGATATTGTTGAGAATTCAGGAAGATCGCAAGATAATTTTGAAGCACAAGGCTAGCAAGGTGCTTTCTGAACTCAAGAGGGATAGTAGGGAGCTATACTTTATGCTATTTAGGTGTCATCAAGGTGGATGGACCTATGAAAGGTTAAGGAAGTTTTCCTTTGAAGAATTAGTGTTCCATGCTTATCCAATTTGGGTAAGAATTTGTGAGGATAATACTATGAGGCTTCTTTCAGCTGAAAGAAGAGAATAGATTAAGGAGAATATGCAGATCTAGAGGGCTTCTATTATGCCAAGGCCAGTGAAGAAGGGAATTCCCATTGAGTTTCCAGTTCTTGACAGGTTGAATCCTAGTGTGGCAGTGATCAGAAAGAGCATTAAGCTTTCACCATTGGAGGCTTCAGATTAGAGATATTACCCTTGGGATTCAAAAACCCAACAGTTAATTATGAAGAAGATGCAAGTGGGTTCTGGATGATCACCAAATATGGCAAGAAGGTACATACTTTCACTTCCTTGATCTCATTATTTTCAAGCATGGAAATAGAAGACTTGGTAGATCTTTGGAATTTGATGAAGACCAAGTTTGAGGCTGAAGAACCTACTTCAGCCAATGGAATAAATATCTGGACAACATTCAAGAGAATGATTACACCAGATGAAGCAAATCCAATATGGTTGGATCTGGACGATATTAGTGGGTTACAATGGCATCTACATTTAGCAGCTGGCGTTTACCATCTCAGCACTACAAAGTTTTCAGAGTATCTTCTTGTGGATGCTCAATATCCTATGTCCAAGGATGTTTTGAAGAAGATGGTGTCTACACAGCTAGAAGTAGATTATACTAGTGATGTTAGCAAGGATTTAATTATATTTGTTTACTATCTAATTAGCAAGTAATTTGTATTTGTAAGAATCCTCTGTGTACTTAGTTTTTATTCAGAAACTTGATTACTAGAGTAGATATCAAGATTAGGGGAGGATTATTGGGAATAAAATGAGCTAAGTCACTCAAATGCTGACAAGAGTAAATGAAACGCTGACAAGAGGAAATGAAGCGCTGACAGATCAAGCATTGACAAGAAATATCCAAACGCTGACAAGAAGAAGTCCAACCACTGATTGGAATACTTAGTCAACACGTTTAATATTTGAAGTAAAGATATACTCAATATTGTATTTTCTATATTTATCTTTACCTAGAATAGTTGATGGTTGTACACGACTCCTTATGTTATAAAAGGAGGTCGTAATGTTTGTAGTTTATATTCACATTATTCAGTTTTCACAACTTTCATTGTAAGCAAGTTTGATTATTAATCTAAAGTGAAAGTTTGGTTTAACCATTTTACTTCTTCTTTATTCTAATTGTTAATTCCGCATATCACTTGGATAGTTCATAACAACAAAGTTTCTCTACGTGTTAAACCTGATTTAATCTCTTTAACACAAAGCTAATCGATCTAAGTTTGGGATCAACACTACTTCCAGGGGCAAGAGAAAGATTGATGATAGTTATGAAGAGCCCGAGGAGGACAGTGAGGATGAGGACGAGACGCCATCCAAGAAGTCATATGGATCACCACGTGATTAGTTATTAGTATTTGATTTTAATTTCCTTGTTGTAATCGAACTTATTCAGACTTCTGTATTCTCATTTTGTGATGGAACTTGATTACTTTAAGTTTTATTTGGTGAATGATTGTAGTGACATGACTTGTCAGAGTTTTGTTAATTTATCAAAGCAATCAACATTTACCTTTCATGATCTATAACATGTCTTTATTAGATCTTTTGTGATTTGGTTGATGAATACTTGTAGCCTTTGTTGATTATTCTTATTGTATTTATATTATGTCTTGATAAAGGAATCCTTCTTGATCTTGATGTGTATACTTACCTTGTTTTCTTTCCCCTGTCATTGTAGAAGGGTGTAGAGGAAGGAATTTGGGGAAGCATTTTCTGTTATCAGTGAATCTTTGTGTGACAAATTGTTCATCATGCCTCCAAAGTTGACAGATACTCGTGTGAACACTATGATTCAAGAAGTGATCGCTAATGCGCTTGAGGCGGGTCGTGCAGCTAGAGGTCAAGTCCAATGTGGGAATGTTGGTGGACCACAAGCTCCTAGAGAATGTTCTTATACAAGTTTTATGAAATACAGGCCTTCGTTTTATTGAAGAGCCGGTAGAGATTTTGGATCGTGAAGTTAAGACTCTAAAGAGAAGTAAGATACCGTTGGTTAAGGTTAGATGGAATTCAAAATGCGGAGCAGAGTTCACTTGGGAACGGGAGGAGTTCATGAGGAACAAGTATCCTCAGTTGTTTGCTAATGATGTGACTGGTCCTAAGGAGTAAATCTCGGGACGAGATTTATATTTGGAGGGAGTGATGTGACAACCGCGGTTTTGAGGTCCGTCACTTAGTTTTTATTTCGTTCAAAGTACGTGCCTTTACGTGTTTATGTGTTAACTGGCGTGTATAGAGTGTGGTTTGGATATCGTTTTCAGGTACGGGGTACCTTGTGAGTGAGATGATTTATGATGTTCTCATGTTCATGAGCTCACAAGGTAGTGACTATGAAATGAGATGGCGTTATTTTAATATTTTATGTGCACGTATATGTATTATAGTAGATCGTATTTTTACGCTTTAGGGTTTAGCATTTTGAGGTCTTGCATATGGTAATTAGTCACGGGAATATTTTTCGGGATGGTTTTAAGTCATTTAGGACTTATTTATTTAGTTTAATTCATATTTCAGGAGTTTTTATAAAACTGTATATTTTTACGTCTTTTACGGTATACGCGTAAAACTGACTAGTTTAACGGTTTTGAGATTTCAGAGGCTTTAGGAGATGAAATAAATTAAGCTAAATTAAGGTATTATTAATAATATATTAATAAGTAATAAAAAGAAAAAAATATAAAAATATATATAATTGTCGGTTTTGGGACGCAAGAAAGAAAAAGAAAATGAAAAAAAAGGAAAAAGGGGAACCGGGCTTTTGTTATGGGCCAATGACTTTTTAGGAAACTATATAAAGACTTTTTATTAACCAAAACACTTCATAAAACTCCTGGAGATTACCTTCAAGTCGGCATCAATGGTGGTTTTAAGGTTCTTTATTAACTTTTCTTCTTTTCAAAAATTCTAAGGTAAAATCTTTAAAACCGTGTTCAATTAAAGTGTTTTTAATTCTTTCTTAATCATTCAATAATGGATTTAGGTTAGAGTTTATATTAAAATCAGTATATTAATGATATGTAATGATTAAAATAATTAGGGCTTGTAATAAATTAATTGTTGGGTAAGTAATTAGGTTAGTTTAATTAAATTCGTAATTAAAAACTGGGCAAAATTTTAGGGCTAATGTTTTGGTCATATCTAGAGTTCTAGGAATATTCAAGATGCGATCCAAGTATGCCTGGAAAGTTAATTGAGTTAGATTTTGAATTCAAGAAACAATAACTGAATTGGATGTGGGGAAGTGGGTTAAAAACAGGTTACACCAGTCGGGGGTCAAAACAATTTTTGGGTCAGCTGGTTTTCAATTAATGTTTTAAGATGGTTAGGGCACTTAGGAGTTGAATTAGAACTTCAAATGAACGTGAGGGTTATTTCATATATTAAATAAAATATCTGTAGGAGGGCTAAGTAAATGGAATGGGTTAAGACCGTCAAATCATAACAAACTTTTCATATGTTCAAAATAAGTAAATTCTGGATAGGTAAATATATATATATATATATATATATATATATATATATATATATATATATATATATATATATATATATATATATATATATATATATATATATATATATATATATATATATATATATATATATATATATATATATATATATATATATATATATATATATATATATATATATATATATATATATATATATATATATATATATATATATATATATATATGGAGGACTTAACAGTAGCTTTAAGCATGCGGCCAAATGGGAAACATAGCTAACACATGTAAGGGCATAGGGTTTCTTCTACATTGGATGTTATTTTGGTTAAGGGGATGTTCGACCCATAGTTTGAAGTATGAAAAACGGGACGGTTTTGGGTTAAATGTTAACGGGACGAGTTATGAACTAAACTAAGTTAAGGGCTTTTTAGAGGATTGTAATTAGATGCATATGGAATATAAATGGGGTTAAGTTGTAGGAAAAGGTTAGATATCCATCATATATTGATGAGCTATTTTGGTATGTGGTTCATGCATTGATTGTATACGTTTGTGTGTTTAGATTTGTGCTAGAGCGCGGATACTTGGAGATACTTGTTCATGTGAGTTTCATAGTCCCATGTTTTTATGAGTATAATTGCTTTGACTTCCAGATGGGATGGAAGAGACACTGTATGGTTTTGTAAATAATGTAGTGAATGTTTTTATGGTTTGTGATGGACTTGTTTATACACTTATGTGATTAACTGTTATGTGATTCTTGATTGTGTTTATGATATGGATCGAGGGACATGTACCGTCTCAATTATTGTGGTTTGAATTGGTACCAAGGGTATGTTGACATGTCGGGGCCTTGGGATTGGTTCATAGGTGTATAGGCGCCTGTGGGACCATGGTGATTGGTAAGGCTTGGAACCTTGGAGTTATGGTGATTGGTAAGGCTTGGAGCCTCGGAATTGGGATGTATGGTTAATCTTGAATGGTAGTTGTTAATGCATAATTGTAACACATTGTCCATATGTTCTTTTAGTGATGGTTATTATTCACAGCTTATAATTGTTTTGGAGTTGGAGTCTAAACCTATGACTCTCACCAACTTTATGGTGACGTGTTTTAGTGTCTCTTTCAGGTGAGAATGTGGTTACGCGTGAGAATAGGAGTGGCTAGCTTGGAGGCTTATGATTGCATTTAGAGGAACCCCCTTTCCTCTTAGTCTTTATTTATGTTTTGAATAAGTGATACTTTATAGATACCTATATGTTTGTTGTGTGTTAATTGTATGTATTTGGTAAGAGGTTGACATGTTACCCACTTACCTAGACGCCTGCATTGTTTGAGATATTAATATTTGATTTTGTATGGGTTAATGGAGTTCTCGATATCTTAACGAATTGATTTCCGGTTCAAAGTACGACTCAATTGTTTTTGGTGAAAAGGAATATTTTTGGTTGTTTTAAAATAAATGTGCAAGATGTAAATGAAAATAACGTTTATTTAAATCTAAAACTAATTTAAAAATAAATGGCAAGTATTTAAAAGCGTGACAAGAATTTAAAAGGCACTAAACGTAAATAACGCAAACTTAAAACTACTATCTAAGGCAAACTTAAAACGCAATTAAAACTTAAACTAAGGCAAGGCTAAAATAAATCTAAGGCAATTAAACTTAAAGTGCAACTAAGTAAAAAGGCGGGAAAAGTAAAGCTTGAAAATTAAGAACAGAAAGTTAAAAACTGAAATTAAAAAGAACCTGAAAACAGCTCATCCGGAATAATCCTTCGTTCGGAATAATCACTCATCCGGAATGTCACCTTCGTTCGGAATGATTCTTCTTCACTCAGAATATAAGCCAAAACCCTTGATTCGTAACAAATGCTTCAGTCGGAATGAAGGCTCATCCGAAATATGTCACTTCATCCGGAATACACCCTTGATTCGGAATAAATTCCGAATAAACTCACTGATCCGGAATATACTCTGATTCGGAATATAACAAGCTTGATTCGGAATCCTTCTTGGTTCGGAATGCTTGATGTTCTGAATGAACCACCTCCTTGATTCGGAACAATAAATGTTCCGAATGAAGACCTTGATCCGGAATAATAAATTATTCTGAATAAAACTCCTTGATCCGGAACTTCACTGATTCGTAACTTCTTCTTGATTCGGAATGTTACGAATGAACAGCTTCACTTGGAATGCACAACTTGATTCGGAATAAATCTTCAATCCTTGATCCGGAATATATTCCGAATGAACTTTGATCCGGAATATTGTATATTCTGAATGAACCAAACTGATTCGGAATAAATGATGTTCCGAATGAACACTTTGATTCCAGGATATGTCACTTATCCGGAAAGTTTGCTTTGTTCGGAACAATCACTACACCACCTTCACTCGGAACAACTTGTTTGAAACCCTTGAACCGGAATAAACCTGGGAATCAGTAACAAAAGCGAAGAACAAGGAACCAAGAGATACACGAATCTAAACAAAACTAAATTAAATCAACCAAAAGATTAAGCAATACTAATCAATAAACATCTACTAATCATAAACAAGTAATCCAAATCAACAAAACTAACAATAATGATCAAAATAATCAAAACCCACTTAATTAAATCAAATAAAACTCAAGAACATAAACATGAACAATAAAGCATAAAGATTAAGATCAAATAAGAAAGGTAGATAGGAGATTAACAAGAAAAAGTAAAGATTGACAAGAATTAAAAGAAAACTTACTTGAAATTAAAGGTATTTAAGGTGCAAGACAATTAAGGTAAATGACATGTAATTAAATGACAAGGAAAATAAAAATGGAAGAACTAATTGTCACTATTAGCCAACAAGAGAAAATGAAATCTAATCTAATCTATTTATAGGGGAGATTAGGGAGGTGCTTAGGAAGCTTCCTCCCCTCTTTCTTCTTTCCTTAATTGCGTCATTAAGTCCTTGCTCTTCTTAATTCTTTGTTAATCTTTTTAATTCTTTGACTTTAACGACTTTGTCTCGGGATTTCTTTGAACTCGTCTTGTAATTCTTCCATAAATTAGACTTGAGTTCTTCGGCTTTTAGTAAACTTCCGTCTTTTGACTTTTTCTTCGATAAATCTTCAGAATTGGTCTTGGACTTCCGTTCTTTTTGCACTCTTGACTTCTTGACTTCGTCTTTCGTCTTTTTCTTCGATAAAAGCCCGTGAATGCCCGTGTTTTCTCCACTTTTCACCTTTTCGTCCTAAATCACAACAAAAACACAAACCACGCATAATTCCAACATAAATGACATAAAATACACGTCTTGGCTCGGTTATTGTTGTTATTAAGTGGTAAAAAGGATGGGTGTTTACACACCTATCAAATCCCCTACACTTGACCATTGCAATGTCCTAATGCAATGCATTAGTTACAAAGAACGATTACACTTTTCATCATAATCAGTCCACTTTGGCCTTTATTAAAGAGATAGAAAATTATAAACATTCAAACTAAAGAAATCAAAAACATACCTTCGGGATTTGGAAATGTCATGAATGATCATCATCCTCAAGTTTTCACTTTTTCCAAACCAAGCTTAAAAACGAGATCATTGTTATTATAAGTTAGCAAACTAACACGAACTCATGTGGGCCAATTATTCACTTAGACTCTCTTATTCCTAGGTGTATCTCTTATATTTTATTGTTGTCTTTAATGATCACGAGGATGCATTTTTGACTTATTTCGATAGTTATTTAGGCCGAAAATAAAGTGAACGATTTAATCAATAGTTAGCTAAAGGACAAAATCTTTTAAAACTACTTCTCGGGACCTCATAAAGTGCATATCTTGGGATAACTCGCTTCGCGATTTCAGACCTTTCTCGGACCGATATTTGGCAGCGACTTCATACTTCAAATCTTGAGAGACGTTCATGAAATAATGGTCTTCTCTTCATAATAGGAATTTCTTCACTTGAAGTTTTGAGAGATTCTTCATACTTGGACCACGACTTCTTCATTTTTCTCCAATCTTTATTTAGGATTTTGATATACAACAATCCGCCTCCTTTTTGGACTTGGATCTATTTATCCTCATACCTTGTTAGGGCCTTTTCGGATAGACTTCTCCATGATCTTTACGGGAGTATTTGCTTTTCGTCGTGTGTCTCGATCCTTCATATTGATCTTTGATAAATGATTCTTCACATCACTTTGGATCTTAGCAACAAAATATAGCCCTCATGCCTTGTTAGGGCCTTTTCGGACTCGCCAATCTTCGCATCCCGCTTCAATAAGTTATGCCTTGGCTATGAACTCTAATCCATACCGAGCAACTTTTAAACGATCTTGGGCTAGAAGCTAAGTAACTTTTCAAATCGTACAACCTTATTTATTGCAGATAAATTTATTAGCAAGCGATGGGAGAATAGGCTTATAATTAACTCACATAAATTCACGAAAGAATACCAAACTTATAATTGACTCTATCATCTCTCATTCTCCACAGTTTAAAAGCTCAAGGAATGAGACTCGTGGATACTTAGTCTATTAAATCAAAGTTTTGGGTTTTCGAGTCGCCTATAGTATCTTGCAAATTCTTAGACTTTTTCAAGTTTAGAAATCGCATTTTATAGTTCCCTTGATAAACGACTCTCTAGGATAAATTATAGGAACTTGCGAAAAGTTCTTGTTCTTAACCTGTGAGGGTTAAGACTTTCGCGTTTTATAGCTCCCTATATAAAAGCCTAGCAAAACTTGACTTAAACACGTTAAGGATACTAGCTAGAGTAAACTTAGATAAGTAAACTCGGGTTGAGTCAAAAGATTCACAACGTTTGAAAATTAAAACCACTTTATTAAAATTTATTCTAGCAAATAAAGAAAATAACTATACAAAGGTAAAAATTTTGAAAAATGTCAAAAATTTTAAAAACTAATAGGCCAAAATAACTATACAAAGGTAAAAACTATACAAAGGAAAAGGCCACTTAACTTCGATAGAAGTCCCCCCTACACTTAATATAAACATTGTCCTCAATGTTTAAGCATGTGGGAGTAAACTCCCTTACACTTAGGACATTATGCACTTTGTTTAAATCTCGCTAAGGAAAAGTCAACTAACAAGATTCCTGTTTTAATATTGAGAAAATATAAAATAGTGAATCGAAAAGAGTTTAGGATAGAACCGGGAAGACGGGAACACGGAATCACGGGTCGTCAAAAATCATCAAGAGTGGATCATTGAGCGCTCGAATCCCTGAATAGTAGAAGAGAGGAAATAGCAAAAACCAACGGGTCTCCCCTACACTTAGGATATAGAAAGCTAAAAGATAGAAACATGGGTTGCCTCCCAAGAAGCACTTGATTTTTGTTCACCGAGTCGTGAGCCTGACTCGACCTTGATTATCATAGGAAAAAGCATGAAACATATCCACCGGGATCAAATACATAGTTTTCGTCCATCAAGTAGCACAAGCTTAAGGCGATCAAGGCAAGCCAAAGAAGAATAAGCAAGGTTCCCTTAAGCAAAGATGAAACACGGTGGTAGCAAGGGTGAGGTGGTGCAAGCATATCTTCAAAAGTTCCAAATATTTTTCCTTTTATTTCATCAGACGGATACTGAGATGGCTTAAAGATTCCAATACCGGGGTCGAACACCTTTTCCTTTAGGGGAAAATAGCACTCAGGCTTAGCAGAATTTGAAGATGATCCGCGAAGAAAATGCACAACCTCGTCCTCAGAAGGTGGACAAAGAGGTGTTAAATCATACGTGTTGCGGATGGTGGTGTCGACCGGTTGCTTCTCCTTTGAAAGAATTTTCTTCAAATCCAAAGTAGGATCAAGACCATAATTATCAAAGTCCAAAGGAGGAGCATCACTCTCATGAGGGAAGTATGTATTGAGAAAAGTAGAGAAGTCTTCCTCAAATGAGTAATCATCCAAAGTAGGATCAAGTGATGGCGGAGGATCTTCATCATGAGAAGAATCACTCAAAAGAGTATCGGCCTCATCAAAATCATCATAAGTGGGCATGTCTGGATACTCTAAAGTAAAATCATCATAATCATCCGTATCTGATCTAGAATCATCATCATAAGCATCAAAGATCGGTGGAGAATCATATATGGGTGAAGGTTCCAAATTGGAGAGAGAATCATCCACATCCTCTTGAAAAAGTGGATTATCAATGCACGAATCGAATAGAGGATTGTTGTAGATGACAAAATCATCGAGCACATTAATCATATTCGCTGATTCTCTTCCTCCAAAGGATTTTCTTGTAAGCTTCCCCATTTCAAAAACTTGTGCATCATCCCCGACTCTTAAAATGAGCTCACATTTATCCACATCAATTAAAGCTCTACCGGTTCTTAAAAATGAGCGACCAAGTATTAACGCAATACGAGGATCCATTTCATAATCAATAACGACGAAGTCGACCGGAAAAGTGAATGTGCCAACTTTGATGAACACGTCTTCGGCAATACCAACGGGGTAAGCGAGAGTGCGATTGGCTAGCTCAAGAATCATTTTGTTGGGTGTAAGGTCGGTCAATGATAACTTTTTCCAAACACTTAAAGGCATCAAATTAATACTTGCCCCGATATCGGCTAAGGCAGTAAATTTGTCGGTTTGGTTAAAAGTACAAGGTAGCACAAAACGACCGGGATCTCCAAGTTTCTCTGGAAGTTCTTTAAGAAGGACGGCAGAACAATTTTCATTCAATCGAGTATTAACAAACTCGGCCATCTTCTCCTTCTTACTAAGCAATTCCTTAAACATCTTGACAAATTTAGGCATTTGTGCTAGAGCTTCGACAAGGGGAAGAGTGATGGTCATTTCCGAAACTTTCTTCAAATAGTTTGACACTTGGATGTCATCCTTGGTGTGCATTTTGGCCTTGCCTAAGCGAGATGGATAAGGAATATTGGGTTTGGGTGGTGAAGGTATAGGTGTAGCAGGTAAAGGTTGAGATGTTGAAGGTGGGGTTGGTGGAGGATTCTTGGTGGGTACTTCATCACGATGAGGCGGAGTCGGTAATGGTGTACTAATACTAGGTGCGGGAGGAGTAGGGATAAATGGTGGTGGAGGAGGTGTAGATGATGGGGGCGGGATAGGTGGTCCTACTATGGTTACTCCACTACGGGTAGTAATAGCACTCACATTTGCTCGCAGATTGGTGACGGTGTTTGAAGGTAGAGAACTCAAAGTAGAAGGTTGAGTGGTGGGCAAGAAACTAGCCAACATATTTTTCAAATCATTCGTTTGATTGCTGAAGGAGGATTGAATATTATCTCGAAGCTCGGATCTAATGTCATTTCCTTGCTTGGTGATATCCCCTTTCAAATTGATAATTTGGCTCTGCAGATTCTTGATTTGCTCACCTTGGGTTCTCATTAATGCTTCAACATCTTGATTGATGGGCGGGGCTTGTTGAGCGGGTGGGTGATAAGGATTAGAAGCTCGAGGTGGGATTTGGTTGCTTCTATTGTAGTTGTTGTTAGGGTTTTGGTTTTGAGGAGAAAAACCGGGTGAAAGGTAGTTGTTTGACCGGTAACTCAGCAAATTTCTATCCCCTTGAGGTCGGGCTTGGTAATTTTCCGGTGAATAATTACCATAAGTCGCATACACGTTTTACGGTTTTCCTTGAGTAGAAGGACAATCAGTGTATGAGTGTGGACCGCCGCATGTTTCACAAGGATTGGCTACTGCTTTAACTTGATGTTGTTGGTTTGTAGCGAGAAGCAAGATATTTTTGTTCATTTCGATCATCATGCGGGTGAATTCGGTTATGTCGGGGTTTGCTGAAGTAGAAGACACATTGACTCTCGGGTTGTTCCTTGAAGAAGTGGAGGAATCCCAGTTTTTGTGATGAGTAGTCATGTTTTCAATAAGCTCTGTACACTCCTCGGGTCTTCTTTTCATAAATGTGCCACCGGCGGCTGCATTAATCGTATCACGATCACAAAAAGTCAAAATGTTGTAGAAAGTATAAATTAATGTCACTGGAAGCATGTTGTGGTTTGGACAACGATCAATCAAAACATTATATCTTTCCCAAGCATCAAATAGAGATTCATCGGGTTCTTGCATGAAACCGCTGATTTGATTGCGAAGGCTCGTGACCATGGATGGTGGAAAGTAGCGCGACAAAAAGCGTTGAGTCATGTCATCCCAAGTATGAATTGAATTCTTCGGGAGACGATCAAACCATTTCTCGGCGTGGTGTGATAATGTATGTGGAAAGAGTTGAAGGCGAAGAACATCCATTGTGGCACCGGGCAACTTCATGCTTTGAGTGATTGTAATGAATTTGTCGAGGTGTTTGTTGGCATCATCATCAGGCATTCCTCGAAAAGGATTTGTTTCTTGCTGAATCATGTGGTGCTTCAACGAAAACTCCGGAGCCGTGATTTGCATCGGCGCAATCGGTCCTCCTCGTCCAAACATGGTAGGTTGACAAAGCTCCTCCATTGTCCGAAGATCGGGCTGTGGAAGAACATTGTTGTTGTTATTATTGAGGTGCGGTGGATTATTGTTGTTGTTCACACATGCCATACTTAAATCCTCACGAGTCTCGGGCTCTTGATAATTAGAAGATCTAGTACGCATACACCTGCAAAGGCAAAAGAAAACAATACCAAACACAAAGAGAATATATAAACACAATAAAAATAAAATCTTTTTGGATTTTTGAAAATTTTAATTTTTATGGATTTCTAACAATTTTTAATTTTTTTGGATTTTTTGAAATTTTTAAGGAAGAAAAATAACGCTCACGAATGAACGGATCCCAAAAAGCAACGCGTCTCTCACAGAAAACCGTTAATCTTTACGAAAAGAGCCGGCAGCGGCGCCATTTTAATATTTGATTTTGTATGGGTTAATTGAGTTCTCGGTATCTTAACGAATTGATTTCCGGTTCAAAGTACGACTCAATTGTTTTTTGTGAAAAAGAATATTTTTGGTTGTTTTAAAATAAATGTGCAAGACGTAAATGAAAATAACGTTAATTTAAATCTAAAACTAATTTAAAAATAAATGGTAAGTATTTAAAAGCGTGACAAGAATTTAAAAGGCACTAAACGTAAATAACGCAAACTTAAAACTACTATCTAAGGCAAACTTAAAACGCAACTAAAACTTAAACTAAGGAAAGGCTAAAATAAATCTAAGGCAATTAAACTTAAAGTGCAACTAAGTAAAAAGGCGGGAAAAGTAAAGCTTGAAAATTAAAAACAGAATGTTAAAAACTGAAATTAAAAAGAACCTAAAAACAGCTCATCCGGAATAATCCTTCGTTCGGAATAATCACTCATCCGGAATGTCACCTTCGTTCGAAATTATTCTTCATAACTCGGAATATGAGCCAAAACCCTTGATTCGGAACAAATGCTTCAGTCGGAATAAAGGCTCATCCGGAATATGTCACTTCATCCGGAATACACCCTTGATTCGGAATAAATTCCGAATAAACTCACTAATCCGGAATATACTCTGATTCGGAATATATTCCGAATGAACAAGCTTGATTCGGAATCCTTCTTGGTTCGGAATGCTTGATGTTCCGAATGAACCACCTCCTTGATTCGGAACAATAAATGTTCCGAATGAAGACCTTGATCCGGAATAATAATAAATTATTCCGAATAAAACTCCTTGATCCGGAACTTCACTGATTCGGAACTTCTTCTTGATTCAGAATGTTACGAATGAACAGCTTCACTTGGAATGCACAGCTTGATTCGGAATAATTCTTCAATCCTTGATCCGGAATATATTCCGAATGAACTTTGATCCGGAATATTTTATATTCCGAATGAACCAAACTGATTCGGAATAAATGATGTTCCGAATGAACACTTTGATTCCAGGATATGTCACTTATCCGGAAAGTTTGCTTTGTTCGGAATAATCACTACACCACCTTCACTCGGAACAACTTGTTTGAAACCCTTGATCCGGAATAAACCTGGGAATCAGTAACAAAAGCGAAGAACAAGGAACCAAGAGATACACGAATCTAAACAAAACTAAATCAAATCAACCAAAAGATTAAGCAATACTAATCAATAAACATCTACTAATCACAAACAAGTAATCCAAATCAACAAAACTAACAATAATGATTAAAATAATCAAAACCCACTTAATTAAATCAAATAAAACTCAAGAACATAAACATGAACAATAAAGCATAAAGATTAAGATCAAATAAGAAAGGTAGATAGGAGATTAACAAGAAAAAGTAAAGATTGACAAGAATTAAAAGAAAATTTACTTGAAATTAAAGGTATTTAAGGTGCAAGACAATTAAGGTAAATGACATGTAATTAAATGACAAGGAAAATAAAAATGGAAGAACTAATTGTCACTATTAGCCAACAAGAGAAAATGAAATCTAATCTAATCTATTTATAGGGGAGATTAGGGAGGTGCTAAGGAAGATTCCTCCCCTGTTTCTTCTTTCCTTAATTGCGTCATTAAGTCCTTGCTCTTCTTAATTCTTTGTTAATCTTCTCAATTCTTTGACTTTAACGACTTTGTCTCGGGATTTCTTTGAACTCGTCTTGTAATTCTTCAATAAATTAGACTTGAGTTCTTCGGCTTTTAGTAAACTTCCGTCTTTTGATATTTTCTTCGATAAATCTTCAGAATTGGTCTTGGACTTCCGTTCTTTTTGCACTCTTGACTTCTTGACTTCGTCTTTCGTCTTTTTCTTCGATAAAAGCCCGTGAATGCCCGTGTTTTCTCCACTTTTCACCTTTTCGTCCTAAATCACAACAAAAACACAAACCACGCATAATTCCGACATAAATGACATAAAATACACGTTTTGGCTCGGTTATTATTGTAATTAAGTGGTAAAAAGGATGGGTGTTTACACACCTATCAGATATCTTAATGACATTGTGTCATCATTTATGATATTTCCATTTCATTTAGTTATCTCTATAGACACACTATTGTTGTGATGATATCCATACGTCGCGCCCCATATTCTGCTATGGTGGGGTTTGACAGAATGGTATCAGAGCCAATGGTTATAGAGAATTAGGTTGCCTGGTCGTGTAGCCTAGTGTATAGCTTAAGGGTCCCTGCATATAGGCGTCATAGGAGTATGTGTGCATTTTATAATAATTGATGTATTTTTGTGATGTTTGTTAAGTTAAGAACTACTATGGTTCATACTTAGTTGCATGTTATTTTCTTTTCGAGTTTTGACTAGTGCTGGTTGAACCATAGTCGTATACACTAGACATTGTTGAATTTCATTGATTATGTTTTCATGTTCTTTATACATTTTAAAATTTGTCTACACTGGTTTAGCTAGATTACGAGTTTATGTGTTTCATGCATTGGCTATGTTATTTTAATACATGGAATTTTGGACCTTATGTTTTGTTGTAGATTATGTGCTTATGTGAGTTGTAGGATCAATGTGCTTATTTGAGTTAGTAGACTGATGTGTTATGTTTAGTATTAATTCTTATAAGTTTCATCATAGGAGGGAGGGCATTAGTGAAAAGGGACTGGTATAAGTATGGTGGCCAACATAGTTATACACATACCACAACATTAATGGATTCCTAAGTATGATTGCATGAAATAGGGTGATAGGTGTGAAAACATCCATCCTTTTACCACTTAATTACAATAATAACCAAGCCAAAACGTGTATTTTATGTCGTAAATGTCGGAATTATGCGTGGTTTGTGTTTTTGTTGTGATTTAGGACCAAAATGTGAAAAGGGAGGAAAACACGGGCTTTCACGGGCTTTTATCGAAGAAAAAGACAAAAGAAGAAGTCAAGAGATCAAGAGTGGAAAAAGAACGGAAGTCCAAGACCTATTCTGAAGATTTATCGAAGAACAAGTCTAAAGACGGAAGTTTAATAAAGCCGAAGAACTCAAGTCTTATTAATGAAGAATTTTCAAGACGAGTTTAATTAATCCCGAGACAACGTCGAAAAAGTCTAAGAATTAAGAAGACGAAAAGACGGAAAGAAAGAAAGAAAGATAGAAATAAGGAAGCAACACATGCTTCCCTTCTCCCTATATATAGTTCACTTCCACCTCATTTCACACTTGTTAGCTAATGTGACAATTAGTCTTTCCACCATCTTTCTTTACTTGCACAACTTTAATTTTCATGTCATTTACTATCTTGTTCTTTAATTTCATGTCTTAAATTTCAAGCCTTTTAATTCCAAGTAAGTTAATTTCATTGTTAATCTTATTTTTCTTTAATCAATCTTTTCTTTATATTTCTCATCCTACTTTTCTTGTTTTGATTTGATTTTGGTTCGGATTAAGATTTTATTTTGCTTATTCATATTGCTTATATGATTAAAAAGTTCACCTTTTTATTTCTATCTAAGCTTTCATACGAAATAAGCTATAAGTTTGACAATCTTATTGGCTTATTTTGTATTTAGCTTATTTACTTTTTAGTTTTCTTAAAAAGTTTAGTCTTTTTAAAGTTTGCTTATTTCGTATTTTAAAAGTTTTCAAATTTATGCTTATTGATCTTTTAATGTTTGATTTTTATAGCTTAAAGTGTTTTAGTGCTTATTGTGTTAATTTTCTTATTTTTGATTAAGTGCTTTTTAGTTAATTTATGAAAAGTGGTTTTTAAATATTTTTTATTATTTAGTATTTTTAAAAGTTTTTAAATTTTGGTCTATTAGCTTTTTCTTTAATTTGATTTGGTTAAATTTTTAGATAAGTGCTTATTTGGTATTTGCTTATTTGCTTATTGTATGCCATCGTAATGCTTAAGGGTTTTACCAGTACGATCCAGTAAGTGTGATCGCATAAACCCCGAGGGTTTCTACTTGCGATCCGTTACTGCGATCCATAGTACGATCGCCACCACGATCACACTCCATAATCCTCACCACGATCACTTGTTGCGATCGTTGGTGCGATCCGTGGGTGCGATCCGTGGCTACGATCCTTGGATACGATCCTTGGTACGATCCTTGGCTACGATGCATGAGTACGATGCATGAGTACGATGCACAGTACGATGGAATCAAATGGAATTTTCATTACAAGTGCGATGGAATCAAATGGAATTTTCACTACAAGTGCGATGGAATTGTCATGCATGCATGCATTCTCAATGCATGACGCCATTTTCACCTAGTAGGCTGGCTGCTTCCAGCAGCTAGCCTGCTAACTTGTTTATTTAATAGTATTGTTCCGTAATTGTTTAGTTTTATCTGAAAGTTGTTCCTATTTTATTTTTGAAAGTTACGTATTTTTAGTTGAATTTTTCGTCGATTTTTAGTATTAATATTTTTTTGTAAAGTTTAAGTTTTATCTTTTATTTAGTACCCGCTTTAGGTTTTGCCTCGTTTAGCTTTAAAGTACCATTTTAGTTTTACTCTCTCATTTTTCATTTAGTAAACTTTATTTTCGAGTCGATAGTTAATTCCGTCTTCTAGTTTAATTTGTATTCATTGTTTCGCTTTAAATTCACGTTTTATTATTTGTTTTAATATTCGTTTTAATATCGTTTTAATTTTTAGTTTTTAATATTCTCCTTGTTTTACTTTTATTATTTGTACTTGTCTTTAGTTTGTTTTTAAATAATTTTCGTATTTACTTTTTAATTAGTTATAGATAATCAACTTCCCTCTTTCTTAACCAAAAACAATTCAGTCACACTTTGAACCGGAAATCAATTCGTTAAGACACCGAGAAAACGAACTCTTTTTCCACTAGCAAAATCTAGTTATTAAATGGCGCCGCTGCCGGCTCTTTTCGTGAAGATTAACGGTTTTTTGTGAGAGACACGTTGGCTTTTGGGATCCGTTCACTCGTGAACGTTATTTTTCGTGTCAAAAATTTTCAAAAATCCCAAAAACATTTGAAAAGTCATAAAAAGCATTTCTTTTTCAAAGTTTTGCACCAAAAATATTCTTCTTGCTTATCTATTTTTCTTCATGGATTCGTCTTGCGTACGGTGTGGGAGACCATGGCATGGTTTTCAAACATGTCAATGGTGTACTTGTGAGCGGTGTGGTTCTAATATCGACGATACACAATTTGGATTTTGTCCATTTTGTAATTCAACAAATTCGTACTCCTCCACTTACAATACTTTTTCACCCTCTCCCGTCTATGACGATCCTTATCCTCAAAATGCACCGGATTTTTCTCCATCCCCGTGGTGCTATAAGTGTGGGGGTCCTCACGAAAGTTTTCACTGTCCAATGGGGGATCCAAATTACTATAATTATACCCCTTCCAGTTTTGACCAACCCCTACAATACCCAATTGATCATCAGCCTCGTCACGGGATGAGTTACCAAGAACCAATTGACGATCTTACTACAGCTTTTCAAGAACAAACGAAAGAGCTTTTACACACGCTGCAAACTTGTACGGAGTCATTTTTAAAGCAGCGAGATCAGACGAGTACTCATATCCCTGAGCTTATTATTAGCCCTTTAGGTAATGAGGAGAGTGATGACGATATTGAGGTGATTTTCGACGAGGATGAATTTATAAAGAAACGCAAGACTTCTCACATTCCTCCTTCGTCTATTGCTATCACACCCGAGGAGCCCGTTGGCTCTCTCATAATGGAGGATGAGCATGATACTATGAATTTTGCTATGGGGTTCAATTATGTTCTCGGTATCCTCTCGAATTGATCTCGGCTCTAAGTGGAATGATTTGTTCTTGGTTAACAAAAAGGTGTTGGTTTGTTTATCTATTTTTAACTAATGACAAATAAGTAAGTGTCGAAGAGTAAAATTAAAGCTTAAAATGATTAAAGTAAAAAGACGAGTTTAAAAATAATTGTTTGAAAGCTTTAAAATTATACTAGAAAAATAAATGGACACTTAATAAAACTAACTCTTGGAAAACTTTGTAAAAAAAATGAACTTAGTTAAAAAGTACTAAAAGAAAGTAAGATCGGAGTATAGAAAAACAAGTGATCGGAATATCTAGAAAAAAAGATGCCAGTCGGAATATATTCCTATCGGGGTGATCGGAATACTAAGAAAAGCTAATGATCGGAATAAGGGACAAGGATCCAATCGGAATGTTATAAATTGAACTGATCGGAATATGGGAAAAATAGGTGCAATCGGAATATCTTAAAACAACTTCAATCGGAATGTTAAAAACTTGCTCAATCGGAAAACTGTCAAAAGGGGCAGATCGGAATGTAGTAAAAGGCTACAATCGGAATATGGGAAAACACTTACCGTCGGAATATGAGAATACCACCAATCGGAATATTAAAACCCTTTTCCGATCACTGCGATCGGAAAAAGGGGTGATGCTTGGTCGGAATACCCGGTCGGAAAAGGGCTTTGCCCTTTCCGAAAACTATTCTGATCCGAAACTAGGACAAGGGAATAAGCTATTGAATAAGCTCCTCCAAAACTAGCTCGAATCCAACAATAAGCTGATCAAATAATCACTAGGAACAACTTTTCTAACTTCAAATAAGCAAAAACATAAATCAAATGATAAAAATATGAACTTTTTATAAAAACTTTAAAAAGTAAATAAGCTAAATCCACAAATTAGCCAATAAGCACAAGGATCTCAAAGCTTATTTGTGTAGAAACATAAGGAAACATAAAAAGATTAACTTTTTAAGCACAAAATCATTGATGAACAACACGGATCAGACGAGATTTGTACCAAAATCAATCAAAATCAAAGAAAGGAAGGATGAGATTAAAGAGTAAAAGCTTAAAACTAAACTTGATTAATGAAAAATAATACAAAGTTTTGATCTTGAAATGGAAAAAGATGAAATCTAGTGAGAGAAAGTTTAGAACTTTTTCTCTCTAAAACTAGAGAGAATGAAAACTAAAAACTACCTAAAAGAACTAAGTGTAAAACTAAGTGCAAATTTTGTGAAGTAAGGTCCTATTTATAGGCAAGTCTTGTGGTGGTGAGCTTGTGTTTGGGCTTTGGTTTGGGCTTCTTTTTCTTCTTTCTTCTTTAGTCTTCACGCTTCTTTAAATAAACGTTTCCGACTTGAATTTGAGAAGTGTCGGTGAATAATTCCAACTCGTCTTGTAATCTTTTGTTTAATAGACTCGAGTTCTTCGACATATATGAATCTTCCATCTTTGGCCCTATTCTTCGATAAATCTTCAAATAGGCACAATGACTTCAAATCTTTTGCATCTCTTGGACAATAGACTTCGTCTTGAGTCTTTTTCCTTGATAAAACCCGTGCAATCCCATGTTTTCTTCAATATTCATCCGGTTGACTCTGAAAACACAATAAACACAAAAACCACGCATAATTCCAAACAAATGATATTAAATACGTGTTTTGGTCTTGTTTTAGCCAGAATTAAGTGGTAAAAGGATGGGTGTTTTCGCACCTATCAGAGCATCTTGATATTATTTCGGCAACGGAATCGGACGAATTCCTACAGTCTAGTGCCGAGGACCTTGTCGTCATCCAAAGTGAGCCCGAGGGTATTCCTGAAAATTTGTGTGATATACCGACTTTTGCGGAGCTTAAGGATGAGGTCGATTCGCTAGTCAATGATCACATACTCACAAATCCACAAGCGATAATTGATTCTCCCAACAAGAGTTCAACATGTGGTGAGTATGATGATTTCGTCTTCGAGCCCGAGATTGAGGAAATTATCGACCGAGAGCTAGCTCTTTTACCTCCACGTCCACCTACGAGTGAGGACAATTTTTCCAATATCGAGGCCAAACTTGATGAGTTGGAACGTCTTATTTTTCATAATAATGACGAACCAACTCACATGCCTAAACATCCAATTCTCGAGGAGTTACCTAATCAACACTCCTCTAATGAGAATTACGTTCACCACATTCGTGAGGATTTAACTTATCAACAATCCCCACTAATGAATGATGGTTTCGTACTTGATCGTGATCTTTTCAAACGAGTTTCTACAGTCCTTATCTACGATGAAATCGAAAAGATTATCGTTCATGAGGATGAATGCTTTGACCCGGGAGGTGACATGGACCATTCTATGATTGATAACTTTACAACTTTGCCAATTGGTCAACATCCATTGTCTTTCGAGGATGACAATGTGATTCCTTTACCCACCTCACCTCCCGTCAATCTGGACTTCACTTGCTTTTCTTATATTAAGCGGACTTTCCTACCATTCACTACTTATCCTCCTGCCTCTCCTTTATTAATGTACTCCAGGAACGAGGACAAGGTCTTTGTTCCCGGTATTACATTCGACGCTTCCCCATGGACCATTTAATTTGGGGACGAGTCAGGCTCGCGACTCGGTTAACAAAAACAAGCGCTTCTCGGGAGGCAACCCGATTATATATCTATCTTTATCTGTTTTTATAATAAGTGTAGGGGGAGACCCTTGTATGTGTTTGTTGTCTTCTTTCTTATCATGTGCAGGGATTCGAGCTTTCAAAGATCCATTCTTGATGACTTATGACGAACCATGATTCCGTGTTTCCGTCTTCCCGGTTCTATCCTAAACTCGTTTGATTCTCTATTTTATATTTTCCAATATTAAAATAGGAATCATTTTGGTTGTCCTTTCCTTAGCAAGATTTAAACAAAGTGCACAATGTCCTAAGTGTAGGGGAGTTTACTCCCACATGCTTAAAAATTGAGGACAATGTTTATATTAAGTGTAGGGGGGACTTCTATCGAAGTTAAGTGGGCTTTTCCTTGAATTTGTCCTCATTTTAACTGGAAAATTTGATTTTTCGACATTTTTCAAAATTTTTAATCTATTTTGGCCTAGTTGTATAGTTCTATTTTCCTTTGTTGTGGTTATTTTCTTTCCTTGCTAAAATAAAGTTTAATAAAGTGGTTTTAAATATTTTCAAAGTCGTGAATATTTTGACTCAACCCGAGTTTACTTATCTAAGTTTACTCTAGCTAGTATCCTTAACGTGTTTAAGTCAAGTTTTGCAAGGCTTTTATATAGGGAGCTTTAAAACGCGAAAGTCTTAACTCTCACAGGTTAAGAACAAGAACTTTTCGCAAGTTCCTATAATTGATCCTAGAGAGTCGTTTATCAAGGGAACTTTAAAACAAAAATTCTAAACTTGAAAGAGTCTAAGAAGATGCAAGATCCTATAGATGACTCAAAAACCCAAAACTTTGATTTAATAGGCTAAGCATTGACGAGACTGCTTTTATACATAGTCTCATCATCCAAATCGGGCTTAAAATGCATAAAATATCATTAAAACTGCCAAATATATGCTCGTGTTTGTTACTTGTGTATTTTTAGGTACGGATATTGAGGAAATGGCAAAAGATCACAAGAATCATTCAAAAACGAACACGGTAAACGAAGCCGCACAATGAACCGGACCCAAATCTGGAATTTCCAAAAATGACCTTGAAGAATTGAAGAATGGCAACATTGGTCCTTCATGTTTGAAGACTTGGCAATTTATACCCTTGCATAACTCATAAAATGCATTGAAGTCCCTAAATTATCAAGATATTACAAGAGAAGTCCTTGGAGAATGAAGAATGTGCATGAATAGTCCTTATTTAAAGTTTGGAATTACATTGGGCCAAAATCAGCAAGTTTTCCAAACTTATTTACAAGGGAAAGGAAGTTATGTTGCTGTTTATACAAATTGAACAAAACAAGAAACCATGGGGACTGAATCTGCCAAGACAACCAAACCCATTACCACCAATCATCCTTCCACCTCACCACCAACAGCCAACCACAACACTCCACCTCACCACCCCCCTCCATGTCACCTTCCACCCACTATTATTAACTGATTAATAAATCAGTTAAATACTTTCCCTCCTAACACTTTTTTTAACCTAATTTTCCCCCAAAACAGATTAAAACTTCCCCAAATCACATAAACACTAATCTTAATTACCTATCAAAACAAAGGGGTATTGGCTGTTAATCTCCAGAATAGTGATTAAGGTCACTCTCATCCATTCCCACCTCCCAAAACGTCCATCACTTTCCCACATCAACCAACCCATGTGTCCCCTGCCCCACAAAGAAGAAGAAAACAAAGATGGTCCAGAGAATCAACGTCTCACACATACTACTTGTTCCCAAAGCTATAACAAACGACCAAGATCAAGTTTCAACAGCTGGCATCTCTTCATCAATCACATGGCACGATTTTGACCAAGAACTTCAAGGGTATTTAGGGCTTTTCAGCCATTAGGGTTTACACATTTTGTAATATTTTATTAGTTTTCTAGATAGTTCTATAGCCTAGTATAAATACACCCGTATGTGGGTTGTATTTCTTTGTTACAGATTTTCTTCAAAATTTTGTAATCCCTTTTTATGAAATTATAAAGTTGGTATTTTTGGGTAAAATATAATTCCTTTTATCATTTTTAAAAGGTGTTAGTTTATGAAGAATATCCGAGTTCCATTAATCAGTTGATACACACTTTGTGTGTTTGAATTTTCAAAAGTTTTTTTTTAATTTTCAGAAATCCAAGGTTCATGAAGTGAAAGTGTATTGAACCCTTGGATTTCTGACATTGTACTTGTTTCAGAAGTTGTTCAAAGGATTAGGATCATTGGTTCAAGTTTTGTGAAAAGGTTTTTAAAAGGTTCCAAGAAATCAGATTATATCATATTTTGTGCTTGATCATTTTTCTTAGCAGGAAAGTTGTTAAGCATTTGAGTGTTGTTCAAGGTTCAGCATAGACCCGAGTCTATTTGGAGGTGACATACAGTCACTGTTGGGCCTTGATGTAGGCCCAACAAGGTAAATCCTTGTTTCATTTTTCATATTTCAGTTAGTATTGATTTTGCATGCTATTTGTGAGAAAGTTGTTCAAGTATTGTTTATGTGGTTGTATTTGAGTTTGATTGGTATGATATGCATGTTAGGCTTGATTTGAATCAGATTGGTTGAGTTTGCTATTGATTTTCTTTGAAAAATTGTTTTTAGAAAGTTTAAAGGGGTGTTTGGATTTGCATATTTATTTGAGCTTCTTTGGAAATTTATGTGTAAATCCTGTTATAATCACTCACTAGTTAGTTGTTAGGTAAATTTAGTGCTTATTTTTCTATTTGGTAGAGTTTAAAAACAAGTTGTATGCTAAAAAGTTGGAAAATTGGTCTAAAATCAGTAACTGCCTCTCCTGCATGATTTTTGAGTGATTTTTGCCTTCCAATCTTGAAATCTGTTAGGAGATAGGTTGTCTAAGGATTGTGCATTGCTTATTTGTCATTTCATTGGATTGAGTGCAAGTTATTGGCCTCTAAAACTCACTCTTGTGCATCTAAAATCAGCAAAGTACACTCAGACCTACATAGTCCTTAATCAGAAACTTGTTGTGGATGTTTTGCTTGATTTATGTGATACTTGTGCTTGTTTTGTGTTTGATTGACTCCCTACACTCAAACTGAGTGTAGGGGTGCCCTTTTGTCCATCAGAAACACTCCAAAAATCATAAGGCAAGCCCTCTTGTCATTTATTCACAAGTGAAGACATCACTTATTGTTCATCAGTTATAAGTGCAGACCTGGGCACGTTTTTGATTCCAAATTGTCTTAATCTTGTTAACTTTGATTTGTGTTTGTGTTTTTGTGAGTTAAGAATCATCAGTTTTGAGTTTTTAAAAGTTTAAAAAGAAAAAAAAGTAGCAAAAAGGACTGGCCAGGACTCGAACCTGCGCCATCCTTCTCATTTTTCCTAGGATAGTTAATTCCTTGGGTATTTTACTGACCAAGGTTGGTTTCAAATTGTACTTAGGGAGTTGTTGTTTGGGCTTTTCAAATACAAGCCGTGGCCTTTTTAGCTTATTTGAGCTTATTGGATAAGCAAATTAACCAGTTTTCATTTTTCCTAGGATAGTGATTTAGTTTTGGATTTTTCTACACTAAGTTTGCATTTTTCCCTTTCTTTATTTATTTTTTATAATTTTTTATTTACCCGGTTTTTATTAATTAGTTTAAAAATAGCTAAAATAGTTTTTAATTTTTATAAAAAAAAATTTAGGTTTTATTAAAGTATTTTGAGGTTTACATCACAAAAAGTTTTCAAAAAGTCTTATTTTTGATTTTATAGGATTTTAGGGTTTTTATCCAACTTTAAAATTTAATATAAAATTATTAAAAAGGTTTTAGGAACTTTTAATTTCAATTTTATCTTAGTTACATTATTTTAGATTTTTGGTAATTTTTTAGATTTATTTTATAAACTTTTAATTTTTTTGATTATTTGATTATTATTTTATTATTAAAAAATGAAAATTAGTTTTTTCTACTTTTTTCATTTTTCCTAGATTGTAAACACATAATTAGGAGTTTTGTAACTTTCCAAATATTTTTAGGACTTTTTATTTATTTTTTAGATTTAATTTAAGTTTTAATTGATTTTAATAGTTTTTAAGTGTTTAAAAATAGATTTATTTGGTTTTAAAATTTTAAAAAATACTTTTCAGCTTAATTAGGACATTTTTGAGGTTTACAAACTTTAAGATCTTGTTTAGGGCTTTTTAATAATTAATTGTGATTTTTAGGGCTTAAATTAGCATTAAAAAGTCATTATCTAATTAATTAAAAGGTTTTAGCAAGTTTGGATTTTTTGTAAACTCTTAGAATTTTATTGTGGATTTTTAGTAATTTTTAGGAATTTTTAGGTTAAAATTTTAATTTTGGCACTATTTACGGTTTTACGTGTTCACGTTTTCGTCTTAGTTTAATCCGTTTTCGTAACCGTCTTTTCTTTCTCATTCCTTATTTCTTTTCTTCTTATAACAATAAAATCATCATTAATCAATTCATTACACAACACACTAGCCTCCTCGAGAACGAACTCACTTAGGGTCATTCACACACGGTTTTCCTAAATCGTCGTGCTCGCTTGCCCTATATTATTGCCTTGTTTTCCTAAACAAGTGTGATTTTATAACTATCATTTTGGTGCCGCTGCCGGGGAGGCGTGTTGTGTTTTGATTTGAACAATTGTTGTTTTTATATTAGCCATAATTAGTATTTGTATTAGTAGCACTCTACTAATACGTATTATCGTTTTTCGGTTTTTGTGTGAATACTATTACTATATTGTATACGTAGAACAATAAATTCACAAGTACTCCAAATAAGTGAGAAATCACAACCTTGACTTGGGAGGTCATTACCCAATCATTGTATTCGAATCTCAAACCAAAGAAAAAAAGGCAAAAATAGATAAATACTTTCGAGAAGCTCGATTTTGAAAATACAAACTATAAGGTGGGTATAAGGCGGTTGTATTTCACGACCTAAAGGAAAAAGGCTCTTAAGTTCTTCGCGTCGCCTCGTTTCCTCCGCTTGCTTGTGCGTATTTGATTTTGAGAGCTAATCGAGGGTTTTGCCGCCCAAAGTATTATTACATATCATATATATTTTCTTGGTTTCTATTGATTAAACCCTCTTGAACGATTTGGTGTTCCACCATCGTTCTAAAGTCATCGAAGGCGTTCACTCCACGTGATCGTTTTCATTCCTTGAGGCTTCTTTAATCAAGAGATTTGATTAAGGAGGAGATTTGTAGATTTTTGTCTACTTAATACATTCACCAATTTCCAAAAAAGTTAATACCATCAAAAACCACAAAAAAATTGAAAAATTAAAAACACCAAAAAGAATCTTCTTTGCTCGTCTCCTCGTTGTACGTGACGTTTATGCTAACTCGTAATCAAGCAAAACGTGCACGTAGACGAAAGAACAAAACTCCCACTCCAACTCATTCTAGTGAGGAGTCTCCTATTGACGAACCCATTGTACGAGAAGCACCAACCATGGCGAATCGAACTATGATGGAGTTACTTCAAGCACCCACCGAGGGTTATGGAGAGGCTATTGTGATTCCCGCTATCCTTGCGGAAAATTTTGAGGTGAAAACGGGTTTGTTGTCGATGATCCAAAACAACAAATTCCGTGGTGATGAGAAGGACAATCCGCACAACCATATCCGCCAATTCAATCGTCTTACCGCCACTTGCAAATTCAAGGATGTCTCAAATGACTCGATTAAGATGATGCTTTTTCCGTATTCCTTAGCGGGGCCCGCTAAAATTTGGTTAGAGAAAGAGCCACCCAATTCTATATTGACGTGGAAGGATCTCGTTTCAAAGTTTGTGAACCAATTTTTTCCGCCCTCTAAGACTACGCATTTGAAAAACGAGATTTCAAAATTTTCACAAGAATCAAATGAAAGTTTTTCAACAGCTTGGAATAGGTTTAAGGAGATGTTACATGAATGTCCTCATCACGGTTTTTCTGACTTACATCAAATAGACACGTTTTACAATGGACTTAATGATCATGAAAGAGATTATCTAAATGCCGCCGCGGGTGGTAATTTTTTGTGTAAAACGGTTGAAGAAGCTTTGGTCATAATTGAGAATAGGTCTAAGGTTTATAGCCCTCGTAACACACCGAGTGTTGCCAAATTGGGCTCGTCATCATCGTCTCGTAGCATTAATGCTTTACATGATGAAGCAAATGAAGAAAATCGATTTTTTGATAGATTTGCTAGCCTTATGTCCCATTGGAAAGCTCAAGAAGCTTCAAATTCCGCTTCGGTTAAAGCGGTTTCTAAAAGTTGTTTGTCGTGTGGTGGAGCTCATGATCTTTCCGAGTGCATTACCGCGGATGGTAACACTTCGAGTGCTTATGTAGCCACGGGAACTTATAACCAAATCGGTCAAGTTCCTCGCACTAATCAATTGACTCCACCGGGTTTTCCACCAAATCAAAATGCTAATAATTATCGAAACAACAACCAAGGTGGAAATTACCAAGGAAATTAAAGGAATTACAACAAGGGTAATTATCAAAGTGGAAATGGGCAAATTTCTAATCAAAACCAAAACCGTGATTTTCAAACTTCTACTCAAGGTTTTCAAAATGATCACACAAAAATCTTCAAGGAGAATTTTTGAATTATGCTAAGGCTAATGATGCTAAGTTTGACAATATGCAATGTGAAATGGTTAGCTTAAGATCCGAGTTGAAAAACGAGCTTAAAACGAACTTGCTAATGAACTTAAAACTCATGCTAATAAAATGGAAGGAAATGTCCAACGACTCCAACAAAATCAACAAAAAATGGAGCAAGGTCAACATGAGATTAAGCAAGAGTTGTTAAAAGCGGATGCTAGGCAATCTAAGTTTGAAGACCGTATGGGAAAAATGTTTGAAGCTATCATGTGTAAGCCCTCTTCTTCGGGTGGTCTTCCTAGTGATACCATCGTGAACCCGAAAGGAGAATTGAAGGTTATTACCACTCGTAGTGGTAAAACTTTCAAAGAACCCATTTCTCGTCCAAGTACTTCTATGGAGAAGGAAAAAGAGAAAGAACCCGAGGTGGTGGTTGAAAAGGAGCAAATTCCAAGCCCACGAAGTACCGCTCAAACCACACCTACGTTTGAACCAATACCAATCATGGAACCCGAGATTCCAAGGCCGATGCCTATGCCTATGCCCCAACCCATACCACCTTTACCCTACCCTTCAAGACGAGACAAGGAAAAGGCACAAGAACGAAATAATTATCAATTTGAACTTTTTATGAAAATGTTTCGTGACTTGCATTTCAATATAAGTTTTGCCGACGCCTTAGTCATGATGCCTCGATTTGCCGCGAACTTCAAAAGTATGTTGAAGAACAAAGAGAAATTGCAAAAATCGTCTAGTTGTTCTTCGGTTTTTCTAAACCGCATACCTCAAAAAGTCGGTGATCCTGGAAAGTTTTTAATCCCATGTGCTATACAAGACATGGAAGAATGCTACGCCTTGGCCGATCTTGGTGCTAGTATTAATTTGATGCCTCTTGAGATTTTTAAATCGCTCAATCTTCCCAATCTCACTCCTTCAAGGATGTCAATCGAAATGGCCGATCATTCTATGATTCTAGCTTGTGGAGTAGCCGAGGACGTCTTTGTGAAAGTTGGAAAGTTCTACTACCCTGTAGACTTTATTGTTGTTGACATTCCCATCGATCCTAAAGTTCCGTTAATTTTAGGTCGATCTTTTTTGGATACCTCGAGAGCACTTATCGATGTGCATGCAAGGAAAATCACTCTTCGTTTCAATGAGGAAGAACTCGTCATTAATGCAACCCAAAACTCCACTCTTTCTCATGTGTATTCTATCACGTCTTTGTACAATGTCAATCCCATCAAAAACATTTGCAAAAAGATTTCAAATAGAGTTTTAGGAGTTGTTGAGAAAAATGAAGTTCCGTCCCCTCCGCCGGTGGAGGTTAAGAGTGTTAAGCCTACGATTCCAATCTCGAGTGATTCTTCGGATAATGAATATGTTGATCCCCATGGGGAAGTTTTCTTTGTTGACAAAAGATTTGAAAACTTACCACCACCTTTGCCAAAACGCTTTTTAAATGTGAGAATTTTTAGTGTGACTAACATTGCTTTAGATACACCAAATATTTTTGACATAATCAAATCGGGTTTTCGCAAAGAGAGTTTAAAAGATGAAAAAGGAAAAGATTTTGAATTGAATTTAAAAGTTTTTTCTACAACTCTAACTCCGTCATCACCACGTGTTTTGAGTACTACAAGCTCGTCTTCTCCTTTTTACGATGCTTTGTGTGGACTTGGTGTGGGGGAAGCCCCATATGTTCCCTTCCCTTTTTCCACCGAGGACGAGATATTTGATCCTGGAATTGCTTATATAGGGAAATCTCGGTCTTCCACCGATGCAATAAATGGAAAATCTTTTCATTTGATTGGTGTGAGTCTACCTCGAGTAGCTCAATGTTTTCATGACTTACCCATTGTCCCACCCTTCTATTTCTTCTCTCCTATTTTCTTGAAACCCTTTGGGTTTATGTTGACTCATGATGAAGTGGCGTTGATTTGTTTTTCCAATGAAAATGAAAACGCCATCTTCGATCCCGGTATTTTGCACCATCAAAGGACTTAGTCCTTAATACCGGTTGTTTTTGGGCCTTGTTTATCATGTAAGCCCCACCAAAAATTTACCATACCATGATATCCCTAAATGATCACATTTATGGGGATTCGAGTCGAGCTTTTGACTCGGTTATCAAAAACAAGGTGCCTCGTGGGGGAGACCCATGCTTATCCATGTACATATTATTGCCTTCTAATTAGTTTAATGTGAGGGGATTTGTGCCCTTCCAACCTTTGTTCCGTGGTTGTTTGTGCATTGTTGTTTTTAGATCATGATCTTCACGATTGGAGCCTCTCGTGTTCATTTTATGGGAACACTCGATCGTTTGCTTTGGAGACATTTATCAATATCCAAATGATATATCCTTGATTGTTCTAACCTTAGGTTTTTAGCACACTTCATAAACGGCTATTAATTTATTGGTTACACCCTTTCCATGCTAGATTAGGCATTCGACTACGTCTCTAGTATGGGGGTGTTTGCACCCCTAGACTCGAAACGTTGAGGACAATGTTTAACTTTAGTATGGGGGGGTGAATAGATACTTGCCTTGCCAAACCTTCACGCTTTCAAAAGTTTATCTTTTTGTTTATCGTTTATCGTTGCAAAATAAGGCTAAAAATGGCCAAATTTTAAATTTTTCTCATATTTTATAAGTGTTTGAAGACACGAATGTAGGTTTTCTAATGGCGAGAATAAGAGTAATTTTTGACTCGACCGTGCGTGTTGAGCACTTAGCTTTGATTCCTTAACTACACATTAGGCTAAGTCTCTTAAATGAGGATGAGAAATGATAGAGTTAATTATAAGTTACTATGCTAAACGTAGAGTACTCGTATTCTTTCAAAAACTCATGTGTTCTCGTTGTTTGCTTATTCTCCCTTCGCATGTAAATGTTTTTTGCTTAATAAATATTGACTTAGCGGTTTAGTTAGGATTGTTGGGTTTCTAGTCTTTTCTAGTAGCTTCCGTGTAATTAAATTGGGAAGACATTAAGGTATCGCCAGCGTCACGGTTTTGAAGTATTGGCACCCGAATAATCGAAAGCTTCACCCAATAATAAGATTTAAAGTGCTCACCTAAATCTAGCAAACAATTTGAAGCCCCACAAGGCCTAAAATCTATGCAAAATTGAAAGTGAATCAAGCCTTAATCTTCGAAGCTTTAAAGATCCAAAATTCGCTTTAGCGTGAGGATATACGTCTTTGGCTAATAAAACCACCGATGAGGCGGATAATAAAAGGCAAGGCAAGACCAAAGTCATAATAAAAGCTTCATGGCGAAGTTGAATAAAAGATGGAGGTAAACCAAAGATAATAAGGCCCTTCTGTTAGGGGGCGTATAAAAGTCTTGGTAATAAGTCTCATGTTCAAAACTGTTATAAAACCGTGTTTATCGATTCTTCTTGTCAACTTAATTTTTTAACATCGTTGTCTATTAGGAGGGGTTATTGATTTGATGGTCTTAGTTACACCGTTAGGACTCTATTTTTAGACCTAAGTCTCTATTATCGCATAAGTCAACAATGTATCCTCGTGATCATTAAGAAAAAATAAAATATAAGAGATACAACTTAGGAATAATGGGAGAATAAGTACGTGATTAGGGCATATGAGTAGTGTTAGCATTACTAACTTATAATGACAATGATCTCGTTACACGCTTGGCATGGAATTGGGGTGAAAATCGAGGACGATGAAATTATTTCTAACGAAGCATTCACGTGTTCTTATTCTATGAACCTAAACGTCCCATTATGCGATGAAAATCATACATTATGTCTAAAACGCAAGTAGTAGCAATAGTAGTAGTGTAGCTACTTTATCAATTCAATAAAGTGAATAAAATGAATTTTGGAGGTGCTATGATACTTTATTCTAGCATTGCGTGAGGGCACGGCAATGGTTTAGTATGGGTGAGTGACGAGACTGCTTTTATACATAGTCTCATCGTCCAAATCGGGCTTAAAATGCATAAAATATCATTAAAACTGCCAAATATATGCTCGTGTTTGTTACTTGTGTATTTTTAGGTACGGATATTGAGGAAATGGCAAAAGATCACAAGAATCATTCAAAAACGAACACGGGAAACGAAGCCGCACAATGAACCGGACCCAAATCTGGAATTTCCAAAAATGACCTTGAAGAATTGAAGAATGGCAACATTGGTCCCTCATGTTTGAAGACTTGGCAATTTATACCCTTGCATAACTCATAAAATGCATTAAAGTCCCTAAATTATCAAGATATTACAAGATAAGTCCTTGGAGAATGAAGAATGTGCATGAATAGTCCTTATTTAAAGTTTGGAATTACATTGGGCCAAAATCAACAAGTTGTCCAAACTTATTTACAAGGGAAAGGAAGTTATGTTGCTGTTTATACAAATTGAACAAAACAAGAAACAATGGGGACTGAATCTGCCAAGACAACCAAACCCATTACCACCAATCATCCTTCCACCTCACCACCAACAGCCAACCACAACACTCCACCTCACCACCCCCCTCCATGTCACCTTCCACCCACTATTATTAACTGATTAATAAATCAGTTAAATACTTTCCCTCCTAACACTTTTTTTAAACTAATTTTCCCCCAAAACGGATTAAAACTTCCCCAAATCACACATAAACCCTAATCTTAATTACCTATCAAAACAAAGGGGTATTGGCTGTTAATCTCCAGAATAGTGATTAAGGTCACTCTCATCCATTCCCACCTCCCAAAACGTCCATCACTTTCCCACATCAACCAACCCATGTGTCCCCTTCCCCCACAAAGAAGAAGAAAACAAACATGGTCCAGAGAATCAACGTCTCACACATACTACTTGTTCCCAAAGCTATAACAAACGACCAAGATCAAGTTTCAACAGCTGGCATCTCTTCATCAATCACATGGCACGATTTTGACCAAGAACTTCAAGGGCATTTAGGGCTTTTCAGCCATTAGGGTTTACACATTTTGTAATATTTTATTAGTTTTCTAGATAGTTCTATAGCCTAGTATAAATACACCCGTATGTGGGTTGTATTTCCTTGTTCCAGATTTTCTTCAAAATTTTGTAATCCCTTTTTATGAAATTATAAAGTTGGTATTTTTGGGTAAAATATAATTCCTTTTATCATTTTTAAAAGTTGGTGTTAGTTTATGAAGAATATCTGAGTTCCATTAATCAGTTGATACACACTTTGTGTGTTTGAATTTTCAAAAGGTTTTTTTTAATTTTCTGAAATCCAAGGTTCATGAAGTGAAAGTGGATTGAACCCTTGGATTTCTGACATTGTACTTGTTTCAGAAGTTGTTCAAAGGATTAGGATCTTTGGTTCAAGTTTTGTGAAAAGGTTTTTAAAAGGTTTCAAGAAATCAGATTATATCATATTTTGTGCTTGATCATTTTTCTTAGCAGGAAAGTTGTTAAGCCTTTTAGTGTTGTTCAAGGTTCAGCATAGACCCGAGTCTATTTGGAGGTGACATACAGTCACTGTTGGGCCTGGATGTAGGCCCAACAAGGTAAATCCTTGTTTCGTTTTTCATATTTCAGTTAGTATTGATTTTGCATGCTATTTGTGAGAAAGTTGTTCAAGTATTGTTTATGTGGTTTTATTTGAGTTTAATTGGTATGATATGCATGTTAGGCTTGATTTGAATCAGATTGGTTGAGTTTGCTATTGATTTGCTTTGAAAAATTGTTTTCAGAAAGTTTAAAGGGGTGTTTGGATTTGCATATTTATTTGAGCTTCTTTGGAAATTTATGTGTTAAATCCTGTTATAATCACTCACTAGTTAGTTGTTAGGTAATTTTAGTGCTTAGTTTTCTATTTGGTAGAGTTTAAAAACAAGTTGTATGCTAAAAAGTTGGAAAATTGGTCTAAAATCAGTAATTGCCTCTCCTGCATGATTTTTGAGTGATTTTTGCCTTCCAATCTTGAAATCTGTTAGGAGATAGGTTGTCTAAGGATTGTGCATTGCTTATTTGTCATTTCATTGGATTGAGTGCAAGTTATTGGCCTCTAAAACTCACTCTTGTGCATCTAAAATCAGCAAAGTACACTCAGACCTACATAGTCCTTAATCAGAAACTTGTTGTGGATGTTTTGCTTGATTTATGTGATACTTGTGCTTGTTTTGTGTTTGATTGACTCCCTACACTCAAAATGAGTGTAGGGGTGCCCTTTTGTCCATCAGAAACACTCCAAAAATCATAAGGCAAGCCCTCTTGTCATTTATTCACAAGTGAAGACATCACTTATTGTTCATCAGTTATAAGTGCAGACCTGGGCACGTTTTTTATTCCAAATTGTCTTAATCTTGTTAACTTTGATTTGTGTTTGTGTTTTTGTGAGTTAAGAATCATCAGTTTTGAGTTTTTAAAAGTTTAAAAAGAAAAAAAAAAGTAGCAAAAAGGACTGGCCAGGACTCGAACCTGCGGGTTCCTTCTCACCACACACACTCACTACCATTGCGCCCTTGGGTCTTTTACTGACCAAGGTTGGTTTCAAATTGTACTTAAGGAGTTGTTGTTTGGGCTTTTCAAATATAAGTCGTGGCCTTTTTAGCTTATTTGAGCTTATTGGATAAGCAAATTAACCAGTTTTCATTTTTCCTAGGATAGTGATTTAGTTTAGGATTTTTCTACACTAAGTTTGCATTTTTCCCTTTCTTTATTTATTTTTTATAATTTTTTATTTACCCGGTTTTTATTAATTAGTTTAAAAATAGCTAAAATAGTTTTTAATTTTTATAAAAAATGTTTTTAGGTTTTATTAAAGTATTTTGAGGTTTACATCACAAAAAGTTTTCAAAAAGTCTTATTTTTGATTTTATAGGATTTTAGGGTTTTTATCCAACTTTAAAATTTAATATAAAATTATTAAAAAGGTTTTAGGAACTTTTAATTTCAATTTTGTCTTAGTTACATTATTTTAGATTTTTGGTAATTTTTTAGATTTATTTTATAAACTTTTAATTTTTTTGATTATTTTATTATTATTTTATTATTAAAAATTGAAAATTAGTTTTTTCTACTTTTTTCATTTTTCCTAGATTGTAAACACATAATTAGGAGTTTTGTAACTTTCCAATTATTTTTAGGACTTTTCATTTATTTTTTAGATTTAATTTAAGTTTTAATTGATTTTAATAGTTTTTAAGTATTTAAAAATAGATTTATTTGGTTTTAAAATTTTAAAAAATACTTTTCAGCTTAATTAGGACATTTTTGAGGTTTACAAACTTTAAGATCTTGTTTAGGGCTTTTTAATAATTAATTGTGATTTTTAGGGCTTAAATTAGCATTAAAAAGTCATTATCTAATTAATTAAAAGATTTTAGCAAGTTTGGATTTTTTGTAAACTCTTAGAATTTTATTGTGGATTTTTAGTAATTTTTAGGAATTTTTAGGTTAAAATTTTAATTTCGGCACTATTTACGGTTTTACGTGTTCACGTTTTCGTCTTAGTTTAATCTGTTTTCGTAACCGTCTTTTCTTTCTCATTCCTTATTTCTTTTCTTCTCATAACAATAAAATCATCATTAATCAATTCATTACACAACACACTAGCCTCCTCGAGAACGAACTCACTTAGGGCCATTCACACACGGTTTTCCTAAATCGTCGTGCTCGCTTGCCCTATATTATTGCCTTGTTTTCCTAAACAAGTGTGATTTTACAACTATCAAGCATCCACGAGTCTCATTCCTTGAGATTTTAAATTATGGAGAACGAGAGATGATAGAGTCAATTATAAGTTTGGTATTCTTTCGTGAATTTATGTGAGTTGATTATAAGCTTTTTCTCCCATCGCTTGCTAATAAATTTATCTGCAATAAATAAGGTTGTACGATTTGAAAAGTTACTTAGCTTCTAGCCCAAGATCGTTTAAAAGTTGCTCGGTATTAATTAGAGTTCATAGCCTAGGCATAACTTATTGAAGCGGGATGCGAAGATTGGCGAGTCCGAAAAGGCCCTAACAAGGCATGAGGGCTACATTTTGTTGCTAAAGATCCAAAGTGATGTGAAGAATCATTTATCAAAAATCAATATGAAGGATCGAGACACACGACGAAAAGCAAATACTCCCCTAAAGATCATGGAGAAATCTATCCGAAAAGACCCTATCAAGGTATGAGGATAAATAGATCCAAGTCCTAAAAGGAGGGGGATCGTTGTATATCAAAGTCCAAAATAAAGATTGGAGAAAAATGAAGAAGTCGTGGTCCAAAGATGAAGAATCTCTCAAAACTTCAAGTGAAGAAATTCCTATTATGAAGAGAAGACCATAATTTCAAGAACGTCTCTCAAGATTTGAAGTATGAAGTCGCTGCCAAATATCGGTCCGAGAAAGGTCTCAAATCGTGAAGCGAGTTATGCCAAGATATGAACTTTATGAGGTCCCGAGAAGCAGTTTTAAAAGATTTTGTCCTTTAGCTAACTATTGATTAAATCGTCCCACTTTATTTTCAGCCTAAATAACTATCGAAATAAGTCAACAATGCATCCTCGTGATCATTCAAGACAACAATAAAATATAAGAGATACATCTAGGAATAAGGGAGTCTAAGTAAATAATTGGCCCACATGAATTCGTGTTAGTTTGCTAACTTATAATTACAATGATCTTGTTTTTAAGCTTGGTATGGGGAACGTGAAACTTGAGAATGATGAAGATTCATGACAAACAAAAAAACCCAATGTAAGCCTTCGATTTCTCTACTTGTTTTGTTCTTTAAAATTTTCTTAGTGTTTAGTATTTAATAAAGGCCAAGGTGGGTTATCTATGATGAAAAATGTAAACCGTGCTTTGAAATTAATGCATTGCATGAGGGCATTGCAATGGTCAAGTGTATAGGGATTTGAAAGGTGTGAAAACACCCATCCTTTTACCACTTAATTACAATAATAACCAAGCCAAAACGTGTATTTTATGTCGTAAATGTCGGAATTATGCCTGTTTTGTGTTTTTGTTGTGATTTAGGACCAAAATGTGAAAAGGGAGGAAAACACGGGCTTTCACGGGCTTTTATCAAAGAAAAAGACAAAAGATGAAGTCAAGAGATCAAGAGTGGAAAAAGAACGGAAGTCCAAGACCTATTCTGAAGATTTATCGAAGAACAAGTCTAAAGACGGAAGTTTAATAAAGCCGAAGAACTCAAGTCTTATTAATGAAGAATTTTCAAGACGAGTTTAATTAATCCCGAGACAACGTCGAAAAAGTCGAAGAATTAAGAAGACGAAAAGACGGAAAGAAAGAAAGAAAGATAGAAAGAAGGAAGCAACACATGCTTCCCTTCTCCCTATATATAGTTCACTTCCACCTCATTTCACACTTGTTAGCTAATGTGACAATTAGTCTTTCCACTATTTTTCTTTACTTGCACAACTTTAATTTTCATGTCATTTACTATCTTGTTCTTTAATTTCATGTCTTAAATGTCAATCCTTTTAATTCCAAGTAAGTTAATTTCATTGTTAATCTTATTTTTCTTTAATCAATCTTTTCTTTATATTTCTCATCCTACTTTTCTTGTTTTGATTTGATTTTGGTTCGAATTAAGGTTTTATTTTGCTTATTCATATTGCTTACTTGATTAAAAATTTCACCTTTTTATTTCTATCTAAGCTTTCATACGAAATAAGCTATAAGTTTGACAATCTTATTGCCTTATTTTGTATTTAGCTTATTTACTTTTTAGTTTTCTTAAAAAGTTTAGTCTTTTTAAAGTTTGCTTATTTCGTATTTTAAAAGTTTTCAAATTTTTGCTTATTGATCTTTTAATGTTTGATTTTTATAGCTTAAAGTGTTTTAGTGCTTATTGTGTTAATTTTCTTATTTTTGATTAAGTTCTTTTTAGTTAATTTTTATAAAAAGTGGTTTTTAAATATTTTTTATTATTTAGTATTTTTAAAAGTTTTTATATTTTGGTCTATTAGCTTTTTCTTAAATTTGATTTGGTTAAGTTTTTAGATAAGTGCTTATTTGGTATTTGCTTATTTGCTTATTGTATACCCTCGTAATGCTTAAGGGTTTTACCAGTACGATCCAATAAGTGTGATCGCATAAACACCGAGGGTTTCTACTTGCGATCCATACTACGATCGTTGATGAGACTGCTTTTATACATAGTCTCATCTTCCAAAAAGGGCTTAAAATGCATTAAATATCATCAAAATACCCAAATATATGCTTGTGTTTGTTGCTTGTATATTTTAGGTACGGATATTGAGATAATGACAAAAGATCACAAGAATCATGCAAAAACGAACACGGGAAACGAAGCCGCACAATGAACCAAGCCCTAGTGAAGACTTTCCCAAGATCAACCCTTGAAGATTTGAAGAATTATGAAGAAGGGTCCTCCAATTATGAAGAATTGACACTTTATACCCTTGTATCCTCATAATTACAAGTTTGGTCCCTAAAGTTTGTCAAAATTACCAAAAGGGCCCTTAACTTTGAAGAATTGGCAAGTTTAGCCCCTCAACAAAGCTAAATTGTCAACCAAAATCATCCACAAAGTCAAATATATCATGAAGTCCTTCAAAGTACAAGAAATGACAAGTTTGGTCCTTTGAAAAATCCAAAATTACAAAAAGGACCCTCAACTTTCAACAATTGGCAAAAATGGTCCCTCAATCATCAAGACTTGGCAATTTCAGTCCTCCAAGATGACAATCATACAAGTCAAGACCATTATCATTGAAGAAAATGCCAAACCAGCCCTTGAAGAATGCAAAAATGGCAAGAAATACCCCTGAATTTACTTTATGAAACTTTTTGGGGCAAAAGTGTGAAGTTTGAAACTTCAAATACAAAGGAAACGAGTTTTTGGCTAAATATTTACAAAGTGGCAAGTTTCTGAAAGATAGGGGGTAATAATGGGCCAGACAACCTAAGACACCTAGACCAACCACCAATTGCCACCTCACCCCACTCACTCTCTCCTCCAATCAGAACTCACCCTTCTTCCACCTCACCAATCCACTAACCCGGTTTATTATTTTTTAAACTTGGCGCCATTAACACAATTTAAACCTTAATCACCTCCCAAACAGATTAAAACTTGCACTATTCACCTCAAGAACACAATTAGGGATTTCTTAATTTCTTGTAATTAAGCCCTAATAATTTCCAGAATGATGATTAATGGCCCTCTAATCATAACCCAACCCCTAAACTCCCATCACTCTCATGCATGTGATAATGCCAACCTTCCCCTGCCCCACTTCTCACGTCCAAACAAAAACTAACCAGCAATCCAACGTTTGAGACTTGTGCTTACTTTTTAAGCTTCATACACACCCTTGGATCAACTCAACACTTGCCAGCTCTTACATAACTCCAAAACAAGTCACATGATTCAAAAAGAAGACAAAGACCTCAAGGGCATTTTTGGAAGATCAAGCACTAGGGTTTTAAGTTTTTAGCTGTTCCTTAGTCATTTGTATGCCTATATAAAGGCCTTAGGGTGCTTCATTAGACGTTTGCTTTTGGTTTTTCCTTTGTTCAAACACTTGTAAATCCTTTTTCAGTTTAATGAATTTGAGTTAAGTGCTTTGAAGAAAGACCAAGTGCCATCTTTATTCTGCTTATTATTGTTCTTAGTTTACTGCTTTTGAAGTTTAAAACCTGTTTTCAAAAGAGGAGTGTGCACAAGTTTGCATATTTTCCTCATTTTCTTGATATTTTGCTAAGTCTTGTTCCAATCTTGGAATTCTTGGGCTATAGGGCTGATCATAGCATCCTAACTGAGTTGGTTAAGGTGTGGTGAGGCTTATAACTTGGGGATAATCAAGTGTGGGGTAACAAGTTTGCATCAATCAAGATTTTTCCAAATTTCTGATTTTTCATGTTATTGTGCTTAACCCTTGTTGAATCTTAGCAGGCTTTTGTGGAAGCTTGTGCTTGTTCTTGCTAGCACATAAGCTCAAAATTCGTGGGTGTGGATGTACATCCATGAGGTTTGCTTACTTAATCTCCAAATCTGCATAAATTGTGATTTTTGGTGATATTTGTATGAAACTGTTGTTCTTGTGAATTTTGTGGCTTGTTCTTGCTTGAATCTGTTTAATAGACTTGTTTGAGTGTTAATTGATGCTTGGTTGGCCTGAAATCTTGTTTTGCTTTTGAAAATCTTGATTTGAAAAAGTTAAAGGGGTGTTTGGGTCTACTGGTTTATGCTTGTAATCTGATTTTGTGTTAAGGGAAAGTGTTGTTCATGCTTTGTATCTGTTATACCTTTGTTTGAGAGTGTTTTGCTGCAAGTTATTGGGTTTGAACACTTGAATTGATCAATCTGCTATATAGACCTTGTTTCTGCTTATTTTGACCTAGGATTTTGGAAACACTTAGTGTGTATGCATGCTTAGGGATAAAAGTGGTTTAAACAAAGTTAACATAACCTGTTTGAAAGATTTGAGGTGTTGAAATTGGCTTGTGTGTCACATACATCAGCAAAAGTAGAAATCTGCTTGTGTAGTGTTCATCAGTAACTTTGATAGCTTGGATCTTGCTTAATTCTTTCAACCAGTGCATGAAACCTGTTTAGACTTGCTTATTGGAGTTTATTATAGCTTGTGTGTGCATTTGGTTGAATTTGGTTGGCTGATTTGTGCTAAAATGCTCTTGAATGCTAAACTGCTCATTGTTCATGTCTGTGCTATATCTGGTGATAAATTGATTAAACTGTATCAATTGGCTGTTTGTGATTGTGTTATTTTGCTTGTTATTGACTCCTTTTGATCCAAAGATCAATTGGGTGCCTTTGTGAAAACTGAATCCAAGAAAAAGTCACTAAAGACAACAAGTCAAAATAGTCAAGCAGTGGGAAAAGTTCCCACTGCTCAACATCCAAAACTAGCCCCTGCTAGTGCAAATTTATCATCAGCTTATCAATAAGCTATTCTAGCTTATTCTGACTTGCAACAACTTATTTTTTGTAATAGATCTTCATTATTTGACCCATTTAAGTGAACTGGAGCTTATCAGACTTTGACTTTGACTTTTCACTAGAAAACCAACTTGTTTGACTTTTAAGATAAGTGCTTATTTGATTTTCCAGCTTATTAAGAGTGCTTATTTGAAAGTTCTTTGGTTTTTAAGCTTAGTTTTGTCAAAAGAAACATTTTGCAACTTGAATCAGCTTCTGAGGTGGTCTAGATCATAAAAACGACTATTTTGTCGTTTTGTGAATAAGTTGTTGACTTGTTTCTGGCTTATTGAGTGGTCTTATTTGAAATTTCTTTTTACAGAAGTCTTTGTTAGGTCAAAAGAAGGTTGTGTGTTAAATTTTAGCTTATGGCATTAGCTTATAGCTTAATGGGCCAAAAAGCCCATTAAGAATAAGCTGCTTATTATAAGTTAGCTTATTTCACATTTTCAGCTTTTGGGCCTTTGGAAAAAGTTGTTTAAAATCAAATTTTGAGTCAAACTGTGCTTTTTGAGCTTATTTTGAGCACTTTTTCTTATTGGGCCTTAATTAAGCCCAATAAGGGACTGTTTTGGGTTTGGCCCATTTTCTAGGCCCAATAGGGGTATTTAGGTAATTTCACTTTCATTTCTGAGTTATTTAGGTTAAATTAAGCTAGTTTGCAAGTTTTTAGAATTTTTTATAATTTTTGGATTTTTAATATTATTTTAATATTATTTTATTATTGAAAATTAAAAGTCTGATTTTCTAGGTTTTTATATTTTTCCTAGGTTCTAAATACTTAATTAGGATTTTTGCAACTTTCCAAATATTTTTTAGGTCTTTTAACTATTTGTTATAATTAATTTAAGATTTAATTGATTTTAGGAGTTTTTAATTATTTAAAAATAGTTTTAATTGGTTTTAAAATTTTGAAAAATAGTTTTTAGCTTAATTAGAGTATTTTTGAGGTTTACAAACTTGAGAATCTTGTTTAGGGCTTTTTAATAATTAATTTTGATTTTTAGGGCTTTAATTAGCATTAAAAAGTCATTATCTAATTAATTAAAAGGTTTTTGCAAGTTTTGATTTTTTGTAAACTCTTAGAATTTTATTAAGGATTTTCTGTGATTTTTAGGAATTTTTAGGGTTAAATTTTAATTTTGGTAGTTTTTACGACTTTACGTGTACGCCTTTTTAGACTTAGTTTAATCCGTCTTCATAACCGTCATTCTTTTCTAATCCCTTTTCTATTTTTCTTTTCTCAAATATAATCACAAATTAATCCAAGTCATTACACACATAACACACTAGCCTCCTTGAGAACGAACTTAATTGGGTCATTCACACACGGTTTTCCTAAATCGTCGTGCTCACTTGCCCTATTTATTGCATCCTTTTCCTAAAGGTGTAGTTTTACTCAACATCATTTTGGCGCCGCTGCCGGGGAGGAGTGTTGTGTTTTGATTTGGCATTGTTTTTTTTATACTAACCATAATTAGTATTTGTATTAGTAGCACTCTACGAATACGTATTATCGTTTTTCGGTTTTTGTGTGAATATTATTACTATATTGTATACGTAGAACAATAAATACACAAGTACTCCAAATACGTGAGCAATCACAACCTTGACTTGGGAGGTCATTACCCAATCATTGTATTCGAATCTCAAACCAAAAGAAAAAGGCAAAAATAGATAAATACTTTCGTGAAGCTTAATCTTGAAAATACAAACTATAAGGTGGGTATAAGGCGGATATTATAAAATATATCCTAAGGAAAAAGGCTCTTAAGTGCTTCGCGCCGCCTCGTTTCCCCGCTTGCTTGTGAGTATTTGATTGTGAGAGTGAATCGAGGGTTTTGCCGCCCAAAGTATTATTAAGTATCATATATATTTTCTTGGTTTCAATTTGATTAAACCCTCTTGAACGATTTGGTGTTCCACCATCGTTCTAAAGTCATCGAAGGCGTTCACTTCACGTGTTCGTTTTCATTCCTTGAGGCTTCGTTAATCAAGAGATTTGATTAGTGAGGAGATTTGTGGGCTTTTTGTCTACTTAATACATTTCACCAAGTTCCAAAAAGGTTAATACAATCAAAAACCACAAAAAAAAAATTGAAAAATACAAAACACCAAAAAGAATCTTCTTTGCTCATTCCCTCGTTGTACGTGACGTTTATGCTAACTCGAAATCAAGCAAGACGTGCTCGTAAACGAAAAAACAAATCCATCACTCCAAACAATTCTAGTGAGGAGTCTCCTATTGACGAACCCATTGTAAGAGAAGCACCAACCATGGCGAATCGAACTATGATGGAGTTACTTCAAGCACCCACCGAGGGTTATGGAGAGGCTATTGTGATTCCCGCTATCCTTGCGGAGAATTTTGTGGTTAAGACGGGTTTGTTGTCCATGATTCAAAACAACAAATTCCGTGGTGATGAGAAGGACAATCCACACAACCATATCCGCCAATTCAATCGTCTTATCGCTACTTGCAAGTTTAAGGATGTGTCTAACGACTCGATTAAGATGATGCTTTTTCCGTATTCCTTAGCGGGGCCCGCAAAAATTTGGTTAGAGAAAGAGCCACCCAATTCTATATTGACGTGGAAGGATCTCGTGTCTAAGTTTGTGAACCAATTTTTTCCGCCCTCTAAGACTACGCACTTGAAAAACGAGATTTCAAAGTTTTCACAAGAATTTAATGAAAGTTTTTCAACGGCTTGGAATAGGTTTAAGGAAATGTTACATGAATGTCCTCATCACGGTTTTTCCGATTTGCATCAAATTGACACGTTTTACAATGGACTTAATGATCATGAAAGGGATTATTTGAATGCCGCCGCGGGTGGTAATTTTTTGTGTAAAACGGTTGAGGAAGCTTTGGTGATAATTGAAAATAGATCTAAGGTGTATAGTCCTTGTAGCACGTCTAGTGTTCGTAAGGCTTCGTCTTCGGCTTAACCTTCTTTGTCTAATACCATCGATGCTTGCCAAATTGAGGCGAACTTGGAAAACAAGATTTTTGATAAGTTGAAAGGACTTTTGATTGAGTTTAAAGTTGGTGAACCAAGTGCTCCCGCTACGGTTAAAGCGGTTGAGGTTTCTTGCATGTATTGTGGTGGAGGTCATGATTTCTCCGAGTGCATTACCAACGGTGGTAACACTTCGAGTGCCTTTGCGGCCACGGGAAATTACAACCAAAACGGTCAAGTTTCCCGCTCTAATCAAATGACTCCACCGGGTTTTGGATCAAATCAAAATGCTAACAACTATCGCAACAATCAAGTTGGTTTTAAGAACAATTATAACAAGGGAAATTATGGGAATCAAGGGGCTAATAATCAAGTTTCAAACAAAAATGACTTTCAAAATAACAACAAGAGTTTGCAAACATTGAAAGATCTTCCAAGTGAGTTTGTTGAATATGCTAGTGGTAATGATGCTAGGTTTGACAACATCCAAAGAGAAATAATTAGCCTAAGATCTGAGTTCAAAAACGACTTGAAGAAAGAGTTGAAAAATGAGTTAGCTAATGAACTTAAAATCCACACCAACAAGATGGAAGGAAATGTCACTAGGTTGCAACAAAACCAAAAAAAAATGGAACAAGGGCAACATGAGATTAAACAAGAGATGCTTAAGGCCGAGAAAAGGCAAACCGAAGCCGTATTGAGGCAATCTAATTTTGAAGATAAAATCTCGTCTATGTTTGAGGCAATAATGTGTAAACCATCGTCAAGTGGTCTTCCTAGTAACACCATATCCAACCCTAAGGGTGAAATGAAAGTGATTACCACACGTAGTGGTAAGACACTTAAGGAGCCGATTCCTCAACCAATTGCTCCTACGGAGGAAGCAATTGAGGAAGAACCCGAGGTGGTGGTCCAAAAGGAGCATGTTCCAATCCCACGAAGTACCGCTCATACCACACCTACGGTTGACCCATTACCATCATTGGAACCCGAGATTCCAAAGGCTATGCCTACTATGCCTCAACCCACACCACCTTTGCCCTATCCATCAAGACTTAGGAAGGAGAAACGTCAAGAGCGCAACAATTACCAATTTGAGCTTTTTATGAAAATGTTTCGTGATTTGCACCTTAATGTGAGTTTCGCCGATGCCTTGGTCATGATGCCTCGATTTGCCGCTAACTTTAAGAGTATGTTGAACAACAAGGAGAAATTGCACCAATTGTCTAGTTGTTCGTCGGTTTATCTTAATCGCATACCTCAAAAAGTCGGTGATCCCGGTAAATTTTTGATCCCTTGTGCAATCCAAGACATGGAAGAATGCTTCGCCTTGGCCGATCTTGGTGCTAGCATTAACTTGATGCCACTTGCAATCTTCAAGTCGCTCAATCTTCCTAATCTTACTCCTTCACTAATGTCTATCGAGTTGGCCGATCATTCCACAATTCCCGCATGTGGTTTGGCGGAAGACGTTTTTGTGAAAGTGGGGAAGTTCTACTATCCCGTAGACTTCATTGTTGTTGACATCCCCACGGATCCTCAAGTTCCTGTTATTTTAGGTCGTTCGTTTTTAGATACGTCTATGGCTTTGATCGATGTGCATGCTAGAAAGATCACCTTACGTTTCAACGACGAGGAACTTGTTATAAACGCAACTCAAAACTCTCAAATTTCTCATGTTTATTCCGTTGCAACCATAAACCTCGTTGATATGATCGACGTGGTTTGCGAGGATTTTTCACAAGAAGTTCTAGGTTTTGGTGATGAAGAAACTAGTGGCAATCCCACTATGTTAGATCCAATTCTTGATAATTCGACACCAACCTTCACTCCTTTCGAAGGTGGTGGTTTTACGTTGGAAGAATTCGATGTTCCACGTACTTGTGACGAAGACCTCAACAACTATGAGGACTTCTCGATTATCAAGGATTTTCTCAACGATTTCCCATTTCCTCCACCCGAGGAGGTTATGAGTATCGAGCCCAAATCTTCACTTGAGGAACCACCTATCCTCGAGTTGAAAGATTTACCTCCTCACCTCGAGTATGTCTATTTGGAGGAGGACGACAAGTTGCCGGTTATTATTGCGAAGGAACTTTCGAATGATGAAAAAACCGCACTTGTCGATGTTCTTAAGGCTCACAAAGGGGCGATTGCGTGGAAGTTATCCGACATTAAGGGAATCGATCCCAAATTTTGTACACACAAAATCTTAATAGAGGAGGATTTCAAGCCAACAATCCAAAGTCAAAGGAGGGTGAACCCCAAAATTCACGACGTCATAAAAAAGGAGGTCCTTAAACTCCTTGACGCGGGAATGATTTACCCTATTTCCGATAGCCCTTGGGTGAGTCCTATTCATTGTGTCCCTAAAAAGGGAGGGATGACCGTTGTGCCAAACGATGCCAACGAGTTGATTCCCACTAGACTCGTGACCGGATGGAGAGTGTGCATTGACTATCGTAAGTTGAATGAAGCCACTCGAAAAGACCATTTTCCCTTGCCCTTCATGGACCAAATGTTGGAGCGTCTTGCGGGAAACGATTTCTATTGCTTTTTAGATGGTTTTTCCGGTTACTTCCAAATTCCCATCGATCCTCGTGATCAAGAAAAAACTACGTTTACGTGTCCATATGGAACGTTTGCCTATCGTAGAATGCCATTCGGACTTTGCAATGCACCGGGAACTTTTCAACGATGCATGATGGCTATTTTTCATGATATGATCGAGAAGACGATGGAAGTCTTCATGGATGACTTTTCCGTGTTTGGTGATTCCTTTACTTCGTGTTTGTCGAACCTTGAGAGAATGTTAAAACGTTGTGAGGAAACCAACCTTGTGCTCAATTGGGAAAAGTGTCATTTTATGGTTAAGAGTGGAATCGTCTTAGGGCACAAGGTCTCGAAAGCGGGGATTGAGGTAGATCAAGCTAAGGTAGACGTCATCGCCAAATTACCTCATCCCAAAACCGTCAAGGGAGTTAGGAGTTTCCTAGGCCACGCGGGCTTTTATCGACGATTCATCAAGGATTTCTCGAAGATTTCTCGACCCATTACACATCTTCTTGAAAAAGAGGCACGTTTTGTCTTTGACGAAGATTGTGTACGAGCCTTTGAGATCCTTAAGAGGAAACTTACCGAAGCTCCCATTCTTGTCGCTCCAAATTGGAACCTCCCCTTTGAACTTATGTGTGATGCAAGTGATTACGCTATTGGGGCCGTTTTGGGGCAACGTCATGAAAAGCACTTCTTGCCTATCCACTATGCTAGCAAGACGATGACCGAAGCTCAACTTAAATACACTACAACGGAAAAGGAGTTCCTTGCCGTAGTGTATGCATTTGAGAAATTCCGACCTTATCTCGTCTTGACGAAATGCATAGTGTATACGGACCATTCGGCTATCAAGTATCTCATGGCTAAACAAGATGCAAAGCCGAGATTACTTCGTTGGATTCTCCTCCTTCAAGAATTTGATCACACCATTGTTGACAAAAAAGGAGCCGAGAATCTAGCGGCCGATCATCTCTCTCGTTTGGAAGATCCTCACCAAAGTGTTTACGAGCCAAAGGAAATCACCAAAACATTTCCGTTCGAGACACTTGGTGTAGTGAATTCCAAACTTGATTCTTCTACCCCATGGTTTGCGGATTTTGCAAATTACCATGCGGGTAACTTCATCGTTAAGGGTATGACAACTCAAGAAAAACGAAAATTCTTTCGTGATGTCAAGTTCTATATTTGGAACGACCCTTACTTGTTTCGAACTTGTGCGGATCAAATCATCCGACGTTGTGTATTTGGCACCGAAGCTTCTAACATCCTTAGAGCTTGCCATGAGGGACCCACGGGTGGTCACCACGGTGCTAATCTCACGGCCAAGAAGGTGTTTGATGCCGGCTTCTTTTGGCCTACTATTTACCGAGATGCACAAATCCTTGTGAAGTCTTGTGATTCATGCCAACGACAAGGAAAAGCCTCACAAAAAGATGAAATGCCACAAAATATCATTCAAGTATGTGAGATCTTTGACGTTTGGGGTATAGACTTTATGGGGCCGTTCCCATCATCTCGTGGTAATAAGTACATCCTTGTTGCGGTTGACTACCTATCTAAGTGGGTGGAGGCGAAGGCCTTGCCCACTAATGATGCTCGTGTGGTAGTAAAGTTCTTGAAAAGTTTGTTTGCTAGGTTTGGAACCCCTCGTGCTATCATAAGCGATCGTGGAACCCATTATTGTAATGACCAATTCGAAAGGGTTCTAAGGAAATATGGGGTTACACATCGTCTTTCTACGGCTTATCACCCACAAACGAGTGGGCAAGTCGAGGTTTCAAACCGAGCATTGAAGAGGATCTTGGAGAGATCCGTGGGGGAAAACCGACAATCTTGGTCGGATAAGTTAGACGATGCTTTATGGGCCTTTAGGACCGCTCATAAGACGCCCATTAGGTGCACTCCCTATAAGCTTGTGTATGGAAAGAATTGTCATTTGCCTATCGAGTTAGAACACAAGGCTTATTGGGCCCTAAAGCATTGTAATGATGACATGGAGACCGCGGGGAAACACCGGAAAATGCAATTAAATGAATTGGATGAATTAAGGGATATTGCTTATGAAAATTCATTGATTTACAAAGAGAAAACTAAAAAGTTGCATGATTCAAAAATTAAAAACCGGGTTTTTAACATTGGGGATCAAGTTTTACTTTTTAATTCAAGACTTAAAATCTTTTCCGGTAAATTGAAATCCCGTTGGTCCGGTCCATTCACCGTGACTCAAGTGTTTCCTTATGGGACCATCGAGCTAGCTCAAGATGATGGTCCTAACTTCAAGGTGAATGGACATAGGTTGAAGCACTACTTCGGTGGGGAAGTTCCATCCTTGAACTACCTCGACCAAGTCACCTTCCCCAATGATAATTAGTATTGAGGGGATCGAGTCGAGCTCATGACTCGGTAATCAAAAACGAGGAGCCTCGTGGGGGAGTCCCATGCTTATCCTATGTATATATTATCGCTTTCTTAGTCTAAAGTAGCTTACGTGTGGGGATTTGTGCCCTTCCAACCTTTGTTTCGTGGTTGTTTGTGATATGTGGTTTTTAGATCATGATCTTCACGATTGGAGCCTCTCGTGTTCGTTTTATGGGAGCACTCGATCGTTTGCTTTGGAGACATTTCTAAATATCCATGATATATCCTTTATTGTTCTAACCTTAGGTTTTTAGCACACTTCATAAACGGCTATTACTTAATGGTTACACCCTTTCCATGCTAGATTAGGCATTCGACTACGTCTCTAGTATGGGGGTGTTTGCACCCCTAGACTCGAAACATTGAGGACAATGTTTAACTTTAGTATGGGGGGGTGAATAGATACTTGCCTTGCCAAACCTTCACGCTTTCCAAAGTTTATCGTTTTGTTTATCATTTTTGTTGCAAAATAAGGCTAAAAATGGCCAAATTTTAAAATTTTTCTCATGTTTTATAAGTGTTTGAAGACACGTATGTAGGATTTCCGATGGCGAGAATAAGAGTAATTTTTGACTCGACCGTGCGTGTTGAGCACTTAGCTTTGATTCCTTAACTATACATTAGGCTAAGTCTCTTAAATGAGGACGAGAAATGATAGGGTTAATTATAAGTTACTATGCTAAACGTAGAGTACTCGTATTCTTTCAAAAACTCATGTGTTCTCGTTGTTTGCTTATTCTCCCTTCGCATGTAAATATTTTTTGCTTAATAAATATTGACTTAGCGGTTTAGTTAGGATCGTTGGGTTTCTAGTCTTCTCTAGTAGCTTCCGTGTAATTAAATTGGGAAGACATTAAGGTATCGCCAGCGTCACGGTTTTGAAGTATTGGCACCCCAATAATCGAAAGCTTCACCCAATAATAAGATTTCAAGTGCTCACCTAAATCAAGCAAACAATTTGAAGCCTCACAAGGCCGAAAAATCTATGCAAAAATTGAAAGTGAATCAAGCCTTAATCTTCGAAGCTTTAAAGATCCAAAATTCGCCTTAGCGTGAGGATATACGTCTTTGGCTAATAAAACCACCGATGAGGCGGATAATAAAAGGCAAGGCAAGACCGAAGTCATAATAAAAGCTTCATGGCGAAGTTGAATAAAAGATGGAGGTAAACCAAAGATAATAAGGCCCTTCCGTAAGGGGGCGTATAAAAGTCTTGGTAATAAGTCTCATGTTCAAAACCGTTATAAAACCGTGTTTATCGATTCTTCTTGTCAACTTAATTTTTTAACATCGTCGTCTATTAGGAGGGGTTATTGATTTGATGGTCTTAGTTACACCGTTAGGACTCTATTTTTAGACCTAAATCTCTATTATCGCATAAGTCAAACAATGTATCCTCGTGAAACATTCAAGACATCATAAAATATAAGAGATACAACTTAGGAATAATGGGAGAATAAGTACGTGATTAGGGCATATGAGTAGTGTTAGCATTACTAACTTATAATGACAATGATCTCGTTGCACGCTTAGCATGGAATTGGAGTGAAAATCGAGGATGACGAAATTATTTCTAACGAAGCATTCACGTGTTCTTATTCTATGAACCTAAACGTCCCATTTTGCGATGAAAATCATACATTATGTCTATAGCACAAGTAGTAATAGTAGTAGTGTAGCTAGTTTATCATTCCAATAAAGTCATAAAATGAATTTTGGAGATGCTTTGATACTTTATTCTAGCATTGCGTGAGGGCACGGCAATGGTTTAGTATGGGGGAGTGATGAGACTGCTTTTATACATAGTCTCATCTTCCAAAAAGGGCTTAAAATGCATTAAATATCATCAAAATACCCAAATATATGCTTGTGTTTGTTGCTTGTATATTTTAGGTACGGATATTGAGATAATGACAAAAGATCACAAGAATCATGCAAAAACGAACACGGGAAACGAAGCCGCACAATGAACCAAGCCCTAGTGAAGACTTTCCCAAGATCAACCCTTGAAGATTTGAAGAATTATGAAGAAGGGTCCTCCAATTATGAAGAATTGACACTTTATACCCTTGTATCCTCATAATTACAAGTTTGGTCCCTAAAGTTTGTCAAAATTACCAAAAGGGCCCTTAACTTTGAAGAATTGGCAAGTTTAGCCCCTCAACAAAGCTAAATTGTCAACCAAAATCATCCACAAAGTCAAATATATCATGAAGTCCTTCAAAGTACAAGAAATGACAAGTTTGGTCCTTTGAAAAATCCAAAATTACAAAAAGGACCCTCAACTTTCAACAATTGGCAAAAATGGTCCCTCAATCATCAAGACTTGGCAATTTCAGTCCTCCAAGATGACAATCATACAAGTCAAGACCATTATCATTGAAGAAAATGCCAAACCAGCCCTTGAAGAATGCAAAAATGGCAAGAAATACCCCTGAATTTACTTTATGAAACTTTTTGGGGCAAAAGTGTGAAGTTTGAAACTTCAAATACAAAGGAAACGAGTTTTTGGCTAAATATTTACAAAGTGGCAAGTTTCTGAAAGATAGGGGGTAATAATGGGCCAGACAACCTAAGACACCTAGACCAACCACCAATTGCCACCTCACCCCACTCACTCTCTCCTCCAATCAGAACTCACCCTTCTTCCACCTCACCAATCCACTAACCCGGTTTATTATTTTTTAAACTTGGCGCCATTAACACAATTTAAACCTTAATCACCTCCCAAACAGATTAAAACTTGCACTATTCACCTCAAGAACACAATTAGGGATTTCTTAATTTCTTGTAATTAAGCCCTAATAATTTCCAGAATGATGATTAATGGCCCTCTAATCATAACCCAACCCCTAAACTCCCATCACTCTCATGCATGTGATAATGCCAACCTTCCCCTGCCCCACTTCTCACGTCCAAACAAAACTAACCAGCAATCCAACGTTTGAGACTTGTGCTTACTTTTTAAGCTTCATACACACCCTTGGATCAACTCAACACTTGCCAGCTCTTACATAACTCCAAAACAAGTCACATGATTCAAAAAGAAGACAAAGACCTCAAGGGCATTTTTGGAAGATCAAGCACTAGGGTTTTAAGTTTTTAGCTGTTCCTTAGTCATTTGTATGCCTATATAAAGGCCTTAGGGTGCTTCATTAGACGTTTGCTTTTGGTTTTTCCTTTGTTCAAACACTTGTAAATCCTTTTTTAGTTTAATGAATTTGAGTTAAGTGCTTTGAAGAAAGACCAAGTGCCATCTTTATTCTGCTTATTATTGTTCTTAGTTTACTGCTTTTGAAGTTTAAAACCTGTTTTCAAAAGAGGAGTGTGCACAAGTTTGCATATTTTCCTCATTTTCTTGATATTTTGCTAAGTCTTGTTCCAATCTTGGAATTCTTGGGCTATAGGGCTGATCATAGCATCCTAACTGAGTTGGTTAAGGTGTGGTGAGGCTTATAACTTGGGGATAATCAAGTGTGGGGTAACAAGTTTGCATCAATCAAGATTTTTCCAAATTTCTGATTTTTCATGTTATTGTGCTTAACCCTTGTTGAATCTTAGCAGGCTTTTGTGGAAGCTTGTGCTTGTTCTTGCTAGCACATAAGCTCAAAATTCGTGGGTGTGGATGTACATCCATGAGGTTTGCTTACTTAATCTCCAAATCTGCATAAATTGTGATTTTTGGTGATATTTGTATGAAACTGTTGTTCTTGTGAATTTTGTGGCTTGTTCTTGCTTGAATCTGTTTAATAGACTTGTTTGAGTGTTAATTGATGCTTGGTTGGCCTGAAATCTTGTTTTGCTTTTGAAAATCTTGATTTGAAAAAGTTAAAGGGGTGTTTGGGTCTACTGGTTTATGCTTGTAATCTGATTTTGTGTTAAGGGAAAGTGTTGTTCATGCTTTGTATCTGTTATACCTTTGTTTGAGAGTGTTTTGCTGCAAGTTATTGGGTTTGAACACTTGAATTGATCAATCTGCTATATAGACCTTGTTTCTGCTTATTTTGACCTAGGATTTTGGAAACACTTAGTGTGTATGCATGCTTAGGGATAAAAGTGGTTTAAACAAAGTTAACATAACCTGTTTGAAAGATTTGAGGTGTTGAAATTGGCTTGTGTGTCACATACATCAGCAAAAGTAGAAATCTGCTTGTGTAGTGTTCATCAGTAACTTTGATAGCTTGGATCTTGCTTAATTCTTTGAACCAGTGCATGAAACCTGTTTAGACTTGCTTATTGGAGTTTATTATAGCTTGTGTGTGCATTTGGTTGAATTTGGTTGGCTGATTTGTGCTAAAATTGCTCTTGAATGCTAAACTGCTCATTGTTCATGTCTGTGCTATATCTGGTGATAAATTGATTAAACTGTATCAATTGGCTGTTTGTGATTGTGTTATTTTGCTTGTTATTGACTCCTTTTGATCCAAAGATCAATTGGGTGCCTTTGTGAAAACTGAATCCAAGAAAAAGTCACTAAAGACAACAAGTCAAAATAGTCAAGCAGTGGGAAAAGTTCCCACTGCTCAACATCCAAAACTAGCCCCTGCTAGTGCAATTTTATCATCAGCTTATCAATAAGCTATTCTAGCTTATTTTGACTTGTAACAACTTATTTTTTGTAATAGATCTTCATTATTTGACCCATTTAAGTGAACTGGAGCTTATCAGACTTTGACTTTGACTTTTCACTAGAAAACCAACTTGTTTGACTTTTAAGATAAGTGCTTATTTGATTTTCCAGCTTATTAAGAGTGCTTATTTGAAAGTTCTTTGGTTTTTAAGCTTAGTTTTGTCAAAAGAAACATTTTGCAACTTGAATCAGCTTCTGAGGTGGTCTAGATCATAAAAACGACTATTTTGTCGTTTTGTGAATAAGTTGTTGACTTGTTTCTGGCTTATTGAGTGGTCTTATTTGAAATTTCTTTTTACAGAAGTCTTTGTTAGGTCAAAAGAAGGTTGTGTGTTAAATTTTAGCTTATGGCATTAGCTTATAGCTTAATGGGCCAAAAAGCCCATTAAGAATAAGCTGCTTATTATAAGTTAGCTTATTTCACATTTTCAGCTTTTGGGCCTTTGGAAAAAGTTGTTTAAAATCAAATTTTGAGTCAAACTGTGCTTTTTGAGCTTATTTTGAGCACTTTTTCTTATTGGGCCTTAATTAAGCCCAATAAGGGACTGTTTTGGGTTTGGCCCATTTTCTAGGCCCAATAGGGGTATTTAGGTAATTTCACTTTCATTTCTGAGTTATTTAGGTTAAATTAAGCTAGTTTGCAAGTTTTTAGAATTTTTTATAATTTTTGGATTTTTAATATTATTTTAATATTATTTTATTATTGAAAATTAAAAGTCTGATTTTCTAGGTTTTTATATTTTTCCTAGGTTCTAAATACTTAATTAGGATTTTTGCAACTTTCCAAATATTTTTTAGGTCTTTTAACTATTTGTTATAATTAATTTAAGATTTAATTGATTTTAGGAGTTTTTAATTATTTAAAAATAGTTTTAATTGGTTTTAAAATTTTAAAAAATAGTTTTTAGCTTAATTAGAGTATTTTTGAGGTTTACAAACTTGAGAATCTTGTTTACGGCTTTTTAATAATTAATTTTGATTTTTAGGGCTTTAATTAGCATTAAAAAGTCATTATCTAATTAATTAAAAGGTTTTTGCAAGTTTTGATTTTTTGTAAACTCTTAGAATTTTATTAAGGATTTTTGGTGATTTTTAGGAATTTTTAGGGTTAAATTTTAATTTTGGTAGTTTTTACGACTTTACGTGTACGCCTTTTTAGACTTAGTTTAATCCGTCTTCATAACCGTCATTCTTTTCTAATCCCTTTTCTATTTTTCTTTTCTCAAATATAATCACAAATTAATCCAAGTCATTACACACATAACACACTAGCCTCCTTGAGAACGAACTTAATTGGGTCATTCACACACGGTTTTCCTAAATCGTCGTGCTCACTTGCCCTATTTATTGCATCCTTTTCCTAAAGGTGTAGTTTTACTCAACATCAATCGTCACCACGATCACACTCCATAATCCTCACCACGATCACTTGTTGCGATCGTGGGTGCGATCCGTGGGTGCGATCCGTGGCTACGATCCTTGGCTACGATCCTTGGCTACGATCCTTGGTACGATCCTTGGCTACGATGCATGAGTACGATGCATGAGTACGATGCACAGTACGATGGAATCAAATGGAATTTTCATTACAAGTGCGATGGAATCAAATGGATTTTTTACTACAAGTGCGATGGAATTGTCATGCATGCATGCATGCTCAATGCATGGCGCCATTTTCACCTAGTAGGCTGGCTGCTTCCAGCAGCTAGCCTGCTAGCTTGTTTATTTAATAGTATTGTTCCGTAATTGTTTAGTTTTATCTGAAAGTTGTTCCGATTTTATTTTTGAAAGTTACATATTTTTAGTTGAATTTTTCGTCGATTTTTAGTATTAATATTTTTTCGTAAAGTTTAAGTTTTATCTTTTATTTAGTACCCGCTTTAGGTTTTGCCTCGTTTAGCTTTAAAGTACCATTTTAGTTTTATTCTCTCCTTTTTCATTTAGTAAACTTTATTTTCGAGTCAATAGTTAATTTCGTCTTTTAGTTTAATTTGTATTAATTGTTTCGCTTTAAATTCACGTTTTATTATTTGTTTTAATATTCGTTTTAATATCGTTTTAATTTTTAGTTTTTAATATTCTCCTTGTTTTAATTATATTTTTTGTACTTGTCTTTAGTTTGTTTTAAATACTTTTCGTATTTACTTTTAAATTAGTTATAGATAATCAACTTCCCTCTTTCTTAACCAAAAACAATTCAGTCACACTTTGAACCGGAAATCAATTCGTTAAGACACCGAGAAAACGAACTCTTTTTCCACTAGCAAAATCTAGTTTTTAGAAGGTTAATGCATGCTTGTATAGTAGATATTGGACGGATTTAAGTATATGTATCCTTATATTCCTATATATGTATGATCCCCTATAATTATCGATTGTATCCTAAGGAAGTTTGTTAGCTCGCTTCGTTTTGGATATTCAACCTCCGTTGTAGCGTATTCTTCGAGTTCCTATTTCACGTGTCCGTTCTAAAATGGTGTTTTTGGTGCTAAGTCTATTGAAATAACTTGGGATTTCTTTTGGGATAATGAACTCTTTCGTGTTGACTCTTACATTCCTTTTGGTCGGTATATATTGAAAAAGACTTGGAAATCTACTATAGACTTAAATAGTTGGTTGTATTCGGTAAAATAAGGGTATGGTGTAGGAGTCGTGTTTGCAAGAAGATGTAACATGAGTTTTTTTTAATATGTAATCAACACTTATTTATTTCAAATTCTAGAAGACATTCTTTAAAAATAAGGTAAAATAAAATTTTCCTACTTTAATATCTCATATAAGTGAATTCAAACGATTTATATTATTTATAATTATTTATTCAAGACTAAACTGAGTTCATGATAGTTTCACGTACATTTATTTCTTTTCATTTAAATAAAAGGATTATGTTAATCACGAAGATAATTCTGTAGTTTTTAAAACAATTAGTATAAAAATTGTTTTGGTCATAACTTATTCGTTTTTAAAGCTTTTTTAGTGATTCAAAAGGCTAAAATTATGTACTCGGAACGTACTTTTTCCAATATTCAGAATGTATATTCATGGGAGGACTGTAGCTTGGTCGAAATTTTTGTACAAGTGTCGAGTTCAAGGTTGAGTTTTGAATAGTAGTTTTAAACTTATGATTTGGGATGTTCAGGGTACCTAGTATTTGAGTTGAGTCTTGAGATCATATAGAGGGTTTTTTACAGATTGTTTAAGTCACATAGATGTGGAGAGGTAAGGAAAAATATTTCTTTTAGGAAAAGTCGTTTTGTGAAATTTTTTTAAAATAATATGTCGCGGGTTGTAATATGATTTGTTTTTTTTCCATTGAGTGTTTCTTGGGTTGGTTGTTGCTTTCAAAGGTCATTTTGAATTGATACATTTTTCGGGTTGGAGTTTTCTTTTTGAGTTTTCGTGGTTTTGGTTTGTTTTAACTCGTGCACGTGAAATGTCGTTAGTCATCCGTGGGTTTGATTAGTTGATCGTATCTAGTGGATTCAGGAAGTAGTTTTGGTTTCGTATTGATTGGGAGCGTTAAGGTAGCCATTTGGGAGACTTGGTTGCGCCTACACGATTAAGTAGGTGGTCATGAGAGAATGGTTGGAATGTCCTTAGTGAGGAGGAAACTGTTAGAAGTTCGTAGACGAACTAAGGTGGTCATGACGTCTCTTGGTTGTGCAAAGGGAGATGAATATAGATTTATATAAAGTATGGATATTGGCATAAGTTACGCGTCATAGAGAATGTTGAAAGGGGATGTGATATATCAAAGGTACTTATGATATTCGTTAGGTATGTAAGGGGTTGTTTAGTTGTGGAAAAATTCTCATAATTTTCTGTTTCTAATTTTCTAGAAAAAAAAAGACTTTTCTTTTCTAGAAAAGAGTTGAGAATTTTGAAAAATTGTTTAAATAATATTTTTCATTTTCTAAAAAAATAAACAATGTTTAAACGAAACTATTTCAACCATTTTTTCATGATCAACTTTTTTTTCACGTTTTTGCTAGTTTTTTTTTTTACGTTTTCGTCTGTTTTTTCCCGTCTTTTTTTTCATATTTTCGTAATTTTTTACGTTTTAATTAGTTTTTTTTACTTTTTATCAGTATTATTACGTTTTAGTGTATAAATTTACGTTTTCCTCAGTATATTTACGTTTTCGTAAGTAAATTTACGTTTTCGTCAGTAATTTTACGTTTTTTTTATAAATTTACGTTTTCGTCAGAAAATTTACGTTTTCGTCAGTAAATTTACGTTTTCGTCAGAAAATTTACGTTTTCGTCAGTAAATTTACGTTTTCGTCTGTAAATTTACGTTTTCGTCAGTATTTTACGTTTTCGTCTGTAAATTTACGTTCTCGTCTGTAAATTTAGGTTTTCGTCAGAAAATTTACGTTTTCGTAAAAAGTTTACGGTTCCGTCAGTAAATTTACGTTTTCGTTACGTTCTCGTCTGTAAATTTAGGTTTTCGTCAGTAAATTTACGTTTTCGTCTGTAAATTTACTTTTTTGTCAGAAAATTGACGTTTTCGCCAGTAAATTTACGTTTTCGTCTGTAAATTTACGTTCTCGTCTGTAAATTTAGGTTTTCGTCAGAAAATTTACGTTTTCGTAAAAAAATTACGTTTCCGTCAATAAATTTACGTTTTCGTTACGTTCTCGTCTGTAAATTTATGTTTTCGTCAGTAAATTTACGTTTTCGTCAGTAAATTTACGTTTTCGTCAGTAAGTAAAGTTTTCGTCTGTAAATTCACGTTTTCATCAGTAAATTTACTTTTTTGTCAGAAAAATTAAATTTACGTTTTCGTCTGTAAATTTACGTTTTCGTCAGTAAATTTACTTTTTCGTCAGAAAAATTAAAATTTACGTTTTTGTCAGAAAAAGTAAATTAATAGACGAAAACATAAATTTATAGACGAAAACCTAAATTTACTGGTGAAAACGTAAATTTTCTGACGAAAACATAAAATCTCTGACGAAAACGTAAATTTTCTGACGAAAACGTAAAATTACTGACGAAAACGTAAAATTACTGACGAAAACTTAAATTTACAGACGAAAACGTAAATTTTCTGACTAAAACGTAAATTTTCTGATGAAAACCTAAATTTACTGTTGAAAACGTAAATTTTCTGATAAAAACGTAAATTTTCTGACGAAAACGAAAATTGTCTGACGAAAACGAAAAATTACTGACGAAAACGTAAAATTACTAATGAAAACGTAAATTTACTGACCAAAACGTAAATTTACAGACGAAAACGTAAATTTACTAACGAAAACCTAAATTTACTGGCGAAAACGTAAGTAAATTTCTGACGAAAACGTAAATTTTCTGACAAAAACGTAAAATTACTGACGAAAACGTAAAATTACTGACGAAAACGTAAATTTTCTGACGAAAATGTAAATTCCTGACGAAAACGTAAATTTTCTGACGAAAACGTAAATTTATTGACAAAAACGTAAATTTACAGACGAAATCGTAAATTTACAGACGAAAACGTAAATTTACTGACGAAAACGTAAATTTTCTGACGAAAACGTTAAAATAATGATGAACGGTGAATACTGAATAGAGTAACATTGAAATGGGTTAAATAAAACAATGGTGGGTATGAGGTGAAAATTTAGAAAAGGGTAAAATGGAGTTTTCTAATTTTCTATATAAATTTAGAAAATGAAAATTTTGGAATTTTTGAAAAATATTGAAAATTGATGTTGCTAAACAGGTTTTCTATTTTTCACTTTTCAAATAAAAATTTTTCTAGAAAAGTGGAAAAATTTTCTCCAACTAAACAGCCCCTAAAATTTTCCGAAAATCCTAAGGTTTAGTAGGTTTAACTTTTATCTTGAAGTAGAACCATGAATGGAACCAGCAAGGGGAGAAGTGAAGCAGGATGAGGAAGCATTTTGGAGGTTGAAGAGGTGGATTGGATAATGAGCCGATCTTGGCATTATCGAAAGGACTGAACAATATTCACGAAGCACGACGATACGTGGGGCAGGGATTAGGTAGTGTGCGAGGACGACGAAGAGAGGAGAGTGCTTATACGTTGCAGGAATTGAAGGTTTGGAAGAAATATACAAGACTTAGATAGTGGAGCTAGATTGTTAGTTCCGCCTAGAATGCTAGAGGAATTTGGTGTACAAGATGTAGAGAATGATCTATACAGATCATGAACATCTACAACACGCAATCAAACTCTTCATCTGAAGTCAGACTTATTACATGGATGAAATGAAATAGTGACAATAACTGCAAGGCCAAGTACCATCCGGAAAAGGCAAGCATAGTTAATGAGACATTGAATAAGAGGAAGGAAATGAAGCTGAGACAAATTTGAGCAATATAGAGGAAGTGTTACGATGGGTTGGATGCAAAATGATTAGTTGCACGAGTGAGATGTCTAAGTAGAGAAAGCGTCAACACTTATGTTGTGTGGCTTGGACTATCAAATGGAGGAAAGGCTAAATAGATAAGAGCATCTTAGAAAGGGCGGTGTAAGGACGATGGCTGTAGGGGGATACATAATGAGGTGGAGAAATAAGTACGATGAAGGTTAAATGATAGTCGATAGACTGACTAGTTCGTTCCATATCCTAAGAAGAATGAAAAGCCAGATAATTGAAGAACTGGGAAGATTGTATACGGATGTGATGGAATAAGAGGTTTTGCGTAGAAGTTAGCCTAATATGTATGGAATGCCTTGTGAAGGATTATGGCAAGTGTAGAAGCGAGGGAAGCATGTGTATATGTAAGCATGGTATACCATTGATAGACTAATGGTTAGTATGGGCATGCTATAGGGATAATTAAGACATATGTCGAGAGAATTGGCGTGAGGGTTGGAGATGGTTAGAGAGCGTGTTTTGTTAGGAGGAGATCTTCTACAAGAACATAGTCATCAGTGAGAGGGGCGTATTCCACATAAAGAGGATCACTTATTTTGTAGGCTGAAGATGAGATGGAATAGGGAATGGAAATTTAGGATTGTGAGAAGACAAGCGGAAAATAGTAGTAAGGAAGAATGGCTTGAGAAAAAAGAGACTGTCAAGATAGTAGATTGATGTTGGAAGGGTTAACTTCAGAGCTAAAGGTTAGATATCGTGAGTAAGAGAAAGTATCGTCAAAAGGATAGTGTAGCAAGAATTAGTGTCAAAGGTGGTTGGATTTAAAGGTTAGTAATCATGTATAATGGAACGTTCACCTAGAGAAGAGTGTAACATCTATTAGTATGAAGGATGGTTAATTATTTGGTGCCAAGTATGGAAAGGCGAAGACGTCGTGATGATTATGACACTATGTCATGTGGTTGTTATGAGAAGTTTTGGCTATGCAATCCTATATATGCCATTGGATGTGATTAAAGTTGGTGGAATTTGTGGATGATGGAAAATTCGTAGAGATTAGGAGCCGTTAGGCCTGGTGTTAGAGAACATAGTAGAAATGGCTAGAGTTTATTCATAGGAGATTATGTGAACCATCGTTATTACGGGCTGAAGTTGGAAGCATGTAGCTTAGTGGACGGAAGGGATGCAGGAAAATACTAGAGCGATATCGGTGCTAAGGAGAGACGAAAGACGACAAGAGACTGACAAAGGAGTTAAACTAATGTAAGGCGTGTAACCATTGGAGGTTTGTGGTGGAAGTATTTGTTGAGGACAAAGTTATGCTAAAGGTTTCACCATGAAAAAGAGTGATGCGGTTTGGGAAGAAAGGGATGATAACACCTAGATTTGTGGGTCCATTTGAAATCATTGAAAGAATTGGACCATTGGCTTATAGGTTGAAATTACCGGAAGAGTTGAACAATGTGCATGATACATTTCATGTGTCGAACTTGAGGAATGTTTAGCAAAGACGGACTTGTAGGTACCGCTAAATGATATTAGCATCGATACGAGCCTTCGCTTTATTGAAGAGCCGGTATAGATTTTGGATCGTGAAGTTAAGACTCTAAAGAGAAGTAAGATACCGTTGGTTAAGGTTAGATGGAATTCGAAATGCGGACCAGAGTTCACTTGGGAACGGGAGGAGTTCATGAGGAACAAGTATCCTCAGTTGTTTGCTAATGATGTGACTAATCCTAAGGAGTATATCGCGGGACGTGATTTCTATTAGGAGGGAGTGATGTGACAACCGCGGTTTTATGGTTCGTCACTTAGTTTTTATTTTGTTCAAATTACGTACCTTTATGAGTTTATGTGTTTATTGGCGTGTATAAAGTGTACTTTGGATATCGTCTTCAGGTACGGGGTACCTTGTGAGTGAGACGATGTGTGATGTTTTCATGTTCATGAGCTCACAAGGTAGTGAGTATGAAATGAGATGGCGTTATTTTAATATTTTATGTGTACGTATATGTATTATAGTAAATCGTATTTTTTACGATTTATGGTTTAGCATTTTGAGGTCTTGGATAAGGTGATTAGTCACGGACATATTTTTCGGGATGGTTTTAAGTTATTTAGGACTTAGTTATTTAGTTTAAATCATATTTCAAGAGTTTTTATAAAACTATATATTTTACGTCTTTTAAGGTATACGCGTAAAACTGACTAGTTTTACGGTTTTGAGGTTTCGGAGGCTTTAGGAGCTGAAAAAAAATAAGGTAAATTAAGGTATTATTAATAATATATTAATAAATAATAAAAATAAAAAAAATATGAAAATATATATAATAGTCAGTTTTGGGACGCAAGAAAGAAAAAGAAAAGGGGCAAAAAAAGGAAAAAGGGGAACCAGGCTTTTGTAATGGGTCAAGGACTTGTTAGGAAACTATATAAAGACTTTTTATTAACCAAAACACTTCATAAAACCCTTGGAGATTACCTTCAAGTCGGCATCAATGGTAATTTTAGGGTTCTTCGTTAATTTTTCTTCTTTAAAAAATTCTAAGGTAAAATCTTTAAAACCCTTTTCAATTAAAGTGTTTTTAATTCTTTCTTAATCATTCAATGATGGATTTAGGTTAGGGTTTATTTTAAAAATCAGTATATTAATGATATGTAATGATTAGAATAATTAGAGCTTGTAACTGATTAATTGTTGGGTAATTAATTAGGTTAGTTTAATTAAATTCGTAATTAAAAACTGGGCATAATTTAAGGGCTAATGTTTTGGTCATATCTAGAGTTATAGGAACATTTAAGATGCGATCCAAGTATGCCTGGAAAGATAATTGAGTTAAATTTTGAATGCAATAAAGAAGAACTGAATTGGAGGTAGGGAAGTGGGTCAAAAACAGGTTACACCAGTCGGGGGTCCAAATAGTTTTAAGATGGTTAGGGCACTTAGGAGTTGAATTGGAGCTTCAAATAAACATGAAGGTTAGTTAATATATTAAACAGAATATCTGGAAGAGGGCTAAGTAAATGGAATAAGTTAAGACCCTCTGATCATAACAAACTTTTAATATGTTCAAAATAAATAAATTCTAGATAGGTAGAAGTATATATATATATATATATATATATATATATATATATATATATATATATATATATATATATATATATATATATATATATATATATATATATATATATATATATATATATATATATATATATATATATATATATATATATATATATATATATATATATATATATATATATAAATATATATATATATATATATATATATATATATATATATATATATATATATATATATATATATATATATATATATATATATATATATATATATATATATATATACATATATATAATATATATATATATATATATATATATACATATATATATATATATATATATATATATATATATATATATATATATATAAATATATATATACATATATATATTGATATATATATATACATATATATATATATATATATAATATATATATATATATATATATATATATATATATATATATATATATATATATATATATATATATATATATATATATATATATATATATATATATATAGGACTTATAATACTTGGTTTTTAGGCCTCGTATATAATATAGTAGTCCCAAATCTTTTCGAATTGAAAACCGGTCTTAAGTGCGACTCAATCGTCTTTTGGTGAATCAAGAGAATGGTTTGGTTTGTTTGTCTAATTTTAAACTATTAGCAAGTAATTAAAGTGTCGTTGAGTAAAATGGAAGAGTAAAGATTAATATTAAAATAACGAGTAAAAATAAATGCTTGGAAACTTAAAGGCAATAATGGAAAAGATACTAGCACACTAAATAAAAATAACACTTAGAAATTTTCTAAAAATAAGAACTTAGTTGAAAAGTACTAAAAGAAAGTAAGATCGGACTACACCAAAACAACTCAATCGGAATAAGCCAAAATAGCCCCAGATCGGAATGTATTCCGATCTGGTGGTAGGAATAAGGGAAGATTGGTCTAATCGGAATATACAAAAGCTTGATCAAATCGGAATATTAGCCAAAGACTACTAATCGGAATGCTTGGTAAAACAACTACAATCGGAATACTCAGCAAGAGGCCAGATCGGAATGACAAACAAGGCTAACAATCGGAAAGTCCAGAAACACTCCCATCGGAATATTAAAGGTGGCTACCGTCAGAATCTACAAACCCTTTTCCGATTGATTAATCGGAAAGGGTGGGAAGATGGCTGCTCGGAAAAACACCAATCGGAAAGGGGTATATCACCCTTTCCGAAATCTAAGGGATTCAGTTTAAGCCAAGAAATAAGCTATAATGGAGAGCTTATTCCCAAAACTAAACAAATCACTAGTGAACCGGATCAAATAAGCACTTATCAACTTATCTAACCCGAAAATAATCAAACTTTTTGGATCAAACAATAAAAACATAAAATTTTTAAGGAAAACTTTTATAAACAAATAAGCTAATCATAAAAGTAAGCCAATAAGCACAAAAGTCTTAAAGCTCAATCAAATGAAAACTTATGAAATGATCAAAAAATTAACTTTTTAAGCACGAAATCATTAAGAACAACACAGATCTATTGAAATTCGCACCAAAAATCAATCTAAAATCAAAGAAAAGTAGAATGAGATTAAGGATTAAAAGCTTAAAATAGAACTTGATTAATGGAAATAAGCAATACAAAGATGTTTAATCTTAAAAGATTAAGAAAGAAGATGAAATTTAGTGAGAGAAAGTTTAAGACTTTCACTCTCTAAAACTAGAGAAAACTAAGAAAAATAAAAACTAGCTAATTAACTAACTAACTACCCTCCTAATGACTATTAGGAGGGTATTTATAGGGAAGGTGGAAGGGGTGCATGTGTTGCATCTTCTTTCTTGCTTTCTTCACGTTTTCTCGACTCGACTTTAATTCTTTGTCTTTGTCGTCTCGGGATTTGAACTTGTCTTTTTAATTTTCTTCTTCTATTAGACTTAAGTTCTTCGTCTTCGTTAAACTTCCTTCTTTAGACTTTTTATTCGATAAATCTTCAGAATAGGCCTTGGACTTCCGTTCTTTTTGCACTCTTGATCTTTTGACTTCGTCTTTTCCCGTTTTCTTCGATAAAAGCCCATGAAAACCCGTGTTTTCTTCCTTTTTCATATTTTGGTCCTAAAACACAATAAAAACACAAACCACGCATAATTCCGACTTTTACGACATAAATCACACGTTTTGGTCTAGTTATTATTGGAAATAAGTGGTAAAAGGATAAGTGTTTTCACACTTATTAAATCCCCTACACTTGATCATTGCAATGCCCTCATGCAATGCATTAATTTTAAAGCACGGTTTACATTTTTCATCATAAATAACCCACCTTGGCCTTTATTAATTACTAAACATAAAAGATAGAAATAAGTAAAGAAATTAAAAACTTACATTGGGTTTTGGCGGCCATGAACATTTATCATCCTCAAGTTTCACGTTCCCCATACCAAGCTTAAAAACGAGATCATTGTTATTATAAGTTAGCAAACTATCACGAACTCATGTGGGCCAATTATTCACTCAGACTCCCTTATTCCTAGGTGTATCTCTTATATTTTATTTTTGTCTTGAATGATCACAAAGATCCATTGGTTGACTTATTTCGATAGTTATTTAGGCCGAAAATAAAGTGAACGATTTAATCAATAGTTAGCTAAAGGACCAAATCTTTTAAACTGCTTCTCGGGACCTCATAAAGTTCATATCTTGGCATAACTCGCTTCACGATTTGAGACCTTTCTCGGACCGATCTTTGGCAGCGACTTCATACTTCGAATCTTTGAGAGACGTTTTTGAAATTATGGTCTTCTCTTCATAATAGAATTTTCTTCACTTGAAGTTTTGAGAGATTCTTCATCTTTGGACCACGACTTCTTCATTTTCTCCAATCTTTATTTTGGACTTCGATATACAACGATCCGCCTCCTTTTAGGACTTGGATCTATTTATCCTCATACCTTGTTAGGGTCTTTTCGGATAGACTTCTCCATGACTTTTGGGGAGTTCTTGCTTTTCGTCGTGTGTCTCGATCCTTCATATTGATTTTTGATAAATGATTCTTCACATCACTTTTGGATCTTTAGCAACAAAATGTAGCCCTCATGCCTTGTTAGGGCCTTTTCGGACTCGCCAATCTTCGCATCCCGCTTCAATAAGTTATGCCTTGGCTATGAACTCTAATCCGTACCGAGCAACTTTTAAACGATCTGGGGCTAGAAGCTAAGTAACCTTTTAAATCGTACAACCTTATTTATTGCAGATAAATTTATCAACAAGCGGAGGGAGAATAGGCTTATAATTAACTCACATAAATTCACGAAAGAATACCGAACTTATAATTGACTCTATCATCTCTCGTTCTCCACAGTTTAAAATCTCAAGGAATGAGACTCGTGGATGCTTAGCCTATTAAATCAAAGTTTTGGGTTTTCGAGTCATCTATAGGATCTTGTAAATTCTTAAGCTTTTTCAAGTTTAGAAATCGCATTTTAAAGTTCCCTTGATAAACGACTCTCTAGGATCAATTATAGGAACTTGCGAAAAGTTCTTGTTCTTAACCCGTGAGAGTTAAGACTTTCGCGTTTTATAGCTCCCTATATAAAAGCCTAGCAAAACTTGACTTAAACACGTTAAGGATACTAGCTAGAGTAAACTTAGGTAAGTAAACTCGGGTTGAGTCAAAATGTTCACGACTAAGAAAAATCTAAAACCACTTTATTGAAAATTTATTCTAGCAATGGAAACAAACTAAACATGATAAGGGAAAATACATCTATACAACTAGGCCAAAATAGATTAAAAATTTTGAAAAATGTCGAAAAATCAAATTTTCCGGTTAAAATGAGGGCAAATTCATGGAAAAGACCACTTACTTCGATAGCAGCCCCCCTACACTTGAGATAAACATTGTCCTCAATGTTTAAGCATGTGGGAGTAAACTCCCCTACACTTAGGACATTGTGCACTTTGTTTAAATCTTGCTAAGGAAAGGACAACTAAAGTGAATTCAATGTGAACATATAGAATATGAAATATTGAATCACAAGAGTTTAGGATAGAACCAGGAAGATGGAAACACGGTATCACGGTTCGTCAAAAGTCATCAAGGTGGATCTTTGAAGCTTTAATCCCTGCACAGCACAAGAAACAAGACAACAAACATATGCGGGGCTCCCCCTACACTTATTATGAAAGCAGTAAAGGATAGATCACGGGTTTCCTCCCGAGAAGCGCTTGTTTTTGTTCACCGAGTCACGAGCCTGACTCGACCCAATTTAGTTCGTGGGGAACGTGGTGAGGGATGGAATCATCTCGTGAGAGATGTCCTCACCAAAGTACAGCTTCAGACGCTGGCCATTCACCTTGAAATTGGGCCCATTCGGCTGAGAAAGCTCAATGGTCCCATAAGGAAAGACGTTGGCGACGGTGAATGGACCAGACCAGCGGCTCTTCAACTTGCCAGAGAAGATCTTCAACCGAGAGTTAAAGAGTAAGACTTGATCACCAAAGTGGAACTCTCGGTTCTTGATTTTAGCGTCATGAATGATCTTGGTCTTCTATTTGTAGATCAGCGAGTTCTCATAAGCTTCATTCCTTAGTTCGTTGAGCTCGTTGAGTTGAATCTTGCGATGATCACCGGCTTTGTTGATGTCGAAGTTAGCCCACTTCAAGGCCCAGTGCGCCTTATGTTCCAGCTCGATGGGGAGGTGGCAAGCTTTCCCGTACACAAGACGATAAGGTGTACAACCGATCGGGGTCTTGTAAGCAGTACGGAAAGCCCACAGAGCATCATCTAACTTATCGGCCCACGCGTCGCGATGCTCTCCCACAGTACGCTCCAAAATTCGCTTCAAGCCACAGTTGGAAATCTAGGCTTGCCCATTGGTTTGGGGATGATAAGCGGTGGAAAGACGGTGATTGACACCATACTTAGCCATGACTCTTGCAAATTGATCGTTGCAAAAATGAGTCCCGCGGTCACTGATAATAGCACGAGGAACGCCAAATCAAGCGAAAAGCTGCTTCAAAAAGTTCACAACCACCCTCGCATCATTCGTAGGAAGAGCCTTAGCTTCAACCCATTTAGAAACGTAGTCGACGGCGACGAGGATGTACTTGTTCCCTTTGGAGGCCCATAAAGTCGATGCCCCATACATCAAAGATTTCACATTCCTGTATGAAATTTTGAGGCATCTCATCCTTATGTGTGATCTTGCCTTGACGTTGGCAGGCGTCACAATGCTTAACCATTTCGTGAGCGTCACGATAAATGGTGGGCCAATAGAATCCAGAATCAAACACTTTCTTAGCGGTGTAGTTGGGACCAAAGTGACCACCGGTGGGTCCTTTGTGGCAAGCTTGGAGAATGTCAAAAGCTGCCGGTCCGTCAACACATCGACGAATGATCAGATCAGCACATTGTTTGAATAGAAAAGGGTCATCCCAAAAGTAAGTCTTAACGTCATTCAAGAACTTCTTCTTTTGTTGGGTGTTAACCCTTGGATGAAAATACCACCCGCTAAGTAGTTTGCAATGTCCGCAAACCACGGGGTGCCATCAAGATTGAGATTTATAGACATTAAGGTCTCAAGGGGGAAAGAGTCATTGATCTCTTTGTTCGGATGATCCCCTTGATATGGATCCTCAAGTCGACTCAGATGATCCGCGGCCAGGTTTTCTGCTCCCTTCTTGTCACGAATTTCAATGTTGAATTCTTGAAGGAGTAAAACCCAGCGAAGAAGTCTTGGCTTAGCATCATGCTTTGTCATCAAGTACTTCAACGCGGAATGGTCCGTGTATACTATGGTGGGGGATAAAACAAGATAGGGGCGAAATTTCTCAAAAGCATAGACAATAGCTAAAAGCTCTTTTTCGGTTGTCGTATAATGCAATTGAGCCCCCGTCATTGTTTTGATAGCGTAGTGGATTGGTTGGAAGTGTTTATTCACTCGTTGCCCCAAAACCGCACCAATAGCAAAGTCGCTAGCATCGCACATCAATTCAAATGGCAGCTCCCAATTAGGGGTAACCAAGACCGGTGCCTTAGTGAGCTTATCCTTAAGAAGATTGAAGGCTTCGAGACACTCTTTAGAAAAGATAAAAGGAGTATCTTTTTCCAAGAGGTGGGTCATCGGGCGAGCGATTTTAGAGAAATCCTGAATGAATCGACGATAGAAGCCCGCATGACCCAGAAAACTTCTCACACCCTTCACGGTTGAAGGTGGAGGTAATTTGGCTATGACATCTACTTTAGCACGGTCGACTTCAAGACCGGCTTTAGAGATTTTGTGTCCTAGCACAATGCCTTCTTTTACCATAAAATGGCATTTTTCCCAATTCAGAACAAGGCGAGTGTCTTCGCACCGCTTAAGCATACGTTCCAAATTGGCAAGGCAAGAAGAGAAGGAATCCCCGAAGACCGAGAAATCATCCATGAAGACTTCCATGGTTTGCTCAACCATGTCATGGAAGATAGCCAACATGCACCTTTGGAAAGTCCCGGGGGCATTGCATAAGCCAAATGGCATTCGTTTGTAAGCAAATGTGCCATAGGGACAAGTGAATTTTGTCTTCTCTTGATCCTAGGGATCGATGGGTATTTGGAAGTAACCCGAGAAACCATCAAGAAAGCAGTAATATTCATTACCCGCTAAACGCTCAAGCATTTGGTCCATAAAAGGTAGAGGGAAATGATCCTTTCTCGTGGCATCATTGAGTTTGCGGTAGTCTATACAAACTCTCCACCCAGTAACGAGACGGGTAGGAATCAACTCGTTGTTTGCATTGGGCACAACGGTGATACCGCCTTTCTTAGGCACACAATGGACTGGACTAACCCATGGTGAATCCGAAATAGGGTAAATCATACCCGCATCAAGAAGTTTGATAACCTCTTTTTTGATGACTTCATGGATTTTAGGATTCACCCTTCGTTGGCTTTGAATTGTGGGCTTAAAGTCGTCCTCCATGAGAATTTTATGTGTGCAGAAGTGAGGATCAATTCCACGGATGTCGGAGATTTTCCAAGCGATAGCTCTTTTATGCTTCTTCAACACGGCGACAAGTCGGGCTTTTTCGTCTTCTTTCAGATCCTTTGCGATGATGACCGGTAGCTTCTCGTCGTCTTCTAGGAAAACGTACTCAAGATGAGGGGGTAGGTCCTTAAGCTCAAGAGTAGGAGGATCCTCAATAGATGGTGAAACTAACGATGGATCATCATTAGTCACCTCTTTAGGAGTAGGCGTAGAAAACGGGTCCTCATTGAGAAGTCTCTCAATAGTACTAATGTCTTCATTCCAATTGGTGGACAAATTATCATACTTAATATCGAGAGGACCCAAGCTAGCTTCGAAATCATCCAAGTCACTTTCTCCAAAAGGAGTCAATGCTGGAGCAATTGAGGCAACGGTCTCAACATTGGGTAGAGAAGAAATAGTACTTTTGCAAGCATCATGAAAATGTTCTTCACAAGCCTCATCGAGAACATCAATAGCATTAACACTCTCATATGAATAAGGTTGCTTAGAAATCTTACCCATGTTGAAGACAATTTTATCGTCACCAACTCTCATGATTATTTCGCCCGCGGCTACTGATACATAGATTTTACGTGGGTTCTAATTTCTCGGAATCTTCTCGAATTGATCTCGGTCTTAAGTGGAATAATTGTTCTTGGTTACTAAATAAAAGGGTTTGGTTTTCTAATCTACTAAAAAGTGTAAATGACAATTTAAATCAAAGACAGTTACTTTAATGACAATTTAACAAAGACTTGAATTAAAATTGAAATTAAGATTAAAATTAAACTTAAAGTTAAAGTTGAAGTATGAAATATAAATTGTGACAGAAAAATAAAGAAACAGATAAACAGTAAAACAGAAACACTAACAAGAAATTGATTCAGAAGTTTTAACCTTCATTCAGAAGTTTTGACAAAGAAACTGATTCGGAAGTTTTCCACTCATCTGGAAGTTTCTGATTCGGAAGTTTTCCACTCATCCGGAAGTTTCTGATTCGGAAGTTTTCCACTCATCCGGAACATACTGATTTGGAAGTTTTCTATGTTCCGATTCGGAACTTTTGGTAAAAAATTGGTTCGGAACTTTTTAATTGATTCGGAAGAGATTGGTTCGGAACTTTGGCTTCGTTCGGAACTTTGGCTTCGTTCGGAACTTTTTAAACTGATTCGGAACTTAATGCTTCATTCGGAACTTTGGCTTGGTTCGGAAGTTTTTGCTTGGTTCGGAAGTCTAGAAACCCAGATACAGTAACAGTTCCCGAAGAACAAGGAAAATCGTTTTAATCCAAAAATCACTAAGTTTTTCACCAAAAACTTAAATAAATCAATCACAAAGCATCTACTAACCATGAACTACAAATCCCATCAACAAAAACACAAATCCCAACAACTTTTGAAGATCAAATCAAGAAAAATAAAACTTAAGAACTTGAAAGGAAAAATGATGATGAACAAGATAAAATGGAAAGATTAAACAAGACTTGTATTGAATGATTAATGTTTTAACAAGATCAAAACAAAGATTAAAACAACAAGATTGGAAGAACAAAGATTAAAATCACCAATCACCCTAGTGGTGATGGTGATGGAACGAACAAGAAAGGAGAAAAAAGGGGAGGAGAGAAACTCCAGACTAATTGCTAAAATGTGTGAGGGGCTCCTTTTATAGGCTTGTCTTTTGGTTGGTGAGTGGGCTTTCTCCCGTTCTTCTTGTCTTTTCGTCTTTTCAGAAAATTTTCCGTTTTCGATTCTGATTCGGGATTTGTCGTCGATTAAATTTAACTCGTCTTTTAATTTCTTCGTTTAATAGACTTGAGTTTCTTCGACTTATATAAATCTTCCATCTTTGGTCCTTTTCTTCGATAAATCTTCGAATAGGCCCAGTGACTTCAAATCTTTTGCATCTCTTGGACAATAGACTTTATCTTGAGTCCTTTTCTTCAGTAAAACCCGTGCAATCCCATGTTTTCTTTAATATTCATCCGGTTAGCTCTGAAAACACAATAAACACAAAAACCACGCATAATTCCAAACAAATGATATTAAATACGTGTTTTGGTCTCGTTTTAGCCCGAATTAAGTGGTAAAAGGATGGGTGTTTACACACCTATCAAATCCCCTACACTTAACCATTGCCATGCCCTCATGCAATGCTTAGTGATAAAGCAAGCTTACACTTTTCTCATAATTAATCAACCTTGGCCTTATTTAAATTCTACTAAACAAAAATTAAAGAAATAAAACTTCAAAGGTAGCAAAGGGATAGAAAACCATTTTCACTTGAAAATAGCTACATGGAAATAACTTGCAAAGAAATCGATGACTTACATTAGGGCTTTGGTGCTGCGACGATTTATCACCCTCAAGTTTTACGTTCCCCAAACTAAGCTTAAAAACGAGATCATTGTTATTATAAGTTGGCAATTCAAACACTTACACACATGGCTTAATTAAATGCTTAAACTCCATTATTCCTAGGTGTATCTCTTATATTTTATTTTTGTCTTAGAATGATCATGAAGATGCATTTTTGGACTTATTTCGATAGTTTATTTAGGCTGAAAGCAAAGTAGGACGATTTGATCAATAGTTAGCTAAAGGACAAAATCTCTTAAAACTGCTTCTCGGGATATCAAAAAGTTCATATCTTGGCATAACTTGGTTCACGATTTGAGACCTTTCTCGGGCCGATATTTGGCATGTACTTCATACTTCATATCTTCGAGAGACGTTCTTGAGATAATGGTCTTCTCATCATAATAGAGTTTCTTCACTTGGAGACTTTTGAGGGGTACTCCAACTTTGTTGACCACGACTTCATGATTATTTCTTCAATCTCTAATTGGGATTTTGAGATACAACGATCCGCCTCCTTTTCGGACTTAGATCTATTTATCCTCATACCTTGTTAGGGTCTTTTCGGATAGACTTCTCCATGATCTTTATGGGAGTTGATTGCTTTTCGTCGTGAGTCTTGATCCTTCATATTGATTTTAGGAATAATGCTTTTCACATCACTTTGGATCTTCAGCAATAAAATGGAATCCTCATGCCTTGATAGGGCCTTTTCGGACTCGCCAATCTTCGCGCCCCGCTTCATAAGTTATGCCTTGGCTATGAACTCTTATCATTACCGAGCAACTTTTAAACGATCTTGGGCTAGAAGCTAGGTAACTTTTCAAATCGTACGACCTTACTTATTGCAGATAAATTATTAGCAAGTGATGGGAGAATAGGCAAATAATTATACCAAGTGAGCTTGCGCGAGAATACCGACTTATAATTGACTCTATCATTTCTCGTCCTCCACAATTTAATATCTCAAGTAATGAGACTCGTGGATACTTAGCCTAATAAACCAATTAAGGTCTACATGGTTAAGGATACTAGCTAGAATAAACTTGGATAAGTCTATTCGGGTTGAGTCAAAATAAACGCAACGGGCCTAATATGTCAAAGACTTCTAAACTAGCTACACCACTTTATTAATATTTTTGACTTTATTGCGGAATATATACATATGAAAGCAACGATAAAAATTTAAAAATTACAAGTAAATGGCCAAAGTTAATAAAAAATTTGAAAAATGTTGAAAAATAGGATTTTCTAGTTAAATGAAGGCATTTTCATGGAAAAGTCCACTTAAAACTTCGATAGAAGTCCCCCCTACACTTAAGATAAACATTGTCCTCAATGTTTAAGCATGTGGGAAAAATCTCCCCTACACTTATGACATTGTGTATGTTGGTTAACTCAAGTTAAGGAAGAGACGACTAAAGTGATCAATTTCAAATGTGAGTATGAAGAAAATTGAATCACGATAGTTGAGAGATAGAACCGGATTTCGGATAACACGGGAGCACGGTTCGTCAAAAATTCCAAGAGTGCACTTATCCCTGTAATCACACCACACAAAGACAAACACGTATAGAAGTCCCCCCTACACTTAGGGGATTAAAACATACAAGGATAGATACTCGGGCTGCCTCCCGAGGAGCGCTTGTTTTTGATAACCGAGTCACGAGCCTGACTCAACCCAATATTAGTTCATAGGGAACGTGGTGAGGGATGGAATCACCTCCTGAGAGGTGTCCTCACCAAAGTACAACTTCACTCGTTGGCCATTCACCTTAAAATTAGGTCCATTAGGTTGAGCGAGCTCGAGAGTACCATATGGAAAAATTTGGGCAATGGTGAATGGGCCGGACCAACGAGATTTGAGCTTTCCCGAGAAGATTTTCAACCGAGAGTTAAAAAGTAAGAACTTGTCTCCAACATGGAACTCTCGGTTTTTGATCTTGGAGTCGTGAATGAGCTTAGTTCTTTCCTTATAGATCAAAGAATTTTCATAAGCCTCATTACGGAGTTCATTCAGCTCATTGAGTTGGATCTTGCGTAGGTCACCGGCTTTGTTTATATCAAAATTAGCCCACTTCAAGGCCCAATAAGCCTTGTGCTCCAACTTAATGGGGAGGTGGCACGCTTTCCCGTACACAAGACGATAAGGCGTACAGCCGATCGGGGTCTTGTAAGCAGTACGGAAAGCCCACAAATCATCATCAAGTTTATCAGCCCATGAGGCACGAAGCTCTCCCACAGTCCTTTCAAGAATTCGCTTCAGCCCTCGGTTTGATATTTCAGCCTGGCCATTAGTTTGTGGGTGGTAGGCTGTGGAAAGAAGATGGTTTACACCGTACTTAGCCATGACTCTAGCAAATTGGTCATTGCAGAAATGAGTCCCACGATCACTAATAATGGCACGAGGCACACCGAATCTAGCGAAAAGAGCTTTCAAAAAGTTACAAACCACCCTTGCGTCATTAGTAGGTAAAGCTTTGGCTTCAACCCATTTGGAGACGTAGTCAACGGCTACAAGGATGTATTTGTTTCCTTTAGAAGAGGGGAATGGCCCCATAAAGTCGATACCCCAAACATCAAAAATTTCACACTCTTCAATGAAATTCTGAGGCATCTCGTCTTTATGTGTGATTTTGCCTTGCTTTTGGCAAACATCACATCGTTTAACCATATCGTGAGCGTCACGATATATGGAGGGCCAATAAAATCCCGAGTCAAACACTTTTTTAGCGGTGTAGTTGGGACCAAAGTGACCACCGGTGGGTCCTTTGTGGCAAGCATCAAGGATTTCAGACGCTGCCGGTCCATCAACACATCGGCGAATAATCAGGTTGGCACATTGTTTGAATAGGTAAGGGTCGTCCCAAAAATAAGTCTTGATGTCGGTGAAGAACTTTTTCTTTTGTTGGGACGTCAACCCTTCCTTGAGAATTCCACCCGCCAAGTAGTTTGCAAAGTCCGCAAACCACGGGGTTTCATTCGGCTTCGAGTTTATAGACATTAAGGTATCCAAGGGAAAAGTATCATTGATTTCTTTATTCGGATGATCCCCCTGGTAAGGATCCTCAAGTCTGCTAAGATGGTCCGCGGCTAAGTTTTCAGCTCCTTTTTTATCGCGAATTTCGATTTTAAATTCCTGGAGCAGCAAAACCCAGCGAAGAAGTCTTGGTTTGGAATCTTGCTTTGTCAACAAGTACTTCAGCGCGGAATGATCGGTGTACACAATGGTGGTAGAAAGGACAAGATAGGGGCGGAATTTTTCAAAAGCATAGACAACAGCTAAAAGCTCTTTTTCGGTTGTCGTATAATGCAATTGTGCCCCTGTCATTGTCTTGCTAGCGTAATGGATCGGTTGGAAGTGTTTGTTCACTCTTTTTCCAAGAACCGCTCCAATAGCAAAATCACTAGCATCGCACATCAACTCAAAGGGTAGCTCCCAATTAGGGGTAACCAAGACGGGTGCCTTAGTGAGCTTATCTTTTAGCGAGTTGAAGGCGTCAAGTCACTCTTTGGAGAAGATAAAAGGCGTATCTTTTTCCAAGAGGTGGGTCATCGGGCGAGCGATTTGAGAAAAATCTTTGATGAATCGACGGTAGAAGCCCGCATGACCCAGGAAACTTCTCACACCCTTCACGGTTGAAGGTGGAGGCAACTTTGCGATAACATCGACTTTAGCACGGTCTACTTCAAGACCGGCTTTTGAGATTTTATGTCCAAGCACGACGCCTTCTTTTACCATAAAATGGCATTTTTCCCAATTCAGAACAAGGCGAGTGTCTTCGCACCGCTTGATCATACGTTCCAAATTGGCAAGGCAAGAAGAGAAAGAATCCCCGAAGACCGAGAAATCATCCATGAAGACTTCCATGGTTTGTTCAACCATGTCATGGAAGATAGCTAACATGCACCTTTGGAAAGTCCCGGGCGCATTACATAAGCCAAAAGGCATTCTTTTGTAAGCAAAGGTGCCATAGGGACAAGTGAATGTCGTCTTCTCTTGATCTTGGGGATCGATGGGTATTTGAAAATAACCCGAGAAACCATCAAGAAAGCAGTAATATTCATTACCGGCTAAACGTTCAAGCATTTGGTCCATAAAAGGTAGAGGGAAATGATCCTTTCTCGTGGCATCATTGAGTTTGCGGTAGTCTATACAAACTCTCCACCCAGTAACGAGACGAGTGGGAATCAACTCGTTGTGTTCATTGGGAACAACGGTTATTCCGCCCTTCTTGGGCACACAATGGATTGGACTAACCCACGGTGAATCCGAAATAGGGTAAATCATACCCGCATCAAGAAGTTTGAGAACCTCTGTTTTGATGACTTCATGGATTTTTGGATTCACCCTTCGTTGGCTTTGAATTGTGGGCTTAAAGTCGTCCTCCATGAGAATTTTGTGTGTGCAGAAGTGAGGATCAATTCCACGAATATCCGAAATCTTCCAAGCAATAGCCTTCTTATGATCTTTCAACACGGCGACAAGTCGGGCTTTCTCTTCATCCTTCAAATCCTTAGCAATGATGACTGGCGACTTCTTCTCCTCTTCGAGGAATACATACTCAAGATGGGGCGGCAACTCCTTAAGTTCCAAATCCGGAGGATTTTCGACGTGAGGCGTATTCGAAGTCGGAGTATCGATAGCAATGACAGTGTGAGATGGAGGAGAAGGATTGTCTTCTTTAAGAAGGTTTGCAATGAAGCTGAGATCTTCATCCCAATTGGTAGAAGAATCGTCATTGTGTAAATTCACATCTCCCAGGGTGGCTTCCAAATCTTTCCAAAGGAAATCACTTTCTCCAAATAGAGATAGTGATGAGTCGATAGAGGAAACGGTCTCAACATGGGGAAGAGAGGTAGGAATATTTTTACAAGCATCTTTGAAATGTTCTTCACAAGCCTCATCAAGAACGTCAATACAATTAACACTCTCATAAGAATAAGGTTGTTTAGAAAGCTTTCCCATGTTGAAGACTACTTTATCGTCACCCACTCTCATGATAAGCTCACCAGCTTCAACATCGATTAGAGTGCGACCGGTCCTCAAGAATGGACGACCAACAATGAGTGGCACACGGGGGTCCATCTCGTAGTCGACGACAACAAAATCAGCAGGGAAGGTGAATTTGTCGACTCCTACAATGACGTCTTCGGCTATCCCCACTGGATAAGCAACCGTACGGTTAGCTAATTCCAAAGTCATTTTGGTGGGGACTAGTTCTGGGAGAGATAATTGCTTCCAAACACTCAGAGGCATGAGATTAATACTGGCACCTAGATCAGCTAGGGCCATGCAATTCTCTACTCCCGGGAAATTTCAAGGGATAAGAAAACGACCTGGATTACCAAGCTTGGTTGGCAATTTCCTTAAGAGTACTGCAGAGCAATTCTCATTAAGTTGGGTGTTGGCAATATCGAGGAGCTTTTCCTTGTCGCTCAGAAGATCTTTAAACATTTTGGCGTATTTGGGCATGTGAGCAAGAGCCTCAGCGAAGGAGATATTGAAATTCAGTTGTTTGAACATTTTTAGGAAGTTCGAAACCTGAATATCATCCTTGCTCTTTTGCTTCTCTTTCCTCAACCTTGAAGGATAAGGTATATTGGAAGAAGAGGAAGGCTTTAGGGGAATAGGATCACTCACAACCACGGGTGGAGGAGGGGTAGAAGGAAGAGGTGGAGAAATTGGGGAAGGAGAAGGATGAGGAATAGGAGCAGGTGACTCGTTCTCCTTAGTCACAACCACTGATGGAGGTATAGGAAGCTCGGGTTCCTTGGTACCTTTACCACTTCGAGTAGTGATTGCTTTCATCTCCCCTCTTGGGTTTGCAACGGTGTTACTCGGAAGAGTACCCGAAGAAGAGGGTTGATTACCTTGGAAGAAACTAACCATCATGTTCCTCAGATCATTAGTTTGGGTATCCAACGTGTTTCTCATGTCAGCTCTCAAATCGTTTCCTTGCTTGACCAAGTCTGCCTTCAACTTGCGCACTTCCTCTTGGAGATTTCCCACTATCACATCATTGGTTCTCATGTAGGTTGCAACCTCTTGGTGTAATGCAGTGGTGGTTTGGTTGGGAGGAGCATTGTATGCAGGTGGTTGGTAAACAGGTTGTTGGTAGACTTGATTGTTACGTTGAGGTGGTTGTTGCTGCTTGTGAGGAGGGATGTATGGTTGTCGAGGTTGTTGTTGTTGAGGAGGGCGATTAAGGTTTTGTTGTTGGTTTGGGTTGGTAGGAGGGAAACCAGGTGGTGAAAGATAGTTGTTGGATCAATAGCTAAGCAAGTTACGGTCACCTTGAGGTCTGGCTTGATAAACAGGTTGAGGATAGGTGCCATATGCCGCATTCACATTCTCAGCAGGGTAATCTTGGGTGGCGGTACAAGTTGTGTAAGAGTGAGGACCACCGCATATCTCACAAGGTTGGCTGACAGCGTTCACTTGAGCGTTTTTGGCGTTGTTGCTGTTGTTGTTGCTGACGGTGTGGGTGACAAGCGATTCAAGAAGCGTAGTGATTTTATCCAATCGCTTGTCGCTGTCACTTGTGCTAGCACTAGCGACATTGGTCCGAACACTCTTGGTTTGCACATGAGATTTGTTCTCAATGATGTCCCAAGCAGCATTGGAAGTCTTAGCCAATAGATTACCCCCCGAGGCACTGTTCAGTGAATCTTGGTCACTCATGCTTAAACCATTGTAAAAAGTATTGATTTGATGTACTTTTTTAAACCATGTTGTGGGCATTTTCTTAAAAGATCATTAAAGCGATCCCAAGATTCACTGAATGACTCATCGTACTTTTGTTCAAAATTTATGATCTCATTCCGCAAAGCGGTAGTACGAGAGGGTGGAAAAAAGTAGTTGATAAACTTTGTTTCCAAATCCGTCCACGAGAGAATACTCTGTGGCGGTTCCTTAGCAAGCCAATGCCGGGCTTGTCCCTCTAAAGAAAAGGGAAAAAGTTGTAACCTTATAACCTCTTGTGGAACGCCATTGAACTTGACCGTGTTGGTGAGTTGCAAGAATCTCTTTATATGGTCATGTGGGTCATCAATGGTACGTCCCAAGAACGGTTGAGCGGAGACCATCTGGATAAAGCCTGATTTTAGCTCGAAATTGTTGGCGGCAATTGGTGGTATAACAATTGGATCCGTGTTGCCATCGACATGAGCTTGCAGCAATTCAATCATCGGGCGATTATCTGGAAGGGGCTCATTGTTGTTGTTATTGTTCATGTTGTTGAAGGGTGGGTTGTTGTTGTTATTATTGTTTGGAGGTGGTACACCGGCAATGTCTAAGTGATCGAGAGGCTCGGGCTCTTGATATGACGTGGATCGAGTGCGCATACACCTGCAAAAGAACGAACAAAGAAAAGCAAAGCACAAATATTTTTGGTTTTTATGTTTTTTAATTTTTTTGTATTTTTGAAAATTTTATATTTTTTAGTTGTTTTTGAAATTTTTTGATGAAAAAGTAACATTCACAGGGAACGGATCCCAAAATCCAAGTTCTCACAAAAAACTTTTGATCTTAACGAGAAGACCCGGCAGCGGCGCCAGTTGATACATAGATTTTACGTGGGTTCTAATTTATCGGAATCTTCTCGAATTGATCTCGGTCTTAAGTGGAATAATTGTTCTTGGTTACTAAATAAAAGGGTTTGGTTTTCTAATCTACTAAAAAGTGTAAATGACAATTTAAATCAAAGACAGTTACTTTAATGACAATTTAACAAAGACTTGAATTAAAATTGAAATTAAGATTAAAATTAAACTTAAAGTTAAAGTTGAAGTATGAAATATAAATTGTGACAGAAAAATAAAGAAACAGATAAACAGTAAAACAGAAACACTAACAAGAAATTGATTCAGAAGTTTTAACCTTCATTCGGAAGTTTTGACAAAGAAACTGTTTCGGAAGTTTTCCACTCATCCGGAAGTTTCTGATTCGGAAGTTTTCCACTCATCCGGAAGTTTCTGATTCGGAAGTTTTCCACTCATCCGGAACTTACTGATTCGGAAGTTTTCTATGTTCCGATTCGGAACTTTTGGTAAAAAATTGGTTCGGAACTTTTTAATTGATTCGGAAGAGATTGGTTCGGAACTTTGGCTTCGTTCGGAACTTTGGCTTCGTTCGGAACTTTTTAAACTGATTCGGAACTTAATGCTTCATTCGGAACTTTAGCTTGGTTCGGAAGTTTTGCTTGGTTCGGAAGTCTAGAAACCCAGATACAGTAACAGTTCCCGAAGAACAAGGAAAATCGTTTTAATCCAAAAATCACTAAGTTTTTCACCAAAAACTTAAATAACTCAATCACAAAGCATCTACTAACCATGAACTACAAATCCCATCAACAAAAACACAAATCCCAACAACTTTTGAAGATCAAATCAAGAAAAATAAAACTTAAGAACTTGAAAGGAAAAATGATGATGAACAAGATGAAATGGAAAGATTAAACAAGACTTGTATTGAATGATTAATGTTTTAACAAGATCAAAACACAGATTAAAACAACAAGATTGGAAGAACAAAGATTAAAATCACCAATCACCCTAGTGGTGATGGTGATGGAACGAACAAGAAAGGAGAAAAAAGGGGAGGAGAGAAACTCCAGACTAATTGCTAAAATGTGTGAGGGGCTCCTTTTATAGGCTTGTCTTTTGGTTGGTGAGTGGGCTTTCTCCCGTTCTTCTTGTCTTTTCGTCTTTTCAGAAAAGTTTCCGTTTTCGATTCTGATTCGGGATTTGTCGTCGATTAAATTTAACTCGTCTTTTAATTTCTTCGTTTAATAGACTTGAGTTTCTTCGACTTATATAAATCTTCCATCTTTGGTCCTTTTCTTCGATAAATCTTCGAATAGGCCCAGTGACTTCAAATCTTTTGCATCTCTTGGACAATAGACTTTATCTTGAGTCCTTTTCTTCAGTAAAACCCGTGCAATCCCATGTTTTCTTTAATATTCATCCGGTTAGCTCTGAAAACACAATAAACACAAAAACCACGCATAATTCCAAACAAATGATATTAAATACGTGTTTTGGTCTCGTTTTAGCCCGAATTAAGTGGTAAAAGGATGGGTGTTTACACACCTATCAGCTACATCAATGAGAGTGCGACCGGTCCTCAGGAATGGACGTCCAACGATTAATGGAACACGGGGATCCATCTCGTAGTCAACGACGACAAAATCCGTCGGGAAGGTGAATTTATCAACGCCAACAAAGACATCTTCGTCTATCCCCACTGGATAAGCAACCGTTCAGTTGGCTAATCCCAAAGTCATTTTGGTGGGGACTAGCTCGGGGAGAGATAATTGCTTCCAAACACTTAAAGGCATTAAGTTTATACTGGCACCTAGATCGGCTAGGGCCATGCAATTCTCTACTCATGGGAAGTTGCAAGGAATCAAGAAGCGACTCGGATCACCAAGTTTGGTAGGCAATTTCCTTAAGAGCACTGCGGAGCAGTTCTCATTAAGTTGGGTCTGAGCGATGTCAAGAAGCTTTTCCTTATCACTTAGAAGATCTTTAAACATCTTAGCGTATTTGGGCATGTGAGCGAGAGCCTCGGCAAAGGAGATGTTAAAAATCAATTGTTTAAACATTTTTAGAAAGTTTGAAACCTGAATATCATCCTTGCTCTTTTGCTTCTCTTTCCTCAACCTTGAAGGATAAGGTATATTGGATGAAGAAGAAGGCTTTAAGGGAATAGGATCACTCACAACCACGGGTGGTGGGGAAATGGGGACAGAAGGTGAAGGAGGTGAGGAAAGTTTCTCTTTTTCCTTGTTCACAATCACGGGTGGAGGTGTAGGAAGCTCGGGTTCCATATAACCTTTTCCACTACGAGTGGTGATTGCTTTCATCTCCCCTCTTGGATTCGCAACGGTATTACTCGAAAGAGTACCCGAAGAAGAGGGTTGATTACCTTGGATGAGCGAACCAATCATATCACGAAGGTGAACAACTTGATTATTAAAAGAGTTTTGCATGTTTGCATTAATTTCGTTGTTGTGTTTGGCCATATCATTCCTTAGCTCGGCTCGAATATCGTTCCCTTGTTTTGCCATGTCATTCTTCAAGTTGACAAATTGACTCTGAAGATTCGTCACCATCTCACGATTAGTCTTCATGAACGTCTCGACGTCTTGGTTTACTACCATCGGTTGATTGAGAGGTGGAGCTTGGTAAGCTTGAGAATTTCCTTGAGTTGGGTATGGGTTTCTTTGGGATTGATATTGATTTTGAGCACGAGGTTGGGATTGGTTGTTTCGATTATAGCTTTGTTGTTGGTTTTGGTTTGCAGGAGGGAAACCGGGAGGAACAAGATAATTGTTGGAACGATAACTTAGCAAGCCACGGTCTCCTTGAGGGCGGGCTTGATAGCCTCCCGTGGGATAAGTGCCATAAGCTGCGTTAACGTTTTCAGAATAATTGCCTTGAGTGGAAGGACAATCATTGTAAGAATGAGGACCACCACATGTGTCACAAGAAATAGCAACGGCTTTAGCTTGTTGAAATTGGTTTTTGGCTATGGACATGAAATCCTTGTGCATACTCGTGATTTGTCGGGTAAGTTCGGATATCTCAGGATTGGAAGTAGTAGAAGAAACATTGACTCTCTGATTAGATCTTGAGGATGCGGATGAATCCCAATTCTTGTGGTGAGTAGTCATGTTTTCGATCAACTCTCGACACTCTTCCGGTCTCCTTTTCATAAAAGTACCACCGGCGGCGGCATTGATCGTGTCACGATCACGAAAAGTGAGACCATTGTAGAAGGTGTCAATGAGAGTGACGGGGAGCATATTGTGATTTGGACAGCGGTCGATCAAATCATTGTATCGTTCCCAAGCATCAAAGAGCGATTCATCATTCTCTTGCATGAATCCACTGATTTGGTTACGAAGGCTAGTGACCATGGATGGGGGAAAGTAGCGCGATAAAAAGCGTTGAGTCATGTCGTTCCACGTATGAATAGAATTCTTAGGAAGACGGTCAAACCATTTTTCGGCATGGTGAGAAAGCGAGTGGGGAAAGAGTTGAAGGCGAAGGTCATCCATAGAAACACCGGAACACTTCATGCTTTGGGTAATGGTAATGAATTTGTCGAGGTGTTTGTTGGCATCATCATCCGGAATTCCACGAAATGGGTTCGTTTGCACTTGCTGGATCATGTGATGCTTCAACGAAAACTCCTGAGCCGTGACGTGCATCGACGCAATCGGGCCTCCGCGTCCGTTCATGGTGGGTTGACATAATTCCTCCATTGTCCGTAAATCAGGTAGGTGGACATTGTTGTTGTTGTTGTTGTTATTATTCAAATTGGGTTGAGGTGGGTGATTATTGTTGTGATTAACACCAGCCATATCTAAATCTTCACGAGTCTCGGGCTCAGAATAGTTCGAAGATCTAGTACGCATACACCTGCAGAAGAAAAATATACACAAAGAGAATATCTATATAATCTTTTTGGTGCAAAACCTTTTGAAAAGAATTGCTTTTATTGATTTTTCAATGTTTTTGTATTTTTGAAGAGTTTTATATTTTTTAGGATTTTTGGAAATTTTTAAAGCAATGAAAATAACGTTCAAAGAACGGATCCCAAAATTCAATGCGTCTCTCACTAAAAACCATTTATCGTAACGAAAAGAGCCGGAAGCGGCGCCATTTAATACTTGGTTTTTAGGCCTCGTATATAATATAGTAGTCCTAAATCTTTTCGAATTGAAAACCGGTCTTAAGTGCGACTCAATCGTCTTTTGGTGAATCAAGAGAATGGTTTGGTTTGTTTGTCTAATTTTAAACTATTAGCAAGTAATTAAAGTGTCGTTGAGTAAAATGGAAGAGTAAAGATTAATATTAAAATAACGAGTAAAAATAACTGCTTGGAAACTTAAAGGCAATAATGGAAAAGATACTAGCACACTAAATAAAAATAACACTTAGAAATTTTCTAAAAATAAGAAATTTGTTGAAAAGTACTAAAAGAAAGTAAGATCGGACTACACCAAAACAACTCAATCGGAATAAGCCAAAATAGCCCCAGATCGGAATGTATTCCGATCTGGTGGTCGGAATAAGGGAAGATTGGTCTAATCGGAATATAGCAAATAAACTACCAATCGGAAAGTGAAAAAAGTTGCCCAATCGGAATATACAAAAGCTTGATCAAATCGGAATATTAGCCAAAGACTACTAATCGGAATGCTTGGTAAAACAACTACAATCGGAATACTCAGCAAGAGGCCAGATCGGAATGACAAACAAGGCTAACAATCAGAAAGTCCAGAAAAACTCCCATCGGAATATTAAAGGTGGCTACCGTCGGAATCTACAAACCCTTTTCCGATTGATTAATCGGAAAGGGTGGGAAGATGGCTGCTCGGAAAAACACCAATCGGAAAGGGGTTTATCACCCTTTTCGAAATCTAAGGGATTCGGTTTAAGCCAAGAAATAAGCTATAATGGAGAACTTATTCCCAAAACTAAACAAATCACTAGTGAACCGGATCAAATAAGCACTTATCAACTTATCTAACCCGAAAATAATCAAACTTTTTGGATCAAACAATAAAAACATAAACTTTTTAAGGAAAACTCTTGTAAACAAATAAGCTAATCATAAAAGTAAGCCAATAAGCACAAAAGTCTTAAAGCTCAATCAAATGAAAACTTATGAAATGATCAAAAGATTAACTTTTTAAGCACGAAATCATTAAGAACAACACGGATCTATTAAAATTCGCACCAAAAATCAATCTAAAATCAAAGAAAAGTAGAATGAGATTAAGGATTAAAAGCTTAAAATAGAACTTGATTAATGGACATAAGCAATACAAAGATGTTTAATCTTAAAAGATTAAGAAAGAAGATGAAATTTAGTGAGAGAAAGTTTAAGACTTTCTCTCTCTAAAACTAGAGAAAACTAAGAAAAATAAAAACTAGCTAATTAACTAACTAACTACCCTCCTAATGACTATTAGGAGGGTATTTATAGGGAAGGTGGAAGGGGTGCATGTGTTGCATCTTCTTTCTTGCTTTCTTCACGATTTCTCAACTCGACATTAATTCTTTGTCTTGTCGTCTCGGGATTTGAACTTGTCTTTTTAATTTTCTTCTTCTATTAGACTTAAGTTCTTCGTCTTCGTTAAACTTCCGTCTTTAGACTTTTTCTTCGATAAATCTTCAGAATAGGCCTTGGACTTCCGTTCTTTTTGCACTCTTGATCTTTTGACTTCGTCTTTTCCCGTTTTCTTCGATAAAAGCCCATGAAAACCCGTGTTTTCTTCCTTTTTCATATTTTGGTCCTAAAACACAATAAAAACACAAACCACGCATAATTCCGACTTTTACGACATAAATCACACGTTTTGGTCTAGTTATTATTGGAAATAAGTGGTAAAAGGATAAGTGTTTTCACACTTATTAACTTAACAGTAGCTTTAAGCTTGAGGTCAAATGGGAGAGTTAGCTAACACATGTAAGGGCATAGGGTTTATTCTACATTGGATGTTATTTTGGTTAAGGGGGTGTTCGACCCATAGTTTAAAGTATGAAAAACGAGACTGTTTTGGGTTAAATGTTAACGAGACGAGTTATGAACTAATCTAAGTTAAGGGCTTTATATAGGGGTGTAATGATATGCATATGGAATATAAACGGGGTTAAGTTTTAGGATAAGGTTAGATATCCATCATAGATTGATGAGCTATTTTAGTATGTGTTTCATGCCTTGATTGTATACGTTTGTGTGTTTAGATTTGTGCTAGAGCGCGGATACTTGGAGAAGCTTGTTGAGGTGAGTTTCATAGTCCCATGTTTTTATGAGTATAATTGTTTTGACTTCCAGATGGGATGGAAGAGACAATGTATGGTTTTGTTAATAATGCTGTGAATGTATTTATGGTTTGTGATGGACATGTATGTACACTTATGTGATTAACTACTATGTGATTCTTGATTGTGTTTTTGATTTGGATCGGGGGACACGTACCGTCTCAGTTATTGTGGATTGACTTAGTACCAAGGGGATTTTGACAAGGCGGGGCCTTGGGATTGGTTCATAGGTGTATGGGCGCCTATGGACCATGGTGACTGGTAAGGCTTGGAGCCTTGAAATTATGGTGATTGGTAAGGCTTGGAGCATTGGAATTGGGATGTATGGTTAATCTTGAATGGTAGTTGTTAATGCATAATTGTAACATTTTGTCCATATGTTCTTTTATTGATGGTTATTATTCACAACTTATAATTGTTTTGGAGTTGGAGTCTAAACCTATGACTCTCACCAACTTTATGTTGACGTGTTTTAGTGTCTCTTTCAAGTGAGAATGTGGTTAAGCGTGAGAATAGGAGTGGCTAGCTGGGAGGCTTAGGATTGCATTTGTAGGAACCCCCATTCCTCTTAGTCTTTATTTATGTTTTGAATAAGTGATACTTTGTAGACACCTATATGTTTGTTGTATGTTAATTGTATGTATCTGGTAAGAGGTAGACCTATTACCTACTTACCTAGAGGCCTGCATTGTTTGAGATATCTTCATGACATTGTGTCACCATTTATGATATTTCCATTTCATTTAGTAATCTCTATAGACACGCTATTGTTGTGATGATATCCATATGTCGCGCCCCATATTCCGCTATGGTGGGGTGTGACATGTGGATAACCACGTGATTAGTTATTAGTATTTAATTTTATTTTCCTCGTTGTTATGGAACTTATTCAGACTTCTGTATTCTGGTATTGTTATGGAACTTGATGACTCTATGTTTTATTTGGTGAATGATTGTAGTGACATGACTTTTCACAATTTTCTTGATTTATCAATGCAATCTACATTTACCTTTCATGATCTATAACATGTCTTTATTAGCTCTTTTGCGATTTGGTTCATGAATACTTGTAGCCTTTGTTGATTGTGCTTGTTGTATTCATATTATGTCTTGATAAAGGAATCCTTCTTGATCTTGATTACTTACCTTGTTTTATTTCTCCTTTCATTGTAGAAGGGTTTAGAGGAAGGAATTGGGGAAACATTTTCTCTTATCAGTGAATCTTTTTGTGAAAAATTGTTCATCATGCCTCCAAAGTTGACAAATACTCGTGTGAACATTATGATCCAAGAAGTGTTCGCTAATGCGCTTTAGGCGGATCGTGCATCTAGAGGTCAAGGCTAAGGTGGGAATGTTGGTGGACCACAAGCTCCTAGAGAATGTTCTTATGCTAGTTTTCTGAAATGTGGGCCTACGCAGTTTCGTGATACTGGAGGAGCGTTGGAACTTCGTCGTTTCGCGGAGAAAATAGAAAGTACGTTTGAAATCAGTGGGTGCTCTAAGGCAAACAAGATGATGTTTGCGGCTGCTACTTTTCTTGATGATGCGTTGAGTTGGTGGAACAATCAAGTGTCTACAGTTGGGCTTGTAGTGGCTAATGGAAGGACTTGGGCTGATACAAAGGATTTATTGACTAAGAATTTTTGTCCCGAAGAAGAATTGGGACAGTTGGAAGGTGAACTGAGGCATTTAGTGTTGAGAAAAAATGACATCACTGCTTATACTAGGAGATTCAATGAGTTGAGCTTGCTGTGCCCTGATGCTTTTGCTGATGATCGCAAGAAAATGAAGCAATATATCAAAGGATTGTCAAGAAACATCAAAGGTGAGACTACTTCATCAAAGCAGAGGTCATTTTATGAAGCTGTCCAGATGGCTTCACGCTCTATTGGACGTTAAGGTGCAAGACAAGAAAGATAGTGTGGCTGATGTGAACAAGAGAAAGTGGGTGTAAAACCCGCTTTAAATATATCTTAGTGCGTTAATTACGTGAAATCACGTAGAAAATTAAACTATACGAATAATTAATATACTACACGAGCCACGAATATGATTATGTATGTATAGTATGTTAATTAAATACTGTACGTAATTACGTAATTAATATTTATGTATAATCTATATATTGATAACGATAAATATTCACGACCTTTAAAAACACTAATACGCGTAAGAATTAACGAAGCACGAAATAAAAAAACAAATAAAAGGGGGCTGTTGTTAGACGTTGGAATGGGGAAACATATGGCAAAGGCCCATTGGGAGCCTAAACCGACAAGGAAAAGAAAAATACGGATGAAGTACATATATATATATATATATATATATATATTAAACAAATGTAAATAAAATTAAACCCTGGATACAAAACATAAAAACTCGATCCTCTTGTTTTTCTTCCTTGCCGTTTTGACTCCCCCCCCAAAGAAACAGGAACAACCATCATTCGTTTAATCTAGATATCTAGGTTCAGGAATTTTGTTTTATTATCCTAAATCCTACACGCATTTTAGTAATTATTAATCCTTGTTTCTTTTATTGACTACGTAATTAATGAAGAAACCATAAACAGATTTATAGCATGTTATAAACGAGGGGTAATTCAAGATTTAGTGTTGGGGTTTGTTGTTTTCAGCCTACACGCAAACCGATACCACTATATGGTCTAGGTGAGGGTTTAATACCACCAACGGGGTGGTTTGGGGCTATTCAGTGGCTACCTTAAACTCCCTAGTTAGGAGGTTCGAATAGACAGTGGGAACCGAGACCTCATTAGGTCTAGGTGGGAAGTTATTAAGTAACAGTAGGTATATATGTTGATACAGTGGGTAGAACAAGAAGGCAACATGTATATATGTAAAACAATAGGTACTAATAACTAACAGCAGGAACAAGGTAGGTTCTGGGCAGTATCCTGGACAACACTGCAGTTCAAGATATTAGACAACACTAATTATACCGGATATTGGACATCACTATGTTAATATGTTGGATAGAACTAAAAGAGTATATATTGGACATCATTGTTTTAGGTTGTTTTGATAGGTTGTTTTGTTTTAAGTGCGACCGGTACATGGGTGTCTTGGTAGGCTCGGGCACATAAGCTTATGTTAAATAGTCAAGATTAATTTAATTACTATTTACGTGAAATAATTAAATTATTTAGGCAACTTAGGTTATATTTAATTAACGAAATTAGCTTAAATATTTGTTTGCGTAATTAAATTAATAACTAAGTTTATTTTAGTTATGTAATTATCAAGTTTAAGTAACGTTTTATTAACTTAGGCTTATTTTATTATTAAGTAATAATCCAAAATATAAACCATGTATTTTATTATTAATTAATAATTATCATTTTAGCTTAAAGTATTTATTTAATAAACTTTACTATATGATCATGAATTATATATAATTTATGCTTATTAACACATAAGAACATGAAGTACACTAATCAGAATGCATGCTTTAACATGAACCAGTAATACAAATAAGAATATTTAAGGCAATACAAGAATAAGTAAAACAAGTTAAGGAAACGTCAAGTAATTAATAATCAGTTAAGTATAGGTTAAAAAGATAACTTATACACGTCTATTTTATTATGTAGCAATTGCGAGGTTTGAGTAGGATTCTCCGTGTTCTCTTCGTTCACATTACTGGACACAAGGTACAGATATTCTATCCTTTAGTATGGACAATTCTCTTTGCATGTTTGATTAGGCTTTCCCGTTTGCAGCCAACTGTTTTCCCTGTAGTCATGTGCCTTAAACATGTCAGGAAATGTTATGTTTACTTTAATTGCATGAGCTATATACAAGCATGCCATGTTTCACTTTGTTACGGAGGTACCGTAACCATAGCACTGGAGGCACCGGTGTTATGACTCTTCTGCAATGAGAGTGATTTCTCGCAGCGTCCCTTTATAGTTTTGGCAATTTATTTATATTATCATGTGGGACGTATGGGTGCATCCTAGATTACATGTTTCAGACATTATTTTCATGGTGAATGTGGTGTGTGCCTTACATCCTTCACAAGGAGTTGATCCCTCCTACCAAGACTATTATAATTAGAGGCATCCCCTCTAATTGCATGACGAGGTCACCCCTCTATGTATTCATGCACGTTATTATATTCATGACCTATATGGGCTCTTGGGCATTTAAAATACAGTTTTTCATGATAGAAACTTAATCTTTTCAGAATAAACCAGTTTATTTCATGTCACCAGGTTTCCTCAGGAGTTACATTATTCCGCTGGATGTTCATTCTTATGTTTCCATTTCAGTCATTACTTATGTTATGTTTTTCCATATCACTATTATATATCCGTACACTAAGTGTATCGCTCAGCCGTTTCTCTTTCCATTTTCCTAAACGGCAGGTACTAAAAAGAAAAGCTAGGAATCAAGAGTACATGCATGGAATGAGGCACCAATATTCTTTCATTATTTAACGCATTTACATACTTTTGCTTTGCTGGACACTGTTTAGTTCTTTTCTTTTACATTCTACTTATGCATTTCGTTTGTGGAGCTTATGTTGGATCCGATGTTTGTTTCCGGATTCTTTATGGTCATTTAATGTTTTAGACATTTACCTTGCATGCTTTGATGATACGCCCTAATTATCCTATGATATTCCATTTATCAGAATGGGTGTTACAATTATGGTATCAGATCCAGGTTTTGACCTGTAGGCTCTTAAAATAGACCTGTGGCTAGTGGGTAGTCATCAGCGTCTTCCTAGAACTGACAGTTTGTTTTCATGCATTCATTTCATGTATCATTTTCGAAGGAATTTAGACTAAGTAATGGTTGGGACATGACTGGCCCGCATGTGCTTTTATTCGAATCATTTTGCTTGGTGAACCGACCCATAGGCGTTCACATTAGCTCATGGCTTTTTGTTTTGATGAACTGACCATAGGCGTTCATCTTCGCTATGTCAATTTGTTTTCATGTCAATTACATTTGGTTATGCCTTCATAAACTGTTTCATGCATCATTTTATTACGTTTATCTTATGTTCTAATCAAGTAAATCATTTCATTTTTCATTTCTTTAAGAAACTGTCAGATGGTCATGACACGCGAACAAGAGCTAGCAGCAGCTGTCCAAGCAGCTCTGCAAAGCCATGCTTCCCCAAATCAGGAACCAAATTCGGGTTGAATACCAGGACGGGCCGAATCAGAACAAAAATCCTCCTCCTCCTCCACCTGAGACTTTTCACACCTGGCTTGGGAGGTTTAACAAGCAGAAGCCAAGATCTTTTGACAAAGCTAAGACTTCATCTGATGCAGAAGACTGTATTTTGCATATGGAGAAGATTTTTGATGCTATGGGATGCAGTGGTATCTACAAGGCAAGGTTGGCTTGCTATAAGTTCGAGGGTGATGCCCTACATTGGTGGAGAGCCTACAAGTTAACTAATGGAGGGGATGATTGGCTAGCTAAATTGACTTGGGATCAGTTCAAGACATTGTTTTATGCGTAGTTCTTTCTGACTTTTGAGCAGGAAGGACTCGAGAAGGAGTATCACTCCATTCGTCATAGAAATGGAGAGACTAGCACTGTGTTCATGCAGAGGTTTCTTAGGTTGGCTGGATTCTTAGGTGCGACAACGGGTAGTGCGGAGGAATAAGCCAAGCACTTCCGGTGGGCTTTGAACCCCTCTACGGCGGCTCGTTTACTTAGTGTTATTTTTGCTAGTGTGGCACAAGTTAATGATGCAGCATGTAGCTTAGAAATGCTACATGAGCGTGATGACTACGAGGAACAAGCTCGTCCTTAGAAGAGGTATAAATTTCATCCATCAAGCGTTATCATTTCATTTCAATCTTATGTTCATTTATACCTTTTTCTTATCCAATTATATCTTCAGGCAGAAGGGTGGAGACCGGTCCCTACTGGCCACTCAGCAGAATGCCAACAAGGACCACGGTCAATCTAACGACTGTTATGGATCTGACAAGAGGAACAGTAATGACAATTACTATAACAACAACAACCAGTCCAACAAAAACAGGTCCCTAAATTCTTAAACTTTTCCATGATTAAATTATTGTATGTTTTTACATACTAACATGTCAGCATCATCAACAGGAACTCTGCAAGTAGACGTGACCAAAATCCTAAGGGTCAGCAGTCCAACAACTCAACTTCATCTGGATCTCAGGTAGCAAGAGTACCTCCAGAAGGTTACACCTACCCTATCTGCACGACTTGTAGTCGTAGACATCTCGGACCATGCCGTAAGTCAGCCCGTGTCTGTTACAAGTGTGGACTACTCGGACACATGTTGAAAGATTACAAGAAGGGAGATATTGTTGGTACTACTACTGCTGCTCTTCCTAAACCACCAGCCTCCGGTCGTGTCTACACTACCACAAGGGACCAAGCAAATAAGTCTTTAGGTACTATCATTGGCATCATCTTTATGAACGGTCATGCTGCTTGCGTATTATTCGATACTGGTGCCACTCATTCAGTTATATCCCCTACGTATGCCACTAGTATTAATTAAATCCCTACGCCACTAAAGAATATTTTAAGTATATACAAGCCTATGCGAGACTTTGTACGCATCACCTAGGTGTACAGAGATCTTCCACTAGAATTTGATAACAAGATTCGCCCAGTAGACACACTTCCTTTGGATATGTGCGAGTTTGATCTCATCTTAGGCATGGATTGGTTATCTAAGCATCATGCTACTATCTATTTCCATACTTATCGGGTTATCTTCGGTGATGTTCAAGCACCAGATTACGTTCACAATGGTTTTATACCAGGAAAGTCCGTACAAATCATCTCTACGTTAGAAGCTCGTGCATTACTATCTCCTGGTTGCGAGGGCTTCTTAGCTTCAATTCACGATCTTACTGCCGAAGTTCCATCAATCTAGAATCAACCAGTTGTTTCAGAATTTCCCGATGTATTCCCAGAAGAACTTCCGAGTATGCCACGTACTCGTGAGGTTGAATTTAACATCGAGCTCATCCCAGGAGCTCAACCAATCTCTAAGGCTCCTTATCGCATGGCTCCCATAGAGCTCAAGGAGTTAAACGATCAGCTGCAGGAATTACTGGAGCGAGGTTTCATCCGACCGAGTGTATCACCATGGGGTACACCAGTACTCTTCGTCAAAAAGAAGGATGGAAATATGCATTTATGTATTGACTATCTTGAGCTAAATAAAATCACGATTAGAAACTGTTATCCACTACCACGTATCGATGATTTGTTTGAACAACTACAAGGCGCCAAGCATTTCTACAAGATTGATCTAAGATCTGGTTATCATCAGCTGCGAGTTAAAGAGCAGGATATCCTCAAGACTGCTTTTCGCACCAAATATGGTCATTATGAGTTTGTAGTCATACCTTTCGGACTCACTAATGCCCCTGTGGTTTTCATGGACCTTATGAACCGCGTCTTCCATGAGTACTTAGACAAATTTGTTATCGTCTTCATCGATGACATCCTCATCTTCTCTAAATCCAAGGAAGAACATGAAGAACATCTACGTATTTTGCTACAGATTCTTCATCAAAAACAGTTGTATGCCAAATTCTCTAAATGTGATTTCTGGCTAAACAAGGTGGCATTCTTAGGCCACGCTGTCTCCGCAGAAGGGATTACTATGGATCCTGCGAAGGTTGAAGCTATCACTAAATGGCCAAGATCGACGTCTACAACTGAGGTTTATAGTTTCCAAGGCTTAGATGGTTATTATCGCAGATTTGTGGAGAATTTTCCAAGACTAGCCTTACCTTTGACCAAGTTGATTCGGAAAGGTGAGAAATTCATTTGGGCTGATGAGCGGGAGAAGAACTTTGAAGAAATCAAGAAGCGGTTAGTATCTACACTTATTCTTACTCTCCCATCTGGTACAAGTGGATTTCAGATCTACAGCGATGCTTCGGGTAAAGGTTTAGGCTGTGTACTCATGCAACATGGGAAAGTGATTGCATACGCATCACTTCAGCTAAAGCCTTATGAGGAAAATTATCCTACACATGACTTAGAGCTAGCAACAGTAGTCTTTACACTTAAAATCTGGAGACACTACCTTTATGGTGAATCATGTGATATCTTCACTTATCACAAGACCCTCAAGTATATTTTCACTCAGAGGGAACTTAACACGAGATAGAGGAGATGGTTGGAACTACTCAAGGATTATGACATCAATCTTCAGTATCATCCTGGCAAGGCGAATGTAATGGCAGATGCTCTTAGCATAAAGTCTGGCATTGTAAACGACATGAAAGTACAAGAAGAAATCATATGGGAAATTGAACGATTAGACATTGAATTCCTAATACGTGGACAACATGGATATTGGGCTAATATGAGAATTGATCCATATTTAATTTCTCGGATTAAGGCAGCTCAGAAAGACGATGGTGAAATTTAGGCTATCATTCAGAATCTTGATCGGCAGACAGAATTTCGTGTAGACGAAGAAGGCATCGTATGGCATGGAAATAAGCTATGTGTTCTGGATGATCAGGAACTCCGGGAATCCTTATTGACAGAAGCTCACAGCTCTCCATTCTCCATTCATCGCGGTTCTACCAAGATATATCATGAGATTAAACAACATTTCTGGTGGAGTGGCATGAAGCAGGATGTTGCTACTTTTGTATCCAAGTGTTTAACTTGCCAGCAGGTTAAAATCGAGCATCAACGGGCTAGTGGGTTACTACAACCGTTAGAAATTCCCGCAAGGAAGTGAGACAAAATCTCCATGGATTTCGTCACCGGACTTCCACTTACTCAGAGCAAACATGATGCTATATGGATCATAGTTGATCGATTAACCAAGTCATCTCATTTTCTTCCAATTCGCAAGGACATCTCAGTCAGCAAATTGGGAGATATATTCCTTAAGGATATCATACGACTACATGGAACTCCTTCAGACATCATTTCAGACCGAGATCCTCATTTCACGTCAAAATTCTGGAAAGGTATACAGAAAGCTTGGGCACTAATCTTAAGCTTAAGACTGTCTTTCATCCTCAGACCGATGGTCAATCGAAACGTACTATTCAGACCCTAGAAGACATGTTGCGGGCTTGTGCATTGGAATGGTCAGGAAGTTGGGACGACTACATTTATTTGGTTGAGTTTGCTTACAACAACAGTTAACATGCAAGTGTTAAGTGTGCACCGTTTGATATGCTTTATGGCAGAATGTGTCGTGCTCCAATCTGTTGGGATCAAGTTGGAGAACGAATCCTTGAAGGACCAAAAATGATAGAGGTGACCAATGAGAAGGTTTCCATCGCCAAGGCGGAGCTACAGGAAGATCGGGCTCGACAGAAGATCTATGCTGATAAACATCATAGAGATCTAGCGTTTAATGTCGGCGATCATGTTTTCCTTAAAGTATCACCAGCACACGGTGTCAAGCGTTTTGGACTTAAGGGAAAGCTCAGTCCATGCTTCATCAGACCGTTTGAAATCCTTGAACATGTCGGTGAAGTATCATATCGTCTAGCTTTACCTCCCTAGCTATCTCATGTGCATGATGTATTCCATGTATCCTTACTCAGAGGTTACAACTACCATCCATTGCATAAGGTTTCGTATCCATTCGAGCAGATTAAAGAGGATCTATCATATATTGAAGAACCCGAGAGAGTTCTCGATCACCAAGAACGAGTCATGAGGAGAAAGACGATTCCATTCGTTAAATTCCTTTGGAGGGATCATTCCGAGCGGGAAGCCACTTGGGAAACGGAGGAGTCTATCAGGACTTCTTACCCTCATTTCCAGTTTTGACTCGGGTATGTCATTTTCAACTTATACGTCTTTTCAGCTTATTTGTCACTTCAGCATTTAGAATTCCGTCAGCTTATAGTATCTCTAATTCGAGGACGAATTATTCTTTTAGAATGGTAGAGTTTTAAAACCCGCTTTAAATATATCTTAGTACGTTAATTACATGAAATCACGTAGAAAATTAAATTATACGAATAATTATTATACTACACGACCTACGAATATTATTATGTATGTATAATATGTTAATTAAATACGGTACGTAATTACGTAATTAATATTTACGTATAATCTATATATTGATAACTATAAATATTCATGACCTTTTAAAAACACGAATACGCGTTACAATTAACGAGTCACGAAATAAAGATAAAACAAATAAAAGGGGGCTGTTGTTAGACGTTGGAATGGGGAAACATATGGGACACGGCCCATTAGAAGCTTAAACCGACTAGGAAAAGAAAATTACGGATGGAGTACATATATATATTAAACAAACGTAAATCAAATTAAACCCTAGATACAAAACATAAACAGTCGATCCTCTTTTTTTTTTTCCTTATCGTCGAATCCTCCCCAAGAAACAGGAACAACCATCGTTCGTTTAATCTAGATATCCAGGTTCGGGAATTTTGTTTTATTACCCTAAATCCTACACGTATTTTTAGTAATCATTAATCCTTGATTCTTTTATTGACTACGTAATTAATCAAAAAACCATAAACAGATTTGTAGCATGTTATAAACGAGGGGTAATTCAAGATTTAGTGTCGGGGTTTGTTGTTTTCAGCCTACACGTAAACCGAGACCATTATATGGTCCCGGTGAAGGTTTACTACCACCAACGGGGTGGTTTGGGGCTAATCAGTGGCTACCTTAAACTCCCCAGTTGGGAGGTTCGAATAGACAGTGGGAACCGAGACCTCATTAGGTCTCGATGGGAAGTTAGTAAGTAACAGTAGGTATATATGTTGATACAGTGGGTAGAACAACAAGGCAGCATGTATATATGTAAAATAGTGGGTACTAATAACTAACAGCAGGAACAAGGTAGGTTCTGGGCAGTATCTTGGACAGCACTGCAGTTCAAGATATTGGACAACACTAATTAAACCGGATATTGGACATCACTATGTTAATATGTTGGACAGAACTTAAAGAGTATATACTTGACATCATTGTTTTAGGTTATTTTCATAGGTTGTTTTGTTTTAAGTGCGACCGGGACATGGGTGTCTCGGTAGGCTCGAGTACATAAGCTTATGTTAAATAGTCAAGATTAATTTAATTATTATTTACGTAATATAATTAAATTATATATGCAAATTAGGTTATATTTAATTAACGAAATTAACTTAAGTTTATGTTTGCGTAATTAAATTAATAACTAGGTTTAATTTAGTCATGTAATTATCAAGTTCAAATAACGTTTTATTAACTTAGGCTTAATTTATTATTAATTAATAATCCGAAATATAAACCATGTATTTTATTTTTAATTAATAATTATCATTTTAGCTTAAAGTATTTATTTAATAAACTTTACTATATGATCATGAATTATATATAATTTATGCTTATTAACACATAAGAACATGAATTACACTAATCAGAATGCATGCTTTAACATGAATAAGTAATACAAGTAAGAACATTTAAGGCAATACAAGAATAAGTAAAACAAGTTAAGGAAACGTCAAGTAATTAATAACCAGTTAAGTATAGGTTAAAAAGATAACTTATACACGTCTATTTTATTATGTAGCACTTGCGAGGTTTGAGTAGGATTCTCCGCGTTCTCTTTGTTCACATTACTGGACACAAGGTACGGATATTCCGTCCTTCAGTATGGACAATTCCCTTTGCATGTTTGATTAGGTTTTCCCGTTTTTAGTCAACTGTTTTACCTGTAGTCATGTGTCTTAAACACACCAGGAAATGTTATGTTTATTTTAATTGCCTGAACTATATACAAGCATGCCATGTTTCACCTAGTTACGGAGGTACCGTATCCATAGCATTGGAGGCACCGGTGTTATGACTCTTCTATGGTGAGAGTGATTTCTCACAGCGTCCCTTTACAGTTTTGGCCATTTAATTATATTATCATGTGGGGCGTATGGGTGCATCCTAGAGTACATGTTTCAGACAGTATTTTCATGGTGAATGTGGTGTGTGCCTTGCATCCTTCACAAGGACTTGATCCCTCCTACCCAGACTATTATAATTAGAGGCATCCCCTCTAATTGCATGACGAGTTCACCCCTCCATGTATTCATGCACATTGTTATATTCATGACCTATATGGGCTCTTGGGCATTTAAAATACAGTTTTTCATGATACAAACTTAATCTTTTCAGAATAAACCAGTTTATTTCATGTCACCAGGTTTCCTTAGGACTTACATTATTCCGCTGCGTTTTCAATCTTATGTTTCCATTTTAGTCTTTACTTATGTTATGTTATTCCATATCACTGTTATATATATCCGCATACTGAGCGTATTGATCAGCCATTTCTCTTTCCATGTTCCCAAACGGTAGGTACTAAAGAGTAAAGCTGGGAATCAAGAGTACGTGCATGGAATGAGGCGCCAGTGTTCTTTCATTCTTTAATGCATTTACATACATTTGCTTTGTTGGACATTGTTTATTCCTTTTCCTTTACATTCTACTTATGCATTTCTTGTGTGGAGCTTATGTTGGATCTAATGTTTGTATCTGGATTGTTTATGGTCATTTAATGTTTTAGACATTTACCTTGCATGCTTTGATAATACGCCATAATTATCCTGTGATATTCCATTTATCAAAATGGGGTATTACAGAGGGAGTTTGCCCAATACAATCAATCGCAAGGTCAGAACCGTGGGGGTTATCGTAATAACACTCTAGGATCGAACCGTAATTATAAATTCAACTACAGAAGGAATGATGGGATGCGAGCTGCCATAGTGCCTAGAGGAATCAAGGTCAATCCCATGTGTGGCCGTTGTAGTTTGTATCACGTGGGAAACTGCCCTCCTGTTTGTAACAAATGTGGAAAGGCTGGACATAAAGTTGTAGAGTGTCAGACGAGAGGTGTGGCGATAGGAGCAAATGCCACTAGAGTTATGGTTTGCTTTGGTTGTTGTGAGAGAGGACACAATCAAGGTAATTGTCCGAAGGCTGGGAATAGACAAGGAAGAAACGCTGCCGCTCCCGCTTATGTGGTGGGACTGCAGACAAGCCTCAAGGTCTGAACGTGGTAATCGATACGTTCTTACTTGATGCTCGTTATGCTAGTGTATTGTTTGATTCTGGATCGGAAAGAAGCTTTGTAGATGTAAAATTAAGTCGTCTTATCAATAGAGAACCAGTAATGTTAACAACTAAGTATAATGTGGAATTAGCCGATGGAAATATTGTTAGCACTATTTCTATACTAAAAGGGTGTTCCTTGAAGTTAGGGAATTACGGATTCGATATTGATTTGATGCCTATAGAGCTAGCATCGTTTGATGTGATAATTGGAATGAATTGGATAGTTTTGCATGGTGCGGTGTTTGTTTGTGGTGAGAGGTTAGTTAAGATTCCTAATGACGTATAGTCCCTGGTCGAGCTGGATAGTCCGAGTCACGGGTACTACCCGCATCCATCAGGAGTGGATTGGATACTTGTGCGATGTGCGCACATAACCCATAAATCCTGGTAATCCGTTGTCACACAAGAGGTTGATTACTTAGCCAAGTCCTCGTCGCAGTGTGACAGGATCATACCGAATATAACTTATATTATATTTATATTCGCCTAAGGAAAAGGGATATACACTTGCCTTAGTTGGATAATGAAGATCAAGCTATTTCGAGTCATTATCTCTTCCTTAGGCCGCAAGAACAGGGAGCCCAGCCTGGACTCTCTCGAGTATAAAAGTAACCCCTTCGGTTCCACAAAGGTATGATACACACAATACCCTAAACACTAATATACTCAAAACCGATTACTTGCTCTCACGCTGGAGTCTAATCGTGGGTCACACACCCACGGTAAGCTTAACGGTGTATGTTTAGTGCGCAGGGTCCTAAAGCCAGTTTCACTTGGTGCTAGAGCCGGAGTCCACAAGACCCTAAATTAAGCCTAATTTGGGTTAAGCTTGGTCTACCCCAACTTTTTCATCAACAAGTTGGCGCCATCCGTAGGACCCACACTAAGCTCTAACTAATGACGAAAATCATTAAGAACGAAGGCCGTCAAGGATCCTCGACGATAGATGGCCGTATCACATCAGTAAATGTTACCCATGGATCTGCCAGTGAGTCAAACACTCGGGACGTGAACAATCCCCCAGTTATAAGAACAGGAGGACTGTTCTCAACTCCCATACTCGCCGCAGGGGAAGAAGGCATCGAACGAGAGTCAACTCAGCCTCCTCCTAATAAACAAAAAAGGAAGACTCCCCAAGAGGAGAGAGGGGAAGTCATCGCCACAAAGGCACGCATGATGGAGGAGTACCTAGCACATAACCTACAAGCGCTCATCCCTTTGGTGGCTAAACATGAAAAGATGGTAGAGGAAGCAAAGCGCGCAAAGCATGCCTCATCCTCAGAAGGCAATCTGTCAGAATCAAGTGATAATCCGTCCGAAAAATGTATACGCGCAAGTTATTCCTCGGAGGACCAAATCTTCTGACAACCTTGGAGGAGAGCCAGGAAAAACGCTTTTACGAGGCGCATACAGCATTATGGAGACACCAGGAAGCGCCGCATGCCATCAAACGTGAAAACTTATTATGGCACGACGGATCCAGAAGACCACTTGAAAGTCTTTGAATCCCAGGCAGGTATCGAAAAATGGTCAGAACTCGTATGGTGTAATATGTTTAACTCTACACTTGTGGGGAACGCGCGGACGTGGTTCGATAGGCCCCCGCCGCGAACAGTCAACGGGTACGAAGTGTTGCGAAAAGCGTTCAAAAGAAATTATATGTAACAAAAAAGACATGATAGGAGTGTTGTATCGCTCGCCAGGGTAAAGCAGAACCAGGGCGAATACTTGGAAGACTTTCTGGAACGTTTCAAGACCGAGTGTCTTCAAATAAAGGACTGCCCAGAAATTTTGAAAGTATCCCGCTTCATGGCGGGCATACGAAACAGCGATCTAATAAAGAAGCCTAATGAGAGAACGCCCGAAACCTTCGATGGTGTACTAAGGCGGGTAAGGTCTTTCATACAAGGAGAATCGACTGCTTCAGAAATAACGTGAGGCACTTATGATCACAGATCCATCCGCATATCCAATGAAGGACCCAACAAGCAAGGCAGGTCTCTAGGCCTTGATTATATAGGAAGGAGAAGAGAGGGGCGAGCTTATAACTCAAGGTTTACCCCCTTAAGTTAACCCCAAGAGAAATCCTCGTGTCAGAAGGTTCGAGTTTCATAAGGCCAACGCCAATGACCACCCCGGTCGAAAAACGCGCCAGTAATAGATACTATGAATACCACAATGAAAGAGGGAACGCTACGAACGAATGTATTCAGCTGCAAAAATATATCGAGAATAGAGTAAAGAAAGGCGAGCTAAAACACCTTGTCAAGGAAATCCTGAAGGATGATAGAAAAAAAGTTGCTAGCGCGAACATTTACATGGTAGAATCGTGGGAACGAATGACAAGGCAGAGGGTGAGCCAAAAATTCTCGAAGGGAAAAGACATTTCCTTCCCCCTACTCAATGCAAGGAACATCGCAGACGGCCCACTAGTTATAGAAATAAGCCTTGGTCAGCACAACATACATCACATGTATTTGGATGGAGGTTCATCAGCAGAAATAATGTACGAGCACTGCTTTCTAAAGCTTAGCACAAAAATAAAGAGCCAAATGAAGCCCGTGACTTCCCCGCTCATTGGATTCAGCGGAGAAGCGGTATGGCCATTGGGCCAACTAGAGTTAGCAGTAAGAGTTGGAAATGATGAGCACTCGACGGAAGTTCCAATGAATTTTTCGATCATACGGTCTCCATCCCAATATAATGGGATCATAGGGCGACCAGTTGTATTAGCAATGCGAGCGGTACCTTCTACGACTCACGGCATGATGAAATTCCCAGTTGATGGAGGGATCGTAACGATATTAAACACGGCATTAACACCCCCAGAATGTAACGCGATCACATAACCGCCTAGGATCGCAATGGAACCAAAGGTGAACTCACCACCAAACTTGAAGGTAGCAGTGCATCCGTAGTACCCGGATCAAGAGATAACGATCGGAGGGACATTATCTAACAAAGGAAAGACAGACATGTGTCGCCTTTTGAAGGATAATCTGGACGTCTTCGCATGGGAACCCAAAGATATGACAGGGGTGCCAAGGTCGATAGCCGAACACAAGCTTCAGATCCACGAAGGATACCCTCCGGTTAGGCAAAAGAAAAGAGGACAGGCCCTAGAGCATAACAAAGTAATACTGGATGAGGTGAAAAAGCCGGTAGACGCAGGAATCATGAGGGAAGTTTACTATCACGACTGGCTCGCTAACCGGGGTAATGGTAAAGAAACATGATGGCAGCTGGCGCATGTGCTTTGATTTTACAGACCTCGATAAAGCTTGTCCCCAAGGTTGCTACTCACTCTCGTAAATAGATTGGAAGGTGGAATCATTGTGCGGATACCCCTTCAAATGCTTCATGGACGCATGCAAGGGATACCATCAGATACAAATGGCAGAAGAAGATGAGGAAAAGACAACATTCCATACCAGCCAGGGCGTGTATTGTTACACAAAATGACGTTTGGACTAAAGAACGCAGGGGCCACGTATCAACGACTAGTTGATAAGGCATTTGAAAGCCAAATAGGGCAAAATTTCAAGGTGTATGTCGATGAATTGGTAATAAAGAGTCATACAGAGAGCGAGCTTATTCGGGATATAGAGGAAACATTCTCTACCCTCAGAAGGATAAACATGAAGTTAAACCCAAAGAAGTGCACTTTTGGGGCGACAGAAGGCATGTTCCTAGGATACATGATTGACCCCAATGGAATTAAACCCTGTCCGGAGAAAAAAGACGCGGTCATTCAACTCCAGAGCCCAAAGACGAAAAAGGAAGTGCAGTCGCTAAATGGGAAGCTTGCAGGATTGAACAGGTTCCTGCCCAAGTCGGCAGAGAAGTCGCTCCCTTTATTTAAAACACTTAAAAATTTCATTAATAAAGGGCACTTCAATTGGACAAAGGAAGCAGAAAAGGCCTTCCAGGAATTAAAAGCGCATTTAGCTTCGCTCCCTATGTTAGTCGCGCCACGACCTAAAGAAGAGCTGATAATATATTTATCTGCAACGCATAGAGCGATCAGCACGATGCTAATGACGGACAGGGACAATTTGCAAACACTAGTGTACTTTATAAGTAGAGCGCTACAGAGCTCGGAACTAAATTACACCCCGGTGGAGAAATTAGTGCTCGCGCTAGTGTATGCAGCAAAGAGGTTGCGCAGATATTTCCAACCGTACCCGATAGTGGTGATAATAGATCAACCCATAAAGCAGGTGATCTCAAAACCAGATGTCGCAGGCAGGTTGCAAAAATGGAGTGTTCTACTATGGGAACATAATATTACCTACAGACCGCGTAATGCAGTGAAAGGCCAAATTCTGGCGGATTTTATTATTGAAAAGCCAGAAGAGGGCGCTCAGGGGCTAACTCAAAAGGAAGAAGACCAAGCCCCGTGGATATTGTTCACAAATGGGTCATCCTGCACTGATGGATCAGGCGCGGGACTCATACTCACCAATCCAAAAGGAATGGAGTTTACATACGCATTACGTTTTGAATTCACAGCCACAAATAATGAGGCAGAGTATGAAGCGCTGATAGCAGGGCTAAGAATCGCATCAAGAATGGGCGTGCGCAATCTCAAAGTAAACGTAGATTCTCGGTTGGTAGCAAACCATATACTTGGTAATTATGAAGCAAAAGAGGATAATATGGTGCAGTACTTACAAAAAGCCAAAGCATTGATTGAGGGGTTCCATAAGTTCTAGATACGCCAAGTACCCAGGGGGAGAACAAGAAAGCATATGCACTTAGCAAGATAGCTTCCACCAGTTTTGCACACTTGTCGAAACATGTCCTGGTAGAAATCCTCAAGGACAAGTCATTCAAAGAGCAAGAGGTCGTGTCGGTCGTAGAGGAAGAAGGCCCTACATGGATGACACCGATTATAGATTATTTTGACGAATGACTCACTCTCGCATGATGAAAATGAGTCACGACGAGTGCGAAGACGTTCGAGGCAATTTGATGTCAGAGATGGGGTCCTTTACAAGCGATCATTTCTCCAACAATGGTTAAGATGCGTAGGACCACGACAAGCGCAGTACATCATTAGCGAAATCCACGAGGGGTCATGCGGAATGCATGCAGGACCATGGTCCGTGGTGGCAACAACGTTGCGCAGCGGGTACTACTGGCCAACTATGCATACAGACGCGCGAACACTCATTAATAAATGCAATGTCTGCCAGGTGCACAGGCCAGTACCCAGGCAGCCTCAGGAGGAGCTCACGCCGATTACCTCCTCTTGGCCATTCTTCAAATGGGGAATCGATATCGTGGGACCTTTTCCCGTAGCTGCGGGGGGAGTTAAGTTCCTCATAGTCGCGATGGATTACTTCACAAGATGGATTGAGGCGAAGGCAGTCGCAACGATCACGGGGAATCTAGTGAATTCGTATGGGACAACATAATATGTCGTTTCGGGCTGCCCGGTGAAATAGTCTCCGATAATGGAAAGCATTTCGCAGAGAACCCATTCAAGGATTGGTGCGCGAAGAATGGGATACATCAACGCTTCGCATCGGTTGCCCACCCACAAACGAATGGACTTGTAGAAATAGCGAACAGGAGTTTGGGAGATCGCATAAAAGCACGGTTGGGGGAGCATAATAAGAAGTGGGTCGATGAGTTGTCGCATGTTTTGTGGGCATAGCACGATGATCAAGACAGCTACAGGTGATACCCACTTCGCCCTAACATATGGTACAGAAGCGGTCATTCCAGCTGAGATAGGACTACAAACTCTCCGCATAGCGGAGGTAGACATGGTTACTAACGACGATGAGTTGCGATTGAACCTAGACATAATCGACGAGCGACGAGAGTTAGCGGAAATCCGCGAAGCTAAGTCAAAAGCAAAAATGAAAGGCTACTATGACGCTAGAGTGCGCAAGACCTCCTTCAGGCCAGGTGACTTTGTGTATCCCTCAAACGTGGCCAGTCGTGCTGAGAATACAGGGAAGCTTGGACCAAAATGGGATGGACCATACATAGTGACAGATGCACTTGGAAATGGTGCGTACCGGCTACGCGATATGGATGGTCACGACCTACAAAGACCTTGGAACATATGCCATCTAAAGAAGTGCTACCTTTAAGGGCAAAACTTCCTAAGTGAATGTATTGTTTTTCCTTTTATTTTTTGTTTAAAATACTGCAAGTATTAATAAAACAATTGTGGTCCCTAGCTAGTTTCACGGCACATTCTCAATTTTTTTATGTCATATATATTATTTTCTTATTATATATTGCCTATTGGTGCACGCGTGCACAACGTTTCTAGGAGAAATAAGAGGAATGAGCCTACCCTACTAATTAGACTCGTCGAGTAAGTGGGATGCACCCCCTTCGACCATGGATCGTGTATCCTTGTTAGGCCCCTTGATATTAATGACGTCGTAGCAAGTTATGAAGCCAGTAAACTCTGAGACTGTTAAGATACACTTGTGTATACCTAACAATGGGTCAGCCTCACCTGACCGTTCTTATGGTAGTAGCGGTATACCGCACGTAATGAGCTTCTCAAACCCATATGGACCATTTATAAGTTTATATTACCTTATTATGCGAAATTACGCTATGAACATTGAATAGACTTTCTATAACAAAAGAAGGATAGTGTTTATTACAAAAAGCAAACATTCGTTGATAACAAATACAACATATGTTTACAAATCTCAAAGGCGATTGGAGAGCAGATGGGTCTGAGAGGAGGATCTTTTCAGTTTTAGCAAAGGAGGGCAGTAAGCAGAAGTGCGGTGATCCTTCAAACTTTTTTCCATCTGATCCAGCAGGCACGAATCCCTCTCTAGCAATGGAAATGGTAACACAGGGATGGTAGGAGCAAGGTGCGCTGCACCAAAGGAAGGCGCTGCTTCTATGTTCAACAGGGCTTTCTTGGCAGCAACGCGACTCTCGTGCGCTACAAGGACCTCAGATGGTGGCACTTCCTTCTCAATCTTGAATGGGATCAAGAATATCCTTGTGATGCGCGAATACTGGCACGATCAACTACTCCATAGATGGTTTTAAGTGAAAGTCTGTCAGTGCTTCTACTCCTTCTGCCTTATGACGCGCCAAGGTGAGGCCCTCCATTACCACTTCAATGGGCACTTCATGATCCTTGTTCTCCAAGCCAAAAGAGGGCAGCGGACATACACTCATTTCTTTCATAGGTGCGGTGAGCTTGGCGTCGGCCTTCGAATCGTAAAAAGGCACCTCTTATAGTTCTTTGTTCAGTAACTTCCCCTTGAGCACTGTCACCAAACCTCTTGAAGTACCCTCATTATTGGAGGCTATGACAGACTTGGAGAATGAGGCTCGCAAGGTGGGGTCTTCCAAAGCAACCATTGCGGCTAGGCGCAAACCATGGCACACTAACCACCGTTACTCAGCTATCTCTTGTAACACTAGAGAATTTTACGTACTATTAAATAATAATAAATTATAATAATTATTATTCAAAATTCATTTTTTAGCGTTACTAAACTTATTGGATTTGAAAATGGGATAAATTCTGACGAAGTTTCAAAAATCACACAATCTGCGTACCGACATGTTAAAAATTAACTTCTATACTTAATTTTCACGAGATATTTAATAAATGACTTATTAAATTATTTAATATTTTATTTCAATAACATTTGTTATAAACGCGAATAATCGAGTTGAAGTTTATTTTTCGTTAAATCTATGCTTGTTTGAAAAACCTGGAAGATAATTAACATTTAAATGGATTTATAAGTTATTTATGAGTTACTAGTCGTATAAACGATCTATTTTCGTGGAAAAAGTATTTTAAACGCAATGGTTAAAATTTCGAGTTTTCATTCTAATTTTATCAAACCCGATCGAGTCCCGAGCCTCGTTTAAACAAGATAAAAGAAAAGTTGATAAGCTATTTACATTATTAACACCCAAGTATATATAACTTCTCATTTATTTTTAACAACTTTTATTTTATTTATATATATATTAAACTAATACATTTTTCTCATAATTATCATCTTTACAAAAACACACATAAAACCCTAAATACCATAACTCTCTTTCTCTCAATAAAATCGGCCACCAGAAAAGTTTCCGGCGCCATCACCTTTTCCGGCCAAAACTCCGGCGAGCACTAAAATACTCCCAATTACCCGATTTATCCGATCCAACAACCGATCTATCATATATATCATCTCCCGGTCGTTGCAGCCACATACAACCGTCGGCCGTCATCACCAGCAGCTCACTGACAGTCGCTTTATCACCACTTGTCTACCACCGTGGCTTACCAGCCGCCACCCATCACACAACCACAACCGCGAACTGTCGTGGTTTCCAACCACAACCACCACCACTAAACCATCTACTGTGGTCTTAGACGCTGTCACCACCACCACCGAGAGCCATGCAACCACCACTGTTAACCACCGTCGTAATCAACCTCGCCACCACCATCACGTGGTCACCATATCCCTTGTATTACAACAACTCCAGCCACCATTCGAACCGTCATAGCCACCCGACAATCACCACGCAACCTCAACCATCATGGTCGTCATGACCATCATGTCTTCACCTCACCTCAACCACCAACGCCACCAGACCACCAACATCCGCGGAATCAGCCGGCCACCATGTCACCACCACCGTGTTTATAACTTCTCCACACCCAGGTGGTGTTTTGTGTTGTTTACCACTGAAATCACCACCAAAAAGTATCGTTTGGTGCGTGTCTAACTCCACCACAGCTGCACCGAGGGGTGTTGGAATTGTGGTTATTGATTACGTTCTTATATATGTTATTCTTCATCATTTTGATCTAGATCCGAAACTAAGGGTGTGTTTATTTATGTGTTTAACATAACCAAAAAAAGGTGTTTGGTATTGGGTTTAAAAGCTTTTAAGGTGTGTTTGCTTATGAGTTTTGAGAGCCTAAGGGGCGTTTGGGTTTGTGATTAGCGAATGGTTGAAAGTTGGGTGATTATTGAAAGTGTTTGACTTGATTATTGACTTAGTTATTAATTAGTTTAATTATTTTGTTAACTGTTCGACACCAATTAATTATATATATACTATAAATATATGGAAATTTGCAACACGGATTGATTTTGAAAGTGAAAATATTGTACTTTGTAAATATGGGAAACGTTATAAAAACGAATAGGTCATGCTAAAATTTTTATAAATTTAATATTTATTTAGTTTTCTTATATATTATTTAGAAACTAAAACCCTCTTTTTAGAAATATTAAATGGACAATAATGAAACAACAATTTATAAAATATTATTTTATAAAATCATAATTATTGTATATACTTTTGAAACTCCATTTGGAACTCTAAAACGTGTGCCCTCTTTTATTAATTGATATGTACTTAAATAAATAGGTGATTTTAAAAGTGTGTCAAATTATTTAGGTTTATTTTATTTGCAAGGTGTTGCATGCTTGGATTATTTTATTCTTTTGTTGTCATCTTCTTGAGTTTTGTACATGTCGCGTGTCATTTATATTATGAGTTATTCGTGCGTTGTCTATTCTTGTTATATAATTCAAGCTATGAATTATATACATGTTCCGTTCTTTCGTGTGTAACATATACTAGGTGTATATATTACATACATGGTGGTATCCTCCGCTTCACCTTACCGAACAGATGACTGAACCGAATACCGAACCGATTACTGTACTGATTACCGAACCGATTACTGAACCGATTACCGAACCGATCACTGAACCGATTACCGAACGATTTCGACATGGGATTTAAATGGTTTACGAACCAATGGTATTGAAGAAACCTTTCATCGGGAAAGCTTGGATGCATCGATTTGGGATGCTGGGAAATGATCGATAAGATAAACTGCGACTTCTGGTATCGAGCAGTTCTGGCTTACGTTATATTGCTCTTGGTTCGCATTTCTGCTAATTGATCTGCAACAGTGATGTGAGTTTGATAGGTGTGTAAACAACCATCCTTTTTACCACTTAATTACAATAATAACCGAGCCAAAACGTGTATTTTATGTCATTTATGTCGGAATTATATGTGGTTTGTGTTTTTGTTGTGATTTAAGACGAAAATGTGAAAAGTGGAGAAAACACGGGCATTCACGGGCTTTTATCGAAGAAAGATACGAAAGACGAAGTCCAGAAGTCAAGAGTGCAAAAAGAACGGAAGTCCAAGACCAATTCTGAAGATTTATCGAAGAAAAAGTCAAAAGACGGAAGTTTACTAAAAGCCGAAGAACTCAAGTCTAATTTATTGAAGAATTAAAAGACGAGTTCAAAGAAATCCCGAGACAAAGTCCTTAAAGTCCAAGATTAACAAAAGATTAAGAAGACAAGGACTTAAGTGTGCAATTAAGAAAAGATGAAAGAGGGAGGAAGCTTCCTAAGCACACCTTAATCTCCCCTATAAATAGATTAGGATGTATTTCATTTTCCTTTGTTGGATAGCTTGACAAACTATTTCTTCCACTTTAATTTTTGCACATTTAAATTCATGTCATTTACTTTATTCTCAAATTTAAATACATTTCTTGCACCTTAAATACCTTTAATTTCAAGTAAGTTTCCTTTTAATTATTGTCAATCTTTACTTTATTGTTTGATCTCCTATCTTCCTTTCTTTAATCTTTATGTTTATTTGTTCATGTTCATGTTCTTATTTTTATTGATTTGATTAAGAGTGGTTTTGATTATTTTGGTTATATTTGTTAGTTTGATTGTTTTGATTTGTTTGACTATCATTAGTTGATCAATTGTTATTAGTTTGCTTAATCTTGTGGTTGATTTTGTTTAGTTTTTATCTAGATCCGTATCTTTTTCCTGTTTCCTTGTTCTTCTCTGTTCATCTGTATTCCCAGGAGCATTCCGGATCAAGCACAAAACATTCTGAGTGAAGGAATTAAGTTGTGAAGATTCTGTATCAAAGTCGTTCATCCGGAATATCCAACATTCCGGATCAAGGCTTTGTGAAGAGGACATTCCGCATCAAGTCCCTATTCCGGATCAACCACACATTCCGAGTCAGATAAATACTCCGGATCAGCAAGTTCATCCGGAATAATCTATTATTCCGAATCAAAGTGCTTTATTCGGAATATTTGAACATTCCGGATCAAGGTTTAGCCAAGGTGTTTCATCTGGAATATCCAATATTCCGGATCAAGGAAGTTATTCCAGATCAGCTACAACATTCCGGATCAAGATTTTATTCCGGATCAAGGAAGATATTCCGGATCAACCACAACATTCCGAATCAAAGACCAACATTCCGAATCAAAGACCAACATTCCGAATCAAGACTTTATTCCGGATAAGTGACATATTCCGGATAAAGGATTTATTCCGGATCAAGGGTTTTGGTGAATATTCCGAGTGAAGAAGAACATTCCGAACGAAGGTGACATTCCGGATGAATGTTTATTCCGAACGAAGGATTATTCCGAATAAGCTGTGTTCAGGTTATTTTTAGTTTCTGTTTTTAATTCTTTAATTTTCAAGCTTTACTTTTCCCGCCTTTTTATTTAAATGCACTTTAAGATTACATGCCCTAGATTTATTTTAGCCTTGCCTTAGTTTAAGTTTTAGTTGCGTTTTAAGTTTGCCTTAGATACATTTAAGTTTGCGTTATTTACTTTTAGTGCCTTTTAATTTTCGTCAAGCTTTTAAATACTTGTCATTTACTTTAAATTAGATTTAGATTTACTTTAACGTCATTTTCTTTTAAGACTTGCACTTTTTAATTACTACAACGACACAACTTTTGTTTCACCAAAGAACGACTGAGTCGCATAGTTGACCAGGATCAATTCAATTAGACACACATCAACGAATCTTTTTACCTGGCCAAAAACCTAAGTATCAAATATTTGATACTTAGGTTTTTGGCCAGGTAAAAAGATTCGTTGATGTGTGTCTAATCGAATTCATCTTGGTCAACTATGCGACTCAGTCGTTCTTTTTGGTGAAACAAAAGTTGTGTCGTTGTAGTAATTAAAAAGTGCAAGTTTTAAAAGAAAATGACGTTAAAGTAAATCTAAATCTAATTTAAAGTAAATGACAAGTATTTAAAAGCGTGACGAAAATTAAAAGGCACTAAAAGTAAATAACGCAAACTTAAATCTATCTAAGGCAAACTTAAAAAGCAACTAAAATTTAAACTAAGGCAAGGCTAAAATAAATCTAGGGAAAGTAATCTTAAAGTGCAACTAAATAAAAAGGCGGGAAAAGTAAACTTGTAAATTAAAGAATTACAAACAGAAACTAAAAATAACCTGAACACAGCTTATCTGGAATAATCCTTCGTTCGGAATAAACATTCATCCAGAATGTCACCTTCGTTCGAAATGTTCTTCTTCACTCGGAATATTCACCAAAACCCTTGATCCGAAATAAATCCTTTATCCGGAATATGTCACTTATCCGGAATAAAGTCTTGATTCGGAATGTTGGTCTTTGATTCGGGATGTTGTGGTTGATCCGGAATATCTTCCTTGATCCGGAATAAAAGCTTGATCCGGAATGTTGTAGCTGATCTGGAATAACTTCCTTGATCCGGAATATTGGATATTCCGGATGAAACACCTTGGCTAAACCTTGATCCGGAATGTTAAAATATTCCGAATAAAGCACTTTGATTCGGAATAATAGATTATTCAAGATGAACTTGCTGATCCGGAATGTGTGGTTGATCCGGAATAGGGACTTGATACGGAATGTCCTCTTCACAAAGCCTTGATCCGGAATGTTGGATATTCCGGATGAACGACTTTGATACAGAATCTTCACAACTCAATTCCTTCACTTAGAATATTTTGTGCTTGATCCGGAATGCTTCTGGGAATACAGATGAACAACGAAGAACAAGGAAACAGGAAAAAGATACGGATCTAGATAAAAACTTAACAAAATCAACCATAAGATTAAGCAAACTAATACCAATTGATCAACTAATGATAATCAAACAAATAAAAACAATCAAACTAACAAATATAACCAAAATAATCAAACCCACTCTTAATCAAATCAATAAAAATAAGAACATGAACATGAACAAATAAACATAAAGATTAAAGAAAGGAAGATAGGAGATCAAACAATAAAGTAAAGATTGACAATAATTAAAAGGAAACTTACTTTAAATTAAAGATATTTAAGGTGCAAGACATGTATTTAAATTTGACAATAAAGTAAATGACATGAATTTAAATGTGCAAAAATTAAAGTGGAAGAAATAGTTTGTCAAGCTATCCAACAAAGGAAAATGAAATACATCCTAATCTATTTATAGGGGAGATTAAGGAGTGCTTATGAAGCTTCCTCCCTCTTTCATCTTTCTTAATTGCACACTTAAGTCCTTGTCTTCTTAATCTTTTGTTAATCTTGGACTTTAAGGACTTTGTCTCGTGATTTCTTTGAACTCGTCTTTTAATTCTTCAATAAATTAGACTTGAGTTCTTCGGCTTTTAGTAAACTTCTGTCTTTTGACTTTTTCTTCGATAAATCTTCAGAATTGGTCTTGGACTTCCGTTCTTTTTGCACTCTTGACTTCTTGACTTCGTCTTTCGTCTCTTTCTTTGATAAAAGCCCGTGAATGCCCATGTTTTCTCCACTTTTCACCTTTTCGTCCTAAATCACAACAAAAACACAAACCACACATAATTTCGACATAAATGACATAAAATACACGTTTTAGCTCGGTTATTATTTAAGTGGTAAAAAGGATGGGTGTTTACACACCTATCAAATCCCCTGCACTTGACCATTGCAATGTCCTCATGCAATGCATTAGTTACAAAGCACGTTTACATTTTTCATCACAATCAATCCACGTTGGCCTTTATTAAAGAGATAGAAAATTATAAACATTCAAAGTAAAGAAATCAAAAACATACCTTGGGTTTTGGAAATGTCATGAATGATCATCATTCTCAAGTTTTCACTTTCTCCAAACCAAACTTAAAAACGAGATCATTGTTATTATAAGTTAGCAAACTAACACGAACTCATGTGGGCCAATTACCCACTTAGACTCCCTTATTCCTAGGTGTATCTCTTATATTTTATTTTTGTCTTGAATGACCACGAGGATGCATTGTTGACTTATTTCGATAGTTTATTAGGCCGAAAATAAAGTGAACGATTTGATCAATAGTTAGCTAAAGGACAAAATCTTTTAAAACTGCTTCTCGGGACCTCATAAAGTTCATATCTTGGCATAACTCGCTTCGCGATTTGAGACCTTTCTCGGACCGATATTTGGCAGCGACTTCATACTTCAAACCTTGAGAGACGTTCATGAAATTATGGTCTTCTCTTCATAATAGGAATTTCTTCACTTGAAGTTTTGAGAGATTCTTCATATTTGGACCACGACTTCTTCATGTTTCTCCAATCTTTATTTGGGATTTTGATATACAACGATCCGCCTCCTTTTTGGACTTGGATCTATTTATCCTCATACCTTGTTAGGGCCTTTTTGGATAGACTTCTCCATGACTTTTGGGGAGTTTTTCCTTTTCGTCGTGTGTCTCGATCCTTCATATTGATTTTTGATAAATGATTCTTCACATCACTTGGGATCTTTAGCAACAAAATGTAGCCCTCATGCCTTGTTAGGACCTTTTTGGACTCGTCAATCTTCGCATCCCGCTTCAATAAGTTATGCCTTGGCTATGAACTCTAATCCATACCGAGCAACTTTTAAACGATCATGGGCTAGAAGCTAAGTAACTTTTCAAATCGTACATCCTTATTTATTGCAGATAAATTTATTAGCAAGCGATGGGAGAATAGGCTTATAATTAACTCACATAAATTCACGAAAGAATACCAAACTTATAATTGACTCTATCATCTCTCGTTCTCCACAGTTTAAAATCTCAAGGAATGAGACTCGTGGATGCTTAGCCTATTAAATCAAAGTTTTGGGTTTTCGAGTCGCCTATAGGATCTTGCAAATTCTTAGACTCTTTCAAGTTTAGAAATCGCGTTTTAAAGTTCCCTTGATAAACGACTCTCTAGGATCAATTATAGGAACTTGCGAAAAGTTCTTGTTCTTAACCCGTGAGAGTTAAGACTTTCGCGTTTTATAGCTCCCTATATAAAAGCCTAGCAAAACTTGACTTAAACACGTTAAGGATACTAGCTAGAGTAACTTAGAAAAGTAAACTCGGGTTGAGTCAAAAGATTCACAACGTTTGAAAATTAAAACCACTTTATTAAGAATTTATTCTAATAAGGAAAGAAAATAACTATACAAAGGGAAAAACTAATAGGCCAAAATAGATCAAAAATTTTGAAAAATGACGAAAAATTGATTTTCCGGTTAAAATGAGGACAAATACAAGGAAAAGAGCCACTTAACTTCGATAGAAGTCCCCCCTACACTTAATATAAACATTGTCCTCAATGTTTAAGCATGTGGGAGTAAACTCCCCTACACTTAGGACATTGTGCACTTTGTTTAAATCTCGCTAAGGAAAAGATAACTAAAGAGATTCCTATTTTAATATTGAGAAAATATAAAATAGTGAATCGAAAAGAGTTTAGGATAGAACCGGGAAGAAGTGAACAACGGAATCACGGTCGTCAAAAATCATCAAGAGTGGATCATTGAGCGCTCGAATCCCTGAATATAAGAAGAGAGGAAATAGCAAACACCAACGGGTCTCCCCTACACTTAGGATAAAGAAAGCTAAAAGATAGATACATGGGTTGCCTCCCAAGAAGTGCTTGATTTTGGTTCACCGAGTCGTGAGCCTGACTCGACCTTGATTATCATAGGAAGCAGCATGAAACATATCCACCGGAAACAAAGACATAGTTTTCGTCCATCAAATAGCACAAGCTTAAGGCGAACAAGGCAAGCCAAAGAAGAATAGGCATGGTTCCCTTAAGAAAAGATGGAGCACGGTGGTAGCAAGGGTGAAGAGGTGCAAGCAGATTTCCATAAGTTCCAAAGATATTTCCTTTTATTTCATCAGACGGATACTGAGATGGCTGAAGAATATCGATACCGGGGTCGAACACCTTTTCCTTTAAGGGAAAATAGCACTCAGGCTCAGCAGAATGTGAAGAAGATCCGCGAAGAAAATGCACAACCTCGTCCTCGGAAGGTGGACAAAGAGGTGTTAAATCATATGTGCTGCGGATGTCGGTGTCGACCGGTTTCTTCTCCTTTGAAAGAATTTTCTTCAAATCCAAAGTAGGATCAAGACCATAATTATCAAAGTCCAAAGGAGGTGCATCACTCTCATGAGGGAAGTAAGTATTGAGAACCGTTGAAAAGTCTTCCTCAAATGAGTAATCATCCAAAGTAGGATCAAGTGATGGCAAAGGATCTTCATCATGTGAAGAATCACTCGAAAGAGTATCGGCCTCATCAAAATCATCATAGGTGGGCAGGTCGGGATAATCGGAGGTAAAATCATCATAATCATCCGTATCTGAGCTAGAATCTTCATCATAAGCATCAAAGATCGGTGGAGAATCATAAATGGGAGAAGGTTCCAAATTGGAGAGAGAATCATCCACATCATCATGAAAAAGTGGATTATCAATGCAAGACTCGAATAGAGGATTGTTATAGATGACAAAATCATCGAGCACATTGATCATATTCGCAGATTCTCGTCCAAAGGATTTGCTTGTAAGCTTCCCCATTTTAAAAACTTATGCATCATCCCTGACTCTTAAGATGAGCTCACCTTCGGCAACATCAACTAAAGCTCTTCCGGTTCTCAGGAACGGCCGACCAAGTATTAAAGGAATACGAGGGTCCATTTCATAATCAACAACCACAAAGTGGACCGGGAAAGTAAATGTGCCAACTTTAATGAACACGTCTTCGGCAATACCAACAGGGTAAGCGAGAGTGCGATTTGCAAGTTCAAGAGTCATCTTTGTTGGAGTAAGGTCGGGTAATGATAGTGTTTTCCAAACACTTAATGGCATGAGATTTATACTGGCCCCAAGATCAGCTAGGGCAATAAATTCTTTAGTTTTGTTAAAAATGCAAGGCACCACAAACGACCGGGATCTCCATGTTTTTCCGGAAGTTCTTTAAGAATAACTGTAGAACAGTTTTCATTTAAGCGTGTGTTGGCGAGCTCAATCAACTTCTCCTTCTTGTTAAGCAATTCCTTGAATGCTTTGACAAATTTTAGCATGTGGACAAGTGCTTCAACAAGGCTAATGTTGAAAGTCATTTGAGAGATCATCTTCAAATAATTCGACACTTGAATGTCATCCTTTGTGTGCATTTTGGTCTTGCCTAAGAGAGATGGGTAAGGAATGTTGGGGTTGGGTGGTGAAGGTGTAACAGGTGAAGGTTGAGATGTTGAAGGGTTCTTCTTGGGGACATCGTCATGACGAGGCGGAGACGGTAATGGTGTACTAATACTAGGTGTGAGAGGAGTAGGGATAAATGGTGGTGGAGGAGGTGTAGATGATGGGGGCGGAATAGGTGGTCCTACTATGGTAACTCCACTACGGGTAGTAATAGCACTCACATTCGCTCGTGGAATGGTGACGGTGTTTGAAGGTAGAGAACTCGAAGAAGAAGGTTGAGTTGTGGGCAAGAAACTAGCAAGCATATTCTTCAAATCATTCGTTTGATTGCTGAAGGAGGATTGAATATTATCTCGAAGCTCGGATCTTATGTCATTCCCTTGCTTGGTAATATCTCCTTTCAAATTGATAATTTGGCTCTGTAGATTCTTGATTTGCTCACCTTGAGTTCTCATCAAAGCTTCAACATCTTGATTGATGGGTGGGGTTTTTTGAGCGGGTGGGTGATAAGGATTAGAAGCTCTTGGTGGGATTTTGTTGCTTCTAGTACAGTTGAGGTTGGGGTTTTGGTTTTGATGAGAAAAACCAGGTGAAAGGTAGTTGTTGACCGGTAACTCAGCAAATTTCTATTCCCTTGAGGTCGGTTTTGGTAATTTTACGGTGAATAATTACCATAAGTCGCATACACGTTTTTCGGATTTCCTTGAGTAGAAAGACAATCAGTGTATGAGTGTGGACCGCCGCATGTTTCACAAGAAGGTGCAACCGCTTTAACTTGTTATTGGTTTGTAGCGAGAAGCAAGATATTTTTGTTCATTTCAGTCATCATGCGGGTGAATTCGGTCATATCAGGGCTTGCTGAAGTGGAGGAAACATTGACTCTCGGGTTGTTCCTTGAAGAAGCGGAGGAATCCCAGTTTTTGTGGTGAGTAGTCATGTTTTCAATTAGCTCTCTACACTCCTCGGGTCTCCTTTTCATAAATGTGCCACCGGCGGCCGCATTAATCGTATCACGATCACGAAAAGTCAAACCGTTGTAGAAAGTATCAATTAAGGTCACAGGGAGCATGTTGTGGTTTGGACATCTATCAATCAAAACATTATATCTTTCCCAAGCATCAAAAAGAGATTCATCGGGGTCTTGCATGAAACCGCTGATTTGATTGCGAAGGCTCGTGACCATGGATGGTGGAAAGTAGCGCGACAAAAAGCGTTGAGTCATGTCATCCCAAGTATGAAGTGAATTCTTCGGGAGACGATCAAACCATTTCTCGGCGTGGTGTGATAAAGTATGTGGGAAGAGTTGTACGCGAAGGACATCCATTGTGGCACCAGGCAACTTCATGCTTTGGGTGATTGTAATGAACTTGTCGAGGTGTTTGTTGGCATCATCATCAGGCATTCCGGCGAATGGATTAGTTTGCACTTGCTGAATCATGTGGTGCTTCAACGAAAACTACAGAGCCGTGATTTGCATCGGCGCAATCGGTCCTCCTCGTCCAAACATGGTAGGTTGACAAACCTCCTCCATTGTCCGAAGATCGGGCTGTGGAAGAACATTGTTGTTATTGTTGAGGTGCGGTGGATTATTGTTGTTGTTAACACCTGCCATACTTAAATCTTCTCGAGTCTCGGGCTCTGGATAATTAGAAGATCTAGTACGCATACACCTACAAAGGCAAAAGAAAACAATACCAAACACAAAGAGAATATATATACACAATAAAAATAAAATCTTTTTGGATTTTTGAAATTTTTAATTTTTATGGATTTTTTAACAATTTTTTAAGCAAGAAAAATAACGCTCACAAGTGAACGGATCCCCAAAAAGCAACGCGTCTCTCACAGAAAACCGTTAATCTTTACGAAAAGAGCCGGCAGCGGCACCATTTGATACTTAGGTTTTTGGCCAGGTAAAAGATTCGTTGATGTGTGTCTAATCGAATTGATCCTGGTCAACTATGCGACTCAGTCGTTCTTTGGTGAAACAAAAGTTGTGTCGTTGTAGTAATTAAAAAGTGCAAGTCTTAAAAGAAAATGACGTTAAAGTAAATCTAAATCTAATTTAAAGTAAATGACAAGTATTTAAAAGCGTGACGAAAATTAAAAGGCACTAAAAGTAAATAACGCAAACTTAAATCTATCTAAGGCAAACTTAAAACGCAACTAAAACTTAAACTAAGGCAAGGCTAAAATAAATCTAGGGCAAGTAATCTTAAAGTGCAACTAAATAAAAAGGCGGGAAAAGTAAAGCTTGAAAATTAAAGAATTAAAAACAGAAACTAAAAATAACCTGAACACAGCTTATCCGGAATAATCCTTTGATAGGTGTGTAAACACCCATCCTTTTACCACTTAATTCTGGCTAAAACAAGACCAAAACACGTATTTAATATCATTTGTTTGGAATTATGCGTGGTTTTTGTGTTTATTATGTTTTCAGAGCTAACCGGATAAATATTAAAGAAAACATGGGATTGCACGGGATTTACCAAGGAAAGAGACTCAAGACGAAGTCTATTGTCCAAGAGGTGCAAAAGATTTGAAGTCACTGGGCCTATTCGAAGATTTATCGAAGAAAAGGACTAAAGACGGAAGATTTTCATAAGTCGAAGAAACTCGAGTCTGTTTAACGAAGAAATTAAAAGACGAGTTGGATATAATCGACAACAAATCCCGAATCAGAATCGAAAACGTCAACTTTTCTGAAAAGACGAGAAGACAAGAAGAAGAGGAGAAAGCCCACTCACCAACCAACCACTAGGAGTATAAATAGAAACTCCCTTCACACATTAGGGGAGAGTTTTTCATTTTTTTCTTTCCCAGTTCTTTTGTTCTTCCCATCACCAACTCCATTAGGGAGTTTGGTGATTTTTCATCTTTTTCTTTTCATCTTGTAATCCTTAATCATTAACCTTGTTACTCTTTCATTAATCAATCCATTCCATCTTTCTATTCATCTTGTTCTTCATCATTTTTATTGCAAGTTTCTAAGTTTTTATTTCATTTTAGTTTGATCTTAAAAAGTTGTTGATTTAGTGTTTTTATTGGTGGGATTTGTTCCTTATGGTATGTTAATGATTATTGGTTAGTTTGGTAAAACCTTTTTGAGAATTTGGTTAGATTTTGGTTATAATTCGTATCCCTTGTTCTTGCGGTTACTGTTTCTGTTTTTGGATTCCCAGGATTTTCCGAACAAGGCTTTTATTCCGAATAGACTTGTTCTAGTTTGCCTTACTCGGAATATTTCAATTATTCCGAGTGGAGGTTTCATTTCTTCTTTATTCGGAATATTCTACATATTCCGAATAGGGCCTCACATTCCGAATAGCCATTTTAGAGTTTCCCTTATTCAGAACTTTTGATATTCCGAATAGGGGTGTTTTTATTTCATTACTCGGAATAATTTCAATATTCCGCATAGCCATTTCTTTGTTCCCTTATTCGGAACTTTCCAACATTCCGCATAGCAAATTTTCGTTTTCTTATTCGGAACATTTTCCGAATAGGCATTATTTTCCGCATGGCAAAACATTCCGAATAGAGCTTGATTTTCCGAATAGCAATTTTTCCGAGTAAGCTTATTTTCCGCATAGAGCAGTACTTTCCTAATAGGTATGTTATTCCGAATGAGAGTATTTTCCGCATAGACAATATATTCCGAATAGCCATCTTTCCGCATAGAGTTTTATATTCCGCATGAGGCAAGTTTTCCGAATAAGACATATATTCCGCATAGATGCCAACATTCCGAATGGTGTTTTATTCCGCATAGGGTCTTCTTCAGTAAGAGTTACTTTTCAGATTATTGTTTGATGCTTGTTTTTAGTTTACTTCATTACCATTTTATTTACTTACCTGTTTAGTAGAATAGAAAACAAAATCCACTTTTTGTCACCAAGAACAAATCATTCCACGTTTAACTGAGATCAATTCGAGAGGATTCCGAGAAATCGAACTTTTTCACCATACAAAATCCGTGTATCAAATGGCGCCGCTGCCGGCTCCTCTCGTTAAGATCAAAAGTTTTTTGTAGAACTTTGATTTTGGGATCCGTTCCCCGTGAACGTTACTTTTGCAAGAAAATTTTCAAAAACAACTAAAAAATATAAAATTTTCAAAAACCCTAAAAAGTAAAAAACAATAAAAACCAAAAATATTTTTGCTTTGTTTTTCTTTGTTCGTTCTTTTGCAGGTGTATGCGCACTCGATCCACGTCTTATCAAGAGCCCGAGCCTCTCGATAACTTAGACATGGCTGGTGTACAAAACAACAATAACATACCACCTCCGAACAACAATAATAACAACAACAACCCGCCTTTCAACAACATGAATAACAACAACAATGAGCCCCTTCCGGATAATCGCCCAATGATTGAACTGCTGCAAGCTCATGTTGATGGCAACACGGATCCAATTGTTATACCACCAATTGCCGCCAACAATTTCGAGCTCAAGTCAGGCTTTATCCAGATGGTCTCAGCTCAACCGTTCTTGGGACGAACCATTGATGACCCACATGACCATATCAAGAGATTTCTACAACTCACCAACACGGTCAAGTTCAATGGGGTTCCACAAGAGGTTATAAGGTTACAACTTTTTCCCTTTTCTTTAGAGGGACAAGCCCGGCATTGGCTTGCTAAGGAACCGCCACAGAGTATTCTCTCGTGGACGGATTTGGAAACAAAGTTTATTAACTATTTTTTTCCACCCTCTCGTACTACCGCTTTGCGGAATGAGATTATAAACTTTGAACAAAAGTACGATGAGTCATTCAGTGAATCTTGGGATCGTTTTAAAGATCTTTTAAGAAAATGCCCACAACATGGTTTTACCAAAGTACATCAAATCAATACTTTTTACAATGGTTTAAGCATGAGTGACCAAGATTCACTGAATAGTGCCTCAGGGGGTAATTTATTGGCTAAGACTTCCAATGCTGCTTGGGACATCATTGAGAATAAGTCTCGTGTGCAAACCAAGAGCGTTAGGACCAATGTTGCTAGTGCTAGCACTAATAACAGCGACAAGCGATTAGACAAAATCACTACGCTTCTTGAATCGCTTGTCACCCACACCGTCAGCAACAACAACAGCAACAACGCTAAGAACGCACAAGTCAACGCTGTCAGCCAACCTTGTGAGATATGCGGTGGGCCCCACTCTTACATAACTTGTACCGCCACCCAAGATTACCCTGCTGAGAATGTGAATGCGGCATATGGCACCTACCAACAACCTGCTTATCAAGCTAAACCCCAAGGTGACCGTAACTTGCTTAGCTACCGCAACAACAACTATCTTTCACCACCTGGCTTTCCTCCTGCCAACCAAAACCAACAACAAAACCTTAATCGCCCTCCTCAACAACAACAACAACCTCGACAACCATACATCCCACCTCACAAGCAGCAACAACCACCTCAAAGAAACAATCAAGTCTACCAACAACCTGCTTACCAACCACCTGCATACAATGCTCCTCCCAACCAACCCACCGCTCTTCACCAAGAAGTGGAAACTTATATGAGGACTAACGATGCGATAGTGGGAAATCTTCAGAGAGAAGTGCTCAACCTGAAAGCCGACTTGGTCAAGCAAGGAAATGATTTGAGAGCCGATATGCGAAACACGTTGGATAGCCAGACTAACGATCTAAGGAACATGATGGCTAGTTTCTTCCAAAGTAGTCAACCCTCTTCTTCGGGTACTCTTCCGAGTAACACCGTTGCGAACCCAAGAGGGGAGATGAAAGCAATCACCACTCGCAGTGGTAAAGGTACCAAGGACCCCGAGCTTCCTATACCTCCACCGGTGGTTGTGACTAAGGAGAACGAGTCGCCTGCTCCTATTCCTCCTCCTTCTCCTTCCCCAATTTCTCCACCTCTTCTTTCTACCCCTCCTCCACCCGTGGTTGTGAGTGATCCTATACTCCTAAAGCCTTCCTCTTCTTCCAATATACCTTATCCTTCTAGGTTGAGGAAAGAGAAGCAAAAGAGCAAGGATGATATTCAGGTTTCTAACTTTCTTAAAATGTTTAAACAACTGAATTTCAATATCTCCTTCGCTGAGGCTCTCGCTCACATGCCCAAGTATGCTAAAATGTTTAAAGACCTTCTGAGCGACAAGGAAAAGCTCCTCGACATTGCCAACACCCAACTTAATGAGAACTGCTCTGCAGTGCTCTTAAGGAAATTACCAACCAAGCTTGGTGATCCGGGTCGTTTTCTTATCCCTTGCAATTTCCCGGGAGTAGAGAATTGCATGGCCCTAGCCGATCTAGGTGCCAGTATTAATCTCATGCCTCTAAGTGTTTGGAAGCAATTATCTCTCCCAGAGCTAGTCCCCACTAAAATGACTTTGGAATTGGCCAACCGTACGGTTGCTTATCCAGTGGGGATAGCCGAAGATGTCATTGTAGGAGTCGACAAATTCACCTTCCCTGCTGATTTTGTTGTCGTCGACTACGAAATGGACCCCCGTGTACCACTTATTGTTGGTCGTCCATTCCTTAGGACCGGTCGCACTCTCATTGATGTTGAAGCCGGTGAGCTTATCATGAGAGTGGGTGACGACAAAGTAGTCTTCAACATGGGAAAGTTGTCTAAACAACCTTATTCATATGAGAGCGTTAATTGTATTGACGTTCTTGATGAGGCTTGTGAAGAACACTTTAATGATGCTTGCAAAAGTATTCCTACCTCTCTTCCCACGGTTGAGACCGTGTCCTCTATTGATTCATCATTGTCTCTATTTGGAGATAGTGATTTATTCTGGAACAATCTTGAAGATACCATGGGAGATGCGAATTTAGCCACTAATGATTCTCCCACCGAGGGGGATGAAGACATGAGTTTCTTTGACAATCTTCTCACCGAAGACAATCCTTCGACTCCATCTCCCACGGTCATTGCTATCGATACTCCGACTTTGAAAACGCCTCCCGTCGAAAATCCTCCGGATTTGGAACTTAAGGAGTTGCCGCCACATCTCGAGTACGTGTTCCTGGACGACAACAAGAAATCGCCCGTCATTATTGCGAAGGATTTGAAAGATGAAGAGAAGACTCGTCTCGTTGCTGTGTTGAAGGATCATAAGAAGGCTATTGCTTGGAAAATCTCGGATATTCGTGGAATTGATCCTCACTTCTGCACACACAAAATTCTCATGGAGGACGACTTCAAGCCCACTATTCAAAGCCAACGAAGGGTGAATCCAAAAATTCATGAAGTCATCAAAACAGAGGTTATCAAACTTCTTGATGCGGGTATGATTTACCCTATTTCGGATTCACCGTGGGTTAGTCCAATCCATTGTGTGCCCAAGAAGGGCGGAATAACCGTTGTTCCCAATGAACACAACGAGTTGATTCCCACTCGTCTCGTTACTGGGTGGAGAGTTTGTATAGACTACCGCAAACTCAATGATGCCACGAGAAAGGATCATTTCCCTCTACCTTTCATGGACCAAATGCTTGAACGATTAGTCGGTAATGAATATTACTGCTTTCTTGATGGTTTCTCGGGTTATTTTCAAATACCCATCGATCCCCAAGATCAAGAGAAGACTACATTCACTTGTCCCTATGGCACTTTCGCTTACAAAAGAATGCCTTTTGGCTTATGTAATGCGCCAGGGACGTTCCAAAGGTGTATGTTAGCTATCTTCCATGACATGGTTGAACAAACCATGGAAGTCTTCATGGATGATTTCTCGGTCTTCGGGGATTCCTTCTCTGCTTGCCTTGCCAATTTAGAACGTATGCTAAAGCGGTGCGAAGACACTCGCCTAGTTCTAAATTGGGAAAAATGCCATTTCATGGTAAAAGAAGGCGTCGTGCTTGGACATAAGATTTCAAAAGCCGGTCTTGAAGTAGACCGTGCTAAAGTTGATGTTATAGCAAAGTTGCCTCCACCTTCCACTGTGAAGGGTGTGAGAAGTTTCTTAGGTCATGCGGGCTTCTACCGTCGATTTATCAAAGATTTTTCTCAAATCGCTCGCCCGATGACCCACCTCTTGGAAAAAGATACTCCTTTTATCTTTTCCAAAGAGTGCCTTGAAGCCTTTAACTCACTTAAGGATAAGCTAACTAAGGCACCCGTCTTGGTTACCCCTAATTGGGAGCTGCCCTTTGAGTTGATGTGCGATGCTAGTGATTTTGCTATTGGAGCGGTTCTTGGACAAAGAGTGAACAAACACTTCCAACCGATCCATTACGCTAGCAAGACAATGACTGGGGCACAATTGCATTATACGACAACCGAAAAAGAGCTTTTAGCTGTTGTCTATGCTTTTGAAAAATTCCGCCCCTATCTTGTCCTTTCTACCACCATTGTGTACACTGATCATTCCGCGTTGAAGTACTTGTTGACAAAGCAAGATTCCAAACCAAGACTTCTTCGCTGGGTTTTGCTGCTCCAGGAATTTAAAATCGACATCCGCGATAAAAAAGGAGCAGAAAACCTAGCCGCGGACCATCTTAGCAGACTTGAGGATCCTTACCAAGGGGATCATCCGACTAAAGAAATCAATGATTCTTTTCCCTTGGAGACCTTAATGTCTATAAACTCGAAGCCGAATGAAACCCCGTGGTTTGCGGACTTTGCAAACTATTTGGCGGGTGGAATTCTCAAGGAAGGGTTGACGTCCCAGCAAAAGAAGAAGTTCTTTACCGATATCAAGACTTACTTTTGGGACGACCCTTACCTATTCAAACAATGTGCTGACTTGATTATCCGTCGATGTGTTGATGGACCGGCAGCGTCTGAAATCCTTGATGCTTGCCACAAAGGACCCACCGGTGGTCACTTTGGTCCCAACTACACCGCTAAGAAAGTATTTGATTCGGGATTTTATTGGCCCTCCATATATCGTGATGCTCACAATATGGTTAAGCGATGTGATGTTTGCCAAAAGCCAGGCAAAATCACACATAAAGACGAGATGCCTCAGAATTTCATTCAAGAATGTGAAATTTTTGATGTTTGGGGTATCGACTTTATGGGGCCATTCCCTTCATCTAAAGGAAACAAATACATCCTTGTAGCCGTTGACTACGTTTCAAAGTGGGTAGAAGCCAAAGCTTTGCCTACTAATGATGCAAGGGTGGTTTGTAACTTTTTGAAAGCTCTATTCGCTCGCTTTGGTGTGCCTCGCGCCATTATTAGTGATCGTGGGACTCATTTCTGCAATGACCAATTTGCTCGAGTCATGGCTAAGTACGGTGTAAACCATCGTCTTTCCACAGCCTACCACCCACAAACTAATGGCCAGGCCGAAATATCCAACCGAGGTCTTAAGCGAATTCTTGAAAGAACCGTGGGAGAGCATCGTGCCTCATGGGCTGATAAATTGGATGATGCTTTGTGGGCTTTCCGTACTGCTTACAAGACCCCGATCGGCTGTACGCCTTATCGTCTTGTGTACGGGAAAGCGTGCCACCTCCCCATTGAGTTGGAGCACAAGGCTTATTGGGCCTTGAAGTGGGCCAATTTTGATATAAACAAAGCCGGTGACCTACGCAAGATCCAACTCAATGAGCTGAATGAACTTCGGAATGAGGCTTATGAAAACTCTTTGATCTATAAGGAAAGAACTAAGCTCATTCACGACTCCAAGATCAAAAACCGAGAGTTCCATGTTGGAGACAAAGTCTTACTTTTTAACTCTCGGTTGAAAATCTTTTCGGGCAAGCTTAAATCTCGTTGGTCCGGCCCATTCACCATCGCCCAAATTTTTCCATATGGTACTCTCGAGCTCGCTCAACCTAATGGACCAAATTTTAAGGTGAATGGCCAACGAGTGAAGTTATACTTTGGTGAGGACACCTCTCAGGAGGTGATTCCATCCCTCACCACGTTCCCCATAAACTGAATTTGGGTCGAGTCAGGCTCGTGACTCGGTTATCAAAAACAAGCGCTCCTCGGGAGGCAGCCCGAGTATCTATCCCTTTAACCCCCTAAGTGTAGGGGAGGACGTATTTTGGTCATTTGTGTTTGTGTGGTGATGTGCTTACAGGGATAACTGCAATCTTGGAAATCTTTGAAGAACCGTGCTCCCGTGTTATCCGAAATCCGGTTCTATCTCTCAACTATCGTGATTCAATTTTCTTCATTCTCACATTTGAAATTGATCACTTTAGTCGTCTCTTCCTTAACTTGAGTTAACCAACGTGCACAATGTCATAAGTGTAGGGGAGACTTTTCCCACATGCTTAAACATTGAGGACAATGTTTATCTTAAGTGTAGGGGAGACTTCTATCGAAGTTTTAAGTGGACTTTTCCATGAAAATGCCTTCAATTAACCGGAAAATCATATTTTTCAACATTTTTCAAATTTTTAATTAACTTTGGCCATTTAGTCGTAATTTTTAAATTTTTATCGTTACTTTCATATGTATATATTCCACAATAAAGTCAAAATTTTAATAAAGTGTTGTAGCTAGTTTAGATATCTTTGACATGTTAGGCCCGTTGCGTTTATTTTGACTCAACCCGAATAGACTTATCCAAGTTTATTCTAGCTAGTATCCTTAACCATATAGACCTTAATTGGTTTATTAGGCTAAGTGTCCACGAGTCTCATTATTTGAGATTTTAAATTGTGGAGGACGAGAAATGATAGAGTCAATTATAAGTCGGTAATCTTGCGCAAGCTCACTTGGTGTAATTATTCGCCTATTCTCCCATCACTTGCTAATAATTTATCTGCAATAAGTAAGGTCTTACGATTTGAAAAGTTACTTAGCTTCTAGCCCAAGATCGTTTAAAAGTTGCTCGGTAATGACGAGAGTTCATAGCCAAGGCATAACTTATGAAGCGGGGCGCGAAGATTGGCGAGTCCGAAAAGGCCCTAACAAGGCATGAGGATTCAATTTTATTGCTGAAGATCCAAAGTGATGTGAAAAGCATTATTCCTAAAGTCAATATGAAGGATCAAGACTCACGACGAAAAGCAATCAACTCCCATAAAGATCATGGAGAAGTCTATCCGAAAAGACCCTAACAAGGTATGAGGATAAATAGATCCAAGTCCGAAAAGGAGGCGGATCGTTGTATCTCAAAATCCCAATTAGAGATTGAAGAAATAATCATGAAGTCGTGGTCAACAAAGTTGGAGTACCCCTCAAAAGTCTCCAAGTGAAGAAACTCTATTATGATGAGAAGACCATTATCTCAAGAACGTCTCTCGAAGATATGAAGTATGAAGTACATGCCAAATATCGGCCCGAGAAAGGTCTCAAATCGTGAACCAAGTTATGCCAAGATATGAACTTTTTGATATCCCGAGAAGCAGTTTTAAGAGATTTTGTCCTTTAGCTAACTATTGATCAAATCGTCCTACTTTGCTTTCAGCCTTAATAAACTATCGAAATAAGTCCAAAAATGCATCTTCATGATCATTCTAAGACAAAAATAAAATATAAGAGATACAATTAGTAATAAGGGAGTTTAAGCATTTAATTAAGCCATGTGTGTAAGTGTTTGATTTACTAACTTATAATAACAATGATCTCGTTTTTAAGCTTAGTTTGGGGAACGTGAAACTTGAGGGTGATAAATCTTCGCAACACCAAAGCCCTAATGTAAGTCCTTGATTTCTTTACAAGTTATTTCCATTCTTTTGTTTACTTTAAAGTTTTAAGTTCTCTTAGTATTTTAATTGTTGTTTAGTAGAGTTTAAATAAGGCCAAGGTTGATTGATTATGAGAAAAATGTAAAATTGCTTTATCACTAAGCATTGCATGAGGGCATGGCAATGGTTAAGTGTAGGGGATTTGATAGGTGTGTAAACACCCATCCTTTTACCACTTAATTCTGGCTAAAACAAGACCAAAACACGTATTTAATATCATTTGTTTGGAATTATGCGTGGTTTTTGTGTTTATTATGTTTTCAGAGCTAACCGGATAAATATTAAAGAAAACATGGGATTGCACGGGATTTACCAAGGAAAGAGACTCAAGACGAAGTCTATTGTCCAAGAGGTGCAAAAGATTTGAAGTCACTGGGCCTATTCGAAGATTTATCGAAGAAAAGGACTAAAGACGGAAGATTTTCATAAGTCGAAGAAACTCGAGTCTGTTTAACGAAGAAATTAAAAGACGAGTTGGATATAATCGACAACAAATCCCGAATCAGAATCGAAAACGTCAACTTTTCTGAAAAGACGAGAAGACAAGAAGAAGAGGAGAAAGCCCACTCACCAACCAACCACTAGGAGTATAAATAGAAACTCCCTTCACACATTAGGGGAGAGTTTTTCATTTTTTTCTTTCCCAGTTCTTTTGTTCGTCCCATCACCAACTCCATTAGGGAGTTTGGTGATTTTTCATCTTTTTCTTTTCATCTTGTAATCCTTAATCATTAACCTTGTTACTCTTTCATTAATCAATCCATTCCATCTTTCTATTCATCTTGTTCTTCATCATTTTTATTGCAAGTTTCTAAGTTTTTATTTCATTTTAGTTTGATCTTAAAAAGTTATTGATTTAGTGTTTTTATTGGTGGGATTTGTTCCTTATGGTATGTTAATGATTATTGGTTAGTTTGGTAAAACCTTTTTGAGAATTTGGTTAGATTTTGGTTATAATTCGTATCCCTTGTTCTTGCGGTTACTGTTTCTGTTTTTGGATTCCCAGGATTTTCCGAACAAGGCTTTTATTCCGAATAGACTTGTTCTAGTTTGCCTTACTCGGAATATTTCAATTATTCCGAGTGGAGGTTTCATTTCTTCTTTATTCGGAATATTCTACATATTTCGAATAGGGCCTCACATTCCGAATAGCCATTTTAGAGTTTCCCTTATTCGGAACTTTTGATATTCCGAATAGGGGTGTTTTTATTTCATTACTCGGAATAATTTCAATATTCCGCATAGCCATTTCTTTGTTCCCTTATTCGGAACTTTCCAACATTCCGCATAGCAAATTTTCGTTTTCTTATTCGGAACATTTTCCGAATAGGCATTATTTTCCGCATGGCAAAACATTCCGAATAGAGCTTGATTTTCCGAATAGCAATTTTTCCGAGTAAGCTTATTTTCCGCATAGAGCAGTACTTTCCTAATAGGTATGTTATTCCGAATGAGAGTATTTTCCGCATAGACAATATATTCCGAATAGCCATCTTTCCGCATAGAGTTTTATATTCCGCATGAGGCAAGTTTTCCGAATAAGACATATATTCCGCATAGATGCCAACATTCCGAATGGTGTTTTATTCCGCATAGGGTCTTCTTCAGTAAGAGTTACTTTTCAGATTATTGTTTGATGCTTGTTTTTAGTTTACTTCATTACCATTTTATTTACTTACCTGTTTAGTAGAATAGAAAACAAAATCCACTTTTTGTCACCAAGAACAAATCATTCCACGTTTAACTGAGATCAATTCGAGAGGATTCCGAGAAATCGAACTTTTTCACCATACAAAATCCGAGTATCATCCTTCGTTCGGAATAAACATTCATCCGGAATGTCACCTTCGTTCGGAATGTTCTTCTTCACTCGGAATATTCACCAAAACCCTTGATCCGGAATAAATCCTTTATCCGGAGTATGTCACTTATCCGGAATAAAGTCTTGATTCAGAATGTTGGTCTTTGATTCGGAATGTTGTGGTTGATTCGGAATATCTTCCTTGATCCAGAATAAAATCTTGATCCGGAATGTTGTAGCTGATCCAGAATAACTTCCTTGATCCGGATTATTGGATATTCCGGATGAAACACCTTGGCTAAACCTTGATCCGGAATGTTCAAATATTCCGAATAAAGCACTTTGATCCGGAATAATAGATTATTCCAGATGAACTTGTTGATCCAGAATATTTATCTGATTCGGAATGTGTGGTTGATCCGGAATAGGGACTTGATGCGGAATGTCCTCTTCACAAAGCCTTGATCCGGAATGTTGGATATTCCGGATGAACGACTTTGATACAGAATCTTCACAACTCAATTCCTTCACTCAGAATATTTTGTGCTTGATCCGGAATGCTCCTGGGAATACAGATGAACAGCGAAGAACAAGGAAACAAGAAAAAGATACGGATCTAGATAAAAACTAAACAAAATCAACCACAAGATTAAGCAAACTAATGACAATTGATCCACTAATGATAATAAAACAAATCAAAACAATCAAACTAACAAATATAACCAAAATAATCAAAATCACTCTTATTCAAATCAATAAAATAAGAACATGAACATGAACAAATAAACATAAAGATTAAAGAAAGGAAGATAGGAGATCAAAAACTAAAGTAAAGATTGACAATAATTAAAAGGAAACTTACTTGAAATTAAAGGTATTTAAGGTGCAAGACATGTATTTAAATTTGACAATAAAGTAAATGACATGAATTTAAATGTGCAAAAATTAAAGTGGAAGAAATAGTTTGTCAAGCTATCCAACAAAGGAAAATGAAATACATCCTAATCTATTTATAGGGGAGATTATGGAGTGCTTAGGAAGCTTCCTCCCTCGTTCATCTTTTCTAACTGCACACTTAAGTCCTTGTCTTCTTAATCTTTTGTTAATCTTGGACTTTAAGGACTTTGTCTCGGGATTTCTTTGAACTCGTCTTTTAATTCTTCAATAAACTAGACTTGAGTTCTTCGGCTTTTAGTAAACTTCCGTCTTTTGACTTTTTCTTCGATAAATCTTCAGAATAGGTCTTGGACTTCCGTTCTTTTTGCACTCTTGACTTCTTGACTTCGTCTTTCGTCTCTTTCTTCGATAAAAGCCTGTGAATTCCCGTGTTATCTCCACTTTTCACTTTTTCGTCCTAAATCACAACAAAAACACAAACCACGCATAATTCCGACATAAATGACATAAAATACACGTTTTGGCTCGGTTATTATTGTAATTAAGTGGTAAAAAGGATGGGTGTTTACACACCTATCAGAGTTCATACCCCCTCTTCTTATTTTCAAATCCCTTTATAAATGTTTTGAATCTCTTTTGGGGGAGATACATGCATGTCGATGTTAAATGCGTGTTGTGCAATTCAATGATTGTTTACGATATACATGTATATACTTTCGAGGTGTTACTGTGATAGATACGTGTTGATATCTTTTTGAAGATTGTTTATATTGCGTACGTGCTTGTACTTTAGAGGATTGCTTACATGACATGTGTGTTTAAACATTTCGGATTGTTTATGATTTATACTTGTGAATATCTAAGCTATCCCATAGCTCCTGTTAAACTGCCTTGTATGTTTAATACTTTGAAGTGAAATGACTGCTTGTGCTTGCTTGTGGACGTAAAAGAACTGAATTCTGTGAACACTCAGTGAACTTCGTTTATGATTATCCTAAATAGTGTTAGCCATAGTCCCCACCATCATGAATCGTTAATTACTCTACTGGAGTAAGCTCTTATGTTACGGATAGATCTATTGAGGCTTGACAACCTCCACTCGGGCATTCTGACGCCGGACGCGTGTATATCATTTGTGTGAACTTGGGTAGTCTTGGCTAGACTCCCACTTGGGGCAATTTATATGTACATTATGGTGTACGTACTGGATCATTAGCTTTGATATCATGAGCTTAGCGCTATCATAAACACTGAAACACCCGGTTTATCCTACACTTGGAACTATATCTCCTATAGTTGCCTTGGGTACTTGAAATAAACTTTTGTAGTCCATCTTGCTATGAATCTTGAATGTGAATCCTGACTTTGATCTTGCTATGAATCTTCAGTGTGAATCTTGACTTTGATCTTGCTATGAATATTGATATGAATCTTGACTACGATCATGTAGTGATCTGATATGAATCTTAACTGCGATATTGATATGAATCTTAACCGCGATATTGATATGAATCTTGACTGCGATCATGTAGTGGTCCGATATGAATTTTATCTGTGATATCGACATGAATCTTAACAATAGTAATGAAATGCTCTTGATGTGAATTTATTATGTGATTCAGACATGATTCTTGCATGAGATATGATATGATTATTGTACGTGGATTGATATAATCCTTATGTGTGGTATTGATGTGATTCATGCATGTGGTTTTGATATGATGCTTATATGATGGTTTGATATGATGCTTATATGATGGTTTGATATGATGCTTATATGATGGTTATACGATGGTTTGATATGATGCTTATATGATGGTTATACGATGGTTTGATATGATACTTATATGCTGGATTGATATGATACGTATATGCATTTTTCCATGATTTTTATATGTGATCTTGATTGTGATATTGACATGAACCTGGAATATGATATTGTTATGTATGTTGACCGTGACTATTGAATTAAACTAGGATATGAATTGAATCATGAACTTAAGATTGAACTAAAATTAAATGTGAGCGTGAACCACAACTTGCCTATGAACTGAAGTATTTGTGTTAGCTGTAATGATTTTTCTAAACATTGATTTATGACCGAACCTTGTAGTAACGTTTCTTTTATTACGAAACTATAGATTTCTAAATGTTTTGAAATGCTACTTTTCATAGTGATCATTTTAAACTTTTAAAGTGTCATAAACATTTTAATAAAACTTATGAACTCACCAACCAGTGTATCTCACCAACCAGTGTGTTGACACTTTTAAGCATGTATTCTCAGGTACTTGACTGTATGATTATTTGGAGTCTGTGTTGTGATATTTGGCATAGAGGTCGTTCTCTCGGATCAAGACTCAGATAATCATGACGTAACAGGCCCCAAAACTCATGGGCTTCCGCTGGGCGAATTTGGGGGTGTTACAGATTGGTATCAGAGCGTTGGTTATAGAGAACTAGGTGTTATTGTATTGGCCTAGACTATAACCGATGCTCTCTTGTGTATTAGCATGTCGTTATGCTTATTCCTCTGATATATGAATACGTGCTTCACATAATATGCTTTCTCATCCGCTGCTATATTAAAACTTTCCATGCATGTTTGCGATCTCTCGTTCCAGTGTTATATGAATGTTTACTTTATATGTTGTGATTCCTTCATGCACTGTTATATGAATGTTTACTTTACATGTTGTGATTGTTTCATGCGTTGTTATATGGGTATTTGACCTACATGATTGTTATTACCTTATGTGTTGCTCATAAAGTAATATATGATATATTTCGTTAATTTTATTCTTGCAATGTTTAGATCTCTGTATGCTGTCACTTATCATGTGTTTTCTTGAAAAATGAAAGAAGTAAAGTTCTTTTCTACATTGTATCTTGTAGATCTATATATTTTTATGACCAATTTACTAAATTTATATATGTTAAAAACATAAATATAGTTTTTATAAAAATATAAGTTGTAGTATTTATAGAATCTATGGATGAAAGTATGTTTTTGATAAATCATTGGTGTTTATGAGTTTTGGGTGTAAACTAGCAGTGTTGCTATAAGTGGGTGTGTTTAAAAGTGGTCAAAATATATTTTTACAAAAGTTATACATTCTATCCTAAATTTATATTGAGCTTGAAGCGTTATAAAAATTTTTTTGACACTAGATTAGCACGAGATTATGAAAGTACAAGTTAATACCTTTGTTTTAATATATTATGAGCAAACATCGAATTTGAAATGAGCAGGATATGTGTGTTTGAAATTTGTTGTCGGAAAATTTAATTTTTGTGGAAACGCTAAAAGTTTACTTGCTGTCTATAATTTAAATATTGTAGAAAGAACGCTTTTGAGTTAAACCGAGCTATTTTAAGTGTCGAAATGAGTATAAAATGTTGTATATGATTGCTGGAAACGTTTTGAAAAGGGGTAAAAGCGTGTATTGGACTTAACTGGCAATTGTAACTACGTGAACGTTATAAGTGAGTATTTTGCGGAAAAGTGATTTATTGGTTGATCGTGATTTGAGAAGGTGTTGAAAATATGGGAATTTAGATTGTGATTTGGGTACTTACTAAAAATGGAAAATTTTGAAATGGCGCCATAAGGCTGTCGAATTTTCCGTAAAAAGTGTGTTGCGATATTTATTAAATTAAATTCTGGTAAACTACAATTTACGTCAAAAGACTTTCAAAATCCCGACGAGTTGAAAATGAACATTCTTGCCAAAGTATAATATACTAATATTAACTATATGATTTCGACGAGTCATATTTTATCTATAAAACTAAGCACATGATTGGCGAGTGACATATGTGATAGGCTTATGTGATTTATTTGTTCGCACCTGAACTATAGTATTGTGTTTATATTGCTGCTAGTGTTGTTCGCTATTACTTGACCTTACTTGTGCGGATTGAATCTTTGCTTGAGACGAGTCTATAATCCATATCGAACTGCTTCATATGTTTAATGTTTTGGGATGCAATAAATGCTTGATTTACGTGTTTACTATTACCTTATATACTGATATGTGACTTCTGCTTGCGATTGCTTTATGCATCGTAGATATCGTTGCCTTATCTGTTTATGATTGCTTTATACTGCCACCTGACTATATGCATTACGTAGTTACGACTGTTTTATATATACATTCGTACTTATTTACGAGTCTCCCTCGACGATGAGTGAGACTCATGTAATCGGATAATTCCTTTAATTATTTGATAACTATTATAATATATCATTATGTTATATACGGTTTCCTTGTTTGGTACGTGTTATTGCGCACGTTATTGCGTGACTGGCATTTATTTTCTCCCGCTTATGAATTTGAACGTCTATTTATGGAAAGCAACTCATTGACGACTCCTGCGCTTGCTTTTGATAATTTCACCTAATAACGTTTTAGAGATTATAACTATTTTCAATGAGATTTTTCCGCTGATAACCATTATGATATATTATCCTCTTGATTACGATTTATGACCTTACACTCCATACACGTCTACACTCACGTTATCGCAAACGCCTATTATTTGAGTGTAACTGGTCGACGTCTCGTTTTGATTATCTGATGTAATTTTATATTATATCATTTGGATAGTTTGCCTATCTGAATGCTGCGGTGTGACTCCAATCAGGGTACTTATGATTTTATATTTAAATGGAATGTGACATTTAAATATGGAGCATGAGTCTCCTGACGAGAAGTTAATTATGGTTTCGTATTTAGATGGTATGGGACATCCAAATGTGAAATCATAAGCCACCAGACCCGAAGCTTATTTATGGTTCCGTATTGAGATGGTATGGGACGTTCGAATACGGAAGGTGTAAATAAACTAGTTGTAAACTCTTTTGGTAATATCTATTTTCTTAGATACTTTATCTATTTTGATGGTAAATCTTGTCGAGAATATTGATTAAGATGAGTTATGAGGTCTTTATTGAAATGGATTGGGACGCCTTTACATTTGAATAAAGAAGTTATAAATCGCTTAACCAAAGGTTTATTGTTTATATTTACATAGATTGGGACGCATCTATATGTAAATGTGAATTATAAACAAGTGGTCTTAAGCACACCTGACATCATTTCATATTTACGTTATCATTCTATGATTCCAATTATGGAATGTGTTTGTTTTCACTCATGATTAGTCCGTATGATTTTAATCATTGCTTTCTCTTCTTACCGTTATCATTATTATGTTTTGGCGAAAGATTTCATAAACTTTACTTGACTCATAAATTGTTGCACGGATTTTTCCGAATGAACACCGATCGACGTGAGCCTAACAAGCTGACTGCTGTGAACCCTTACCGACACTTAAGATGTTGGCGACTTGTCGAACTCTTCGCTTCTAGTTGTCCATATTTGTTCTTTGAACTGTTACTTCTTTGTCAGATTGATTTCCAAAGCTTTCGGATACATTCCAGCTTTACCTATTTCTTTCTGACATCCTTGACACGTATAAACCTAGTAACAACGAACAAGTTTTGAGGACAAAACTCAAAATACCACGTGGATGATCTAACACTAGAGAATTTTCCGTACTATTAAATAATAATAAATTATAATAATTATTATTCAAAATTCATTTTTTAGCGTTACCAAACTTATTGGATTTGAAAATGGGATAAATTCTGACGAGTTTCAAGAATCGCACAATCTGCGTACCGACATGTTAAAAATTAACTTCTATACTTAATTTTCACGAGATATTTAATAAATAACTTATTAAATTATTTAATATTTTATTTCAATAACATTTGTTATAAACGCGAATAATCGAGTTGAAGTTTATTTTTCGTTAAAACTATGCTTGTCTGAAAAACCTAGAAGATAATTAAAATTTAAATGGATTTATAAGTTATTTATGAGTTACTAGTCGTATAAATGATCTATTTTCGTGGAAAAAGTATTTTAAACGCAATGGTGAAAATTTCGAGTTTTCATTCTAATTTTATCAAACCCGATCGAGTCCCGAGCCGCGTTTAAACAAGGTAAAAGAAAAGTTGATGAGCTATTTACATTATTAACCCCCAAGTATATACAACTTCTCATTTTTTTTAACAACTTTTATTTTATTTATATAAATATTAAACTAATACATTTTTCTCATCATTATCATCTTCACAAAAACACACACAAAACCCTAAATACCATAACTCTCTTCTTCTCAATAAAATCCGGCTACCAGAAAAGTTTCCGGTGCCGTCACCTTTTCCGGCCAAAACTCCGGCGAGCACTAAAATACTCCCCATTACCCGATTTATTCGATCCAACAACCGATCTATCATATATATCATCTCCCGGTCGTTGACGCCACTTACAACCGTCGGCCGTCATCACCAGCAGCTCACTGACAGTCGCTTTATCACCACTTGTCTACCACCGTGGCTTACCAGCGGCCACCCATCACACAACCACAACCATGAACTGCCGTGGTTTCCAACCACAACCACCACCACTAAACCACCTACTGTGGTCTTAGACGCTGTCACCACCACCACCGAGAACCACGCAACCACCACTGTTAACCACCGTCGTAATCAACCTCGCCACCACCATCACGTGGTCACCATCACCCTTGTATTACAACAACTCCAGCCACCATTGGAACCGTCACAGCCACCCGACCATCACCACGCAACCTCTACCATCATGGTCGTCATGACCATCATGTCTTCACCTCACCTCAACCACCAACGCCACCCGACCACCAACATCTGCGGCATCAGCCGGCCACCATGTCACCACCACCGTGTTTATAACTTTTCCACACCCACGTGGTGTTTTGTGTTGTTTACCACTGAAATTACCACTAAAAAGTGGCGTTTGGTGCGTGTCTAACTCCACCACAGCCGTACCGAGGGGTGTTGGGCTTGTGGTTATTGTTTACGTTCTTATATATGTTATTCTGCATCATTTTGATCTAGATCCGAAACTAAGGGTGTGTTTATTTATGTGTTTAACAGCCCCCAAAAAAAAGGTGTTTGGTATTGGGTTTAAAAGATTTTAAGGTGCGTTTGCTTATGAGTTTTGAGAGCCTAAGGGGCGTTTGGGTTTGTGATTAGCGAATGGTTGAAAGTTGGGTGATTATTGAAAGTGTTTGACTTGATTATTGACTTAGTTATTAATTAGTTTAATTGTTTTGTTAACGGTTCGACACTAATTAATTATATATATATACTATAAATATATGGACATTTGCAACACGGATTGATTTTGATAGTGAAAATATTGTATTTTGTAAATATGGGAAACGTTATAAAAACGAATAGGTCATGCCGAAATTTTTATAAATTTAATATTTATTTAGTTTTCTTAAATATTATTTAGAAACTAAAACCCTCTTTTTAGAAATATTAAATGGACAATAATAAAACAACGATTTATAAAATATTATTTTATAAAATCATAATTATTGTATATACTTTTGAAACTCCATTTGGAACTCTAAAACGTGTGCCCTCTTTTATTAATTGGTATGTACTTAAATAAATAGGTGATTTTAAAAGTGTGTCGAATTATTTAAATTTAGTTTATTTGCAAGGTATTGCATGCTTGGATTATTTTATTCTTTTGTTGTCATCTTCTTGAGTTTTGTACATGTCGCGTGTCATTTATATTCTGAGTTATTCGTGCGTTGTCTGTTCTTGTTATATAATTCAAGCTATTAATTATATACATGTTCCGTTCTTTCGTGTGTAACATATACTAGGTGTATATATTACAGACATGGTGGTATCCTCCGCTTCACCTTACCGAACCGATCACTAAACCGATTACCAAACCGATTACTGTACTGATTACCGAACTGATTACTGAACCGATTACCAAACCGATCACTGAACCGATTACCGAACGATTTCGACATGGGATTTAAATGGTTTACGAACCGATGGTATTAAAGAAACCTTTCATCCGGAAAGCTTGGATGCATCGATTTGGGGTGCTGGGAAATGATCGATAAGATAAAATGCGACTTCTGGTATCGAGCAGTTCTCGCTTACGTTATGTTGCTCTTGGTTCGCATTTCTTCTAATTGCTCTTCAACATTGATGTGAGTTCATACCCCCTCTTTTTATTTTCAAATCTCTTTATAAATGTTTTGAATCTCTTTTGGGGGAGATACATGCTTGTCGATGTCAAATGTGTGTTGTGCATTTCAATGATTGTTTACGATATACATGTATATACTTTCGAAGTGCTACTGTGATAGATAGGTGTTGATATCTTTTTGAAGATTGTTTATATTGCGTACGTGCTTGTACTTTAGAGGGTTGCTTACATGACATGTGTGTTTAACATTTCGAATTGTTTATGATTTATACTTGTGAATATCTAAGCTATCCCATAGCTCCTGTTAAACTTCCTAGTATGTTTAATACTTTGAAGTGAAATGACTGCTTGTGCTTGCTTGTGGACGCAAAAGAACTGAATTCTGTGAACACTCAGTGAACTTCGTTTATGATTAGCCTAAGTAGTGTTAGACATAGTCCCCACCATCATGAATCGTTAATTACTCTGCTGGAGTAAGCTCTTATGTTATGGATAGATCTATTGAGGCTTGACAACCTCCACTCGGGCATTTTGACGTCGGACGAGTGTATATCATTTGTGTGAACTTGGGTAGTCTTGGCTAGACTCCCACTTGGGGAAATTTATATGTACATTGTGGTGTACGTACTGGATCATTAGCTTCGATATTATGAGCTTAGCGCTATCATAAACACTGAAATACCCGGTTTATCCTACACTTGGAACTATATCTCCTATAGTTGCCTTGGGTACTTGAAATAAACTTTTACGGTCCATCTTGCTATGAATATTGAATGTGAATCCTGACTTTGATCTTGCTATGAATCTTCAATGTGAATCTTGACTTTGATCTTGCTATGAATATTGATATGAATCTTGACTACGATCATGTAGTGATCTGATATGAATCTTAACCGCGATATTGATATGAATCTTGACTGCAATCATGTATTGGTCCGTTAGGAATTTTATCTGTGATATCGACATGAATCTTGACTATAGTAATGAAATGCTCTTGACATGAATTTATTATGTGATTCTGACATGATTCTTGCATGAGATATGATATGATTATTGTACGTGGATTGATATAATCCTTATGTGTAGTATTGATGTGATTCATGCATGTGGTTTTGATATGATGCTTATATAATGGTTTGATATGATGCTTATATGATGGTTTGATATGATGCTTATATGATGGTTATACGATGGTTTGATATGATGCTTATTTGATGGTTATACGATGGTTTGATACGATACTTATATGCTGGATTGATATGATACGTATATGCATTTTGCCATGATTTTTATATGTGATCTTGATTGTGATATTGACATGAACCTGGAATATGATATTGTTACGTATGTTGACCGTGACTATAGAATTAAACTAGAATATGAATTGGATCATGAACTTAAGATTGAACTGAAGTTAAATGTGAGCGTGAACCACAACTTGCCTATGAACTGAAGTATTTGTGTTTGCTGTAATGCTTTTGCTAAACATTGATTTATGACCGAACCTTGTAGTAACGTTTCTTTTATTACGAAACTATGGATTTCTAAACGTTTTGAAATGTTACTTTTGATAGTGATCCTTTTAAACTTTTATAGTGTCGTAAACATTTTAATAAAACTTATGAACTCACCAACCATTGTGTTGACACTTTTAAGCATGTATTCTCAGGTAATTGACTGAATGATTATTTGGAGTCTGTGTTGTGATATTTGGCATAGAGGTCGTTCTCTCGGATCAAGACTCGGATAATCATGACGTAACAGGCCCCAAAACTCATGGGCTTCCGCTGGGCTAATTTGGGGGTATTACATCTCTTTCATCGGGCGGGGGTACAACTCCTCATCCAGTTTGATACTCAACCTCTTCAATTGACAGCTGAGACCGCTTACATCTTCCTTTACCTTCGCACCCAGAGCATCAACATCAGCAACGAACCTATTCGTTCCCTCCTCAAAGGCCCCCATAGCAACAAGGTTGGAGGCCTTTATCTGGTGAAGTTGGGTGCGCTTTTCATCCAGGGCGGCAGATAACCTGTTTCTTTCTTTAGTTAAGGAATGGAGGAGGGCGTCATCTTTTCTTCCTCTCTCGGCCTCTTGGTCTATTTTTTCTTGCATATCGCCGAGAGCGGAGGATTTCTCTTCAGTAACCTGCCTCAGCTTTTCCTCTGTCGTATGGAGTTTGGCAGACAACCCCATGTATCTCTTCTTAAGGTACGATGTTAGTGTCACCTGTTGCGCTGCAAGATAACTTGCCTCATCGGCCAGGACAAAATCACTCATCCTTTCAAGCTCTACCTCTCGGCCGGGGGTCACGATGTTGTCTAAAAAGCTTGCGCAGTCAAATGCACTCGTTATGTCAGAGGATGCAGGGAGCTCCCAGTCAGGGGCGAAGGTAGGATCCGAGGCGAACGCATCTCCTCCTGCTGATGATGCCGCTTTGTGGGGGGGGGGGGGGGAGGGTGTAGTCTTGGCTTTTGTAGAAGATTTTTCCTGTTCGTCACTACTGTATAAGAGTAATGATTAGCCGGACGCATAAAGTATAGTTACATAGGGATGTAGCAAAGAATGTATAGTTCACGCTACCATATAGAATAAAATGGTTACCTCAGATTGATGGTGGCGAGAGGAGTGCGTGGAGGGGTCTTTGCAAGGTTCTCCTCAAACTCTTCCTCTGTAGTGCACTCCCCTGTCCAGGAGGGACCAGCCCCGGTGCGTCCGGATTTGTGTGGAGATGATGGGGGGCTTCTACGTCTTTTTCCTAAATAGATAATGTCCTCTTCCTCAAACTCATACGTGGTATTTTTGGTGTCTCTGGTATACTCGTCTGAAGACAGGGAGGAGCTGAGAAAGGGTGGTGGTTGTTGTTATACGGGTGACTGCTGTTCCAACTGTTGAACTGGTGGAGATAACGGTGGTTGGTCAGCTCCAGTGCCTTTGCTCCCTTGGGCGATAGATGGATCCTCAATCTCTAAGTCCATGGTATTCTTCTGCGTACAATCACGTAGTGATTCTTCATTTTCCTATTGAGGGCGAGAGTACACCAATAAATTTTCAGGAAACGCACCACGGACAAGGTCAAGAACATCCATAACTACGAAAGGAAGCAAACAGCAAACAGGGAAACATATTTTAGTCTTCTAATATACGATGGTACTTACAGAACGTTATGATGAAGGCGGGAAGGACCATTAACCCTGGCCACTCTCTCTGCGGAACGCTATTACCATGTGCTCCCGACAGATGACTGCGCGGCTTAGGCCAAGAGTGACTAAAACACTCTCCGGATAGGGTTGCACGGGAATGCGGTTGTTGTTCAGAGTCTTCTCGTCTGCAATGTTGTAGGAGTCGGGGCCAGGTAGGGGGTCCTTCCTCACGGTGTCAGGGGTCAAGAACAGAAAGTGGAAGGGAAAGGAGCGTCATCGACCCAGAAGAATATGTCGGTCCAGTTCCTTAAGGAATCTACCTATCCATCAAAACATTGCATACCACCCTTTCGCTTAGCAAAAGATACCCAGCCATTGGCTAATTTCCGTTGGTAGAAAACGTGGAAGAGATCTACTATGGGTTCTATGTCTAGGGTGTGGCAGTTTATTTCGAAATTCGAAATTTTCGCTGCCCCTATGCAATGTAGTTGGGAGACGTGGGTCTCGTAGTGTATTAATACGCTCAGAAGAAAGCGCGACATAGGTATACGCTGGTTTGCGTAATCAAAGTAACGAGAATACAACCCTATCTTCCCTACGGGGAACTGACTTATATTATGTTGCGGGTTAGGAACTTCTGGGTGCAGGTAGTCGGGTATGTAGAATTCAGAGGTAAATTCATCTAGCTGCTCAATGGTCAAGCTTGACGTAGTGTCTGTTAGCTGTTTTACCATGGTGTTGTGTATACAAAATAGTGGTCGCGCGGATTACCTTAATTAGAGATCTGGTGATGATGGTGAATGATAGAGGCGTTAATGGTGGTTTGAAGGTTTGTAGATGGTAAACAGTCAAAAGGAGGCGTGATGGGTTTATATAGGCTTCTTGAGTTCTACTGTTCATGGTCAGATTTGTGCCACGTGTCCCCCACTTGCTAGATCTAACAGTAGAAGATGAAGGGGTAACTATGACGTGGCAAGAACTTTTCCCGAGTACCGAGAAGGTTAGGTGAAAGGGGGGATGTTTGTCTTCTTGGCGGGAATATTCAAAATAAAATGTTTCTACTTGGACTATGCGACTGTTTCGGTCTGATTATAGTCTAGTAGCCGCGGATTGGACCTGCGACCACTAGACTAGGGGGACATGATGACGTATAGTCCCTGGTCGGGTTGGATAGTCCGACTCACGGGTACTACCCACATCCATCAGGAGTGGATTGGATACTTTTGCGATGTGCGAACATATCCCATAAAGCCTGGTAAGCCGCTGTCGCACAAGAGGTTGATTACTTAGTCAAGTCCTCGTCACAGTGCGACAGGATCAGACTGAATATAACTTATATTATAGTTATATTCGCCTAAGGAAAAGGGATATACACTTTCCTTAGTTGGATAATGAATATCAAGCTATTTCGATTCATTATCTCTTCCTTAGGCCGCAAGAATAGGGACCCTAGCATGGACTCTCTCGAGTATAAAAGGAACCCCTTCGGTTCCACAAAGGTACGATACACACAATACCTTAAACACTAATATACTCAAAACCGATTACTTACTCTCACGCCGGAGTCTAATCGTGGGTCACACACCCACAGTAAGCCTAACGGTGTCTGTTTAGTGCGCAGGGTCCTAAAGCAAGTTTCACTTGAGTCTACAAGACCCTAAATTAAGCCTAATTTAGGTTAAGCTCGGTCTACCCCATCTTTTGCATCAACAATTCCCTTGAGAAACAAGGTGTTGACAATGAAGGATGACGAATGTACTTCTCGTTTGAGAGTAATATCTTGCTTGAAGATGACGAGGTACATGGAGGAAGGGTGTGATGTTTTTTGGCTCAAATTACTAGCGATGGTGATGTAGAGACGAAGTTGGAGGATGTGCCAGTGATTCGACAGTATCCTAAAGTTTTTCCTGAAGAGTTGTCAGGATTGCCGCCATCTTGTGAAGTTGAATTTCGGATCGATTTGGTGCCTGGAGCTGCACCAGTTTCTCGTGCGCCTTATTGATTGGCTCTATCAAAATTTAAGGAGTTATCCGGTCAATTGAATAAATTGATGGATAAGGGGTTTATTAGACCGAGTTCATCGCCTTGGGGAGCGCCGGTGTTGTTTGTGAAGAAGAAGGATGAATCGTTCAGAATGTGTATCGACTATAGGGAGCTTAACAAATTGACGGTGAAGAATCGATATCCTTTACCGAGAATGATGACTTATTTGATCAGTTGCAAAGATCAAGTGTGTACTCGAAGATCGATTTGAGATCAGGTTATCACCAACTGCGAGTTAGAGAGGAATATTCCATTAACTACTTTCCGTACGCGGTATGGGCATTTTGAGTTTCAAGTAATGTCGTTTGGTTTGACGAATGCGCATGTTGTGTTTATGGATTTGATGAACCGTATTTGCAAGCCGTATTTGGATAATTTCGTCATCGTGTTCATTGACGATATCCTTATTTATTCCAAGAGCAAGGAAGAGCTTGAGAAGCATTTGAGAACAATCTTGGAATTGTTGAAGAAAGAGAAGTTGTACGCAAAATTCTCCAAGTGAATTTTGGTTGGAATTAGTGTATTTTCTTGGGCATGTGATTGACAACAAAGGTGTTCGTGTAGATCCTGCCAAGATTGAGGCAAATAAGGATTGGTCGGTACCGACAACGCCGACTGAAGTTTGACAATTTCTTGGGTTAGCTGGTTACTATCGGAGATTTATCGAAGGATTTTTGTTGATCGCAAAGCCATTGACCAAGCTTACTGAGAATAATCGGGCGTTTGAGTAGGGAATTGATGAAGAAGCCGCATTCAAAATACTTAAGAACAAGTTGTGTTCTGCTCCGATTTTGTCATTGCCGGAAGGAATTGAAGTTTTTATGGTTTATTGTGATGCGTCACACAAGGGTTATGGAGCTGTATTGATGCAACATGAGAAGGTGATTGCTTAGGCGTCAAGGAAATTGAGGAAGCACGAGGAGAACTACACTATACATGATTTGGAACTTGGTGTTGTAGTTTTTGCGTTGAAGTTGTGGAGACACTACTTGTATGGAACAAAGTGTGTCGTGTTCATGGATCATAAGAGTTTGCAGCATATTTTGGATCAAAAGGAGTTGAATATGAGACAAAGGAGATGGGTTGAGTTACTGAGTGACTATGACTGTTAGATTCGCTATCATCCTGGCAAGGCAAATGTAGTAGTTGACGCACTTAGTAGGAAGGAAAGAGAGAAGCCTCTTAGAGTAAGAGTGTAACACCCTATTTGTTAAGATGGAATGCTACAGTATCTTATGGCATGTCATCAAAGCATGCAAGGTAAATGTATAAACATTCATGACCATAAATAGAAATACTAGAATCAAACATCGATAGTCTAGTAACTCACACACAAGCAATAGTAAGTACTGTAAAATAAAAGACTAAACAATGTCCAAATGAAATAAAGTATGAAAAGTAGGAATAAATGCATAAGGTAAAATAGGTCGGATAGCTTCCAATTCGAATGAACATACTCTGAAGTTCCTACTTGCGACCTTGAGTACCTGCCATTTGGGGACATGGAAATGGAAAACATAAAGGAAGTTTATAACGCTCAGTGCACGTATATATAACATAACGTAAAGACATAAAGGAATGGAAGCAAATAAAGCATATCAAGCATGAATTGTAGCAGAAATGAATAAGTCCTGGGAAAACCTAGTTGTATGTCATGTTTACTGGTTTTAGTTCTAAAAACATAGCTTATGTTACTTATGAAAATCTGTATTAGTTTAATATACCAAAAGCCCATATAGGTCATGAGGTAAAAAACGTGCATGAATACTTGGAGGGGTGACCTCATCATTCAAATTAGAGGAGATGCCTCTATTTATTTGGTAATGGGTAGGAGGGATCAGCTCCTTGTGAAGGATACAAGGCACACACCATATTCACCATGAAATACTGACTGAAAACTGAACCTAGGATGTACCCATACGCCCCACATGATAATAATAATATAATAATGGCCAAATAACTGAAAGAGACGCCACGAGCTATCACTCTGCCGTGGTGAAGTCATAACACTAGTGCCTCTAGTGTTATAGTTATGGTACCTCCATAACTAGGTGAAACTGGTCATGCATGTATATGGCTAAGGTAACTAATAAAACATAAGCATTTAATCTATAACTACAGGGGAAAACAGTTGGCTACATACGGGAAATCCTAATAAGAAAGAAGTTGTCCTTACTGAAGGACGAGAAATTTGTACCTTATGTCCAGTAGAAGCTAATGAAAATGATGAAGACTACTCCGTCTTGACGGATAATACTACATCAGAAACATGTACGTGTATGAGTTGTCTGGATTACGTGTGTTTTTACTGGTTCTATGTGTTATTAGCTTGTTATACGTATTCTGTCATGTTTTACTGTTTACTATGTTAACTATAGTTATTCTGATGTTTTGTTGTGTATTATTCATGTATTAGTGTATTATAATACTTGTATTGTAATACTAAGTAACTTTCTAAAAATAGCAGGTTTCTATAAATAGTAAGTTTCTAAAAATAGAAAGTTTCCAAAAATAGTAAGTTTCTATAATTAGAAATAAGCTGGATTATAAATAATAAGTAAAGTTTAAATAGTATAATACAAGTCATGCTTATAGCTTATTAATTAAATAACTAGTTAATTAATTACACTATACATTATATAGAATTTAATTAAAAATACACTTTTTAATTAAATTAAGCTAAGTTAAATACTTTAGGTTACACATGTAATATTAATTCTAATATTTAACCTAAGTCATGAAATTAATTAAATCAAATAGTCTAGTAATTAATTTAATTAACATGTTTTTCTGATTTTAACAATTAACCCGAGACCCGAACCCATGTTTTAAAAATGAACCCGAGCCCGAAACCCAGTCCCACATATAAGCCGAAACATACACCCTTGACAGTGGCTAACCCAGCCTAGCCGGTTTCCACTGTCCGGGTGGTTTACCCGCTACCTGAGCCGCGGTTCCCACTGGCGGTTCAGCCGGTTCACACTGGTTCACATCGGTTAATACCGGTTGTGAGCGGGTTCCCCCTGCTTTTGTTCGGTTCCCACTGTTAGCCAAAAATAGCCCCACCGAGACCCTATGGGTCTCGGTTGGCTCTCGGTCCAAAACAAACCCCACATCTAACCATACCCCAACCCTTGGTCGGGGTCCCTTGGTGTTGCGCTCGAACACACAAACCAAACCGAACCCCTTGTGGGTCTCGGTGGCGTCGGATCAAACATACCGAGACCTTGGAAAGGTCTCGGTTGTGTCTCGGCTAACCCAAAACCAAACCAAACACCCTCTAATCCAAGATTTAATTAATCCCATGTGTTTTAATAACTTGTTTTTATGATTAGTTAAATTAATAACATGAATTCAATAAGAATTAAAAAGAAAAGAAAGTGTTTAATTTACCGAACGCGTAGAAAGAAAAGGTTATGAACACGATCACGTACACACGAATAATCAACAATGAAAATTGTCCGGTTTGTTCTTGTGGTTGATCTATGTCCGGCGGCTGGAAGGAAAAAGGAGGCAAGAGGAGAACTTTTCTGTAAAACTTAATTTATGTTTTAAGTTTCCTATGTTTTTACTTATGATGGATTTTAAGTTGGGTCATGGGCCAAGCCCATCCCTTCCTTTCTTTCTTGGGTAGCCGCGACCTAAAGGTAGCTCTCGGGGTGACCCGTAGTTTTCCCGAGTTTAATTATTTACGTGTACGTTAATGTTTTATTATCGTAATTTTTATTATCGTGATCGTGTCACATTTATAATATTCATGAACGTTCGTTATTTAATGTCGTGACACGTGTATTAATATTATAAATGGAAAGTTTTATTTTTATCGTGTTTTCATAAGTTATTGTTCATGTGTACTGTTCATAGGATTTTAATGCGGGTTTTACAACTCTTTCTCTCTAAAAGAACAATTCTTCCTCGAATTGGAGAAACATAAACTGAAAGAAAACAAACCCGAATCAAAACTGGAAATGAGTGTAAGAAGTTCGTATAGACTCCTTTGTCTCCCCATGTGGCTTCCCGCTCAGGATGATCCCTCCAGAGGATTTTGACGAAAGGGATCGTCCTCCTCCGTACGACACGATCTTGTCATTCAAGAACTCTCTCGGGTTCTTCCACATATGAAAGATCCTCTCGAATCTGATCTAGCGGATATTGGACAACATGAACTGGATGATAGTTGTATCCTCTGAGTTAGGACACATGGAACACGTTGTGAACGTGTGATAGCTGAGGCGGTAACGCTAAACGATATGACACTTCACCAACGCATTCTATGACGTCGAACGGCCCGATGAAGCGAGGACTGAGCTTCCCTCTGATTTCGAAACATTTTGCTCCTCGTGCAGGTGATACCTTGAGGAAAACGTGATCACGTACGTTGAAAGATACATCTCTACGACGTTTATCAGCATAGCTCTTCTGACGAGCACGAGCTTCCCGAATCTTCGCCTTAGCGATGGCGACCTTCTCATTAGTCACCTCAATCATCTCTGGACCTTCAAGCAGTCGTTCGCCCACCTGATCCCAGCAGATTGGGACGCGACACTTCCTACCATACAACATCTCAAAAGGAGCACACTTGATGCTAGCGTGCCAGCTGTTGTTGTATGTAAACTCCACTAGAAATATATAATCATCCCAGTTTCCTGACTACTCTAGAGCACACGCCCGCAGCATGTCCTCCAATGTCTGAATGGTACGTCCAGACTGTCCATCGATCAGAGGATGAAAGGCAGTGCTAAGCTTAAGTCTGGTGCCCCAAGCTTTCTGTAGACTCTGCCAGAAACGTGATGTGAAATGGGGATCTCTGTCAGAGATGATTTCTGATGGAGTACCATGCAGTCTTATGATCTCCTTCTGAAAAGTGTCTGCTAATTTGTTGACCGGATGCTCCTTGCGGATCGGCAGAAAATGAGCAGATTTAGTCAACCTATCAACAATAACCCAGATAGCGTCGTTCTTCTTCTGAGTCACAGGAAGACCAGTAACAAAATCCATGGTGATTTTGTCCCATTCCCATGCTAGAATATCTAATGGTTGTAGTAAACCACTAGCTCGGTGGTGTTCAATCTTAACCTGATGACAGATCATACATTTAGAAACGAAGGTGGCTACATCCTACTTCATATCACTCCACCAAAAGTGTTGCTTGATGTCGTGGTACATCTTGGTAGAACCAGGATGTATGGTAAATGGAGAGTTATGAGATTCAGTCAACACAGCTTCCCTGAGTGTAGAGTCATCAAGAACCACTAGTCTAGTGCTTTTCCATAAGATAGCGTCGTTGTCAACACGAAACTCCGTTTGCTGATCACAGTTCTGAATGATAGCACAAATCTCACAATCGTTCTTCTGAGCTTCCTTGATCCTAGAATGTAAGTCTGGTTCCACTCTAAGATTAGCCCAGTACACGTGTTGTCCTCCTACACAAAACTCAATATCAGTCATCTCTAGGTCACATATGATCTCTTTTGCAATCCAGATGCCAACAATCATACCCAACCATCTCCTTAGAGCATCTACCACCACATTCGCGTTACCGGGATGGTACTGAATGTTGGTGTCGTAGTCCTTCAATAGTTCTAACCATCTCCTCTGTCTCATGTTCAGTTCCTTCTAGGTGAAAATGTACTTGAGACTCTTGTGGTCGGTGAATATGTCAAATGATTCACCATATAAATAATGTCTCCAGATCTTCAATGCGAAAACAACTACTGCAAGCTCTAAATCGTGAGTAGGATAGTTTTGTTCATAAGGTTTCAGCTGTCGTGATGCGTATGTAATAACCTCCCATGTTGCATGAGAACACAGCCTAGACCCTTTCCTAAAGCGTCACTATAGATCTGAAATCTACCTGAGCCAGATAGGAGAGTAAGAATAGGTGCAGTCACTAAATTCTGCTTAAGATCTTCAAATATCTTCTCTCGCTCTTCTGTCCAGACGAGTTTCTCTCCCTTCGTCATCAGCTTAGTCAAAGGTAAGTCTAACCGTGAGAATTTCTCTACAAACCTGCGGTAGTAGCCAGCTAATCCTAGAAAACTTCTGACCTCTGTAGCAGATGTAGGTCTCGGCCATTCGGTGATACCTTCAACCTTTAAAGGATCCAAGGTGATCCGCTCTGCAGATACAATATGGCCCAGAAATGCCACCTTGCTTAACTAGAACTCACACTTTGAGAACTTGGTATACATCTGTTTCTGACGAAGAATCTGCAAGACTGTACGAAGGTGTTCCTCATGTTCCTCCTTGGATTTAGAGAAAATCAGGATGTCATCAATGAACACGATAACGAACTTGTCCAGAAATTCATGGAAGGCACGGTTCATCAAATCCATGAAGACAGCTAGAGCATTAGTGAGTCTGAAGGGCATGACTTGTTAGGACCTCTGTAATAGCCATTTGTAATAGATTTGCTAAGAGGTATATAGTTCCTCATGGTCCTAGTAGTAGTAGGAGCAACACGTGCTCCTGGTCTAGTAGAAAGTCAAACATTATTATTCTGAGTAGTTTATTAGGATATGCATGAGCTATGTTAGGAAAGGATATGCATATCAGAAGTTACACGTTTTGTTTTAATGTTGTATTAGGGTTTCTTTGTAGTATAAAAGGAACCATTGGCAGAAGGGTTACACACACCTTCATTAAACATTGTTTAGATCATATTAATAGTAGAAATCCTTAGTAAGGATCAAGTTAGTTAGTTATTCTGTTTCTTCTTGAACAGAGACTCTCCCAGGCTTTGATACCACTTGTTGGGTCCATTATATATGGATCTTACAGCCTGTTAAGGATGGTGAACGACTTCTGTAGTCACAAGTCTATTCACAGAGAGAGTCTAGATGAAACACACAATATAAGTGTGGAATACAAATACTATGAACAAGAAGAAAAAGAATAACTAAATAACTTGATCCTTACTAAGGATTTCTACTATTAATATGATTTAAAGAATGTTTGATGAAGGTTTGTGTAACCCTTCTGCCAATGGTTCCTTTTATACTACAAGGAAACCCTAATACAACATTAAACCAAAACGTGTAACCTCTGATGTGCATATCCTTTCCTAACATATCTCATGCATATCCTAACAAACTACTCAGAATAATAATGTTTGACTTTCTACTTGACCAGGAGCACGTGTTGCTCCTACTACTACTAGGACCATGAGGAACTACATACCTCCTAGCATATCTATTACAAATGTCTATTATAGAGGTCCTAACAATGTGAATATGAGGAGGTTACCAGTACCGTATGTAACAAAAACTGATAGGTTAGCAATACACCTTATCGTTGGATTAAATATATTGTTATAGCTAACATCTGGATTATAGTAGTGGGGGTTACCAGTCCTATGTAATAAAAACTGAGATGATATAAGACAAAAGTTTGGGATATTTCACTTCTTCATAAAATTCGTTATACTTGATTTTCTTCATAAGTGATCACTCCAAGGAAGCCTACTGGATTCGACATGCACTTCTTAAGAGGAAGACGATCCCTTTTGAGTTGATGTGACAAAAAGGGGAAGAATGCATGGATCGAGGGGTAGCTTAGCCTTCATTTATATTTGCTTCAGGGGAAGCTTGTGCTTACTGGTTTTGTCAAATCAAATAGGGGAAGATTGTTGGGACTTATATATCTTTAGTTGATATGACAAAAGAAGATGAAGGACTTAATAATAAATAGGTAGCTTTGTAAGTAAGCTAGGGTTGTGATGTAACCCAAGTAACTCTATTATATAAAGAGGATTAGGCAAACATGGTTATTCATTCATATACAAACTAATATAAAGGTGTGTGTGCATTCCTCCTAGTGTCAAGCCTGTTAGGCACCAGGAGTTGTAGTAGCTTATTAGTATTTTATGAATAAGAAAGCCTTGTTAATAACTTTGAGTGTGTTTGTTATTATGTTCCGATGTGCATTACAATCATTGTTATATATCCTAGATGAGTCTAGATCCTAAGACTTAACAAGTGGTATCAGAGCATTGATTTAGAAAACACCACTAACATGAATATGAAGATAAAATTAGAATTATAAGGATTGATTTAGAAAACACCACTAATATGCTTAAATATACTGAAAAACTAAACAATAACAATATTAAGGATAAGCAAGACATGCAAGAAAAATTGGATGCTACACTTTTACGATTTGAAAAATGGCAAAAAGCACCCAAGAATATTTGAAAGTTAATTGATAGTAGCATGTCTGGTAGAACAAAGAGAGGTTTAGGCTTTGATAAACATATTGATTCAGAAGATGTGTTTGATTTATCTTTTTCAAGTGTCTTTGATCCTGACAAGGAGGATGAGGGGAAACCTAGTTACAATAGGTTTCAACCAGCTGCAGCAATGCATGCTATTCCTCCATCTCTTACAGGAACTTTTATGCCCATATCTAGGCATACTGACTTGGATGGATCACAGATGCATGAGTCTCCAAAAAGCTCTACTAATACTAATGACTTTGTCTCTTGTACTTTCAGTGACTAGGCCAATGATTTACGTTCTAAGAGTTAGGCTGGGTTCTAGTCTCCCAAGGTGATGCTTATGCCACCACAAAGACTAGCTAGCCCAAGAGCGAGCAGCTACTTGGTAAAGGCTCCTCAAATCTGATCATGTTGCTGTAAAGATTCAACAAGGTGTAGATCTGTTTCAAGCTTTCAAGAAGCTTCTATGAGTTACTCGTTGCAGTAGTCTTTGTGTTGTTCATGCTGATGGTTATGTTGCTGATGTTTGTGTTGCTATTTCAATCCTCAAGCTATTTTGCAAGATCTACCAGGAAACTTGAACTCAACTAGTTAAATTCAAGTTTAGGGGAGGATTGTTATGACCTATGTAATAGAAATTTGTAATAGATATGCTAGGAGGTATGTAGTTCTTCCTGGTCCTAGTAGTAGTAGGAGCAACACGTGCTCCTGGTCTAGTAGAAAGTCAAACATTATTATTCTGAGTAGTTTGTTAGGATATGCATGAGATATGTTAGGAAAGGATATGCATATCAGAAGTTACATGTTTTGGTTTAACGTTGTATTAGGGTTTCCTTGTAGTATAAAAGGAACCATTGGCAGAAGGGTTACACACACCTTCATCAAACATTGTTTAGATCATATTAATAAAAGAAATCCTTAGTAAGGATCAAGTTATTTAGTTATTCTGTTTCTTCTTGTTCATAGTATTTGTATTCCGCACTTATATTGTGTGTTTCATCTAGAGTCTCTCTGTGAATAGACTTGTGATTACAGAAGTCGTTCACCATCCTTAACAGGATGCAAGATCCATATCTAGTGGACCCAACGTGACTACGAACTCGTAGTGCCCATAACGTGTAAGGAAAGCAGTCTTAGAGATATCCTGCTCTTTAACCCGCAACTGATGGTAGCCGGACCTCAGATCAATTTTGGAGAAATACCTGGCGTCCTGAAGTTGATCAAAAAGGTCGTCAATTCGCGGCAAAGGATAAAGATTCCTTATCATGATCTTGTTCAGCTCACGATAGTCTATACATAAACGTATGTTGCCGTCTTTCTTCTTCACGAACAGTACCGGTGCACCTCATGGCGATGCACTGGGACGGATGAAACCTCGTTCCAGAATTTCCTGCATCTGATCTTTTAGTTCCTTAAGCTCTATAGGATCCATGCGATAAGGAGCCTTGGAATTTGGCTGTGCACGTGGGATGAGCTCAATTTCAAACTCGACTTCACGAACAGGTGGTATGCCCGGAAGTTTATCAGGAAAAACGTCAGGAAATTCTAACACAATAGGCAGTTCTTGGATCGATGGAGACTCGGCAGTAGTGTCATGAATATTGGTTATGAAGGCTTGACAACCGTGTGATAGTAGTGCACGCGCCTCCATAGAAGAAATAATTTGTACTGACCTCCCTGCAGAAAACCACGGTGTATGTACTCTGGAGATTTAACATCACCAAAGATAACTCGATAAGTGTGGCAGTCAATCGAAGCCTGGTGTTTGGATAACCAGTCCATGCCCAAAATCAAGTCAAAATTGCACATATCCAAAGGAAGTGCGTCAACTCTGCGGATCTTATCGTCAAACTCTAGGGGAAGATCTCTGTACACCTGAGTGATTTGTACAGAGTCCCTAAGTGGTGTGGAAACGCATAAGGCATTATCTAAAGGAATCGGGGAAATCCTAACATGTACAGTAAAAGTAGTGGATATAACGGAATGAGTCGCTCTAGTATCAAATAGCACACATGCTACCAAACCATTCACAAAGAGGTTTTCGGTGATGGTACCTGAAGTCTTGTTCGCCTGGTCTCTAGTAGTAGTGAACACGCGACCAAAAGTAGGAGGTAGCTTGGTGTCGGCATGTCTAGAGGTGCCTTCTATCTCACCCTGGCGACAGTCCTTCTACTGATGGCGTTGTTGGAGACACTTGAAACAACCACCAGTACCTCGGTGACAAATACCAGAATGTCTACGCGAACAAGTAGGACAAATATGATGCGTGAATCCTCCAGTAGGCGTCCTAGGTATCTGAGAGCCTGTTTCAGGATTACATGCATGAGACATGATCATGTAACCTACACTTGATTAAATAGAAAGGTTGAAAATATTTACTAGATGAAGTAGAACGGTTAGGCTGTGAACCTCTACGGTCCTGATCCCTGCCATTACTATTGTTGTTCCTGATTTAGAATCATTTGAGTGTCAGAATATCATAACATAAGATAGTTTAACATGAAAGAAGGTAGATGTAGGGACCTGCTGTTGTTCGAGTTATTAGCATTGTTACGGTAATTATCATTACCGCCACGGCTCTCAGAACAAGAACGGTCGTTAGTCTGACCGTTTCCCTTGGATGCTTGCTGTTGAGCGACTGCAGGCTTACGATCGTCAGTCTTCTACCTGGAATATAAAGTTGAACAGTGGATGATATGAAAATGGAAATACTGATGGAAAAGAATGGTTTACAATTGGTGATTGAAGATACCTCTTCACTGCTTTGTCATCACCAAGCTCCTCTCATTCCTGAATCATCTCAAGCTTACGGGCTGCATCGACCACCTGTGCTACTGTAGTGAACCTAGCACAAACCAAACTGTTGGGAACCAAAGTGCAAAGAGCCAAGCGAAACTTCTCAGCTTGCTCCTCAGTAGTACCAGTTGCTTCTCCCAAGAAACTCGCCAAACGGAGAAACCTCCTCATGAATTCGTTGTTATTCTCCCCAGCAACCTGTCGGATATTATGATAATACCGCTTAAGCTTCTCTTATTCAGCATGTGGAAAGTACTGGTTAAGGAAGAGCTCCTTAAATTGGTCCCATGTCAGTAGTGCAACCCAATTATCACCACCATTAGCCTGCTTGACAGACTTCCACCACTGCAGCACATCTCCTTCAAACCTATAGCAAGCCAATCTTGCCTTGAAAACGTCGTCTCAACCCATCGCATCGAATATCTTCTCGATGTGAGAAATCCAGGCCTCAGCCTTGTTAGGGCTGTCAGTCTGCTCAAATGAACGGGGTCGTTGTTTGTTGAGTCGCTCAAACCAAGTCATGAGGGTAACAGGTGGTGGTGGTGGAGGATTGTTGTTGTTGTTGTAGTAGTTTTCGGGATGAGGGCCATACTGAACGCCCTGATCTTGAATTTCAGCATGAACTTCATCCCTGATTTCATTGTGAAGTTGGGGAAGGATGGCTTGTAGAGATGAATTGGCAGCTGCAGCCAATTCTTGAGTATTGCGTGTGTTCACCATCTGACATTTTAAAACAAAATGAAACATAAATCATAAATTATAAATCTGAAATGAGATGACATAAAATGTATGAACAATGTATAAATCAATGAAGCAGTTTATAATGCATGAAACATTTTAAAATGCATGATGCAGTTTATAAAAACCTTTATATGAGCGAGAGTGGACGCCTATAGTCAGTTCACCCAAAACAAAAGACATGGCACGGGGACGCCTATGGGTCGGTCCCAAATTTAAAATTTTCGATAAAAGCACATGTGACTAAATAGGGCCAGTCCTGTACGAACCATTACTTAGTCATAAAACTGCAACAATGATATGAATGCATGAAATAAAATGAAAATGCATGAATGCATGAAAACCAACTGTCAGTTTTAGAAAGACGCTGATGACTACCAATAAGTCACAGGTCATGTTTTACAGAGCTACAGGTCGAAACCTTGGGCTCTGATACCATAATTGTAACACCCCATTTGTTAAGATGGAATGCTACAGTATCTTATGGCGTGTCATCAAAGCATGCAAGGTAAATGTCTAAACATTCATGACCATAAATGGAAATACCGGAATCAAACATCGGTAGTCTAGTAACTCACACACAAGCAATATTAAGTACTGTAAAAGAAAGGACTAAACAATGTCCAAATGAAATAAAGTATGAAAAGTAGGAATAAATGCATAAGGTAAAAGAGGTCGGATAGCTTCCAATCCGAATGCACATAATCTGAAGTTCCTACTTGCGACCTTGAGTACCTGCCGTTTGGGGACATGGAAATGGAAAACGGCTGAGCATAACACTAAATGCACGGATATATAGTATAACTTAAAGACATAAAGGAATAGAAGCATATAAAGCATGAATTGCAGCGGAAATGAATGAGTCCTGGGAAAACCTAGTTGTATGTCATGTTTACTAGTTTTAGTTCTGAAAACATAGCTTATGTTACTTATGAAAATATGTATTAGTTTAATATACCAAAAGCCAATATAGGTCACGAGGTCAACAACGTGCATGAATACTTGGAGGGGTGACCTCGTCATGCAAATTAGAGGGGATGACTCTAATTAATTGGTAATGGGTAGGATGGATTAGCTCCTTTTGAAGGATGCAAGGCACACACCACATTTACCATGAAATCCTGACTGAAAACTTAACCTAGGATGCACCCATACGCCCCACATGATAATAATAATAATATAATAATAGCCAATTAACTGGGAGGGACGTCACGAGCTATTATCCGTCGTGGTGAAGTCATAACACTAGTTCCTCTAGTGTTATGGTTATGGTACCTCCATAACTAGGTAAAACTGGTCATGCATGTATATGGCTAAAGTAACTAATAAAACATAAGCATTTAATCTATAACTACTGGGGAAAAATAGTTGGCTGCATATGGGAAATCCTAATGAAAGAAGTTATCCTTACTGAAGGACGGGAAATCCTTACCTTATGAACAGTAGAAGCTAATGAAAACGATGAAGACTACTCCGCCTTGACGGATAATACTACATAAGAAACATGGACGTGTATGAGTTGTCTGGATTACGTGTGTTTTTACTGGTTATGTGTGTTATTAGCTTGTTATACGTATTATGTCATGTTTTACTGTTTATTGTGTTAACTGTAGTTATTCTGACGTTTTTTTGTGTATTATTCATGTATTAGTGTATTATAATACTTGTATTGTAATACTAAGTAACTTTCTAAAAAAGCAGGTTTCTATAAATAGTAAGTTTCTAAAAATTGAAAGTTTCCAAAAATAGTAAGTTTCCATAATTAGAAATAAGCTGGATTATAAATAATAAGTAAAGTTTAAATAGTATAATACAAGTCATGGTTATAGCTTATTAATTAAATAACTAGTTAATTAATATATACTATATGTTATATAGAATTTAATTAAAAATACAAGTTTTAATTAAATTAAGCTAAGTTAAATACTTTAGGTTATACATGT